>CM051822.1:5256305-7676320 GCA_028451465.1 Erethizon dorsatum
CCTCTCACCCAGTGGTCCCACCCAGCCTGGCCTTGCTGAGGAGGTGCTGGGCCTGCTACAGAAGGAGTAGGAGTACACCCCAAAGGAGTTGTGATAGTGGGGTGTGGTGGCCATGCCTGTAATCCCAGCACTCTGGGAGGCTGAGACAGGAGGATTGCAAGTTCAAGCCCAGCCTGGGCAACTCAGTGACTCAGAAAGGGTCCTATGAGCAGCAGGTTTAGGAGAAAGTCTGAGGCTGGCTCACAGGCAAGGTCACTCAGTGTGGAATTCCAGGACTAAAACGCTGCCTCTAGTGGCCCGAGGATGGTGATCCCAAAGGGGAGAAGGATGCAGGAGGATGCGTGGACCGTGCCAAGGGACTTAGCAGCGGATGCAGCAAGACTGAAAGCTTCTGGCCGGCAGAAGGGCATGCAGGCCAGCTCTACTCTGTCTCGAGCTGGGGATTGTGATGGGGGTAGAGATGAGGAGGCCAACATCCTTCCCCCGTGACTCCAGGCACAGCAGACCTCCCCCATACTTGGTCACCCTAATAATTCTCAATCAAGGGCTCTGCTTGAACAAATTAATTGGTCATCTTCTCAGTTCAGTCAACGAGGCTTTTATTGATTTGCTGGCATGAGCAGGAGAGAGGGTCCACACTGCATGACTCAGAAGCCATTAGCCACAGGGCATTTGGAGTTGGACAGACCTGGACCCAGATCCTCCCCTGCCCGTGGGACTGTGGGGGTCCCTCAGCCTCTGCCTCAGCACCCCAGAGTGCTGCCCTGGCTACAAAAGCTGCTGCTGAGAGCTGCTCCTCCCAGAGGCCTTTGCAGCATGGACTGGATGTGGACGGGTCCTGGCACTCAGACGTCCTCACTGGACAGTTAGACGTGGGGACACAGAGGCCATCTTCTGTCCCTCTGGCTGGGTCTTCCCCACACTTCCCGGTCTTCAGCGTGGCCATGAGACCCCTGGCAGCAACTGCAGGTGTGGCCGTGGCTTCCCAATGTATTTCTGGCTTTGGATGGCGGTCCCATGGGAGATCTCAGGGCCAGAGAGGCGGCAGTGTCTGAGGAGGTGGCTCTCCTGGAGGGTCCTAGCTGGCAGCTCCTCCGGTCCCTCTTCCCCTGAGCCCCTAACACCCTGAGCCATCCTTGCTTCCTGCCGGGAAGACCAGCCCCTGCCACTGCCGCCACGGAGCAGCTCGCACCCTGGGTGGTGAGGGAAACAGCCCAGGGACTTCCCAAGGTGGCGCCTACCTGGTCATAAGCCTGGGTTTGGAATAAAGTTATAAAGGGCTGGCGCGCTGCTCGGTGGGAAGGCACAGATCACGGCTTCTTCCAGGTGCCTGCTGGGGGTGGCCACCTTGCCCAGCTGCCCCCAGGAGAGTCTTGCTTAGACTGGCAGCCAGCTCCCCTCACCTCCCCACTCTGGGCTTCTCCACTTGGCATTCAGGTCACTGGTCATCAGCCATCAGGCGGCGACATTAGCTGCAGGACAGAACTGGCCTCTCTTGCCCCCTGGTGGCCAAGGACATTTCAGGCTGTCGCTGAGCCGCTGTGGCTGTAGCCACTGGCTCTGAGTCCAGGGACCCAGCTCTAGGACAGTAAGCATGGCTGTGTCATCTGGGAAGGACCCGGAAGGAGCAGACCACTGAGGAAGCCTCTGTGCAGGAGCTGGACGATAAGACGACACCCCTGCCTCTCCACCACTGGAAGGCTCTGAGGTCACCTCTTGGTAGGACCTGCCACCCCAGCCAGGCATCTGTCCCCCAAAGCCAGGGTCTCCTGACACACATGTGACTGAAACCCACAGAAGCCATGGGCTGCATGGCCTCAGTTTTCCTGCAGCCTGGAGCTTGAGACCTCACCCCAGACCCCTACTGCACCCTCTCCCCAGCCGGGGTGACTGTCCCTGTGTCCCTCCTGCAGCACGGAAGCCTTGGCCCCACCGAGTCCACATGTGTCCATTCAAGAGCTGCTCTCGGGCTGGTTCCTCACGTCGGGAGGCACACGGTTTGATGGCCTTGGTCCCCAGCTGGGGCTCCCGTGCCCTCCCCTGGGAGCTCTCCATCTGGGACCCCTCTGGGAGCAGTGGCCAGATGGAGGGAGAGCAAGGGGGGAGGGGACAGAAAGAAACAGGCAGATCTCCGTGGGCAGCCAGCGAAGGCAGCAGGTTGGCCTCCTGGAAGCCACCCAGCAAGGGTTAATACCTTCCGGGCAAGAGGAGGGAGAATAGCCTGTTGTTCTGATTTGCTTAATGAACGTTAATTAAGGAGACAGAAGATAGCTGATTCCTCCAGGACAGAGATGAAAGGCCTGTTAATTAAATCTGAGGAGATCGCCAGGGCCCCGCTGATCCCTCCTGACAGCTTGCAGCCCGCTGGAGCCCAGAGCTGGGCACCAGCAGCTGGGAGAGCTGCTCCCTGCCCCAGCCTGGGCGCTGCCCTGAGGTCCGGAGAGGAGCCCTGGGCTGGGCCCAGATGCACCGTAATTTCTGTGGTGGAGTGTTGCCTCAGTTTCCCCCATGCCCTGCCCAGCAAGAGCATTGGCCTAGGTGGTTTCTGATGATGCCCTGTTCGGCCACAAGGCTCTGTAAGTCTGCGCTTTCTGTCCACACACCAGGGCCTCAGCCTCCTCTTCCTTCAAGTGAGGAGGAGCCACCCACTGTCAGACAGTTTCAAGGGCACAAAGAGCAAGCTGGGGTCTGCCCCGGGGGTGCAGGGACCATGCCCAGGAGCACACTGCTCACCAACAACAGAGTGGGACTCAAACCCTGCTGGCTCCCAAACTGGTGAGCTTTTCTCCTTCATCCATCCATCCATCCATCCATCCATCCATCCACTCACCCATCCATGTGTCCATCCATCCATCCATCCATCCATCCACTCACCTGTCCATCTGTCCATCCACCCACACCCATCCATCCATTCACGCATCCATTTGTCCATCCATCCATCCATCTGTCCATCTACCCACCCATCCATCTACTCACCCATCCATGTGTCCATCCATCCATCCACTCTCCTGTCCATCTGTCCATCTACCCACCCCCTATCCGTCCACTCACCCATCCATTTGTCCATCCATCCATCCATCCATCCACTTACCCATCCGTCCATCCTCCATCCACCCACCCATCCATCCACTCACCCTTCCATCTGTCCATCCATCCATCCATCCAAACATCCATCCACTCACCTGTCTATCTGTCCATCCACCCACCCACCCACCCACCTATCCATCCACTCACCCGTCCATCTGTCCATCCATCCATCCATCCATCCATCCACTCACCCATCCATCTGTCCATCCATCCATCCATCCAAACATCCATCCACTCACCTGTCTATCTGTCCATCCACCCACCCACCCACCCACCTATCCATCCACTCACCCATCCATCTGTCCATCCATCCACCCACCCATCCATCCACTTACCCATCCATCCATCCATCCACTCACCCATCCATCTGTCCATCCAACCATCCATCCATCCATCCACCCACCTGTCCATCTTTCTGTCTACCTGCCCATCTGTCCATCCATCCATCCATCCATCCACTCACCCATCCATCTGTCCAGCCACCATCCATCCATCCATCCACCCATGCATCCACTCACCCACCCATCTGTCCATCCATCCATCCATCCACCCACCTGTCCATCTTTCTGTCTACCCACCCACCCACCCATCCATCTATTCAGCCATCCACCCACCCATTCATTTGTCCATCCACCAGTCCATCCACCCCTGTAAGGGAGGCCTGCTCTGTGTCTGCCTTGGGTGGACACTGGGGCCACCATGGTGCAGGGAGTGGATAATCTGTGACCTCCCAGGACTCAGGGAGATACACAGTGATCCGGGAAACAGGAGTTGGGAGCTGGCTGATCACAGTGACAGCCACACTGGAAACAGTGGAAAGGCCAGATGAACTCCAGGAGGGGTGGGCAGTCAGGGAGGCTTCCTGGAGGAGGTGACATCTCAGTGGAGACCTGCAGGACGAGGATGGAGCAGGAGGACAGGAGGGCTCATGCTGATGAAAGCGGACAGGGGAATTCAAGCTGTCAGGCTCCCTGAGCATCTCCTTCCCAGGAGGTAACAAGTTCAGACAGGCTGGGGACATGGCTGGCCTGCAGACATGTCACAACCTGGCCCAGCCACCATTTCAGCCCACACTGAGTAGCCCGAAGTAGCCCTTTGAGGGGTCCAAATGGGGAAAACATGTCCTGCTGGGGTGCAGGGCCACAGCTGGCTGCTAGGGAGGCCACGATGTCCGTCCATCTGTCCATCCTTCCATCCATCCACTTCTCTGACTTTTCCCAAGCACCAATGCTGGGGCCTGGCTGTTGGCTGAGTGCAGGGGACAGAATGACAAATGCTGACAAGATTGCTCCTGTGCTTGGGGATCAAGACTGAACCGGTCACTCTAACACAGAGCAACATGCAGTTCCAGAGCCACGTGAATGAGGAGGACGCATCTGCCCCAGCCTAGAGATATCTGGGAACCACGTGGGAAAGTCTTGCAGGCAAGAGTGAGGTGTGGGGAGCAGGTGTGGCTGGCAGAGGGGGATTCGAAGCGAGGATGAGGCGTGCGTGGGCGGAAGCTGGCTAAAATGCCCTAGGACAAGGCCTCCATGCCCTGCTGGAAAGCCTGACCTCCCAGGCGCCTCAGGGAGCCCGACTCCGGGAACAACGTGTGTTGGGGAAGGAGACAGCAGGCGGGCTGGGGCATGGAGCAGAAACTGAGGTGGCGGCATCTCTGTCTCGGGCGGTGCCTGGGTGTGGCAGTGGAGGAGGTCAGTTTTAAGTGCGAAAGCTGTGCACCCCAAGTCCATCCCAGGAAGTGGCCAGAGGTGACTTATGGCTGGGCCGCCTGGGCTGCGTGTCCCGGGCAAGTCCCTCCCCTCTCAGGGCCCGGGACACCCAGCCGGATGGCACATGACTAAGGGGTGCCGAGGGTGGGCTCCAGCCTGGCTGGAGCAGTGGTTTGTTCCCAAACCTCTCTGGGGGTCTGGCTGCCCTCTCCCCAGCCCCAGCTCCTGCCATCCCACTTCCTCAGGTCCCCAGAAAATGCCACACGTTCATCCCCCCGGGGGCCCAGATACAACCGCTTGGCCACCACCCCATGTACTCTCTGCAGTGGACCCAGGCCAGGAGACCCCCACTGGTAACTAAGCACACAGCTTCCTTCCTTCCCTTGCTTCTCTAGCCACCCCCAGAGAGGCTGAGGCAGGAGGATGGCTGCAGCCCTGACTGTCCAGGCCAGAGGCGTGACCTGGTCACCTTCATCCCCGCTTCGCTGACCACATCTGCCACCCCTCCCTGGGCCTCTGCTGGCTCAGCTGCCCTGCTCTCCTTCCCCACAACATGCAGAGCCCCCCCACCCAGAGCCCCTTCTGCCGCTGTCTGTGCCCCCCCGCCCCATCCCATGGCTCCCCAGCTCCCCGCTGAGAGTCCCCTCAGCCCACCTCCTGGGGGCCCTGCGTCCTACGACCCTGGCCCAGTCTGATTCTTCTTATTCTTTCCCGCTGTCTGGGCTGTCAGACGTGTGTCGTGAGGGCGGGACTGTCAGCTCGCTGACCGACGACGGGCGCTGGTACTCGCCGCGGGGAAGCTGTCCTGGAACAATAACTACGTTTCTGAGCTCTTTCTGCCAAGGACAAGAAAACAGCAATTATAAGTCACTGGCAGAACCCAGTGTGTGTGCGTGCACGTGTGTGTGTGTGTGTGTGTGTGTGTGTGTGTGTGAGAAAAGCAGCAACTGCAGGCCAGAAGGAGGACTAGGGATTTAGAGTGCTGTGCACACCTCTGGGACCTAGTGGGGACCGCAGGACCGAGAGGGACCCCAGTCTGTGCCTGGGGCCTGGCACAACCATTGATCGTCCTTTGGGAACTGTGAGCTCTCGGACCCAGCTTCTGAGCCGGACTCCAGAACCCAGGCAAAACTGGCTCCCTCATGCCCCAGGACCTTTGCACCAGCCGGCCCCTCTGCCTCTTCTCACAGGGTGATTCTAGCTCCTCCTGTAGGCCTCGGGGTATTGTCACTTCCTCTGGGAAGCTCTCCCCGGCTACCCACTCTCTGTGCCACTCCTTCATCTTTATGGCAGGTCTAACACTCATCATCAAAGGGTTATTTCATGTCCCTCCTTCCTGCCAGACTGGCAGTTCCAGAGGACGAGAGTCTGGCGTTTCTGGGTGTCCCTGCCTTGTATCCCGGGCATAGTAAACAGTAGGTGCTCAATAGCTGGTGTGGGACGAGAGAGCACAGGAACGAGAAGCGTGCAGAAGGAGGAAGAGCAGATTGCTGGCTCTGTGGGGCAAGCGAAGGCCAAGGGCAGGGAAGTGATCTAGAGCGTCTCTTCCACCGGCACGTGGCTTTATTTTGAGAGCCTGAACTTTCCAAATGTCAGGCAGAGGCAGATTTTCAGCGGAGACCTCAGGGAGCCCATTAGCATTCCCTCGCTCTGCTAATGGGGCTCTGCGCACGGGAATTTACGCGGCCTGCTGGGGCCCGAGCGGAAGGCCAAGGCCGGGAGCTTGGGAAACAGAACCCGGGGCTGCGGGTCTGCGCCTGGCCCCAGGGAGGCCTCCTGAGCACCCGGGGGATGGGGCTGGGTACAGTGCAACCGCAGGGAACAGTGGAGACAGGTTAGAGGACACCCCTTCCTTGGCCCGTGTGGGACTTAGAGGCCCACCCTCTCCCCCAGTGCACACACAGGCCCATCCAATGTGTCTCTGATGATGTAATAGGGAGGCGACATTGCCCCCGGCTGGGGCTGGGGAAACTGAGGCTCTTAGGAAGCCAAGTGGCTCACCCCGGGTTTTGTGACTGAGGGATCAGGCCAGAAGTGAACTCAGACTCTACTTGGCAGCCTCCTGGCCCTACCGTCCCCACTTCTCCTGTGTCCCTGGATGGGTCACTTGGGAAGTCCCCAGCATCAGATCGGTGACAATCCTGCTGGCGGCCAGGGAACTCTGCACACACACGCTGTTCCCCATGCCCGGCCACCCTCTCCACTGCCCCTGTGGCTTCCCAGAGGGGTCTCAGCTGAGGTCAGCCTTCTCCCCACTTTACTGTATGTCCCCACACCCCAGCAGGACGCTTCATGGCAGTGGGGACATTTTGCAAATCACTTTTCTAAAGATATGTGAGAGTTGGCATCGTGGGCCTGGGGGAGGGGAAATGGTGGGAATGTGCGTGTGTGTGGTTGTGTGTGTACGGGGGTGTGGTGAGTGTGTGTGCTTATGGTGCAGGAGATATGTGGTGTGTGTGCAAGTAGTGTGTGTGTGTCTGGGTGCACACCTGGGTGCATGTGGAGTGTGCAGCTGTGTGTGGCAGAGGCTGGGTGGACCCAAAACAGCCCATGGACGCTCAGGGACCAAGGGTCCCATGAGAGGGGGCCACAGAAGCCACCCCAGGATCTCCCTCCGGGTCCCAGCAGGGCACAGTCCTGGGGACTAGTGAAAGCCTCTTGTCACTCCCAGATGGGGTGTCACTGAGGCAGGGACATGGCTGACACTTCCCGCAGTTCCCTGCACCTGTGTCTGTGTGGACCATTTGCCCAGCCTGTGTCCGCTGCTACAGGGCCTCCTGGCACCTTCAGAGCAGCTGGGGAGAAAGCTGCCACCCGTCACAGAGGTGGACATGAGGTGCAGGGATGGGGGACTCACCAGGTGTGGGTGGTCGGCTTGGCCGATGCATTTTGACCCCAGCGCAGCTTGGCATGGAAGCAGGAAGTTGTACCCATGGGATGGCAGGGAGGTAGCAGATGTCATGTGCGCATGAGAGCCGGGACATCCCCTCCTGGGCCTCGGGGTGCCTGCTAGTGAGTGTCAGAGCACAGCAGTCTCAGTCAGCCCCAAGGAGGGGTGCCGTGGCCAGTGGCAGGCAGAGGACAGGCAGGGCACCCTGCCAACAGAGGCCCCTAAATAACGGGAGTGACCGGCGCGTCTGCTGCTGTCCCAGCCGGGGGACAAGCTCCAGCTTCATAACCTGTGATCGATGGGCCTAATATGGGATTGGAGATGCTGGGCTGGCAGCCCCGGCCTGGCCTGCTGGCTGCCATTTGCCCATATATTTATTTATTTATGCATTCTCCTCCATGGCAAAAGCCCAAAAACAATAAAAGAAATTGAATTGCATATCAGATGGGACATCGGAGGGAGATACGGCCGTAAATCGCACCGTATTTATTTCATAAATATCAGCGCCTCCTGAATAGCCAGAGCCCGTGATGAAGTTATAATCAGAATCTGGTCCCCGATGCCCCCACCGGCCCCTCCCCTACTACACAAACAGGCCCAGTCCCCAAAGCAAATAACAGCGTCCTCGGGCCACCTGCTCCGATGGCAGCAGGCATCTGCTTGCCCCAGCTGCAGGGGCCACGGGAAAGAGAAGGAGGTGGCTGGCACCCCAGGCTGCCCAGGCCAGATGGTGCGCACCCAGGGAGGGGATTTAGTATCTGTCCCCCACCTGCCACCCACCACACTACAACCTGGCTGCAGCCACCAATTCTCTCTCTCTGTGCTGCTGTTTCTTTGGTATGTGTGTGTTATAGTCAGATTTCTGTTACTGTAACAAATACTCCAGAGTGGTGAGTACATATAAAGAGAAAAGGTTTATTTCAACTCAGCTTTAGAGGTTCCAGTCATTTGGAACACTGTTTCTAAGCAAAACCTCACTCACGGCCAGGAACAAAAGAGGAAGAAGGGGCCAGGGCTGGGGCCTCCCTACCCCTTCCAAGGCCAGAAGACCCTCCACAAGGTCCTACCTCTTACAGGTCCACCACCTGCCATAGCGGAAAGCTGCTGCCAAATGACATTGGGGATGAAATTTTTTTGTGTGTGTATGGGTACCGGGGGTCGAACTCGACCTCGTGCTTGCCAGGCAGGCGCTTATGCCCCTGAGCTATCTCACCGGCCCCTTGGGGATGAAATTTACCGGCCAGATAATGCACAGATTATGAGTATGGAGCCTGATGATTTTTTTTTTTAATATGCGGGCACCGGAAGTCGAACTCAGGACCTTGCGTTTGCCAGGCAGGTGCTTATGCTGCTGAGCTATCTCACCAGCCCGCCTGGTGAATTTTTACCTGAACACCCCAAAAATCAAGGCAAAGAGCATCTGTCACCCCAGGAAGTGCCCTTCTTGTCATCATCACCTCCGTTTCTACAACCACAGCTCCTGCAGGGGGCTTTAGAGCTCAGATTTTTTTGTTTGTTTGGTTTTTATTTGAGTTGAGGTCTCACTATGTTGCCCCAGCTGGTCTTGAACTCCTGGAGTCAAAGGATCCTCCTGCCTCAGCCTCCCATGTAGCTGACCAGCTAGAATTCCGGTGAGTGGAGTCATGTAATGTGTCACTTTGCACCTGTTTCCTGTTTGTTCCTTTAATGCGTGTGTCACTGTGTGTGTCAGAGATCCTTTCTCAGTGGTGCAACCATCCCTGCCGGGGGTGGTGTTGGGGTGTTTCCAATCTGGTTTGAAGAAAGTGGCATGAAGTTTTGTTTTGTGTTTTTGTGACAAGGTCCTGCTAGGTGACCCCGTTTGGCCTCGAACTTGCAGTGATCCTCCTGCCTCAGCCTCCCGAGTGCTGGCATTACAGGCATGTGCCCCTACACCCAGCTAACATGAACATTCTCATGGGAGATTTGGGGGGGATATCAGTGCTCATTTCCCCCAGCCCCAGGCCCAGAGTGCTGACCCGTCAGGAACTGCCACACTCTTCCACCGAGGCAGTGACCGTCTGTCCCCTCTGTGGTGCGCGCAGGTCCCTGCTGCTCCCGTGCCCACCCTTGGCGCCGTCGCTTTCATTCCAGGCGTCCTGGTGGCCGCGTACGGAGCACACTCTGCGGTCTGAATCTGCAGTCTCACTGCGATCCTCACCTGGTGACACACAGGGCACCTCACAGCCCCTGTGGTGGGTTGACAACTGGTGGTCAACTTGTAACCCCCAGCTGAATTGAATCAGCGTGGTGCCTGGTGTGGAGGGCCCACCTGAGGACTGTTGCCAACAACATAAAAAGGAGAACTGGAGAGGAAGAGGTGCTGCTGTCGGTTCTCCTTGAGGAGCTTGTCACGCTGGCTTTCCTGATAGGAACTTGGCTGTTCTCATCGTCGGAGGAGCTCGGGACCTCACTGTTGCTGAGGATGGCTGTGGTGACTTTCGGGGGAGCTCCAGTTCTTACTCTGAGCGTCGCTTCCTGGCTCCGGGACAGATCCCTCAGCCTGCTGGCACAGATCCTTCATCCCACTGGTGCAGACTTTCTAGCTTCCACCGCTGACCTTTGGGCCTTCCCAGCGTAGATCCATGAAATATCCTTGCATGAGACATTGTTGTGGGCTCTGGGCCTCTAGTGGACTCGTGGAGGCATTGCCATGGGCTCTAGGTCTTCAGCTGGACTCATGCAGGACACTGCTGTAGGATCCAGGCCCTCAGCTGGATTCTTTGGGTCTTTAGTGTGTGGACAGATTTCCTGCACTTTTGTATATGACTCTTTGGGTGACTATTACAAAATAACTCTATAAATTATGTGTCCTGTATTGTATTGTTTCCCTTGCAAACCCTGACTACAACAGCCCCCTTGCCTCGTGTCGCCGGCCAGCTCGGGCCAAGTGCTCCCCTGCCCCTGCCCGCCCCTCCCCTGCCCCGTCTTCCTCCTCGCTGGCACCTGCTCCCCCATCAGCTCCCCAAGAGCCAAGATTCTGATGTGACATCCGGGGACTTAGGACAGAGGCTCTGTTGGTACGGGCAACGTGGCATTTCTTTTTTTTTTTTTTTTTTGTGGGTACCGGGGGGTCGACCTCAGGACCTCGCACGCCAACAGGCACCCGTGCCGCTGAGCAATATCACCGGCCCCTTTTTTCGTATGTGGGATCCGGGAGTTGAACTCGGGCCCTCGCGCTTGCAAGGCAGGCGCTTATGCCGCTGAGCCATCTCACCGGCCCAACGTGGCATTTCTGATAAGAGCCACTTTATCTTTTAATGCACATAACATAAAATTAATCATTTCCCAGCATACAGCTGGGTGGCATTTAGTGCATTCTTGGCATTGCACAGACGCCACCCCTTGCATTCTAAGAGACAGGGCCATTTACCACGGCCTCGTCAGCCTCTGAGGGGACAGTAACGCTCTGCCTCTCCTTCCTCTTTTCTAAACAGCCAAATCTCCCCGAGCTCTTCTCCACACTTTCATCGGAGCCTCGCTGTACCCGAGAGCCGCTCTCCTACAGTGTGCTAAGGACAGTCACAATGTGCGCCCGGGAAGCTGGCCCCAGGGACAAGCCTGCCTCCAACCAAGCGAGGTGCTCCGCCCTGGGGCTGACAGGGACATGGGGCTGGGCAGAGGCCGGCTGGGGGCTCTGCTGCTCTGGGTGGCCCTGACTGGTCCTGAGGGCCCCCAGAGGTGGCGCAAGCTCGGGGGACCTCGTCTGTCACCCCACACGCCCAGCCTGGCTCCCCCTTGCGCCCATGAGAATCTTCCTTTTCCTTGGGGGAGGGGAAGACAACCCAATTTGTTTAGCAACAAATAAAGAGCTGCCACGATTGAGGGGAGGGGAAAGTTTAAAGGAGAAAAATACCCTGGGTAATGCCATCTCCCGCGTCTTTATATTCTGAAACGGATCGTTCTGGACGCGGGCAGAAGGCCTGATTTAATATCCTCATGGAAAATACTGCACCTGATCCAATTACCACGGGGATTTTGATACAGTCAGCAGTCAAGATGAAAGTTTCAGAGGCGCTCACCACAGAGGTAAACACACAGACCGAATTACCCGCGCTCTTCTGGGACGAGTTAAGCAGCTCAGGTCACCGTGGGGTCACCTCAGGCCAGGCCAGGGGCGCCCCGTGGAGGCCAGTTTGCCACAGCCTCCGCTGGGGGCGGTCCCTGCGGCTGCACTTCTCCAGCCTGGCCCTGGGGCTCCTCGAGGTCCAGTCCTTTCCCCCACCCTGGCCCCGTCCGTGCCGCCTCCTAAACAACACCCAGCGCTCCCACTTTGCTGTCTCCGTGCCCGGGTGCCCATGTGAGCACCCACTCCTCAGCGCGCTTCCCCTGCCACAGACCAGGCCAAGTACCCACCCCCCATTACTCTGAGTCCCTACCGTTTGCCCACAAAAGATTGGTCACAACTACATCACAGAACCATCGAGTGCTGTCTGTGAAAGTCCGTCTCCCACACAGGATTTGGGCTGCATGGATGTCGGAGGGGCCCGAAGCTGCCAAGTCCCTGTCTGTCCTCATTGTGCAGCCCTGGGCCAGGTCCCAAGCCCCCAAGCCTCAGTTGACCAGTCTACAGAATGGGATAATAAATAAAGTGTCATTTGTAGGGCTTGTGGGGTGGAGTGACAGGCCAAAGAACTGGCGCTTGATGGGGGGCCTGGGTTCCTCAGCCAGTTCCTTCAGGCCAAGTCCCAGCTCTGTGGCATGGCGCTCTCCAAATCTGTGAAATGGGTCCTTGTGGTGGATTAACTAATGCTCAACTTGGAACACCCAGCTGAACTGAATCAGCATGACGCTGGGTGTGGAAGGCCCACCTGAGGATCGTTGCCAACAGCATAAAAGGAGAACTGGAGGGGAAGGTGGTGCGCTGTTGATTCTCCTGGAGAAGCGTGTCAAGCTGGCTTTCCTGATATGAACTCAGCTGTTCTCGTCGGAGGAGGAGCTCGGGTCCTCACTGGCGCTGAGGTTGGCTGCAGTTCTCTTTGGGGGAGCTCTGGTCCTTACCTTGAGTGTCGCTTCCTGGCTCCGGTGCAGATCCCTCAGCTGCTGGCACAGATCCTTCACCCCGCTGGTGCAGACTTTCTAGCTTCCACCACGGACCTTCGGGCCTTCCCAGTGCAGATCCTTGATGCAGACTCGCATGAGACATTGTCGTGGGCTCTGGGCCTCCAGCTGGACTCGTGCAGGACACTGCCATGGGATCCAGGCCCTCAGCTGGGTTCTTTGGGACTCTAGTGTGTGGACAGATCTCCCGCACTCTTCTGCACTTGACTTTTTGGGTGGATAAAACAATCCTATAAATCATGTGTCTTGTATTAAATCCATTCCCTTGCAAACCCTGACGACAACAGTGGTGAGGACAATGACACAAGTTCATATCCACAAGGCTTGGATGCACCTTGAGACCATGACGTGAAGGAAAATAAATCAGGCACCGAGCTTAGATATCACATGGTTTCTATGATCCGAGACACCCAAAGTATAAATAAAGAGCAAAATGAGAGACAGATAATGGAAAGTAGGGAGATAGATCTTCTGCAGATGGGAAGGAGCTCAAGAGACAGAGGGAGGGTAGGGGAGGGAGATGAGAAAAGATCATTATGGACTGCAAACTCGTGCTATAAGAAAATACCCACAAGGCTTCATCACTGTTCGTGGCGCATGACAAGGACCACAGGCAGCAGTGTCAGCTCTCGCTCCCTTGGTCGGTACTTTGAACGCTTCCCGGATATTCCTGGGGCTCCATGGAGCCTCTGCAGCCCCTGCATTGGAGGCTGGGGGACCGACGTCTTCATCGAAGGCCCTGGTGCCGCTGCGGGTGACCTGCGGGGCGGGGCTGCGGCCTCTTGGGAAGGGATCCTACAGGTGCGCGTGGTGCGCACAGGAAGAAGTTGTGAAAGGTGACAGAGATGTCACTCTTCGTTGGCTTGTTGTTCCCCGGGGTGTCCTTTTTGCACAGAAAATATGACTCAGATAATGACTTTTGGTTTTAAACCCTGACATCAGCTTCATGAATATCACACGTTCAAGAATGCTAAGCCCGGGCCGGTGAGATGGCTCAGCGGCTTAAGTGCCTGCCTGGCAAGCGCGAGGGCCCGAGTTCGACTCCCACAACCCACATAACGAAAAAGGGGCCGGTGATATCGCTCAGCGGCACGGGCGCCTGCTGGCGCGCAAGGTCCTGAGGTCGACCCCCTGGTACCCACAAAAAAAAAAAAGAAAAAAAAAAAAAAAAGAATGCTAAGCCCCTCATACTTCAGCACCGTCCTGCTCCTGCTCGTCCGCCTCGCGCATGGGAACCGTCCCGCTTAGAGACGATCTGTGCCTGTGGGGCGCCCAAGAACAAAGCTGGCTGATCAAGCTCTTCTAACCATTTAAAACTGCACAAATAAGCTCAAATATTTAGTTTTCTTTTATGGGCTCCAGTGGCCAGGCTGAGAAGCCAGCCCTCCCCCCTACCCTGCAGGTTTGAGCAGATCTCTCCCACATCTAACGAACACACTGCGTTGACAAACATGGGCCCCCACTCCAGTTACCTGTTTCCTGAAAGTGCAACCAAAAATTCCAAGTTCAAATCAAGTGCCTGGTTTCACACTGTAAATCAGAATCACAAGGCCGACCTCATGCAAAATCTCCCAAAGCTTACAAATGTTCACACACCCTGGAGGCAAAAATGTTCATAGTATTGTTTTGATTTCTTAAACATGTTTATACTTAATTCTAAGCCTTCTGGTGGCTGAAAGATGCTAACTTACCAAACAAGCAATTTGGGGGTTACCTTCTCAGCTGCTTGAGCGTCTTGCGGGCCGGCCTGGCCTGGCTGGGGCCCCCACATTGCTATGGCCACTTCTCGGGCACAGAGCCTGGGCTCAGCGACTCCCAGGCTCCTGCCAGCCGCATGCACACCCAGCCCTCCCTCTGTGCTCTCCCTGCGGCCTCGGCCCCCACCCACAGTCCTTTCTTGATTGGATTCTGCTAATCCGGTTACTGCTTCCTTGGGTCCTGAACGCTTTTCCTAGGCCGCTTCTCGGGGAGGGCAGATACTACGGAGGCGGCTAATGACAGCTGATTGGATTCTGCGTATCTCCCAGGGCTGCTGTGACAGCTCTGAGGTCACCCCAAGGACGGGGCGGGATGGGAAAATGAGGGGACCGTGGGCTGCGCCCAGGGCCCCAGGACCATGGAGATGCCCGAGTCCTGCTGCTTTTGTCAATCACAGGCCCTGCATCCGGCTGCTGCTGGGACCGTACCCAGAGAAGGCCGACTACAGGGAAGACCTTGGGCTTCGGAAGGGACCGGCCGCCTGGCTTCACCTGTGGTGCTGCTGTTGACGTCCATCAAAGGAACCCACGTGAACAGGGCCTTGAGCTGCCTCCTGGGCAGTGCAGGAAGCTCTGCATCAGCATCAGCCCCTTCTCTGCTGCCCTTTGTCTCCAGGCGTCCAGGACTGGGGCAAGACGGACCCGACAGTCACAACAGCACTTCCGTTCCTGCGCACTTCCTAGGCGCCCGCTCACGTCAGGCTGTCCCCTCATTAGATCATCCCAAGAACCCCACGCAGGCAGTAACCAGTATCCATTCAGTCGAGCAGCTCAGAGAGGTTAGGCAACCTGCCCAAAGTCACACAGCTTGGAAACTGGACCTGGGATTTGTCCAGGCCCACCCGTGCCCTTCGCCCCTTCTGCTTGGTCCCTGTGTACTTCCCCAGGGTCCCCCTCTTGTAGATTCGGACCCAGAGAGGCAGCAGGTGGCAGGAGGGGACACCGTGCCTGAGCTCTTCACAGCAGAGAGGATTCTATCCCATCTGCATGTCACCCCTGCCTCGATTATCCCGCCACTGGGAGCCCGAGAGAATCAAATTGACTTGGAAGCCACTCCTGCGGATGAAAGGGCAGCCGGCATCCCAGGCTGATGACCCATGCCCATGGCGGGGGCGCCCCGGCTGGATGCAGGAGGGGTGGGGTGCGGAGGCGGGGTCTCCCCAGGCTCCTGCAGCCATGGCTAGGAGGTTGTCTTGGTAACGCTGGGAGTTGCTGTCTTGTGGGGGATTGAAAGGTTCAGGGTGGCCCACACCTCCTTCCTGGCCCTGACCAAGGGGGCCCCAAGGCAGCTCTGGGCCAGGAAACCTCGGGCCCAGCTCCAGCTGTGTGTGGCTGGGGGGCTGGGGAGCCAGGCTAGGGCAGGCTCGCGGCTCCCCCATGCTGCACCTGTGGGGACAGTCCTCAGGCCACACCCCCGCCCCAGGCCAGTCTCACAGGACCGGGTGGTGGGTGGTGTCTGTGGCAGAGGGGAGGCAGGTGGCGTGGCCCAGTGGTTAGGCTTTGGCCGGGCCTGGTCTCCCCAGACCCGCTCTGCGTGCTGGGCAGTGACTTCCTCTCCCTACTGGTCCCAGGAGACACTAACCCCCTCCCTGTTGGTTCCATGCCACGCAGCTGGGAAGCCCTTAGCTCTGGAGAACTCCCCGTCCAAAGGGGATGGAGGTGACATGGTGGCTCAGGTGGGCTGGTGGTCCCCAGCCTGCCCCTTCAGAAGACGGTTCCCCAGCAGGCTGTGGGTGGCTGGAGACACGCCAGCTTCCTTCCTGTCCTGTTCCCTGTCTTTTCTTCACCAGCTTGCAGACTTGGATCCTTTGGCTTGGAGTCCCTCAGAGGAGCCCAGGGAGAGACGCCTGCCCTGCCCCCTCCCGATGGACTGCCATGCAGGGCTCTGCCTGCCTCCTAGGGGCATGGCCTGGGCAGCTGAGGAGCCAGAGCCCTGCCCACTGTCTGTCCCCTGTAGCCCATGCCGTCCCCTCTACCTGTACCCACCACGGGTGACCACAGGACAACGTCCACTCACTTGACCACGGGAGGAGACAAAGACACCCCCAGGGCACTGTGGCCCAGTGTGCAGGGGGCTGTGCCGTGAGCCCAGAGCTGAGGACAACAGCTTTCCTGGTGTCCCTGGGGGGTGGTTGGGTCTCGGAGGGAATATGGAAGTTTCTAAGGCCGTCTCCACCTTGGGAAACCCAGCACACACCCACTGCCTGAGGAGCGACTGACAGCTTTCTGTGTGTCCCCTACCAACTCTGACCAGCTTCATTTATTGGGCACTTACTGTGTGTCAAGCCGAAATGCCACGGCCTTTTATGCTGACTGCACGCTGCAGGCAGGGAGGGTTCTGCCCATTTCACAGATGAGGTAAGGGGAGCTCAGGGTCCCAAAGGCCCTTGCTGTCTCAGGGGTTTCCAGGAGCAGAGCTGCATCCGGGACATGGAGTGAGGGGTTTTATGAAGGCAGAGATCCCAGG
Organism: Erethizon dorsatum; assembly: GCA_028451465.1. Taxonomy (NCBI): domain Eukaryota; kingdom Metazoa; phylum Chordata; class Mammalia; order Rodentia; family Erethizontidae; genus Erethizon; species Erethizon dorsatum. The sequence continues at coordinate 5,273,298 of CM051822.1, forward strand.
AGAAGTCAGGGAGGAAGGCTGCAGGGTGCAAGGTCAGGTCAGCACAGGGCTCCGCTTGGTCCCTCGAGGATCTTGGGGTGTGGATGACCCCATCCCAGGCTGAAAGCAGGCTTTGCACTGGTGCACAGGCCAGAGGCTGCATGTTGTCCAGGCAAAGACTTGAGAAGCAGGTGGAGGAGGCAATGCCAGGGTGCCAGAGTTCTTGGGTACCTGCTCTGAATCACCCACCTCGAAAGTGACAGAGCCAGGAATCAAACCCAGCCCCAGCCGTGGAGGATGCTAACCACTGCCCCCAAGGAGCTAGCACTTGGCCCATACTCAAGGAGGCCAACGGGCATGTCCTAGGCGCTGAGTGGCTGGCACATACACTGTGTGTGAGCTTTATATTAAGCCACATACTGCATCAGGCTCTAAAACTGGGACTCGCCGTGGAAAATAGGGCCTGAGTGGTTCATGCATTATTTAAGCTCTGGGACTTGGCACTGGGGAAGGCAGGGGCTGCCTGGGATGGGCTCAGCCAGCTTTGCAGAGACGTCCCCAGGCTCATGGGGCCCATTAGGCGCCCCTGAGTTAGGGCTCTTCTCCTCAGCCCCAAATGCAAAACAGGCCCCATGAGCTGATTTAGAGAAGGCAGTTTGTAGTAGCCTCCGCCTGCGCCTGTGGCAGTGGCAGAGGTGGAGGCCGACGCATTTCCAGCTCTGCTTCGGAGGGACCAGGACAGAGGGGACACGCTGCTCCCTCTTCTCTAAGGTTCCATGCCTGAGACCAACGTCCCCCACCACAGGGGTGGCTGGCGTCACCCCACCTCACCAAGCGGGACCCGCTGACCCCCTTCGGACTGTTCACTTCTGGGTCTCTACAGTGTGACCGAGTGCCAGCCCGGCTCCCAGAGGGACAGGTGGATGAATGGGTGGAAGGGTGGACAGGTGGTGTCCAGGAAGGACCCTGAGATTCTGGGGTCTTCCCCCAGGCTGTGGAGCAGAAGGACATTTTTCAGGAAAGCAGTGAGCCCCTGAGGCATGAAGTAACTTTTATAAGGTCATGTGGCTTGGAATGACCCAGAGAATGTCTCAACCATCCACCCTGTCCCTTCCCCAGCTCCCCATGGTGCTCTTCTGTCTTAGGGACAATCAGCATTTTGGAAAGACCTCTCTGTCAACCAGTACTGTGGAGCAGCTGCTAGACCTCTCTGCACCCACCACGTGCACCTCCAACCCCAGAACTCTGGGCCTCAACGTGGCTGCCTGAACCATGCTCAGGGCTCCTCGTCCCTCCTCTGCTCCATGCAACTCCATTGTCCACCCAGGAACCAACACAAGGCTGCTTGTACCACCCCCTGCTGACGTCCCGTCCTCCTCCCTCGAACACAGCTCTGTGCTCTTACTGTGCGTTCCTGGGGTCTAAGTCTGGTGCTGGGCACGGAGGAGGTGTTTAGTGTCTTTGTGGATTGAATGAATGAGGGTTTGGCATTGGTTGGCTTCATGACAACTATGAGTCTATGAAGTCAGGTTTGGATCACAGACCTCGACCCCCGCTGGGGTCCCCAGCCAGGCCGAGGCCCTCATCGTCTTCCACCATGGGCCTGGCTGTGCCTGTTATCCTGTGGAAGGTCTGGGCTCCCTGGGGCAGAGACCACGGGGTCGCTGTCTCCTCCCAGGGGGCCTCAAGCACAGGCCCACCCTTTTCCAGTCCCGCCCTTTGGTTGTGTGACCCCAGAGAGTTGCTGATCACCTTGAAATCTCAACTTTGTTCTCTCAGGATGGGAATGAAACAGTATGGACCCACTCGGGCCATCACAAGATGCAGAGAAGGCAGACACAGAGGCACATGCCTGTAATCCCAATGTGCTGGGAGGCTGAGGCAGGAGGATCTCAAGTTGGAGCCCAGCCTTGCTCCTGGGACAGCGGGGGTCTTACATCTGCCTCGGTGGCCCCTGCATGCCGCCTCTTCCTTAGAGCCCCACGAGGCCCACGGGTGGTGGAGGCGCCCCAGGGAAACCCTGTGGAGGCGGATCCTCCAACAACAGCTCTGGAAACATCTTTACCACTTCTTCGACAGGAGCCCGCTCTCCAGGGCTGAGGGAGGGGATGCTGTCAGGCCACATCCAGGACTCTAGTGCCTCAGTTTACCCCCAGCCCCACAGAACCAGGCTAATCCCACCCTCACAAGCCACAAGCATGAGGGAGTTCAGACCTGGGTGACAGGCAGGGCAGGAACCTGTCCCCTCCCCCAAGCCGGCTATGTCACAGCTGGGGCTGTGACCTGCTGCGATGTCAAAGGCGAATGTTCTGAGGAGTGAGGGGCTGAGGAGACCCGGGAGATGGGTATTCCACAGAGGGAGGGGCGGGGGGCCGCCAGGGAGGCCAAGCGAGACACAAAGGTGGATGGAGGTAGAGAGAGGGACAGACAGACAGACAGACAGAGACAAGAGACAGAGGCAGAGACACAGGGAGAAACAGAGAAACGCAGGTGCACACAGGGACAGAGAAGCAGCACACCGCCACCCAGCATGGAGGCTCATCTGTGTCACATGCAGAGACAGGACAGGCCCAGGGGCCACCCAGGGACTGGGGGCGGCCTTGACCCAGCGGAGAGGTGGGGAGGGGCAATGGCCTGCGACCACCCCGAGGGGCAGGAGCCGGGGTGAGCTGCCGCAGGGTGGGGACCTCTCCCCTCAGCTTGCAGGGGCCGTGTCCTCACCCCTCGAACGGGCACCCCCTCTCCAGGGCCCCTGAGGTCCAAGGGACCCAGAGGGGCCCAGCCACCTCCACGCCACCAGCCCTCCGTGCTGTGGAGGTGGAGAGAGGTGGCGTCCTCTGGGGCCAGGTCCACCCACCACCCCAACCCATCGCCCAATCCATGGAAAAATGGTCTCCCATGAAACCAGTGCCTGGTGTCAAAACAACTGGGGACAGCTGCTCTAGCACCTTCATCGCACAGGCGGGACACGGGCGCAGGCCTTGTGTGACTTTTTCAACATTTGAACAGGTCTTCCCTCCATTCTTCCCTCCGTTTCTTCCTTCCTTCTTTCCTTCCTTCCTTTCTTTCTGTCTGAGGTGCAAGAAATGCTAGGCAAGCATTCTACTGTCGAGCTCCATCCCCAGCCCTTTTTAAAAATTTTATTTAGAGACAGGGTCTTGCTAAGTCACCTAAGCTGGCCCCCAACTTGTGATCTTCCTGTCTAAGCCTCCTGAGCAGCTGGGATTACAGGTGTGTGCCACCATACTCGGCTTGAATTTGTATTTCTCCTGCCCAAGTGTGTGCTCTTTAAAGTCACAAGCTGGCGGATCAGGCAGCCCAAGTCCTTGTTAAGAACGGGCAGGTCGCTTGGTGGTGCACAGCTGTCATCGTCCCAGCACTCTGGGAGGCTGAGGCAGGAGGAGAGCCAGTTGAAGCCCAGTCTGGGCAATTTAGCCACTTAATGAGTCCCTGTCTCAAAATGAAAATAAATAAATCAACAACAATAACAAAAAAGAGTTGGTGATGTAGCTCAGTGTGAAGCCCCTGAGTTCAATTCCTAGTATTGAAAAAAGAAAGGAAAAGAAAAGAAAAGAAAAGAGGGCTGGTGAGATAGCTCAGTGGCATAAGCGCCTGCCTGGCAAGCGCGAGGTCCTGAGTTCAACTCTCGGTACCCACATACAAAGGAAAAAAGGCCGGTGATATCGCTCAGTGGCACTGGCGCCTGCTGGCGCGCAAGGTCCTGAGTTTGACCCCCAGTACCCACAAAAAAAAAAAAGAAAAGAAAAGAAAAGACACACGCGTTGCTTCCCTGTCCCTGCCTCCTTCTCCTGTGTCCCTTCCGGAACACGTGCTGTGAATTGTCTGGCACGGCATCTGGCTGTAGTCAATTATTAATAAACAAAATGTTGGGGCCAGGGATATAGCTCAGCAGCACGGCACCTGCCTGGCAAGCACAAGGTCCTGAGTTTGATTCCTGGTTGCCCCCACAAAAATAAATAAACAAAATGTTGAAAGCGAGGTGCCTCCTGCTCCGAGGGTCCCCAGTCACCTGCAGGTCTCCAGGCTGCAGGGACTCTTCCTGCCAGTGCAGACACCACATGCGGGCTCTGCCAAGCCCGGGCCAGAGCCTGGGGTGCTCATCCCCCAGGGCCCCGCCTGGTCCTGCGGGTCACACGGGCCTGGACAGTGACCATCTGCTCCCCAGTCCCACCCCACAGGGCTGGTGGTGGCAGGTGGTGGCCGCGCAGTGGGGCAGGTGCCGGGGTGTGTGTTTGTTTGATTTAAGCCTTTGCCTGATGCCTCCCCCTCACTGTCCTGTGTGCCCCAGAGCTTGCTGTGGATGCCCGCAGGTGGCCGCCACTGCTTGGCGGTGTCCGGTGCTGGCCCCAGCTTAGGTCACCCGGGAAGATGCAGACACCCAGCTGCCTGGGTCTCTTGAAACAGATTCCAAACCTGTGAGCCTGGATGTAACATTTTATCACCTAAAATAATAGTTTATGTTTTATGTAGTATCTCATAAGTACAGTCTTTTGTTATTGTTGTGATAAAATATACATTTTACAGTGCACCATCCACTTTCACAATTTACACAACCAGCACCTCTATCTTGTTCCAGATCTTTTTTTTAATCACCCTCGAGACCAATTAAACAGTCAGTTTCCAAGCCCCATCCCTGCCCCCCGTCCAGTCCTTGGAAACAGCTCTTCGTCGTCTCTCTGCGGATTTGCCCGTTCTGGACTTTTCACAGGAACGCAATCCTTCCACATGTGGCCTCTTTCCCTCTGTGTAAGGGTTTCTGGTTCCTTCCCTACGGCTGCGTGGACCGACGCTTCATCCTCTCCTTGCCAAATCCTCCTTTGCAGGACTGGGCCACCTCTATTTGTCCCCTGTGCTTTGATGGACGTGTGTGTGCGTCCGGGCTTTGGCTGCTGGGAATAATTTTGCCACAGTCACTCGGACGCAGGATTTTGTGTGGATTTGTGCTTTCATTTCTCTTGGGCAGATGCCTGGGAGTGGAATTGCTGGTCAAATGGGAATCTTGTTTAACATTTAGCCAAACTGGTTTCCACAGTGGCTGTCCTGTCACACACACACAGACACCCCGCCAGCACTGTGCCAGGGCTCTGATTGTCACTGGCTAGCATGGGTACTTGCTTTAGCAGAAGTGGAAATTAAAGCAAAAGCACACATGCATAGGGGAAAAATGCTTTAACTGGAAAGTTAAGGGGAAGATAGGAAAAGACTCCAGCTGAGGTGGCTGGAGGGGGCGTACTCTGATACAGGGGTCCAGACCAGTGCACCCCCAAAGACGAGGGGCAGCTTTTAAGGATTGATTATTGTCTCAGTACTGTGTCACAGCTCTGGAAACCTCATGGAACCAACCTCAGAGGGATGGTTCTGTTCTGCCTCGAATCCGGGTCATTGCAGGTTCGCAGTGGCTGGAGGCCTCTCAGTGCAGCTGAATGTCCCTGTGACCTCTCGTCTTGGTGTCCTCGGTCTCGAAGGGGGAGAGGATCCTGTAAACTCAGGGCTCAACCCTGTCCAGCAGCTCCTAGGGGGACACTCCCTAAATGATCAACAGACCCCAGGGCAGCGCAGGGGAGAGATTTGACCCAAGATTTTCAGTAACAAAGGACACAAAATGAAGGCCAAGCTCTGTTCTGCCTTTGTTACCAGTTGGGCATCCGTGGGCCTAAGCGAAGAGTCATGGGTGATAGTGAAAGTGGCTTTTAAATACCTTACTGTCCCCAAAGAAAACATAGACCATGCTCTTAAGGCGCAGCAGGCAAAGGCCCTGCACTCTGCCTGTTTCCCCAGCCCCATGGTGGCCCCAAATACGTCATGACTGCATCTCAATCTCTCCACCTCCTCACCAACACTGGTTATTCTTTTTTTCTTTTCCTTTCTTTTCTCTTCCCTTCTCTTCTCTTGTCTTCTTCCTTCCCCTCCCTCTTTCTTTCTTTCTTTCTTTCTTTCTTTCTTTCTTTCTTTCTTTCTTTCTTTCTTTCTTTCTTTTTTCTGTTGGCCATGCTGCTGGGTGTAAGTGGCTTCTCTCACTTTTGCCTACAGTATTTTTTTTTTTGTGGGTACTGGGGGTCGAGCTCAGGATCTCACGCTTGCCAGCAAGCACTTGTGCCACTGAGCGATATCACTGGCCCTTTTTTCCTTTGTATGTGGGTACCGGGAGTCAAACTCAGGACCTTGCTCTTGCCAGGCAGCCACCTTTGCCACTGAGCCATCTCACTGGCCCTTGCCTACAGTATTTTTAAGGACCTGGGTGATTCTGATGGGCACACAGGGTAGATGAATCCCTGGTTTGCTCTGCTTGCTGTCTCCCCACTTCTGTCATACCATTCCCCTAAGTCTTTTGAGGCCCCTCTGTGTGTCCATTTCAGAGAAAGCAGATGCCTGGGTGAGATGTTCCCAGGTACAATTGTCAGCTTTCCCATCTTTGGGACAAAACATGTAACACTTGCAACTTAAAGGAAAATATTTTAGCTCACGGTTTCAGAGGGTTCAGTCCATAGTCAACCAGCTATGAGACAGGAGCATCACAGCAGAAGGGCATGTTGGAGGAAACCTGCTCACCTCATGGCATCCAGGAAGCAGAGAGTAGAGGAAGAACCAAAGAGGAAGGAGCCAGGGACCAGAGACAGTCCCTAAGGTCACACCCCTATGGCCCACTTACTCCAATCAGGCCCCAGCTCCTAGCAGATCATTCAGCTCTGATCCCCTCCATGGGTTTCTGCAGGGTAGTCCGTGGCCTCATAATCCAGTCACCTCCCCAGGAGCCCTTAATCCAGTCAAGATGACAGGTGGCTGCCACCAGCAGCAAAGCCAGAGGCCTGCCAGGGTACTAGCTCTTTATCTGTCACTCATCCCTGTTGGTGGAAGGCAGAGGTGCTCAGACTGTGAGCATTTCCAAGGTCACCTCCCCACAAGCCACCAGATTCCAGTGCCCCTGCTCTTCCTCTGCAGGTACAATATGGTGGCCCCAGAGTTGACAAACTGTAGCCCACAGGTCAAATCTAGCTCCAGCCCACTTTTGTTTAGCCCTGAGCTAAGGACAATGTTTGCACTTTGAGGGTTGTAAAAAGAAATCAGAGATGGATATGACTGGTCTGAAGAATTTATCATCCGGCCCTTTCCCGTTTGGGGACCACTGTGCTGCTCAGTGTGGTGACTGTAATGACAGGTGCCCCCCCCCCCCGCCGGGAAAAGGGAGTGTGTGGGGTGGAGTCTTTCTGCTGTGCCTTGCCCAAGGCAGGGGAGGGGTTCTGACCAAGGGACAAGGCTCCCCCAACCCCAGCCCTGACAGGGTCCCCATTGCCAAGCAGCCGCTCTCTGTGGCTCAATCCGCCCCCATCCCAAGAGGAGGAGAAAAATGTGACACCTCAAAGAGAGACATTAAAGTTTCATGGGGGCCGATGCATATTTAATGGGCTTAACAAAGTATCCTTAAAGACATCGCAGACAGCCCCCGGGGGGCGGGGCAGGCTGCCCACTGCAGTCTGGGCTCCCTTGTCTGTCTGCAGTGGCATCCCTGGGACAACTTGGCATCCTGAGCTCCTGCCACAGCCAAGCGCGGGCCCGTGGTCTCCGAGGGAGCTGCCCTTTCATTATTAATATTAAGAGGACGTCTGATAGTGAGTCGTGGGTGTGACTCCGGCTGCCTGGCCCTTTTCCAGGAAGCCCTCTCTCGGGGACAGAGTGCAGAGACTGCTGGGGGTGGTCAGCTGGAGACACCCCAGGAGGGGGAAGGGCTGCTTTGGGGTAAGGTAGGTCCCCCGAGGTCATCTTGTGGGGCTGTCAGGCTCTTGTGTCCCCAGTCCAGGGTCACCTTAGCCACAGGACCACTATGTCCCAGTGCCCCACTCCCAGCTGCACGACTTCAAGGCCCCATGCATCCCTCAGTCACCCCAGATATTCCTGGGAGTTCCCATACTTCTCCCGAGGAGCCCACCGACCCCTGCGGATGTCCTGCCGGCTCCAGGAGGAGGCTTCTCCTGTCCTTGCTTCCTGGGAATTCTCAGCTGTCACAAGACTCGTTCCTGGCCCATCCCTGTCTCAGCACCACAGTCGTCGTCCCTGGCCACCTGCTGTGTAGAGATGACACGAAACCTGTCCCTGCGGCCTGTGCCTGCAGCCTGGCCCTTGCTGTACCTGGTGTCTCCTCACCTTCTTGACTTCCCCTGGGGTTGGGTACTCAAGGTTTCCCCCCACCCGTTTTGGTTTCTATCCAGATGTCCCCCCAAAACCTCATGCTCTCACAGAGGATGATTAGATTATGGGGGTGTGATACTCATTAGTTGGTTCGTCTGCTGATGTGTTTATAGCTAAATGTGCTGTTAGAGGGCGGGGCTTGGCAGGAAGAGGCGCTTGCTGGGGGCGTGGCCTGGCCGCTGGGGCGTGGTCAGGTCGCTGGGGCGTGGCCTGGGTCTGTCTCCCTTCCAGGCTCCTCCCTTCTGCCTCTGCCTCCTGTCTGCCATGCCTGGAGCAGCTCTCCTCTGTCACGCCTTGGAGACAACGAACTATGGACAGACTCGAGCCAAAATAAACCTCTCCTCCTTTAAGTGACGGGTGTCGGGCATTGTGTTCCAGCGAGAGGAAAGTGACTTAAGACGTCCCCCAGCCCGATCTGTCCAACATGAAGCTTCAGATCTACCCACAAGCCTGGTCCCTGCTCAAGGCTCCCTGCAGAGGTGAGCAGCATTACACTGAAATGCCCAGGCCAGATGCCAGCTCGACGCCCTCCTCTCCTAGTCATTCAGGCACTATCCCCTCTAACACCCTGGTGGCTTTTCCTCCCCCCTATCCTGGCCTAAGCCACCATCACCTCCCCTGGCCCTTTGCAGCCCCTTGCTGGCCCCTTGGTCCAGCTCTCATCACCATCACAATGAACTTCCAAGTGGGTCTTGGTTCTCTCTGGAAACCAAACCCTCCACTCTCTTCCCCCAACTCAGTTGCAGGCCAGGCCGAGGTTCCTGCACCCCACAGGACTCCCCACCCCACAGGGTCCTGGGGTCAGGCAGAGACACACAGACTTGGCCACCCCCATTCTGGGCCATTTATTCAACTGCTGATAGTTAAGCACCTGGTCCCTGGACCCCAGAGCAGCGCTGTGTAACCCCGAGTGTTCTTGGGTCCACGCTCAGAAGAGCTGACACACACCTGATGACCCTGGTCCCCTCCCCCAGCTGACACCTGGGGCCCCCAACTCAGCTGTCATAGCTACCCTGGAGGGGAGCCCTGGCCTGCTTGGGGTCACAAGAACTGAAGCATTTGTATCGGGAGCAGTTTGGGACGAGGATCGACAGAGCATCCACCTGGGCCAGGGGCTTAGGGCCATGCCCTGCAACCTCAGGTTCTGTGGGCCGACTCTGTGGGACTCCAAGGCAGAAGGGAGAAATTGGGAGGCCAGCAGGGTGCCCCGACCCTTCAAGAACCACCCTCAACCCGGAGAAGTGCTGCTGTTCAACCGGGGTTCCCAAGTGAGAGTGTTTGAACCGATCGTTGCAGCTAAAGTTGGATCCAGACACCCCATTTGGCAGATGGGGCCGGCATAGGTCTGGGGGCACAGGTCGGAGGGGGCGGCCCCTGGTTTCAGCTCAGGCTTGGGCTAGGAGGACCCAGCAGAGGGGGCTTGGCGACTCTGGAGCGCGAGTCACATCTCCGGGCAGCTGCGCAGGAGGAAGCAGGTGTCCTGGCAGCCTCGTTGTCTCCCCAGCCCCCCGCGTCTCCGCCCCCCCGACAGCCCACGCCCACCTCCAAGACGGCACAAGGGACTCACATGTGGGAAGCAGTTTCAGATTCCTGTGCCATTTGTTATCTCTCTTTTCAAAAGAAAAAACATTCTCGCAAACATCCTGGGAGGCCTGCGATTTCACGATTCTAAGATTCTCTGGTCCGGAGACTCGGGTGGGGGGGAGATGCTTGGAGTTGGCGATTCCTACCCGGTGTCGGGGGGACAGGCAGGTATCTGGTCCAAGGGACTCAGCTGTGTGGCCCTGGCATGGGCCACCTGGCATGAGTTCCCCACCCCCACCCCAACCATGAGGGCCAGAGGAGGCTCGGGACAAGAGCCCAAGTGCTGGCTTCTGGGGGCAGGAGTTCAAAGGCTCTCCCCACTGGGGCACAGTGGCAGCCTATCCCGCAGGTCTGGAAGGACTGGGCTGCGTATGGAGCCCCACACTGCTTGGCACACGCCCACGGTGGCTCCCATCTCCCTTCTCTAGGGTGGAGAGGCCCCACTCTCAGAAGGGCCCACCTGGGCTATCAGGTGCTGGCCCTGGGCACGAGGGCAAACCTCACCCTACCCCTCCCTGGCGCCCAGCTCCCTTCTCGTGGGGCCTGCAGGGGCTCAGGGTGGGCACCCACTGGATTAGAGTTTAGCTCTGAGCTGTTAGGACTCAGCGGGCTCTCCAGGGACCTTCCAGCATCAGAACAGTTCAAATCCTCCTTCATCTCCCACGTGCCGTCATCAGCCCAGGAACCCATGTCCCTCTGGGACCTCAAGGGCTGGGGTGCCCAGGGTGATTCCAGACCTCCTGGCCAAATCAGACCTGACAGTGAACCAGTCTCACCCCCTGCTTCTTGGGTCCCACTAGATGACCCTCGCCAGGGCCCCTCTGGGGCTGGAGCCCTGGGTGTGGTGACAGCCACCAGCTCCTTCTGAAGTGTCCTTAATCTATGGGAGTAGGCAGGGAGAATTGACGGAAGTCACCGAGAGCAGTTGAAGCGGCTTCTGGCCAAGACCCCAGGGTGCCTAACTCTCAGCTCAGGGTCCCCTTGCCATCCTCCCTGGGGCTATCAGAGTGGCAGACTGGCCACAGTGGGTCCCCTCCTGGGAGAGGAAGCAGGACAGGCTGTGACAAGGACACCTGCAGCTGTGTGACTGTAGGTGAGAGCTCACCTCCCTGAGCTTGGTCAGGAGTCTGTGCAGCACCTGGACCCTGGACGCCAGCTGTGACGGCCCAGCCCGCCTTGTCACCCCCTGCCCAGGGCAGACCTTCCTGGCCCTGGAGGAGAGGACCCCAATAATCCTCCCCGGCTGCACCTCCTCTCCTGCCAGTCTGGGACGAGGACCGACACGGGCAGGTGAGGCCTGAGTGGCGGCTGCTCCGCTGGGACTTGGCATCGGAGGGCACTGCCTGGCTGCGGGGGGGCAGTGACCCCACCTTCATCCCACCGACACCACGGTGGCCGGGCTTCTGGCACAGTGCCCTGTCTGCTGCAGCCCCTCCACAGCACGAGCTGTTGATGAGGAAATTAGAAAAACAGAACCAGACGCCTCTGAACATCCTGGCTCAGAAGGCGGCTTTGTCCCGCGCTCCTCCCCTCCTCTCCTGCTGTCTGCTGCCCCCAGCCCCCCACCCAGCGGGCCTGGCCTCCCTGTGGTCTCAGTGGCCGTCTGGCTACAGCCCTCCACCCCAGCCTGCTGTCCTCCCTGGCTCCATCGCTGGCGAGACTCAGCCTCTGACCCAGGCCTGGCCTCCCCTGGGAGCCGTGCTGCTGGGTGCTCGGTGTGGCCCCACGCCCAGGCCCACGCCTGTCGCCCCTGCCTTCCCCCCGCCGCCTGCCCCTCTGCCTCTCTGGAGAGGCCTTGGCCTTTGCCAGCCCCCAAGGGGCCTCCTACTGAGGAAATGAGGCCCAGCTGTGTGCTGGGGAAAGGTGACTCATGACAGGGCTCAGTGCTGTCCCCTCCCAGACTCAGCAAAGTGGCAGGGAAGGGGCTGGGTCCCCCGGGGCTCTGGTGGCTCTGGCCCACTGGCTTGGAGGAAATGCACAGCGGGCACCTGTCAGCTATCAGAGCCCAAGACCCGCTTCGGACTCCAAACCTCTCCTCCCTGCAGCCCCTTCCTCAGCACCAGCCCTAGGGTCTTCTGGAGGAGTAACCTGGGAGGGGGGGTTGTGCTGGGCACGGGGAGGCCCCCTGCAGGCCTCAGTTTCCCCACTGGACCCCAAGAGGGTTGAGCTGGATGACCTCTACCAACTCTCCCAGTTTTGACACTGAGGGATTCTGGACCAGGCCCTCCACCCCCTACACCACCACAAACCCATCTCCATCACTAAGGGAAAATAAAAGGGAGAAAAATAACACTCACCCCATCTAATCCTTTCTCGGCTTATACCACGCAGCTCAGCTCTCTCGCCGGCTCCTCTGGGGGATGATGGAAATGTGAATTTAAATAGAGTTATGTTGAAAGAACATTACCCAGCATGGTCCCAGCAGGGAGGGCCCTGCCAAGGCGCAGAGGCAGGGCCCGCGGTCGGCCGGCGGGAGCGTGAGCGGGGCCAGCACCCCTGGACAATTACAATCAGGACAGCTTGATTAGCTGTCCTCCTCCCGCGCCCTTCCCATGAATCTCCTTAACAGCTAGCTGCAGGCTGGACACTGGGGACCAGCCGTGTGTAGATAATCTCCCGGTGGCGGTGGCACCATGCACGATGCCATTCGCAGCTAACAGGGGTCTCCAGACCGGCTCTCTGGACAGCTCGCTCCCTGCCTTCCCTGGCGGGGGCGGCCACCAGCCTGGGACAGGATTAGCACGATTGTCTGCTCTGAGCTGAGCCCTCTGATATGGGCTCTGGGCAGAACGGAGCTGCTGCCATGAGCTGGGGCATCCACAACACCCCTGGCTTCCTGGTGGCCCCCACATGCGTTGCCCTTCCAATCGCCTGGGCACCCTTGCGGGCAGGCAGGCTGCCACCCTTGATTATGGGCACTGCGTGGGTGCTCTGAGGAGGGCTGTGTGTCATACGTCTTGCCAGGGTCACCTTGCCAGAGGTGCCAGGCTGGCAGGCTGGGCTGGCCTGAGAGGTGCACCCCAAGCCTAGCCCAAGGAGTCCTGGCACTCACACTGGGGAGAGTCAGGAGCTGGGCACGGTCGTGCTCTGCCCCCTAGACCAGCCGACTGGAGCTGGACCCTGGGTGGCTTCGTGATGGGGACAGGAAGAGGCTCAGTGAGCTGAGGGCCCAGGTGCTGCCCAAGCACAGGATGGGAGCCTGCTATGCATGGCGGTCCGGGAGAGGCTCCTGTCCCCAAAGTGATGTGGTGACGACAGTGATGGGATCGTGATGGTGGCAGTAATAGCGGTGACTGCAGGTTTTATAGTGGTGAACGGGGAGTGATATGCGATGTGACATGGCTGAGAAACAGCTAGCGCTGCAAGAATCCAGGGATGGGGTGATCGGAGCCAGTGCTGAGGGCAAAGGTGGGGCTGGAGCTGGGGCCCAGAGCATGGGGGAGGAAGTGGTTGCCCAGAGGGACACCTAGCAGAGAAAGGAGGGCTGGGCACACCAACAAGTTTGACCTTGCCCTGACCATCAAGGGCTTTACCCTGCTGACCGTGAGGCTCCCCAGCTGCTGAGGGGCCGCAAGAGGGAGGTGGGTTGTGGGGTCACAACGCCAGTGGCCCCAGTTGGGGCAGACTGGGTGCAGGGTGCTGGGTGTCCAAATAAAACAGCAGCTCTCCCAGCCAATGAAGCTACGTTCCTCTTGGACCCCAGGAGGCAGCTGCTGTGCTTGTAGAAACTGCCCTCCCCTTCCCTTGCGTGTGGACCGTGGGCCCCCTACTCACGGGCAGAGCCTGCCAGAAGGACGGAAGTGACAGAGTGGCAGAGTGGGTCGTAAACAACTGTGGCTTCTGTCTCTGGGTTGCTTGTGTGGGGGGAGCCCGGCTGCCACCATGTCACGAGGATGCTCAAGTGGCCCTGTAGAGAAGTCCATGGGGCAAGAAACCAAGGCCACCAGCCACATTTGACTGCAGCCCCTTCAAGGTCCCCAAAGAAGAACCACCTTCGCCGGCTGCCCCTGAATTCCTGACTCCCATAAACTCCATGAGGCGATAAATGTTTGTCTTACACTGCCGCATTTCGAGACACTTTGTCATCTGGCAGTTGAGAACCAATACTGGAAGCGCTTCTGTTCTCTTCGTGGGGACTGGAGTCCCAGGCAGGCATATGCAGGGGGAAGCCGGACTCCCGTGAAGCTGCGTGGGTCGGAGTGCGTGTCTCAGCAGGAACAACGATTGTCAGGATCAACGATTGCGGGGTCTGCGTCCCTCCCCTCCTGCTCCCCCCAGCCGGAGCTGCCTTCTCTGGGCACCGCCCCTTAGACGGCAGAGATGGAGGCTGCCCCACAGACAGCGGACTAGGGGATTCCGCTCATTCATTCATTCATTCATTCATTCATAACCACGCCAGGAACAGCCACCCCCCTTCATCAAGACCCTCCCTGCCCTGCTGCCTTGGTCCAGCCCTGGGCGTCTCTGCTGGGACACAGGACAGGACCTGGTGTTGGGATGGAGGTCTCCACGGCCCTGGGGCAGAGAAGGCGAGGGGTGGGCAGGGCCGAGGGGCAAGGCCAGCACCTTCCCATCTATGCGGGCTGAAGCCTGGGGAAGGAGGCCGCGAGCCTGCAGCAAGGCCGGCGCTGGGCGGGGGCGCGCAGAATCTTCCAGACCGTCCTGGCCTTTGACTCCATAATCTCTTCCTGGACCCACCCAGAGGAAGCAATTAGCAAGTAGGTGCTACCCAGCAGCACGTGGAAAATGGAAAGAAACGTCCAGAAATCAGGGACACTCACAAACACATGTCTAGGAGTCGATATGGTCTCTGAGGTCAGACCAGGGGCAGGGATCACCAGCCTGCAGGTGCGTGACCGCTCTGTGCCTCAGTTTGCTCATCTGTAAGTGGCTGACAAGAGGGCTTGGCTGTGGGTTCCCGTGCGGAGTTGATGAATGAGAAGCTGCAGCCTGCTCAGCTCAGCTCAGCTCAGCTCCTGGCCCTCAACTGGGTGACACAGGAGGCCATCTCTGGGTGCAGGGGACTGATGGACAGTTGCCTCCATCACCACACCTCCTTCGGCCAATGCGCGGCACAGAGCAGCAGTAGGCACCACCCAAACACGGTGGAGTGGGAATTAGCAGGGTGGTTGTGAGAAGGAACGGAGGACGGAGAATCGCATCATCCTGCATGCGCAGCTCCTGGGAGTTGCTTTACTCTGCCCCAAGCAGAGCTGTCGCTGCAAGGTGATGGGGGTACAGGAGGAGAAGCAGGGGGTGCTGTGGGGGAGGGGAGGCCGCCAGGACTGGATGTGGGATGTGGGCGAGGGAGTCCGAGTGTCCATCTCTAACACCCAACACCTGTCCGTCCCGGGCAAGGGCTGTCCTGGAGGGGATGCAGGGTACAACTGCAGGTCTCGAAGGTTCTGACCAGATGAAGGTCAAACAGCGCGTGCTGCACTGGTGCCTGGGAAATAAACGCAATTAATGCCACTGCTGTCCCACCGCAACCCAGTTCCCGCCCGCGTGCATGTCCTCCCTGGTCCAGGGAACAGGGAAAGATTCCTAAGGAGGCTCTGCCTCCGGCGATGACTCAGACAACAGAGCACTGCCCTGGGTCCCTCCCAGGCACAGGGATTAGAGGTGATTTTTATCACTGGGAACAAAATTACAGATGCAGACGGCAGCAGAGGCCGTGGTTAACCAGAGCTGGGGAGCACTCAGGGAAGCATCTGCTTTAGGTTCACGATGGACAGCACCTCAGTAACAGCACTTAAAGTTTGCTGAATACTTCCTGAGTGCTGGACCCCGGCCAAGCCCCCAGTGCACAAGCTGACATCCTCCTCCCCACTGCCTGGGAGGGAGGAGAGCTCCTTCTCTCTGCTGTGTGTCAGTCAGTGATGGCTGTGATATGCCGCATAACAAGCATTCCATTGCCCAGTAGCTTACCCTGACACCTTTTATCTTTCTGGCTCATGGCTCTGTGGGGTTCAGGCCTATGCCACCTGCCTCCAAACCTCTCAGGACAAGTGGCTTCCCAGGCCATGGTCTTCTGGTGGCCTTGATAGCAGTGCAGGTGCCTACGAAGCTCTGTGTTCACAGCAGAGCACAGTGAACCTTTGTCCACCAGCAAAAGCAATCCGCAGGGCCAAGCCCTGGCCACGGGGTAAGAGGCAGAGCAGAGTCACCAGGCAAAGGGCACAGCGGAGTGATTCTCTGACAGGGAGGGAGGGACTGGGAGCCCACAGCCACCTGCGACCTCGTCTGGTCTCCTGGCTCAGTCAGCCTGTCCCCAGAGTGCCAGCATCCATGCCCACTCCGTGCCCTTGTGGGTGGTCTAAGGGCACCTCAGACCTGTCAATCACAGCCACCCTGCGCCCCAGGGTCCCCACGCGGCAGGTGACATCAGACCCACACTCAGCAGCCCCTGACCTTGCCTCCCATGCTCACCCTGCATTGGCTGCCTGGCTCCTAAATGTGTCCTGCATCCACCCGCTTCTCCCTGTGGCCACAGCGAATGCCCAGTCTGAACTGTCCCCATCTCTCGCCAGGACAGCAGCCACAGCCTCCTCACCCTATCCTGTCCTCCAGGATCTCTTGGACCTCACCCTCCCCTTGGCAGCAAAACAGACCTGCAAAAATGTCCACTGGAACATGCCACACCCTGCCATGGTTCCCGAACTCATACCAGCTTCCCGCCATCCATCTCTCCTTCCCTCTCTGACCCCATCTCTTCCCCAGCTTGTCCCTGGTGCTCCATTCAAAGGCCTTTTGCCAGGTCACAACATATCTGGCCTTGTTCCTGCCCCAGGACATTTGCATCTGCTCTTTTCTTTGCCTCCCCTGGTGGACGCCCCCCACAGCCTCCTCCCCAACCTCTCTGCCCATCAGCACCCTCTTTTATTTCCTTACCACCATCTGAATACAGCTCCCTCGTTCGCTAGAATTAAATTCCAAATAAATTCCAGTGAGTATTTGTTGGAGGAATTTCCCAGTGGATTGGAAATGGGAGGAGTTGCAAGAGGCAAGAGGGCCATAGCTCTCCCTGGGGGATCCAAGTGTGAGGGGCTTTGGGGGAGGTCTTCAGAAGGGGCCTGGACCCCACGCAAGCTACAGCTCTGGAGCATGGACTTTGGCCAGGGGCAGCTGAAATCCTCGCTGAGGGAGGCTGCACACCAGTGAGCAGGCAGCCCAGGAGGAAGCCCACTGCTGGGAGTGGGAGGGGGCCGAGGTTTTCCCTGTGCCCCTGAAGACGTGGGGCTGGAGGGTGTGAGTGTTCTGCTGGTGGCAGTGTCAACAGCACAATGGCTCGGGGAGCCCCCAGGCAGGGGTGGCTCTTTGGTCTTTGTTCTGGGTGGGACAGAATGGTGGTCAGTGTGCCTCCTGTCCCGCGGACACACTGCCAAGGTCTTAAGAACAAGTTATTGGGGCCGGGGATATAGCTCAGTGGCATGGCGCCTGCCTGAGTACAAGGTCCTGAGTTCGATCTCCGGTTCCAAGGAAAAAACAAACAAACAAACAAAGAACAAGTTATTGGTTGTGATCTCCCTGCCTCAGCCTCCCAGAGTGCTGGCATGACAGGCATGAGGCACCACTTTTGGCCAAGGGACTTTTGTTTTTAATAGTGTGATAGACTGGATAGTCATACAGAAACTTAGATATAAAAATCTACCAAAGGATATTCATAACAAGAATCTTCAAAAACCTATAAAACTTGGATACAAAATGATACGCATCCATCTAATGCACAGCTAAACTCACAGAAAGCAAAGAGAATCAGGACTCCAGCTGGAGGTGGGGCCGAGGTTGTGCTGGCCAAGGGCGTGGTAGGGTCTGGGGCCGGTGGCCTTGGATTTTAGGGCCCTGGACACAGGTCTTGGGTTCCAGGAAGGGTGGGGAGCCCGACCCCACATAAAGCCAGGGCCACACCTTCCGTGAGTGCACAGACGAGAGAAAATTCCCCCTGCAGGGGGAAAAAGGAAGATGACAAGGGAAACACTTTCCCTCTAAATTGATACCCACAGGATATTCTGGACCTGAATTTATTCTGCATGTAAGACGGAACTCGAGTTCTGTGGTCCCGAGTTTGGAGCGTCTCCAGCTGCCTGGAGGAATGGAAGCGTGAGCTCAAGGGAACAAAAAACTCCCGGCCCAGAGCTCACCAGATTCCCACAGATAAAGCTCTGATGAAGAAGGAATTCACAATCGAAAATTACAAAACATACTCAGAAACAAGCTGCCCAAAGCGAAGCGAGAGCCGCAGAGATCACGGCTAACAGGATCAGCACCTAACCCTAACCCTGGCACCACACACACCGCGACATTTGCCTCAGATGTATTAAGAACTGATTTTGTGTGAGAGGAGCCATGGGAAGAGTCGGGGACACAAAGACAGAATGGGTAGGTGCCATTTTGGCTGTCCTTGTCCCACCTCTGGGCTGCAGCCTCAGCCTTGGCAGCTCGGCCTTGGCACCTGCTTCTCTGGTGACATGTGATGGACTTGCCACAAGATGCCACACACAGCATCCGGGCGACATGGGGCACAGCCCACCACCAGTGCACAGTGCGGAAGACACAAAGACTTGTGCACGGGCACACGGGCACGCGCCCCACTAATGCCTTCCTTTGATCGTAGTCTCTGGTCTGTCATCTCCACTCAGTGTTGATAAAGCAAAATACAAAACACAAAGCAGAAAAGAAATTCACACTGTCACTCGGACTCCCCCGCCCCATCGGGCTTGGCAGCCCCTGGCCGCCCCCGCCTTTGTATTATGGGTTTATGTCAAGGTATGTTGGATTCTAAATTAAATGTCAGCCCACTGTACATTTCTGGCTCCAGCCGCAGAAAGTGAGGAGCTGGCGCTGGAGACCATCCAGTTGCTCGCTCGCCGTGCCTAACCGCGAGGGTGACAAGCCCATTGAATCACAGTGCGGTACCTCTCCCTGCCAGGGGAAGCCAAGATAAATTTATTTTTAATGATAAATGTGACCGTCAGAGTTAAGTTGCAACAGCTTGCCGGGTAGAGCTGAGAGCCCTTGGCAGCGCAGGGCAGAGGCGGAGTGGACGAGGGCCAGGGGTCCTGACCTCGTGGCCCCCCAGCCTGAGCCCTGAGGAACAGGAACATCCGACATTTGGCCCATGTTCCGTGAGCCTGCCGTGTGCCAGCTCAGCAGCGCCTCCGGGCGGCTCAGACCCAACTATGGCCAAGAGGTACTGGGCGCTGGAGAAAGAGACCTGGGCTCTGAACAGAGTTCAAGTTCTGATCCTGCCAATCGCAGTGTGATCTAGGTGAAGGCGCTTAACCTCTCTGTGCTGTAGGTGCCTCATCTTTTAAAAATAAGGATATTGGGCCGGTGAGATAGCTCAGTGGCATAAAGTGCCTGCCTGGCAAGCGCGAGGTCCTGAGTTCGACTCCCGGAACCCACATAAAGGAAGAAAAAAGGGCTGGTGATATCGCTCAGCGGCACAAGCGCTTGCTGGCAAGCGTGACGTCCTGAGGTCGACTCCCGGTACCCACATAAAAAAAATAAAAAAATAAAAAATAAGGATATTAAATCGGGTGTGGTGGTGCATGCTTGTGAGCCCAGCGCTCTGGGAGGCTGAGGCTGGAAGACTGCAAATTTGCACTCAGCCTGGGGAACTTAGTGACTTAGCAAGAGCCTGTCTCAGAATAAAATAAAAAGCAAACAGGGCTGGGGATGGAGATCAGTGCAAAGGCCCTGGGTTCAACCCCCAGTATTGCATAAATAAATAAATAGGGATATTAATAACACCCTTTGGTCTTTGGAGAAGGTAACAGGAAATAAGGTGTGTTGCTAAGGAGCAGTGTCCACGGAAAATGTTTATTAAAGGTCACTGAGTAGTAATGACATCATTTTATCAACAGGACCATCACTCAAGTGATACAACGGCTTTGAGTCAGTTTCCTCACCTCTAAAATGGGGTTCACAGTGGTTCCCACTTGTAGGGTGGCTGAGGGGATTTGAGATGCTTGGCACCAGGCTGATGCCCAAGATGGCAGCAGGTCCAAGGGCTGGCTCCTGCATGTTGTTGCCCCACGTGACACTTTGTTGTCTCATGGGTGCTCTGTTTACGACCCTCCAGCGTGGGGGCACCTCACAGTCCACCCTGCACCCACTCCCTGCCAAGGCTGGGCCCAGTAGCTGCGCCCCACAGGACAGTGCTGAGCACCTGTCAAGGTCAGCTGCTGCCCCGTGATTGATGTGTCCTGGCTCCAAGGGAGGAGCAGGACATCGCTGCCCTTCTCTCTGGAATTTAAACTAAAAATCGCAGACAGGAAGGCGTTGCCTCTCAGCGTGGTCATCACAGCCAAGTGGCCTTGGGCAGGAAAAGCAGGAACAGGCAGAATTGGGGCCGGGGGGGGGTGCCAGGCAGGCTGGGGGCCGGTCCTGTGTGACCTACGGCCACCAGCCTCGCCAAAAGCTCTCAGAGGGTGACAGACTGTCCCCTTTCCCACGTGGATCTCAGGGACCTGCTTCAGTTCCCATCCCCCTACATCACACCTGCAGGCTGCCGAGCAGGATGCAACCGGCCCTTCTGGACAACGCCCCCAGGTTCTCAGGTGGGCACAGCACAGAGCAGAGGCCTGCCAGGCTCACACCTGTCCTGCCCCACGCAGACCCCTCCTCTGGGGTCCTGAGCAGAGGGTTCTGCTCTGAGACGGGGTGGGGGTGGGGGGGATTCAGACTCTTGCACCCCTGCAGGAGGGACAGCCAGGGCCTTACAGCTGAGCAGGTATGAGGACCCAGCAGCAAGCACTGCCAGGAGGAGCCACTAGGTGGCTCCCGCTCTCCTGTCCAGGGCCCTGCTGCAGGCCTGGGAGCCGAGTGGGCTCCTGAGTCCACTGGGCTGGGTGGCCACTGCACCAGCACCATGGGAACGCCCTCTTCCCCGCATCCAGACGCCCTCTTTCTCCAGGCACCGTCTTCCTTGATGGCTCAGCCACACGGGGACCACAACCTGCCTCAGATTCTCAGTTCCGGGCCTCCCCAGGGCAGTCTTCTGTGGGTGCCGCCTCGTCGGGAGGACACATCATTCCCACCCCTGTGGGACCCTGGACTTGAGTCCCTTCCCCACATCACCTTCGTGCCAGGCACTGCTGAGCGCCCTGCAAACTTCAAGCACTTGACTTCGAGTTTCAGCAAGGAAACTGAGGCTGGGGAGAACAGGAAGTCTGCCCAAGGTCGCAGGAGGTAGCCGAGCCCGCCTTAGTCGGCTGCTTAGCGCTGCCTCTGGAAACGCAGAGAGCTCTGGAAGTGGGTGTTCTTCACTCTCTGGGAAACTGAGGCTCAGAGGTGCAATCGCTGGCCTCAGAACACACCGCGAGCGCTGTCTCCACCACACCCCTCTGACCAGGCCTAGGGCCCTTCTGGTCACCTGCTGGCCCCCTAATGGATAGGATAGGTCAGGTGCCTCCCGGAAAGAGCAGGGGCCAGGATGGGCCCGGCCTCCTGACTGCCAGCCGGCCTGGTGGGCAGCGAGGTGGGGGTGGGGGCCCTGGAAGGTAACTGGGGCTGTGAACCATAGGCTGGGGCCTTGGGGACCCGGCTTCGGGCAGGAGAGGGGACCTCCTCTGACAGTGACGAGGGCCTCCACCCCCAAATCCACGGCACCCGCTGCCCGAGCCAGGTGCTCAGAGGGACAGGGAGAGGGACTAAAATGGGGCGACAGACTGGCAGCCGGTGGGGGAGAGACGAAGCCGGTGCCAGGGAACAGCTCGGCGGGCCAAGGCGCCCCGCGAGCCGGAAAGCAGCGTGGGGAGACGCGGGGGACGGGCGGGGGCGTCGCTCGGAGCCTGGAGGGGGGCGTCGCGCGCGGAGCCACCCGGCCCGAGCCACAATAGCAGCTCGTTAACGCGCAGATTAAGGACTTTGTCAATTACCTCGAAGGCTGCGCAGCGGATTAAACGCTTTCAGAAGCGCTGGGGCGGGAGGGGGCGGCGAGAAGCCCCTGGCTCGGATCCCTCCCCGGCCGCGAGGGAGGTGGAAGGCGCGCGGGCGAGGACCCCAGGGGGGGTCGGGGTGCGGAGCGGGGGGAGGGTGGCGGGGGCTGAACTGGCCTCGGGACGTCGGGGACCCCACGCACAGGACCGCCCCCGCCCCCCGCCCCGGACCCCTGCCTCGTGCGCCCTGAGCTTTGAGGAGCGCGGCGCCGCCCCCGCGGGGACTTGGGGCGACTCCCGCCCGAGAGGAAGTTTGAGGGGGTCCCGGGCCCCTCGGGAGCGCGCGGGAGCACGACCGCCCGGGGACCCGGACCCAATTCCCAGAGTAACGGTATCGGTGCCTTTTGCAGGTAAAGTGTCCAAGTGCGCGCGTGTGCGCGCGTGTGCCGGGGGAGGCCGAGGGAGCAATAAAAGGCAAAGAGTCCGAGACAAAAAAGACGCGGAGATGGGGAGGGGGAGCGGGAGGAGGCGGGGAGCGGGGGGCGGGGGCGCGG
Source organism: Erethizon dorsatum (assembly GCA_028451465.1). Lineage (NCBI taxonomy): Eukaryota > Metazoa > Chordata > Mammalia > Rodentia > Erethizontidae > Erethizon > Erethizon dorsatum. Next base: position 5,295,502 of record CM051822.1, read on the forward strand.
GCGCGGGCGGGCGGCGGGGACGGCGGGGACGGCGGGGCCTCGCGCTCCCGCTCCCGCTCGGCTCCCCGCGCACACCCGGCGCTCACACACGCGCGCACCTGCACTCGGCCGCCCGCGCCCAGGCCACGCCGGCGCCGGCAGCGACCGAGGCCGGCAGCCGGGTGGAGGCAGAGCCCCGCGCCCCGCGCCCGCGCCCACCGCTCCGCTTCTCTCCCCGCCTTGGCGCCTCCCCGGAGATGGTCAACGACCGCTGGAAGACCATGGGCGGCGCTTCCCAACTCGAGGACCGGCCGCGCGACAAGCCGCAGGTACACAGGGCGCGGGGACACCGGGTCCATGCGGGGCGCGCGGGGGCCGGAGTTGTCCGAGGCGCGCGGCCAGGGGCGGCCGAACTCTGATGGGGGCGGCGCCCGTGCGGGAGCCCCGCGCTGCAGCCAGGTCCCCCCAGGACCCTGCAGAGACCCCGCGCCCTTGCGTGTGCGGGGCTGGGGGCAGTGGGGGACCCTTCAGTTTGCTGTGTGACCACCGACGAATGACTTCCCTTGCCGAGTCTCTGGGTCCTGCCTCCACCACGGGAGTCTAAGTCCCCATTCTCGATGCCACTCGGTGCCAGGCACCGGGCATATCAACCTGGGCTTCAGGATCCGGACCTGCCCCCCTTCCCCAGGGTCTCCTACTCATCTTCCCGCGTTACAGGACCCTGTATGCAGTAGATCAGAACACACTCATCTCCTGTGAGGAGGCCGGCATGTGACTCAGACTTTAAGACAAGGAACGCCAGGCTCAGAGAGGGCCAACTCCAGCCTGAGGCCGCACAGCGCGATGGGATTTGAACCTCGGTCTGTGTGCTCTGGGGCCGGTGGCTCCTTCTCCCTTCCTGCTGCCTCTGCGGGGCTGCGGGGTGCCCGCAGCTGTGCCCTGCAGAGGGGCGAGGGCAGAGCACTGGGCAGTGCCAGGGCTGGAGTCCGGCAAGAGCGGAGGCAGAGGTTCAGCCCCGGGGCTGCCCCAGGCCAGGGCGCAAAGGGACCGGGGTGGGCGGCAGAGGAGGAGGCCGCTGGCCAAGGAGCGGAGATAATGGGGCTGTTCGTTTTAAATTTTAAATTTCTCCCAGACAGATGCCATTGGGGAAAGAACAGTTGAGTTTGCAGTTGCCGGCGGGGGGGGGGGGGGGGGGGGGCGGGCCTTGGCGGCCACATGCTCTCAAGAATCTGCAACCTGCTTTCTTTCTGGAGTGAGGGACGCTGAGTGGCTGGGGTCCCGTCAGCGCCCTGTGTCTTCCCGAAGCAGGCGGGGGTTGCTCGCGCTGTGATGGTCGCATCACAGACGGGGGGTGGGGGGCTCGGGGAGGGGGAGGAGCGTGCCAAGTCACACGGCGTGGTGGCAGGGGCGTGGGGATTCGAACCTGGGCCCCACACCTCTCCCTGCCTTGCAGGGGGCGTCTGTGCCCCTTGGGAAATCCAAGATCGGGTCTTCCTTAAGCAGATATCGAGGCCCTTCCTGCTGGGGTCTGACCTCCTCCTCCTCAGGGACAGCCCTCTGAACTGCAGGCCTCATCCCCAGGCCAGCCCCTGGCCTGGCCACGCGGCCTCCCCTGCTTGTCATTTACCCACCCTCGGCTCACCCACTTCCAGATCTGTGCTGCTTCACCTTGTTGGCTGCCTGGGTTCCCCAAACCAACGCACAGATGCCCGTACCCCTCCTCCTTTGGGGACGCCTGGTGTGTTCTTCAACACCCAGCTCAAACCGGGTGTGGTGGTCACACCTGTCATCTCAGAATTCAGGAGGCTGAGGCAGGAGGATCGCCACAAGGTTGAGGCCAGCCTGGGCTACAGAGTGAGTTCAGGGACAGCCTGAACTATGCAGACAGACCCCATCTCAAAATAAATAAATTCATTAAATTAAAATAAATTTAAAAGGAACTAGGGGTGTGGCTCAGTGATAGAGGGCTCACTTCACATGCATAGGGACCTAGGTTCACTTCCCAGTACTAAGAAAAAAAGAAAGTCGACTCAAATGAGGCCACCTCCTCCGGGACGCCTTCCCTGATGCCTGGCGCCTGTGTCTCTTAAATCCTGGCCCCTCTGCACCTTTATCTCACTGCCTTGGGCCGCAACCCCAAGTCCCTCCTCCCAAGGGAGCCCCCTTGGGACACATGCTCCTTCCAGGCCCCTCTTCCGCTCTCAAACTGTCCCAGCCTCCAGGCCCTCCAGCTCCAATTTGCTAAATTGTGGTGCTTGAAGCTTCCCTAGGAGGAGCCTCCCAAGAGGAGGAGGAGGAGTGGAACCAGCAAGGGGCAGAGGCTTCTAAGGTGACCTCAAGGTGTCCTGGGCCAGGCAGCAGCCACCTTGCTCCAGTCTGCTGGTCCCTGCTGCCATATGAGACACCGCATTCTCCCCCAGGGTGATGCAGCGTGGGGCAGGCTGCCCCTGCCAACTCCGTTCCTGTTTCAGGCTGCAGACAAAGAGGGCAGGCCTTTGCTGGTTCCCTGGGGCTGCCCTTCCTCTGGCCACCCTTCTCACCTCCCTTACTTCTGGGTCTCTCTCTCAGCTGCTGACGCGCTGCGTGTCCCTGCGAAAGTTCCTCCCCCTCTCTGAGCCTGGGCTTTCCCATCAGGAGCATGGGAATGGCCATCCCTGCCTCCTCCTCTTCCCAGGGCTGCCGTGAGCTTCGAGTGGAACACTCAAGTGTGTTTCGTGGGAATTAACGTCACTTGAGGGTCACGACCACCTAGGTCCCTCTGTGTCCCAGCCCCATGTGCCCTTGGCCCCTCTCAGCTGGGTGACCTTGGACAAGTTGCCAACTTGGACTTTGTTAGTGTGTCCTGTGTGTCCCCCCTGCAAGAAGGACAGGAAGGGACTGTCATTCCCTTGGCACGGGGTGAAGCGATGGACAGGGGTTTGCGGAAGTTGGAGACGCTAGGATGGAAGGAGCTAGAAATAGACCCAGGTCTTTGAGTCCTGCAGTGTGGGGCACACAGTCACCCCACAGCTGTCTCCTCCACAGGGGGCGGGGCTTACTTCTGAGCAGTCCCCAGGGCCCCCCACAGCAAGGTCAGCCCGTCCACGGCAGGCTCTCTAGTTTCCACACTTCTAAAACCACTTGCGTGGGGAAGTTCCCCTGATATCTAACCTCAATCCTTGCCACTCGTTTCATTCATTAGGTGGCTCTTTACTGAGACCCTGCTCCCTGCTGGGAGGTGTGCCCATGCCTGGGGCGGTGAGCTTGGGGCACCCAGGGACAAACCCACAGTCTGGTGCCACTGCAAGCTGTGATGGATGCCATGCAAAAACTGTGGGCCTCCTTCTCCTTGGTTCTCGGGTTTAAAGCAAGGTGGCTGTGTTGGGGCAGGGGGAAGAAGGGTAAAATCCAGGACTTGGGGGCACTGGGGACCCCCTCCTCCTGCTGGTCTGAGCCCCTGCTTCGCTGAGGGTCCTGCTCCCCAGGGCCTCTGGGAGAGACCTGCATGAGCCAGCTGTGTATTCAGCCTGGCAGATCCAAGCTTCAGGTGAGAGCTGGGAGCCATGGGAGGGCAGTGCCACCCCACACACCCTCCTTGTACCAGGCCTTGCCGGGCTCCCCTCCCCCAGGCTCCTGATGTCCCTCAGTCTGGGCTCCATTGACTGCGTCCAGCGGGACAGTGGCTCTGACCTCACTAAGAAGCCCGTACCCTCTTCAGAGTCTTTGGGACCCTGGAATTGGGGTGGAGCCATACCTGTCGCCCACAGGCTGAGTTCGGCTCCTGTGGGAGCCACTGCCCAGGCCAGGAGCAGCCGTGGGCTCGTGGGGCATGGGAAGGGGCTGCGTCCACCCTCCGCTGTCTTCGGGGTGCTCAGGCAGGGACGGAGCCCCATCCGTCCAGCTGGGAGCTGGCCCGTGGCAGCAGAGGCTTTGAACCCCGCTCTCGGGAGTCGGGCTCCTGGCTCCTCTCCTGCCCGTCCAGGCGATGCCTTGTTCTAGGCGCTGGGGGCTCTGTGCAGAGTGGGGGGTACGCACCCTGGTCCACCATGCCAGAGGCTGGCACTAAGCCCCAGCCCCGAGGGTGCCCGTCCACAGCTGCAGCCCCCATTAGCTCACCGATTTCTTTGCGAGGCACGTAAGCCGCAGCCTATAAAAGCCCTTAGCTCCTCATCTGTAAGGCCGATCTCGAAGACTAATTCTCCTCTGCGAGTGCCCTGCTTCAGCTCCAGGAGCCCATGTCCCCCTGCCTCTGGGGGACTCCGCAGGTCCCCTGTCCCTCCTGCTCTGTGTCCTCTGAGGGGCGGAGGGTGCCCTGAGAGGGTGGGGTCCCTGATACCAAGGAGGTGGCTGGCTCCGCAGAACCAGCTGGGGACCTTAGCGCCACAGTCCGAGGACACAGCTCCAAGTTGCTCAGGGCAAGGTGTCTCCCGTGGGCTCCGCAGCGGGTGTGATGGGGACTGACTTGCTGACACAGAGCTTTGTCTGTCAGGGAGCGAGCGTCGTGGGATAGCTCTGCCAGCAGGTCTGGTGTCCCTGTGATTCCAGAGCCAGCCAGGGCTGGCTTCTCAGGCCGCCTCTGCTGCCTGTCCCCAGTGTGACTTTGGGCTCTTTGCTCTCTGAGCCTTAGTTTTCCCATCTGCAAAATGAGCTCAAGTGCAGCACCAACCCCGGGGGGGTGATTTGGAGATTTTGGAGGTCAGAGCACAGCCCGTGCCCAAGGGACGGTGACAGTAATGCCCGTCAGCCGTGGTTGGCAGCTTTCGATGGCCTGGAGTCATCATTGCTCTGTGCCATGTGGTCAGGGGTGGAACAGGGCCAGTGGTGGCCCTGCCTTGGGCTCAGCAGGGAGGTCCCTCTGGTCCTTTCCTGGCCAGCACCACCCCAGAGACGGGACATGTCCACCCGCTCTTCCTCCCTCTGTCTGTCTTCCTGCCTGCTCAGGCCTCAGCCGGCCCTGGGGACTGCATGGTGCCAGGCACCCCGTGCAGGGCATGCTTCCTGGTCCATGGTTCCCCAGCCCCTGAAGTCGTGAAGGATCTGGGTCCCCAAAGAGCTCAAGACTCAAATCTGGCACCTGGGCTCCCTGGAGCAGGGGTCTGACCTGCCCTGACCCCTGCTGGGTGGCCAGAGCTGGCTCCTGGGAGGACCCTGGTGTGTGACAATTGAAGGGAGGGGTGAATGAATGGAGTCAAAAGTGATGGAGGTCCTGACAGGTGCCATCATGCCAGAGCAGAGCGGCTCTGTGTACCTGGGGCTGCAGGAAGGCGGCAGCAGGATGGATGGTGACCTTGAGGCCCGTGGGATGTGGGTGCTCCAGGCCAGCAGGGATCTTTAGGGACACCCGCTATCCCGGGGCACGAGTTCCAGGGTGACAGCACCAGGTGCAGGTGGCTGAGGAAGCAGTCCAGGAAGGCTTCCCAGAGGAGGTGCGGCCAGCTGGGCCCCATAGGAGGAGGGCAGCAAGAGAGGGGCAGGGCAGCAGGTGGAGGGGAACAGACACTGGAGTCCGGCTGGAGGATGCGGTCCTGACGTGCGGGTCCTGGCCCAGGGCCTGGGCCATGTGGGGCACTGGGTCTCCGAGGTATCATGACTGCAGGGACAGGAAGGGGACCTGTCCCCCTCATGGTGAGAACAAAACAGGTCCCTCCTGCAGGATCTGCTGGTGGCCTGCACCTCACCCCCCCCCACCCTCTGGAGAGTCAGGGGCCACCCACAGCTTTGCCCTTGCAGAGCCGTCTGCTCTGCCGAGTTTTCTCAGTATGGAGATGGTGGCTATTTTATGCATCACCCCATGAGAAAGCAGCTGCCAGGCACTGTTGCTAGAGGTCCTGAGGTGCCAGAGATATTACAGTGTAACTGGGAGGCTGAGGCAGGAGGATTGCAAAGTAGAACCCAGCTTGGGCACTTAATGACTTAGTGAGACCCTGTCTCAAAAAAGAAAATGTGAAAAAAGGCCCGGGGATGTAGCTCTGCATGAAGGCCCCAGTTTTGAGCCCAGTACTGGGAGAAAAAAAGAAAAAAAAAGGTGCAGTGCAGGGCAGCGTGGGGATGCTTGGAAGTGAGACTTGGGGTGCAAGGTAAGAGCCACCTCCCACTGCAGCGTGCACAAGGATCATGGGACAATAAAAGCTGCTAATATTGAATGCAGAAGCCCCAGGTGCCAGGCATGGTTCCAAATGTCTTAATACACTTGTCACTTACAGAGACATCTTGTATTCTGAAAGTCGGAAGTGGGGGAGTGTGCGACTCTGAGGCATTGGGTGGCAAGAGGTGCCTTCCCGGGGGAAATGGGCCCCGGGGTACAGGCTGAGCACTGTTCCTAATTTGCTGTGTGACTCTGGGCGAGCTCCTTGCCCTCTCTGGGCCTCTCATTTCCTCGTGTGTGAAACGTCAGTGTCTGTGAGTGATGTCCAGTGAACCCAGGCTCCGAGAGCTTTTGCTACTGTGGAGTCACGGCACCGCATTTAGTTTCTAATTACAAGCCAGCTTCTGTTGCTAGACCCCAGTCCCAGCCAAGGGCTTACCTCGCTTGCCCCGGCTCAGGGTCCTGCCCAGGACCTGCTCTCTGAAGCGGTGCAGGAGGAGAGGAGGGGACATCATGGGGCTGGAGGGAGCAGGACGGGTGCTGGCCGTGGGCTCAGGGGATGTGGTGCTGCAGGTTGGAAGGAACCGTCGATGTCACCATTGCTAGAAACACTTTTCTGGCACGTTTGTGGTGAGCAACCTCACCATGGGGAGCTGGTCTCATAAGGGTCGAATCTGGACCCTTTACTTCCTCTTCCCCTGCCTCCCGTCGGCCCCCAGGTAGTCACGTGCATAGACGTGGGGGTCATCATTGCCCCCAGTTATGGTGGGGAAACGGAGGCTCAGAGAGGCGAGGCCCCTGCTGGGAGTACCTGAGGCCAGGTCTGGGGTCTGCAGAGTGGGACTTTTTTTGATGCTGGGGACGGAACCCGGGGCCTCATGTACGCAAGTGCTCACCCCGGAGCTCCACCCCCAGCCCTTTTTATTTTGAGACAGGTTCTCACTGAGTTGCCCTGGCTGGTCTCAGACTTGGGACCCTCCTGCCTCAGCCTCCTGAGTAGCAGGGATTTCAGGTGTGCACCACCGTGCCTGGCTCACAGTGGGAATATTTACTCCAGCCCCTCCTGGGGTGGGACGGGTCCCCAAGCTGCACCATGCAGGGCCTGAGGGCAGAGCAGAGGCAACTTGTTCTCCTTTGGTTCTCCTTGCCTCCGTTTTTCTTTTGCACCCTTTTTTATCTCCACCTCCTCTGCCCCTGGGCCTCTTCTGGGTCTCCCCTGTCCCCTGGGTCTCTCCATCTCCTGCCCTCCCCTGCTTAGTCACTAATGCTTGCCCTTCTCTCCTGTCTGCCGTCTGTCTGTCCTGTCCCCATACGCCCGGCTCCCTGCAGCGGCCGAGCTGCGGCTACGTCCTGTGCACCGTGCTGCTGTCCCTGGCTGTGCTGCTGGCTGTAGCCGTCACCAGCGCCGTGCTCTTCTTGAACCATGTCCACATGCCAGGCACGGTGCCCCCACCTGTGGTGAGCACAGGGCCGGCGGGGGCCAACAGTGCCCTGGTCACCGTGGAAAGGGCCGACAGCTCGCGCCTCAGCATCCTCATCGACCCACGCTGCCCAGACCTCACTGATGGCTTCACGCGCCTGGAGGGAGCCCAGGCCTCCGTGCTGCGGGCGCTGGCTGAACACCGTGCCCAGCCGCCACCCGATGGAGGCCAGGAGCAGGAGCTGCTGGACACCATGGCCAACCAGCTGTCCCGGCTGCTGGCCCGGGCCTCGGAGCTCCAGGCCGAGTGCGCTGGGCTGCGCAAGGGCCACAGCGCGCTGGGGCAGGGGCTCAGCACCCTGCAGAGTGAGCAGGGCCGCCTCATCCAGGTGAGGCCGCAGAGCCTGGGGCCCAGGGCAGGGGTGGGGCTGCCATCACTGTCCACCAGGGCCCACTCCTGTCCCCACCCCCCAGGGAGCCACCAGGCTGCCATCCAGGGCCACCCAGCCCTGGGAGCCAGGTTCAAGCCTGGCTCCTGCCTGCAGTCTCCTGGCTGTCCCGGGGCCACGCAGTGGTCTCCTGGCATCTCCGGTGACTCTTTAGGACAGGGTCGCCCGAGCCCTCTGGCCCGCGGGTTTGAGTCACAGAGCTGGATCCACAGGCTCTGTCCTCACCAGCTGGTGTCCTTGGACAGGTGGCCTTGCTCTCTGGGCTGATCCCTCTTGCCTTAAAGTGACATAGGACCTGTGACATGGGGTGGCTGGGCGGAACCCAGGGCCCAAGGGGCATCCTCACCCTGCAGACACAAACTAAGGCACCGAGGGTGGCAAATCAAGGGTGGCAGGGACCCGACTTGCTCAAGGTTGTGTTTGGTCCGTGTCCCGGGTCAGAGAGAGCTGCCCTTCTGTCCCTAGCCCCCACCCAGCTCCATGCCATGTGCTGCCTACGGCCTTCCAGGGACTCCGAGGTCACTGTGGGAGCCCTGCCTGACCCTGTGCCTGTCCCAGCCCTTGCCCCACGCTGCCAGTGGGAAGTTGCCCACAGAGGGCCTCCGCCACTTTCCAGAGTCCTGGGTGTCCTGCCCAGCCTCCAGCCCTGTGCCACGTCACCCTGTGACTCACATCCTTAGCGTGGGGCTGAGTCCCGGTCCCGTCACCAGCCCACCCCTCCCCCACGCAGAGACTGGGTGACCGGGCCTCTCCCTCCCTCCCAAGGCTGCAGCTGGAGAAGTTTCCATCTTTATCACTCTGTCTGTGGGTGACTGATGGGAGCAAGCGGGGGACACTTAGTGGCCTCCTGCTGCCCCTTCCCTGCAGCATCCCCAGGCCTCTGCAGCCAGGGGACGGGGAGATGGGACAGGGGACAAGGGACAGGCACAGGGACCTCCAGACTCCCTGGGGCACTGGGCCTGCTCAGCTCAGGCCTGGCCCACAGGTGTCCCCTTAGGCCACATGCCAGGAGGGGCCCTGGCACCCCCAGCCTCTCCACGAGCGACCTCAGTTGCCATGCACCTCATCCGTCACAGCACATTGGAGGGGACAAATTTCCCTTGGGCTCCAGCAGCTGCGGAGACGCCACATCTTCCTGACCAGAGACAGTGGCATGCCTCGCCCTCCCCCACGGCCCCCAGACCCTCAGCCACAAGGCACAGACCTGGGTGGGGGTCGCCAACGTCCCCACCCTTGCCCAAACCCCAGGACCCCGTGGTGGGCATCTCGGGTGATTCTTTTTTTTTTTTTTGTGGGTACCAGGGGTCGACCTCAGGACCTCACGCACCAATAGGCGCCCATGCCGCTGAGCGATATCACTGGCCCGTTTTTTGTATGTGGGTTCCGGGAGTCGAACTCGGGCCCTCGCGCTTGCCAGGCAGGCGCTTACACCGCTGAGCCATCTCACCGGCCCTCGGTTGATTCTTTAGGACAGGCTCGCCTGAGCCCTCTGGCTGTGGGTTTGAGTTGCAGAGCTGGGTCCAGCCCAGGCTCCGACCTTGCCAGCTGGCTCCTCGGGCAGGCTCCTCCCCTTTCTGGGCTGGACCCTCTAGCCTTAAAGTGAGGATGCCCAGGGGGAGCTCCTGATTATACAGGGCTGCCAGGCCTCGGGCACGTGGGAGGTACCCACTATCTGCACTCCCTACCTTCTTTTTGGAGTCAGGTTCTCGCTATGTAATCCAGGTTGGTCTCAAACTTGAAATTCTCCTGCCTCAGCCTCTAAGGTGTTGGGATTACAGGCATGCACCACCACTCTTGGCTCTGCCTGCCCCATCTTGAACTGAAATTTAAACCTACAGGGAACCGCTATTGATAATCCTTGGCGTGGGAGCAACAGGCCCACCCTGAGCTCTGGGCTCTGTGTTATTGGCACTCTTCGGGAGCTGGATGCCTTGGTTACCCAACACTGTGGAGGGATAGACTGAGGCTCAGGGGGCTGAGGACTTGGGAAGCTTGGTCACATGACTGAGATGCAACAGAAGCAGCAGCTCGGATTTCGCAGCCTCTAAAGGCTGCCAGCTGCTCCCCAGCTGTGCAGCTCAGGAACTGGCTTCCCTGGGAACTCAGGGCGCATTTGTGCGGACATCTTCAACTCTCACCATCTACTGCTCCGAACCCAGCTCTTCCACCCACGGGCGAGCAGGAGGGGCCGGGCCTGAGTTCCTCGCGGTGCGATTTGCCCCATGGTCTCTGCCACCTCTGGCCCAGCAGCCACATGGGTTCCTCCTCGGGGCAGGCCGGCTGCTGCCCACTGTGGCCGTTGTCGAGTGGCCGGGCCCTGCCCTTCCCGCGTCACCTGCTCAGTGGAGGGGAGACTAACAGGAGGCTAAAAGCCTCACGGGACCTGCCTCCGGACGCGCCGGGAATCAGATTTTGTAAACCATCTGTAGGGAGTATTTTTCCTTCCCTTCCTCCGAGGGGCTATTAGCAGGCGAGTGACAGGTTCGGCATGGAAGACTTGGCGTGCTCCGTGCCGCTGGGCGCCTCCCCTCCACGTGGACCTGCAGCCTCCTGCAGCTTGGGTGCGGAGGCAGAGACCATGGCCCCAGACCCTCAGGACAGCCTAACTGGTGGGGTGCTGGGGAGAGCACAGGGGATGAGGGCCCCCCACCCCCCAAAAGACCTTGCTCTCATCCTGGAGACTTCAGGAGACTGAAGCAGGAGGATCCCAAGTTCAAGCCAGCCTGGCAACTTAGCAATTTAGTGAGGCCCTGCCTCAAAATAAAGGGGTGGGGGATGGAGCTCAGTGTGAAGGCCCTGGTTCAACCCCCAGTACCACGACAAACAAAAGCACCCAGACGGTCAAGCGCCCCCCACACACACACCCTGCGCATCTTTCCTGCCTGCCAGACCTGAGCAAGTAGCCTGAGTCCTGGTCTCTGTGCTTGTTCACTCAGAGGGGCCACTTCTTCTGGCCTCAGTTTCTCTATTTGTAATAAGGAGATGCCACCTGAAGTCCCAGCTGCCTGCAGCACCGTGTGGGCCCAGCGAGGTGGTGGACTGCAGACAACTGCAGATGCGGAGAGCGGTGTTTGCGAGGGGGAAGGGGCTTGGAGTGGGGGGCTCCTTGTTCCTCCCTGGGGATCTGCATCCGGGCTCCTGTGCCCATGCTGAGCCTCAGTAGCCCCTGTCAGTGCTGTCCCCTCCCCCTGCCTTGGCCACTTGGCTTGGGGACCAGAGGAGATTGTGGTGGTATGCTCTGTAGCCTGGAAAGTGCTGGGTGGATTTGGGGCACCGGGTACCCCCAGAGGCCTGATGCTGTCTGTGCTGTGCTACTGTGGTCACGGTTGCCCTCCCCCCGTGCCCCTGCCACCCTCAGAGCCCTGAGGTCCCAGACCTGCGGGATCCATGGGGGCTTGGCTGACCCCTCAGGGCACCATGGTCAGGGCCACTTCTGCCCGGGAGTGGCCAGCCCTCCAGGCGAAGAGCTGTGCACCCCTGTGACCCACCCGAACTGCCTGTGCCCGCAGCTTCTCTCTGAGAGCCAGGGCCACATGGCACACCTGGTGAACTCCGTCGGCGACATCCTTGACGCCCTGCAGAAGGACCGGGGGCTGGGCCGGCCCCGTCTCAAAGCCGACCTCCAGAGGGCGCCTTCCAGGGGCGCCAGGCCGCGGGGCTGTGCCAACGGTGAGTGCCTGGTGCTGAGCTCCCCGTGACACCAGGGAGTGGCAGAGCCACAGGCTGAGCCTGAGGCCGGAGCTCCTGAGCCTGCCTGGCGTGGCGGGGTGGACCGACAAGCCGGAGAGTCGAGGGCAGTGCGGGCGGGAGGACACGGGCCTGGGTGGCAGCCACCCTGACTGAGCTTCCTGCCCCTGCCAGGCTCTCGGCCCCGCGACTGCCTGGATGTCCTCCTGAGCGGACAGCAGGACGACGGCGTCTACTCGGTCTTCCCCACCCACTACCCCGCCGGCTTCCAGGTCTACTGCGATATGCGCACCGACGGCGGCGGCTGGACGGTAAGTCTCAGCGCCGCATTCCGTCCACCCCCGCGGGGACCTGGACTGGGAGGGGACCTCATGCCCCCAGTGAGCAGACGACAGACAGGCACATGTCCTGTAGTTTTCCTCAAATATTACCCAGAGGACATTTAAATTTCTTCTTTTGAGACAGGCCTGGGGCGTGAATGCATACACCTGTAATGCCAGCTGCTTGAGAGGCTGAGGCAAGAGGTTTGTAAACTTGAAGCCAGCTTGAGCAGTTTAGCAAGATCTTGTTTCAAAATAAAAAGATAAAAAGACCTCAAGAGCAAAGCCTCTACCTAGCACATGCACCAAGCCCTGGATTCCATCTCCAGTACTGAAAAAATTTCTTTCGATTCTTTCTTTCTTTCTTTCTTTCTTTCTTTCTTTCTTTCTTTCTTTCTTTCTTTCTTTTTCTTTCTTTTCTTTCTTTTTTTCTTTCTTTTTCCTTTCTTTCTTTCTTTCTTTCTTTCTTTCTTTCTTTCTTTCTTTCTTTCTTTCTATTTCTTTCTTTTCTTCCTTCCTTTCTTTTTCTGTCTTTCTTTCCTTCTTTCTATTTCTTCTTTCTTCTTTCTTTCTTTCTTTCTTTTTTGGACAGGGTCTTACTCTGTAGTTCAGACTGGGCTTGAACTCACTATGTAGCCCTGGCTGGCCTCTAACTCATGGCGATCCTCCTACCTCAGCCTCCTGAGTGTTGAGGTCACAGGCATGCACCACCATGCCCAGTTCTTTTGATTCTTTCTCTTTCAAAAGTTGAAACTATTCCTGGTTATCATGCCCACAGGAACATGTGGCAGGCAGGGACCATCCTGCAGCTGGGGCTGGCTGATCCGGTTCCAGAGTTGGCAGCAGCCAACGGGATAAGCTTGCAGCCGCCCTCCCCTAAATTGCTAGGCTTCGACCCTTCAGGGGGCCCAGGCTGAAGGTTTCACTGTAGCTGGGCACCGCCAGCCACTGAGTGATTGTTGTATAAATTTTTAAAATGTGTGTCCCTTCATTTATGCAAACTGGGGTGCTGGGCTTCGTGAGTTGGGACCCTTACCCTGTTGGCCAGGTGACCCTGAACAGTGAACAACCTGTACGACTGTCCCTGTGTACCACCCTGAAAACTGCTTATCCACCCACACAGATGTGTGGCTGGGACTCCATCCAATGCACGACAGAAAGCAGGCTCTTTGAGAATTCTCAGCTTCACGTTTAGTTGGGCACTAGTGTACACTGGGTACTAGGGAAGTACAGAGTTGGGGAAGGCCCTCTCCCAGTCCTCCCAAGGACTGGGGAGGCTTGGGCTGGCTTCCTAGGGAAGGGAAACTTTTTTTTTTTTTTTTTTTTTTTGGCCATACTGGGGATTGAACCTAGGACCTTGGCACCGAGCTCCATCCCCAGCCCTATTTATTTATTTATTTTTAATTTTGAGACAGGGTCTTGCAAAGTCACTAAGTTGCTCAGGCTGCCTCCTCCTGCCTCAGCCTCCCAGAGTGCTGGGATGACAGGCGTGCGCTGCCAAGGAGGGTTGAGAAGAGGACTTCTGAGTATGTGCAGGAAGAGCAGCAGGTCCAGGAGGGGCAACCTTATGGGGCCCAATAGTCAGAGAGCGTGGGGCACCCTCAGGGCACAGCGTCGGCTGGGACTGGGGCACGAGAAGAGATGAGGCCAGAGGTGTTGGGCTTCTGGTCTGCAGATCTGGACGGGCGCTGGGGAGCTATGGAGGATGCTGGAGAGGAAGGTGGGGTGAGAGTTGTGCTTTGGAGTCGGAGCAGCAGGACCCTGGCTTCCATCCCCAGTGCTGGAAAGGAAGAGCGGTGCTTTGGGCGCCGGAAGCTGACCGCGTGTTTGGGCCTCCCTGGGAGAGTGAAGGTTGGGGGCGGCCTTTGCTGCGCTCAGCTGGCTGATCTGGAGGGACCCCGCGCCCAGAGCCTGGGTGTGCCGCTCGTCCTGCTGTGCTACCTTAGGCTAGTTACTTGGGTTCTCTGGGCCTCAGTTTCCTCCCGCATCACTTAGCGCTCAAGGGCAGCAGCAGGAAGTGGCTGATGGGGCAGGAGGGGAATGTCTTGCAGGGGGACAGGAGGCAGGGCCATTCTGCCAGGAACCAGCAAGGACACAGGGCAGCCTCGCTGTCCCTTCAGAAGCCCTCCCTTCTGTCCCCACTTCCTGCCGTCCACGCTGATTCAGGGTCTACGCCTGCCCTGCTGGAAGCTGGTTCTTTTAACACTTGGGTAAGGGCTCCCTGCACCTCCACCAAACCTCAAAAGGCGGGAGGAAGAAGGGTCATCATGAAGACAGCTGCCCACCTCAGTGCCCGGGGCTGATCTTCCCATGTGATATGGAAGCCTATCAATTACCATACGAGACCGACCAGGAGCCACGCCATGTGCAAGGCACTCACCTGTGACCCCGCCCCCACCAGACAAGGGAGTCCGCAGGGTCCAGGGCACAGAAACGGAGACCTGAAGCGTCCAGGGTGCCCGGTGGCAGCTCCCCATCTCGATTTGGAGTCGGGGCAGATGGTCCGCCTCTCTCGCAGGAGCTCGGCGTGGACTATTTTTGGTGTGTGGGTGTCGAGGCTGCTGGACGTCCAGGGGAAGAGTTTAACACCCGATGAGGCCAGAGACCTGGAGGCATGGGGTGGGAGCTCTGGGGGACCTGCAGGTCAGATCTGAAAGGGGTCAGCCCCCCGGCAGAGGCGGGAGGGCAGAGCTGCCATTAGGAGGCTGAAGGAAACGGACGGGATTCCCCCAAAGACGCCAGAGGCAGACGCCCTGCTAACCCTGCCTTCCAGCTCGGAGAGCTTTTAAACGGCCTGGATCCATGTCTGGGGTTAAAAGCCCTTTTGTTTTCTTGACCATGAGAAGCCTGAGTGATGGGTTTTGCCTCCGCATCCCTGGGCAGCGGGCAGCAAGCAGCAGGCAGCAGGCAGCGTGCGCAGAGGCACTGGCGGGCCCGGAAATCAGAGTTATGGCCAGAACAGCCTTCATGAACCGGTGGCTGCGGCTGCGGCCTCGAAGCTGGGTTCTCCAGAAGTCAGGTGGCACTGGGTAACGATTGCTTCAGTGTGGGCCTGGGCTTCGGGGGCCGTCAGCGGGAGAGGATGAGGGACAGGTCCCCCTGCACCCTGGGAGCCGACGTCTGACGAGTGCTGGCGTGGCCGAGGGACGTTAATATCCATTTGAGCTCCGTCAGAAGCAGTCCTCCCCGGCACCTCTGGGTATCTGTCAGGCTCACCCCCCTGTCGCCCCGAATCTCTCAGAAGCTCAATTGTTGTTTGGGAGGGCGCTGGCTGCTGCCTCTCCGCTCGCTCAGCGCATCCATCCTCATTAGGACCCACGTCCAAAGCCCAGCATGATGGTCCTCCCGGAGGACAGGGCTGCGCCCAGGGACCCCTCTGGACTCTCCAGCAGAGCCTGGGGTGCTTCGCAGTGTGCACACCTTGGCCTCCACACTGCCCCCCGGTCCCCTGTGTCCTCCGCCAGGCACACCTTGGTGGAAGTGGCTGTAACCCAGGGACCTCACTATCTCAAACACCGGGTGCCAACAATGCTCCAGGCGCAGGGAGCCCGTGGGACCAAGGCAGACCAGCCAGCTCTGGCCTGGGGAGAGATGGAGATGGAGAAATCTGAGGCCACCAGGGCTGGGGCTGCAGGGGACCCCTGTCCCTGGGCAGAGGCTCCTGCCCCAGACCCTGGGGCTGGGCTGGAGTCAGGGTCAGGGCAGGGCTGTCTGGGGCTGGGTGGCTCTGTGCTGCGGGCCTGGCGGTGTAAAGGGGCTTGGGCCAGTGCCGGCGGAGGAGGCAGGCAGGGTGGGGTGTGAGTTTGGTGTCTCTAGGTGGGGCAGAGTCAGAGACAAAGAGGTGCAGGAGGAAGAGGAGGAGGAGAAGGGGGTCCTCTGCTGTTCCCCAGGCCTAATTGCCAAGCTCTTGTCTTTGCGTGATCACCGACAGTGTCATCCTGGTCGGGTCCCATTCAGCATCTACAGCAGGAACCTGGCCTGGAATTGATTTGCTTCCCAGCCACCCGCTCCAGTCCACAGCGCCGCCCACTCCCCCTGCACCCGGAGACACCAGGCTCGCACCCCGTTCTGCCTGGCGGTCCCACTCTGCCAGGCATCCCCCAGTGCGGGGGTCACCTGGTTCAGATGTGCCTCTAATTGGCTCTGCTGCAAGAGGAACCGTCCACTCCCGAATCCCCACTCCCCCACCGGAGCTCTCCAGGCGGCAGGAAAATCCAGTCTTCCCTCGCGCTCTCGCTCTCGGAGAACTTCAAAGGAGCTTGGCGGTTCAGGGAGAGACGAAAGCTCCCAGGGGCTCTGCGAGACAGAACATGCTCCCCCCTGCTGGGCTGCAGCTGTGGCCAGTCCCCTGTCCCAGAGGGTGACAGCCCCGCCTGAGGTTGCAGGCCACAGCGTCCCTGCACTCTGCCTAGCACATGCACTGGGCATAGGGAGCGGTGCTTGCAGGCCCCCCGTGTTAGTACTGACCAAGGTGACTGATGACCACAGCATCACATTCCCCCGGCCCATCTGGGTGCAGAAAGCTCGCCTCCCCCGGGGCACTTGGGATCTCTCAAACTTTTAATGTGAATGGGATCACGCACGTGAAACACTCAGCCTGCCCCCTCGGCGGCTCAGCATTTGATAAGTGGCATCTCCAGGCGGTGTTTTGCCAAGAGCCAGCAGGCACTGGCTGCCAAACCCGGAAAATATGGCAGGGTGCCAATCCCGGGGGTACCATTTCCAGTCAAAAACAAGGAGTGGGTCCCATTTCCTTCTGGGCTCGGCAGCTGGTTCTGAAGGGGAGGATGGGGTGCTGGTTAAACCTGTGCGCCGCCTGGTTGGTACACAACTAGCTCACCCCACCTTCGCCACAACCCTGCAGGACTCACAGGAGGGAAACAGGCTCAGAAAGGTTCCATGCGTGTACCCAGGAATTGGGGCAGAGTCTCCAGGGCCACTGACTCATCCCTGGGGTCTCTGCCTCTCTGCCTGCCCTCCAGGGCCCTGCTTCATCTGCCATTCAGTGAACATCCCATCTCCCCCAGAGACCCCCAGACCACTGCGAGGAACCCCCAGACCACCGCCAGCCGCAAGCCCTGGATCAATGATTGTTGCAGTTATTGAGTGCTGGGTGCTGGCACTTTTATTCCTTGTGCCAGCCTTGGGGATTTGGGCAGTCAAAATCCCTATTTTACCAACAGGGAAACCGAGGCACAGAACCTGGAAAAACAAGCAGATTGGGAGCGGTGGGGCCCCGTGTCTGCCCTCCTGGTGCTGTGAGCTGTCCGCGTCACCTCGTGAACCCAGACATCCGTGGGGCCCCACGTAACCCTTGCTTTGCAGGTGCTAAACTGGAAAGGTCATGTAGCGTTCGGTGTAGTCTGGGTAAACCGGGGTTCCTGGGTGCCTGCCAGGTGCTTCCTGGGACAGAGTTCAGTGTCCACCCCAGCTGGGCCTTGGGGCCCCTTCGCCATGCACAGCTTTGCATTTATGCACGGTCCCACCCTCCTCTCCCTCCTCGGGCCCGGGGCTCAGATTCTGCAGCGGCGGCCCACCGTGCCCAGCCTCAGGCTCTCCATCTGCCAAAACGGGCACAGCCCTCCCTGCAGGGCTGTGGCAGGAGGGTGTGGCCTGGTGCTTGGAGTGACCTCGGAGCTGGCTCAGGTACCTAGGATGTGGACCCCAGGCTCCCGGGCAGGTGGGACAGGGTGGGGCTGCTGAGGTGGCTTGGCTGGGCCTGGCCTGGGGCACATGGAGAGCACAGGGGCCTCTCTGGCTTGTCCCTTGGCCCCAGTGGACAAAGCTGGGACAGCCAGCCACACGGGGCGCAGCGGTCTTTCCTGCAGAATCACCCAGCACCATCTGCAGGACCACGTGGGCCGCGGCTCCCTTGGCAGAGCCCCTTGGCAGCACTTCCGAGGCGCGCTGGGTGGCAGGCGTCTGGCTTCTGAGACTCAGCACCAGGAAAACACGCTCTGTCTGTCTGCCCACTCGTGGCTGCGGCCCAGGAGGCTTCGCGACGGCAAGTGTTTCTCCATCCAACATTTCCCAGCCGGAAGCCAGAGCAGATGCCGGGGCGCTGGAGCCCGAGTGTGGTAGCTAGGAGTGAGCCCATCGCTGCTGCCCTGCCTTGGTTTCCCCAGCCTTTGTTGCCGAAGCAGGGGTCCTAGGGGCAGGAGGAGGGCGACGTGGTCACACTCATCTTCTTGCTTCCCTCTTGGTGTCTTCCTGTCCAGCTGATCTTGATGAAAGGCTTCTCTGTTCAGTGACATCCAAATAGCCAGTGTCGCTGAAGTCCAGCCAGTTTCCGAAATCTGAAGCCACAGCTGTCATTCGCCCCTGGCCTCAGAGTGAGACAAAACATCCCCACAACCCAGGGACCCTGGGGACCCACTGCTGACCTGGGCCGCTGTGGCACTCGGAACATGCGGTGTCTGGGATGCACGCGCGTGGCTGGGTGTTTGAGCCAGCGATAAGGACGCCCCTGGCTGGGGACCTCGAGAGCAGTGTTTCTCAGGCTGCGGGTTGTGACCCGTCGATAGGTGGCAGAACTGTCTTGGTGGTTCTCAAGATTATTTCGTAAATCAGAGAGGGTGGAATTGTGGGGAACAGTAGGAAGTATTGGGGGGCGTCCTCCCTGGAACAGGTGACCATCTCAGGAAGCCTTCAGTCCAGAGCGAAACGTGTGTGTGCGGATGTGACCACTTGCATTTCTCTGGGTCATGGTCAGAAGCCAGAAGTCACTTCTGCAAAGCTGTGTCTTGGAGGTGACCTGCCTGTGGAGGGGTGGGTCCCCATTCAGCACCACTCAGGTTGCAGGGCCCCAATGGCAAATGGTGGCTGTGGTCACAAGGATCTTCACAGGAATGTCACCGTCTCCGTGTCACAGTCCTTTCCTGGGTGGTGGTGAAAAGCAGGGGATCTGGGAGGCCCCGGGACATGGTCACCACCGTTGAGCAGCACCTGGGTGGAGCCTGGGGGGCCGTGGGGGCCGGCGAGGTGATGCTGGTGACCAGCACCTAGCCAGGAGGGCAGCAGCAAGAGTGTCTGGGGGCTGGGGCGAGAGGTCGGATCTTGGCACTGACATCCTGGGCTCTGGGCTGGAAGCAGAGGCTCTGGAGGTTTGGGCCTGGACACATTCCAGAAAGCTGCACGCCCCCTCCAAGCCTTCCTGTGCCCCCCGGGCACCCCTGCTTCTGGCCCCACTGGCCACAGCCCCACTGGGCATGGCCACCTGGGAGGGTGGTGCTGTCCCCCCTTCCCCTGCCCTGGCTCCACACTCCCAGTGGGGCTCCCTCTCTGGTATGGACTGAATTTCCTGGGGTTCATGCCCCCCTGCCCCCCTTCTCCTTAGCAGCAGCAGGACAGGCACTAGAAGGATGGCAGAAATGAGCCTGGTTCATCCTCACCAAGGTCCCGGGAAGCCAGGCTTTTCCATGGGTGGCGGGGAGAAAGCCTGGGAGGACTGAGTGGCTACACCGCAGCTGGGTAGGGACTCATCACCCCGCCCCTCCTCCAGCACTACCCTCCAACCCTCCTGGAAGTCAGGCCCACTGGGCAGCCCTGCCCTCTCCCACCCCAGAGCCATGCTGCTTCCTGCCTGGGCCAGAGCACCACTGAGGGTAGGATCTTGACCTCAGGTCTCCTGACTCAGTTTCCCAGCCAACACCTGGTACTAAGAAGCTCTGAGGAACATTTGCAGGAATGAAAGAGGCTCCTAGCTGGCTGGGCATGATGGTGCATGCTTGTAATCCCAGCATTCTGGGAGGCTGAGGCAGGAGGATCACAAACTAGAGCCCAGCCTGGGCAACGTAGCTGGCATTTCCTGACCACCTACTACACACCCGGCTCTGAGTGCATTAGGTCGTCAGAGCCCACAGGAAGGTCCTGCTCTGATTCCATTTTACAGATGAGAACACTGAGGCTCTGAGAGGTGGAGCAACTCGCTATTAGGACTCCAGAACCCCAGTCCACCTCAGCTGAGGCCCCCGGGGGAGGACCAGCAGCCTCCAATGTCAGCTGTGCCCGGGGCTCCAGCCCTGGCAGCCCTCAGCCCCTCCATGTAGCCTGACACCCTCTTGGGGGAGCCCCGCCGCTGCCAGGATTAAGCCTTTCCGAGGGCGGCGCGTGCTCAGGGTCCCAATCCGCAGCGGTCAATACGACTCCCTGAGCCCTCTTAGATCTCCACAAGGCTGATCGAATTTCCTTCGCCCAGGCCAGTCCCTCCTGAGGACTTTGAAATTTCAGGGCTGGGCCAGCAGAGCAAGGAAAGCAAGGTGTCATCTCCTCACCCCAGCTCCGTGACGTCAGAGCTGCCCAGAGGCCCGTGACCGATGTGTCCCCACGGACGTGGTGCATCTGGCCAGTGCTCAGCACGGGCACCGGCGGTTCTGAGCCACTGAAATCGGGCTGCTTAGTAATGACAGTGGCAGCTTGCAGGCCGCAGCCGGAGCTCTACACAGATGGAGGCAGCTGGGCGGAGGGGGAGCGGCTGGAGCGAGCGGAAAAGGCTTGTTAAACAGAGAGGCGGGCGGGCAGAGGCGGGGGCTCGAGGCTGTCAGCCCTGTACAGACTCCTTGGCTCTGCCCGGCCGGCCTGCGTGGGCCTTATTTCAAAGCAGTTCAACCGATGGGATTCCAGGCTCCCAAACCAGGAGTGTTATTAAAAGGACGAGCAGAGGCAGCTGGCTGGCTCATTGGTACCCTAAGTCACACCCCAGCCCACAGTGGACGCCCCATCCTCCACTGAGAAGCAGCTTGTACTTGGGGCTCCCAGCGGCCCCCCACCCTGGAACTATCTGAGATGGGGCTCTGGAGGCCAAGCCTAAGCAGGGGGGGGCTGTTTAAAAACGAGAATGGGGCCAGCCCTGGTGGTGCACGCCTGTAACCCCAGCACTCTGGGAGGCTGAGGCAGGAGGATCCCACGTTTGCCGATAGCCTGAGCAGTTTAGCAATTTACAGGAACCTGTCTCAAAAAATTAAAATTAAAATTAAAAGACTGGGGATGCAGCTCAGTGCAAAGGCCCAGTACCACCAAAAAAAAAAAAAAAAAAAAAAAAAAGGCAAAATGCCACCCTCAGTGATGGTTTTTTGTTCTATTTTATTTTGACCTGGAAAATTATATCTGGGCTCTTGCCCTTCCTCCTTTCTTCATCACTGGGGAAACTGAGGCCCAGTGCAAGGAAGGGCCCAGCCACCTGCAGCCAGGCAGCAGAGGTGCCCTGGAGGCTGGGTGTCCTTCAGTCCATGAAGGCCCTGAGAGGTGGAGCATCGCAAGGAGCTGTGGCCGGTCACCCAGTCCCACCCTGGCTACCACACCGCTCTGGAGCCGGGGTTGGGAGCCGTGGAGGGGAATGGGGGGACTGGGCCCTGATGTCCCAGAGTGGGCTGGTCAGGAGTGGGGTGAGGGAGTCCTCAGGGTGGGGTGGGCCCACAAGGACCTGGGGTCCTGGGATGCACGGTGGACGCCAGCTCTCTCCCCTGTCCCCACAGGTGTTCCAGCGCCGCGAGGACGGCTCCGTGAACTTCTTCCGGGGCTGGGATGCGTACCGGGAGGGCTTCGGCAAGCTCACGGGGGAGCACTGGCTAGGTGAGAGCCCCGCCCTGCGCCCGCGGCCACCTGAGTGGCTTCATCCCAGCCCCTCCCTGAGCGGATGGCGCCCGGGTTCCCTGGCCTCACACACCGGAGGCCATGTGCGAAGGTGACCAGTCATCCCGAATGTCAGGTGCAGGGCCACGAGGACGGGCCAGAGGAAGTGGGGGCAGCATGGCGGGCCTGGTGGACATGGGTGTGTGCTATCCTGTGGGGGTGTCCTGGGCCTGGTCACTGTCCTGGATCTTGAGCCACGGCAGGTGCAGGCAGTGCCTCAGGCCCTGGGGACCAAGGATAGCCGGGCACTGTCTGCCCTCGGGGTCAGCAAGGCTGCCTGGAGCCCCAGAGAGCAGCAGGTCACTCTGGCTCGTGTTGTGCCCGCACGTCCCTGCATGGCAGGGACACGGCCTGGACTGCACCGCGAGGGCTCGCGAAGGCCCTGTTAATGCTGTTATTACTCAGTGTTCACCTTTAAATTCTCCCGGTGTTTTGGGCATTTTGAATTCCTTATCTCATTTCATTCTGCTCAGTAACAGCCGCAGAACTCCCAAGATCAGGGTCCCATGTGGACGTGTTCAGGAGGCGGCTGTGGCCTGAGGTTTAATTTTGCTCTGTTGTGTGGCGATACCACTCATACACAGCGCAGTGACCACCCACGGGGTCAGAGCTCTGCAGCCATTGCCACTAATTCCAGAACAGTTTTCACCCAGAAAAGAAACCGTGTTCCCCGCACTTGTCCCTGCACCTGACCTGGCCACCTCTGCTCGTCTTCAGGCTGGGTTCCTTGGGAAGGTGGCTGGACTCTGGTCACGGTCACCACCTTCTCTGCCAACCCAAGTACCCCTGTCAGTGCTTAACAATCGGGGCCCCGGGCTTCCCACGGGCACAGAAGTCCCAGGAGGGTGCATGCCTGTCCTGGACACACGCCCCGTCTGCACACCTGCAGTCATTCCATTTACATATTTACTTTACATGGAATACGTCGCCCAGTGTCCTCATGCATCCTGGGGTGCCTTTGCCCCACTGTGGGTATCGGAAGCTGGAAGTGTGAGTGGGAGGTGGGGAAGGGGGTGGGGACCCCTGTGGTGTGGAGTCACCTCCCATAGGGCTGAGAGCCAGATCTGGCGCCAGGTGAGGTCCCAGGTCCAAAAGGAGTCCAACGAGGCCATGAGCTCCAAGGCAGGGTGGAGGGTGAGGTGCTCACTCCCCGGTGGGCACAGAGGCTTCTGGGGCGGGGGTCCATGTTGTCACTAATGTCCAGCTGCCCCTGGCCTGGGTCCCGGGAGGGCAGGGCTCTCCCTTCCCTGGCCCAGTGCCGCAGGGGGGCTGCCTGCAGGAGTGAGTGACACAGCTGTGAACCTGTCACCCAGTCTCTGCCCCCATATGCTTGCTGAGCACCCAGCCCTGTGCCCTGCAGACATCTGTCCCGGAAACCTCATGCCCACCTCAGAGGATGACATGCTGTCACAAGCATGTGTTGGGGTGGGATAGGCTCCTTTCAGGGTCATGCGTTGGGGACAGCAGCTTTGAACCATGCCCTGGAGGAGCAGGATGGGGAGACACCTGCCCAATCCCTGCCCGGGTGGCACTGAGGGAAGAGAAAATGGCCAGGTGGGGGCTGGGTCGTGCGTGGCCACCCACCCGCTCATCACAGCCCGGGTGCCTCTACTGCTCGGCGCCTCATCTTAATTGAAATCTATCTGCAGCGGCCGAAGGCGCGAGGAGGCACTTACCCGGGTGCTGATTAGCTCTGCAGACGCGGGGCGCCCTGACGAGAATGTCAACTCCAGGGTGGCGCCCCCCCCTTGCTCCCTGCGCCCGCTGCCTTCTCACACAGGCTTTTGTCTTTTCCTATTGAGTTATGGGAGCTCTTTATATATTAAGGTTATTGATCCTTTGTCGGATGCCCAGGGTACATATTTACTCCCAGTCATTTGTCTTCCGGTGTTATTATTTCCTAGAAGTTTTAAATTTTTATGTAGTCATTTCTTCCAGCCTTTTTCTTCCTCTTTTCTGGGTTTTAGGTCCCGATTTCACCCCCATGTTTATAAACGTCTCTCTGTGTGGTTTTCTTGGCTTTTCTCCTGTTAGTGTTTTAGGGTGGGCTCTTGAATGCACCTGCAAGTTCACTGACTGTGCGAGGCTGGGGCGCGACAGGGGTTCTCCTCGCCACCTCCTTGCCCCTCGCCCCCTGTGACTTGCACTTTGAGGGACAGTGAGCTGCACTGAACAGTCCCCAGGGCTGGCAGAAGTCCTGGAGAGTCAGCAGAGGCTGGAGAAGCCCAGAGAGCCAAGGTGGAAGGAGTTGGGGTGAAAGTGGGGTGAAAGTTGGGGTGAAAGTTGGGGTGAAACTGCGGGACAGGTGGGGGCCCCACATCCCCTGGAGGGCGTGCCCCAAGCCCAGCATGGCTAACAGGAGCAGCGGGACACTCCTGGTGCGTCTTCAGCTCCCAGCAACCCTGTAGCAGCACAAGAGGGAATCGTCTCCCTCTCTGCTTATTCCCAGGTCATGAGATTTGTCCCAGCAAGGTCTGGCTAAGAGCCTGGGTTCAAATCCACTGAACAGCTCTGCCGCTGAATAGCTGTGCCACCTGGGCCAGTTCCTTAACCTCCCTGGGCCTCTCGTCATCCTCAGGGTGACAGGGATGATGACAGCACCTGCCTTGCTCAGCAGCCACGGCTGTGAACACCTGGATGTGTGAGTGGCCGCAGGTGCTGTGGGAAGGGCCGTGCAGGCGCTGGGATTCATGTGATCCTCGCGGCCACACATCTGCCCTGGGAGGTCGCTCTGCAGGTGTGCAGGGTCCAGGGAGGCGGGGACCCAGGAGACCCTGTGCTTCCCTCGTCCCCAAAGGCGAGGGCTAGGGGCTGGTGCAGTGGGGTGCTGGCTGAGGTCCCTGTGGCCATTCTCCTTTCTCTTCCCACAGCTGCTTCTGCGGACCCTGGCCCTGGAAGAAAAGCCACTGTCCCTGTGGTTGGAGGGGGGTCTGTCCTGCCTTCCTGCCCTGGCAGCACACGTTGGCCCCCAGGAGGCTGGCGCAAGGCAGGCAGGGGGGAGAGGCTGATGAAATGTCACTGCTGCTCTTAACCTGAGGCATTTAATTAAACGCCCTCTTAATCAGGAGCTAATCATGGAGGCAGGGAAGCAGCACGAGTGTGTGTGATCCAGGAGAGGCACAGAGGGGAGGGACGGAGGCAGGGACATGGGCGGGGTGTGGGTGAGGTGCAGAGCCAGGCCTGGAGACAGCGGGAGCCGCGGGCACTGCCTTCGGCCTCTGTCCACCGGGCGTGGCTGGGTCAGGAAACGCATGGGGACAGGTGGCTGGCACCGAGTCATGAGCCCTGGCGGAGGGGTTTGGGTTCTTAGAGGAGGCGGAGACCCTGAATGTGACTGGGCGAGGAGCAGGGGCAGGTGTCCCTGCGGTGTAGGGTCTCAGAGGCGGGGGTGAGAAGTGAGTACCAGATCCAGCGCCAGACCCCCCACTCCTTCCCTGACTCCCGCAGTCTTTCCACCGGCCGCCAGCTCAAACCCCAGCATTTGGAAAGCACAACCCAATTTAAACAGTAAAACCAAATGGAAAAACTGTCAGTCTCCAGCCTCCTGCCAAACACGGACCTGCAGGAGGAAGGAAGCAGCCCAAGGCAGACAGTGCGCACTTGGTGGTTGTGGCCCTTCGCTCGCTGAACACATGCTCTCAGCTTGCATCTCCCCTCCGTTCTTTCTGGGGGTCACCTCCTCAGCCCTGCCACTTCTCCCGACATCCTTTCCCTCGCTCCAGGGCTCAAGAGGATCCACGCCCTGACCACACAGGCTGCCTACGAGCTGCATGTGGACCTGGAGGACTTCGACAATGGCACAGCCTTCGCCCACTACGGGAGCTTCGGCGTGGGCTTGTTCTCGGTGGACCCTGAGGAGGACGGGTACCCGCTCACCGTGGCCGAGTACTCAGGCACCGCAGGTAGGGAGGACAGGGTGGGTTGGGGGTCCTGCCAGGTTGAATCCTGTGGCCCGGGGTAAGGATGGTCCCCACCTCTAGCCCCACTTCTCCCTACCCTGCCGTGCAAAGCCAGCACAGCCAGGATCCTGTGCCCACTTTGCAGATGAGGAAACAGAGCCCAGAAACAGAAGCCAGGAAGTTGGCAATGCAGGGAGGAGGGGCAGAGGCTGCCAGGACTGGGAACAGGGCTGGGGCCCCACAGTGGCACTGGTGTGCATGTGGCTGCAGGGACATGCCTAGTGTGGCAGGGCAGGCATGTATGGACCCGTGTGTGTGCACACGCGCGTGCAGGTGGGAGAGCTTGCCACGCTTGCTCGGGGTCAGCCTGTGCGTGCCCGCACCCGTGTCCTCACCTCCCCGCACGCTGTGCAGGCGACTCCCTTCTGAAGCACAGCGGCATGAGGTTCACCACCAAGGACCGCGACAGCGACCACTCGGAGAACAACTGTGCTGCCTTCTACCGCGGCGCCTGGTGGTACCGCAACTGCCACACGTCCAACCTGAACGGGCAGTACCTGCGCGGCGCGCACGCCTCCTATGCCGACGGCGTGGAGTGGTCCTCGTGGACCGGCTGGCAGTACTCGCTCAAGTTCTCCGAGATGAAGATCCGGCCGGTCCGAGAGGACCGCTAGACGGGCGCCGTCCAGCCCGCACACCCCCAGTTGCGACCTGTGCCCACGCCCCTCGCCCCATACCCACACCCTGTGCCCACTGCCGTGAGGACGCTGTCCACTGTCCACCCCTGTGCATGGCTGACCCGCTCTCCTACTATGCCGGGCAAGTGAGGCCGCACGCAGCGCTCCTGTCCTCACCCACCCTCTCTCCACTCTACTGATCTGGGCACCCTGTTTTGGGCAGCGCCACCTGGCACCACTGCTTTGCCTGCCCGAACACCTGGCCTCTGGGGACTCAGAGCAGAGCAGACAGCACCCGGGGCTCTTGAGCAGCTCGGCAGGGGCTGATGTTGCTCTGAGGCCTGACCTGGCCTCCTCTGGCCCTCGCCGTGGCACCCCACCCTCGGGACCCCACGTCTCCACTGAGGACCTCGCCCTGGCTGGTGTGTGTCCCACCACACTCCCGGACCAGGCTGGGGCCAGGTTGAGGCCTCCCGCCCTGTGCCCGTGCTGTCCCCTTGGCTGCTGTGCACAGGCACCAATGAGGTCCAACCAGGGTCCTGCCCAGCTCCGCCGCCTTCCTGCCGGCCCTGCTTCTCCTGCCTCTGGGGGCTGTGCGGAGCCTGCAGGATGGTCCAGGCGGGACGGGAGGCTCTTGGTTTCCTCGGCTGGGGCCGAGCCACCTCCCCCTCCCCCTTTCCCCCCATCAACCTCCATGACCCCAGGCTCCTGGGGGGGCAATAAGGACCCCCATCTGCCAAGGCCTGCTCGGCCGCAGGGTGCTGCCCCCTGGTGGCGATGGTAGGCACTGCCCCTTGGGCCCCGCTTCGCTGAACATCGGGGAAAGGGGGAGACTGAGGCCGCGGGCCACACACTGCCTGGACATTTTCCCACGGAATCCTCCCAACGCCCTGGCTACTCTTGCTGACCCTGGCCCCCAGGGGACTCAGCTGCCTGTTCAGAGCTGGGCACTCGTGTGTTTGCCACAGGATGGAGCCCAGGGCTACTTTTGTAAATTCCTTCCTATAGGGACCTGAAGGGGGCCTTTGAGAAGGCCTGGCCACCAGCCTGGGGCCTGGCCAGGTGGTGGCAGCACCAGGGACCCCTCCTGGGGCAGGAGGACGGACCAGAGGCAGGGAAATGGGGAGTGAGTTCCCTTTTCCTGAAAGGCCCAGGCGCCCTACCTGGCCGTTGACCTTCAGCGAGTGGCTCCAGACTGGTTGTCACCTGCATGGCACCCAGCTGGGGCAGAGGTGGCCCACAAGCAGGTGACTGCAGCCCAGCATGACCAGGGTGGTGCCAGGGAGCTGCCCAGGGATGGGAGGAGGTGAGAGAGAGATACCAGCTATAAAGGGAAGCTTCCTCGGGCCCTCTCTGTCTTGAACAAAACCAGACATCCCGCTTGCCAGGATGCCGTTATGTTGCAGAGGCCTGGTGGAACCTCGACTCCTGTGGGGGGGGCAGCAGCCCCGGGCTGGAGTCAGCATCTGTGCCAGCCCTGCGTGCCAGCCGCTGTTAAGAAGTGCCGAGCACCTTCTGATGTGCCATCAAGTGAACTCCTGCCGGCGTGATGCTGACGGAGTTGCAGATGTCTGTGTCTGGCAGGAGGCTGGGGCCCTTGTGCCAGGCAGACATGCTGGAGCTCAGCCCAGTGGGGGGACAGGGTAGGGGACAGAGGGACAGGGGAGGGTGGCCTTAGGAGCCCGAGGTCCAAGTTAGCAGCATGCATCAGCCCAGTCCCTGCCCAAGAGCCTAAGGCCAGGGCTGGCACCACTAGGGGATGTCGCCCTGCCAGGCATTGGCTAAATGGGCACAAAGCCTGTGGTGACCGTAGAGCCCAGTCCGGCCACTCTGCCTCTGGCTTCCTCCTGGGCCCCCTTCAAAGCCCTGCACACTGCCCTGGGCCTTGGGGAGCCCCTGACCTGAAGTCAGTGCAGTTGGCTGCCACCTGGGATGGGAGTGACCACAGCAAGCAGGGGACACTGGGCAGATCCCCCAGGACCTGAGAGATGCGTGACCAGCCAGGGGGCTGGTGGACACAGGGGTCACTAGGACTCCAGTCCCAATTCTATGTGGGGTGGTGGCGTCCCTGTGTCCCATGAGCTTTCTTTCTTTTCCCATGGTGAGGAAAGCGAGCCGAGTAGAGGAGGGGTCTCCTTTTTCCTTAACCCCGGGTCTTGGCAGGGACCACCCCACCCAGCATGGGCAGGCTCTGTGACAGCCAGGGGCCTCATTTCCAGCCCCTAAATACCTCTAGGACTTCAGCCAGAGGCCACCCAGCTGGTTTCCTGAGTCCTTGGCATTCTGAGGCTAGAAGGAACCTGGGTTTCCTCCCTGGTGGCCTTGGTGCCATCAGCCAGGAGCAAGGACAGCGCTGAGAGCCAATCTCTGACTGTATCACCTCAACCCCGGCTGCATGTAAATGGGGTTTCTAAGGTCTGTCCTCGGGGCGGCAGTGACATCGCTGGTGCCTACCTCCTGGCGCCTACCCTCATCCGCACAGGGTTTGGCTGGGGCTGGAGCCCGGTTCACCCAAAAGCGCATCTTGTCTCGGACAGAGATCTGGAGGATTAGCAAGCCAGCCAAGCAACGCGACGTGAACTGCCAGCCACATCCACGAAGCCCAGGGGACTCAGGCAGAGGAAGGAGGAGGAGGGGGCCGTGGGGACATGCACAGGGCCTGTCACCGGCTACAGATCCTGTGCTGCAGCTGGAGGAGCAGGGTGCTGGCAGGGATCCGCAGAACCTGTTCCCATAGGGGACAGGATGGTGGACTCCGAGCCAAGTGGCCGGGGCACCCCTGGGCCTCAGTTTCTCCATCTGTCTGCAGAGAAGGAGGTCAGGCCTCTGGGCTGGTGCGGAGGGCGGAGGGGTCACAGCAGCCTCAGTGTGCCTGGTGACGGCTGGGGCATGGGGTCCGGGGGCTGGGGAGGGGCTGAGGCTGAGGGGGAGCAAGGGTGGGACGGTCACCCGCTGGGGCTGTGTGTACTTGGCGTCCTGTGCATTCCTGTCTCCAATAAAGTCTTGTGGTGACCCAGCTCCAGCCCAGCTCAGTGCCCTATGTCATGGCACGGGTGGGTCTGACGCCCAGGTGACAGCATTTCCCAGGGCCAGGGGCTTCCTTCTCGAGACCTTGGAGGTGAGACGAGGCAGGGCCCAGCCAGCCGGGGTGGGGTGGCTGTGCCGGGTGATGGGGTCCTGGCTCCTGGTCTAGGGTTAATCCCCCCCCAGGGCTGGGTTTTGGGGGGACCTGGGCCTGCCCCACCTGTGCATCCCCTCGGTGTCCCCAGGGTAACAAACCGTCCCTGTGGGTCTCTCCTGGGCTGGGCTTCAGGGAGTTCTATCAGGAACTAATGGTGCCTAATGGCTATTTATTCACAAAACCGATTTGAGGCTTACGGTAAAGCAATGCCCTGGGTTCATTTACCAGAACGCGTGTTTACGAGCACTCGTGCTGGAGGGGCCGTGGGGGCCAGGGAGGAGCGCAGCGGAGGCGTCTGGGGAGGGGTCCTCTCACCCCACGTCCAGGTTCACAGAACCCCTACCCGGCTCTCTCCCTGCAGTGTCCTCACCCACACAGGCACGTGTCCTGCCGGCTGGGACAGCTCACACTGGGACACAGCTGGAGGGCACAGGGATGGGGCACCCAGGGGTGGGACCTCTGCACCAGTCATGGACGTTGCAGAGGTGACTGTGGCCACCTGCCCATCCCCCAGGCAGTTCTCTCAGTGGCCAGCGGGATTCCATGGAGTTCTTAGAGCGGACAAGGGCCCTCGGTTCATCTGAAGGGGCTCCCCGAAGCAGGAGGGCCTGGTGGCAGTGCCTAGGATGACGAAGTCGCCTCCTCCCCTCCCCACCCAGATCCCTCTCACAGCAGCCTCAGGGACACTGAGGGAGAGGGTGCTGGGCCTGCAACCACTCCTCCACGACGTGCGCACTGCTGATGGAGAAACTGAGACTGAGAAAGGCACGTGACTGCCCCAGGTGGCAGCTGGCTCATGACCCTGCCTGGTGTGCACCCCACGCTGGGGGGCTCACGTGGCTAAACGGGGCAGGGTGCGGGGCAGGCCCGGTCCCCGTCACACTGAGGCTCAGCTTCGACACTCGAGACTCAAGGACAGGAACTGCGGGAGTCAGTGCGGACGCTGCGGGGCGGCTCCCCGGAGCCAAGCTGCCCGCTGGCTGCTGCCCACACCGCTTCCTGTGCCACTCAGCCCCAGCCCTCACGCTGTGTGCCCACATGTACCTCCACGCGGTGCCCCCTCAACTGTGGTGTCACCCCTGGCTGTCACCCCTGGTGGCTCCAGAGCCGGTGGAGCCTGGATGCTGGAAAAGGCACAAAGAGCATTAGAAAACAGTATTTTTGGGACATGGGCCGGGCCTCAGAGTTGGGACATTTGTCACCAAATCTAACCACTGACATGCCTCCGGGCTCCTCTAAGCAGGGGCAGAGTGGTATAAGTGGGGACCAGAGGCTGGGCCGAGGAACAGGTGGGCCACACAGAGGGCCATGCTCCCCCGCCCCAAGATTGCCCACATCCCAAACCTGCAGCCGACAGGCGGGACTTCCTGTGGCCGCTTCCCAGAGCTCCATGAGCTGCAGAGGAAGCCTGACGGGTCCTATGAGGCTGGCTGGGGCAGGGCAGGCCCTGGGGAAAGCAGGGGTGGGACGGTCACCAGTTGGGCTGTGTGCGCCTGGCGTCATGCTCAGCTCCATCTCTATCCCTGACCCACAATGCACGCTATGCTCCCCTCTGCAGGTGTGGGCCTGGGAGGAGCAGGAGTTGATGACCATGTCGCCTGCGTCATGCCCTTGCCAGGGTCCACACTGGCTAATATCCTTGCTGGGGACCCATTGCAGCGGCCCCTGAGGTGGCTGTGGTCATTCTCAGGGGTGTCTCGGAGGGCACAGTGCCCACAGCCCAGTGGGCATTAGGCACTGGGCTTGGTGGCAGGAAGGCAGGGCGTGCTGTCTAAGGGACAAGCCCACTGTGGTGCTGGGGCCAGCTGAGAGCGGATCCCCTGCCCTCTCTCAGAAGCCGGGCCTCCCCTGCCTGATTCAGCCTCTCCAGGGGCTCCAGAGCAGCTGGGGTGCAAGCCAGAATAGCCCTGCGCCTTCCTATAAAGGGGATGAGCAATCGCTGGCTTCCCAGGCATCTGTGACTTCCCAGCCCACGTGAGCAGCTCTGCTGGGGTAGCTGGGCCGTAAGAGTGCAAGGTGTGCACATCCACCCGCCCCACATCCTCTCTGGGGAGCGAGGCCAACCGGACAAAGGTGAGACTGCTGTGGTATTAATGGGCCGACGCCATGTCTCCGCCTAGGGATCCGGGGGCTTGTGCCCATATTTCATGGCTAATGATGCCGCCACTCTCCTCCAAAGGGCAGCGTCTGCCCTCTCATCAGACCACATCCTGTTTGTGTTGGGTCCTTATTGTGCAGCCAGCACTGTCCCCTCTGTCACCACCAATGTCCCCAAAGGGATCCCAGGGTTAGGAATGCGCAGCAATCAGCCAGCAGGGGGACCAGGACACTCAGAGCCTATATAAAGCAGGGAGCAACCAGGAGCCACACCTCCCGGACAAGGACCCGAGGAGCTCCGGCTGGTGCGGCACGCGGCCCGGG
The DNA here is from genome assembly GCA_028451465.1 of Erethizon dorsatum. Taxonomy (NCBI): domain Eukaryota; kingdom Metazoa; phylum Chordata; class Mammalia; order Rodentia; family Erethizontidae; genus Erethizon; species Erethizon dorsatum. Next base: position 5,327,229 of record CM051822.1, read on the forward strand.
CAGCCACCTGCCCTCTGTAGTCTGTCGGCCACACGGTGAGTCCTCCCTGTCCCCAGCAGGTGCTCAGGCTTGGGCCCGCAGGCAGAGGGTCCACAGAGTCACACGCAGGGAAGGCCAGAGATGTGGGGGCTGGACCTCATCCTGTCACAGCGCCAGCAGCACGGAGCGACAACCCTTCCACCTGTGCTGCTTCCTGGGCTGCTTCCTGCACGATGGGACCCCATGCTCAGTGGTCAGGGTCCCCAGCTCTCATCAGATTCTTGAAAGCACCCACAATCCCCTAAGGGAAGACGGGCCACTTCCTGTCCTGCATCAAGACACGACATTCTAAGGGACCTGGAGGCCACTCCAGGTGTAATCCTCCCTGATACTCCCTGGTCTACGCACTTCCTAGGAGGACGGAGCTTGTCCCCCTTAGGAAACCGCCATCAGTCCCCGATGGAGGGGCATCCCTGGCACCGCTGCAGTCCCAGGGGAAGAGGTGAGCTCAGAAGAGCTGGATTTGGGTAGAGAGCAGGGTGGCTTTATTATTGTTTTGAAACTTTCTGGCTGAGTTCCCTTCTTTGAAATGTTTTCAAGGGAGACGTTTCTGGAAAGAGCGCTGGGCAGTTTCTGGATAGAGCTCCTCTCCAGAGCTGGCTTCTCTACGCCAGCTTCAGTGGGACTCCTCAGAGGCCAAGCCAGGCCCGGCTCCCCCGGAGTCACTATTAAACAGGCTGCCTTTGCAAGGGACGGGAGCAGTTATGGCCACAGCAGGGGCATTCTGGGGGGTTTATTTCTGTTTCAGGTCCCCCAGGCTGTCATACATGGTACAGAGCAACAGGTCTGGGGACATATGAGTCAAGCACAGATGGATCTGGCCTTGAGCACGGTTCTGCCCCTCATTAAGCCACAGGATCTCAAGGAATCACCTTGCCTGCTCGGACCTGACGAGCTGGGGGTGGTGCTGTGTCAGGGACGTGCCCATGGGCCTGGCACGCCAAGAAGCCAGGCAGCTGTTCGAATACCAAGTCTGGGGTCCCTGCTTTCTAGCTGGGTGGCCTGGCAGAAGCCCCCGCCCTTCCTGGTAATTTCTTGTCTGGAGGGTGGGAATGGTGGTGGCTATGGACAGGGTTTTCTGAGAAGGGGACACAGAGCCTGCGTAGGAAGCCTGTCACTCGGAGCCTGGCACACCCACTGTGTGCAGGGGGATTGGCCGTCTGCCACCTGCTCCTCCCCAGGTGCCTGGTGTTGTCTGAGTTAGGCCAGGGCCACCAAGTACACAAGCCATTTCCCCGCTAACCAGCTTAGCTAGAGCTGCTCGTTACCAAGTTGGAAACAGAGACCGACACTTCTCACTCCCCACCGGGGCCTCTGAGATGATACGGCCCAGGAGTCAATAATTACAATAAAAGGAAAGGGAACCCAATTCACGCTGCTCCCCTCCCCGGGCCACTGGGCCGCTCTGGAAGCTCTGGTGTTGCAGGGCTAAGCGACCACGGCGGAGGGCAGGAGGGCGAGAGCCAGCCTCCTTGGTACCATCAGCTCCCAAGCTGGGGAAGTAAGAGGCTGCCCCCCGAGCTGCTTAGAAGCCGGGCTCAGCCGGGCCGACGCTTGCCCTTCAATGGCTGCCCAGGCCCCGGAAGTCCCGTTGGCCGCACACATGGCCTGTAACTCCCTCTCTCTTTCCTCTGGCCAGATGAAGGGCCCTTCCTCCCTGTCCTACCTCCTCCTCCTGCCGATCGGTGCCTGCTTGCCTCTGCTTGACCGAAGAGAACCCCTGGACACTATGGGAGGCGTTGGAGCTGGGAGGAGCGAGGCCCACCTGGCCAAGGGGCACAGCATCCACTCTGTGTGGGGCTCCTCCTGGTGGCCGGGGTCCCCACAGCCACAGGCCCTGCTCCTTGTGGCCAGGGAGCTGCAGGCCTTGGGCAGCGGGCACACCAGCCTCCGCCTTGGGAGGCAGGAGGGCAGCAAGAGCACCGGCTTCCTGCTGGCTGATGGCAGCGAGAAGGCTACAGGCCGCCTGGGGATCCTGGCCGAGGAGCTCAACGGCTACAGCAGGAAGAAAGGCGGCTTCAGCTTCCGCTTTGGCCGGGGGTGACAGCCAGGGCACCCTGGAGGGGCTGCCTGCGTGGACTCCGCCCCAGCTGTCTTCACCCCCATCTTCTGCAGCCTCCGAGGAGACGTGGAGGTGACATCGGCATTATCACAAGGCATTAGCAGTAGGGTCTGTTAGGGGTGTGCTGTCTCCTGATTTCCAACTTTGCTGAAGCAAAAACAAAACAAAACCAGTAGAAAAAAAAATCTAGGGGTGAGATGGCTCAGCGGCACAAGCGCTGGCCTGGCAAGCACGAGGTCCTGAGGTCAACTCCCGGTACCCACATAAAAAAAAAAAAAAATCTAGCTGGTGTTGAAAAAGAGGTGAGCAGGAGCAAGCTGTGTGTCGGTGAAGACAACAAAGCCGCGCTATTCCTGCCCCCTGCCTAACCTGCCCATCCCCAGGGGTCTGATGGCACAGCTGGCCCCAGGGCCAGGGCACAGGGGCCACGTTTGGGCCATGCACATGGCCTGGCAGAGTACAGGTGAAGGCAGGGGGACTGGGCCAGCAGCACAGCAGGGTCATCCGAGTTGTGACCGTTTCCACAGGGGCCTCCGCAGCTGATGGCCAAAGCACACCATGAGAGTCAAAAACGAAAAGAAGCCAAGCCTCGTTCTCCATCCCATTAACACCAGACCCCTCTGGCAAGAAGACTGCTGTGGCACAGGGCTGCCCCCCGGGCTGCTGCCCAGCCTGATGGCGGCAGCCTCTGGGTAGCGAGCGTGGTGTTTGCCGAGCCGAGGGCTCCCGGGAGATGAGCTAGGAAGAAGTATGATTTTGCTCCAGCGAGGTTGCATTTCCAATGTTCGCAATATGAATGTGCTGTGTATCTTTTGAAATAAAAGTTGTAGCAACTGCAAAATCATAATAGGATGTTGGCATCTTCCCTCCAGGTCCTCTGGGCCCTGGAAACTTCCTTTTTCTGAGCTCCGAGCATCACTGCTTTGGGGAGATGGAAATCGCGCTGCCTGTGCCTGCACACCTTAATTGGCAGCTGGTCAAAGGTACGGGGAGACACGGTGCAGGCTGCTTTTCCTCCTACACTTGACTACTCCTTCCCCGCTTTTCTCAGAATAAGGAGCATTAGGGAAACCGCATCTCCACCTCGGGGAGAACTGGTGCTCAGCCTGGAGTGGCTGCAGGCCTGGGGCCAGGCACAGCAGCCTCTTCAAATGCTGCCTCGGCCCCTGCATCCCATCCCGTGTCAGATGTGCCAGTCAGAAGACGCTCACTCCCGGGCAGGCTGCGACTGCTGAGATGAGAACTTATATTGATGTTTCTATGGCAACATCTCCCCTCCTCCTTTTGAGCCTCGACTTGCCCCTGTTCACAACTGAATAATTTTCCATTGAGCTGTCACAATTAATTGGCGGATTTTTATTAGCCTTTTAGAACCACACTGGGCTGGGCCCAGCTTGGCGCCTCGCAGCATTTCAACGTTTCCCATTCTATTAGTGACTTACGCGCCCCAGTAGCAGCTCTCAATCCTCAGCAACCAGAAAGCCACTTCATTAAGGGTGACAGATCTGAGCCACAAAGGAGCCACGCTAGCTGGGGAGTAGGGACGGGTGGCCAGGTGGGGAAGGAGCAGCGTGAGAACATCACCCACATCGCTCGATGCCGCGCCCCGCCCACACAAACATGGGGCTCCCTTAGGCCTCGGGACGCGTGGGCGCCAGTCTGGGAGGCGCATCTTTCACTGTCTGAGGAAGAGGGGATTCAGGCTGTGAGCACTTGTTACAGCAACATCCCCTGGGGCATCTGGAAGGGCGGCCCTGGGGACAAGTGTCACCGGTGGACAGGAGGAGGTGAGGATGATGCTACCTGATTCCTGTGCTCCATGTCGCCCCAGGTGCTCACTGCCCTTTGAGTATGCAGGCAGCAGGCGGCTGGACCAACACTTCCCTCAGCTCCTTCACAGGCATTAAGCAGCCAGGGCACAGGTGAGACACCACAGACCAAAGGCCAAGGGCAGAGGGACGCCTGGCCAAGCTCCACTTGGCAGCTTCCTTACTCTTCGAGAAATGCCTGCCCGTGGTCACTAGTTGTGAGGACTTGGAGCAGAGCCAGCTGGACCATCCTGCATGGCTTCACACACTCTGGGTGTGCACTAGCAGGTTTTTAATTTAGTGAGATTAGATTAACTTCGATGGAGAAGCCTGGGATAAAGGAATGAGGAGGAGGAGGCCTGCAAAGGGCCCTTTCATCCTTAAAAAAAAAAAAAAAAAAAAAAAAACCAACAAAGCTATTCTTCCCAGTTTGCTTGTACATTCGAGCTCAATAACCCTGAAAATCAGAGCACTGAGACTGCAAAGGGCACTGGTCTGTTAAATCAGCTTCCACTGTATTCGGCTAAAGTTCCTCTTTAACCCCTGCCCCGCTGTCTACTCCATGCTTGTGGCAAGGTCCTGGGCCCTGTCATGCCACTCTGGCACCCCTGATCTCTCCTCGCCAGGGAAGTTTACTCCTGTCCAGGATGGCGAAGGCAAGACTGTTTGGAAAGCATTTATGAGGTCTGATAAAAAAATATGGTGACTGTTAAATTTTTTTTTTTTTTTTTTGTGGGTACCACGGGTCGACCTCAGGACCTCACGCTTGCCAGGCAGGCGCTTATGCCCCTGAGCCATCTCTCCGGCCCTGTTAAAACTTTTTAAAACATTATAGTAAAAGACACGTACTCCTACAGTCTTCCATCTTACTTTGAACACACAGATCCCATCGTCTTTGCCACTTTCTGCAGCAGCTCTGGTGTCCTCTTTCCCAAGTGTCTTTAGGAGGTTGATCTGCTGCTGAGCGCCATCCAACGGAAATGCAGGCTCATTCCGTTCAAAGCAAGGGGAGTATTTTGAGGGGATTCATAGCAATACATCTTTTAGTGTAATAGCTTGTTTAAACAATCACCATGCATTCTTTTTTTTTTTCTTTCTTTCTTAAAATTTGTTTTTTCCTTTTTTCACAAACCCTTGTGTCGAGGGCTGACTTTCAATAGATCGCAGCGAGGGAGCTGCTCGGCTACGTACAAAACCCCGACCCAGAAGCAGGTCGTCTATGAATGGTTTAGCGCCAGGTTCCCCACGAACATGCCTTACGTGACGGGTGAGAGGGCGGCCTCCTTTCCGGCCGCGCTCTGCTTCCCAGGATGAAGGGCTCTCCACACTGGACCCAGGCCCCATGCAAGGGAAGGGCAGCCGGCGGCGGGGACAGGAGGCAGGGACGAGAGGCTGTCCAGGCCGACCGAGGCTCCTTCGGCGCCGCCCTATCTCCGCCTGGGCGGGTCACCATGCATTCTGATCACACCTCATACTTCTGCAGCAGAGATGGGACCAGGAGCGACCCGCTCGCTCTGCCCAGCCCCGGCCTGGCTGTTTCTGCTCCCCGAGCCCAGCACCCTGAGTGCTGCCCACAGCTGTTTGCTGTGCTTATCCGACACGGAAAAGGCTTCCTCTAGATAGGTGCATCTAAACATATTTAGCTGTTTGCATGAATGGAAAACACTTCTGTCTATATTTTCCTGTACACCTGAAATATTAATTAGGATGCTTAAAAAAAAAAAAAGCCTCCTGGAGCAGCTGCCGTAGTAAAGAGCGGGGAGGCGCCTCATCCCGGCTGTGCTCCAGTGCCAGGACGTGGCAGGACAGACTCCCTGGACTCCGGCGGTGGCCCGGGGCTCGGGGCTCATGCCTTGTCTGGCCTGGGCTTCCGGGGCGGCGGCTCGGTAGTGACACGGGGGTGAGGATGCTGCCTGAGAAGTTAGGTACCAGCAGCGAGCTGCGTGGTCAAAGCGTTCTGTACCAGGACAAAATGTGGGAGTTTGGGGTAGGATGCAAAACCCCCTGGAGCTGCGGTGTGGGTGCAAATGTGCGTTTTCTGGAGCCGGGTGCCGCAGTTTCCATGACATTCTCGAGAGCCTCTGTGAGTTCTCGAGAAAGGTTAAGAACCGATGTCTCCGATCAGCCAGACCAAACGAAGTTCCCTAAGCTCAGGTGGCACACGGTGGGCCCTCATGCAGGAGACGAGAAGGTGACAGGTCTCACCCACGGGACTGACTCACAAGGGACCTCGATACCAAATATGGAGAACGTGGGTGACGACACGCCTACCTGGCTGACAGGCCACCATGCAGACTTGTAAAAGGTCCACTCAACACAGGGAGAAGCTGCCGGCTGTGGCTGTCCCCGGACATGGCGCAGAGCCCAAGGAAAGCCCTATTAGTGGCAGAAGGGAGGCAACAGTTCAAGCCACACCCCCCTCACCTTGGCATCAGGGAAAGAGCTCAGGGCGCCTGTGCCCTGAGCTGCCTGCAGGGGTCGCTGTGAGCACCACGGTGGCCTCCACAGCCAGGCCTGAAGGCCACCCTTCCCGAGGGGGACCCTGCTGAGGCTTCTGGGGAGGCTGTGCCAAGTGCGCTGCCACATGCTCTGGTGAGCAGGATTTGCACCCTCCGATCAGAGGTGCTTCGAGCTTCCCTTTCCACACTGTCACTGGGGGCCTGCACCTTCCGCCTTGGGGGACAGCAGCGTGGTCCCCGTAAGGGCCCGTGGTCCTGGAGGCCGGAACACCTCTGCTCCTCCTGTCCACACCAAGAAACACACCTGGCACATGGAACACGAGCGAGGGGTGCTCTGGGGGCCGAGGGTGGGGGTAGAAAGGGATTCACTCAGCCAGTGAGGACTATGGGATGTCACCTCCCTCCCCTCAGTGGTGACGCGGAGGCCTGCACTGGGGTCCAGGCCGTGCTCAGTGATACCGAGGGCGTATCACAGCTGCACGTGCCAAGGACACAGGGAGGGCCTAAGAGCAGAGCAGCTTGTAACGTGGTGCAGGGACACAGGGTGGTCCTGGGCACCTGGGTGTGGATGTCCTTGTGGCCACCCACCTTCACTCTGCCCTGTGTGCCCCAGTACTGGACCTCAGACCCTCAAGAACCCCAGACCCACTTCCTCCCCCAACACGCAGGCAACGGCTTGGAACAACAGGGAGGAAACAGACCAGAGCAATCTGCCAGTCATTTTGTAAACACTTATTTATTTAAAAAATACTACAGAGGAGAGATCTGGATTCAAAAAACACAGAGTCATATACAGAAACAAAATGTACTGGACCAAGAGAGAAATAGGGAGACCACAGGCACTCCAGAGGGGACACAGTGGAAAACTATTTACACGCCGTGTATAAAAGAGTGCGCCTATAAAAAGAGTGTAATTACCAAAGTATAAATGCAGAATAGAGTGGCACGGCAGGTTAACAGGAAGGGACAGTACCTGGGGACAGGGCAGGCGGGTCTGACAGGTGTTTGGTTTCGTCTGCAAGGCCGCCGGGGGCGAGGAGGTGATGCGCTGTGGGAATTGTCTTCACCACAAACGAAGTCTGAGTTTAGCGGATCAATGTACACGCAGGCCCGGGAGGCTGCCGGCACGGGGGCCCAGGGCGCCCGCCTGCTCTCCCGCTGGCTGCCCATGCATGGTCAAGGGACCCACGAGGCATGGTCTCCACATCAGCTCTGGCCCTGGGCAGCCCGGGGGAGAACGCACCAAGAATGACACAAATCTGGGGTCTCCCCAATGCTCACGATGCACCCACAGAAACACCAGGCTACGCAATGCTCAGGTGATGAGAAAGGGGAGACTTCGTGCAGTTCAAAGATGTGGGTGACGCCGGGGGTCCGCAAGGGCAGCCCGCGGTCTGCTTCTCCCGCTGTGAGCAGTGCCCAGTGGCAGGGCCTCGGCCGGAAGGCTGTCGTGTCATAGGGAGGCCCTGCAAGCACCTGTGCAATCTCAGGGGCGCAGGGAGGGCGAGGACCCTGGTCGGAAGCCAGGCCTTGGCGGCCCCCCGCTCCCCCGAGGACTCAAGCTTCCCATCCAGGATTCACAGCACACATCACGAGAGCAAGAACCGGCCCGGACACGTGGGCCCCAGAGGCTGGTTCTGGGCCCCGTGTTCCCCTTGAACCACTGGCATCATTCACGAGAGGAGACGGCGAGAGCGCCAGCCTGGGGCGGGTGGCGGGAGCATGGAGTGACAGGTGGGGGACACTGGTGGGCACAGCCTTCCCGGGAACGGGCTTTCGCATGGGTCGTCAGTGTGGCAGGTGCAAAGACAGCGAGCTTGGGGGCTCCCTCCCTGGGGTGGAGGTGTGACACAGGCACAGCCGGAGGAGGGTCTCCAGGCAGGAACATGAGAGTGACAATCCCCAGAGTTCTCTGTGCATGGCACCTGGTGGGGCCAGGCCTGGTGGGCCCTGGCCAGCCGAGCATAGTACACAGAGCGGGAACTCCAGATGCAAGGTGAAGATGGTGTGGCCAAGGGGGCTGGGCTGAGGAGAGGTGCGGGAGACAACCGTGTGCAATGTAGGTAGTAGGGCTGGATCCACAGGGCCCCGGCTGCCCAGTGCAGAGCCCCTGGGCCGAGGTGCCAGCTCATGGTCCTTGGTCAGCCACTGTCACAGGCATGGGTGAGCCCTCGCAGGCTGCAGGCAGCGCCAGCTGGTGCGGCCTGGCTTCTGCTACCTCTGGACGATGTCACTGATCTCCTTCACGGAGCTCAGCAGCTTGCTGAAGTCCTGAGTGGCCGCGGGGCCACCCCCTGCAGTCGCCGGGCAGATCTGCAGCTCCCGGAGGTTGTTCTCCAGTTTGTTGATGGCCTCTCGGAAGGCGAACTTGTTCCTCATCTGCTGGATGGAGTCCACGTAGCTCACGCAGAACGTGTACAGGTTCTTGCCGGCCTCAAGCACCGCACTGTGGCTGGCCATCTGCTCTGAGTTCCGGGAGATGGCGAGGCACAGCGCCTCTGTGCTGTCCAGGACCACGCCCTTCGTGATGGCCCCACTGGCGATCCGCTCCGGGGGCTGGCGGGTTTTGCGGAGTGACACACGGGTAGATATGAGGGGGACAAAGGCAGTGGAGGACGGCGGGTCCCCTGCCAGGCTCGAGGATGCTGCTGACAGCAAGGAGGGAGCGGGTGCCGGGCTGGTGGGGGTCCCTGGTGCCTTGGTGGCTGACTGCGGCTTGGGCCCGGATGGCAGCACCGGCTTTTTGAGGCCCTCCACCAGTGGGCTGGGCTTGGCGGCTTCACTGCTCACAGCATCTGCAGCCAGACCCGTGGGTTTTGTTTTTGTGCCGGCCTCCCCCGTGGCCTCCTGGCCTGGGCTCTGCGAGGCCTTCCCAGCCTTCCCCGCAGAGGTGGGCGGGGGTGGGGGCGCAGGTTTGAGCTTGGACAGCCGCCCCTTGTCTTTGCCCGGGGACTCGGAGGCGTGCTTGTGCCGCCTCACCCTGGACTCCTCAGCAAGGCCTTTGCTGGGGCCCCCAGGGGTGCCTGCTCCCACCCTGGTGGTGGGGGGCCCCGGCTCAGCAGCTGTCGGGGTCCCTAAGGCACTGCCCTTGCTGGGCTCTTCCTTGTGGGCAAGGCCAGCAGACGGGGCCGTCGCCACCTGCCGGCGGAGGAGCTTGGGGGTCAGGCTGGGGGGGCTGGAGCCCGGGCTGGACTCCGGGGCGTCCTTGAAGACCTCGTCGGCAGCTTCCTCGCCCCTCTTCACCAGCCTGGGTGGGGGCGTCACCGTGCCCCTGGCCACCTGCTCAGGCCTGTTCTCGCTCGCGCGCTTCCGAGGCAGGGCCGGCTTCTCGCTCTTGTGCCCTCCGAAGGTGGAAGAGTCGAACTGTCTCCCGGTGGACTGCAGGTCCCGCGGCAGTGTGACGGACCGCCACTCGGTGTCCTGGGCCCCGTGCGGCACGCAGGAGGCGGAGCAGGATCGCAGGAAGCGCTTGCTGGTGCTGCCGCCGCCCTCCTCTTCGCCGGCTGCTAAGCGGCTGCTGGTCAGCGTGCTGGACTTTTTCCACAGGTGAGGGGAACGGAAGCCCGAGCCCCCCGACTCCCGGAAAGCTCCGTTGGGGACACCGGCTCCGTTGCTGGGCTTCGGTGACTTGGCGGGCTCGGCGGCATCGGAGGTGGTGAGAGCTGGCGCCCCGTTGACCTCCCGGGCGTCCTCCTCACCTGGCCCCCGGCGCTCAGGCTGGCCGTCCATCTCCCGGAAGGAGCTGCTGCGTTTGGGAGGGGTCGGGGCCATCTTCTTCTTCTTCTTGATCAAGGCACTGAACAGGTTGGTCTTCTTGTCTTTAGGAAGGAGGCGCTCGTCTTCATTCAGGCCTCCGTCTGGGGCACCTCGCTCTTTGCGGGGGAGCAGCGGAGACACAGCAGGCTCGTGGTCCAGGGGATCTGAAACACAGTGGGGAGGGGTGAGCGGTGCAGACCCAAGCTCCACGCCCCACAGACGGGGCGCCAGAGCGGGCTCTGGACCCACAGGGGCCGGGGTGATGCCAGCCATGCCACCCGCTCTGCACGTGGCCTGGGCAGTTGACCTCCCTCCACTCAGCCTCAGCTGTCTCACGCAGGAGGAGGGCTGCCGTGAGAAGGTAAATGAGATCCCCACCGCACCGCCCAACGCGTCAGACCCGGGCCAGTCGCAGCTCCTAGGAAGAGTAACACGGAGGGAGGAGGCAGGAGCCCCTGGGGACGTGATGACAGGTCAGCATGTGTGGGAAGCAAGGGACGACCTTTTGAAAATTTTAAACGGGCGCTCTTTAAATATGAATAAGCGTGCTGTGAAGTCTTTCGGTGCTGCCAGGCTCCTGCCAGTGAATGACAGAATTCCCGCAGAGGCCGGCTGCGAGAAGACCGGGCAGCGCGAGGGGTGGCGGGGCCCAGGAAGGCCGAGCACCTCCGCAGCTTTAATCGGGACGAAGGCGAGGAGAGTGGAATCCTGACGAATGATACACAGCCCCGTCCAGGCAGAGCAGCTGACGGACACTCCTGGCCCACCAGGGGACCACACCTCACCGCACCCCTCCAACGAGCACTGCCGGCACACGCGGCCGTGGCTGCCCATCACTGGGCCTTTAGTAAGCTCAGCCAAAGACCCCAAATTGTGACGCTAACAGAAGAGCGAAGGGGCACAGGCCCCAGACCATCCATAGGCCAGAGCATTTTTTGGTCTTGCTGCTTTTGCTGTCTTCTGCCGCCTTGTACGGTTGCCGCTCTGCCACGCCACCCGGCCTTGGAGCCAGCCGATTGTGGACTGAAACCTCCACAAACTGTGAGCTAAATAAACCTTTCCTCCTTTACCTTTGGGTGTCAGTATTTTGTCCCAGCAACGAGAAAAAAAGTAACTAACACAGTGGGCCAGTGGGGCGTGGAAAGAACGTGGTGCAATCTGGGTGCATTTCTCACATAACATTTCAACGTGTGCTTTTGGCATATTTATGTGATAACAGTACATATAATCATACCACACGCACCCTTCCCACAGTGCCGAGTACATGTACTTGCTCTCTAGCGTTCAGAGCATACGCATGTGTACGTGTACGTGTGTACACAGGCTGACCATGCCACTGCTCTTTACTGCTGTGGGCGTGGGTGCTTGCGGTGCAGGACACCCTTGCACCTCCACCAGACCCTGGCTGTGCCCGCCCTTTCCTCCTCGCCCAGGCTGTGGTCCATTATCTTGCCCACCATTAGCTCTACCGGGAGCCCCTGCAGCCCAGGCGCCTGTCCACCGTCTGAAGATTCTGTTCGGCTGGCCTGCGGCAGAAGCCAGGCCGCTGGTTTGGGGACAACTGCTAACTCACAGCAGAGCCTAGCACGCAGGATGCACCGGACGGAGGCTGAGGAATATGGTCTTGGTGGTGGTTCAAGGCCCCTCCTGAACTGATCCATCTCCCTCACTCATCCGCCTGGGGAGAGCTCTGGGAGGACACTGTGTCCAGCAACCAGAGGACACATGCTGGCCCACAGGCGTCTCGGGGTCCCAGTGGGCTCCTCGAGTCGGTGCCTTCACACCAGCTGCTCTGTGTGACCCAGTGTTCACCAGGGGCCTGAGAGATCTGCTGCTGTGCTGCCTGCTGAAGCACATGGCTCCGAGTGATTCCCGGGGAGGGTGGTGCTACGGGGTGGGGTGTGGGAGCCCCCATGCGGGGGCATTGACAGTGCCCGCTCGCGGCCACTGGGTGGGTGGGGAACATACCACTCTCTCCCTGGCCCTTGGAGTGGGGCGTCTCAGGCACGTCGGGGGCGTCTTTGTGCTCGGCTGCTCTCCTGGAGGTCCTTGTCTTGGTGGGCAGCTCTGGGGCCTGCAGCAAGGTGCTCGCAGCCCCTCGCACGCCTTGTTTACCCAGTTCTTTTTCCACTTCTGAGAATGACAAACACAAAAACCAGCAGCCATCAGTGATGGTCTTGCCTTGGAATGGGTTCTCTGTCTTTTTAAGAGAACAGTGGGCAACGATGCAGTTACAGAGAAGGGTTTCGGACACTGAAGAAATAGCACTTAGCGTTTTCCAGAACTCTGCAAGGCCACCAAAGGCAGCGAGCCCAACACCTCTGCCCCCTTCCTGATCTGAGACAGCTTGAGGGCTCCCGCGCTTCCGCCCGGAGTGAACTGAAGGCCCCAGGCTGCAGCTCTGCACGGGCGCCCCCATGCAACCCTCCACCCCTGCGGGTGCCCGGGGGACGCGCTTTACCATCTGAGATACTGGATTCCTGGAACATGGTTTCAAAGGCCTGGTGGATTTCAGCAAAGGAAGGCCGGTCGGAGGGACTCCACTGCCAACCTGGACAGACGAGACCAAGCCAGACATCTGCACAGGGCCTCGCCACACAAGCCGTGGCAGCAGCTCCCAACGGAGCAGAACCCAGCAGCATCCCCGGCCTGCGGACACCTTACATACTGTGACACATTAGAGTGACACATGCCAGTGTGTCCTATTACAGGATATACTAGCAGAAATACGAATTACAAAACTGCAGGAAGACATGTCAGCAAAAACTGGATTTATAAATATATTTTCCCAATCATACTCTAGTAGGTGCAGAGAATTAGTAAGCCAAAGAGCTTGTTTCTACCTCGCCTTTACTTTGTGGTTCCTGAAGTCTAAAATCCTCATCAGAAAGGAAACGCTAATTAAAACGAGGCTAAAATGAAGATGAAAAGGGTTGAAAAATCCCAGTGTTGCTGGGTGTGAGTCACTCTGAGACACTTCTGATGGAGGGTAGATCAGCACAACCTCTTCTGGAAGACAATTTTCAGTAAACGTTCTCAGAGTCTAAAACGCACACCATTCTTTGAAGCCGTGGTTCGGCTTTTAGCAACGCCAGCACACAGGCAGGCGGATGACTGCGGTGTGAGGACGCCCATGCCTGCCTTGCTCATGATGGCAAAACATCAACAAATGTGCGAAGCCACCAAACGCTCACCCCAAGGGAGTGGGTGAAGGAAGTGAACCATTATGGGATGCAAGGCAGCTATGTAAACACAAGGTGGGGGGGACCTGAATATGCACGCACGGAGAGGGCCGCTGCTATACTGCTACGTGGAGAAAAGCTGAGGGACCGATGACATGAAGACTTTAAAAACACACAATGAGCGTCTAGGAAGTATATAACACAAATATCCATGATGCACACAGACACATGTGAAACCAACTCAATAAACACCACCAGGATGCTCTGGCTGTGACAGCAGAGTATCTGCAGGGAGGGGCTGGAAATCTGCTAATAGGAAAGCCAGGTTTTGTGCCTATCCAATTTTTCCTTAAAAAATGAAACCACGAGGGCCCGAGTTCGACTCCCGGAACCCACATACAAAAAAAGGGCCGGTGATATCGCTCAACGGCACGGGCACCTGCTGGCGTGCGAGGTCCTGAGGTCGACCCCCCGGTACCCACAAAAAAAAAAAAAAAAAAGAGAAACCAAAACAACTCATGTATATACTGCTTACGCATAAGGTACACAGAAGCACCGAAAAGGTCTGAAAAGTACAAACTGTTCCGCGAGCTGCTTGTAAAGACGGGAAATAGAGCGAGCGGGACGCAGCTTCCTCTCCGTGTGTGCTCCCGAGCTACGGGGTTTCTCAGGGTGCCCGCGCGCTGTGGACAGGCCTGGGGGAGGGGGATAGGAGGGGAGGGGACGCTCACATGCTCGCATGAGTTCGTAGACCTTCTCCGGGCAGCCCTCTGGGCGCTCCATGCGGTAGTCTTTCTCCAGTAGCTCGTATACCTGGGACAAGTCAATTCCTGGGTAAGGTGACATGCCATAGGTAGCAATTTCCCAAAGCAGCACTCCAAATGCTGAAAGAAAAAGGAGGGGCGGGGGAAGATGAGGAGGGTTCAATACACTGCAATGAAAACTGGCCGCCTGGGCAGCGGGCAGCAGGAACTGGTCCTCAGAAGCAGCCCGGGCAGCGACATTAACCAGGGAGACTGGGTTTCCTCACTCGGCAGCCTAAACGCACTGAAAGAGAGGGGACGACAAGGCCGCCAGCGCCTTGCCCTTCAGGGAAGCGCCCGTCTTACTGGGACAGGTGGCTGACGTCAGACACGGGGTCCCGCTCAGCTAGCCAGGGACCTATGGCGGGCCATCCCCGGTTTCTGGGTATACAGGATTATCTCCAAGGCCCCTCTGGACTCTAAATACTTCATAAAAGGCGTAGGAAATCTTTCAAAGTTTGAAATCCAGATTATGACCTTGAAATCCCATTTTCCACGGATGGAACCAAGATGCCTTGGAGAAACAGGAGACTCAAGCGCAGGGCAGGGGATGAACCTGGACCGTCCGCGCGCTCTGTCCCGCCACGGAAGGGACTGCACTGTGGACAGGGCCAGGAGCGGGTTCCCACTGGCCCCCGCTGAGACCGTCTGCATATCGACAAGTAACAGCAGTGGATGGAAACATATCCAGATGTTGACATCCAAGAGTTCCTCATGACACCACAAAGATGACAAAAGCCTAACCTGTCACCACCGAAGGTATGAGGAGACCAACTTGTTACTCAGAAAAGTGGTGAGGGCAAGGATCAAGCGTGAACCGCCTTTCCTACACGGACTGCACCACCGGGCGGCCAGACCGACAGAGAGGAAGCTCCTTTCTCATGGTTCCATTACCCAGTGAGTAAGGAAAGGCAGAATTGGGAATTACCACATGGCAATGCCTGGGAAACTAGCGCATCTGGGCACCAGGTATCAATAGCTGAACACACACACACACACACACACACACACACACACACACACCCAGAAGAAATCAAGTATTATATACCTTTCTCTTTTTCTGAGACAGGGTCTCGCTATGCAGTTCAGGCTGGCCTTGAACTCACTTTGTAGTCCAGGCTGGCCTCGAACTCGCAGTGATCCTCCTGCCTCAGCTGCCCAAGTGCTGGGATTACAGGCGTGCGCCACCACGCCCAGCCAGGCATTGTGTACCTATTAATCCAAGAACATGCCTCTTCCTTTCCTTGGTGAAAGAAAAGTTAGCCTGAATGTGATCAGGCCAGCTAGATCTGAATACTGAAGCCAGGGACACAAGATCATACCACGGATATGACGAGCAGACCCCAAGATATAGGAAACGCTAAAGGACAAATGACAAGAGTGTCTCAACGAATAAATCACCCGGGAAACAAAGATGGAGAGTGAACTTATGGGTCAAAGAGATTAGCTTGTGTCTCGTTACCGGGTGGCTCTGATTTGAATTCCATCGTCCACCTGTGGTACACGCACGATTATCTGAAAATATGGGGGCCGCCGTGGCCGCAAAAAAAGCCACACGCGTTACAATGCTTTGCGCACTCTGCACATATCAGCCGCTTTTATATATAAAGTGTCTTTAATTCACAAATATAATAAAATTTTTAAATTTAATGAAATTTAGTTGTAATAATTTTTAAACTGGTATAAATAATGTTAATTAACATTTATATTTGGACAGTAATTATTCAACTAACTACATTTGCTCCATTTATAGACTTTTTATTAATTTTATTACTAAAAAGACCGATAAAAGTGATTACATCTGTCTGTACCACCGGTGGCTCACACCAGTGAGAACATGTTAAGGGACGGATTGAGTAACGCAATGTGTAAACCGTATTTGAATCTCAGCTCAAATGTGAAAAGTATAATTTTTGTGGCTCAATTGGAAATTTGAATAGTGCATATTTGATAATATTCAGAATTACCACCAAGTTTGGGGTAGCACTGTGGTTATGCTAATAAAAATCCTATGTAGGAGACCCATGCTGAAATTTTTACATGCAAAATAACATGATACCTGGGATTCGCTTCAAAATAATATGGGTCCAGGGAGTGGGCTGGGATGGAGGGTGCAAGATTGCCAGGGGGTGAGGATTATTCAGGCTGGGTGATGGGCACCTGAGCTCTTTGTATGACCCTGTCTTCTTTATGCTTCTAATTTGTCATAATAAAAAGTTCTTTAAAAACAAACTGCCGGGGGCCGGTGAGATGGCTCAGTGGCATAAGCGCCTGTCTGGCAAGTGCGAGGTCCTGAGTTCGACTCTCGGTACCTACATACAAAGGAAAAAAGGGCCGGTGATAACACTCAGTGGCACAAGCGCCTGCTCACAAGTGTGAGGGCCTGAGTTCGATCCCTGGTACCAACAACAACAAAAAAAAAACTGCCACATGAGAGCTCAGGAAGGGGTGTCTTGTTTAATGGCCAAGCCAAACCAAGCAGCACACCCAGCCCTGAGGAAGATTCTGGGTGCCTGCAGGGTCGGCCAGCTGTCCCACCAAATCTAAGCAGCAACCTCAGAATGAAGACATCCAGACGCTAATGACAGCATGTGGGAGGCTGAGGCAGGAAGAGTGCAGGTTTGAGGCCAGCCTGGGCTACACAGTGAGACCCTGTCTCAGAACAAGAAGAAAAAGGATGGGGTGTTAAGTAAACTATTCTGGATTATTCAGAAAGAATAAGCACACTTTTACTTCATTTTAGAAAGAAAACAGGAGAGAGGGTTTTAGAACGAGAGAAAGACACAAAATAACAAAGATAAGCAAAGGTGCAAAAGAAACGGAGGAGCAAGCAGGAGGCGGGGTAGGCCGGGAGGGGGCTGGGCGGGCCTGGACTTTACCCCAGACGTCGGACTTGATGGAGAACTTGTTGTAGGCCAGGCTCTCGGGTGCGGTCCACTTGATGGGGAACTTGGCTCCGGCATGGGCCGTGTAGGTGTCCCCTGTCATCAACCTGCTCAGGCCGAAGTCCGCCACCTTCACCAAGTGGTTCTCCCCGACCAGGCAGTTTCGGGCAGCCAGATCCCTGGGAAGGAAGAACGTCCCGTGAGCATTCCCGGCTGGCCCAGTGTCACAGAGCCGTGAGGCACCTGGCCCTTAGGGTTGTGTGAGTGGCTTCCGCCAATGCCTTGAGAATAGTCTCAGCCAGGCGCCAGTGTGGTCCCTGTCACACTGTGCCAGGTGTGGGGACCACATGCTCAGCCCAAGCCTTGAGGCTGCAACACACCAGCCTCGGAGGCAGGCTCCAGCTCTCTGTACCCCAGCTGCTGCCTCCTTCACCCCTTCTTCCTGATGCTCCCCCAAACATACTCTAAACGCCTCCCCTGAGTAACACGCTGCCCTCGAGCCAGCTTCTCCCAGCGAGGCAGGGGTCTGACGCTGGCTCGTGGACGTTAACCTCAAACCACAAGGCAAACCGGAGTGGAGGAAGCAGCTGAAGTGAGACACCCGCTCACCAGCAATGAGAGAGAATTAAACGCGGAGGAGCTGGCCCAACAGGATTTCGGGAAGGCACTGAGGGTCCGCCTGAACCGAGAGGGCTGGCCCAGCTGTGCGTGGCCAGCCAGAGTCGGGAAATCTCAATGTGCAGCACCGGGGCTTCAGGGCGCTGAGTGACAGGAGTGCCTGGCCCAGGCCTCATGAAGCATGGAGAATCTGCCTTCCGAGGGGCCACCAGCATTTCACAGGCGCTGCTCTTATCCCTTGCTCCAAAGTCCCCCGCACAGCTTGCGTACTTGGGTTAGAATGTCGCATGACAGACTCCGGCAGAGCCCGACAGGCTCTGTCCTACACAGGCCGGCGCTTTGCTAGGAAGCCACTTCCACCCGCAAAACATGCGAGCACCAAGGTAACTGTGGCGCACTTGAAGGTCACAGCACTCCAGGCTTTGCGCAGCGAAGATGCGTAATTTAGCCCGTATATATGTACACAATCCTGACAGTTGGGGACACGTCCCTGAACCACATGACAGCAAATGAAGTGGACAATGAAATGATAATAAAGTGAAGGGTGGGAGAAAAACCGTGCGCTGTGAGAATGAAATCCACACACTGGCTGTCACCATGAGGCTGCATAAAAGCCGCGCCAGCTGCTCCCGGGAAGAGGTCGTTAGCGACAGCGCAGCCTCGGGGAACGACGGTGCTCTGTGCCAGGGGCTGTGACTACCGGGAGGGCGGCCTCTCAGGAGCTTCACTCAATGCTCCACTCCGTCACAGCCGAGGCCAGGCCCTACCTGTGGATGAAATTCTTCTTCTCCAGGTACTCCATGGCTGAGGAGATCTGCGTGGCCATGTAGAGCAGCACCACGGCCGTCACCTCCTGCCGGTTACACTCCCGCAGGTAGTCCAGCAGGTTCCCGTAGGTCATGAACTCGGTGATGATGTAGAACGGGGGCTCCCGCGTGCAGACCCCTGTGGCAGGACACGGGGCATCAGCAGTGGCTCTGTGCAAGCGCACAAGCCCTCGAGGCTCCCGAAGCAGGTTCCCACTGCCCCGTGCCCGGGCCGAGCCGCTAAGGTGGTTCTGAGCACTTGGGGCTCGTGTGCTCCTGTGGGAAGCAGGGCTACGCCTTTCTTTTCCTCTCAAGCCCATGAACTTGAATGTACACAGGGAGAGGCTGCCACTGGGCACAGAGCAAAGGCCAGGCCCCCCGCCAGGTGACCACAGGTGGCTGTGCCTGCGGGCCACGTCTCAGTTCCAGAAACCGATCTGGAAGTTGCACCTGGCAGCTCTCAGGTCTCCATTTCTCCCACCCCAGCCTGCGCAGTGCCCCATCACCAACTGCTGGCACTGGCAGAACAGAGCAGGTGTCTGGTCCATGGTGGGGCCATCCTCAGCTTCCTCTGCAGCCCCTGGGCCCCGGGGTGTGGCCCGGGTCCCTCTCCCGAGCTCTGCGCTGACTTACCAAGCAACTGTACCAGATTGGGGTGCTTGATCTCCTTCATGACCGCAGCCTCTTTCAAGAACTCTTCCACCTCCATGGTGTCCTCCTGCAGGAGAAAAGAAACACAGAGGTGAGATTAGCTCCACGAGAAGTGCATAGGTGAACACAGCTGGAGTCTGGGCCACCTCCTTCTGTCACAGTGCTCCAGACAGGTTCCATGACAGGTGACGCTCACCCAATGGCCCAAGGACTTTCCCCCTCTGGTGCCGACCAGTCATCCAGGGCAACTGGTCCACTCTGGCTGGCATGTTCTGGCACCTTCTCCTGGTGCCTGCTATGCACTGTTTGTTTCCCCACCTTCTGGAGCTTGTGGGGTCCAGGAGGGATGCGTAGAGGCCGACACCGCAAATGTGGTTCCGCTTCCCCAAGGAGTGCCTGGGTTCCCAGGGTCCTAACACACTTAACAGAAAAAGAAGAAAGCTCGCTCTATGAATCTGGAGTGCATGTGACTTATGGAAGGAGACCCTGATGGCAGAGAGGGGGTAGTGCACCCCCAAAGAACAGCGCCTTGCAATGTGGCAGAACGGAGGACATTACACCGCTCATATACGGGTGTGTTTGTGTATGTGTGCGCGTATGTGTGTGTCACGGGCTCCAAAGGAAGCAGCTGCCACTGCGTGGTGGTCAGCACCAGGCTCCTGATCAGCCCTCAGCAGCAGCTCACGACGACACTCAAGCGTGGCTATCAGTACAGGTCACGTTGTACAAGCCCACGGCACTTACGCCAAGGGGGCAGGGGGACACAGGTGATGCCCACTGCGCATGGGACGCTGCTTCTCCACCTCACGAGCGCTCCCAGTGTGGGGTCCACGGGGCAGTGGGTCTTGTCACAGAGACTGCGCTGGGCCCTGCGTCAGAAGCTTCCAAACCAACGATCAGAACCAGGGCAGGGGGCCACATAGGTAAAGGAGGATGCAAGCAACTGCCCAGTTTCTGCATGGAGTCTGAGTTTGTCTGAAGAGAGAGACTGCGTGGGGGCTGGGGGAGGGGTTGTTTTTGTTTTTTTCGTGCTACTAACCCAGGGCTTTCACACTGAGCTACAATCCCTAGCTCTTTTTAAGTTTTTATTTTTGAGACAGGATCTCACCAAGTCATTTAATTGCCCAGGCTGGGCTCAAACTTGCAATCCTCCTGCCTCAGCCTTCCAAAGTGCTGCGATCACAGGCTTGCACCATCACATCCATCAAGGAATGAACTTCTTGAAAATTAGGTTCCTTACGAGGTACTCACTACCAAACTTCCTGTGAAATGTGGAACCTCAAACGTTGCACCTGTCTCTTTGGTGCCCTCACCAAAGTGTGTACGGCTTGCTAGGGCTGCCTGATTCCTTGCCGTGACGAGGGGGGACTTCCCGAGGACAGGCCAACCTCTGCTCAGAGCTTGCCTGCTCTGGTCAATCATGTCTACAAGTGAAGCATGTAATGAGGATGTGCGTCAGCCTATTATCACTTAGCTCAGGGCTGGGGAGGTCAAAACCCAGAGGCAATTTACTACTCTTTCAAGATGGCCAACTGCTCTTAATGTCAATTAAGCATTGTTGGTTGTCACCCTGTCAAGCTGTTTGGGGTGAGCTCACCCGGGCCACCACCCTGTTGGTTGCTTAACTCTTCCCAGTCTTCTCTGCTGGTCTGATGCACTAATGCCAAGGGTAAGAGGGTGGACGCCTGCCAGGATCGAGGCACCCTGCGCTGCTCCTGCGCGGGACGAAGGGGACTAGGCTTTCAGAGTCCTCCTTGGCCGGCCATGTGTTCAGAAAGTCACCCTGGAATGACGCTTTCTAGACAAGTGCAGTTTTCATTTTTACAGCACCATATAACAAACTACACACAGAGAAATAGTTTCAGCTGCCTCATCTGCTTTTATAGCGACTGACCCTTTCCTGACTCGTCCATGTTAGAAAGATCTGAGGATGCACAAATTTGCAGAAGGAACAGTAAGGCTTTCAAAGCATCCCTCTTCCTGTCTGTCCATCTCTCTACACACACACACACACACACACACACACGCACACACGCACACGTGCGCACACACGGTCAGAGGATGTTATTCCTTGCTTCATTCTTTCAGAAAAATCAGTGTGAATGTGTCTCCCCCTGCTGGAATCAGACATAGTTCACTTTATCATTTAAATCACTAAGAGCAACCAAGATTGGTAGCTGTGTTAACTGGAAATATCCCCATGCTATTTTGTGATATTCCCTTGGCTTAAAAATTATTTTTGTTGGTGCTGGGGATGGAACCCAGGGCCTCGGGCCTGCTAGGCAAGCACTCTACCACTGTGCTACACCCCCAGCACCCCCCCCTCTCTAAAATTGAAGACAGGATCTTGCTAAGTTGCTTGGGGCTGGTTTCAAATTCTGGGTCCTCCTGCCTCAGGCTCCCCACCAGCTGGGATTACAGGTGTGTGCCACCATGCCCAGCTTCCACCGTCCTTTGGAAGATAATTTTCCCACTTACACAGTAAACTAACACTTACTCAGATGAATGAGGGTGGAGGAAACGCTTTGAGGGAAAGCTGCATTCAGCTGCCCACTGGGGAACAGATGGGGTGACTGGGCTCTTCAGAAGGCCTGACTGGCCCAGCCCAGATGTGGATGAACCCCTGGGACAGCAGTGCAGAGGGGTTAGAGGCTGATTTGTCAGACTGACTGCTCTGGTGCCACATGACCTTGGTAACTAAACCTATTTCTCTCCTTTCTTCCCTCTTTCCCTCCCTTCTCTCTGTCCTCTTTCTCTTTTACAGTACTGGAGAATGAACCTAGGGCCTTTGCACTGAGCTACATCCTCAGCCCTTTTTTTTATTTTGAGGCAGGGTCTCACTACTGGGCTTGAACTTGTGATCTTCCTGCCTCAGCCTCCCAGAGTGCTATGATTACAGGCGTGCATCACCAAGCCTGGATAAAGCTGTTCTTCACAAAGCAAAGGGAATATCTGCATCTACCTCACGCACAAAAAGTGCTTGGTGCAGTGCCTGGAATGGGGTCGGCACTTAACCAGGGGTGTTCGTGTCTACTATGACCAGGATGGCTCATCTCTCCGTCTAAGCAGCAGACCAGAGACACTGGTTGCATGGAAGAAAGGCTGGCTCCAGGGCACACTGGGTGTTTGTTTTTGTTTTACTGACACAAGCTCACAGACTTGACACCTCCCAGGTATTTTCTAATCAGCTTCCTCTTTTTGGCCTCTGGCCTCACCCACAAGCATAGAATTCAATAGCATAAGAAAGACTACTGCTGGGCCGGTGAGATGGCTCAGTGGGGTAGGCACCTGCCTGGCCCGAGTTCGACTCCCGGAACCCACATATGAAAAAAGGGCCGGTGATATCGCTCAGCGGCACGGGCGCCTGCTGGTGCGCGAGGTCCTGAGGTCGACCCCTGGTACCCACAAAAAAACAAAAACAAAAAAACAAAAACAACAAAAAAAGAAAGACTACTGCTTTTTTGGAGACAGGGTCTCACTATGTAGTTCAGGCTGGCCTTGAAGTCACTATGTCAACCAAGCTACCCTCGAACTTGGGGCGATCCTCCTGCCTCAGCCTCCTGAGTGCTGGGATTACAGGAGTGTGCCATCATGCCTGGCTAAAAGAGCCCTGATTTAGAAATGGCTAAGCTCTCTGAGGCCTCCTTCTCAGCAGGAACCTTGGTCCTGGAGCAAGACTTGTGCGCAAATAGGTGGGTTTCCACATCTGTTTGGGGCTTTCACCCCCATGAGCTAGGGAGCAAGGTTCTGGCATGTGCAGTACCTGCCTTCACCATCAGAGGGAGCAGGAGCAGTGCAACCAGAAGTGCTGGAGAGAAGGGGCAGTTTCTCAGCAGGGCGGATGGGGACTCGAGAAACCACTTCCCAGAGGAATCCCGGACGCTCCAGGGCCAAAGGAGGCCACGGCGCCCACAAAGCAACAGCAGCAGGCTCCGAGTAGGAGTGGCCGGGCCTCTCCCGGCTGGGCAGCCTCCTCCCAAAGCCAGAGGGCCGCTGCGGGGACTGCCAAGAGTCAACGCCGTCACGCCCCTCCTTTCCTGCCAGTTTCTGGAGTTCCCCAATAGAACCACTTTCCTGGGAGAAAAAAAGTAAAAGCAAAACCAAAACACTGTTTGTTGTGAGAGTAAACAGGCACCGTCCCTGGCAGGGGAGTACAATCAAGACCACAAACACAGATGTGGGTGCAGGCACTGACCGAGGGTTGGAGGGCGCCGGGTGCACACATTACCTGTTCAAGAATTATGTTATTTTCCACTGTTTTCATAGTACATTTGCTCGTTAGCTCATGAATCAATGTTAACGCCACAACCAGGTCAACAGTACTCTCTTCCTATTGCTTACAAAACTCTTTCATGGGAAAAAAATCACAAACTTTTGGAACACAGCTCATTTAAAACGTGGGGCTTCCTCTACTTGGCAGCCATTCTCCCAGGCAAGTGCTGCCCGGCCGCCTCAGGAGCAGCTCCCAGCCCAGGGCCGGCCGCAGGTCAGCTGAGGGCTGCGCTGGGTACAAGCAGGGCGTGCTCCCCCTGCTGGTGACCAGCGGCCTGACTCGGGCCGTCGGGGGCAGCAATGCAGAGAATCAGCAGAGCAGGACAGCGACCAGGGCCAGGACTGGCAGGCGGGAGGAGAGCTCAGGGACACAGCGGAGGGCAGCAAGCCCGGGTGGACAGCTCTGCCGAGGAGGCCCGGCGGCGGAGGGGACAGGTGACTCTCCTGGAGAGGTATAACTGAGGCTGAAGTGTATTTTCATGGTGTTTGAGGAAAAGGAGCCTGAGTTCCCACTGGGGGGAAAGAGAGTTGGGCTTTGGAGCTGGTGCCTGGGTCGAGCCCTGGCTCAGGGCTCCTCTCTCTTCTCCCTCCCCGCTTAGGATGGGGGTTACACGGCAGCTCAGTGCCCTTCTCTCGCAGGTGAGGGACTGAACAGGGTGCTGTGCGCTCACAACCGCCAGGCACATAGAGAGCACAGTGGGTGAGAGACATCAATGTCGTTCGGAGCCCAGGTTCTCGATCTCCCAAGTGAAGATAAATACCCAAAACACTGATGCTGCTCTTGCTTGACAAGTGGGCAACCTACTTCAGGGAGACCGCCGCACGGCCAGGCAGCAGGGGGCTGACTTATGCAGCAGAGGGGGCAGTGCACTGCTTTCC
Organism: Erethizon dorsatum; assembly: GCA_028451465.1. Taxonomy (NCBI): domain Eukaryota; kingdom Metazoa; phylum Chordata; class Mammalia; order Rodentia; family Erethizontidae; genus Erethizon; species Erethizon dorsatum. The sequence goes on from CM051822.1 coordinate 5,351,449, forward strand.
CGGGTTAGGCACCACATGGGGTGTGGCGGATTGACTGATGGTCAGCGTGGAACACCCAGCTGAACTGAGTCAGCGTGGTGCTGGGCGTGGAGGGCCCACCTGAGGATCATTGCCAACATAAAAGAACTGGAGGGTAAGATGGTGCTGTTGATTCTCCTGGAAAAGCGTGTTGTGCTGGCTTTCCTGATAGGAACTCCGCTGTTCTCATCATTGGAAGAGCTTAGGACCTCGTTGCTGAGGATGGCTGTGGTTCTTTTCGAGGGAGCTCTGGTCCTTACTTGGAGCGTTGCTTCCTGGCTCCAGTGCAGATCCCTCAGCTGCTGGCACAGATCCTTCACCCCGCTGGCGCAGACTTTCCAGCTTCCACCACTGACCTTTGGGCCTTCCCAGTGCAGATCCTTGATACAGACTTGTATAAGACATTGTCGCGGGCTCTAGGCCTCCAGCTGGATTCATGGAGGACATTGCCATGGGCTCTAAGTCTTCAGCTGGACTCGTGCAGGACGTTGCCGTGGGATCCAGGCCCTCAGCTGGATTCTTTGGGTCTCCAGTGTGTGGACAGATCTCCCGCACTCTTTTGCATTTGACTCTTGGGGGTCAAATAATCCTATAAATTATGTGTCCTGTATTAATTCCTTTCCCTTGTAAAACCTGACTACAACATGGGGTGATGGCTCACAGGTCCCCCCGTAACCAGGTCCTGTTGCTGCTAACAGTGGGGCTGCAAACTATGGAGGCTCGGGCTGGTGAGATAGCTCAGCAGCATAAGCGCCTGCCTGGCAAGCGCGAGGTCCTGAGTTCAACTTCCGGTACCCACATAAAAAAAACTATGGAGGCTCAGGGGAAAGCACGGCAAGTATAGCAGAAAGAACGGCACTGCAGCACGAGCAAGGCAAGCTCCGGCCCCGCCTCCAGACCCCCGGGTAGTGCTGTAGGCCCTCTCTCCAGCGACGAGGTTACATCCTCCGAGCCTCCTTCGAGCGCAATCTCTCTCTTTTCGAAGTTTTCAAACGAGCCTTGACTGCTGACACAGGGCATTCTGTGCTCTTCCTCCCCACTCCTCCTCCCGTTCTCATGAAGCCGGGCAAAGCGTGGGCAATGCTGGGCCCTCCCTGATCACTGAGCTGGTCAGGCCTGTGTGTCAGCTCAGGGCCTGGCACCGGGCATAGGAGGAGTGCGGTTGTTTCATTCCATTCTTCTGGAGAGCTGAACTAAACTGCACATGTGTAAAATGGCAAAAGATGGTTACAAAACTTGGGTGTACAGGGAGGAAAATCCATTACCTCAAAACCACAGCAACCACTGACAATGCACAGCAGTGGGCACCGGCGCGCTCCCACACGGCGGTCTTGTGATGGGAACGGAGTTGTGTCCCTCCTGAGCTCTGAGCCCCGCAATGGCTCTTCACTTCTTCAGGGTGACACCACAGCTCCCTAGCTGGGGCCCGGGCCACTGTGACTCACTGTCCCCCTCTCCCCGCATCTACGTCCTGCTCCTTCCCAGGGCTGCAGCTCTTTCCAGTGGCGCAGCCCCCGCCCCTCCCGGCGCCCTCGCCTCTGGGGCCACACTCTGGGCACAGCCCTCACGGTCAGTCTCAGCTTCTCAGACTTCCTAGGAGGGCAGGGCCCGGCAAACAGAAGCGAGGAACTCCACAAATATTTACATCATTAGGAAAAAAAGTCCCACCTGGAAAACAGCCAGGAGCACTCAAGGTGACCAACCATGCCACCCACCCCCACCAAAAGCGTCTTGGCCCCAGGGCCAATGTCATTAAATGTGACCTCAGGGAGCCACCGCTGATCTCTAGAACTCAAGAATGCAATTCACTCTAGAGCCAGCCCAAAGTCACTGTTCCCACTTTACAGTGCCTTCAAGGGACGCATCCATCACCAGCGTCTGGCGGCACCAGCCCCAACACGTATGGCCGATGGACTTTAGAGCCATATGCAGTGTGGCCTTTTCTTCCCAGGGATGGAGGTGTCAGTTTTTTCTTTCCCAATAGCTATAAAAAGGCCAGCGTCTTGAGTTCACTTAGAGTCAACGTTAGGGGGCGCTCTCCCCAGGCCGAGCCCGGTCCCCGTAGGAAGAAGGAAGAGGGTTCAAAATGAAACTTCCTTGGCGCCCTAGCTGATTTGAAAGAGCTTCAAAAGGAAAGATAAGCTGCCTGGAAACCACACTAGCCGTGAGCCGGGAAGGTGGGAATCCCAGCGTAGTCTGGAGGGGTCGGAGGGAAAAGCAAGTCCCCTGGTCCTGGCGGTCTGGTGGGCTGCCCCAACACACCCGCCCTTGGCAGCCTCCAGGAGTCCTGGGGGCTTTCGGTGAAATCTCTCCCCTTCAGATCGTGGAGGGAAGGGCGTTTCTCTTGTCTAAGCCTTGCTAGGCAGCGGGCCCAGGCCGCACGAGCAGAGGGAGCCCACAGCTTTGCGAGCATCAGGCCCGAGTGGGGTGCCTGCTGCCAACGCCCAGCCTCTACACCGCGGCCCCCAGCCCGCAGCGCCCACCCTGCGTGCAGAGCTTATGGAAGGGACTCGGCGCGCAGAAGGAAACAGCTCGGCCAGGCCGGGGAGAGAACCAACCGCAGTGGGCAGCTTCCCGGAAGTCGCCCCTCCCCCGGCACCCCGCGGCCCTCCCCCCGCGAGGCCCACCTTCAAGGTCTTCACGGCCACGGTGAGGCTGTACTTCTTCCACACGCCCTCGTACACCTCTCCATACTGCCCGCCGCCCAGCTTGTGCTTCATGGTGATGTCCGTGCGCTCCATCTCCCACTTGTCGTAGTTGGGGGACACGCCGTAGACCGTGGGCTTGTTGCGCTTGGGCGCGGGGTAGTGGAGGGTGGTGATGAGCCCGTCGGCCACCGTGGAATGGTGGTGGACCAACTCGGCCAATGTGTTGAAGCGGCTCTCGGAGGAGACGTAGAGCTGAGGGAACAGAAATGGCAGTCACCAGGGCGTGCGCAACCTCAAAGCAACCTGGAGCGCTGGGCGTGCAGAAAGCCACTCGTGGGCCTTCTCTTTGCATGCTGGGACTTACTTGCTACAGCAGAAAGACACGGGAAAAGGCCCCAGGGCCCTTGCACTGCAGCTCCCCTGCCTGCTATACACAGCCACCAACTTCCCTTCTGTGTTACCCTCCCAAGAGCAGTGCAAATGGCCCTGCCCACCCAGCCTAAAGTCACCACCTAACACGAGTCAGCGTGTCACCTCTCCTACTTCTCTGTGTCATGCTTACCACTAGCTGATTGTTTCCTGTGTATCTGCTAAACCACTGTCTGTTTCCACCTGTCTGCACGGAAGCTCCATGAGAGCAGGCCCTGAGCAGTCTGTTCTTGTTCAATGCTGAGAACAAGGACCGAGTACATAATAGCTACTCAATAAAGTATCGATTGGTGAGTAGCTGGACTTAAGGAGTACCTGCTAAATGGAAATTAATTCACAATTGTAAGTGGATAACCCTGGACTGAAACAGTGGTCAGAAGATGAAAACTGCTAAATAAAAGTCCCTCTCCTGTGCACCGTTGGTTCCTCCCTCTAGCTGACCAGGAAGCGGCATGCCCCCGAGAGCGCCCCTGGCACCCCCAGGGTGGCACTGCCGCCTCCTTCTTGGGGAGGAGAAGCACTATGAGATACAATCGCGCTCACGTCTCCCCGTGGGGCCCAGGCCGGAGAGGGTGGAGTCCTGCTGATGTAGCTTCTCCACGGGTCAGACCGAGAGGGAGAGGAGCGGGCTGCGGGAAGCCCCAGCGCGGGTGGTGACGGCCACCTCTTTCCTTCTGTCCTCCTCATCCTTTGGTCTGTTTCAGTGACACAGTGTGGGAATGGTTCCTCACCCAAAAGTATCCTGTGTTAAAATCCACACAGAGCCTCTGGGCTGTGGGCACGGAATGAAGCTACCGGCTTGCTGAGGGAGGGAGAGATACTGGAAGCTGCAGCTGGGTGCTTGGCAGACTTCTCCAAGCTGCCGAGGTGCGGGGAGAAGGAAGGCAGCCTGGACAGTGGGGATGCTTGGGGGTGGACGGGCAAAAGGAACCTGGTCAGGCTGCAGCTGCGGCGTCTGACTACTTTCGAGCCTGAGACTCAGTGGCAGCCGCAGGCCTCTGGCTGTCGGCTGTGCCGGGCCCAGGGCCCACGTGTTACAGGGTTGGCCTCCAGGTGGCGGCGTTGCCAGGGGTGCTGGGGCTGCTGGGGAGGCCCTCGGTCTTGCTGGGATGCGGAGAGCTCTTCGGGACCCCTGAGCGTAAGGAGCAAGTCCGGCCCCACCCTCTCTGCTTCCTGATACCAGATGTGATCCAGGTGACGCCTGCTCCCCCACGCATCCTGCCACTGTGTGCCACGCTGTCTGGACTTCCAGCCTCCACGACTGACAAACAGACCTCTTTCATGAAGTTACTGTGTCAGGTATTTTGTTGTGGGAATGAATACTGACTAACAGAGGTACTTGCTATAAGCTTGTAATATTAGACAGTTAAAACATCTTTAAAAGGAGAAAGTGATAAAATATACAAGTTTATCCCATCTGTGACCTTCAAGAAGGTAAACAGGATTCAGTAATAGGAAGATTTTTCTTCCTTTTTGCTTGGGGTGATGGCACAAGCAATTTGGTTCTTCGTTATTTTGGTGGTAATGGGGATTGAACCCAGAGCCCGCGTCCCTCTTCTCTTGGGTCGGCCCAGCTGATTGGTGCCTTCCCTACCCAGAGGCTTAGAGAAGCAGGAAAAGCTGAGAAGACTGGCCTGGAATCCCAGTGCCTCCCACCCTGGATTTTGTCAGCTCCCTGCAAGACAGAGGGGCCCGTGCGGCCTGCTGGGCCCCAGGGTGTGTTCCTGGGGCCGGGCTCATGGCCCACTTCTCCCAGCAGGGCAGGAGGCAGAGTTGGTCTGAAAGGGGTGCTCTAGCCCCGAGTTAAGTTATACCCCACACCAACGCAGAACAGACTCATCCAGGTCCCTCACGAGGCTTCTCTGTTGGATGTTTCAGCTACAGGAGGCTTCACTAAATGGAGAGACTTGAAAAGTTTTCAATAATTAAATGTACACACCCTGTGAGGAGTTCATTGCTCAACCTAGAATGTACATACCTGGGAAACAAGTCAGCAAAGAGAAAAGGAAGAGCTCTAGGAACAAGAAAGAGCTGGCAGGAAAACCAGGAACCACAGAGGAACTGGAGAAACTGAGGACAACGCAGAGAGGAATGAAGCAGTCTGGAAAGCTGACCGCACCCCAGGGACAGGGCTGTCTCCATGGACCCAAGGGGGGCCCAAGGGGCCCGGCAGCCCCACTAGCAGCAACAGACCCCAAAAGCTCATGTCACCATAAAGTGCAAATGCAAGTGACTCCTTCCGCAGGGCAGGCGACAGCTGGAGGAGGCACCGCTGCTGTACCGGGAGCCATCAGTCCGGCGCTCTCCTGGGAAGGGGCTCGCTGAATCAGAAGTCACAGAACGGCGCTTCAGGGTTTCTGGGGTCACCCTACCACAGTGACTGCGAGCAACAGGGCCACGAGAGACAGTCAGGGAAAGGGGGTAAGCTAGTTATAGACCCCTGAGAAGCTTAAGCAGTGGTGAGCTCGGGCGGGGAGGGCCATGGTGGTCCTGCCTCCGTGATGAGAAGCCAGGCCAGGGGCATGAGGTTTTCTGGGGGGCTGGGTCTGAAAGTGCTGCCATGAAGCCCAGTGGAGTCACTGACACCCACTCCTCATGTCTAGCACGGTCAGTGGCCTGCTTGCTTTTCCCATCTGCCAACATGGTCAGGAATACGCCTCGGCTCGGACGGTCACCACACCCCAGGGTGTCTGGATGGAGGGGCCACTGGAGCAAGGGACACCTCACAAGCCCACAGCCTGAAAGCGAGGCGGAGATTGCAGCAACTTGGAGTGCACAGAGGGACTGAAACCCTAAGAGCCTGGGAGTGAATACAGCCCCAAGACAGAAACCACACCCCCGGCTGACCCGGCCCAGCAGAAAAGGTGGGGAGGACTCAGCGCCACACACACACACATACACACGCGGGCACACACAACACATGCACACACGGTGGGTGTGGGAATAGGCCTTAGTTGTGTCTCGCTTTGCCTCCCCCATACCTGGTGGATTCTAAGGCCACAGGCCTGGAAAGAAACCACTTACCCAAGCACAAGCAAGAATTCTTTTGGACTCATTTTTCCTTTTCTTTTGTTATTTTGGTTCTTTTCTCTTTGTCTTATTCTTTTCTTTATGTTTCTTTCTCACATTTTCTGTTCCATTTACCTAATTCTTTTAACCTTTTATTTTTAACTGGACTCTTTATCTCACTTTTCTCTCCTCATCTTCCTTTTCTTTTTCAAATGTTACTCCCACCCGTCGCTCACCTCCTCCATTTCATCATGTTACAGTTAAGCGTTACTGATTTTTATATATGCAGTTGGCTAAATGCTATTATTGCTGAATTCTTTTCCATTGTCAGTGGTACGGGATTACGTTTGTCTCTGTGTCTACATTATTACTGTAGATCCCCTTCCTGCTGATACGGCTGTAGCTTTCACTGGCTCTTATGGTCCGTCCAGATCCAGTTCTGACTCTTTGGTCACTGCCGGTCTCTTTGCTGCGCAGTAGTGGCACAGCTGCTGCGGTGATGGTGTCCAGGCTGTCTGTGTCATCAGCATTACTGCGGGCTGGTTTCTCCTCTCTGTGTGGTGCTGGGGATCGATCGAGCCCCCAGAAGAAAGCTGGACAGTAGGAAGACCCTCAGATATTATGCTGGGGATGCTGCAGAGGGGTAGGGACACCAAAACATAACTGAACACAAGGACACTGCACCGCACCACACGGAGACAGAGTCCAGCTACAGAGATCTACACAGCAGGGACAGAGTTTTTCTACACGCACTGATCTTCAACCTGCAGCAGCAAAACTGGAAATATGACCAAGCAAGGCGACGGGAGGCCTCCAAAGACCCTTAGTTCCTCAAAAGATGATCTCGCAGACACTGAAATTCAGGAAGTTATAGGCAAAGAATTCAAAAACCAAATGTTCGAAGAGCTCAAAGAAGAAACAATAAGCAATTTCGTAAGATTTGAAAGCTTAAAGAGGATTTTTTCAAACCGATAAAGAAAGGATTTTATAAATAAAACTTTTGATGAGCTTAAAGAAGAAACAAACCAGAAACTGAGTTAAACAAGACAATGTAAGATATGAATGACCAGCTTGGGAAAAAATTAGAAATTATGAAAAGAAAGCAAGCAGAAATACAAAAAATTTAATGAAAAATTAAATAAAAAGCATGGCTAGCAGATTGGACCAATATGGGGACAGAGGGCCAGAAACTGAAGGTGGATGCAGAGCATAAACTCAGTGACACCCTAAAAATGACAAGACACCATGCAAACTGGGTCCAACACCTGCTAGATGACTCAAAAAAAAAAACAACAAAAAAAAAAAAACACACACACAAAAAAAAGAACATCAGAATTACAGGAATAAAGGACAAATTAGAAGTTCACTCAAGGGTATGAGAAATTTATTCACTGAAATCATTGTAGAAAATTTTCCAAATCTAGGGAAAGAATTCAATATTCAAGTAAATAGCCACGACCAGAAAAGAACCTTTCCGTGACACATCATAATCAAACTTCCAGAAATTCAATGAAAGGCGAGAACACTGAAAGCTGTTAGAGGAAAGCAGCAAGTTGTTAATAAAGGCAAGCCTACTGAATTATTACAGATCTCTCAGCACAAACCTTAAAGCTCAGGAGAGCTTGCAGTGAAGTTGTGCAAGCCCTAAAAGAAAACAATGGTCTGCTCAGAACTCTGCATCCTACAAAATTAGCCTTCAAAATTGACCAAGAAGTACAGACTTTCCATGACAAAGAAATCCTGAAGGAAACACAACCACTAAACCAGCACTGCAGAAAACACTCACGGGAGTTCTAGACAGAGGTAGGGAAGCCACCAGGAAAGCGCCCAGAGGAAAGTCTACATCTACATGGGACAGGAAAGGAACAAAGGAATCAGCACTGGAAAAATAATGCAATGCATAGGATTCAGTAAACACCTTACAATAATAATTTTCAATGTCAGTGGTCTTAATTCCCAATCAAAAGACACTAGCACATTGGGTCCAAACACAAAATGCAACCATATACTGCCTAAAGGTGACACAACTCATCCAAAAGGCAGCTCGAAGGTGAAAGGATGGAAAGTGATACAGTGTGCAGTGGGCCGAAAGCAAGCGGGAGTAGCTGCTTTATTTTCAGACTCGGCAGATGTCAGGCCACGCCCCCAGTGACCCACGTCCTGCAACCAGGCTGCACCTCCCAAATGACATTTAGCTATAAACTCACCATGGACTAATCCATGATGAGCATAACAGCCCCATGATCCAGTCACCTCCCAAAAGCCCCACCTGGGAGCACATGAAGCTTTGGGGGGACATCTAGACAGAAACCATAATGAAGAGAGAACAACTATAAATATCTATGCACTGAATGTTGGCACACCCAACTTCATAAAACAAAAAGTACTGGACATACAAGAACAGATAGACACCAGTGCAATCACCGCGGGGGACTTCAACACCCAACAGTCACAATTAGGTCGACCAGACAGAAAAAATTAACAAAAAACTATGCCAATGAACAAATGGACTTAACAGATATCTACAGAGTGTTTCATCCAACAACAACAGAATACACATTTTTCTCAGCAGTACATGAATTTTTCCAAAATAGATAATATCTTAGGCCACAAAGCATGCCTAAATCAATACAAAAGAACTGAAGTAATACCCTGCACACTACTCGGTCATAGGGGAATGAAGGTGGGTATCAACAGCAAAAGAAACTACAGAAATTACACAAACACACAGAGATTAAACAATACATTATTGAAAATTGATGGATCACAGAAGAAATCAGGGAAGAAACAAAAAGGCTTTCTAGAATTAAATGACAATAGCAGCACTGAAAGTAGTTCTAAGAGGAAAGGTTTTAGCTGTGAACACCCACATTAAAAAAACTACACAGTCCCAAATAAATACCTTAGTGACACAGCTCAAGGTCCTAAAAAAGCAAGAGCAATCTACACCTAAGATTAATAGGAAGAAAGAAATGATAAAGATCAGAGTAGAAATTAATGAAATTGAGACAAAGAAAACAATACAAAGGATCAATGAATCAAAAGGTTAGTTCTTTGAAAGGATAAACAAGATTGATAAACAGTCAAACTTAACCAAAAAAAGTAAAGAAAAAACCCATATCAGTGTAGTTAGAAATGAAAAAGGCAGAATCACAACAGATGCCATCAAAATCCAGAGCACTATAAGAAACTACTTCAAAAACTTATATTCTAATTGGAGAACCTACAAGAAATGGAGAAATCCCTAGACACATATGAATTACCAAAATCGAACAAAGACATAAAAAAAAAAACAAAAAAAACTCTGAATAGTCCAATAAGGGCAATGAATTAGAGGCAGCAATAAAAAACTCAACCAAGAAAGAAAAAGTCAGTGCGCAATGGATTAGCTGCAGAATTCTGCCAGGACTTCAGGGAAGGTCTAACACCAACACTCTTCAAACTCTTCAATGGAATCGGAAGGGACGGGGAACCGCCACACTCACTCCTGGAAGCCAGCAAACAAACAACGACAGCCCAACCTCCTTAATTAACTTAGATGCAAAAATCCTCAACAAGATAGAGGCAAGCAGAATACAACGATCAGTGAAAAGATCACATCATGACCAAGTTGGCTTCACCCCAGGGAAGCAAGGATGGCTCCACACGCGTAAATCAATCAATGAATGTATCACATAAAAAGAAGGAAGGACGAAAATCACATAAGCACCTGAATAGATGCAAAAGAAGCCATTGACAAAACCCAACATCCATTCACAATGAAAACTGATGAAAATAGGTATAGAAGGACTTTACTCAAACTGATAAAAGCCATTTATGACAAATCCACTGCCAACATCACATTAAGTGGGTAGAAACCGAAAGCTTTTGCTCTAAAATCAGGAACAAGACAAAGTCGTCCACTCCACTACTCCCACTCAGTATGGTACCTGAAATGTTAGCCAGAACAATCAGGCAAGAGAACGATATAAAAGGGATATGTACAGGGAAGGAAGAAGCCAAACTCGTTATTTGCAGATGACACAATCTTTTACAAAGAGACCCAAAAAACTCCACCGAAAGACTCCTAGAACTAATAAACAAACTCAGCAAAGTAGCAGGATACAAAGCCAACACACAAAAAATCAACAGCATTCTTATATATCGATAATGAACTCCAAGAAAGAAATTATGACAATAATCTCATTCATAAAAGCTTTAAAAAATTACATACTTAGAAATGAACTTAATCAAGGAAGTAAGACATCACAAACTATAGTATCCTAAAAAGAGAGACTGAAGAGTACGTCAGAAAACGGCAAAAATATCCCCTGTTCCTGGTCATGCAGACCAATATAGTCAAAATGCCTGCATTACCCAAACAGGTAAGATAGATTTAATGCCATCCCAATCAAATTACCAAAAACACTCTTCACAGAACTAGAAAAAACAATTTCTAGGAGCAAAAGGAACCAGGAGCAAAAGGAATTCTGGGCAATAAAAACAAAGCAAGAGGCATCACAATCCTGGATTTCAAATAATACTATAAAGCTACGGTGACTAAAAACCAGCACATTACTGGTACAGAAACACATGCAGAACAGAGCAAGCGGAAGCAACGCCAGGAACATTTAGCCACACTGGAGAAAGACAGGCTCTTTAACAAATGGCGCGGGGAAAACCGTTATCTACGTGCAAACAACGAATCTAGACCCACATCTCTCTCCCTGAACTAAAATAAAATCGAAATAGATCAAAGACCTAGATATTAAAACAGAAACACTGAACCTGCTGAAGATAAATTAAGTAAAATTCTTAAAGATACAGGCACAGGCAAGGACTTTCCGAACAAAACCCTGCTTGTATCAGAACACCCAGAATCAACACATGGGATCACATCAAATGAAAAAGCTTCTGCACAGCAAAGGAGAAAACCAACAGAGTGAAGAGAAGCCTGCAGAACGGAAAAAAAGTTTTGCCAGCTACTCCTCGGACAGAGGACCAATGTGTAGACCATGTAAGGAACTAAAAAAAAAAAAAGTTAGACCACCCCTAAATATAAGACATAATTAAAAAAAGAGAATTGAAATGAAGATACTTTTCAGAAAAAGTAGTACATAAAAGCAATAAATACATGAAAAGATGTTCAGTATTTTGGCCCATTAGAGAAATATAAATCAAAACAATGCAATTTCATCTTGCTTCAGAAAGAATGGCTATCATCAAAAACTCAAAAAACAACAAATGCAGGGCCGGTGAGATGGCTCAGCGGCATAAGCGCCAGCCTGGCAAGCGCAAGGTCCTGAGTTCGACTCCCGGTACCCACATATGAAAAAAGGGCCGGTGATATTGCTCAGTGGCACAGGCGCCTGCTGGCGCACAAGGTCCTGAGGTCCACCCCTGGTACCCACAAAACAAAAACAAAAACAAAAACAAAACCACAAATGCTGGTGAGGTTGTGAGGAAAAAGGAATGCTTCTACATTGTTGGTGGGAAGGGAACCTAGTACAGACACTATGGAAATCAGCGTGGAGATTCCTCAAAAAACTAAAAACAGAAATTCCATCCAACCCAGCTATACCTCTTCTGGGTATCTTCCCAAGAGTTAAAGATATTATACTGCAATGATCCATGCATACCCATGTTTACAGCATCACGACTCAAAATAGCTGAATCTGGAAACGACCTACGTGTCCATCAACAGATGAATGGATAAAGAAATTGTGGCATATATACACACAATGGAGTACTACTCAGCCGTAAAGAAGAACAAGCGAGTCATTTGTTGGAAAATGGATTAACCTTGAGACTATAATGCTAAGTGAAAGAAATCAGACACAGAAGATTAAATATCAGGTGGTTTTTCTTATATGAGAAACCCAGAGTATAAATAAAGAGCAAAATAAAAGACAGACGATATAAAACACGGAGGCAGACCTTTTAAAGATGCAAAGACAAAGGACTAAGATTTTATACATATACATACATACATACATACATATCCATCCCAACTGCCTATGATGAATGTATTCCTTATGTATCTCAAACCTGCACTAATAAAAAGGTCTATTAGAAAATTTCTGCCAGCACCTGTAATCCTAGCACTCAGGAGGCTGATGCAGGAGGATTGCTGTACTTCGAGGCCAGCCTGGGCTACACTGCGAGACCCTGTTAAGCCCACCCTCCCTCAAGGGCACCGCACACTCAATTCAGTCATGTTCCCCATGTCCCTCCTACTGTCTACTCTGGGGATTAGCTCTAGTTTTTGGGAGCATTTTACTGTGAAGAACTGGGTAGTGGTGAGGAATCTATAGCACATTCGGAGAGGACAGTGAAGTTAGCGTCGTGAATGGACGGCGCCTCTCTGTGCAATGCACCCAGTTCCATAAAATGGGGTGCTGGGCCAGGGCTGATGCTTCTTCCTCACTTGTCAAACAAAATCCAGAACTGGCTTTCCTCTCGACAGCCACACGCATGGGCCTAGTGGGTGCTCACACTTTGTGCACCTTCTGGCTGCTGTAGCCCCTGGAGTGCCACCTCTGACACACTGCTCATGGGGGGCTGGCCAGGAAGTGAGGGCCCCTGGGACTGCTAGGAGACCAGCGGGGGACACACTGCACACCAGGTGCCTCCTTATGGAGCAGTTAGTTAGCAGGCCTGCGCCTTGGGACCACTCTAGGGTGGGTCCACCCACCCAGTCAGCCCTTCCTGCCACCTGGGCCAAAGCCTATGCCCAGATTCTGCTCTTGTCAACCTGCACCTGTCACTTTAGTAGACCGAGAAAATAAACATCCACTGGGCACCTCGTGAGAAAAGGAAAGACTGGCAGGCTGCCAGTGAATCTTGATGGTCAACTTGATGAAGAGACTCCAAGACGGGCGCTGGATCGCGGGGGTGCTATACCCATCTGTGGATTAATCCAGTTCAAGCTGAATGTGCTGTCAGCTGGAGGAGGTGGGTCACTGCCGGCATGTCTCTCGGGTGCATCCCTCACTGGCACTCGGCCCGAGGTCTGCTTCCCAGCAGCCAAGAACTGAGCAGATCTGCTCTGCTACGCCCTTCTGCCATGATGTTTCCATGGAGCCAGCTAACCATGGACTGCAACCTCTGCAACTGTGAGCCAAATCAAACTTCACCTCTTTTAAGCTGCGTATGTGAGGCGTTTTGTCCCATACCAGGAAAAGTTGACCGATACACAAGGGCTCTCAGGGACTGTGGGCTTGGCAGCAGCACCTCACAGAAATGGGTGAGGCGTGGACACAAGTAAGGAGAGCGCAGAAGAGTCAGGCAGGGCAGTGGGGATTATCAGTCTTACTTCTGTGATGTTAGGGAAAGCGCAGAAAGAAAGACAACCATATCCCAGGTATGGGGAGATTTCTCATCTATGCACCAGACTGCTAGCAAATGGCAAAGGCTCAGTTTGACCTCAGCTCTTTTAAGAGTCCAGCTCAAAGGTCCAGAGTCCTCAGCTTGGGTCCTAGACTGGTAGTCCTGGGCTAACTGGCCGTGATCACTGCTGAAAAGCTCGGAACATGAGAGAGGTAAATAAGAGCAAGGAGGCAGAATGGAATCCTTTGGGGCCCTGCGGAAGAATCTTCCACCTTCAGTTGTTTCCTAAAGATTAGCTGATTTGAAAGTAAGAAGTAGGCTTAGTCAACCCCAGCCTGTCCCTCCTAGCAATCTTAAATTTTCCCCTTAGAAATCCAAAAAGGATTGCATCAAAACTCTGCTCTGTGAGACGCATTCTTCAGCATCGAGCCCCACACAGACCCACGCAGAGCTGCAGCACCGCCCCATCCTGACGCTGCTCCCTTGCCCCAGGGCTACCACCCCACCTGATGCAGACCACTGAGCACAGCCTTCCAAGACAGGAGCCCCGCAGAGAGCAGAGCAGTCTCCAGGTGCTTGGACAGCGATGGGCATCTCTGCCAGGGAGAGGCAGGCAGGCGAGATGCCTGGGAAAGTCTGATGGGGGACGTTGCTGGTCAAATGAGCGCTGCGCACGGAAGGACCCCTTTAGACACAGGGGTTGGCTTTTCCTTCCTCCTTCTGCTGTCCCCCTTCCCTCCTTCCTTCTGTCCCTGGATGGTATGGGGAACTGACTCCATGACCTCTGTGTTGAGATACATCCCCAGCCTTTTTCATTTTTTTGAGACAGGGTCTCACCATATCACTGAATTGCCCAGGCTGGGCTCCAACTCGTGATCCTCCTGCCTCAACCTCCCAGAGTACTGGGATTACAGGCGTGCGCCACCATACCCCGCCTGCTGCTTCTTTAGATGAATCTCAAATTCCATAAGTCACGCGTCCCACATGTGGCCTTTTCCTCCCCCGTCTGCACAGCATTTCAGACCAACCCCAGCTAATGAGCTGTCAAACTAGATCACGCCTGCCTGCATGTGTTCCAAGGTTGCTGATTAAACAGCTCCAGGGAAAAGACACCATTATCCTGTTCAGTGCAAGCCTCCAGCGATTATCTTGGTGCAGCCTGACTTGCCTGGGATAAAGAGCACAGATGGGAAGCGAGCTGTCGGCTCCAGAAAAATCACCTCCCAAGCTGGTGCGCGCTCGTGTCCGTGTCCCTGGAAAGGCACCTTGCAGTCTGAAGACTCTTTCAAAGGGCCGCCACCCTGGTGTCGTCCCACGGAAAGGAAGACATAGCTCTACATCTGGGGGGACGACCCAAACTGCAAGTCACAGAGGCACCCTCTCGTCGGACTTCAACAACAGGCTACGCTTCTATGCACAAACCACAGCGCTGGCACTGCAGACAGCTGCAAGGATGCAGAGCTGAAAATCCCCAGGGACTGTCCCCCCGGAGACATGCGAGCAGAGAAGGTGACATTTACAACAGGAACATAAGCAGGTTCACACAGCACACGCGAATGAGCGAAGCCAGCCAGGAACATGCTGAAAAGATAAGAAGACCAGCCCAGCAGATACTGGAACACAGTACAGAGTACACCAGTCCCAAGCTGGTATGACACGTGGGTAAACAGACCATGAAAGACAACAGAGGATCGACGGGCCCAAATACCTATGTAAATGTGGTATGTTTCTATATATAGGAAAAAGATGAATTTAATAAGTGGCATAACCATGATATAGTAGATATAAAGAGATAAGCTTCTTTACCAATCAGAGTGACAAAGATGTCCCTACAAGTCCGATGACACTCCTGATGAGGCCAAGGGGAAACAGGTGCTGTTGTATATTGTCTGTGAGACATCAGATGTGAAGTTTCTGAGGAGGAGACTTGGCAGTGTTCACACAACCGTGAACAGGTGAAGGGCGTACAGTCAGCGCTAGCAACTTATCTTGCATGTGTTTACACTGTACACTGCAGAGCAGTGACCTTGCAGGTCACGAGCCACTCGTGGGTCTACGAGATAAACGCAGTGGATTCCGACCAGACGCAGGACGGCGAGGAGCACACATTGGTGCGCATCTTTTAAAGGAGAAACAGATATATTCCAGGTAAAATTTATCAGGAAATTCACCGGGAAGAAAGAGGGCAGGAGAACTAAGTCAGAAGCAGAACCATTGTTTATCATAATTCATTTTGTCCTATTGGTTTTTTAAGACCACAAGAACACATTACGCATTATTTTAAAATGCATGTGTCAGCCGGACCACTGTGCCACTGCCTATGTGCACTGCCCTTCAGTGTAGGCCCAGAGCAGTGGAGTCAACAGTGGGGTCCCAGCCTGGTCACCCCCATTACTCCCTTTGCGATCTTGGGCAAGGCGCTTCATCTCTCCAAGCCTCCCTTTTTTTAATGCAAAAATGCAGATAATACCAATACCTCTCCAGAGGATGGGGTGAGGTCTAAAGATGGATGGCCAGATGCTCACTAATGAGCAACGGAACTCAGTAACATCAGCTCCTCTCTTTCCTCTGTAGACTTTTAAGGGCTGTTTACACAGAGACCACAAAATCCTATACACTGACTCCTTTACAAAACACTTTGGGTTTGCAAATATCAGGGTAAAATATGATCCCACTTTTGTTTAAAAACTATTCATGCTTACACATGTGCGCACACATACAGACACACACACACCTGAAAGTGTGATTTCATCCACAGGAAGAAGGCCATGGGCTGGACTTATCTAGGAGGTCCTATTAATGTGTTCATTTGCCTTAATTTTTCTCATTGAGGATGAAGTACTATCATTATAAAAGATGTTTCAAAAAGGAAGAGTCCTTTTTTTTGTTTTTTTTTTGAGACAGGGTCTCGCTATGCAGTTCAGGCTAGCTTTGAACTCACTTTGTAGCCCAGGCTGGGCTTGAACTTGTGATCCTCCTGCCTCAGCCTCCCAAGTGCTGCAATTACAGGCGTGTACCACCATGCCCAGCAGGAAGAGTCTTAATTTAAGAAGTAGTTGAAATCCAACAGACAGCCCTACTATGTTAAGACACTACTGAACTCCAGCAGGAACATCAGAGAACCATGGATTCTTAATGAAAATCAAAGGGTCTTTGTAAGGCTAATGAACTGATGCCAGTGTTTCTTTCAATGATTACTGAAACACCCTGGTGGAGCTTTGCTGAACAACCCATTAACCGTGGCAGGAGCTCTGGGTTCCCTGGGCCAAGGACTGACCCCCCCCCCACTCCAGCCTGGGGCCGGTGCGCACCTTGCCATCGGAGGCGGTGTTAATCCGGTAGTGGTACACCCGCCCCTCGTAGCGCAGGGAGATGGAGCGCTGGCCAGGGCTGCTCTCACTCTCCCGCACCAGGAAGCTGCCGTTGATCCCGCTGCTCAGCAGGTACTCGGCGGCGTTGCGGGACACGGGCCCGTGGTACCAGGAATGCTTCTCCAGGCTGTTGACAGGCGTGATGTAGTTGCTCGGGACCCATCCTTGGCCATTCTTGGTTTGGGCTTCACACCATTCCCCATTGTGATTGTAGCCCAGGACCCGGAGCTTTTCACCTTGGAGGCAAAGAACCGAATCAGACATTGCCGCTTTAGAGACCAGCTTCCTTCCTTCTCATCTACTCCTGTGTGGCCACATAACACTCCAACATTCTACACACTGGCTTTATTTTAACAAGTCCACATAAATACACACATTTATATGCCTGTAAGAATGTGTACTTACACACGAAGCTTCCTGTTTGTACTGAATGTACAGAGAAGTGAACAGCCTCCTTTTTTATAAACCTATCATTTTTTTTTTCAAGTGCTCTGCTTCTACTTAAGGAAAGCTTTTGGGAGAAAATGATTTTTCTAAGGGGAAAAAAAGTCATGTTTTCAGCATTTGGTCTGGATGTCCTCTTCGGTATCAGAACAGGGGAGCTGGACTGCAGACTTCTGTAGTGGAGCCTCCCTTAGGAGAAGGGGCTCCTTTGGGAAGAGGCTGCCGTTTTTCGGACCTCTCCGTATCCGAAACTGGAAAGCTGAGCCAGGCGCGGTGGCGCACACCTGTAACCCCAGCACTCGGGAGGCTGGGGCAGGAGGGTCACTGTGAGTTTGAGGCCAGCCTGGGCTCCATCGTGAGTTCAAGGCCAGCCTGCACTACATAGCAAGACCCTGTCTCACCCCCACCCCACAAAAGACACTGGGAAGCCACTCTCTTGACATGCAAGGGGAGGCCAGTCAAGGGCGACTCCCTGACGTCCATGTCTAGCTGCCTGCCAGCTGCCAAGAGCCCTTACCTTTAGTGATGCTTAGTGTGTTGTCGCCACTGGCCACGAAGTCATACAGTGCCACAAAGAGGTTGGGGTCATTTTCACTGGGCCCAGCGAGGAGGTTTTCCTTGGAGTTCCAACGAGCAGCTTCGCTCAGACCTTGAGGCTCGAAGTCGGATGCTACTGGCCTCTGCAGGGCTTCTGGAAGAAGGAGGGGGAAAGAGAAATGTAACAGGAAGAAGAAGAACCGGGGAAACATGAGCTTTACTTTCAGGAACAAAAAAGGTCTGCTTCCAACATTACACATTCCGAATATATTTCATTTCTTAACATCTGTATCTACTATGTGTTTTTTTAAGAAGACTCTTTTCCAAATCTTATGAAAAATACTATCTTCGTTCCAATGTGGTAATTACTGTTCCCAAATAGTTTCAGCTTTTAAAACTCATTAATTCAACACGAACTGAGTCAGAGCTGGTCAGAGTCCATCTCCATATGACTTCACCACTGCTTAAACTATGGAGTGTAAGTTTCTTGCTTTAAAACGTTTTTAAGTGGATCGAAGTTAATATATTCACATACTTTAAAAACCAAGTAGTATAGAAGGGCTTAAAAGGAAAGGCATCTCCCTAGCCCGAGCCGCCAGCTGTTCTTCTGGTGATTGCCTCTGCCTCTGGACGCCAGCCCAGTCCCAGTGGCCTCCTGGGCCACCGTCTACTGCCGGATGCTCGCTCACACTTACACCTTTGCTGGTCCCTGGCCGGGGACAGCGCCTCCCCACCGCACCGGTCCCAGAGGGGACAGCAACTCCCCTCTCTTCTGGCCAGCCCTCACCCACTCTCAAACACGGCTAGCTTTGCCTTCTCTTTTTACCTTGTGAAAAATCATTCCCAGTTTTTTCTATCCTAATAATGAAGTCCTTCGTATTTTGTCTGTAAGTACACCCTAAAAGCTGGAATTCAATCATTGGCTCTAATACTAGGAATATATGAGTGTTTTTCACGACAGGGTCAAACAGTTATTTTCCCCTGAAGTTCCTTCTTGTCTTTTTTCCCCCTTGAGCTATCCTCAAAACCTCTAGAATTTCTTTGTGATGACAAGATCCAGCGAATCTCCTCCAAGTAGACCTTACAGTGGTAGACGTTATGTAGTGAAACCAAATACCATTTAAGGATACTACAATATGAAAATCTTTTTTTTTTTTTTGAGGGGGGATCTGATTTGAATAAATGGAAAGATCTACAAATGAGCCAATACAAATGGTAATGGAACTACATTTGTTCTCATTTTCCCTGTGTGTGGCTAGAGAGGACCCACAGACATCTGTTCCGCACAGACCCGTCTTAGGGACGGGTCTGCCTGAATCTGCTTTGCTGAGACACTGGGGACTCCTGAGACACCCGGGAGGCCTCGTCGACTCTCTGAAGCAAGGCTGGATGACTTCAGAAATAGCCACTTCTCTAAGAGCGCTCGATGGAAGAAATCAACAGAACATAAATAATGCAGGTCTTTCAACGCTAGCCTTTGTTCTGCTAATGGAAGTAAAGCTTTAGGAATTATTTTTCTAGAGGCATAAATCCTAACTTATGCTATGACCACACTTAGTGATTTAATTTTATGAACTGTGAAGGCAGAGATAATTTCAAAGAAGACAGTTGTCACACTGCCACCCCTGGGGTGGGGGAAGCTTGGTGAGGTGTCCAGCCCCGTCCTCTAAGGAGCTGCCCTGGCTCTCAGAGCCTTCTAGCACCACCAGGGACAACTGGGGACTGACCAGCTGACCCACAAGAGCGGGGTAAAGCAGGGGATTTGTTGGTTCTGTTTTTTTGCTTTTTAGAACTAGTAAGTATTTTTTTAACTGATAAGTTAACTATTAAGTTATTTTTTAACTGATACATAAAAACCTACAAATCCTACGTATTAGTGGGATGCCAAGTAATGCAGAGAGTGGGGCATTTTCTGTTAATACGTTTGATCCTCACACTGGCCGCTCTGCGTTGGTCTGCAGTCTGACTGCAGGGCTGGGGCCGTCCTCTGGCGTGTGGGTGTGGCTGAGCTGCACGGTTTCTGAGTACCACCCAGAACCATCCTCTCCAGCAGCTCCATCGCCTGCAGGAAGAGACAGAAGGCAGGGCCACACGCTGCCGTGCGCAGACTCCCCACAGAATCTTCTAGATTCCTACAAGCCACTCCGGTGGCATTTATAGCTGTCCTACACCTAGTCCTGCAGTGATGCTGTGATCTTTATGCAAGGGGGATGCGGCCTTTGTTGGGAAGGTCTGCCTTTACTGGGTTTTCCTGAAGCACCCACCTTAATTTTCTTTCTTTTCCTTTTGTTTCTTTTCTTTTGCAGCACTGGAGATTGAACCCAGGGCCTTTGCATGGAGCTATATCCCCAGCTTGAACTTGATATTCCTGCCTCAGCCCCCTACAGTGATAAGATTCCAGGTGTGCACCACTGAACCTGGCTACAAAAGATTCTTAACTTAAAAAGACTCTTTCATACCAATATAAAGTCCTCCTTTACCCACAAAAACCATAAGTAAGCAATGCACAGAACGTTAAAATCATCACTAGACATGGAAAGGGTATGAATCCTTGTTAGTAGCCAAAAGGATGCAGATTCCTTCAAGTGGCAAATGCATCTTCTCCACACTGACGGCCAGCGTGGACAACGTGTCAATGATGGGGGCGTTCACACAGTGCTACATGTCAGGACAGCAAGTGGGACATGAACCATTCACAAGCTTTGATTTACACCTCTAGAAATTTATCCTAAGAGAGCTGCACAATGGTTTGTATACACTGACATGAAATAAAAACACATAGAAAGTACTAATTATCTATATAAGATAAATTAATTCATGCCCCATCAACAAAATAGAATATATCCAAGAAGACATTCAAAATATTTTGGGGCCAGGTGTGGTGCTGCACACCTGTAATCTCAGCACTCAGGAGGCTGAGGCAGGAGAATTGCCATGAATAGGGGGCCAGCCTGGGCTACACAGTGAGTCGAGTCCAGGCCAGCCTGAACTATATAGCAAGACCCCATCTCAAACAAAACAAAATAAAACAAAACAAAACATTTTTGGATGGGGCTGGGTGTGTAGCTCAGTAGTAGAGCAGTATCCAGTAAGTGTGAGGCCCTGGGTTCAATCCCCAGCACCACACAAAAATAAACAAATTTTTAAAAATACAATATTTTGGGAGGAAATATTTAATGGTTTGGGAATATACTCGTAATAATATATTAAGCATTGATATTACATCCCAGTATATAGCGCGTGATTCCAGTTTTGCAAAAATTAAAAAAAAGAGAAAGAAAGAAATATACCAAAATGTGAAACTCAGTTTAACTCAGTTTGGTAGGATCACAAGTGTTTCAAATTTTCTTCCCATTTTTTCTATATTATGGGTTATTTCTTATAATGGATGCAAATTATTTTTATAATCAGAACACAATTACAAAACTAGGAAAATAAGCAGAAGCCAGCTGAGCCTTACATAACTGGCAACTGAGCATGAAGCAGTACTGGGGGAGGGTGGGGCCCCTCACGCTGTCCTGAAAAAGTATTTGTGCGTGTTCCCCTCCTGTGTCTCAACCTTGGGGCCAGGAGCACACAGGAAATTAAACCCAAGTCATGAATACAGAACTGCTTTTCTTCCCCAATGCCATTTGACCTCCGCTATCGAACATCCCGCAGCATCTGGAGTTGATCACAGTTACATAATCGGGGAAGTGGCCTGGAAAACACCTGGGGTAAGCAGAACGCAGATGCCCGCCCAGAGGGGACTGGGCTGGAGTCCTGGCTGAGGAGGGACTGTCCCCAACAGGCAGGCAGATGCTGCGATCTGCGCGCAAGGGGGATGAGGCCTTCGCTGGGAAGGAAAGGCCTCACGCTGATTTTTGACTCGACAGGATGCTGGGCCATCCAAGGCAGCCTCTCGGTTTCCCTCCCCAGCTCTTGCTCTGCTCCACACACGAAGGGCCAAAGCCCAAAGGGAAGTATTGCTCATGCATGCCTCTGGATCGAGGCGCTGAAGCGGAGCCACAGCCCAACACCAAAACCTTCCAGTCAATTCCCAATCCGGGCTGATGTCAAAATTGACTCACGATGTATAAATGCCAAGTGACTTGCTTCATTCCATAGTGAACTGTGCTCGTCAACCTTAAAAATGATCACATCTTATGAGGCCAAAGTTGCAGAATGTACTCAAATCTTTCTTGCTCAAGACATGAACTTTCTGCTGGTCCCTCTGTCAGGAAGTCAGAACCCAAAAGAAGTCCAAAGGCTTCATTCAAAAAAGATGCTCAGAACCGCGCCCCTCTCAGAGGATCTTCTGGCTAGTGTTCAGTCTTGGGAAATAAATTGTAGCAGCTGCTCCTATTCTTACTTGTTTTTAGTGAACATTTTTCGGCTGCATCCTTTCTGACTCATATTTTAAATGTATTTAAGATTTGGATCTCTACAAGTGCCTTCTCACTCCATTTAAAACCACTGTAATTTTTGCCATAATGTTAACTAAAAGGTTTCTTTCTACCTACCAAAAAAAATTCAAGAAAAGTCATCATCAGTCAGTTGAGTGTCAAGAATTGGTGACATCTGAAAAATGCCCTCAAACCTTCAAAAACCTTTGGCTCCAGCTACAAAAGTATCAAACTGTTTGAAAACCTGGTAAGAACCAGGCCACAAAATTCACCGGATCTGTGCATGATTAACTTGTTTGGACAGTATTCTAGGGAAATGGTTTGGGTCTTTAAAGTACAATTTAAAGATCACTTTCTATAAAAATATCCTTTCTCAAAGTTGTGAGTCACTGATGAAAAATGTTTACAGGCGATTCTCTGATCTGGGGGGTCTGGCCTGGACCGCTGGGAGGGAAGCAGGGCGCTCGCGGAGTCCTGCGGCCTGAGACTTCGCCGAGGACCCAAGGGGAGGGAGGCCTCACCTCCAGGAAAAATATCCCCGGGCAGCTTTCCACCTTCCTGTTAGCACTGGTGTCCAAGGTCACAGCTCCCTGTCCAGTGTGCGCGGCCAGCAGTGTGGCTTTCGGGAGGGTCCCCTCCGCTGTCCCTCTGGGGCTCTGATGGGGCAGGGTGGGAGCAGGGAAGTCCCCCAGACAGACAGACATTCCCTTCAGCCATGCACGTGCGCCCAGATTTCAACCCTGTCCCTTTCTTCTCCTTTCTTTGGTGGCTCTTCTGCTGTTACCCTCCAGTTCGAGGAATCTCTGTAATGTAAAAATCTATAAAACAGACCCTTCCAAGAGGAGGGAGGAAAGCTTCGTGTTTGATTTCACAGCCTGTTCCAACCGATGAGATCATGCTGCGACTATTCTCAAGTCCCTGTGTAACAGTCTCACACAGCTTTATAATATGAGCTTGGAGGAAAAGTATTATTTCCCACAATCTGAACTTGCTGAAAGTAATTTTATCTGCATTCTACACGGTCCCGCATTTTGTAATTTATACCTTCACCCCGAATAGTTAGAATCATTTAGAGAGTCTAACTAAAACAGCCTTTGTATCGACGTCACGCTCTAAGCAAGATCTGCACAGTACCCTGGACACGGAGGCGACTGCTGGGACGCGGGGTGGGGGCAGGGCGGCAGTGACGGGGAGTCCCCTCCGGAGAGAACCCACAGTGAGAATGCACACGGCGGGCGGCTAGCGCTGCCCCGTGGGTGAAGTGGCGAGTTAAGAACACCGGCTTGGAGGGCAGGAAGTTGTGAGGGGCCAGCTCCTGGGGCGAGGAAGGGCCCCCCAGAGGCACAGGCAGTGCAGGAAGGGGAGTGACCAGGGGCCCGAGGCCGGCCTGAGGTGCCCAGGCCACTGGGTAAGGCTCCTCACCTGTGCCCGGCGGGCACCCGAGACGCCTCCTCAGAACAAAATCTGTTAATGCACAACATAAAATACGGGACAGTGAAGGAAACAGTTATAGTCAAATAGTCTAAGATATTTTTAGAAATTAATTTGTGACTCAATGCTTCTCTGTTAATGTATTAAATATGTGCTTCTTTATGAACACATTAAATAGCAAGGCCCGATGGCAGCCACTCTCGTTTTGAAGTGGTGGTGAGCGTAAACAGGAATCACAGCTGTTGTATAACACGCAAAGAGCTGCTTTCCACTGGAGATAGAATCATGAGCGCTGCTAATATTACTGTGGTTGTCACCTAGGATCTTACAAGAGTGAAACACTAAATTCAGTCAGAGGTTAGTGAAGCAAAATATCACTTTTTCCATCCAAGGACACGGAGCCCCTGAAATACGCCCCAGACCCCAAGGGTCTCCTAGGTAGACACCTGCACCAAGGAGCGCATGCTCCGTGAGACCCCACGAAGCTGACTGGGAGAAGAGTCCCGGAAGGGAGGCCCACAGGTCCATACCATGCAACTTTCTTTCACAATAAGTGCAATTTTATTTCTTTCCATTTACGGACAACGGTTTTCTTTCTTTCCACTTATAGACACCGGTAGGCTGTACATGAAATAGGTTTCTAGAGAAACCAACTTTTGAAAAACGAAATTATTTAAGTTAGCTGAAGGTTGAACTATTTCCCCTGGAAATGTCTTTACATTATAATGTGCCTAGCCAGTAAGGACAAAACAAAACAAAACAAAACAGAATTCTTCCTCTGACTGTCCTTGTCAACAGTCCATTTATTAAGCTTTATGGAGATACACAGTCCCCATTTCCCTCCCTCAACACAAAGCAAAAAAATCAATCAATAAAAGGAATTTTATGTCACCTTCTAAGAATCTATTGCCAAAGGGTATACAATTGCTAGAAAAGGAGGACAAAGGCTTTTATAACCATATAACAACACCCCTTTCCCACCCCCTTGGAACCCCCGTCCTCCCTACCTGAGCCTGGACAGGCCCTAGTGTCACCCTCAGTCACACCCACACCTCAGCCCTGCTCTGTTCCTGGGCTTTCAGTGCCCCCCACCCCAGCCCTGGGACCGCCCCACCCTATGATGGGAGGGGTCTTTCTCAATGTCAGTCTGGCTGGGTCACTCTCCTGCTTGCAGTCCGCTGAGATGGCTGCTGGCAGGGTGGCCCTGTCTGTCACTGGTCGGCCACCATCTACTAGCAGTGTCCACTGGGATGATGTACAGAATGCCACGTGCCTTGCAGGGTGCCTGCTCCTCCGCCTGCAAGGCCCTCAGGACACAGCTGGCACAGCACCACGGGGAGCGGGCACTCCCGAAGCAGGTGCACGCAGGGGCGCACAGGACTCCCCGCTTCCCATCCCAGCCTCCCCATCCTGCAGTCCCTCCTGCTGCTGCTGCTGTCCACACGGCTCGCCCTTCTCAGCCCGCACACCCTCCTGGCCCCCCGCCCGCCCCCAGTGAACTTTCTCTTCCCCACCACTTCTCCCACTGACTTCCTGGCCATCTCTGTCACCACCCTGTGTCCTGAGGGGGATGTGCCTGGGGTCGGGTGTGGATGGGCCACGTCCAAATCTCAGCACACCATGTCTCGAAGATGCTCATTCGGGGCCTCAGTTTCTCAAGTGCACAACAGGCCAACAGTGGTGAGGACCTCACCGGACCTCACCGGCCTGTGGGGAGGCGTCAGTGCTACCACACGGAGGGGCGCCTGCTCCTCCTCTTGCAGTCAACACCAGGATCTCAGTGCCTTGGGCTGGTATCCAGTCTGCTCACCTCGGAGTCCTCAGCCCTGGCAGGGTGACCCTGCTGCACACAGCGCTGCCCGAGAGCGCAGACCACAGCCGCCTGCACTTGTCTTTAGTCACTGGGCAAAACATTAAGCAGCCAGGCGTGATGGTACACACCTGTGACCCCACACTCGGGAGGCTGAGGCCGGAGGATCTCTGTAAGTTCGAGGCCAGCCTGGGCTACATAGCAAGACCCTGTCTCTAACAAACAAACAAACCAAAACAACAATAACACAAAACAAAAAACACAAAAAACCAAAACCCCAAACCCAAAAAACAAACACACAAAAATTAAACAAAGGCCTCTCTCTAGAGGGCCTGTATTGAATTCTGAGTGTGTACTTCTAGATTCTGCCTAATAATGCTCTTTATGCTCCTCAAAAATAAATAAATAAAATCAAGTTACAATGAAAAAGCGCACTTTAATCAATGACAAGCAGTGAAGACGACAAAGCAACCTGAACAGGAAATCCTTCAAGAACGCCTAGGGAATGCAATTTGGAGTAAAATAAAAACCATGGTCAAGATTCTAAAGAAGGCGGGACATAAAAGCACGTTTCTCCGTGCTTCCAAGAGCACCAGGACTCACCGGGTCCCCCCGGATGTGTCCACAAAAGGTTCCGGGACCCCCGGTCACAGGAGCCGGCTAAGTACACACGCATCAGCAGCATCAGTCACGGCCACCTGCAGCAGACCCCGCGGCCAGGCTTGCGTGCGGCGAGAGCTCTCATTTTGAGGGGAGAGAGCTCTCCTCTCCTTTCCCGTGTCTTCCTGGTCTCCTGGGTCCCCGTGGGTCACACTCACTGGCCTAACTGGGCCATCCAGTGGCAGGCAATTTCCCCAGAATGTCTCCTTAGCCATTAGTATGTTTATTGCTAATTTGGGCTACTGCATATGACCCCTCCAAAAAGGGATTTGGGCTCCAAAGGGCAACGCCTCATTCTATTCATGTCCCACTTGCAGATACAACTGTAAGGCATACAACATACGAGGCTGGGTAAGATAGGTGAGGACTAGGTCTCTACAGAGAATTTAAGAGGGAGGAGATTAAAGTTACACAACTGAGTGCAAGAGAACAGCTAGCAGCAGCCCCTGCACAGCGACCCGTCACCCTATGAGGTCGTTTGGCATTGCTGAGAGGCGACACGATACCGCTGTCTGCCACACAGCAGAGCATGCCCGTGGGTATGCCTATCAGTCTCCTGGGCCTCCCCCACTCCTCCTGTCCTCTTCCTTTCTCTCCTCTGACTCCCCCATTTCTCTGCCATCTCCCTTGGTCACTGCCTCCCCCTCTTGGGTCTTCCTTCCCTCCCATCTTTCATTTTTCTTTCCGGTCTCAATCCTGTTATCTTTGTCTCCCAGTTTGTCTCCCCTCCTCCTCTTCCTCTCCCGGTCCTCTCTGTACTCCCTACTGGCTCCTCTGTGTCTGTCTGTCTGTCTGTCTCCCCCATGGCTACCCAACACGTAGTGTAACAAAGTATCTATGGTGTGGGTTGGAAAAAAGGACTTTTGAAAACAATTTTAGAGACAGTATCAGCTCCCCTCATCTGAGGACAAAGCTACACTCTCAAAAGGAACCAGCAAGTTATTCTGACAGCTTTGTAACTACATTATGCAGAAAAAAGACTTACCAGAAGTTGATAATTGTTAAAGCTGGGCAGTAAGTACAACAGATTTCATTACTGCCTGCTTCTGATGCAGATTTAAAATTTTCCCTTAAAAAAAGAACCTAAGACTTTATTCTATAAATTGTTCTGTTATTATGATCTACCACTATGGAAGAAAAATTATTCTTCCAGTGTCCCATTTGATCTCTAGTTCTTGTTGTACATTTAAGAAAACTTATCAACTCATTTTTTCCTGCTTCTATTTCAGATCAGTATTTTTATAGGCAAAATTACAATTACTTGATTTTACAACAAGGTATTCAATAGCACGAGGTTTCCAGTTTTTGCATGTTTAGGGCTGTGGAAATAATGCCTCTGGAGAGGAGAAATAAAAGAACCAACCACAAACCAATGGGAATTTTTCTTGCACAACTAGAATATTCACCATGGGAATAAGTGAGGGTCAGAGGAAGGGAAGGTATTTTTCGGCTTAATTCTGAGGACAGGAAGTATTAATTACTGCATGTGCATTTTAAAAACCTTAGAAATAAATGAATTCATTACCAAGAAAAACTATGGGTGAGCTGAGCTCAATTCTAGCATCACTTCAGCCATCAGAAAAACTAGTAAAGCCACCATTTTCGATGGCTAAATATTTGTTTAAAATAACAACTTACATACGCTAGGCTCTCGCTCCATGCCAGGCTCTGTGTTAAACAATTTACATGAAGTCTCTCAACAACTCAGTGAGCCAGGACTACTACGAGCCTGATTTTATAACTCAAACATCGAGGCTCAGGGAGCGCCATGCCCACGATCACCCTGCGGCCCAGCTGGCGTCTGGGTGTGGTCACTGGCTCCAGCGTTGCCTGCTGGCACACGAGCACTCCAGATGGCCCTAAGGTTGCAGGGGTCTGAGGGCATCTCGGAGGATGCCCATGTCGGCAGAAATGCACACACTGAGCTTTCCTGGTGTCCCAGTGTCCACGAACCACCTGATTGGGCCTCAAAACAACCCCCTGGGGTGGGCTGGACAGAGTAAGAACACAGACATCTCCTGGCTCCCAACCGCAAAGCACTGCCACCCAAGTAACTGGGCCTAGCTCCTCTTCCCTGGCACCATGAGAGCATGAGAAGTGGGTGAGGAGCCTGCTGCGCTTAGCACCAAGGCTCGTCACATCACACAAGAGCAACAACCTTAACACGGCCCACGACAACAAGGACTGGCCGCCTTGTGTTAGGCGACAGAGAAGCCTCAGCAGTCCTTGCTTCCTAAACAACGGAAGTATGCGGTGACCTCATGGCGAGAGTACTTTGAGAGCATCCATGCAGCCCAGAGGCCGAGTTCAGAAAGTTTGGTGGTGTGGCTGGCACCATACAAGGGCCTGGTTCCATGGTCCACAGCTGAGACCAAGCGTTCCAGAGTGGGCTCTTGCCATAACTCTGGAAAGTTCAAGAGCAGTTCACTTCACGGGCAACTTGTTCCGGATTCCACGGTGCACAGCTAACATGTCCCAGCACAGTATCCACACATGATGTTTGTAGACACAAAAACATGCGCAAATCAAGCAAAATGGCAACAACTGAATCCAAAAGGCTGGTGTTCACAGTGTCTTGTTCATCTCCAAGGGGAGGGAGAATTAGAAAGCTCAGTTTCAAAGGTGACCAAAGATTGTAAAGCTGAATGAGGTCACAGTGATAAATACGGCTATAAGACAATTTTCAGAGTAGGGAGCAAAATTCAGATGCTAAAAATGCTGGTATATGTACAAACTCTTTCTAGACAGCACAGTTTTCCAGAAGGGACATTTCAGTCATTGCCCCTCAGTGGGGAAATGAAATAGGAACTTTTTAGAATTTTCATTAAATAGCTTTTAAAGAATTTCTCATGTACAGTATTTATATACATTAAAAATTTTAAGAGCTAGGTGTGGTGGCACACGCCTGTAATTCCAGCACTCGGGAGGCTGAGGCAGGAGGATTGCCACAAGTTCGGGGCCAGTCTGGGCTACATAGCGAGTTCAAGGCCAGCCTGAACTGCCTAGTGAGACCCTTTCTCAAAAACAAAAACAAAAACAAACAAAAATTAATCCTACTGGGCCGGTGAGATGGCTCAGCGGCGTAAGCGCCTGCCTTGCAAGCGCGAAGGCCCGAGTTCGACTCCCGGATCCCACATACTAAAAAGGGGCCGGTGATATCGCTCAGCGGCACGGGCGCCTGTTGGTGAGCGAGGTCCTGAGGCCGACCCCCCGGTACCCACAAAAAAAAAAAAAAAAATTAATCCTACTAATAAAGATAATCATTTACTATTTAAAAAAAAAATTTTTTTTTTTTTTGGTGGGTACCGGGGGTTGACCTCAGGACCTCGCGCGCCAGCAGGCGCCCGTGCCGCTGAGCGATATCACCAGCCCTTTCTTCGTATGGGGGTACCAGGAGTCGAATTCAGGACCTTGCACTTGCCAGGCAGGCGCTTATGCCACTGAGCTATCTCACTGGTCTAAAATTTATTTATTTATTTGTGTTACTGAGGATTAAACCCAGGGCATTCATACTGAGCTATATCCTCAGCTCTCTTTATATATATATATAATGTTTATATATAATATGTTTATATATAATATATAAATATATATTTAATTATATATATAATTATATATATAATGTGTGTGTGTATATATATATATATATATATATATATATATATATAAATGTTTTGACAGGGTCTTGCTAAATTGCTCAGACTAGGCTTGAATTTGAGATCCTCCTGCCTCAGCCTCCCAGAGTGCTGGCATTACAGGCATGTGACACAGTGGTAATGCTTTTATTGGCATTAGGTTTCCAGAAGAGAACAAGAAATTGTAGTTATTTTAGGCATTAATTAGAGAGTTTCTAAATAATACCTGAAACCCACAATGACTTGTATAGGAGACAGATGGTTACACTCAGCAGGACACAGTGTGACTCAAGAATGGGCTCCCTACAACCAGAGGTACAAGTTCAAATCCCTGTACTACCACCCGCTAGCTCTGTGACTTCCAGTAAGTTACTTAACCTTATGGAGCCTCAATGTCTTCGTCTATAAAATGGAATCAGCCAGGCCATCCTGAGAGATAAGCATGTTAGATCCTACAGAGGGCAGAAAGCATCCCTGCACACAGTAACCATTTCACACTGTCAGCTATCTTTGCTTACACCCTCAGACAGCTAGGCCCAAGGAACAGGTATCAGAGCACCTTCAAATTACATTTATGGCTAAACCTCTGACAGAACATGGGAAACCCTGATCTTATTCAGTTCTCTCCCTGACCTGGGATGCCTGGGACCCCGAGGGGCTGTCAGTAAATGCTGGCTGATGGATTTGAGCTGTCAATAAAAAGCCCGGAGTACTCAGCCAGATGTTGGCCATTGCTCTTCCCAAGGGACACCAGGCACTTCTAGTCTTAAGAAACCATCACTGAGGTTGTTCAGTTCTCTCAACTACAAAGCGATAATTCCACTTAGGTTCCCTAATTAAATGTAACAACAAAATAAACAGAAACTCAGTAAGAGGAAGAATTCCTAGAACAAGGCCTTCCTGAAGAACCCATCTTACAAAGCAGTTCACTGCATCCCTGTATCCCTCAGACTCGACGCGAACTGTGTAACTCATTTCAAGGCACGCTGGATCAAGACTCTAGACTAGATTTTTTCTAAAACAACACTTAAACCAGCCAGGTGTGTACTAAATCTCAGCCTGCCCCAGGCAAAGCTGTGTCTTACAAAAAGTTCATTCATCTCTGCCCTGGGCATCCATCTGCAATGGAGATGATAACGCCTAACGCTAACTAGTTACAGATGTAAATGAGAATGTGTTCAGAATTTTGAGCAACTTGGAAAAAATAAGCGATGTATTAACTGAAGACAATCTCAGTTGCTCTGACGCCAACTTTTAGGGACAAATAAACCATCTCCTCCCTCCATATGCTGGACTCTGCGAGCTCACCCCATCTGAGGAGCTTTCTTTAAGGTCTCCGCGGCACTTAGGCACTTACGGTGTGAACTGCCTGCGTGACCTCTGGCAGGCCCTCAAGTCAGAGTTGGAAAGAAAAGAAAAACAGGTTAGAAAATTAAGGAGGCCGCTACTCCTTTATTTCTAAGAGGAAAAACATCAGAACTTCATAGCCTGTAGCAGAAGTCCTACTTTACCTTTCTCCTCCTCTTTGAAGTCCTGCATCAGAGAACAGAGAAAAGCGAGTGCCTTCCCCTCTCTGGAGGTGCAGTTAGCCCTCTACCGAGGGCAGTCTGGGCCCTGGTCCCACAGCACACCCGTTTCACGCCCATCGCGGCTGCCCGAATGAGGACCACTCACTGCCGTCCACTCACTTTGTTTCTATTGTCAACTTATTATGAGGGAAAAACGAACGTCAAACAATGGAGTAAACTGAGATATTAAATAGAATTAGAGAAGAGGAGGCAGAACACAGACAAAAGCAAAACGCCCGGGCTGCAAGCTCTATGGAAGGGACTTCAGGGCGCCCTCTCCAGCCCCGGGCTGCTGCATTCACGGGGCCTCCGAGTGCCTTCTCCCTCTTCCCTCGGAAAGAGAGGATTCCTCAGACCTCCCCGTGGTCTGCAGAAACATGGGGCGGACTTGGGGGGTGGGGTGTAGAGCACTCAAGACTGTATCCATAAATGGTAGAGCCCTGCTCCCTCGGTACGGATACTTAATGGAAATCGTATGTTTTCACGGACCCGGCCGACCTTTTTGACACACGATTCCCAGTTCACAGTGGAAATTCCACAGTGTGGGCTCGCAAGGCCGCTAGGGCCGGTGGAGTTGCTTTGTCAAACTTTCTCGGGGACGGGCACGGCGCGGGGCCCCGGTGACGCACGGCCACCGGCGCGAGGTGGGCTCCCAGGGTGGGCGCGAGAGCTGGGGGCCGGACGGGTGCGGAGGGAAAGAAAGAGGAGGAAGGAGAGCGGGGAAGGGGAAGCGGGCGGGCGGGCGCGCGGCGAGGCCTAGCGGGCCGCGGGGAGGGCGCAGCGCGGCGGCGGGGCGGGTGGGGACCCCGCGCGCGCGGGTGGCTCCGCGCCTACCTTCCAGGTAGCAGCTGGAGGACGAGGACAGCCCCTTCTTGGATTTGCAGCCCACCAGCTTCAAGCAGATCTCCAACATCTTCCCGCGCCGGTGGCGTCGGGCTGCGGCGCCCGGCTCGGCCCGCGCGCGCCCTGGGGCCCCGGCCCCGCCAGCCCGAGCTCAGCGCCGCCCGCGGGTCGGGACGCCTGTAACAAAGGGCCCGCGCGGCGCCGCCAGCCGCCGCCCCGCCCCGCCCCGCCCCGCCCGGCCCGGCCGCCTCCGCTTAACCCTCTCCTGGCCGCGCCGGCTCCACGCCCGGCCCTGCAGCTTCCCTCGGCGCTGGAAGCCCGGCGGGCGCACACCTGACCCCCCGCCCCGCCCCGCCGCCCGGATCTGCACCTCTTCCCACGCCTCGCGCGTCTGCACGGTGGCACGCGACATCCCCCACCTGCACCGCTCCTGGGAGTTCCACCGGGCAGGGGCACGGGGCAGGGGCACTGTGCCACGACGCGAGCCCTGTGTCCGGAGAACGTTGGTGGAAATGCACATTCCTCTGGAGTGACCAGTACGGCCTGTTTTCATCCAGCGAGTGTGCTGGGATGGAGGCTAACGCAGTGGGCGTCTGAGGAATGAAGAGTCAGGGAGCTGGAATCCACACGACAACCACACAAGTATGGGGCCCGCTGATCCAGCCGTCCATCTGGACCTGGAGACTGCTCCGACCGCGACTGCATCCCTCCTCGCTTTATTTTCTCCGACAGATAACTTTCCCCCTTCTTTGGTGAGTGCCCCGGGGTACCACTGTTTAAAATCCACTGCACTGCTGGGCCGGGGTCAAATCTTTTCAAAACTCGGATTTAGACTTCTTGCAAACAATAGTAGAACATAAAGCAGCAACCATCGCAGTAATGTGTTACTGGCATGAGCCCAGAAACCTAGATCAGTGAGAAACAATGAGAACCCAAACCACCGAGTCATGATCCTGATTCTTCATGTGAAAAAACAATGCCCAAGCTGGGCATGGTGGTACACTCTTGTAACCCTGGCACTTGGAGGCTGGGGCAGGAGGATCCCAAGTTCTAGCCCAGGGTGGGCAACTTAGCCACTTAGTGAAAGCCTGTCTCAAAAAATAAAAAGGACTGGGGATGTAGCTCTGTGCGAAGGCCCTGGGTTTAATCTCCAGCACCAGGGAGTGGGGGCGGGCAGAAATGGACTCAACCCAGGTCTGCCTGCCTCTAGGGTCAGGCTCCTGACCAATGGATCGGGCTGCCCCTTCCTACGGAGAATCTATCTTCCAGGTAAATTAAAGCATTGGATCTCTACATCTTTAATCAAATAACTAAGGTCTTCATTATGTGTTCCAGAGAAAGCCTGGGATAAGAGCCCTGCTGCCTGCTAGCGTATCCTGCAATGACAAAAACCCGACTCTCTCTGGTACACCAGGCATGGCTAAGACACGGATCTTCACTGAGGTCTGCCAAAAACGGCACGTAAAAATTTAAGGTTGGCCTGGATGTGACCAGTGACATCACGGGGTGGCTCAGTCAGGATGCCACTGCCTTAACACTGGTGCCTGGTACCAGGTCAGGCCTCTTGAGCACCCAAGAAGGCACTGTGAGGGACGCACGCTGGTCCCATCACCTGGAGACACACGGCTACAGAGCCCCAGGTGACAAGTACGCTGATAGTGGATGCTTTCTGGGTCACGGGAGACACTGTCCTGCTCACCAGCCTGCATGTAATGGCTGCTGATTTGTTTAGCATTGTTTTGAATAACATGTAACAGGACAGGTATTGCCAAGAATAACACTCAGAAGGGTGCCACCAGTACAAACAAGCGAAAAAATGCAGTGTCTGTTTTGCTGCCATTTTGGAAAGTTCAAGGGCCTTGGATCAGACTATAAAAAGTCTGTCATTGTATAGCATTTCAGATTAAAGGGCTATATTCAGACTGGCAGCTCAGTGCCAAGAATTACACACTAATAGGCATTTTTGAAATTCTAATCGTATCCTTGAATACTAACCATTAATACAGGCCAAGGCATTTATTCACATGTGCTTTACTTTACATTGGGGTATGAGTTTATTTTTAAAAGCTAATGACTATTAATAATATTCTGCCCTTTAAGTCTAAAATGAACTTATCCTCTTAAAAATGAGTAATGCTTATAAATTGTCCAAATCATTTAAAATTTAGCTTTAAAAGCACACATCAGCAGGTCTGACAAAACACTCTGAATTAGTGGCAATATATATCGAAGATATCGCCTAATGCATACTACTGTATCAATCCGGGATATAGCTTTCCAGGTACAGCTTTTGATGTCTTTGAAACTTGTTGGCAAGATACAAAAAGCACTGCGTACAAGCAAACGGTCTCAACCTTCTCACCGAGGGAAGAAGGATTCCTCGAACCACCTTAAAACCTAAAAATCATTAATTTAAAAAATAAAGAGGAAAAAAAAAACCCAAAGAGATATTAAAAGAATGTGGACTGACTTGTTGGCTATGTTACATTCAGTTTGGGAAAGGAAGTCTTTTATCGGGCATCCTGTATGTTCCAGGCACTTGTGCGCCTCACAACAATCCCATTAATGTTGTCGTTTAATCCCATTTCATGGGTAAGGAGAAGAGGGAGGATAAGAAGGGAATGCACACAGGTAGAAGGTAGTGAAATAAAAAGGCCCTGGATTTCCAAAATGGCACAAAACTTCAACTGAAGTGGAAGAAGGATAATATGATCAAGATCAGAGGATGGGATAAAAACCAGAAACTTGGGAAAATGTGGTTTTTTTGGTTTTTTTTTGGTGGGTACCGGGAGTCGACCTCAGGACCTCGCACTTGCCAGCAAGCGCTTATGCTGCTGAGCGATATCACCGGCCCAGGAAAATGTGTCTTAAAAGAAAAATAACTCAGGATATAAAAGCTTTTTAAAAATATTTTAGGGTCAGGATGTAGCTCAGTGGTACAGTGTTTGCTGAGCATGCGTGAGCTCTTGGACCCAGGACCCAGCGTTTCCACCTCAACAAAGGAAGGAAGGAAGGAAGGAAGGAAGGAAGGAAGGAAGGAAGGAAGGAAGGAAGGAAGGAAGGAAAGGAAGAAGGAGGAAGGGAGGAAAGAAGGGAAGAAGGAGGAAGGGAGGAGGAAGGAAGGAGGGAGGAAGGAAGGGACCGAGCCTTAGTAAAGCACGTGAGCGGATCAGTATTTCTAAAAGCACGGCTCGTGGGGCACCTGTGAGCAAGCTTGGGCACCGCTTTGAGCGTGGATTCGTGGTCTCCAGCCTAACAGCGGCAGAACATACGGACTGAGCTGTTTTAAGTGGCCCAGATGATCAGATATGTGTGGGGAGCACAGAAGACCGCTGCCTTGGAACAAGGAACGTTTGCTGTTTGTTGTTACTGGGAAGAGGACAAACAGGAATGGATATTTCTAAAATTTATTCATTTGAAAGCAATTTCTGAACCTAAGAAATGCTACTGAAGAAGTTACTAGCACAGGACTCTTCTCTGAAGAACTTTTTTTTGGGGGGGTACTGGGACTCGAACTCAAGACCTTGCACTTGCCAGGCAGGCACTTGTGCCACTGAGCTGTAAGATTTTAAGAGATTGAATTTTTTAAAATATAGAGTTCAGTCCTCTTAAAAGAAAAACGCAGCCGGCACCTACCATGGCAGGGAGGCAAGAGAAGGAGACATGGGACTCAGCTCTCCTTAGGGCGGGAAGTCCGGGTTGAGTGCGGGGGGAAGGGAGACAGGTGAATCCGACAGGAGGGCTGGTCGGGACACACACAGCCACAAGACCCTGCGCTGCCGGAGCCCTGCCGGTACCTTTGAGACGTGCGTGTGCGGTTTCCTGAGAAGGCCCACAAACCCCACTGTGTCTGAACGCAAAGCCTGCCGGGTTCCCCAGCTCCGTGGGCCCGGTGTCTCTCCAGCTAAAGGATAAGACAGCTTGAGGGAGTCTGTCAGCCGCATTGTTTTTGCTGCCTTCGCTCATCCCTTCAAGTCTCATAAAGAGACTATGAAGTAGACAGCACCATTGGTTGGTCAGGAGGGTCACCGAGGCCTGGTGACTCTGGCCTGGTCAAACCAAGCCACAGGGGAGGCCAGAGTGGGGTTGACTGAGCTTTGATGTCACGCAGGCTTTGTTCTGAAGCTCGGACCGGCCATGCCCTGTGCTGTACCTGTAAGGGCTCAGCCTGCTCGTCTGTAACACGGGAGGTTTGTCAGGCACGTGGCTGTCTCGCTCAGGTCTGAAGACTAGAAACAGTGCATGGAAGTGGCCCGTGCACGTCGGCTCTTCTTACTTTCAAAGGAGTCTTACCCTTGCAGGGCACGGTCTGAGTTCCTGCCTTCAAGTCACCAGGACTAAGTCAAGGGCTCCCATGAACAACAGTGACACGTGAAAATGACTCCAAAAGGCACAGGCTGAGGGCGTAAGTCTGGAGGTTTTCCAAGGGACAAGGAAATCAATTTATTTTCTGAAGGGAAAAAAACACTAGCTGTGGTTAGGAGTGGCCACCCGGGCTCAAATGTCACAGAGCCCCGCCTTTCATTTTGTAGCAGGACGCCAACCCTATCCCTGCATCTTCCCCTGGCCCTTCCAGCCCAGGAAGCAGTGCGCAGGCTGCACTGATGATGGCCCTGCCCATGACTGGACTGTCCCCGTTCCCGTGGGATTGCCAAGGCTACCTTCTCAGTTGGGGGCCAAATCTGAACTGCTTGAGAGTAGACCGACTTTCTAGAAAATCTCAGTAGAATGGCTTTATTTTTTCCCAGATGGAGCAAACTATTAGCATGCCCACATTAATGTTTAATTATTTTTTATTTTTATTCAAAGTGATATATACACAGGGCTAGAAGTCAAACACTAAAAGTCTCCTAATAGTCTTGTAAAAAAAAAAAAAAAAAAGGACTAAAAATAGTTCTCAAAGAGTCTTATAACAAAAACCAGCAGTCCCACTCACCTTTTTCCCCAGAGGAAGCCTCCTTCGGATTTCCAACTAACATCCACACCTTGGTGTCTCTAACTCATAAGCTTTACATCTACTAACTTATTATAGTAGCATTATACTGTCATTATCCCCAACCCCCCCCAAACTGTGAAATCACACTTTTGGTTAAACCAGTAGTTGATGTTTACATTATGACAATGTAAAGATTGTTCACTGCTCAGCCAATAATACTCTATGTATGTTTCCTTTATTATACAACTTTGTTTATCCTGAAAATATACTGATTACTTTTTAAATTTAATTAGTCTTTTGTGCAGCTACTATTAATTTCTCCCCCCAGATACTTCAGAGATTTGGCAAAAAACCTACTGGTATTTTTTCCAAACACTAAAACACTTCCAATAGTCTCAATTCCGTTTATTGACCTACTTGTATATTTTACTAGAATTCCTCATCCAGTAGCTTTGGGGTGTGTGTGGATTGCGGGTACATGTCTAAAAATACCTGTCTCTACATTGATAGTTTGGCTGGGTATAAAATCCTAGGTTGAAAATAATTTTCCCAACTGAATTTTGAAGATGATTTCGCCACTATTTTCTACTTTGTGTTGTCTTTCAGAAATGTAATCCTATTCTAATCCTTAATAAATGGTTTGCTTTGTTCTGAAATTTCACAATGTCATATATTATGCTGAGCACTTAGAGGGTTCATCCAGTCAGAAGATTTAAGTCATTAGCTTAGAAACACACTTTTCTAAACTCTAAAAATTGTCCTTGGGGCCGGGGGTATAGCCCATTGGCACGGCGCCTGCCTGGAAAGCACAAGGTCCTGAGTTTGATTTCCGGTTCCAAAAAAAAAAAAATTGCCCTTATATTTGTTGTCTCCTAACTTGTCCACCATTTATCATTATATCTTCATCATTATTATTGTCTTTCTAGAATTCCTACCAGATGGATACTGAAGCCCTGGAACCAAGCATCTGATTTTCTCACTTGCTCTTTCTTACTGTCCCTGTCTTTGTCTTTATGTTCTACATTCTGAGACAGACCATTTTTCAAGTCTTCCATAGAATTTTAAATTTTGGCTACGTTTTCAATAGGAAAGAACTCGTTCTTATTGTGATTGTTACTGTTTTTAATAGCATCGTGGTGTTTGATGTCTGCAATATCCAAGGATCTGAGGATAGCAAAAAACAGTTCTTTTGAACACCTCATGTTTCCTGCTATCTTTATTTCCACCAAGTTCCTATTTTCTGTGTGTTTGTTTTACTCTTAATTATGCCAGAGATTTCTCTAGTGTCTAGGGCAGTGTGGCTGTCCATTCATTATACAGGAGCGAGGAACTAAAAAGATTAGAAGTTCTTAGCGCGGAAGGGGCACGGAGCCTGGCGGCTTCGATGAGAGGAGACAGTGAGCGAGCCTGTTCATCAAGAGGACCCCAAATGCTGGTGTCTGGAGGGCTCTTCAGAGCGCCATTCAGTTTTTTTCTCCCTAAAAAAGAATATTTCAATCTCTGCGCTGTAAGAGCCCTGTCTAGCAGACACAGAGGGGTCTGAGATGCTGTTACTCGGTATGCAGACTTTAACAAACCCAAATCCGCTCTTCCCTACCCTGCTGTTTTCAGCTGCCGGCTCACCTGGACCCATGTTAGGGTGAGGCTCCTGCACCCGGAGCCTTCACGGACACTTCCTGGACTTCCCTAGTCTAACGGAGGTGAGGACAGGTGGCCATCAGGGTTGGGGAGCAGCTCAAAGAATCTAGCACCCTTTTACTGGATTTCAAGTGATCCCCTAGAGCCAGCCTCAGCCTCGCCCCTCTTTCTGTGTACCAAAGCCTCTGGCCTCTGAGCTTTCCTCAGGTTCTGAGCAGCGCCCCAGCTTTCTCTCAGAAGTGAGGCTTCGCATCTGCACTTCCACTAATTCTATGAGCACTCTTGGCTGTGATCCATTTACAAAAACACGCCTGCCTTTCTTGTCCACTACTCTGTCCACTACTCTCTCCTTTTGGGTTCCCTTTGCTCTTATGCACCTTCACCTTAAAAAATTCTTTTTGTCATTTCAGTGGGGGTGGGGGATGGAGATAAATACAGGCCTTTTAACATTAATCATTTTTAATCAAAATCTACTTTGTCCATCTTACAGATGACACAACTGTGGCACAGACAGGTTGAATAACTCAACTAGGCCACACAGCATGTTAGTGGCAGAGCCAGGAGAAGAACCCAGATCTCCAAATTTCCTTGTTAATTTTTTTTCCCATTACATGACATCCAGTAGAAGAGCCCATAATTAAGAACTGACAGACAAGTTTTAGGCACTAAGCTGAAGAACTATTTAAAATTTGTTGTAGGTGAGCATGGTGGTGCACACCTGTATTCCCAGCACTCGGGAGGCTGAGGCAGGAAGATCTTGAGTTCGAGACCAGGCTGGGACACACAGTGTGTTCAAGGCCAGCCTGAAATGCATATTGAGACCCTGTCTCAAAAAATGAACAAAAGTAAGTAATAAATAAATAAAATTTGTTGCAAACTGCAGGTCTCAAATCTTAATTTGGCTGCTGCTGAAGAAACAAACCACCGAACTCCAAATTTTTAAATCCAGTTACAACAGTGCATCTTAAAGCTTAATTATAAACAGATATTATTAAATAAAAATAGTTTGAGTTATTCTTACTAAACTCTAAGTTCTTGAATTTAAAGGGATTTTACATGTTTTCATGAAATGTCTTTGTTAACTTCCGTTAAAAATTTGTTAATTTCGGTTAACTTTTATGGTAAGTGCCAAATTTACTTTCAATCACTAAAAGTCTTGTTTGCTTCTAATCTGAATATTGAATACAGATTAAGATATCTATAAAACAGATCAAAAATAGCAATGTTACAGCTTCACTGCAATAAAGAAAAGCAAGGTCGTGAAAAACCTAAAAGCTTTAAAAACTATTATCTGTGTAATAAGACTTCTCATAAGGTAAGCTGGGGCTCGCTAAGTAGAAACAGCTCATAACGTCCACGTACTGGTTATTAACGTTCTGTCTCCTTTGGTTTTCCAACACCAGCACTGAGCTTGGCTCCCTGAGGTTTTTGTTAACTCCGAATTGGTAACTAAGGGTTAATTTTTTCCCTCTCTTTCTCTAAGACTAAAAGAATCTGCGGAGCAGCAGAGCAGGCCTGGGAGATCGCATTACCATTGGGGGTGGGGAGAAGGCAGCTGGAGGGGAGCGAGAGAGGGCTAGAAGGGAAAGAAAACAAGTTGTCTAAACCTCCCC
Source organism: Erethizon dorsatum (assembly GCA_028451465.1). NCBI lineage: Eukaryota > Metazoa > Chordata > Mammalia > Rodentia > Erethizontidae > Erethizon > Erethizon dorsatum. The sequence goes on from CM051822.1 coordinate 5,391,732, forward strand.
ACAGTGTAAAACCCAGCAGGGATTAGGAGGCGATGGAGGAGCCGAAGTTTACCCAAGTGTTCCCCCCAGGCAGCCAAAACGGGCTGTGAAAGTATAGGATGCCTCCGTCTTAGGGTCCTCAGCAGCCCAGGGCTGTCCCAGGGAAAGCAAAGTTCCTGGTAATTGTTACCAAAGCTCGGAAGGCTGGAAAGGAGATGCTAAAGGAGAGTTCATGTTTGTTTCTTCAAAATGTTCAGAACTAATTTGTCTTGTTGTCAAGGTTTTAAACACACCAGAGGACAAATGCAATCAGCAGAGTTCTTCCCTGCACTTGTCAGAAATGACTGCTGTCCTCAGAGAAGCCGGGGGCTCTTTCTCGTCCCTACAGCAACTCGTCCTGACCTGGGAAAGAGGCTGCTTTTATCAGGAGGCCTGCGCTGAGGGTGGAGGAAAGGGCCTGGTCAGGGGTTGGGAGGCCCCTGAAAAGGAAAGTGCCAAACAGAGCTATGCTCCCATGTGCCACCTCCGTGCCGGCGGGTGCAGAAGACCGGTGTTCCGTACAGCAACTCCGGGCCCAGATTTATTCTCCGAGTTATCTGCACGTTCCCTAACGTGACAGTGCACTGTGTGTCCACCTGACTGGGCCACGGGGTGCCCAGACATCGGCTTAGTTCCAGGGGTGCCAGTGAGAGTGTTCGTAGAAGAGATGAATACTGGGATGGGTGGGCCACCCAGGTGCAGAGCCTCTACCACTGCAGATGGGCACCTTATCTGCTGAGGGCCTGAGCAAAAACACGAAGGCAGAGGAAGGAAGGCTGGACTGGCCCTCCCTCTGCCCGGCCACCTAGGCAGGGACACCCACCTCCTGCCCTCGGTGCTCCTGCTTCTCAGGCCTTCAGACTCACGGGAACCCACACAGGTGCCCGTGGCTCCCAGGCCTTCAAACAACGCCATCCACTTTCTGGGCCTCTGTGATCGCATGAGCCAAGGCCTTCTAACAGCCCTCTTTATAGGCCAGAGGAGATATGGGATGTTGGTCTTAGAGGTAGATGCCCACTGCTGGTTCCATGTCTCCGAAGAACTCATTAATACACGGAGCAATAATACTCCATGTTTGGGGCAATTTCTATGAAGAATACTGGTGCAATTCTAAAACAATAGTAAAATGAATTCCTCAAAAGGGTTAGGTTGCCAGGGTGTGGTGGCGCACACCTGTAATCCCAGCACTCGGGAGGCTGAGGCAGGAGGATCACTGTGAGTTTGAGGCCAGCCTGGGATACATAGTGAGTTCAAGGCCAGCCTGCGTTCCATAGTGAGACCTTGTCTCAAAAGACAAAACAAAAAACAAAGTAAAACAAAAGCTTTAGGTTGACAGTAACCTATCAGCAGAGGTGGTGAACCTATGGCATACGTGTTGTTTTTCTTTTCACACAAAAGATGTTAATGTATGAGTTGTTTTTTTCTAAACTAAAACCTCAATATTCAGGTTGAATTGCAGTGTTGGCACTTTGTGGTAAGTGGGTTCTGGGTTACGCTTTGGGCACTGCCTCTAAAAGGTTCACCATCGCCGAGCTATATGTCCTGTGATAAAAACTGAAAGGAAATCCCACGGAGACTCGTTCTAGGAAGCCCCAAGCCTACCATGGCCTTCAACATCTGTCCTCCTTGCTTGCCCTCGGCCCTTAGTTTGCCCTCAGCCTTAAGGCTTTAACCCTTAAGTTTTGGATGGACACACGATCCCAGAAAAAAGACAACAGTCCCCAGCCTCTCTTCAGCTAGGGATTCCCACGTGACTAAGTTTGTGCCACCACACGTGTGCAAAAGTGTTGTGTGCAACTGCTGGGTCAGGTTCATAAAAGGAACGGCAAGTGTGCCCATCTTCTTTGGCACGACCACCAAAGAAGTAAAGAAGGACAGTGCCGCCTTGGCTCACGAACTCGAATCTTTCCATGATTTGGTTGCACACCGCGTTGGATGGGAATGGAATCAAATTCAACGGTTAGGTTCAATGTTGAGCGTATGGGGAAATTTGATTGGGTTCTTGTCCAGTTCAGTTTTCAACCAGAATTGTGGAAAGAATTAAGTTCGTGAACTGAGGTGCCACTAAATGGAGATGAAAATCACACTGAGATACTACGTTAAATCCAACGGTGGCTATAATGAAACAACACACACCGCCAAGTGTTAGGAAGACACACAGAAATGGGAACACTCACGCCTCGCTGGTGAGAGTGTACTGTCACTTTAGGAAACATTTGGCAGTTTCTTAAAAAGTTAAACATAAAGCTTTCTCTAAGTCCCAGCAGTTCCACTCCCAAGAACCTACCCAGGAGAAATGGAAACATGTCTACACAGAGACTTGCACGTCAATGTCTACAGCAGCATTACGCATGATGGCCTCGAACTGGAAGTAATCCAGACTCGACTGGTGAATGAATAAACAAAATGTACATTCAACCAGTGGAATAATATTCAACGAGCATAGGGGGTGAGGCACTGGCACATGTTACAGTGCAGATACGACACAGAGAAAAAGCTGGTCACAGAAGATGGCATCTTGTAGAAAACCGTTCACAGGAAACATGCGGACAAGATGCATCTACGAAAGCAAATGCAGGGCTGCCCGGGGCTGGGGCGGGAGCAGGCCTGGGTGCGGAGGAACCCAGGGGTCCTCTGGGGATGGTGTAACTGCCTGGAACTAGATCATGGTTATGTGCACAGTCTATAAATTTACACTGCATTATAGTGTACAATAAAACGGTACATGTTACAGCATGTAAATTATACCTCAGTAAAGCTGCTAATAATGAAGTGGAAAAAAGCAATGTGTTCTATGATTTTGAGCCCCTTTTCTAATTGGATGTCATACGTGGACAAAAGATTAGAAATCCCCCAGTGTGGCTGCTGGGATCCAGGCTCTGAAGATAAAAACACTAACCTATTGCAGGGTATGGTGGTGCCCACCTCTAATCCCAGCTCCTCGGGAGGCTGAGGCAGGAGGACTACAAGTTTGAGGCCAGCCTAGGCACCTTAGCAAAACCCTGCCTCAGAATTAAAAAATTAAAAAGGGGCTGGAGATGTAGCTCAGTGGACAGCACTTGTAGTATGAATCCCTAGGTTAAGCCCCATGAGCACAAAAATAATTTTTAAAAGATCAAGCTCTGCATGTTGCTAGTACTTGGCTTAGTTAGAGATTCTTCTAATGAGAGAGTCGCAGCAGTTCTGGGAGAATCAACAGTAAACCATTCCAACTGCTTCTGACACCTCTCCCTGCGCCAGTACTGTGGGACTCTGCTAAGCAGTGTGGGGGGCAGGGCTGTCCACGCACACACAAGATGCTCAAGACTGAGGGACCGGGGAGACCGAGCTCAGAGCAATGACAGTAAGGACACGGGAACCCCAGGCACAGGTTGCAGCCACCGGCCGCACGTGGACAGTGTCGATAGCACCTGTAGCTCCACGGCGACACGGAGGGCTCCCACGCCTAACCACAGCCCCGCCCGCATCTTACGGGCGGCCACTCAGGCCCAACAGTTCAGTCTCTCAGGGAATTAGCTGAGGTTGGAATGTTTAGAAGATTTATGATCTATTGAGGAAAATGTCTAGGTAGCAAATATTACGCCTCCAAAGTGCGGAGAAGGAGAGGCAATCAGGTAAATATTGGGATTAATTAGCAACAACTATTTCATGAGTGGTAAGTTTACACTAAACAAAAGAATCACAAAAATCAATCAATAATTCTCAACACCGTGCAGCCCTTTCCCTTCCATTTTCTTCTTTGCTCTCCAAAACAACCCAGGGAAGGCGAGGGGAAGGACACTCGTCCTCCATAAAGTGGCACTGACCAAAGGCCACCGAGGAGGAGTCACAAAAGATCAGAAGCAGAGAAGCCAGGCCTCTGCAGCTGAGACCCCACTAACGATGAAAACACGCGGATGCCGCACGCCGCACCAGCCATGCCTGGAAAAAGAGCAATTACCCCAGCGGAGTTAGGAACGGTTCTGCGTTAAGAAAACCAGGGCTTTTTCATCGCTTCTTGGTCCCATCTGACTCACATGGCCCTTATAAAATTCCTGCCTCGTCATGATGGACTTGGGAATGGTGCGTTCACTCGACAGCCATTCTAGGGGCAGTGGTGATGGACAGGACACTGCCTGGCCTGCAGGGATGCACAGTGCTGAGAGACGACGGGGAGAAGGAAAGAATCACACAGGTAAGAAAAACGCAATGACCCGGGGCCCGGGAGGAGAGGCCGATTCTGCTAAAGACATCAGGAAAGGCTTCCGGGGGAGAACCCAGTGCTGGGGTTTGAACGTGTCCCCAAAAGTCTGTGCTGGAAAATTCATTCTCAGGGCAACAGCGTCAGAGATGTCGAGGTCACGAGGGCCTGGATCCACACCAACTCTAAAAGGGCGTGTGCCCGCCAGTTTACTCTCTTGCTCCCTCTCCCTTGTGCCCCACCCCCGGGAGGCACAGCAAGAAGGGCCTCACCGGCACGGGCCTCTTGATCCTGGGCTTCCCAACCTCGAGTCAAAGGAAACTTCTGTTCACTGTAAATGACCCAGTCTGTAGTCCGCAAGATGGACAAAGACAAACAGTAATGCAGAAACAGTGGAGACACTTCCTTCTACCACTCTCCTTCCAGAGCTGAGCGATCAGCTAAGAACACACGAGTGACCCTCACACATGCTGAACCGGTCCCCACAAGGGTGCAAAGGAAGATCTTTGGAACAAATGGCACTGGAACACCAGACACCCATACGCACAATGATGACTCTCGATCAACACCATGCACAGTGTACAAAATTTAATGAACTATTAAAATGAATTAAAAGCCTCCAAGTTCCATACAAACATAAAATTTCTGAAACCTTCAGAGAAATAATTGATACATTGGGCTTTGTTAAAATTTATAACTTCTCTTCTAAAGACTGTTTACTCTCTGTTTCATTCTCCGTGACAGTGAAAACACAAGTCATGGAATGAGAGAAAATACCAAGTGCTGGCAAGAATGTGGAACAACTGATGGGAATGCAAATTGGGAGGAATTGCTGGTGAGAATGCAAAATGGTAGACTGTACAAGAGTGTGGCAGCTCCTCACAAGTTAAGCCTACACTTACATAGGACGTAGCAATTCCACTCTTAAATTATTTACCCAAAAAGCTGTATGTGAATGTTTACAATGGATTTATTCACACTCACAAAAAACTGGAAACAATTCAAATATACTTCAATGGATGAACGGATAAATACATTGTTGTACATCCATATAGTGGAACACTACTCAGCAATGAAAAGGAATAAGTCATTGCATGCAACATCAAGGATAACTGTTAAATGCATTCTGATTCAAAAGGTTGTATGATTTATAATTATTCCTATGATATTTGCAATAGGCAAAATTCTAAGGACAGGAAATTAAGCAGCAGTTGCCAGGGATGGGAGGATGGGTTGACAACAAAAGATGAAGGAAATGAGGGGGTCACAGAATGGTTCTATATCTCAAGTGTTGTGGCAGTTACATAACTATAGGCATTGTCTGTACATTAAACTGTATGTCAAATGGGTAACTTTTACTGCATGTAAACTCAGTGAAAAGTAGAACAGTAGAAATTACTGAATCCAAGGAACAGAAAGAAAAATGACTAATGAGCATAAGGGACCTGTAGGGACCATTGTGTGGGTCACTATAGGTATTGTGGGAGTCCTAGGAGGGGAGAGAGAGACAAAGTGATTACAAGAACAGTAGCCCCCAACTCCCGGAATCCGATGAAAGACACAACACCCGAGAAGCTCGGTGAACTTTAAGTAGAAGGAATCCAGAGGCCCACACAGGACTCATTCTAGCCAAGGCGTCAAAGGCAAAGACAGGATTGTGAAAGCAGCATGAGAACCAGCTTGTCACATACAAGGGACCCTCAGTAAGATCATCAGTGCACTTCTCACCATAAACTCGAGGGGCCAGAGGCAGTGGGCTGAAATATTCACCGTGCTGAAAGAAAAACACTACCAACAAGAAGCCTGTATCTAGCAAAACCATCCTTCAAAAGAAAGGCAGCAGTTAAGACGTTCTCAGATTCGTTACCACGGGACCTGTGCGGTCAGCTGTGGAAGGGAGTCCTGCAGCTGGAACGAAAGGACACTGCGCGGTAATCCAAAGGCATAGGACAAAATAAAGATCTCAGCAAAGGCAAACGCGCGGGCGATTATAAAAGCCAGTACTGTCAACTGTCTCTAACTGTACCCTGTGTTTCTATATAATTTGAGACTAACACATATCTTAAAAATTTAGTTTATGCTTTGGACACACAATATATAAAGATGTAATTCTGTGACATCGACAGCCAAAGAGAACCGGGACAGAGATACAAAGATGCAGAATTTTCTCGTTGTTGAGGTTCTAGTCAGAATGTTATAAGGATGCTTAATGTAGTCCCCACGGGTCTTGTTTTTTGAGTCAGGGTCTCAAACTCCTGCCCAAACTGGCCTTGAACTCCTGGATCAAGTGATCTTTCTGCCTCAGACTCCCGAGTAACTGGAATACACTTGCCTGCCTCCTCGCCCAGCTGTCCCGCGTCCTAGTTCTGTCTGTGCGGCTGTAACAGAATACCAGAGAGTGGGTGTTTATGAAGCATTCACTTTTCACAAGTCTGCAGGCTGCGAAGTCCAGACTGAGGAGTCCAGATCTGGTGAGGGCCTGCTTGCTGTGTCTCCCATATGGAAGGGCAGAGAGAAGGACAAAGGAGGAGAGAGAAGGGGATAGAGAGCGAGGAAAAACAAGGGACCAACTCATCCTTTCACAAGTAATCCACTTCCCCAGTGGCAGGGCCATCCCCACAACAATGGCTTTAGTCCCCTCCTGAGGACAGTGCCCCGTGGCCCAACACCTCCTATCAGGCCACACCTCCCAATGCCAAGACAACTGAGCATCACGTTTCTAACATGTGAACCGTGGGGGACATGTTTGAACCCTACCACCAAAGTAACCACAAAGAGAACAGCTGCAGAATATGCACAAAAGAACATGAGAAAGGGACTGAAATGTTAGGAAAGGACCTGGACTGCACAAAAATGGTTCCTATGGTCAATTTTATAACTGCATTTCACAATTTTAAAAATTGGTAAAAATGACAGTAACACTGTTCTCTTCCTCAGGGGAGTCCGCTGCTGTAGCCCAGCGTCAGGGCGTCCCTGCGAAGGGCTCCTCTGGGAACTCTGCAGAGGGCCCCTCCCTGAGTGACGTGGCTGGAGGGAGTGAGCGACCTTGGAGGAAGGCTGTGGTCTGTGTCATTTGGTCTCTTTCCCTCTGGTTCCTTCTGCCCTCCAGACCCAAAGCGGGAAAGAGAGCAGAAGTCCGAAGAGCACTAACAGGTGGCTCGCTCCCCTGGCCCCCCAGGTGGTAGAGACCCACGGTGCATGTGGAAAATCCTTCTCCAACACAAGCCTCCCTCCTCAGCTGGGAGAGCAGTGGTGACCATGGAGGACAGGCAGCCTCGGTGCAGGAATGAAGCCTGGAAGGCTCTCTGGGGCTGCGTGAGACACTGCCCGGCTCTGGGCCTCTCTCCCCGCATTGTGAAGGCTAAAGAAGGTGGCTGTTACCACCTGCCCTGGCTCTCAGTCTGTGCCCTAAGATCTAAGGTAAGCCCCCTGTTTCTCCTTGTGGAGGACCTGTGGAAAATGACCACTGATACTGTCTTGACTAGAAAGAGAAGTTTGCTAACCTCCAAACACCCAGCCACGGGCTCCCTTAATGCGCCTGTCTCCACCACCAAGCACCACGTAATGGAGAGCTTTAGGAGGCTCCAGGCCACGGCAGGACAAGGGGCAGGGCTCTGGCGAAGTGCACAAAGGAACTGGACGCTCACCCTAGCTGGCTGCGATCGAGCACCCTGACTCACATCTCAGCACGTCCAGAGCAAGCGATCCAGACGACCTTGTGAAACGCAGTGTCGGGCATGGGTGCCCGTCCTCCCGCCAGCAGCGACAAGCAGCTGAGGGGTGGGGGACATCGGGCCTGCACAGGGCCCCCAAGAACTGAAGGCACCATTTACTTCACCCTCGGCCCTCCACTCTTCGAAGTGACACAGTTGTCTTTAACTCTGTCCTGGAGTTGCGCGTCACTGAAGGAATGCGAGCTGCTGCCCCTGTGCAGTGTCCACACATCTGACTCCCTGTGCTCAAGAAGCCCGTGGGGAATCTGGCAATATTCAGTACCTAGCAAAACTGCAAACGCATTCGCTCTGACCCCTCAGTTCTACTGCTGGGGATTCACTTTACAGACTTACCCACACACACGAATAACACACACACACACACACACACACACACACGTTAGATGGATGGAGACGCACATAGGCGCCTGTGTGTTTCCGTGGACACAGTGAACGCGTCCTCGTTAAGTTAAACTCTGGGTTAGCCTTCCAGATGGGCACATCAGGAGCGGGTGGGAGATGGGACGCTTTCCCAGAAGGATGCAGGTGTTTCTGTGAAAAGGAAACTTCAGATTCGCAGATTCCTTCCTAACCTTTCCAAAAGCCATGCAGCCCGACAAAGATGACAATGAAGCAAAGACTCAAGACTGTGCCCAGCTCGCAGTCGATTCCTGCGGGGCTGGGATGGCACCGGAAGGGGTGCAACAGAGGCGAGACAGGAGCATGACTGCAAGTCAAAGGGTTCCTCCGGCTGCTACAGGGAGAAGAGACAGGAGGGCACACTGGCAGAAACGGGCAAAAGGCCGGAGGCGAATGAAGTCACCCACGTGAGGGACGAGAGGCGGGACAAGCAGAGGGCGTGAAATGTGGATGTGAAGTCACAGAGAACTGAGAGACCGATGTGGGGTTTGGGAGAAAAACAGGATCAGGGAGACTCCACAGTTACTGGCTCAGGCAACAGGAAGATGGAACTGGGGAGGAAATGAGTATTCACATTTGGGGACAAGATGAGGAGTTCTGGGTTTGTTTTTTAATAGCTTTACTGACCTAAAAAAAACCCTGTACATATCTGAGTTGTATGAACTAGTGAGTTTTAGCCTGTATATACTTGTGAAACGATCACACAATCAACATAATGTGTCACATTATCTATTGTCTACAAAAACTTCTTCGTGTCCCTTTGCAATGCAGTATACTCCTGCCCTTTCCCTCTCATCCCCAGCCAGCTACTGAGCTGCTTTAGGCTACCAAGGATTGGCCTGCATTTGCCATCAGGCATTACACGCTCTTTCTGTCTGGCTTCTTTTAGTGAGAGCATAAGGACTGTGGGTTTTGTCAATGTCATTACCCGGATCAGTAGCCCAGGACTCCTGTTGCTGGGTAGTGTTCACTGTACAGATAGATACACTATAATCCTTTTATCCGTTATTTACACTGTTTCTAGATTTGGGCTATTACAAATAAAGCTGCTACAAACCCGTGTAAATCTTTGCGTGACTTCATGCTTTCTTTTTTTATGGGCACACACCTGGGAATAAAATGGCTTGGTCATGTGGTAAATATCACATTTAACTTTTTAATAATGAGCCTGATCTCCAAAGTGGCTGAATCGTTTTACATTTCCACCACCAGCATGTTCCACATCCTTAGTGGCACTTAATGTGGTCATGTCTTTTAGCTTCATATATCCTTATTTTATTTCCTTATTATGCGCTGGGGATGGAACCCAGGTCCTTGCACATGCTAGGCAAGTGCTCTGGCACTGAGTTGCACCCTGGCCGCTTCATACCTCCTGACAGGCGCGTGCGCGACCCCACCATGGACTTAGCTGGTATTTCCTTAACGCTCAATGATGCTGGGCATCTTTTCACGTGCTTCTTCTTTTTTTTTTTTTTAATATGCGGGTACCAGGATCACGTGCTTCTTTGCTAACCATCTCTCTGCTTTAGTTAAGTACTTGGCCCAATATTTCAGTCACTTTTAAAAATTGAGTTGTTTTTCATTAATGAGTGGAGAGGTTTTTAACAGACATATTGGGATGCTAATCCTTTATCATATAGGTGTTTTTTAATATTTGCTCCCAGTTTATGACTTGTCTTTACAATATCTTTGGAAGGGCAAAAGTTTTAAGCTTCAATGACATCGATTTATCAATTACTTGAAGGATTGTACTTCTGGGATTGTGTCTCAGAAATCCAAGCCTATTTCTTCAAAAAGTCATGTCAGTTTTTACTTTACTTTTTAGGTTTTTGATCCAGTTTTTGGTCAATTTTTCTACGGTGTAAGATATTGATAGCCAACGGATGTCCAATGTTCCAGCGCCAGCTGTTCAAAAAATTACCTATTTCCCATCAAGTTGCTCTTGCTTCGCTGCAGAAAAGCTTTTGAATATGTACGAGAGGATCTATTTCTAGGCTGCCCATTCTGTTTCATTGATGTCTTTTGATATTAATATGACACTGTTGATTAATTTATAACAAGACTTGAAGTCAGACAATGTCAATCTTCCAATATTTTTGTTAAAAGCTATTTTGGCTAGTTTAGGTCCTTTGTATTTGCATATTAATTTGAGAGTCAGCTGCCTCATTTCTACTGAAAACCTGCTGGAGTTCTGACTGGGATTGCGCTGACTCTATAAATTAATCTGGGAGAGCTAACACCCAGCACTGTCCAATCCCTGAATACAGTGACGTCTGTTAGTCAGATCTAATTTCTCACTGCAATATTTTGTAGTCTTAATTATAAAGTTCTTGCACATCTGTAACCAGGCTTATCCTTAAGTATTTATTGTGCTACTGTAACTGGCACATCTATTTCAATCTCCAGTTGTTTGTTACTAGGATATATAAACATGACTGCTTTTTCTATGTTGAATTCATATTCTGCAACGTGCTAAATTCACTTAAGGTTGCACATCCTTACTCCAAATATCCCAAGTGCTCCAAAATCTGAAACTGAGTGAAATCAGTATTCGAGCAATTTCAGAGTTTGGATTTCAGATTCTCGTGTTAGGGATGATCAGCTGGTAAAGCCTATGCAAACTTCAAAAACTCTGCAATGTGAAACTCTTCTGGTCTCAAGCATTTCAGGTAAGGGAAGGTTAAACCGTGGCAACATTTCTGTAGATTCCATCAGAGTGTTTTTACACAGGCAATCATGTTACAAGACCACAAAGATGTTACCTCCCCCCCCCCTTTTATTGCAGGACTGGAAATAGAATCCAAGGAGTGCTGAGCTATACATCCCGACCCCTCTTTAATATTTTATTTTTAAAGAGGGTCTTGCTAAGTTGCCAGGCTGGCCTCAAACTTGTGATCCTCCTGCCTCAGCCTCCCTAGGAGCTGGGATTACACAAGCTTGTGTCACACACTGGCTTAGTCTTTCCCTTTCAATCCTGATGTCTTTTAGCACTTTTACTAGACTCACTAGAACTGCAGCACAAAGTTGTGTAGAAATGGTGAGAGCTGACTGACATCCTTAACTGGTTTCTGATCTTAGGAGTGGAAAACATTAATTTCTGATAGGTAAATTAGGATTCGAAGGAAATTTCCTCAACCTAATGAAGGACATCTATCAGAAATTAATGTCAGATTTTCCCAAATGCTTGTCCTACGATCGGATTTGCTGCTCATTTGATATGGCTGATTTGCTTGGGTTTTGTTAGGAATAACAAAGGATGCAGGCTTTTGGAATGAGAGTAATGCTGACTTCAAAGAATGAGTGGGGGAAGTAGGGATTCATCAGCCCCTTTTCTCTTTTCTGGGAAGGAGGTGTAGAATTAATGTTACTTCTTCCTCAAATGTTTGGTAGACTTTACCAGTGAAGCAATCTGGTCTAGAGTTTTCTTTGTGGGAACATTTGTAACTACAAACTCAACGTCCTTAATGGATCTGCAGCTCTTTGGATTTTCCATTTCTTCTTGAGTGAACTCTGGTAGTGGGTCTTTCTAGAAAGCTGTTTCTCGACTCCCAGTACCCGCATATTAAAAAAAAAGAAAAAGAAAAAGAAAGTGGTTTATGCTGCTGTTTAATATTCTCTTTTTATATTTTTAAAATTTGTAGAATTTGTGTGATCTCATCTCTTTCATTCCTGATACTACATTTTTGTCCCCCTTCTTTTTCCTGATCAGTCAGGCTATAGGTTTCTAAATTTTATTGCTCTTCTCTAAGAGCTGGCTTTCAGTTTCTGTTTCATAGGTTTCCACGCCAGTGTCTTCTCTTTAACTAGGTTCTCACCAGCCTTCATTTTCATAGTTTCTTATGGTGGGAACCCAAGGTTATTGACTTGGGACCTCTGTTCTGTCCTAATATAGGCATATTAGGGCTACACAAATTTCCCTTTACCACTATCCCATAAAGTTTAAGTGGCACTCATCTTCATTCCATTACAAATACTAACTTCACTTGTGGTTTTTCTTTGACTCCATAGTTGATCTATAAATGTGTTATTTTCCAAGTATTTGGAAGATCTTCTAGATACCTTTCTGTTACTGACTCCTCTTTAATTCCAGAATTCACATTTTCTATGAATTAAATCAGCTTCATTTACTGAGGTCTTCAGTGGCCCAGAAAATTATTTATTTTGGGGATAGTTCCACACGCACTTGAAAAGAATGTGCACCCCGCTATGTCTGGGTAGAGCGCTGCATAAACATCAATTAAGTCAAGCCACTTGATTACACTATCCAAATATTCTACATCCTATTGGATTTTTGTCTGCTTTTTCTGTCAGTTATTGAGCATTGTTAAATTCCACAACTGTAATTGTGGATTTGTCTACTTCTCCTTTAAGGGTTTATCAGTTTTCGCTTCACGTATTTTAAATTTGTTATTATGCATAAACATTTCAGATTATGTCTTCTGGATGAATTTACCACCTTTTCATTTTGGAATGATATTTGGTAATACGTTTTGTTTTAAAATATATTTTAGGGGCTGGGGAGATAGCTCAGTGGCACAGCACCTGCCTGGCAAGCACAAGGTCCTGAGTTCGATTCCCAGTACCGAAAAATAAATAAATAAATAAATAAATAAATAAAATATATTTTGTCTGATATACCATTAAAGTTTTCTTTTAATTGATGCCAAGATAATTTTAATATCTTTACCTATCCTTTGACTTTAATCTGTAGCTTTATATTAAAAGTGGATTAATTATACTCAGCATGTAAATAATAAATTTTGCTTTTTTATCTAATTTCATAATCTCTGCTTTTAACGGGGCTTTAAAAATAATTATTGATGGGGATTTTTAGCCTAGTTTTTGCTATTTGTTTTATGTTTGTCCCATTTGTTCTTTACTCTTCCACTTTTCCTGCCCTTTTATGGATTAAATATTTTCATGACTACATTTTATCTTTGTTGGCTTATTAGCGGTAACTCTGCTGCTTCAGAGTTATATCTCTATCCAGTGCACCTTCAAATGATATACTACTTCATATAAATCTTAAAATAGCATACTTCTGCTCTCTCCTCCCAGCCTTTGCACTATTGCTGATATAAAGTTTACTTCTACTTAAGTTACAAAGGCCACAATATACTGTGTTATTACTTTTAGACATGTCTTTTGGAGAGAGATGTAAATAAGAAAAGAACACACGCATATTCACCCAGGTGGTTACTTGGATTTCCAATGCCTTCATTTCTCTCTATTGCTCCTTTTCTGACATGTACAATTTTCTTTCTGCTTTAAGGATAATCTTTAATACTTCTTATATTGAAGGTTTACTGGTAATACATTCTTTCCTTTTTGTTGGAAAGATATTTTCACTGTGAAAAGAGTTCTAGGTACGCGGTTGTTTTCTTTCCTTGCTTAACAGATGTTACTCCACTGTTGCCTGGCTGACACTGTTTCCACTGAGAAGTCTGCTGTTACCCTTACCTTAGTTCTGCATGTTTTTCCCTCTGCCTTTTTTTAGGCACTGGTTTATACTATTTGATTGTAATGTGCCTAAGTACTGTCTCCTTCATGTTTCCTATGCTTAGAGTTCTTAAGATTCTTGGATCTGTGCACATATTGCTTTGATTACATTTGGAATTAGCAATCTTCCCCCATTATTATTTTGTTTATTTATTTATTCATACTACCTCCTCCCTTCCTCGGGGACTCCAGTTACACATATACTCAGCCATTTGAAGTTGTACCACAAGTCACCGATGCTGTATTCATTTTTTCCTCCAGGTTTTTTCCTTTTCTACTTTATCCAACTGTTAAATCTTAAAAATCACTACTCTTTACTTCTGCAATGTTCATTTGGACATTAGTCTCATTCAGTGTGATCTTCCATCTCTAGCAGTTCATCTTACATACCTCTAACTTAACATATTCAGTCATTCCTCTAGCTTTCTGAACGTAGGGAATACAACTCCCATAACTATGTTAATGTCTATAATTCAATACTTTTTTTTTTTTTTTTTGTGGGTACCAGGGGGAACGACCTCAGGACCTCGCGCGCCAACAGGCACCCGTGCCACTGAGCGATATCACCGGCCCCTTTTTCGTATGTGGGTTCCGGGAGTCGAACTCGGGCCCTCGCGCTTGCAAGGCAGGCGCTTACGCCGCTGAGCCGTCTCACCGGCCCTATAATTCAATACTTTTATCATCTGTGTTGCTTCTGGTCAGTTATTGTTTTTTACTAACAGTTCTCATACCTATTTTTTTATTAGATGTCAAACACTATGAATTTTACCGCACTAGGTCCTTGCTATATTCTTCAGCTTTTCTTCTGAGATACAGGTTGGAAGTAAGTCTGATTCTTTTTAATTTTTGTGTGTCAACTAGACTGGGCCAGGGCTGATTCCGTGAGGGAGTTTTTGGGTGAAATTAACATTTAAATTGTTGGACTAAGTAAAGCAGATTGCTCTCCCTCATGTGAGTAAAGGCCTGAATAGAATAAAAGGTCTGACCCTTCCCTGACTCACAGGGAATTCTTCCTGCCTCACTGCCTTTGAACTGGGGCTCTGCGCCTGCTCCCATCCAGATTTCAAACCTGCCAGATTTCAGACTAGGAGGAGCTCATTGGCTCTCCTGGGTCTCCATCTTGCTTGTTTGCCATGCAGATTTTGGGATATGTCGGCCCTCTCTAATTCCATGAGCCCATTTGTCACAGTACATCTCTTTGCACACTATACACCCACGCACACACACACACTCGTACTACTGACTCTGATTACGGAAACGATTCGTACATCGGCTATTATAAATAGTTTTAAATTCTTCTTCCTTCAAATTTTTATATGTGAAATACCTGCAGATTATTAGATATGCAAATTTCTCTAAATGATGCTATACCTGGGCTTAATTTGCCACTCATTTATATTTGAAATGACATACAATGTACATTCACGGAAAAAAAAAAAATCACTAAACAATTCTTGGTTTTCTCTTACGTTTAGAAATGTTAACGTTGGTGATAAATATAAATGGCTACACAGAAACAGGAATATGTATATAAGATAATTGCTTTTTCCTTAAAGAAATAGTTTAGTAAGATGGCAAATCAATATTATATGCATGTTGTTTTATTTAATGTGCTAATATAATTATATTACAAAATTATTTAAAAGCTTTGATGCAAGGTCATGAGTTCAATTCCCAGTACCAAAAAAGAAAAAAAAAGCTTTGACCTTATCTATTCCCACAATTATACATTTCTAAATACCAAAACACACAACTAAAATGGTACAGTAAGACTAATTCAAACATTTCTAATGATAATAGATAACAAAAGGCAAATTTGAAAATAATCAGTGATGACTATGACAGATCTGAGAAAAATGAATTCTGCTTGTCTGGATTTATAATGACTATGGGTGGTTAATTTGAAAAAAACAATTATGTTTTAAAATTTTGGCAAGGTTGGTTCAATGTTCTTAATAAATATATTCATGGAGATAAGGACATAAATCTTTTATTGAAAACTGTTGAATGGATTATTGGAATTCGTGTTTCCTTTCTGTAAGATGACCAAGTTATTCCACACCCAGATAACAGATTCCTTTTCTTTTTATCATCAAAATATTTTGTTAAGTATCTGAATTTTCTGGCATATTTAGGAGTCATCTTCCCAAAATGTTCCATATTTTTAAAAGCTGTCACTATAATAATTTTATTTATTATTATGTTTTTCCAAATTACTGCCTTTAGTCATTTTGTGTCTGGATGCTATGACGTATGCCATGTACAGACATGGCAGGAATGTGGATAGAAAAACTCAGCATTTCTGGCTTGGTGAATTATTAAAGTGAAGCCAGGAAAGTATGAATGCTAAAGAGTGAAGTAATCCTGAAGGGAAAAAGATGGGGACGATCTCTCAACCCTCTACAGTCACATCCCTAAATGATTCTTGAACAACTCAGAGAAAAAATGAAAGAATCTAGAATTTCCACAACTTAACATTTATAACATCCAAGATACAATCCACAATTACTCACTGTACAAAGTATCAAGAAAATGGAACACATTTTAGTCCAACCAAAAATCTAACATGTTTTAAAACAGCTTTTACAATTATCTCAATGAAATATGATACCAAAAAAAAAAGTCTTTTTTTGTTTGTTTAAGGAATGACAATCTCAGCAAGGAAACAGGAAATCCAACAGGGAAATAGAAGCAATACAAAAGAATCAAATGGAAATTCTAGAACTAAAAAAATAATTTTCGAAATAAAATTCACTGGATGTACTTGAGAACTGAATAGATAAGGAAGAGGAAAGAGTATGCAAATTTCAAGAAAGATGAGTAGAAATTAACCAAGGTGAAAAACACAAGAAAAGTACTAAAAGAAAAAGTGAGCATGGAGACATGTTAGATAGTATCGAGTGGACCAACATAGATAACTAGAGTTCCCCCCAAAAAAGAGAAGAAAAACAATGGGGCAGAAAAACTTTTGAAGAAATAAGGATCCCAAATTGCCAAAACTTAATGAGGTCCAGAAATTTGATGATGCAAAATGCTAAATGAACAGCAAGAAGAAACAAAAGCAACCCACATATCATAGTCAAATACTCTAAAGCCAAAGATCAAGAGCAATCTTGAAAGCAACCCAAGATAGGGTATATTAATGAGAAGGGGATCACTTAAACAGATGCAGAGAAAAACATCTGAGCGAATTTAACATTCCTTTCATTATAAAAATTTTCAGTGAAATAGAAAAAAGAAAACTTCCTCATCTTCACTTAGGACATGCATGAAAATCCTAGTGCTAACATTACATTCAGTAGTAAAGGGCTCAATGCTTTCTAGTTGGTTTCAGGACTACGGTAAGTATGCCTGTTGTCATGACCTTTAAGAGTGTACTAGAGGGCCGGTGACATAGCTCAGCGGCATAAGCGCCTGCCTGGCAAGCGCAGGGTCCTGAGTTCGACTCCCAGTACCAGCATATTAAAAAAAAAAAAAAAAAAAAAAAAGAAGTGTACTAGAGGCTTAGCTAGTGGAATAAGGTGACAAGAAGAAAACACATCATTGTCTTCATTTGTAGATGACATGATCTTTTATCCAAGAAGAAAAGAAATCCACCTTCTCTTCAAGGAAGCAAGATACATTTACTGAGACCGTACCCTGGGAAACAAAATAAATTTTAAGAGGCTAAAACAATACAAGGTATACATTTTAAGAATCAAATTGAAATCAATACCAAAAAGATAATAAAAACCAAACAGAAAAACTCTTAGTATGAGGAGAAAACTGTAAGCAGTCTACAAAAAAGGTACTAAAACTAACAAAATTCATTTGTGTTCTACATACATACTAGCAATAAAATTTAGAAAGTAAAATTTCAAAACAATTCTAGTTACACCATGATTGAAATAGTTATATATTTAACAAAAGACATGTAAACTCATTACTGAAAACTACAAGGTACTGCAAAGAAAAACTATAAGAAATCTAAAGAGAGAGCCATACCATGTTCATGGATTACAACACTGATTCCTCACCAGGTCAGGGAGATGTCAATGTCCCAACTGATGATAGATTTAATAGATTTTTAGATTATGATGAAAACGCCAAAGGCATTTTGGAAGATACCAACAAGCTGATTTTAATGTTTATGTGGAAAGACAAAGGACCCAGAACAGCCCACAATTTTGAAAAAGAACAACAAAATTAGAGGTTTTATATTACCTGAATCGAAGACATACTACAAAACCATAGTAACAAAGACAGTATGGATTGGCAAAAGAACAGATATATATCGTGGAATGAATGTAGTCCATATGTAGGCCCACATTTAATTATGAATATAATATAACCTGTATTATGTTATGATAGATTAAATTTAGTCCACATGAAGTCCCAAACAAGATAAACCCAAAGAAATCCACATCTACACCAGTGTAGCCAAACTTCTAAAATTTAAAGAACATTATGCATGACTGCTGAAAGCAGGAGGCCCTCCCAGCAGGCGTAGCTGTTGGCCATCTCCCGACTGTGGCTTCCTTTTATATCCAGCCTCACAATCTTTGGGGGAACTTTTCCAGGCTCAAGTACTCAGCTCTCTCCGCTTGTGCTCCAGCTCCCTTTGATGGAATCCATGTGCCACCCAACATCAGCCAGCCAGCCAGACGCCACCGCCGCTTGAGTCCCTCAAGACCCAGGGCTGCACCAAACCAAGCAGGGAACGTATAACCAACAGGGCAAAATGGAACTTGAACAGCTGGAACTTTTAGAGACAAGCAGCTGCCCCAAGCTCCATCACACCTAGGGCAAAAACGGCCACCCCTTCTCTTCTCAGTCCAGATGATCAGTCACTACACGTAGAGGCTGGCATCAGGAGGCTGCGGTGGACAGCAGGAAGGGGTGAAGCAAGCTTGCAGCTGTCTGCCGTCTCGTCGTTTCCCTCTCCCCTCTGCTCCTCGCTGTAAAAGGCCCTTGCACACCTGGACATGGTGCGATGGTGATTTGTGGCAATAGGAGGCCTCTCCATCTCCTCAGAGCTAACTTTGAGGAAAGTCTTTTTCCTTTAAAACATACATAGGTGCACATTAAAGTTCAGGGGGGACAATCTTGAAAGCAGAGAGAAAAATGACATCTACCTAAGGGGAAAACAGAATAAAATAGATTTTTCATCAGAAACCACAGATGCCAGATAAAGGTGGAATAACTTTTCCAAGTACTGAAAAACAGATCCAGAATATTACACACAGAAAAATTCTTCTTCAGGAATAAAGAAGAAAGCAAGGTATTCCCAGATGAAGGAAACTAAGAGAATTTCTCACCAGCAGATCTTCACTGAGAGAATGGTGAAGGAAAGTTCTCTGAACACAAGGGAAACAACAAAAGAAGGGATCCAGAAACATCAGGAAGGGAAAGACCATTGGCAGAACACAAATCCATTGCATGTAACCACAGTGCCGGCTACGGTTTATATTGCAAATGTCCCCCAGTGCCTCATGCACTCAGAGCTGGAGCTTTTGGAAGAAGACTGGAACACGGGGGTGATTCAGCTGACTTCCTGTTAGGAGCGGGGTCCAGTCACGGGGTGTGAGGTGGAGGGGTGCATCTGCATTCCTGGCTCCTCCTCCTCTCTCTGCTTCCTGGTCGCCATGACGTGAGCAGCTCTCCTTACCCAGACCTTTCTGAGCAGCTCTCCTTACCCAGACCTTTCTGCCACACTGTTTCTGTGTTTAAGCCTGCAGAACATGGACTGAAACTTCCAAACTCCGAGCCAAAATAAACCTCTCCTCCTTTAAGTTGCAGGTGTTGGGAATTTTCTCCCAGCACCAGAAAGTGACTAAGACAGTGTTAAATACAGTACATTTTCCTTCTCTTGAGTTTTTAAATTATCCATGACCAGATGAAGCAAAATTTGTACCTCTGTCTCATGTCAGGCTAAAAGCAGAACTATTTAAGACAGTTATAAATGGAGGAGGACAGGGATGTAATGTTTCTGGACTTCACTCGAATTGTACACTATGGTAAGTTAGGTATATATAATGCAATACTGGAGCAACCACTAAAAAAAGCTGTATAAAACAGATACATTATAAACACTACAGCTGCCTGGCATGGTGGTGCACATTTGTAATCCCAGCACTCGGGAGGCTGAGGCAGGAGGATTGTCCTGAGTTTAAAGCCAGCCTAGGCTACATAGTAAGTTGAAGGCCAGCCTGGACTACATAGCAATATCCCATCTCAAAAAAACAAAAACAAAAAACATAACAACAACAAAACACTACAGTTAAATCAAAATCGAATTCTAAAAGAATGTTCAAGTAACTGAAAGAAAGGCAGGAAAAAGAAAATAAAGAAATATAAAATAGAAAGTAAAAAGAAAATCAAAATTTAAATGTCAGACTCAGTCCCTAATACAATAATTACATTAGATGTAAATGGTCTAAGTATACCAATTAAAAGAGATGAACAGAATAGATTAAAAAAAAACCGAACTTCATGCTACTTTTAAGAATTTACTTCAATATATATATACATATATATACATATATATACATATATACGTATATACACATATATATACATATATATATATGGTAGAAAAAGATATATGATGCAAACTTTAACTAAAAGAAAACAGGGTTTTTCTTATAAGTGGCTCAAGGTGATCTGTGAAACTGGTTCACTACTGTTTTGACCCAGAAAGCTCCACAAAATCATGAAAGTCCAGAGATTTAAATCATCACGTTCACTTTAAGCACAGGGAAACTGCACTGGCCACAACAGTAGCAGATCCAAAGAGCCACTAAGCATCTGAAAGGTGCCACTTCACAGAAGCAGTGTGCGCCCCCACGCATTGGACTGACAGAGTCGTACAGGTGCCCAGGCCGCGCAGAGGGTCAGTGGCCCAAAGAGAGCACTGAGTTTTTGTTGTGCTTAAAAATGCAGAGTGTAGGGGCCGGTGAGATAGCTCAGCGGCATAAGCGCATACCTGGCAAGCATGAGGTCCCGAGTTCGACTCCCGGAACCCACATATGAAAAAAGGGCCGGTGATATCGCTCAGTGGCACAAGCGCCTGCTGGCAAGCGTGAGGTCCCGAGTTCGACTACTGGTACCCACATTAAAAAAAAAAATGCAGAGTGTAATGGTGAACTTAAGGTCCCCAAACCATAGATGACCTTATGTAGTCACAGATGCAGCCTAGATGGTTGTTCCAGATTTATATTCCTGGTTGTCCTGCTCTTAGTAATGAAATCTCTCATTTAAGATTTTAAGTTTCTTTTTTAAAAAACAAAGCAGGAATAGCTATTTTAGTATCAGATAGACTTCAGAGCAAACTAAATGACCGGAGATTCAGAGCGAGACCATATAGTGATATAAGGGCGACACATCAGGAAAGCGGAACGACCCTACACGTGTAGGCACTCCATGACGGGGCTGCAAAATATGTACAGCAAAAACTGAAGGTTATACGTGAAGACTTCAGCAGTCCTCTCTCAATAATTGATGGAACAACTAACTACCCAGTGTCGTAACTCAACCACACCATCAACCAACCACACGCAAACTCAACATCAGCGGACACTCGTTCTTTCCAAGTGCCCACAGAATGTATTCCAAGATAGATCGTGCCCTCGGGCAAAAAGGAAACTCTAGTGTTTCTTTGTTGTTGTTGTTTTGAGATAGAGTCTTGCTGTGCAGTTCTGGCTGGCCTTGAACTCACTGTAGCCCAGGCTGCTCTCAAACTCATGGTGATCTTCCTGCCTCAGCCTCCTGAGTGCTTGGATTACAGGCATGCACTACCGGTTTCAAATTTTTTAAATAATGGAAGTCATACACAATGTGTCCTTTGACCAAAATTGAACCAAACAGGGAATCACTACTGGTAACAGCAAAATAACAGGATCATCTTCAAATATTTGGAACCTAAACAATGTACTCTTTTTTTTTTTGGGTACCGGGGGTCGAACTCAGGACCTCGTGCGCCAGCAGGCGCCTGTGCCACTGAGCGATATCACTGGCCCTTTTTTCGTATGTGGGTACTGGGAGTCGAACTCAGGACCTTGCGCTTGCCAGGCAGGGTTAGGGTTAGGCGCTTATGCCGCTGAGCCATCTCACCGGCCCTCCAATGACTTCTGAAAACTGTGCTATCTCAATTCTGCAGAAGAAATGAAGTGGGGGGGGTGAGTCTCCACATGCAGCCTGTGAGCGTGACCACAGGTCCTGTGGCCACCGAGCTCTGCACCTGCAGCCTCAGGCACGAGCCCTGACATCGGGAGAACGTCCTGTGCTTCTCTACCTGGCAAAGCAGTCCTGCATGGGAAATGCCTGCGGTAACTGTTAAACACAGACAGTAAAGGTCTCGGCAACAAAGATTTCAGTGTCAACCAACACACTGTTGAATGTTTTGAATGCAGTCATCACCTAATACCTAATAAACACAGAGTTCATGTGCATTTGGCACCCAGAAAAAAGCTTGCCATAGCGAAGCGTATAGAAGTGCGAGGATTATCGTCGTACCGCACTCCAGGTGAAACGCACTTCATTCACTCAGCCAGGTCCACTGCACGCCCACCACGTGCCACGTGTGCTCAGTGCTGGGATTTGATAAAGTACAACACAGCTGCGGTCCCCACGCCCAGGGAGCTTAACAGAGCAGGAGGAGAGAGGCCGGCATGGGTCTGAAACAGACCCTAAATGTTCCCACGTTGACGGCCTGAGCAGCATTCAATGACAGAGCCTTTGGAAAGGGGGCTGACAGTGATTTCATCCGCGGGTCATCCGCTGACCACTGAGACCCGATGGCGACTGCGAGGTGCACCCTTGGGGACCGCACTTGTCCCAGCCCCTTCCTCACCCTAACCCCACTTCCTGGCCACCATAAGGGAAGCAGCCTCCTCTCCACACACTCACAGCACTGCGTCCTCACCTTAGTCCTGCAGCCAGCGGTCCATAGACCGAAACCTCAGAAACCGTCACCCAAAATACATCTCTCCTTTACACTGTCACAGGTATTTTGTCATAGGAAGGAAAAGCTGACTACTACAGAGGCACCAAAAGAAGTACATTAGTTACCATATAATTTACACTGAGAGAAGTTCTCCAAAGACAAGAATACATTCTAGTAGAGAATATGACAAAATGAAATTTCATACAAAAAGTTCTTAATGAATTGCATATGTTTAAAGATTAAAATAAAGTAATAAAAATTTGTTTTAGAAAAGTCAGTGTAGAAACTAAGATCTTATTTTATATTTGTATCTGATCTTTTTCAATTTTAATTTTAATACTGTAGTGTCATACCTAAAATAGAACTTTATATCCCACTTAAAAATATCCTGAATACTTAATCAGCCCAGCACTGGCTTTTCTGTTAAGACTTTTTCATGTTTACAAAGTGAAAAATACTCATTCTCAAATTTATTACTGTTCTGCCCACTGAAGCTTCTAGACCTCATGGCCCCTTACAGGGAGATATATCTAAGCACCAAAAGAACTTGGTCATTTTTGAAAAAAAGGTATCACTTAAATCTTTACACTACTGAGTTCAACATTCAATGCGTGATATCTGGACACAATTTGTAAGTGCAGAGACTGCGGGCAGAATCTCTGACTTGTCGTGCTCAGGCACTTACGATACTGCTGGGAAAACACATGAGAGCAAAGGACTGCTACAAGGGACAGACTATTCTGAAACCATTTCCAGGAACAGGGTTTGTTTAAACAAAACTAGTAAGTGAAACCAGCTGTTTTAAGGGTCAACGCCATCTGAAGTGGAATTCTAAAACCACCCACTTCACAATTATCGGGGTAGCGCTTCCTTCCCAATGCTATGGAGGAAGTGCATGGTGGCAGACAAGTGACAGCACCTCACGGCAAGAGCACAGGGCCCACCGTGGTGCAAGTGGAAACTCAGGGGAAACCCCGTGGGTCACGCTCACCAGGCCAACCAGCTTTGTGCTTTCATATCACTCACCCAACAAAATGCCAAGGAAATGGGGAGGGGTCGAGGGCACTGAAGGGGAGGTTTATCTGCTATCTGTGGTGTTCTTTTTTTTTTTGTGGGTACCAGGGGGACGACCTCAGGACCTCGCGCGCCAACAGGCACCCGTGCCACTGAGCGATATCACCGGCCCCTTTTTCGTATGTGGGTTCCGGGAGTCGAACTCGGGCCCTCGCGCTTGCAAGGCAGGCGCTTACACCACTGAGCCATCTCACCGGCCCTGTGGTGTTCTTTTGATGGTACCACGAGAGAGGTGCTGCAGACAAGAATAATCAGCACATTCAGCAGGAGGCCAATTGATGACCCTGTCATACACACTGGTGGCCAAAATACTCCGCTTATTAAAAATATGTTCAAACTGGGTGTGATTCCAGAACTCTGGGAGGATGAGGCAGGAGGATCACAAATCTGAGCCCAGCCTGGACAACTCAGCAAGACTGTCTCAAAATTAAAAATTAAAAAAGGGCTGGGGATGCAGCTCAGTGTGAAGGTCTTGAGCTCAATCCCCAGTATTGGGAGGAAAAAAGTTCAAAGAGAACTCTAAAATGCATACCTTTTTTCATATCTAAAAACTAACACAGATCTTAAGGAAAGCGGAGTCTAAATTATAAATAAAGTTTGATTGTTTAAAATCATTTTCCTTGACTTTAGAACAAAAGCACAACAAAGAGCTGCTCCTTAGAAAACCTCCTGGTGGCAACGTACCTGGACAGCCCTTCCTGGAGCCATGCGACTCGGCCAACGGTCACCAGCTCTAGGTTTTCCCAGTGCATTCTCCAGTACAGCCAGTAGAATGTAACCAAAACAATGCAGTTGGGAAATGCAGCCATTAATCATCCTTCTTTGGAAACCAATTAGGAGATGATGAAGGAATCAAAAACAGTGATTCATTTGTTTTGACGAAATCTGGCCTTCAAACGATACAGCAGTCCAGGAAATGCACAATTTCTGTGTTCAAAGGTATCTTAAACTACGCCTTTCCAAAGAAAGAAAAGTTCTTTCCAAGTTTTTGAGCAAAGTAAGTGAACAATGAACAAAGTATGTTAAGTACTTCATAAAGAAGTCTCTTGACTGTGACACACTGTGCTTGCTTTATGAATTTGAGTTTATAGGTTTAAAATTCATGATCTGGGCGGGTGAGATGGCTCAGCGGCTTAAGCGCCTGCCCGGCAAGCGCGAGGGCCCGAGTTCGACTCCCGGATCCCACATACGAAAAAGGGGCCGGTGATATTGCTCAGCGGCACGGGCGCCTGCTGGCACGCGAGGTCCTGAGGTAGACCCCCCGGTACCCACAAAAAAAAAAAAAAAAAAAAAAAAAAAAAAAAAAAATTCATGATCTAAGGGCAGCTGCAAAGCTTGCTGCTTGCAGCATTTAAACCTATAAGACAGTAATGTGCCACAATCCAATGTCACCTATAGGACAGCAGTGGCACAGGTTTGAAACTCCATGCATTAGCTGGGTGTGCCTGTCTCTTTAAAAGGCAGGAAAAGCTCAGGATTAGATTTCAAGTTAAAATGTGCAATTTGCCACACAGCCTGCATGGACTCCAGCTGTTTCACGGCAAAAATAGCCTGAAACTTCTAAAATGTGTGGAGAAGAGAATATCTGTAAATATCAAAGGTATAAAGAACATTCCAATTACAGGGAATTCTGATTAGTATGGAAACCACCATGGTCATTCCAGCCCAGGTCACAAGAAAAGGGTGCATGCTAAGTTACTGGAGGAGCTGGGCAGGGGGAGCAAAATAAATCTTTAAAGAAAATCATGTGAGTGGGGTGTGGTGGCGCATACCTGTAATCCCAGCGCTCTGGGAAGCTCAGGCAGGAGGATTTCAAGTTTGAGCTCAACACAGGCAACTCTGCAAGACTTTGTCTCAAAATAAAAAGGTAAAAAATAACAAGGGCTAGGGATACAGCTCAGTGAGAAGGCCCTGGGTTCAATCCCCAGGAAGGAGGAGGGGGAGGAGGGGAGGGTGGAGGAAGAGGAGAGGAAAGGGAGGGAGGGGAAAGAGATTAATTCATTAGTACTGACAGAAACACTAAAAATGAGCAAATTCCATATCATTTTTATTGCTGCTTTAAAAGTGCTGTTCCTTAGCAACATTCTGTAAGCTGTTGCTATGCAGAGCCAAGATGGTATTAGTGGAGAGGGCGCTGGATTAGAAACCAGAGGGAAGCCATGAGGTACAGTCCCAGGGGTCTGCCACTTTCCAACTTCGTGACCACAGGCAGCCTCTGACCATCTCTGAGCCCTAAGAGTATCCACAGCAGGGATGGATAATACCTGCTGTCATCTATGATATCATCCCATTTGATGTCAAAGGACTGAATTTGCCAAGCTCGATGATGTAAATAGAAGGTACTGTGTTACTGGAATGATCTCTTAAAATATCCCACTCAATGTTGTTCACACATCCTAGGCCTCTTAGAGCCTGTCCCAATTCAGTACTCCCTCCCCTCGTACCACGCAGGACCAGAGTAGGGATTGTATCTGACGTGGATCCGTAACACACGTGGCTCCTGGGGGGTTACAGAGAAAGAGGCAGAAACGGGAGGACCAGCAGGGCCTGGAAGTAGCTGATGGAAACTGGAAAGGAAAAGGAAGAGCATCGAGTTGACAAGCGTGAACTTAAAGTCATCCAGTCCCAGGCAACCATGGAAGGGCTGTCTGTCTGCTCCTTGTGGCCCGAGACTACCGTGTGGCCCCCTGAAGGACACAAGGCACAAAGCCAAGTACTTGGCTCGAGCACCCAATTCAGTGGCAGAAAAAAGGAAACAATGACCCATTAGCAATGTCTGCAATGGGAAGCTTTGAGCAAAGCCCAGGACACTGGAAAACACAGCCTAGATGGCCATGTATCCCAGCAAAAAAGTCTGGTTTATCCCGGAAGTGAGCCCCAAGGTGCCCTATGTGTACCTTCTGGATGGAAATGCTACTCTTCGCAGCTGGGTTTCTCTCCGCCATCCTGTCTGGCTGGAGGAAAGGACTCGGGCTTCTATCCAGGCTTCGTTCCGGACAGAAGAGTCACCTCTAGACAGTCAGTGCCTCTCTCTGGCTTCTTCGATGTCTTCTTCAAGCTGCAGCTTTCCGCCTGGGATCAATTCCCTTCTTCTTGGGATGCACCCTTGAGAATGTCCTTTCGTGATAAGTTCCCAGTGGTAAATGCCTTCTGTTTTTATTTATGTAATGTCTTTATTCTTATTTTTGGAAGACAGTTTCACGGGTATACAATTCTAGGTTATTTTGTGCCTACTTTGAAAATGTTCTACTCTTTCAAGACTTCACTCTTGCTGCAGAAAAGCCAGCTGTCACTGTCACTTTTCTCCCTTTGTAGGTCATCTATCGTTTCTCCCTGGCTATTTTTAAGAATCTTTTCTGTCTTGAATGTTCAATAGGTTTGCTATGAGATACTGAGGCACAGACTTCTTTCCGCTCCTCCTGCCCTCCCGTTTTGGAATTTGATGGGCTTCCCAAACTTGACAGTTTCTGTCTCTCATTACCTCCCAGGTCAGGAAAAGCCTCTGCCGTAGATTTCACAATTTCAAAACTTCCATTTCTCTCCACAGGGCAAGGGGATGTGCCCGCTCAGAGTCTGACGTCCATACCGTAGGCGTCCAGGACCTAATCAGATGCAAGCTCACACTCAGGGCTCGTATGCAACTCTTCCTTGGGTCTCTTATAAAAGTGGAATGGGCCCGACCAGGGCCTCCCCTACAGGCCTACTTAGTGGGAGGAGTGTGCCCAGGGCTTGGATATGCAGGCTGAAGGGTGTACCCATGTCTGCCCGAGTGCCCTCGCTGCGGAAGAAACCTGGGCTAAGAAGGAGACGGCTGGGCCACAGGCCTGGGCCTGGTTCACCCTGTGCTGCTCTGACAGTACAGGGTTCTGTGGCGTCCAAGAACTCTCAATCTGAACCTGGCCTGCTAGGTTACCAGGGAGGTATACCAGTCACACACATTGTATTTCAGAGTTCCTTACATTTGTAACTCTTACGTATCTAGATGAATGGTCTGTGGACCCCATTTCCACACTGTCTCTACCGTTCCCCACAGCAGCAGCTTCTGCAACTCCCATTAGACGTCAGGTGGATCTTCTCTGTCTCTCAACCTTTCAAGTTTTCCATCACTTGGCCTCTCTAAGTTGCAGCCTCTTACTTCTTCAGGTTTATCTTCTAGTTAACTAATCCTTCTGTCTACTCTGATATTTAACCCCTCCTTCAACTATTTCTTTAAATGATTATGCTTTTTATTTCTGGACCTACGGGTGATGCCTGAGCAGCTGCTGGGGACTGCTGGGACCGAGGAGAAGATGATCAGAGATTTCAATGAAAAGCAACAGGAAGCAAAGGAAATGCTGGCAGAGATGGAGGAGGAACTACAGTATATGCCCCTGTCTTTCCGTAACCCCATGATGTCTAAGCTGCAAAAACTACCTGAAGGACCTTGCCAAACTGAAGTGGGAGGTGAGAAGCACGCCTTTGACAGCCACCCTGGGGCCAAGGAGACACGAAATATGGCACATACGCTGTGGAGAATGAGCGTATGAACTGGCTACGGTCTCAGAAGGAATTGCTTCTGCAAGACACTGAAAGCCTCAACAGGGCCACCAGAGTACTGAGGAGCCTCATCGGATTGCCACAGAGACTGGCCAGATTGGCTCGGAAATCACAGAAGAGCTGGGGAAGCAGTGAGACCAGCTGGAACGCACCAAGAGCAGACTGGTAAACACAAGCGAAAAACTTGAGTGAAAGTCGAAAGGTTCTCCATTCAATGTCCAGAAAAGTGACAACCAACAAGCTGCTGCTTTCCATCATCATCTTACTGGAGCTCATCATCCTGGGAGGCCTCGTTTATTACAAGTTATTTCGCAAGCACTGAACTTCCTAGAGGAAGGGCTTTGTGGACCACAACCTTGGCCCTGTGGATGCTCGGCGTTAGGGAGGATGTGGAATAATCATGTTGCTGCTCTGGGCTGTCAGTTCAAAGATGCACTGTGCAGCCAGACTGTGGGAAGAGGGGGGCAGACAGAAACCCACGTGAGTGTGAAGGAGGAGTGACGAGACCTGTGTGACATACCAAGGTAATAAATGTTTATGATTGCTTAAAAAAAAATTTTTAAGCTAATGGTAGATGACGAAAAAAGAATGGAGTGTTTGCATTTGCAAACAGCGCTGATCTGTGAGGAAGCTGAACTCTATTTTACTTCTTTAATTCTGTAGAGAGGCAGGTGAAGAAATAACAGAAACAGAGTTCTACTCCTGCTTAAGATGTAAAAGCCACTGAGAGAACATCACTCCTGTCCTCAGAGGAAAAAGTCAGATGATCTACAAAACCATAGCTTCTCTTGAGCTGAGCTGAGGTCCCAAGGCAAACAGTGAACTGAATGCACGTGAGTGGCAAGCCCCTCCAGGGAGAGGGAAGACAGGCGAACCGCACGACCTTTCACGGAGACAAGAGGCGGCTGTCTCAAAAACACACAGGGAAATGGCTTACATGTTAATGTATTCGTATAAAGCTGAGTGTAGACTAGTACAACGCTACGGAATCCCTGGAGTTACAGACGCAGGGCTATCTGAACTCACTGGTAGGCACTGGACCACCACCAGGCGCTCACGAGAAAGACGCAGCAGGGCACACTGCAGACAACCCCCTCGCACTGGACTGGGACAGAACCCTGCCCACGTCCTGGACCCTCCTCTCGTACAGTGCAAAACCTTTAAGGGCAAGAAACCTCCTTGGCCCTAGAATTTGGCAAAGTTCTACTATCTTACGGGTGGGGCAGCAGCAAAAGTCATCACCTGCTGATCCCACATTGATACAAGGCAGAAGTCAGCTACCATGGGGCAGGAAAGTGCATGGGAAATTCCATCCCATCCCAAACACCTGTGTCCACGCACGCACACACGCACGCACACGCGCATGCACACATACATGAGGCACAGAGGGCAGAAGTGCATAATGCTACGAAGGCCCCACCTCGGAAGCCCAGGCAGATGGGCCCTGCCTAAGACTGGGTGAGGAAAAAGGGAACCAGCACAGGCCCTGTCCTTACCACGAGCCCGGCTCCAACTACAGAGCAACAGCAGCTTACTACTGGGCAGGGCCACCGAGAGGCCACACGTAAGGACACAGAAAAGGGTATGCTGGGGATGTGTGCTGGCTATGCGGGGCAAGCCTGGAATTCCAGCTAACTGGGAGGCTGAGGCAGGAGAATCATCGGTTTGAGCCAGCCTGGGCAATTTAGAGAGTCCTTGTCTCAAAACAAAAAATAAAAAGATGTGGGGTGTAGCACAGTGGTAGAGCACTTGCCTACCAAGCTCGAGGCCCCAGATCCATTCCTAGTACTGGAAAAAACAGAAAAGCTCAAGTGGCTACAAGACAAGTAGACCTCCAAACAAGAACTATTACCACGAATAAGGAGGGACGTTATTCACGACCAAGGGACCAATGCAACAAAAAGCCATAATAACCCTCAATGTGCACGTACCTAATAACAGAACTTCAAAATATATAAAGAAATAATATAAATGAAAGCCATAAAGTAGTCTTTTACAGCTGACTAGTCATTTCTTCACCCTTCTTCTACCCATCTTGGTCCACTTATTATTCTGTGATAAAGCTTCACAGCTAACACCTAATCCCCCAGTGTGTGTGGTACGCTGCGGCAGCACTGTCTGGCTCATCGCAGTAACTCGATGCCCTTACGGGGCTGCTGACAGAGATGTTCACTGCGCCTGCCCAGAGGAGGAAGTGACGCAAGAGGACCTCTGTGCAGGCAGAGTGGGAGCAGGAGGATCAGAAGGGAGGGAAGGGGGAGGAGGTGGTGCACAGGGTCCAACTCAAGAGTCATCACTTCCCCTCCTCCAGATCCAGTGAACAGATGGTGACCAGTCTGGGCCCAGCCAGGAGACAGAAACCACACCAGTCATTTCGACAGGAAAACTTAATACATGGAACCATTAACTAACGCAGAGTGGTTACCCCTAGCAGAGTGGGGTTTGGTTTTTATTGTGGTTTTTACAGCGCTGGGATGGAATCCAGGGCCTCAAGCATGCTAGGCGATTGCTTTAGCACTGAGCTACCCCCAATCCTCAGCAGAGTGCTTTAACTGTGTTTTCTTAGATTCTCCATTTGTCTCTTCAGGATCCATTAGTCATGGGTCAGAACTAACAGCTACGATCCAAGCCCCACTCTGAGCCACCACCTCTAATTCACACAGAAAACCAGCATTCCTCCTGCCCCGAATCACCCAGGGCCGGCCCAGCACAACCAATACTACCCGGCTGTTTTCCCTGCCCTGACGTGCCCTTCCCACAGACACCCCAGTGGCAGCTCTGGCCTGAGCTGTCCCCCAGGGCTGCATCTGCTCCTCACCAAGCCTCATGCTCCCACGTCAGTGTGCAGTGTGACTTCCTCTTGGACATGTCAGTGACGAAAAGCTTTCGATGGCATCAGCTTGTCCATGTCACCCCTCACTCACCTCCCGAAATTAAAACCCTGCAGGGGCCGGGGATGTAGCTCAGTGGCACAGCGCCTGCCTGGGAAGCGCGAGGCCCTGAGTTCAATTCCCAGGACCAAAAAACAAACAAACAAAACCCTGCAGGAGCAATGAGAGAGAAGAGAGGGCTCTAGGGGTCCAGAAGTAGTGAGTTCTAACCCTAAAACTGGGGGAGCAGATAAGGAAGGAACTAAGAACTCAGGTGAGCCTCCCTCCCCTCAGAAACCAGAGCACACAGACTGGGGGTGGCCGAGCCACTGGCCCGAAGGTGCCAGGACTCAGAGCTGGTCCAGGGGAGGGCCTGCCGCGTGGCGGAGAGTGTGGAGAAACAGTGGAGGGTGTGCACGGGCTGGAGCTGTGCACGGCCCCACCCACAGGGCTGTGTGCGAGGGACTGGGCGTCCTGCACACCAGTCGCTGGGGTCATACTCCACTAAAAACCAGTGCGTCAGACACTGAAAAGGAGCCCTCCTCCTGCGATGGCCTCTGTCAGCAAAGCCCAACACTAGGTCACCTAGCAAAGAAGAAATGTTTACAGAGCACAGTTCCCCTGGTAGAAAGCATGGCCAAGGAGAATGGATTTTGAGATGAGAGGCAATAAACTGATACCTGGCACAGTCGGGGGCAGAGGCAAAACTGGAAGTTAGAGTGAGGGGAAGGCAATGTGCCTTGGGCCTACTTCCTAATGGAAATGCTGGAAGAGACCACCTTGCAGGGTGTAACCTCCCACCCACGCCAGCAAGGACAGAATGGCTACAGAACAACAGCGATGAGGCAGCATGGCATGGTGATGCGAGTATGAATTTTAACTCTGTATAGTGAGAAAGGAACCCCAAAGTTCAAGTTATAATCTTGACACCTGCCCTAAGGTAAATGCAGCGAAGGGCAAACAAGGACAGGCCCCTGGGATGGATGGAGACAAAAGAAAAGAGTGTAAAGTCACCAACCACACCTCAGGGGACATCTGCAAAGGGAACAAGGAGCAGATCAGAGGTGAGTTAATATAGGCAAGGGGGCTGCCCATCCCCCAAGACCTTACCCCACTCGCATACCCATGTGCCATTTTCTAATGAGTAAGATAAGGTGAAGGCAGGAAATGCGAAAGACCTAGAATTGACACAAACTCACTATATTAAGGCAAAAGAACAAGATCTTGCTGACTGGCTAGCTCAAACAGCTTGCACTAATCACTACTTAATTGCTGGGACAAAGTTCCTGAGATATGAAACCTAAGAGAGCAAAGGTTTATTTTGGCTCACAGTTTCAGAGGGTTTAGTCCCTGCTTAGTAGCTCCGAGGCAGAAATGGACTGGTGGAAGGGTGGGGTTGAGAAAGCTGCTCAAGCCGAGGCAGCCAAGGAAGCAAAGAACACAGGAAAAGGGCCCGAGAGAAAAGAAGGCAAAAGGGCCAAGATTATACCCATCGAGGTCAAGCCCTGAGCAACCCACCTCTTCCAACCAAGCCCTATCTCCTCATAGCACATTCAGCTGCAAACTCATCAGTGATGAACCCACTGATGATCACAGCGTCCCCACAATCCAATCACCTTCCAAAAGCCTCCACCTCTTAACACATGAGCCTTTCGGGGGACACTTTATATGAAACATGACACACCACCCCTTTTACTTCTCTCTACGAGATGGCAAGTTAGGAGAAAGACAGAGTAGAGGTTTTTTTTTTTTATACCATAATTTCTCTGCACAACTGGGTAGTGGCATATAAATTTATAACCAGCTAGGCATGGTAGTGCACACCTGTAATCCCAGCACTCTGAAGGCAGAGGCAGGAGGATCCCAAGTTCAAGCTCAGCCTAGACAACTTAATAAGACCCTGTCTCAAAAAAATAAAAAGGGCTGGGGATATAGCTCAATACAAAGGGCCTGGACTCAATCCCCAGTACTAAAAAAAACAAAACCTAAACCTATAACCAATTACACTGCTATATATCTTAAAAAGGGAGGAAAAAAGAACAAACTTGTCCTTCCTTCCTTTCTTCTTTCCTTTCTTCTTCCCTCACACACATACTTGTTGAGTCCCCACATGTCAGAGTCCCTCTATTTAAGGGTACTGACGTAGATGTTTATGATGTATGAAGCAATAAATTAAAAAAAAGAACATACAAACTTGCACATGTGTAGAATATTACATGTCATCAAATCAAATATTAATTTTATGTACCATTAATTCATGTGCCAATTAAACCAGGGCATTCTATTCAGTATAAGATCCATGTTTTTAAAATGTGAATAGTATATATTAAGTTGTTCTGAAAAAACACAGAAGAAACTTGTAAATAAGACTTACTTTTACTGAATGCCTTCCTTATTGCTTGGATTTTCTTACTAGGGCTATGTTTACTTAAACACACGTGCACAAACTTCTATAGCATTCTTTGCCCTCCTTAGAAGAGATCCTTGTCATTCTCGATTTGAGGGGAGAACCTAAATTCCTACCCAGACACTCTGAATTCCAACAAATTGTTTCTAATCTGCAGCCATTTCAATTCAGATGTTGGCTACCGCTCTGCAAACTAGCATCGCAGGGTGGGCCTTCTGGTTCCTCGTTCTACCATCAGAGTACACCTGTCCGAACTAGCCAGGTAAGGGACGCAGTCCCTCCACGGCCCCACACCGTGTAGACACCACAGGCTTCATCTCATCAGCTCCCTGGAGTGCACGGAAAGGAGGCCAAACAACACACAACTGATTTTGTGTTCCACACAGGAGTCACACTTTCTGGGTAGTTCTTTTCTGCTGCATAGTCTTCAAGTTCGTGAGGAGCTTTGAAAGGCTGTCTAGTTCATCTTAAATTCACAGAATGACCTATATTTAAAATGTCACTGAGGGTGTGGTGGCACACACCTGCAACCCTAGCTACTGAGGAGCCTGAGGCAGCTGGATCGCAAATTTGAGGCCAACCTGGGCAACTTAACAAGATCCTGTCTCAGAATAAAAAGGGCTCAGAAGATGTAGCTCGGAACTCCCTGGGTTCAACTCCCAGTACGGTACAAACAAACAAACAAACAAACAAATAAACGAAGGGCACGAGTGAATGAATAAAAGGAAATGGAGAAAATAAAAAGGAAAGAAATGTTGCTGGCAACTGAAGAATACTGAATATTGACTGTGTATTGAATACTCTTATTAGAATAAAGCTTTTCCCCAGTGCTGAGGATGGAGCCGGGGCTCGCACTTGCTGTGTAAGCTCTGTGCCACTGAGCCACATCCCTCCCAAATGCTACTCTTGAGTGTGGCATGGTGCTGGGTGGTGTAAGAGACCGTCTCTGTTCCTGGCTATCACAAATTGACAGCCAGCTTCCCGGTGGTGTGGTGAAAGGGAAGTCACTGCACGGGTAGAGGGGCAGCAAGCTCCGCCACTACCAGTCTCCTCAAAGAGACCTGGGATCCATTCTGGGTCATGAAATCCACCGGAAAGTCATGGCCAGCATTTACCAAAATGGGATACTGCCCCACAATAAAGGAAAGTATTAGTTCACAGACCTTCTTCGGACACATACAGACACGTGTGTCCATGTGCTGTGCGTACACATGTACACGTGTAGGTGCCTGTGAGCAGTCAGCATTAACCCACTAAGCATTCCTCACGCAGGTCATGTGGGAAGCCACTGCATTATCCTGCAGGGCTGCCTCCTTTTCCTTCATTTCCTGCCTAGAAGGAACACTGCTTGGGAGACTAGAGCAAAAAGCAATAAGAATTCAGATGGTTAAGTGGGAAATACCATGGGGAATTCTTTCATCACAAAATAAGACAAAATAATATACTCCTAGAACACACTAATAGACAATCATGCAGCTGGCAAATCTGCTAACAGAGGAGACATTTTCAAGTAGGAATTTGGATAATCCTCTTGGTGTTTGTTATAGTAAGATGTTATCTGTAGTTCTATTAAAAGATACCAATTTGAAATTCAGGCTGAAACAGTATATATAAACATTGTCAAAGGTTAAAATTAGATGGAAACTTTCTTCCCTGGCAGCTCTCCGCCAGACGATCCGAGAGCATTGTCGGCATGACTGAGGGGCCAGCGTGCCCCAGGGAAACCATTCTGACAGCTCCCAGAAGCCCCAGTGCTGCCGAGGGGCTCGTGTGCAGGGGTGGGGACTGAGCGCCCACGCCGGGCAAGGGGGACAGAGTTAGCTGGACAGTGCCTCCCAAGCCACGCACCCGACTGGATATCCTGCTTACATGGGAAAAGTGAAGGTTAAAAAAATCCTTCCGCAGGTGTTTGGGGTCCTCCAGTAGGGTTTTCTGTGAATCCATCACCAAATGAAGTCACAGGAAGAAGGTACTCAGTCTTTTAAAGCCATGCTAGTTTTCATCCAAGTTTCTGTTTAAGGCCATGACTGCTCCCTGGGGACTGCGCTGACTCACTGCATCTTCAGAGTGACGCAAGTGAGGCTCTCTGCACAACTTCCAAACACATGGAACCCATCCAGGCGAAGGCTGGCTCTGGAGCCAGCAGAACCAGCAGGGTGAAGAGGTAGGAGAAGGGTCTTCTCGTAGTGCTCAGTTTTGTCAGGGTCTCATCACCCTCTCCAATGAGGAAAACAGACCATTTAAAAATTCTTTTTCTTAACTTGTTCATCCTCTTTAAGACCTCATCTCAGCCAGGAGAGGTGGCACACACCTGTAATCCCAGCACTAGGAGGCTGAGGGAGGAGGATCTCCGTGAGTTCGAGGCCATGCTGGGCCACAGAGTGAGTTCAAGAACTGCCTAAACTGTATAGCGAGATCCTGTCTCAGAGCAACAAAAAGATTTCATCACCACCTTTACTGCCCAGTCAAAGGCCAATCCACTTTCCGAAACTTAGTCATGTGGTAAGAAAAGAATGGAAACAAGAAATCCGGCTGAAATGACTCCAGTGCTCAACATCCCACACATCTGGAGTTCCCTCCTGAAAATGTTTTTATCTAAATAAAACTCCTGCCTGGCATCAGCCAGGGGGAGGAGAGAAGCGGGGGCAGGGGGTGGATCCACCTAGAAACAGCAGGTGCAAGGGTAGAGATGAGGTGAACAGAACATGGAAATCACAGCCTCAGAGCTATCACCTGGGGTCAGAGAGAGACACCCCCACGAACCGCCAACAGGATGAAGGTAAGCGAGGCCACATCGCACAGCCTGGAGCCTGGTAACTCCAGCACCCTGCTTTACTGCATTCCCAAGTTGGTAGTTTCCTTCCTAAAACAGGCAACGGATGCAAAAAAAGCAAAGGATGCTCCAACGTCAGGTGTGATGGCTTCCTTTGAAGTAGTTCGCATTTACGGCCGACCACGCTGACCGACACGGTGTACCTTTTGAGAACACTCAGACCGTGAGAGGCATTGGCGGTGCCAGCTGCAGAGCGGCTCTACGAACACACGGCAGGCAGCTGTGAGTAACCAGGCCCCAGAGCTCCGCTTACACGCCGGGCTCTGCCAGCAGTACCCATCCAGCGTGGATGCCCCTTCCTGTGACCCTGTTTGGTCCTCAGCCTCCCAAAAGCATCCCGAGCGCGGCACTGTTGAGAAGCCAAAGCGACTCCTGCCCTAGCGCCCACCCCTGCAGCACTTCCATTTGCTCGTCTGGTCAAGGCCATTAACTATGGAACGCACCACTGGTGATCAGTTTCCGCCAGAGTCACCAGCCCCTCCACAAGGAGCAAGGCCACGCTGAGTGAGAAACTTCAAGTCTTACTGTGGGGGGCCAGGGTCTTGAAGGCATCACAAGGCTCACCAGACTTGGTTCTGGAGGTGACACCACACTGGCTAACGATGCCACTCGGCAGCAAGCTCTGACATCAAGTCAGCAATGTTAGAGGGCAGCAGAGAGGCAGAGGAGGATGGAATTTTTAGAGTAAACAGCTTTGCCACTGTGAAAGATGACTGTTATTAAAATGTGCTGCAGCTTTTCCAGGATCCCTTTCTCTCTCCTTCTGTTGATCTTTGTTGCCATAACTACCGCTGGAGTCATCTGAACAGGCAGCATACGCATCTCCACGGGGTCACTGCAACTGCAGAACGGCTTTCAGTCACCTGGCAGCTGCCTGGGCCAAATGCCCTTATCATCTCATGACAGGGGACTGTTTTGTGAACAAGTAATTAGAAATAGATTCTAGGATGAGATTTTTATTGTTTTCACAAAGTCAGACTTTTCATCAACAGGTGATAATATTTATTTATTTATCTTGGGCTTTTTTGAGACAAGGTCTCGCTATGTAGCCCAGGCTGACCTGAACTCACTGCGATCCTCCTGCCTCAGCCTCCTGAGTGCTGGGATTACAGGCGAGTGCTGGGATTATAGGCATGCAACACCATGCCTGGCAATATCTGATATTTAAATCTCAATTGTAATTCTCATTTACCTAGAAAGTTTTTGTTCCCCATTTATCACAAATTTCAATTTTCAAGGATAAAACAATAAATTTGCAAAATATAAGGGACTTTCCAACAATTCCAAACAACCTCTGGAATGTCCCAGAGCAGTGGTGTGGAACCTATGGCCACATATTGTTTTTCTTTTAAGACAAAAGATATTCATGTATGCATGAGTTCTTTTTCTAAACTAAAACCTCAGTACTCAGGTTTAATTGCAGTGTTGGCACTTTGCGATAAATAAGTGGGTTTTGAGCTGCTGCCTGGGCACCCGTCTCTGAAAGGTTCGCCACTGCTGCTGCAGAGGTTACTATAAACTTGGCTCTGTGGCTGGCGTTTTCTCTCTGCAGCAATCCCCAAGCTCAAGGCACTGAAGCAATGGTGCTGTGATTCTTGGTCAAGATGAGGGACTGAGCCCGGGTGCTCAGTGCCTCCTGCCTGTGGCCCTTTCTATTGCAGTAAAACACGTAAAAGGGAGCCACCAAAAACATAAGAGCAGGAAGGGGTGGTCACCGCGAAAGAGGCTTCAACAAATTGCCAGACCAGAGGTGGATGGATGGGCACAGCTGGCCAAGTGGCACAGGGCAAGTCACAGGTGAAGAGTGTCTTGGAGCAGCTGGGGGACAGAGGGGGCCACACCCAGAGGAGCCCCAAACGTGAAGACGGCAGTGGGGTGAAGGACAAAAGTGAGTGTGGGGCAAAAATAGGATCATGCATCTGCAATGAAGCAGACAATCAAAACACACATCTGCCTCACCGCTCCACACGCAGACACTACTGGGGAGGGGTCTTCTCTGAAGACATCGCAGGCTGATCTGGAAGGTCCCGTGCAGGCACCGGGGCCCCAAGGCAAAGCTCTACTCATGAATCCAACGCCATCCACATCCACAGGACTCCCTATCAACTCCCCTACTCCTGTTCACGAATGGGGACTCTCAAACAGACTATCTGATGCTGGTGGAAACAGAAAACCCAGGAAATTGGACAGAATCAAAAATAAAAAGACAGGGCCGGTGAGATGGCTCAGCAGCATAGGCGCCTGCCTGGCAAGCACGAGGTCCTGAGTTTGACTCCCAGAACCCACATACGAAAAAAGAGCCAGTGATATCGCTCAGTGGCACAGGCGCCTGCTGGCGCGCAAGGTCCTGAGTTCAACCCCCGGTACGCACAAAAAAAAAAAAAAAAAAAAGGCAGCCGGGTGTGGTGGCGCATGCCTGTAATCCCAGCACTCCGGAGGCTGAGGCAGGAGGATTGCTGTAAGTTGGAGGCCAGCCTAGGTTACAAAGTGAGTTCAAGGCCAGGCTGAACTACACAGTGAAACCCTGTCTCAAAACAAACAAATAATCAAAAAATAAATAAATTTTTTAAAAATTTAAAAATAAACAAAATAAAAAGACAAGCACAGTTCCCTAACTCATGCCATCAGAGAGCTCCATAAAGAGTACATGCTCAGAAATCCAGAGGACAGTGCTTTGAAAAATATTTTAAAACTAAGAGCTTTGCTAGTAAAAAAAAGATGACTTCTAAGATAAAAATTTTAAAGAAAATAAATGAAAAATGGTCAAAGACATCTCCCAAAACCCAGAAAAAAAGGCAGATCCAACACGAAATCATCAAGGAAAAAGAGCCCATCATGGCTTTTCTTTTCACTTTCTCATAACTGGTTATCCATTTCTGGAATGGTACTTCATATACATTATCTTTTAAATGTCCACACGGCCATCACAAATGTTTATTCTCTCTACTGCACAGATGAGGCCGCTGTACCTTCTGAGGTGTCTGCACTTTCCCTGTGACGATCCCCTCCCAGGCCCCTCACGCCACCTGCCCACCACGGGACACTCCACAGCACGCAGGAAGCCAGCGAGCACGGCAGCTCCCTACTGCGGTTAACTTGAAGCCCGCTCTCTTGGGAGTTCACGGAGGACACCCCCGAAAAGGCTGCCAGGACAGTGTGACCCACGTTCCCAGGACTGTGGAGGCTGAACTCTCTCCGGGAGAGCAGCTGCCACGTGGTGCCCGTGACTGATCCTCTACTCACTCCACATGTTCCCCACCATTCCTTCTTGCATTGTAGGCATTCTTCCATTTTGGGTCATTTTCTCTTTTCAAAAGTATGAAAGTTCCTTTGTGGGCCGGTGAGATGGCTCAGTGGCATAAGCGCCTGCCTGGCAAGCGCAAGGTCCTGAGTTCCAACTCCTGGTACCCACATATCAAAAAAGGGCCGGTGATATCACTCAGCAGCACAGGCGTCTGTTGGTGCACGAGGTCCTGAGTTCAACCCCCGGTACCCACAAAAAAAAAAAAAAAAAAAAAAGGTTCCTTTGCAAGAGGCTTTTGGAGGAAAAAACAGATTTTGTTCATCTGAAAATACCTTTTTTTTGAGACAGGGTCTCACTATGTATTCCAGGTTGGCCTAGAACTTGTAGTGCTCTTCCTGCCTCAGCCTCCTGAGTGCTGGTATTACAAGCGTGTGTCACCACGCCCAGCTGAAATGCCATTATTATGCCCTCATTACTAAATTGTATTTTAGCTGAGTTTAAAATTCAGGTTGGCAAAATTAAGGTTGGCAAAACCGTGAGCATTTTTAATATAACACTCCAACATCTTCTCATGTCTACTGCTGCTGGAGAGAACTCTCCTTTCAGTCCAGTGGTGCTCCCAGGAAGGTAATTGGTTTCTGACTGTTGCTAAAATCTGCTTTTTGTCTTTGGTGTTCACTGCTCTCTAGTTTGGATAAGACTTTTCTTTCTTTTTTTTTTTTTTTTTTTTTTTGTGGTACCGGGGGTCAAACTCAGGACCTCGCGCGCCAGCAGGTGCCCGTGCCACTGAGCGATATCACCGGCCCTTTTTTCGTATGTGGGTTCCGGGAGTCGAACTCAGGACCTTGCGCTTGCCAGGCAGGCGCTTATGCCGCTGAGCCATCTCACCGGCCCTGGATAAGACTTTTAAAAATTCTACCGGAGATTTCTTCTCATTCCTCGATCTAAAAGATTCTTGCTTTCCTGTATTTTTGGCAAACTTTTTAGCATTAGCTCTCAGAAACTGCATCTCACCTATCTCTGTTGTCATCTTGTTTCCTTTGACATTTTCATTCAGTTCATTTCTTTACATACAGTTTTCTATGCTACATTTTATATAATTTCTTTATCTTTGTCCCTCAATTTACTAAGTCTCTCTTCAGCTGCATCCAACCTACTGTTTAATCCATCCACTAAAGTTTCAATTTCACCGATTATATTTTAAATTTTTTTTAGTTTTTCAATTACTTATCTTTCTTCATAGATTTTAGTCCAATGTTAACTGTTTTACATTTTATTTCCTTAAATGTTTAAACCCATTATTTTATATTATAAATCTGATCATTTTAATATCTAAAGCTGTACTCTAGTTCTACTGCACATTCTTCTGCATGGTTGTTTGTTTCCTTGTGTTTTTAAATTCTGGATTATGTGCTTATAACTGTAAAAGTTCCATATGTGGGAATCCCACGCTAAGGATGGGATAAAGGTACAGTACAAGAGGATACATATTAACTTCAGCCAGATAACCAGGAACTCTAGCACGCTAGGACCTCTGGATTTCTCTTCTTGGAATTTCCCAATCTACAGAAGGTGGGTAAATTCAAACAAAGTTCAATAGAAGGCAGGCTGAGAATAAAAATTATCCAGGGAGATTTTCATTTCCTCCCACTCAAAGTGCAGGCTGAGTCAGACCAACAGCCTCTCTTAACACTCTGCTGATGTGCTTATTTTTCTAGTCTACCATTTTGTCTACCATTTTACAGTCCTTCAATTATCCCAGCTTATATAAGCTGTTTACCATGGATCCAAGATTTGTCTTCTATTCCCCCAAGAACTTTTAAAGCCTGCTAACTATATCCAAGGAAAACAAAAGCATGTGGTCTCACAAAGATTTCTTGAAAGAGCTAGCAGCTTCATTTGTAATAACCCAAAAGGGGAGATGACCCAAATGCTCATCAATAAACAAATTATGTATATACACACAATGGAATAGTACCCAGCAACAAAAAGTAATAAGCTACTGATACATACGCGAGTGAATCTTGAAATCATTACACCAAGCAAAGAAGTATACATAGCATCTGACTGTATTTTCTACAATTTTACATAAATGAAAACTAATTTTTGGTGACAGAAACACCAAAACTGGTAAGCACTTGACTGGGAATGGAGAGAAGTGGGCCAGGGAAGAATTGTAAAGGGGTATACGGAAATTTTTAAAGATGATAGATGTTTTCATTGTCCTCACTGTGGTGATGGTCTCGTAAGTGCATGCGTACATCAAGATTTATCTAATTTCCTACTTTAGATACATGCAGTTTAGACTGGGTGCGGTGGTGCACCCCTATAATCCCAGCTACTCAGGAGGCTGAGGCTGCAGGACTTAAGTTTGAGGCCAGCCCAGACAACTTAGTGAGACCCTCTCTCAAAATAAATTTTTTAAAAAGGGATGGGGGGGCGGTGAGATGGCTCAGCGGTGTAAGCGCCTGCCTGGCAAGCGCGAGGTCCTGAGTTCGACTCCCGGTACCCACATATGAAAAAAGGGCCGGTGATATCGCTCAGCAGCACGGGCGCCTGCTGGTGCACGAGGTCCTGAGTTTGACCCCCGGTACCCACAAAAAAAAAAAAAAAAAAAAGGGATGGGGGTACTTAGGGCTGTAGCTCGGTGGTAGAGCGTTTGCCTAGTATATCCAAGGCCGTGGATTCCATCCCTACAGGAAGAAAAAAATGCCACGTATGTCAATTATACTTCAATAAAACTACTGCGGGGGGGGGCCTCTTGGTTACTGAGATCAAAAAGTGACACCAAGATAGTTGCAGTTTTACCTTGTCTCTCTTTTTTTTTTTTTTGTGGGTACTGGGGGGTCGACCTCAGGACATCGAGAGCCAGCAGGCGCCCGTGCCGCTGAGCAATATCACCGGCCCCTTTTTCGTATGTGGGTTCCGGGAGTCGAACTCGGGCCCTCGTGTTTGCCGGGCAGGCGCTTAAGCCGCTGAGCCATCTCACCGGCCCTGTCTCTCTTATTTTTTTTTTTTTTTTTTTTTTTTTTTTTGTGGGTACCGGGGGGTCGACCTCAGGACCTCGCGCGCCAGCAGGCGCCCGTGCCGCTGAGCGATATCACCGGCCCCTTTTTCGTATGTGGGTTCCGGGAGTCGAACTCGGGCCCTCGCGCTTGCCAGGCAGGCGCTTAAGCCGCTGAGCCATCTCACCAGCCCCTGTCTCTCTTATTTTTGACAGGTCCTTTGTTTCTATTTGTACGTATAGTGTTCACTTCGGCAGCACATATACTAAAATTCTACTTGTGTGTATGTATGTATGTATGTATTTATGTATTTTAATGTGGTGCTGGGGATGAAACCCAGGGCCTTGCGCATGCTAGGCAAGTGCTCTGCCCTGAGCCATAACCCCAGCCCTGATCTTTGTCTTTTAGGCCTTGGGAACTTCTCTCTTTTCTTGGAAGTTCAACTATTCATTAAAAGGACACTTGTTGCCAGGTACGTATCTATAATTCCAGCTACTCAGGAGGCTGAGGCAGGAGGATTCAAACTTAGCAGGCTAGCCTGGGCAATTTAGCAAGAATTTGTCTCAAAGTAAAATTTAAAAGGTCTGTGGATGTGTGTCAGTGATAGAGGGCTTTCTTGTCAAGCATGTGCAAGGCCCTAGGATCAATGCCCAACACTGCAAAAAGGAACACACACACACACACAAAAAAAAAACAACGCAGGCATTTGTTATATTTTAGGATTTATATCTAAGTATTTATATGTATTTATATCTATTTATATCTACGTATTTTATCAAGTAGATTTTCAGGATAGCTAACCTGTCCTACTTCCAGCAAAAGCCTCCCTCATGTCTGTCTGAAGACAATGCTGAATTCCTGAAGCCCACCTATCAGGCTTCCCCACTCCAGCCTCTCACAGTGGAGCCCCTGGGTGAGCACATGCCATCAGATTCCATGCACCTCGGGTCTCCTCCCCCAGCCCCATGCTCAGGACACCCCTCTGTCAGACTCAGTGTCTCTGCTGCACCTGCCCCCTTCAGCAACGGGGTCTGGAGTGTGGCAAATGATCGTTCTGTGCTCCAGACCTCTTTGGACACCCAGATACACTCATCTGCTCCCCCAAAGACCATGCCCACATTTTCCCCAACCAGCCAGCCTAGTGACTGGTGACGAGAAGCCCCTTCCTCTCGACCACTATCATTCATTCATTCATTCATTCATTCATTCACTTTTGAGACAAAGCCTCACTTACTATGTCACCCAGGCTAGTGTTGAACTCGTGGGCTCAAGTAATCCTCTTGCCTCAGCCTCCCAAGTAGCTGAGGCTACAAACACGCTGGTGTAACCACCATGATTCTCCCTACCTTTATTACTAATGTAAACCCAATCATGCTGAGCATTCAAGTCCAGCATGTGGATGTTTCATCTCCTCCACCCACTCCTGAAAAGCAGGGCCATCTCTGAATCACCCAAAGCACTAGCAGAATGCCTTGCATTTGTGCAGATGGACAATAAATACTTGGCAAATGAATCGGTGAACAGAGATCCTTCGGGGAAATGAGAGCATTTGGGAGGTGTGGCCTTTTCCTCCCCAAGATGTGTGCACCTGAGACCCAGCCAGGCACAGTGCTTAAAGCGTCCCTTTTGAGCCTAAAAGGAAGGAGGGCTTTGTTCCAACAGATCCTTGCTAAAATATGGTGATCTCCTGCAACAGTTACATGCAGCCTTTTCGTGTTGGGGGGGTGGGGGGCACTGGAGATTGAATCCAGGGCCTTCACACTGAGCGACATCCTCAGCCCTCTTTCTTTTTCTTTTCTTTTCTGCTCTTTTTTAAATTTTGAGACAGGGTCTTTCTTACTAAGTCGCTAAGTTGCCCAGGCTAGGCTTGAACTTGCCATCCTCCTGCCTCAGCCTCTCAGAGTAGGAGCATTCTTTTCCAACACCAACTTTTGATGGTGAAACATCTATCATGTTTCTGTGCAGATATGTTTGTTTTTCTCTGAAGCACACAAACTTCTAAGCAAAGATATCTGGAACAGCTAAAAAGCACAGCATCAGTTAATGTACATGGATATGTCACAGTGCCTAAGAAAGAACAAATGTTACTATATTCTGACATCTGCATAACTTACTAAGCCAATAAAATGACAGAACCTAATTTCCCTATGTTCAAAAAAAAAAACCAGCATGAATGAATAGAGCATAAACCCGCACTCCAGCTGCC
Source organism: Erethizon dorsatum (assembly GCA_028451465.1). Classification (NCBI taxonomy): domain Eukaryota; kingdom Metazoa; phylum Chordata; class Mammalia; order Rodentia; family Erethizontidae; genus Erethizon; species Erethizon dorsatum. Next base: position 5,436,660 of record CM051822.1, read on the forward strand.
CCTAATCAACTCCATGCCTAATATTCAATGCTGACCTATAAATAATTTCATTTGTTTTTTTAAGGGAGCGCCACCATGTGGTCAATGTTTTTAATACATTTTTAATATCAATAGAAGAATGAGTTATACTTGAAAACGGGAATGTACTATCCGGGCCAATACAATATGAACAGATATGACTACATTTTATAGACTATTTTATAGCAGGTTACTTTTGTAGTGAGCAAACTTTAGAGTTCGGATCTTAGAGGTGAGTCAGTGTCCTCCCTTTGGGAGGATTCAGGTTAATGAACCTTCTTTCGTTAGTAAGTTAAGAGTCACAGAGTCAAGGACTCACACAGGGACCGCAGCCCGTCACTGGGACAGGGCGGGTGCAGAGGAGGGGTCACTAGGGTCCACACCCGCTGCCTGCTCCCTGGGCCTGCCCTACGGCTCCTCTCTTCTACGTGAAATGCAGACGACGTGAAGACTTTTAAATTTGTATTTATACAATATACATACATTGTAAAGCAGTATTCAGAAAATGCTTGGCCCACAGAAGCACTCCAAATACGTATTAAACCTCCAAATAACTGGCATTTAATACAGCTCTTTCCATATGAGGGTTCTGAAATAACAGACTGTATCATAAATCTTAAGAGTCTTCTAGGGTTAAGAGAAAAAAGGCAGGGCCACCCTGGTAGAAATGGAGAAAACAGCACGAGCCAGAAGCCTGTGTGTGCACTGACGCCTGGAGCTCTGGCCTGAGCAGGCGAATGGATCTCAGACAGTGGCACAGCCACGGCGTGGCGGGGGGGGGCTGCTCAGAGACAGGAAGTAACGCGGGTCACTCATGACAACGCGGTGACTCCCAAAGCCATACAAGTGCTGCGCGATCCCATTGATAAGACACTGCGGAAAAGGCGAACCAACCGCAGGGACCAAAAGCACGGTGGCTGCCAGGAGCCGGGGTGCAGGTGGGGATGGCTACAAAGGGACCGCACAGGGGACTGTGGGGTGATGGCATCGTCCTACACTCTGAGTGGGGCCCCAATTTCACAACTGTCTGCATTTGTCAAAGTCCCCAGAACTGGATACACTGAAGAGGCTGAGTTTTACTGTGATGTGAATTGTACCTCAATAAACCTGACTACAAAATTAAATTAAAATACAATAAAAGACCAGGGCTACAGTTGGACTCTCCCAATTAAATATTGTTTGCGCTTTCAGAAGCAAAGGAAGCTACATTCTATAAAAGTTAAACAACAACCGACCAGGCAGTTTTTCTCTATACCTGACCTGCTCCAGTTAGACCTTTGGCCTTTATTTGCGAACTACCTTGCATGAAAGACACAATCCACTGATTTAACTATGTGACGAGCACCACTCTTTCCAGAGGGTCACTGCCTCACTCTCTGTGCCCGCTACAGATGTGTGTGAAACAGTGCAGAGGGGCCCTTGCCCTGCACGCCGTGGCCTGTTCTACGCTCAGCAGCCCTGGCTTGGCTCCCCTCCACACACCCAGGTACTGGGGAGCGCGGCCCTTCCACCGCACTCACTCGCCGCCGTCTCTAACAGCTGCCCGGCGCAGCGCAGCACAACACGATGGCCACAGTGGACAGTGCCGTTGCCCATTATTTTTCCAGGGTTCAAAGTGGGCTTATTCCCTCCTCCAACAAGGACTATCATCCTGGGAAAAGAACGCGCATCAGAGTCGCTATGTGGGGAGTCGCAGCTGTCACTTATTTACCACCTCTCCCCTTGCTGGCTCCTACAACCCTCTGGCCCAGTGCGAGTCAGGGTTGATGCGAGGGCTCTGGGGGCACGAGGGCAGGGTTTGTTTTTCTTTTTTGGAGGACTGAAACTTCACACTGAGCTACATCCACCCCCACTATACCCTTTTTATTTTTTTATTTTGAGATAGGGTCTCGCTAAGTCATCTGGGCTGAGCTCAAACTTTTGATTCTCCTGTCTCAGCCTCCCAGAGTGCTGGGACTACAGATGTGGGCCACCATGCCTGGCCAAATTACAGAGTTCGGGGTGTAGGGGGTGAAATCTTCTAGTTAAAAAGATTATTGCAAGTTTTTTTTTTTTTGTTTTAAAGCACTAAGGACTGAGCCAGTGATGCTGTACTACTGAGCTATATTCCCAGCCCTTTTGAGACAGGGTCTGGCTAAACCACCTGGGCCTCCAACTCCTGATCCCCCTTCCCTAAGCCTCCCCAAGTGCTGAGACTCCAGGCATGCACCACCACGCCCTGCTTCTCTCTGAGCACCCCCTCTCAAAGAGATGGGATCTTGCTATGTGTTGCCCAGGCTAGAAACAAACTGGTGGCCTCATGGAAGGAAGGAAGATTGGTTGAGTCTGTAGATTTAAAAATTTTTAAATGTTAGGAGGCTGAGGCAGGAGAATCCCATGAGTCTATCAGGTATTTTTATTGTTCTTGCTTGCGGTTCCTGGGGATTGAACCCAGGGCCTTCTCACTAAGCTACATCCCTAGCCCTTTTTAAATTTTGAGACAAGGTCTTACTAGACACTAAGTTGCCCAGGCTGGGCTTGAACTTGTGACCCTCCTGCCTCAGCCTCCCAGAGTGCTAGGATTACAGGTGTGTGCCATTACACTTGGCTTCATTTTTTGTCTGCGCAATCTACATGTTAAGTAAACCAAATCACTTGTGTGGGTGTGTTCCCCTTACTCGAAACTCTGATGACCGCACTGAACATGTTAGGAGTACATTTTAATGCCTTCCATGCAGAACTCTCTTTGCTCGAATGCAGGTGGCTATTTCTGTTGACTCCCACCCGTGAATGAGTGTATACGCGTAGGTTTGTGTGCACAGGCATGCATGGGTTTGTGTGCACAGGCACGCATGGACTGTGTTTCGGAGAGCTGGGCTGTGGCTGGTTTGAGGAGCCAAATGCTTTTCTTTCTCACACAACCTGCAGCTCCTCCAGAACTGAACCTTGGCGCTGAACATGAAGTCAGATTCTCCAGGGGATTCTGAGGCCACTGAGTCCTTAGAAGAAAGGGATCCCCAAGGGACACCCCAGCCCTTTTACTAGTGTCCTAGTGAAAGAGACAAATGGTAAATGAACGAGATGATTTCCGGTGGCGGTGCTGTGATGAAATTACACAGGGGAGGGAATACAGAGCTGATGCTGCTGGGTACCTACACCCATGGGCACTGTGGGCTGGGCTGCCGAGTGTGCCTGCATGCGGCTTAAAGAGCAGGTGTGGACAGCAACACAGGGCAGAGAGCTGCACAGGGCCCGGCCACGCGAACACTGAAGCCCAGAGGGTGTGGCTGGAGGTGAGGCCGAGAAGCCGGGCGCAGACGGTGGTTGGGGGGGGGGGTGTTGGGAAACACTGCGGGGTCCCCACCCCGGGCGTGAAAAGATCTGCAGCCAGGTGTCTCTGCAGTGGAAGGCGAGCAGACCCAGGTGGCAACAGGGGGCTGGGCATCGTTTCAGGGCAGAGGGTGGCAGGGCCGGGCCAGAGGGGGGGCGCTGGCCACTGCAAGGGTGTGAGCCCGAGGGCCAGGTAGGCATCTGGGATGCCCTGGTCGAAGGCTGTCGCCCTCTCTCTGGGCCGTGGCCACCATAGACAGAGCAGTAGCAGAATGTGACACGCAGGTCTGGTGAGAACCATCAGCCGACAGGCACGGCCCTGCACACACCCGCACCGATGCATCTTCATCCACCGGGAGGCTCTCCCTGGAGTCCTGGCGGCACGGCCAGTCTCCCTGGATGCCTACCTAGGCTGCTTCCTGTTGCAGCATTGGTGGCTCGGGCTGCCTTCTGTTGCACATTTACCATTCTCTCCGCAGGGACCCACTCATCCTTCCTCTCCCCAGCCAAGGGGGAGATGTGCGTCCTGCACCAAGACCCATTCCACGCTGCGGTCACGTGGGCGTTGATTATTGAGCACAACCGTAACCACGCTGGCAGGGGCACGGGGGGAGCGAGTGTGCCCGCTATGTACTGTTGAATGCCACGGCTGCATTCTTCCCAGCACACCGAGGCGGCCTGCCCGCCCTCGCCATGGGAAGCTCCTGGGAAAGCACGCGGGGGCGATGACCCGCACCCACATAGTTGCCACTCTGCCAAACACAATCTGATGAATTTGCCCAATTCTTTGCTTTATGTTTTCTCTCCTTGGGGGAGCACTCAAAGTGACACCAACACCCTGCTCTCCTGTTTCCTGCCCGATCCTGCTGATGAGCATTTTCCCCACCAAGCCCCACAGGCGAGCGGTTCATCCTGTAAACGCCAGGACCGGGGAAGCTGCCAGGCTACGAGGCCACACTGCATTCACTAAAGCTTTCGAAAACTCCCTATCTTGTAAAGCAGTAAAGCTCCGGTGTAGAGAGGACAGCAGACTGGGTGCCTGGGGTCTAGCGACAAGCTAGAAACACAGGGGCTGTCAGGTCCGCAGTGCTCTCTGCCCCCACCTTGTGCTCCTCCTGCATGAGGAGAGAGTAGGGACCTGTCACTGTTAACACCCAGGCACAATGATGTCGCCCTGACACCTTCAGGTAGGAGAGAGGTAGCAACGTGGATCAGAAGCCTGTAACATTCCTATTCTTTTGGTGCAGAGATTCCGCTTCTAGAAATGTATCCTAAAGAAATAACAGGGATGTGCAAAAAGGAGCCGTGAAGAAGATTCCAACAAAAAAACAGAAGTGTCTGTCAGTGAAAGGTCAGGGTGTCCACACACACGGGGTCTCTGGGGGAGCTCTGCAGGGAGCGGCAGGACAGCACCCAGGGGTTCCCAGGTCGCCGAGGAGCACTGCCACGGGCCCCAGGGCCTCCCCTCGGACCTTCAGTTGCTAGAGGCAATGGGCCCCCCTGGCTAAAAAAATACAATGAGCCCCAAAACCAAAACCCAAGAATGTGGGTGTACAAATGTCTACATATAATTTTAGGAAGGCCTAGGAAGCCCGGAGGAAACCGTATCATTCATATTTAACAATAAAATATTACCTTGCCAAGGGAACAAATTCAGAAAGCGGGCAACTCTTGTCAAAAAGGAAAGGGTAGGGGCCAGGTGTGGTGGTGCACACACCTGTGATCCTGGCTACCTGAGAGGCTGAGGCAGGAGGGTTGCAAGTTCAAGGTCAGTCTTGGCAACTTAACCAGGCCCCATCTCAAAAAGAAATTTTTAAAAGGTTTAGGGATTTGGCTCAGCACTAAAGCACTTGCCTAGCATGCATGAGGCCCTGGGCTTAAGCCTCAGTACCAGAGAATAAAAGGAAAGGAAAGCAGAGAAGAGAAAGAAAAGGGTTACTAATTGCACTTGTAGCCTCTGAAATGATAGCATCCATCCCAACCAAAGGCGTCGGTGACACAAAACACAACGTACTTAACCTACACTGATGCAACGAACAGAGGAGACCTGGCACCACCAGGAACAGGAAATCTGCACAAACTCCAAGTTTTGTAGATGTATTCAGCAGAATAACAATTCAACACTGCTAAATAAACTAAATATACTGTTACAACCAGAAAAGCAAAGCACAGCCCCCGCAGTGAGGAAAGGGCCTCAACGTGCGAAGAGGCCAGTGATGGAGTTGGGTCCCAGCCAGAGACACACAGGCATTTGCCGCCCCCCGGCAAACGCAACACCCTGAAGAGTTCCGGGCAGACAAGGGACACAAAACACCCCCTCCACAGAAGGCAGGCGCTCCGGAAAGCAGGCTCCTTCCTCCCCACTGGTGTCGGGTGAGCCCTACAGGGCACGGTGACAAGCTCACCTGGACTTCTGGCCCTGCCACCTGCTGCATCCCCCTCACAGTGACCTTTCCAACCGGGGCCTTCAGGAGCACCTGCCCTTGGCCCAGGCTCCCCCAGCACCCTCCTGGGGCAGCTCCTTCCCCGTCCCTGCCCCCGCAACACCAGGTCCATTTCCCCGTGGCGGGGTGTGGGCAGAAGAGGCGGCAGCGGTGGTGGTAATAAATCACCATTGTGGCTAAGATTTTCTGAGAGCTTACTACGTCCCAGGACTTCTCCGATTCACTTTAGCAGTATTATTTCACTCAGTTCTCACCATAAACCAGGGATGGAGGAGGTGCCCTTACCATGCTCACTTCATAATGTCGCAGCCAGAGTCCAAGAAGGTCCCCGGGACGCCCAGGGCACTCCCTTAGCGAGAGTCCTCCCTCACTGAGCAGGGCCGGCTGGAGCCCGCAGGAGCCTGCGGGACCAACAGAGCGACTTCTGAGGTGGCTCAGAGGTCACACAGCAGCCAAGGGAGAAGCCCGCCAGGGTCTCCCGCACGCTAGACAAGCGCTCTACCCCTGAGCTATGTCCCAGGCCTCAGAGCCTAAATTCTTGACCACTGAAAGAACATGCAGCCTCCTCCATAGAAACACGGATTCCCCCAACAGACCTCACCTCCTCCTCCAGGGCGGGAACTGCCACTGGCTTTTTTGTAAATGCTGTAACCCCACCAAACACCAGCATGACATGCCCAGCATACTACAAGCATCATGTCAAAAGAATAAATAAATAACATGAATGAAATGAAAAGAATCACAAACATTAAGGGCACATAGTGGAATTATGGGTAATACATTCTATTTTATACTCTGCTAAATTAAAAGATGATTCTGTAACATACATGTATTAATGGGGTTTATGTCACTCGAATTCAGTTCCAACTGGGACCTGAATGACAAGAAAGCAAATCATCCAAATGTGTCAGGGCAGGGGAACTAGAGGTGCAAACGCCCTGGGATTGAGACACATTTGTCTGTCGTATTTTAGGGAAAGAAAGCAGGGCCCTTGTGGCTGTGAAGTGACTCTGGGATGTGGGTCGGATCTGGGTTAGGAATCTGAAGTTCGCTGATGTGGAAGGAGAGGCTACTGGAGGGCTTTCGGCAGGGAAGCGCCATGATCTCATGTGCATTCCTGAGAGATTATTCAGGTTTCTGTGTGGAGAGGGAGCTGCGGAGGAAGAGCATCTACTGCACAAACCCAGAGGAAGGGACGGAGCCAGTGACCCGCCCTACAGAGCACCCCGCCATTCCTGGCACACTCACGCACCTAACAACTGTCATTCTTTTCTTTGTAAATGCTTAGCTTGGAGTCATTGCAAACAAATTTCTCAAAAGCACACACTCATGCACACATCACAAAACTCAAAATGACCTTGTCCTAGACTCAAGGGCAAGGGAGAATGCTCACGTCATTACACTTCCTTCAAGAAGCAAGTGACCAAAACCAGTACACTGACTGTGAACTCCTGTGCCTGAGGCAGTGTGGCAGTCAGCGGGGAAGCTGATCTGAGAGGTTGTCCCAAGGTGGGTTCCTCTAGCCATGAGGCTCTGGAGGACTTTGGTTTCTTTGTTCTTTCTTTCTATACTTCTGAATTTTCATTTAAAATAATGCGTATTGACTTCCAGGAAGATGGCGGAGTAGTGAACAGCAGAAAAAACAGCCATTTGGTGTCCAGACACTGGAATACAGCACCGTAAGGAAGGGAGGAAGGAAGGAAGTGGGTTCCCTGGACCCAGCAAGGATCTGAAGTGAGAACTGAAGCCCATGGGGAGAGCGAAGAGAGACCTCAATGCAGAAGGAGGAGGTGGCAAGTGGCGCTTTCTCCCTGAGCCCTGATCCAGTGAGTGGGAGGGGTGGCGCGAACCTGCAGATGCATGATGACTGCTGGCAACCCCAGAGGCCTCCACAGAGAAAGGCACCACTGGGATAGAGCAGTGGATGCAGCAGACTGCAGCGGCTGGTGAGTTATTTGGGTTCAGACGTTCCCCCAGGAGAGGGCAATTGGCTGCTAGCCATCTTGGAGAGGGGCCAACTGAGCTCAGAACTCAGAACAGCTGCGGCCCCAGCTCCAACTACTAGCTCTCAGTGACAGGGTCAGGTTGCCGAGTTCAAGTCAGCAGGAAGTCAGGGAGCCAAATTCAAACCCACAGGGAGGAGAGTTCCAGCCAGCAGGAGGCTCATGGACTGCTGCAGGCTGAACAGGTCTGGTTCCAGCCTCATAGTAAGAAACTAGGCTGAACTTCAGTGGAACTAACGGTGCAGGCTTGCTGGGACTATCCACTATCCCGCCGTAAATCTACAGCTGGCCTGCTGGGATTAATCAGCGTGGACCTAGGCTCAGTCTGCCCACTTGGTCTGCCAGTGATAGCAGAGACACACCCTGAAATGGACATTTTCTTTTTTCTTTTTTTCTTGTTTTCTTTTTTCTTGATTGTTTCTTCTTGTAACAAAGCAATGAATGAGGCACTAGGAAAAATCAAATCAAAATTAATTTCTCAGATAACTGTAGAGATGGTGACCATAATGAAAGACTCTAGAGCAGATAAGATTAAAAAATAAAGGAGTTTAGGGAAATGATGGAAACCACGAACACCCAGCGTAGGAAAGAAATGGAATACATGAAACAGATTCAAACAGATATTTAGGAGATTAAAAAAATCCATTGAAAGTATACACAGTAGAATGAGCCAATGTGAGGAGACAATATCAGATATAGAAGACAGGATTGTGGGCCGGTGAGATGGCTCAGCGGCATAAGCGCCTGCCTTGCAAGCACGAGGGCCCGAGTTCGACTCCCGGATCCCACATACGAAAAAGGGGCCGGTGATATCGCTCAGAGGCACGGGCGCCTGCTGGTGCGCGAGGTCCTGAGGTCGACCCCCCGGTACCCACAAAAAAAAAAAAAAAAAAAAAAAAAAGACAGGATTGTGGTTAGCGATCATGAAAAGAAAGATTTCTTTAAAAAAAGTGGGGGGAACCATGAGAAATCAATCCATCAGCTGCTAGATGATGCAAAGAAGAATACCATAAGACTGACCAAAGTCAGTGAAAATGCAGGAGATAGTGCAAGCTTCATAAAAAACTTGTTCACAGAAGTAATGGCAGAAAACTTCCCAAGCATGGAAAAAGAATTTCACATACAAATAAGTGAGGCATATAGAACTCCAATTACCTATGATCAAAAAAATCTACACCAAGGCATGTAATACTCAATATTTCAGAAATTTGACACAAAAACAGAATATTGAAAGCTGTTAAGAGAAAAGAAACAAATCACCTCTAAAGGAAAGCCCATCAGAATCACAGCAGACTTCTCAACAAAAACCCTCAAGTCAAGGAAACCTTGGAGTGAAGTATTTCAGGCTCTAAAACAAAGCAGTCTCCAGGCCAGATTGATGTGTCCGCAAAACCATCTCTCAAAATTGATGGAGAATAAGATACTTCCATGACAAAGAACACCCCAAGAAATTCATGACTACAAAACCAGCACAACAAAATGTTCTGGAAGACATTCTGGAAAGACATAACAAGGACTATACCTCCGTGAACCCCAAAAGAATGAATCCACCAGGCAGGGCAAGTGATTAAACAGAGGGGGGAAAAGGTAACCAACAACAGGAAAATAACATGACAAGGAGAAGTCAGTACATATCAGTTATAACCATCAACATAAATGGTCTCAATTCACCAATCAAAAGAAACAGACAAGCAGAATGGATCAAGAAGCAAGATCCAGCAATATGCTGCATACAAGAAACACATTTAATTCAAATGTAAATTCAAAGACTGAAAGTCAAAGGATGGAAAACAATACTCCACGCAATAGGAACCCAGCAAAAAGCAGGGGTAGCTATTGCAGACTAAGTAGATTTCAAGCCAAGACTAATTAAGAGAGATAAAGAAGGTCACTACATCCTTCTAAAGGGAACGATCCAAGAGGAAGAGAGAACAATCATAAATATATATGCACCAAATACCGCCACACCCAACTATATAAAACAAATATTAATGGATATGAAAAATCAAATAAGCACTAATACAATTGTAATGAGGGACCTCAATACCCTACTGTTACAAATAGACCACCTAGATTAAAAAGTCAACAAAGAAATATCAGAATTGAACCAAATTTTGAACAAATGCACATAGTAGATCTCTACAGAATGTTCCATCCCACAACAGCAGAGTACACATTCTTCTCAGCTGCACACGGGACGTTCTCCAAAACAGACCACATACTCGCTCATAGAATATGCTGAAGTAAATGCAAAGGAATCGAAACTATCCCATGCATATTACCAGACCATAGTGCAATGAAATTGGAAATCCATGGCAAAAGAAACCACAAGAACTTCATAGACACATGGAAACCAATAACACTCTCCTGAACAACCAGTGGGTCACAGATGACATTAAAAAAGAAATTAGACAGTCTCTACAATTAAACGATAATGCCGATACAACATACTGGAACTTATGGGACACAATGAAAGCAGTCCTATGAGGGAAATGTATAGCAGTGAATTCCCATACCAGAAAAACAGAGTAAGTGCAAATAAACAACCTAATGTTGAGCCTCGAGCTTCTAGAAAAAGAGCAAGTCAAGCCCAAAGCTCATATGGGGGAGGAAATTATAAAGATCAGAGCAAAAATTAATGCAATGGAGACTAAGAGAACAATACAAAGAATCAATGAATCGAAGAGGTGGTTCTTAGAAGGTGGAATAAAATTGACAAACCCTTAGTCAATCTTATCAAAAGAAGGAAAGAAAAGACTCAAATCCATGCTATTAGGAATGAAAAGGTTGAAATCACAACAGATCCTGCAGAAAGCCAGAAGTTCATCGATACCTACTTCAAGAACCTGTATTCTTGTAAGATGGAAAACACAGAAGAAATGGACAGATTCCTAGATACATAGGAATTACCAAAGCTCAATCAAGAAGGCATAAAAATTCTAAATAAATCAATATCAGCCAATGAAATTGAAGATATAATTAAAAACCTACCAACAAAGAAAAGCCCAGAATTCACTGTTGAATTCTACAAGAAATTTAGAGAAGATCTAATGCCACTACTTCTCAAACTCTTTAATGAAACTGAAAGGAAGCAGTACTCCCAGATTCATTCCTGGAAGCAAGCATTACCCTGCTACCAAAACCGGAGAAGGATCCAGCCGAAAAAAAAGAGAACTACAGGCCGATCTCCCTCATGAACATAGACACAAAAATCCTCAATAAGATCCTGCCAAACAGAATGCAGTAGATCATCAAGAAGATTACACACTCTGACCAAGTAGGGATTCATCCCAGGGATGAGTGGATGGTTCAACATATGCAAACTGATAAATGTAATACACCATATTAACAGAGCCAAGGACAAAAACCATATGATTGTCTCGACAGATGCAGAAAAACAATCTGACAAAGTCCAATACCATTTATGATAAAAACACTACAGAAAATTGGAACAGATGGTCTTTACCTCAATCTGATAAAAACCATCTATGACAAACCAACGGCCAACATCATACTAAATGGGCAAAAACTGAAAGCTTTCATTCTAAAATCAGGAACAAAACAGGAATGTCTTGTTTAATATAGTTCTGGAAACATTAGCCAGAGCAATTAGACAAAAGAAAGAAATAAAAGAAATGAGGACAGGAAAGGAAAAAGCTAAGTTATCATTAATTGTCGATAACATACTACTCTACATAGAATACCCCAAAAACTCCACCAGAAGACTTCTAGATTTAACAACCAAATCCAGTGGCATAGCTGGATACAAAGTCAGCACTCAAAAATCAGTAGTTTACCTGTACATAAATAACAAACTCACTGAGAAAAATAGTAGGGAAACCACACCTTTCACAATAGCATCCAAAGAAATGAAATACCTAGGAATCAATCTAAGGAAGGAAGTAAAAGACTTTACATTGAAAATTATAGTACTCTGAAAAAGGAAATTGAAGAGGATATCAGAAAATGGAAAGATACCCTTTGTTCTTGGGTAGGAAGAACCAATAAAGTGAAAATGGCCATACTTTCAAACAGATTTAATTCAATCTCGATCAAAATACCAATAGCATATCTCACAGAATTAGTTAAAACAATGCGAGAATTCATTTGGAACCAGAGGAGACCTAGAAGAGCAAAAGCAATTCTGGGCAACAAAGGTAAGGCAGAGGGCATCACAATCCGTGACTTGAAATTATACTACAAAAGTACTGTGATAAAAACAACATGGTACTGGCAAAAAAAAAAAAAAACCTAGACCTGAGGATCAATGGGACAGATTAGAAGATACAGAAACAACTCCAAATATACTCAGCCACCTGATCTTTGACAAAGGAGCCAAACACCTTTGCTAACCATAATCCTGTCTTCTATGTCTGATACTGTCTCCTCACATTGGCTCATTAATGAATGGGGCTAGAAAAAACTGGCTCTCTACATGCTGAAAGATTAAAACTAGACCCATATCTTTCACCATGCACTAAAATTGAAATGGATCAAAGATCTGAATATTAAAACAGAAACACTAAATCTGCTAGAAGATAGAATAGGTAGAACTCTTTAAGACATTGGTGGGCTGCTGAGATGGCTCAGCGGCATAAGCGCCTGTCTGGCAAGTGCGAGGTCCTCAGTTCGACTCCCAGTACCCACATACAAAAAAAGGGCTGGTGATATCCCTCAGCAGCACAGGCACCTACTGGCACGCGAGGTCCTGAGGTCGACCCCCGGTACCCACAAAAGAAAAAAAAAGACATTGGTGTTGGCGAAGACTTTATGAACAAAACCCCAATTACACAGGAAATATCACAAAGAATCAAAAATTGGGACCTCATCTTATTAAAAAGCTTTTGCACAGCAAAAGAAACCACCAACAGAGTGAAGAGACAACCCACAGAGTGGAAAAAAAATTTTGCCAGCTGTTCCTCAGACAAAAGACTAGTATCTAGAATGTATGAAGAACTCAAAAAAAAAGACATCCCCAAATTTAAAGACCCAATCCAAAAGTGGGCTTCTGAAATGAATAGATACTTCTCAGATGAAGAAGTAGAAATGGCAAATAAACATATGAAAAAAATGTTCAGCATCAATGGTCATTCGAGAGATGCAAATTAACACAATGCTGAGATTCCATCTCACTTCAGAAAGAATGGCTATTATCAAGAAATCAATAACAAATGCTGGCGGGGCTATGGGGAAAAAGGATCCCTTCTCCACTGTTGGTGGGAGTACAGACTGGTACAACCACTGTGGAAATCAGTGTGGCGATTCCACAAACAACTAAAACTAGAGGTTCTATTTCATCCAGCCATTCCCCTTCTTGGTATCTTCCTGAAAGAATTAAAAGCATATCCACAGCAATATATGCACACCCATGTTTACAGCAGCACAGTTTGTAATAGTTAAATCTAGGAAACAGCCCAAATGCCCATCAATGAATGAATGGATGAAGAAGATGTGGGTTTTTTATACAGTGGAGTACTACTTTGCCATAAAGGATAAGCTTGAGACATTTCTAGCTACATGGATGCACCTTGAGACGATACTTTTAAGTGAAATAAATTGGACGCACGTGTGTAAATACTGCATAGTTTCTCTGGTGTGAGAAACCAAAAGTGTAAATAAGGACCATAATGTATGATAACTACTGGAAAATGGGACGAAAATGTTCAAATGAGGAGATCAAGGGGAGGAGGGGGAAAAAAGGGGGAAGAAAAAAAGAGAATAGAAGGAAAAGAATGGGAACAAAGCTTTTGTAAATGAGGGGAAGAGGGGTCGAAGGGAGGGGAGAGGAATGAAAAAGAAAGAAGGAAGATGTATCATGTACAGGTACAAATTCCCTATGATGAATGTTATCAATATGTATATCTAAAACAAACCAATAAAAAAACTAAAAGAAAGAAAATAATGAGCATTTATTTCTTTTATAATGTGATAAATATAAAAAAAGCTTTCAGCTGGGCATGGTGGTGCACACCTACAATCCCGAGGCTGAGGCAGGAGGAGTGTTGTGAGTTCGAGGCCAGCGTGGGCTACAAAGTGAGTTCAATGCAGCTTGAACTGCATAGCGAAACCCTACCTCAAAAAGACAAAAAAAAATTTAAATTAAAAAAATAATAAAATAGCTTTCATTTGTGGAAGACAGTATTTTTTAAAACCCGTAACTTTTCCATCTACTAAAAAAAATATTTTTGAACAATGGCCTGGATCGTTCACGGAAGGAAGACCTAACTCCTATCAGAGGAGAGAATCTTGAGGTCCACAGCAAGTGGTCCGATCACACTGCCAGCAAATCCCACAGTGGCCTGAAGAGGCCCTGCTCCTCGTGCATGGTGACGGCAAATGGCTTCAGATCTGCCACCACCTAACAATGACTTTTAAAAAGAAATAGGGGAGTTGGTTAAACCTGGAGATATCGCAACATTTCTGCTTTTGTTCTCCTCCTAGTCTTAATAATGCTTCAAAACAAGAAGCTTCCTTCCCAAGGAAAGAGAAAAGGAGGCTGGAGGATAGGAAGGACTGACATACAGGTTTATAGACCAAGCTCTACACAAATGACTGTAAGTGGCCAAAAAGGGGGGGGGAACACAGCCCCCCCAAATGTGTAAAAGAAACACCCTCCATGCCAAGATGAGAGCAGCTTGCTAAGGACGCACTGTCCTCACGCCAAGCAAAACAGCCGTCCCTGGACACTTCAGGTCTCTCACAAGCAGAAAACACCCGGCTTCCAGAACTGCTGGCATCCAGAAGCCCCATGGGGTCCTCGGGAAGAGACAAGAAGAGCCCAGGGCCCAGAGCCCACCACAAAGCTTCCATCCCAGAGCTGAGGGGTCTGAGCTCTTCAAAGGGGCACCCTGAACAACAGCAGGGACTCTGGAGGGAGGGAGATGAAAAAGGCAGCCCAAGAGCAGTGCTCCGTGGATGAGGCAATGAGAGGGTCATCCCAGTGGTCTGTGACCCAAGCATGAGGTGATTTACTGCATGCATTTAGGCATGTGAGCTCTTTAAAGCCAAACCAACGCTGTGTCCTGGGCTCCACCAGCGAGACAAGCTCCCTGCACCAGTCCCTAGATGAGAAGTGGGGCTGGCCGTGGCGGCTGCAGGGCTGGGGGTCCAGGGAGAGAGGCTGTGCGCGCCACTAACAATTATCACATAAGCAGCGGAAGCCCCAGGGTCACAGAGCCTCACTCCACAAGAGTGGGGATGCTGCGGCCCATCCGCCCAGGTGAAGTGCCTTAGGTCACCCTGCACCCGGACCCTGCTCAGGCAACCTCCCCAGCCCGTGAAATGGGTCTGCCATGAGTAACCTCACAGTCAGGAAAGACAGGGCTGTCAGACCCTGGACCCGCTCTCGGCCACTCTGCAAAACATGAGGGACGTGCTCTGCGATGGCACCCTGTACAGCCCATGACTCGACACAGTTCCATGCGGTTAGCAGATCATCCAAGTCCTACTGACAACATCCCCTCGAGGAGGTATTATTGTAGCCCCCTTTCCTAGCTAAGGAACTGAGGTCAAACTCCTGCAGGACCAGGGACATGCCTAGGGGGCCCCTGGAGAGGCCAAAGCTTCTGAGCTTTCCCATAATCCCCTCCAGCCTCCTCCAGTCTTCCACATGAAATGGAGCTTCCAAGGGGAGAGGGGGCATTCTCCGGGGCTGATAAACTGCCCCCAGGCAGCCACCAGCACTGAGCTGAGAGCCTGCCTTACAGCTTCTTCCTGCTCACTCTGCGCACGCGAGTACAGCCAGCCTCAGTTTTCTTCTAAAAGGGCCCCAAACTGCCTTCTCACACAGGGCCAGACAGGATCCTGCAAATGACATGTCCGAGCCATGCATCTGGGGTCCCTTCCTCTGCACAGTACAACACAGGTGACACAGCAGGCCAGCCACAGGGGAAGCCCTGCTCTGCCCCAGCTGAGGGCTCCCAGGGCTCCAAATGCCCAAATCCCACTTTGTTTTTACTTTCTTTTAAAACACCCCACAATCCCAAACCCTCTTCCAGGCAAGCAGAAGCGGACACAGACCAGTCATCACATTAGAACCCAGTCCCTAGAGCGGACGCGGCCGGCACCGTCTTCCTTTAGACATCTGAAGGTAATTCTTCAAGTGGCAACAACAAAAACATCCCCTTCCCCTCAATTCCCGTAAGTACTAACTTCTCTACTTTGCCAAAAACCTATGTTTGTCTTAAACGCAGTCAGTATAATCCCAAAGGTAAAGAGAAAATGGCAGCATAAAATGTATCTCAAGGGCTGGAATAAAAAACTTCTGTTTCTAGCAATCCGGAAACACTGTAGGTACCAACTTTGTTGTGTTCGAAGATGTGAAACATCCTAAAAGTTGGGAAGAATTAAATGGCCCAGTGGCTCACTGATGTCAAATCTGAAGGTCACTGTGATGGAGTGGGGGAAGTCTGAGGGGAAGGGCTATTTTTCCTCTGACCTGAATACATTTAAGTACAGAGAGCCCGAGATGCAGCCTCCAGGAGGTCTGAACAGGAAAGCCAGCTGCTCGCCAGGTTTGCCAAGTGTCAAGGAGAAAGTGAAGTTAGAAAACACCCCAGCCACTTTGCTGCTTTTCAGAATCAGTGTAAATCTGGAAGCCAGCACAGGCAGGAACCAACATACATTTGTTGGTCTTTACATTTTTAAATCTGTTTTAAGAAAAGTGGTTGCCCCTTTTCCCAGAGCCCTGCTTCTTGGAAATAACACTAGATGGTTTACCTAAAGGCCACCTACTAGGCTTGCAGCTTGTCTTTTCTGGGTTGTGACAAAAACTCATGCCTGATATAGAGTGCCACTGCTCCACACTGAAGCCCCTGAGAGACACAGGTCCTGGACAGTGTCCTTGCCCTGCCTGGCTACCACCCCCGCAGTGAGAGCTGAGAGCTGCAGATGGGAGGTCACAGACCCCACCTCCAGAGACCAGGGAGAGCAGCACTGCATCTAGGAAAAACCAGGACGGGAAACGGAGTCAACTGCAGAGCTGTCGCTATACCGAGGGTCGACCTCAGGACCTCGCACGCCAGTAGGCGCCCGTGCTGCTGAGCGGTATCACCGGCCCTTTTTTCGTATGTGGGCTAAGGGAGTCCAACTCAGGCCCTCGCGCTTGCTAGGCAGGCGCTTACGCCGCTGAGCCATCTCACCGGCCTCACACGTCTGTTTTGATCACTGCAGTCCACTTGCTCCAGGTTCGTATTTCCAAGTCAAGGTGGGAACCAGGATGGCGCCCGGAGCCATGGGGGCACTGCGTAAGACCTTAGGCCAGCCTGGCATTGAAGCATGTCACGGCAAAAGCCTCGCCTTCTCCCCCACAGGAGGAACCACAGGGTACCCTGTGAATGTCACCCCCACTCCTGGTCACCACACAGAGCACATGGAATCATCTCTACCTCTTTCCACGTAACCAGTCCAATCAGCCTCATCTCCTAGGTGGCTCAGAAGGTCCTGAGTTCGATTCCTGGTACCAAAATAACAATAACAATCTGCTGGGCCTAGTGGCACATACCCGTAATCCTAGTACTTGGGAGGCTGAGGCAGGAGGTTTGCTGTGAGTTCAAGGGCAGGCTGGGCTACAAAGTGAGTCTAAGGCCAGCCTGAACTACATAGTAAGACCCTGTCTCAAACAAACAAACAAACAAACAAACAAATGAAACAAAACAAATAATCTGTCCTTCTATCGAATCAGGAGCCAGGGATGTAAGTTTCATCAATGCCTCTTATAAACGATCTAAGAAGGCAGAAGGGTTCTCGTCTTTCTCCTGATGAAGAGTGAACTATTTAAAATAATCGAAGGGCTTAGTTCTCATCCTTCTTAGACCTTCAGGAACACGTGTCTGAAGATGTCTCCCATCCCGGTCTCCCGTCTGCTTGGCAGGCCAGTCGGGGTCTTGTGTAGCAACTGCGAAAGTATCTTCCACACCTAGACAGTGCTTCTTGAAGGGATTTGTTAAAAGATTAGAGCTATGATTTAGGAAAATTAATCTGTAATCTGAGTTTCAGTTGGGAGAGGAAGGGGAGCCTTCATTAGGAGGAATTGAGAGAGGAAAGGGAGGTGACAGCAAGAGCCACCTAGAAAATGGGCTCAGAAGCCCCAGTGCTCAAATCCTGTCCAGCTTTCCCACCTGGCCTCTGCTTCAATGCCTCCCTGGGAATCGCCACCTCCCTGGGCACCCACCCGCCTCTGTCTACCGCTCTCACCGTCTGAAAGCTCTCTTTACACTGTGCCCAAACACGCGTCACTTCGGGAGCTCCATCCGGTACTCTTGATCCTGCCTTTTGGAGCAGTACAGCGTGAGACCAAGTGCAGCAACAGTCCTTGTAAATATTTTCAGACAGCTGCCACATCTTCTCTAGGTTAAAAGCATCACCCAGTTTCTTTGGCCATTCACCATTCATTTAGCACATATACGCTGAACGTGTACGCGGCACTAGGTGCCTTCCTAGGTGCTGGGTACAACACAGCCGCTGCTCTGAAGACATTTACTGACAGGGGGCAGTGACAGAGCTGAGTACGGACCGCACACAGCACTGTGATCCGGACCACAGAGGAGGACGTGGCGCAGCAGGCCAGCTCAGTGCTGCAGCGCAAGAGCGACCAGCGCTCGCGGCAGCGCACCGTCATCCCCATGTCGGCGCCACCCTCTGCAGGGCGAACGCAGGGACTCCCATGTCAGCTACCGCCTTGGGGAAGGGGAGACTCCGTACTGCTGCCTATTGTGGGCCAGGCGCTGTACCAGGTGTTTACTACCTGCGTATCCTACACTTTACCCGTAACAACATCGGAGACGGGCACTACTGCCCCTCTCTCCCCTTCTCTCCTCTCTCCCCTTCTCTCCTCTCTCCCTTCCTGCGTTCCTTTTCTTTCTCTTTCCTCTCTTCTCCCCTCTCTTCCTCAGAGGGTGTCTATGTTGCCCAGGCTGCTCTCACCCAGTTTAATACTTCCACTTAAAAAGTGCCATCACACACACAATCTCACGCCCAGTGGCAGACACAGGGCTCGTGCGGTCTGCCTGACTTTCAGAAACTGAGTGTTTGGCTGCTTAACTACCTGGTTAGCAGCACCTACCCCTTGTTGAGTCACTGTCCCCTTAGAGAATCTAAACAATAGACTCCTCAGGAAAAAAAGACTCTTGTGCATATTTAGTAAATTGTGCATAAAATTCCAGAGTGCAAAGCCTCCATAAATTCTCTCCACGCCTCTTAATATCAGCTAGGAACCTGGAGAGAACACGATGGGCTGCCGCCCATTACCCATCCCTCCCTCCTCCCAGGGTCTCCGCTCTAAGCCTCCACCTACTGTCTGAAGGTGACCAGGCCTGTAACTCAGCAGCAACCCCTGGGAAGCACTTGGTTCCCAAGGCGGAACCGGGTCGCGTGCCCAGGCACCACCTTGTGAGTGGGGAGTGGCAGGGTGCATCTAGTGTTGGCCGCCTGCCACCTGTGTCTGGCACTGGGAGCAGGAGGCCTTGATGGCAGCGGGTCTGCAGCTGGCAACAGCCCGGTTACCGAAGAGGCTGCCACTGTCCTGGTGGCCCAGGTCTGGGAGGTGGCTCTGGGAATCGCGCCTCAAGCTCGGCCAAGAACCTACTTCTTCAGCCCTCTCAGAAGCTGCCGCTGCGTAATATCTACAATAAAAGAGCGGGTTCTCGTCTCTGTCACTGAACCCAGACCAACAGCAAATCCTGATTCTACAGCATATAAAAAGTAAGTCGTGCCAAATTAAATTCCTAAATACAACATTCTAGCCTCTACCATCTGCTTTATGATTTTTTTGTTTGTTGTTTAAAGTTCTTGATTCACAATCAGGCTGTAATTTAAGACTAAAGGGCTCCCGAGTCAAACATTTCTAATTAGCTAATTTGAGAAGAACCAGCTGCACCTGTGGGCCTGACACAGTGCATGGGGTGACACAGGACAGGATGGCACTTATGGTCCATCTTCGGGGTGACCCTTCCCTTTTCTGGGCACACAGAAGACGCCACTCTGGCCTCTTGCGTAGGGTGACACCTGTGCCTAGCTCTGGATGTGGGCTGCAGCTAGAAGTGACCTCGCGTCCCTGGTCAGTTCACAGTTCCCCTGCTCACCTGCCCACCTTGCTGTTGAGGACCCTGAACACTCCAGCTGTGCAGCACATGACAGGGGGCCTCCACATCTGCGACTCCAAGGAGCTATGGGGATCCCCACACACCCCACAAGAGAGAAATGTCTAGTTAAGGGACAGGGATTTGAGGGTTGTTTGACTGTCCACAAGCCGGTCCTCTCCTGCCACCACCCTCCAGAAATCCCCACCTGTGCGCAGGGCAGTACACAGACTGACAGTCACTACAGCACTGATTTCCAGGGTGGAACCAGACAACACAACCTTGCTGGTTGGAAATGGGAAACTGGATAACAACTATGGTTTAATCATGTAAGGGAGTACTATACAGCACTGAAAACAAGGACCTCAATTCACACACATCAACATAGGTACATCTTAAAAACGTGCACAGAATTAAATCATTTATATATCCTTTGTTGCTGTTTGCAGTGCTGGGGATTAAACCCAGGGCCTTCTGCATGCTACACAAATGGATTACCACTGAGCTACACCTCAGCCCATTGACACACTCTCAAACATCGTTGTACCCTGTGTGTTTCCAAACATGTTTTCAGTGAGGGATAAAACCTCTGCCCTACCCTACCAACACCACAACTACACCAACGATTCCAAAAGGGCTGAACAGAAAGAGAAACACGCAATGGACAAGAGCTTCCCCTCTCTAATTTACCCTCCTGTTCAACTGTCAAGACTGGCAAAGTCAGTAATGAAAAGGCCTTCACCAGCCAAGCCCTGAGCTCTTGCCTGGCAACATTACCAGAGCGAGTGCGAAGACCCTCCCGAGATCAGCACTGGACCAGCAACCCCCTATCTCCAGTCACAACACTGAAGCAACAACTTCACAACATGGTAGCAACTCACACACTCACAGGGCATTTTACGGTTTCTACAGCCCTTCCCTGGGCCCAGCTCATCCTGACACACACCCACGCCCCGAGGGAGCAGAGAAAGGGGGTCGTCCGTCATCCCCACCCAAAGACGGGGCACGGGCTCGGCGGCACCCTGCAGCTTCTCCAAGGCTGCACGGCTCTGAGAGGCGGGACGAGAGCTGGAAGCCACGGTTGTAACAGCGAGTATCTGATCAAGGTAACCCGGTCTAAAACGGAGACCGGAAGAGGAAAGCCCCAGAATCTCTGCGACTATGGGCTCTGGTAGGTTAGCAAGGAAATGCCATGTAATTATGTTTCCTGAGCCATGAGTATTTTTAGATTAAGTAGTAAATAGTCCCTTCAATTGCCAGATATGGAGACATATATTTAATGCAAACATTTGCTTACATTAAATCCAAAATGTCATATTAAAGGGACACAATTAGAATAGCATAATGCCTTAAAGATACGTCCCTTATCCTGCATCGGTTCATTATGCCACTCTGCTGTGGCTTTCTGAACAGAGGTGTTGAATTCCCAGATAATAACCACCAACACCTATTTCACTCTCCCTCGCAGCCGTGCAAGAACTCAAGCAATAGAAGCTACTGTGTGGGACTTAATAAAGAACCAAAAAAAGAATTTAGCACAGTTTATTACTATAAAGACTAATTCAAGAGAAAATAAATGGCTAGCACTTAAGATCTAGTCTAAAAGATGATTAAAGGTCCCTGAAAGTAATCTACAGCAGCATTAAGCCAGCATGAATGTCAGCCTGAGGGCAGAGAAAAGATGAACTGTCCCAAGCTCAAGTCATGCCGATGGCAGGGTAGAGAAGATTTTTCATTTCAAAAGATAATTTGGTAGAGAATAAGCATGATTTAAACTCTAGTATTCATTAAAAAGCTATCTAGCAGGTCACCTATTAAAATCTAAGCATATCATCAACTCCAACTTTACAAAGAAATTCAACAGACAAGATAAAAAGGAGTAAAGAGATGAGTACTCTGTCACTGTTCTATTCTGTGTGACATGCTGGCAGGCCCGATTCTGCTGTAGTACAGTAATCCTCTTCTTTCCTTTAGTTGCGATTCAGTTCACAATTTTCTGTCTCATATTTATAAAGGTAATTTATAAATTAAAAGGAAAAAAATTAAATTAAAAAGGAAAATTAGAATGTACATATTAGGTTTTCACACAGAAAGATACTCAACCTTGTTGGTTACATGTCTGTAATCCTACTAATCTGGGAGGCTGAGGCAGGAGGATCAAAAGCTCAAGCCCAGGCTGGGTAATTAGTCACTCAGTGAGACCCTGGATCAAAATTTAAAACATTTTTAAAGGGTTGGGACTGTAACTCAGTGAGAAGGCCCTGGGATGAATCCCCAGTACTGCAATCAATCAATCAATCAATAAACCAGTAATGGCTGGGTGCAGCTCAGTGAGAAGGCCCTGGGCTCAATCCGCAATACTGCAATCAATCAATCATGGCTGGGTGTAGCTCAGTGTGAAGGCCCTAGGATCAATCCCTAGAAACACGCATACACAAAGGCAAGTTTACCATTTACTAATTTTTTTAGGAAAACTTATACTGCCCCCCCACCCCTGGAATTAAATTCTCAAAACTCTGAAGCTAGGAACAAGAAAGAATCTGCCCTGACCGAGAATCACCAAGAGGGATTCTCAGAAAACAAGTTTCAGTGCCCTCTCCCCTCGGAACGTCTCTAGCAGAGTCTGAGAACGACCCCACCCTTCTGACCTGACATCCCATGCTGTGAGCTGGCCTGACACTTGGGGCTTCTTACTCAGCTCTCTTGTCCCCACTGCCACAGGCGCAAGGCCACACAAACCAGCACACTCCGCGTCGGCCCCCCTCATCAGAGCACACAGTAACAAGGGAGGGGCCGCAGCAGGCGCCCAGAGTCCTCCAGAGCCACTCAGTGGGCCCTCTCCCCTCAGCATCAATAGGAACACAAGACCTACGGAGTCCAAAGCGCTGCACGGGGCCAAAAGCCTCCCACTCCCCGCTGTTCTCATCACTCCCCCTCCGGTAGAGACGATGCTGGCAAAGGCCACATGGCTAAAGGACGGCAAGGAAACCCAGCTCCAAACGCCCACCACGGGGCCTCAGACTTCCTTCAATCCCTTGACGTTTCCTTCAAGCAACAGATTCCCAGAAAGTCTTGCGGCAAATCATCCATCCCTCTCCCACGAAGAGGAAATACACGACAGTAGGAGACTTGCGAATCTGTTAGGCTTTTGTCCACACAGTAAATCTTTCTGACCCAAGCAAACTAAAAGGTCGCCTGACTGTGTGATTCCAGGTTGGGCTGACGGCCACACATACTCCAACCCCAGAACCTACCTCCAGCAATCTAACCACGTTTCACAAATCCATCCCCCATATAGGTCCATAAGTAAAACCTTTGCAGACTGAGGAAAGAGCTAGAGAAAATGAAATGTGCTAGCTGGGTACAGTGGCATATTCCTGTAATCCTAGTACTCTGGGAGGCTGAGGCAGGAGGATTACAAATTCAAGTCCAGCCTGGGCAACTTAGGGAGATGCTGTCTCAGAATAAAATCAAAAGGGCTCGGAATGCAATTCAGCCCACTCTGGGTTCAATCTCCAATACAGAGAAAGAAAAAAACAAAGGCAGGCATGGGGGGGGTACATCAGTAATCCCAGCACTCTGGAGGCCGAGGCAGGAGGATTGCTTTGAATTCAAGGCCAGTCTTGGCTACACAGTGAGTTCAAAGCCAGCATGGAATACATCCCAAGACCCTGTCTCGAAAAACAACAAGTGGTGAGAAGAGAAGAGGAAGAGGAAAAAGAAGAAGAGAACAGGAAAAACAAGTTGAAGGAGAAGTTGGGGGAGGGGAAGAGGAGGAAAAAAAACAATAAATGAAATGTGTTAAACAAGAAACTGTAGATTTAGAGATTAGATAACTCTCACCTGAAGTAATAAATCACTTAGGGAAAGAACAGGAGCCATCTGGTCAGGGGATGCTGCCTCTAATAGCTAGAACTATCTCAAAGCATCAGACAAGGAACTCCCCGGGGGAATCCTCAGAATTGCTGGCTCCAGGCAGCCACCATGGGAAGAATTCTATAGCTCACACCCTCCGTTCGCTATGGGAAGTACTTGAAAAACAGTAAGAACCTCTGCAGTTCAACCCCAGCGTTTCTCTCCAGGGCTGTCCAGGAAGACTGCATGCTAGTGTCCCCGGCCCAGCTGTCACCCGCGGGATGTACAGATGATGCTGAATGGTCACTGTCGCAAAAACTGCTCACCGCAGTGCTACTACATTTAGAATTTCATTTACTTCTTCTGGTGTAGGGGACCAAACCCAGGCCCTGGATGTGCTGCACTGTGTCTGCTGAGTGGACGCAAATGTCCGCAGTCACCCTGCTCCTGAGTGGCTGGCTGGCGTTTGAACTCACATGAAAGCACGAGTTCGTGTCACCCATGTTTGGCAAGGAGACCGACACAGAGGCACCACCTTGCCCAGGGACAGCAGAACTCCTCTACATTCCTGAGTTTGCAGGGACAAAGCCCATGGCTGGAAGGTCCAGCTCAACACACTCACACTGCCAAGCCTAACATGTAGCCGTGCACTTATTTATTTGATCCTCAATTTGCTGAAAGCCATCCTCTACTTTTAAAAATAGAATTTTAGCCACAACCAGCTGAGCAGGAATTTATTGCTCTGACAATTCTGCAGTTCCACGAGATAAGAAATGTCAGACTTCCACACTGAACATTTTTCCACATACATTTCAAAGAACAAGAGTTGAGGTCTGCTAACAGAGGAGCTCAGGCTAAAACCTGGGAGGAAACACTTGAGATGCGAACCCTAAATGTGCAAGTCATTTCCCCTCTGCCAGAGTCCCCATCTCCTCACGGGGGCTCCTGGCATCTGCAGGTGGCAGGAGGAGGGAGAACAAGGAGGTAGCAAGAGCTCTTCGGTTGTTAGTTTGATTTTTTCCCCTCTTCCACAGCAACCTGCAAATCAAAGCAGCAGGGTGCTCGATGAGGCCGCAGAAAACCACCCACACACCGCACAATTACAAGGAGGACGAGGAGGGTAGTACTCTTCTTCTTGCATCCCACTTCCCTTGCCACTCTGTCCCACATAAAACAAACAGGTGAAAACATCCAGCCCTGACACTGCAGACTAACTCTGCCGAGGACATCATTAGGCCACCTCAATCTGATTTTAATTTTGTCTCTTGAAAAGGATTCGTAGAAAAACCAGAGAGAAAAGAAAGTTTTTATCCTTGTGCATCTACAGTGAATTCGGGTTTACAAAAGCAAACTATTGCTTAGTCTTGGTCTCCTCCAGGGCAAAAAGCATTCATCACTGGTGTGACAAGCTGCACAGACAAGAGCATGCCGGAGCTTCAGTGTGAAAGCTGGTAAATGAGGGACAGAAAAAATATAAAAAGCCAGGTGTGATGGCACACACCTGTAATCCCAGCACTCAGAAGGCTGAGGCAGGAGGATCACCACAAGTTCGAGGCCAGCCTGGGCTACATAGCGAGTTCAGGGCCAGCCTGCACTACACAGCAAGACCCTCAAAAAAAAAAAAAAAGAAAAAAAAAGAAAAAAAAGAGTTACAAGCAACATCATTTGTCTTTTTTTTTTTTTTTGGTATCAGGAATCGAACTCACGACCTCATGCTTGCCAGGCAGGAGCTGTGAGCTGTATCCCCAGCCCTCATTTGTCTTAAAGGGAAGATCTGTGCTGCGATGAAAGGAATCCGACTTGCATGCTGTTTCTACAAACAGCCTCGCTGTGTTTTCAAGGGAGCACAGAGCCTCGCGCATCCCAGCTCCGCCAGGTATCCTGACGCAACCGCCTTCTGGCGACCGCTGCGGGGACCGCACCGCTGTGCAAGGCAACCCCACAGTACTGCGCCGCCTGCTTTGACCCCACCAGTTAGATCTTCCCGTTGGTGACATCTGGGTACACCTGCTTGGGTAACAAAGCTCTGCCACAGGCCCCTCTTCTCTCTGCTCCCCACCTGCTGGTGGAGCCTGGTGTCCCCATCGCAGCTCCCCCGTCCTGTGTCCCTGTGCTGCCCTGCTGCCATCTTCTCTCCGGGGTCTGTAAGCAGTGAAAACGCTTCGACTTCTCATCCGCTTGTCACATGTCGCTGACCGACACCTGACTCTAGCTCCTTCCCCGGGCCAGGCTAAGACAGACGGCCAGATGAAATCAGAACCAGTGGGGCCGCCCACTCGGGACCCCTCCTGAAAACCCAGGAGCTGTTCTTATTTCCAATAAGAGCACTCCTAACTTCAAAACAAAATGAGACAGACAGAGAGAACTGGTAGTTTAAAAGAGCAGGAATACCAGTGGCAGGAACCACTGAGGGCCATCTTACAGATGACCTGCCACATTGGGCACCATTAAAGCCAAGTATCAAAGAAAGAAGCTGGAAGTGGTGGCACACACCTATAATCATAGCACTTGGGAGGCTGAGGCAGGAGGATCACCACAAGTTCTAGGCCAGTCTGGACTACATAGTGAGTTCAAGGCCAGCCTGGACTACAGAGCAAGTCCTGTCTGCAAACAAAGGATAAACTCACTATGAGGTTAAAATGGCTGTACAGCAAATATTAAACCAAGATTTTGAAAAGTAATGAAGTAAAATCAGTCATATTACTCTTAATAACAACTTTTAGAAACAAAAATTTTTTATTAACACATTAAATAAAACTTTAAATTATTTATTTTTTTGTTTTTGTTTTTGAGACAGGGTCTTGCTATGTATTCCAAGCTGGACTTGAACTCACTGTGTAGCCCAGGCTAGTCTTGAACTCACAGAGATCCTCCTGCCTCAGCCTCCTGAGTGCACAAGGCCAGCTCCTCCTTCTTTACAATTGCTCTGGAAAGGGGACATGGGCTCCCTAGTTGGGGAACATCTGGCTGGGTCATGCTGTTCCATGGCAGGAGCTGGCGCTCCTCAATCCAAATCCACCATCTGCATAGTGATACTGCCCACAGCTGGAGCAAGCCAGGGAGATGGCGGAATGCGCCCATGCTAGGATTACAGGCATGAGCCACCATGCCCAGCTAAAAATGTACTTAAACTATAATTTACTTCACCTTCATTTTTAGTTTATAATGCTTTATTAATATCTTTTTTTTTGTACCAGGAATCGAACTCAGGACCTTGCGCTTGCCAGGCAGGTGCTTGTGCCACTGAGCTATATTCTCGGCCCTATGATATCTTAATAACACATAATACTAGCTATCTATAGATACATACAACACATATATGCGATTTGCTTGCTCAAAAAAATTTTAAGGATTTTTTGAGACTGTTTCTCTACATGATAGGAATATACATGATTGGAACCATGGAAGGGTTTTAAGCTAGAGTCCCAAACTTAGAGATTTGCACCGCAGAATAGAATTTCTGGCACGACTTGGTGACTTCAAACATGTCAAGAGCTCGGCACTGTGCCTGGCAGAGAGAATGCACCCCCAGGCAGCCATCGCAGGTTAGGGGAATACGACAAGACCGGGTGTCTGTCCCAGATGGGATGTGCGTCACAGCCACCATCTGTGAACCAGGTAACCAGTAAGGGCCTCGGCTCTCCAGCTGCGCCTTGCTGCAGCGAGCCTCACCTTCCGGCCAGCAGGGCGGGCTCAGCCTCGGCCACCCTCCTCCTCAGCGGGTGTCAGCAGGAGCCCTAACACGGCAAATAGCCGCCGGCTCATCTGCCTCACTGCACACCGCACCGACATAGTGACGCCCCCGTGGGCAGCTGGAGCGTGCAGGGAGGTGGAGGAACGCCCCGGGGCTCCCCAGTGGCCACCCTCGAGTTTGGGGCAACGAGAGAGCATGCCCAGCGCTGCAGCCCTGCTGGGGCTTAGAAAGGGCCCCGTACCACAACAAAGGGTGGGGCACAAACAGGCAGGCACCAGCGCCTGCCTCCTTACAACTGCTCTGGAAGGGAGCGCGGGGTCCCCCGGCGGGAGCATCCGCCGGCCATGCTGCTCAGCGGCAGGAGCGGCACGCCCCTCACCAGTCTGCTTCTCACAGGTGACCCCGCCCGGCTCCTGTTCTGATCCGCACTCAACAGTGGACGTGTGCAGACAGCGCGGTCTTCTTGCTCCTTGTGAGGAGCGCGAAGGTCTTGATCAAACGGCACTGGGCTGAGGGTGTCGCTCAGCACTAGAGCCCTCACCTAGAGTGCACCTGGCCCTGGGTTCGATGCCCAGAACCACAGCACAACCACCAAACGAGAAGTCACACGCTCCAGCGTGGCAACGGGTCCTTCTGCTCCATCAGGAGTCTGCCGCGGCTCCCGGGGTGCTGGGCAGCCCCCAGCCAGCACTCGCATAGGACGCAGAACCAGCCCTGACTAGGAACTCAGTGGCACAGGGAGGCAGCAAGCCCCAGGTCCCCTCCAGGCCTGCAGTGAACGAATGGGTCTGCCGGCCGCCAAGATGGAGCGCCTCCGTCTGTGTTTCGTGGACGCTCGTGATGCAATTCACTCTGGATTTACTGATAACTGCTCCACAAGCCAGTTTAAACAAAAAGCCTCATTTCTACACAAGGGTCATAATTTACCAGCTCTTCTGACGCATCGCTGATGTCAAATTCCCACATTCTTATAAAACAACACTGGAACTTACCTTTGCCCATAGCAAGAAGGTTACACCGGCTTTGATCACCTTCTAGAATCCATCTCCTAACCACGGCTTCCTGACCTGGAAGCACTGTTACCCAAACGCACCCTGAAAATGCTCTTAGAACACCCACGCTTTCCTTACGTGGACAGAAGAGGATTCTCATTTGAGCTGGAGTTCAGCATCACTGATAACATTCATTGAATTCCACAGGACTTTCTGAATCAAAATTTCATTGACTGAAACATTCACAGAAATGTATAGTATTTTTATAAAGAACAACACTATAGGAAATTTTTAAAAATCTTTCCTTGTGCTGGGCGTGGTGGCATACACCTGTAATCCCAGCACTCAGGAGGCTGAAGCAGGAGGATTGCTGAGTTCAAGGCCAGCCCAGACTACATATTGAGTTCGAGAACAGCCTGAATTACAGAACGAGACCCTGTCTCTAAATAAATAAATAAACTTTAAAAAGGAGTCAGAAGATGGCACACGCCTATAATCCCAGCACCTGGGAGGCTGAGGCAGGAGGATCACCGTGAGTTCAAGGCCAGCCTAGGCTACATAGCAAGACCCTGTCTCAAAAAAATAACAAAAGGAGTCAGAAGAGTAGCACTCTGAGGAAGTGACGTCATCACAACACAGCTCCAGCCACGCTGGCCTCTGGGATGCAGGAAGCACAGTGCAGGGCTAAGCGCATCTTAGTCAGATGGGATTTGGCCAGTTTTACAAAACAGGCATGAAAAGCAGTGTGTAATCTAAGAGCGCTAACAAACACACATGCTGCTGTGAGGGATTCTATCACTTGTCAATGGAATCTGCCATTTTTCTTTCTAAAAAGTAGAAAGAATACAAACCTGCTCAGGGCTCTCTGAGCTGCTTTTTCAGTGAGGACATCGGTGGCTGCAAGAACAAGGAGGCCAACCCTAACCAGCTTCCTTCCGCGATAAGGGGTCGGACAGTACTGCGCCTCAGAATCCAAAGTCCAGAGGAGGCGGATTCGGCAGCTCCGCCTGTCCCAGGCTCGGGGCCCCATCCTGACCCTGGCCAGCCTCGTGGTTTCACCCTGGCTCCCAGAAGCAAGGGGCACCTCACCCCTGTGCCAGCGGATAAAAGGCCGTGCTCTCAGACTTGAGTGGGCTGAGAACGCGTGCCCACTCTGAACCACTGTCAGTGTTCTGGGTTAGGGTCACTACCTGGCTCAGACCAATCACTTGCCACCCTGGCCGCCAACTGGAGTCACTTGAAGAGTTAAAAATGAACGCAAAAACAAGGATATGCTTGCAGACCTTATGGTGATAGCACTCTCCCTTCTGCAACAGACCTTTCTCCACTGGCCAGTCTTTGTTTTTCTTTTTCTTCAGTACTAGGGATTGCATTCAGGTTCTCATATATGCCAGGCAAGCACTCTAGCCCTGACTACATCCCTGGCCCTTTGGACTCCCCATCCCCCAGTACTGGGGATTGAACCTGGGGCCTTCTCATCGAGCTGCATCCCCAGCCCTTTTTCTGTTCTTTATTTCAAGACAGCCTCTTGCTAAATTGCTAAGTTGCCCAGGCTGGGCTCAAACTTACAGTCCTGCTTCATCCCCCCAGAGTGCTGGGACTACAGGTGAACGGCCACCATGCCTGGCTTGATTTTATTTTGAGACAGGGTCTTGCTAAACCGTGCAGGCTGGCCTCAAATGTGTGATCCTCTGGCCTCGGCAGCCTGAGTAGCTGGGGTTATAGATGTGCAACCCCATGTCCAGCACAAAAATCCTTTTAACCAGAGTCTCTCCTCGCTAGAACACAATCGCAATTCTCCGGGCTGGGGTGTAGCTCAGTGGTAGAGCCCTGCCTAGCATCCAAGGGCCTGGTTCTCCCCCAGCGCTGCAAAACAAACCAACAAGCTGGTACCCTGGCCTCTCCCTGTGGGAGTTAAACCGCCCTCCCTGAGGGCGGGCTCTGGACACAGGTCCCTTGAGCTCCCAAGGAGATCCCCAGGGACAGCCAGGCCTGAAGCCCTGCTCACGGCCACTTTGGAGCCTGGGCTGAGCAGCTCCTTGGGCAGTGCAAGGGCCGAAGGCAACCAGCGAGGCTCTGCGGAGCTTCCTGCTTAGAGATCTGCCAGACGAAGAACCTGGGGAGACGGCCCATAGAAAGATAAATATGGATGTCCCTTAAACGTGTTCCAATGTTTGCAGGTGAGCTACTGAGGAAAACCACACCAAGATACTGTGTATTCCTTACTGGGTTGGTAAAAGCCCCACAGTCTGACAGCGTGCTGTCTTAGCCAGGCTTTGGGGACACAGGCACCTCTGATGGCTGCTGGCAGCAGAAGCTGGATTCGTAGCCATCTGCTCAGGGTATCCACCTGCCAGTCCAGATGCCAAAGGCACGCAGCTTTCACCCAGCACTCCGGCTTTTAGGGATCTCTCCCCACACACCCGCACGAGCCTCTTCTTGTAGCACTGCTTACAACAGCGAATGACTGGAAACAGCCCAGGTGTCCGGAAACCAATGATATTTCCAAGTTAGTGGAATACGATGCAGCCGTAAAAGAGGAAGATAGCTTCCAGTGTGAGGAAGCCCTGAGGCTCCGTGAGTGAAAAACAAGATAAGAACAGTCTTTACTGTATGTATAATCTGCAAAACAGGAATACTGGTAGGGCAAAAAAGACACTATAAAAATGGCTTTGCAGAGGGGTCATGGAACGAAAGGTGAGAAGGCAGGGGAGGATCAAGCACCGCAGAATACACATCTGGACCCTATTTTGTACTTTAAATCAGAAAACGTATTACCTACCCAGGATCGTTCAATTTAGTTTTGAAATAAATTTTGAAATTGCCACAAAACAATGCATAGGTTTTTAAAATTATAATCTTATACTTACAAAATTTTTAAAAAGGCACATGAAATTACAAATCATAAAAGCATAAATAAGATATATATGTTACACACCATCCACAAACACCCAATTACCAAAGGGTAAGAATATTCAATCAAAAACATATGTCAGCCGGGGGTATAGCTCAATGGCACAGTGCCTGCCTGGTAAGCACGAGGTCCTGAGTTCAATTCCCAGTACCAAAAAAAAAAAATGCCACAGGGCCAGGGATACAGCTCAGCGGCACAGCACCTACCTGGCAAGCACAAGGTCATGAGTTTGATTCTGAGTACTGAGGAAAAAAAAAAAACATATGCCACAAAAACTGTGAAAACAATAAAAAATTTGATTAGATGAATTCTAAACCTCTCAGTTCAACCTTGTCATCATTTTCAAAAGGCATTAATCCATTTTCAGAAAGTC
The DNA here is from genome assembly GCA_028451465.1 of Erethizon dorsatum. Taxonomy (NCBI): domain Eukaryota; kingdom Metazoa; phylum Chordata; class Mammalia; order Rodentia; family Erethizontidae; genus Erethizon; species Erethizon dorsatum. The sequence continues at coordinate 5,468,339 of CM051822.1, forward strand.
ATGTTTCCTGTTGAAAAATACTCAAGCTGATTTCTACCACGGCTATGTAACTAATCGGCAAAGTGATCCTTAAAAATACAGCCACCCATGGGCTGGTGAGCTAGCTCAGCAGCATAAGTGCCTGCCTGGCAAGTGCAAGGTCCTGAGTTCAACTCCCGGTACCCATATACAAAGGAAAAAAGGGCTGGTGATATCGCTCAGCAGCACAAGCACCTGCTCACAAGCGCGAGGTCCTGAGTTCGACTCCCGATACCCACAAAAAAAAAAAAAAAACAGCCACCCTGAATGAGTTTCCTAACGGAAAGTAGGAATACTGTACAACCTACCTACATCATACGTCCAAAAGCAGGTACATTAAAGCACTTTAAAAATATTTAAAACATGAGCTCATGTCACACCCACGAGAGACACTGCTGGCAATTTTAAATGCTACAGAATTACTAATAAAATTCTGGATTACAAGTACACACCTGTCATTCCAGCTACTCAGAAGGCCAAGGCAGGAGGATCAAACCCAGCACGAGCAACTTAATGGAGACCCTGCCTCACAACAAATAATAAAAAGGGTTGGGATGTAGGCAGGGGTAAGGGTAGGATACCCCTGGGCTCGATCCTCAATGCTGAAAGAAAAACAAAATCAACTACTGTATCGCTGTATCCCACTGCAGAAGCAGGAAGCAGAGAGGTTCAATCAATCTATGTGATTCTGAGGCCAGGCTAGTGCGGCTTTCCTCAAGACAGCCCGGCCTGCTTTCTCCAGGGTGTACTTTCATCTCGCTTTTTCTTCTTTTACTCGTCCCAAGCTCGCTCTACAGAGCCAGTTTGTCCCTCACTCTTCAGTTTTACTTTTTCAAATAAACTCTGTCAATGCAAAAAAAACAAAACAACTGAGGCAAATCTGAGAGTTGTTTAAGCTCATGATAATGGACTGGCTGCCTCTCTTTCTCAGAAAAGTGAATGTGCCAAAAGTAAATTCTATTTAAGTGAAGGTTCCAGTTAGTGTAGGCATTACTAAAAATTCAGCCGCTAGTAATTCACAATTTATATATGAAGTAAACCAACGACTATTACGGCTTGTGCCTAGGTGTCCCCCAAAGCCTCATGAGGTCATACGTGGGGCTTTTCAGAGGTGACTGGATCTGGAGTGTGTGGTGCCGGGATCGAGGGTGTGTGCTTAGTAAATCAGTCCACTGACCAGCTCAGCATAGTTCTGGGAGTGCATCCTGGGACGGCCCTCCCTGGGTGTGAGCACTGCCCGCCCTAAGGGCACGCAGCCTGGACAAAATGTAAGGGACAGAAAGAGGGCTGCCGTTGTTGCTGCTGCCCTTGCTTGCTGCTTGCTGCTTTTGCTACCTCCTGCCTTCCACCTTCCACACCATGGACTGTTTCTCCTGCGCGAGGCCCCTCTGCCACACCACCCTGCCTCGGAGCCAGGTGATTATGAACTGAAACCTCTATAAACTGTGAGCCAAAATAAACCTTTCCTCCTTTAACTTTGGATGTCAGGTATTTTGTCTCAGCAAAGAGAAAAGTAAGGCAACAACCAAAGACCCACTATTTCAAAGAGAAACCAAGTTCTGGGAGTGCATATACTGTCCTCAGAATATGATTCTATCCTCTTTTTTTTTGTGTGTGTGTGTGTGTTTGTGGCAATAGAGAATGAACCTGGGGAACATGAATCTACATCCCAAGCCCCCCCCTTTTTTTTTTTGAGACAAAGTCTCATTAAATTGCCCTGGCTGGTCTACAGTTTGAGATCTTCCTGCCTCAGCCTCCGGAGTACCTGGGATAGTAAATGTACCACCACTCTGAGGCTTTCCTCTTATTCTTACACAAATGTCTCTACTTAAAAACAGGTTCTTTCTCCATTTAGCAATTCTATTTTCTAGCTCTCAAAAAATGGTATCTTGCGGGGTGTGGTGGCACATGCCTGTAATCCCAGCACCTGGAAGGCTGTGGCAGGAGGATTGCCACATGTTCAAGGCCAGCTTGGGCTACATCGTGAGTTCAAGGCCATCCTGAACTACATAGCGAGAGCCTGTCTCAAAAAATCAAAAAAAAAAAAAAGAAAAAAAAAAATGTTAGGGAATTCTTTAAGATCCCCTAATCTCATCTCTACCAATATTAACCACAATTAACCTAGTGACACTCCAGGAGCAAGTCACCCTCCTAGCAGAAACCCAGGACTCTGAGGGAGGGGTTTACGGATCACACTAGCCTTTGCTCCCTGGAGAACAGAGGACACCGGGTGGCCCTGCGTGTAACATTAGCTTCACTTACACTGTACCTCCTAAAGTGAGTGTGATCCACCAGACCCCTGGGACTTTACCACAGCTGCACAAAAGGCTTCGTGACTCGAAGATGTTAACAGGAGAGGAAAGGCCCAGGTCCACGAGCAATACCCTAACCACACTATGCTAAGTGGACAGAACAGTTAAGGCAGCACAGGAACCTGGAGGCAGGAACAGGACTGGTGGCGCACACCTGTCATCCCAGCACTCGGGAGGCTGAGGCAGGAGGATCGCTGCAAGGCTACACAGCGAGACCCTATCTAAAAAAAAAAGATCACAGAAAAGTGAATCTGGAGGAAGCAGCAGATATTTTGAAAACTATCAATTTACAGAAACCATTTGGTCTTTGCCATTATCAGAAAAACATGTCTCCTCAAATGGCACTGCTTTTATCAATCAAAAGTCTTTAATTCCATTATTTATTGCTAGGATGGAGTAAGCGATACAGTGATTTAATGTAATCCTAAAAGAAAAACTTCAGGGTACTTCTGTCTGAACATGGAAATTGATATAAATGATTCTAAAATGTATAGGGAAATACAAAGGAATAAACCATGACATCCTGAAGAACGAAACTGGAGATCTTAGTCTAATAGTCACAGGCTTGTTTTAAATCTACGGCGACACAGTGTGGTGTGGGTGGAGGAAGGGACAGACACAACCAACTGACAGAATACAGAGCTCCCCACGGACCCACGAGGAGACAGACGCCGATTCACAACGGCAGCGGCGGACAGAGCCAGAGCAATACGCAAAAGCAAAACTGAACCTTCACCCACATAGAGAAAGCCATGCCCCATGAACTGCAAACACAAAGTACAGGGCTAAAACCTCCCCCGCCCTTCGGGTCAAGGGTTCTTATACTGTACCAACCACACAAAAAAAGTACTAACGATACAGAAAAAGATTGTCAAGTTAGACAATTAAAGGTAAGGCTCTCTGTTCATCAAAGGTACCATCAAAAGAGGGGCAAGGCGACGCATAAAACATGAAGACATTCACGATAAATACATGCAACGAAGAGTCTCTATGGACAACTGATAGATAACTCCTGCAAACCAAGAAGTCAACAAAGAAACAGATCTAGAAAAATGGACAGAAGAGGTGAACTAGCAGGAGATATTTCAATGTCTTGTAACTATGCAGACACACCCAGGAATGTTCATAGCAGCATTATTTATAAACAGCCCAAACTGAGAAGACCGTGAATGTGCATCAGTAACGGCCGCAGTAAGTAAGGTCTTGAGTATTTATTTATACAACAGAATACTGAACAGCAGTGAAAAGGAACAAAGTACAGATGCAGCAACACGGATGGGTCACACAAAAATAACGTTCCGTGAAAGAAGCCAAACCACAGGGAAACCTATATTGCGCAATCAAAAGTATGAAGAACTGAACTTGTGCTTCTGCCCTGCTGCGGAAAGTGGCAGCAGGCTGACCCGCATATCCGAGGCTCTTAGGAGACGGAAGGTGCGTCAGAGGTTCTCGAGACGGGATGAGGGAGAGATGGGCTGCTCTTTTTTAATGGGTTCAGAGTCTCTACTTGGAGAAGTTCTAGAAAGAGCTAGTGGTGATGGTTGTACCACTGTCAACACACTTGCTACCACTCACCTGTGTACTTCAGATAGTTAAGCTGATCGCTTTCATGTACATTTTGCCACAATAAATTGAAAAAAAAGAAATATATACACAAGTATACTCACCGGAAAAGAAACTCTCATATATCACTAAATTTTTTTTTGTTTTTTTTAATGTAGGTACCGGGAGTCGACCTCAGGACCTCGTGCTTGCCAGCAAGCGCTTGTGCTACTGAGCGATATCACCGGCGCTTTTTTTCCTTTATGTGGGTTCCGGGAGTCGAACTCAGGACCTCATGCTTGCCAGGCAGGCGCTTATGCCACTGAGCCATCTCACCGGCCCTATATTACTAAATTTAAAAACAAACCCTGGAAAAGATATTACCTGTTGGAGAGCTGTCTCCCATTCTTTGTAAATGGATAACGAGCTCAATCTCTTATTTAGTCCATTTAATAGAATTCTTACTAAACGAGAAGATTTTTATTGAGGGGCTAACTATTCAGCGATGTGCTGAGGTAACAGAAAGGAGGCGGATCCCGCTGCACAGGGTCACAGTTTACCTGAGGACCCAACTTGCAGGAAAACGATTAGGAAACACTACGCGGAACGGGATTACGTGCTTATTTGTCACAGAAGGATTAAATGAGCAAAAGCTGCAGAAAATGAGTAAGAACCAGACGTGCTAAAGATGGTCTCAGGAAGGAGGGGACTGCGGTTTAGATCGAGAATGTCGCCCAAAGGTCTCAGGTGTTCCTCGGGGACTGACCCACTGATAAGATCACAACCTGACGGCATTACTGAGTGGCAATGGACACCTGGGAGCTGGGGCCTCCTCACGGGGACGCGACCTTGGGAACTGTATCCGGTTCTGGCCCCTGTGAGCTCCTTCCTTTTTCCTCCTTTCCACCATCGCCATGGTCTGAAACTGTGGGCCACATTAAACCTTCCCTCTTTTAAGTCATTTTGCTCAAATACTGACTCACACATCACACAGAGGGGGCTGGAGCTAAGTGGAAAAAGATAGGTGAGTTTTGAACACACAGAGGCATGACGTCCGGGGCGCAACTACCAAAATGACAGACAACAGGCCAAAGGGCCAGGGACCTGGAGATGAGGCCTGCAGGAATATCCGCCCCCCCCCCCCCAAGTGGCAACTCAATCCCTTTTCCCCTGGACCGGGTGATAAGCTTCTAGGGGCGTAACTCCCAGTGCAACCATGGCAACGCATCCCTCTCCCTCCCACTCCAGAAATGCTGCCATTTGCAACTCACTCCTAAACACACTAGTGTGCTTGCAGTCTGTAACCAGTACAAAATGCTTTCACATCTTCTCCAACTTCTATCATTTTCTTTGATAGGAGCTTCATTTAAACCAGGTAAAACTTTTTTTTTTTTTTTTTTTGTCTTTTTGAGACAGGGTCTTGCTATGCAGTTCAGGCTGGCCTTGAACTCACTTTGTAGCCCAGGCTGGCCTCCAACTCATAGCGATCCTCCTGCCTCAGCCTCCCGAGTGCTGGAATTACAGGTAGGCATCACCACACCCGGCCCAAAACTAAAACTCTTGGTTAAATCATCTTCAGTCATTCTCCTTTACTTACCTGCAAAAAAAATGTTTTCTTTTATACTACAAATATATTTCTTAAAATGGGCAATCAAGTTTCATGAAAAATACCTATAAGAATGTACGTGCACTCAATTTGGCATTTTCACAGTTTACACACAACCCAATCCCTCACATAAGTACATGGATTATAATCTTTCCAAACAATCTCTTTACTAATCTGGCTGATGTTAACTTTAATACCTATAAATCTTAATAGCATTCTCCTGCCTCCTAACATATGTGCATGGATACTTAGCATAATTTAAAGTGAAGAATTAACAGTGTATCAAGTTCCTATTACTGCTACCTTAAAGTTTCATTGGCAAACCCTTGTTTTCAACTGATAGTAAACAATGTTGTAGGATCGTTTTCAGGTAAGCTTGATACAAAACATTTGGTAAAAGTAAGATAGATAACTAATATCTTGAAGGACATAGATGCACTAACTCAAAATACAAAATTAACTTTTTAAAAACAGCTTCAAATTTTTAAGCATTAATTTGAAAAGCATCATACAAATTTTAAAGTTAAAAATAATTTTATTTTTAAAAATTTACTATCAAGAAAAATAGGAAAAACTATGTGTGATTTTATCTGTAACTTTTTGACCGAGTAGGAAAAAAAAATCCAAAGAAACAAGATTTAAAACTTAAAGATGAATTAAAATAATCCCCATGCAAAATGTGAATGTCACTCAAAAAATTCGAACTACTGCTATACAAAAAAAAAATTCCATGAACTACTTAATGTGCTTTAACATACACAACAGGTACATATATGGAGACTTCTGTGCAACGACCACATCCATTCTCATGCCTTAAATACCTATACCGCTGGGTGCAGTGGTGCACGCCTGCAACCCCAGCAAAACTGGCTGAGGCAGGAGGATTGCTGCTGAGTTAGAGGCCAGCCTGGGCTACAAAGGGAGTTCAAGGTCAGCCTAGACTACATAGTGAGACCTTGTCTCAAAAAAAAAAAACAAAAACAAACAAAACAATTAAACAATACAAAACACCTATACCCTGAGGTGGCCTCCTCTCTCTCTCTCCAGCCTGGCCTGCTCACCTGAACTCAAGCTCATGGGCCCAGCTGCCTGACATATTCACCTCAGTGCCCACCAGGCACCTCAAAGGTAACACGCCCACAAGGAAACTCCCGCTGTTCATTTTCTGTAGCCTCCCCCAAACTCCACTCCTCTGTTTCAAAGAAAACAAATAGGTGGGCCGGTGAGATGGTTCAGCGGCGTAAGTGCCTGCTTGGCAAGCATGAGGGCCCGAGTTCGACGCCCGGAACCCACATACGAAAAAAGGGCCGGTGATATCGCTCAGCGGCATGGGCGTCTGCTAGCGCGCGAGGTCCTGAGGTCGACCCCCGGTACCCACAAAAAAAAAAAAAATAGGTGGGCATGGTGGTGCACACCTGCAATCCCAGCACTCGGGAGGCCGAGGCAGGAGGATCATGGTGAGTTCGAGGCCAGTCTGGGCTACATAGTGAGACCCTGTCTCAAAAAACAAACATTGATAGTGTTTGCTGCCAATGATAAAAACGTGAGCTACCATTTCAGTAAAAAGCAACATCATTCCTCCCGTTACTCAGTCTAAAACTCTAAGCATCCCACATCTAACCAAGAGCAAATCCAGTGGGCTGTGTCTTCAGATATTTACAGAACCTGACCCTCTATCCGCTGCCACCATCTGGTCCAAGCATCATTGTGTGTAAAGGGCCCCAGAATACAATCCCTGCTTCCTCCCTTGCTCTCCCCAGACAACAGCAGTCCCGGAAATTCTATGGAAACACGCATCCCATTACTGCCTCTCAAAATTCACCAAAGGCTTCCCAACCCGCATGTGCACAGGTCAAAATCCTTGAAATGACCAACAAGGCCCTCTTTTTCGCCACATATCTCCCCCATCCCCATTTTACCCCTTCAGCCCTCCTTTCCTCTCTCTGCCCCAGCTACAATCTGCCCGGGCTCTGCCTCAGGACCTTTGCACCCGATCTCCCCTGCAGAAATGCTCTGCCCCACACGTCTATACAAGGTAAGGTCTTTATTCAAATGCTACCTTCCCAGCCAGGCCTCTCAAGCCACCTTACCTAAACTCACATCTCTGTATTCTGTTACACTAAAGTCTACCAGTGCATTTTGTGCTTTTAATGGCCCTTTTACCTGTGCATATGTTGATCATTTAGGAAATACTGATTCATGGGCTTATGCAGGTCTCTCAAGTAATACATTTCATTATGAAATATCAAAATATCACATATGTAAATACTAACATCAATCAATATGACAGTGGCATGCCGGGCATGGTGGCGCACGCCTATATTCCTAGCACTCGGAAGGCTGAGGCAAGAGGATCACTGCGAGTTTGAGGCCAGCCTGGGCTATAAAGTGAGTTCCAGGCCAGCCTGAACTGCATAGTGAAACCCTATCTCAAAAAAAAAAAAAAAAAAAAAAAAGACAGTGGCGGGTACAAGTTCTCCAAAATTCTTTTTTTTTTTGTGGGTACCGGGGGTCAACCTCAGGACCTCACGCGCCAGCAGGCGCCCGTGCCGCTGAGCGATATCACCGGCCCTTTTTTCGTATGTGGGTTCCGGGAGTCGAACTCAGGACCTCGCGCTTGCCAGGCAGGCGCTTACGCCACTGAACCATCTCACCAGCCCCGAAATTCTGATTTTCACTGTAAAGCTAAAATTTTGGCAGTATGTGTTGCCAATGATAAGATTTTAGCTTTCGGGCCGGTGAGATGGCTCAGCGGTGTACGCGCCTGCCTGGCAAGCGCGAGGGCCCGAGTTCGACTCCCAGATCCCACATACGAAAAAAGGGCCGGTGATATCGCTCAGTGGCACGGGCGCCTGCTGGCGCTCAAGGTCCTGAGGTCGACCCCCCGGTACCCACAAAAAAAAAAAAAAAAGATTTTAGCTTTCCATTGAGATTACTGGGCCACTCGTATGCACATTTTAAATTCTGATAGATTCAAGCAAAACTCACAGAAAAGTCTGTATCAATCTTTATCTAAGGCTGCATAATCATCACTACCCAAATATAATAATTCCCTTTTCCCCTTTTCAAATACTAAATTTGGGAAGACAGTAGCATATTACCACATTTGCCTACCTAATACTAATGCTAAAATAGAACTAATGTTTCAAGGTAAGTAAAACCCAGGTACCTAGATTTAATTAGCTGAAGTGAATACTTTCTGTAAGAAAGCAAAACCTCACCTAGGCATGATGGTGCATGCCTGTAATCCCAGCTACTGGGGAAACAGGGACAGGAGGATGCCAAATTTGAGACCAGCCTGGGCAACTTAATGAGAACCACCCCCCTTTTTTTTTTGTAACAGAGTCTCACTATGTAGTCCAGGCTGGCCTTGAACTTGAAGCGATCCTCCTGCCTCAGCCTCCTGAGTATATTGTGATTACAGCCATGTGCCACCACACCTGGCTAGTGAGACCTTTTTTTAAAATAAAAACTAAAAAGGGCTGGGGATACAGCTAAGTGGCAGACTGCCTTCGTAGTATGTGTAAGGCCCTAAGTTTAATCCCCAGTACTGGAAGTAAAAAACAGAAAGTAAAATCTCTGCCAGGCATGGTGGCATGGTGTGATCCTACACAGGGAGAGGGAAAGATGAAGGTGCCTTCAGTTGGGGGAAGGTAAAATAACTAGAAGCTGTGTGTCCTCCACACAGGAGGAATGCTGCTTCCCCACACAGTTCCAAAGTGAAGATTTTCACGTCCTACTAACACAGTAATTGAAAAGGTCAAGGATATTAGTGTCAACCAGGATCTGTGATTCTAAATCTTTTGCAGAGCACAAACCACTTTGAGAATATGAGAATTCTGTGCAAATCCACACAGGCACTTAGGGCAGATGACAACTATGTAGGGATCCTAAGAAACCAATGAAGTCCAAACTCCCAAGGAAAGTGAGGCTCTGGAACATTAAAATGGTTTGTCTTACGTCGACAGTGAATTAGAAGTGGAATCAGGCAAAAATAAATTCAAACAAGTTTTGAATAAAGCCAGCATTTTCTTGTACAGAACAAGTTCCACCAGAGACAACTACAGTAACAAAAAAGCTAAGCAGAACTGGAAGAAGTACTGTCATTTCAGAAAGTTCCTTGATGGCCTAAGCTGAATGCATAAGGACAAACTTGACCAGAAATCTTGAAAAAGCACTCACCATGTTCCACAAAAACATTGCAGTGTGGACCCCCATGCCTCGATGAGTCCTTTTTCCCTGCTCCTTTGATAAAATGCAGGGCGGGCAAACTTGGCCTTCTTTGGTCCCCAAGAACTTTTCCAGGCTGCTGCCCCATAAAGCAATGATGGGCACCCCTTGCCAGAAGAGGGCTCAAGATCTTCCAGAACAGTCAGTGGGCTTAGAGAGAAAACAGTATGTAGTGGGGTTTCACATTCACTGCAGCTTTCCACGACAGCAACTGAGTCCAATCTCAGAAAGATGTCTTCCACAAGGAAAGGGAGCAGAGTTCGGAATGACACATGTAAACAGGCGCTCCAATGATTTCCGCAGTGTATCAATTTTAATTATGATGCAACCCACAAGTTTCTTGATTTGAAGTATACTGTACGGACTGAGAAACTTTCTTTTTCAAGAAGAAAAACTTAAATATTCACAGGGGTTGCTGAAAAGGACCAACGACACTAAATTCATTTCGATTCCCAAGCATAAAGGAAACGCTGACCATCTTTGGATGCTTCTCCAGAACTTTTCTTGTGGAAGTCACCGTTCCCGTATCTTGGTTTCTCCACCCTACGCTGCCCTCCGGAAGAGGACACAGGTCACTCACTTCACAGAAAGCTTGCCCTCTAGTCGGACTGAGCAGGAATGCGTTGCCAGCAACTTTTAAGCCCGCTTTTTAAAAGGCCTGTGAAACCAATCCAAACTTTTCCTTTCCATTAAAGTTTGTGGCTTCGCTGAGTCCAGGGGGGCCGTAAGTGACATTGGAAGAAGTCAGGACATTACAGGCTCGCGGGAGTAACCTGAGGGACAGGGGAGGCCACTTGACAGCAGGAAGGAGATTTGAATGGGGGGCTCCGTGGCCAAACTTGGGGCCGGGATCCGGAGCAAAGGACGGCTCGGGGGAAAGAGGAGGCTCCGGGGGCAGGGCATGGGGGGCTTACTCAGGGGTCGACGCTCCTCCAGCCTCAGGAAACGGGGTGTCCCAGGTCGGGGGAAACTGAGACTACCCCCGGTGTCCCGATTCGGGACAGGGGTGTAAGGGACGAAGCTCTCGCGGCCCCGAAGTCAAAGGGCCGTCACAGTGGGGAGGAGGCCCGATCGCTTCCGCTGTCCGCAGCCCGGGGGTCTCGGTCGGAGACACCCCCTCTCCCGGCTCCGGACGCCGCCGCCGCCGCCGAGCAGTTACATCCCCAGGGCTCCGCCGAGGGACCCAGCCTCCCCCGGCCGGCAGAGGCCGTGGACCACCGAGGGGCTCGTCCGCCGCAGGACGGGGACCCGGCTCCGGCTCCGGCGCCGCTCAGGGACAGACTCCGACCCCCGCGGCCGCCATGATGGATTACGAGCCGCACCACAACGAGGCCAGGCCCCGCCCCCAGCCCCGCCCCCGCGACGTCGGGAGCCCGCCTCGTGGGGACCCGGGGCACCCCCGGAGCCGGTTTCCCGGGACGCTGTCGCACCTGCCGGCTCCGGTGTCACCACCTGCGACAGCTCGGCCCCCCACGACCTTTTATGTACGGCTTTTCAGATCGCAAGGTGATTGGTAAGGAAGCGCCCGCCTCCTCTGCACTACCATTGGTCGCTGGGAATCCGGATCAGGCCGCTGTCCTCCTTCCCATTGGTCGGAGCGAGCAGTAGGGAGAGAGCCGCCAGCCAACCTTATTCGGCGCCACCGCGGGGCGAGCCGGGAGCTGTGGTCCGCGGAGCCCCCGGGTCCCGGCTCCAGAGCGCCAGCCCGGCCCTCCTGGGAGCCGGTGGATTCTCGCCGTAGCCGGCCACTGTCTCCTCTGAGCGAGTAGTGAGACGGGCGGACAGCCAGAGCGAGGGGAAACTGCGGATTGGATTTTCCCAGACCCGGAGTTGGATTACTTCCTTGAGCCTCCTGGGGGAGAAAATTTGGCCCGCTTCGGAAACCAAAGTCTTTGGTGTCTTTCATCCCCTACACACATCCCCCCAGCATAAATATTGGAACTATCGGAGGACACAGAAAGCAGGTATTCGATTGTTGCTAAAGAAGTCAGTGGCTTGTTTGGGGGATATCGGGAGGCGCACTGAAGAAACACATTTGTTTGGAGTGTATGCCAGGTGCAATCCTAGATGTTTGCGGTAGAATGAACCTTTAGCACTGCACAAGTGAACTTGCATTCACACAAACACACCTTGATGTTAGCCGAGAGAATGCCGTTTGGGGTTTTGCAGGCCAGCAGCTAGCACCTTCCGCAACTCATCTTCTGCAACTAAAAAGCATCTGGTCCCCTCTTCACTGTCCCTACACCCCATAGTGGAGCGTCTGACCCGGATTTACCCACTCCTACGGACAGATGTGCACGATCTCGCTTAACCCACAGTATAGCCCAGTGAGGCATGGGCCGGTAGTGACATTCCTCATCCCTCAGGTGGGGAAAGGAGAGACGTGGGTCACTCAGCTAGTATGTGACAGTCACTACAGCCCAGCTGGACCTTGCTACAAAACCCATGGATTTTCTACAGCACCATCCAGTATCAGATACTGTAACTCTTGAGCTGAAGTTAGACAATTTATTTTTCACAAGTTGCTACTGGTATCAGAGGGCACCGCCGCTGCTGAATGTTACACGTTCAGCTAAGTATTTTGGAAATGTTTCTGCTGGACTGAGAAATGGCATTTTCCATAATGGTACAACGAGCAGGGGAAATTGTCACTTGGAGATACTGAATGTGAAACATTATGGAAACCTATGCACAAATTTAGAACTGGAATTTCAAACTTCAGTGCCCTTTGTCCCCCTTTGATTATCTGACCCATTACCTTATCCTGATTACTACTCTAATTTTTCTTTTTTGTTCTCCTTTCTTTTCATTCCTATTTATGCTTTATTAATTTCCTCACATCTTTTTCTTTCCAGTACTGGGGATTGAACCCAGAACTTCACACATGCCAGGCAGGCACTGTACCACTGAGCTACATCCCTACCCAGACATCTGCATTCTTTCTACTCTGTTTTAGCTTAAAATTGGGCAATCAAATCAGAACTCATTCTAATACACACTTCTTGTGCTGGGATATAGCAGTTGGGGGAAAAGATGCTTCCTCATCCTCATGGAGCATACATGGAGAAAGGGACAAGCAATAAACAAAACAAGTAACATTCCAAAGATCAGTGTCAATGTTGGAAATTACATTTCTGGATTCATAACCTTTCTCCATCAGCTCCAAAGGGCTGCTTTATGACCCTCCTAGAGCTTCAGTCTGTTCCTGATTCAGTTGTTTATAGGCTCAATCACGCCAGTCACCTTACTTTGCTGAACTGATTTCTTTACCTATAAGCAGGGGGTTACGGCTGCTTACTTTATCAGGTCATGATGAGGATCAAACTAGACTTATCTCAGCCAAAAGACTAAGAAGCAATGAGGAGGCTCAAACTAGGTTCATTTTCCACGAAGACTGAGATATGCAGTCCCTGTTTTTGACCTAAAGGCTCATCCCTAATCTCCAGTTTTCACTTTTGTTGTTTCCTAGTTTTAGGTGACTCCCAAGCCCAGCCTATTTTTTCCAAGAGATGGAGTAGTCGTTTTTAATCCCTGTATAACACTGGAGAATACTTTGAAGGAGTTAAAACTAGAATCCAGGCCAGTGAGATAGCTCAGCGGCATAAGCGCCTGCCTGGCAAGCATGAGGTCCTGAGTTCGACTCCCGGTACCCACATACAAAAAAAGGGCCGGTGATATCACTCAGCAGCATGGGCACCTGCTGGCGCGCAAGGTCCTGAGTTCAATCCCTGGCACCCACAAAAAAAAAAAAAAAACCTAGAATCCAGAGCATAGCAATGCTGACAGAATGTTGCCCAAATCTCTTTAACCTCATATACTTTTATTAAAAGTGATTCAGTTTGGTCTAATTTTGTTCTCACTTTTATAAAGCAAAGCTCAGTGTAAATACCTACTGCAGTTACTTAACAAGGGTGCCCTCTAGTGGGCCATGGAAAGCGGGTAATCACAAAAAGATGCTTTCAGACCTCAAGTTTCCTCTGGGTAACTATTTAAGGGTAATCACCGTTCAGCAGACACTTGAATGAAGGGCATAAGCTGGCAGCTTGGGAGAAGCCAGGTGAGGAGGATACGGGAGCTTGGGTGGGACTCAGGCTCCCACTGTTTCTCATTCCCTTCTGCCAGGAGGTATACAGCCTGGGAAGTGTTCTCAAGAATGACAGGGGAGCCAACTTCCAGTTGCAACAGAGAATACTGGGCTATCTGCAAATTCCTCAAAATAGGTGCTACATGGGATAAAACAAAAGTTAGATAAGAAGTTGTCTATTAGTTAATGTTATAAAGAAACATGCCATTTAATGACAAAGAGCCAAATCATATTTAAAAACTGTCAAATGGGGCCGGTGAGACGGCTCAGCGGCTTAAGCGCCTGCCTTGCAAGCGCGAAGGCCCGAGTTCGACTCCCGGATCCCACATACGAAAAAGGGGCCGGTGATATCGCTCAGCGGCACGGGTGCCTGTTGGCGCGCGAGGTCCTGAGGTCGTCCCCCCGGTAACCACAAAAAAAAAAAAAAAAAAAAAACTGTCAAATGCAGTGTTCAAAGTTACTACTGCTGCCAGGAGTAGCACCCCTGTAATCCCAGCACTCAGGAGGCTGAGGCAGGAGGATCACTGCCATGAGTTCAAGGCCATCTGAACTGCATAGTGAGACCCTGTGACCCAAGTAGAGTAGTAGATCCCCAGCCAGAAGGGAGTTGTGTCTGAGCCCTCCTTCAACTGTATCCAGCTATTACCCAGATGACAAGAACAGAAACCAACATTAATACGTAGGAAATATCAAAAAAGGTCACCAGAGATGTAAAATAAAATATACTTGCATATACAGTGCCTTTAAAAAAATCTTTCCCAAAACCTAAGTAGGGCACCATTTCTAAACAGTCATAAGAAATACAATGCACAGGAATGCTAACATCCCTCAGTGAAAACTTCAGTATCTTGCTTTCGTCTTTAACCCTGTGTCTCACTACTTAAATTATAAAAGGAAAATAGCTTTGTTTCCCATTTTTCTCACTTTGTTTTCTTCACATTTATCAGAGTGCCCAAAAGTACACTGGGCCCAGAACATTCATTTTTCTCTGTTATGAGGAACCTGGCTTCTTACAAACCGCCCTCGAAGGCAGGGCAGGTTCAGGCAGCCTGGTGTGGGTCCCTCCCATCTGTCACTTGAAGGATCACGCGTGGGGAACAAGATTCCAACCAGGCAGAGGCTGCTGGGTTAACTTTATTCTTCCATTTGACTGCTGGGTTAGCTTTACCAACTGTATCCTCCTGTGTCACACCTGTGACTTAGAGGAGGAGGAGTGGAGACCGTTTGAGGGTCAGGGATGCCACGTTTTCCACCAGGGTGACTTCATGGGGATCGTGCCTCACGAGTGAGGGAAGACAAAGGATGCTCCATGTTATTTTAGGAGGGGAGGCCATTTGGCTGGGACACAGCACATCTGAAAGACCTGAGATAACCTTCTTCTACTAGGACCTGCCAGGCCTTAGGGGCCAGAGGCACTGCTCACCCCCCAGGCCCCTTGTCCCAGAACGGAAAAAAGCAGGCCTGGGCTTGGGGCTGGGGACAGCCACTCCGCTTCAAATAGGTGAGTCAGGAGTCTGTGGGATCCTGCCTGGGCTGCACGTGGGGACCACAGAGCAGACCCTCCGCTTCCCAGACCCGCTCCAGCAAGGCACACAGTCCCATCTGCAGAAGCCTCTCCTCATCCCTCCTGCTCTAAAAGCCTCTGGTGAGTTTCCAGCACAATCTCCTCCATGACTTCCGGCTTTAAGATATCTTTGATCTGAAAAAGATGGAAGATAAGGTATGTGTTCATCAAGAAACCAGCCAGAAGCAGAGCAGACCAGCCAAAATGCAGAAACCAAGCGTGGTTAGCATACACCTTCTGTGCCGTCCTTTTATCAGAGTAGAAGCGGTGGCGTATGGTCTACCAGAACCAGCCTAAGGAAATCAGCAGGACTCCCTGGGAAGGAGCCCATAAGAATAAAGGTATGTTCTGACGTTCATGAAAAAGACGGCTGCAATTTGGGACGGAGAAGACGAAGTTGAGGGCTACTGTCACAAAGGAGTGTCCTCCCAACACCCCAGCCCCACCCCAATCCTCAGCCTGATGCTAGACAGTGAGAATACTGCAAGTTCCTGGGGACAGACCTGCCAGACACTCACTAAGGGACCTGGTAAAAGTGTTTGGGACACATGACTGCGACCCTGAAGAAACCCACAGGTCAGTGAGGAAGGGAGATGGCACCTGATGTGAAAGGGATGCCTCATAGCAGTACAGAATGCTGGTGTCGTACAGCATCATCCTCTGAGTCACCAGTGAGACGACGCAGTTCCGAAGCCGGGATATCACCTCTCGATCGGCCAGTGACACAGGCTATGGGGACGTGGAGAGAAGGGAACAGCACCAAAGTAAGCAGCATCCCTGTGCGGCATAGGAAAGACCACTTGTGACCCGGACAGCACTGCTCCGGGACGCCATGCTGGCAAACAGACAGCTCAGGGACACGAGAGCACGTGGGCTATTCGGCTGTTGTCCTGCACCTTTGCCACCTCTGCCAACAAAAAACCGGCCCTGAGTTCGTCTCTTCCAAGAAGAGAAGGCAGTTCAGCTACCGTGCCCCTCATGATGGAAATCCAGCTCGCCTGGGCTACAGCAATGACATGCAGTCACACACTGCACAGTGACACACAGACCAGACAACACAGACAACGCGGATCTCCTGCAATTAAACCACCGAGTGACGCTGTAGCTTAATTTGTAAGTACTCTCTCTATGCAACGACAAAACCACCTAACACTGACACCTCAGAACACGTCCCTGTTGTCAAACGGTACAACACTGTAGTTTAAAAAGCGGCGAATTCCAAGCAGGGGCATGGTGGTGCACGCCTGTCATCCCAGCTAGTCAAGGCCAGCTGCGGCAACTTAGATGGACTCCACCTCAAAATTAAATTGGCTGGGACTCAGCTCAGTGCAAGGCCCTGGGTTCGATCCCCAGTACCAAAAAGGAAAAAGGGAAGGAAGCAGCAGATCCCACCTGCCCCTAAAGCTCAGCGGTGGTGCTTCCTCACCTCCAGGTTGGCGGTGAAGCCCCCCGCGTCCTCCTCTTTGTGCTCTGGGGTCGGGTAGATCCAGACGAAGCCGTTGTTGCCCAGGATCACAGAGGCACCGCACGGCAGGTCGTGGAAGTGAGTCTTCTGCCGTTTCACCAGGGAGGGGGAAACCTGCACCAGAACGCCCTGGCCTAGCTGGAGACAGAGCGTGGGCCGACTGTGAGCTCATCCTGACAGTGACAAGTGGCTTCCAGATCACACACACATAGGCTACAGCCAGGTAGCACACTTCCTGTTTATCAGCGCCATCCTGACACGCACAACAGAGTTCATGTACGTTTGTGCAGGAAACATTTCCACATCCCCAGGCTGTTCGCACACCTCAAAGGGTGACTGTCACTCTCTGTCACTTCCCTTGGTAGGCACCGTTGCGGGCTAACCCAGGGCAGCAGTCAGGAAGCTCCAGATACGAGGGTGTGCACCAAGCCCTCCCACTGGCCACGAAACACTGTCCTGTCCCGTGACCTGAGCCCATCCCTCACCCCAAACCATGCTGGCAAGAGTAGGGTGTGAGCCAGGTCATGTCCTGCTGGGGAGGGGTCTGCGGGCCCTGGCCCTGAGGGTCAGCACGCTCGGTGCAGTGCATCTACTCCCAGTACACCAACGTGGGTGGCTGCTGCCCTCCACCAAGGGAAGGGCTTTCCCTAAAGAGCCAAGAAACTAGAAGCACACGCTCTGTAAAAGCTGGCCTCCCTTGTGTAACCCCACAGAGTGGCGGGATTGCATTTAGAGGCTTAGGTAACAACCGTCTTTGCTGGCAATGCAGTCCACTTCACTGAGCTGACTACCGACAGGACTAAGGGCTGAGACTCACTGCCCTGTCATAGCCTCCCCGCCTGGCCCCAGTGTGCCCCACAGGGAGCGGGACAGCAGAGCTCACGGCCTGGGCGGAGGGGCACTTCTGCCAGACGGAAAGGATAAAGATGCCCCTTCCTACCGCTGCGATCTGGGAACACCCACAGGTGAGGGGTGCCAGCCGTCAGCACTCAGGTGCCAGGGTTTCTCTGGTCAGCACGGCAGGGGGCTATGGGGATGCGGAAATGAACCGGAAGCCTCAGTGAGCAAACAGCAACAGCACGAGGCGACTTACTTTCCCGTATCTCAGGCTCCTGGTGTGCAGAGAGACGGCTCCGTCGGAGAACACTGCCTGGACCTCCGCCTGGCCAGGGCGGTGAAGGAGCGAACGGCAGGCGCGGTGCCCACTTGCACGTCCCAGCTTCCCTCACCTCCCCGGCCCCACCCCGTCACCAGCCGTCCACCCTGATCTCTTAGGTGACCTAAGAGGACAGCCATCTGACCTCGCCTCTCCCCTTGGGCAACAAGGACACCTTGATGCGAATACCTTTTCTGCTCCCTGGCATAAAATTTAACATTGAGAAAATCTGAGTCTGGACCACAAAACCAGCTCCCAGGAGATACAGGACCTGGAGAAAGGAAAAGGCTACAGCAGCGCCCCGGACCCAGGACCAGGACTCAGGTCCCTGCTAGGATGACCAGCGCCTCCGCGGCAGACACAAGTGTGAGCGCGAGCCCTTCCCAGCCCCGGGGAAAGAGCCCGGCTAGGGTGCAGCGTGCAGGATACACTGATGAGGTCCCCTTCCTGCAGGAAGCGTCGCATGGCAAGCTCATCCTCCGCAGATCTTCTCCTCTGAGACAAAGAAAGGACAGTGCTCAGGCCCAGTCCCCACAGACCTCTCCCCACATCCTTCTCCTTCACTTCCTCAGACCTGTGAAGCCAACCGTGACACTCAGACCCTCAGCACTACGCTAAGAGGTGACCCGAGGTACTGGAGGGAATGAGGCCGGCACCACAACTG
The DNA here is from genome assembly GCA_028451465.1 of Erethizon dorsatum. Classification (NCBI taxonomy): domain Eukaryota; kingdom Metazoa; phylum Chordata; class Mammalia; order Rodentia; family Erethizontidae; genus Erethizon; species Erethizon dorsatum. The sequence continues at coordinate 5,486,980 of CM051822.1, forward strand.
TCCATCTGGAAGACCCCTCTCCCTCTTCCGTCCCTCCCCGCTGAGGAACATTCAAGCACCCCGCCCAGGCCACTCCCCTTCCCCTCCGATTCCCTCCATCCCTCAGCCATCAGCTGATGCCAGGGTGAGCTTTTCTCACTGGACTCAATCCTTTGTACCACATGCTCATTTACTCTTCCACCCCTGCTGGTCTGCGAGCTCCTCAGCGCTCTCCACTGAGCGGCCTCCGCCCTGGCCTCTCTGTAAGTTGCCGCTGGGCTGCACCACGCTCTGTCAAGAAGGCTGCAGCTGAGGCTCTGGTACAATCAAATACCACTCAACTCACAAAAGCTAAGCTGAAGACAACTTGTCAAGGAGCGCCCGCTGGGCAAAGCTGACACACCCAGAAAAGGAGATTCATTAGCAGCAGCATCTAAGCAGCCTCTCCCAGCTCTGCTGAGAGCCCATCCCAAGGCTGCCTCTGATCTTACTGCACACCAGCTGCTGCCTGCGTTGAGACCCGGGCCAGAGGTACACGCAGGCAGCAACCTTCACCACAAAGTAACAGGCACTAGCTCGGCATCGGGCAGAGTTCTCTGGTGCAGCAAGGGCACAGAGGCTCACTAGGACCCTTACCAGCTCTCCGCCGGGAAGATTCATGGACGAGAGGAGCAAGACCGAATCCAGCCTGGAGTTGGTATCCACCTTCCACCTCTTCTGCTGAACCTACAAACAAACGGGCGCACACCTAGACACACAGGCCAAGGCAGAGCTCACGTCACAAGAGACCAACAGCCGCGTATGGCGGCCATGCCCGTCATCCCAGCACTAGGGGGGCTGAGGCAGGAGGATCGCTGAGTTCAAGATCTCACATAGTGAGATCCTGGCTCCAAAAAAAATAAATAAGAGGGGGATAATCAATAATCCCAAATATAACAAGCTGAAACTCATACCACGGCCCCACGTAATGAACGTCTTTTTAAAATAACCACATGTGGACCATCTGCCTCATTCCTTAAGTCACCAAGCGATCCGACATCAACTTTACCTCCGTGATTCTCCCCACTACAATGTCTCCTACTTCACCGTTGTACCTGGAAGAGAAAACGAAAGGTCGTGCCTCAGGGAGCGGCCTCTCACAGACCGGGCACCCTTGCAGATTTCGGTTAAACAGGACGAAGGACCTGAGTAAGCTCCACGCTGGCAGACTCATAACTGTGCTGCCCGGACTTAAGCTTCAGGAAGCCTAGCACTGCTGCCCGCACAGTCTCCTTTAACTGTCCTCGCACCACTCACTCATTCCAAGTAGTTCCCTTAACGTCCCTGTGCTGTGGAATTCACGACAGCAGAAAGCCTGGGGAGTTTGCTTGTCGTGTTGGATTGACAGCTGGTGGTCAGCGGGGAACGCCCAGCTGAACTGCGTCAGCGTGGTGCCGCGCGTGGAGGGCCCACGTGAGGATCGCTGCCAACAGCATAAAAGGAGAGCTGGAGGGGAAGAGCTGTCCCCGTGCTGTTCATTCTCCTGGAGAAGCGTGTCACACTGGCTTTCCTGATAGGAACTCAGCTGTTCTCATCGGAGGAGCTCAGGTCCTCGCTGTCGCTGAGGATGGCTGCAGTTCTTTTCGGGAGCTCTGGTCCTCTGAGCATCGCTTCCTGGCTCCGGTGCAGATCCCTCAGCTGCTGGCACAGATCCTTCGTCCCGCTGGCGCAGACTTTCTAGCTTCCACCACTGGCCTTTGGGCCTTCCCAGTGCAGATCCGTGAAACAGACTTGCATGAGACATTGTCGTGGGCTCTAGGCCTCCAGCTGGACTCACGCAGGACACTGCCGAGGGACCCAGGCCCTCAGCTGGATTCTTTGAGTCTTTAGTGTGTGGACAGATTTCCCGCACTGTTTTGCATTTGCCTCTTTGGATGACTATTATAAAATAACCCTATGAAGTATGTGTCCTGTATTAAATCCTTTCCCTGTAAACCCTGACTACAACACTTGTGGAGCACAGACGAGCTCTGCACCGGCCAACAAAGGAGAAGGAAGGTTGAGCTGGGCCACTAGGCCACTATTCAAAGGGACTTGCTGTTCACTTACTGGCTCCTGGCTCCTTATTCCAATTTGAAGTCTCTGTTCGCAGCCCTTGCTCACCCCATGCTGAGCCCATCCGATTCAACAGCTTTAAACTACCAATAACTGCACCTCTCTCCTGACCCCAGCTTCCACTCAACCACTAGCTCCCCAACGGCTGCCACTGAGATGCCTTGGGGGCATTTTCAAACGCGAGCCCAAAACGAAGCTTTCCAGCAGCCCCTGCTCCTCCCCCTGTCATCTCCAGCTCAGGAAACAATGACTCCATCCCCCAGGGTGCTCAGGCCAAAAACCTAGGGGAGTTGCCCTAGATTCCCGTCTCAGACTCTGGGACAAGTCCAGCAGCAAATCCCATGGGCTCTCCCCTGAAAACACACACAGGAAATAAAAGGCATTCAAAACAGAAAGGAAGAAGTAAAACCATCTCTACTCATGGAGGACACACGGTCCTGTATATAGAAAATCCCAGCTGGGCGTGGTGGTACATGCCTGTGATCCCAGCCATTCAGGAGGCTGAGGCAGGAGGATCGCCATGAGTTTGAGGCCAGCCTGGGCTACATAGTAAGTTCAAGGCCAGCCTGAACATAGCAAGACCCTGTCTCAAAAAATAAACAAACAAAAATCCCAAAGAATACAAAATCCAATACCCTTTTATGATTAAAAAAAAAAAACAAAAAACCAAAAAAAACTTATTCCAGATGCCATAGCTCCAGAAAATGAATATGGTTCCCTACCCCAACCCTACCCCTTCTGACTCCCCACAGCAGCCAGAATGACCTGATTAAAACCTAAGTTAAGCCAGGCACATGCGTTTGTAGTTCCATCTACTCAGAAGGCTGAGGCAGGGGGGATCACTTGGATCCATGAGTTCCACATCAGCCTAGGCAACATAACAAGACTCTGTCTTACAAAAAACCGCGAAGTCCCATCATGGCCCTCCTGTGCTCCATCCCTTCCAGTGACCCCAGATCACACAAAGTGGAGCTCCTCGTGCTCACAATGGCAGGCTACCAGGCTACCATGGCTATCAGGCAGGCAACCATTCACCCCTGTGGTTCCCTCGCTCACTCTGTCCCAACCCACGGGTTCCCTTCAGGGTTAACCTTTACTACCACTTCTAGGTCCTCAGCTAAATACCTCACGTTGTACCATCTCGCTGAATTCTAACAGAAATCCTCCAAGGCAGGTCTTCACACTGTGGAGGTGATAATCAAGTCTCGCAGGTAGGTGACACAGGGAAACTTTGAGGGTGGCACTGATTTCTCCCACCCTTCCTAGGGTCGAGTTCACAACCCCAGACCTACAGTGGGACAGGGCAGGTGGGTGGGTGTACAGGGTAAGGGGAGGCAAAAAAGACCTGGCTGGACCCAGAGAACACACACCTTCCGCTCTCACCTGGTTTTCAAGGCTTTCACACAGATCAGCTTGTTTACTCTCTCCACAGAGCCAGCCACAGATGCAATGAGCTTCTCTTCCCCCATGTACGTCCCATGGCCCCTGCAGCAAGACAAGGACACAGCAAAATGACCCCAGTGTAACACCTGAGGGTCCTCAACTGTTCAGGCCGGTGTGTTCCTCAAGCCCAACAAGCTGCACCTGCCCTAACAGCCAGGCGCACATTCTCCCGGGAGCTCTGTGGACGTCTCCCTGGTCTCATTCGGTTCTGGTCAGATGTCACTTTCTCCAGCAGCACAGCACATCCCTTCTTCGGCCACCATTCCTGCCATATTCCCAACCCCATTCTGCTCATCCCACTCCACTTTTTTTCCCCATTGCATTTCTCATCAAGTGTTCTGAATAACTTGTGAGATTTATTATTTACCCGTCTCTTCCTGTTAGAACATAAACTCCACTTTGTTCACTACTATACTTCAACCATACAGAACATAAATATATGCTGAAAGGATGAGTAAATGAATGAGTCATGTTTGTGTGAGTGTGTGTGTGTGTGTGTGTGTGTGTGTGTTACTAGGGATTGAATCTAGGGTCTTTGTACTGAGCTACATCCCAGACCTTTTTATTTTCAGACAGGGTCTTGCTAAATCAGTCGCTAAGTTGCCCAGGCTGAGCTTGAACTTGGGACCCTCCTGCCTCAGCCTCCTAGAGTGCTCGGATTATAAGTATGCACACCATGCCCAGATGACAGATGAATCCTAAGATTTCCTAGCATTCAATAACCTTAAACTAAAAGCTTCAAGGGCAATGCTATAAATGCTGTACTCTTTCTTCTATGTTCACCTGGAGGCGATGCACCTCTGCCAATAATGTTTACGATGGTGATATACTCATGGGTTTTGCTTTTCTCACATTATTTTTTTAATCCTCACTATCCTACCAGATGGTTACTGTTATCACCAGTGTCTTACAGATGGGGAACTGACCGTGAAGTGGTAGGAGCTAGAAATACGGGAAGGCAGCAGGACCAGAGACTTGGCTGCCTGGCCCCAAAGCCTACCCTCTTAACTCTAACGCACCCTTCTGCCCTTCTACCCTTAGATACAAAATCTGTACAATGGGGGTGTCTGTAGCACTGTGTATGTTTCCCCTAAGTCCAAACAATTACTGATTCTAAAACCGAGCCTCAGGCTCCGACAATGAGGGAGAAGGAAGCCAAAACTGGGATGCCTCTGTCACCTCAGACAGCCGAAAACCGTGAAGAGGCCCCTTGCCCCAACCCTCCCAGTATTCCTCCTGCGAGCAAGGCTCAAAGATCTGGACTTCGGAGCCAGGAGTGCTGGCTCACGCCTGTAATTCTAGCCCTCGGAAGGCTGGAGCAAGAGGATCGCCCCGAGTTCGAGTCCAGCCTGGACTGTATAGTGAGTTCAAGGCCAACCTGAACTACACAGTGAGAGCCTGTACCCGCCCCACCCCCAAATTTGGTCTTCGGGCACAGGATCCAAAACACGACCGGCAAAAATCAGGAGGGTTCGCGGCCAAGACGAACTCGCAAGACACAGGGACTACCGGGGACACGGCGAGTGGGATGCTCAGGAGATGCGCCGGGTCCCGCGGGGACTCAAAACGCAAGGGGACCAGAGGCCCGGGTTTCCGGCTAGCAGCCCACGTGCAGAGCCCCACAGCCGCTCCTTGCGACCTCGGGCCCCCCAACTCCCCACGTACCGCATGAAGCCCGTGTCCGTAGTGATCGTGTCCCCCGGCACCACCAGGTGTTTCTTTGTATCGCGGCCCAGGGCTTCACTGAGCGGCTTACGCGCCACGGGAAGTCTCATCTCCATCGCCATCTTGGCGCCAATAGTTTCCGCAGGCGCAGCTCGCCCGCCACGCCCGCGGACGCTCGAGGGAGGCGGGGCTTCGGAGCAGCCGCCAATGGGAACTCACGGAATGGCGACCATGTTGACTATTGGCAACCATGACGTTTACCTAAGAGGAAGGAAGGAGCCGAGTTGCCATGTTTACTATTGGCAAGGGAGTACTTCTGGAATACTAGAATAATTAGTTATTGTGGAATAAGAGAATCTCACGTTGTAGGGCGTTTGGCTCTTTACCCAAACTGCCTCGTACTGGAACCTCTGAGTTTCCGTACAACTCTAAGCCGCTATGATTTTATTATTTTGTGCAACAGCGCTCGGGGGGGTGGGGATCTCCAGAAAACCCTGAAATGAACCGAAAGAAGAGCCCTTTGCATACAGTTCCTAGTGGTGGCCCCAGGATTCTGCATTTCAGCCATCATCTCCACTCCCCCAAACAGTGCTCCCGATGCTTCCTCTTCCCCTGTGTGGTTTACAACCTGAATTTCAACCTCAGGGAATTGGAGAGGATAGTTCGCCGTCCCCAGGGACTCTAAAGAGGAGTAAGTAAAATAACTTGCATTGGCCACATCTGCTACGGCCGTGTCATCGGGTAGATCAAGCCCAGAGCCTCCTAAAGATCCATCAGGCCATTGTTTTGTAAATCTCCAAAACGACAGCCTTCCCTTCACCTAAGCAAGGCTCACGTCTCCGCTGTCAAGAAAGCCAGCCCTGCCAGTCGGTGACAGAAATGCTAACGCCCAAAGAAAGGGTTCCCGAGTAAGCGGGCAGCCAGACCTCGCCTCCTCCCTGACTGGAGCCAAGGAAGTGGACTTAATAATGCTGAAATGTTTATACAGGAGGAAATCGAGGCCCCAAAAGGACCAGCATTAACATAAGCAGATGAGGGCAAGGCCAATGCTGGTTGCACCTACACCAGCTTTACCCCCGAGCCTGCGCTGCTTACCGAACACTGCCTGAGTACTTTACTGGTCCTTGCTAAGCGCTTTACAAGCATCCTGTTATTAATTCCCCACCGTGGGCCCATGCAGGACATGGGGCTGGGGGCTCCTGGTGATGAGCACTTAGGGCCACTGAGCCCTGAAAACAGACCCATGCTGGGACTAGGATCCAAGAGCCCACATTCCCCACCCTGTGCCTCTCTGCCCCATGGACAGGGTGGGCACTAGAAGCAGCTGTCTCTTCCAGGGGCTTGTTACATATATGGATCTCCGAGCCCAGGAGCAGGCACTGAGGCTTTGCAGAGGTGGGGTGTGGGAGGCTGTGATGTGTGTCTAACTCGCTATGTGATGTCAATAGCTGGCCGGGTCTAGCACCCATCGATTCTTTCCACCTACCACCGCCTCAGCCTGATCAATGTCATTTATCACTGGGGCAACTATAATAACCCCTGGCTCATCTCCCCAATTTTACATTACACACACACACCATCCAAACTCCATACTGCAGCCAGAGGAGCTCTTCAAAGCAGATCACATTAAATCATACCCATGCCTAAAACACTTCTGGCACTTCTCCTTACACTAAGAATAAATCCAAACCGGTCATCACGGCCCCTGCCTGTCTCAGCCTCACTCTGCCTGTGACCCGCTGCCATGACTCACGGGGCTGCAGCCAAACGCACTGCCCTCCCTCGGGGTCTCCTGCACCACACTCCCCGCTCTGCTCTCTGGGATCAGCTTGCTTTGGGCTCTTCCTGTTTGCAGTCTCCTCTCCCGGGACTTCGTGCAGCCAGTGCCTTCTGCTAACGTCTTGCTCAAATACCCTCTTCCCAGAGAGGCCTCTCAGACCTCCTTGTCTAGAATAACTGTCCAGTCCCTTTCCTGCCATTTAATCCCATTTTATTTATTTATTTATTTATTTATTTATTTTTGCATTTCTTAAATTTTATTGGTACCATTTATTTATTTATTTATTTATTTATTTATTTATTTATTTATTTATTTATTTTTATGTGGGTACCAGGAGTCAAACTCAGGACCTCATGCTTGCCAGGCAGGCACTTATGCCGCTGAGCTATCCCACCAGCCCCTGGTACCTTTTAATGTACATATTGATCACATTCATCATAAGGAATTTGTACCTGTACATGACATATCTTCCTTCTTTCTTTTTTCCCATTCTGCTCCCCTCCCTTCAGTCCCTCTCCCCCTCCTTATTAACAAAAGCTTTGTTTCCATTTTTTTCCTTCTATTCTCTTTTTTTTCTTCTCCTTTCTTCCCTTCCCCCCTCCTTGTTCCCCTTCTCATTTGAACATTTTCGTCCCATTTCCCAATATCTATTACACCTTTTGGTCCTTATTTATACTTTCAGTTTCTCACACCAGAGAAACAATGCAGTATGGACATGTATGTCTGATTTATTTCACTTAAAAGTATGGTCCACTTAGCTAGAAATGTCCCAAACTTATCCTTCTTTATGGCAGAGTAGTACTCCATTGTATAAAAAACCCACATCTTCTTTATCCATTCATCGGTTGATGGGCTTTTGGGCTGTTTCCAACACTGATGTATTATACTGTGCTGCTATAAACATGGGTGTGCATATATCACTGTGGTATGATGCTTTAGTTTCGGGAAGATACCAAGAAGAGGACTACCTCGGTCAAATGGAACCTCTAGCTTTAGTTTTTTGAGGAATTGCCACACTGATTTCCACAGTGGTTGCAAGGGTCTACACTCCCACCAACAGTGGAGAAGGGTTCCTTTTTCCCCACAGCCCTGCCAGCATTTGTAATTGGTTGATTTCTTGATAAATAGCCATTCTTTCTGGAGTGAGATGGAATCTCAGCATTGTTTTAATTTGCATCTCTCAAATGACCAGTGACCTTGAACATTTTTTCATGTTTATTTGCCATTTCTACTTCTTCATCTGAGAAGTGTCTATTCATTTCAGATGCCCATTTTTGTATTGGGTCTTTAAATTTTGAGGGGTCTGATTTTTTTGAGTTCTTTATATATTCTAGATATTAGTCTTTTGTCTAAGGAATGGAAGGCAAAAAATTTTTCCCACTCTGTGAGTTGTCTCTTCACCCTGTTGATGGTTTCTTTTGCTGGGCAAAAGCTTTTTAATAAGATGAGATTCCAGTTTTTGAGTCTTTGTGATAGTTCCTGTGTGATCGAGGTTTTGTTCATAAAGTCTTTGCCCACACCAATATCTTTGCCTACATCAATGTCTTCAAGAGTTCTACCTATTCTCTCTTCCAGCAGATTTATTGTTTCTATTTAAATATTTAGATCTTTGATCTATTTTGATTTTAATTTAGTGCATGGTGATATACATGGGTCTAGTTTTAATCTTCAGCATGTGGGCCAGAGATACAGCTCAGTGGCACAGCGCCTGCCTGGCAAGCACAAGGTCCTTAGTTCGATTCCCAGTACAGAAAAAAAGAAAAGAAAAGAAAAGAAAAGAAAAAGATCAACATACAATATTCAGCATGTGGAAAGCCAGTTTTTCCAACACCATTTATTAAAGAGGCTATCTTTCTTCCAGTTGAGGTGTTTGGCTCATTTGTCAAAGATAAGGTGACCAAATGTGTTTGGAACTGTATCTGCATCTTCTAAGTTATTCTATCAATCCTCAGGTCTGATATTTGTTTTTGTTTTTGTTTTCTGCCAGTACCATGCTGTTTTTATAACAGTAGCTTTGTAGTATAACTTCAAGTCTGGGATTGTGATGCCCTGCCTTGCCTTTGTTGCCCAGAATTACCTTTGCTATTCTAGGTCTCTTCTAGTTCCAAATGCATTTTAGGATTGTTTTCACTAATTCTGTGAGATATGCTATTGGTATTTTGATAAGGATTGCACTAAATCTGTATAACAACTTTGGACATATGGCCATTTTCACTATATTGTTTCTTCCTACCCAAGAACAAGGGGTATCTTTCCATTTTCTGATATCCTCTTCAATCTCCTTTTTCAGAGTACTGTAGTTTTAAATGTAAAGGTCTTTTACTTCCTTCTTTAGATTGGATGCTATTGTGAAAGGTGTGGTTTCCCTAATTTTTCTCTCAGTGAGTTTGTTATTTAAATAGTCAATAGCTCAGGAATGCTATTGACTTTTGAGTGTTGATTTTGTATCCAGCTATGCTACTGAATTTGGTTGTTAAATCTAGAAGTCTTTTGGTGGAGTTTTTGGGGTCTTCTATGTAGAGTATCATGTCATCTACAAATAATGATAATTTAACTTCTTCCTTTCCTATCCTTATTCCTTTCATTTCTTTCTCTTGTCTAATTGCTCTGGCTAATGTTTCCAGAACGATATTGAATAAGAAATGGTTGAAATCACAACAGATCCTGATAGTGGACATTCTTGTCTTCTTCCTGATTTTAGAGTGAAAGCTTTCAGTTTTGTCCATTTAGTGTGATGTTGGCTGTTGGTTTGTCATAGATGGCTTTTATTAGATTGAGGTAAATATCATCTATTCCAATTTTCTTTAGGGTTTTTATGCTGACTGGGTGTTGGACTTTCTCAAATGCTTTTTCTGCATCAGTTGAGACGATCTTATGGTTTTTGTCCTTGGCTCTGTTAATATGGTGTATTACATCTATCAGTTTGCATATGTTGAACCATCCGCTCATCCCTGGGATGAATCCCTACTTGGTCAGAGTGTGTAATCTTCTTGATGATCTACTGCATTCTGTTTGGCAGGATCTTATTGAGGATTTTTGTGTCTATGTTCATGAGGGAGATTGGCCTGTAGTTCTCTTTTTTTTCGGCTGGATCCTTCTCCGGTTTTGGTAGCAGGGTAATGCTTGCTTCCAGGAATGAATCTGGGAGTACTGCTTCCTTTCAGTTTCATTAAAGAGTTTGAGAAGTAGTGGCATTAGATCTTCTCTAAATTTCTTGTAGAATTCAACAGTGAATTCTGGGCTTTTCTTTGTTGGTAGGTTTTTAATTATATCTTCAATTTCATTGGCTGATATTGATTTATTTAGAATTTTTATGCCTTCTTGATTGAGCTTTGGTAATTCCTATGTATCTAAGAATCTGTCCATTTCTTCTGTGTTTTCCATCTTACAAGAATACAGGTTCTTGAAGTAGGTATCGATGAACTTCTGGCTTTCTGCAGGATCTGTTGTGATTTCAACCTTTTCATTCCTAATTGCATGGATTTGAGTCTTTTCTTTCCTTCTTTTGATAAGATTGGCTAAGTGTTTGTCAATTTTATTCCACCTTCTAAGAACCACCTCTTTGATTCATTGATTCTTTGTATTGTTCTCTTAGTCTCCATTGCATTAATTTTTGCTCTGATCTTTATAATTTCCTCCCCCACATGAGCTTTGGGCTTGACTTGCTCTTTTTCTAGAAGCTCGAGGTTCAACATTAGGTTGTTTATTTGCACTTACTCTGTTTTTCTGGTATGGGAATTCACTGCTATACATTTCCCTCATAGGACTGCTTTCATTGTGTCCCATAAGTTCCAGCATGTTGTATCGGCATTATCATTTAATTGTAGAGACTGTCTAATTTCTTTTTTAATGTCATCTGTGACCCACTGGTTGTTCAGGAGAGTGTTATTGGTTTCCATGTGTCTATGAAGTTCTTGTGGTTTCTTCTGCCATGGATTTCCAATTTCATTGCACTATGGTCTGGTAATATGCATGGGATAGTTTCGATTCCTTTGCATTTACTTCAGCATATTCTATGAGCGAGTATGTGGTCTGTTTTGGAGAACGTCCCGTGTGCAGCTGAGAAGAATGTGTACTCTGCTGTTGTGGGATGGAACATTCTGTAGACATCTACTATGTGCATTTGTTCAAAATCTGGTTCAATTCTGATATTTCTTTGTTGACGTTTTAATCTAGGTGGTCTATTTGTAACAGTAGGGTATTGAGGTCCCTCATTACAATTGTATTAGTGCTTATTTGATTTTTCATATCCATTAATATTTGTTTTATATAGTTGGGTGTGGCGGTATTTGGTGCATATATATTTACGATTGTTCTCTCTTCCTCTTGGATCGTTCCCTTTAGAAGGATGTAGTGACCTTCTTTATCTCTCTTAATTATTCTTGGCTTGAAATCTACTTAGTCTGCAATAGCTACCCCTGCTTTTTGCTGGGTTCCTATTGCGTGGAGTATTGTTTTCCATCCTTTGACTTTCAGTCTTTGAATTTCCGTCTGAATTAAATTTTTTTTGTCTTTTTTTTTTTCCTGGGTACTGGGGGTCGAACTCAGGACCTCACACACCAGCAGGCGCCCGTGCCACTGAGTGATATCACCAGCCCTTTTTTCATATGTGGGTACCGGCAGTCGAGCTCAGGACCTCACGCTTGCCAGGCAGGTGCTTATGCCGCTGAGCTATCTCACTGACGCTTTTTGTCTTTTTGAGACAAGGTTTCACTATGCAGTTTTGGCATAAACTTGAACTCACTTTGCAGCCCAGGCTGGCCTTAAACTTGTAGCAGTCCTCCTGACTCAGCTTCCCGAGTGCTGGGATTACAGGTGTGTGCTTAAATGTGTTTCTTGTATGCAGCATATTGTTGGATCTTGCTTCTTGATCCATTCTGCCAGTCCGTTTCTTTTGATTGGTGAATTGAGACCATTTACATTGATGGTTGTAACTGATATGTGTTGACTTCTCCTTATCACATTATTTTCTTGTTGCTGGTTCCCTTTTTTCCTCCTGTGTTTGATTGCTTGCCTTACCTGGTGGATTCATTGTATTGGGGTTCATGGAGTTGTAGTCCTTATTATCTCTTTCTAGAATGTCGTTCAGAACATTTTGGAGTACTAGTTTGGTGGTCATGAATTTCTTTGGGTGTTCTTTGTCATAGAAGTATCATATTTCTCCATCAATTTTGAAAGATAGTTTTGTGGGGTACATCAATCTGAGTTGAAGGTTGTTTTGTTTTAGGGCTTGAAATACTTCGCTCCAAGGTTTCCTTGACTTGAGAGTTTGTGTTGAGAAGTCTGCTGTGATTCTGATGGGCTTTCCTTTATAGATGATTTACTCTTTTTTTTTTTTTTTTTGGTGGGTACCAGGGGGTCGACCTCAGGACCTCACGCGCCAGCAGGCGCCCATGCCGCTGAGCGATATCACCGGCCCCTTTTTCGTATGTGGGTTCCGGGAGTCAAACTCGGGCCTTCGCGCTTGCCGGGCAGGCACTTAAGCCGCTGAGCCATCTCACCAGCCCCTACTCTTTTTTTTTTTTTTTTTAAGTTTAATTACTGGGTTAATATTTGTCAATTGCTTATGGCAGGTCGCTTTATTGCTAGTATTTAGAACCCTTAGGAAATGACTCCTTCTCAGAGAAGTCTTCCAGGTGTAGCTGGCTTTTGGATTTTGAGTCTGTTGCAATATCCTACCTCTTCAATTTATTAGGGATGAGAAGTTGCTGCCTATTTGGCCTAGCTCCTGATTCTTTGGCACTGGCCTATATTATTGTGTATGATCCTTAGGCAATCTCAATCTTCACCTTAGTTGAAGTAGTACAATCAGCAATAGCAATAACATCAAACACAGCCTAGAAAATGACAAACTGTGGTAACTATTAATTTGTCAACTTTAACTGTGTGAATTATATTTGTGGGTATATAACAAAATCTAAAACAAACCAGAAAATTGTATACAGTAAATATGGCCTCAATATGGCATATTATTACACTCAGGGGAGAAAATTTAAAGGAAATTAGGGGGAAGATAGAGAAATAGAAGAAGAAGAAAAGATTAGAAGCAAGGCTGGAGGACAAAAGAGTATTACAGAAATTTGGGAAACTGGTGAGGAAGACAGGAGGGAAAAAGAAAAGGAAGAAATAAAAACAAGAACAGAGCAGAACAACATCAAAAAATAGAAACAATGTTCACACCTATGTAAAAACAAGAACAAACAATCAAGAAAAAAGAAAAGAAAACAAAACAAAAACAGGAAAAGAAAACAAATGTCCATGTTAAGGCATATTTCTGCTGTCACTGGAGACAAAGTGGGCAGACAGAGTCCAGCTCCATGTTGAATAATCCCAGCAAGCCAGCTGTAGTTTATAGCGGCGTAGTAGATAATCCCAGCAAGCCTGTAGCTTTAGTTCCACTGAGGTTCATGCTGGTTTCTGGCTGTGAGGCTGGAACCCAATTTGTTCAGCCTGCAACACTCCCTGTGCCTCATACTGGCTTGAACTCAGCTCTTTGACCTCCTGCCGACTTTCACTCCAGTCAGCCTCACCCTGACACTGGGAGCCACTAGATGGAGCTGGGGCCACAGCTGTTCTGAGTTCTGAGCTCAGTTGGCCCCTCTCCAAGATGGCTACTGGCCAATCACCCTCTCCTGCGGGGATGTCTGAACCCAAATAACTCACCAGCCGCTGCAGTCTGCTGCATCCACTGCTCCTCTCCACTGCTGCATTTCTCCGTGGAGGCCTCTGGGGTCACCAGCAGTCACTTTGCGTCTGCAGGTTCGAGCTGCCCCTCCCACACAGTGAGTCAGGGCCAGGGAGAAAGAGCTGCTTGCCACCTCCTTCTTTTGCATTGAGGTCTCTCTCTTTGCTCTCCCCATGGGCTTCATTTCTCACTTTAAATCCTTACTGGGTCCCGGGGACCCACTTCCTTCCTTCTTCTCTTTCTCACGTTGCTATATTCCAGTGTCTGGACACCAAATCTCAGAGAAGCCGTTTCTCTGCTGTTCACCACTCCACCCTCTTCCTGGAAGTCCCCCCTATTTTATTTCTTATCACTGAGTTTTCTTATTTGTTTATGGTGGTCTGAAAACTGGTACTTTGTCTGTTTTGTTCAATATGTATCAGCTCTTAGTACCACATCTGACCCAGAGAGGACCTAAAATATTTGTTGAAAAAATAAGCATAGCAGCCAGATATGGTGATGCACTCCTGTAATTCCTACATGCTGGAGGCTGAGGCAGGAGGATCAAAAGTTCAAGTCCCGCCTGGGCAACTTAGCAACTTACTGAGCCCCTGTCTCAATATAAAAAGTAAAAAAGGGCCTGGGGATATAGCTCAGTGCAAAAGTGCTGGGCTCAATTCCTAGCACTGCTCCCCAAAATTAGGCATATTTATAAAATATATATATTTGCTTATTTATTTGTGCATCAGCTGTGTCCTCTATATGATGAGCCCCACAAATACCTAGACTTGGTCTTTTTGGGGACTACTGGAATTGAACCCAAAGGGTACACTATCACTAGCTCCACCCCCCAGCGCTTTTATATTCTTTTTTTTTTTTTTTTGTGCAGGTACGGGGGGTTAACTCAGGACCTCGCGCTTGCCAGGCAGGCACTTATGCCGCTGAGCTATATCACCGGCCCTTATATTCTATTTTGAGACAGGTTCTCTCTAAATTGCTCAGGCTAGCCTTAAACATGCAATCCTCCTGCCTCAGCCTCCCAAGTGTACACCACCACACCCAGCCAGACTTGGTCTATTTTATTCCCTGGCTGATTCATAGAACTATGCATGATCCATTGTAGGTCTTCAATATTAGCCTTGTCTTTGATTTTCTACATTTTGGTAATCTGACCCCTCGGGCCCTGGCTGACCTTGAAGGGACCTTCCTTCCCCGGGTTAACCATATTCTAGGGTCAGTAAACCACTCACCTGAGACTGAGCCTTTCATGTGCAGACCGCCCAATCCATAATCCACACCCAACACCTTTACTGGGCTCTCTCGCTGCTGCCTCCTGTTTCTAGGGATCCGTAGATGTAAACAAGTTCTTTCTCCATGACAGCCATTTTTGTGTCTGCTTGTCTTACAATACCAGATTAAAACAAGCCCTAGAAGCCAGATGTGATGGTGCATGCCTGTATTCCCAGCACTCAGGAGGCTGAAGCAGGAGGATTGCCATTAGTTCAAGGCCAGTCTGGGCTACATGGTAAGTGCAAGGCCAGCCTGAACTACATAGCAAGACCCTGCCACAAAAAAAAAAAAAAAAAAAAAAAACAGGGTCTTGCAGTCTTGGAGGCTGAGGCAGGAGGATCACAGGTTTGAGCCTAGCCTGAGCAACTTAGCAACTTAGTGAGACTCTGTCTCAAAATATAAAATAAAAAGGGCTGGGGTGGCACTTAGTGTGCAGGATCCTGGGTTCAATCCCCAGTACCACCCCTTAAAAAGGAGTTGGGGGTCTGGGTCTCCTTCCTTTGCATCTGTGTGGGTTTAGGATCACTTTGCCAGGCTGCATATGTTTGAAGTGGCTCCGTGTGACTTCCGGGGACACAACTGCCAACTGCTTCCCTGGGGACGCCTGCCTCTGTGCTGACATTAAGAAGCTTGGCTACCCTGAGCTGCCCTAGAGTGTGCAAGCTGTCGGGCACTGCAACTCGCCAGCCACATCTAAGACTCACTTTACCCACCCAAGAACACACATTCCAGCCGGCCAGCTTGGAGGGAGGAAGACAGCTGCAAGCTCGGGATATCTGTTCCTCTAATTCAAAAGATCCAAGGACCGAGGGTAGAGTGAAGGGTGCAGCGAGAGGCGCAGCGGCTGCCTCAGGTTCCCCTGTGAGTGACCCCCAAGGTGTGGCTGGCAGCAGGAGCCACAGCTCTTCTCAACAAAGGCAAACTTGTATTAGGAAAGCTCCCATTTATTGAACACTGACTACTTTGTTTATATCCACAATCCCACTCAGTCCTCAGGAGCAGCTTCTGGGGTCAGACACCAGAGCTGGAACCCTGCTCTGCCACACAGCGGGCAAATGACTTACTCTCGCTCTATGCCATCAGGAAAAAGGGGAGACACAGCATCAGCTTGCGGTGGGTGTGGAGCATTCCAGGGATGTGTGTGTTTATATCCCTAAGTGCAGGGCTGGGGCACAGAAAGTGCTGCAAAGCATGGCATGCCATTGAGGCTGTGTCCTCCAGAAAGCAGTCCAAGGCTTTTCCTACAAATGGCCGGAAGTAAGAGGTTGGGAGGAGGGGTTTCTTCTGGCTGACGGTGTAAGGGGATTCAGTCCGTGGTCATCTGGCTGCAGGGCAGAAATATCACGGAAGGTGTGGCAGAGCTCAGTGCACAGCAGCGGGGAAGCAGAGCAGGGAACAGCGCCAGAGAGGAAGGGGCGAGGGACCAGCCACCCAGAACACACCACGTGTTCTCATCCTTGGGTCCCAGCACCTAGTCAAGCCCTGGCACACCAGGCCGCACACTTCCATGAGTGTGCGTGGTGCGAGCAGCACGATTGCAACATCCGGCTGCAATTACCTCACGCTGCCACCAGGTGGGTTCTGGAGCCCAGGTGGAGCCCTGCGATCTGTTAGCTGGGACTTCACGGAATTGAATCATCCCCCGAGAAGCACTTAATCTTCGTTCAAGGGCCACAGGGGCATGGAAGGAGGAGCGAGGTTTGGGAGGGAGGGGGAATCCCAAGGAGAGAACCCTGGCTCGGACCTGCAAGGGAACGCATCGGGTGGGCTTTCCTGCCGGATGATCTTCAGCGAGCCTGTGGGCTCCGTGCACCAGTGCGCGCTCCCGAGGGTCTTCGGGTGTGCACAGGTGCGCGGCCGGATGAGGACGCACAGAGATGCCCGGAAGCGAGCCCCTCAGGGGTGGGGAGGATGGCACGGTGTCGGCTGGCTCACGCTCCCCGGCGCGCTCAACTCCTACCGGCCAGGAGGTCGCGGAGAGGGGAGAGCCATGCCGGCCCTCCATGGGCCAGAAGCCTGATGTCTGTGTGCTCCTAGGTTCTCTTCAGCAGCGTCTGGGAATGGTCCTCAGAGCATTAAGCAATTCCAGACGTCGGGAGGGCACTGGGTGGTCATCTTGGTCCAGCCCAGCTTTTCTTTGAGCCCTTTAAATTGGCGTGAAAACGAAAAACTAAGTAAATGGCCAGGTGTGGCAGTGCACGCTTATAATCCCATCACTTGGGAGGCTGAGACAGGAGGATCGCCACAAGTCTGAGGCCAACCTGGGCTAGCACTGTGGCCTCCTCTCTGGGCTCTGACCCGAGCTGTGCCAGAAACTGTTCCCCTGCAGAGGGCACCGCGGTGAATTCCGGCATCAGTGAGTGGAACAACCGTCCTCACCCCTTGCCAGCTTCTGAGCGATTTCCTGATTTCCTTCTCACGCCCCCACGCGCCCACCCGCTCAAACACCAAAGGAGAAGTGCTCCAAGTCATTTTTATTTTAGAATACAAGAGGTACAAATGTATTTACAGGTGTACATATACAATCAAATAATATATATCACAGTCTTGTAAATATCATTTAGATAACTATGTACAAAGGTAAAGTGACCATTTTCTGGAAGTAGAACACAGTTTCTGGAAAACTCTATACACTTTATACTTTTTAATTAATATTATAGTTTCTTTATCTTACAAAACGCCCGACAGGAATTCAGCTAAGTGGCTGGGAGGCGGGAGAAGACGCCAGAGGGCGCCCGCGGCCGGAGCTGGGGACGCGCGGGCACGGGCGAGGGCAACGGCGACGCGGGCGCTGGGGATCCCGGGACCCGTCGCGCTCGGAGCAGCTCCCGGGCCTCTGCTGGCTGCACCTGGGCCCCATGGCCCCCGATTCCCAAGGCTGTCTCCTTGGGCCGCGCCTCTCCTGGCCGCCAACCCCAGGACGCAGAGACGCGCGCCCCCCGCCAGTCCCTGGGCGAACGGGCACCGGGAGGGAGGTCGCTCTGCCTCGGTTCCCGAGCATGGAGCCTTCCTAGGGGGAAGGTGGGGACTCCACTTTCTTCCGCCGAGGGCCCTTGGAGACCTTGGGTCCCCTCTCCTGCCACCCTCGACTGGGACGCCCGCCAGGAAGAGGGAGATCGGGGATGCGGCCGGTCGTGGGTGACCACTTCCCCCCAAAAAGGAGGCAGCCGAGCAACCAAACCAGCGGGGTGGCGAAGAGCGCGTGCCCCGGGGTGCGGGTTCCTTCCGGGGCGCGGAGGAGCAGTGCGCCGCCCGGGCAACCGCACGCGGCGCTCACAGCACCATGGCCGGCAGGTGGTGCGCGGCGGCGGCGGCGGCGGCGAGCGCGGGCGCGTGCGTGTGCGGCGCGGGGAGCGCGGGCGAGTGCGGCTGCAGCGCGGCGCTGGGCGGCCGGTGGCGCGCGCTCTTCTGGTGGGCGCGCAGGCCGGCCAGCTGCGAGTAGGCGCTCTGGCACACCTGGCACTTGTAGGGGCGCTCGCCCGTGTGCAGGCGCACGTGGTTGCGCAGCGTGGACGACTGGCTGAAGCGGCGGTTGCAGAAGCGGCACACGAAGGGCTTGTCCAGCGTGTGGATGCGCATGTGCGAGCGCAGGTTGCTGCGCGAGTTGAAGCCGCGGTGGCAGATGACGCAGCGCATGCGGCCCGCCGTGCCCGCAGCCGCGTCCGCGGGGTGGAAGTCCTCTGGGGGGTGGGGGAACAGGTTAGAGCTACAGGACACGCGCGCCAGGCACGCCGCTCCACGCCCCGCGCCATCTGCGCCCCAGCCTGGCTCCGGGAGCCGGACCCTGCAGACCTTGGGCTGGGGTCAAATAGGAATTTCGTACCCCATCCCGCTGGGAGCCCTGGGGGGTCTTAGTGAAGCGGTGGCCCTAACCTCAGCTTGCTCATCTGTCAAATGAGAACCGAGAGCCGGGAATGGTGGTGCACGCCTGTGGTCTCAGCATTGTGGGAGGCTGAGGCAGGAGCATCGCAAGTTGGAGCCCAGCCTGGGTTATTTAGCGATTTGGTGAGACTCTGTCTCAAAATAAAAAATAAAAAATAAAAAGACTGGGGGCCGGTGAGATGGCTCAGCGGTTTAAGCGCCTGCCTTGCAAGCGCGAGGGCCCGAGTTCGACTCCCGGATCCCACATACGAAAAAGGGGCCGGTGATATCGCTCAGCGGCACGGGCGCCTGTTGACGCGCGAGGTCCTGAGGTCGACCCCCCGGTACCCACAAAAAAAAAAAAAAAAAAAAAAAAAAAAAAAAGACTGGGGATGTATAAAGGCCCTGAGTTAAACTGCCAGTACCGGAAAAAGAAAAAGAAAAAGAAACCTAGTCAAAAGCCACCTTCATTTAATTCATTTCACAAATATCCATCGACCTGCCGCTCTACACCAGGGACTGCGAGTTGGGTTCTCACGCCTGGAAAGGCCATAATAGTGTTGTCCCCATAAGTAAAGATCAGAAGTGAATGGCCTCAGGTTTGACCACTAAAAATAAGGATAATCAGATTCCACAAGGGTTTAGTAAGGCTTTTGATACTCATCAAAGGTTTCAGTTTCTTGCCCAGGAAACTGGAGCTAGCCCAGTACCTGGCAAGGCATCAGTGTTTTGGTTTGTTTGGTTTTGGTTGTGTTTTGGTTTGTTTGGTTTTGGTTTGGTTTTGGTTTGGTTTTGCTGTTTCCCTGGTACTGGGGAATAAACGCACAGTCAACGGACTGAAGCCCTTTTTATTTTTTATTTTGAGACAGGTGCCTGCTAAGTTGCCCAGGCAGTGGTCAAACTTGGGATCCTCCTGCCTCAGCCTCCTGAGTGCTGGGATCACAGGTGTCACTACCAGTACAGGCCTATGGCATAGGTCCTGAGCAGTGGTCTCTATGTTGATGAGCGTGTCCCTGGACACACACGGGCTCGTCGTGCCCTGCTTTATACTTAATGTCAGCTCCCGCGCCAGGGACAGGGACAGGATGTGTATGGGCTGGAAAGGAACTCAGAGGTCGCCTAAGACCTTTCCTCCGCGGAAACTGAGGCTCACAGCGGCCCCCGAGATAGCACAGTGAGTCAGAACTCAGTGCAGGCCCCTACTGTCTTGCCAGCTTTCCTCCTGCCACCCCCACCTGGACCTGGGGCCCTCTCCGGGTCGCCTACCATGTTTGTTCTTCTTCTGCTCGTCCTGCAGCCCGGGCACTCCGGGAATACCCAGGAAGGTGTTGTGTGAGCTTCCGTACCACACCAGCAGCTCCTGGTCGGGGGGGATCATCTGCAGGGACAGAGGCCAGATGAGGTCAGGGGGCCGCGAGGCCCTGGGACATTGCGCCCCTCCTGCCCCCGCCCCCCAAGCCTCCTTGTCGTCTCTGTCCCAGCCTATGCCACGGGACAGGAGGCTGGTGGGGCTGGGCCAGATGTTTCCGAGGAACGAGGGCGGTGGGCTCCTTGGGTGCTTGGCTGCACCCTGCCTGAGAATGTTCTGGAAAGAGCTCTGCCCAGGCACACAGCAGCAGCATGTCCCATGGTCCTCCCTGCCCCACACAGCTCAGATTGACGCGCACTTCCACCTCAAGGGATGCCCAGGTGTGCAGCCTTTAGAGGCCGTGACAAGAGCCTACAACCGATGCCAGGGTCCGGCTGCCCAGGAGATGGCAGAGGCTGTCTGCAGCAACAATCGCAGTGGCAGGAAGGCTTGGTCCAGAGGGGACACCCCGAGGGATCCCTGGCCTTGATAAAAGTCAGTCACCTCTCCCAGGTGGGAACCTGGAGGCCCCAGCCAGGTAGGGCAGATAAGAAAAGGGACAGCTGTCACCATCCTGAGGCCTGGTCCCCAGAGGGCTTGCCGTGACACCTGCCCTGGGGTCACTGGAGAAACCCAGATGCCCCCGACAACAGCTGCCTTGTGTCCCTGGTGGGTCCCCTTTCAGGACAGTACACTCGGGGTGTCTGAAGCCACCTAGAGCAGGGTCACAGAGAGAAGGACCCTCCGCCGGGGTGTGGCCTGCCACCTTGCCACACCCAGAACCTCGGTTACCACGTCCTCCTGACTGTGTCAGAGACTGGAATATCCTCAGACCCCGGCATCGAGCTCTGCTGACCCCAAGAGGAGGGGTGGGGGCAGGAGGGCACAGGGGCCTTGGTGACTGCTATGCCCTCAGACTCGGCCTGCAGCCACCATTCCCCTTCCCACGCGCCCATGGCCCATGGCTTCAGAGAGCCAGCTCAGGGGGTGCAACCAGGTCTGGGTTTTTGCAGTGACCTCAGGGCAGGTGTCACGGCCAGCTCTCTAGGGACCAGGCCTCTTGTGGCCAGTCTGGTCATCACAGTCACGGTGGCTGTCCAGGAGGACAGCGGGAAGGGGGCAGAGGAGAGAGGTTTTGTGAGCCACTGGGAGAGGCGGACAGAGGGCGCCATGGGTGAGCGAGGCGGGACAGGGCTCGCCTGGCCCGTGGGAGCCCGGGTTCTGTCAGTCCCAGTGCCGGAGGAGGAGGAGGAGAGTGTGGAGCGAGGAGGGGGAAGAGGGAGGAGATCAAGAAAGGAAAGGAAAAAGGAGGAAGATGGGAGAGAGGGAGAGAGGAGGGAAGGGCGGAAGGAGGGAGGGAGGGGAGACCGTTACACCCCGAGTGGATGCTGGGCTTCAGATATCTTAAAATGAATTGATTGCGGAGGAAGACGCTCTACAAGATGGCACAGATGGCCTCCATGTCGCCGGGTCCCTCCTGACCTTACACAAGTCACTTCGCCTCTCTCAATTCACGTTCTCACACGAGGGCGTCGGGGAACACAATCCCCAAGGTCCCCACTCTACAACCCGATGTGAGTCACCTCCAATGCTGTCCCCAGCCCGGCTGCGGGTCTTGAGGCGAGCAGGCTCTGAACGCCACGGAGCCTGTCCCCTCGGGAGGCCCCGCCGCACGGGGCTCCGGCCAGCAG
Source organism: Erethizon dorsatum (assembly GCA_028451465.1). Taxonomy (NCBI): domain Eukaryota; kingdom Metazoa; phylum Chordata; class Mammalia; order Rodentia; family Erethizontidae; genus Erethizon; species Erethizon dorsatum. The sequence continues at coordinate 5,508,795 of CM051822.1, forward strand.
CCCCCACCTGCTGCTCGGGTGGCCTTGGCCCTGCTGCCCTGTGCTCTGGAGCCTCCGTCTCCTCAACTGTAAAGCAGGGACCGTCGCATCACCCTGGCCCGCTGCTCTCAGATGCATCAGATAAACCGGAAGTCACTCTACCTGTCGTGCTTCTCCACACAGACCTTTAATCAGCATTTTTCCGACCATCTCAGATGCCGAGCCTTTCTGGGGAAAGACGTCCAGAGAGCAGACGGCCGTAGCAGACGCCGCACCAGGAAGACTCGGCCTGGACCAGGCCCCTGCACCAGGAAGACTTGGAAATGCCGGGCTGTCCCCCCCGGCCACACCCTCTCCAAGGGCTGGCAGGGGTCTGGGAACATTGAGTCCTCGAAGCCCTGCAGGGTGGCACGGAGCCCTGGCACAGCGAAAGCCCATCATGGTGGGACTTTGCCTTCCGGGTCCGGCAAGAGCACAGGCTGGGCCAGGACACGCCGCGGACACCAGCCCCATGCCAGTGCCACACTCTCCAGCTCCGTGTGTCCCCCAAGAGAAGCCACCGCTCTGGCATAGCTGGGGACAGAGGCCCAGGTGGCCCCAGGCGCAGTGCAGAAGCCACAGCTCTGAGGGGCTGGCAGTGCCCACGTCTGGGAACAGGACCTAGGCAACACTGGCTTTCCGTTCTGAGTGAAAGTAACAACCATCATGAAATGCAAAGTAAATATAATAAGCCAGGCATGGTGGCACGCACCTGTCATCCCAGCACTTCCGAGGCTGAGGCAGGTAGAGTACCTCAAGTTCGAGGCCAGCCTGGGCTACATAGTGAGACCCTGTCTCAAACAAAACAGAACAAAAAAACAAAGTAAATATAATAATGAGGATGATGAGTGAGAATCAGATCCACAACGTCTTGGATTATGTTAATCAGGAATATATATTTTTTTCTTTTTTTTTTATATGCGGGTACCAGGAGTCGAACTCAGGACCTCGCGCTTGCCAGGCAGGCGCTTATGCCGCTGAGCTACATCACTGGCCCCAGGAATATATTTTTAAAATCAAGAATATTCTTATTCAAAGTGATTATTTGGGGTTGGGATTGTTGCTCCGTAGAGCGAGTGAGAGGCCCTGGTTCCATCCCCAGCGCTGAGGAAAGAAAGAAAAGAAGGATGGAAGAGAGGGAGGAGGAAAATGATTATTTGGAATATAGGTTTTGTTTTGTTTTGTTTGCAGCACTGGGGATGGAACCCAGGTCTTCACTAAGAGCTACATCCCCAGCCTTTTTTAAAATTTATTTTTTAGTATGAGACAGGGTCTCACTAAGTCACTAAAGCTGCATAGGCTGGGATCAAGCTTTCAGTCCTCCTGCCTCAGCCTGCAAGAGTGCCAGGACCACGGGTGTGCACCACCACACCCAGCTCCTAGAATGTTATTTTTAAAACAACGTCAGCGGTGCCTGGTGGAGTATAAGGGCTAATCATTTATTTACTAGCATATTTTTAAAATGTGCTAAAATTAATTTTACTCCTTAACTTAAAAATTGAAACATATGGGCATAAATGTATACGAGTGTAAAAGGGTAAACAATGAAATCTTTTCACTCTGGGGACCCAGCGGCTGCTGCTGGCTCTCTAGACATCTTTCCCCAGAAAGGCTCGGCATCTGAGACATTCAGAAAAATGCTGATTAAAGGTCTGTGTGGAGAAGCACGACAGGTAGAGGGACTTCCAGTTTAGATGATGCATTTGGCTTTTTAGAAAACAATGAAAAAAAAAAAAACAAAGAAAACAATAAGCATGCTGGGTGTGGTTGTGCACCTGTAATCCCAGCATTCTCGGAGGCTGAGGCAGGAGGATCATGAGTTCAAGCCCAGCTTGGGCAATGTAGTAAGACTGTCTCAAATAATAAAAATAACATGGCTGGGGATGTAGCTCAGTGCAGAGGCTCTGCACCAAAACAAACAAACAAACAAACCAAAAAACCAAAAAATTACATCTATACACACACATACAACATTTAAAATTTTTTTTCACAATTTAGGACTTTTAATTTGTCCTAAAAATCACCAAAGCAAAAATCATGGCAAAGTATTCTGCTTTTCTTTACAACCTCTAACACACACTTGCACACACGCACATACACACACACACACACATGCCAGTGTTTCTAGGGAAAAAGTGGTTCTGTACATGGAAAAATATATTAAAAAAAAAAAAAAGCAAGAAAGTCTAAAGTCAGGCATGATGGCACACACTTGTAATTCCAGCGCTCGGGAGGCTGAGACAGGAGGATTGGTGTGAGTTCAAGGGCAACCGGCACTACACAGCAAGACCCTGTCTCAAAAAACCAAACGATAACAACAACAACAACAAAGTCTATTAAGAAGTGAGTGGAACTAAGGAAGGTACAGGCCCGCAGGCAGCTAGACGCTGTCAGCCACACAGGCACAGAGGAAGGGACTGGGCCCTTGGCCCTGCTCCCCACCGTTTCCAGGCAGGCTGTGTCCCAGAGCCCCTGAGATCCAGCCCAGGAGACCCTGGGAGCTGCGACTGCTCCCTGAGATGTTCCCAGGGCCCCTCACAACTTCCTAGGGCCGAGTGCAGCCACAGCCCCTGCAGGCCCCTGCCAGCGCGGTCACCATTGTCACTCCGCACACGGGGGCTCCAACTGCCTGAGTCAGCCACCTCCTCCCAGTTCCTGCACCATAAAATCCACATCGCCAAAGCTCGGGGAAAGAGCGGAGCCCGTCTTTTGCTGACAAGTTTTACGGCCTCGCCACTCGGTCGTCTTCACACGCCCGGCAGCCCCGAAATTCTATCCTGCTCCGCTTTCTCGGTTTTTAGTCTAAATTGGAAATGATGCGCTTTGGGGTTTGTTTTCCTAATGCAAATTCATGCCGCACCATTGAACACGCTCCTGGGAGACTGCTCCATCCCAGTCCCCTAGCAGGAAGGATCGCAGTGTCACCCGGGTGAACATCAATTCCCATCGTACGCAGATGTCCTGACACACCAATTAATAGAGCACCAGCAACAGACGCCGGCCAGGGAGGCCGCTCACAGGGCGGTCAGGCCCTGGGCTCTGCAGCCAGATGGGCCTGGGTTCAACTCACAGCTCAGCAACTCCCAAGATCTCCTGAACCTTAGTTTTATCATTAAAATGGGGAGAGTGGGGGGGATGCAAAGCCCTGGATTCCACCCCCAACACCTCAGATAGATACATAAATAAACACACAAATAAATAGGACAGGAATAGTAATAAAGATTACCTCACAGGGCCGAACAAATTCTATTTTTGGTTTTTGGTTTTTTGAGACAGGGTCTCACTCTGTAGTTCAGCCTGGCCTTGAACTCACTATGTAGCCCAGGCTGGCTTCAAACTCATGGCGATCTTCCTGCCTCAGCCTCCTGAGTGCTGGGGTTACAGGTGTGTGCCTGTAAAATTCTATTTTTAAAAAGTACATGGCTGGAGCCAGGTGTGGTGCACACCTGTAATCCCAGCACTCCAGAGGCTGAGGCAGGAGGATCACCATGAGTTTAAAGCTGGCCTGGGCTACATAGTGAGTTGAAGGCCAGCCCGAACTGTAGAGCAAGACCCGTCTCAAAAAGAAAAGAAAAGAAAAGAAAAGTGTGTGGGTGGGAGTGTAGCAGCACTTGCCTATGCAGCATGCAGAAGGTCCTAGGTTCACTCCCCAGTATCAAAAGAAAAAAAAAAGTCGCTAAGACCTTTTGAAAAGGGTGTTAGCAGTAATGCTACATGGTAAATGCTTTGCAGATGGTAACATTGATACCTATTGTTAATAGCCCAATTTAAATGTGTCCACCAATGAGCAAGGTCAAAAGAACAATGGTGCTTGTCCTCATAGTTAAGAGAAGTCAGGCACCATGGTGCAGGCTTGTAATCCCAGCTACTCAGGAGGCTGAGGCAGGAGGGTCTCATGTTTGAGGCTAGCCTGGGAAACTTAGCAAGACCCTGTGTCAAAATACAAATTTATAAAAAAGCTGGCTGTAGCTCAGTGGTAGCGCTTGCCTTGCATGTACCAGGCTCTGGGTTTAACTTCTAGTACTGAAAATAAATAAATAAATAAACATCAAACATAAATAAGAGAGAAAGTGAGGAAGGAGATGCGGATCTAGGAAAAAAGAAAAACCTCAATTACCTGAAATAAACAGGAAAAGGGGCAGGAAAGAAAAGCCTACATTTCAGGACCCAATCATTTGCCAAAAAACAGGGAAGGGAAAGGCTGAGAGTTTTCATTCCAGAACCCAAATCCAAATGGTGGGGCCGGTGAGATGGCTCAGCGGCGTAAGTGCCTGCCTGGCAAGCGCGAGGGCCCGAGTTCAACTCCCGTAACCCACGTACGAAAAAAGGGCCGGTGATATCGCTCAGCGGCGCGAGGTCCTGAGGTCGACCCCCCGGTACCCACAATAAAAAAAAAAAAAAAAAGCCAAATCCGAATGGTAATAACTTATTCCTAAATGCTCTCCTTGTGCCGGCTTTTGAAATTGGGCACAGGGGCAGCCCATTTTGTCTCTGGAAGGTCCAGGTGCCCGTGGCTACCGCTTGCCACCTGCCCCCACCTGCAGGACACTTCTTGCTCGTGTCACGTCCGTGCCCACCTGACAGTGCCAGGCACCGTCTGGAAATATGCTCTGAGGACCCGGTGCTGCTGCAAGTGTCTGCGACTGAAGTGAGCCCGGACGGCGGCCCGGGGGTGACACGGGAGTAGAGCCAGCCCTGCGCCAGCCTCGCCGGGCTCCTCCATGGCTGCCTGTGCTCGGAAGCCTCTTGGCCTTCATCTGTGTGTGGGGAAAGCCGTCGAGCAGCCACAGGACGTCCTGCGTATTGAACAAAGACGTCCTGCCCATGTCTGGCAAATACGAAAGCACTTGCGAGGGGCGGAGAGATTAAGAAAACAGATCACCGCTCAGGTCCCTCTCCCCGGCCACCCCGACTCAGAGAACAACAGCGGATTTACTCCGGAGGCGCCAGGCACCCGAGAGCTGTGTGGCTCGACAGCGCTCACGGACACCCGGACACGCCAGTCACCAGGCCCGTGGAGTCTGGCCCGACAGACGGGCTGGGGAAAAAGGAGCCTGACTTCACGTATGGAAAGGACCTCGGGGGTGTGTTATGTCCCCCCGTCCCTTGCACGTGCAGTGCTTTGCAGGGGACTCACTGACTCCGAAAGCATTACTAGCCGCCGTGGCGGTCTCCGTTCATCCGCGCCGCCCACATCGTGTGTACAGCAGCACACAGTTTTCACGCCACTACAGAATGTACCCTTCGATCTTACAAACTTAAATTCCTGATCAAATGTAGATGAACTTTTTTCCCTAGTCCTATAAATTCAAGTCCCTCCCTGGAGCTGTTTCTCGGTCACCTTGCCCTCGGATTCTGCTTTTTTTTTTTTTCTTTTCTATTTTTTGTTTTGCTTTGGTTGTATTTTTTTGAAACCAGGTCTTGCTATGTAGTCCAGGCTTGTCTTGAACTCACTATGTAGCCCAGGCTGGCCTCAAACTCCAGGCAATCCTCCTGCCTCAGCCTCCTGAGTGCTGGGATGACAGGCATGGGCCACCACACCTGGTCGACTCTGCATTTCTGCATAAATGTCTGCTCATGCATCCTGACCCTGTATGGCTTTCTACAGGTGTGAGGAGTGCAGGGAGATGAGATATAGGGCCTTATGTACACAGGCATCTGGCCTGTCTCCTGTGTGCACGTGTGTGTGCCTGTGTGCACGTGCGTATGTATACACAGGTCTGTGTGGAGGGGGATGTATATGCACCTCCATCGTGGCTGAAGGGAGTGAGTGAATGTGACCCTGTGTGTGTGTGTGTGTGTGTGTAAGCATGCGTGTGTGTGTAAGCATGCATGTATGCGTGCGTGTGTGTGTGTGCGTGGACCCAGGAGGCCACACTCTGCTAAAAGTGGTTTCAGTGGCACTGAAAGCCACTTCTAGGAGGTTGTGGCTCAGCCCAAGGGTCACAGGAGCCTCTCTGTCCTACCTTGAGCCCACCTGGCCATCCTAGCACCTCGGGCTCCAGGGAGGCAACTACTCGCCCCTCCTCCGCCGACCTCCTGGTCCTCCAGGGCCGCCCCTCAGCTGGGACGCGGTTCCTTGCCACATCAGGTCAGGCTGAGGCCCTCCTCCCTGGGGGGTCCCTGGGGCCTGGCTATTTAGGGACAATAGGACCCCAAAGCTGGTAGGCCTGGGCACCCTGGAGCATCTTAGAGCTCCAGGCTCCAAGCCCCAGCAACCAGACGGAGTGGGGACTAAAAGGAAGCCCTTTTCTGTGGTCCCAAAGGGGCTACTCCAGGCCATTCACAAGATGCAATTGAGCCTCAGAACCCCCACCAGTCTCATTTCTCCCACGTGGGAGCAGATGCTGAGGTCCAGACGAGTGTGGTGGGACAGCTGTCACCCTCCACAACAGTCACCCCCAGGCCGGCACAGAACCAAAGTTCCTGCCAAGGGACACTGTCCAGGGACAATCCCCATGGTGTGGCCACCTCGGCTGCCACGGCTCTTCTTGCTCTGCAGCACCAGCTGCCCACCCCCCTCCACCTCAGCTTCCCTGCCTCTATCAAGGGTCCCCTCTACCAGGAGCATCTCCCTTCCCAGGCCAGGCTCGGCCCTCATGCCCTCAAACACTATAGGGAGTGACATCTACCCTCCTGCCACCTCACCCTTCCTCGATCCTCTGAGAACCCCTTGAGGCCTGGCAGGAGCCCTGTGCTCTGCCTGCTACAGAGGGAGACCCCGTTTCCACGGCTGTGAACTGCAGATAATCCCGGGACCCTCCTCACGGTGTCTTGTGGAGAGCAAACACGACAGTGCTTACCCCGCGTCCATGGGAAGCCTGGCACACAGTGCACCATCGCGATCGCTGAGACCAGTCCCTCTCCCTGGCCTGCCTTCCACTCCTCATGTCGCTCTCTGAAATATCTCTGACCTCTGAACCACAGCACACTCTCAATCTCCAGGAAGTCACTACAGAGACATTCACGACATTCACACGGCATAAAGTTGAAAGTGCCGATCTTTCCCAGCTGCAGCAGAAAGCTACCCCTGTAGGGCACGCTCCGGAGACCACGAGGCACAAGCCCCAGCCCTGCAGCCCAGTGTCAGTGTCCCTCCACCCTCCGTGGTCCCCGCACAGGGACGCCCCCACTGGCCCCTACACAGCAGTGTGCGCATGCACACACACATGTACATACACACACACACACACATACATGCACGGACCTCGATGGCCTTGTAGAAGATGCTGGTGCCGATCTGGACCACCTCCAGGTTTTGCTCCTGCTCGTTCCGGGCGCACTTGATGTAGGTCATCCAGCTCCGGTGGTCCTCCTGGCTGGCATCAATGAAGTACCGCACCGTACCATCCTCATTGAACACCTGGGCACAGGTAGAGAGAGCAGCCCAGGTGAGGCAGGGCTGTGCCATGTGTGTGGTTGGAGCACCAGGTGCAGACTCCAGGCCAGCTGCATCCACACACACTTCCCATTCCCAAGCAGCCCAGGAAGTACATAAAGCTACAGTCAGCTGTGTTAGCCCCCTGAGGAAAGGGAGGCTCACACTGGTTTCTTGCCTGAGGCTGGTAGCTTAGAAGGGGCCAAAGGGGCATCAGTGTCCTGCTGCTAGGGCCTCCTGACTCCCAGAAGAAAGGGGGCTGCAAGGGATCCCTGCCCAGACAAAGTGGCCCCAGCTAGCTCCCCTGGGGGCTGCAGAGGTAACCCCAGAACATTGGCCAGGGCCTCAGAGGGAAACACAGGAGCCTCGAGTGGGATGTCTGCTCACTGTAGAAGTCTGGCCTGGCCTAAGCCGCTTTGTGGCAGCTGCTAAGGGCTCGCAGAAGTCCAACGGCACCTTAACTTATAACCTGGAAACAACTGGAAAAGACAATCACTAGCTCAGGCCTCCAGAGGAAGGAGAAGGCCTTCTGGCATCAATGGCCTCCAGAGAAGGAGAGGTCAGGTGAGGCCTTGGGTGGGTCGCCCCCTTGTTCCCTGGCTCCTGCTCCTATGACCAGCTGCAGGATTCTCACTCTGGGTTCCCCAGGGTCTGCCAGGTTGGGGGAGCAGGAGGGGAGGAATGACATTAGGAAGGAGAGACGCCATCTGGCCCAGTGGGTTTCCAGTTCTGCAGGGCAAGGACCCCAGGAGAAGAAATGGCTGCTGGAGTGGCTTTGCCCTCAGGGTGGCCCTTGCTGGCATCTGGCACCGTGGAGGCAGGGGAGGGTCAGCAAGCCAGGGACGGAAGCCTCAGTTTCCTTCTGTGACATGGGGATGATAACTCACAAGGTTGCTGAGATAATCTCATGCGCTGCAGGCTGGGGACTTGGCTGACTCAACGCCAAAACATCGATGACCACTTTACTTAGTACATCATTGCCCTCGTGTTGAGAAACCAAGTCCCAAGAAACACAGGTTTCTGCCAGTCTCCATTGCAGCCACACCTCACCACAAGCCAGGGCTGGCCTTGGGGGACGTCCCTGGCTGCTTCTGTGGCCAGGGGAAAAATGCAGGCGCTTGGGAGGTCACCCCCAGGTAGGCTTCCCAGAGCCCCCCCGAGGACCCTGGGCGAGCAGAAGGGCCTCACTGAATCTCCGTCTGTGCGGGGCAGACACCAATCCCTGCACTCTAGGATTGGCCTGAGTGGGTGAGGAGAGAGGTTTTCCCTGAGGGCCTGGCGCAGCAGTTTGGGGAGGAATCTCCAGGAAAGAAAGCTCCATAGCTGGGTGGCACTGGTCATTTTAAGGTCCCACCCCAGGGGCATTCAGGCCGGGAGCATCCACAGCTCCTGGCAAGAACCGAAGCTGCCCCTGCAACCAGCAGCCTGTGCCCCTCATGGTGGCCCAGCGTCCCTACCTCCCACATCAAGTTGTTGTTCTTGCAGATGTCCACGTGCTCAGGGGCAATGACACGGCCAGTGAAGGGGCCCATCTCGGTGCCCGCCTTGATCCATGTTTTGGAGAAGATGCCGAGGCCCTCTCCGGGGATGGAGCTCTGGGCGATGATCACCTCCACCGGCAGCACCAGGCTGGACAGTTTCTGCACCTCTGCGGCAGGGCCAGGAGCCAGATCAACGCCTGCGTCAGTCCGTGGAGAGGCGCGGCCCTTCCCTGCCCCGCCCGGATCCCACCCATCCTCCCCAACCTGGCCAGCCCCAAGCCATCCCTGACCCGACCCAGAGAAGACTCCCCGGTAACCAGAAAGCGGTCACATGCAGAGGCTTCGTGATCAGAGTCCCCCCTGCTGCAGCCCAGGACCCTCTGCAAGCCCTGGAAAGCAAGCAGTGCACTGGGGCTCATTTCTAAGAGCAGGTTTTTAGTTCCTCCACAAGCCCTCAAAGCTCGTGCAACCTCCTCTGCCTTCCATCCGTGAAATGTGCAAGAATTAGTGAGCTCACTGCCACGCGTGGGTTTACAGATGGGGAAACGGAGGCCAGGCCCCTCCAGAAGGTAACGGCCAAGCCGGGACTCTGGCCCAGTCCTGTTTGGGGTGCTTTTGCCGGTCGGTCCCTTGGCAACGACCCCTGTGCACCATGGCAGGCGTGAGCATGGGCACTGGTGGAGAAGCCCCGGCCGCAGTCAGCACGGAGGACTAATCTTGGGATGGGGAGCAGCAAAGGCTGGGCTGCGCGATGTGACCCTGGGCACCCCGGGTCCCTCTCTGCTCCAGGCAAGCTCTGAAGTTGCCTCTCCAGGCTGGTAAGAGCCGGTGGCCCCCGGCCCCCACAGGAGTCCCCTGCCAGGCCTCGCGGCCAGGGTGGGAGCAGCCAGGCTCACAGGGGCGGCCTCCTTGTCTTACAAGGATCCCCTCTAAGCTACCTGGGAAAATACCCGGCGAGTGGGCCGGCTGAAAGGGGGGGTTAAACGGTGTCCATTGCAGTGCGGCCGGCAATTTGTCACGCTGTTAAAGTGACCGCATTCACTGGGCTCCATTCGAAAGAAATTGCTAATTCTAAATTCATTAGCCCTGGAAGAATGCTGTAGCAGTAAATTGTAGCTCAATGTGGAGGGAACTTGTTTAAAAGGGGCCGAGGAATTCCCCTTACAAAAAGGGGGGATTAGATGGTTGACATAGCGTGAATGGAAGTGGAATTAGTCTTCACGGTAAATTAAGAGAGGAACAGAAATCGTAAAGGGGGAAGAGAGGGCGACGCGCAGAGATGCCAGCGCCAGGGAAAGATATTGTTTGCGGGTTGATGAATGAGGAATAAGAACTTGAGACATCTTAAAGAAAAGAAACTTTTCTCCCTCCACCCCTGCTTTTTCTCCTGGCCCCCTCCACGGCCCCTGCTGCCTTTTAAAGTTCTTGGTTTAAGTGGGAACTTTCGAGGGTCAAGCCCAAGTTAACCAAATGAATTTAAAACCCTTCTTTTTGAGTCAACTGCTATTACACGCCTAGTAAGGCTTTCAGTACCGGGAACCTGCCAGCCCGGGTGAGGGTGGGGTGGGGCGCGGGTGCGGGGCAGCGCCCGGAGCAGTGAGCTATGTTGTCGGAGTCTGTGTGTCGGGGTCGCTGGGACCCGATCCTCGCCGGTGCTGCCCTGGCGTGGCTGATCAGAACCCCGCGGCACCCATGGGCCGCACAAGGGCAGAGTTGGTTCCAGCAGCCACCAACTGCGGCGCACGGCTGCAGCGGCCCTCAAATGGCCAGCCTGAGGGTCGGGTCGCAGGGAGGTAGGGATGGGATGAGCCTCGACGGCGTGGCGACACTCACCGCCCGAGAAGGACTGCGCCAGGACCTCGGCGGTGAAGGCCGTCTTGGGGCTGGCGTGGTGGCTCTTGTCTTCCAGGAGCTGCTCGCCCAGCACGTTGCGCCATCGGCCATACAGGAAGCTGTGCAGGATGTCAGAGGTGATGACCTCTGCCAGCGCCAGCCCGGGCGCCTTCAGCCCTGTCTTGAGCACCAGGGCCTCAGCCGGGAGCACGGAGCCCATCATGGGCAGCCCGGGGCTCGCCGGCACCGGGAAGGATCGCCGGGCTGGGCCAAGAGCGGAGCGGAGGAGGAGAGGAGAGGGCTGCCCTGGAGGAGGAGAAGAAAGAGGTGCCGGGGAGGACCAGCAGCAGCAGCAGCAGCAGGAGGAGGAGGAGGAGGAGGAGGAGGGAGCGGCAGCCAGGGGGAGGCTGGGAGGGAGGAAAGTAAACGAGGGGAGACAGGCGGAGAGGAAGGGAGACAGAAATCTGCAGAGATGGCAGCAGAGGAGGCGCGGAGGGCCGCAGAGGCGCGGGTGGAGACAGAGGCGGGAACAGGGGGTGCGGGTGGGTGGGAGGCAGCGGCTGCCAGAGACTCAGGCGAGGGGCTCTCGGACGCGCGCCTGCCTGTCGCACACCCAGCCGGGACCGTCTTCCCCTTGGCAAAATCTCAGCGCCTTTATAGGAGCCGCAGTGACCCTCCTAATTGGTTATTAATGACCCCCTGACGTCGGAGGACAGACTTGCTGGGCCCGGCCAGGCTTGGAGGAGCCTTGGCTGAGAGCGCGAGGGGCGGGGGCGCGCGGACCGCTTGCCACGGCCCCCTCCGCACCTCCCTCCCTCCCGGCCCTTCCTCCCCCTCCTCTCCGTCCTCCTCTCCCCGTGGGAAGCGCTAGGCGGGAAGGAGGCTCAGCCCGCCGCGAGGAGAGGAGGGGTCGGCAGGGAGGGGACGCAGCGAGGCTCGCTGGCTCGGACTCCAGGGACTGGACTGGGCGGGAGGGGACGCCTGGCCTCCGGCCCTACGCGCACCTCCTGTCCCTCCCGGGCAAGGTGCGCGTTCAGCACCCGCCCGGCCGGGCCTTCACCTGACCAGGGTCGCCCCGCGCCCGAAGCTCCAGCCCGGCCGCGCTGATCTACGCAGACGGCACTGCCCGAGCCGCGCTTCGCTTCAAACGGGCGGCGCTCGGCTGTGCGCGCCGGGCGCACCAGGGGCCCCGGCACCCAGAGCTGCCGGGCGGGGCGGGGGCCGCCATCCCGGCTGCGACCCGCGGGAGGCGGCTTCGTGGGCGGCCAGGTCCCGGTCCTGGGCGGCTAGATTGAGGGTCGGGAAGGGCGGACTGAAATCCATACTGGGCGGCCAGTTGCTCGGAAAAGACTCTCCTGTAGGGTACTGGGAGCCATGGAGGGATCCCTGGACCCGTCTGGGTGGGAACCTCTACGACCCAGAGCGAGCACGCCCAAAACTGCAGGCAGCAGCTCCCAGGCCCCGGGGCGACTCGGGCTCCGTGAGCTGTGCTCTGAGGAAGCCCCTGCCTGCCTTCCTCCTCTCCTCCTGCCTTTTTTTCCTTCTCATTTCACCTCTTTTCTCCCTTCCGTCCTCTCCCACCTCACACCATCAGTCGACTTTCCGCGCCACCTTGGTTCCAAGGCGCCGGCGAACGCACCAGCGCTGCGTCCCTCTCTGGAACCAAGGCGGGAAGGCCACAGCTTCTTCCAGGCTTGGCCGCCTCCCGGGTCAGCCTCGAGCCCCCACATCCCCTCCAGCTTTGCACGGGGGGAGGAGGGGATTGGGGACACCTCCCCCGAGCTGTCAAGTCCTCGCTCGCCCCAATTTCAGATGCCACTGTGGAAGGTGCTCTGCGCCCTCGGGGTGGTTCGGGATCATAGGTCTCCACTGGACAGTGGACCCCGTGGGCTTCTCCGCTGGCAGGGTTGAGCGGAGGGACGGCGACCTGGCTCCCATAAAGGACACCTTATCCTAATGCCCCTTGGAAAACAACCTCTTTCAGCTCCCGGCTGGGGCATCGCCGGGTGGACACCGACCCCAAGTCCTGAGCCCTCAGTTGCGTCCAGGGGTCACTGGCATCCCCGGTCCAGCGTGGGAACGTGGAGGAAGGAAGGGAGGCGCGCAGCGGTCTTCAGACTCGGAGCCCAGGTCCACCCAGGCCTGGTCCGCCCGGCAGAAAGCGGGCCGGTGGGGCGCGGCACCAGCAGAGGGCAGCGCTGCGGAGGAGCGAGCGCGGCGGCGGGTCGGGGCCCCAGCACCTTCGCTCCCTTCCCGAGGCGCCAGCGTCGCGCTCGCGGCTCGGAGTCTGAGCGCTTGGACCAACAGCGGCGGCTGGTGGCCCGGGAATCGGAGCGGAGCCTGGGCCTTGGCTTCTGCCGACACCGAGGGGAGCGGAGAGCGTGCCCGGGCGGAGGGGAGCCGCGTGCTCAGCGCCCAAGTCCCGAAACCTATCTCAGCGCCTCCGGGAGACCGGAGGGAGGGGCCGCTACGCGTCCTTGGGACACCCCTTCTCTTCTCGCCTCAGTGTCCCTCTCTGTGCAGTGATTTGGGTGGGACTTTGTGAACTCGCTTCCCACCATGTCTTTTTGGGACAGGTCACCCATCCCAAAAGCCTCCAGGACTTTGCCACTTCCCGTGCCGCGCTCCACTGAGAAAAGCGCTCGGATCTGTGCATCCTTCGGCCCTGGGGCGCAGCATTTGGGCTCCAGAGCTCAGCTTGAGTTCGGAAGGTTGCAAGGACCGAAGGCTCTGGTCGCGGCCAGGGAACCGTATTCGTTTCCTCGGGATCCTCAAACCTGGGGGAGTCGTGCGGGGGGCGGGGCGGAAGCCTGGCCCCGAGCAGCCTAGCAGCTGGTGCGCGCGTGGCCCTGCGGCGTCGACCCTGCGCTCGCTCGGGATTTCTGGCCTAGCGGAAGACGCACCTGGACGCGTCCTGGGGAAAGAGGAGGCTTACGGGGCGCGCCCAAGCTCCGGGCCCTTGGAATTGGGGAGCAAGGCCCCGGAGCTTGCATCGCCCAGGGTGGAGACTTCGAGGGGAAACGTGGCTTGTTCCAGGAGTTCCTGCCATTTACGGCCGGCCCGGGCGCGGAGTGTGCCCAAGCCCGAGACCCCTCCCCTCGCCGGCCGGCTGAGCTCGCAGGCGCCGCCCCCTCCCCGCGCCCGGGGCCGCCGTTCCGCGATCTCTTTAATATTCATGGGCGTTAATAGAGAGGCCCCCAGTATATCGGTCCATTGTGGGAGGCTCGTAGGGCTTGAATAGGCCTCGGCCCCCTTTCTTCGGGGCGGCTTCCCGAGGGGCCGGGCCAGGAGTGAATGGCCCCGCTTCCCGCGCAGCGCCTCCTCCCCCGGGTAGCGAGGACATCTTTATCCCCGCGCCGCGCCGCCGCCGCCCGGGCCCCCATTCACGCGGCCTGGCTCCGGGCGGAACGAATCAATCGGCCGCGGCTCTTCGGAGGTCACCCTGCGCCCGGGCGTCCCCTGCCCCCTGAGCCCGTGGAGTGGGAGTGGGAGGCCGCGGCAGGCCGACAGACCCACGGGTTGGGGACCCTGGGGTGGGGTGTGGGACAGAGGGACGCCCCGGCCTGGGCGCACGAGACGGGGCCCCGGGGCGCACGAGGATCCATACTTGCTGCGGGTGGAGCGTGCAGGGCACTGGGGCCGAGCCCGGGGACGCATCCTGTCCCCCTAGAGGGCACCGGCGCGCACCCCCTCCTGGCCACAACCCACGCCAGCCAGAGGCAGAGCTTAGGGAGCAGCCCGGGACCCCCAGGCTTCGCGCCCAGAGCTGCAGGGTGCTTTCGTTCCTGTCGCGATGCCCGGGTCCGCACTGCGTTTCCTTTTGTGGGCGTCGGCGGGGACCGGGCGCAGGGGGCGCGAACGGGCAGGCGGGGACCGGAGCGCACGGTCCCTGCACCGCCCGCGCCTTCAGAGGCGCAGAAAGGAGCCCATTGTCCTCAAGAAATACATTTTTGGGGGCCGAGTGAAAGCCTGTCTTTCTTTTGAACTTTAGAAGAAAGTCTCCGGCCCTCACCCTCGGAGGCAGAGATTTGTCCCCCTCCTCTCTCGGGGCCTCGCGCGCTGTCTCCTCCCGAAACATCTGCCAGGGGACAAATCCACCCTGGAGGGCAGATCGCGCTGGCTTTAAGCCCCGCGAACTCATTAAAAAGATATTAGCGGCGGGGGCCCGTCCCGCGCAGGTATCGATCGCCCGGGATGAGCCCGAGGAAGAAAGGCGAAGAATGTGGCCGCGCCCGCCCGGGACCCCGCCAGCCCCCCAAGCCCCAGTTCCGGAGCCGCCGCGTCGCTCCCCCACGCCCGCCGTCGCATCTTCGTCTCCTCTTCCCCGGTCCTCGCCTCCCTCCCTCCCCGGCCCCTCTCCCCTCCTTGAACCCTCTCTGCAGCCTCCTCCCGCGTCGCTCCCGTGCGCTCCGCAGCTTAGTATTTCTGTTCTTCATCCCCGCGTGGCCTAGGAAATTCTCTCCTTGAGGGGGGCCCATTTGTCCCCCCGTTCCTCCCTCGATCTCGAGGAACGGCTCGGGGTCCCAGGACGCCTCCGCCCCACAAAGACAAAGGCGACCCCGGGTGCAGAGCAAGGTGGGGGCACGGCCTGCCCGGGAGTGGCGGGGCGGCAAGCGGAGAATAGGGGACAGCGGGTCCTCAGCCCCACCCCGCACCCTAATTAGCCTCGGATCCCCTAGAGACAAAAGCGTGCCCCAGGGCGCCCACATCCAGCGTCCAGCAGATAGCTCTGAGCCCTCTGAGCCCGCGCCTTGACTGGCAGGTGCCTGGTACCCCGGGCACCCAGGGCCTCCCCGCCCCAGGCTACCCTGTCCCAGCGCCCACACCCCCCACCGCTGGCCTGCAGTGGCAGCACCACAGCCCCAGGGTCAGTGCAGGGGGCACCTGGGGAGAGCCACTGGAGGAGACTTTGACACCAGGAGAGAGGTGGCCAAAGGGGACCCAGAGCCTGGGGCTTCTGAAGGGGGTGGAGGTGAAGGGAAACTGAGGCAGAGGTTGGAGGAGATCAAGTCAAAATCTGCTAAGTAGAGACATCAAGGAAGGAGGAAGCAGAGATAGAGGCAGTGAAAGACCCCAAGGACCGGTGAGGATCTCAAGAGTCAGAGAGAAGTGGAGAGAGGGAGACATGGTGCTCAAAACACGGAAGTTGGGGTGTGGGTGGGGAGAGGGTCCCCAAGAAAAGCAGAGACCTCCTGCCTCACCCTGGGCTTTCCACTTGGTCTTTTATTAAGTACTTAGGACCCACTGTGTGCCAGGCCCTTAGGGACCCTGGGGTGCCCTGGTGGCCAGGGCAGGCCCTGTCCCTGATCTCACTCACAGTCCAGCTTCCACAGGGTGCGCTCTGGTGGTCGGAGGTGGAGACAACCTGTCCTAGGCCACCCTCGTGGCTCTGAGGCCTTATTCTTCAGTTCCCAGGGCCAGTACCAGGCCCTGGCACACAGTGAGGGGTCTGCCCATGACCACTGGCTTGGGCTTCTTTTGTAGAGGGGAGCAGTATGGTGCCCCTCATGGAGCTGGGGAATGAGCCTCATCTGCAAGGTGACACTGAAGCGCAAAGACACCTTGGCCTAAGTGTGTGGGCTTTCTGGGCCCATCAAGAAATGCCCAGGGGTGCCGGTGAGATGGTTCAGCGGCATAAGCGCCTGCCTGGTAAGTGCGAGGTCCTGAGTTCGACTCCTGGTACCCACATAAAGGAAAAAAGGGCGAATGATATCACTCAGCAGCGCAGGTGCTTGCTGGCAAGTGTGAGGTCCTGAGGTTGACCCCTGGTACCCACAAAAAAAAAAAAAAAAAAGAAAGAAAGAAAAAAAGAAAGGCCCAGGGCCCAGAGATGAGCAAAGGCATAACCAGCCTGGCTCCAGCCAGGATGGGGTAGGACCCAGGCACCCTCTTCCCCTCTCTAAGCCTCAGTTTCTGCAAAATTGGGGATAACAATAGAACCTCCATTGAGGGGGCTTTTGGCGGGGGAGGGTTTGAACCCAGAGCCTTTGAACTGAGCTACACCCCCAGCCTTCTAAAAACAAAAAAAAATTTATTTGAGACAAGGTCTTGCCAAGTCACTAAGTTGTCCAGACTGGGCTCAAATCTGCAATCCTCCTGACTCAGCCTCCAAGAGTGCTGGGATTATAGATGAGAGCCACTGCTGCCCATGGAAGAGCTTTTGTGAAGGACAGAAGACAGCACATGAAAAGCTCACAGATAGGGGATGCACTTGATATACGAAAAATACTGGCAATTTGGTTACATTTAAGAAAGAACACACTGAGAGCCGGGGATGTAGCTCAGCAGCACAGCGCCTGCCTGGCAAGTGCAAAGTCCTGAGTTCAATTGCCAGTACAAAAAAAAGAAAGAAAAAATGAAAGAAAGAAAGAAAGAAAAAATGAAAGAAAGAAAGAAAGAAAAAAGAAAGAACAAACACATTGAGCTGGGTGTAGCATCACTCCCCTGTAATCACAGCACCCTGGGAGGCTGAGGCAGGAGGATTGCAAACTCAAGCCCAGCCTGGGCGCTTAGTGACTCAGTGAGAACTTGTTTCAAAATAACAAATAACAAGGGCTGGGGGTATAGCTCAGTGTGAAGGCCCTGGGTTCAATCCCTAGTACAAAAAAAAAAAAAAAAGTGGTGATGCTTGAAATGCTTGAAAGGAAAGTACAAAGGTGAATACCAAATGTCACCTACCAAGGGCTGTTGAGAGCAAAACTAATGCAGTTGACCAAGATGTCAAGACAATGGCAATGATGGCATAATGAACATTTATTTGCCAGGCACTCGCTGAGTACCAGGTGCTATTTTAAACACTTCACATGGATGGTCTCAGCCTATCCTCTCCCCAGTGCACCAAAGCGGCTGTTTTAATTACTCTCCAGTTCCCATAAGGGGAAACTGAGTCACCGAGCTCTCAAGTGTCTCAACCAGGAACACTTCTGGCCCCAAGCGACAGTGAACCTGACTTCAATGGCTGATGTAAGAAATGGGTTTATTTTCCTGCGTAACAGAGTGTGGAGATAGGTGGGGGTCTGTGGGACCTCAGCAACTCAAAGATGAGAAAGAAGCCTGAGATTCCTCTGTTCTCATGGTCACAAGATGGCTGCTGCAGCCCTGCCATCACATTCAAGCAGGAGGGAGAAAGAGGGCAGAGTGTTACTGGCACGTTCATGGTCAGACGCACTCAGCAGGGAGCAGCGATGAGACTCAAATCCTGTCAACTCAAATTCAGGGCTGGGGTCTTAACCATGGCCTCCTGGCTAGGGCTGCCCAAGCCAGAGGAAGTGTGACGCAAGGGGAACTAGAAAGAAGTTGCTGACCCCAAGCATCTGCTCCAGGCATGAGGGACACCGAGGAGCTCATGACTGAGGGCACCTCGAGGCTGGCACTGGGCCTGGCGCATGGGTGGGTGCTTGGGCAGCGAGTGGGTGACGGGGGAGGTGGAGGCGTGAGCCAGTTCCAGAAGGACAGGGAGGCTCTGGCCATGGCTTCCTCCCCTGCACCCAGCATGGGGCATACATTGCTGGTAGATGAGGCGGCCCAGATGCAGAACAGGGCCCAGCAGGATGTTGGGTGCTGAGCTCAGTCCCTCATGCCGCAGCCTGAGCAGACATGAGCGGGGCCTCTTGAGGCCCTGCCTTCCCTCCGTGTTCCCAGCCAGTGCCTTGGATGTCCCCAGGCCTCAGTCTCAGCCTCTGCCTGTCTACACTGTGGGTGCCTCTCCCAGGAGCCCCTGACCAACAGTCCTCACTGCCCTGGCAGGACTGTGCACAGCACCCCGCAGGACTGTGCACAGCACCCAGCAGAACACTGAGCACCAGGGTGCTACTGTGTGCACAGGGCTCTGTGCAGCAATCCAAGGCCCGCCCGTGCTGTGGAGGGGGAACAGGTACAGCCAGGGGAATGACTGCGTCCCCACTGTCCTGTGCTGCCCTTGGCCCTCGCTCGCTCTCTACAGCCCAGAGAATTAAACTGTCCTGGTGACAACTTCATGTCACTGTGCCCGGTGAAAATGCGACAGTCTCAGCTACTGAGGTGTCACAAAGCACGTGTCAAAGTCAGGAGTGGTGGTGTGCACCTGTCATCCCAGCACTCAGGAGGCTGAGGCAGGAGGATCTCGGTGAATTGGAGGCCACCCTGAACTACATAGGAGACCATCTCAAACAACCACAACACAAACAAACAAAAAAGAGAAGAAAAAAGAAAATGTGTGTTAAATGGGCTGGAAAGGAGATTGATGGATTGATGACTGCAGCACTGGGGACAACCTACAGCCTTTTAATGGCTGATGCACTGTGTCCACCTGAGAAGTCTGGAAGCTTAACTGAGTAACTCAGCAGCTCTACATCCTGGGTGTAGAGGACACGCCCTTACACTCCAGGATGTTGTTCATTGTGTCAACTTGAGAAGTTTAGAAGTTTAACTAAGCGACTCAGCAGGGGGCCAGGGTCCTCACTTTGTAAACATCCTGAGCCTGTGCAAGAGGAGGGCGGGGAGATGGCGTGAGTGCCACACCGCCCTATGGGGGTGGCCTGCGTACAGTATAAGGGAGGAAAAGACGCTTGCTCCCCCCTTTTGCTCTTGTTGCTTTTGCGCTCTTCTGCTACCTTGAACTGTCATCCCTGTGCCATGCCACCCTGCCTTGCAGCCAGCTGATTAGGGACTGAAACCTCCACAAACCGTGAGCTAAATAAACCTTTCCCTCTTTAACTTTGGGAGTTGGGTATTTTGTCCCAGCAGCGAGAAAAAATTAACTAAGACAAGCCTTGCACATACGCGGTGTGTGCTCTACCACCAAACTACCCCTCTGGTTTCTCCCCTCCCCTCTGTCCCGCCCCCCGCGGCACTCAGGGAGGAGGACTGTCCAGCGCATCCAGAGTTGGATACCCCAACTCTCAGCCCACCATTTGTTCGTTGAAATCCCGTAAGCAGTTCGTGCATACCCGCCGTGTGCCAGGCTGGCCCTGGAGCTTGGGGCGTCGTGCAAAGGACAGGGTGATCCTGGCCACATCAGCCCAGCCGGGGCAGCTTCCGGCCCCTGGAGACTTTCGTGGAAGGTGATTGAGTTCAGCCAGCGCTCCCCGAGACCTTGCCCTGTGCAGGCCCTGTCGCGGCAGGAGAGGCCAGAGAAGACCCAGCTGGCCGCTCCTGGAGGTGCTGATGTCGCCTAAGCAAGCCGGGCATGGGTGGTGCCCAGAACATGCTGAGGGATGTCATCCCTGCATGGCAGTTACTGTGGTGTCAACTTGATGGGCTTTGGACCCGCCCAGGCAGTTGGTGGAGCACACTTCTGCGTATGTGGGTGGCTCGTGGAGGTGTGGCCTTGGGTACTTTTCTGGTCCCTCACCCTTCCTGTCTGGCACTGTCCCCCTTCTCTGCTTCCTCACCGAGATGAGCCAAGCAGTTTTGCTCTGCCCTGCCTTTGCACCATTAAATAGTGGGTGTTGGACTACACAGTCCTCTATAGAATTTCCCGGCAAAGGGAGCCACTTGCTTGTCCTTGTGCTCCCCCTGGAAGGGGTGTCCTCTTGTCCCCACAGCGCCCAGCAGTGCCCCACCATGGAGCGGGGACCTACACCTTCACACCAGGTACAGCAGGGGAGGAGGAGTGCTGAGCCGTGACCTGCTTCCTCCGGGGAAGTCTGGGGAAGGAATTGACCTGGGAAAACAGACTGAACATCCGGTACCAGCTCCAACCTGGGAGGAATGGGAGGTCGTCCCTGTCACTGTCCCTGTCACTACAAGGGAAAGCTGATCTGTACGGGGGCCCGAGAACCAACCAAGTTTGCAGAGAGACAGGAAAGACCGCCAGAGACATGGGAAAGTCAGGAGAGGGAAAATTGGAGAATCGCAGGCGACATTGGAGCGGAAGTGACTGGAGCCACAGGCTGGTGGGGACACAGGAAGGGAGATTTTCACAAAGTATGGAGGCTGAGTGTGGACTGGTGTCAGGGTGAGGAAGTCCTGGGGACCAGAGCCACCTCCCTGCTGTCCCTCGGGGACCCTCCAGTTCCTGTCTGAGAAACCCCCATGGGGTGCAGGACGAGGGGGAGTGACTCCTTGTGAAATACAGCCAGTCTTGCTGTGACAGGTGTTGGAGGCTGAGACAGGGAGCCCAAGGTACCCGTGGTCACCATGTGCAGGCTCTGGCCAGGAAAGCAGAGCGGGCAGCCTGCCCGAGTGGACCAACAGGAGCAGGGGGCAGGAACTGCGAAGGAGCCCACAGGAGACGCCGGAGATGGAAAGCACTGCGGCAGAGCGGAGCCGGCCCGTGGCCACCAGTGGGTAGATGGGCCCTGCAGACCGGGATCTGGGAGCTGATCAGCTTGAAGATGCGTTCATGGAAGCTTCCCAAACGGAAACATGACAGGATGTCCAAGAACAGTGGGGTAGTTTCAGAAGGTGCTGATTATGCATAGTTGGGGTAGCCAAAAGGGGTGAAAGAGAGACAGAGGCAAAGGGGGGGAAAGCCCCAGCTGGTTGTGGTAACACACTTGTAATCCCAGCACTCACGAGGCTGAGGCAGGAGGATCAGCACTAGTTCAGGGCCAGCCTGGACTACATAATGTGACACTGCCCTCCCCAAAAGCTTTCTCTCTCTCTCTCCCTCACACACACACACACACACACCACCACCACCACCACCACCACCACCACCACCAAGTATTACAAATTCAGAGTGCCAGAAACCAAACAAAATAGATACACAAGACACAATAGTAGCATTTAAACAGCAACAGACTTACAAATTGAATTACAAATTCAGGGAGGATTTCCTTGCTATTCTCCACCATCAGTGGCAACAATGTAGCTGCTGTGTCCAAGGCAGATTCAGAACAGGGGTTTTGGTGACACATACAGGTGTGACCCCCATGCAAATATTAAGCAGCTATGGATTAGAACAGTATTTGAACTGCTTACCTTGCTGCCTTGGATACTTTAGTAACACTGATTCAAAAGATCCAACCAGGTAGAAAGAAGTTTTTCCCCTGGTACTAAGGATTGAAACTTTGCTGGGCAAGTGCTCTACCCTGAGCTACGTCCCCAGCCCTTTTTATTTTATAGTCTCACAAAGTTATCCAGGCTAGCCTCCAATTTGTGATCTTCCTGCCTCAGCCTCCCAAGTAGCTGGGATTACAGATGCGCACCCCTGTGCCCAGCTAGGAGAAACTTTTTTTTTTAGTCAAAGTTGAATCACCCTAAAATTTGTATGCATAGGGCTGGGGGAAGCCAAGGCAACCTTGCAGAGAACAGTGAAACTAAACCTGGGTGTGCTGGTGCACACCTTTAATCCTAGCTATTCGGGAGGCTGAGGCAGGAGGATGACAAATTTGAGTGACTGAGACCCTGTCTCAAAATAAAAAATGGAAAAGGGAGGGGGCTGGGAATATAGCTCAGTGTGAAGGCCCCATGCTAAATCGGCAGTGTTGAGTAGAACTAATTTATATTTACTCTTTTCATTTATAGTAAAGCCAAAGGACTTACTATAAAAGTACAATAATTAAAATAGTTTTAAATTGGCACAAGGACACAGAGGAGATTGATACAACGTAGCACGTAAGGTTTTTAAGCGCATGGTTTGTTTTTGTTGTTGTTACTGGGAGTGGAACCCGGGGCCTGCTACTGAGCTACACGCCCAGCTGGAGGCCATGATTTTTAAAAAAAATTAAAAATGCTTAAATATATTTAATAATTATCTTATTAAAATTTGAGTCAAGCGACTGTAACACCCCTGACCCAGCCCAACACAATGTAGAACCACTGGTGTGGTCCAATCCCAGGAAGGGCAGCAGAGATCAAGAGCTGCGAGCTGTTCAAGTCACACGGCCAGTCCGCCATCCCAGCGGGGAACGAAAGCCAGGTCTCGCTGTCCTCTCCCCTTGACTAAATCAATCAATCCTTCCTTCCTTCTTTTTTCTTTCTGGCAGTACTTGGGATTGAACCCACTGACCTACATCTCTGGCCCCTATTCTATTTTTTGAGACAGGGTCTTGCTAATTTGCTAAATTGCCTAGGCTGAGCTTGAACTTGTGGTCCCCCTGCCTCAGCCTCCTGGAGTGTTGGGATCACGTGCGTCACCATGCCCGGCTTGCCTCTTCCTCTTAACTGCGTCGCTGTGGTGGTGCAGGAGGCTGGAGGATTTCTGGGGCTTGCTGTGACCTTGGTGGCATAGCTGGTGGTGACATCTGCACCTGCTTCTCAGGCAAGTTGAGGCTGGAGGATCTGACGTAGGTTGGAGAGACCCAAGGAACTCATTGCATGTGTGTCTTTGATGTGCTTGAAGCAGGATTTCATTAAAGGTCATCCTGTGGGCCAGAGCTGCGAAGCCTTGACGCACCCTGGCCCTTGCCACACCCACAGGTGTCACACAGGTAGGTGGGGTGGCTCTGGCTCCTCTCAGGTGCCTCAGGAGATTGTTCTTTCCCAGGGGCTCAGCTGCCACGGTGGAGGGGTCACTGAGCAGTGCCAGGGCCGCGGTGTCCCCTCTGTCCAGGACAATACCGCTTTCAGATTGGTTTCCCACTGGCGTGTTCAGAGTGGGGCAGAAAAAGCCAGCACAGTGGTCAAAGTTCTCGGAATCAGTCAGTGCTACTGACTGCCATTTTTTATTTCTTTATTTTTTGGTTTTTCTGAGACAGGGTTTCACTGTGTAGCCCAGGTTGGTCTTGAGCTCATGGCGATCCTCCTGCCTCAGCCTCCTGAGGGCTGGGATGACAGGTATGTGCCACAATGCCCCACTTCAGCTGCCATTTCTGGAGTGCTCACTGGTGCCACGTGCTTTCCACGTGAGCCACTGACTTGCTCTTCAGCCCTGTGAGCAGGGGGCTGGCTCACCCCCGCCCCACCTGAGGAAACGGAACTCTGGAGCCACAGAGTAGCACATAACTGGCCTCAGGTCACACGGAGGCAGATGGGGGGGTCTCCCAGCCACGCTAAGTTGTACATGTACACCAGGGGGCTGAGCTGCACAGCTCCCGGGACCGCACCAGCTTTCCCTTGCACACGCGTCCACTTCTGTCCACGCTGGGGCACAGAAACAAACAGGCGCCATAGTCCAGCCGAGGCCTGAGGCCTGCTTGCTGTGCGCGTTCCCTGGCAGGACTGGCCAGAAACCTAGGCAACAGGTTTCTTCATCTCTAACGGGGTGAGAAGAGTGTTTTCCTCAAAGGGAAGTAAGACAGGTAGATTTCCTCCTCATCTATGGCAGTGAGGTTGGATAAAGTCTCCCTGGAGGTGCGAACTCGGAACCTCTGCTTCTAGGCCATTGTTCTCATCTGTTTTTGTTGCTGTGAGGATGCCTGAGGCTGACAGAATTAGAAATTAGCTGGGTGTGGTGGTGCACCCTGTCATCGCAGCACTCTGGGAGGCTGAGACAGGAGGATTGAAAACTTGAGTCTAGCCTGTGCCATTTAGTGATTTAGCAAGATCCTGTCTCAAAATAAAGAAAATAAAACGAGGTCAGGGGATATAGCTCAGTGAAAAGGACCTGGGTTCAATCCCCAGTACAGGAAAGGAAAGGAAAGGAAAGGAAAGGAAAGGAAAGGAAAGGAAAGGAAAGGAAAGGAAAGGAAAGGAAAGGAAAGAAAAGGAAAGGAAAGGGAGAAAAGGAAGGAAAGAAAAACTTTGTGGCTTGTGGCTCTGGAAGGCATTAATCCCTCTCAATGACCTGTACCTCCTGACACTCACCAAAATCCTACTTCAACATGAGTTTTGGGGGACAAACCATGTGTAGCCACAGCAGGGAGAAACACGGCCGGCTTCCTGGAAGCCAGCAGCCACCAATCCACGCCCAGGGCACGTTGCGTGTTTGTGTCAAGACCCCTTGCTTAATGTAGAGATTTATGCACATTTCTGCTCCTCCTTATATCAATAGCTGATTTCATTAACATTAAACTCTGGGCCAACAGCTGTGTCGCTCGGGCCGAGCGGAGTTTATCTAGCACCCGTGTCTCCCTGCAAGGCGCACGCGTGTGGTCACTGCACTAGGGGCCTGAACAGCGACATCACCAATAAAAGGCACAGAAATGTGAAAACGTGGCACAAGGTGGACCTGGGCCAGTGTTTAGAGCATGGGAGCTGAAATAAGAAGACAAAGCATCATCTTGTTGCATTCCAGCCCAGCGGGAACTCAGTTCTGGCCACAAAATGTGCAGAAGTGTCTGAGTAGTGACCTTGAGGTCACGCACACATTTTAGGTGGATTTGCAAACGAGGACTTGGAAATGACTGTCACTTGCTTCCAGAGTGCAGCCTGCTAACTGGAGGGACTGCTTCTCCATCCTGGCGTTACCTCCCTGGGGGACAACAAGATGGAGGGAGCCGTGGCCACCCTCGCCATGGAAGCCCAGATGAAGGGCAGGGGTGTTGGCACAGAATCTGCCCTCCATGCCTGTGTGCAGAAGGGCCGGTCCCTGAGCCTCTGGACCCCGGAGAGCCCTCACCTGAGGAAGGGGACAACAGTCCCCTCTTCCTGGGTGCAGCTCTGGAACTTTCCTGGTAGATGTTGGAGAAAGGCTCTCAGGACAAAGCATAGCAAAAGTGACCGCTGTTTCAAGCCCGGTGAGGGCTGTCTTCTTGTCCCCTTCCGCACTGCACGAGACACAGAGCCAGGGCCAGCAGCCCCCTGTGGAATTGTCAAGCCACTTTCTGGCCATTAATTTCTAAGAGTCTATGAGGACCATTTGCGTTATCCATCGTGAAAACTCCAGCTGGGCCCCAGAGGGCAAGAAGCAGGGTTGGGAAGGAGAGGTGTTGCAGCTGGCTGGAAGTGGGTGTCCAGGGTGCCCAGCGCCCTCTTGGACAGGACACTTCCAGGTGCCACCTGCGCCCCTGACACCCTACTGTGGGGGCTGGAGGACACCATGGGTGGTCACCACTTGGGGGACACTGGGAGGATGTGAGGAGAGAGCAGGGGTACATTAGCCAGGGAACCCCGGGCCAGACGTGACTTTGGGGTGGGGTTGCGTGCAGCTCGGCAGGGGCCTCCAGGAGCCTGACCTGGGTGCTCACAGACAGCCCGGGCCCCGCCGCGGCCCGGCCGCCCTCATGATGACCACGCAGCTTTCTTAATGGAAGGCAATCGCTGAACTTGGTGCGTTTGAAGCACTTTAGCCTTCCCGGGCAGCAGACGGCTGACGGCTGACGGCTGACGGAGCAGGTTCCACGGGCGGCCGGGCGCCATGTCAATGCGAGGCCGAATTTCATACGCTTGCGAAATTTCCCCCGCCCCTGCTGGCCCGCACCCCCTCCCCCCAATAAAAGATTGCATCAGAGAGAAAGGGAGAGATTTCCATAATTTATAGTATGGGCATTTCACTGGGGACAGGCGCTAATCTGTACTTACCGATACATTTAAGAAAATGCATCCTCCCGCAAGCCTGCGCCATTTACGACTCCTGGCACAAACCGCAATGCTCAGTCTTCAATTAAGGGACACCTTAGGGTTCATTATCACACAATCGCTCCCCGTGAACCATGCCAAATGCTGTTTTGGCACGGAGCTTGGAAGATGAATTAGAAGGAAGTCTTCGGTAATGCCCTCTCCCCAGCTCCCATTACCGTCCTCGGCGCGCGCCCTCCTCCCTCGCCCCCCTCGCAGCGGCTTTTACTATTCAATTTCTCAACGTCAACCTCGATTCTCTAGAGGTGTAGTTAAAGATGCCCGGCTCCTCTGTCTTCCGGCTCTCAACAGGCCGCAGCGTGGCCCAGCTGGGCCGCTCTCCACCCCCTTTTGGGCTGACAGAGCCCCAGATGTCTTCTCTCTCCTCTTAATGCCTGCAGTGGAGATGAACGGGGCCCGGGCACACGCACGCGTGCACACCCGAGTCGGAGCAGGGCTCTGCGTAGGACGTCAAGGGCCTGTGTGTCTAACGACGTTCAGGGGCTGTGGTGGACAAATGAGCACAAAGCCAGATGCACGGTCACCAGGAAGAAGGGAAACGGGAAGAAGCCTAAGGCTGCCCTCGCCTCCTTGGCTCCCTTTGTCCCCTTCTTGAAAACAGCAGAACAAAACGCGCACACCTGCAGGCGCCCAGCAGCTCTCCCAGGCCCCAGGGGGCACAGGACTGGGGCTGCGCGAGGCCCACGGGAGCCACAGGTGAGCGGGCGGTAGGTGGGGGCCGCAGCGGCAGCAGTGAGTGCCGGGGAGGGGTGGAGGGGTGGAGGGGCGCCGCCTGGGTCACAGGACAGCTGCCACGTGGCGCACTGCAAACTCTCAGACTGCAGGTAGCGTGTCCGTGGCCAGGAAGCTCCCCAACTTGTGTCACATGCTTAGACGTGACAGGGAGAGGGCTGGTAGCAACCACGGCTCTCAGGGCCAACCTTCACACTGCACAGAGCCCTAAAGGAACTGGGCTTCGCGAGGTCGCGAGCCGTCCAGGCGGCACAAGCCAGGCCCACACAGGGCACGGGACGGGGCGGCGGAGGGGACGCAGCAAGAGCACACAGACCAGACACTGAGTCCACAGGACCGTGGCTTGTGGGAATTTTATTATATAGAGTGTAAAATGAATTGTCAGTCAAATAAAAAGAACACCTTTTTAAAACAACATGCATAACATTCTCCAAGTCCTTTTTAATAGTTAGACATTTCAAGCATTGTATGGAAAATAAGGAGGAAAAACCAGAAACTTGAGTACATTTCAAACGGAATGTCCCTCAGGTCAATTAAAAATGCAAGAAAAAATAGCTTCGATTCCGTTTTTTTCCTTTAAAAATACAGGTTATCTGTACAAGATACACTACAGTAAACATTGGAAATCATATCCCTTTATTAAATCACAATTATTTAATTCATACTGTGGTTAATACTAGGTTTATTAATTCATCTAGTTAATCTGACAAATATTAAGAAAATATTTAAAAGAAAAAAGCAAAAAACACCCTGGAATTAAAAAATAGTTACTACATTTTTATATGGTTTAATGTTCCACAGTGTTTGTTAAAAGTTATATTGAATTTCTTTTTAATATTAAAAATAACAGTATTTATATTTCTGAGAGAATAAAGGTTTTTTGTTTTGTTTTTAAAACCAGCTTGGAGGTCTTAGATACACAATTGTAACCGGTAATGAAACATGAAAAAATGTCTGCTGAACACATCCACACGTGTTTATATTACCCCTTAGAACTCTAGAAATTATATAAACTCTACAAAATGTCCCCTCCCAAGCCCTGTTGGACAGCAATACAATTATCTGTCTCAATTCAGAATTCACATAATTAATTACAATACATAATAGTTCAGGTTTTTAAAAAATGCAATAAAATCAGACAGCCAAGATACAAGAAATTAGAAGTAAAACACTTAATGAATTTACACATTTAAGAATATTTAAATACTGTTTAAAAATTTTTAAAAAGAATTTGTTACATACTACCTAAGACTTCCAAGCCACTTTCTGTTGCAACAGACAAAAAAACCCAAAAACAAAAACAAAAAAACCTGTAAATAAAAAGACAAAAACAATACAAAACAAAAAACACCATGTTGAAATGTCACTGCTCCGAGGCACATTCTGGCACCTGGATTTGCAGGTACTGCTCCAAAAAGAATCCCAGAGCTTACACATTTGAAATAACAAACAAAAATAATGAAACAAAAATTATCAGCAAGTTTAGTAACTAATTTTCCCGGATTTTAGAAATATTCTGTTAATCTAAATATAGTGTTTCACAGAACAAAGGTTCTTCATCAAAAGGTCCGCGAATCTAAAACCTCTGCTACAAACAGGTTTCTTCCACACTGCTCTCAAGGGGCAATGCCGGTGCAGGACAGGCGCTACTGCTCCTGCGGGAGGAGGGACAGCAGTCAGGCAGGTGGCACGTCGGTCCCTGTGTGGGTGGGCGGTGACAGTGCCAACCAACAGGCACCGAGTCGGGTCTAAGCAGCGGCAGGATGGGGTGGGGAGGCCTCCCTGGGAGTGGCGGCCTGGGGCTCACTCCTGCCGGGGCAATGGACAAGGGCGGTGGCGTGAGTGCCAGCCCCGGGTAATAGGCACTCACTGTCCCCAGGCGCTGGCTGGCGACCCCAGATAACCTGAAATGCACCCTGAGGGGGCCCCTGACCTCCTCCCTCCTGTAAAGAGAAATCCATTTCTGGCTCTGGCTGACACAGCCTTCCAGGTTCGTGTGTGTGGAGGCCAAGAACTGGCGTGGCACCTGCCCGGCCCCGTCTCTGTGGGCCTCTGTCCCCCGTGCTGCCTGGGGCAGGGCCACGGCCTGGCCACAGCCTTTCAGAGCAGCAGCTGGAGCCTGCAATGGCAGATGGATGCTCGGCACGCGTTACAGCCAGGGAGACGGGCCCAGAGGGAAGGAGCAGCGCTAGCCCCAAGCTCCTCCAGAGGCTGCCGTCCCCCATCCCACGCCCAACTGGGACACAGCGGGGCTGCAGCTGGGCTCTCAGGGGTGCCCGGGGCTGGTCTAGCAAGGGATGCGGGCCGGGACGGCTACAGACCTGGCTGTGGGCCTGCGCCTGCCCTAACGTCTGCCCGTAGAAGGCAACCTGCTGCCGGTAGTACTCCGCCCAGGCCATCGTGTAGTCTGGCGGCGAGCTGGCCTGAGGAGCAGCGCTGGGGGCATGACCTGGGTAGCAGAGGAGGAAAGGCAGTCAGTGCAGTGGGAATGCACATGGTTCCTGCTGTGAAGCTGCTCTCACACCCAGCTTCTCTCCAGAGGCACCCGCCTGCCTGCCCACAGCTCCGGGGAGAAAGAAAACGAGGTGCCCAGCGTGGGCGTCTACTCAGCGTGCCCAAAGCCCAAGAGCTGGCGACACTGGCCTCGGGCACCTGGAGAAGGAGAACGAGCATCCAAACTCCATCAGGTCCCCTTGCTGATGAGGACCCTGATGCCCTGCCCTGACCACAGGAAGGCCTAGCGAGCCGGCGTGGGGACTCGAACACCAGGGTGAGCAGGGGCTGTCGGGACCAGGTGACGTGCTGTGGCCACAAGACACAAGAGCTCGCTGTGCACACAGCGCCCAATGCAGGCTGGGAGCGTGGGACACGCACGAGTGCAGCGCTGCCGGGCCCTTCGGCTATTCAGTTTCCAGCCCACACCTGGCCCACTGGGTCCCTTCACCTGCCTGAAATAGCCCAACAGAGACGGGCAGCAGCGGGAGTGTCAGGGAACAGGACGCCTGGACCTGGGCCTGGCAGCACCCAATGGACACTGGGGACAGGCAAGGTCCAGTCAGGGAAGAGGAGAGGTGCGGCTGGCAAGCTGTTGCCAGGCAGGGACACCAGCCAGAAGCCACTGACCACATCCAGGAGGGGAGGGAGATGTGCTGCCCGCGGCCCGCACGGCACTCACTCTGCTTTTTGTAGTAGTCCTCCCAGGCCTTGCTGTAGTCGGGCTGGCTGCTCTGCGGCTGGCTCTGCTGGCCTGTGCAGAGAACAGGGTGTCACCCGCGGTGGCCCCAGCTCATTCCCCCTGCCCTCCTTGGATGGACACAAGTCGTGTGTGCAGGGCCACAGCACACGCAGCCGTCAGGGAGCAGGGGAGAGGGGACACAGTCTGCGGGGCTGTTTTCCTCCCTGCCATGTGGTGCTGGGGTGAGGGAGACGACCTCGGTGCTGGGCTACATGGGAGGGGTCACAGACCCGAGCGCAGGACAAGGTGGGGCTGGCTTGGGTGCCCACCTGCCAAGGCCGCCCGGTCTGCCGTCCACTAGCGTGGCAGCCCAAGCAGGCCGAAGGACGTGTCACTAGGTGCCCTCGGGGCAGGGTGCCCTCTGCTTGCTCGCTACTGCAGGCTGAGTGTGGGACGAGGTCAGGCATCGACCTCATGGCTGCGGGGCTGGTGAGGATGCGGGGAGGGGAGAGGCGGGGACCAGATGCTCCCTTTTTCCCCCCGAGCAGAAGGGCGTTTGAGGCAAGCAGCCCAACTCTGCCCTCAGACATGAAGGGTGGCCAGAGCTGTTTCCTATGAGACCTCCCCGACCCGGCCCACACCACTCCTACACCCTAAGGCAGCCACTCGAGACAGTGGCCGGGAAACCAGGTGCTACCTGCGGCCCCAAAGGTCACTTCCAAAGGAAGGTCTGCACTCCTCTGCGGCTGCAGTGTGCCTCAAGTCTAGGGATTCTCACGGGTCCTCTAGGCACGGTGGGCAAAACGAGGGGATCCCATCACCCTGCTGCCTGGGGCCCAGAGACCAGAACCCACGCAGGCGTGGAGACCGCACAGCAGCAAGCCATGAGACGGGCAAGCTGAAGGCAGCAGGCCTGGGTACAGCAAGCCCAGGAGCGGACAGCTGAGCCTAGGGGGCTCAGGGACTCCCAGCACAGTTCTGCCAAGGCCTGAAGTGTCGCACGATAAAATACTAGGGGGAAAGGGGGAAACTGCAGCCACAGAGCTCTCGAGCTCAAACCCTTGACTCTGGAGACACGTGGAGCCCGGGCGTGGGGCACTGAGGCTCTGCTCCAGCCAGGGGCACACTGGGGGCACACCGGCGCCCCAGCCTGCTGTGCTGCGCAGGGGACCTGCAGCCAGGCCCAACGAGGCTTTGCGGATGGGCTCCCAGTGGCCTATGCGACGATGGGACGGGATGGGACAGGATGCCGAGCAAGGGAGCCAAGGGCCTCTATCCTGCCCAGCACCCTCTCCTCGCAGCTGGGCCCAGGAGAGATGCTGCTAGCTGGGCGGACAGAAGCCTGGTAAGGAGACGCTAGAGCAGTGGTGACAAAACTATGGCACACATGCTGCAGTGGGCACGCAGAGCCCTCGCTGTCAGCACGTGAACCAAGTCGCCCCAGCAGCTGAGCAGCTGTAACAGCTGCCTTTTTCTAAACTCAGGCCTCAGCACTCAGGTTTAACTGCAGCGCTGGCGCTCTGCGGAAGGTAAGTGGGCTCTGGGCTGCGGTCTGGGCACCGTCTCTGAAAGGTTCGCCATCGCTGCACTAGAGGGACAGCGGCAGAGACCACCTTGAGGAGAGAAGGGGACAGCCTGGGACAGCAGCACAGCAGGCGAAGCTCTGGGTCGGGAGCTGGACCATCCTTGGAGGGCAGAGGACCAAGGCACAGGAGAGGCTTGGGCTGACCCAGCCCCTGCGGAGCAGAAGTGACAGACCCCGCCACCCCCAGCTCTGAGAAGGGCAGGTGGCCCAAGGGGAGCAGCTTGTGGCCCTGCCGAGCCACAGGCTGGTGTGCCAGCTCCTCTGGAGCAGCCCCGTGCGTGCCCACCCCCCTGCTCTGGCCCACTTACTTGGGACCTGCTGTGTGGGCTGCTGCCACGCCTGGTAGGTGCTGCCCCAGCCCTGGGTCAGGAAGGCCGGAGGCCCACTGCGGACAACAGAAGAGTCACTTGGCCTGCGTGTGTCACGCCCACCGGCCCCGGCCCCGGCGCCCGCCTCTTCCGGCTCACCGCCCTTGGCTGCCACCTACCTCACAGGGGTGCCGTGGGGGCTTCCGTTCACCTTAGCAGCGAGGCTGGGGAAGCAGCCCGAGCCCCTCGGGGGAAAGGCGCTGCGAAAGGGGACAGAAGGCACAACGCTGCTGAGCGCCAGGTGCGGCCAGGCTCTGCCACCGCAGCCCTGCCAGGGAGGGCCCCGAAGCAGCACACTGGGGGACCCCTGGGTTGGGGCTCTGCCCCATCACCGCTGAGCATGTGGCAGTCCAGCAGGAGGAACCACTGATGCGGGGACGCAGAGCTGCCCACGCCCAGAACTCGGCGGGGCTGAGCGCGCCGTGAAGGAGGCCGGGCGCCGGGCGCCGGGCAGCGGGTGCGGAAGACTCACTTTTGGTGGGGGGCGGCGGGCGGCTGGCTGAAGGGGCTCTGTCCGAAGGCTCCGGCGGCACCGAGGCCAGTTCCCTGTGTGAGCACAGAGCAGCTCTCACCCCTGCGGCGGCGCCTCCCCCTCCGCCCAGGCCCAGGTGAGCCGCTCCGGGGACAGTCGTGAAGGAGACGCTCCTGCACTCACGCTAGCCTTCCCTCCACAGCGACCGCGCGGGCAGCCACGGCGCTGCCCTCAAGTGACCAGCACCATCACACAGCCAATCCTGGCGCCACGACGATTGCCCTGGCACGTCACCCTGGGGGAGGACCAACCTGCTCGGCTCTCCCGCCAACTCAGGCTGGCCCAGGGCTCTCTGCCATTCTACGTCCCCACTGAGGTGAGCAGTGGCCCATCTGTCCTCCATCAACACTCCCTTTCTTTATCTGCTTTGAGGCGCCTGAAACTAAAGCCAGAGTCAATGAAAGCTGTGGCTGCAGGGCTGGTGGCAGGCGACGCCCGCGGGGCCCAGGGCAGCACTGGGAGGCTGCTGCCTGCTGCTCATCTAAGCCTGCACGGGACACGCTCTGCGGGCCGAGCTGCTGCGGCCCCGGAGCCCTGCCGGAAGCTGCCTTCCCTGGGCGTCTGACCTGCCCTCGGCCAAGTCGCGGGGCGCTCCCCGAGATGCGAGGATGGGAGGCACAGAAAGGGCAAGGTTCTGGGGCGGACAGGTACCTTGGACATCCCAAAGGAAGCCCTGCTACGGTTAGCTGGGTGGGGAAAGGGCCGGGTACGTACGCCGACTTTCTCGTCTATGAGATGCCTGGCCGCCTCGATCTGCTGTGGGGCGCCCCTGATGGTGAACAGCCGAAGGCTGGGGTCGGTGTTGGGAGGGGGGTTCCGCTGCAGCTCCACGTGCGCTCCCGACTGCTGGTTGATGCTCTTGATGTTCTCGCCCCCTGCAGGCAGGAGGCAGAAGGGTGAAGGAGGGCGCCGACCACAAGCGCTGGAGAGAGGTGCTCTCTACTGCTGGGAACCACACAGGGCTCTAACAAAGCCCAACGCTCACCCTTTAGCAACCCCGCTGCCTGGAGGAAAGCAGAGGCCCAGCGGCACCATCCCCAGGGCTGGGCTAAGGCCCAGCAGCGCGCTCTAGAGCCTGGCCTGGAGGCAGCCGCTGATGCTCCTCCCAGCTACAGGCGCAGCCCAGGGAAGGCGCCAGTGACCTGCTGGCCCACACACAAAGGGGGCCTTCAACTGGGTGGGGCCGCTGTGCAGCTCTCCCTCTGGTGGTCAGGTGGGCCGGCCGCCCACTTGGGCCTTGGAAACCCACCCTGTCCCTTCGCAGGTCCCTGCTGCCTCTGTGGGGGCGGGGGACAGACAGGACTCAGTCCAGGGCGAATGAAAATGTAGTCGGACTCTTTCAAAAACCTGTGAGAGTCCCAGTCTCTTAATGAAATTTGCGTAACAAAAGCTTCGCGTGTAACAATGGTCTTATTCTTCTTCTGAAATTTCACAGAACTTAGGTCTGCTCCTGGGGGCTCCAGTAGGAGCAGTTAGGATACATGGAAAAGTCAGAGCAGTGCTTTTGCAAAGCTAGCGAAAGATAAAATGTTGAAAGCCCAGTACAGGGAAGCAAGGAGCAACAGATAACGGACAGCAAAGATCGAGGACCAGCGTTGGTCCACCCCTGCCCACCCGCAGTCAAAACCAACCTGAAGCGACACGGATCGCTTCCCCTACGGCACCCGGGCCCTGTGAGCACCCCAGCCTTCCCTCCGGCTGTATCTCAAGCAAGGAGGGCAGGAGAGGAGGGGACACACGTTATTTTATCCTGAGAGGACGACAGGACTCCACAGGGTTTAAGAGGAAAAAGTGGAGGCTGGGTCCAGCGATCCTTCAGCAAGGGCAGGGCCAAGAGGCAGCCAGGTGAAGCCTCAGTCGACGTTGGCTTGTGTTAGTTTAAGGCCATTTTAAATTTTTTTGTGTGTGGGTACCGGGGGTCGAACTCAGGACCTCACGCACCAGGAGGTGCCTGTGCTGCTCAGCGATATCACTGGCCCTTTTTTTGTATGCGGGTACCGGAAGTCGAACTCAGGACCTCACACTTGCCAGGCAGGTGCTTATGCCACTGAGCCATCTCACCAGCTCCATTTTAAATTTAAAGGAAAAACATAAACAACCCCCAAAACACCCCACCTAAGTCCTGTGTTCATGCTTTTCCTAAAGAACTGCTAGAATTTCTTGTCCCCTGGGCTTGAGGCCTTCCAGGGCCAAGTAAGCTAACGGTTCCCCCAGGCAGTGAGCCCCGCCTGGGCCCTTTCCTCAGAGATCAGAGGTTTTCTCTTCTGTGTTTTAGGAAAAGTGAGCACCTTTGCCCCCAGGGCAAGAGTTTCTAGGCACAGTGAAGAACAAAGAGATGGAGATGGAGGCCATTTCTGAGGCCCAAGTCCTGGGGACTCTCACAGCCTGCCCAGTGCTGTCTGCTCCCAGGCTAGTGCACAGGGGCAAGCGCTGGGCCTGGCGATCTGTAGCCCAGAGGGCCCGCCTGGCCATGCGGCCCGCAGACCCCGGCAGCACGCTAATACCCGGAGGAGGCGAGGCCAAGCTGTGCGGGGGCCGGAAGGAGTTAATTTTAAGTTCATCTTCCTTCAAAATGAGGTCACCAGCTTGGCACATGGTGGCTATCTATCGACTCATTCAGCAGCTTGCTCCATTATTCCACCTGATGGGGGGCAGAAGCGACCCACCAGTGGCCCCTGGCTGGACGTGAAATCGTAAAGCAATTAATCAACGGTGCTAAAAGGCCTGGCTGACAGGAGCAGGGCTGGCCACGCTATCTGTCAATGCTGCCGTGTTTATCATGGAAATCCAGCAGGGGCCCGGGGAGGTGCGCGTCTGTCCCAGGACGGGAGCCCAGGATGGCTGCCCCGCTGCTGAGGCTCCCTCTCCCTCACCCACACGCTTGCCCCAGAAAAGAAACGAGCCATGGTGACCCACAGGGGTGATGAGAAAGACTCTTCGCGTGGCCGGCACAGCTCCTGTTGGACTTCCTGTGGCTGCTGCTGCCCATGGGAGTGCAGAGGCTCAGCGCAGGTGCCGGTCTGCCGTGTCTGCCCTGAGGGTGGGCGTGTGGCAGACCGACACCCACGCGTGTGCCCGGGCTGCTCTGCGGAGACAGTCCAGTCAGAACCTGAGACACCACGGCTCTCAGAGGGGCATGGCGCCAGGTTCCAGTGTCCACCCACAGGTGCCCACTTCACTGTCCTGGCAGCAATGAGGGTCTGGGTGGCATATGTGACACACATGTCGCAGCGCTTGAGCAGCAGTGACAGCCAGGACACAGCAGCAGTGCCAGAAATCACCACCCACACTGTCCCCATGGCAGAGTGGCTTGATCTGAAAGACGAGGTCCACACTGGAGATGCAGGTGTGAAAGAGCACAAAACACACTGTCCTCAAGCAGAGCCCAGCATGGGTCTTGGCCGAGGCCTGCTGCTGTCACATTCCCTGCAACATGAGCACCCTGAAACAGCTAAGAGGTATTGGGTGATGGAAGAAATCTGAGAAACTCTGGGGAAAAGGCAGTATTTATTGCCTCCATATGCTGTCAAATGAACAATGAAGGTGAGTATAAGACCCAACCCCAGACACAAGCCCCGCTGCAGCGAGGCCCCGCTTCACCCAGGCTCCCCACGAGGCCTGCAGGGGGCAGGGACACCCACAGGCACAGCCCCTTCCAGAACTCTGCCGTTCTCCCAAGCAGCTGTTACCCAGGCTCCCAGCTAGAAGAGCTGAGGCGCAGACATGGCCAGCAAGTCCACCCGTAGGTCCCTCCACAGGGACCTGTTCCCCTGTAAGCGTGGTGTCCAGAGATAAAGCCCACCTGCACGTTTTTCATCAGTAAAGATCAAGTGCTCAAATCCAATGAGTGACCCTGTGCCAGAAAGCGCCCTCCCTCCATGAGCGCAACCATCGCTGTGACCCCCCACAGACGAGTTCATCACCAGCCAGTCACCCCTGCGGTGCAGGGACTGCAGGTCCGTTCACACTCAAACACCTGCCCCTGTCCTGACGGGCCGAGTCGGGGCCCCAGACAAGGCCTGTGCCAGGCAGGGCTCCTGCAGAAGGCAGGCATACCACAGACTGGAAGCCCCAGAGTGGCCGCAGCCCCCAGGCCTGCGGGACCTGTGTCCCCTCTGGTGAAGCAGGAGGGGGACAGAACCCCCGTGCCGCCTCTCACTCACCTTTGCCTATGACGAGGCCGCACTTATCTGCTGGCACGGTGTACGTTATCTCCTGGACACCACCAGGGGCCCCCGCGTTCCAGTCA
The DNA here is from genome assembly GCA_028451465.1 of Erethizon dorsatum. Classification (NCBI taxonomy): domain Eukaryota; kingdom Metazoa; phylum Chordata; class Mammalia; order Rodentia; family Erethizontidae; genus Erethizon; species Erethizon dorsatum. The sequence continues at coordinate 5,545,530 of CM051822.1, forward strand.
CCTCGGCCACGGCCTCTTCCTCTGGCTACTGCCAGGCCTCCAAAGCCGTCCCTTTCCTGAGAAGGACACAGGCTCAGTGACGCGTGCTGCCACCACCACCAGCACCACTTTTCACCTTCTCTGGGGAGGAGGCTCAGTGACAGGGTGTAATCAATGTCACCCACCAGAACCTAGCGCCTTCAGCCCAAGACTAACACGCGTCCCAGGTGCACTCGAGGAGGATGGAGTAGTGGACACACAGGGCTGCGGAACAGCACAAGTCAACTCTGCACCTGGGCCCGGTGGCCTTGGAGCTTTAATCACAGCACCCGACCTGCAGCATCGAGACTTGGGTGCTTTCCTCCAAGCTGAAGCTGCTCTGCCCTGTGTTTGAGGCCAGGTACTAGATGCCAAAGAGCTCCGGGCACTCAGGATGGACACGTGCAACATGGGACAGTTCAGCCACTGGAGTCCCAGTCAGAACACCTTGCACTCCAACCGGAAAACGGACAAAATGATTTAAGAAAAACAGGTTGTCTTACCCTTGGGAAAAAGTAGAAATCTGCTCAAGAGTGACTGCTCAGAGTGGCTGAAGGGAGGGGCTGGGACCACTGGCCTGCTGCCTGCCTGCCCACCTGCCTGCCCGCCCGCCTGCCCAGGGGCCGGGGCCGGGACCAAGAGCACAGCCTCAGTTCCAGCCTCCCAGGAGTCAGCCCTTCCCTCAGAGTGCAGCAAGCCCCGTTCCGGACACGGCTGCTGCGTCACTCTGGGGCTGCAGGACCTAAAATCTGCCAAGTGCAGAGGGCAAACCTGGCCACACCACGAGCTTCTTCATGCAAAGAGGAAGCCCAAGCATCGCTCCACACAGTGAGGACATGTTTGGCAAAGCCTGCTCACGCCGGCGACGAGCAAGCCGAACGTTTACCCAGAGTCAAAGCCAGCAGAGAGCAGAGGTAACTGGAGTGCTTTTCCCCTGTGCTTTGCTTTTATGAGAGACAACTGACAAGTAAACAAGGTAATCTGAGGGACTTATGTTAAAACACGGGCGCTCCCTGACGTGCGCACACACAGCTGGATCTTCACGAGGGCATCTCCCAGATAGCAGCCAGAGGCTGTTTTGGAAACTGGTCCAACCCAAGCACCGCCGCCTGGGTCTCTGGTCACAGCCCGGCCTCTCCCCTGGACACCCTCCTGCAGGTCTGGGTGGGCCACCCAGCAGCACCTCCTAGTGAAAAGCCACACTCGGCCACGAGGCCCAGGGGGCTTCCAGGTCCCAGGGCTGAGTGCAAAGCTGGGACTACAACCTAACCAGCTGCTATTGCTTTGGCTCTAGTTACTTTCAAAACAACCTTCCTCGGGGCCGATGAGATGGCTCAGCGGCTTAAGCGCCTGCCTGGCAAGCGCGAGGGCCCGAGTTCGACTCCCGGAACCCACATACGAAAAAGGGGCCGGCGATATCGCTCAGCGGCACGGGCGCCTGCTGGCGCGCGAGGTCCTGAGGTCGACCCCCCGGTACCCACAAAAAAAAAAAAAAAAACCTTCCTCAGTCAGCCCCTGCACTGGAGGAGGTGCCAATCTGCCAGTTCCGGCAGCTCCCAGCACAGGCCGCAGTGGGGCAAGGGCGTTACACCAGCTGTGTGTCCCAAAAACAAGCCCGGCACTAGGTGCCTGAGGATGTGCCAGGACTCTGGAGGGCCCTGGAGTCCTTCTGGAACCAAGAGGACGTGTCCGTATGGTTTGAGAGCTAGAAACAGGAAAGAGAGGTCCCTGGCCTCCATTAAGGCCGTGTGGGGGGTGACTGCTCCCCTGGGTGCACTTCCGGTCTGCAGGTGACAAGCGGAGTACAGAGCGTGGGACCCACCTGGGCCGTGAGGATTAGCTCGTGGATGACGTGTGCCGCGTGCTGACACCGGTCCGGAGGGCCCATGACCTGTGCCGCTCTTTCGGGACTAATCCCGTCATCTGCAGAGCCAAGTGAGAGACGGGATTAAGAAAGCCCCACAGCAGCAGGAAACCAAGGCCAGGCCGATTCACGGCCGATGCTCTCACCGTGCAGTGCTGGCAGAGAGGCCACCGGCCCCAGGGCCTGCGTTATGGAGTGGTTTGGAAGATGGGGAGATGTGTACATCTTTTTGCCTATTTCAGGCCAATACTCAATTCTTATGCAAGTACAAGTACAGCTATTTCAAAAAGACATCAATAGAAAAACAAAGCAAAACTCAAAGAAATAAAAAGGCTGAGGAAAACAGAATGGAGTTAAGGCAATAGTATCTAAAAATACCTCATCATGCTTCTCTCTCTCCAGAGAAACGAAGAAAACATGCAGTGTAGAAAATTTTTCCCATAGAAGTAAATTTATAAAATTTAAAGAAAAAAAATTTTAAATATACAAGATAAACTAATTTCTATTAGTTCATTGAAAAGAAAGGTTTGTGTTTATATTGTTTGATCCATTTTTCATGCCTATATCTTGTAATCTGAGCAACTGCTTTGAAGATAACAATATGCAATGTATTAACCATTGTTATTCTCCTATTATCTTGTTATGAAATTTTTGTATCATTGTTTTTGTTTTTTCTCTTTAAATAAAATTTAAAGAGCTAGGCATTGTGGCATTTGCCTGTAATCCCAGCACTCTGGGATGCTGAGGCAGGAGGATCCCAAGCTTGAGCCCAGTCTGGGTAACTTGGCATGACCCTGTCTAAACAGGGGAAAGAAAAAGAAAGAAGGGGGGTATAGGGGTGGGAGATGTAGCTCAGTGTGAAAGCCCTGGGTTCAATCCCTAGTACCACAAAAAACAAACAAATTCCCCCCCAAATAAAAAATAAAATCCCCTAGGATGTTTATCCTTTCTTATGATTATAAATTATCTCTATATAAAATCAAAGTAATAAAAGATGTTTTTAAAAAAAAATCTTTACTTAGCAAAACTACGAACTGGAAGTGCTATGCTGTTCAAGGAGGGAAAAAAAGAAAAGAGAAAAACCCTTAGGCTGGAGTGCATTGGTGCTTTGGTTCACGAACTTAACTCTTCCAACGATTCTGGTGGCAGAATTCGTTCCGCCTAACCGTAATCCTAACCCTATGCTTGGAATCTGGTTGCAACCAGAATCGTGGGCCAAATTTGGTTAGCAATTCAGATTCTGGTTACAACCAAATTCCGAGCATAGGGTTAAGGTTAGGATTAGGTGGAATGAATTCTGCGACCAGGATCGTGGAGAGAATTCAGTTTGTGAACCGAGGCACCACTGTGTGGTAGCACGTGAGAGATGGCCGGGCCAGTGTGTGTCCTAGCTAAGAAGAGGAGAAACTCTGCTAATGGCTGTGACGGGGAGGCAGGCGAGGAGAGAGCCTACGTTATGGGCTTCTCACAAAGCCCTCGACTGCTTTCACTAAGGATTTCTGAGAATCATCAAAACCAACCTGGTTTAAACTGAATCCTCACACCAGCATCATTCTGGATCTTTTTGATCATTTCCCCATTTCTTCCTATTACGATACCAACAGCGAACCTAGGCACAGATACCTAAGTACAGAGAAACAAAACCTCATCAGAGCTTTCCTAAATCTGTTTTTTTTTTTTAAGGACATTTTTAAAAAACAGATAATTTGGCTTTCGTGACAGTATAATTCTAGAAGTGACATAATAAAGAATTTTCTTCCTCTTAGGAACAATATTGTTAATGATTGCATTCTTGACAATGAAATATTCATCAAATAAGCCTAAGATTTGATCTAAAGTTATAAAAACGAAGTACAATTATACCATACATACTGCTATACCAATGACCCTTCACACTTTATCTTTGTGCTGTGGTAAAAGGTAAAGCACAGTAGCATGTGTCACTCGGCCATGTGTAGGCCACGTTCAACTTGTATCAGTTTTGGCATTAAATACCTCCACAGCGCCGCGAACCACTCTCTACATCCAAATGTCTCCATCGCCCGCCGGCTCTGACCACCCCACAGTAACTCTCCCGCCCCAGCACTGTCCCCTCTGTCTGCCTGGTCCAGATTTGTCTCTGCAGCTGGCTCACTGCTCTTGGGTCCCGTCCCCAAGGTCTGCCCGTGCTGTGGCATGTATCAGATGAAGGACACATCCATGAAATGGGATTCCAGGGCTGGCACTGTCACAGCAGATCACTGCGAAAAGCTAGACTTTGGTCTTTACCTGGGCAGCAAGCTAACCTTTAGAGCCAAACCCCAAAGTCAGGGGAAGTGACCCTCGTGTCGATGCAGCGGTCTGTCCTCACGCCCCCAACAAGGGGCAGACTCCAAGTTTCCAAGACACAAGGACAGTTAACTAACCTGCTCAGGGTTAGGGCTCTTGGAGCAGTGACCAACAACTGCACCCTGGGACTCAAGTGTACCTCTATACTGCCTCCTCCCAGCCGGGAGCTGAAGTCGCCGCGCATGCCTCGGAAGTCAGCTTGGTCTTTTTCTCGGATGATCTCTAGCACCATTTCTCTTGCTTGCTGTGTAAATACAAACGCAAGGCATTATGGGGAACAGAGTGTACCAGGTGAAACTTTCAGATGCAACAATCCCAATGCAGGCTTAAAGATTCAGCGGGGGCTCAGCTGAGGGAGAACTCAGTTATCACAATACCTGTGGGACTAGGGTAGGCGGCTGGTGAGGGCTGCAGATGTTAAATCCTAAACAAGCTCTTCAGGTGGCCCAGAGGCCCACGCAGTAAGGGCTGAGCTCTTAAGCCACACCGCGTCAGCACAGCTGCGTGCAGTCAAAACAGGTTCCTATGCCATTCCTTTCCAGTAGGAGGGGTGGCTGAGGGCAGCTAAGTGACACAGAGGACTCTAGGAGGGTCCTCACAGAGGCCCTGCGGCAAGGTACGACTGGCTGGGGACGGAAAATGGGCTGGAAATTCTGGCAAGGCCGCCTCGTGGATCCGACTGCATTCGCGGCGGCTTCCGCTGTCCTCTACCCCCACCAGGGCTGCCCACCCACAGGGGTCCGCAGCCAGGCCTGTGGTACACAGCACAAGGGGATGCAGGAGCTGAGACCGAGTCACGGCTCTGGAAAAAACCGAACCAACCAACCCCAAACAGCGCTCAGAGCCCGAGGACAGCTGGAGAAATGGGCACAGGCACTGGCTATGAGCTGACGCTATGGAATAGCTGCTAAGTTTCTTAGGCCTGGTTATTTTTTATTTTTACTCTTTTGGCAACACTGGGGGTTGGGCCTGGTTATTCTTAGGGTTTGCAGTGAAGCATCCTAGTGTCCGCGTCTTATAAACGGTGGAGAAGAAACACACTCTCGGCCAAATGTTGGGGGGCTGAGGGCGTGTGGTTGTTCACGGCACTGTCTTTTCTACTTCTATGAATATTTTAAGTTTTTCATAAAAGCTGGGGAGAAAAAAACAATTTAACCTGAATAGAGAGAACTACCTCTGCCAAATAAAGTGAATACAGTCTTAAAATTAAAAAGTGCTGAAAACCTTAGGCTACCGTGATTTTCTGCAGTTACAAGTGTCAATGAGATAGTCTTTTCTCTGGCCTTTTCCCTGCAAGACACGACCCCAGGCTGTGCTGGAGAAGGCTGAGGGAGGGCTGCTGGGGGCAGGTGCCCCGGGGCCAGCACAGCCACAGGGCCTAACAGCAGTGAGAGCTCGGGCGCTGGAACGGATATGTGCCCCTGGACTGGTTGCAATCAGATTTTATTTTGGCCGTCCTGAGGATTGATCCCAGGGCCTTTACACTACTGCGTCTCCAGCCCTTTTGTTAAAAATTGAGACAGGGTCTTGCTAGTTCCCCAGGCAGGACTGGAACTTGTGATCCTCCTGCCTCAGCCTCCCCGAGTGCTGGGAGCACAGGGGAACGTCACCATGCCCCACTCTGCAATCTAATTTTCTAAAAGCCCCCCCCCGCCCCCATTTATATGTAAAGAAGATGGGGAGGAAGGCCCTGGCCTAAAGGAAGGAGAGGAGCCACATCACTAAAACCCAAGGAAAGCCTCCCCGCTCACCACCAGCCCTCGGTCCTATGTTCACCCGTGGATCATGACCAGCTCAGCTGATCAAGAAGGCTAAGAAGGGTGAGAAGCCGCAAGCTCCTGAAGAGACACGCTGGTGGACGGTGGCCCAGCTCTCCGAGCCATCACCGTGGAGCTACTCTAACACAGCCAGGGGGAGGCGGGCTGCAGGCGCAGGAAGAGCATTCCCACCTCACTGAGGACAGCCTTGGCCCCGGCCCCGGCCTGCGGCCCGCAGCCCGCAGCCCACTCGCATTCCTGGACGGCCAGGGGAGGAGGTGGACGAGTGAAGGCCAAGGCCCTAGTGCTCTCGGGCAGTGTGGCTGTCGTCCCAGGGCTCAGGCACAGGATGCCTATGTGAGGCCATGCACGCGCTCATGTGGCTCTGGCACCTGTGCCCGTCTGCGACTGCAGCTGACAGGCCAAAATGGGCCGAGACAGGATGAGAAATAGAAGGCAGAAAGGCCACACCTGAGCTCACTGCGGCAGCAGACCCGAAGCCGCACCTGACCGGCGCTGGCCACCGCAGCCTTTGGCACCTATGGACACTTCCTGGCTGTGCTCCATCCCAGAGGACCACCTACTCATGCTGCGACTGAGTGCGTGACGCACGGCCAGTGGAGACAGGGACCAAGCCCTTCTCCCATCTGCAAGTAGCGGCGGCTCCACACCAGGCAGCACGACACCACGTTCTCTGCATCGCCTCGCTTGCTCAGGAAAACGGCTCAACCCAAACAGGAACACGTATGCCACGACTTAAGACGAAAGCCCCAGGCCAGCCCAGGTGACAGCCCCGCCCCCAGGACCCACCACCCGGCCTCATCCCTACCTGCACTTTAAAGGGGTCCCCAGTGATGCGGAGAGGCTTGTCCGTGCCCGTGGGCAGCGGGCCATCCTGGATCATGACCATCTTCACCCCCGTGCGCTCCTGTGGGGACCAGCACAGCCCTCACTGTCAGGGACGCAGGACGGCCGGGCCACGTCCATGATGAGCCCAGGTCCCACCCGCCACAGCCACCGTGGCTGTCCAACCTGGCCTGTGGAGCTGGCTTCTGGGGATGTATACAACAGGTTGTGCAAGACAACATCCAAATGTGACTCATAAAACCATTCCCCAAGACGAATCTCCCTCCTCTGTCCAGTGCCCGGAACACCTGAACGCCAGTGAGCTCTTTCCATTCTACGCAACGCTAAGCGCTTCACATACTGCGCAGGCCCACCGTGGGAGAACGGCCTGCCGCCGCCGCACTCCAGTGGAAGAGGGTCCTCAAGTGGGCTGCCCGAGAGCCAGGGCTCACCGGCAGTGGGCTGAAACTCGTTTCGGGACCCCAAGCCCTAAGCTCTGGGATTCCAAGGAGGGAATCTTCCACGATCCAAGGCCTAGGCTGTGAGAGCAGGACCCACAGCGAGCCTCACCCCTCACCTGCAAGCACAAACCCCCAAAGCTCTGAAATCAAGGTGTGTTCCCAGCTAACGTGGCAGCAGTAGAAACAACACATATACGCCTGTTTCTAGCCTTTCTTTCACCAAGTGTGGCCACTCGTGTGGCTGTGAAATGTATGCATTTGACTGCGCATCCCCAACCCAAACCTTGCTGGGGACGTTAAATTCAGAAATGTGTTTGAACCCTGGCGTCTCAGATGAGGCACTGTGGAGCCAACAGCAGCTACACTTCTTGGAACACCTACTTGGCAACAGATTCACATAAAAATAAAACAATGGGTGTTATTTCAGCTCTGCCACGAGGCAAGTGCCCCTCTCTTTCAGAGACAAGGACTCTGAGCCTTGAGAGCGAGCATGGGACTAACGAGGGGCGTGGCAGGCCAGGCTCTCACTCTGCACTGCCCTTCATCTGAGACGCATCAGCTGTGGAGAAGCCCAGCAGGGCCTTGCTGCTGAACGCTCACGGGAGCCCCGGGCAGGATGGAGGGTGTGCACGGTCAGCCCGGCCGCCGTGCTTGGGGCTGTGTGGGGCTCACATACCTGCAGCTGCTTGATTGTTTCTCCTCCTTTGCCGATGACCAGGCCCACTTTAGATGCAGGGATAAGAATCTCCTGGATCGTGCTGTTGCCATCTACATCATTGTGAAAGCCGGGGCCGTTCCGACAGCGGTCCACGATCTGCCCCAGGAGTCGTTTGGCTTGTCTTTGGGAGGGAGAAGAACCACAGGAGAATCAGCATTAGAAGCTCCAGGTCCACAGGAAGGGAGAGCACGAGGCGTCAGGGCAGCCCTCCATCCAGCTCCAGCTCCTGCCCCACAACCCGGGAGGTCGCTCTGCCATCCGCCACGCTACCAGGCTGGAATTCAGAAGCAACACACACCAAGACACCACCGTTCAGCGGGGAGCCTCGCCAAGAAGGGCACTGCCCTGCCCGTGACTGCTCATGTCTCCACAAACGTGGCTGCCTCCTACTGAATGCCAGCTGCTCTGGTGACAGGGATGTCCTCTCACCCCTTCACACATCTCTTCCCCAACCCAGTTAACTCTCTCGCAGAGTGAGCACTCACCACACGCTTGTTTAGAAAGGGCAGGAGAGAGAGCAGTGAGAGACGGAGAGGAAGAAAGCAAGGGTTAGTCATCACTGTTTGTACCCCCAGTTCCCAAACTTCTCCACGACCAATAAAACTGCTCTTTCAACTAGGGCCACGAATCACCAGTGTGGCTGCAGGAGGCGAGGGGTGGCGAGCCCCACTTGGCGCGCGCTCACAGGCAGCTGCTCTGGGCAGCCTGGCAGGGACCCTGAGCCTCCTGCGCCAGGCAACTGGAGATTCACCCAGCGGCGGGAGGGAAACCGCCCAGCGGCGATGGCGTGGCCCAGCCCACCTTATCTGTCGGGCCAGTTTCTTCCCTTTTCTGCACCAGAATCTTTCCTGGCTGTTATTTGCAGAATTTATCCTTTAAATCACCATACGCCATGTATATTTCGATTCCTTTGATAGAGAAAGACTCAGTCCCTCAACAGGCTGCTGCATGCTCCCTGGAGAAAACAGTGTCTCCCCGCAAGTCATAATCCCATGGCCTCGACTCCTTGGGTTCGCGTGAAGCAGGAATGTTAGCAGAGTTGGAAGAGAGGGGGGAGAGACAGGAAATAGACGTTGCCTTTGTAGTCTTTGTGTACAGAATCACTCCATGTATCTTCTTGGTTACAGGGGCTTTTTAATATTTTGCTGGTGCACTAGATTAACCTGTGCTGGAAGAAAAAAATGCCTCGACTCCAGCAAAACGATCCAGTTTGCCCTCTGATGCATACCTGCTAGCAGTATTTATTCTGGTTCACCACTTGCAATGCTGCAGCAGAAAAGAGAATTTAAACCCGTCTAGACTCCCCGAGAAATGGAAACAATAAAACCACCGTACTTATTGAGCCAGACATAATCTTAGCGCCCGTCCCCATATGCAGCACCATTCAGTAGATTGGAGAAGAAAAGTGAGGTGATCAGAGTCAGCACAGCCCTGGCCCAGGAGGCTCTGGGGTTAGAGGGCCTGCATCTGGCACGAGGCTCTGAGCACGCGGCACCCAGACGGAAGAGCGATGCCGGTCTTAGGGCCAGCGCAAGGGCCCCGAAGTCGAGAGGCCCTCAGGCTGCTCCATAGCCCTGAGTGGAGCAAAGGCCACACACAGCGGATTTACTGGGTTCACTAATGTCTGAAGGGTAAAGGGGTCAGCCCTGACGAAACACCTGGGCCAGGACTCTACAGTCACAGCGACAGGCCCTCTAATCTGGACCTGCCCAGGTAGGGAGGCGCTAACAGGAAGGAGGAAGTTGATTAGCACCCTCAGGTGGGTGACGTCTGCGCCTGAGGAGACCCTGCCTCGCTTGCAAAGGAGATGTTAGGGCAGCTGTGAGGCGTTCGGCGGGGTGAGGGGAAGAGGCAACACCTCGGGAAGGTAACAGAAGAGCTCCCCTGGCGGGGCGGCCTCCCAGTCTTCTCCTACGGAACGTCCGCCGGGTGGCCGGGCTGCAGCACAGACTGACAGCGTTCAGTAACGATTCTGCCCTTCCATTTCTCCCACGTGGGGAAGGAGGAAGAAGAGTGAAAGGAAAAAGTAAATAAAACAAACTTACTCAATACTTTCTGGGGTTCCGGTAAGTACACAGGGCCTCTCTGGAATCCCAGAACTCTCTATAAGAAGAACCAAGAAGATGAGGTGTGTTGGTGGGCATCAGGCAACGGGGCCTCGGCCTGCGTGCGGACTGGCTCTCCGGGGCCGCTTCCCACGCCGGCCCCACAGAAGCCAGCCTCCCAGACAGGCCGCCGCGCTCGGGGGCGGAACGCGAACTGGTTCTCGGGAGAAATGAGTTCCGCAGGGGAAGGCGGCAGGACGCAGCAGTGGGCTGTGAACTGGTCCTAAGCGCCGGCGCCGGCTTCAGTACCGCCCGCGAGCTACCGACTGGCTCAGTCACTTGGTTGTGCTAGTCCTCAGTTTCCCCGCTTGCCGAGCAGCGGTTTAATGGTCGTATGTTTGCAAACAGCTCTGAGGCGCACCAGTAAGGAACTTGAAGTGAGCACATCAGGACCACGACACCAGTTACCGCCTGTCCCAAGAGATCAGCGACACTATGTGCAACTGGTCCTGGCCATTTGACAGAGGCACAAATCTTACTTTCCAGCATACTTTCTAAAAAGCTGCTTTTTAAAAATCTTTTCTCAAAAAAAAGAAATAGCTGATAGCAGTTACTGCCTTTGAGACACTCTAATGAGTACTTTTTAAAATGACAAACATCTCTCAAATGACCCCTTCCTCCCCACTGGAAAAAGGTTACACTCAAACGAGATGGTGAAACTGCAAATAAAATAAAGACTGTTATGCAATCTCTCTCTCTCCGTACCACACAGCCCAGACTGGCCCCGCTGGGAACGTGTCTGACACACGCTGATTTGGCCAGAACCCCCAGCCGTCCTCTTTCCACAAAGGCACAGGATGGTCTCGTCCAGGAGAGCCAGTGTGCAGTCCCCAAGAGTGACCCCAAAGCCACGGGACCCCTGAGGCCCCACTATGCCCGGCATAACATTCTGGTGCAGAAAACACAGGTCCTAGGCAGCAGGCCTTTGTCACGGCGCTCGCGAGGCTGTGCTCCTGCAGGAGTCCAACTCCAGAAGCGCAAGGAAACAGCAGCGCCACACACTTACCTAAGCCCCCAGACTTCTACGCAACAAGCAAGAGTACTGAGGCTGGAAACACTGCAAAACACTGATTTCTACTGAACTGAGATCTGTGAAAAGGAAGTCTTACCTGAAGCAATTTGAATTTTGCAACCAGATTCTGCTTGAATCCGTGAAATCTGCTCACCTCCCCTGCCAATAACTGAAACAAATTGAACAGGGTCAGAATATAGCTCCGGCTCACATTTAACCACGCACAAATGGCTTAATGAATTCAACAAACATTACACTTGGCTTGCAGCTCATAACAGACCGGTCTCCGTGAGCCCGTGTGCACTCTACGGGCACCACGGCAGCAGACACATGTGAAACACAGCAGACAGACACAGAGGAAGCGAACCGAAGGAAGGGAAGGGGTGCGTATCCCTGCCCAACACGCGGGGCTCTCCTGTGGCCTGAGAGACCCGCGGCACTCGGGGCTGTGTGAACACATGCGAGAAACATCTGACTAAGATTCACATGAGAGAGATTAGAGCGAACAGGACAGACAGACATGCACGAAAAAGAGGATAAGGTGGATACTTACTAAACCCAACCATTTTATCAGGCACTTTGAATTCTTCTGTTATGACTGCCCTAAAAACAAAAACATTTTGGAAAAACTGTAGAATAAAAAGTTCTGTAGCTATTTTAGATTCCCAAATTTCCCATACTGGCAATGCTGTCGGACTTGAAATAAGTCATGCCAGCTGACCAACAAACGGCAAGCCTCTACAGAGTGTCGGCTCATGAACCCTTCACTCAATCGTTCCTTGGAAAGATCAAGCCTCCGTCTTCTCCTATCAGAGGAAGAAACCTCTGGGTTTTCTGAAACAATCAACTCCTCCAGGATCTGCCTTTGCCTCGCGTGGCTGCTCTCCGCTGCCTAATTTACCCCTCGCTAGGTCGTCCCTGGCACATGGGCCATCAACCCCAGGGCCTTAAACGTCCTCTGGAGTCTGTGGAGGTGTTTAGATTTCTATCGCAGAGTCCTCTCCATGTGAAGAAACACTCAACCTCCCTGACCTTCTGGTTTCCCAATCTTATTGTCGCCTCCTGGCCTCCTTGCAATGTATCTATGTCTTTTAGGTGAGGTGCCCCAAATGAAACAAGTATCCAACGGGGCGGGCTGGTGAGATAGCTCAGCGGCATAAGCACCTGCCTGGCAAGCGCGAGGGCCCGAGTTCAACTCCTGGAACCCACATACGAAAAAAGGGCCAGTGATATCGCTCAGCGGCACGGGTGCCTACTGGCACGCGAGGTCCTGAGGTCGACCCCCGGTACCCACAAAAAAAAAAAAAAAAAATGTATCCGCCTACTCAGTGCGGAGCAGGACAGGGGAACTGCCTCCCCGACTCTGTGAGGAACTCCACTATGCGCTAGCCCAATATGTGCCTTTTCTTTTTTTTAAACTACTGCATTGGCTCTTCCAAGCAAACCTTCAAATCTGCCATACAGTGTATCATGGACAATATCCAATTTGCCCAACACCCCAGAAGGCAATTAAATCTAAACATTTACCTTGGGAGGAAGCTAAATGCAAGTAGTTAAAAAAAAAAAAAAAAAAAAAGGCAAGCATTTTTAAACATCTCTCACACAGCTGGATTTTTACCCATCATGAGGAGGCTTGAATAAAGTGCACGTTTTTCGGGAAAGTGCGGCACTTAGAAGAAACGCAATAGCGTAAATAGCACTTGCCACTCTGTCACTGTGATGGGAGCAAACAGTCTCCTCCTGGTGTAGCTCACACCCCCGGCCTGCGTACAGTTCTGTCTCTCTCAGGATGCACGCCTTCACCCCAAAACCGGCCAGCGCCTGGCTTCCTAATCAGCCCTGCAGGCCTAACATCTTGCAGCAGATGCCGGCTGCCGTCAGCCTGTGCGCCTCGGCTGCTCTACAGGAGGACAGCAGCCCTGACGCGGAGCCGCCGGTTGCTGCTCCCATTGTGTGTCGCACAAGCTGTCTCCTCTCAGAAGACAGCACTTGGGGACTGACTAGAGGTCTTTGAGGCACCAAGTTGGGCAGCGTCACAGCCTGGGCAGTTCCCAGGCCTCCAGGAACCTTAGCAGGCTCCCTGGGGAAGAAACACCCCGAGATGACTGCTTTGGGCTTCCCGGAAGAAAAGGCCCTTTTCTAAAGGCGAGGCTGAGACCCGTCTAATGCATCACGCATAATCATTTGGGAAAGTAACACCCTACTGTGGTATAATAGGAAATTCAGGGCCTAATACTAACAGTCTTGTTTAAATTATTTTAATTAATTTAAAAAAACAAAGCAAACAAGAGAACCTGGGGTAAATGTTTTGGTTAACTGATGCCTGATTATTAAAACTCCTCAAAATTCACGCAGAATGCAGAGGACAGAGCTGTGATGCTGGCAGTGAAGGTTAGGGGAGACCTTACAGAAAAGAAACTGGCATAGTGTCCTGTCCCCCTTTTAAGGATGACATTGTGACAACAAATAGCTTATCTTATACACTGGCTTTTTTAAAGCTCAGCTGTCTTTACTTGGCAGTTAATGGAAGGCTGTGAGGGGAGACAGAGGCGGGCAGGGGACCAGCGGGCACCTGGCTAATGCTCTGCCAAGTCCCGATCGCCAAGGCAAGCTGGCACCCTGGCATCTGCAGCACCAAGAGTGTTCTCTGTGACTGCAAGGCCTCATACTCTTGAGTGAAGGCATTGAAGTTTCATAAGACACGGGCAAAACCCTAAAACTGGGTGGGCAATTTCACGTTCTCTTCTTTAAAAATAAATGTACGTCGTCAGAAGAAAGAGCACCTCCAGGGGGCCGGTGAGATGGCTCAGTGGCATAAGCACCTGCCCAGCAAGCGCGAGGTCCTGAGTTCGACTCCCAGAACCCACATACGAAAAAAGGGCCAGTGATGTTGCTCAGCGGCACAGGCGCCTGCTGGCGCGCGAGGTCCTTAGGTCGACCCCCGGTACCCACAAAAAAAAAAAGAAAGCACCTCCAGCACTCTGAAAGGCTTGTAAGCTGCTGTACAGTAGGGGACTATTTCCAGCGTCTTCTACTGCTTCATTCCCGGGCTTACACTGTCTTGGAAAGGGCTGGAGGAAACCTTGAATCTTAAAGAAATGGAGCCCATGGTTTCTCACACTCCCAACCTCTGACTTCCTGACACTCTAGTACAGATGGTGGATCAATAAACAATTAGAAATGATCAATAAATAATAAAACATAACCCACTGCTTACCTTTGATGTACCAAGGCCCCTAACTGGTTACCTACTGTGGCAAAGAGAAAGAGAAAAGAAAAATCAAAGCATTAGCACGGATAAACTAACTTCATCCTTATACAAGTTCTTACCATATCAAGGGGGAGAAAAGGAAGGCAGAAAGAAAGCAAATAGTAATTTAGGCTCAGTGGCTGAAATGAATGCGTTATGTGATATGAAACAGGAGGGGACGTCTTGATCAACAGTCTCTAACCCAGTGTCCAGCTGAATGCAGGATAAGAAATTGATCCGTGTGTCCACATGCTGAGAGGCCTGGGAGAAAATCCTGCCTGCCTAAATCCCTCTCACTTCCTACCTCCCTCCTGCTCGGGATCCCAACTCAATGTAAAGGGAGAGGAGAGGGAGCCTTCTCTCTTTTAAAAACAAATGAGAAGATTTAACCTCCTCGGAAGCATTGTTAAGGACTGCTCAGTGGCAGCTGTAGTCACTAAGAACAGCACATATGTTCCTGGTGGCTGGGGGAGGAGACGCCCCCAGCCTTTCCCCCAGCCCGGCGCACCATAGCCATCCACACGCAGTGGATGTTGGGAACTTGCAGCCGCCTCTCAAGCCCATTTCACAGAGACAACAGTGCCAAACAGCCTCTCACGACTGAAACCGACTCCTAATCACATTCCCACAAAACCGCTTCAGTGACGCTTCTTGTTCCAGTTTCTCCTCTTCCAGCTATTGACGAGTGTCTCCTTCACCGGCCATCAGCAACAATGGTTCTGTGGCATTTCTCTTTTGCAAAATGCAGCTGAGGAAACACAGTCAGCAGACAATAAACAAGGACCAACCCCAAACATACTGCCAAGAGCTGAATGTACCTTCCAAGATGCTAAAAGAGCATTCAAACACATATGTGTGGAGAAAGTTATTAAAGAACAGGTAAGCGGTAAGTGGGAAAGGATCCATTACATCAACTTCAGGACAAAGAGCAAAGAGGGTTGACACAGGAAATACACAACTCCAGCTGCGCCTCTTCCCGTTCCAGTGCAGTCTGTCATTCAGTCTGGACAGTAGCTGGTCAGCGACAAAGGAAAAGAAAGCTGGTCACGACATTTTGAAAGAAGAAAAGCATACAGAAACAATGCTAGCAAAAAGTCAGTGAAGCTACTGAGCTTACTGAAATTATACCAGGATATTTCTCCTGGATCAACAGCAAGATGATGGTCTGCAGCCAAAATATTGACACTATATACGGTTAATCTGCTTATCTCAGGGATAAAAGAGTTGTTTTCTGACTCTCAATAGGTTCTTTATGCCTACTTGGAATTTAACAAGTGCTCCTGCTTGGGATAGAGAGTGCTCATGATTCCTGTTTCACCCCAAAACTGGACACTCCGCAGCTGAAGACAGGCCTCGCCTCATCCGGAGGAGGGCTGCCCGCCACGTAAGGCGAGCGAGGACGACGAACACTGAACACACCGAGGCTGAGCGCCTGTGGCTTTGCTCAGCAGTTCCGGTCCAGAGTCCAGCGCAGCGCCCCCGGCTGCCGTCAGGACTCGTCTCCTAGTGGGTAAAGGATCCGCTGAAGGACCGGGAGCGGAATGTCTAGACCTAGGAGGACAGAGGAGAGCTGCCCACCAACCAGGCCCCTGGCCACCGCCTGCTGGGTCAGAGACAGCAAACGGCCCACGACCTTCAGACCTGCGGTCTCAGAAGAGCCACAGAAACAGAGCAGAGGGCAGCACTGCCATAAAGAATCCCACGAGACTCAGGAGAACGCTGAGGACTTCTGTTCAAAAGCATTCACAATTTCCTACTCACCACCAAAATGGAAATTCCTTCTTGTTGACAAAGTATATATTGTAAGTGTCACGTACACAATACCATTTTTTTTTTTTTTTTTGGTGGGTACCAGGGGTTGACCTCAGGACCTCGCGTGCCAGCAGGCACTCATGCCACTGAGCGATATCACCAGCCCCTTTTTCGTATGTGGGTACCGGGAGTCGAACTTAGGACCTCGCGCCTTCCGGGCAGGCGCTTATGCTGCTGAGCCATCTCACCGGCCCCATAATACCATTTCTGACACTCAATTCCTTGCTGAAAAGGGCAGGTACTCACAGAGATGGAAAGTAAAATTGCATGCAACATCACTCCACAAATAGATGGACTGCTGAGGGCCACACCACCCAAGAGAGAAGTCAAATCCACACCCAGAGTCTACCCGGTGAGCTGGTGGGAAGCCTGAGAAGGCCCACCTCCCCGCCCACCAGGGCGCATAATGTGACCCAAGGCTGAAGTTCCCCTCCCCTGGGACACAGTTGCATTCAGTGCCTAAAACTGCAAACCAGCATGGCCATGAGGGGCCCCGGCTCATACAGCAAATGGGTGTCTAGCTCCAGGACTGCGACCTCTCCGCAGTCCTCCCTGGAGGAGGGGCACAGCAGGGAGGCTGGCGGGAAAGCCTATCAAGTTCAATTTAATGGTAACTGCAGTCATTTTACTGCAAAGGAGGAAAATGCTGAATAAAATCAGTCCTATTTCCTGCTAATGATGCAAGCTGGCCGACAATGCTTCATCCTCTTCTGAAGTCCCCTTAGCTCAATTCCAGCACACCCACGCGCACAGGGGCCGTTCTCATTTATTCCGCACACTACATAGTAAGAGGCTGCTTGGGCTGCATATGGAAAATGAATCTCACAGAAAAAGAGTCATCATACAATATGGGAAATTCTTTCTAAACAGTAATACTCTGCCATTTCAATAATGCTCCAGAAAAAAAAAAAAAAAAAAAAAAAGGTGGCCACAGATATTAGTGAGGAAGGAAAAAAGCCTTCCTTTTTTTCTCCCAAAGAAACACTTAATGAAGTTATTACTGGGCAACAAACCCAACTTTCTAACAGGTGCCAACCCTAACAGTCACCTGCTGGCCCCACACGCCCCAGGACTGAGAGCAGCCATAGCTCCTCAGGACAGCCCGGGCAGCATGGCTGGTGCCTGCAGAAGGGCGGGTGAGCGGCTCAGCTGGGGAACGCCACTTTCTGTAGCTGGCAAAACCCACACCAAACCTTCCTCTGCCGCACAGCAGTCCTCCCACGGCCCCTCTGCCCACCGTGCCTGGTGCTTTCCGAGGCCACGCCAGAGGTGGCAAAACCCAGCTAGCTGGGGAGACACAAAGGCTTCCTGTGTCTTTCAGCCAGTAGGCCCTTGGCGAGTAACCTGTTACTAATTTTGCAAATTATTTTTCAAAAGACAGAAAATTCAAGTTTATCTCAACAGCGTCGCTCCTCCTGGCAGTAGCGCTCTTCTGCAGCCCCGCCAGGTGCCTCCCTGCACAGCCCCACGCCGCCTGTGAGGAGAGCGCTGCCTGCTGCTCTCTTCCACGGCACTAACTCGCTGCTGCGCTGTGTCCTATTCGCTGGGCCTTGCAGGTGCTGAGCACCGGGCCAGGCCTGAGGATGCAACAGTGGACGAGGAAGTCTCTGCCCACAGGAAGCTGAGACCCGGGGGTGGGGAAGGCAGAGAGCTGCGTGATCAGGGAGCCTCACCTGGCCCTGGGGGAGGCTGAGCTGGGACCTAGGAGCCCCGAAGAGTGCAGGGCCAAGGCCTCACCAAAGAGCCATGGAGTGACAGGGAGAGAACACTAACTCCACAACCTTCTATTCATAGCACTAAGCTGGTGAAATCAAGATAGGGAGTCATAAGGAGTTTTATCTGAAAATGACAGAAAACAGAATGTAACATAATAAGGGCGTGTGCTTCATAACTTTTCGGTTACACATGCTTTAATATGCGTATACCAACTAGTTCTGGTGGAAAATTGTTTATCTACTCAGATTGTCAGTGGTATTTTTAAATGACGGATAACCTCATGACTAAGCGTAATGAGCTCTGGCTCACAGGTGAGGGAAAGAGGCTCAGAGACGTAGGCCACCCACCCAGAATCACGCAGCCAGCAACCGCAGAGCTGGGATCTGAGCCTCCGTTAGTGCCACTTTCAAGCTGCACCATTACGGCATGTGAAACGGGCCCCGCGCAAGTCCTTCTGTCACCAAGCAGGCATCTGGCTTTGGTCAGACCACGAGGCTCTCCAGACGGCCGTCTCTGCAAGTTTAAGCTGCAGCTTCCCTTGCAGCTACGGCCTCTTCTTACCCGCTCCCGCGGCTCCTCCAGTGTTCAACCCTAACCCTTGCCATCTCTCAGCTACTGCTCCTCCCGAAAATGCCGGTTGGCCTTCTGTATGCGGCGGACTTCCCGGAGTCGTGTCCAGGTTGCTGCACATGCCGCCCGCTCCTTTTCCTTCTGAGTAATATTCCGCGGCACAGCGGAAGGCCATCCATTCTGGGGATGCGTTGCTATAAAGAGAGCTGCTGCGAGGTTTGTGGAGAGGCTTTTGTGTGAACATTAAGTTTTCGTTTCCTGGGGATAAACGCTCAGGAGTGCGACTGTGGGGTGTACGGGAAGCTCATGAGTAGTTTTGTAAGACTGTAACACACTTTTCTGGGCAGCCCACACTGTCAGAGTAAGTTTTAAAAAGATTCTTCAGTGATTCTCACATCCAGCTAGGGTAGAAAGCCACTCTGGCTAACGTACTCGCTAAGAGCTTTGAAAATCCAGGGATCCCCGTGAACCCGACACCCCCATCCCCTGGGCTAAGAGGCCGAGCACGCGCAGGCCCTGGGCAGGAGCCTCGCTCACACTGGCCAGCACCTGCGTACGGATTCAGTGTGCTGGACTCCTGTGAGAAACGTCCACTCCTCCACCTGTCGGCCAAGCACTACCAACCACGCAGCTCCCGCGTCACCAGGAAAGAGGCTCTTGCATCCCTTTGCCACCTCATATGTGCACGGGCCCCATGCAATGCCACTTCGCTCCTGAATTCCAGTCCTGAGACGGGCGGGTGGCGGAAGGAACAGGGGTGGGCAGGGCTGTTACTGATAAAGTCAGACTCCTGCGTGTTGGCCTGGGGCTCCCCAGTCCTAACCCTCGCCAAGTCCCTGTCTGAGGACATCACACCTGCCCAGGAAGGGTGAGAAGCTGGCGGACACCCTTGCACCAGTCATCTCAGGAGCAGACACCGAGTCCTCACTCAGCAGCCTGAGGGCGAGAGCCCAGGCACTGACTCTCGGCGCCTCTCCCTGCCGCAGCTCTCTGGACGGGCTCAGTCCCGGCTCTCCACCACTCCGGCGGCCACCCTGACCCCTCGCGAAGCACCGGCATCATACAGATTCCCGCTTCCCTTCCCAGAGCCGGACCACTGGTGCCTGCGGGCCCAGGCCACAGAGCAGCAACCGTCCTGGCCCTCGTCACTGCCAGCTCCCCTTATCTCTCTTTTTTTAAAAATTATATTTTGGAAAAGGATCTGACTAAGCTGCCCAGGTTTCCCTCAAACTTGAGATCTTCCTGCCTCAGCCCAAGTAGCTGGGATCACAGGTGTGCACCACTGGCTGGCTATCATTTCTCTTATCAGTCTGGGATTTAAAAAACCTTTCTGCTGGGCACGGTGGCACATTCCCGTAGTGCCAGCCCATGGGAGGCCAAGGCAGGAGGATCCTGAGTTCAAGGCCAGTGTGGGCTACATAATGAGAACCTGTCTCAAAAAAAGGGGGTATACGTTAGCGTGCAGGCTCTGGACTGCATCCACTGTACGGAAAAACAAAACAGCCCGCCAAGAGGGCCCAATAAAAACATTTCCTCCTCACTCTGCTGTTTCTCTCTCTTTGCCCTATGCTACAAGGGCTGAAATAAGACCTGAGAAGGATCATAAAATTATTCTCTTCCAACCTTCCTATAAATACTTCATTTGATAGTATACCCAAAAAGTCTTCCCTCATCTCAGAAAATACTGTCAAGGGCCGGTGAGATGGCTCAGCGGCATAAGTACCTGCCTGGCAAGTGCGAGGTCCTGAGTTCAACTCCCGGATCCCACATAAGAAAAATGGGCCGGTGATATTGCTCAACGGCACGGGCGCCTGTTGGCATGTGAGGTCCTGAGTTCAACCCCCGGAACCCACAAACACACACACAAAAGAAAAAGAAAATACTGTCAAAATAAAATGAGGCAGGGCTGGTGAGATGGCTCAGCGGCATAAGCGCCTGCCTTGCAAGCGTGAGGGCCCGAGTTCGACTCCCGGATCCCACATACGAAAAAGGGGCCAGTGATATCGCTCAGCGGCACGGGTGCCTGTTGGCGCGCGAGGTCCTGAGGTCGACCCCCCGGTACCCACAAAATAAATAAATAAATAAATAAAAATAAAATGAGGCAGCTGGTCGTGGTGACACATGCCTGTAATCTCAGCACTTGGGAGGCTGAGGCAGGAGGATCTCCAAGAGTTCAAGGCCAACCTGGGCTACATAGTGAGTTCAGGGCCAGCCTGAACTGCATAGTGAGACCCTGTTTCAATGACCAAAACTTGAGGCAGTGCAGTACCACACCAAACACGATCACACAAGCATCAAAGACCGATCCTTAGTAGGAAAGGATATTTCAAAGTCACCTGGCAAGAGCAAGGCTCCACTCACCCCCAGCTCAGGATCTGGCACCTGTCACAGAGGGTGGGGAGAGGGTGAGGCATGGCCCCGAGGCTGTCCTAGGGCAGAAACCCCAGAGGCTGCACTCCCTGCTAGCAGCGCTGAGGGGACACAGTGACCTCTCCAGATGTCCACCAGCTCTGGAGTAAACACAAGGTCACCTGGCTTCTGAGAAGCAAGGACAGCAAGGTGATAGGACCTGCCATGCCGCAGAAGACTGGTTTAAGGACAGTGCAGGGGACTCTCCGTCTACTTCCCTAACCAGAGGACAAGGAGGTGTGCGGACCAATCATCTGACCAGGCCGGCGCACTACGCCTGAGGGCAGCTGCCTGTTTCCGTACACAACACCCTACTGAGTGTGGCCATGGCTTGTTTACCTCTGTGTGTGGCTGCTCCTGAGTTCCAGGGGCACATCTGAGTAGTGGGACAGGGCCTACAACCCAAACTATTTACTGCCTAGTGCTTTAGGAAAAAGTTTGCCAATCCCTGGCTGAATTTAAGTTAGCTAATATTTAGCTGACACCGTCCTTTCCATTTGTAGCATACTTCTCAGTGTTGAAAATGCTACTGGTAGGCTATAGTGAGGGAGAAGTTACGCAGCAGAGTTCCTTCTTCCACTACCTGTGTTCAGGGAAACAAGGATCACTCTGTCATGGAGACTCCAGTACAAGAGGTGTGTGAGAGTCTCTAGTCCCCGCGGAACAAAGGAGGGGACAAATGGGCCACTTCTGCAACTCAGACAGCATGTGACCGAGTATTCCCAGGTGAGGTGAGTGTGAGGAATGGAGAGACGGTGGAGGGGCAGAAAGGAAGGGGAAGCAGCAGGCGGTGCCCAGGCCAGGCAGGCCAGGCGCACTGCACCAAGGTCAGAGGAGATGCGAAGTCTCAGGGAGAGTCACAGAAGGCAGCCAGGTGCCCAGCAGGCTGCAGAGACTGGGAGGCCAGGGAGGCAGTGGCCAGGGAGGGAAGATCCAAACTGCCCTGGTTGCTGGAGCTCACATCCGCCCTAGGAGAGGACTCAAACAGGTCAGACTGGCTCCAGTGCAGGGTGAAGAAGGCACCATATGGGAGTGGCACCGTGAGTGCGCCGTGAGCCTGCTAGCAAGAGCAGGGCAGGATTCCCAAGCTGGTGTGGTGCCAGAGGCGCACCTCAGACTGTTAGAAAGTGTGGGTGTCAAGACTGGAGATGCTAATAGTAAAAGCGACTCGATCAGAAGTGGGGAGCAGTGGAGGGCTGCTCTTGCCAGGAAGGGCATCCAGCAGGCCCTGCTCCAAGCAGATTCTTGCAGGTAGCTCAGAATGCCCAGTCCCCAGGTCCCTTCTACATGAGGACAAATCTGCGTGTCGCACAATCTTGCACACATTCGCTACTCCCATGCAAGCACCTGCCTGCAAACCTCGCCCCCCGAGTAAACCCTACTTTCAGGTTCTAGTTAAATTCCAAGCTGACACGTTTTTAAGTAGGCCTGAGTGACACCTGCAGCTTCAGGGTGCCGGACCTCGTGCTCTGAAAGTCAAAGAGCTGTGCTCAGGAGAGTGAGGAGGTTCACACTGCCAAAGGAGCGATCTGGGAGCTTCTGTCCAAAAACACCCCGGCCAAACCAAACGAAGCCTTGGAACTCGCCGCCGCCGTGAAGGAAGCGCTGGGATTTGTGTGTCCTGCTCCGCCTCTGGGCTTCCCCAGACTTTGCCCACACGAGAACCTCCAGACTTTGAGGCACAAAGTGGGCAGGACCTGCGAGCATCGGCCTCCCAGCAGTCGGCTGCTCCCACATCCCCTCTCCATCCTCACTGCCCCCAGGAGACAACGGACACAGCGAGGCTGCCGCAGCCCCACAGGGCTCCCGGGCTCCTGCTGAATGGCACAAGCCGCTTTCTACACATGGAGAACACGAGTCTGCGCAACTCTTCTTTAAAATGCTCAAAAGAGAAGGAGTAACGGCTGGGCATGGTGACGCACGCCCGGTGATCCCCGTGATCCCAGCACTCTGAGGGCTGAGGCAGGAGGATTGCTGTGAGTTTGAAACCAGCCTCGGCTACATAGGGAGTTCAAAAACAAAACGAAATGAAATGAAACGAAACGAGAGGAATGATTTCAGCAAACTCTTATGCGGAGGATAAAAGGCTGGAGGGAATGTCCTGTCCTCCACACAGTCTGCTGTCCCTGAGGCTGGGCGTCCAGAGAAGCCTGCAGCGCTGCAGCACACGGCGGCCCTGCTCGGTCCTTCCCACTGTAAGGAGGCTCGCTGTGCCAAGGGGAAGGAGCAGCCGCATTCATTTCCTGTTTGGAGAACTTACTCTCCAAAGGCAGACGAGAAGCGCTAGGAATTCACACGAAAGCTGTAACGCACGGAGCTGCAGGTGGGGCTCTCACCGCCTGGTGCCCCGGCTGCGCCAGCTCCCTGTCTGCTGCCTGCTTCTCTTTACTGGTGAACGCAGGGCCTTTTGCTGGGTTCTTTCAAATGGGTGTGCGAAGCACTGATGGGAGACAAATGTCTACACCAGGCTGGAGGGCTCCACTTGCGACTGCTAGGTGTTCCCTATGTGTGGTTCCCTACGCAAGGACAGGGCGACTACCTGCTCGCTGCCCACCTAAGGGTTAGCACTTCAGCGGCAGGCGGCGGGGGCGACAGGCTGAGCTGTCAGGGAAGGAAGGCCGAACGCGCCGTAAAACATATCTATCTTGGTTTCTGGAAAACCGGGCCCGACAGACGCTGTTCACCCATGAGATCTGCGCTCGGGAGCGGACAGCCGTTTCGTCTGTACACTGACGTCCTCCAGGAGGCAGCGGAATGCCACTGCCCTCCCCGGGCAAGGCACCAAGGTGACTGCACATCGCGGCTCATCACTGAGCGAGAACGCAGACCCCTCCCAGAGCAGTCGAGTAGAAACAGCTCACGGGGCACCGGGGTGGAGCAGCAGCTCAAGAGCTACCTCGTTTCAACGGCCCTGGAGCGCAGCATCCGTGTGTGCGACCATAAACCAAGCTTGACGCAGGCGAGAACTTTCCCGTTCAGTGAGTGCTGTCCCCTTAAGGCGCTTCACCCTGTGAGTCTCAACTATTATCCCAAAAAGTTCCCACATCTAAAAACAACGGCCATCTCCCCTTGCAGGATCCCCAGAGACTAGAGGACTCGGTCCCGCTGAGTTACGCTCTGCACACATAAAGACACACTTGTGTTGGAAAAGGAGGTCACACAACATACACTACTCTGCACCCCGACCTTCCCCCTCATCTATCACAGGAGTGAGCGCACACACGACTGGGCGCGTGTGCACCAGCAGGAAGCAGCGCAGAGGAGACACGTGTGCAGCCCAGGGCACCCCGCCCCCCGGAGGGCAACGCGACACAGACACGCTAGAGAGCGCCAAGCCCGGCGCAGAAACACACGGACAGACTCTGCCGAAGCACTGCTGACGCGAGCTCCTAAGAAGGCTCGAGCTCCTGTTGGCATGGAGCAGGGACTGCCAACAAACCAGTAAAACAATGAATGAATGAATGAGCCCGTCACACACAGGGATGGTGACAACCCCATAGTGAAACTGCGAAAAGGTCACTGCCTCTCTTCCCTTTCTTGGGGGGTCAAGATGCAGCCACTGCTTCCTCAGAGCCACACAGCAAATCCTAGCTCTCCTCTGAGGAAAGTGGGAACTTCAGTCCCCATGTGCGCACTGCAAGAATGGGGCGAAATCGAACAAAATTCTCAAGTGGGCCACGTGACTTCCAGACAGACACTGGAGGCCAAGCCTTTGCCTCAGGGTGCAGCTGAAAGGTTTCCTGGATTATCGAGGTGAACAGGAACTTAAAGGCCAGTAAACTGCCGAAAAAAATCATCCTAAACGCTGACCCTCCACCCTTCCTCTAAGGGGTGCTGGGGAGAAGCCATGGAGGACACGGCTGACACAGTCAGGCTAAACTGGCAGGTGCACTGCCATCTTGAAAGGCAAGATATTTGTGGCGACTTACCTCCATCATCCAGGGGCCGTTTCTGGACTCCGTATCCATACGCTGAGGGGTCCACTAGGGGTGTGGAATTATTCAAGTGAGGAATTGAATCAATTTTAGCAGCAATCTACAGAGAGAATCAGATTTAAATACTCAGTATAATGCACAACTGTACTCACAGGAGAATGAGCAGAGTCCTCTATAAGGGGCTGTCACCACATTTCTCCCGTACCTGGAGCAACGCACGCCACTGTCATGATGGGACAAACAATTCCCCCAATTAACTGAGCTTTCTTACGGTCTTAATAATAAAGTGTCTTCAGAAATAAAATACTTCCCAATGTGATTTCTACAAGCAAAGTATTTAGCCACTAAACAGAATAGATATGCCACATTTTAAGGAAAAAAAAAAGCAGGAAAACAGTATGGAGTTCTTTGTTGGAAAGGTTTTATCACAGGACTCCTTCCCTTGGGCAACACATTACCCAAGAATATCAAAAAGGAAGCCTGGCATGGTGGTACTCAGCTGTAGTCCAAGCACTCAGGGAGGCTGAGGCAGGAGGATCGCCAAGTTCCAGCCCAGCCTTGGCAACTCAGTGACTTAGTAAGACTCTGTCTCAAAATAAACATAACAAACCAACCACAAAACAACAACAACAAAAAAAGGGAGAGGGGCTAGGGATGTAGCTCAGTGCAAAGGCCCTGGGCTCAACTCCCAGTACCCCGGTTCCCTTGTTTGCTCAAAAGTGACAACTCTTCAGATACATCATCCTAAGAACGTTAATGTATCTCAACCGAGGGTGTAAGCTACAGACACACGAAGCTCCTGCTCACAGGACGTGTCCAGGCAATTTCCGGATTCTTGCATCGGACAGAAGGAGACAATCTCTGTGAGCTTCCTCACTGCTAACGCCATCAGTGAAAGAACATGACACAGCTACGGACATTTTTCTACAGAAACAAATGGGAAACAGAACTCACTCATCTACCTTGTTCGCAGCAGGAAATGAAACGCGATCTGCACAACAAGCCAACTCTCCCTCAAGCAAAGGAATATTCACAGCGCGCCCCCGGCGGCGCTTACCACGCAGGGTGGATGGAGAAGCAGCTGGTACAGCTTCCCGCACAGCCAAGTCCCTACCGCTTGTGCTGAGTTGGTCCCCAAGTGCCCAGGAGTCTGAGGCTGGCTGGGCCACATAAAGATACATAACCTTCGTCAAATAAACAACCAAAGACAATTCTGATACTTAAAACCAAATACTGGGCTCAAGATGCCGAGCATGCTGGGGCCTGGTGGCTGCCTGGTCTCCTTCCGGCGTTACTAGTTCTGAGATACCAGACAGCCTCTCTTCTCACTGCACAAGATCCCCTGGGTATGATGTCACTTACTCAGTTTCTCAAGATGGTAGAAGTCCTTGAACAAAGAGTACACCAATCACTAGAAATGCTTCACAAATAAGCAAATCCTCAACCAAATATGATCCTGGGAGGCCACCGGGAGGAGGCATTGTCCCTATGAGACCTGAACAATGAAAGGAAGACGGTCCTGGGCAGAGTGAACAGCTCGTACGAAGGGCCCGAGGCTGGAGCAAGCGTGCACAGAGAAAAGGTTGACACGCGGAAGGAAGCTGCTGTGTTCTGACAGGCAGTTCACACAGGCCCACTGTAAGGAGCTCGGGGTTTACAGCATGGTTGATGGGAGGCGCCTACAGGCCTTATCAGTGGAGAAACATGCTAAGTTTCTGGATAAGTGCTTGCATTTATGTATTTAAAAGAGCTCCTTGACTGCTACATGGAGCAGAGATTGTAAGAGGACAAAGGTAGAGACACAGGTAGGAGGCACTGCTGTAGTGTAGGCCAGGACTCAGTCAACACGACTGCTGAATCACCTGTTTTTTAGCAAATTTTGTTAAGCCAGGGATAATGGTGCACACCGATAATCTTAGCATATTGAGGCTGAGGCAGTAGGATTGCAAGTTTGGCCCACGCTGGACAACTCAGTAACTTAGTAAGAGCCTGTCTCACCTAGAATAGCAAAGGCAATTCTGGGCAACAAAGGCAAGGCGGGAGACATCACAATCCCTGACTTCAAATTATACTACAAAGCTACTGTGATAAAAACAGCATGGTACTGGCAAAAAACCAGACCTGAGGATCAATGGAACAGATTAGAAGATGCAGAAACAACTCCAGACATACTAAGCCACCTTATCTTTGACAAAGGTGCCAAACACATTCTCTGGAAGAAAGATAGCCTCTTTAATAAATGGTGCTGGAAATGGCTTTCTATATGCCGAAGATTAAAATTAGATCCGTATCTTTCAACATGCACTAAACTAAAATCAAAATGGATCAAAGATCTAAATATTAAAACAAACATTAAATCTGCTGGAAGAGAAAATAGGTAGAACTCTTGAAGACACTGCCACAGGCAAAGACTTATGAACAAAACTACCACTAAGAATCAACAACTGGGATCTCATCTTATTAAAAAGCTTTTGCACAGCAAGAGAAACCACCAACAGAGTGAAGACACAACCCACAGAGTGAGAAAAAATTTTTGCCAGCTGTTCTTCAAAGGACTAATATCTAGTATAAAGAACTCAAAAAAACCCAGAACCCCCAAATTTCAAGGCCCAATCCAAAAATGTGCACCTAAAATGAATAGACACTTCTCAGATGAAGAAGTAGAAACAGCAAATAGATACATGAAAAAATGTTCAACCTCACTGTCATTCGAAAGATGCAAATTAAAACAACACTGAGATTCCATCTCACTTCAGAAAGAATGGCTATTATCAAGAAATAAACCAATAACAAATGCTGATGGGGCTGTGGGGAAAAAGGAACACTTCTCCACTGTTGGTGGAGTGTAGACTGGTACAACCTCTATGGAAATCAGTGTGGAGAATCCTCAAAAAACTAGGACTAGAGGTCCCATCTGACCCAGCTATTCTCCTTCTTGGTATCTTCCTGAAAGAATTAAAAGCACTACAGTGACATATGTACACCCATGTTCATAGCGGTACAGTTTGTAATAGCTAAATCTTGGAAACAGCCCAAACGCCCATCAACTGGTGAATGGATAAAGAAGATGTGGGTTTTTTTTTTGTGTGTGTGTGTGTGGGTACCGGGGGTTGAACTCAGGACCTCGCGTGCCAGTAGGCGCCCATGCCGCTGAGCGATATCACTGGCCCTTTATTCTTATGTGGTTACCGGGAGTCGAACTCAGGACCTCATGCTTGCCAGGCAGGCACTTATACCGCTGAGCTATCTCACCGGCCCATGAAGATGTGATTTTTTAATACAACAGAGCACTACTCTGCCATAAAGAAGGATGTGCTCAAGACATTTCTAGGTAAATGCATGCACCTTGAGACCATACTCAGGTGAAATAAATCACACACACGTGTAAATACTGCATTGTTTCTCTGGTGTGAGAAACTGAAATTGTAAATAAGGACCAAAATGTGTAATAGGTATTGTGAAATAGGAAGAAAATGTTC
The DNA here is from genome assembly GCA_028451465.1 of Erethizon dorsatum. Classification (NCBI taxonomy): domain Eukaryota; kingdom Metazoa; phylum Chordata; class Mammalia; order Rodentia; family Erethizontidae; genus Erethizon; species Erethizon dorsatum. The sequence continues at coordinate 5,573,810 of CM051822.1, forward strand.
AAATGGGGAGGGGGAAGGAGGAAAGAAGGGAAAAGTAAAAAAAAAAAAAAAAAAAAAAAAAAAAAAAAAGAAAAGAAAAGAAAAGAAAAAATGGAAACAAACCTTTTGTACATGGGGAGGGGAGGAAGGGTTGGAGGGAGGGGAGGGGAATGGGGAAAAAAAAGAAACAAGTTATATCATGTACAGGTACAAATTCTCTATGGTGAATGTGATCTTTATGTATATCTAAAATGTACCAATAAAATCTGATTAAAAGGGCTGGTGAGATAGCTCAGTGGCATAAGCGCCTGCCTGGCAAGCGCGAGGTCCTGAGTTTGACTCCCTGTACCCACATACAAAAGAAAAAAGGGCCGGTGATATCGCTCAGCGGCACAAGCGCCTGCTTGCAAGCGCAAGGTCCTGAGTTCGACCCCCAATACCCACAAAAAAAATCTGATTAAAAAAAAAAGAGCCCATCTCAAAATAAAAAAAACAAACCAAACAAGGGCCAGGGACACAGATCTGGGCAATGGATCTGTGAACTAGGTTAACTAGGGTTAGCCTCTAGTGCTGGGAAAATAAGTTTTCTTAGAACATGCTATGGCTTAGATCTAGATGTCCCCCACAAAGCCTCAGGTGCTCATAGGTGGGGCTTTTGAAAGGTGACTGAGTCGTGGGGTGCTGTAATGTTAAATGTGATGTTAGGGCTGGTGATATAGCTCAGAGGCGTAAGCGCCTGCTGGCGCGCGAGGTCCTGAGGTCGACCCCCGGTACCCCAAAAAAATAAAAAAAGATGCAAACGCTGCTCTGAGGACCCAGCCAGCAAAGCAGGTGGATTAAAAAGAATGCTGCAGTGTCTTCTACACCCCAGAGGCCCTTTCATAATGGCACGATAAGCTAGGCAGTCAGTGGCGAGCATAAGGGTTGTCAAGATTACTGGTCCCACACCATGCAGGGCGGCTCCCACCTGTAACCCCAGCACTCTGGAGGGCTGAGGAGGACTGAGTGTTTGAGCTCAGCCTGGGCAACTTTAGTGACTTACTCAGATCTTGTCTCAAAATAAAAAATAAAGTAAAATAAAAAATGGGGTAGAGATGTAGCTCAGTGCAAAGCCCGTGGGTTCAATGCCCAGAACTGCGAAAACAAACACGTGGCTGTGGCTGTAGCTCAGAGCAGAGGCCCTGGAAAATACAAACAAAACAGGCCCAGCCCTCCCAGCACAGAACAGCAAGGGGGAAGGGAGCCATGCTTCTCAGCGGAGTGCTGAACCGCAGACAGCACTGGCATCAAATCGCATGCCCAGACAGACAAGACCCCACACACGTGAGCCACAGTATCCCCACTTCTTTCTGAGGACCCTTCCTGGCTTCCAATTCTTTGCCCTTCTAAGGAAGGGAATGGGAGCTGGGCACAGTGGCACACACCTGTAATCCCAGATAATCCAGAGACTGTGGCAGAAGGGTCACACATCTGAGGCCAGCCTGGGCAATTTAAAGACCTGTCTCAAAATAAAATAAAAAAATTAAAAAGGGCTGGGGACATAGCTCGGGCAGGTCAGTGGTAGAGCGCTTGCCTAGCTTGCACGAGGCCTGGGTTTAATTCCTAGTGCCATAAAAAGGAAGGAAGGCAGGAAGGAGATGAAGTGTGTGACTGCGCCCTCAGGCTCCCTTACAATTCATACAGTAGTGTCATGCTTCTTGATGTCATTTTCCCAAAAGCTGATATTTTATTTTATTTATTTATTTTTTGGGGGTACCGGGGGTCGAACTCAGGACCTCGCGCTTGTGAGCAGGCACTCATGCCATTGAGCTATCTCACCGGCCCCAAAAGTTGGTATTTTAGAAGTTTCATATTAATCCCCTATTTCTACTTTTGATGAAATCAACAAGTATGCTTCTAAAATGTGACTAAGGCTTTCAGATTTGTATTGTTTTAAATTCACACTTGCCTCAGTCATCTATAACTTGTGAAATTTCCAGTGTGAGGGGAGCAGCACGGGATGTTTAAAAGGCGCAGCTCTAAACTCAGTAGAGGGGGCCAGGGATAGAGCTCAGCGGCACGGCACCTGCCAGGCAAGCCCAAGGTCCTGAGTTCCATTCCCGGTACCAAAATAAATAAATAAATAAATGAAGTCAGTAGACTCACAAATGTCAGATATGACATTTAACATTAAACATATAATGATGTTGCAATTTACATTACATTGTACATTAGTATTAGCAAACAATGTTTCTCTATTATGTCCATTTAAGACAAGAAAAACTGACTCAGAGAAACCCAGCGACCTGCCCAAAGTCATCTAACGTCTTAGAAGAGGCAGACACAATATTAAAACCTGGGCCTCTCTGACTCTACAGAGCAGTGATGGTGAACCTTTTAGAGCTTTTAATGATAACAAACGGCTGGCTGCAGCGCGCGTTCCATAGGTTCGCCGCCACTGCTCTAAAGAGTCCAGGTTCCCTAACCACTGGGCTACCTCCCTGTCCTCCTCTGCTTCTTCAAACATCTCAACTCCCGAGGACTCCCAGTCCCTGCAGCTCGGCGCAGCCTCCTGTTCCGAGCAGTAGCTACTCCAGCCTTCGGTTCAGAACGAGCACCTTCAGCCAGAAGATGAGTCACTGAAGCAAGGCCACTCTAGTCCCTTCTGTAAGCATGACCTTGAGGGGACTCTCCTACCACGCAAGGCGCTTTCCCCATTGTGTGTGCTGGGGGGAGACAAATGGGTTATCTCACTCCCTGCACTATTTTCAGCACAGTGATAGATGAAAAGTAAACCAACGCCACAGACATTCAGCCTCTGCTGCCCCTACTCAGCAGAGATGTGGGGGATGGGAGCACTGTCCCAGGAACAGGAGTCCTGTCTTTTCCAGCCAGCAAGTCCAACATGTGACCTTGGGTAAGCCCTTCAGGGCCCTGTCGCGTGGCACCTGTAAAACACAGGGCAGACTGAGCCCATTTCCCAAAGAGACATGTGCTGGCGATTCCGCGAGGAGCACAGATCAGTGTTTGAGAACTTAACACCTTGTCTTTGTAACTTTTTTTTTTTTTTTTTTGGTCTTAAAACATGAAGTGAAAAGCATACCGAGGGTATATTGATATGGCAAAACTCCTGAAGGGAGAATATGGATTTCATGAAGTGGCTCACCTTACAGATTCCAATGGGAAGCTGTGACAACCTCTACAACTTACAGTCTTAGGACTTCACCATTAAAGCGAGCTACAGTTGATTCCCAGGGACGCAGCAAACAGAGCGTCACGCTACCATCAGGGCACAGAAGCCAAGCCTGCATCCCTGCAACCTGGGCTCTGCGGCCACCAGGGCTACCCTGCCCGGAAGAATGCAAATGCGCAGGTTGGACCAAGCAGCCCCTGCTTCCCAAGGCTGGAGGAAATGGTATGTGCCAGGGCAGGACAGCCCAGTGTGGCTAGGAGTGAGTCCTAGAGAGAGGGCCCAGAGTCATGGTGCCAGAGCCAAGCCCTACTCTCCCGTCCCACTCCCATTAATGTCACAAAAGACAGCAGATCAGATTCATCGAGCACTTACTAAATGCCTGCCAGTGCCCTCGTTTAATCTTCAGTGACCTTACAAAGTAGCTGCTGCTCTCTTTACTATGGGATTTGGAGCTGGTCCACCTGGCCCTGTATCCATGGGGATACAAGGTAACAAATAGCACCCAGCACCACCCTGGACACAAAGTAAGGAATCATGAAGGTCTGCAACTGTAACCTTTTACTGAAGTTTAATAATGATACAGAAAAGTACACACACCTTAAATTTATAGCTCAGTGTATCTTCACAAACTAAAATGCCTACATAACTGGCAGCCAGATGGAAAAACAGAATATCCGGATGGGGTATATCTCAGTGGCAGACCTGGCAGAGTATGCACTTGGCACTGTTGAGGCCCTGGGTTCCAGCCCAGCATGGGAGGGAGGGAAGGAGACAGAAAGTTACCAGCATGCCAGAAGCTTGCCTCAGGCTCCCTTCAGTAGGCACTCCCCACTCCCCACCACGACCCCCACCCATAAAGGCAGAGACCTACATTAGCTACTGTTGTTTATTATTTATGGATACTCTCTCTAAATTGCCCAGGCTGGCCTACAACCAAGATCCTCCTGCCTCAGCCTCCAGAGTGGCTGGGATTATAGGTGTACACCACTTCTCCAGTTTAGCTATTGTTTTTAAATTACCACCAGCACTGATTTCCCCCTTTTTTTTTGAGACAGGGTCTTACTATGTAGCCCAGGCTGGCCTCAAACTCATGGGGATTCTCCTGCCTCAGCCTCCTGAGTACAGGGATTACAGGTGTGCACCACCACACCCGGCCTGATTTCCATTTTAAAGATAAGAAAACTGAAGCTTAACAAAATTAAATTACTTGTCCAAGTCACCATGCTAGTTAAGTAGCAGAACAGAATTTGACTGACCGCGAAGCCTGGATTCAAAGTCAGCCACTTCACAATATTGCTATCCCTTGGGGACTTTGGGACCATCAAATGAAGAGAACGGATGTAAGAATCCTTGCCTGGCACCCAGCACAACACAGGCGCCCTGAATGGTAGCTATTGTCTACAGCGGCCGGGCCCTGCCCATCCTACCCTATTTACTGGCATAAATCAGAACAAGCAATCCCATGATGATGGAGACCCAACTAACCCAGCAAGGGAACCACTCTCGACATGCGGAAGACGTGGGTCCAAGAACCACTGCATGCACAGAATTAACTGCACATGTGCCTTTTTTGAGAAAATTGCTTTATTTCCCTTTGTCTCGTTATTTTCAAGTATGAAGTAAGAATCACAGGCCTTGCTCTGGTGCCTGTGAGGACGAATCTAACTCCACAATAAGATGGAACAGCTACAGAGCGGTCTGAGTCTTCGCACTGGCCCAGCACCCAGTGCCAGGCCAGACCTGGTGGCTCCTCAAATAGCGGAAAGCGATGTGAACTGCACTACTACTTCTCCCAACACCACTCAGCCTTGCAAGTGATTTGTCTCAACCCACTACTGGAACAAAAGTACAGTTCATAACTCCAAAAGTGGTAACAGCTATTCTTCCCAATCTTTATAATAAAATTCCAAATGTGAAACATTCTCAATTGGAATGATCCTAAGGTAAAGCAACAAATAAAAGGGCTGCACGGAACACAGGGCAGAGGGAGTTTGAACACACATCCAATATAACTCAGCAGGAAGCAAAAGAACCACAATGATATGGTCAAAAATTTTTTCAATTCCAGCTAGACAGAAGCTCTGAATGTTCATGGATTTGGGACTGCTGAGAGTGTCTAACACATCCCCTAAAGTGTTGCCTCTGTGTGTGTGTGTGTGTGTGTGTCTTAATACAACCGGGCCCAGGGCTTACATATGCTAGGTAAGTGCTCTACCACCCATCTACATCCCTAGCTACATACTCTGAAGTTTGAGTCATAGAGTATGACTTGGTTCCATGAAAAGAGGGCACAGTGTCACGTAACTTCAGCATATTTACAATACGCACCTTCCAACCACGCAGGAGTTAGTGCACATAACCTATTAAACATGCCGAGAGGCGCTGCAGTAAAGTGGCCAATTCAACTTTACCCCTGTATGTCCTAAACTTATTTGCCCACTAACTTTTCCATAGATGATCTAGTAATTAACAGCCTGTACTGAAACCTGTATGGACAACCTAGCTCAAGGTCCTGCAACTACTCGCAAGACTCAGACGCCCTAAGCAACCATCCAGAGTTCTTTCCATCAGAAATTTCAGGGAAAAAGGAAAGACGGTGGGCTCGCAATCTGGAAAGGGATCAGCAGTCCATCAGGAATCTCGACAGGTGTGAAAGAGTCGTAAAGCCCGGGAGTGAAGGCAACTCAGAGCCGAAGCCCGTGGGAAGATAAGGCAGCTACTCAGCTCCTGCTGATGACTGCCATGCAGGATGTAAGAGCAAAGAGGTCAGATCTTTTCTAGAGAAGCTAAAAGCTCAATTTTTACACAAAATCACTCTCATTGATAAGTATCGGTATCGTGTGTGTCGAACAAAGCAAGCCTCCCATGTAAATCTCTAGCCCATGGGCCCCTAGTGAGAGAACTGTGATCTAGGCATCTACGAGATAACCGAAGCCTCAGAAGAAAGCGAAGGCTGACGGCACACCTGGACTCTCAGATTGAGTGAAGTCTCGGTGGAAGACGAGACAAGTCTCAGAAGCATTCGGCAAATGGAGCTCCTTTACCCTCTACTTCTCAATACCATTAAGCTCAGCACCTCCATTAACGCGCAGTGACACAACCAGGCTCCGTGACATCACCCCCACTCTTCAAGGAGGACTTGTTCTTTGCAGGGCACTTTACTGGGTCCCATCAAAGCAGAGTTACGGAGCGGTCCGTGGATTGCGTGCAGATGCTGGTTTCCCGAGAAAGCTAATGCGTGCACAGGCAGGAGTCAAGTGACCTGCAATGTGCCTACTTGAGCAAGTCAACCAGTGCACTGTCTACAAGACAGTCTCGATGGCATACAACTAAAATCTCTTGCGCATCCAGCACACCAGGTTGTGCCATGAGTCAAAACCATGCGCATATTAAATGGGCAAAGGCAGAACCTCTCAAGGTGTAGCCAACAGCCAAAGAATGGCGCTTGTTCTCTTAATGGCAGATGTACACTGTTCTCTTAAAGGAAATCCAATGCTGGTAGAAGAGTCAGCATCTTAAAGCACTAACTAATTAGCCCAAAGCATAAGGATATGTTCCGATTATCCACTGCTCAGGCTCAAAGTGGGAAACGGCAGCACTGAGAAGCACTTCTAGAGGACTGCGAATTTCTGAGGCAACACATCATTCAACACCTCCCCCAAAAAAGGTATGAGTAAAAACTAAGTTCCAAGCCTAAAAAGTCAACAAAACATTACTTCCATTGGTTTTACAATGGCTTGGTCACAGTCATTTGGGTGCAGGGCCACCATGATACTGCACTCTATACAACAGAATACTCCAGTTGCGTGATGCGGAGGGGCACTGCCTGGGTCCAGACCAAAACAGGAGCTTAAAGTCCTTAAAGAGCATTAGCAAAGCCAGGCATGGCTCTAGCAGACCAAGGTAGGAGGACTGTCAGTTCAAGCTCAGCCTGGGCAACTTAGCAACTTAGTGAGACCCTGCCTCAAAAATAAATAAGCAAATAAATAAATGGGCTAGGGAATATGATTAAGTGTGAAGGCTCTGGGTTCAATCCCTAGTTCCACACACACACACACACACAAATAGTACTAGCAATCTGGCAAGAGAACCTCTTATCTTTTGATGACACCTGACGGACAGCTGGTCCAGCCCATGGAAGGTTCCCGGGAATCTGTAACATGGTGGTAGCACATTACTCTGTTTACATGTGATTGGTTGGACTCAACGACAGGTGCTACTAAACTATTGGTAGACTTCCTGGGGAAACTGAAAAAAGATAAAACAGACTTGTATCTGCTGGCCCATAATCTCAGCGAGGTCCCTTGTGACTTAAGATAACAGCACATAGGTACACGGTATGACCACGGAACAAGATGACGCTCCATAGCTCTGAACCCACATCCCATCTTTATTAGGATCCTCCCTTCTCTAAACTAGCTCAAGAGACATTTTATTTGTGCTAACCAATGACTCAGAAGAACTAGCCGCGACGTTTCTAAATACCCAGTTTTAGATCCGCATCAACAGGACTGAATCCGATCACAATTCTTCAGAATGGATGTGAATTACCCATTGGTGTTAAACACTATTAATTCACAGGCCCTCCCCTACTGGGAAAAAATTTGAATTTCATATGACATCTTCAGAGACTCTCTTTTGATCTAAGAATACGATGCCCAAAGAAACGAACAGCAACCACTGGTTCACGTTGTTAGGAAGAGTCCAAAGGATACATGAGGAGGCTTCAAGATGCCAGAACGGAAGCTCAGTGGATTAGAAGCTGGATTCTCCATACCAGACTTAGCAGAAACGGCAGACAACAAATTCCAGCAGGACCAACTCACTCTATTACGATTTGCCAGAAAAACTGAGTACAAGACAGCTTACAAACAAACTCCAACAGACTTCCCAGGAGGCTCTTTACAGACTGTCACTGGTATTTATGAGTACAGATAAGTGGGAGGAGGGATGCTCTGCAGTCATTTAAATAAGGAAATATACTGTCTTATTTTCATTTACTAGGGGAGAAAAAAAAATCACAACTCTGCAACATGCTGTGTATTCAATGGTGAAGGAGAACCATGACCATCCAGTTGCCCCAATAATATGAAAGCCTTTGGTAAGCTTTACTACAAGCACGCAATATTACAGATTTCTAACATGCAATCCTTGCCCAATACAAATCTATAAAGTAAACCTAAAATTACCCACAAACCTGTTTCTCCTTTAGTTTTTTTTTTTTTTTTTTAATATGCGGGTACCGGGAGTCGAATTCAGGACCTCGCACTTGCCAGGCAGGCGCCTATGCCGCTGAGCGATATCACCGGCCCTCCTTCAGTTTTTAAATGCTATCAAATCCTTGGAGACAGTAAGGACCTTCAGCTGTTAAATTCAGAAGGAATACAGTTACAGCCGTGGCTCCAACGGGCTTATTACTGCTCCAGTCAATGGTGCACCTCACAGCTGAGAACAAATCCAATGAAGTTTTCACTGCTAGGAGTCAACACCACTGCTTCAACAATCCACATCAGGTCAGCATTTAACCAGAGGGTCTCCCTCTTGAGCAGGTGGTCCAAAAATACGAGTTCAACCACCGGCTCAAGAAAAGCACAAAGTCTTCGCAATGGTTCAAAATTCATTTAATGTTCAACTACGGGCCTCCTGTAAACTGAGGGTCTGAGCTCTTTTAAGACAGTAACTATAACTCTTCCTGGATACAGAAGGCCAACAAGTTGACTGTCACACATCACAGAGAGTGAAAACCATTGCATTATCAGTAGCCAGTGAGAAACAAGGTTCAGGATCCTGTACTGTGGAGGACAGCACAGTAATGTCCCAGCAAGCAGAATGGTGGAAAGGGAGCTGGATGGCACGTTCATCCATTACAGCCAGCTGGTTGCTCTGAAGTCTAAGTAAGACGGACACTCACTACTGTATTGGTTGACACCTAAGCAACAAGTGACAATTCATCAGTCAAAATTTTAGGTAGAAGCGGTTTAGAAAGTTCTGGGATCCAATGTGATGTCTACAGGAGCATCAGTATTAACATGAAAAGTCCATGTCCGGGAACCAGGTGGAATTCCCTCCCTTGGCATACTGGAAAGAGATGGGAAGACCACATCTTCAAGCGCCCAAGTGGAAACCTTCTTCTAATACAACGAGTCCTGCAGCTTTCTGTTAGGAATCAAGCAGTCATTATTTACAGACCAATTTTTAAAGCATCAGTGCTTATAATTATTTAGGAAGAGATGATGAAGACACGCAAAAGAAGCAGTTTAAGTTTTAAGGCTAACTTGTAAGTTTTAGACACAATACATGGTCTGTTCTAAGCATCATGCCAGAAACCAGAGAGCACTTTCGGCAGGCCCTGTATTTTCTCCAGGGAAGCTTGTAACCTCTTAAGAACCAATTTACACCTGACGAAAGTGCACGACACTGTCAGATGGTAAAGTTTCGCCGTCTGCATGAGTCCATATCGCATCCTCTCCAGTAGAGGAAAACTACTGCCATGAATGACTTCTACTTCTTGGGGACGATCCTCTTTAACACCACTCTCTAAAGCGTATCCTCAAATATAAAATATCCTAGATTTTCTTCCACTTCACCCTCGAAACAGAGAAAGTCCGAAGACGGGTGTTTTCTAAGGTTTAACAACCTACTTACTGGGCGTGAAACAGCTGCCTTACGTCTACACCCGGCTGCTCACCACGAGCTCCCCAACGCCCTCGCGAACCCCTGAAATCCGCGCTGGCTGCCCTGTGTCTCCGTCCAGCCTGGGCACGGGGACGCCAAGGGGCAAGCGCTGTGGGCAAACTGTACCCCGGCGGCTTCAGGCACCTGGAGACCCGCCCGACCGGCCGGGCCTGGGCCTCGCGGCAGCGCTCCATCCCGGCGGCAGCAGCCCCGCAGACACCCGGGCTCGCTCAGGCGTCGGCTCTGACTGCCTCCCGCCCCCAGCCAGGCCCGACCTCCTCCTCCGGGCCCGACCCCGCCTCGGCCTCTCGCGCTCCCGCCAGCCGGCTGCGGCCGTACCTGCCGGACCCGGTGCAGAGCGTCCACAAAACCTTCGGCTTTCATGCCCACCGGAGCGCTCTGCCCCTGTACCAGCTCCGCCATTACCACCGCCACCTCCGCCGCCGCCACCGCCGCCGCTCGGCTCCCGGGTCCGGCCTCCAGCTCCGCTCGGGGACCCGTAGCCGGAAGGGGAAAGTCTCCGCACTTCCGGCGGAAGAGACGCTGGGACGCTCGCAGCGAGAGGAGCCGCGTCCAGGGGCGGGGGCAGGGCGAGAGGCCTGCGTCCGACCGGAAGTAGGGGCGGGGCTGCAGCCCGAGGGGCGGGGCTGCAGCGCGGGGGGCGGGCCCAGAGCTCTAGGCGATGGTCGGCGTTGAGGGTCACGACCCAAGCTTGGCGCAGGTGCGTTGGTGCAGGTTGGTCGGTGATGTAGCGCCTGGCGCTTGAGACTCGATGTGCCCGACGGGTACCCGATTGTCTTAAGTTTGGGGCTTAAGTGGAGAGACGTAGCTTTTCCAGGACAGCCCCGCCCAGCCGTCAGGGTTCTCTGAAGGCCTGACCCTTGACAGCCCCGCCCTGGGATGGCCGCTGGGCTAGGATGTTGGGACAAAGCGCCTTGATAATGGCCCCGTGAGGACCAGAGTGCGACGTGGAGGGCCAGGAGCAGCACCACAGAATGTTAGTGCAGGGAGTCCCGGGCCCCAGGCCAGGTAACCTGTTTGCGGGAGGACGGGCAGCACCACTTCTGGCCGGAGTTGCTTGGTGACATCGCTCAGGAAAGACCAGCGTGGTGTCCGCTTACACATTCTTTCAGAACTCTGGGACTTGGGGGCGGGGCGGGGGGGCAGGAAATACCACAGGACCATCATTGCTTCCCTGCCTGCAGTGAGTCCAAAGCCTATTGCAAGAGAGCTTCTTGGAATGCTTACGAAATTTCAAACATTTTTAATGGTAGTGACGAGGTACAGATTTTCCAAAGCAAGGAAATAGTCTTAGTATTGGAAGATACTTGAGCCTGTGGGATGCCCCATCTTATAAATGAGCAAACGAACCCCCCCAAATTAGCAGAGCTTAGTGGATTCGACACACATCTTATTAGTGGCCAGGTCCAAGTTGGGCTCCCTCTGTTTGAATTAGCACGCTTGTCCTCCTATCTAATATTCCCCAAGCCCTGTGGTGCGAAGGAGTTGGATTTAATGGAGAACCATGCTGCCAGCCTTATGCCCGTCTTGAAGTTATTATGAAGCAGGAAGAGCGCCAAGAAAAGGAAGTAAATAAAATCCAACACGACTTCACTTAATAACGCTCCCTCCCCTCACCATGTCCATGTGCTGAGAAATCTTTGTGTTTCAGAAAGAAATATGACTGGCCAGTAGTCGAAGCATTGGTTGAGACAGTTTGTTAATGATTTCACTGCTAGGTTGTGAACTCCTTTGGAGCAGAGACTCTGATTTTTAGAGTTTGGCACACAGTAGGTGCTTAGGAAACTTCTTTTGAATTGAGTAATGTCAAATTGGAATAATTCCTGGATTATGACAAAATAAAAGAATTTGGCAAAATCGCAGGATTGGAGATGATCACTTTCCAACAAAATGTTTCAGCCCGAATAGGAAAGCATGTAGTTGGCAGAGTGGTGGCTGTTGCTGAGTGCTGTCTTGTTGCCCAGCCTGAGTGTTGAGTGTTTTAACTTTGCTGTGCTTGTAAAAATGAACAATTTGGCATCAGCTTTCATGAACAGGGATGGTTTTACTGACCCAACTTCACAGAGAGTTCTGTTTTGATTTTTTTTTTTTTTTTTTTTTTTTTTTGTGGGTACCGGGAGTCGACCTCAGGACCTCGCGCTTGCCAGGCAGGCGCTTATGCCACTGAGCCATCTCACCAGCCCCCTGTTTTGAATTTTTAAACAAATATCTGTGAGGGGAGCAGGTTGATTCATCCATATTCCAGCTGGCTCCCCCTTTGAGTATGAATCAGGTTCTGGTTCCCCCTGTTTTTTCCTTTCAGTCATTTATATCTCATGGCACACAGGAGTATGATGACCCAGACCTGGTCAGGTCCACCGTTATATACTCCGGTATCCTGACTTCATCATTTTAGCTCTTATCACAACTGCTTTTACATCTTTGTGTAATTACTTGTTTCTTGACTGTCTTTTCCACAATCTCTACTAAGACAGACTATGTTTGCCTCATTTGTTTCTCTCTCTAGCACTCAGCACAATGCCTGACATTTGATTGGCTCTCAATACTTGGAAAATGAATCCATGAGAATGATTTTGCCCAAAGAAGACAGGGAAAGATTCTCAGAGTTAAAAAAAAAAAAAATCCATATACTGTGGTCGTGACTAGATTTACATATGAAATTGTCAGCCAAATAAACTATCCCTCCCTGAGATTTGGAGATCTGTTACTGGTCACATTGAAATGCTTCATTCTTAAATATTAGCAACCAAAGACCACACTAAATGAAATTGCATCAAAGGGAGAGTCTAGATTATGCTACAAGTAACCAACCTTGAAATCACAGGGTCACAATATAGATAATTTCTCACTCATGCTCCATAACCAGGGCCAGAAGGTTGTGTCCTATTACATGTCGCCTTTGCTAATTAACCAAGGCCAAGGGGCAGCCTCTGTCTGGGACTAAGCTTCAGCAAGGCAGAGAGAAGAGAATGGCAAAGCACAAACTGGCTTTTATAGCTTCTGCCACAAGTGATAGGCACTAATTTTGTTCAGATCTCATTGGCCCCAAAAAAATTACATGGCCAAGCCTGATGTTAACGGGATGCAGAAGGCTGAAGACCAAACTGGCTTTTAAAGCTTTTGCGTAGAAATGACATATGGTACTTCTGCTCGCATTTAATTGGCTAATAATACAAATGGCTTTTGGATGAAAAGCCCAATTTATCTTTTTCTTCCATGGATGGCACTTTCAGTGTTTATCTAATAAGAGAATTGCCTAGGCCAAGGTCACAGAGCTTTTCTCCTGTGGTTTCTACTAGAAGTTTTATAGCTGTAGGATTTACATTTACGTCGAGTCCATTTTGAGTTCATTTTCGCATAATATGTGAAGGATTGGTCAAGATTTGTTTGGTTTTTGTAAGAATGTCCAATTGTTTCTGTACCAGTTGAAAAGGGACTAACGTTTCTCCATTGAATTGGCTTTATGTCTTTTTATAAACAAAACAAAAACAAAAAACAACAATTAACCATATAAACGTAGACCTTGTTTCTGAACTCTGTTGACAGATGTGCCTGTATTTTTATTCACACCAACTATCTTGATAAAACCACTACTATTAAACCACCTGTGGCGTTATAGTAAATCTTTTTTTTATGTGGGTACCGGGAGTCGAACTCAGGACCTCGCACTTGCCAGCAAGCACTTGTGCCGCTGAGCGACCTCACCGGCCCCTGGAGTAAATCTTAAAATCCAGTAATGTAAGTCCTTCAGCTTTGTTCTTATTCAAAATCTTTGTGACTATTTAAGTTCCCTTGTCCTAGCATATACATTTTAGAATTAGCTTGTTACTATGTATAGAAAAATTCATTGGGATTTTGTCTGAGATCATGTTTAATCTATAGATCCATTTGGGGAAAATTGACATCTTAGTAACAGGAGTCTTCTAGCCATTAACAGTGAGTATTGCTAGGTGTGATAAAAAATAGAGTGAATGTTTAATATTTTTTTTCATGTGGGTACCAGGAGTCGACCTCAGGACCTCGTGCTTGCCAGCAAGCTCTTGTACTGCTGAGCGATATCACCGGCCCTTTTTTTTTTCCTTTATGTGGGTTCTGGCAGTTGAACTCAGGACCTTGCACTTGCCAGGCAGGCGCTTATGCTGCTAAGCTATCTCACCAGCCCTGAATATTTAATTTTTAAAAAAGAAGTATACTAAAAGACATACCACCATTAATCCCCCTCAGAACCTTCCTGCTTTGAACAAAATTATCCCATTGTTCATACCACTTTCTGAAGCAGTTCTGGAAGTCCTCTTTCATGAGTGTCTTTAGTGGCACTGTTGTGGCTGCATTGATGTCTTGAATTGATTCAAAATATTGACCTTTTATGGTTATTTTGGCTTTGGGGAAGAGTCAGAAGCCACAGGGTGCCAGATCTGGTGAATAAGGTGGATGATGACACAGTGTCATGTTTTTATAACCGCCTTTCCATTAGCTAGAGCTCAGCAGTAGCATTCACAGGATTTTTTTTAAAAAATAGCACCTCGGGGCCGGTGAGATGGCTCAGTGGCGTAAGCGCCTGCCTGGCAAGCGCGAGGTCCTGAGTTCGACTCCCGGTACCCACATATGAAAAAAGGGCCGGTGATATCACTCAGCGGCACGGGCACCTGCTGGCACGCGAGGTCCTGAGGTTGACCCCTGGTACCCACAAAAAAAAAAAAAAAAATAGCACCTCATGAAGACACTCATAAAAGAGAATTTCCAGAACTGCTTTAGAAAGTGGCAAGAATGATGAGATGTGTTCTAAGCAAGAGGAATATTTTGAGGGGGATTAATGGCAATGTATCTTTACTGTAATAAATTTTAAAAAAATTATTCACCATATATTTTGATCACATCATGTATCTCTATTTTGACTTTAATTTCTTTTTTTTTAATTAATTAATTTATTTTTTAAAGACAACAAGTAAACATTCTCATGTATTAACAAACTCAAGCATTAGAGAATGTACAAATACCTTTTGGAGAAAAATATTACTCAGTATAAGATTAAGCCATGTAAAAGCTAGGTAAAAATAGAAGACTAAGGAATGGAAAGTCACAATGAAATTGCATTTTCATACTAGGGAGACAATACGATGTTTACAGGTGTGCATCCGGTTTATTTTGCTTGTGAGTATTTTCTCGAGTTGCATCCATTTACCTATAAAAGTTTCCAGTTTATCTTTCTTTATGGCTGAGTAGTACTCCATTGTATAGAAATACCACATCTTTTTTATCCATTCCTCGGTTAATGGACATTTGGGTTGTTTCCACGATCTAGCTATTACAAATTGTGTTGCTATAAACATGGGTGCACATATATCGCTGTGGTACGATGTTTTTAATTCTTCTGGGAAGATGCCCAGAAGGGGAATAGCTGGGTCAAATGGGACCTCCAATCCCAGTTTTTCGAGGAGTCTCCACACGGATTTCCACAGTAGTTGCACCAGTCGACACTCCCACCAACAGTGGAGAAGGGTTCCCTTTTCCCCACAGCCCCTCCAGCATTTGTTATTAGTTGACTTCTTGATAACAGCCATTCTTTCTGGGGTGAGATGGAATCTCAGTGTTGTTTTAATTTGCATCTCTCGGATGACTAGTGATGTTGAACATTTTTTCATATATTTATTTCCCATTTGTATTTCTTCATCTGAGAAGTGTTTATTCATCTCAGATGCCCATTTTTGGATTGGGTCTTTAAATTTGGGAGGTCTGATTTTTATGAGTTCTTTGTATGTTCTCGATAGTAATCCTTTGTCTGAGGAACAGCTGGCAAACAATTTTTCCCACGTTGTGGGTTGTCTCTTCACTCTGTTGGTTGTTTCTCTTGCTGTGCAAAAGTTTTTTAATAAGATGAGATCCCAGTTGTTGATTCTTTGTGATACTTCTTGTGCGATGGGGGTTTTATTCATAAAGTCTTTGCCTACACCAATGTCTTCAAGAGTTTTACCTATTCTATTTTCCAGGAGATTTAATGTTTCTGTTTTAATATTTAGTTCTTTTATCCATTTTGAACTTAGTTTAGTGCACGGTGAAAGACATGGGTCTAATTTTAATCTTCGGCATGTGTAGAGCCAATTTTTCCAGCATCATTTATTAAAGAGGCTATCTTTCTTCCAGTGAATGTGTTTGGCACCTTTGTCAAAGATAAGGTGGCTTAGTATGTCTGGAGTTGTTTCTGCATCTTCTGTTCTATTCCATTGATCTTCAGGTCTGTTTTTTTGCCAATACCACACAGTTTTTATCACGGTAGCTTTATAGTATAATTTCAAATCAGGGATTGTGATGCCCCCTGCCTTGCTTTTGTTGCCCAGAATTGCCTTTGCTATTCTAGGTCTCTTCTGGTTCCAGATGAATTTTAGGATTGTTTTCTCTAATTCTGTGAGATATGTTGCAGGAATTTTGATCGGAATTGCATTAAATCTGTATAACAGTTTTGGAAGTATGGCCATTTTCACTATATTGGTTCTTCTGAGCCAAGAGCAAGGAATATCTTTCCATTTTCTGATATCCTCTTCAATCTCCTTTTTCAGAGTACTGTAGTTTTCAGTGTAGAGGTCTTTTACTTCCTTTGTGAGATTGATTCCTAGGTATTTCATTTTTTTAGATGTGATTGTGAAAGGTGTTGTTTCCCTAATTTCTCTCTCAGTGAGTTTGTTATTGGTGTACAGGAAGGCTATTGAGTTTTGAGTATTGACTTTGTATCCAGCTACACTACTGAACTTGCTTATTAAATCTAGCAATTTTTTAGTGGAGTTTTTGGGGTCTTCTACGTAGAGTATCATGTCATCTGCAAATAATGATAATTTAACTTCTTCCTTTCCAATCATAATTCCTTTTATTTCTTTCTCTTGTCTAATTGCTCTGGCTAAAGTTTCCAGGACTATGTTGAATAAGAGTGGGGACAGTGGACATCCTTGTCTTGTTCCTGATTTTAGAGAGAAGGCTTTCAGTTTTTGTCCATTTAGTATGATATTGGCTGTTGGTTTGTCATAGATAGCTTTTATCAGATTGAGATAAAGACCATCTATTCCAATTTTCTGTAGGGTTTTTATCATGAAAAGGTGCTGGACTTTGTCAAAAGCTTTTTCTGCATCTATTGAGATGATCATATGATTTTTGTCCTTGGTTCTGTTAATATGGTGTATTACATTTATTGATTTACGTATGTTGAACCATCCCTGCATCCCTGGGATGAATCCAACTTGGTCATGGTGTATAATCTTCTTGATGATTTGTTGGATTCTGTTTGCCAGTATCTTATTGAGGATTTTTGCATCTATGTTCATTAGGGAGATTGGTCTGTAGTTCTCTTTCTTAGTTGGATCCTTCTCTGGTTTTGGTATCAGGGTAATGCTTGCTTCCAGGAATGAATTTGGGAGTATTGCTTCCCTTTCAATTTCATTAAAGAGTTTGAGAAGTAGTGGCGTTAAGTCTTCTCTAAATTTCTTGTAGAATTCGGCAGTGAATCCATCGGGGCCTGGGCTTTTCTTTGTTGGGAAGTTTTTAATTACATCTTTGATTTCATTGATTGTTATTGGTTTATTTAGGATTTTTATATCTTCTTGGTTGAGCTTTGGTAATTCATATGTATCTAGGAATCTGTCCACTTCTGCATTTTCCATCTTATTAGAATACAGGTTTTCAAAGTAGGTATAGACGATCTTCTGGATTTCTGCAGGGTCCGTTGTGATATCACCCTTTTCATTCTTAATTGTGTGGATTTGAGTACTTTCTTTCCTTTTTTTAATAAGGTTGGATAAGGGTTTGTCGATTTTATTTAATCTTTCAAAGAACCAACTCTTTGATTCGTTGATTCTTTGTATTGTTTTTTTAGTCTCCAATACGTTAATTTCTGCTCTGATCTTTATAATTTCCTCTCTTGTACGAGCTTTTGGCTTAGCCTGCTCTTCTTTTTCTAGAAGTTTGAGGTTCACCATTAGGTTGTTTATTTGTGTTTGCTCTGTTTTCCTGATATAGGAATTTAATGCTATGAATTTCCCTCTTAGGACTGCTTTCACTGTATCCCATAAGTTCCGGTATGTTGTACTGTTGTTATCATTCAGTTGCAGAAACTGTCTAATTGCTTCTTTAATTTCATCTGTGACCCATTGGTTGTTCAGTAGGGTGCTATTTAATTTCCATGTGTTTAGCAAATTCTTGTGTTTTATTTTGCCATTGATTTCCAATTTCATTGCACTATGGTCTGATAATATACATGGGATAATTTCAATTCCTTTGCATTTACTTAAGCAGGTTCTATGAGCTAGTATGTGGTCTATTTTGGAGAATGTCCCATGTGCAGCTGAGAAGAATGTGTATTCTGATGTTGTGGGGTGGAACACTCTGTAGACATCTACTAAGTCCATTTGTTGCAAAGTTTGGTTCAGTTGTAATATTTCATTGTTGATTTTTTGTCTAGTTGATCTGTCTTTTTGTGACAGTGGAGTATTGAGATCCCCCAATACAATTGTATTAGTGGTTATTTGATTTTTCATGTCCATTAATATTTGTTTTATATAGTTGGGTGCACTGGTATTTGTTGCATATATATTTATGATTGTTATCTCTTCCTCTTGGATTGTTCGCTTTACAAGGATGTAGTGACCTTCTTTATCTCTATGAATCATTCTTGGCTTGAAATTCATTTTGTCTGTGAAAAGAATAGCTAACCCTGCTTTTTTCTGGGTTCCTGTCGCATGGAGTATTGTTTTCCATCCTTTGACTTTCAGTCTATGAATTTCTTTTTGAATTAAATGTGTTTCTTGTATACAGCATATTGTTGGATCTTGCTTCTTGATCCAATTCGCCAGTCTGTGCCTTTTGATTGGTGAATTGAGACCATTAACATTAATGGTTAAAACTGAAATGTATTGACTTATCCTTGTCATGTTATTTTCTTGTTGGCTCTCCCTCTTTTAATTTTTGTTTTCCCTCCCTCTCTTTAATCATTTGCTCTGCCTGGTGGATTCCTTCTGTTGGGGTTTCTGAAGTTGTAGTCCTTGTTATCCCTTTCTAGAATGTCCTTCAAAACATTTTGGAGTGCTGGTTTGGTGGTTATAAATTTTCTCAGATGTTCTTTGTCATGGAAGTATTTTACTTCTCCATCAGTTTTGAAGGATAGTTTTGCGGGGTACATCAATCTAGGTTGAAGATTACTTTCCTTTAGAACTTGAAATACATCATTCCAAGCTCTTCTTGACTTGAGGGTTTGTGCTGAAAAGTCCGCTGTGATTCTGGTGGGCTTTCCTTTATAGGTGATTTGTCTCTTTTCTCTAACAGCTTTTAACATTCTACTCTTATGTTGAATTTCTGGAATCTTGACTATGATATGCCTGGCTGAAGATTTTTTTTTGATCATGGCTAATTGGAGTTCTATAAGCCTCACTTATCTGAACGTCAAATTCTTTTTCTGTACCAGAGAAATTTTCTGTGCTAATGTCTGTGAACAGTGTTCTGATGTCGTTTATGCTATCTCCTGCTTTTTCATTGACTCCAATCAATCTTAAGTTATTCTTCTTTACGTCATCTAGTAGCTGCTGGATTGATTTTTCATTGTCCCTTGCTGTTTTTAAGAATTCTTTCTTTTCGTGATTACTAATTGCAAGCCTGTCTTCTATATCTGAGATCCTGTCCTCACATTGGCTTAATCTGCTACAAATACTTTTAATGGAATTTTTGTTCTCCTGGATATCTGCTTGAATCTGCTTTATGGATTCCATTTCTTTCCTATGCTGAGCATTCATGGCTTCCATCATTTTCTTAAGCTCGTCTATTTTTTTGTCTGTGTCTGCTCTAGCGTCCTTAAGCATGGTCTTCATTGTGGACATTATCTCTGCAGTTATCTGAGAAATTATTTCTGATTTAAATTTTTCCAGAGCCTCATTCAACTGCTTTATTGTTACCACTTCAGAGATGTCAGGTGGGTGGCTTTCGGTTTGTCCCACCTCACTGCCCCCTGGGTTTGCCTTTGGTGAACTGGATGTGTGGGGTTGCATCTTGTTTAAGTGTCGTCTCATTTTCTTTTCTTTCTTCAGTTTAATTCCTGGGATGCTGTTTGTAAATTGCCTATGATAGGTTGCTTTATTGCTAGTATTTCAAACTCTTAGGAGATTCTTGGAATACCAGGAAGAAAAGCGCCAGTCAGTGTGTCCCTCTCGGCCGGTGCTTCTCTGTACCGCAGCGTCTCGCGTTACTCCACGGAGGTCCCCACTGGAGCCGTGGATGGAGTGGCGGCCGCCCCGAGTTCTCAGCTCAGCTGCTGCCCCCCCCACAATGGCGCCTGGCTAGTGCCTCTCATGTGCCTGACGGTTGAGCGTTAGCACTCACCGCCAGTTAGTGTGTCCTTCACAGCCGCTGCTTCTCTGTACTGTGGTGTCTCGCGTTCCTCCGCAGAGGTCCCTGCTGGAGCCGTGGATGGAGCAGCACCGCCCTGAGTTTCAAGTTCAGCTGCTGCCCCCCCCACAATGGCGCCCGGCTGGTCGCTCTCTCGCGCGGGACGGCTGGGCGTCAGCACTCACTGCCAGTCAGTGTGTCCTTCACGGCCGCTGCTTCTCTGCACCCCGCTTCTCGCGTTCCTCCGCGGAGGCCCCTGGGGGCACCGGCAGTCACCGTGTGTCTGCAGATTTGAACCGCTTTAGTCGCGTCGGGATTCCCGACACAGGAAATGGCGCCGGAGGCCACCTCCTTCTTCTTTGTTGCAGTTTCTCTCTTCACTTTCTCCGTGGGCCCCAAACTGCGCTTCAGATCTTTCCTGGGTCCATGGGAGCCACTTCCCTCTTTCTTGTCCTCCTCCAGTCATTATATTCCAGTGTCCGGATGGCGACTTTTGGAGAGGTTCACTGTCTGCTTCTTACAGATCCGCCATCTTTTTCTTGACTTTAATTTCTTGTTCAGTGTTTAGCACATGTATCTTACACATAGTTTAAATTTACGTCCAAATATTTCATGGTATCGGTGCTATTGTAAATGGTACTTTAAATTTTTTGATTTGTAATTGTTCAAGGCTGCTACATAGAAGTTAATTTATGTGTATATTGAATGTTTATCCTTAAACCCTGCTAAACTTACTTATCAGTTCTATTGGCTTTGGGGGAGGGGCAAATTTCCTGAGATTCTGTACATGGACCATCATGTTATCTGTAAACAGAAGCATTTTATTTCTTCCTAATACATATTTCTTTTATTTTTCTTCCTTGTCTATGGCACTGGCTAGTACCTTCAACCCAATATCAAATAAAATGGTGAGAGCAGACATCCTTGAAATATTCCTGATCTTTTGCTATTCTGTGTGACGTTAGCTGTGGGGTTTTGTGGATGTACTTTATCCCATTAAGGACGTTCTCTCTGTTCTTCATTAGCTGAGAGTTTTTATCATGAATGAATGTTGAGTTGAGATGATGACATGGCTTTTATTCCTTAGTCTGTTCACATGGTGAATTACAGTGCCTGGTCCTCAAATATTGAAGCAGCCTTTCTTTTCCATGATAAACCCTCCTTGTCCACGACCACCATCTTTTTTCTTTCCTTTTTGATGTCTTGGGACAGGGTCTGCTTATGTAGCCCAGACTGGCCTCAAGCTCGGAATCCTGCCTCGGCCTCCTGAGTGCTGGGATTACAGGCATGTGCCACCAGACCACTATCCTTTTTGCTGGATTTAGTTGGCTAATATTTTGTTGAACAGTTTTGTATTCATCAGGGATATTTATCTGCAGTTTTCTTATTATGTCTTTGTCTGGTTTCGTATCAGGGTACTGCTGTCTTCATAATATGAATTGGGAGATATTAACTTCTCTTTTATTTTCTGGAAGAGTTTTTGTAGAATTGGTCTTATTTCTTTCCTAAATGTTTTGTGAAATTTCTCAGTGAAATTAACTGACCTTACAGAGTCTTTGTTTGTTTTGTTGTCGTTCATGTTGCTAGAAGATTTTAAACTATGAATTCCATTTCTCTAGTAAATAGTGGTGTTTTAAAATGTACACCGAATTTGCCTTAATCATGTATGGGTATACACACAGACACAAAGATGATTTGTTAGGAAGGAATAAATTTATACTCACAGATCCCTAGAAATAAGAGACACACCAGGTCACAGCGGGCCACATGCAGAAGGGCTGGGTTAGTCAGGAGGCAACAGGCAAGAGGGGATTGTTAGCTCTCCTTTGTTAGTCCGTCCTTTTATTATTTTATAATGTGTTTATCTCTAATAATGATGTTTTCAAAGTTACTGATATTAAAGTATAATGTAATAATGTCTGATATTAATGTAGTTACTTCAGATTTTAAAATTATTGTTTTTTATATATCTTTATTAATCTTTTACTTTTAACTGCTCTGTATCTTTATATTGAAATCTTGTTTTTTTTGTTTGTTTATTTATTTTGGCTCACAGAAATCATGTTTCTTATAGGCAGCCTACAACTAAGTCTTAAGAAGAATCCAGGGTCAGTGAGATAGCTCAACAGCATAAGCGCCTGCCTGGCAAGCACAAGGACCTGAGTTTGACTCCCGGTACCCACATTAAAGAAAAAAAAAATCCAATTCAACAATCTCTTTTTTCTTTGTTTGTTTGAGACAGGGTCTTGCTTTGTAGTGTAGGCTGGCCTTGAACTCACTATGTAGCTCAGGTTACCCTCAAACTTGTGGCAATCCTCCTACCTCGGCCTCCTGAGTGCTGGGATTACAGGCATGCACCACCACACCTGGCTCAATCTCTGTCTTTTTTTTTTTTTTTTTGTGGGTACCGGGGGTTGAACTCAGGACCTCGCGTGCCAGCAGGCGCCTGTGCCGCTGAGTGATATCACCGGCCCTTTTTTCGTATGTGGGTACTGGGAGTCGAACTTAGGACCTCGTGCTTGCCAGGCAGGCGCTTATGCTGCTATCTCAGCGGCCCCAATCTCTGTCTTTTAACTGGTGCATTTCTACCATTTGCTTTTGTTGTAATCACTGATTTTGTTTGATTTAGGGCTACCAATTTATTGTTTGTATTATGTTTGTCCTCTGTTTTTTTGTTAATCTGTTCCCCCTTCTGTCAGCCTCTGAATTATTTGAATATTTCGTAGTATTCCACGTTTGAGTTACCTATTGGGTTTTTGGCTATATTATTTAATATAGCTTTTTGGTAGTTGTTCAAGGGATTAAAATTTGCATACCTAATTTTTTTAAGTCTACTTAAAATGGATGTTTTACTACTTTGACTAAAATCTAGATACCTTAAAAATCACATAGGTTCTTTTCCTCTTTGTTATAGTTGTCATTTGTATTACATATCCATACACCCAAAATCTCAGAAGATGACATTATAATTTTAAAATTTAAGCTGTATATATTTTAAAGAATTCTAGAAGAATAATTTATATTGACATATATGTTTTCCATTTCACTTGTTTTTTTTTTTTTTTTGTGGGTACCGGGGGGTCGACCTCAGGACCTCGTGCGCCAACAGGCACCCGTGCCGCTGAGTGATATCACCGGCCCCTTTTTCGTATATGGGATCCGGGAGTCGAACTCGGGCCCTCGCGCTTGCAAGGCAGGCGCTTATACCACTGAGCCATCTCACCTGCCCTCACTTGTTTTTTATGATGTAAATTTTAATTTTCCACTTGGTATTATTTCTCTTTAGCTTCAAGAGCTTCTTTCTTCTTTTTTCTTTCTTTCTTTCTTTCTTTCTTTCTTTTTTTTCTTTTGAGACTAGGTCTCACTATGCAGTTCAGGCTGGTCTAGACTCACTATGTAGCCCAGGCTGGCCTCAAACTCATGGTAATCCTTCTATCTCGGCCTCCTTAGTGCTGGGCTTACAGGCATGTGTCACCACACCTGGCAAGAGTTTCTTTTAGCTTTTAGATCAGGCCTCCTGGTGATGAATTCTCTTACATTATTTATCATCTTAGTTCCTGAAGGAAGGATGCATTTGCTTAATACGGAATTCTCAATTGACAGGGTTTTTGACACTCTGAAGATGTTATTCAACTCTTTTCTGGTCTCCATGTTCTCTGATTAATCAACTTTTATATTGCAAATTGTTTTCTTTCAAGATTTTTTGTATCTTTCATTTCTAGTAATTTGGTTATGATGTTTCTGGGTATGGTTTTCTTTGGGTTTATCCTGGTTAGGGTCCACAGAGCTTCTTGAATGCATAAATTTAGTTTTCCACCAAATTTGGCAAGGTTCTGGCCAGTATTTCTTCAAATATTTTCTTCTGTGATTTCTCTTTCTTGGGCTGGTGAGATGGCTCAGCGGCTTAAGCGCCTGCCCGGCAAGCGCGAGGGCCCGAGTTCGACTCCCGGAACCCACATACGAAAAAGGGGCCGGTGATATCGCTCAGCGGCACGGGCGCCTGCTGGTGCGCGAGGTCCTGAGGTCGACCCCCCGGTACCCAAAAAAAAAAAAAAAAAAAAAGATTTCTCTTTCTGTTACTTCAATGACAAACATTGGACATTTGATACTGTTACTGGAGACCATAAGACTAAATTCATTTTTTCAAATCTTTTCCCACCTCTATTTTTCAGGCTGCATTATTTTGTTTGTTTGTTTCTTTGCTTTTTGAGTCAGGATCTTGCTATGGAGTCAAGGCTGGTCTTGAACTTGCAGTGATCTCCCTGCCTCAGCCTCCTAAGAGCTGGGACTACAGACGTGCACTACCATTCCCAGATGTCTTTTCACAGTGCAAAATGTATCCACTTTTGGTAATATTGCTATGGCAAACAGAAACACCAAAACAACACCCAGGGTTGGGAGGCAGATTTATTTATGTTGACAGGCACTGACCTCTAAAAAATGTCAGGCCCCAAAGGCTCAGGGAGGAGGTTTTTATGGGTTTTGCAAGCAAGAAGGAAGAGTACTTGGCTGTCTTTGATTGGTTCTTACAATATGCATCACAGTGACCAGCCGTTTCTAAGAAATAGAAGTAACAGGAACTGTAACAGGAACCATTACCTGGCAACTAACAGAAACTGAATATACTGGCTGGGGGAGGGGAATTTTTTGCTACATTTCCCCCTTTTTAGTTTCCTGGCCAATCGTTGCTGGGCATGTTATATGTGATCTTTTGAGATGAACTGGGTGAGCCAATTAATTATACAAGGCCCAACCAGAAGCAGTAACATTAGGGCTGTTAGTGGTCCTGGGATGGGCCATAGCCAAGGTCCCCCAGATTGGAAAGTTTTCCCACCAGGAGTCTGTGGTTTGTTTCCCTCATTATAGGGTCTCTCCCTAAGTTGCTTTTAGGAAGAGACATATTTCTCCCTTAGTGGCCATGATTTACTGTTACTCTGGCAAGGGCGTGAGGGAGTTAATGTGATCTAGGAGAGTGTCCAATATGCCTTGGATGCTTGTACTAATTGTAGAATAAGGGCAACGGCCAAAATAACTTTGTCCACAGTGACCACAGCATATCTAGCCTGTTGGACTCCATTCCTAACAGAGCTACTTCCATCCGTAGACAGGGTGTACTCAGCATCTGTCAAGGGGGTTCATTTTAAAATCTGGTCAGCTCGAGAACAGTTCATCAGTCAGTGCCAGGCAGTCATGATCTGGTGGGCCCAGCTTGGTGGACAAGTATGTGGCAGGATTGCCAGTACAGCATGTGGTACCAGGACAGTTAGGTCTTGGCCTAAGGTGAGCTTGTCAGTTTTATTGATCAGAAGGAGCCAAGGCAAAGTGGGGAGGCAGCCTTTAGCAACTGGATCCAAGTGTTTGTACAGGTAGGCCACCGGGTGCTCCCAGGAGTTGACAGTCTGAGTAAGCATCTTTGAAGCCACATGTCATCATTTATCAACAAACAAGTTGAATTTCAGTTACATCTGGAATTCCCAAGGTTGGGGCTGTAGAGAGAGCCTTTTATTTTTTGTTTGCAGATTTGTGCTTTTCCCAAGATACCCTGTAGCCAGTTTCTGCCAGATATTGCAGCAGAGCTTTTGTGTCTTTCCAGCAGGCGGCTTGGGTGTTATTAGTCAGAACTGCAGTGATATTTTGTATCAGGAAACCAGCCAAGTCAGCTGTGAGGGTGTCTCCAAACAGGGTAGATGATTTTTTGAACCTCTGGGAGGTTGAGTCCAGGTTAGTTGACTTTTGAGTCCAGAACTGGGGTCTTTCCATTTAAAGGCAAAGAGGGGCTGCCTGACAGGAGCCAACCGAAGGCAGAAGAAGGCATTCTTCAGGTCTAGGAAGGTGCACCAGGAGGCTGTGGGTAGCTGCAGGATGGAGAGCAACTGCAGCAACATTGACAGCTCAGAAATCTTAGACTGGTTTTACAGGCAGGAGAGGTGTATTTCAGCAGTTTGACAGTGAACATTTTGGGGTTTTGAAGTCTCTGGATGTATGGTTGCTGTCAATCGTCATTTTTTTCTTGGGGGACTGCGAAGGCAAGCAGGAAACGAGAGGGAGGCTGACTGGCTTGGTGACAGGAATTCATGTTTGGTGAGATGTCCTCCCAGGCTACAAGCTCATGCCTGGCAGAAGGGGCATGAGGCAAGAGTCCCAGTTGTCCCGGTGATGGTAACCTTTTTCTGACAGAGGGGACTTTTGAGTAACTACAGAGAGTTCTGTTCCATTGTTTACCAGGAAAGCCATAGGTTGGCCCCTAGTACGGACATGGACTGTGGACTCTCGGTGACCCAGCTGAAGAAGGGAGCCCGGTCTGGCCTAGTCTGAGCTTGTCAGACCAATGAAAGTGTTGTCATTTGATCCAGATTGAAGCTTTTGAGAGTCCTTATCTTTTAATCTGAAGGGGCATTTTTTTTTTTTAGTATTTGTAGCCCTTACAACTTGCATATTGGTCTTTGGCCAGAGGGTATGGTCATCTATCAGACTGGATTTTCTTGTGGCTATCAGGTGCCTTTTGTGCAATGAAAGCTGCATTTATCATCTGTGGATTTTCAGGGGCCTTAGAGTCAAAGGGCTATAGACCCTGTTGGCTTTATAGAGTCTCTCATAAAAATCTGAATGGCTTTGTCAGGCTTCTGGGTAACAGTAGTAACTTTAACATGCTGATGGGCTTTTTGCCCCCCTCTTTGATGCCTTTCAGAAGCGCTTGACTGGGTTGCTTTGTTTCTTTTTGCTGGCTGGAAAGCTGGCCCAGTGACAGCTACATTGGTGTCTGCCAATGCAGAATTCTCAGGTCTTGTTCAGGTTCGAAGAGCAGCAGTTTGATTTTATTTTAACTTTGTAATGACCAGAAAAGCCCTTAAAAAATTTTTTTTGCCTGCAGTCAAGGACTGTGGGTATTGACTAATTAGTTACCATTTCTGACTCCCTATTTGCGTGTTGTGTACCCTTAAACAATGGCACAACAGATGAAGGGTGGGTGCCCCTCAGAGAAGGAGACCATTCAGATGCCCACCTGGCCGCTTGCCTCTCAGCAACATTGGGACCATCTGGACTAAGGAGAAGCATTGGTAGGTTCTCTGTTTTGTCCTTATTAGATGCATCCATAGTACCATAGGTTGGGGCCCAATCAAGCTCTGTAGTTTGGAGAGGGAAGTTCAACTCCTCACTATGGAACACAGATGGAACAGCCTATTGCTTTTGCCTTCGGTTGCAAACACCTACACAATCGTTCAGCAGGCATTCAGAGGTTAAACATTCCAACCCCCTTCCCTTGAGGGTGGCCCTGGCTAACGAGAGTTGATCAGGCTCTCCTTCTGCTCAAGCTGAGCAGGACTGACAGACAGACTAACTGGGGTGCCCCTGGGGGTCTTAGTGGAATCTGGCAGGCAGGCAGGCAGGTAGGCAGACTGTGTCCTCCTCCCTTTTGAGTCCAATGTGTGCCGCTTGAACGGGGAGCTGGGAATCTTCCTCCAGTCCTCTGAGGGGACTTGAGAAATCTTGAAGGTGTGCCTTCCCATTGGGACCAAGAGAGGTCCTTGCTCTGTCTAAGAAGGCCACGACCAATGACCAAAGAGGTCAGCAGGGTTGGTCTTCCTGGCCAATGCACCAGATGCTATGGCAAACAGAAATACCGAAATGACACCCAGGATTTGGAAGCAGATTTATTTACATTGACAGGCATTGACCTCTAAAAACTGTCAGGCCCCAAAGGCTCAGGGAGGAGGTGTTTATGGGTTTTGCAAGCAAGTAGGGAGAGTACTTGGCTCTTTGGTCCTTACAATATGCATCATAGTGACCAGCTGTGCATCACAGTGACCAGCCATTTCTAAGAAACAGAAGTAATGGGAACTATAACAGGAATAGTTACCTGGGCAACTGACAGAAACTGAAGTATACTGGCATGGGGACACTTTCTGCTACAAACAAATTTGAAGAGTGGGAAATATAAGAAGAGAGCCTGTTGGAGTGGTTCTTGGAAATGCTGTACAAAGTGTGCTCCAGAAGAATGGGAGTGGTGGTATAGTTTGTATCTAGATGCCCCCCAAAGCCTCATGTGGTCATAAGACTTTTTCAGAAGTGATGAATCTAGAGTGTGCAATGCTAGGATTAAGGGTGCTGGAATTAAGGGTGGGTGATTGCTGGACCAGTCCACTGATTGGATTGGCACCACCGTAATCCCAGTGGTCTGGATAAAAACACAGGGGCAGAAAGAGACTTGTCTCCCCTTTTTGCTCTTCTTGCTTTTGCTGTCTTTCTGCCACCATGAACTTTTGCCCTTCTCCCATGTGCCACCCTGCCTTGGAGCCAGCTGATTATGGACTGAAACCTCCACAAGCTGTGAGCTAAATAAACCTTTCCTCCCTTTAACTTTGTGTGTCAGTATTTTGTCTCAGCAATGAGAAAAGTGACTGAAACAGTTGGGGACAGAGAAACTCTGGCCATGTAGGAAGGGCTTGCTCTACATCTCTCACCTTGGAAACTCCTGTGTCTCTTTTGGCTTCATTCTGCTTTCTCGTGGCCACCTGCTAGTTTTACCCCTCCAACTAGATGATAGAATATGTGAACGGCCCTTCATGGCCTCCAGCAAGGTCATTCAAACTTGTGGCCTCATTTCCAGCCACTTGGCGAGAAACTGACTTTGCTAACTCAGTTCAAGAATCCCAGAGCAAGCATCTGATTGGCTCAGAAAAGTCAAATACCCAGCCCTAAATCAATTGACTGTGAGCAAGATTGCAGCCCTGTCAGCCAGGAAGTGGGAGCTGAGGGACACACTCTCCAAATGTACTGAGGGAAGTATGTGCTGGGTGGACAAGACCGTGTCCACTATAGAGATACACAAAGAAAAATGAACCGGACTCATATTGTCCATCATCTTCGTTTTGAAGTGCTAAAAAATCTAGCTCTTTTTTCCTCATCCTTGTCATCATCTCTGTGAGGCGAAGTAAGTGATCATCAGATTCATTTTATTAGGCTGGGGATGCAGCTCAGTGGTAGAGCACTTGCTTGCTGAAGTTCAGTCCTCCGTACTGCAAGCACAACAGCCACAACAACACAGATCCATTGTTTTTAGTGGAGAAAGTAAATTGTGGTTAAATCAATGATGCATCCAGAATCCAAGAGGAAATTAGGTGACATTATCTGGCAGTATTCCCACACCAGGTACCTGGTCCATAAGTACACAAAAGTTAAGTGGGTCATTACAACCATTCAAATACCAGGATACTATCCATTAGCATTTCCTCAGATGCTCTCCTAGAACTGAAATGATAACATTGCTTCCATCCAGTTCTTCCACTCCTTACTGACAAAAAGAAAGCACCTTTAGCTCATTATTCTGCCCCTGTTGATTAACACTTAGACTGCGCATATAGTTTTGGATTGGAATAATAATTTCCAAGCCAGTATCATTCCTCATTATCTCCTAGCAACCATTGCTGCTGTCAAAAAGCCCCATGCTCTTCTGATGTATTGCTCTTCGTGCATTAGCACCTCTTTCTCTGGAACCTATAGAATTGCCTTTGTTTTTCTATGATGCTCTAAGTTCCATGATGATGTATCTTGAAGTGGGTCTTTTTCTCACCCATTACACTGACCACTCTGTTGTCTTTAAGATATGTCAATGAATGGCCTTCAATTCTGGGAAATTGTCTGAAATCACTGATGGAGGATTTCACCTTCTTTAATAACTTTTTGATTCATCTTTCCAGAGCTTCTACTATTTGGACACTGGGCCTCATCTACTAGTTCTCAAATTGTCCTATCTTTACTGTTTTTATTTTTGTTCCTCTTTCTAGAGGATGTTCCCTCAATCAATACTCTATCCCTTCTGTAGTTTTTTAAATTGTTTGTTTATATGGTCATATTTTAAAAGCCAGGAAATTTTCCCCTCCAAACATTTAAAAGCCAGGAAATTTTCCCCTCCAAACATTTTTTTAAAAATAGAGATAACATTATGTTCTTGTTTTATGGATGCAGTAACTCTCTTTATCTTTCTGAAGCTATTAGAGACAGTTTTTAAAAGTTTATTTTCCTTGAATCCTTTATGTTGTCTTCAGATAACTTTCCTCAGTTTTTATTCCATTTACTTTTAATATATGTAGATGCAGGTAGGCCTTCATGTCTCTATCTTTCACGTTATGGACATGATCTTCCTCAGGAGGTTGAGACTCCTTAATGGTTTACTCATGCTTTGGGTGTGCATTCGTCAGCTTTCTCATTGTTGGAACACAGTACCTGACACTCACAATTTCAAAGAGGGATGTTTAATTTGGGTCATGGTTTCAGGGGAAGCAGTCCATGGTCAGCTGGCTCCAAGCAGGAACATCATGGCAGAAGGGCATGGGTGAGCAAAGCTGCTCAGTTCATGGCAGCTGGGAAGCAAAATAGGAACAGTGCCAGAGAGGAAGGGGTGAGGGAGCAGAGCTAGATTCCTAAGGCCACGCCTGCATGACCCATCCAGACACACCCAGAATCCCCTGGGCAGATCCCAAACCCAATCAAGTTGACACTGCCCCTGAATCACCAGAGGGTGAGTGATTAAAAGCTGAATGGCGTGGTGACTGTTGATGTGGGACTGTCTGCTGGGCATCTGCTGGCAGCTGTGTCTCTAACTTGTTCCTCCCAGGCCAAGTACATTCTCCACAAGAAACTTCCAGTCTCTTGCTCAGAAACCAGAGCATCTAAGGGCCAGTGATACCACTCAGCAGCACGGGCCCCTGCTGGCGCACAAGGTCCTGAGGTCAACCCCCAGTACCCACCAAAAAAAAAAAAAAAAGAAAAGAAACCAGAGCACCTACTTTATTGAACTTAAACATGCATCACCCAATTTTCTCCCCCCTGAGACCACAGTGGCTACTGCTTCTCTTTGTTGTAGCACCAGGGGTTGAACGCAGAACCTCGCACATGCTACGCTGGCACTCTACCCCTGAGCTCCACTCTGGCCCTGTCCAGAGGCTTGCGAGGTGGCAGCGCTGACTCCCTGTTGGTTACCGTTACGTCTCCAGCATACTGTGTGCTCCAGGAACAATTATTTCTATAAATTAGTGAACGAACTCTTTCAGCAATGTCACATATCATTTTAATCCATTTTATTACTTTTTACTAAAAAGTATGTCAAACACACAAAGAATGTATAGAGTACAATGAGCAGCAATGCACCTCCTACCCAGCAAGAGAAATAAGCACTGTCTTGTTGCTGAAGAGCCCTGTGGGACTGCCCTGTCCCTTCCCTCTCTACTGGAGCAGGCCTCCCTGAACTTAGTGTTCTTCATTTCCATGAACATTGTAGTCTCGTGTGCATATATATGTGCTTTTACATATATGGCACGCCTGTAATCCCAGAACTCAGGCAGCTGAGGCAGGAGGATCACAGAGAATTCAAGGCTACCCTGGGCTGCATAGTGAGTCCAAGCCTGGAGTAGATAGCAAGACCCTATTTCAAAAATCCAAAAAATAGAAAAAATTTAATATGAATGATGGAAAGCTCTATGTATTCTTCTATGAAATATGTCTTTTTTTCCCTCACATATATTTTTGAGGCTTATCCAAGCTCACATTTTTAGCTATTTTAGTTACTTTAACTCCATTTTTCCACTGTATAAACAAATCTGAAACCATGTATTCTTTTTCCTTTCCATACTTTACAGCTTGTTTGCATATAAGCAATAAGCCCCCCCCCCCCGTGCTGGGGATTGAACCCAAGGACCTTCATAGTGAACTACATCCCCGCCCTTTTTTATTTATTTTGAGAGCAGGTCTCACTACCTTGCTAAGTTCCGCAGGCTGGGTTTGAATTTGTGATCCTCCTGCCTCAGCCTCCCAGAGTGCTGGGATGACAGCCAAGCCTCCTTGAGTTCATGTCCTGGAGTATGTGTGTGGTAGATTCTCCAGGATATGCACCCAGGGGGTTGCTGGGGAGCAGGCGTGGGTTAGGCGTGGGCAGTAGCTTTCCCAGCTGGACAGTGCCTTCAAAGTGTCACATGTACCCTACCCAGCATGGCACGAGTTCTTCTCACTTTTGTGACCCTTGGTATCACCAGAATTTTTAGTTTTTCAAATCTAATGGCTGTCACTTTTTAAAACAGGTACCTAAAGCTGAATTTTATATTGTGGCAAAAAAATGCATAACACAAAAGTGACCGCTGGCGTAATTTTAAGCGTGCAGTTTGGTGGCACTAAGTTCATGCACAGTGCTGTACAACTGTCACCACCACCCAGCTACAGGACCTTTTTCATCTTGGAGGACGGAGTCTGTGTGCACGTTTAACGCTGACTGCCCATGTTCTCCTCCTCCAGCCCCCGGCAACCACCGCTCCACTTGTTGTCTCCATGACTTTGACTGCTTTGGGTAGAGACATAGGATCCTACAATATTTGTCCTTCAGCATGTGGCTTATTCACCCTGCTGAGCACCTTCCAAAGTCATCCATGCTGCAACGCGTGTTAGAATTTCCTTCCTTGGTGGAAGTGATGGCAGCGGGGGAGGAGGGGTGGTTAAAGTATGCTGTGCGCGAGTTCAAACCTGCCAAAATGAAACCCTTTCATATGTACGACCCATATGCACTAATAAAAAAATATGGGGAAACCCCCCCAAGAATTCCCTTCCTTTTTAAGCCCAAGTGATCTTCCACTGGACGATCACATTACATCTTGTTTATCCATTCAATTGTTGATGGACACTTTGGTTGCTTCTACCTTTTGGCTGTTGCGAATAACACTGTTATGAGCATGGGTGTGCAAATACCTGTTGAGGACCCTGCTTTCAATAAAATGGAATTTTAGCTCGGCTTGTCTCATAGATACGGTGGGCTCCAGAAAGATAAGCTTGTGGAGGGCTCATCTCCACCCTCCATAAACTGAGGCTACAGTGATCGCTCCGAAAATGAAGATGGGCTCATTGGCGGAAAGAGGTCAGAATCCACTGTCACCAGGCCGGGACCATGGTGTCTCAGAGCGGGCCACTTCACACAGATTCCCAGGGGTATAGGGCTTGTTTCTTACCTAAGTCTAGCAAAATATTTGCTGCTGGAGCTAGGAGGGGCTGTGCTTGTGAATAAAAGGAAGTTAGGACCGAGCACAGCCAAAGACTGACCTGGAACCTCGACAGGTCAGATGTTGCAGGTGTCAAGTGAGCCGGGAACACGGGTCACTCAAAGGCAGAGGGATGGGTTTCCACGGACGACGTGTGGAAATACTCTCGCACCTCCCTCCTCCCTGTCCACCGCTGGCTTCCCATCCTGAGCTCTTGACACTCATTGCCTCATTTATGTGCAGTCCTAGGAGATGAGCCCTGTTCAGTAGATAAATACACCGCGGCCCAGACAGGTGGAGCCCTTGCCACCGCCACCACTCTGTCTTCCCTGGAACAGCGCCCTTCATGGGACTCTACTGGCTTCCTGAGGTTGCAAGCACAGATGTTGCTGCTCATGACAACGCAGAATTACCATGTCATGGTTCTGAAGGCCAGAGTCCTGCTGACAAGTACTGGTTTCCCTCACGTCTCACCTGGCTCAAATCAAGCTGTGCACTGGGGCCAAGGCCTCCTGCAAAGTTTGGGCAAAGAGAAGTCATTCCTTTGTGGCTGAAGTCGAGAAGCTAGGTGCTCATGACCAACGAGACCAGCGAGAAGCACATCTCACCGACCTATCACCTTCTCGTAAAGGCTTGCCTGGTTAGGTGAGGCCCTCCCAGCATAATCTGCCTGTTGATTGACTCAAAGTCAACTGATCAGTAATCCAACCGCAGCAGTGACATCCCATCCCAGCACAGACTCACTCAGAGTATCCAGGGTATGTACACCAGGTGACAGGAAACTGAGGCCACCTTAAAACTCCACCCATTGCAAGGGCCAACAAAGACTCTCCTGCCCAAAAAAAAAAAAATTCTCCTCCAGGTGATGGAATCAGATTAGTGGGATTTGGGCAGGAGTGGGATAACTAGCCATCCTACTTAGGAACAAGGGGTTTCCTTGGATGTGGAACTTTCTGTGGTAAAACCAGGAAAGTCCTGGGAAAATTAGGATGAGTTGGTCATTTAAGAAGGAGAAAAACCAGGCCAATTAAGGACTGCCTTCCTATGTGCCAGTCCTGCTACCTTAGCCACCCCTGATGGGTGCCGCTGCTTACAGGCAACCAGCGCCTTTCTGGGTTTTCCTTTATGTGGGTACCAGGAGTCGACCTCAGGACCTCGCGCTTGCCAGCAGGCACTTGTGCCACTGAGCGATATCACAAGCCCTTTTTTTCCTTTGTATGTGGGTACCGGGAGTTGAACTCAGGACCTCACGCTTGCCAGGCAGGCCCTTATGCCGCTGAGCCATCTCACCGGCCCTCATTTTTGTTTTTTGAGACAGAGTCTCACTATGTAGCCCAGGCTGGCCTCAAACTTGCAGCAACCCTCCTGGCTTAGCCACCCAAGTGCTGGGATGACAGGCATGTGCCACCATGCTCGGCAACATTTTTCTTTTTCAGTATCAGGTATTGAACCCAAGGATCACTAAGCTACATCTTCAGCCCTATTTATTTATTTCTATTTATTTATTTATACTATTGAAATTAGGTCTTGGTAAGTTGCCCAGACTGGCCTTGAACTTGTGATCCTCCTGCCTCAGCCTCCCAAGTAGCTGGGACTACAAGTATGCACCACTACAGCCAGCTGATATCGTTTTGTAGATGAGGAAACTGAAGATTGAAGCTGGTCTGGGCCACACGACCACCTCCTTGTCACTGGATGTCTCAGCATTTAATGCTTACAAAATGGCTGCTCTATAAACCTATGTCCAGTTTATCTCTGGTGACCTCAGCAATAGTTGCCTGCCTCACCATGAGACTAATTCTCACAGAAACTCAATGGCTTGCAGTGTTTGTCTTCTTTTTTAATTTGATTATCTTGACATGGGTCTGGCTGCACAACCCAGGCTGGCCTTGAACTCCTGGGCTCAAGCAATCCTCCTGCCTCAGCCTCTGAGTAGCTGGGACTACAGCAATTTGCATTTTATATATTTCCAATACTTTCTACGTGAATGTGCTGGGAAATGATCTTGCATTTTTCAAGATGAATTCCTGATTCATACACACTGCCAGTTATTAAGGAAAGTCAGAACGAGTGGGTGGCAAACTCTGGTTTTGTGAGAAAAATATATGGGTGGATTAAAATCACAGAATTTAATTCACGACTTTTGCTTCTTTTTTCTGAGACACAGAGAGAGAGACAGACAGACAGACAGGTGGTTTTCTTTTTCTGTGCTACCTTTGTTGTGATTCTGCCATGAGGTTATGCAAGGCCTCTGAAATAAATGTTGCTCAGGTGGGCGAAAGTCTAAACTCTGAAACCTGTTCTGTGACCATCAGAAATAACCCAAGCATAAGACTCTCAGGGCCCAGAGACTTTCTTTGGAGGGGAATTCTTTCAGGAAACTGTCTATGTCTTTTATACTTAAGGTGTTATTTGGTTTTCTATTTTTAAAGTCGTTTTTGATAATTTTATAATTTCTTAGAAATTGTAAATCATTTCACCCAGATTTACAAAATTTTGTCAGCTAAGACCTATACTTGGACTCTTCCTTTTTTTTTTTTTTTTTTTTTTTCAGTAATGGGGATGGAACCCAGGGCCTCCCTTATTCCAGGGAAGTGCTCTAGCACTGAGCTACACCCCAGCACTTTTTATTTTATTTTGAGACAGGGTTTAAGTGGCCTAAGCTGGCCTCAAACTTGCAATCCTCCCGCCTCAGTCTTCTGAATAACTTGAATGACAGGTATGTACCACCACATGCAATTTTCTACTGATTTTTTGAGTCACCTGCATGGTTGTGTCCCCATTACCATTCTTTGTGGTGAATATTTGATGTTCTTTTAGTTTCTTCTTTATAGATTAACTTCTGGGAAGCTGATATTTTTTGTTAATATACAAACATTTAAATTGTGGTAATATACACATAGCAAATTTTTTTGGCAGTACTGGATTGAACCCAGCCTCCTTAGCACTGAGCCTGGGCCTTTCATCTCCAGTTCTTTTTATTTTTTATTTTGAGACAGGGTCTCACTAAGTTGCTAAATTACCCAAAATGGGCTTGAACTTGCCATCCTTCTGCCTCAGCCTCCCAGAGTGCTGGGATTGCAAGCATGCCCCACCATGCCTAACTAAAATGTATCATTTTAACCATTTTAAAATATCCAATGAGATGATCCAATGATTGACAATGGCGTGCAACCACCACCACCATTCATCCCCAGAACCTCACTCATCTTGTGAAATGGAGACATCGCGCCCAGTAGACATTAACTCCCCAGCCCTCTGCCCTTCTGCTTTCTGTGTCTATAACTGTGACAACTCCAGGGATGGCCCAGGACTGGAATCCTACAGTGTTTGTCCTTTGTGTTGGCTTCTTGTCCCAGGTGTACCATCTTCAAGATTCATGTGTCTGAGTTTCCTCCCTTCCTTTCCAGTGGACGATGGTCCACTCTGTGGATGGACCACATCTTGCTTATCCTGCCAGCGGCTCCCCTTTGTTGCTGCCACTGCGGGGCACCCTCACCAAAGCTGGTGCTGGAGGGGAACAAAGCAAGGGCTCCCACCACCCGTTTCCTGCCGGGGAGACAAGTTCGGGGAAGCACGGGTGGGCAAGGACCTTATCGTCTCCCATCTATGAGGAAAAGAGGCTCAAAGAGGATGACGACACCCCTGATGCCACACAACCACACAGGAAGTGGGGAGGTCAGGATTTGAACCCAGGGCTGCTCCATGAGGCTCCGCTGCCCAGCCCCTCTATGCATGCCCCTTTCAGGCAGTGACACAGAGCCATCCCAGAGGCGCCTGCTCTTCAGAGCCATCCCAGAAACACCGGCTCCTCGTCGTGTGGTGGCTGTCCACGGGAGCCTGAGACCCGTGTTGTTCATTATGAATGAAAAGCAGATGTGATCTTAAATGCCAGGCTGTGGCTGCCAGTCTGGGTAGAGCAAGGCCCTGCAAGCAGTCACACCAAATAAAACATATGATTTAGGAATGATTGGAAGGCAGACAAGCTGAAAACATTGTGCACAGGAAGGCTGCCGCAATTTGCTCATGAGCGTCAAAATCACTTTCCCCGGGTTTGTATGTGAATTCACATTTAGGGCAATTTCGCTCACAGTAGCTCAACTGCAAGAGTGGCTTGGGCTTGGTGACATGCGATTTCCCAGCTGAATGACTCCTGGCCTCAGTGCAGAGCATGTGGCTCAGTGGAGCTGGCTTCCCTGGATCTGTCCCCAAGGTGCCCACAAGAAGATCCTTCCCACTCAGGGCTCAGGAGAAAGGTGGGCAGAGCCCTGACCTGGTGTGTTGGTTGAGCACCTACTGCGTGTATCATCATCAGAAGCCTGGGCCCAGGAGTGGTAAAGCAGGAAACAGGCTCAGAGAGACTAAGGTGTGGGTCCAAAGTTACACAGCTCTCCCCTTATTATGGTTGGGATCTAAAATATTCCTCCCCCCCCAAAAAAAAGTGTTCTCCCAAGTCTCATGTGTGCAGAGGTTGGACTTGTGGAAGGTGGCCAGATCTTGGGGATGCTATACTCATCAGTGGATTGATGAATTCATGGCAGAATGTGCTGTTAGGAGCTGGAGGCTGATTGCAGGTGGGTCACTAGGGGACTGACTTGGAAGGGTGCATTCACACCCCCGGCTCCTCCCTTCTCTCTCTACTTCCTGCTGCCATGGGGTAAGCTTTCCTCTGCCATGCCCTTCCACCATGCTGTTCCTGCCTTGGAGCCAGCCAGCCAGCCAGCCAGCCAGCCATGGACTGAATCCCCGGAAACTGTGAGCCAAATTAAACCCATTTTTCTTTAAATTGTGGTGTCAGGTATTGTGTCTGAGCAACAAGAAAGCTGGCAAGCTCACCCCAAGGCACTCCTCAATGGTAGGAAGGTGCAGCCCTGCAGCAGGTGCACAGGAACTTAGAGGGAGGAGGTAATGGAGTGAATCAGGGGTCCAAGGCAAGGTCAGAGGAAGGAGTCCATACAGTGGGTGCCTAAGTGTCTTTTCATGACACAGTTGGAGGCAGGACTGAGTCTGCAGTCACAGGGAGGAAGAAAGTGGTAGAAGTGAGATCCTTCAGTCAGGTAGCATCAAAAAGAGAATGACAAAGAGCCTCAGCCTGACAAGGTTGGGGGATGGAGGGGACATGGGTCAAACGCCAGATACAGGGCAATAGAGCATCCAGCATGGATGTCCTGAGGACATAGGTGGTGCGAGGCCTGGGTGGGGTTCTGCTTCAGGAGGAGGGAACTGAGGAGCAGTGGTGGCAAATCATTAGCCAGGGCTCTCTAAGCACTGAATGCCATGCTGAACACTCTGGGTTGATTCTCTCTTCAATTTGCGTAAAAGCTGGTGGGTGGTGTGACCATCCTCACAGGCTGAGCATCTCAGACCACAGTGCAGTGGGAGGCAGCAGTACACTGGTTTTCATGGGCCCAGGTGCCAGGGCATGAACAATGGCGCAGGCAGTTTTAGGGGCCAGGCCTGGAAATGGTGACATCACTTCCTCCTTAGATTCCATTGGCCAGACCCAGTCACGTGGCCCTACCTTCCTGCAGGGAATCCTGGGAAATGTAGTCCAGAGATGCCTGAGAGGACAAGCGAGACTGGTGAACAGCATTCAGCATCTGCCACTGGTAGAAACCGTTAATCTGTTCTTTCTTTTTTTCTTTCTCCCTTTCTTTTCTGGTACTGAGGATGGAATCCAGGGTCTTTGCACTGTGGTACATCCCCCAGGCCATTTTCTATTTTGAGACCGGTTCTTACTAAGTCACTAAGTGGCCTAGGCTGGGCTTGAACTTGTGATCCTCCTGCCTCAGCCTCCCTGAATGCTGGGATGACAGGCATGTGCCACCCTGCCTGGCTTAGTATTCCAATATTGCAGGTGAGGAAATGCTTGGAGGTGTCCAGGTGCCCAGCTGGGAGTGGGGAGAGCTGGAGTTCAGCTACTCCAGAGAGCACGCCCTTAAGCAGCAAGCCATACCGCCTCTCTGGAAGGGAGTGCCGCGCTGAACAAGTGGGTGCTGAGAGCCCACTGCGAGGAGTGCACATTCCAAACTCCCCAGGTTTAGTTCCTGACTCTGCTTCTTACCAGTGGTGTGACTTTTGGCAGTTGAAGTAACTGCTCTGTGCCTCAGTTTCTCCTTCTATAAAATGAGAACAATATTAGTACCTGCCACATCAGGCTCCTATGAGAATCGTGGGAGTTAATGCGCATGGACCACTGAGGATAGAGCAGGCAGATGGCAAGTGAGTCCCTCTGCTCTGTGTGGTTTGATGCCAGAAGCCAGGCCCACAGTGGTGACGCAGCCTGCAGCAGGCTGCTGAGGAGGTGACGCGGGTCCTCCAAGAGTCCAGTTCTCACACAGTCTGTCCCCCAGTCATGCCACTACCCAGCCCCTATCCTCAGTCCCTTTTCCTTCTCTTTCTTCCTTTTTTTTGGGGGGGACAGTCTCTCACGCCCTCTGCCACGCACTCTGGGGTTCTGTCCCCTGGGTCCACGCAGCCAAGGGAGAAGGGGGAAGCTCCGAGCTGGCTGGCCTATTGCTTCACCTAACAAATGCTGAGCAGACGGGGAAGGGGACAGGAGGAGAAAGGGGACTCTGTGGCCAAGGGGCGCACTTAGCCAGGCCATCATCCATCCTGTCTCCTCCCATGCCCTCCCTGCTCCCCTCTGCCCTGCAGGTTTTCCCTGATTCTGCAGGAAGCATCAAGTGCCCACCTCGCTAGATTACATGCATTTCTCAGAACACGCCGGGCCATGTCTATGGGTTTTACTCCCCTAGGACTGATGTTAAAAAATTGGCAGTGAGAGCTGGGCGTGGTGGTGCACACCTGTAATCCCAGCTCTCTGGGAGGCTGAGGCAGGAGCATCACGTTTTTGCCCAGCCTGGGCAACTTAGTGACTTAGTGAGATCTTGTCTCAAAATTAAAAAAAAATTTTTTTAAAGAGTGTTAATTAGGTCCTGGGATTCCATGCTTATGAAGGGATGAATGTGATTCCAGCAGAGTGGATTAAGGATCATGAGAGCCGGCTGTTCTAAAGCCAGCCTGGCACCACCCCTCGCTCTCACACCCTCATTGTTCTATTCTGCGCATGCCCACCCACTCTTCTGTTTCCCCTGTGAGCTGAACCTCGCCAAGTCCTCCCCAGGAGCTGAGCATACACTTGGACCCCCAGAACCTTGAGCCACAATGAACCTCTCATCTTCATAAATCACCAAGTCTATGGCATTCAGTTACAGCGTCAGACATCGGCCAGGGACGGTCACATTCTGAGGTTCTGGGGCTTAGGCCTTCAGCATATGAATTTGGGGGCACCCAAGTCAGCCCCAGATGCCGTGCTCTGCCCCTTCCTCCATCCACTGGAAACATACCCCGCAAGTCGTCTAGCAGACAAGCATCCCACAGCTTCCAGAGGTCACTCTTTAGTGGCTACCTGTCTCAGTCTGTTTGTGCTGCTGTCACAAAGTATCCCAGGCCAGGTAATTTTACCCAATAGAAATTTATTTCTCCCAGCTCCAGAGCCCAAGGAATCCAAGTTCAAAGTGCTGGCATCTAGCAAGGGCCTTCTTGCTGTGTCCTCATGTGGCAGAAGGCGGAAGGGCAAAAAGGGGTTTTTCCCTTGAGGTGGACAACTAATTGCCAGGTGCAGTGGCACACACCTGTAATCTCAGCTACTCAGGAGGCTGAGGCAGGAGAATCACAAGTTTAGGGCCAGTGTGGGCAACTCAGTGAGCCTATCTCAAAATTTAAAAGAATAAATAAAAAGGGCTGGTGGTGTAGCTCAGTGGTAGAGCACTTGCTTCGCATGTGGGAAGCCATAGGTCCCATCCTAGTACCACTGCCCCTCAAAAGACATCTGACCGCAGGGAGGGACCCTCATGGCCTAATCACCTCTTAAAGGCCTCACTTCTGGATACTATCGCATCAGCAATGCCTGCATCTTAAAAGTTCTAACGCTAGCAGACCTCCCATAGCTGAGCTAGAAGGGACTGTCCCCTCTCTGTGCCCCACCGTCCCTGCATAGCCACCAGCCAGCACAAACTCTTGTCCTTTTGTCTCCCGGACTCTGCCAGGTTGTCACCCCTCCGAGGGCCTGGACTGTGCATGCCAGCACCCCAGCAGGCAGCACGCTGGAGGTGGCCAGGGTTCATGCCATGCAGGGAGAAGGGAAGACAGACGTGGTGAAAGCTGGTGCCTCGTTTGTTTCCTGCTGCTCCTGAGGCCAGGTGATTGGTAAAGCATGGCTGGTCTCGCTCATGATCTTGGAGGCTGGCAAGTCTGAGAGGTGGCACTAGCCTTGGGGAGGCTCTGCTGCTGTCACAGTATGTGGGGGTCACTGTGCAGTGAGAGAGCAAGCTGGCATCTCAGGTCACCTTCCTTTCCAACAAAACCACGTGAGCCATGGTGGCACCACACCCTCATGACCAGGTCTGGTCCTAGTGACCGCCCACCTGTAAACATAGTTAACATGCGAATCTGGGGAGCAGGGTTCCAACACACGAACCCTGAGAGACGCATGTGCAAACCGCAGCAGATGGGGAAGACGAGAGAATGGAGGGCAGGGCCAGTCCGTGACATTTGTCCCCTCAACTGTCCCTACCACCTACAGGGATCTGTGCTGCCTGTGGTTGCCAGGGCTCTGCCAGAACCTCGGGACTCGGGGTTGGGTCTGAGTTTGGGTTCTCTGGGCAGGTGGTCAGCAGGGGCTGGCAGCTGGGGACCAGGATGAGCTCAGCTGGAGTCACGGGGCTCAGGGTGGCAGAGGTGGGGGTGTCTGGGGGGGTTGGGAGGGAGCAAGAAGCCAAGAGGGCCAGGCTCAGCCCTCCGCAGGAGTGGTCCACAGTCCTTAAACACTCCCCCAAACAAATTTATGATGTAAATCTGGTTTTGAAATAATAACAATAATGAGAAATAAAAAGAGCGAGCGGCTGTGTGCGGGAGGGAAAGGGGCTCAGCCAGGTCCCTCCCCTGGTACGCCAACGGGGGAAGCACAGGGGAAAATTGAAATTAGTTGTGACAGCTGAAATTCTCTGCTCTACAGATGACATTTGACAGGGTACTTAAAAAAATAATAAGAAAAGGGAAAGTGGTTTGGGTCGCCCGTGTGAGGGGGAGGATTGGGGGGATTTCAAGTGACACAAGACGCATAATTCAAGCTTCTTAGATTGCGAAAGCTCTTCTTACCTAAGGGGCCCACTGCCTTTATTTCTATCCAAATGGCTCAATTACCGAAAAGCCCCACAGAGAAAATTACGGATGTTTGCCTCTATTTTCCTCCTCTTGTCTCGACAACTGTAGATATTTTGTTTTCCTTCTTTCTCTGTCTCTCTTTTTTTTTTTGGTGGTGGTGGGGTGAACAGAGAAAGGGGTGTTCAGAGGGCTCGAGGGGTGGCAGGCTTTGAACTGCTCCTTCAAACCTGTGTTGCATAGACACACACAGATGTGCATGCACCACGCACACTCAGGCCACACGCCGTGGCTGACCTTTCTGTGTGTGTCCACTCTGACATTTATCCTTTCTGGCTCCTGCTCTCCTGGTCTCTCTCTCCCTGACCCCCCCCCTGCTGCCGCCACCCCCATCCTCCGTCTGCCCAGTGGCCACCCCTCCCAGTGGCTCCCTCGCAGCTCGGCTATTTTCCAGCCCTGCGGTAGGCGCAGGGAGGCGCAGAGGTACCCATTTTCCAACCTTCCTATCCGGTCTCCATTTGTCATTTTCAGAATTGGCACTCCGGGGAGCCTGGGCTGGTGAGGTGGTGGCGGCTCTCACGCCTGCCCACTCTTGCCAGGCAAGGCGCCCAGCTGTGCTGGCTGCAGCAGGCTCCAGGAAGGGTTAGAATCAGGTTCTCCAGGATCCCAGGGAATGGGCTGAGCCTGGGGCACTGGAATCCTGAATCCTGGGTGCATGGGGGAGCTGCTCTTCTCCCACACCTGTGGGATCATAGTTCTCTCTCTGCCCTCTTCCCAGTCTAGGTCTGGGCCACCCTCGCCCGCCTCAGCCCAGGTGATGCCACAGCCTCCATGCCCATCCATCCTCCGGCTCCCTCCAGCCTCCCTCCCAGGCCACACCCCTCCAGTGTTTATTTGTTTAATGTTATTTTTGATGTTTGTTTAATGTTTGTGTTTTGAGACAGGGTCTCATTCTGTAGTCTGGGCTGAACTTGAACTCACTATGTAGTGCAGGCTGATCTTGAACTCTCAGCAATCCTCCTGCCTCAGCCTCCTGAGTACTGGAATTACAGGTGGGCACCACCAGGCTGGGCAAAAATCCTAGTCTGCTTGTTTATTTTGCAGTGCTAGGGATCAAATCCAGGGCCTTGCACATGCTAGGCAAGTGTTCTGTCCCTGGGCCACATCCTCGGCCCCCTCCAATGTTTGGAGCCCTATGCTCACTGACCTTGGGACACAGCCCTCAGGGGCCACTTATCCTCCCTAGGTCTCCAAGGCCTTGCAGGTCCAACCTCACCCTCCTCCTAGCTTCATCATGAATTCTGCCCCCAGTTCCTTCCTGCCTTGGGCCGTGGCTCCCTGCCGGCCAGCTCCCACTCCTCTCCTTCCCTCCGTCCACCCAACTCGCTCAGCCTTGGGGATCACTGAACTGTCACTTCCTCTGGGAGCCATCCCAGCCTCACCCCAGTCAGCCTGGGCTCCTGTGCCCCCTGGACGTGGCCGCTGGATTACAGGTGGCAGTGGCAGCTGGGAAGGACGGAGAGCCAGCTGCATGGAGCCTGCCACAGGCCCGGAGGCTGCGTGGGCACAGCCGAGTGAGGGATGCAGTCCCCGAAACCTTCCTCCATGTCCCCGGCCTGCCTGCTAAAAGGGAGTCTTGCTTTGATGTCTGTCACCTCCACCAGCCTGGACGCCCCACCCGGCTTCGAGGTTGGGTCTGCAGGGTGGTTCGTAGGTGCTCAATAAACAGCAGTGCGGCTGTGAGTAGAGCTCAGTGGGGAGGCCTGAGCTCAAAACCCGGTACCAGAAAAAAAAAAAAAAAAGCTGTCTGTGGACCCAACAGCCACTGGGACCAGGAAATACCTTGTCCTCCAGTTTCTGCTCCCGCTGGTGATTTTGCTGCTGCTGCCAGCTGAGAAAAAACCAGGAAGGCCC
This sequence comes from Erethizon dorsatum, assembly GCA_028451465.1. NCBI lineage: Eukaryota > Metazoa > Chordata > Mammalia > Rodentia > Erethizontidae > Erethizon > Erethizon dorsatum. The sequence continues at coordinate 5,618,111 of CM051822.1, forward strand.
ATGACAGTGGCAGAGCACCTAGCATCACAGCTTTGCTTCAAAAGCTCCAGAGTCAAAGGGCCTGGATGCGAATTCCAGGCTCAGTGCCCTCCTGCTAGGTGACCCTGGACAATTGATGGACCCCCTTGAGCCGCAGTGCCCTTGCCTGGACGGGAAAAATGGGCTGGGACAATGCCTATAAGTGACTTAATGGCCACTGGTGTGTGACTCTTGAATTAGCTGCTTTTATTGTCTTTGTATCTTCCACAGTCAAGAGGGACCCCTGTCTGTGCCCACTCCCACCAGCTACTTGGCAACAGCTACTCATCAGCAAAGACCTTTGAAGAATTTTTTTCCCTCCTTTTTTAGGGGGGGTACTGGGACTGGAACCCAGAGCTTTCACACTGAGCTATATCCCCAGCCCGTTTTTTATTTTTCATTTTAAGACAGGGTCTTGATAAGTTGCTGAGCTGGAACTCACGATCCTCCTGCCTCAGCCTCCCAAAGTGTTGTAATTACCGGTGTGCACCACCATACCCTGCTGAATACTTTTGCTGTTTAAAAAACAAGATGTGAGGGCCGGTGAGACGGCTCAGCGGCTTAAGCGCCTGCCTTGCAAGCGCGAAGGCCCGAGTTCGACTCCCCGAACCCACATACGAAAAAGGGGCCGGTGATATCGCTCAGCGGCACGGGTGCCTGTTGGTGCGCGAGGTCCTGAGGTCGTCCCCCCGGTACCCACAAAAAAAAAAAAAAAAAAAAAAAAAACAAGATGTGAATCATCTGAGCAAGATGGATGAACTTCCCATGCAGAGAGAATGTCCCAGGACAGCACTGTGGGCTGCATACCTCCAGAGAGAGGCAGAGCTAGAAGCAGAGCTGCTCCTCTGGAGGACGGTGCACCCCCAGTCACGTCACCCCATATGGATTAAAGCCCAACTCATTTAATCCAACATCAAGGTTGCAAAATAATGACACTGCCATGTTAAGTGTGCCGTGGGATCACTATTGTCATTAGGATCCAGAACAGTAATGGCGACCCTTTTAGAGCTTTCAATGATAACAAATAGCTGGCCACAGCACGTGTGCCATAGGTTCACCACTGCTGGTCTAGAATGTCCCCCCAGAGGCTCATGTGTTCAGAGATGGGACTTTTGGAAGGTGATTGGGTTGTGGGGTGCTGCAATCATCAGTGGGTTCATCACTGATGAGTTCACAGCTAAATGCACCGTTAGGAGGTGGAGCCTGGTTGGAGGTGGTCACTAGGGCTATGACCTGGTCATCCTCATCCCTGGCTCCTCCCTTTCTATTCTGCTTCCTGGCTGCCATGAGGTGAGCAGGTTCCTTCCCCACACCCTTCTGCCATGTTGTTCCTGCCTTGGAGCCAGTCAGCCATGGACTGAATGCCCTGAACCGTGAACCAAATTAATCCTCTTCTCCTTTAAGTTGTGGATGTTGAGTATTTTGTCCCAGTGACGAAAAGCTGACTAATACAGTCATGCTTACCAGAACAGCCATTATCAGAGCACACAGCAGCCTGCTCTGGTGCTAAGGCTGGACAAAGGCCCATCGTGGCTGAGGCCCAGGACCTTCTGCAAGGCAGGCAGCAGGGACTGAAACAAAGGTGCTGGAGAAGGTGGGAGGTCTGTCTAGGGAGGGCAGAGCAGAGGGACACAAGGCTGAGGGCCCTGGGGATGGGGAAGCAGTGACTTCCCTGGGACCCCCAGCCCAACCATCTCCAGGAAACACCACAAATCATAGCGCTGGTGTGTGACCTTGTGTGGCCAGGACCAAGGCCAGGAATAGGGCTTCCATTGGAGCTGCCAGTATGAAGAAAGGTGGACCCAGAGGCAGACCAGGAGTTGGGGAGGGAAGACGTCCTTAAGACCCCCACACTGGCATCCTGGGCAGCCTCCAGGGCCCATACCTAGGATTGGACCACTCCCACAGCCAGGGAAGGGAGGCTGGGAAGACATCATCAGGTCTCATCAGAGCTGGGGTCCCAGATAGGGATGGAGGGACAGCAAAGGCGCCTCACTGTGGAGCCCCAGATGTCAGGCTCACAGACACTTGGGGGTGAGGGGAGGCCAGAACAGGCCAGATCGGGAGCAGAAGCTCAGCCCGTCTGGGCATCTTGCGGTGCAGGTCCTGGGCCCCCTCCTCAAGGTCAGGAGAGAGCCTGAACAGGGGAACAGGGCAGGAGCAGCCCCCAGCCTCTGTGCTCACATGGTGGCCAACACCTGCTCTGTCCCTCCCTGCAGCACACCCCAGAGCCCTCCCTTCCTCAGGAACACTTCCGGCTGCCCCTGACATGGGCGCCCACCATGGTCCAGCAGGGAGCCTGGGGCACGCGGAGAGTCAGCAAGAGGAGAGAGAGGTGCTGGGTGCGGTGATCGCGGCTCCATTCCACTCCTGGAGGCTCTGTCTTACAGCCTGGCCCCTCAGAAGCCAGAGTCTGCCCTGAAGAGAACTGGCTGGGGGCAGGTTTGTGTCTGGTCCGTGGCCAAAGGCAGAGGTCAAGGCCAAGGCTGAGGGCCAGAGTCCCGAGAGCCAGAGACAGGGAGATGGGGCGTGTGGAATGTCGCCCAGCAAAAGGATCTTGACCTCAGGGCCGGAACAAAAGACCCCAAGGCAGGAGCAGCTGAACACATGCTCCCTAGCCACAGCATTGAGGGCACAGGGCAGGGCCCAGCCAGAGCGGTGAAAGAACGCACGCGTCCTAAAACTCTGGCCATGCCAGTCCTGGCCCCAAACGTCCCCAGCATGCAGGGACAGCTCCTGGCACGGCACATTTGCTGCAGCAAACTTCAAATGGAAGCGCAGCTCCCCTGGCCGTGGGTGGACACATGGCTGGTGCAGAGCCCGGCCGCGGCCTCCCTCTGGGTCACCTGCCAGGTTGCTGAGTGCCCGAGGCACCCAAAGCTCACATCTCGATGCCTGACTGGAGAGTGAGGCATGCCGCCTGCGCTCCCCTCCCGGCCGCCCCTGTGTGCTTGCTACTCAGAGTGGCCGGTGCTGCCGACTCACACCTGTGGCCCCACACACAGCCTGTTTTCTCCTCTTCCAGTGCTTCCTGTGTCAGCCCACTGGCTGACTCCTACACATCCTTCAAAACGTGGTCAAGCGTCCCCACATGCCCAGGATGATGCCACTATCCTTCCTGTCCTGGGCACACCCACATGAGGACACTTATCCCTTTACTAAATTGTGCAAGGAGGTGATGCTATGTGGGAGCTCAGAGCTCAGGCCTCAGCCCAGAGACTCGGGTTCAAATCCTGGCTCTCAGCTCATCTGCCATGGTTTCTCAGGCAAGCTCGTCTGGACTCAGTTTCCTCGTCTGTAAAGTGGGGGTGAGAGCAACACCCCCCACCTTCCATGTTGATAGAGGTAAGATGAGATTGTGGGTGCAAAGGGCTTGGCATGGTGCCCGGCACATGGGCTCTTCCCACTTGTGCCTGGGAGGTCCCACTGGAGGACACAGGTGCTAGGATGGGGACATGAGAGACAGCTATGAATCTGCCTTCAAGGACCTGACAGTCACGAGGCAAAAAAATAAGGCAGAACCAATAAGACACAGACAGGAGGGATGGGTCCTGGCAGCTGGATCCTATGTGCTGGGCCAAAGTAGCTGCTCAATAAATGTTTGTTCAAATGAAAAGAATTGCAATCAGCTGAAGGGAAGATTGCTCCAGACTGCAGGACTCCAGGGACCCCCTGTGGGGAGCAGGAACCTGAGCTGGATTTTTTTTTTTTTTTTTTTGTGGGTACCGGGGTCGACCTCAGGACCTCGCGCGCCAGCAGACGGCTGTGCCGCTGAGCGATATCACCGGCCCTTTTTTCGTATGTGGGTTCCAGGAGTCGAACTCGGGCCCTCGCGCTTGCCAGGCAGGCGCTTACACCGCTGAGCCATCTCACCGGCCCCCTGAGCTGGATTTTAAGGAGGGGTAAATGAAGGGGCCTGCTGGGCTGGTGGTATATGGGGAGCACCCCAGTTTCATGAAGAGGGGACCTCATTATTCCAACTCTGCTATAAACCACTTGAGGCTGCTAAAACCTATCTCGTTGTTTTTCTTCTTTTTTACCTCTCTGTGTCGTCTGAATGTTTTTCATAATGAGCATGCATTCCTCTGAAAATCAGAAAAAGCAAGTAAGTTATTTTCATTTGCAAGATTAAAAAAAAATCACACACACAAAAGGCAGTTGAAGTTTACAGAGGGGGCAAAAGCAGAGGAGGCATCAGAAGCGTAAAAATAACACAGGCCTGGCAGGTCGGAGGGAGGCGGCCAGGAAGCAGGGATGCCAAGGCAGCAGTGCCAATGTGCTGAGCACTCAGCCAAGTCTGGCGCCTGTCACAGAGCTGCCAGGTCCTTCTGGGGAGGCCCTGTCACTGTCCTTGCGTGAGGGACGAGGCAGTGAAGTCTCGGGGTTCCTGTCCAAGTCTGAAGCCCAGAAGTGGGGAGTGGCAGTGGTGCGCTTCTTGCCTGGCCCACACTGTGCCGGTGGCTCTGTGGCCTCTGACCAAGGGGTGGCTCTGTCCCCTGTGACACCAGCAGGGGGTAAGGACTTGCTGCCCCGAGACGCCAGCCTGACCTCTGTGAGCCGCCGCCGATGTCTCTCTAATGGAGTCCTGCTACTGTGCGTGGCGGCGACAGCTGAGCCTGGAGATAGCAGGGTGCACTGTCGGCGCCTGTGTGACAGAAGGAACAGGCCACTGAAAACCTCTAATCCTCTGATTTCTTGGAGGTTGTGGTGCTTAACCCCTAACTCTCCTGGCTGGACAGCAGTTATACCATTGGGGCCAGCGGGGCCAGCAAGCAAGGCGTCCTGAGAGACCAGAGCATGCTGCCCCCTCCCCCGTCCCTGGTTCCCTACTGCCCGTGGGATAAAGCCAAGCTTCTTACAGGGCCTGAGGGGCTCCTGACCTGGCCCTTGCTACTTCTGCAGCTACTTTCTTCGGGCTTGTCTCATGGCGGCCTCTCTGCTCTTCTAATCCGTCCTGCCCCAGGGCCTTTGCACACACCATTGCTCACTGTGATCAGCCTGGCCTGTGCCATGCCCTGGGTTGCCTAAGTTCTCATCTTTCCAGCCTCTGCTGAACCCACCTTATTTCCTAAGACTGGGTCAGGGCCTCCTGCCCAGGCCACACCCTTCAGGCTATGAACCCTTAAAAGCTTGTTCAGGGACTCTGAGATCCCTCGGTGAATTCTCATGCACTGACCAAGGCAGGCGCTGCTCTAATCCCATTTCCTCGATGAAAAAACTAATGCTCAGAGAGGTTGAGGCTTCCAGGCTGCGACACAGCCAGGATTTGAACTCAATCTGTCTCCAGCTCCTGATACTCAGTAGCAGGCTGGAGGAGGACTCAGAAGCCGCGGTCCACAGCGCTCACGCCAGGCCTGTGCATACCCCTGGCCCCTGCTCCCTTCCCACCTGGCACAGACGCAGAGGTGGGCAGCAGTGCCCTGGCTGGAGCACCCATCCCAGGAGCCAGGCTCGGGCTGGGGAAGCAGACAGGCTTCTCCCAGGAGGGCCAGGGCTGAGCCAGTGTCCCCTCCCTGTCCGTCCCCCATACCCGCCAGCAGCTGCTTAGCACAATTAGCCAACAAGTGGCTGTTGTGTGGCCTCGCTGCTGATGTGTCTGAAGTGGCTTTCTGAGTGGGAAACACGGGGCAGGAGAGGCAGGCGGACAAAGGGGAGCAAGTGCATTAGGCCGCGCCGGCCACTCCGTGCACACGCACATCCCTCTTCTGAGCATGCCCTGCTCAGCCCCGGGGAAGATAAAGAGCCGGGCACACACGCCATCCAGTCCAGGGCGGGCATAATGGCCCAGACTTGGGCGCAAACTGTCTGACAGATGGGGCCCCAGCTCTGAAGAGGAAGCTGGGGCAGCACACACAACCTTCAGGTGGAGCAGAATGGCTGAATGTGCCCACTATTGTGCCGAGAGAGAGGGTAATGCGTCTGCCTGCTTCTAATGGCTGCCCCGCTTCAGAGAATGAAACCACTTCTGAGCACGCAGATATCCAAGGACAAAAGTCACTGAGAGAGATGGCGGGGGGAGTGGGGAGCAGGGCCCCCACCCAGGGCCCAGGCCCATCTCCTCGCCCCACATGCTCAGGGTTACAGCTCCAGCTTCCTGAAGAGTAGTGGGCAGGAGAGTGGCTGCAGGGAGGGGGTGTCCTGGGGGGAGGGAAGGGAGTGGCAGACATGGTGACAGGAGGGCTGACAGTAGGGAATAGCCTGGAGTAAAACAGCTTTCCTCTGGCCTCCAATCAATGCAGGCCTCTTTCTGCTTCCTTAAAAGGAAGGGATTTGATTTAAACTGTAGCCCATCTGTCCATCCATCCATCTATCCACTCACCCATCTACCCATTCATGCATCCATCCACCCACCCACTTACCCATCCATCCATCCACCCAATCACTGCCCATCTACCCATCCATCCATCTACCACCCATTCATCCATCCATCCATCCATTTATCCATTCATCCATCCATCCATCCACCCATCTACCCATCCATCCACCCACTCACAATCACCAATCTACTCATCCATCCATCCATCTATCCACTCACCCATCTACCCATTCATGCATCCATCCACCCACCCACTTACCCATCCATCCACCCACCCAATCACTGCCCATCTACCCATCCATCCATCTACCACCCATTCATCCATCCATCCATCCATTTATCCATCCATCCATCCACTCACAATCACCAAACTACTCATCCATCCATCCATCCACTCACCCACTCATCCATCCATCCATCCACCCATCCACCCATCCATCCACCTACTCACCCATCCATCCACCCACTCACCATTCACCAATCTACTCATCCATCCATCCATCCATCCATTTATCCATCCATCCATCCACCCATCCACCCATCCATCCATCCACTCACCTACCCATCCACCTACCCATCCATCCACCCACTCACAATCACCAATCTACTCATCCATCCATCCATCCACTCACCCACTCATCCATCCATCCATCCACCCATCCACCCATCCATCCACCTACTCACCCATCCATCCACCCACTCACCATTCACCAATCTACTCATCTATCCATCCATCCACCCACCCACTCATCCACCCATCCATCCACCCATGCACCCATCCATCCACCTACTCACCCATCCATCCATCCACCCTTCCCTCCAACCACCATCTGTTTCATCCCTCTATCTCTCTATCCACACATCCATCTATCCATCCATTCTCTTTCCACCACCTACTTATCCATCCATCTAGCCATCCAAATAGTCATTCATTTATTTATTTTTTATTTTTTTTTTGTGGGTACCGGGGGGTTGACCTCAGGACCCCGTGCCACTGAGCGATATCACCGGCCCCTTTTTCGTATGTGGGTTCAGGGAGTCGAACTCTGGCCCTCGCGCTTGCCGGGCAGGCGCTTAAGCCGCTGAGCCATCTCACCGGCCCAGTCATTCATTTAATATTCATTTTTTAAAAGCAAAAAATAAAGCCAGGCATGGTGGTATACACCTGTAATCCCAGCACTTAGGAGGCTGAGGCAAGAGGATCACTGCAAATTCAAGGCCAGCCTGGGCTACATAGTGATGTCTCAAAAAACCAAAAGAAAAAAGGGAAAAAAAGGTGCTGAATAAAGCAAAAAAAAGTACTCCACTTCTCTGTGCTACCTGCTCCAAAGTCCACAAGTTGCCACACATTTCCCCCCTTTCTTTGGTTCACGGTGAGCTATCTCCCTGGATATGTCCACCCTTCATCTTCTCTTAGTGAAAGTTTATCTACTTTCAAAGCCCATTTTGCATCTTAGCTCCTGCACGCTTTTTTTCCCATTTACTCATCTCTGTGTGATTATAAATCATTTGATGCAATAGGACCTTCTGAGCAGCAATCATGGGCCAGCGTTCTGCTGTGGGATTCTGAGGGGAAGGGGAGCTGTGCTGGCTCCAGGGGAACAAAACAGGAATACGAACTCCCCCCGGAAAGAGCCATTCATCAAGGTGTGAGGGTGCTGGGGGTGGACACTGCGCAAGGAGCCGTGGGGATTGAGCCCTAAAGGGGGTGGAGCTCAGGTGGGCATGGAGATGGGGCTCTAGGGAGGGAGGGACCCGAGGGTGAGAGAAGCCTCAGCCTCCAGGCCGCTGTGATTGGGAGGGTCCCTGTCCACAAAGTCTCCATCATAAGCACTGGCAGCCGGCGGTGAGGGGAGGAAGATGAGGAAGTCAGCCCTTGGCCAGAGCAGCTGTCTTGGGGTGCAGTGGACCGGGGAGAAAGATGCTGTTTTCCCAAAACCAGGAACTTTTTTTTTTTTTTTTTTTGTAGTGGGGATTAAACCAAGAAACATTCTACCACTGAGCTCTATCCCCAGGCCTTTTTATTTTTTATTTTGAGACAAGGTCACTAAGTTGCCCAGGACAGGCTCAAACTTGTGATCCTCCTGCCTCGGCCTCCTGAGTGCTGGGATTACCTGTGTGTGCCACCACACCTGGCTTCCACGGACCCTTGCTTCTCTCCGTGCCCTCTGTCCCTGCCTCTCTTGCCTACTGTCCCTCCTGTCTGTGCTCCCACTTGGACCTCAGTGTCCCAGTTCCACACCCCGAGCAGCCAGGCCCTTGCTCAGGACCGGGGGGCTCTGACTCCAGCTCTACAGATGCCCCCACTGCCCCAGCTCTGAGTTCCAACCCCTGCCTCCCCAGCCCAATGGGATGGCTGCATTGCAGCCCCCACCTCACTCTCTCACCCCAGGTGTCCTTCTCTCAGGGTTCCGGGCTTGGGCTGCTGCTGCCTGCTGCCAGAAAACAGTTGCCTATGTACTGTGTCCAGCTTGAGAGATGCTAAGGGGGACGGCTAGTGGTGCACCCATTTCTCCACCACAGCCTGTAGCTGATATGTATTAGCAGCAGCTTTATGTATCAATAAAGTTTTTATTTTGGAGTAATTTTGGATCTATAGAAAAGTTCCAAAGACAGTAGATCTCTGCCACACACAGCTGGTCTCTAATTCCTGCTCATTCTTTCCATTGCCTGCTCTTAATCTTACCTGGTCCACCCCACTCCCACCCTTGTAGCTCCTCCCACTGGCCCAACTCTGTTCACCACAGGGCCTTTGCACTTGCCATTTCCCCTGGCTAGAGTGCAAATTCTCCAGCTCTTTCTCGTCTGGTATCTTCTCAGCCTTCAGAACTCAGCTCATCAAAATGGACAGTGTTTAAATTTTTAAAAATTATTATAATAAAAGACACTTTGCCATTGATAATCCTCCCCCTCACTTTGAACACACTTATCCCATTGTCCTTGCTACTTTCTGAAGCAGTTCTGGGAGTCTCCTTCCCTGAGTGTCTTTACGAGGTGTGATCCAAAATACGGTGAATACCGCTGTGAGTGCCACCCACTGGAAACGCAGGCTCGTAAAAACACGACGCTGTGTCCTCATCCACCTTATTCACTGGGTCTGGCACTGTGTGACTTCCGGCTCTTCCCAAAGTCAAAACGACCATGAAAGGGAAACATTTGGTTTTTTTTTTTTTGTTTTTTTTTTTTTGTGGGTACTGGGGGGACCTCGCGCGCCAGCAGGCACCCGTGCCGCTGAGCGATATCACCGGCCCCTTTTTCGTATGTGGGTTCCGGGAGTCGAACTCGGGCCCTCGCGCTTGCCAGGCAGGCGCTTAAGACGCTGAGCCATCTCACCGGCCATGGGGAAACATTTGGAATCAATCTGGGATATGAATGAATTTGGGATATGGAGGTGGCCACGACAGCACAACACTCAGGAAAGAGAACTCCAGAGCTGCTGCAGAAAGGCACAAGGACATCATGGAGGAGTATTTTGTGGGGGTTCATGGCAATGTATCTTTTACTTAAGTGTCTTTTTTACACTTAAGCATTCACATAGCTTGGATCCCACCTCGGCTCTCTCCCCTGCAGAGCCCTGCCCTCAGCCTGCCGATCTCCCTCCCAGGGCTTTTCATGATGTGCGACAGCTTTGCTGTTTTGTTTGCTTGTGACTATGTATTTCATTTATTAGTTTGACTTCTGTCTCCTCCTCTGGAGCAGTTTTGTTCAATAGAAATACAGTGTGAGCCCCCTTTGTAATTGTAAATGTTTTCGTACTCACATTTAAAAAAGTAACAGATACCTAAAACCACAGGATTTCTGTATCTTGTTGAATGCAGCATAACCACAGCCAAGCACTGCAACACGTTGTCCATGGTTTCAAGACTGAGATATAGCAGGTGCATTGTTTGCACTCAGTCTTGGAGACCCAGGGTCCACGCAACTCCTCCAGGACTGGCCACGGCCCAGTGCTCACAGGCCACGCGTGGCTGGTGGCTGCTGTGGTGGACGGCGCAGCTACAGACCCGGCATTCTGGGGGCGGAAGTGCTGTCCTGTTGTCACTGCTCTACCCTCGGCGTCGACCCAAGGTGGCTTTTGGTGGAGTCACAGGGGAATCAGTGGCCTGGCCAGGTTCAGCGAATCGGGATCTGGGGCTGGCAGTTGGGCGAGCTGGGCCTCTGTCACCTCGCAGAAACACGGGGAGGGGCTTGAGCTCTTTCTCCACGCCCAGCACATCACAAATGCTACCTCGCCAGGCCTCATCCTCTCCATAGTTAGGTACCAATGCACTCCCAATTTACAGATGGGAAAACAGAGGTTCTGCAGCATTAAAGGATTTGCCTGGAGTTATGTTGCAAGCAAGATACAGAACCAGAGCGTGTTTTGGTTTTTGCAGCACTGGTGATTGGACCCAAGGTCTTCCTACTAAGCTCCATCCCCTGCCCTTTTTAAATTTTTTTATTTTGAGACAGGTTCTCACTAAGTCACTAAGTGGCCCACACTGGGCTTGAACTTTCAATCCTCCTGCCTCAGCCTCTCAGAGTGCTGGGATTCCAGGTGTGCACCATATTCGGTGACCTCTTCAAATAAGTTGCCATATCCTTTTCTGAAGTTACATCTGGGACACGGGCCCCTTTCTTTCCTCCCTCCGTTTCTGGTTCACCTGCACCAGCTCTTCTCGAACCTTAACACAGCAGGATCTGGTGAAAATGCAGCAGGTCCGGGGAGAGGGCCCAGGTTCTGCCTCTCTAGGAAGCTTCCTGGTGACTGCTCCGTGGACCCCCGCTTTACGCAGGGAGGCAGCAGCGCCACCTGCTCTTCCTGCTGGCCCAGGCTGGGTGGGGGTGGCAAGGGGACAGAAGGAGATGTGAACGTGGGGCTCCGCTGTTTTTCTTAGCCTCCCTCCTCAATAAAATCTTTTTAGGCCCCAGAGGAGATCACCAGCCTCAGTTTCCCCTTTGACTCCTAGCCCGTGCAGGCTTGTGTATTTGCTTTGGTGGGACGGGGGCGAGGCCACACATGTCCGGAGCTCCGTGGTAGCAGGTGGGAGTTCTGGCAGAGGGGTGTCCCGACCGCAGTCCCCACCGACCCTCGAGGGGCTCTTTCTCCCACCGCCATTGATCCGCTAAACCAGCGAGATGCATTACACCTCCCGGAGGTCAGGGGTCCGCCAGCCCAGCTGGTAAATAGCCCCGTGGCTGTGTTTTAAAGCCTGGCCCCGTGCTTTGGCTCCTTGGGGCCAGGGAGAGGCGGCTGAAGTTTGATACGGCTCTGGGGGCCAGCGGGGGCAAAGGCCTCCAGCTCAGGGAGGGACAAATAGATCGATGGGAAACTGCCATGACCTTGTGACCTCAGAGATGGCTCCAGACCATGTCCCTAACAAGGCCTAGTAAATCTGGTGGTGGATCTTCCTCCCTTGGGGACAGTGGGGACAGTAAAACAGAGGCAGCGGAGAGGCCATGAAGCGAAAGCCCAGGACCCAAGAACTCTGGCTGCAGCCAGGCTGGTTCTGGTCCTCTCTCTGGGATCGTCGAATCACAGGGCCCCACACCTTACAGTGTGCACCTTGCTCCCCGTACCCTGTCCTTGCCGAGCTCACACTTGGCACGGGTGGCCCAGCCTGCAGGGGGCACAGCTGTGGAGGGACAGTGAATGCATCAGTCTAGCTGGCGGACAAAACCCACCAGAGGCCCAGATGGATGAGGGTGAGGCCTTCCGGAGCCACAGGAGGTCAGCTCTGGCGGGGAGGAGGAGTTGGTGTAAGCTGAAAATCTGGGCTGCGGAGCGCTCACGCCGGCTTTGGCATGGGGCCCGAGGGCAGCTGATGGGGCTTGAGCGGCCTTCTCAGCTTGGCTCCCGGGGTCCCACTATCTCCCTGGGAAATTACCCTGCTGCAAGCCTGGAGTCTAGAGACCTAGGTTTGAATCCCAGCTTTGCCCCTGACTTGCTGCGCTCCGGTGTCCTTGACTGGGCCTGTCAGCAGGAAGGTTTGACTGAGATGCACTGGTGGTGCCTGGGGTAAAAGCATCCATATGGCTCTGTCCCCTCTCCTGGCTCCATGTCCCCAAGACCCTTCAGAGGCCTGTCTGTCCTGGCCCTAGGGCTCCCACAGCTGTCCTCTGAAGAGGCTGAACAGGGCAATGCCAACACTCCTGCCTGGTCCCTGGCACCCACCTCAATGGGCCCAGGGTGCAGATAGTGGGGGGAGGAGGCACCTGGCCACTTTCTCCTCAGCTCTTGCCCTGCTTTCTAGGGTAGCAGCAAGGTCAAGAGGGAACCCCTCTGTCCTCTGAGTGGCATTCACGCTTGCTGGACCCAGCGCAGCCCCCTGGGGCAAGGTATACCCCGATGCTGGCGGACCCAGGGCTCAGCCTGTTTTTGCCCTGGTTGCCCTGGGAGGGCTGTACCTGTCTCTCTGGGCCTCAGTTTCCCCACTTGTGCAATGACTGGCATTTCCCAAATGCAACAGGCAAACCTGGTGGCCCCACCTGCCAGGTGACAGGATTACCACTGGACCCTGTGGCGACAGACAGATCCTTTCGATTCTCTTCTCCTTCTTTTTCACGTCCGGGAGATGGGTTGGTGTCAGTTTGCTTAGCCCCTCTCCAGCCCTCATAGACTCACTTTTCAACCCAGAGAAAGCAGAGTCCCTTAAAGGAAAATAGTTAAGTGGGCGCTGCTCGGGAGTGGGTCCCTTGTGGGCAGCAGGAGAGGATGTGTCCTCTCCATCCTTACATCCCAGATGGCACAGCCAGGACAGAGCTGCCGTGGACAGACAGGGCCTGGGCTCGAATCCTGGCATTGCTCTCACCAGCTGGGTGGCTTTGGCAGGTAGTTTAACCTCTCTGGGCCTCTGGGCCTACATCTGGGAGTGGGTGCTGCCCCTCCTGGGCACAGAGGGTCACACGGAGGCTCAAGGACATCATTGCTGCCGTGAACACCTTAACCAGGGCTGGGTGGGTGGCTCCATAGGTGGCCCAGTGAACATCAGCCTTCTGGACATTTCTCCTCCCCGTCTCTCTCTACAGGCTACCCGGGCTGGCTGGGATCCTCCTGCGCAAGTGGGACCACCCCACCCCCATGCTTCCCAGGACAGGGACAAGAAGCAGGATGGCCTGGGAGATCCTCTTACGGCCTGGCCCGGCCTTACCTGCCTCCTTTCTCCCATGGGGCAGGGGCGGCACAAAGGGCCGTGTCACTGACCACTGTGATCGCGTGAGCAGATTGTGGGGGTAGCCTGTGTACTCCTCTTGTCTTCCTCGGGGGCAGGGCTGGGGCTGGCCGCTCCCCCGGGGTGCCCCTTTGTCCAGGCCTCTCTCTGTGTGTGCAGCCCCAGGAGCCTGGGTGGTGGCTCTGCCTGGCCCCGTGGGCCGCCCTGGCCACCGGCTTCCCAGCAGTCTGGCCTAGAACTCAGATAAAAGCCTCCTTTCAGAGCTCCGCGCAGGCTGCCGGGGGCCTGGGGAGGAGCCCCGTGGTCCTCAGGCTGCCAAACAAAGCGGCCTTGTTGGGAGGGGTCGGAGGGAGTAGGGACCCCACTCCCTGGGAGAGCCTTACCCTGGGGGTGTGTGGAGCCCCGGGTACAGGAGGGCAGGGAGGTGGGGCCGAGGGGCCTGGGATCTGGGGAGCAGGACTCCTGGGTTTGGAGGGGACCCTGGCTGCTGCCTGGCCTGGCTCCTCTCACCCACAGAGCCACCTGGTGCTCTTAGGATGAACCCAGTGGCCCTGCCCTGCCGGGTCATGGTCTTGAGCTCGCGCCTAATCCCATCTTCAAGTGCCTTGAGCCTCTGAATGTGCTATTTCCTCTGCCTGCCACCCCTTTCCTGCACTCTCAATGGGCTGCTCTGTTCATCCTGCTCCAAGCCCCCCAAGTCCCCTTTCCGAATGGCCTCCAGAGCCCCCCGAACATTTCTCCTTACCCCTGAGGTTGTTTCTTTCTTTTTTTGTTGTTGAAACAAGGTCTCAGTATGTAGTCCAGGCTGGCCTTTAACTCACCCTGTAGCCCAGGCTGGCCTTGAACTAGTGGTGATCCTCCTGCCTCAGCCTCCTGAGTGCTGGGAATACAGGTGTGCACCACCACGCCTGGCTCTAAACCTGTTCTCTCACCTCCATCTCCCCAGCTCCTTGAATATGGCAGAGCACATGGGACCAGTGCAGGGTTCACTGTGGAACAAATGAGCTGCCCCGGGGTGTCCCAGATTCCTTCCCAGCTCACAAGGCGGAGGACAGTGATGCCAGCCCTGGGGTCCACGCCAGCTTTATTCCCAAACTATCCCAGGGCCTCATCATCTCCCGCCCACAGCTGTAGCGTGTCACCCCCATTTCTGTCACACACATGCCACACCCCATCCAGGGCTCCCCAGGCAGCGCTTGGCCTCGCATATCTGTCTTCTGGGGTCTGAGGCTGGCAGAGTGTCAGGGGTCCCAGAAGGAGCAGCAGGATGAATTGGGGGGGCCCATGTGTGGGTGACACAGACATAAGAAAACGACGGCACTGCAGGGGTACGGAATCCACACAAGAGAGCTCTCCAACCCCAGACTGCAGGGGACATCCGGTCCCAGACTGCATTGTTGTGTCTTAGCTCAGTGCCCAGCTGGGTCCCTGCAGGCCCCAGGGTGAGGCGGGAGGAGTCACAATTGGCGCCTGTTCCATTCCAGGGTCAAGGGCAGGGCCAGGGAGCCCGAGCACGGCCGCGAACGGAAGGGGATAAACAGCAGTAACGACCACAGTGCATAATGGCTGCTCAGGACGAAGATGTTAAATTGGTCCTATGATCGGGTCCCTTTTGCAGATGAGGAGACTGAGTCGGAGGGATAAAGGGACAGCAGCTTCCAAGTCTGCCTGAGTCCCTTCCCTGGGACTCAACAACCCTGACCGTCTCCCCAGGGATGCTGGTGAACTGGGGCTTATGGTGTGGGAGGCTGGTTCGGGTGCCGTACGTCCATGCTGTGGGCCCTCTTAAAACCCGCAGGCCCTCAGCCACCCGGGTCCCAGGAGCCAGCACAGAGCCTGTATCAGGTCTGTGCTGTGAACACTGTTGGTCTCCATCTCTGCACCTAGGAGGCTGAGGCAGGAGGATTGAAAGTTTGAGGCCTGCCTGGGCAACTTAGTGACATAGCGAGACCCTATCTCAAAATAAAAAATTTAAAGAACGGCTCGAGATGTAGTTCAGTGCAAAGGCCCTGGGTTCAGTCCCCAATACCAGGGGGAAAAGCACCCCATCTCCTGCACAAATGCTGCTTGCTATTTCAAGTTAGGAGAAATCAGCCCGGGTCCTTCCTGCAGGCTGGGAGGCTCAGGGAGAACTCTGATGTATGCTGGAAGCCAGGGGCCCATCCTCATGGAGCCCCCCAGAGTCTCACCAGCAGGGACCCCTGGAGCTGCCAGGGGAACTCTGGAGTGGCTTCTGATCCTTCACGAGCCGTAAAAAGGATGTTTGGAAGAAAGAAACTCTGCCATGATCAGGGATCATGGAGTCCAAGCCCTTGTTTTACATTTGGGGAAACTGAGGCCTGTAGAAGTTAAGGGACCCCCCTAAGATCACCCAGCGAGTTCACGGCGGAGTCAGCTCAGCAACTTCCCATGACCTCCGTCTGCCTCCATCTCCTCTCAGCTGGAAAAGCCACTGAGATAAAGGCTTTGTGTCCGCCGAGCCCCTATGTCCCCAGGGCCATAGCAGCCACTCATTTAGTGTTGGGAGATGAGCTCGGAGCAGCACCCACAACAAAGGGTCACAGGACCAATGGCCTATCAGGCTGGTGGCCTGACAGCCAGGGCGAGAAAGACAGATCAAGGGTGACTAACAGAACCCCAGTGTTCCCAAGGGCATGCCAGCCTGTGACCATGGCTCGGCACCGTCACATTCTGCGTGTCATTGGCTGGGGAGTCCAGAGGGCAGAGCTTCTTTCCAGCCCACGTCTTGCTGAGCACGGGGCCTTAGGCAAAGCCCTGGCCTCAGTCTCCCCATCCATGTATGCGGGGACCAGCTTAGATCACTGCTGAGGTTCTGTGCGGGGGGCCTGGATGGACATGGGCTGCAGCGAGACTGCTGTGGCTTTAAAAGTGCCCAGCCTGCCCCGCCCCGGCGACAGCCACGGAGGAGCCTGCTGGTGCACAGGCCACCTGCGGAGCCCTCCACAGCTGGGAAGATTAAGTCTCTTCCAGTAGACAACACCCATTACTGTGTTCCAATAGCCATCACTTCCGCTCGGAGAGCTGCAGATGAGATATCGATTGCGTTGACCCCGCGTGAGCCCTTTCCCCAGCCTGAGAGTCGTGCTGAGTAGCTCAGGGCCCGGCGTGCGGCCCGAGGCTCAGCTCTAGTGGTCAAGGTTTCGGGCCTCCTCCCTGCAGCCGAAGCCACATGGGGGCTCTGGGCCTGAATCTGGGCAGCTGACAGGTGGGGCCATGGGAGGACAGTCGGGGGTGACTCTGGCGCCTGAGCCTTGGGCGGGGCGGCTGCCTGGATCCTGGAGAGTTGCAAGGAAGCTGTGTGTGCGTGGGGGGGGGGGGCGGACAACTTGATCCAGCACTTGGGGGACAATGGGAGCTCTGCGGCCAGGAGGTGACAAGATCTCAACACTGTGTTTGTCCTCTCATCCCCTCGGGGTTCCTCCCTGGCACCTGCTGGCTGCTCCAGCTCCAGCTGTTCTCCCTCTGTGCAGCATCTGAACCTGGCAAGGGACGCCCAGGCCCTGGTGGGTGACAGGCTCACAACGGCCAGGCTGTGACTGTCCTTCCCTGTCCCCTACGCCCTCGCCACAGCCTGGGCTGGGCACATGGCCCATGCAGGAGTCACGATATCTGTGGATTACTTTAGTGCAAATCAGTGAGAAAGAGAGAGAGAGCAGACGCAGGTTCTCAAGGGTAAGAACTTTCCTTCAGAAACACAGATCAAGCTTGGTGTGGTGGTGCCCACCTGTCATCCCAGCACTCCGAGAGGCTGAGGCAGGAGGGTCGCAAGTTGGAGCTCAGTCTGGGCAATTCAAGGACCTACTAGGACCCTGTCTCAAAATAAAAAACCAAAAAGAGCTGGGGAGGTAGCAAAACAAACAAACAAACAAACAAACAAAGCCCACAGACCACCAACACAACTAAAATCATTCCTTACAATTCCTTAGCAGTACCGGCTTTGGGGCCAGGGCTCACCTTTCTAGTATCTCGCAAAAGTCACTTTTTAAGCCAAGTGCTTTCCGTGGAAGAAAATGCTTCACTTCTTCATGGAGTCCAGCAGGGCTGGGACCATGCCCAGAGCATGCCGGAAATAAGCAAGGGACCTTGCTACAGGGACTCTGGCCCCATCCACCCCTCTCCTGCCTGTGCACCCCCTCTATATTTTGAAGGGAAAGAAGGCATTCTCCTTTGCTTTTAACCCTATGATTTTGGGGGGGTTGTTTCTGTTTTGAGACAGGGTCTCACTACATAGCTCACTATGTAGGCTGATCTTGAACTCACTGTGGAGCCCAGGCTGGCCTCAAACTCGCGGCAATCCTCCTGCCTCAGCCTGCCAAGTGCTGGGTTGACAGGCGCGTGCCAACACACCTGCCTTGCTTTTAGCTCTCTGATTTCACATGTCTCACCATGGCCCGGGGAGCCCATGGGACGCTGACAATGTTCTGTATCTTATGGCTGGAGGTCGCCCAGCTGAGTAACAAGTCCAAATTCATCCAGCTGTCCCCCAAGAATGGTATATGTGGGCCGGTGACATAGCACAGCGGCATAGGCGCCTGCCTGGCAAGCACGAGGCCCTGAGTTCAATTCCCAGTACCCACATATGAAAAAAGGGCCGGTGATATCGCTCAGTGGTACGGGCGCCTGCTGGCGTGCAAGGTCCTGAGTTCGACCCCCGGTACCCACAAAAAGAAAAAAAAGAATGGTATATGTGTGTGCTCACATATGTGTGTGCATTTGTGTACACACACGTGTGCTTGTGTGTATGAGCAGGCACATCCATGTGTCACGTGCACACACAAGTGCATGTCTGTGTGTCTCTGTGTATGTGTGTGCTGTGTCCTTGCATGCATGCGCTGTGTGTGGGTGTGTACCTGTGTTGTACCTGCATGCAAACCAGCCTCATCCCCTGCCTTGCACAATTTCGTAGTTGCTTTTCTTGTCACCAGAACAAAATACCACCCAACATCGACAATTTAAAGGAGGAGAGGTTTATTCTGACTCACGTTTTTAGTCCATAGTGGGCAGGCTCCAAGGCAGGAAGTCATGGTGGAAGGGTCTGGGTGGAGGAGAGATGCTCACCTCATGGCTGCCAGGAAGCAGAGAAGGCAGGGGCCGGTGAGGGAGAGGAATACTTCTGGGCCATGCCCCAGAAGCCAGGCCACGCCCCCAGCGACCCAGACCCTGCTCCTAAGAGCAAGTCAGCTAAACCGCACCCATGAGCCAATCACCGTTCCGAGTCTGCCCACACACAGGGACGCTTTGGTTTTCCGAGGTGGCAGGTGGGCTGGAGGGAGGGGTCTGGCTGGCTGCTGGCTGGGGCTCTGCTTCTCTCCAGGCCCAAAGCCCTGGAAGTCACAGGGCTTTTCCCCCCTCTAGAGGAAGGTCTCATAGAAAGCCCAGCACCCCCGTCCCCTTTGTGTGACCTGAGCCCGTTGCTCAGCCTCTCTGTACTTCAATTCCTCTTCGTAAAAACTCTTTCTGAGCCAGCACAGTGTCACATGCCTCTAGTCCCAGCCACTCAGGAAGCTGAGGCAGGAGGATCACGGAACCCAGAAGCTGGAGGCAGCCTGGGGCATCGCTGGGAGACCATGCCACAAACAAACAAAAAATAAAAGCCCATTTTTTTAAAAAACAAGAATTTTGAAAGCACACAGAAATAGATTTTTTTGCATGTTTGTTTTGTTTTGTTTTTTGAGACAGGGCTTCGCTATGTAGTTCAAGGCTGACCTTTGAACTCACTATGTAGCCCAGGCTGGCCTCGAACTCACGGCAATCTTCCTGCCTCAGCCTCCCAAGCACTGGGATTATAGGTGTGCACCACCATGCCCAGCAGAAACAGAATATTATAACAAACACACATTTGTTGATTGCCAAACCAATCCACCCCCATCTGCTTCCTCCTATACGGTTTCGGTTTAGAAGCAAACACAAATATATATAAGCTGTCTCCAACACTTCAGTGTGAGTCTCTCAAGGTTAAGAAACTTTCCTTTAAAAGCACAGACGAGGCTGAGCGTGGCGGTGCACGCCTGTAATCCCAGCACTCTGGGAGGCTGAGGCAGAAGGATACGAAGTTCTGGCCCAGCCCAGGGAACTTAGCAAGACCCTGTCTCAATAAAATTCAAAAAGGACCGGGGATGGAGCTCAGTGTGAAACCCCTGGTGGTGGGTGGGGACCGGTCTTCAACAAGGATGCCCCCACCCCCAACAGTTCAGCATCCTTCCTACCAAGACCATGAGATCAGGTCTTCGACCCTCAGGGAATCAGCCCAAGCTATTTTTTTGTTTGTTTGTTTTATTTTGCAGTGCTGGGGATCAAACCTAGGGCCTTGTACATTGTAGGCAAACACTATCCCCAGCCCCCAACTCATTGTTTTAACAGTTGACAATTATATGCTTTAATTTCCCATTCATTCTTTTCCATTTTATTCTTTCCTCCTCAAATTTTATTTGAATGCACTATATTTGTGGTTTAAAAACTTTTTTCCCCATTTCTTTTTGTGGTCCTCGGGACTGAACCTAGGACCTTCACACTGGGCTACATCCCCATCCTTTTATACTTTTTATTTTGAGACAGAATCTCACTAAGTCAACAACTTGACCAAGCTGGCCTGGAGCTCTCGATCCTCCTGCCTCAGCCTCCCAGAGCGCTGGGATCACAGGTGTGCACCACCACGCCCAGCTGCAGTTGCAAGTGTTAGGAACCACCTGATCACACACTGCCACCCTGCAACCCAATGTGGACCTAATTACAATGAACGCTGTCTAATTTTCCGTGAAAGAGAATTCTTCCTAATAATAATGATTACTGTGTAATTATTCCAACATATATTACACATGCGGATCCAGGATTATTAAACACAAAAAGTAGAACATTATGGTAAATCTATCTCCTCCTGAGGCAGAAGGGCGTCGGCCAAGTCAAGTTTACAGCTGGAAGCCGCAGGGCCTTCTCCTCCCCGTCTGGGGGAAGAAGCTGGATTTCCTGGCAGCTTTCAGTGAGGGCTGGTGCGGGACGCAGGTCCTCATCAAGGCAGCTGGGGTGAGGGGCAGGAGAATAAAAATGGGGCCCCATCCAAGTGCTACAGCACCCCATGTCGTCTCTTGCTCCCCCATCACACAGTGCCACAGGGGTCTTTTCAAAACCCAAGTCTAATCTTGCCTCTTTTTTTTCCTTTTGAGGCAAAGTTTCCCTATGTTGCCCAGGCTGGCCTTGAACTCACAGAGTTCCTCCTGTCTCAGCCTCCTGAGGGCTGGGGTCACAGGTGTGCGCCACCACACCCAGCTCCGTCTCTTCCTTTCTTGTGACCACACTGCACCTGCTAGAATGAAACTTCACACCTGGCCTGGGGTGACCCGTGGTCTCGCCTCTTAATGCCCTCTGCTGCACCCTAGAGATGCCCATCACAAAAGTCTCCATCTTGGCCCCTCAGAGAGGCCGATGCGTTCTTTCTCCAGGACCCTTGCACAGCTGTTCCTCACCTGCTCCAGACACTCGAACCCAGCCCTCTGCTCCCACCAGGCTCCTCCAAGCCTGTCTGAACACAGCTCAGATGCCCCCCACCTCTGGTCCCCTCTGCCACATCCGCCCTCCCTGTGCTCCACCCGAGTCACCCTCCACCCCTTTGTGGCCCTGCTGATAGCTGGTCCCACCCGGACCCCACAAGAATGTCAGCTGTGGGGGAGGGCTGGCCTTTACTGCTTCCTGCTCTCTCCCTAAGACCTGGCACAGTGTACGCCCAAATTAGCAGTTGCCCAACATACATCGGGAGGGGAGAAAAAATGGAAAGAGAGAGAGGGGGAAAGGGTAGAAGGAAAACAGGGAGGGAGGGAAGATGGAGAAGGAGCTAGAGAGAAGAGGGAGGGAGGGAGGGAGGGGGAGGGGTGGGGAGGGGAAGGAATGGCCGCTTCTCCATGGTGCCCGCCCTCAGGAGCGGTTCCTGGGAAGACAGGACGGGATGGGAAGCCACACGGAAGACCACAGCCTAGGTGCCTGCACCTGGCCTTCCTGCTGAGCCAGGAGCTCCCTGCTCCCTGTCAAGTTCTCCCTTAACGGTGTAGGCCCGAGTATTTTTATTCCTAGGTCTTAGTTGGGTTCTCCCCAAAGCTGCCTCTGACACAGGGAGCGCATCTGGGGCGCGGGGAACATCTTCGGAGCTGGTGGAGACTAGGTAGAAATTCACTCGTTCAACGAGTATTTACTGAGCACCTGTTACGGTTTCAGCTTCTGGGACCACTGTGGACGAGACAGACCTGGTCCCTGCTCACAGGGAGCTCCCTGTCTAGTGGAAGAGATGCTCAGCAATGCCCAACACCCGCCAAGAATTACTAGGCAGACACAGCATAGCATCAGGTGGTGATGGGTGCTGTGGAGTAGAGGAATGCGGGGTCAAGGGCACAGGGAGGGCCAAGGCGCACTGTACCAGGGGCGCTGCAGGCAGAGCTTGGCCTGCTAAAGGCTGCAGCAGGGTGAGAAGGAAAGTAAAAGCAGAGAGGAAAGGAGGTTGGAGGGAGTCAGATACAGAAGGGGATGGCAGGCCATACTCGGCCTATCGATGATGGGTTGCTGCATACTAAATAACCCCACACATAGTGCATTTGAAAAGCCACTTGATTCTTTCTCTTAAGCCTACGGGTCAGTAGTCCGGGAAGTTCTTCTGCTGGTCTCCTGAGGAACCATTCTGCAGTCCTGTGGCTTAGCAAGGGCTCGGGGCTCCCACGTGGTCCCACTTTCCATGTCTGCTGCATGGTACTGGGTGCAATAAGAACTTTGGATTTTACACGGAGCAAGATGGCAGCTAAAGGGGGTGGGTGGGTGCTAGGTCATGAAGGAAGAGCAGCTGGGCGACTCAAGTTAGTGAGATACCCTGTGACCTCGGGCCAGGATGGCCAAGGGGTATTTGGATTATATTATTGTTGTATTGAAAAATATCACCTTCCAATTCTGTCCCAAAAAAGAAGTACAGAATTACACTCCCATCGTGAAAAACAGAAAACTGAACAAAACCCAGGGAACAAATATTTTCCAACATTCAGATGTGGGCAATACAGGCCTGTGCTTCCTGTGCCCTGGAGTCTTTGGTGGGTGCCAATGTCCTCAGGGGTAGAGGAAAAACCCCATTCAGGTAGCTGTGGTCTGAATACAGTTTGTCCCCTCTAAAACTCGTGTTGCAATTTATTGCCATTGGGGTGGTGACATTTTATGGGACCTTTAAGAGGTGCTTAGGTCATTAAGTGGGATTAATGCCTTTCTTGGAGGAGTGGCTTAGTTACCACCAGAGCTGGCTGTGACAATGCCAGGCAGACTGTGGGTTCAGTCTTTTTTGCAGCCGTCTGTGTTTTTTTTTTTTTGCTATGAATTGAAACAGCATGTGGCTCTTGTCATGCTCTTGAAGTTTCTAACCTCCAGGACCTTGAACCAAACTAAACTTGTTTCTTTTATAAATTACCTGGGCTCAGGTATTCTGTTATAGTAACAGAACACAGAGGTGGACCCAAGGAGAGAAAAGTTACTGAAGATCTCAGACCGAGAATTGTTGGAGTTTCCTCTTGCGAGAAGAAAGATCTCTCGCTGAACACAGCGTCACTAAGTAGGAACCACAGAAGCACCATACCACAGAAGGTAAGGTAAATTAGTTCTAGAATAAAGATCAGGCCTGCTCTAAAAGGATTTAAAACCAAATCTTAAAAAGATCAAGCTAAACCGGGTGTGGTGGCACACACCTGTAATCCCAGCACTTGGGAGGCTGAGGCAGGAGGATTGCTGTGAGTTCAAGGCCAGGCTGGGCTACACAGTGAGTTCAAAGCCAGCCTGAATTATATAGTGAGACTCTGTCTCAAAAAAAAAAGAAAAAAGTAAAAAGAAAAAGAAAGAATACAAGAAAATTTAGCACTCAACAATGTAAAAAATTTTTTTTTTCTTTTGGAGACAGGGTGTCACTATGTAGCAGGCTGGCCTCAAACTTGCAGCGATCCTCCTGCCTCAGCCTCATGAGTGCTGGGATCACAGGCTTGCACCACCACGCCCAGCTAACAATGTAAAATTTACAATGCCTAGCATCCCATGAAAAAATTAAACATATGAGGTATAGTTGAAACATGGTGAATATTTAAATCTAAACATTATTACAGTGAGACATACCACTATTAATTGCCCTCCAAATACTCCCCCTCACTTCAGGCACACTAATCCTGTTGTTGCCACTTTCTGAAGCAGTTCTGGAGTCCTCTTTCATGAATATCTTTAGCTGTACTCTTGTGCCTGTCTCAATGTACCGGACCAATTCAAAACATTTCCTTTTCACGGTCATTTTGAGTTTAGGGAGAACCAGAAGTCACACAGTGCCAGATCCAGTGAACACGGTGGATGAGGACACACAATCACGTTATAAAGAGCCCGCCTTTCTGTTAGATGGCACTTAGCAGCTGCATTCACCAGATTTTTGATCATACCTCATAAGACATTCAGGAAATGAGACTTCTAGAACTGCTTCAGAAAGTGGCAAGAAAGATGGGATAACCGTGTTTAAAGCAAGGTGAATTAATGGCTATATATCTTTTACTCTAATATATTTTAAAAATGTAAGCATTCACCATATATTTCAATCATATCTTGTACAAAGTAGTAGAAAATATGACTCATTGCCAGGAGAAAAATCAGTCAAAAGGAACACACCAACAAGTGACAGAAAGGATGGAATTAGCAGAAAGAACATAAAAGCAGCCATCATAAATATGCTCCATATGTCGGGGATGTAAAGGAAAACATAGACACAATGATGAAACAAGTAGAATATTAACAGTGACTTCTCTACCTGTGAAGAGTATCTGAAATCAATAATGCATGTGGTAAGATTAATGGCAAGTTAGACACTATAGAAGGAAAGATCAGTAAACTGGAAGACATGGAATGGATATCATATAAATGAGGTTCAGAGAGGAACAGAATAAATGAGGATAGAGGGGGAGGAGGGGGCGGGGAGCTGGCAGGAACTGGGCTTCAGTGGTCTCCAGAACAATTTAAGTGCCCTAGGAGGCAGATAATTAGAGTGCCAGGAAAGGGAGGGCGAGAGACGAACCACATGGTAGGGAAAAAGCCCCAAATATTTCAAATTTGATTTTAAAAATCCATGGGCCCAAGCTCAGTGAACCACAACATAACAAAACCATGCCACGGGACATCATCATCAAATTGCTGAATGTCAGTGATACAGAGAAAGTCTTAAAGCAGGCAGAAAAAAAAAAAAGGACACTTATTGATCAAGTAAAACAGAAAGGACACAAATTACCATGGTAAGTAATGAAAGAGGGTTATCACACTAATCCCATAGCCATGAAAAAGTCAGTAAGCAAACTTTTGGAAAACTTCACGCTAATAAAATTTTCAACCTCGATGAAACGGGCAAATTCCTCAAGAGAAACAAATTACTAAAAGCTGATCCAGAGGAAATAGACAATTTGCATAACCATATGTAATGCAAATCAAAGAAACTGATTTATGCATGTATGTATGCATGTATGTATGTATGTATGTTTGGAAACAGGGCCTCACCATGTAATTCAGGCTGGCCTTGAACTCACTTTGTAACTGAGCCTGGTCGAAAACTCGCAGTGATCCTCCTGCCTCAGCCTCTTGTGTCCTGGGATCACGGGCGTGTGCCACAACACCTAGCCTGAATTTATACTTTAAAAGTTTCTCATGAAGAAAATCCCAGGCTTGGATGGCTTCGCTGATGAATTATACCAAGTATTTATGAAAGAAAAAATACCAAATGCTACACCAGCTCTTTCAGAAAATGGTGGGAGACACTTCACGCATTTCTTGGTGGCTACTCCAAAAATCAGTCAAAGACATCACAGGAGAATTAGAGACTCACATCCCACATGAACCTAGCCACAAAGTTCTTTGATAAAATTTTAGCACATCGAATCCAGCAATATATAAAAAAGGTCAGGTATCATAACGAAAGGCTGTCTGTCCTGAAAACACAAAACTGGTCCAATATTCAGATTCATCACATGGACAGAACACAGGAGGAAACCCATGTGGTCATCGCAGAGGATGCTGGAAATGTGTTTGACAAAATTCAACACCCAATTACGATATCAGTGCAATGAGGAACTTTTAGCAAGCGAGGAAGAGAAGGGAATTTCTTTGACCTCAGACTTACGCAGCTAGCTTCAAATTCAGTGGTGAAAAGCTCAGTGTTTTCTACCTAGGAAATAAAATGTCCATTCTCATCACTTTTTTTTTTTTAACAACATATCACTGGTATTTCTGGCCAGTACAGTAAGTCAAAAAAAAGAAATCGAAGGGATAAACACCTGAAAGGAAGAAGTACAACTGCCTTTATTTGAAGATTATCTGATCATATATGTAGAAAACAAAAAGGAATCTACGAAGTCGCTACTAGAAATAGTAAGCGAATGTAGCAAGTTTGAAGAGTACAGGTCCAACTGTATATATATGTAGCAGCAATAAACATTAGAAAATTTAATACTCCATTTAAGTAGCATAAAAATAAAATGATTAGAATCAGCAAACGTAACAAAAATATAGAAGACTTGAACTTTGAAAACTATAAAATATTGCAGAGGCAAGTTAATAAATGGTGAGGTATACCATATTTGTGGGTTAGAAAACTTGATCGTAAGATGGTCACCTTCTTCTAAGTGGCCTCTTGTTTTAGCGGAACCCTGATAAAAATCCTAGCAGGCTTTTTGAAGAAATTGGCAATCTGCTCCCAACATTTGTATGGAAAGGAAAAAAATCTCAGAATTTTTTTTTAAAAATAAGAAGGTCGGGTATGGTGGCACATGCCTGTAATCCCAGCATTCGGGAGGCTGAGGCAGGAGGATTGCTGCAAGTTCAAGGCCAGCCAGGGCTACAGAATGAGTTCAAGGCCAGCCTGAACTACATAGCATGACCTTGTCTCAAAAAACAAAAACAAAACAAAAAAGAGTGCTTAAGGTACTGTTGTAAGGTTCTTATGTTACATTTCAGGTAGCATAATACTCACTGAAGGTAGGCTAGGGGGAGTTAAAGGTGTGAATCATAAGCCTTACAGAAGCCACTAAAAAAGCAAAAATAACCACAACTAATAAGCCAAGTACTAACAATATTCAATGAAATCCAACGGAAGGCAGAAAAAGTAATTTAGAATGTAGAAGAAACTAAATCTAGAAATGGGAAAAAAGTTAGAGTATCAACATGGTAGAATATTATGTAGCTGTTGAAAATGTTTATGGAGATCTATTTTTAATGGTGCAGGCAAGCACTGATGATATAATGCTAAATTTTTAAACCAGGGTGCAAAGTATATAAAGTAAAAGTATGTGAAGTACAGAATATATATTTATATACTATAGAATATAAACCATCAGGGCTGAGGATGTAGCTCAGCGGTACACGTCTAGCAGGTATGAGGACCTGGGTTCAAGCCCACAGAAAGTGTTTTATCAATAACTCTGAAAAATGTTAAGCAGAGAGAAAGATAACTGAAAAGAAACTTACAAAACGTAAGCAGTATTTGTAATTGGGTGGTAAAGTGATGGGCAAATTATTTCTAGGTTTTACTGTTTTGTTTTTGTTTTTTTGAGACAGGATCTCACTATGTAGCCTTGAACTCAAGGCCATCCTCCTGCCTCAGCCTTCTGAGTGCTGGGATTACAGGCATGTGCCACCAAGATCAGCTTATTGTTGCTTTTAAGTAGGATGCATCTTATCACCTCGGCTAAAGACACAAACACGAAATTCGGGGGTCAGCCAGGCCAGCGCTCTGTCGCTTGTGAGCTGAGTGGCCTTTGGCAAGTCGATTTGTCTGTAGTGCAGTTGCCTCCTCTTCGAAGTATAGCTAAAGAGTATACACGACAGGGCTGTCCTGAAAATTCAGTGAGATGATGTGAATAAAATGCGTGGAGCAGAGTTTGGTATAAATATTCACGGAGTCATTATTACTACAGGCATTGTAAGCGGAGAAGAAACTTCAGAAGCAGAACTTCTTTTAAAGGGAACCCCAGTGGATGAAGGCCCTGGTGGAAGCCCCCCAAATTCAGGTTCCAAGTCCAAACCAGGTGAGCCCAGAGCAACCGGTGCCCATCTTCCTAGTAAGATGTTTTTGGGTAGAAGGGGCAGAACCTCCCCACCAAGCTTGAGTCCCAAACTCAGTATGAGAACACCAGGTGTCTCAGGGGTCCCCAGGCAAGCTGTGCCATCAGCTTTTGTGAGGTACCAGGATGGGAGCGGGGACCGAACACGTGACTCTCTTCCCACCCTTTCCAGGCTCACGGCATCCGTGATGCCTAGGTTGACTTGTCTTCACTTCTGCCCAGGTGCTGAGGCCTGGTTCCTGGGAGTGAGGTTCTCATTGGCCCAGGTGTCCATCCATGGCCCAATCAGATTTGACTGAGGGGGCAGGGTCGCAGGACAAACGTGGCTGCTGTGGGCCCTGGCCTGTCCACTAGCCATGTAGAAATCACGTTTGCTGGGCCCCACACAGCACGTGCTAGATTCCATGCCTGCTCTTTTCTCCTCTTCACCCAGGATTCTCTTACTGGAGGTCTTCCATCCCCCACCATTTAGGCAGCTTTGAGCCACTCTTATGCCACTTTGCTGTGACACCAACGTGTGACAGGGTTGGTCCTGGGCACCATATCCAGGAGTCCCCTGTGGGCCATGGGGAAAGGCAATCCCCAGGGAAATAGCTACGGGCGCTACATTCTCCCAAGCATGTCACCTGACTTCCCTTTGGCTTCTCTGGCATGTGTCACATAGCCAAGGTTGGTGACAAAATCCCAGGCTGCTGAGCTAGGGTTTGCCCAAGGTGGGCACTTGTGGATTCTGAGTTTTTGCTGGCGTAGAGGGAGGGCAGATTCTCCCAGAGGAACGGGTTCCTTGGCACACGGTGGTCTTCAGCAGCACTTTAATCAGAAAGCACAAAGGTTGGGCTAAGAAAAACACAAATGAAAACACACACACACACATCTTCCTCTGGAGAAGTCCAGAAACAAAAGACTAATGTACCTTTTTTTAATTGTCATTTTAAATTTCCCCACTGTGGCCATCCCCACCCTCCAATGACCACTTTTGCAGGCTGGGGGTGGAGGGCTATGGCACAAAGCTGGGGCCCGGCAGCCCCACTACGCTGCCAGGCGGTGGGGAGAACAAGGCACAATTACAAATTATCACAACAATTAGCGCCTGTTCTGGGGAGATCTGCAGCGTGAGGAGGCCGGAGCCCCTTCGTCAGGCGGCCTGTTTGGCAGTGACCTTGCTCTGGAGCCGATGATACTCCTTCAGCCTGGAAACCAGATGCAAAACGAAGAAAAATGTAAATTAACAATAACAACACACTCTCCACTCAGTGAATTCAGGCAGGATGGGGTGGCGGGGGCAGCTGTTTGTTAAGATGTGTGTGAAGTTGTCCTTTTCTTCTAGGCCCTCTCCCATCCTGGCCCCTCCTGCCCTCCAATCAGGATAATGTAATTAATTTATCTTAGGGGAAAAACATTGTTTGTCATTGTTGAAGACAAAGCGTCGAACTGGCAATGGGAGCCATGAAGAGGCCATTATGAAATCCCGGTGTGTTCAGGGCCATTTAAAAGGGTTTATAGAGTCATAAAATACAAACAGAGGGGAGGGGGGGGCGGTAAGGTGACCGTGGAGGGGGAGCCCAGGGTCCAGGGTGGCTCCAGGAACAAGAGACAGGCTCTGGGAGAAGATATGTAGCCCAGGGTATGCAGCTTGGGCAAGGAGGGAGATTGGTGACAAACCCAGAGCAGGACAGACAGGACTTTCCCACTCAGCTCCTGAGCTTCCTGGCCACGTGACCTTGGGCAGGCTACATAAACTCTCTGGGTGCATTTCCAGGGAGTTGCATATTTGTGCAAGAATTAAATGAGACAACCTAAGAGTGTGCCTGGGAGCAGTTTAGTCCATGGCAGCTGCTGTTAATGAACGACCTCGCTGGCCCTTGAGCGCTTCAGCCTGCGCTGAGAGCACCTGCTGCCGGCCACTGAGCTCCTACCACGAGCCAGGCTCTGGGACACGTGCTGCATTCCCACAGCGCCTTCGCTGCACCCAGGAGGCAGGTGTGGCGAACACCCACCCTCATGGCTCCCTGAAACCCTCCCACAGAGCCAGGGCTCCAGCTAGGTCTGTGACTTCAGACAACATGTGTCACTTGGGCCATGGACATCCATGTGGCTTGGATGGTGCCCAGCTAGACCTCCAGCTCAGGGACAGTGACATGGAGGCCATTTCCTTGTCTAACCTGCCCCAGAGAGGAGGGGTGAGCAGATACCTTGTGGCTGGAGGGGCTGGGCGTGTGTCAGGCATGGGGCAGCATCAGGGGGTCACCTGGGTCCCAGAGCATCTCACCTGAGGGAGTTGATGTTGATGAAACCTGTGGCATCAATGGGCTCATAATCGCCCTGCACGTCCATGCTGAAGGAAGAGAGCAGAAGCTCATTGGTTCAGCCAGGAGGGAGGGAACCCTGGGCTGGGACAGCGCCCCCATTGAAACCTGGACTCCTCCCCCATGTGGCTCCAAGCCCCTGCCTGCACTGCAGCTTTTCATTCCATTGCTGTCCCATTTTGGGAACTCTGTTCTCGGCTGGGCACCCTGCCGGTGCCTGAGGGACCCGGTAGTGCACCCAGCAGCCTCGGCTTGGGTCCTGACTTGCCAGCAAGAGCCCCATGATATCCTCCTGCAAGCCGCAGCATGCCACCTGTAAACTGAGGACACACCCTGAGCCAGCTCTGTCCTCAGGGCCGTGGTGTGCTCAGAGGGAAGGTCTGGGAACAGCTGGTGATATCCGGTGGCCGGAAGGGGCACAAATTGGGACAGGATGATGGCATCTCTTAAGTTGCAGGGCAGCCACCAGCATTAACAGCACGATCATCCCACTGAGTTACCTCTCCCTGCCTGTCCAACCAATGGGCCCCCTCCACCCTTCCGTCTCCCAGATCCCAGGGCCTTTGGCTCTCACTCTTGTCTCTTAGGTGTCCTCCTTGGGCCTCCCCAGCCAGCACTTGGTCAGTCTGGACTCAGTTTGCAAGCCAGCTCTGCCACCACTGCTTCTGCAGAGCCCAGGGCAAGTGTGCCCTCTGCCCTGGGACCACAGTGGATGGCAGCTACTCTCAGCACCGTGAAATCATGTAGCCACTGATGGATGAGTGGCAAGCATCATGATGCTGACCTTATGTATTCATTCATTCACTCACTCATTCATTTATTTAGGCATTTATTAAGCTCTCATGATTGGCCAGGCCAGGCTATGCCTGCTGCAGAGGAAGCAAGAACAGGTAAGAAAGGTGCCTGCCGCCAGACAGACACAATCAATCAATTACCCATTGCCTTCATTAACTAAAGCACTCAGGGCACCGTGGTCTCCGAGGCCCCTACTCTGCGCCTCTGAGAGCGAGGGAGTCCCGCGCCACGTCTCGCCATGAATCATCTCCATGTCTGCACATCTCCAGGCTCAGGACAAAGCAGTCTCAAGGTTCTGGATAACAAGGAGATGGCCTGTCCCCTGGAGAACCGCTCCAGCAGCGAGGTTAGGGAGGAGGAGAGGGAGGGAGTCCATCACCCCGTGTGACTCTGAGGCTGTGCCTCTGACTGGTTCCCAGAGGGCTGTGGACTTCTTACAAGAATAAATGGGGGCTCTGCCTCCAACCCTCATGCCCTGGCCCTGACCTTGAAACTCGTGCATGGAACTCTCTAGAAGTCATGCCCATGCTGTCCCCTCCTCGACCCCTCTCTTTCCCTGCTTCCATCTCCAGGGTCCCGAGGCCACCAGGAGCCAGCCAGACCAGTGTGCTCCGTACGGGGACAGAAGATGCCAGACTTCCTCCCAGCCACCAACCTCCTCAATCCCTTTAACACACTTTGCTTGGGCACTGGGGTGGGACACACGCGTCTCAATGTTACCCTCGCCCCAGGCACAAACTGTCCCCCAGGCTTTGGAGACCTAGCCCCATCTTCCTGAAAGGCCCCCTGTGCTCAGCCCCTGGAGGAAGCAGGCGGCCAAGTCCTGTCCCTCTTCCTGTCCAAAATGTCCATTTGCCCTTTCACCTTCCTCTCTCCCAAGCCGGAACAAACTCCCCCATCCCGGTCCCCAAGGCAGGGCCCTTCCAGTCCCTGCAGAGGAGTACCCCAGGGGACAGACTTGTCCCACGAGGCTGCAGACAGTTCCAAGGGGTGTTTCTCAGGAACGAAAAACCTCTTTTTGCAATTGTGGTTTGGGGTGGGGAGGGGAGGTGGAGAAAGAGTTTACAATGATTTTTTTTTTTACCTCCCCTGACGGTCTACAGAAAACCTCTGTGCTTTTATTTTTGCTCATTCAAGTGGCTCTGACCTGCTCTATAATTACGTTACTTTCTACCTACTGTGCTGAGGCATTTCCAGCTCTGCTACCTCTCGCGGCTTCCTTGCTGGTCCCTGTGACGCTGTCACTCAAGGGCTTTCAAGTCAGCGATGTAGAAATCAAAAAGAAAAGGGAAATGGTCGGAGACACAGTGAGAATAAATGCTTCTGCTTTTTTCTCTTTTTTCCCCCTTTTCCTTTTTACTTTATTCATTTAATCTCCCTGAGTGCGACTGTAAGGCTTAATGAAGGGTTGGACAGATTATTAGAGGCTGCTGATTGGGAGGGGGAGGGAAAAAAGAGCCAGAGAGAGAAAGAGAGAAGATAATTTGACATTTACCCCGACTGATCTAAACTGATTCGGTTATATTTATGGCTTATAAAGTGTTTAGAAAGATTGAAGGGGGGAGCAACTCAACAAGGCAAAGAGAAGGGAAAGAAAAAAATAATATTGACTGCCAAACAAAACTCGTACTTTAATTCCCAACTGGTCTCCGGGAGGGGAGAGCTGGCCTCAGCCTGAGCTAGGCTGGGGCTGCAGCTGGGGCCCATGTCAGGTGAGGCTGCCTGTCCCCCAGAAACCTGCCCCAGCCTGCCCCACCTCTGGTGTGGCCAGGTGGTCGCCAAAGGAGACACCTGGACCTTTGGTGAAGGCCACCCTGGTTATGATCAGCCTTCTGCTGACCTGGTCCCCTGGGCTCCTTCTCAGCCACTCTGCCAGGACCTTCGAGAGGGACCCCACCTTGGCTGCCTTCCAGGCTCATCCTCCTGTCCTAAGCCAGCTCCTCTTGGCCCATGGCCTCAGAGAACATTGCCCTGCCTGTGACCCACCAATGTCATCAACCCACGTGTCCAACAGCTGACCAGATGGTTCTTCTAGGCTACCTCAAAGGAGACCCATATCCAAGATATCTAAACCCAGCTGGGGATGACTGCACACACCCATAATCCCAGCACTCTGGGAGGCTGAGGCAAGAGGGTCACAAGTTCAAGTCCAGCCTGGGCAACTTAGCAAGACCCTGTCTTAAAATAAAATAAAAAATGGCTAAGGACGTAGCTCAGCACGAAGGCCCTGGGTTCAATCCCAGTATCGCAAGGAAAGGTATCTAAACCCAAACGCACGATCCTTCCTCAAGAGCGTTCCCCTGACCCAGTAGTTGTCACCAACACGCACACAACTACTCATCCCCCTTCCCCTCCTGGCAACCACTGCCAACCAGGGTGATCTTGGCCCGCTCTTTCTCCACATCCAGGCACATTCAGTGCCAGCTCCTGAAGATCTGTGAGATCCGCCTGCTTCTCTCTGGTCCCAGAGCCATCAACCTGGCTCACGCTGTCACCCCACTTGACTGTTCTCCAGAGCAGCCAGAAGGGTCCCCTAAGAACATCTGATCTTGTCCTTTCCTTTACAGCCTGGCCTCAGCCCCCCACCTGGCCCTTTGCTCCTTCCCTCAGGTTCCTGTAGCGGCTGGGACGTTCCAGGCTCTTCCCAGGCTCAGAACCTCCGCACGCGTGGTATCTCCCTGGAGACGCTCCCCCCACCCCAGGTCCACAGCTGCTGCTGCTGCAGTTTCAAAGGCGACCAAACGCTCTGCCACCCGACTGTCATACCCAGCTGGAGTAGCTGCTCCTTCCTCACAGCCCTGCGCCTCTTATCTGACTGCACAGTCCATGAGCTCTTGAGTAACATCTTTCTCCCCGGGTGGCCTGTTAAGTCCCGTGAGGACGCAGTGTGGCTCTTGTTTCCCTGTGCTGGGCACAGTGCCTGATGCGCGCTCAGCATGGGTTGCTGCGAAAGCCAGTTTGACCAGACACTGGACAGGAAGCTCCGGGCCCGGCTGCAGGCACCTACCTCACCAGCTCCTCGTTGTAGAGGGACAGGGGAGACTCCCGGCCGAGGATGTACACCTGGCCCTTGAAGACAGACAGCTGCACCTTTCCTTCCACCCGCTCCTGGGACTTGGCTATGCAGTGGCGGACAAATTCACACTCGGGGCTGTGCCAGAAACCTGCAGTGAGGAAAAGGTTAGGGCGCTGGAGAGTCACAGTGCTGCCAGCCTGGGACCAGGGTGTGGGGAAGATGGGGTGCAGGACGGGAACCCCAGGCCTAATGCTGTGAGGGCTGGGGTGCTGCTAGAGTGCAGGCCTGGGTCTGTCTTGTTCACTTGGAGCTCTGGGACACCGTGCACTTATGTGGCCGAGTAGAGGACGTGCCCTGCTACCCCTGTGTAGAGCCCAGGGCAGGTGGCTTGGGGTCAGACAGACCATGAGTGTGCATGTCCTTCCCGCTCCACGCCTCAGTTTACCCATCTGTGGAGTGGAGATGACACAGTACTCCTGTATGGGGAGCCCTGCACTGGGCAAGCATCGGAACTAGGGGCTGTTATGAGTGGGGATCTCGGGGACCCCTCACCCTACCCCCAAATAACTACTGTCTCCAGCCTGTGAACTTCCAGCATTTTTACATGCACAAATGGAGGGCCTGAGGTCAGGGAGGTCAGGGGTCGCTGCTCAGTCCCAGCCGCCCTGGGCTTGATGGCAGGCTGGGGCCTGTGCACTGCCGCTGCCTCCTCTCTAGCCCCTGCGGAGGGCGGACAGGTGGCCCCGGCCAGGTGGGGGAGGGACAGCGCAGGCGGGCATAGGGTTTCTCTGAAACAGAGCTGGGGAGGTGAGCCCACCTGGGCAGCTGCGGGGCCAGATGGCGGTGATCTCCGGCCCTGATAAAAGCCAGGTCAGCCCAGGGTCTGGGGCTATTGTGGGAGGCCCCGGCCTGGGGCACCTGCCAAGGCATGGGGGTCGGGGGGTGGGGACAGAGGAGGCTGGGTCCTCATTCACCCGTGTCCTGCCATGTGAATTCACATCCAGGCCCTGCCTTGACCTGTGACTCGGTTTCCACATTTGTACAAAGGGACACTATCACTAACCAATCTCCAAGGGCCCAACTCGGGCACAGAGTGCCAAGTGTGCTACCTCGCGGTTGAACTCCACGCCCTCTCCACAGGGGGACAGAGGCCCAGACAGGGACAGAGTCAGTCTAAAGCCACACAGCAAGACCAGAGCGGAGTCCAGGTTGGATGGAGAGCTCTGAACTGTAGCCCAGGGCCTTTCCAAACACACCACTGGATGCCTGCTGGGCACCACTGGGTGACTGCTGGAGACAACCATGCACCCCCCTCCCTCCCAGGATCTGCGCTGGGCTTTCTCAGCTGGGGCAATTACCTCACTCCATTCCCAGGCTGAAGGCAGGTGGAGATGGAGCTAGAGATAGGGAGGCCAGAGATCTGCGCGGGAGCAGCTGGCCTGGCCTTTATCTCCTGTCCCACCTGTCAGGGGTCTCTGGCTCAGGTTTCTTTTCCCAGGGGACCCAGCCTGGGATGGGGGGCTGCAGGCCCCTGGCCTGTGGATGCACTGTGGGCAGGGCCAGGCCTGAGCTGTGGCGGGCTCCCCTCCCCCATGCCATCAGGCCATGCCAAGTACACTACACACAGCAGCTCAGGACAGTTCTCTGTGCAAATGGGTGTGCATTATACCCATTTTACTGCAGGAGAAACTGAAGCAAGAGGGAGGAGGTGAGCTACACCTCCTAAATGAGATGCCCTTCCGAGGTCCTGAAGCTGGGGTCCTGCCACAGGCCACCTCTCCTGGAGGGACAGGGTCTCCCTGAACTGTATCCGGCTGGACCAGGAAACTGGGGAGAGAAGGAGGGACAGCCGGACAGACCCAGGGGCACAGTCAAAGAGGCAGTGGCCACACAGAACCAGGGCATCTAGGACAGGGGCTGGGGCAGGTGGAAGGGCTTCCTCATGCCTCAATCTCCCTATCTGTGTCCTGAGGCTGTGGGGGCTCTGCAGAAGCCAAGGGCTATGGCAGAGTGGTGGGGTCTGTACCCCAGGGAGGAGATGGAACCAGGAGGAGACCTTGGCATGCTCTGGGCTTGGTGTGCTTTAATTTACAGTAGGGGAAACTGAGGCCCCGGGAGGAAACACACCTGTCTGAAACAGCCAGAGGCAAGGCCTCCTTTGGCTCCCTCCACACCGGAAACCATGCCAGCTCTGAGTCACCGGGCTCACGCTCAGAGAGCGCTCTGCCGCCCTGGAGCCGACCTGGGTTGGTCCAGAGCAGTGTGACTCCCTCCGGCTGTGGGAGAACTGGCTGCTGCCGGAGGCCAGGCCCGACCCTGCGGGCTGGGGCACAGTTAATATTAGCAGACCAACCTGGACAAGCCTGGCCTCTCCCGCCGCCTCCCCCCATGCCTCCACTTGGAGGTTTTGTTTCCTTTTAAATCTCCTAATCGCTGTACCTCATTTTGGGATTTAGAGGGCTCGTCGCTGGCTGACAGAGGGGGACTCGATGCAGGCAGTGTGGGGCATAGGCACCGTGCCCGCCCCAGACACCAGGCCTCCCTTGTCCACCTGGGGCCGCCCCTCGCTAGTGGCTCCCCTGGGATCTACTGGAGTAACCAAGAACTTGGCCTTTAAGGCCACCTGCCCTGGGCCCAAAGCTGCAGCAGTTCATCAGCCACAAAGCCTGGGACGAGTGTCTTTGACTGTCCTGGCCTCAGTTTCCCTGCCTCTGCGCAGCTGAGATTAGATAATACCCACAGGCTGGGCACGGTGGCACATGCTAGTAATCCCAGCACTTGGGAGATGAAGGCAGGAGGATCACTGTGAGTTCAAGGCCAGCCTGGGCTACACAGCAAGACCCTGGTCTCAAAAAAACACACAAAAAAACAAAACATGATAAAACCCAATGGGTTCCAGCTTGGAGCCTAGCAGCAAGACAGCAGGGGAGGTGGCAGCCGTAACCACCGAGGAGACCCGGTGCCTGCCCCCTGCCTGTCCTCCACGTTCTTGCACACGGCTGGGCCAGGTGCTCCCCCCCACGGCACCCCTCACGTTGCTCCCACTTTTATAGCCGAAATCCACCTTTCAGTGTTGAAATCCCACCGAGCTCTGGAGCCTGCAGGAAACAATGGCATTTAAACACCTGTCTGTACCTGGAGGGAGGGGGACTGGCTTCAAAGCCTCTGGGGACAATGGCTTGAGGAATAATGTCAGCCAGTCGTCACCAGCCCTCCTGGAAGTCTGGGGTGGGCGAGGTGGGTCTCAGTACAGGAGGGGGAAGAGGGGAAAGGAGGAGGGGCTCCCCACCTCACCTAGACCCTGTCCCAACAGCCGAAGGGGACTGCTCGGTGTGATCCCCCAAATTAGGGACATGCAAACGTCACAGCCTGGGGCCAGGGAGATGCTTCCCAGGAATGGCCCATGGTGGAAGGCAGAGGCTCTGCCAATCACCGCTCAGCTCTGCCACTGTGGCCTGACAGCAGTCACAGGTCACACGGATGCAACAGTGTGGCTGTGTCTAACTACAACTATTTCTGGACACGGAAAAGAAGTATTTTTTTTACACTCCTAAGGATTGAACCCAGGGCTTTTGCACTGAGCTACATCCCCAGCTCCCTCTCTCCTTTATTTTTTATTTTGTAACGGGGTCTTGCTAAGTCACTCAAGTTGCTCATGCTGAGATGGAACTTGTGATCCTCCTGCCTCAGCCTCCCAGAGTGCTGGGATGACAGGCATGTGCCACTATGCCTGGCTGGACCCTGAAATTTGAATTTCATACCATTTTCACATGCCATAAAATAGTTCTTTTATTCTCCAACTATCAAAAAATGTAAAAAGTATTCTTAGCTCATAGCAGAAAAAAACCAGGTGACAAGCTGGATCCAGCCCAGGGTCTATCACTTAGGGACCCAGGGGCAAAGCAAGAAGCTGTCTGCTTGCCAGGATGGTTGGGGACCACACACAGTGAGACACAAGGTCACCCACTTGTTGTCCCCCGAATGCTGTCTGAAGGGGTCAGGCCTGTGGCCACCCCAGTGGGTTCACAGTCAAAATCGACTCCTGTGGTGCTCAGGCTGGGGTTAAGTTCCGGTCAAGGAACCTGTCCCTCGAGCACCTCAGTGGCTCCAGGTTCTGCATGGGGACAGTCTGACTCTGGCTCCGTCTGTTTGAACAAATCCCCCTCCTCTGAGCCTCAGTTTCCTTATCTGTAAAAGGAGGTGCAGGCTTCCAGGGAGACTTGTGAGGACCTCTGAGATGTCACATGTCCCACACAGCAGTGCCTAGCACCTGCCACATGCAGGATATGGGGCCGGCTGCCCTAGGGACAGCCCTAGGGACGGTGTGCAATGCCCCCTGGCCTTGCTGTCACAAGGCGGAGTGGCCTGGGGAGGTGGGGCTCCTTCTGCGCTCTCTGTGGGGGTCCTGGCCTCCCCACAACCACCCCTGCCTGCCTTGGGCCCTCCTGAGCTGAGGTAGGTGGGGCAGGGCAGGACGGGAGGAGGGGGAATGGAAGGGGCGAGCTAGGACGGGGCACCCACCGGTGTAGACCAGCTCAGCGAATTTCAGGCCCAGGCCCTGTTTGATTTTGCGCACTTCTCGATCCATGGTGAAGGCCTCGATGTCTAAATGAGCGTGGTAGAGGATGGTCCCCGCTGGGGTCTCGTAGATACCTAGCCATTTTTCCAGGCAGGGGGAAAAGGAGAAAAAAGAGAGAAACGCATGAAACCCAAACTGTCAGCAAATGAAAAAAAAAAAAAAAAATAATAATGACTCATCTGACAGGAGACAAGCCGGTCGGACCCATTCACTCCCAGCTTGCTGCAAAATGCGGCTGTCATTACGCTCATGCTGGGGCCACCACGGTCCACTCCGCGGCTTGTGGAGAAAATGTCTGGATGCCCCCCTTTGAAGAGGCCCTCAGACGCTGGAAAATGACAGGGTTTCCGAGTGGCGCCCCTCCTTCCCCATGCCTGCCCACCGGCCCGAGGCTGAAAACCTGTAATTAAATCAACTACAGCGGAGCCCAGGGCCCCAAATATCCCTTCCTCCCTTCCAGCAGGGAGCCGGGGGGGGGGGGAGCTGTACACACACACACACGTACACGCGTGCACACGCAGGTCACCTTCGGCCAGCGGCTCCCTGACAACCACTTCTCTCCAGAGATGGGAGGTGGTGTGGGCTGAGTGGTCATCTGGGCTGGCCCCACTGTACAGATGGGGAAACTGAGACCCTGAGGAGAAGGGCTTGCAAAAGGGAGACCTGGGAGCTGACTGCAGGCCCCAGGGTCCCCAATCAGTGTCATCTGCTTCCCTGGGGGTCACCTGGCCACAGAGGGCCAAACCCAGAAGGTCAGGGAGACAGGGACTTGCTTGGGTTCTTTCTGTCACCACACCCTGTTCTCCATTTACAAAACGACCTGCTCAGACCAGGCAGGCGCTGAAGTGACACGGGCTGAGCCAGGTCCTGGAGGAATGTCCCCTTCGCAGTGCCACGCTACACAGAGATGCCGAGGGCCAGGGGTGTACACGCCTGCCTGGCCCTGGCTCCTCAGACCTGCGGCAGGCAAACGTGTCCCGTGTCCCGTGTCCTGACAGAGGACGGGCAGTAGCTGCCGAATCCCCACAAATCCTCTCCGGGAGCTTCCTTCCTCCCACCACATAACATGATGGCATTCAAGAGGCAAGTTTTCAGTTGTCTGAAATTACCACCATTATCTTTCCAGGCTGGTGGCTTTAAAATAAAATGAAATAAAATAAAATCAAGCCCCAGGATGCATGTACACACCCACATTCGCAGCAGCACGATTTGCAGAAGCCAAAAGAGGAAGCAGCCTAAGCCACAGCCAAAGGAACGGGTAAGCAAATCGCCGTCCAGCCCGCTCAGCGGGGAAGAGAAGCACCTTCGGACACTTCTCCAACGTGGAGAACCTGGGGACCTCGTGCTCAGCGAAGGAAGCCAGCCCCCGAAGGGCAGACGTGTCAGGTTCTGCAGCAGGCAAATGCGTAGAGACAGAAGGCAGAACCGGGGCCGCCAGCCAGTGTCCAGGGTGCAGAGTTTTACAACAGCAAAAGTTCTGTGGATGGGCGGTGGCAACAGCTGTGCAGCCAAGCGGATGAACACGATGCCCCGAGCTGCACGCACACAAATCCTGAAAACGGTCCATTCCGTGTCCTGTGTGCTTTGCCACAGTTCACAGAATGTTCTATAAAGCCACACCCAAGCACAAGAGAGAAGGTTCTGAACTCTGGAGTCCCAGGGGGATGTGGAGAAGGCAATCTGATGAGCTCTTCCTGTCACCAACGAGATGTCCCCTCCTCTGAGAACCCCTCCGGACTTTGGTCTTTAAGTCTGGGCATCTCAGAAATGAAAAACCCCTGCTGATCACAGGTCCTGTTTTCCTAACTAAGCTGCAAACCTAATATGCAAGTGCACTTGGGCAGAAGCCAGGCATATTGAAGCGCTGGCCAGGCCCTATCTGGGGGAGCAGAGTCCCCTCTACAAACCCTGGGCTCCCAGAGCCGTCTTTAGGTGGCTGAATGATCCAGTGCACCAATTTTACAGATGAGAAGACTGAGGCCCCAGGACGGTAGTGACTTGCTCAAGGTCATCTGGCCAACCACAGGGGGACAAGACCAGCATCTCAGTCTCCTGTCTTGGGCCCAGCTCAGCTCTAAGGGCCTTTGGCAAGCAACCCCATGCTCAGCAGCACACGAAAGAAATGCTCAGGTCTGAGGTTTCAGTGACATGTGTCCCCATATACCAGCTATTGACATGATCACCATTGTCATGAAGAAGTCCAGCCCGTTTCATGTGTGGGGGCCACAGCTCCCAGACAACCTCTGTGTGTAGACGCAGTTTGCACCATCCACGTCTACGCAGCTCAGAGCCTAGGGACGGGCAAGGGGTGAGTGGAGGGGCGGGAAACGCTGCTGCCCACAGCCTGGAACAGGGGACACAGGACTCAGCACAGAAGTCAGGGTCACTTTGCTGGGAGAACAGGATGGCTCCGTATTCTGATGGCCTCAAGCCATTAAGAGAGGCCCGCTGGTCCCGCAGTCTGTTTAGAAAGACAGGCACACAGCCTGTCACCCCAGCACCCTGGGAGGCAAGGCAGGAAGATTGCAAGTTTGAGCCCGGCCAGGGCAACTTAGTAAGAACCCACTCTCAAAAAGTAAAAAATTAAAATAAAAAGATCTGGGATGTAGCTCAATGTGAAGACCCTGCGTTCAACCCTCATTACCACAAAACAAACAACAAAGCAGACAAGGGCAGAACATTTAGAAGGATTTGCCTGCAAAGTGGCAGAAACCATGAAAAGGTTCCTAGGCAAGCTTTCAATTATCTTAGAAACTTTGTTACCAAGACTGAACCCTTTCCCATGAGCCAGTGCAAGCAGGGTACCCTCCCCTACCGGTTGACCTCCCCCAGGCACAAACCCAGAGCCAGCACTGAGGGTCAGAGGCGGCCCTCTAGCGATTCCACTCTGCAGACTTCACAAAACCTTGCGTAAACCTGCGCCGCCCACTCTCACGCTGGCTGCAGAGGTGGAAGGGGACCCTCCCTGCAGGCCGATGGCAGAGCCCCTGCATTTTCAATTCTGGGGTGCCTCTCTCCTCGGCGGGGCCACTTGAGAGCTGCAGACCTGCTGTGTTTACGGGGCTGGGACCAGAGCCACAAGTCCTACAGGGAACCCAGCTTGGCCTTGCTGTGTGACCCTCGCCTTCAGCACCCTCTGTAAGCCCCAGGCAGCAACCTGTCTGGAAAACAAGGTCACACGTTTCTACTTCTCTGGTGTTCAAACTTCCTCTGAGAGCTGCCTGCAAGATGAGCACCTACACGTGTTATCCCGGTGCGCCGTGCCTGCTGATGGTCCTGTAGGGACAGATCCCTGGTGCCACTTCCCAATGTCCAGCGAGTGGGGCACACAGGTGTCCAGAGCTACGACTTGCCTGGAGCGTCCCAGCGACTAGCCCATCACAGACGTCCCTTAGGAAACAGAGGTTGGTGCCACCGGCGCAAAGAGCACCTACGGGGGGCGGTGGTTGGCCCCGTCACCTCTGAGGCAGCTGCAGAAAGGTCACAGGCTCGGGCAACAGCGCAGCCATGGAACACACCAGTGCAATTAAGGTCCCTGCTCCTTTTCTTAGGCGGTGTTAAAGTTAATTGCGACTGATCAGAAAGTGGTGCGCAGACTGCTGCGACCTTGTGCGCGGGGGCGCGTTTTAAAGCTCTCCCCTCTCTCCGCAGGCGTAGGGGGTACTGATGATTTCTGTATACTTCTTCTGGGGAAAAAAAATGACTAAAAAAATCGGTGACAGAAACCTGATGCTTAAAGACTATGGATTTGGGGCTTTTGACAGTCGGCATACAAACCACTGCGCAAAAAGGAGGCGACAGTGACAGCTGCACCTCCGCGCTGCAGTGGAAGAGACAACAGACATCTTCCGAGTGACATGCACAGCGGCTCCAAGTGTCTATTTTCATCTCCCCGTGTTTACAGGAAAAGACAGAGGTGTCAGCAGTGCTCCGCAGAGCAGCTTCAATCATGCCGTAATTACTGCCAGCCAGGGCGGGAGGACGAGGAGCCGGGCAGGCAGGCAGGTGGGTGGGGGACAGTGGACCAAGGTGGGGACCGCACAGCTGCTGTGGCTTAAATTCTTCTCATCTGTTCTCGGGCCGCCAGGGTAGCCTGGCTGGAGAGATGTGGCAGAATTGAGTGGGATCTGCCAAGCCAGTGGGGGTCAAGGTGGGGGTCAGGGCACCTGGGGCAGAGGAAGGGATTTGGAAGGGATGGGAGGAGGGAGGCTGGCCAGAACCCAAGGGCTCTCCTCTTAGGTAGCAGGGCTGGAGGTGGTTGCCATGGTGATGGGAGGCAAGTCAGGGTGATGCTCCAAGCATCCTGTGCCTCTGGTACCCTGTGGGGCCTGCCCCGGATGTCAGGGCGGATCTCTGAGGCTGGCCACCCCGGACTTCTGCTCACTGGGCTCCCTCCCTCCACTCTCCTTCAGGCAAGTTCTCCCTGAGCAGGGGAGAGGCAGGAGAGGGGAGCTGGCCAGGTGGGCAGGCAGGTTGGGGAAGTGGGTGGAGGAAGAAGGAGGCAGTGAGACAGAAGGGCCAGGTGGAGGAGGAAACTGGGCAGAGGAGAAGGTGGGCTGGGAGGAGGGAGAGAAGGGAGGGCCCAGGAGAGAGGCCGGAGGGAGGGGGCGGAGGGAGCAGGGTTCAGCCCAGGCCACAGCAGAGGTGAGGCTGGGCAGGGCAGGGCCGGGAGCAGAGGAGGCCGTGCTGGCTCCTTCCTCTCCCCTCCTGCCTGCCTGCCCCCTCCTCCCCACTGATTTCATTTACTTCACTTAATTAGCCCCCCTCCAGAGTTAAAAAGATAATGTGGTAATGACGAGGTGAACAGCCACAATACAACCAAAGCCGCTCCATCTGCAGCTTCCCCAGCCCTCTGTCCCTGACCCCACAGCCCTGAGCGCCTGCTGACCAGGCCACCCCAGGCCCAGCCTTCTAGCGCTGCCCAGCCCCACCCCGAAAAAAAACCCAAGCCCTTAACGAATTTCAATTACAAGCTTTGTAAAATCAATACAAATGACATTCTCCCCCGGTACACTGAGGCATAGACAATAGCATCTTCTGCCCTTCCCTCGACATAACAGATTAACAGCTTCTCCCATTACTGTGCACATAATGAACACCTCGTCATAGGGGCATCCACGCCGCCCTCATTCATTGACCCATTCTTACTTTCTTATGGAGAAATATTTGTAGTGGAGAAGTCAAAACAGGATATACCCTAAAATTACCAGGCAAAGGGCAAGTTGAACTTCTGGGGTGGGGGTGGGGGGGGGTCCCGATCTTCTTTCAAAGGCTGGAATCTCAGAGAGGGAGAGCGACTTGCCTAAGGTCACACAGCAAATTCTTGGAGTCAGAATCCTGACTTCCTTCCCCAGAGAGTTGCAGAGCTCTCAGATTAAATTCTGCGTTTTGAGGGACACCCCCTCCCCAGAGACTCACACACAACAGCCAGGCAGAGCAAGGATGGTGCGCGCCTCACAGACCTTTCCCTGTGTGGGCGGTAGGAAGCCAAGGGGGTGGGACAAACTATCACCGATCTCATAGCTCTGCCCTCCAAGAGGAGGGTGCCCTCCACCCGGTTCTGGGTAAAGGAGCCGAGTCCACCACCAAGCACAGCACCTCAGGCCATTTCACGGACAGAGAAGTTGAGGCTCCGGTCCGACGCCAAAGCCAGGACCCTCAACACCAGCTCTTCCCTATGCCTCCCCTGGGCCTCCAAGAGTGCAGCCCCCTCCAGGACACCTAGGGCACCTCCTGCCCTTTTCCACCCCCAGATGCCCATTCCACACTGAACCAGTGGAAGCTGCCTCCTCCAGGATGGCCTCCCAGAATAGCACAGTCCTTCATCGTCACCTCACAGTGACCTCAGGCCAGACCTTATCTTCCCAGCATCCTCCCCAGGGGTAGCAATCCTGATCAGCTCACCGTGCCTGCCAGCAACACTGAGCTGCCCCTGCTGGCAACGGGATAGTGCAGCAATCTATTAGTGATGCCTGCCACAGTCGTGGGAAGGGTATGATGAGCAGTACTGTACTGGACACTGATGAACCACAATGGCCACCCCCAGAAGGGCCTTGCTGCCTTTCTGCTCACCCAGCAGCCCCTGGGGACTGGCTGCTGTTTACCAAATACCACCACTATTATCTGGGAGTTTGAAATTGGGTCTGTCTGTCTGTCTTCAGAGCCCAAGCTCCTAGCCCGCTTCCCCACACCTCCCTGGGCAGGGGCATCAGCCCTGGTCCTGCCACAGAGGGGCCTGGGAGTGAGCCCTCTTCCCTCCCGGAGCCTTGGTTTCCCCTTCTGTATGATAAGGTGCTGGTCTCTGGCTCCCCAAGGTCCTGCCCAGCTCTGCCTTGGAGGACACCCATTGTGCTGGCTCCCAAGGGCAGGTGGAGACAAAGTGACATTTAATCAGATGTTAAATAGGTAAGAGACAAAGTAAGGCAGGATAAAAGGCAACAGCTAATTAGCAGCATTGTTCTGCACAAGGCCTTCTCAAGAGAGTTTCAATTAGGTTGTTTCTCTTGGATAATAGCTGAGGGGAGGGGGAAAAGCCCCAGGAAAGAGGGAAAGTGGCTTTCTCCTCCCTCATACCTTTTAAGATAAAATGTAACAGGTTAAAGCCAAAATGATCCAACTCCCATCCCCAGGTTCACTATATTACACTTGGGGAAACTGAGGCCCAGAGATGCCTTGCCCAATGT
This sequence comes from Erethizon dorsatum, assembly GCA_028451465.1. Classification (NCBI taxonomy): domain Eukaryota; kingdom Metazoa; phylum Chordata; class Mammalia; order Rodentia; family Erethizontidae; genus Erethizon; species Erethizon dorsatum. Next base: position 5,663,083 of record CM051822.1, read on the forward strand.
CCCTGGGGAAAGCAGGACGAACCTGACACAAAGGCCTCTGACATCTGCCTCCCAAGCCAGCACCCTTTCTTTTTTTTTTTTTAATTTGTGGGTACCGGGAGTCGAACTCAGGACTTCGCGCTTGCCAGGCAGGCGCTTATGCTGCTGAGCTATATCACTGGCCCACCAGCACCCTTTCTAAGGGCTGAATTTTGCCCATCAGTTCTCTCTGGACTTTAGGGTCCCAGCAAAACGTCCAGGACAATGAGCCTTGAGGATGGCTTGGTGTTTTTTGGCTTGTGTTATCTTTTCCAGTTGGCCCTAAGCAAAGTGATTTGAGCACCTGCCAAAGGGGCTGTGACTGCTGAAACCCTGCCCTCTCCCCTTTCACTGACCCCCAGGACAGTTTATCACACACTGGCAGCTTCTCAGCCTCAGGAGAGCCCCTTGTTGCGGAGATGGGGAAACCGAGTCCCAGACACGAGGGTGTGACAGTGAAATGGCAGGCGAGTGACAAAGGGAATCTTGTGTTCCTGGGCCACTGCTCAGTTCCTCCCCAGCCTCAGTGGCAGCCACTCCCCCCTCCCGTCCCCCGAGAAGGCTCCCGCCCCTTGGCCCTTCCTCCTGCTGCTCTATGGCTCACAGCGCCCACCCCTGGCAGGAGTTCTGCCCTGCTGGCTCAGCTTGAGTGAAGCAGCTCTCATGACCACGAAATCGGCCCTGCATGGCCCACCAGGAACACAAGAGAGCCTGACCTCCAGGTCCCACTGCGATGTGCCTCTCCCGGCACCCTGAGACGTCAGTGGCAAAGGCCACGGCTCCTATGTCGCCGGGGCCGCGGTGCTCGGGGTGCCGAGCCCACTCACCTCGGGACTTCATTCCAATGAAGCGGTTCTCCACGATGTCGATGCGGCCCACACCATGCTTTCCCCTGTGGGAAGAGCGGGTCACGTGGATGAGGCACTGGTGCGAGGCTTGGGGTCAGATGCCACCTGCTGAGCTGGGCGTGGCTTGGCTGTGCCTACCCCAGAGCCCCATGCTAGGGGTTAGGCTCCATCTCAGGCTGCAAGACATCTGAGCCATGTCACCCGATCCAAGTGCCCCTTGTACAGATGGGTAAGTTGAGGCACAGAAAGAGAAACGATTGCCTGGGTCCCTCTGAGTTCAATTTGCTTGATTCTCCCTGTCCTGGGACTGCCTGGCCCCAGCCCTCGTCATATTCATCTTTTATTCTGCCCTGGTCCTTGGCCCGGCCATGGTCCTGGAAGACCCAGGCCCTTGGCAAACAGCAGAGCCCTGGGTTGTCACCTATGTGGGCTGAGGAGTCTACAAAGGGACAAGGAGGACTCTCCTGTCAGACCCATCCCTGAGTTCTGGAGGCTCTGTGCCTAGGGGTGAGGACACAACCTGCCCTCCTCGGCCCTTGAACCTCGGCTGTGACCATCAGCTGCCGCCGTGGTCTATGCCCGCTGGATGTGGCAGCTCGCGGGAGGCCAGGTGGTGGCAGACACTCACGCAACTTCGTTCAGGTACAGGAAGAGCTCCAAAGAGGTGCTGTGGATGGTGCCGTCCTGGACGTTGGTCACCTTCATGGGGACCCCTAGGGCAGGAGGAGAGGGAGGGCTGTGGGCCTGTGGGCCTTGGGGCTGGGACTCCACGGAGGAGCTTGCAACCCCGCCCCGCCCTCTTCTCTGGCCGAAATGCCTTAAATGCATGTGACAGATATAGAGTTCAAATGACTCCTTCCACGCCCTGTGCAGGTTGAGGCCTGCTGAGGGGAGAGGAGGGGCGAGAAAGCCCCCCAGAATGAAAGGGAAAGTGCAATAAAAACGCTCCCCCCACCCTCCCATTCTCTTCACCCCTTTTGCATTTAGGGGCTGTGAAATCGGAACCAGGCCCTGAACTAATTGAATTTTACGCTCCACCATTGTCTTAGGCCGGGAGCACCTTCTGTCCCACCAGTTCCCCGGGGCCGCCTGGCCGAGGTGCAGCAGGGTCCTGGCGCACGCGCGCACACATCGCAGCCCCCTACCACATCGGTCAGGCGGACCCCCGAGCCCCGACCCTGGTACCCCAGACCTGCGCCACGGTCATCTGACAGACTGGGGTGAGCTGGTACCCACTTGGGCAGGGAGGCGTCCATGAATCCTGAGAAGCGGGGTCTGGGGTGACAGGAGGGAGGTGGCAGTGGCTGCGGGAGGGATGGGCTGGGGCCAGGCTGGGCTGTGTGGAGGGGGGTGGGGGGTGGGGGCCAATGGGTGGGTTCAGGGTTGACTCTGAATAGCAAGGGCACTTTCTCGAGCGGTGTGAAATGAGCAATAAATGTATTAGGGGGCTAACAAGAGAGCTGTAACAGTGACAAAGAAAAGCTGTTCAAAGTTGGCGGCTAATCTCCCACCCATCTGCCCGGCTCATTACCATGTAGCCAGCCATCGGGTGCCAATCAGCCCTCAATAGCGCCTTTCGAGTCTTTATTAACCGGGCGCCGCTCCGAGGGCTTCGCTCAAGGCGCTGTCAGCCTCGCCATTCTTCACCCCCATTTCCAGGGGTTTTATAACTTGGTTGTAAATTGCTATTAAATGTAAGTCTGCCCAATAATGAACCCTAAGCCCCTCTTGCCACCCCCCGCCTCTCCCCTCTCCCTTTCTCTCCCTCCCTGGTCCTATTATCAGCCGGCCTTCGCTGGGGCCCGCCCGAGATAAGAGGTGACATTGTTGGTGCTGTTGCCGGAGAAAGCCTCTTAGCCTTTAAAATAGTTAATAATTAGATTAAAACTTCAAATAAATTAACTAGAGAGTGAATGGGAACCAGGCAGGGGAGGGTTCCTCCCCTCCTCTTTTTTTTTTCCCTTTTCTTTCCTCCTTCCAGATTGTCCCTCGGTCCTGACAATGGGTCGCATCGCTCCTCCAGCTCAGCCCGTGGAGCTGCCTGCCCCTCCGGGACCCTCCGCAGCCTCCCGGAGCCCCGAACACTTAGGGAGCCCAGGTGCTGCTGGCCGGTCCACCGTCTTCTCGGGGACAGAGGACACTGGCAGAGGCCAGGCCAAGGGGACCTGAGACAGACCCGGGGCTCCAGCTGCCTCTGCCCACCCAAGGCCTCTTTGGTCCCGGGAGGTGTGAAGCTGCCCCTGCTTGGCCTGGAAGAGGTGGGGCACTAAAGTACTAACTGTATTGAGACCGGGTCCGCACCCCACTTCCAGTGTCTGCCCATGCTCCCAAGCCCAGGGGGAGAAACTGATCAGGGTCGCACCAGCACGGACATCCGGCCTGATCCCGTGCTTTCCCCCTCAGCCTGTTGCTTCCCTCGCCCCATCCTCTGTCTCTGAGGTGCCCTGGGGAAAGGCTGAGCCCCTGAACCCCATTTTCCTGACTTCCTGCTCCAGCCCAGAGCTGCTCTATGGACGGACAGGTCAGCTTCCAGGCCTGGCCTTGGTTTTGCGAGCTCCTGCTGGACACCATCTCCTCCAGGAAGCCTTCCTGTTTCTTCAAGGTCCTCCACACCCCGCAGCCTCACTCTGAGCTGGGTCCATGCTGTGCCCTCCCTCCTGCCTTCAGGGCAAGAGAGGACCATGGTGCCCAGCTGGAGGTGGGCACTCAGGTCAGGCCAGCAGTCACTTCCTGTTGACAGCAGCGAGGATGAGGGTGAGATTGCACCCCATATAGACCTCATCCTACACCAGGAAAACGGCAGCCCCTCTTTTACCCGCTGCTGATAGATGAGGAAACTGAGGCCCAGGGAGGTCGAGGGACTTTCCTAAAGTCCCAAGCAGCTGGCAAGTGGCGTTCAGGAACTAGAAGGTTCCACAAACTGGGGTGACAGGGAGCCAGAGGCTACATTGCCTGAGGACAGGGACTGCCTGGACTCTGGCTTCCAGAATGGCAGGAGGGGTACAGAGGGCCTGGGTCGACCCTCTCTGGACCCCAGCAGTGAGCACGTACCTTTTTTGAATTCTATCTCCAGGATGTCAGGGCTGTTAGGGGCTTTGGCAGGGTCCTGGGTCTTTGTGTAGAGCCCTGGAGGAGCTTGGTTCTGAAAAGAGAAAGCGGCTGGAGGGACGAGGTGTCACAGCCAAGCCCAGATGTGCCTGTACCCTGACACCCTGCACACCCCTTCCTGCAGGCATCGGCACCCCCATCCCTCTCCAGAACCAGGGGCCTGAGGCTCCCCAGCCTGGAGCGAGCCCTGCTTGCCAGGGGCCTGGGAAACAAAGGGCTGGAGAAATCAGACAATTTTTCCCCTCAACTTGATCTCATCTTTTTCTTCGACGCCCCCACAGCTGGAGGTACAATAGCAGGAGAGAAACAAGTCAGGAGGAAAAGTGTGACTTCCGAGGAGTCGGGCGGTACCGTGCATGCCTTGGCTTCCCGGGAGCAGCACGCACGCACGCACGCTCTCGCCGGCGCCAGGAATTGGGGTTTATTCTGCACTGACCGCAAAGCTAATGACTACGCGTGACCCCAGCAGGTGCTCTGGCAAGCCGAGCCGTCCCCGGGGCCCCCGGGTTAATACTCACGGGGAGAAAAGAGAAGAGCAAAGCAGAAACCCATCTGAAAACACATCAACCTTTCTGCACATCTGTGCGCGGCAGTGGTGGAAATGGGCCCGTCCCTGGAGGGGCGGGGGGGCTGCTCCTAGCCTGCCGCGCTCCGGGCTGAGGCGATGGGGCCCCAGCGCCGACCGCTGCCGTCCCTCCTGCAGGCACCCTGTGCCCAGCTGCTCTGCCCCTGAGGTCTGTCCTTTCCAAACCCGTGCTCATTCGAACATCGCTTCCATGCATGGTAGCTTCTGAGTGTGGCAGGAAGACCATTTGCTGCCACCCCACCCTCAGATGATGTCGAGGCTGGGGTGCGGAGGGGGCTGTGTTGCCTCCCACCTCTTGCCTGACACCCAGCATAGCAGGGACCCATGAGGCACTGAACCAACAAGTGCTGGCTTTGACAGTGGTACCCAAGCCAAGAGTCAGGGCCACAGGTGTGGGGCCTTGGACCAGCTGCCTTACTTCCCGAGCCTCAGTTTCTCCGTCTGTACAATGGGGAAGTTATGCTGTCGCGAGACTGTCTTACACGTTAAGGGCTTGAACACTCATGAGTTAATGCTCTACCACAAGGCCGGGCCCTGGAGGGAAGGACAGCCAGTGATGTCCCCCGGGCCTCCATCCCCTAGGGGCCCTTTCAGGGCAGGCCTCGAGTCTCACCTGTGGCCCCTTTGCCTTTGGCTGAGTGATGGGCCAACCGTCCCGGTTCCCCTGACTCTCCAGCTTTCAGCACTGAAAGTGCCAGCTCCAAAGAGTCCTCAGAGGCCTGGGAAACCAGGAGGGTGACAGAACCCCTGCCCCTCTGTCACCCAGGCCCTCAGCCCTTCATCTGCTCCCATTTGCGGCCAGGACACGGGATCCAGGACCAACCTTAAAGACACACCCTGGGGGGCCCGGAGGGGCCTCAAGGAGCCCTGCCCAATGCCTGCATGGCCCAGAGAGGAAAGCAAGGCCCAGAGATGCAGCTGGTCCAAACCGCTCCTTGACTCTCACGGAGAGAACTGGAGAAAAGCCACGCTCCCCAGTCCCGTCAGACCCTGCGGCTCACGCCACCTTCCTGGGCACACACAGGCCCCTCCTCAGCCCAAAGAGCCACAGACCCAGGGCTGGGTCTTGGGGCAACGGCAGGGCCCACCCTCCCCCAAGCCTCCACCTTGGCTGTGCCCGCTGTGCCCGGCTGTACCCGCTGTGCCCCGCTCCCACAGCACAGTGCTTGTCACTTCCTCCCGCCACTTTGCTCAGAGAGGATGAGGTCCGAGTGTGAAAGGAGAGAGGCAGGAGGACATCGAGGAGGATGAGTCCCCTCTACAGCAGAAGTTGCGGGCAGCAGCCGGCTAGCAACCTGACAGCACCGATGAAATAAAATAACTAAATAGAAATAAAACGACATTTGCTTTGCATGCTGAGGTGGCCGGCGCCTGCCTTCTTTTTTACTCTCCCTCCTAAAAGCCCAGTTCAAATGACAAATAGTTTGTTGGCCAGTATCAATGCCATCTATTTATCCATCCCAGCAGGAGGCCCACTTCCAATGTCATCCTGGGGGGGGGGTGCGGAGCGGGGAGCGAGAGAAGAAAGAGGGGGGCAGGGTGGGGGCGGGGAGAGGGCGAAAGAAAGCATGAAACAGGGTCCGAGAAGGAGAGATTGGAATCAAATGGCCCATGAACTAAACCATGATGTAGAGGCATGATCAATGCGGCAAATGGTTTATTCATCCGTCAGCTATGGCGGCCGGCGACTGAATGAACCCTTTCGCTGTGGGCCGTATGAAGTTAAAGCAAGTAAATTTCTATCTTTCTTCGTATTAGCTGCCTCATTGCCCTTCAATCAGCCCTCATGGAGGCAGAAAATGGCTCAGCCATCTGCCTGCAAACCCTCCCTTCCGCAGGCCCAGGGGCTTTTTTGGGAGGGGGAGGGGCACCGGTGCCCTGGAGCTCCGGCTCCCAGAACCTCTCAGGGGGCTGGGCTGCTCCGACATCCAGGGACACACGGGTGGGCCCTGGGGTTCTGTGTCCAACACGGAGCCCTGGGGGAGCCGCTCCCTTGGGCCAGGCCAACCCAGAGAGGACAGCGCTGACCCCCTACCAGGCTGGCCAGGCGCTGGGTGCCTTTGCCCACCCATGCCTCACCCACGCACGCCCAGCCTAGACCAGCCTTCCCCGCTGGGTGGGAGGGGTCACCCCCCAGGAGGACCACCACCCCTATAACTGAGGCCTTGCCCTGTGCCAAGCCGAGCCCTGGGGAGGCACCCTGGTTTCCCACTTGGTACACAAGGACTGAGAGACTCAGAGAGAGGTGGGGGACTTGCCCTGTGTTGCCTAGCAACAAGAAACCAAGCTGGGATTCGCACCCAGCTCTCCCATCTCTAGGACCACAGTGCTGACTGGGTGGTAGCATCCTTAACAGGCACACTGACACTTGCAGGACAGGGGCAGGGTGGCCCACAGCAGGAAGGTGACCGCCCCCTCTGGCCTCAGCTCTGCTCCCCAATCCTAGCCTGTTCTGGGAGCTCCACTCCTCTCTCAGGAAGCGGAGGGCTGCGGCCTGCTCAGAGGTGAGAGGGGAGCAGTTTCCCAGCCTGCACAGCCTGGCGGGACATTCGCCCAGCCTCCCGGTCCCCCTCGGAGCTGACTGACTGGCTAATTAGAGGTGCTGGCCTCCGTGTCGTGGGGTCAGCAGAGCGTGAACTGGAAAAACCTGTGGCCAGCAGGCAGCAGCTCCGTTGGGGCCATCACTCCTCAGGAAACAAGGGTGCGGGCTCTCCCAAGTGACAGGCGTGGGCCATGCATGCGGGTGAGCGGGCAGGGACAGGGCCACTGTCCAGCCTCTGGCTGAGCAGCTGGCACCCTGGGGAGTCCCACTCTGGGCCTCAGTTTCCTCACCCCTGGAGGGTGCACACAGCAGGATAGCCAAGCAAATGCTAAAGCCGGGCCTGGTGCCAGCATCATTGGTACCCCTTATATTGTGGCCACCACCACCAGGCAAGGGGACGGGTCTGGTGTAGCCAGGATTAGCACCCGGGGTGCCTCTCAGAGATGCCGGGGCTGGGGGGGCCATTCAGGGACTCTGGGGGCGCTCTGCTCTCCCCATCCTCACTCACACCACCTAAGCATCTCACCTTCCAGCTGTCCCTGCCTCCCCCAACAAACACGTCCCCCCCAGACGTTCTGCTAATGTCAACCAAGCCACCCACCTGGACCCCAAGGCTGCGGGCCAGTGTGTAGGGCTGGGCAGGGACCGGGACCCTCACCGGATGAAGAGCTAGTTCTCTTCCCTTGACGGACTCCTCCTTGCCTTTCCCACCTCCCACAGTGTCAGGGGACACATAAAGAAACCCCCAGGAAAAAGAGACCCCAAACTTCAGAAAGGGCTGCGGGCCCAGCCTGAGAGGCAGGGGACAAGTATCGGGTGGCTGTGGTGGCTGTGGAACTCAGACCCAGACAAATGGGTCCTGGGGCTCTAGGCCCCCACCCTTGGAGGCGGCAGCCTGGTGGCGGAGGGCTGCTGGGCACAGGCTGGGCCCCCCACAAGTGTCTCATCTGCCTAATTACGTCTTTATTGTCTCTTAATCGCACACTCCCTCTCTGTGTTGCCCTGAAATATTTCCTTCCCTATTCATCCCAGTAGCAATTAGCAAAAGAGCACCAGGGAGGGGGATGGTGTCTTAAAACGCTGCGAGCAGAGGGCAGGCGGAGGGGGCCGCGGCAGGGCTGGGATACAGGCGGGCCGGCTCCAGCCCTGCACCGCCCCCGTGAAATTTCAAATTAGGCTACAAATACATCAGACAGCATCGGCACGGAGCAGCCACCACGGAAGGCGGCCGGACATGATTACCTTGGGGTTCTCCAGGATGCCGGCCTCGTAGCTGTGGGGGGAGAGCCGGGTCAGTCGGGAGCGGACACGGTGATGTCACCCCACGGCAGGCCCACAAGTCCTGTCCGCTCTTTTCTCTCTGCCGAAGCCCCGGCTGCCAGCCGCACCTGGGGCCCTCGGGGCCCACCCTGGTGACTGTGGGCACTGGGGCTGCAGCAAAGGAAGGGCTGGGACCTTTCCCTCCCTGTTCTGGGGCTCAGCGTGTGGGGGGGCCTCGGCCACCGGGCACCTTCGCATGCTGTTCCTTCTGCCTTCAACTCTCTTCCCCGCACCCCGGTTTTCACTGCCACTTTCCTGGAGAATCCCAATTGCCAGGACACCAATGGGAGCCGTGCGGGGACCCGGGATGGGGCTCAGGCGCAGGCAGGGGTCTCACCTGATGTGCATGAGATTCTCGTCCATGCTCCACGGGCTCTTGGGGGTGACAGGGACGGGGATTCCGTGTTGCTGCGGGGGAAAGAGAGCACAGGCAGGCTTGAGACAGCTGGGCGCAGACACAACAGTCAGGCTTGGTGCCTCGATTTCCCCATGGTGACAGACAGCCCCAGATTCTGGCCCCCACACAACGAGACCCAGGCCACCTCCCTCCCCTCCTGGGGCTGCCAGGGGGGGCACTGCTGGACGTGCCCACCAACCAACAGACCCCGCAAGACCCATGTCTGAGGCAAGGGACGCTGGAGTCCTTTCCAGAAGATTCTGAGTCCATCTCCAAGGGAGCCTGAGGCCTTAGTGCCAGGCACTGTGCCAGGGTCTCCCAGTACCAGCTTGCTGGCCCCTACATGACCCCTGAGCTGGGAGTAGAATGGCCCGGACCCCCGGATCGGGTCATGCTTTGCTCCCCGAATGCTCCAAGCCATCACTCAGGCGCACACGGCCCACCCTGCTCAGCACCTCGGGCAGAAAACAGCTGGCACCTTCAAGACTGGTGCCACTCCCAGGGACACCGCCTGGGACCTGGCACAGGGGCTCTACTCTCCTCCAGCACCCAGCTCCGAGCCCGAGCCAGAGTGCTGAACACGGCCCAGGCCGGCAGCCCCGTGAACCAGCGAGACCGCAGGAGCCTGCGCAGACGGCACCCAGGGCGGGGCCAGCTCTGCAGATGCCACCGCTCGGCCTGGCTCTCACATCGGTGACTGTGATTCTAGAACCTCCTCCAGGATGCGGCTGCACTCCCTTCATTCCCCTTTAACCAAAAATGAGGCTTAAACACCAAAGAGGATAAACCCCTTGGGCTTCTAGCTTTACCAGTGGACTTGCTTTGAAAACAAAGCAAAACAAGCCCGGTGTGGTGGTGCACACCTGCACTCTGGGAGGCTGAGGCAGGAGGATCACAAATTGAAGCCTTGCTTGAGCAACTTAGTGACTTAGCAAGACCCTGTCTCAAAATAGAAAATAAAGGGCCAGTGAGATGGCTCAGCGACGTAAGCGCCTGCCTGGCAAGCGCGAGGTCCCGAGTTTGACTCCCAGAACCCACATATGAAAAAGGGGCCAGTGATATTGCTCAGCGGCACGGGCGCCTGCTGGCGCACAAGGTCCTGAGTTCGACTCCCGGTACCCACACACACAAAAAAAAAAAGAAAAGAAAAACGGGCTGAGTCTGTAGCTCAGTGGGAAGGTCAGGGGTTCAATCTCCAGTGCTGCCAACTGCCCCCCCAAACCAAAACAAACACCCCACCTCTACTTTAGAGTTTGCGCGCTCCTTGATGTAAACTACACAAGCAAATGAGAACATCCCATTTCCAGGTTGCCTGATGTGGGGGCACATGTCCAGCACTGCAGTGGCCGGCTGGCCCTGTCCTCCCTGCTGGGTGGCTGGGGGCTCACAAAGCCGCCAGCCAAGTTCCCTGGAGGCTTTGTTTTTGGGGCGGCATGGGAACCCTGCTTTCTTTCCCCATGGGCTGCAATGGAGGGGAAGGGGAAAGGAAAGAAGATCAAGGCAGGTGGCCCCGACTTGGGAGAGGCAGAAGCCAGCCATCACAACTGTGGGAGCTGGGGGGGGCATATGCTTCCCGACCCCCCTCTGTCCTGCCACCCCCAAATCTCCCATGGTAACTGGGGATGGAAAACAAAGCCACCTTCCCCGTGGGGCCAGGAGGCTGCCCAGTGCCTACCTCGTGTTCTGCTTCTTACCATTTTTTGATTAATTATGACAACCAGCGTGGGCAGCCCTGAGCATTTCTGCCTCGCCCGATGGCCTGGGGCGAGACGGCAAGCGTATTACGCTTATGTTTTTACGAGTCTCCCTGAGCACCTTTTGGCCTTGAAAGCAGAGAGTTTCAAAGCCGCATTGGTTTTTTTGTCTCCTCAGTTTCAGCTCCTGGCTGGCTCTGAATTTTGGACAAAGCTGTCTGCTCAGTGATTCTGGTCACTTCCTGGGTGGCTCTGCCTCTGCTTCTAGAGCAAACTCCCATTTCCCAAGCTCGATTCTGAAACCCGGCTCCATAGACATGGTGGGAGACCAAGGGGGCCGCAAGCATCTCTCCCCAGAAAAACCTTTTCCTGCTCAAAAGTTTCCTGCAGACAGCAGCTAAGCCAAGCACTTTCTCCCCAAATCCAGGGGAGGAGGGATCACAACCCTTTCGAAATTTGTCCTTGCCAGAAAAACTGGGGGCCACGCCTTTCTGCGGGGTGCACGCTATCAGCCCTGTCCACCCTTGCCGGAGCGAGCATAGCAGTGCATGGGGCTTGCGACTCATTATTCTTAAAGATGAGACCTGCTTCAGAGTCTATAGTTCCGAGGAGACGGGGAGGAAAACAGCGCCTCACCAGCCTCCACTGCCTTAATAGCGCTGCTATTTGACGATTTGTTTGGCAACATATGGGTTTGCTCTTGTAAACTCCCCTCTTAATAATAAAACAACAGATGGTGGAGGAGGTCTTTCCTCCCAGCGCTCCGAGTCTTAATGGGATGCTGGCGGCTGGGGCAGGGCTGCGTTCCCGCCGCGTCCCCTACTATGCCGCACCTTGGCAGCCGCGAGCGCGCACAGCCAGCCCTGGCGACTGCTATTTAAAAACCTGAACAATTTCCTGGTGTGTGCATCGAGTTGCTTTCCCCCTGTCTGATTGATTGAGGCTGTTTGTCAAGGGCTGCCACGGAGTCGCTAAAAAGAAAGATACCCCAGGGAGCTGCTAAGGATCTCAATGCAAAACTTCTAATATGTTTTATTGCAACTTGTACTTCGAAAAGGGCTAGAGCCACAAAAAAGGCTTTGTTTGCCATTCCAGTGTCTACCTGTCCCTGAGAAAGCGCCCGGAACAATTAGCAGCCAGGTCACCAAAGTGCAGAGAACAGCTTCTTGCTCAGGAAATCGGCGTGGTGGGGGACCACACCTCCACGTGGCCAGCTGGGGGTTGGGGGTACAAGTGCCGCTGGACAGGGAGGCAGCTGGGACAGAGATTCGATCCCCCGTGGCACAGGGTCCATCCTGGCCCAATGCCACCAGCCCAGACGCAGCACCTGAGCAGGGCCGGGCCAAGAGGGCAGTGGCAGGCAAAGCCCCAGGCGACAGTGGAGACGCCTTCTTACCTTGGCGTAGTCCATGAGGTCACTGCGGCCCCTGAAGCGATTGTAGAACTCAGGCATCCTCCAGGGAGCAATGACCTGGACACACAGTGAGGGGTTAGGATGGGGGTACCAAACTGCCAGCTTCTCCTGGCCCTTAAGAGGCACGGCTGGCTTCCTTGGGAGGGGCTCACAGTTCCAGTGACCACCTGGGGGGGGCTCTTGCTGGGCCCCCCAAGAGGATTCAGTGCATGGGAGGATCCAGTAAACAGGAGGATGCAGCAGCCACACTGGGGAGGCCCGAGCTCGGCGACAGAATGGCTGTGCGCCCTCTGGGTCTCACTTTCCCCAGCCAAGACCTCAGGGTCTGAACTAGGCACAAAGACCCTTGGTGGACTGCGGGGTCCCAGGGGTGACTTATCCCCCCAAGCTTTCCACCTGAGCGGGGGAGGGAGGGGGAGTCTAAGCTGACAGAGGTGCCCCTCGAGCCACAGGGGTAAGGGTGGGGACCCTAAGAGAAAGAGTCCCACAGCAGCCCCTGGGCTCGGCCTCTGCAGACAAAGACCAGAAACCAGATGCCCCAGCTCCTCCAGCCACCGTGGGAACCAGGGACGCGGAGATGAGTGTCGGGGCTGGGGGGCCTCGGGCAGCCTCAAGTCAACAGCAGCCACTGTCCAAGGCCTCTTGGTGGCCCGGCATGTGGGGTCAAAGTAGATCATTAGAGCTCATTACCGAGCCCCTCCAGGCCACACTTGGCCCTAGACAGCTGCCGGCTGGCAAAGGGACAGAGAGAGGGACGAGTCTTGCAGAGCTTCGGCCGAAGTGGCTGCAAAAGAGCTCAAGTCAAGGCCGCTGCCACCCACAGCCCTCACCGAACCCCTCAAGGCAGCTGTCCCCGCAAGACAGAGTCTTGAGGGCCAGGACAAACACAAGGTGGAATGCCCTATTAAGGGCTTGTGCACATCGACTCCAAGTTGGACACTAACATTTTAGACACATGGGGTTCAATAAAATATATAACTAAGATGATCTACCTGTTTCTTTTCATTCAGTTTCTTAAATGTGGCTGCTAGAAAAATCAGACTGGCCTGCAGGGCTTGCATATCCTCCGCACGTGGTCAGGCTGGAGGGGCAGGGGCAGCAGGAGCAGGGAGGACAGTGCCCGTGTGCCCTGGCACATGGGTAACGGGCCATGGACAGAGGCGGGCGAATCCCTGACATCCCGAGGAGTCTTGTCCCAGGACAGGGTCAGCCACAGGCAGCCGGGGAGGAGCCGGGGCGCAGCTCCAAGGGCTGGGGGTGGGGGGTGCACCAGAGCCTAAAATCAGTGACCACATTCCGGAGCTGGCCTGGCCTGCACTCCGGGGCAGCAAGGGCAATGGGCGAAGGGCCACCAGGCACCTCTGAGAACAGATGGCCAGGGAGAGCATGGTGACCCCACAGAGCACCTGCCCCAGGCTCTCAGTGGGGCAACAAGTCCCCCACATGGAGAAAAGTCCCAGACCCCCAGTGCCCACCGCCGAGGGCACAGGCAACGTCTCACCTTAATCTGGGGGGCCAGCGAGTAGCAAGTGAGCTCGAACCGGACCTGGTCATTGCCCTGAAACACAGGACACAGGACTGTCAGGAGCCAGGGGAGGGTGTGGGGACAGGCACAGTGCCACATGTGCGCCCACCTCCGCCCTTGCCACCAGCTGAGCTGCTGGTCTGTGTAAGGACAGAGGCTGAGGAACCAGCAGCTTCCTGCAGGTGGAACAGAACCCAAGGCCTCCAAGTCTGGCTCCAAACCGTGTGGCTCCAGGGAGTGCAATGCCACGCCCATGTGCCCGGTGTCTACACCAAGTTGTGTGTGCAACTCTTTTTTCATTAGTGCGTATTTGTGGTATACAATAAATGCATTCAATTTGGAGAGTTGATGCGCACACGTATCATGGCTTAGTCCTTTTTACTTCTCTTTCCTCTCTCCTCCCTCCATCTTTAGGTCCCCCTTGTTTCCTCTGATGTTTTATTTTGCTCTTTATTTATACTTTGGATTTCTCCTACAAGAGAAACCATGTGGTATTTGAGCAGATTTATTTCACTTAACATTATGATTTAAAGGTGCATCTATTTTCTTACAAACGACTCAAGCTTATCCTTCTTTATGGCAGTGTAGTACTCCACTGTGTGTAAATACATTTTCTCTACCCGTTCATCTGTTGATAGACATAGAGGCGGCTTCCAGGATTCAGCTGTGAGGAGTGGGTGTGTGGGACTTGTGTGTGCACAGTGAGTGGGTGTGCGGGTGGCAGGGAGGGAGCACACACCTGTTGCAGTGCAGGGGTATGTGCTGCAGACACCCAGCAGGAAAAGGGGTGCACATTTGTAGGAACACGGAGTGGGGTCACCCGTGTATCGGCGCAGGCAGGTTCATGGCGATCCCGTGGCATTCACACATGCTGACATGTATGTGCGCAGTTCTGGGGGCGTATGCAGGACCCCGCAGGCAGCTCCCCAAGCTGCCCACCCCAAGCCTCTTCCTGCATGCAGCCCCCCCACCTGACCCCACTCCAAGCTAGAGGTCAGGGCCTGGGCACCGTGGCGCTTGGCTCCTCCACACCTGTGAAGTAGGGTCCTGTCACCCTGTGAGCCTCAGTTTCCCTGCTGGGGATGCAGATGGAAGCAGGTGACCAGAAGGCCCTTTGCTTCTTAGCTCCTCTCTGCACAGAAGGGAAACTGAGGCCGGGGGGCTCTTCCAGGGCCCCCAGCACCCAGGCCTGCTCCTTCTGCCACTGACCAGAGTCCCCGCGACACCCGTGGACCACACTGCGCACGGGGAGGCGGGGAGCCCGCTCGGCGCCCGCCGCTGGGCCGTGGAGCAGGGAAATCACAGAGGGACCTGCGCCTACTGTGAAAACTGCACGGCGCAGCGAGGGGCGTGGGAACAACATGTCATTTTCCAGAGTCCTGCCAGGTGACACAGAAACCCTGCCTCCAGCCCTCCCAGCAGCTCCAGGGCACTGAGCGGAGCTGCAGCTGCTCCCCCCTGATAGACCCCAGGGTGAGCTGGGCCCTGCCAGCCCCTGTCACCCTCCACTCCATCCCTGGGGCATGCACCTGCTATGTGCTGTCATCTAGACGGGCACCCGGGGCTAACTTTGCTTTGGATGAGGACAGCGAAGCTCAGAGAGGTGAAGCCAGTGGCCCAGGGTCACACAGCACACATACCCATCCCAAGAGCTCACACCCAGGCCTGGGCTCCCAGCCGGATGAGCCCCTTGCCTCTGACCAGCTGCCTGCTGGGTGGGTCGGGGTAGCATTTTGTGTCCCCTCTGGCCCGAGGGCTCTGCCAGCCCAGCTCGGGAGCAGTGGGGCTGTCGTGCAAAGCGGACCCCTTTCGGATCCAGAAGGTCATGGTCCAGGGTTACAAGGCCTGGCTTTTCCCCCGGGGCCTCCTGTTTCCCCCGTACAAAGGTGGCTTGAGCCTCCGCAGCCACTCTGGCTGGGCTGGTGTCTGGGACCCAGACAAGGCCAGGGGGACGCCCATCTGTTCCAGGGACCCTCAAAGGAGCCAAGCAAGGGGCCTCCTTGGTTCCAAGTCTGTCCCAGGCAGGAGCCAAGGCCCCACCCTGTCCCCTCCTAACCCAGGGGCCCCAGCTCCAGGGTGGCCCCTGCAGCTTCCTGGGAGAGGGGCGTGGCGTGTCTCACACACGTATGTCCACATGTGTGTGACACAGAGCAGCGCCTGCGGGGACGGCGGGCTGGGGGCCTCCCATCTGCCCTGGGACAGCCCTACAGATGGTGCCATTTACAAACCACTGCTCCGCACCCCGGCGGGCTCAGGCTCATATTTCTAGACAGCAGGGGAGGGGTCCCCCGGCTTCAGTGAGGCGCTCTGGGTGCGCAGGGGTCCTGCTGGCAGCAGGGCTCTGTTTCTTACCAAGCTGCCCCCCCTTGTCGGGTTCCCTTCCGGCTAAGCATCACTGGCTAAGTCTCGCTCTGCCCCTACTGGGTGCCCGGGGCGAGCCGGTGTGCAGGGGACAGCCAGTGCAGCGCACCACCCATGGAGTGGGGAGGAAGTGCCTCGGGTGACTTCTTCGAGGCTGGAGCGAGAACCTCCGGCCTGGGGTCCCCCGCAGTTGTGCAGCCCCCAGCCCTGCTCACCCAGCGCAGAGCGCTGCCAAGGTGCTGCCGGGATCTGCGTCTCCCCCGGGGCCACACGACGTCTCCCTGGCTCTTTGCTGACCTCCTCCACACCGGCCTATCCCTGGGGTCACCAGTGCCCTGTCTCAAGTCTCCCCTCATGTACCCCAAGTCTCAAAAGTCATCTCCAAGCACCGTCAGGGGATCCCCA
This sequence comes from Erethizon dorsatum, assembly GCA_028451465.1. NCBI lineage: Eukaryota > Metazoa > Chordata > Mammalia > Rodentia > Erethizontidae > Erethizon > Erethizon dorsatum. Next base: position 5,679,301 of record CM051822.1, read on the forward strand.
GGTACTGCACGTGAGGGGAGACTGAGTCAAGGGAGCCAACCTTGCCTGAGGACCCTGGGCAACGCTGGCCACGGAGGCTTCCTCAAAGCCAAGCCTCTGGTGTCCTCTGGTGGCGACTTGGCGGCAGTGCGCACACTGCTGCGGGAGGCAGCTCGGGGAGTCCCTGCCGCAGACGCCCCGGCAACAGCCACTGCTCTGCCAGCTGCACCCCGAGGGGTTCCGGGGCCCTTCTCAGGGCAGCACCCCCTCCCGAGTCCTGATCCCGGGCGCTCACTGCCCGGCTCACTCCGATGAGATGAGCGGCGTGGGCGACTCGGGCCGCACTCACTTCCTGCACAGGGCGTCCCCGCGAGCCAGGCCCCGGCGGCGGCCTTTTCGGAATTATCCTACCCATCGCTCCCAGGCGCCCGCTGAGCCCGGGTCTGTTTCTATCCGCGCTGTGCAGGAAGCAGAAGGGGGATAAGGTCAAAGGGGGCTGTGGAGCTGGGCTCTGGGCCCCACGTCCCGAGCCCCTGCTGTCTCTCCTGCGCCCTCTGCTGCCGGCCGGCGGGACTGCCACCTCCCGGCACCCTGCGCTGTCTCAGCTCCGAACGGTTCCGCAACATTCCTGGGGGCGTCGCTAGCCAAGCCCATGGAGCCCAGGACCCCCACGCCCCTGAATGAGTCGCCCTCGGGATGTGGCCCTCTGCCTGGCTTGGCCTGACCTTGACCTTGACCTCACTACTTTTCCCACAGCCACAGCTTCTGCCCAGCCCCTTGCCTCTAGGTCTGCAGACGGGCTGCTCGGGCTGCTCGTCCAGCCTGGCGACGCCCACTGCCCTCGGCTCCTCCTCAGCCCCTGCCCCTCAGTGGGCGGTGACCTGCTCCCGCCAGCACGGCCTCAACCAGCCCAGGGCAGGTGAGGTAGCGAGCTCCCCGTCACCGGGAGGTTCAGAGCCTGCATGCTGCGATGTAGTTAAGCAGGCATTACTGGGCCAGGCCATTGGCGTGGTGCCCACTAACTTTGAGAGCTCGTGGCAGTTGGCACTGCAAAGAACAGCAGGTCTGGGGCACTGCAGTGTGGGGTGACATGGTCAGGACTGTCCTTCCTCCCCTGCGGGGTTCTCCTCCAGCCTGCCCTGTTCACACAGGCAGAGGAAGTGGTATGCTACCCAGTGAACTGCATCCCCTTGAAAAATGGGTTCAAAGGCCTGGTGTGGTGGTCTACACCTATAACCTCAGCACTCAGGAGGCTGAGGCAGGAGGATCACCCTGAGTGTGAGGCTAGGACCACAAGGTGAGACCCCCAACTCAAAAAAAGAAAAAAAAGGACAGGGGTAGTCCCAATCTCCAGGACCTCAGAATGTGCCCTAACTTGGTCTTTACAGGGGTCAAGTTAAGACGAGGGCGTCAGGGTGGACCCTATCCATTCAGTGTGATGGGTATCCTTACAAACAGGAGAAACGTGTATAGGGACAGAAACACACACAGGAACAAGGCCATGTGGGTGAAGATGGGGGGACAGGGATGCATCCACAAGCCCAGGAACCCAGGTAGGGCCATATCCCCATTTTGCAAAGGAAGCAACTAAGGTTCAGAGAGCCAAAGGCAAGGAGGAGACTACAATTTGCTATCCTCCTGCTTCAACCTTCCCAGGAACTGGGAGTTTTGCTGGGATCTTAACAAAGCCAGACTGCAGCTGAGCACCAAGCTGTCCTGGGGCTCAGCTCCTCACCGCCCTGCCCGCCCGTGTTCTCTGGGCAGCGGTGCTGCCTCCTCCTCCCTCGGCCCAGCCCTCCATGGCCCACCCATCGCCCTCCTCACCTTCCCTGTGGCACCGTGTGACACATACTGGGCTCCCTCCCTCTGGGCGATCTCAACTTGCTTGCGGGCAATGCAGGGCCTGGCGAGGGAGGTTCCCAGGAGGTAGCGGTCCTCATACAGCGCGCTGGACTGGATGGCGGGCCAGATGAACTCCTCCACAAACTCCCTGCTCACATCCTCGATGAACACCTGGGAGACAGTGGCCGTGAGAGGGGCCTCAGCAGGGGTGAGGGCTGATTGGAGTACAGAGCTGTGGGATCTGCACCCCCACTTCTCCTTCTGCAGCTGTAGCAGACATCACTAACCAATTCCTGCAAATCGTACCTTTACTCTCTTTGCTGCACTCATGGCAGACATTGCTAATCAATCCTGAGCTATCATCCCACTGAAACCAGGCAGCTCATAAATCCTTCCCAATGAAATGAAACTCAGTCACCACCTAAGACCTAGAGCAGTAGTTCTCAATAAGGGGTGGTTTTGTTCCCCAGTGGCACTTGGCAATATTTGGAGATGATTTTGACACAGTTGCCAGGTTTGGGGAGACAGGAGGGCTTGTGATATCTGGTAGGTAAAGGCCAGCTACACACAAACAGTGCCAAGGTTGAGACCATGTGGTTATGAGGAGCTGCTCTCAAAATGTAGACCCCTCCTAGTAGACTGAGTGCTAACACTTTCTACAGCGATACTAAGACATGACTGGCCTTCCCACTCACTGTGACATGGATGGCACAAAAGCAAACGGAGCCAGGTGCAGTGGTGTATGCCTGTAATCCCAGCACTCTGGGAGGCTGAGGCAGGAGGATCATAAGTGTGAGTCCAGTCTGGGCGACTTAGCAAGACCCTATCTTAAAATTTAAAAATTGAGGGCCGGTGAGATGGTTCAGCGGCATAAGCGCCTGCCTGGCAAGCACGAGGTCCTGAGTTCGACTCCTGGTACCCATATATTAAAAAAAGGGCCAGTGATATCACTCAGCAGCACGGGCACCTGCTGACGCGCGAGGTCCTGAGTTCAACCCCTGATACCCACAAAAAAAAAAAAAAAATTGAAAAATTGAAAAAGGGCCGGGGATGTAGCTTAGTGCAAAGGCCCTGGGTTCAATCCCCATACAGGAAAGGAAAGGAAAAGAAAAGAAAAGAAAAGAAGGCAATGCTGGGTGACTTTGAATGTTATGTGCAAGACAATAAACACGAAACACTGTAAATAGGTGGAGAAGCACTTGGCCGGTGACCAGGTCAGGCCGACCTTCACAGCACTGCCCTCCTTGGCACTCAGCACTTTGCCCTCCCTAGTCCTGTCTGGACGGCTCCTCCCCCTCCTGGGGACCTGGGCACCATCAGAAGGGGGACACACTCAAACTCCCGGTGTGGCCACCTTGTGACCCGGGGGTGTGGCTTCCATGCCCCCCTGCATTTCCCTGGCTCCTCACACCCTCACTCTGGGCCAGGCATGGTTTAGGTCCTGGCAGCCCCACAGAAGGGCCCTGCAGAGGGGCTCAGTGCTGCCTGGGCAGGTGGGCTGGTGGTGAGGTCCCCCACCCCTGCTGAGTTCCCTGCTCACTCCCAGGGGAAGGGGCACGAGTATCAGGGCGTTCCCCACAGGGAGCAGCTCCTACGTGGCACTGTGAGCCATGGGAGGAGTGGCACATTGGCCCATCTGCCATGTTGGCTCCGCACCCAGCTTGGGGCCTGCCCACCATCAGACTTGACACACAGTGAACGTGTGGAACTCAGCTGGAGCTTCCTAGTCCTCTCCACAGATGGAAGGATGAGTGGATGGATGGAGAGATAAAGGAAGAGCGGGCAGGTGATGGATGGGTGGATGGGTGGGTGGGTGAATGGGTGGGTGGTTGGGTGGGTGGGTGGATGGGTGGATGGGTGGGTGGGTGGGTTGGATGGATGGGTGGGTGGGTGGGGGTGGGTGGATGGGTGGGTGGTGGGTGGGTGGATGGATGGGTAGATGGGTGGATGGGTAGGTGGGTGGGTGGATGGGTAGGTGGGTAGATGGGTGGGTGGGTGGTTGGGTGGGTGGATGGGTGGGACAACAGAGAGGCACAAGGGGAATGGGCAGGTAGATGGATAATGGATGGGTATAGACAGGTGAATGGACGATGCCTAGAGGGACAATGGATGGACAATGGATGGATGGACAGGTGGATGGATGGATGGAAGGATGAGTAGAGAACTGAGGTAAAAGGGGAATGAACAGGTAGATGAGTAATGGATGGATGGATGGGTAGATGGATGATGAATGGATGGATGTGGATGATGCATGGATGGATGAGGAGACAAAAGAGAGGATGTCTGGGTGGGATGTTGGATGGACGGCCAAGAACAGATGAACAGTGAGTGGGGGAAGAGTGGCCAGGGGAGGGAGGAAGACAGTGGGGTTCACACCCTGCTACTCCTGACACACTGGCAGGGCTGCAGGGACAGCGCTCCAGGGCAGGAGCTCCCACCACTGCCCCTGGCAGGCACAGCCCCACCCCCCGTCCAGCCCTGCTCTCCCTGGTACCTTTTTGGCCCCAAGCTTCAGTGCCTTCTTCCTGGCTTCCTCAAAGTCCTCCTTCTGGCCGATGTTGGCCTGGGGAGCAGAGGGGGAAAGGCACGGTGAGCCCAGGGACAGAGGAGAGCAGAAGGGACCAGAAGCCCAGCCCACTTCACGGCCATGGTCACAGCAGGAAGGAGAGGGCACAGACCAGGCAGGGCGTGGTGGATAGCATAGGAGCTCGTGCGTGGAGCAGGACGCCAGGCCACTGGGACCCAGCTCTCTGCTGCAGGCTTTCTTGCCTCATCTATGGCTCCCAGCACGCCTGCCCCAAGCTGGCACAGAGGCCACACTGCAGGAAGTGCCCGGCTGGGCACACTTCCCAGACAAGAAATGCCCTGCCTTCCTGACCATTCGAGTGGGCAGCCCTGTGCCTGCCACTTGGGCCCTGATCTTCGCTTCCCGTCGCCCCCATCTAGACGCTGCTGGCTCTGGCCTGCTACAAGGTCTGGGCTGAGCCCTGGGCCCCTGCATTCTGATCTCGGCGGAGCCCAGCTGCAGGGGTGGCCTGAGGTCACAGGTAACCTCTTCACCTGCGGGGGGCCCAGGGCATACAGGGCCGGGGCTGCCCTGGTGAGGGCACCACCCTGGGCTCTTGGCTTCCACTCAGCACTGCAGCTGCCATTTGCCCAGTGACTGCGGGCAAAGCACTTCCCCTCTCCGGGCCTCGGTTTTCCCCTCCTTAACAAGGGGACTGGCACAGAGCACGCCAGGCTGCAGAGCACCATCCTCTCCTCCCCTGGAAACAGAAGCTGTCCTAGGAGGACCCCTTCCACAGGGACGGTGGGGAGAAGCCTGTGACCCAAGACTAACCCCCACGTGAAAGCAACCTTAGGCCTAGCATCAGTCTGGGGAGAGCTCAGCTGCAAGGGTGGCCATCGGCAGCCTCTGTGTGCCCTGAGGAGGCATGACTGAAGCTAAGTAAGACTGCAGACAGAGCTTGGTGAGCATCCAGGTCCAGCCTTGCCTGAAGCCATCCTACCACCGGGCTTCTTGGTTCTGAAAGCCAACTGATTTGGGGTGTGCGTGCAACGTAGGTGCTATTTTTTTCTCCCCAAGCTGGTTTCAGTTCAATTTCTAGATTTGGCAACCTGAATAGTCCTGAACACAGAGCTGCGTGGAGAAGGATTCAGAGTCCCCGTCCGAGGCCATCAGAAGAGGACTGGTTTGATCAGAGTCGACTGCTGGGGACCGGGATGTGGGGGGCATTGCACATGACGTTTTACCTGTGCCCAGGGCACTCGGGCCCCTCCAGCTCCCGACTCGATCCTCTTTACTGAGTTGCTGATCAGGGACCAGGGAGGGGAGAACTGCATGCTGTGTCCAAGGTCAGGGCCCCTCTCTATGCAGGCTGGCCAGCAGCAGAGCCCAGGTTACCTCTGTACCCCTCCCTGCCTCGGGTCATCCTCAGAGAGCCGCCCTGGACACGCGTCGAGGATGTGCATTTTACAGAGGAAGAAAGCAAGGGGTCCAGAGAGAGGTGGCTTCCCCAGCTGTGGTCCAAGGCAAGCACAACAGGGAGCTGGGCTCGGCAGGCAGGCAGAAAGCAGGATAGAGTGGCGGGGCGGGCTGGCCAGCAGTGGGACGCACAGAAGCTGAGGCAGGTGACTCCTTACCAGGTAGGCGATGACGTCATAACCCTGCTCCTTCAGCCACACGAGGATGCACGAGGTGTCCAGGCCGCCACTGTAGGCCAGAACCACGGAGCCCTTGCCGGACATCGCGTCTGGAGAGAGCGGAGGGGAAACCATGGGCTCGGCCCTGGGCCTGCGGGGAGGAGGGACAGGTCCCTGCCGAAAGCACAGCCCTGGCCAAGCTGCTCTGGAAGTGGGGACAGAACGCTCACTGTCCTGCACCCACACCTCCCCAGGGACCCTGACCCTGCACACAGCACGCTGGGCTCAAGAATGCTGACACCGGAGCCCGTGCCCAGCCGCTGGAGAGGGCAGGCGTCTAGAGCCAGGCTGGCAGAGGGCATGGGGTGGGGGCGGGGCGGGGCCCAGGCTCCTTGCCAAGCAATGCTCGAGGGGTTTCTAGTGGGTTACCCTGAACCCCTGCTGGGACCCCACATAGTCGGCATTGTCACCCCCACTGGGGAGGGCAGACAGCACTGAGAGAGGACCCTGGTCAAGGTCACGGAACTAACAGCTCGAGGTCACAGAGCAAATGTCTGGGAACCCAGGCTGTTACCCAGCAGGCAGTGCTGTCCCCGACCTGCAGGAAGCTGGGGGTGCATGCCGGGGGTACGCTCCTGGCCCGGGGAGCCCCTCCACCCAAGTGCGCCCAATCTTCACCCCCAGATCTTAGGCCTGGGGCCGGTGTTCAAACGCAGGCATAGTCACACCTGGGCATTCGGCAATGTGTTCTGGGGTGTGGGACGCGAGCCCAAACTCACCACTGCCGAGTGGATTTTCCCGAGAAGAAATAATGTAATCAGAAATACTTGGTGAAAGTTTCCCAGAACTTTAACATTTCGCTGGGCTAATTCAAGCCTTTTAGTCTTAGTGGTATTACTCGACCCTTTATGTGACCCACGGAGCCCACAAAATGCACAAAAAGTACAAAACAGTGACCGGGAACATGTGGGGCTTCTGCACTCTGCCCACAGCCACTGCGAGACTCTTCTGGTGCCGGCGCCATGGCCTGGGTGTGAAGCTGTGCAGACTCTAGAGCCGAGCTTGTGAGCACACCGTCCGCAGCACATTCCTTGGGCTCAGCTGGCAGGCAGCCCCTGGTCTCACAGGGCCTGCTGCCCCTTGGACCTCACGGGACAGTGCGCCCAGGCCTTGCCCCCCACTGGGCCTGTGACCACTGCCAGGCCGCATCCCTGGTCAGCCGCAGGCCCTGACCCTGGAGCCAGCAGATGGTGCCCATGGTAACTGCAGCCAGGCAACCAGAGCAGAAGCTGGAGGAAGGAGGCGAGCGAGGCAAGAAGGACGCAGGTGGGAAGTACCTGGAATTGGAGGCGTGGCTTCCAGGTGTCACAGTCTGTCTTCCCCGAGCTGGGAAGCACTCTGCAAAAGTAACAGTGGCTCAGATGCATGGCACAGCAGCCCAGATGCCGCCAGAGGCCCTGGCCCTGCCCTCTGCGCTGGGGGCAGCCTGGCTGGGCAGACAGACATCATGTGGAGGCCCAGGTGGCCTTCCAGGAGGATGCGTGCACTCCTGCCCCTGTGCACGTGCACAAGGGACCCGCCAGGTCCCACGGGCGGCCAATCCTGCTGCATTTGTTAAGACAGCGCCATCAGGTATAACTGACACACAATACACTGAAAGTTTGGGCATGGGGACACATCCCTGAAACTCTCACCAGATCCTGATGATAAACGCAGCCGTCCAACACAAGCTGAGCCCTCCCCCATAGCACTCCCATTTTTTTTTTTTTTTTTTTTTTTGTGGGTACCAGGGGTCGACCTCAGGACCTTGCGTGCCAGGAGGCACCCGTGCTGCTGAGCAATATCACTGGCCCTTTTTTTGTATGTGGGTTCCGGGAGACGAACTCGGGCCCTCGCGCTTGCCAGGCAGGCGCTTACGCCGCTGAGCCATCTCACTGGCCCAGCACTCCCATTTTAAAGACAGGCAAATGGAGGCTTGGGTTAAGGAGCTTGCCCAAGACCTTGCTAGGCTGGTAAGTGGCAAAGCCAGGACTCAAACCCACATCAGCTGGGCTCCTCTCTGGGAGGCACAGGAAGGGACAAGCTGGGTGTGGTCGGAGAGTCCCTTGGTTCAGACATCCTGGGTGGGCTGGGAGCTAAGGGGCTCAAGATGGAGAGCGGATGTGGCCCCAGGAACCCCTGTTCCCGCCCCTCACAAAGGCACATGGAGCCACGAAGGGGCACTGGAGTGGGGACACTCCACAGGGACAGACCAGCCACTGCCCCTGCCTAGCCCCAGCAAGTCTGCTGCCTCGCCTTCCGGCCAAGCACAGCACAGTAGATGCCAATTGTCCCCCCACTCCACCACGTATGAGCTCCATGGGACACGGGCCACCTTCCCGAGGCACGTGGCAGACACCCAGAACATCACAGCCGCTCTGCTCCCTGGAGATCAGATCCTCTGCAAAACAAGAGCGCTGGGATCCCCTAGAAATGTGGGGCTGCATGCAAGCTCTCACTCGGAAACCAGGGAGCCCTTCCTGCCTGCCGGGCAGCACGTGGGTAGACGTGGGCTCTGAGGGATGTGTACACCAGAGGTGTGCACCTGTGAGTGCCCATGTGCCTACAGTGTGTGTGCAGCGTGCACCTGGAAGTGTGTACCTCAGGCTCACGTGCTGGGGGGGGTGGAAGTGAAGCAGTGCACGCGTATGTGTGTGTTTGTGGCATATCAGGCTTGCACGAGTATGTTCTTCTGCATGTGCACATGTGTGTCCTGTTTGGGCCCATGTGTGCACGTGGAGACTCAGTGGCCAGACGGGCTGGGTAAATGATGCAATGGGACAATAAACTAAGGTCTCCCCTGCTCCCAGCACATGGAGAAGCATCCTCCTCCCTCAGCTGCAGGGCCCAGGGGCTGTGACCAGGCTGAAGCCTGGGGCAAAATCTAAATGGAGCTGAGGCCTTGATTTGAGGAGGGAGAGCGTTCTTTCTGTAGGTGGAGACCGTGGCTGCGTCCTCCCGACCCAGGTTCAAGTCTCTGCAGCTCTCCAAGCAAGGCTGCCCATCTGCAAATCGGGGGTGAGGAAGACCCAGCCACCCCAGGACAACGGCAAGGGCTCAGGGAGGTGCCGGGGAGGGGCTGAGAGCTGGGTGCCAAGCGTGGCCCCACAGAACATGGTTCTACTGCCACGGCTGACCCTGGGCACGCCCTCACTCTCCTGGCCTCACTTTCCCCAGATGTACAACTTAAAAGCCATTTGGATGTCCCAGGACACTAGGCTTCCTTCCTGGGGAGGCAGCTAGCAGATCCTAGCTGTCCTCAGGCCCCTCTCGCTCCCGGATGGACGCAGGGCAGGTTTTTCCAGCTCCCAGACATGCACTGCTGCCTCCCTGCTCCCAAGGCCAGCGCAGCAGGCTCTGCCAGAAGAGAGAAGCTTGCTCAGGAAGAGGAGGAAAGTGACCTCGAGTCACACCGCCAGGCAGCCTGGCCTCAGTTGGCAAGGTGGGGGGGTATTCTCTGTGGCCTCAGCCAGAGCCATCTGGCCAGTGCCCAGGGGAAATGGGCCTCAGCACCAAGGAAACTCCTGCGGCTCTAAAATGTCAGCGCTGGAGTGACAACACAAGCAGAGGCTACTGTAGGAGCAACGAGAGCGTCATTTCCAGGGCGGACAGCCACAACCACTGTCTACCGATAAAGAGCCTGGAAGCCACGTGCCTCGGTGACAGGATACAGTGGCTTCAAGCCCTGGCTGGCTGCAAGCAGCTTTGCTCTCTGCTCCATGGCCCCTAAGAGTCCCCAGGTCCTTGCCCCCTCACACAGCCTCTGCACAGGCTGCACCCCAAAGACTAATCACCCATCGACCTCCTACTTCTTTGTATGCCCTGCATAGCCACTCACAACCGCAGCTGCCTGGGCTGCTCCTCGAAGCGCGCCCTGACAGTCTAACTCAGCTCAGCTCAATTCGTTGTTTTTTTCCTAAACCCTGACTCTGCCTGGGCAGGAAAATTCTCCCCCACTTTGAAGCTCCTCATTCTAGGATTTCGGCTCCTTACCGCAGGCTTCATTTGTGTATGATAGAGCTAGGCTGCAATTCCACTATTGACCAGAAAGCAACGCACGTTCCTTCTACAGCGCCCGGCCTAAACTCATTTGCAAGATCCGAATCATTTCTGGCAAGTTTGGCCTCTGGTTTCAGCGAAAATGCTCCAAGGTAGCAGGAAGGGAGGGAGATGAAGGTCTCCCCAGATCCTGGGGTGAGACGCTCAAATGTTCTCCTAGGAACATTTGGTTACAGGAAAAGAGAGCACACTTGTCTATTTATTCTACTAATATCACAGCTTGTCTGCTCCCTGGCCTATCCCAGTCTGGGGCGGGGCCTGCCCTGCAGAAGAAAGGCAGCCAGGGCTGGAAGTTCCACTCCTGCAGAACCCTGAATTCCAGCCTGGTACCTCTTTCCACGTGGCTGCCCACGGCCCACTTCAGGGGCTGTGCGTTCAGTGTGCAACCAAGGCACCAGCTGCCCGGGCTAAAGCGCTGGCACAGCAGGCGGCCGGACAGGGCTCCACCCCTGTGGGGGCCCTGTGAGTACTCAGGGCCACAGAGAGTGGGGGTCCTCTTGTTCCCCACCCTGAGCCTGGCCCTGGAATAGGTGCTCAGGCAACAGGGCTCGCTGCCAACTCAGGGGAGCGGGAATCGGTTCTCAGCGTCTTGGCTTCCTCAGGGCCAGGCCCCATCTTGCAGGTCCCGGGAGACCAGGGGAAGGGGACAGGAGGGAGATTGGGACAGACCCCTCCAGGCCCCACCCAGTGCCAAAGCCCCTGTCCCCTTCGTGGCTGTTTCTGCCCTGTCTCCTTGGACAGCCTCTCGTTGCCAGCAATGAGTCCCGAGCCCCGGGGCCAGGCTGAGCCAGCTCCAGCGCAGGGGGAAACCGGATGGGGACAGGGAGGCTGACCCAAGGCTCACCGGCCCTCCCGTCCCTGGCCTGGCCTGGAGCTGGGAGAGGAGGGACCCAAGCTCAGGGCTCCCCGGTGTAGCCCTGGGGAAGGACAGGTCCGTTCCTGCCCAGGCACCTGCGCTCCGCTTGGCAGCAGGGAACAGGGAGGGCCCTGCAGGATGGGAGAGGACTTTCCTCCATGCCCCGATGACCTTGCGGTCGTCCAGGGGGCCAAAGGCAATAAAACCCAGGGGCAGACGTTTCCTGGAGGGCTCCTCCCTCAGGGCCCAGCCCAGGACACAGGAAACAGGGCTGGGAGGTGCCCCACGCAGGCAGAACCGCCTCTGCTCCCCCCCGCAGGGATGGGGACTTCCCACCCAAGGCCCTGGGGCAGTCGCCAGCGTCTCGGTACCCACATGTTCAAGGTAAACTGAGGTTCCGGGAAAAGCGATGCGCCCGAGCCCCGGACGGCCAGGGGAGGAGCTGGGGCTGGAACATTCCCAGAGCAAGAGGTGGCCACGGATGGCGAAGCGGAGCGGGGGCGAGGGGATGCGAACCCCTGCCCACTAGGGACTCCCGGGTCTCCATATGGGAGCTCCACGGCGCAGGGGAAGCCGGATCCGAGAAATCCGGGGAGGACCAGGTCCGCACAGGGGACACCGGTCCTGGTACCCCCAACCCCATCGCCAGGCTGCAGGAGACCCGTCCGTCTCCACGCGTGTGCGTAACAAGAGCCCCGCGCCCGCCTCCTTCCCTCCCGCTCGGCCTGGGCCAGGGCGCGCCGGTCGCCCTCCGTCCACCCTCTCCGCGCGTTCCCCCGCCTGCGCTGCGCAGGGTGGGACCGGGGGAGGGGGCGGCCTAGGTCGGGGAGTGGGGAGCGCTAGGGGCCGAGGATCCCTTACCCGGGTGGCAGGCGGTGGAGCAAGGCCGGGAGCGGCGCGAGCCACGGGTTATAAACACAGAGCCGGGGGCAGGGCCGGGGACCCGGGGCACGTGGGGGCGCGCGGGCGAGACAGGCCCCGCCCCGGGCCAGGCCCCCGCCGCCAGCCTCTCAGAGCCCGCGGCCACCTGCGGTGGGCGGAGCCCGGCCCTTCCTCCCCCTGGCTCCTCCCCTTCCCCGTCTCCGTCCCTGCCCGGGCCTCGCCCCGGCCCGGCGCCAGCTCAGCCTCCCCCTGACGCAGGGGTGTGGGCGCGCGGCGGGGGGCTCCGACCCAGGCGGGTGGCTGGAGGCGCCTCGGAGCGCGGCAGTGGCGCGAACCCGCGTCCCTGGCTGAGTGATCGCAGCCGTCTTGCAGGAGACTCGCCGCCTGGCGCTTGGGAAGCGTTCCAAGCGCTCCGAGGCATGAGTGTCCGGGATGAAAGTGGCTTAGGCTCTCAGAGAGCTGGGTGTCCGCTTTTATCCAGTGCCCGGCGTCCTACGCCTTTCTGCAGCCCGCAGAGCCCCTCCTTGCCCCCCACACTCACCTGAAGTTTGTACGGAGAATACCGAGGCGGCCCCGCGCTGGAAGGCGGGGGTTACATCCCTAGTCGGGGAGTGGCAGTACTTGGCTGTCTCCCCAAGGCCTGGCACCTGACCAAATTCCCCCGGGCACCCAGTAAATGGTGAGCAAGAGACTTGCCCGCCGCTAACCCATTGGACACCAGGGAAGGTTAAGGTTGGCAGAGAGACGCCTCTTGCTTGTAAAAGGAAATTGGAAGTCTGATGGTGTCTGGCCTTGAGAAGTCTGTTACATCAGGTTCCCAGCGTGGTCGCAAGCCCCATGGCATCCGGCCTTGCAACCCAGTGACCCAGCAGGACCCAGGATGACACCCAAGGCCATTGCTCCACAGTCAGGACTGGCCCCAAGAAGGGATGGGCCCCAGTCCTCAGCTGGCTCCGAACCTGGGGCGGGTGGCAGCCCCGTTCCCTGCCCTGGTATAACCCTGAGTCACCATCGGGCTCTTGCTCCTGCCGCCTGCTGGTGCCTGTCCCACCCCTTACACCACCACCTAGTAACCGAAGCCTCTGCCTGGAACCAAAGGCAGCTGGGTCCTTCTGGGAGGGGACGGTCACCTCCACTTTGCACACGAAGCCACAGCTTCAAGACCCTAGTGACCCCCCTCACCTCTGGCACCCAAACCCAGGTGTGGCCCTGGGTGCCAGGGGACTGCGTGAGCCACGTGGGTCTGGGTGCCCAGGGGTGACAGGGGCCCAGGGCCTGTCCTTCCACACGACCAGGAAGAAGTGAGGAGCATGACAGAAAAGCAGTAACCTGGGACCTTGGGTGCATCCTTCTAAGGCCACACAGCGTGTAAGGGGCACCATGGGACCAGGATCCAGTGCTCAAAGCTCTGGCCCAAACCCTGCACTCCAGCTCGACTTTGAGCTCAACGGGTTCATGTCCCAGGGCTGCAGACTTCCGGGACCTTTAGTCCATGCTGCAGAAATGGTCCTGGCCAAGGGACTGGTCCTTCCTGACGCACAGGCACTGGTGACATGAGGGTCAGTGAGGTCACCCACTCCTGAGAAGCAATAAGGGCCCACACTGCCAGCAGTGGCCCCACGCACAGAGCAGCAGGCTGGATGCTGGTGCAGGGACAGGGATCAGGTGCAGGGGACCGGCCTGCTCCCGGCTGAGCCATGTTCCATCACCAGCTGTAAGCTCGGCAATGCCCCGGCCCTCACCCCGCAGACTGGCTCCTGGGTCTGGAGTAGGGCATGGCCCTTGGTTGACCCTTGATCTTCACCTGCCCCCTTCTCATGCCCAGGTCAGGGCTCCTCAGGGAGCCTGCGACCCTGTGAGGTAAGCGATCTAAGTGGTGTTGCTAATAGCACTGCAGTTCGTGGGCCCAGCCAGGTGGAGAAACAGAGGCAGTCAGTTCCATATTCACAGATGTTCGTATCTCGTAAATATGCCCAGGCTGCGCCCTTTCTGTCCACCTCCATCTCCCAGGCTGGTCTCCCACCATCTCTTAGACCATTATCATTTCTCATCCGGATCGGCACTCCACTTTGGCTTACCTGCTCACCTTGGCTGCTCCTCCAACAGCCAGAAAAGATTTCATTGTTGTTGTTTTGCTGGTAGTTGGGGTTGAAACCCAGAGCCTCATGCAAGCCAGGCCAGAGAGTTTTCAAAAAACAAATCATAGCCAGGCGTGGTGGTGCACGCCTATAATCACAGCACTTGGGAGGCTGAGGCAGGAGGATTGCCACAAGTTCAAGGCTGCCGTGGGCTACATAGTGAGTTCAAGATCAGCCTGAACTACATATAAGACCCTGTCTCAAACCAACCAACCAAACCAAATCAAACGACATGAATCCAAATAGGTCATACCTACACTTTTTGATAGTTCTTTTTTTTTTCAGTATCAATTTCTAGTTGACTTTCCCCCCACTTAATTTGGTGGACACCTTTCTAGTAAATTAATTGCCCATATCAATGCAGGTCTGACTTGTTATTCTGTTCTAGTCCCTTATTTATCTGTCTTTCTGCCGTGCCATGCCATTGGCTGTGGAGCAAATCTTCCAGCCTAACTTCGGTCCTTTATAAATCTGTTATGTCTGCTCTTGTCCATATGAGTAGGAGAAATAGCACCAGTTTATGTTAAAAGCCTCCCGGAGTTTTGACTGGTGATTGCAATAAATCTATTTATCAGCTTGGGGGAAGTGGGCATCTTAACACTATTGAGTTTTTCAACCCACGAACATGATCTGTCTCTATTTATTTATAACTTCCTAAATTTCCCCAAAATTAAAAATAAACCCTATAATTATTTATTCAAAAACACATCACTGTAGACATGAGCAATTGTATTGCTCATGACGGGTCAATTTGTAGTCAGTTACATCTTGAGATAATCTTCATTCCTGGTGAATATAAATTTTAGTTTAAACCAGAAGTGTACATCTGAGATGGTGTGATGCATCGATACCCACGAGTGTCAAAAACTTCTTCGTTATTTGGTATGAAATTCCAGTTAAGACTCTTTTTTGTTTATTTTATTTTTTTGTTTTGGAGACAGGGTCTCACTGTGTAGTTCAGGCTGCCCTTGAACACACTATGTAGCCCAGGCTGGCCTCAAACTCACCTTGATCCTCCTGCCTCAGCCTCCGGAGTGCTGGGATTATAGGTGTGCACCACCACACCCAGCTCGGACCCTGATTTTTTTTTTAAGTGTAAAAGAAAAACTTTATGAACACTGACAGGAAATTTGATGTAAACAAAGAATGACTGTTGGTTTTTAAGGTATGCTAAGAAAGATATCGCTGGCCCTGGCACCTGCTGCCCTCGGAGATGCCATCCGGATCCCCTCCCCCTCCGCAGCAGCTCAGCACCCCGTCATTGGCTGTCACCCCACACACGGAGGTCTGATGGAGGCGCGGAGGCCCTGGCCCCTCCTCCCTCCCCCACTACTGCTGCCTTAGCCTAGACCACCACATTCTCACCTGTGCCCCTGCAAAAACCTCACTGCCTTCCCACCCTCACACACCCATTACCCCAGCACTTGGGAAGCTGAGGCAGGAGGATCACTATGAGTTCAAGGCCAGCCTGAACTGCACAGTGAGATCACATCTCAAAAAACAAAAACAAAACAAAAAGTGTGGGCTCTGACCTCCCTGCCCTCTTGTCTGAACTGATCTGCTGAATCCCTACACAGCCTGACCACTGACCCTGGCGAGGCTCCTCCTGTCCCCTACCACCCAAGGACCCTGCACCTCCTGGTCCTGCAGGGGCCCGTGTGCACAGAGACTCCAAGGACCTCGTCCTGCAGCCACCTCACTCATGACTGGCGCTCGAAGCCCCTTTGCCACCGCCCAGGCCTGGGCAGTGGTCCCTAGAATGGAGAGTGACCTCCTGCTGGACCCCAGGTTCCAGTCCCCACCCAGAGGGACACAGGGTGCAGTTGCCAGATTCCTGGAAAAGCTGCATCAGGGAGTTTAATGAGTGACCTGCAGGGCTATCCTCCCCTCCATGTGCAGAGGCGCCTGGGTCAGTGACCTGATGGGGCTGGTGACATCAGGGGGTGGTGGCCGGACAGCCCTTAGTCAATAACAGCTTCGCAGCTGGCCAGACAGGCACGGGAAACACCCCTCTTGGCATTAGCTCTGGCTACAGCTGTGTGGGAGGCCTTCACACTTAGCTACAACCCCAGCCCTCTTGTTTGTTTCAGACAAGGTCTGGCTAACTTGCTAAATTGCTGGGCCGGGCTCAAACTTGCAATCTTCCTGCCTCGGCCTCCCGAAGTGCTGGGATCACAGGCAGTGCCACCACGCCCCACCACACTGTCTTTGAACTCCTGAGGTCCCTTCTCATCACCCCGTCCCTGGTGTCCCTGGTGTGTCCCCCTCCTTGAGCAGTCACAGCCTCCGGCTGTGGAATGAGCCGGTGGAGCCCTTCCCCCTTCCCTGCTGTGTGAGCTGAGAGAAGGGCCCCACCTTTTCTGAGCACCCCCATTCCTAGTGAAATGTGGACACTATTTCTTGCCTCTGGAGGTCCTAGTGTTACAGGGAAATAACTCCCAACCTGTCGAAGGACCGAGAAAGGAGGTGAAAAGCAGGAAAGTTCTATTAAGAGAAAGCTCCCGGGACACAGGAGGGGTCCCGAGAATGGTTGGCCACTGAGGTGCGTCGTCCAGGGGTTCTGAGACAGCGAAATCACATCGCAGGTTACCTCGGGTCCAACTGTCAGCAGCCGATAGAACTCCAAGTAGCCACTCGGCTAACGCGGATGGAATGGAGAAATGAGGTACTTGGCGAAGGTAGGCAGCAGAACAAAGGCCTTGCTGGAAGGGGCGAGGCTGAGTGCGCTGGTCCTCCGCGTGTTACATTGTTTCTATGTGTGTGTCGCATTGTTTCTGCGTGTGTGCTACATTGTTCAGGCTCCCTGGGCCCTGTCTGCTGGTTATAGCACAGGGGCCACCTGCGGTTTATCTCTGGAGAGCTCCCGGACTAGCCACTGTGTCTCCATCTTGGAGCCTCGTTTCTATCAGCTCAGCCTTTGATGAGACCTGGTTCGCCTCATCTCTGCTCTGGCTCTATCTTGGGCCTGGCCCCTTTCCAACTGCTTATCAATCTCTACCTGACTTAGCAAGCTGCAACACTAAGAGCGTAAAATAAACTCAACTCAGAAGACACTGGACAGAGAGACTCAATACAAGTTTTACAAACCCAAGGGGCTGGGGATACAGGGGTGCAGAGGGGCAGAGCAGGGGTAACAGAGGAGCCTGCACCTCCCTTTGCAGGTCTTCAAACTCTGCGAGCAGATCTCTCCTCTTGGGCCACAAAGTCCCTGCCTCCATAAAAAATTAACAGCCCAGCGGACAGCAGGGCTCAAGATCTGACCCTGACCCCAGGAGGGTGGCTCTGGACAGTGCGGTATGGAGGGGCCTGTGGTGCCCCTCCCCCTCCCCCAGCCCCTCCTCCAGCAGAGGGATTAAATAAAGCAGCAGGGACCCACAAACCATGGGTCATGCTTGTTTTTGTAAAAGGCTGTGTGCAAACTAAGAATGGCTTTTCCATTCTAAGTGGTTGAAAAATAGCAAAAGAAAAATAAGCCAGGCGTGATGTCACACACCTGTGATCCCAGCACTTGGGAGGCTGAGGCAGGAGGATCACCATGGGTTTGAGGCCAGCCTGAGCTCCACAGTGACTTCAGGCCAGCCTGAACTCCATAGCGAGACCCTGTCTCAAAAGTAAATAAATAAATAAAGCAAAACCCCATAGCATGTGAAGATGCTAATGAACTCAACATGTAAATTGTCCACAAATAAAGTTTTATTGGAACACACCATGCCTGTCTGTTTGTATGGTGTCTGAGGCTCCCTTCGCTCCTCTGAGGCAGAGGTCAGAAGTGACAGAGACTGGATGTCCCCAAAGCTGAAAGTATTTTCTGTGTTTTGCCTTTGTAGAAAAAGGCTGCAGCCCTCTGGCTTAAAGGGAACCAGCTCTGAAAGCAGAATGCCCTGTGTTCAGTCCCGAGTCAGACTCCCGGATTAATCAATGACTGGGTCTCGCCTCCTTCCCGAAGCTTCCTCTCTCTGTCTGGAGAATGAGACGGAGATGTCCTCGGCTTCCCCCAGCATTGCTGGAAGGTGCCAGGTAGGTAGTCTGATTGCCATGCATTGGGAGAGGGAAATAACTCAGACAACTTCCCTGGTGGCCCAGATGAGAAAAAGGGGACATGTGTGGGAGAGGACTGTGTCACACTGAGCTAGGAGCAGGGACAAAGGAACCAGAACCACATACAAAGGACATGGGCTCCCAGAGGCTGCATCTGGGGGTGGCTGGCAATGGGGAGGTCACCAAGGCAGGGCTGTCACCAGCCCAGGAGGGAGAGAAAGGACAGAGGAGTGAGAGGACAAAGCAGCCCTGGGCTCCTGCTGGGTTCCACCTGAGGTCAGACCTTGCACCCGCATGTTGGGGACACCCGATGCGATCAAAATACACGGTGAGTTTGTAGAATTAATTACAGCCGCATTGACATTAATCCCACTCAAAATCCTCCCACTTGCTTTGAGCACACTCATCCCCTCGTTTTTGCCACTTTCTCAAGCCATTCTGGAGTCCTCTTTCCTGAGGGTCTCTAGGAGGTGTGATCAGAAATACAGTGAGTGCTTCTGCTGAGTGCCACCCAACGGAAAGGCAGGCTGGTAAAAACATGACACTGGGTGCATGCCTGTAATCCCAGCACTTGGGAGGCTGAGGCAGGAGGATCGCTGCAAGTTCAAG
Source organism: Erethizon dorsatum (assembly GCA_028451465.1). NCBI lineage: Eukaryota > Metazoa > Chordata > Mammalia > Rodentia > Erethizontidae > Erethizon > Erethizon dorsatum. The sequence continues at coordinate 5,697,886 of CM051822.1, forward strand.
GCCAGCATGGGCTACAAAGTGAGTTCAAGGCCAGCCTGAAATGCATAGTGAAACCTTGCCTCGAAAAAACAAAAACAAACAAACAAACAAAAAAAAAGACAGTGTCCTCATCCACCTTATTCACTGGGCACCTCGCAACTTTTGGCTCTTCCCAAAGTCAAAATGACCAAAAGGCAAAAGTTTTGAATTGATTCAGGACATCGAGATAGCTAAAGACCCTCGGGAAAGAGGACTCCAGGGCTGCCAGAATCTTGTGCTGTGACCGATGTGTATGTGAGTTTAGGCTCTCATCGCTGTGTCCGTACCAATCGTATACAGACGGGTTCCTGCCATTCCTTCCTGAACAACGGTCTGACAATGATCTACAGAGGCTTAACATGTAGTGGGTATTTTAAGTGTCCAGAGATGATCTAAAGTATACAGGAGGATGTGCATAATTTTTGGTTGTTGAGACAGGGTCTCACTGTGTAGTTCAGACTGGCCTTGAACTCACTACGTAGCCCTGGCTGGCCTGGAACTCCTGGCGATCCTCCTGCCTCAGGCTTCCGAGTGCTGGGTTGAGAGGTGTGTGCCACACACAATATTCTTATTTCATAGAAAACTGAGCTTCGGAGGAAGTGGGTCTGCTGGACTCTGCCTCCGGGGCTCTGGATTAGAAGGGGTGGGGGTGGTGGTCCTCCCTCCCAGCCAAGACCCTTCCTCACCCAGGAAAATGAGCGCACAAAGACCGCGTGGGTTAGAAACGACTGTTTTTATATCCTAACACACACTGGGTACAGGAGGACCGTGCCAGGTGCGGACGGGTGACAGGCTGCTGTGTCCCCACAGTTTCCCCTCCCCCGGTCCAGGTGCCCTGTGTTCCTGCCCAGCTCCCCCGGAAGCCTGGGCAGCCTCTGGGGCCAGTGACACCCAGCCCTGCCCCGGGCTGTGCGCCACGGGCACCGCGTCAAGGCCGCAGGCGGAGCGCTGTTTACCGAAGCTCGGCTGACGCACGCGCGGGGAGCGAGAAGGGGACGTTCCGCTCGCCCCCGCGGTGTCCCGGGTCACCCCCCTCAGTACGGGTAGGGGGACACGGCGATGAGCAGCACGTAGACGCTCTGGTGGCGCGGTGCGGCGGCGCGCACGGTGAGGCGGTAGAGGCCGGCGCGGGTGAGCGCGCGGCGGGTGTAGACGGCGGCGAGCCCGGCGCGCAGGGGGCGCAGCGCGAAGGGGCTGCGCGGGTCGGGCTCCAGCACGCGGAGCTCGGTGCGGTTGGCGGGGACGCCGGGCTCGGAGAAGGCGGCCAGGCGCGCCACGTCGTGGTGGGCGTGCACGCCCAGGGGCAGCGGCAGCAGCCGGTACTGCAGCGTGGCGGGGCCCTCGGCGTCGCAGTCCTGCGAGCAGCGGCGGAAGCAGGTCCTGCGGGCCACGGACGGACGGACAGACAGACAGAGCGACGCGGTCGCCACCGAGTCCGCGCGGTGCCGCCGTGCGCCCCCGCCCCGCGTGCCCGCCCTGCGAGCGCCAGGCCGCAAGGAACCAGCGAGGTGCCCGTCCCTCTCGGCCCAAGTCTTCGCCCAGCCCCGGGGCAGCCCGGCCAGCGACAGTCAGCGCCCCCGGCCCGCGGTGGCTGAGTCACAGCTCTGTTTTTGCACAGCGCGGGGCAGAGGCTCAGAGACACGTGTTCTGCCCTGCCCGGGGCCCCCTATTCTGGGCCAGCTACAGTTCCTGGTTTGTAAGGTCCAGGGCAACGCGTTCCCGGAAATTCCCCATCCAGCCCCTGGCTCCCGGTCTTCCCGTCTCTGTGCCTTTTTCTTTTTTTTTTTTTCTTTTTCTTTTTTTTTTAATGGTACTGGGGATCAAACCCAGAGGGACTGTACCACTGAGCTACCTCTCCAGTCCTTTTTATTTTTTGAGACGAGATCTTGCTAAATTGCCCCGGCTGGGCTCGAACTCCTGACCCTCCTGCCTCAACCTCCCTCAGTGCCAGGATCACAGGCATGGGCCACCACACCCGGCTCTGCGCCTCTCTCTGTATGAGATTGTGTGGCGCCTCTGCGTGGCGGAGGAAATGCTGCGTGCTCCTGTGCGAGTCCTGAGGTCTGGGGTGCATCTCTGGTTTCTACGTCTGGGGCTTGGGGTGTGTGTGTGTGTGTTCCCCGCGCTCTCCCAACTCCGCCCTGCCTGTCGCTGTGTCCCATGCATGCCCGCCCTCGTCACCGTGCTGGGAACACAGCAGCAAAGCCGTGCACACCGCCATCCTGGCAGATGAAGTGTCCCCACCCCAGCCAACCCGCCTTACCCGGGGTCCGCGCCCTGCCGGTACGTGTGGGGGCAGGGCGTGTCCACGCAACGGAAGCCGCCGCGGGTGTTGAAGCACATCTGGCCGGACTCACACTCGATGCCATCCTCCTCGCACTCGTTGATGTCTGGGTGGCAGAGGCGGGCGAAGGTGGGAACCAGAGAAGGCATGGGTGGGGGAGGTGGGAGAGAAATGCTTTCCCGACCAGGCAGGTGGGCAGCGCCCTGTCCCCTTGTCCTCAGCCAGCCTGGCGTTAGGTAGCCCAGCCCTGAGGCCCCTGGCACCCGCCTACTGTCCCGGGGTTGGGACTTGGCAGGGCACGATGGTGGCCCCGTGAGGACATCGGGAACCTGGTGCCCAGATGGAGAGCCTGGGAGAGAGTGGGGCCGCACCAGGGACTGGCTTCACGTCCCACCCGGGGTACCCGCGGCCTGTGGCAGAGGGTGAGGGGTGACTCTGACTCCCAGTCTGCAGGGCAGGAAGCAGTGGGGAAGGTGAGAGCCAGAGGGCATCACCAGGGCCACCTGCAGCGGCTGTGCCCACCCTCCTGGGGCTCCCCCAGCCGTGGGAGGGGCGCTGTGTGAGCCCACTTCACCAGCAAGGAGGCTGCGGCTTGGAGACACCAGAGTTGCCCGGGACACACAGCCGAGATCAGCCCTCCCGCCTGGCTGGGGCGACCGGCTGGTCCCAGGACCTCTCTGGAGACGGCTGAGACCCTGCCACGTCGGCGCTGCCTGCTCACCCTGGCAGTTCTTCCCGCTGGGCAGGAGGCGGTAGCCGGCAGGACAGAGGCACTGGTAGCTGCCCTCAGTGTTCCGGCAGGCGTGCTGGCACAGGCTCCGCACCCGGCACTCATCAAGGTCTGGCAGGGTGTGGGGTGGGGACAGAGCAGAGAGACCAAGTCACACACACGCCCAGGGCCTCCTGCCCACCTGCCGGCTCCTGCCCACCCTCACTGTGGCCTACTCCTGGCCCAGCCCCACCCAGCCCCAGCTGCAGGGCCTGGAGAATCCCTGGGCTTGGCAACAGGGGAGATGCCACCTGCCTCAGCCTCTGTCACTGAGGACCCGGGGAGGGACCACCATCTACCAGGCAGAGCTGCCTCCATTGCACCCCCCTGGGTCTCACCAGCCACCCACCTCCCCATGAGCTCTTGGGGGGTGCCTGTGCCCAGCCCAGGGGCCCAAGATAGCACAGGAGTGCGTTCCTGTGGGTGACTGGGCCTGGCCTTACCCACGCAGGCACCGTTCTGCCGGATGAAGCCAGGTGGGCACCAGGCCCGGCCCACACTGCTCAGGGCTCTGGGCCCCGGCCGCAGGGAGATCCAGGCATGGTAAGAGCCACCGGGGATGGGGTCCCGGGGCCGCAGCCAGGGCACCAAGAGGCCCCGGTGGCTGACAGTGGTCACATTCTGTCTTCTCCACTCCAGGGGGGTACAGGCCTTGCCGTCACGGAGGAGGGCATGACCCACTGGACACAGACAGCGGTAACTACCCTGGAGGTTGTGGCACTGGTAGGCACAAGGCTCAGGCAGCTGCTGGCACTCGTTGACATCTGCAGAGAGAGGCCAGGTGGCGCCCAGGACAGCTCAAGGCTCACTGCTGCCTCTGTTGCTTAGGCCTCCCTAGAACCTTGTGCCTCACATGCTGCACAGGCTGCCCCTGCACCAGCCCTCTGTGGTGTCTCCAGACTCTTCTTGGCCTCCATGTCTATGCTCAGGGGCCCCCTCCCCAGCTCCCCAGCCTCACTGCCCCAGGTGGTCCCTTGGGTCCCTTCTACTCCCTGCACCTCTCTAGGGTCCACCCCATTGACACCACCTTTCTGCCCCTCCTGGCCTCTAGGGAAGGTGGCCTGCAGGGTAAAGCATAGGTCTAGGGCCTGCTAGGTCTCAGAAGTCACCAGCACCTCGGACATAAACACCACTGCCCGAGAGCCAGGGGCCATCACCAGGGCCCTGCGAGGGCCAGGTGTTATGTACCTAGGCAGGGCAGGCCAGGGCCCTGGGTCCGGTACCCCCTGGGGCAGCTGCAGTGGTGCCCGCCCGCAGTGTTCTCACAGAGCTGGCTGTAGTGACACTTGTCCAGCTGCTCCAGGCATTCATCCACATCTAGGGAGTCAGGGGCGGGGCTTAGCCCAGAGCCTCTCCCCAGGGATGACCCCCACTTCCAGGCCTCACCATGCCCCCTTCTCCAAGTGCTCAGGGTTCCGGGGCCACAGGATGGAAGGGGCTCAAAAGGTGGGCTTTGGAGGGAGAGTCCCGGGTTCCGGCAAGCGGTCCTCCCTCTCTGGGCCCCGGCTTCCTCATCTGTAAAGAGGGCTAGGCCAGGCTGTCTTCGTGGGGTTGTGCAAAGACAGAATTGCAAGACGCATTTGCAGGGTTCAGGGCCCGGGTGTGCAGGAAAGAGCCAAAGAAGAAAGGAAGAAGCAGGGGGCCGTGCAGCAGCGGGAAGAGCCCTAAAACTCGACGTGCCCTGAGGCCTGTGGAGGAGGGCTGGCTGCATGCTCTGAGCTCAAGGTCCCCACGCTGCTCCACCATGGCATCCCTGTCTCCGAGGGGTCACAGAATGGACCCCAGAGGTGTCATCTAGGGCTGGCACTCAGGCCGAGTGCCCCTGATCTGAGGTGGCTGCTGGGGAAGCTGGCTTGAGAAGGGTTCTGAGGCTGTCACTAGGCTAAGCCATGTCACTCGGGCTAGCCTGTCCCCTTTCGTCAAACACGGGACGAAGGGCACTGGAGCTGCCAGGACTGGGCCGGGCCAGGACTCAGACCTCGGGGCGAGCTCGGGTCTCCTGGCTCCCTGTGCTCCTTCCTCCCGCTAAGGGTTCCTTCCGATCCCCAAAGAGCATCCCAGCGACACACACTGCCCTATCTACTGAACTGCAATCCCTGGTTTCCCGGGAGTGTGTTCTGGCCACCCTGTGCCCGTCACCTTCACAGCTGGCCCCATCGGCCGCCACCCGGAAGCCAGGCTCGCAGTCAGGGAGGCAGCGGTAGGAGCCGAGCAGGTTCACACAGCGCTGTCCCTCTTGGCAGAGATGGGCGTCCCACTCACACTCATCCACATCTGGGGACAGACACGGCAGGGGCTGCATGAACACAGGTCCCCCGGGCCTCCCTGCACCCTGACTCTGGCCCAGCCTGCACACACGAGCTTTGTCCAGGCCCAGGAGCTCCTGCATGAAGGTCCTCACCCGCCTGGCAGCTCACTGTCACCACGCCCTGGCAACTTACCTCTGCAGTTCCTCTTGTCCCAGGCTAGGGTGAAGCCAGCCGGGCAGGAGCAGGAGAAGTGGCCAGGCACATTGTGACAGGAGTGGGAGCAGGGACTGGGGCCGCCCGTGCACTCGTCTCTGTCTGCGGAGGGACAGAGCTGTGGTCCTTGCTCACGGACCCTCCTGCCAGCTGGTGGCAACAGAGCATGCGTCCCTGCCTGGGGAGGGGAGCTGCTCACCCATACAAAACTCTCCTCGGGGGTCCGGCTCAAAGCCCTCAGGGCACCCCACCTCATGTTCTTCTGCAAGGCAAAGGGACAGGCTGTAAGGACACGGTGGCCTAGGTCATAGCATCCTCATGGCCTGGAGCCCAGCACTGGTCTGAGCCGGCAAGGCAGGGAGCCGAATCCCACCCAAGCCTGCTGGAGGTGATGCCACAGGTTGTGCCCGGTTGTGTATGCCAGGGGCTCCCGGCAGCCGGGGCAGCGGGCTGGGCAGACTCGGGAAAAACCATTAAAGTAGAAAGCAGGGGGGTCACGTGTCCAAACTGCAGTCATGAGGACCCAGCAGGTGGGCACAGAGGGCGGGGCACCGGGTCAACCATGGTCAGGGGTGGGCAGCAAGAATGAAGGTGGCAGCAGGGACTTGGCAGGGGACAGGGTTCTGGAGCCTGGAAGGAGACGCCACCACTTAAGTAATCCTATGGACAGCCGCCCGGGTGCAGGGGACCAGGAGCCCAGATGGGGCTTCAGAGGTGGTACCCACTGTGCAGATGGGAACCCCTACACTGGGGACTGGGATGCAGCTCCCAAGGTCCCCCAGCCAGGAAGTGATGCAGATGGGATAGGAACAGGGTCTGCCTGGCCACAGCGCTGTGTTGGCCCACTGTCCCTCATTCAATGTGAAGCCTTGGGGACCTCTGACGAGGAGCAACCCTCACTGAGCCCGCAGGGCTGTGGGGTCGCCAGGGTTCAAGGAGGCTCCCGGGCCCAGAGCGGGGGCCTCTGTGCAGCACCCTTGGGAGAAGAATGTGGATGTGGCTTGGCCTTTGAGGGCAGCCTGGTGCTGCACGTCCTTGTTGGAGCCCCTGACCCTGGCCAGCTTTAGCGGGAGCAGTGCGGGTGGAGGTGAAGGACGGGGCCTCACCGGCTTGCAGGGCCGTGGTGAGCTGGTAGCGCAGGGCCTGGGCCTCAGGGTCGAAGGCCGAGCTGATAGCCGAGGCCCGAAGGTGCTGCACCAGCTGGGGCTGGGGGCCCCGTGTTGCCATGTACCGGATGGTGTGGTTGCAGCGGAGAAGCCCGGGGACATCATCGTGGAGGAAGCGCTGTGTGGAGCCCACGAAGAGCTCGCCGGGCCCTGTCTGCACATAGCGCTCCTCGAAGTCCTGGAGGAGGAGGAGAAGGAGGAAGAGGAGGAGGGGGGGGGGGAGGGGGGGGGGGGGGGGGGGGGAGGAGGAGGAGGTGGTGGCCAGGGGTTTCCACTCCTAAGGCCCCACAAGGACTGGGGTGCTGGGGGACCCCGTGGCCAGCAGCTCCCCTCTTCCTCCAAGCACTGAGCAACCCGGGGAGAGGCCAGCAACTGCCCTGTGCAGGGGCTGGGAAGGAAGGGCCTGGCGCTCGGGTGTGGGGCGCAGCACACCCTCCTCTCCCTCACCGGGTCTGCACCCCCACCTGCACTTGGAGGTCTGCATCTGCCAGGGCCTCAGGGACGGCACCACTGACCACCACATCCAGGATTAGGAGCCCGTCATGGTCCAGGCCTCGTGCCACCTGGGTCATCCTGAGCAGCTCCCCTGCAATCCGGCCCCGCAGCCAGGGTCACCTCGGGGAGAGGTTCTGGGTCCAGATTGCAGCCTCCTCCTGCCCCCTTGGGGAGTCCCTGCTCACCTGTAGCAAACTCCACATGTGACTCCTGCTGGAAGCTGCCCCCCGTCAGGGAATGGCCATTCAGTGCCTCCCCACTCTCTCCGGCCAGGGCCCAGTAGATGGGGGCAATGGTGACCACCAGCACCCGCATCAGAGGCCCTGGACAGGGTAGGGTGCGGAGATCAGGTTAGGGCTGGATGTTCAGCGTGGGCACTCTCCTGCTCACGAGCCCTCTGAGGCTCCCCACTGCCCCCGGGATAGCTCAGCCCTTTCCCTCCCTGCTCGTGCACAGCCTTGGGACTATTTGCACTGGTTTTCTACCAGAGCCTGAGAAACAGCAAAGGCAAATATCTCTTCATGGTATAGTTGTGAAAATGAGTAAGTTTGTATGAAGAAACATCTGTAATTTGGAGATATTCAACTCCGTTCTACAGGTTGAGGGTCACCAAGTTGCCAGGGAACCTGGCGCTCTACAGCTGTCATTACGCATTTGCAGGGCTGAGTTGAAAATCAGCTGCATTTCCTAGTTCGCAGACCACCTCCGAAGAGTCCAGGGGAGGAAGGATTGTTCCAAAACACTGACTTAGAAAACAGAGCCAACAATTTGCCCCGGATGTATGCTCTTGGGCCTTCGCATGATGCTTGGGCACAGACCGGGATGGGAGGGGGCACTGCCCATGCTCAGCTATGCAGGGCCAGGGGTGGCGGCAGCTCTGAGATGCTGGCAGGAGGGAGCTGGGCCCCTGGCTGAGCCCAGGTGTGTCCCTGTGGCTCCTGCAGCTGAAGAAGCAGCCTTGGGCATCTCCGGTGATGCTGGCCAAAGTCCCCCGACCCCACTGTGCACACAAGGCTGGGGCTGGGGCAGCCGTAGGGGACCAATTGGGAAGGGAGACAGCGAGGCCCACCAGGCCGGGGGCTGTGGGTCTCTGCAGGACACCGCGCTCAGAACATTCTGTTGACGCATCTCTGCCCAAGTGCACACCGCTTGGCTCTCTGGGCTCTCTAGCTAATTAGAGTCTCCCCGTTTCCCCTCTGTCGCCTGCATCCCATGTACCATAACCATTACTGGTGACCCTTCGCAGAGCACCCAGTGGCTTCAAACTGCTTTCTGGGTCCTGCAGCCGCTTAATCCTAATTAGTGTGTGTGTCTATGAGATGAGTGTGTGTGTGTACGTGTGTGTGTGTGTGTGTGTGGTACTGGGGATTCAGCCTGGGGGCTTGTGCATGCTAGGTGTTCATTCCACCAAGCTACATCTCCAGCTCTTTTTATGTTTTTATTAAAGACAGGGTCTCCTTCATTAGTCCAGGTTGGCCTTGAACTAGCAATCCTCCTGCCTCAGCCTCCCGAGTAGCTGGGATTACTTAAGGGGCAGCCAGATTTCTAGGCACTAGGCCCTGTGAGAACAGCCTCTGCTGCTTTCTGTTCCAGCACCCGCTGGAGGGTCCCCGGTGGGCCAGGACAGTGGGCCTTGATGAGGCACCACCCCGGCCCCCACTTACCCACATCTGCTGGGATGCTGCTGATGCTGCTTCGGATGGTGGTGACTCCGGAGAGCGCCTCCTGTTGCACACTGGTGTTGAGAGTGGCCACGCCAAACTCCTGGCCGTTGATCAACCCGATCATGCTGCCCCGGCTCCCCTGGGGGTGCTCTGTGAGGAAGCAGAAGGGCAACGGTGACACTCACTAGCCACCCGTACCCTCTGGACGAGCATGAAGAGAATGCTGACACTCAGAGAGGGGCAGTAACTCCCCCAAGGACACACAGCTAACTATCATAGACTCAATGCCCAGGGCATCCTGACTAAGAGAGAAGCGAGTATGCGTGCAGGTGCCGCAGCAAATGGGTTGATCTGCGAAATGAGGAGGTGACCCTGGGACACACAGGAGAACCATTGGTCTCTACACGCCAGGAGCCCATGATGGCAGGGGCTGGTACCCTGGGGGGCTGGGTACCATGCAGAGCTGCATGCCATCACCTGAGGTCCCCATTCCATCAGTGGCCCTGGCCCAGTGCCCTGCAGCTGGACTGGTTGGGGTGGGGTGGCTTCCTAGCAGTGCCGGGCGGTCTGCCAGGGCCACGCTGCAGCTGCGGGGGGGCTTCCTCTGTCTAATGGGCAGCTGCCTCTGCCGGGCAGCTGGCATTCCAGAAGGCGAGGGGCAGAAGTTAGCCTGCCCTCCACTCGCCAGCTCTCAGGGGACATTAGCAACAAACTGCCCATGCTCTGTGAAAAAATAACAAAAACCACTCAGTGGCCAGGATCCTAAATGGGTAAATTAGGGGTCTGGCGAGCGCTGATTCTAGGAAGCAGGGCCGCTTCCTGCAGCCTGGGGCCAGGGCTGATGAGATTTGCACTGGGCTGAGATGCGTCCCACTTGGATCTGCTGCTCTGGGGTGGGTGGGGAGACAGGAGGGAGCCTGGGCCTTCTAATGAGGGGACAGGAAGGAGCCAGGAGCTGCAGATGATGAGGCGGGGACGTGACCCAGCAGGCTTGGGAAAGGACAGGACCTCAGAGTCCAGGAAAGGGAAGCCACTTCTCATTTCTTAGACCAGGGGTGTCTCTGCAGCTCCTTGTCCCCAACAAGTCAGGACTGGGACCTATCAGGCTGGCTGGGAAGGAGAAATGAAGCAGGCAGGGAAGGCAGAGATAAGTCTGTAGTCAGGAAGCCTCGAAACTTCCCTTTAGCTGGACATGGTGGTGCACGCCTATAATCCCAGCACTCTGGGAAGCTGAGGCAGGAGGATTGCAAGTTTATGCCCAGCCTGAACAATTTCACAACTTAACAAGACCCTGACTCAAGGTAGAAAACAAAAATGGGGCTGGGGATGAAGCTCAATGTGAAGACCTTGAGTTCAATCCCCAGTGCTGTAAAATGACAAAAACAAAAATGAAAACAACACCCAAAAACCAAAACAAAAACTCACTTGCCCTAAGAGAGTCCCTTGAGGAATTTGCCCTGTAGAAACATTCAGGCCACCACATCAAGATGGGCACCATGGTTTGGTCTTGAGAGTAGAAACTAGGAAAAAGAAACCGCTGCTCATCTAACGAAGCCAACAGAAATGAAGATAAATCATTTCTGTGCCATGATAGGAAGCCAGCAGAGAAGAGGGGGACCCTGGCTGGCTACTGGGGGACATCACCCAAGACAGAGCGGCCTTATCCACAGCAGGCTGTAAAGACGACCTGTGAATGAGGCCTTGTTTGTAAAAAAGAATAGGGAATCTCTCCACTCAGAGAAAAAGTGGGAGGATATATCCCCAAATCATGGCCTAAGCTATTTCTGGTAACTGAATTATGGGAGATAATTACTTCTGCCTTCTCAGATTTCCATATTTTCTGACCTTTCTGCAATTAGCATATATGAAAGGAAAAGAGCTATTTCCATTAAAAAATGAGGGTGTCAAGGGTTGGATTGTGCCACGCTGCCCAAATTCACATGTTGGCGTCCTAACCTTGTACCTCTGACTGCAACTTTAGGATCTTTGCACAGGAAACTAAGTGACAATGAGGTCATTAGGGTGGGCTCTAATACAGTATGCCTGCGTCATTATAAAAAGGGGAGCTAGGCGTGGTGGTGCATGCCAGTAATCCCAGACTCAAGAGGCTGAGGCAGGAGGATTGCCGCGAGTTTGAGGCCAGCCTGGGCTACATAGTGAGACCCTATCTCAAAAAACCAAAAGTAATAATAATGAATAAAAAGGGGAAATTCAGAGATAGACACACAGATACAATGCCCCACGATGATGAAGGATGGCAGCAAGCCACCAGAAGCTGGGGACAGCCCCTCACAGACCCCTTACAGACCTCGAAAGGGACCAACTCTGCCCCCACCCTGATCTTGACCTTCAAGCCTCCAGTACCGCAAGACAGGCAGCGTGTGTTGCTTAAGCCCCTGTGTGCAGTTCTTTGCCTGTCAGCCCGGCCTGGGGAGCCAGCCCAGAGGCCATGTGCAGGTCAACGGGAGTGGGGAGGACCAAGCCAGGAAACAGAGGGCAGTCCCCAGATGCGAAGCTACTCCCCAGCACATTCCTGGCTGGTGTCACAATGCTGAATTTCCAATGCTGCATGTGTTGGCATTCTGCCCCTGATTGTAGGAGATAGGGGACCAGGGGCCAGAGGAGGCCCACATTTGATAGGCAGTGGGTTTCAAGTGACATAGGGCCAAATCCCAATTCCAGTTAGTTGGTAGTAGGGTTCTATGCCCCGAGAAGGGTTCTGTGGAGAGAGATTTTGACATTGCCTGTGGTGATAGATTGGTGATGCCTGCCAGGGACAGGCCTGGAGAAGATTTCTATGGAAAGTCTGACATGGTATGTGGTGATAGATTAGTGATGCCTGCCATGGATAGGGCTGGAGCAGGGTTCTATGGAGAGATTCTGACATTGTATGCATTGGTAGATTGGTGATATCTGCTAGGCACAAGACTGGAGTAGGGGTCTACGGAGAAAAGATTCTGACATTGCATACATTGATAGATTGGTGATGTTTGCCAGGGCAGGGCTGGAGAAGGGTTCTATGGAGAGAGATTCTGATATTATGTGTGGTGATAGATTGGTGATGTCTGCTAGGGATGGGGCTGGAGAAGAGGTCTATGGAGAATGATTCTGACATTGCGTACGGCCATAGATTGGTTATATTTTCCAGGGACAAGGGAGGGACACAAAGCCATGCCTGTGACTGTTTCCTACAGGGCACAGACCACCCAGAAATACTATTCTGTGACTTTCCTTTGTGCAGGTCCGTATTATTTTCCTGTGGTTTCTCAGGATTGCCCATTTCTTTAACTTTAAATTTTGCTGTGGCCCAAGGGAGAAGAAAGTTGAAGAATCCTGAGACAGCAGGGTTAGCAACATCTCTGAGCTGTGTCCTTTCTGACCACTTCCCTGGCCAGGCCATGTGCGAAGCCTGGGCAGGCACTAGCCCCCATATATGCACCACAGACAGGAGTCTGTTCTACTCTGCCAACTTTGCAGGTTGTAGAACGTCCTGGGACAGCCAGGGTCCCCTGTCTAACACGAGTGGCAAACAGGCCCCCTGAGACTCAGTATCCCCAACTGCAAGTGAGTAGGACAGATCAAATGACCCACAAGGCACTCCCCATTGGCTGATCCTGAGTTTGACTAAGCAAAGAGTTGGGGAGCTGGCATTGCAGTGGGCCGGGTACCCCCAAAGTGAGGCACAAACCCCCAGGGTACAGGAGCCCCTGCTGGTGTCCACAGAGACCTGCGCAGCGATGTCTCGTACCTCTCACGACCAGGAACGCCCGGGCCATGGCAGAGCCCAGGAGGTTGTGAGCGATGCACTCGTACAGCCCGGCATCCCCAGCCTCCACACGCTCCAGCCCCAGGCTCCCGTCCTGCAGGGTCCGGAGACGCTGACCGGCCTGCAGGGGTCGCCCCGCACGCAGCCACTCGATGGTGGGCGCTGGCTCTCCAGTGGCCTGGCACCGCAGGGTCACGTCCTTGCCGGGCCTCACTGTGACATCCTGGGGCTCCACCTGGAACACCGGGGCACCTGTGGGAGACCCGGGGCAGCTTTTAGGAATATTGAGTTATTTTGTCTATTCCAGTGACACATATTTGTTTAGATACATCAGACATCACAGAAAGGCAAGGAGGAGAAAATAAGGCGCACGCAGGATCTTAGCGTTGTTTCCAGCCTGCGCGTTTCCTCTACTCCACGATCCAGCTACCGTACACGCCGTTAAGCATTTGTTTTTAGTGGCTGCTGGCCACTAAACCATTGTTCAGCCCTATTGTGATTTGCTAAACAAACCTCCACTCTAGGGCACTTAGGTTGTTTCCAGTGACGCAGGTGACATTGCTGGAGCCTTGCGACGGGTGGATGTGGCCTCCTTGCTGTGAGCCACTCTCCCAGGGCTCTCCCTGGCCATCTGCTTTCTCATCTGAAGATGGGGACAGTCCTTGCTACTGCAGACCCCAGGGACGCAGACGGAAACGCCCAGCACTGGTGAGGCTGTGGGGCTAACGGGACTCAGGCGCCGCAGGAGGACATGCCAAGAGGGGCGGCCACTGCGGAGGTGTCTGCCAGCCTCAGCTAACCGCGGGGGCTGTCACAAACCAACGCAAGTGGTAGTCAGCACCGCATGATGTGTTCTTGCAGCTTGGAGGCCTGAAGTCCCCAGTCTGTGTCACTGGGCTGAAGCCACCATGTCACGCTCCCTCCAGGGTACGGGGGGAACCATTCATTCCTTGGTTCCAGGTTGCTCTACCCCTTCCTCTGCCTGTGTGCCCCTGAGCCTCCTCCTCCCCTGTGTATCTAATTTCCCTCTGTTTCTCCTTTCTTTTTTCTTCTTTTTTTTTTTTTTTTGGTGTTTTGAGACAGGGTCTCACTATGTAGTTCAGGCTGGTCTTAGACTCACTATGTAGCACTGGCTGGCCTTGAACTCACAGCAATCCGCCTGCCTCAGCCTCCTGAGTGCTGGGATGACAGAGGTGCTCCACCACGCCCAGCTGTCTCTCTTTTCTAAGAACCCTTGGGGTAACCTGAGACAATCTCCCAATCTCAGAGTCCTCAACCCAATCATAGCTGTACACATTCTTTGTCCAAGTGGGATCCCCAGGTCCTGGGCTTCGGGCATGGACATATCCTTGGGAGCCGCATCCTTGTCCGTGGCAGCTAGTTTGTCCTAGAGCTGGGCACGCACATTATAGGACCCTCCAGTTCTGCTCCGGGGTGACATCCTAATGACACGCTGACCACGCAGACGTGGGCTCACCGGAAGACAAGTTCCAGAGTCTGCACAACTCTGCTCACAATCGCCCCGGCCTGGAAAATTTGTGACGCAAATGACGGCGTTTCTGCAGAGCCGAAAACCAGCCAGCAACGGTCACCAACCGATTCCACAGGAACGGCACACGTGTGCCATCCACAGTGCGGTGCAAGAGAAGTCTGATATGAGAGACTGTAATAAGATTCCACTACAGGAAATATTTTTGCCAGGCGTGGTGTCACACACCTATAGTCCTAGCACTCAGGAGGCTGAGGCAGGAGGATCACCTCAGGTTGAAGCCCAGCCTGGACTACATAGGGAGACCCTGTCTCAAAAAAACCAAAAAATATATGTACATTTTCAAATTTCAGGGATCTAGAATCATCGAAAGGTATACAACCTATTGAGACCACCCTGTCCATAAAAAGCTTCTAGGACTTTGGATAAGAACAGTGGGAGGGGCCGGTGAGATGGCTCAGTGGCGTAAGCGCCTGCCTTGCAAGCGCGAGGGCCCGAGTTTGACTCCTGGATCCCACATACAGAAAAGGGGCCGGTGATATCGCTCAGCGGCACGGGCGCCTGTTGGCGCGCGAGGTCTTGAGGTCGACCCCCCGGTACCCACAAAAAAAAAAAAAAAAAAGAACAGTGGGAGTCTGTGGCCTTCCTGCCCAGGACTGTGTCCCCCCCCCAAACTGCACTTGTCACCCTGATTGTCATCCTGTGACTAGAACAGGGCTGGCCAGGAACAGGGGCAGGAGGGAAACAGACCCCAGAGGGAAAACCGGCCTGAGACAAATGGGAGACAGCCGCCCTGCCAGCGTGGGGCTGACGCTGCCGAGAAAGCCAGAAGCAAGGGCAGTATTGGCAGCTGGACCACTGCCCACCGTCCCTGGAGTGTGGCAGGTGTGACCCCACAGGAAGACCTCAAGGGCCATGGAGGAAGCTGGGACCTGGCCCAATCGTGAGCAGCTCTGCAGCCAGACCGCCCTGCTGCAATTCTACTTCGCATCTCTAGCACGTTTGCCATTGCTCCTCAGGATTTCCTGATGGTGACTTTTAAATCCTGGCCTGATGAGTCACACATCCATGCCCTCTCGGGTGACCTCCATGCACTGTCTTTTCTCAATCAAGTTGAGATTTCTTTGTTCTTGATCTGGCTGGTGAATTTCCATTAGAATGTCATGAGACTCTCTCTCTCTCTCTCTCTCTCTCTCTCTCTCTCTCTCTCTCTCTCTCTCTCATTCTCTGTCTCTGTCTCTCTGTCTCCGTCTGTCCTGGGGCTTAAGGCAAGCTCTCCACCACTGAGTCACTTTCCTTTTCATTTTTTTATTTTGTGACCGATCATCCTAAATTGCCTGGCCGGGCTCAAATCACAATCTTCCTGTCTCAGTCTCCCCGGTAGCTAAAATCACAGGAGTGCGTATCACACCTGGTTTGACACTCGTTCTTACACAAGTCTTCCAGTTTAGCAGCCTCCTTTCTGTTGCTGGGAAAGGAGGTGCTGGCCACCGCTACCAAGGGATGAGGACACCCAGGTCCCCTGCTGGACCTCTGACCCCAGGACAGGGAGGGTGGCCGCCCCTGTAGGGTCCCTCCTTGTTTGTTGATGGGGTGGGGCTGTGGTTTTTATGGGGCCTGGCTGGAGCAGGGTGTTCTGGTCTGGAAGCTTTCTTTCTTGCTAGGTCGTGCTTTTCTTAGTCCTGTGGCAGGGGAGAACAGGCGCTTGGTGGGAGTTTAGTTTTATTATTTATGGGAGCCCGCTGGCGCTTCCAGGTTGCTGGCTCTGAGCCCCACCCAGGCGGTGGGAGGGAGTTGTCACTACTTTGTGCCTGGGTCCAAGGCCTGTGGGCCATCTTCCTCCTTTCTGAGTTCTGTGTGGAGGCCAAGGCATTGACTGGCCCGGCCCGGGGACCCGGGGAAGTATGTGCCTTACAGCTGGTCCAGAACCGGAGCCCTTCACACCCTGGGCAAAGCTCCCTGCTTCTGTGTGACAGGGAACTCCCTCCACCCGATCAAGGGCATCTGTGAAACCCCACAGCTCCCACCAGACGGACCGTGTCCTACCCCACACGCTGGGGACTGAGGGTTTCCGCTCTCACCATGCCCAGCTCTGCGGCAGGGACTCCGGCTGCAGCAGGGCAGTGCAAGAAGTCACAGGCACAGAGAGGGCAAAGGCCAAGGCCGTCCTGTCTCTACTTATCAAAGACACCCAGAAAGTCCTCCATGTAAAGTCCTAAGGAGCCCACCGGGAAATGACTAGGACTAGGAATTAAGTTAGTAATACAGCAGGATACAAGACCAAGATATAAAAACCAATTGTGTTTCTGTGTACAAACAATGAAAAATCAAACTAAGAAAAGTATTAGATCCAAAAAGTGGGCCAGTGAGATGGCTCAGTGGCGTAAGCGCCTGCCTGGCAAGCACGAGGTCCTGAGTTCGACTTCCGGAACCCATATAAGGAAAAAGGGCCGGTGATATCGCTCAGCAGCACGGGCGCCTGCTGGCGCGCGAGGTCCTAAGGTCGACCCCCGGTACCCACAAAAAAAACAAAAAAACAAAAAGACAAAAAGCATCCATTTCCAGATTCAGTGGCAAATGCCTATAATCCCAACATTCAGGAGGCTGAGGCAGAAGGATCTCTGCGAGTTTGAGGCCTTGGCTACATAGTGAGTTCAAGGCCAGCCTGAACTACACAGAGAGACCCTGTATCCAAAAAAAAAAAAAAAAAAAAGCAACCATAAATAATAGAATATTTAGTAATCAATTTAACAAATAATTTTAAGCCCTTACACCAAAAACTACAAAATATCACTGAGAGAAATGAAAGCTCTGCATAAATGATACTGGAACAATTGGATATCCATAAAGGAAAAGAAGAAAGACAAAAAAAGGAACAAGGGGGCCGGTGATATAGCTCAGCGGCATAAGCGCCTGCCTGGCAAGCATGAGGTCCTGAGTTCGACTCCCGGAACCCACATATAAAATAAATGAATAAATAAATAAATAAAAGGAACAAGGCATGGTGACACACAACCTATATCCCCAGCACTCTGGGAAGCTGAGGCAGGAGGATGGTTACTTTGAGACCAGCCTGGCGACTTAGGGACATTGTGAGACCCTGTCACAAAATAAAAATTTCACAATGTCAGGGGATGTAGCTTAGTGTGAAAGCCCTGGGTTCAACCCCCCGTACCAGAAGAAATAAAAAAGGAAAGAAATAAAAAAAGACGCATATCTCACAGAAAAATGAACTCAAAACAGATCACAGACCTAAATGATATAAAAACTACAACTATGGACATGCTAGAAGAAAATGTGACCTTAGGTTACGCAAAGATGTGTTTTAGATATAACACTTAATATACGATCCAAACAGTACAAAAATGATAAATTTGGATTTCATTAAATTTTACAACTTCTGCTTTTCCACGTCACCATTAAGAAAAGGCGAAGACAAGCTACAGACTATGAAAATATCTATAAATCGTGTATCTGATGAAGGACTTCTCCCCACCCTATAAAGGGGCCTTGCAACTCATTCATAAGATAAACAACTCAGTGAAAAGTGGGAGCCCGATGTGAACAGGCACAGCCAAGAAGCTACACGGGGGGCCCAGGAGCAGATACAAATGCGCGGTTCCATCAGTTACCAGGGGAACGCAAATGGATGAGACAGGCGTAGGTTGGATGTCACCTACGAAGGTGGGTAAAATTAAAAAGATGGACGTCAGCAAGTACAGTCGAGGATGCAGAGAAACCAAAACCTCACACACTGCTGGAAGGAAAACAAAAACTATGGCCCATTTGGTTGTTTCTAAAAAAAGTTAGGCACACACCTACCCAGCACTCAGACCCCTGGGAATTTACCCAAGAGGAAGCAAAGAGTACATCCGTGCAGACACTCGTACACAAATGTTTATAGCAGCATTGTTTATAGTGGCCAGAAATTAGCCAGGCATGGTGGTGCACACCTGTGATCCCAAAATTCCAGAGGCTGAGGCAGGAGGATCACCATGAGTTCAAGGCCAGCCCAGACTACATAATGAGATCCTGTCTCAAAAATAATAATAATAATAATAATAACGGCCCAAAATTGGAAAGAAGGCAATGTCTGGTAACTGGTGAATGGATAAATAAAACGTGGGCCACACATACAGTGGAATACTATTCGGCTATGAAGAGGAATGGCCTCCTGACAGATGCTTGACTTAAGAACACACAAAGGGAAGAAGCCAGAGCTGGAAGACTGCACATGACACCACTTACCTGAAACTCCCAGGTCCTTGACAAAAGGGGAGGGGACCAAGAGGTGGAGGGAAGGGGGAGGGGAGAGGAAGGGGACGAGAAAGAATGAAGGTGCGTTATGCACATGTGCCAGCGCCTTGCAAGGAATGTGATCATTATGCACTGCAGATGTGTACTAATAAAAAAATAAGAATTGAAAAGAAAGATACATCCAGAACAGGGGAAGCTGTAGAGATGGAATGCTGATCACTGGCTGCCTGGGGCTAGGCCTGGGAGCAGGGACTGATGGCAAAGGGGAAAGGGAATTCTTTTGGAGGGACAGAAATCTTCTACAAAGGGGCTGCGATAATCATTCTATTACTCTATAAATTGACCACTAGTTGATCACCTGTATACTTTTGTGGGGGTGGGGCTTTAGACAGGGTCTCACTATGTAGTTCAGGCTGGTTTTGAACTCACTATGTAGCCCAGGCTGGCCTTGAACTTGTGGCGATCCTCCTGCCTCTGCCTCCCAGGTGCCGAGATTACAGGCATGTGCCACCACACTCAGCTTATCAACTGTATACTTATACTCTAAATTTTTCCCACTTAAAAATTTTGTAGTAGTATGGAGGTATAGCTCAGTGGTACAGCATTTACCTAGCATGCATGAGGCTCTGGGTTCCATCCCCAGCACCGACCCCAAGAAAAGTGGTAAAAAACAGACTACTTAAGTGTTATCATAGTAACCCTTTTAAAGTGTTCACTTCTGCAGTGTTAAGTGTGTCACTTGGCTGCTATGCAACCAAGTGCCAGAACTTTTTCCTGCAGCAAAATCCAATTCTGTACCCATTAAAACACCAACTCCTCCCCTCCTCCTCCTCCAGCCACTGACAAGGACCTCCTTCTCTCTGCCTCTTTGAATCTGACTGTTCTACAGACCTCACATAAGAGAACCTCGCTTATTTCCCTTAGCACAATGTCCTTAAGGCTCATCCATGTTGCATTGTAGCATATGCCAGAATTGCCTCCCTTTTAGGGCTGTATAATATTCCACCACACAAATGGGTAAATTTTATGGTCTATAAATTATACCTCAATAAAGCCGTGTTTTTTTAAAAATAAAAACAGTCAAACTTGGGACCATGATTACGGGGGTAGAGGCATTGTTTGGAAGGGCTGTGCTGGGGGGAACCTGAGTGGACTCCCATTATGAAAGCTCATGGCGTCAGACACAACACATGCCTTTCTCTGTATGTGCATTTGTCTCAGCACACTGTTCTCTACAAAATCCTCTCGGACACTCCCTCTTGGGTTACCCTGGGGTTCAGAGAGCGCTTAGCCTTGCCACGAGGACCTCGAGGACCTCGGTGGTGGCTTTGAGTTGTAAATAACTGGACCCCACACTTAAGCAACATTTCATAGGACTTCAGTTGTGGGTTCCAGACAAGCATTTGTTATGCAGTCACAGCTTCCCCTGAGCACCCCCTCTGCATCCCCTCCTGCTGGGGACAAGCATCCAGGCCTAGGCCCAGGGCGAGACTCACTCTGCAGGACGAGGATCACCACTTTCTTCACAGTGCCCACCTCGTTCTCTGCCAGGCACTGGTACTGCCCCGCATCAGCCACCTGCAGGGAGACGGGTGCTCAGGACAGGATGGTGGCAGTCGGGACCCGCGTGCCAACCTCCACAGGGACCCCAAGGCCACTTGTCAGTAGCTATGCAGAGACGCCCGCCCTTTCATATCCAGACCCGGGGGTGGTGACAAGGGCTGGACAGGGTTATGACTCAGATCCACCTCTTCCGAACTGCCTATGCCGAGCCTCTCCGGCTCCACGGTACCTCAGCTGGGGTTCCCGGGAGGAAAGTGAGGGCTTCGTGGGCAAATGTCTGGGAAGCACCGAGTGGGATGACACGTTCCAGCCCTGCGGGACTGCTCAGGACATTGACAGTGCCGGCCTGCACTGTGCACCTCCCAGGGGCCACAGAGTCAGCGGGGCTCCCCCAGTGTAAGTGGCCAGGGCGACTGAGTGCACCAGAAATTCATGGCCACGGGACTGACCAGACACAGGCAGAACGCCCGCCTCACCTGGAAAGGGAGCTGGGGCGGCCTGAGGCCAAGCCCAAGCCCAGGTGAATCCCGGAGGCCACCACGGGCAGCCCAGAGCTAAGCATAGACTTCGAGGCCAGATCAGTCTGAGACCGAGTCCCGGACCTACGTTCATGGTATGGAACCATTACTGCAACGTAGTATGGCTCTGGTGCCTCACTTTCTCCACAGTGAGAATGATAACCATTAAGATTTCATTTTCAGTACTGGAGACTGAACCCAGGGCCTTCACATGCAATGCCATTCCTGGCCATTTTTAAAAATTTTTTATGAAACAGGATCTTGCTAAATTGTTAAGTTGCCCAGGCTGGACTCAGCCTCACGACCCTCCTGCCTCAGGCTCCCAGAGTGCTGGGATCCCAGGCGTGCGCCACCACGCAGGATCCGCTAGCACTGTGCAAGCATGAAGCAGAACAACGCTTGTGAAGTGTGAGGTGGGGACTGGCTGCTACTCTGCCAGCCCCACTGTCATCTGTACCCAGCGACGGCTCCCCAGTGAGCCAAGGGCCTTAGATAACTCGTGTCCGGACAGAACTTGGGGTGCCCCATGAAAGGGGGAGGCACTGCCCCAAGCCCGGACCTGGAACTCCCAGGGAGGGGAGTCGAGAGGCCTGGCACAGGCTCCTTCCTCCTGCATGCCCTGGCTGTGTGCCTCTCTGAACGTCAGTGTCTGCGTTTGTCCAGCAGGGGCATCATTGCTGATCTCTGCCCAGGGCGTTACTAATAACGATGCTCTGGGACGTGGCCACAGGCCACTCTCAGATACCTGGCATGGGACATCTGCTTGATTTCTCACTACTTCCCAGGAGGTGGAAAAAGTCATCAGTCCCAGCAAGTGGCGGGGGTGACCGAGACTCAGAAATGTGAAGTCACTGGCGGGAGGTCACCCTGATTGTGGTGGGAGGCTATTTGGGGAACCCTGGGGAAGGAAATGCTTTGTAGACTGTAAAGGGTGGTGCCAAGCTAAAAAGCCCCCTCCCCAACCATCAGAAGCAGCACAGTGCTGTCCTGGCGTCGCCCCTTGCCTTGGTCCTCTGGATG
Organism: Erethizon dorsatum; assembly: GCA_028451465.1. NCBI lineage: Eukaryota > Metazoa > Chordata > Mammalia > Rodentia > Erethizontidae > Erethizon > Erethizon dorsatum. Next base: position 5,719,357 of record CM051822.1, read on the forward strand.
GTCAGCGAGCCATTCTGCACCTGCAGGCGGCTGTCCCACAGTGGAAGACCATCTTTGGTCCAGCGGATGTTGGGGGCTGGGTCACCACGGACCACGCAGTCTAGCTGGATGCTGCCCCCTACAGGCTCCACCAGGTGGGAGAAGGCTTCCCCTTGTAGGACAGGGGCCTCTGCATGGGGCGACATCAACAGAAAGGTCAGGAGGGAGATTCTCCGGAGGCTCAACTCCCATAACCCATCCTCAAAGTCCTGCCTAGCCTCTGCCTCTAGGGACCATGTATGGTCAATGCATTGGGCACACAAATTCCATGCCCTGGGCCTTGTCACATAGACTGGCAGTGGTTGCCAGGAACTGGGCTGAGAAGAAGGATTTGAAACTGAGGGGGAATCATGCTGCGATTAGTGATGCCTGAGATAGGCACGGGCAGGAACACAGGGACATGTGTGTCTTTAGTAACTGCTCTCACAGATCAATTGCACCAGCTGCAGATGCTTGCCAGATACCTTGAGAAGAACTATAGGAAAACAAGAGCACGGGAACCCTCTGTCATATGCAGAAGCACAGAGGTTCATGGGATTCTCAAAGCACTGTTGGATGCTCAGGGCTGCTTTCTACCCTTCCTGAATCTACCAGGAGCTGCAGCTGAGTGCCAGTGCCTGGGACAGCTGGTCCCCTCCAACAAGCCCAGCCCATCCTTCAGTTGTGTCCCCAGTGTCACCAAGGGCTCCTGTGCTGCCCCTGGTGGAGCCAGGCTGGAAGGGATAGACAGGGGCTAGCAAGCCTTGGGGGTTTTCCTCCCTCCTCGGCACAGCCCCATCCACTGCAGGGAGCGGCCTCAGCATTTTATAAAGTCCCCCAGTGTGGAGGACACCTAGATGGCTCTCCTTGAAGGAAGAGCAGTTATCTTCATTTTAGCTAAACCCGGCCCTATTTCCATGTACTGATATGCACAGAGCTGGCTAGGACTTTTCCTTATCCCTTCAAGTGGCTTTAACCAATGCAAATTGGTCCAGCCAAGGTGCTGATGTGTAGTCTTTGAGGCAAGACGACGGGTCAGTGTTTCCCCGCCCCCATAGCTCCCAAAATACAAGTGTGAGCCTGGCAGGATGGAGAGCCGTGCTCCACGCTGTCAGCTGGGATTGAGCCTCGAGAAAGAGGCTATGACTTCCCAGGGCATAGATTACACATCAGAGCTGAAGCACCGACCCCAAAACATTAGATACTACCTCGAATTGTGTCATGCAATTACTCCTTCTGCATATCCTTCCCTCTGCATATTGCAATGGTGATTTCAGGCCACCTACCTAGCCCAGCTCATGGTACTCACATACTTCCCGCCAATCTCACAGTCACTCATCCCAAGCCACTCTCCTCATCAAGAATTAATAAAACCCGGGTTCAGCCCTGGGTCATGGCCTTTGTTCCAGAAACCACCATCTTGGCTGGACTTAGGACCCCCACAACTATGAATATGCCTTATTGTCTTTATTCTCTCCGTGGGTTGCACTGGAAGTGGTAGACTGGAATTAACACGCTAGAATTCCAATAACTTTTCCATGGGATTACAAATATAAACTTTCCGGATCGTGATGAGGACTGCGAAGGGCTTGCTATACCCCAGCAGGTCCCAAAGGGGAGATCCACTAGCTAGAGGACAGGAGCCCAGGCTCTTGGAAAGCAACCATCCAGGCTACCAAGCCATCTCAAGAGTGGAAGGCGTCTGGGCTCGCACCCTACCCTTCACATGCACGAAGCTGACCGCCTGCACGCGGCCCACTCTGTTCTCAGCCCAGCAGACATAGGTCCCGCTGTCCTCTCTGGTCACTGCTGCCCGCTGCAGTGTGCTGCCCCCATCCTGCTCGGACACGCCATCTGTGGAGGAGAAAGCGATGTCCCAGGATGCTGAGTCCAAGGGCCCGGGCCTCGTGTCCTGAGCTCTCCGCTTGGGCCTGGGTAGCAAACGCCCCTTCTCGCCTAGGGGGCAGGCTGACCAAGTCAGACCCGCTCAGGGGCGTTCCAGGCCACTAGGATGGGGCTGCAGAGCCTGGTCCATGCCAAAGTGTTTGGTAAGCAGTCAAGGGATTGCTGTGGTGCCCATCGCGGGCCCATCTGGGCTAGGACATGGCCTCCTCCTGGTCTGAGTCCTCCTCTCTGGTGGCCTCTTACCAGAGTCCATGGGGCCCTCGGAATGCCTCTTGCTAACCCGCAGTTCCCACTGCCCCCGCCCCCCTCCCATGGCCCAGACCTGTAACTGGCTGGTCGTTGACTGTCCAGCCGAGGCGGGGGGTCGGGCTGCCCCGGGCCGCACAGCGCAGCCACAGCCTGTCCCCGAGGCGCAGGCTGCGGTCCCCAGGCAGCGTGGTGAAGACGGGCAGTGCCAGGATGGTGAGATGCACGCGCCGCCGGGCCCGGCCCACCGCGTTCTCCGCAGTACAGGTGTAAGTGCCCGCGTCCTGGCCCTGCGGGAGAGGGGAGGTGTCTGCCTGAGAACTGTCCCCACCCTGGCCTGGTCAGGTGCCCTGGACCCGGCCCAGCAGGTTCCCACGGAGCATGCAGCCCTAACGAAGGGACTTACTAGGGGCGCACGGCTCGGGTCAGGCTTGCTTCCCTACTGCACCCGGCGCTTCCCTGCCACAGGGACGCGCTCTGCTCATGTCCCAGCTCTGACCGCACCACACTGACCACAGGGACGGCTCCTGATGGGACCGGCCTAAACTGCCCTGGCCCCGCCCACTGCCACGGCTCCGCCCTTACCCACGACCCCGCCCACAGCCGCGGTCCCACCCACAGTCCTGGCCCCGCCCACCGCCCGCGCCCTGCCCACAGCCCTGGCTCCACACCTCCCAGACCCAGGGACCATCGCCATCAGGTGTGCTTGAGAACAACCTGGTGGTGTGCTTTGGGGACGCGATGTTGTCATCATGCTCCCTCCCAGGGGCCGCCCTCACCTCGGAGTTCTTCACCAGCAGCTCCCCCGAGGGCTGGAGGCTGAACTTGCCCTGTGCTCCGGACACCGTCACCGGCTGGCCGTCCTTCTCCCAGCGGATGTCGGGCTCGGGGCTGCCCCTGGCCACGCATGGCAGGAGGGCGTGGGAGCCTTCCGTGGTGGACAGGTCCGGGAGGCCGCTCTCGATCACGGGGGGCACTGCGGGGATTGTGGGGCAAAGTGACGGTCACGGCTGGCACACTCGGTGTCGGGCTATTGCTACCAATGAGTCAAAATGAAGGAGGGACGGCCCAGCTAGATTCCCCGGCTGGAGGGAAGGCAGAGGGGGTGGGCTTTGTGCCTGAAGCCAGTCCCAGTGCGAGAGAGGAGAGTTCCCTTAGTTCCTTGTGGAGCCATGGTGCCTAGCCCCGGGGTAGAGAGGATGCGCGATGTGCTCTGCCCAGGCCCAGAGCCAGCAGTGAAGCCAGGCAGAGCCTCGAAGGCTTTGGTCAGCGGGTCCAGCTCAGGCTCCACCCTGAACCCACCTTGCACCACCAGCCGCGTCCTCCCCATGGCGCTGCCAGCGCTGTTCTGGGCCATGCAGAAGTAGTTCCCTGCATCCTCGGGGTGGGCGCGGATGAGCCGCAGCTGCCCGCTGGGGAGGACCTGGCTCCTTGCTCCTGGGTGCAGTGGGAGAAAATCAGGGGCTGGTGGAGAGCAGGGAGGGAAGATTCCCAAAGAGGGAAGCTTGAGTTGCTCTGACAGGCAGCAAATGACTCATTGGGGTTGCGGAACGACACAGCGACCGAATGACCAGCAAACCTGGCCGGCAGCCAAGCCCAGCGGCCCGCTCCACAGCCTCTGACTCAGCCACTGGCCGCCCAGACGGGACCTCAGGCTGTGGTGACAGGGTGGTGCGGGGCAGGGGTGGAGGCTGTGTCTCTGGGCCAGGTGGGCTTTGTGGGGCCTCTCAAAAGCCTGCAAGGGCTTCTGAGCAGGTAGGGGGACCCAGGGTTCCTGGGAGGATGTGCCCCCCGACCCCTGCAGGCTGCTGTGTGTCTTACCTGCAGGGACACTGAGCCCCTCTTTCTGCCAGGTGACAGTGGGACGGGGGATGCCCGAGACCTCACAGGGCAGCAGCACCTCCTCTTCTGCCACCACCTGGACCACGCTGGGCAGCGGCTTCACCACAGGGGAGGCTGTGAGAGCACAGGGGACAGAGGTCCCTGGGGACATCTCTCACACCAGCCCTGCAGAGCAGTGTGCCTCTGAGCCAGGTCTCCTCTCCCAAGGGCCCCCATGGGGAGCCGGATGTTGCTGTGGACCCGGGACGCTCCCTGACCCCGGGACCTGGCCAGACCCTTACCCTGTACGGTGAGGACCACGTGCTTGTGGGCCACTCCGGCAGCATTGCGGGCTGTGCAGGTATAGTGGCCGGCGTGGATGGGGAGCGCCTGCCTGATCTCCAGGGCACCTGTAGGTGACAACAGGACCAGAGACAGGGTCCCCAGTGGCTCCCACACACCTCCACCCCTCGACTCTGGTGCAGCCCCCCATCTTTGTAAATAGCACCAGGAACAGAGGCTGCCCCTGCCACCTGTGTGAGTATAATTGTGGGCCTCAGTTTACCCATGTGTATGAGGTAGGATTGAAAAAGATGGGAAATGTTCAAATTTAAGAAAATGTATTACAGTAAAATACACATTTCCATGAATCTCCCCCCCAAAATACCCCCCTTTTTTATGTGGGTACGGGGAGTCGAACTCAGGACCTCGCGCTTGCCAGCAGGCGCTTGTGCCACTGAGCGATACCACCGGCCCTTTTCTTCCTTTATGTGGGTACCAGGAGTCAAACTCAGGACCTCGTGCTTGACAGGCAGGCGCTTGTGCCGCTGAGCAATATCACTGGCCCTCCCCCTTGTTTTTAACATACTGATCTCATGGTCCTTGCCACTTTCTGCAGCAGCTCTGGAGTCCTCTTTCCTGAGGGTCTTTAATTGCACTGTCATGGCTGCCTCAATGTCCTGAATTGATTCAAAACGTTTCCCTCTGTGGTCATTTTGACTTTGGAGAGGAGCCAAAAATCGCACAGGGCCAGATCCCGTGAATAAGGTGTTTTTATGAGCTGCCTCTCCACTGCGTGGCGCTTGGCAGGACCTTTCACGATATTCTTGATCACAACACAAAGACACTCAGGAAAGGGCACTTCCAGAACTGCTTCAGAAAGTGGCAAAAATGATGGGGTAAGTGTGTTTGAAGTGAGAGGGAAGATTTTGAGGGGGCTTAATGGCAGTGTATCTTTTACTGTAATACATTTCTCAAATTTAAACACGGCATATTTTGATCATGTCTGGTACAATGACAAATCAGGTGACAAGGTCTCTAGCGCCCCTGGCTGTGATATTCCAGGATCGGCCATTGCTCTGCCTGTAATTGCTGGCCCAGAGTCCTCCTCTACCTTGCTCTTCTCACCATGCTTAAAAACCAGCCTCCTCTAGGAAGCCTCCCGGGATTCCTCCTCGATCCTCCTTCCCTTCACTCTGGTACACAGTGGGCACCCCTGCCACCTCCTCAGACCACAGGCTGGGCCCAGAGACAGGTGCAGGAGTCTCTAGGTGTCCTCCGTGGACTCCCAAGGGCCCCTGGGTGATGGGGGAGCCAGGCCTGATGGCCTCAGACCACCCACGGCCTGGCCCAGCTGGATCTGGAGCTGTGAAGTGTTTTCTACCTGGCTCCACCATCACTGCTGGCTGGAAGGAAGTGTTCTATTGCCTCAGACGAGTTTGAAAACCACAGATCTAACTAGCAGTTCCCAGCTTAGGATTTCCCTGACCAACAACAAATAAATTTAATTTGGGGAGTCCACGGAAAGTTGCTAACCTTTCATTTTGACAAACAGAGGCTTTCTGAAAATCACCATGTAGCCAGGTGTGGTGGTATATGCCTGTAACCCCAGCACTCTGGGAGACTGAGGCAGGAGAATTGCAAATTCAACCCAGCCTGGGCAATTTAGCAATTTTTTCCCCGTCTTTTTGAGACAGGGTTTCACTATGCAGTTTAGGCTGGCCTTGAACTCACTTTGTAGCCCAGGCTGGCCTCAAAATCGCAGCGACCCTCCTGCCTCAGCCTCCTGAGTGCTGGGATTACAGTTGTGCACCACCACACCCAGCAATTTAGCAATTTAACAAGACCCTGTCCCAAAATAAAAAATAAAAAGCCCTGGTGATGTAGCTCAGTTCAATCCCCAGTATTGAAAAAAACAAAACTACTATTACCTTAATTTTATCAAAGAAAGGAACTTTCAACATCAAGAGATTAAGAGCGTAATTTCAGAATAAACAGCAACTGTCCCATGGGATTAAACTAGCTTTATGAAAAACCTAGGGGCTGAGATTTCTCTCCCTGTGCCAGGAAAGAGCATGGCGTTGCCCTGAGTCTCATGCCCCCCCGCGGGTCTCAATACTACAGTGCCCAGATGGGAAACTGAGGCTTCTCCCTATCACAGCGAGGGGTCAGGACAGGCAGGCCGATCTCTCCATCTGCACTCTCAGCGGCTGCCCCTTACGCACCGGAAGGTGAGACGCGGTAGTCACTCCCCCGGGCCCCCAGCTGGGCGCCCGCCTTGCTCCAGGACACGGTGGGCACCGGCACCCCCGTGCTGTGGCAGGTGAGGACCACGGGTGCCATCCTGGTCACAGTGAAGGCTGTCTGGTCGTCCGCGATGGTCGGAGGCTCTGCAACCGAGGACAAGGCCTGAGCCCTGCTGAGGTACAGGGGAACGGGGCCGGGGGTAGCTGTGAGAGCTGCACACAGAGGGTGACTTCAGTGTCACCTCTCCTGCATGTTCCCATCACCAGGAACTGTGCCAGAGCCAGGTTATGTGGGTGGAACAGGGGGCGGGATCCAGGGAGGCTTCCTGGAGGGGGGTCCACACCTGCCCTCACTCACCCTGCACGGTCACCTGGTAGACCTTGCGGGCCTCGCCGACCTCATTGCTCACCACGCACTCAAACTGAGCTGAGTCCTGGGCGCTGGGGGCCACAAGCAGCAGGGCATTGGAGGGCAGGAGGCTGGATGGATGGACAGACAGATGGCGAAGTGACCAGATGGCCTGGATGAGCCAGCATGGCCGTCCTGCCTCAGCTTTAGCAGTCTGGATGCAGACACCTCCCAACCACTTCCCTCCTGCATCCATGCTCAGCCCTGACTCTGAAGTGTCTTCCAGCCAGGTGTGGTGGCACATGCCTGTAATCCCAGCACTCAAGAGGCCGAGGCAGGATGGCCTCTGTGAGTTCAAGGCCTGCCTGGACTGCATAGCAAGACCCTGTCTCAAACCCTCCCTCCCCAAAAAAACACCTTCCAGAAGTTTCTACTCCTCAAGTTTTAGCTGTTGGGTTTGGTTCTGTTTCCATCCCTTATTTCTCTGTAAGCTTGCATGTTTGGTGCAGTAATTTCCCTCCTAACTTCTGCACAGACCACTCTGCAAGGCCCAGTCGGAAAGCTTGCGTACTGAGCACCTGCTTTAGGCCCCAGGATGACCATGACCCGGCACCTGACACACCAATGTTTGATGAATTAATGGGTCAGGGCATGACCCCTTTAATCCTCCCATGGCCACTGAACAATCAGCTAAGTGGGGAAACCAAGGCACCGGGACAGACACCGGGCTGGGCCCGACCAGCACATACCTCCACCTCTACATTTTGGATTGCTGGGGATGGAACCCTGGGCCTCATACATACTGGGCAAATGCTCTAGCATGGAGGAACTGCGCCCCACCCCTTCCACGTTTTGTTTTTAATGTCTGACTGCAATGAATATAACATTCCTGTATTTTCCCATTTGGCATGGAATGTGCCTCCGCCTCCCTCAGAGTCATGACCCTGGTCCCTGGAGCCTGGCCCCTCTGGGAGATGGGCACCCTCCCACCCACGGTTCAGGCGCCCGCGGGAGGACCAGCTCGTACCGGTAGGCGCCCTGCTGCATGCGGAGGTCCAGCTTCTGTCCATCTTTCCACCAGGCCACCAGGGGCTTGGGGGAGCCACTGGCCTCACAGGGCAGTGTGGCCGGGCTGGGCGCAGTGAAGGTAAGGTTGGAGGGGCCGGGGGCGATGGCCGGAGGCTCTGGGGATAGAGTGGCCATGGGAGGCAGGTGCGGGATGCGGAGGCTGTCTGAGGCTATGCCGGGGGCAGAGCCTAGGTTTGGGGTGCTCACTACCACCTCAACTCATCCCACAGAGCAGGAAAATGCCCCACAGAGCTGCCAACAGGGCCCCCAGGGGGTTTGGGCCCCTCCTCAGCCCTGAGCAGGGGTAGGGGAGCAGAAACTAAGCAGCGGTGGTCCCCCAAAAGGACTGGCTGATGAAGGCAAGGAACACACCCTTCTCTGGTCCACCTACCAAAGACCTGGAGGTCACGGCCCTGCCGATCAGAGCCAGCGGAGTTGGACGCCAGGCAGAAGTAGTGGCCAGCGTCCTGGGAGAGGACAGGCTGGATCCTCAGAGACCCATCGGTCAGAATCTCCACCCTGGAATGGAGGGAGGGGTTGCCATGAAGACCAACAAGTAGGGGGAAGGGCTGAGAGGGGCTGGACCTGGCTCCCCGCAGGAGGTGCCAACTTGGGACTCCCTCACCACAGCTGATTGGACCAGGGATGGACACATCACTCAGCCTGGGCCAATGGGATTCTCTGCCCTGGGAACCTGGTCTTGGTATTCCCAGAGGGTCAGCTGAGGGCCGAAGACCTTGGGGGCATGGAGCTGTTGGGGCAGTATCTGCTGTGTTCGCAGGGGAGGAGGAAGAAGGAGGAGGAGGAGAGGAGGAAAAGAAAAAGGAGGAGGAGCCAAGGAGAGGGAGGGACGGAGGTAAGAAGGGAGAGGAAGAGAAAGCTATATAAGGGGTGATCAAAATACATGGTTTTGGGGCCAGGGATGTAGCTCAGAGGCACAGCATCTGCCTGGCAAGCATGAGGCCCTGGGTTCGATTCCCAGTACCCAAAAACACAAAACAAAACAAAACAAAACAAAACAAAACATGGTGTGTGTTGACGTAAAAAATATTCATTACAGTAAAAGACACATTGTCATGAATCCCCCTCCAAATACACTCCCCCTTCAAACACACCCATCCCATCATCCCTGCCACTTTCTGCAGCAGCTCTGCAGTCCTCTTCCCAGAGTGTCTATGAGGTATGATCAAAAATATGGTAAATGCTGCTGCCAAGTGCCATCCAATGGAAAGGCAGCTCATAAAGACACGACGCTGTATCCTCATCCACCTTATTTCCTGGATCTGGTACTGTGGGACTTCTGACTCCTCCCCAAGTCAAAATGACCATGAAAGGTAAGGGTTTTGAGTAGATTCAGGACATTGAACCTGCCAGGACAGCACAACTGAAGACATTCAGGAAAGAGGACTTCAGAGCTGCTGCAGAAATCAGCAAGAAAGCTGGGATGAGTGTGCTCAAAGAGAGGGGGAGGATTCTGAGGTAGATTCATGAAACTGCCTTTTACTGTAATAAATTTCAAAAATTATTGATTCACCATATTTTTCGATCACAGCTCATACACAGAAGGAGAGATTAGCAGAAGCTCGCTGGCCACTGGGGCTCTTGAGGCCACTAACCAGTGGCTTGCTGGGCCTTGTCTTCTGAGAGTCACCCGTATCTAGATGACGAACTCACATTTCCGCTCCACCTGCCCTGGTTGTTTCTGTCTGCTGTCCACAGAGGTCCTGAGACTCCCAATGCCCGCCCACCAGTACCCACCTGGGGCTCCCAGGATCCAGGGGTGCCCCGTCCTTCCGCCAGGTCACAAGGGGCAGGGGCTCGCCGGTGGCCTGGCAGGGCAGCAGGGCCGTCTGGTTCACGGAGGCGTTCACGGTGTGCGGTCCCGGCTGGATGGTGGGCGCCACTGGGGAGGGGACAGAGAGACAGGGTTGGCAGCCTGCGGCTCCATGGAGCTTGGGCGCAGGCAGGTGGTTGGGCAGGTGGGTGGGGTGGGCGTACTCACTGTGGATCTCCACGCGGAAGGCCACGCTGGTGCTGCCCGCCTGGTTGCGAGCTATGCAGCTGTAGTGGCCGCTGTCGGCCGTGCTCAGGGACTGCAGCTGCAGGAATCTGCCATGCTCCGGGAACTGGGTGTGTGTGTCTGCCTGCAGAGAGCCGGGGAGCAGAGAACCCCCCCCATCAGCACTGCCAGCAAGGGAACCCCGGGGGTGAGGGAGGCGTGATGGGGCCTCCGCCCATCTGGGCACTACAGCCTTGCCCCATTGCACCACTGAGGTCCTCTTAGGAGCCAGACTTTTCTGGAGGAGAAGGCACCCCAACCCTGAAGCTCCTGGCCAGGCCCACAACCCTTGAATCCAGCTGTAAACTGGCCCACGTGTGTGATGAACACAAAGGGCCTTGGCCACTGCCTCAGGTCACAGCCACTAGGTATAACTCCCCGCCCTGCCTCAGTGTCCCCCCAGCCCCAAAGTGACAGTAATGATAGGGGTAGAAGATTCCACACAGTGGGTAGGTCAAGTGCTGCTCAGAGCAGGCTTAGTGCCCAGGATCCGCCCAGCCAGGGCCTGGAGTCTACTGGGGGTCGAAGGCACTGCCCGGGTCCCCAGCCCGGCACCCACCTGCAACAGGACGCCGTCTCGGTGCCACTCGATCTCGGGTGCTGGCTCTGCCTCCACGGAGCACTCCAAGACCAGCTGCCCCGGGGCCAGGCCCACCACGGAGCGGGGACCCCGGGGCCCAACCACGTTTGGAGGGGCTGAGGGCGTAAGAGGACATGAGAGGGAGCCCAGTCCTGCAGGCCCCATCCTGCCTCTACCTCCACACCCCCTACCTTGAACTCTGACCCGGAAGCTCTTCTCAGCTTCACCTGCAGGGTTCTCGGCCAGGCAGGTGTACAGCCCTGCATCACCCACCTGGGGACAGAGCAGGATGAGCAGGGGACTGGCTCCAGCCTGCTGGGCTCCGATCTGGTTTCCCTCCTACTCTGCTAAGGGCTCTGGATCTGCCCCAGGCCTGCAGAGGCTGCCTCTCCACCTCCCAGCCAACCAGGCCTCTCTCCGGACTTCCACCATGCTTTAGGGCTGGTGCAAGACCAGCCTCTTCCGGGAAGGCCCCTGGACTGCACCAGCCCTCCTCTGGCCTGGACGGGGAGTTCTCTGGTTTTTGTATCAGCCGTGGCTCTGGTGTTGGGGAGCTTCTGAGGATGGGACTAGGGGGCCATGTCTACACCCTCACACCCCCCACAGAGAAGAGCTGGAGAAAGCTTAGCAGCTGCCTACCAGCCCCAAGGAAGCTGCAGCGCCCTCCTCTCCCACCCCATTCCACTCCCAGCCCCACCCCAGCACCTGCACACCCTCCACGCGGAACACGCGGCCAGCTCGGCTGCTGCCCCCTGGCCCGCGCAGGGCCTGCCCGTCCTTATGCCAGGTGACGTTGGGTGGGGGGATGCCCCGGGCATCACACAGGAGCTCCATGGGGGTGCCGGCCATCAGCGACAGCTCCGCAGGCTGGCCCGAGTCCTGGATGTGGGGCGGGTCTGCAGGACAGCCTTGGTCAGCTGCAGCCCAGGGCTCCTCTCTCTGCCCCATGATGGGACAGCCAAGCATGGGGACAGGGGGACCCCTGTCCCTCTCTTCACCCGGGCACAGACAGATGGAAGCATCAGAGCCAGGGCCCCATCTGCCGGGGACAATTCCTTGGGCTTTAAAACCAACAAGCAAGGAAGGCGTGATAGCACACACCTGGCATCCCAGCACGCTGGGAGGCTGAGGCAGGAGATTGCAAGTTTAAGCCCAGCCTGGCCAACTTAGCAACTTAGCGAGACCCTGTCTCAAAATAAATAAAAAAGGGTCTGGGACATAGCTCAGTGCAAAGGCTCTGGGTTCCCTCCCCAGCACTGCAAAAACAAGAACAAATCAACAAGACACAGCATGGGGTGGGGGGTGTGACGGGCAGACATATCTCCAGTCCAGCTGACATTGCGACAGTTTTTACTGGGCTCTTTCCTTGGGCTCTTATTTGTGCGACTACCACCAAGACCACAAGACACAGCCCTGGGAGGATCCAATGTCCCAATTACTGTCCCCCAGTGAGCTGTCCTGTCCAGAAGGCAGCCCCAGGCGGGTGCCCCAAGCCTCCTTTGCCTCCTGCGTGCTTCCCTCACCCACCCAGGGCCCCAGAAGCCGCAGCAGCTGAGCTGAGGACGTGACACACCCATCACGGTAAGCTGGAAGTGCCTCCTCGCCTCCCCCGCCTCGCTGGTGGCCACGCAGGAGTAGGTCCCTGAGTCGCCGGCTCCCACTCTCTCCAGTTGCAGGCCAGGCCCCTGCTCGAGGCTCTGGGGCAACAAGGGCTCCCCGTCCTTTATCCAGGACACGAGGGGCAAGGGGCTCCCTTGGGCCTCACACGGCAAGACCACGGAGGAGCCAGGGGCCACCACCATCTCACTCTGGAAGTCCGCTGGCTCCAGGATGGGGGGCACTGTGGAGGACAAGGGGGTGGGAAGGGACCAATTCACCCCAGGACTTTGGCACAGGCTCTTCCTACCTGCCAGATGCCCTGCTCCTGGAGAGTTCCTTCTCACCTAGGCCAGGAACCTTCCTGGGGTCCCCAAGGCCAGGGAGTCCCTGCCCCAGCTCCCACAGCAGCATCCTCCCCTTCCTGGGGGAGTGGGTGACAGGCACACTGCTCACCCCTGTATGCTGGCACCTGGCAAGGCCCTCGTGCCTTAGGGTGCCCAATCACTACCAGCGAGACGAGTGGCTGAGCAGCCGAAGGAATCAAGGACTGAATCAGAGTGTGTCCTGCCCAGGGACCCCAAGGGCTGCCCTTGACTCCACCCAGATAGGCCAGTGGACCACGGGTCCTCATTCTCCCCACCGAGGCCAAAGGGCCCTCCTGCGCCACCTGCTCCGTACCGAGCACCTGCAAGGTGAAGTTCCTGTTGGCCACACCGGCCAGGCTCACAGCCACGCAGGTGAAGGTGCCTGCATCTGCCAGCTGCACCTGGGAAATCCTGAGCCCCGACCCCAAGAGGGGAGGAGAGGAGAGGGAGAGACGGAGACAGAGGAAGAGAGGAATGGGGTGCACAGAAATGCCCCAGCGACGCCCCTTCTCTTTCTTGCCTTGTCTCAAAGCAGGGACTGGAATGCAAGGCAGAGTCCATCTCTGCGTCCACCTCTCCTGCCCCCTGGTGACCCGGACCAAGCCCCCGCCTTCCCACCTGCTCTGAGCCACCTCACCCCGCAGCGGAGCCCTGCTTCTGGAACTCTGGAAGCTCGGCTGTCCCACCACCGGGACAGGGACGGCTTGCCTGTCCTCCCTCTGGACCATCCTTCTGTCCTTGTCCCCACCCACTGTCCCCCACTCCTCTTGAAGCCCCCTTTTATCCCCACATCCCCTCTTCGCTGCTCCATGATGGCCATGATGCCCAAGCCAACTGTCACTCTGGGGCCTCGCTCTCTTCATCGCCTGCCCTGCCACGCCCCCCTCCCTGGGCTCTAGACCTGTCCTAACCCAGCAGCGGGGGCGCAGTCCACACTGCGGCCAGTCCTGGCTTCCAGCACTTCCCGGGTGACCATTCCTGGGTGTCCGTGTCCCCGAGTTCCCGAGTGGGAGCACGAATGAGAGCGCCTGCCTGTCCCTGGCTGTCCGAGAGCCTCTCTGTGGCCTAAGTCACCAGAGTCAACATGGAGTCTCTTTGGTCAAGTCCCAGCACAGAGGGACGCAGACAGAGCCAGGGCTGGGACAGACGGGCTCTCCTGCATGGCTTCACAAAAGACTCTGCCATGAGCACCAGTTTGCCCAGGAAATACTCTTCAAGGTTATCCGCCCAATAGCGACAACCTCGGACCTGTGCCACCTTGGTTATGAATCTGTGTGAGCACAGATGATTATTTCAAAATCATAGATGTGGTCCTTCTCATTTTGTCTTTAAATGATTGCCTTTGCCTCAACTTCTTTTTATTTATTTGGTACTGGGCCTTCACACTGAGCTACATCCCCAGCTCTTTTTATTGCTTATTTTGAGACAGGGCCTCACTAAATCTAAGTTACCCAGGCTGGGCTCAAACTTGCAATACTCTTGCCTCAGCCTCGTGGCTGTGAATGCGCTTAATGCTACTGCATTGGACACCTAGGCCTGGTTAAGATGAGAACATTTATGTTACATGTTTTCACCACAATAAAAAAAAATATTGCCAGCCACACCATGTACCCTCTGCACTGAAAAACCCTCCCTGGCTTCCTAGCTCTTACAAAAACCCCAGCCTTTCTGGGTCCTACATGGTCCAGTCCTGTCTTCCCCTGCCCACCCCAGGACCTTTGCACCTGCTGCTTCCTCTTCCCAGATGCTCTCCCCCATGGAACCCACTCACCACCCCACTTCCTCCCATCTCACAAAAATGCCCCCTTAGCCAAGCACCTACCCCCACCTGCCCTGAAATAAACAGTGCCTTCCACTGCCACCCCTCTCTCTCTCTGCTTTCTTCTTCTTCAAAGCACATCTTCACTTTTGCATCTGTTTCTTCCCATCCCAGGCCTGGAACAGTAAGCACTCCCTGTGCTGTTGAATTAGGCACCTTCTTCCAGGAAGTCCTCCCTGATTTCCTCTACCTGGCCAGGTGAGTCGGGTGCAATCAGGCATTGCCACCTGGTTTTATTTCTGCTGGAGTCTTCTCGCTCTCTCCACTGTGAACCTCTGTGTGTTTATGTTATTCTAAGATCCAGGCAGCCTCTCCTGTACCTGAGGGTGCGGCCTGAGCCGTGGAGTTGGGTGCGCTGGGACAGTGGCAGCGGCAGCCCGTCCTTGAGCCAGCTCATGTGGATGGGTGGGGAGCCCCGGACTGGGCACGCCATGGTCACCAGTTCCCCAGGCCTGCTCACCAGCGTTCCTGTGCCACCTGCCTCCTGCTCGATGGTGGGAGGGACTGTGGGTGGGCAGAGAGCAAAAGAGGTGACGGGGAGGGCTCCTCCCGCGGGCAGCAGGAGGTGGCACCTAGCTTTGGACTGTGCCACCTGCAGCCATTGTAGTCAGGGGCTCCTGGAGACCTGTCGCCCACCTAAGGGACAAGGCCGGCTGTATGTGGGCACTCCGTTCTCTTCCCATCCCCTACACCCCGACTCCTGCAGCACCCTGGCCAGGTGGCGCCTAGAGTCTGAGGACTGAGCCCAGAGCCCCAGGGATGCCCCGTGTGTGTGGGGCCAGGATTTGAACCTAGGTCTCCTGCACCCTCCTCTGGCCCACTCAGCACCTCCCGGTCCCCACAGAGACCCCATGTTGGCCAAGCTGCTGTGACCCCTGTGCCTGTGTCCCCTGCCACGCCTCACCCAGCACGGTGACCGTGTGCAGCCTGGCATCCTCCCCAGCTGTGTTGTGGGCCACACAAGTGTAGGCACCGGAGTCTGAGGCCCGCAGACCCTTGAGCACCAGGGAGCTGCCGTCCAGGTAGAGCCTGCGCGGGAGAAGTTGTCGAGGGCTGGGATGCGTGGCGCGTCGGTGGCCTGTCCCCTGGGGTGGGCACGGCCAGTCTTACCGGAGGTGGGGACCCACGCCCTGCTGCAGCGGGGCGCCGTCCTTCAGCCAGGCCACATCGGGCAGCGGCTGCCCCTGGGCCTCGCAGTCCAGCCACACCTCCTGGCCCTGCAGCACGCTGTGCTCCTGCGGGGCGTCCGAGCTCCGGATCCGGGGAGCCTCTGCAGCAGGGGTGCGGTGAGGCAGCGCGGGCGGCCGTGGGGTGGGGCTCCAGGAGGGGTCGAGTGTGGACTTACCCAACACGGACACCACGAAGTCCTTGCGGGCCTCAGCCTGGGCGTTCTTGGCCACGCATGTGTAGGTGCCGGCCTGGGTGGGCTGCAGGCGACTCAGCTGCAGGCGGCCGCCCCGGGAGACCACACCATGCACCACGTTGCTCTCTGGGAGACAGGGCAGGAGGCTCTGAATTCCTCACCCCCTTCTTGTATTCACAGGGAAAGAGACCCAGGGGGCGGGGCCTCCTTCTTGTATATCATCTTCCTCAGCCCCATCTCTGATTGCTCTGTTCCTTACAGCGGCCGCTGATTTCCTTCCATTGGGGGACACTTCTTTCCGAGGGACCCATGCCCTGGAGGGTCCAGGACCCACGCTCAGGCCCCACCTTCACCTCTCCTCCCCTCCCCCAGCTATCAAGGCCATGGCCAAAGTGAACCAGTCCCTCACTACCTTGCCAGCTGCGTGCTGCCCCTTCCTTCCCTCCAGCCACAGCTCTGCCCCGAAGCCGTCTCTACCTGCACACCTGGCTGTCCCCCACCCCCACCCCACCCTGTACTCCTCCGTTCCTCCTGCCTTTCTGGACAAACTCTGCAAGGGACAGTGGCCAAGCACAGGCAGCACTGCAAGTGCTGATGATGGGAGGGGCCGGGAGGCAGCTGGGGCGGGGACTCCAGATGGGGACTACAGGGCTCGCAGCAACGCTGCCCCAGGATCCACCCCAGAGGGAGGAAAACAGGACCGCAGGGACGCAAACATGAGCCCCAAGGCTCTGTTCCACAGCCCCGGGAGGAAGAACCCAGCGTCCCGTCCCGGGCGGCCAGAAAAACAACAGGATGTTGCCGCAAAACAGCAAACTCAGCCCTCACCAAATTCCCCTCAGCCGCGAAGGGAAATCATTAAATCCTTAAAAGGAATGAGTACCGGGCTGTGCCACAGCATGGCGAGCCTTGAAAACATCATGCTAGGTGCAGTGAGCCAGACTCAAAAGGCCACGCACTGTGTGTCCCACGCATGTGACACGTCCAGAATCGGCAAATCCACAGACGGGTGCGGACTGGTGGCCGCCAGGGTCTGGGGCCAGGGAGTGGGGAGCGATGGCTAAAATGGCTAAAGCAGTGGCGAAACGGGGTTTGAGGTGATACACACATCTAAAGTTAATTATGGCAATGCTCACTCAACCCTGAATATGCTGAAAGTCATTGAACTAAGTGCTTTAAATGAGTAAATTGCAGTTTATTACATTAAATGAGTAAACTCTGGTTAATTATATCTCAGTAAACCTGGGGGGTTGATTTGCAAGGGTCTGGAGCATGGATCGGGACAGGGACAGGTGGCTGTCAGCACAGGGACCTCACGGCCACACCCTGAGGACTGTCCGTGGCCACCTCATAGCGGCACCTTGAGACCCTTCTACCCAGGGCCCAGGAGACCAGCACGGGGGACAGTGGTGCCCTGAGTGGGGTGGCCAGAAGTGCGGCGCAGAGGGTGGGCACAGGGCTTTCCCAGCTGGCAGGCCCAGGGCCCCAGACTGGCAGAGGGGGTGTGAGGAGAGTGAGGTGGGGGAGGGGCAGCCCGCCTTGTGGAGGCCAAGCAACGGCCAGGAAGGGCAGGGCACAGTCAAGGGCGAAGCAGCAGCTGGGGGTCAGCGCCATGCCCAGAACAGCCAGCTGGGCTTTGTGTTGGCCCACATGGGCCCTGCACAAAATAGAACCTGTGTCTGTCAGTCCGTCTGTCTGTCTGTATTTATTTATTGTGCTACTGGGGATTGAACCCAAGGTCTTCACACTGAACTACATCCCCAGCCCTTTTATGAGATAAGGTCTTGCAAAGATAAATTGCCCAGGCTGGGTCTGAACATTCAATCCTCCTGCTTTAGCCTCCAGAGTGCTGGGATTACAGGCGTGTAACACCATACTGGTCTAGAACAGATCTTCTGTTTTCTGGGATCGGGGAGGGAGGGGAAAGGAAGGGAGTGGTTCCTGAGGTCTGGATTCCAAGAACCAATCAGAATCAAAAGGAAAATGAGGGTTGGGCCTCCAAAAGGGGTGGGGCCTCCACTGGAACCTGCATTTTTTTTTTTTTGGTGGGTACCGGGGGTCGACCTCAGGACCTCGCGCTCCAGCAGGCGCCCGTGCCGCTGAGCGATATCACCGGCCCTTTTTTCGTATGTGGGTTCCGGGAGTTGAACTCGGGCCCTCGCGCTTGCCAGGCAGGCGCTTACGCCACTGAGCCATCTCACCGGCCCTGCCTTTTGATTTTGATGGGAGCATCAACAACCAACAGCTTTCTCTGTCTTCGTTATCATTGTCTTGAATAAAATATTTTGCACTCAAGAGCTAAGAAGGACATGTCATACTCACCCACAGGCATTCTGTCCTTCAGCCAAGTCACCGTGGGTGCAGGGACCCCGGACACATCACAGGTCAGGACCAGGGGTCTCCCAGCCACCTGGCTCACTGTCTCTGTATTGGGGTTCTCAAATGTTGGGGGCACTGCAGGAAAGAAACCACATTCCTGGAATCCTGAGACTTCCCCATTCCCTTCATCTCAGGCAGACCAGCAAGCCCTTCCTTGGAGCCAGGAGTTTACATTCCATGTTTTGCCACTGATGGTACTGATTGCTTTATTCACAAATGCAGCTACAAGCAGCAGTTGGTTATTTCAGCGCATCTATAAATCAGAGCCCAGGATGGGTCCACTTAGCCCAAGAATAGTGAATGCTTGGCTCATACACCAGTGATCCTTAACCTGTGTCAGGACAGACATCACTAATCGATCCTGGAGCTCTTCTGCTCAGCCAGGATGAAGTCATGCACCCAAGCAGAACTTACTAGTAGAACAGTGTCAGCTGGGCTCAAGGTGAAACGTCTTTGCCCTCTAGGACCAGAGATCCCCAACTTCCCCCTGCTCATGGAGGGACTTGTGCACTTGGGGCAGCAAGCCTGGCACTGGCCATTTCCAAGAATGTATTCAGTATGGCTCAGGATGGGATACACCTGCTGTTCCCTGGTTGGGAGGCTGCTGGCAGATGGAGTGCCCCCCAACCTGTTTTCCCATCAGGGACAGCAGAGTTTTAGCTGAGCACCTGGTCGTGCAAGGAAAAACTACACTTCCCAGCCTCCCTTGCAGCACAGTGGCCAGCTGCCTGAGCTCTTGTGTACAGGACACAAGTGGAAGAGACAGATACACGTCTGCATAACACAAAGGCCGCCTCTCTGCTTCTCTCCTTTCTGCTTCCTGAGGTTAGGGACAGGATGCAGCATGTCCCGACTTCAACCACAGGAACAGGGACAACACCTTTGGAGATGAAGAAGCAACAAGATGGGAGGAAGCTGGGTGGGTTCTCCCAAACTACTACATGGAGCTGGGGATCCCACCAACCCAAATACTCACCTCTAGGCTTTTGCCTGAGAGGAAACTTCTCTCCCATTTAATCCATTGTACTCTGGGGACTCTTTGTTACACAGCTGGATCTATACACTAGCTGACACACATCTGACCCCAGAAAACCTGGCCAACTCCCTAGACTGATAAGCCAGGTTCCCCTCTACTCCAGCTTGAGGTACATGTCCAATCGAATGCCATCCATCTATGTTCCATCCTTGGATTGATGCCACAGTACCCTCAGGGCTCAAGACAGAGGTGGCATGGCCCCAGGGCTCCAAGTGCCTGGTGTCTCAGGCTTCATTCCAGTACTGGGTGCCAGGCCCTGTGCCCAGCACTCTGCAGCAGATCTGGTGCCTCCAGGGTGCCCAGCCAGCAGGCCCTGCTTCTAGGCCAAACTTGACTGGTGATGAACCCAAGACCCAAGGGGACAAAGTCACCCCACAAAGCAGGTTTCTGGCAGAGTCCTATGGGACCCTGCTCTTTTAATTTCCAGATCTTTTAATTAACCTGTGGCACCACCGCCTCCTTGTAGCCCAGGTGCTGCGAGGTGGGGGTCCTGGCCCCAGCTTACCCTGGACGATGAGGACGAAGGTCCGCGTAGCCTCCCCCGCAGCATTGCTGACTTTACAGCCATATGAACCTTTGTCCGACACCTGAGACAAGAAGAGCATGTGGTGATGGGGTGTATGCAGCTGGGGTGAGGGCGTCCCTAAAATATTCAGGTCCCAGAAGTCTTCAGGCAGGAACTCCCCAAATCTACTGGTTCTGCCCAGCGAGCTCAAGGGAGCTGGGACCTTCCGGACTTTCTCAAGAGCCCCAAGAGACAGGAGGGTCCTGGGAAGCAAATGTACAGGCTCCCCAGAAAGACCCCTCAGAGACCCCTCCCCCGGGGCCAGGCCCCTCTCTCTGGGGTTGGAGCTGGGCCAGGAGACAGGACCCAGGGGGATTTCTGGATGAAGGCAAGTATTCACTCAACAAACACTTGAGAGTGTATGACCCACACCAGAGCAGGAGGAAGGATGGGACAGACTCCCAAGAGCCACAAATCCCAGCAAGAAGGAGCTGGAGAAAACTTCTAGATCTGGGGAAACTGAGGCAGGCAGCAGGGAAGGGACTGCTCAGTGCAGGTCAGTGCAGACAAGGGGCTGGACTCTAACTCTTGGGAGCCCATGTGCTTCCTGAGTCTCCACCCGGAGGCCACACACCTGCCACCCCCTCCCCAGGCCTCCGCCCTTCTGCCTGTGGCCGCCCACCTGGGACGCCAGGATCTCCAGCCTCTGTGCGTCCTGCAGAGCCTGGACCCGCGGCCCCAGGGCCAGGGGCTGCTGGTCCTTGTACCAGGTCACAACGGGCTCTGGGAGTGAGTCTGTGTCACAGTTCAGGATGGCCTTGTCCCCAGCCCGGACGAGGGTCACCTCCTGGGGGCCGTCAGGAGCCTGCCTAAAGGTGGGGGGTACTGGGGACATGAGACAGCCCAGTGACTCACTGTGGCCTCCTGGATCCTCCTCAGTCCTCCCACAGGCGACACCTATGGAGCCCCGCAGGGCCACACAATGAACCTGACCCTGGAGAAAGAACCAGGCCAGCACAGCAGGACCCGCTGGGCAGTAGGGGCAACTTCGTGCCTTCTCTGGGCCTCAGCCTCCTCCAGGGAGCTGCTCACAGCCCTCCTGGCTCCTTCCCACAAGGGGCCACCTCCAGCTGGGTAGAGCCCTCCGCAGTGTCCCCACTGCCCCGTCACTCTGTCCCCCTCTCTGAGACCACAGGACCTGGTGCAGTGTCCACCCCACACAGTAGGGGAGCGCATGAGTGAATGAACCAGCTCAGGGCTGCATAGAGACTTCCGTGAGCCCCGGCTGGTGACAGTGGGGACCAGGTTTCCCCTGAGAGGATCCCAAAGACCATGAGCTGTCATGGTCTCCACACTGAGAATCCGTGACCACATGAGCTCAGGAAGGAAGGATTCCTTCCTGGGCCTGGCTGTTGGGGTTCATCTTGCTGCTCCCCCTCCTCAACTTGACCATCCTCCAAGCTTCCCATGAGCCACACACTGGGCTGATGACTGCACAAACCGCCCATCAAGTTATAGACGGGAAAGCCAGGGCTCAAAGAGGGACGACTTCCCTAAGGTCACCGAGCTCAGTTCCCAGCCCGAGCTTGTCCAGCTCCTGAGATTACCGCCTTCGCCTCTAGGGCAGATGGTGCCACCGGACACTGTCCCTTTTGGGGCAGGGGGCCAGGGGCATCCCAGCCCCACCCAGTGGCAGTCTCCCTTCCCCCAACTGGCTCTGCTGCCCAAGGGAGTGGCGGGCGTTGCGGTGGGGAGAGGACGTACCCAGCACGCTGAGCTGCACCACTTTCTGGTCGCGGCCGGCCGCGTTGAGGGCCTCACACAGGTAGGTCCCAGAGTCTGAGGGCTGTACCCGGGGCAGCTGCAGCGTGTGGGTGCCTGCGGGGAGCCAGCCCCTCACACCAGCCCCGGCCCCTCATCCGAGATCCCTCCCAGACACACAGCCTGTCCCAGGTTCGGGCAAGTGACTGCGGCTCCCCACAAGCCTCGGTTTACCCACCAGGCAGGAGGAAAACCTCTTCCCCCAGGGCCAGGGCCTCGCTGTCCTTGTACCAGGTGACTTCGGGGCTCGGGTGAGCAAGGGCTTCACAGGGGAGGGAGACACTGCTGTTGAGGACGGCGGTGATCTGCTCTGGGTTCTGGCCTGTGATTCGTGGTGGCACTGTCCCCACAGCCATGAGGATGAAGAAAGACGTGAGGATCGATGCCGGCAGGGGCAGAGAGCCAGGGGTGAGACCCCGAGGGCGAGGACATCTTCAAACAGCCCAGGCAGAAAGCTCTGCTACCCATGAACATGGAGGGGCTCAGAGATCAGAGAGGGGCAGCCACTCTTCCAAGGCTGCACAGCAGTCAACCGCAGAGCCAAAATATCCATCCAGGCTCCGTGACTTGGCGCTCTCAGCATTGTCCCCTCCCATCCCCAAGGCCACAGCTGTCCCCACACCTGAGCTCCTGAGGCTGCCAAGATGGACAGCAGGCTCAGGGGTGCTGAGGTGCTGCCTCCCTGACCTGAGCCCCCTCTCTGAGTGTTTCACAGCTCTTTGGGAAGCGCTCAGCTGCGTCATGTACACAGTAAGTGCTCAATAATGGTGCTGGACAGCCTGGGAAGTGCGGTCCCTGGCCGCCTCCAACATGGCTCACAAGCCTCGGGGGTTGGCCTAGTAGTGATCAGGGTCCCCCTCCAATGCTGTCTGTCCTGGGATGCCGCTGGGGCCAGGCTGGGATCCCTGAAGCCCCAGTCCCAGAGCCCCCTTGGGAAGGGATGCAAAACGGGTAGGGCCACCCACTCAGCCCTCTCACCTTGGACCCTGAGGGTGAACAGCTTCTCTGCAGAGCCCGCCTGGTTCTCGGCCACACACATGTAGCTGGCAGCGTCAGCCACTTCTGCTGTGGACACCTGGGGGAGCCACCCCAAAGCTGTCCCTCTATCCGACAGCTGATATGTGACCCCAGGGTGCTCACGGAGAGCAGGTGGAGCCCCTGTGAGGACCCCCACTGGAGCTCTGTGAGACATCTAGGGGTGTCATGGGGCTGGGCTTGGAGAGGACTGCTGGGGGCTGTACTGGCCTCCATGCAGCCCCGTGTGTGGACATTGGTGGCTGAGGTAGGTGGTCTCTGGTGCCCTACGTGTGGCCAGGCTCTGTCCGAGGCCACCAGCTTCCCACAGTGGCTCTGGGCCCACTAGGCTCCGGCTGCGGCACACACGCCCCCCCACTTTGCCGGTGTCCTCTGAGCTCACAGGGACAGTGCAGCCCAGCTTGCTGGGCAGATGAGACCACGAGCCACAGGCTGAGAGCCTCTGGGGCAGCCCTGGGATGCCTGCAGCCCAAGTAGCACCGTCCTCACCTGCAGGACTCGCCCATCCTCCAGCACCTGCAGCCGCGGGCTCGGGGAGAAAGGCAGCCCATTCTGCAGCCACGACAGGGTGGGTGCCGGGTTGCCCAAGGCCAGGCACTGTAGGCTGACGGTGCTGCTGGCGTTGACGGTCACCTCCTCCACCAGCTCCTCAGTGTCACCCAGGATCACAGGAGGGGCTGGGTCGGGGACAGAAGGGTGAGGAGTGGCACTGGGTGCCGGGTGCTGGCTGGGGCTCTGCACCCTGTTCACCAAACCCTCTCCCAGGTCTGGTTGCAATCTACAGCACAGAGGGAATCTGTGCAGGAATCTACAGCACAGAGAGGGTTATGGTTTGCTTACAGTCACACAGCCAGGAAGTGACCAACTTGAATGTGAACCAGTTTGGCCTGCTGCAGAGCCCAAGCACGCAACCTCACAGGGTCCCTTAGGTCTGCTGGGGCTGAACACCTGGGCTGGGCCTCGTAGAGGGAGCCCTCGTGGGGCCTGCGGTCCCCAGACTCCCTGTGCCCCCAGGCCGGGGCCACTCACTCAGCACCAGCAGCTCGTAGTGCAGCCAGTCCTCGCCCACCTCGTTGGAGGCTTTGCATGAATACCTCCCAGCATCCTCCGCCCGCACCAGGGGCAGCTGCAGGACCCGGCCACCTGCGGGTACAGGACAGAGGCCTGGGCTCAGGGCAAGACCTCTGTCCCCACCAAAGAGCAAGGAATGGGATGCGTCTCCCTCCCTGCCTCGTCTGTGAAACAGTGCGCCTAGGCTTGCCCTGCCCAGCTTGAGGGTGAAGAGAAAGCTAAGCCCTGCGTAGCGTGCCAGGCCCTGGACACAGTGTCTCTGTGTACATGTGCTGCTGCTGTCCCATCTTACAGATGGAGAAAGTGAGGCTTCCCCCAGGGGCCAGCAGGACAGCAGTAGGTACAGACTCTGGTGTCTGAGGAGGCTCGTGGGCCTGTAGCCACTGGAGGGTTGTCACTTGGGATATTCTGTGACCCAGAGCCAGGCAGGGACAGAACATAGCATCAAGCATGGGCTGGAGTTGGCCTCTAGCTGATGCTGGGTTAGGGTCACCGTGTGCTCAGGGCCCAGGCTGAGGGTGGCTTGACCAGGGCCGAACCCGGGGTTCACATGCAGCGCCGGGGGACAGTGGCTGGGAATGAGGGGCAGTGCCTGGGTTGGGGCCTGTTGAAGCTTGAGCTTAGTCATCGGTCAGGGTCAGAACTCAGATTAGCTGGTAACCATGGCCATGATGTGCTCAGGATTAGGGCTCCATGGCCAGGGTCAGAAGTTGGTGGTGGGGTGAAAGGTCAATGTCAATGGCCCAGCAGAGGGTGGGATGAATGGCCGGGGTCTGGCTTTGGTTGACAGCTGGGAAGAACCCATGGTCAGGGTCCGTGCTATGGATCTGCCTGTGGCTGAGCCCCCTGGGAGGTCAAAGGTCAGAGGCAGGGGACGAGGTCATTTCCGGAACTGCTAACAAGAACCAACAGCCTAGCCACCCCTTTGTTTTGCAGATGCCAAAGCGCCAAGCTTGGTACAATTCTACTTATTGGGGGCCGGTACGACTGACCCAGGTCCCCTTTCCAGCACCACTGCGGTCCGGACTTGGCAGAACACAGTGCAAATGCTAAGCTGGAGACCACATGGACCCGCTCAGTGAGTCCGTACCACCAGCACTGGCCAGCACCTGTCCAGTGGGAGCCGGGAACCATCTGGGGAGGCCAGGAATTTCTAACCCTTCCTTTGGAGCCTTGGAATGCAAAATCACCCATGGTCACACAGCAGGTAGCACCAGCACCCAACCTGCCTTGCAGCATGGAGACCCCGTCGTCGGTGGCGGAGAGGGGCTGGTCCTCCCTGTACCAAGTGAGCTCCGGCGGTGGGATGGCGTTGGTGTCGCAGTACAGGTAGGCTGGGTTGTTCTCCACCACCTCTCGGTATTCCATCACCTCGCCCCGGACCTCCTCCTCCCGGGACAGGGTCTCAAAGGCAGCACTGGGATCACCCACCCTCTGGAACATGGGGGGCACTGCGCAGAGGGGATGATGCCGTGAAGAGACGAAGCCAGGGCGTGCACCTCCGCTCCCAGAGAAACCTGGCCAGCGCAGGAGGCACACAATTCCACGAGAGCCGCTCCTTCCGGTGAAGGAATTATTAAATCCATGCATTATGTGCTTACTGAGCAGCTACTACGTGCCAGGGCCAGGGTAAGTTTCCTACCCCACAGAGCCCTCGGCTAAGAGGCACCAAAGCCTCCTTGTAACTCAGAGAAATTTGTCAGGGCGGGAGCTGTGGGAGCATTGCTTAACAGAGTCCAGGAGCACAAAATCCGCAGCTTCTAGAGCTGGAAGGGGCCCCAAGGCCGCCTGCTTTCATCACATACTACAGAGAACACAGTGACATCCTCAGGTCCCGCAGCCCATGAATGACAGAGCCAGGGCAAAGGGTCCGTCCAGCCCGGAGGCTCCAGAGACAAAAGGGTGCTCCTCCTGCCAGGCCTCGCACGAACCACGCAGCAAAACCTGGCCCGTCTGCTGCTTGGCTTGGCCATCGGCGCCTACTTCCTGTCTCCCTCCCTACTTCCCTTCACTTCAGAGGAAAATGTCGACATTAGCAAAGGTGCAGAGGAGACTGTACAGACCCGCGGGCACCCCCAGCAGCCTCAACACTTACGGCTGCAGGCTCCTCCACCCACTCTCCCCGGGTTTCCTGATAAAGCCAGCAGCGTCTGCCAGAGGGGCGTTAGAGCGCGGGGGTTCCGCTCAATCAGGCCCATTTCAGGCTTAATCCTGTGACCCGGGGGAGAGCCCTGTCCCTTGAGCCTCATCTACACCGGCCTGCTCATGCTTGGGAAATGCCCGCGTGGGCCCCTGGCCACAGCTCGGCTCTCGGCGCCCCCTGTCGGCCGCCCTGGTGACACGCACCCTGGATGAGCACGTTGAAGTCCTGGTCGTCTTCTCCGGCCACGTTGGTGGCCACGCACAGGTACCGTCCGGAGTCCGAGACCTGTGTGGGCTGGATCTGGAGCAGGCGGCCCTCGCCCAGGATGCGCAGGCGCTGGCCAGGGGTCACGGGCTGGGGGGACACGAGGGAGAAGAGGGGACAGTCAGAAACGGGCAGGAAGCACCGAGATGAGTACCCACATTTTAATACATTTTTAAAAACATAGTATAAAGTTACAGGAACACCTTGACTTTGTCAAAGCAAATCCATATAGCCTAAAGGCTGGACGTGACAGGGTAAGGATAGCGGCATTTAGTGCTTGCCAGACTTGTCCCCCATAAAAAGGTGGATTAAAAAATAAGGCTGTGCTGGGTACAGTGGTGCCGGCCTGTAATCCCAGCAGTCTGGGAGGCTGAGGCGGGAGGGTCACAACTTCAAGCCCAGCCTGAGAAATTTAGCCACTTAGTGAGAACCTGTTAAAAAAATAAATTAATTAAAAAAATAAAAAGGGCTGTGGATATAGCTCAGTATAAAGGCACTGCAAAATATATTTTAAAAATTAAATTAAAATAAATACAGGGCCGGTGAGACGGCTCAGCGGCTTAAGCGCCTGCCTTGCAAGCGCGAGGGCCCGAGTTCGACTCCCGGAACCCACATACGAAAAAGGGGCCGGTGATATCGCTCAGCGGCACGGGTGCCTGTTGGCGCGTGAGGTCCTGAGGTCGTCCCCCCCGGTACCCACAAAAAAATAAATAAATAAATACATAAAAAAATAAAGGCAGGGTGGGGTCCAGGCCAGCTGTGGGCAGATGTTCTGCCTTTTCTGGAAGGTTTCACAAGACCGGAGGGGAAAGCCTGAGGTGCCCATCCGCTGGGTCCCCTGAGCTCACCTGCCCATCCTTGTACCAGCTGATGGCGGGCGGGGGGAAGCCCGCACATTCGCACTCCAGGGTCAGGGTGCTGTTGACCTTGGTCTTCACCTCCTTCACCCCCAGCTCCCCTGCGTGGTCGTCTTTGGAGATGGAAGGGGGGACTGAAAAAATCACAGAGGGTCTGAGGAGCCACCAGATCCTGGAGACAGCCCCAGAAGTGGGGGGCTGGCTCCCGAGGGTGGAGGAACAGGGGTCCTGGATGCCAACTCGCTCCTGGGCTGTCCACTTAGAGGACAAGGCATTTGACTGTGATGGCTACAGTCAGGGTGAGTCTGAGCCAGGGGGCTCCTGGGGTGACCTCTGGAGGCCATTCTTGGGGTCCAGGTCTCAAGCTGAGGACCGTGTGGCTGTAGAAGGAAGCCAGGCCTGGGGGGCTGGGAGTCCACGAAGGCTGTCTTAACCCTGTCCCAACTCTTAGCAGCCACGGAGCTGCAGTGGGGAAAGATGGAGCACACGCAGCCACCCAGTGGCGTCAGAGGAATCTGGGAGGCACCCTGGGGTGTCCTGTGTGTCCGGTGCCCCGGGTCTCTGACTCACTGAGCACTTCCACATGGTAGCTCTTGGTGACCTCCCCCAGCTCGTTGGTGACCACGCAGGTGTACTGGCCCGCGTCTTCCTTCTGGGCATTCAGGATCTGCAGCCCGCGGGTGCCTGCTCGGGGATCAGCACCACAGCCGCTGTGAGCTCCGGCTGAGCCAGCCTGACACGTGTCACCCATGCCCTGCGGTCCCTGCCTCAAGGACGTCACCTGGGAGCAGCTGAATGTTCCGGGAAGCCTCGAAAGGGACCCCGTCCTTCATCCAGGTGATGTTGGGAGCCGGGAAGGCCAGCGCCTCGCAGATCAGAGAGATGGGGTTGTTGATGGTGACGGTCACCTCCTCACCGGCACTGTCCTCAGTCACCCCCAGGATGGTGGGCAGCACTGTGATGGGCAGGAGGGCACTCTGGGCACAGATCCCCAGCCCTGACCGAGGGCCAGGACAGCTTCAAGCCCAGCTGCTCAGCCTCATGATGCAGCTGCGTGCCTTACACAGATGGGAAACTGAGGCTCAGAGGAATCCATGCTCAGCACAGCCGGACTTGAATTCAGGGCTGGCTGCCCAGAATCCAGGCTTCCCAGTGCTGATCAGAGCACAAGGGAAAGATGGATAACTTTCACCTCGGTTTCCTTAATAGCTTTTCAACGCCTAGCGTATCTACTAATTTAACACCAAGCCTCTGTTCTGTTTGTGTTTCCGGTTTGCATCCCTCCCTGAGTTGGGGAAAGGCCTGGGGGCACTTTTTCCCTGCTGGGTGTAGTAGCCCCACTTGTATGGGTCCAAAAGTTTCCTCTTGCAGCCCCTGCCTGGGACTCCGCCTGTCCCGCCCAGCATTTTTAGAAGCAGACGTCACCAAGCCAGCCTGTGCCTTCTCACTTGGTCCATTCTCTGCTTCTCCTGCCAAACGAGACAGCAGGTGGCACATCGTCCTTGAGGGACAGATGCCCTGGGTGTGAACCACGTTGCCACGCTAAGCCTTAGAGCTTCATCAGTGACATGGGGACAGACTCATCTGCCACCTCCCAGACTCGTCATGAAGATTTAACCAAAAGCCTTGCTGCAGCCGCCAATATTATCACTGTAGTTACTGTTATCATTAAGGAGCTGGTCACCTCCCACCAGCACCCAGGGTGGCAGGGGACACTCAGAGCTCACCCAGCACGCTGAGCTGGAAGAGTTTGGTCTTCTCCCCCACAGCATTGGAGGCAATGCAGGAGTAGTGGCCGGCATGGGACAGGTTGGCCCGGGGGACCCACAGGTGGGCTCCATCTGGGGAGATGTGGTGGGCATCTCCGCCAGCCAGGGGCCGGCCGTCTTTGAACCAGGTGACGTTGGGCTGTGGGTGGCCTGAGGCAGAGAGACCAGAGGTCAGAGGCTGCTCACAGCCAGGACAGGGAGGTGGAGACGCCAGCTCAGAGGCCCAGGAAGCACAGCAGGAGCAGAAGTGACAGCAGGCCTGCCCCGGCCCCTTCCCTGGGCTTCGCCTGCCTTTTCCTTGCTTGGGGGGTGGAGATAGCTTGGTCCAGACAGGCAAGTCAGAGCCGTGAGTTGCTCCTTCTGTCCTTTCATCCACTCATTCATCCGCTCTTCTGTCGGCCCACCCATCTATCCACCTACTCTCCATCCATTCTTCCATCCATCCTCCTACCCACTTACCTGGCTATCCATCTATCCAATCAACCATCTACTTACTGTGCATCTATCCATCCATCTTCCTCTCCATCTGTTCAATCAACTCTCTATCCATCATCCATCCATCCATCATCCATTCGCCATCCATCCATCCTTCATCCTGTAAGCATTAATGGCAGCCTGCTCTGCCGGGCACAGGGGAAACATGGAGACAAGAAGTTGGTTCCTCCAGGATCTCAGCCGTCATCAGATCATGTCTCATTAGCCAGTGCTGGACAGGAAGCCCTGGCATCAGGCCCTGGCCAAGGACTCCGGGTGGAGGCCCTAGAGGCTGAGATGTGCAGTCAGCAAGGGCGGGAAGAACATTAGGGAGGAGCGCAAGCCTGCGCAGAGATGTTCCAAGGTGCTCAGGGGAGCAGTGTGGCCCTTACCTGTGGCATTGCAGGTCAGCTGGGCGGTCTGTCCCTCAGGCACCCTGGTCATCTCCTCCAGACCCTCACTCTCTATAGTGGGGGGAACTAGGAGAAGCGGGGAGATGCCCACTACCAACCAGGGCCAGCTGCTGGGGTACACAACCACAGAGCAGGAAGCCAAGAGCCCAAGGCTCCTCTTCAGTGCCCTGGGCCTCAGTTTCCCCATGCCCTGACGCCTGCTTCCACAGGGCAGTAGGTTTAGTGAACATTTCCTGCTGGCTGAGGGAAATCTCAGTGAGGCTCAGACAAGCCCTTGAAAATAGTTCCCCCCCCTTCCACTGTGTGGGTCCTGCTGCTTCTGGAAAGTTCCACAGTGGCCTCAGAGCAGAGATTTTGGATGAAGCCAAGGTAGCAAGGTTTGGCCTCTCCCCTTCTCTGCCTGGGCTGGGAAGCTCCCAGGCAGGAGGCAGAGGATTCTGGGGCCCCCGCGGGAATGGGGCTGCGACATACCCAGGACCTCCACGCTGAAGTTCCTCCGCGCCTCCCCGGCCTCGTTGCTGGCCAGGCACGAATAGAGACCTCGGTGCTGCGCCTGAGCCTGGGTCACCCTCAGCATCCTGCCGCCTGGGGAGGGAGGGTGTGGACCTCAGTTTCCCCATCTGTTTACCAGTGGGAACCATCACAGATCCAGCTCGTGGAGAAGATGAATAAGCCAAGGAGAAGGTGCGTAGCCCGGTACTTCCTAAAGTCTGCTACTCAGCTGTGGGAGGTCCCTCGAGAGAACCGCTCTTGGCTGCAGGACTTGTCAGAACCTTTTCTATGAAAAAGTTCACCGTGGGTCAGCAGCAGGGGAGCAGAGCAGGAGCTAATTTACATCTCCCCACCACAGGGGGCAGCTCCCCTGACCCGCGTTTTGGGTCAGAGGTCACAGTCATGCCAGGCACAGAGGGAGTCAGACCTGATTCCCAGGACGCTAGCTGATAGCCTACCGGCCGACAGGTAGGTGTCCTCCCGGGGCTGGATGGGCTCCTCCTCCCGGAACCAGCGCACTTCCGGGGGCGGGACCCCCGTGGCTTCGCAGATCAGCGTCAAGGGGCCGTGCAAGGCAGCTGTGACGTTGGTCAGAGGGTCTCCCACGAGCACTGGGGGCACTGAGGGGGAGGAGCCGCTCAGGACCCCGCCCCGGCCACGCCCCGATAGGCGGGATCTTGTCCTAGAAGGGGGCTGGGCAAGCGCGGGCTCCCTGGCATGCCAGGCTCCACAGAGGGTGACGACCCTAAGTCGACCCCGCCACCTCTCCCCACCCAGCCCAGGCACACAGGAGACGCTCAGCAAGGAAGGGAATGCACGGGGCTGCTCCAGCCGCACCCCGGACCCCCAACTCCTACTCAGCCTTTCCATGTCAGCACGGAGGCCACCTTCTCCGGGGGGCCCTGACCTCCTACCAGAGCCCGCAGGGGCTCCCTGGTCTCTCCGGGCCCTGAGTTCCCCATCACTTCCCACCCACCATGCGGGGTGCAGACGATCTGAGGAGGGCGCAGCAGACACGGGAGGGCGGGAGGAAAGGATCTGGAGAGCAGGGTGGCGGCCCCCAGCGGCGGCCCGGCAGGCAGAGACCTGACCTCAGCAAGCACCAGGCCCCGGGGGCAGGGCACGAGGGTGCCGCCCAGCCTCACCCAGCACGGACAGCGCGAACCTCCGCTCGGCGCGCCCCGCCGCGTTCTCGGCCACGCAGCTGTACCGTCCCGCGTGGGCAGCCCGCGCGCGCTGCACCTGCAGGCTCCGGCCCTGGTTCTGCAGCCACAGGCCGGGCTCGGCCCCCACGGGCTGCCCGTCCCGCTCCCACGTCACCGCGGGCGGTGGCCTCCCCGTGGCTTTGCAGTCCAGAGTGGCCTCCCCGCCCTGCAGCACGGACACGCGCGTGAGGGGCTCCCGGGGGCTGGCGATCTGGGGGGGAGCTGGGCGGGGAACACGCGTCAGGGAAGGCACTGGGCCTCCGGGTACCAAGCACTGGCCAGCGCCAGGCACTCAGTGGGCGCAACCCCGCTTGGGCCTCCGATGCCCCTTGCACTCGCTGGCTGTGTGACCTCGGCCAGGTCATCTCGCCTCTCTGGGCCCTTCCCCTCGCACGACAGAGTGAGAACCCCACCACCTCTCCCCCAGGGTCCTGGGGGGCTGTGCGCTGCTGAGGGGCGCTGCTGAGGAGGGCGGCTGAGCCCCAGGCTCCCTGGTCCCCGCCCCACATGCACGCGGGGCGCAACTCACCGTGCACCACCAGCTGCTGGTCCTGGCTGCTGTTCCCGGCCACGTTGCTGCACACGCACGTGTACGTCCCCTCCTGTGCCGGCTGTGCCCTCCCCAGGTACAGCAGTCGCCCCACTGCTGACACCTGCTCCCCGCTGGGCCCCTCCCCAAGCAGCGGCTGACCTGTGGCAAAGAGAGAGAAGGCCCTCCCTCCAGGGCGTGGCAGGGACACTTTGTCCTCCCACCCATCTATCCCAACTCCTGCTCATCCTACAGGAGCCCGCTAGATGCCACGTCCTCCAGGAAGCCCTCCCTGAAGGCAGAGCCCATCTCCGCATCCCATGGCCCATACCTCTGCCCAGCACGGACTCACCCACAGGGGAGGAAGCGAGCCCTGGGGTACTGGGTTAAAGCCCCTGCCCTGGCTTTTCGGGGTGCTGGGAGCTCACTCCTGCCCCGGAGTCCCACCCTCCTGCCAACCCTCCGCCCTCCCCTCAGTCCCCTGTAAAACCGTCCTGAAGTCTGGCCAGCACCACTTCTACAAGGCTCTGGTCACCTCTTGTCACCTTGTGAACCCTGGGTCCGGGTGGCCAGCACTGTTGCCTCTCACTGCCCTGCTCCCAGGGGTCAGTCCCCAGCACAGCTGGCAGGCTGGTCCCACCAGTGTGGGTCAGCCTGTGCCACTTCTGTCCAGAGCCCTGCAGTGCCCGCTCACTGGCGGGGTAAAAGCCCACATCCTATGACAACTGCCGGTCCGGCTCCACTGTGCTGGTGACCATCTCCTGCTTCTGTCCCCCTTGCTGGCTCTGCTCCAGCCCCCTGGCCTCTCTGCTGTTCTGGGAGCATGAGTGGCTCATTCCTGCCCCAGGGCCTTTGCACCCACCATTACCACCGCCTGAAGGATTTTCTCTGCAACATTCTCAGCCTTCTCTCTTTTCCTCAAGTCTGCTTGGTCTGATGTCCCTGCCACCCGATTGACCCCCAGCCCTGCACATTTACCCCTTCCTGGCTTTCTCTGTCACCACAGTTCTCACCACCTGAGTTACCGAGTCACTCGCTCACTTTTTATCACCTGACTGCCCCAGCCCTGGCAGGTAGGCACAGGTCCGTTTTGTCCCTGTGTGTTCCCAGGACTGAGGACGGGCCTGGCACAGACAAGCTGCCGGTAAACGCGGGTGAAACGAATTCCAGGTTGCCTGAGTACCAGTTGGAGCTGGCACTGGACCTGGAATTTAGCAGTGGCCAAGGCCGTGGGCCTCAATGAGCCACAGAGGAGCAGAACAGAGGGACCAAGGTGGGTGACAGGGTGCTGTGTCCCAGCCGGGGGGTGGGGAGGCTTCCTGGCAGAAGGGACATCTGAATGCAGCCGGAAGCTGCTTGTGTGCAGAGCAGCCCATGTGCTGGGCAGAGTGGGGACAGCCATCCTACCGTCCTTGCTCCAGGTGACCTTGGGGAAAGGGACACCGCGGCACTCGCAGGACAGCCTGGCGGGCTGCCCCTCAGTCACGGCCAGGGTGCGGGGCTCCTTCGAGGGGAACTCTGGAGCCACTGAGGCAAAGCAGAGAGGGGTGAGCCGGAGGCTGGACAGGGAGGGGAGAGCAGCCAGTCCCCCTCGCCAGGACTCGGACCCGGCCCTGCCATGTGTGGGGGCTGGAGACCCTCACCCCAGACGTTCACGTCGAAGTGCTTCTCGGAGCGGCCAGCGTGGTTTAGAGCCTCACAGGTGTAGCGGCCAGCGTCCCCCACCTCCGCCCTAGAGACCTGCTCAGGGCAGAGATGCCCATCAGCAGGGGAAGCCAAGATGGGTGCCCCTTGCCCCCGCCGCAGTCCATGTGACCTCAGCCGTGTCCTATGACCTTGCTGCGCCCCAAGCTCCCTCCTGGAATCCCACAGCCCCTGGGCACATGGAACAGCCCCCTCAATGGCTGCCTGGTCAGCTCCCCCCTTTGCCCCCACATCCCAGGCCTGCTAATGGGGGTGGCACATGGCAGGGTCAGAGCCTGACACGGGAAGGAGGCAAAAGGAGAGGAAACCGGGGTGTCAGAGTTGGGAGATCCTATCACGAGGTGTAGGGGGCGGGGAAGGAGGAGGGCCCAGGCGGAAGTTCCAAGGGTTCGGTCCTGGGGCTGTGTCCCCTGTCTCCTGCAGGAGGGTTTGCTGGTCAGCCACTCACCTCCAGCAGCGCCTTGTCCTCGGAGAGGCGGACGCTGGGCCGCAGCTGCAGAGGCCTCCCGTCCTTCTGCCAGCTCAGCTCCGGAGGGGGCACAGCATGGCTGCGGCACTCCAGGTTCACGGACTCATTGGCCATGACAGAGATGGTCAGCTCTTTCCCAAGGATGTTGGGGGGCACTGTGGGAGGGGACGGGAGGGGACCCTCAGGTGCGTGGTGGGAATGGCAGCACAGAGTTGGGGTGGCCACTCCCAGCAACCCAGGCAGACACCGGGGGATGGAAATCACTGCTGAGATGGGGGCACCCGAGCCTCCTCCAACCCGCCTGCCGCATGGTCCTGATTCGGAAGGAGGCCCCCATGCAGAGTAAGGCAGGTGACTGTGGCACTGCCAAATTCTAGGGGGCAGGGCGAGACAGCCCTGGAGCACCCAAGGTGTCTCCACGAGGGGGACAGAGGACAGGCAGCTCAGAGCCTCTTGTACTGCTTCTTACAACTGCATGTAAATCTACAATGTCCAGAATGACATCAAAAATTCAAAGTAATATTCAAAAATTTTTTTTTTTTTGTGGGTACTGGGTGTTGACCTCAGGACCTCGCGCGCCAGCAGGCGCCTGTGCCACTGAGCAATATCACCGGCCCTTTTTTCGTATGTGGGTTCCGGGAGTCAAACTCGGGCCCTCGCGCTTGCCAGGCAGGCACTTACGCCACTGAGCCATGTCACCAGCCCTCAAATTTTAAAAAAGTTTAGGCAGACGTGGAGCATGCCTGCAATCCCAGCACTGGGGAAGCTGAGGCAGGAAGAGTACCGCAAATTTAAGGCCAGCCTGGACGACACAGTGAGTTCAAGGCCAGCCTGAACTATAGTGAGAGCTGTAGTGAGAGCCTGCCTCAAAAAACAACAAAACTACAACAATGATAAAAATCCCAAAGCAGGCTCAGACCACCTTGCTCCTTGAGACAAAAACAATCAGTGGAGCCTGATTTAGAACCCAGGGCCTGAGCCAGACTCAGGGCTGGAGGCCTGGGCTCCATTGCTTGCTCTCGGGGAGCCCTGGAGATGTTCTATGCCACTGGGCCTCAGTTTCCTCAGCTGTGAAAGTCCCCCCCCGCGAGAGTCAACATCGTGACCCAGGAGGAGGGGATCACATGGGGTGCTGTCACCTCTGAGCCTGACCCCAGGAAGAGAGAGCTGGGGCTGAACGCCTCCCACTCCCCACCGGGGGCTGCACTTCCAGAGTCCTCTCTTGTACGTCTGTGGTCCCCATGAGAGCCACAAGAGGAAAATGAAAGGCAAGCGCCCTGTCACCGTGTGCTCCATGAACCCCCATGATGCCTTCAATGGGGGCTCCCCTCTCCCCATTTCACAGATGAGGACAGGAAGCTCCAAGGAGCAGAGTGACTGGCTCCAGGTCCCAGAGGCAGGAGTTGAACCCCAGATGCATGACACACAAGGGCCAGGGTTGCTAGTCACCCCCTCATACTGCCCTTCTGGAAGGGACGGTCACCCCCAAGACTCTGCCTGCTGCCCCTCCTACTACTTCCTGCTCCTTCTCTGGCTTCCTGAACAAGGAGCTGCTGGCTGTACAGGGCTACCAGCTGCCCACTCGCTCACCTACAGGGGATGTCACACTCCAGGACAGGTCCCAGGGACAAAATGACCCCACATGACAGTAGCCACAGTGTTAGGCAGGCCTGTTGTCCATCCAGCCACTCTCACTCCTTTGGACGGGGCTGGGGATGCCCACCCCCCACCCCCATTCCCCATCCCTCCCACCCCAGAGCTGCCGGCCTGGACCGCAGGGCCCCTGCTGGACACTCACCATGGACTTGCAGGGTGACGTTCCGGCGGTCCTCGCCCACAGCACTCACAGCCACGCAGGAGTAGCTGCCCGAGTCAGAGGTCCGGGCGCTGGCCAAGGTGAGAACCCGGCCCCCAGGAAAGACCTGTGTCCCCAGGGTGAAGCACGTATCAGGAGGCCACCTGCGCTTTCCCTCCACTGGGACAGCACCCCGTCCTCACAAGCTGGCCCTGCTGCCAGGCACACAGACCACCTTGTCTAGACCCTCAGGGACCCCCACAGGGCAGGGAAGCCAGGAGCTGCGCCCAGACCTCTGCCGGGCAGAGACAGTCCTGCCGTCCTCCTGACACGTGCCTCTAGAGCCACACAAGCTAAGTGCGGTTCACGAGCCTTCGAGGCGACCCGTCCAAATTGAGACGGGTCACAAACGTACAAGAGCTGATAAAAAAATATGGTGAATGTTTAAATGTAAAAAACTATCACAGTGAAAGACACATTACCATGAAACCCCACAAAATCTTCCCCCTCACTTCAAACACTTATGCATCCCATGGTCCCTGCTGCTTTCAGCAGCAGCTCTGGAGTCCTCTTCCTGACAGTCTTTAGTTGCACTGTCATGGCTGCCTTGATGTCCTGAATTGATTAAAAAATTAATTTTTCATGGCCATTGTGACTTTGGGGACGAGCCAGAGCTGCACGGTGTCTGATTCAGTGAGTAAGGTGGATGAGGACACAGCATTGTGTTTTTACGAGCTGCCTTTCTGTTGGGTGGCCCTTAGCAACAGCATTCACTATATTTTTAATCACACCTTGTAAAGACCCTCACAAAAGAAGACTCCAGAACTGCTGCAGAAAGTGGCAAGGATGATGGGATACATATGTTCAAAGCAAGTGGGAGGATTTTGAGGGGAATGAATGGCAATGTCTTTTACTGTAATAAATTTTTAAAATGTAAACATTCACCATATACTATAGTTCAATCGCACTGTGTAACATACACAACACGGTTCGGAGTTAGTGTGAAAAGAAGAATGTAAAATATCTCATTGGTAATTTTTATATTGATCATAGGACAACGCAATCTCCTGTGGATGTATTGGACTCACTGTCAAATTAAAATGGATTTCACCCATTTATTTTTACTTGTTTGAATGTGGCAATCAGGAAACTTTGGATGACATAGATTGTTGGCAAACATTATATTGGGCAGGGCAGCTTGGGTTCTCCCTAATCCTGAGTTCCCAGGCTCTGGCCGCTGTTCCCAGCCTTGCTGACCTGGAGGCCAGGGGTCCCTGCAGGCGACACAGGGTTTCCATCCTTCAGCCATATCAGCATGGGGCTGGGCCTGCCGGAGGCATTACAGGTCAGCCGGACAGCCGCACCGAGAAGCACCGGGCCTGGCAGGCTGGGTGGCAGAGTGATTCGGGGAGGCACTGCGGGGTTGGGTGGCAAGGGACAGAGGGTGAGCTGAGGAACACAGGCCACCCACAAAAGCGCGGGGACAGCCAGCCCGACCAGGCAGCCAGTCCACAGTTCTTGGGGTTGTTCATCTCGTCCTTCAGCTCCGCCAGAGAGGGCTTCCGCCCATGGGAAACTGAGGCACAAAGAGGGGAAGCCACCTGCCTAAAGTCGCCCAGCCAGGAAGCAGCACCTGGACTTAGGCTTGGGGTCAACGGCAGGATGTCATCCACCACCAGGACACTGTGGCCGAAGAGTGGAAGCCCCAACCTCTCCTTTCTTTCTGTTGTAAGCTCCAGGCCTCCAGCCTCCCTTAATTTCTTGGACCCCCCGCATCTCTGCAGATTCAAGCCCGGGAGGTCTCAGCTGTCAGAGAGGCCTCCTGGTTGCCCCGGTGACCGGCATGCAGAGGACCTCATGTTTTCTAGCCCTTATTGCAGTGTCATTAATTTGCACTTTGAGTCATGCTCTAATTACTAAATCCCACACTAGACTGAATTCTTTTGGGCCTTTCTTATTCAGGGGTACAGTGCCAGGGACTTCCTAAGAGCAAGTATTCAATAAATGTTGTTGGATAGAAGATGCATCGATGGAGGAAAGGGTGGTTGGATGGATGGATGGATGGATGGATGGGCGAGTGGATGAATGAGTAGGGAGAAGAATGAGCAGAGGCTTTGAATGGAGGGATGCTTCGATCAACTGATGGAGAGTTAGATGTTTGCATGAATGAATGGAAGGCTGGCTGGCTGGGTAGGTGGATGGGTGGACAAATGGACAGGGGTGGAGGGTGTTGGATGGAGATTGGGTGGATGGTGGATGGACGGATGGTGGATGGATGGATGGGTAGATGGATGAGTGAATGGATGGATAAGTGGATGGCTGTGTGAGTAAATGGGTAGGTGGACGATGAGTTAGATGAGTTTAAAAATGAATGGATGCATGGACAGAGTAATAGACAAGTGGAAGCAAAGACAATTTCTTGGAAAGGGCCCCAATGGCCCTAGGGCAGCTCACCATGGACCTGCAGGCCATACTGAAATTCTGTGCTGCCCGCCATATTGGAAGCCACACAGCGGTAACTTCCAGCGTCAGAAAGCCGGGCTCGCTCAACACGGAGGCTCCTCCCGTCAGCGGAGACCGTCACCCCTGTCTGCGCAGAGATGGGCTGGCCGCCCTTGAACCAGGAGACATCTGGAGAAGAAAGCAGAGAGGCAAGAATCCTGCTGGGCCTTCTGAATCTGCTGGTGCAGGGGCAACCACGAGATGCTTCCAGGGTGGCTATGCTTTTCTTCAGATGCTAGAGAAGGCCAGGGTTCTTCAGGAAAGCAGTGGGGTAGGACAAGGCGGTGGTGTGTGAGGCAGGACCACTGGGTGGTGGGTGGGGAAGGCAGGAGCAGGAGTGCTCGCGGCTCAGAGGGGAGGCATGGACGGCCTCCCCCGACAAGTCCCATGCCACCCGTATGCCCAACGCCCATGCCTCACCGCAAGCACCCAGCCCTTCCTCGGCAGCTGCTCTAGAGAAGTGAGACAACACATGGGGGACCTGGGGGGCCTATTTCTCACCCCCAACCTGGGGCAGCTCTGTGGAGGTGCAAACTGAGCAGACCCTCCAGGTTTGCTGCAGACCCCGGGCAAAGCTCTGTCCCCAGCACTCACGGGGTGAGCTTAAGGGGGCGGCAGGAGAGGGCTTTCCCCAAGGGGAGGGCCTTACTGGGAGGAGGCACCCCAGAGGCCAGGCACTCCAAGGTCATGGACGCATTCTCCAGCACCGCCTGGTTGATGGGGCCTGGCTCGATGTTGGGGGGCACTAGGAGGAGACAAGGAGAGACCCAGCTTGGGGACAGTGGGTATCTCTCATCCCGCCCACTCCAATACCCCTTGCCAGTCCTCCCAAGGCCAACAGCAAGATCCAGGGGAAGGGCATGGTCAGGCGGGGACTTGCCCAACCTGCCAAGGGTGCAGATGGACCCACAACATGAACCAAACAAGCTAAGGCAGCAATAAAGGTGGGCATGGCCTGCCACGCAAAGCAATCCGGAGCCACAGGGCAGCTGCTGAGGCTTTATCTCAGGCTGCCCGCGTCGCTTACAGTTGGGAACACACTGATTTTAAAACCTCCCCTGCAACCATGCACCGAGCCCCCAGGGCCCTGCAGGGATCGCCCGCCACCCCCAGCCTCGGGTCCTGCTCATGGCCACTTCCTCACCCAAAACCTTGACTGCCACGTCCCTCTTGCTCTCCCCAGCCGGGTTGGTGGCTGTGCAGGTGTAGATGCCTTCATCCCTCAGGTCCACCTTCTCGATCTGGGGGAGGAGGGGCCAGAGTGTATGAGGGAGCCACTGAGCCCAGGCTGGGGACAGTCAGAGCGCTGAGGGGACATGGTGGCTAGTCATGCAGCTGGGGACTCCCGGGGCAAGCAGAGTGCTGGGAGTTATGGGCCAAGCTCTCGGATTCCCAGGGCTCCTCTGATCTCCAGCACAATTCCCTCTCTGTTTTCTCCCCCTGACAGCAGAGGCTTCCGGGACCTGGAAGAGGCAAAGGGCCCCCTCCTCTCTCCAGGCCCAGCGCCCCAGGGCCCCTGAGTGTCCCAGGCTTGGAGGGCTCTGTGCCTGTCCCACCCCACACTACCAAGGCTTACACAGGGCCAGCAGGACCCATGAAGAGTGGCTCCTCCGCATGTGCCCAGCTGCCCCACCAACCCCGGGGCTCCTAAATGTACCTGCATGGTCCCTCCTGAAGTTGCCAGGGCCACCCCATCCTTCCACCAGCTCAGGCTTGGGGGAGGCACGCCAGTCCCTGCACACTGGAGGGTCACAGACTGCAGGAAAGGGGCTGTGATGTTCTCACCCCCGATGATGCTGACCGATGGGAGCTCTGGGTAGGGGGAGAGAGGGAGGTCCTGGGTCAGGCTAAGGTGGGGTGTGGGGGTACCCAGAAATCCCCTTGATGTCTGTGGGTGAAGGGGTAGCCTTGTAGATCTGATCTCTAGCTTTCCCCACACTCCCCACACAAACACCTGGCTTAGAGGAAAGAGCTCCAGACTGGGAGCCAGCAGAGGAGCCCTTTCCCTTAGGAAT
Organism: Erethizon dorsatum; assembly: GCA_028451465.1. Classification (NCBI taxonomy): domain Eukaryota; kingdom Metazoa; phylum Chordata; class Mammalia; order Rodentia; family Erethizontidae; genus Erethizon; species Erethizon dorsatum. The sequence goes on from CM051822.1 coordinate 5,759,552, forward strand.
TCTCCCGTCCACCCACCCGTCTACCCACCCACCCATCTACCCACCCACCCATCTACCCATCCACCCATCTACTCATCATCCACCCATTCCTCCAACCATCCAACAATCCTTCCATCTTCCTACCTATCTACCTGCCTATGCACCCATCCATCTATCCACTTATCTACCTACCCATTCACCTATCCACCCACCCACCCACCCATCATCCATCCATCCATCCAACCAACCATCTTCCCATCTGCCTACCTGCCCATCTACTCGCCATCCATCGACTCATCTACCCACCCATTTCCACCATCCATCCATCTATCCACCCTCTGACTCATCAACCCCTCATTTATCCATCCATCCATCACTCACTGGTCGCCCACCCATTCATTTAACTATCTATCAACCCATCTTCCTACTACATCCCTGCTTATCCACCTCTCATGCATATACCATCCATCCATCCATTCATCCAGCTACCTGCTCACCCATCTATCCATCCATCCACCCATCCACAATCCATCCATCCATCCACCCACCCATTCATCCAGCCAGCCAGCCAGCCAGCCACCTATCCATCATCCATCATCCATCATCCATCATCCATCCATCCAAATGTGTATGAACATCTATTCTGTGCCCACCACAGTTCTAGCCCCTGAACACAGCAGAGAAAGGCGACCGTGTGCTGGTCTTTCAGAGCTCGTAGACAGGAAGCAGAGATGAATGACCGCCCTAGTATGGTGGGTGGTGGGCTCTGGCCATGAGACTGGGAGGGGGATGCCAATGTATTTAAAGGACTGCCTGAGGGTCAATGTGGTCAGCAGGAAGAGAGTGGGTGGAGGGATGAGGCTGGGAAGGGGAGAGGGCCTGAGGGCTGGACAGGACAAATGACAAATGTGCTAAGTGGCCGAGATGAGACCAGCCTCTCACATCCGCATCTATTTGGGGAGCTGGGACATCCAGTGCAGGGACACTGCCCAGAGGAGAGGTGCCCCTATTCCTCCCAGGCCTTCAATGCCCTCTGGCTCTGGTCGCCTGGCATCTCAGGCTGTCCACCACCCCGGAGTCCCGGACATGGCTCACCATGCACAGACACCTCCACCTCGGCCCCTGCGGTGCCCACATCGTTGGTGGCCTGGCAGGCGAAGAGGCCCGCATGGCCCAGCTCCACATGGTCAATGCGCAGTGTGGTCCCCTGCGAGGCCACCCGCACTCCAGCTAGCTCCTCAGCGGGGCGGCCATTCTGCAACCACCTAGGGTGGGGCCAGGGGCACAGGTTGGCCTGAGGCCAGGAAGAGTGGTTCCAGGACAGGCGAGGAGGCTTCCTGTCCCTCCCTCCTGCTGTTCTCCTGGCCTCTGCCTGGCCCCCTTGCCTGGGAACAGGGAGCAGCTCCCGCCCCAAGTCACCCCACAGCTCGCACTCTGCCTGCCCAGCCCCGGCCCTGTGCCCCATACGCACTGGATGGTGGGCACTGGGGAGCCCGAGGCCCTGCACGGGAGTTCCAAGGGCTGTCCCACGATGGCAGTCACCTGGCCCAAGCCTTCAGCCACCAGGAGCTGCGGGGGCACTGAGGGCAGGACACGCTGTTGGTGGCTGGAGCTGAGCAAGTCTCCCCACAAATGGTCGAAGCGGGGTGAGGGACCCATTTTCCCCTCACCAGGCTGAGTCCCAGGATTCCTGTCTGCCCAGTCCCGTTTTCTCTCCACCCCCATGGGCTGGCACAGAGGAGAAGCTGGGAGCGTCCGCTGAGTGGCTGAAGAGCTGGGGACATGGGACAGCATACATGCCAGCTTTGGATCTGGGGACATTCTTGTTCTTTTTGGTGCTGGGATCAGATCCAGAGCCTCACATATTCTAGGCAAGCGCTCTACCACAGAGCCCCACGGCAGCCCTGCAGTCCTTAACAAATGTCCATTCCACAGACAGAAGGCAGAATGGTGTCCTCCATCCAGGTGACCTGTCCCCACGACACGGACAGGAGCAAAGACTCTGGATCCCAGGACTCAGCCCCTCCCTGCTGAGTCTCAGTGCCCTCATCCATGTCATACAAGACACAGACACGGGGAACTTCACCACCCTCCATCCCTACAGGGGACAAACTGCTGGGGACCAACAGGCGTGGGAGGCGGTCTGCTGCCCTCTGGCCGGCTCACCCTGCACATCCACGGCATACTGCAGCACGGCCTCACCCGCAGAGCTGCTGGCCACGCAGCTGTACAGGCCCCCGGATGCCTCCCCCAGGCTCTGCAGCCGCAGCGCGCCATCCGGCTCCAGCCACGTCCCGTTGCTCTCGGCCAGCGGCAGCCCCTCGTGCTGCCAGGACACGGTGGGGGGCGGGAATCCTCCGGCCACACACTCCAGCGCCAAGGGCCTCCTGGCCATGGCCTGCACCACGTACGGCCCTCCACCGGCGCCCTCGATGGTGGGTGCGACTGGAGGGGAGGCAGGAGTGCTCAGGGCCCTGGTAGCCTCCCCAAACCAGTCCTGACCTGCTCTGCCTACTGGGACCCCTGCCCAGATACCCCTCCTCCTGGAGCCTCCCTGCACCCTCCTGCCCGAAGGATGCCCTCCCATCTTCACTCTGTCCCCATTGCCCCCCGGAGCTCATCATGAGCAGAACGCCCGCTTGTCCTCACATCTCCAGTACCCTGCACAGCGGCTCTTGGGTGTGGTTTTGGGGGCTCCTGACTCAGCCAGTGGTGGCCAAGGGGACAGGATTGGATCGGTGCCCAGAGCCCACTGCAGCCAAGTTGGAGGAGGGAGCTTTCCTCTTGCCCTTTGGGGGGCTCCCCAAAAGACTGCACTGGTGGCACCACTGCCAGGGAACCCAGGGAAATCTTGGATTGGGAATCAAGGTGCATTTCAACACTGTGTGGGTCCCAAGGTGCTTTGAATATGGAAAGTACACACACACACACACACACACACACTCACACTTCATTTCCAGGGGTCCTCAGATCCCCAAATAAGCTGGGCCCAGGATGAGAGATGCCCATGGACCTTGGGGCTCACTTTGCATCTGGGGGGCCACAGAACCCAAGCCGGCCCCTCATGAGGGACCAGGATGGTCCCCACTAGCCTGCATGCACCCCCAACTTCCCAGGGGCCTGCTCACACCCACCCAGGCCCACCTTCCTTTAGGCTCCTCAAATGTCCCAAGAGCCTATCCCTGAGGATCAGGCGACACTGAGGTCACCAACAGGGGCTGAGGACCAATCCCTCCAGGGATGACCATGCCATCGCCTCCCCTCAGTGGGACCCTCCCCAGCCCCAGAGCCTCACCATGCTCATCTTTCCATGGGGACATGAGAGACCAAGTCCAGTCATCAACCGATTAAACCAGCTCGTGTTTCAAAGTCCCCCAGAACCCAGCCCAGGGCAACAATGCACCCTGAGCAATTTATTATCCCTGGTCTTTGAGGTCAGCTTAGCAAAAAGCCCCAAACCTGGAGGAGGCCTGGAGTGTAGACTGGGCTCTGCCATGCATCCCAAGACAGCACCTGCCCTGGGCCTCAATCTCCCCACCTGCACGAGGGGCACTAGACAGGCTGGGATGACCCCACTCTCCAGAGGGCTTTTTGGTCCCATTTCCCTGTCGTCTCCAGCCACTTCAGTGGCCACCCCTACTGACCTCTGGAGACAGGCGGAGGCCCCTTGGGTCCGGCGTCCCTCCCAACGCCCAGCCTGGTGACCCCACATACTGCCACTGCCCCAGCTGCTCACCATAAACCACCAGCCTGGTGGCCTTCTCTGTGATGCCCATAGCATTGCTGGCCTTGCAGGTGTAGATGCCAGCGTCTGATCCCTGGGCCCGGCTCAGCTGCAGTTGCCGGCCGCCCCTGGTGTAGACCACCTCGGTGCTAGCGGGGAGCGGGGCCCCGTCCTTGAACCAGGCAATGTCGGGGGTGGGGGAACCTCGGGCCTCACATAGGAGCCGCACCAGCTGTCCCTCCATAGTGGCCACCTCGCCTGTCTCGTTGGAGCCCCAGATGGTGGGGGGTGCTGGGAAGGACACAGCAGGCGGGGGGTTACAGATGCCCCTTGCAGGCGGCCGGTGTCCTCCCCTAGGGAAGCATGCACGTGCCCTTTGGGCCATAAGCGCATGTCACAGGCTTCCCCTGTGGGGATAGGAAGGCACAGGGCATGGGGAGAGAGCGGGTGTCAGGACGGGGGAGACAGGCCAGCTCGGGGACATGCTGGTGTGGGAAGAAAGTCCAGTCACCACCGAGGGCGCGGGGACCCCGCTCTGTCTCTAACTCACTGTATGACCCGGGGTAGGTCCTGTCCCCTCTCTGGGCCTCAGTCTCCCCATCTGTGGAATGAGGGGCTGGACTAGATCAAGGCTTCCCCAGGGCAGGGGGTGCCGCCCACCGCTGGTACCCAGGATGATTTCAGGGGACAAGTGGGCATGGCGTAGGATGACACTGCACCCCAGAACCTAAGACTATTGGAGGCCACTGTGTCCCTAACCTTTCGGGCCCTTTCTAGGCTCCCCCTCAGCACAGGAGCAGGCGTGGGCTGGTGTCCCGTCCTGGGCACACCGCGAGGATGGGCACCTTGCCTCTCTTTGGCTCTATTTGCTTTCCACAGATGGCATGTGCTGCCGGCTTCCCACTTAAGTTCAGATCATAAATACCTCTTCAGTGTAAAGAAATCTGGGAAGCCCAGGCCAGATGCCCTCTGGCCTCCAGCTGGTTTTCCCAGAGAGATGTCCTCAGGGCCCCCATGCCTGTCCTCATTGTCCCCCTCCCTGGCAGTGGCAGCAGACAGGAAGTGCCATGAGCAGCTGGTAGCCCGGAAGGGGTCAGGTCTCACAGTGGACGCGGAGCTGGAAGTCCTTGGTCTGCTGGCCCGCTGGGCTGAAAGCCGTGCACTGGTACCGCCCCTCGTCCCCCAGGTGACTGCTGGCAATCCTGAGGAGCTGGCCATCCTCCCGGAGCTGGGCGCGAGGGTCTCCCGGGAGGACAGGCCTGGAGAGACATCAAGAGGGAATGGTCATTCAGACAGAGCAAAGATGGGACAGGCGGCTCCAAGGGGACCGCAGGTTGTGAAAGGGCCAGCCGGCCACGCCTCCCAACTCCAACAGGTGGAAGCAACCAAATGTCCATCCACGGATAAACAGTTACTTAGCCATAAAGAGGACTGAAATTCTGACAGCTGCTATGACGAGGACGAACCTCAAAAACATTCCGCCAAGGGAAGGAAGCCATACAAAAGGCCACCTAGTGTCTGACTCTGTAAGAAATGTCCAGCACAGGCAAATGCATGGAGACAGGACGTGGGCTGGCGGTGGTCCCCGGGGCAGTGACGGGGGTGGGAAGTGGCCACCTAACAGGTCTGGAGATTCCTTTTGGGGCAACGAAACGTTCCAGAAGTAGACAGTGGCTATGGTGGCACAATGCCATAAATGCACTAAAGGCCACTGAACTGTTGCTTTAAATTGGACAGTTGTGTGTCACGTGAATTTTACCTAAAAATAATTTAGTTTTCTTTTTTTTTTAAGGTTACTGAGCAATATGAAGACCCTGCTCATGCCGACAGGATCCCTCAGAGTTCAGCCTCCCGGGTGCCCAACCAGTGGCCCCAGCCTAAGCATCAGCCCTGTGTGTCCATCAGGGAGGCCACTCACTGCCCGTCCTTGGTCCACTCCACCTGGGGCATGGGGACCCCCGAGGTCCGACACTCCAGCTCCACGTCGGCACCAGCCAGGCCCAGCACCTCCTGGGCAGCCCCGGCTCCCAGCATGGAAGGAGGGACTGCAGGGCAATAGGAGTGTGGAACTCAGACCCTGTGAGCTCCGCTGGCCACAGGGCTTTTGCTTGTGCACTGTCCTCTCGGGAAGCTCCCCAAACCCCAGCCGGATGGGCCCCCTTCCCGTGGTTCTCGGGAGTCTGCCCTGCCCCGCCTTGCGTAGCACTGGGTTGATCGTGTGTCTGACCAGTGTGTCCCCTACCCTGGGAGCTCTGGGAGGACAGGGACGGGTCTGCCACGGGCCCCTCTATGCAGCAACACAGACACGCGCCCGGGGCCCACTCACCGAGCACCAGGAGATTGAAGTCCCTCTGGGTGCTCCCCGCCTGGTTCTCCGCCCGGCAGGAGTAGAGGCCTGAATTGGCCTCCTCGATCCTGGGGAAGTGGAGGGTCCGGGCCCCATTTAGGAGACGGTGGCTGCCGGCCTCAGGGATCTGGGCAGGAGAGGCCAGAGGGAGCCAGTGACCGTTAGCAACGAGGAAACTGAGGCCCAACTGCTGACTGGAACCGAGGGCCTCAGACTCCCAGAATGGCCCCAGGCTCTCCACCAGGAAAGCCTCCAGGATTCACCCCAGGAGCGTGCCCTCCACTGCCCAAAGACACTGGCCACACCTTGCACCACCCTTCGGCACACCCCCTCCACACGGCCACCCAACCCCACCCCAGGGGACACCCACCAGCTGCCCGTCCTTGAGCCACATGATCTCAGGGGCTGGAAAGCCATTTGCGTCACACTCCAGTGAAAGCGGCTGTCCGGCCACGCCCGACATGTTGCCCTTGCGCCCATCCTCGCGGATGCTGGGGGGCACTAAGGGGGGTGAGGAGAAGCAGACAGCTGCCCCCTGCCTCCTCGACCCCCACCACCGACTCCCCACCCTCCCTGTCACCAGCTGTCACCGGCATCCCAGGAGATCTGCCTATCCCTTGAGAGGCCACAGCAGCCTTGCCCAGGGACGGGCACAACCCCAGAGGCGCCCAGTGGGTGCCACACTGCTGCTCAGCCTTGCAAGAGGCCAGAGTCCCGGGTGCATCTGGTTCTGTCCTCAGCCTGGCGCCACAGCCACCCAGCTGGGTCCCAGAGTGAGCACCTCTTCTCCGCGGCATACTCCCCAAGGGAGGCCCTGGTCTCGGGGAGCAGGTGCTGTTAGGACTGCCCGGGGGCTGCTCTGCTCATCCGCCAGCAGGGGGAGCCCCGCACCCCCGGTGCCCCTTAGTCTGGGAGGCTCCTATTATTGTCATAATAATCACATCATCATCATCATCATCATCATCATCATCATCATCATCGCAGGTGGGGATTGAACCCAGGCTCTTTGCACTGAGCTACATCCCTTCTCCTTCATTTTTTATTCTAAGACAGAGCCTCGCTAAGTTGCTAAGTCGCCCAGGCTGTGCTTGAACTTGCAATCCTCCTGCCTCAGCCTCCCTGAATGCTGGCATTATTCCCTTGGTTTTAACCCAGAACAGGGCTCTGGGCCCCTCCACTGCCATCCTGCTTTTCATCTGGATGTAACTGCAGGGCCGTGTAAGCGGCCACTTCGTGCTCCGGCTGCTCCCCCGCACCGCCTGCACAGGTCTCCCCGGGAAGCAGCGGCCGCCCTGCAGCACCTGCAGACAGGACCTTGCGCCCCGCCCTGTGGTGAGCTCCTGGGCCCTGGGACCTGGTGTTACCATCAGAACCTGGTGTCACTATGGGGCTCTGCCAGGTGGCCTCCGTGGGAGGTGGGGACAAGCCTGCCCTTGGGTCCCCGCTGCCATCTGTGTCCGGCCCCAGCTCTGGGCCCTTCTTACCGTAGACCACCAGCTTGGCTCTCCTGGACGCGGAGCCTGCCTCGTTGGTGGCTTGGCACTCATAGTCTCCGCCATCCGTGGGTGAGACCAAGGACAGGAACAGGGACCCATTGTCCAGCACTGCCACGCCTGGCCGGCCACTCAGGGGCTCCAAGGATGGGCCCTTGCGCCATGTGACCTGCGGCTTGGGCGTCCCTGGCCAGGGGTACAGACTCCTCAGCATGGAGCACCCCAACATCTCACCCACACATCTGCACCGCTGTGTCTCTGCATGTCACCGACCTTCCGGTGGGTGGCGAAGAGGCTTCCTCGGAGCTGCAGCCTGTGCCTACCCCCAACCCACTGCCACATGTCCACACCACCCCCCACGGTCCCCATGAGGCCCACAGGCATGGGGCCACGGGCCTGTCTCCTGGATCCTTCCTTCCCAGGGAGGGCCCTGCCACCCTGGAGGAGCCGTACCCCACTCACTCCAACCTCTGCCTCCAGCGTTTTCTTTGCCCCCCACTTTCTAGCCTTGCTGTCTGCCTTCCCCCCACAAGTGCTAGGGTCTTTGCTTTGTTCCCCGCCGAGCCCCAGCTGCCAGCCCCATGCCTGGCACACAGCAGGGCTAAGTGAGGGCAGAAGCCTGCCGGGCTCTCCCCTGTGCCCTGCTCGGCCCCGTCCCCCCTTAATGAGAAGACGCAGCTCTGGCCACAGGCCCTGGACTGTCCTCTCTGACACCCTGTGTGCTGGGCTGGTTGACACCACCTCTGCCACTGGACAATGCACCACACGGCCTGGCGCTCAGTGGGTTTGCAGGATGGCTAGCCTGCTGGGCTGTGATGGGAGTCCTTGCTGTCACCCGGCTCCCGGGGCATCTATGATTAGCCCAGCTCACCAAGCGGTGCCGCCCAGCAGTCACCGCAGAGCCTGAGTGACCAGACCCTAGCAGTCCACACAGCAGGCTCCTGCCACCTTCCTCCCTCATGCACGGAGGCAGGCTTGGGCACACCCCAAAACTCGCAAGTCAGCACCCCTGTAGTTGACACCTGTGCACCATCCACCTCGCTGCCAGGCCTGGGGACTGGAATCTAATGGTGAGGACCTTTGACGGCATCCGCCCTGCATCTGCCACTGAGGGAGTGACAGCAGGGGACAGGCAGGATGCGGGGCATCAAAGGCATCCCAAGGGTCACCTCTCTGTCATCTCTTTTGCGGGGCTCTCTGCCCTGCCACCCGCAGCCTCCTGCATGTGGAGATGCATGCATGCCACACACACACACACACACACGTTCACACATGCGCCTCCTGACCCGAGATCCCTGACCCCCTGGCCCCAGGGATCAGGCCTTCAAGCTGAGGCCAGGCCTGGATGCACAGTACCCTGGAGACAGAGCCCCTGAGCTCCGGGCCAGGATCCCAGCAGTGAGGCAGTGCTGAAAAGGCCTCCTCCCCGCATCCCTTCCCAGATGCCAAGACAGACTTCTGAGTCACCAGCCAGGGGGTCCCGCCGCCTCCCCTCCTGTCCCATCCCAACTCTGCAGAGGTCACATCTGGGTCCCTAGCCTTGCCCCTTGCCCCGAGAGGTGCTATCTGCTCCCCTGACCGCCTCTCCTTGGTCCTGTCCTGTGCCCTGCAGCTGGAGGAATGGCTGAGAGCAGAGGCCGCTGTCCAGGCTCTTGCAGGCTTCTGTCACTGTCCCTTGCTACCCAGACTCCCAGATGCCACTGGGAGGGGGGCCACACAGGGCCCAGACTGCATGGCCTTGGGGAGCTGAAGCCCAAGGAGGTCCCTTGGGTAGTGGGGGCGGAGGTGCTAGGGACAGTGGGGTGTGCAGGAGTCGAGGCCATGCGGTCACCAAGGGTCCCCTGCCAAGTGCCAGGCTGGTGCTGGGCCCTCAAACCACTGTGGTCCCCTGAGACCTCCCAGCGGCCCTGCTGGAGGGACACGCATCCCCACTAGCAAAATGAGAAAACTGAGGCTCAGAACGGAGGTGTGAGCTGCTCCAAGTCTCACAGCCAGGAAGGGCGGAAGCCAGCAAGAGCAGCTGTTCAGAAGCAGCCACCCCATAACCACCGGGACCCACGGGCACTGCCCCGTACCCTCACCGCCCCCGCCCCGTCCCACGGGTCTCACCTCGGGCCAGGCAAGGGAGGCTGGCGTTCTCCCCAGCCACTCGCTCCACCAGGCTGCTGTTGTCGGCCACCCAGTGCGGAGGCTCTGAGAGGAGGACACGGCTACCCTCGCGCCCAGCCCCAGTGCAGGGACCCGGGCCCAAGTGGAGAGCGTCCCCTTGCAGCCCCAGCCTGCAGCCTCCTGAGAGCCCAGTGGGGGTGGTGGCGCTGGCTCAGACCCTACGGGGACCCATAGAACAGCCCACCACCCACAGGGCCAGACAGGGCCCCACCCCCCAGTTCCCTAGTAGTGACGGTGCTGGCACCATGGGACCAGAACTTCCAGTGTGCCGGCCACTTCGCACACATTCTCTCAGTGACCCATGCTGCTGGACCCACTTTACAGGAGAGGAAACCGGCTATGTCATCCAGTGGGCACATGGGACATCTGGCCCTGTGCTGCCCGGCCACTGCCCCAGGGGACTTTCGTGCAGGAGGCACTCAGGGCTACAGCCACGGCAAGAGGTCAAGGAGGGCAGGGGGCCCGGTCAGTCCCCAAGGGCTGAGGGAGATTCTGCGACATGGGGTGGCCCACAGCAGCAGCAGGGGCTGGGAGATCCCGCACAGGGCAAATGGCTCTGTCCCCAAGCGGAAGAGAGAGGGCACCTCTGAGATCCAGGCTGTGCTAGGCAGGCAGGAAGAGGTGCGTCCTGGGCTGTGACACTCACCCAGCACCCTGAGCTCCAGCTCCCAGGCGTCCGTCCCGGCGCTGCTGGTGGCATCGCAGCGGTACAGCCCGGCGTCGGTGGTCTGCACAGCTGCAAAGTGGACTGAACCCACGGGCCCCTCTCCAGGCAGGGCCGCCCCATCCTTTGACCAGCTCAGCCACGGCTCTGGGCTGCCCTTGGCCACACAGTTCAGATCTAGGGCCTCTCCCACCAGGGCCTTCAGGACCCGCAGGCCTGGTTGCACCTGAGGGGGAACTGGCAGGGTCCCCGGGAGCCGTGTCAGGTGGGAAACCTGGGAGGTGTCCTAGAGCCCAGGCCCCACCCCAGCTTTGTCACGAACCAGCGAGGTCAAGACGGAGGGTCCCCTAAGCCAGGCAACTCTGGCATCAGGAAAAGACATCAAGACCCCTGAGGGGACTGCTCTGCCCCTACTGAGTAGACTCTGGCTTCTACCTGAACTGGCACACCCAACACCCCGTGAGAAGCACCATCCAGGCTACATCCAGCTCAGTGTGCATTTGGGGAAACTGAGGCTCAGGTTGGCAGGACTCAGCTCAGCACAGCAAGGCGGGGAGGCAGCACACACGGAGGGGGCTCCAGACCCAGCTCTGCTCCTCACAGCCCAGGGCCTCAGCCGCCCCTGTCATGGAACCACCTCAGGATAGAACGAGAGGCACAGAGCAGCAGCCCACAGGGTGCCTGACACACCACGGCCGGAAGCACCCCAGGGACCCCGTCCCCCTCATCTCCCCTCCTGGGGCCGGCAGGAGGGCAGGGTTTCACCTTGTGCCTCTGTGTTTCCAAACCACTTCTCCATCTCACCGGGAGCCTCTTAGGGGGTGGGCAATGCCATCTCACTTTGCAGATGAGGGAACTGAGGCCCAGGAGGGTCGTAGGACTTGGCCACAGTCACCCCTCCCTCCCGCTACGCCAGCCCTGGGGGTGTTGGGTGGGAAGGGCAGCGCTCACTCAGCAGCGGCTGGAGTTACAGGAGTAGAAGGTGCCCCAGGGCCAGAAGGGGAGCCAGGGGCCAGAAAGGTCTCTCTGGGGGTCTCGGATACCCCCAGCAGGAAGGAGGCTCTGCGTACTCCAGAGGCCTCCCTGGCCGGGCAGAGACACTCTTGAGCCTCTGTCCTGGGCCCCCAAGCGCCCCACCTTAGGTCTCCGGGCCCTGTTCTTGGGGGCTCTGAGTCGCCTCTCCAGGCCCAGACTGAGAGGGAGAAAGGGGCGGGGAGGAGGACAGAGGTATGCAAAGCAGGAAGAAGGGTGCCCAGGAGAGGGGACAGGGCCTGGGCACAGTCACGGGGTAGGGCACTGAGAGAGAGAGAGAGGACAGGGCAGGGGGCTAGGCACAGGGACAGAGGGACAGGCTGTGGCACCCACAGGTCCTACCTTGCACCACAAGGACATAGCCCTGGGAGGCTGACCCGGCAGGGTTGCTGGCAGTGCACTCATAGTGGCCGTCGTCACCCACCTGGGCCGGCGCCAGGCGCAGGGACCCGGACGGAAGGAGGATGTGGCTGCAGGGACAGGGCACCTGTGAGACCCTGACCGGCCCCAACCAGGGACACGCTTCAAGACCCAACTCCAAGGGACCCGCTGCCTCTTTCAGGAAGCCTTCTGGGCCTGAGGCGGTGCCACCACCTGCCACCACTCCAGCCCCAGCCCCAGCTCTGTGTCCCTGAGACACCAAGCAGGCCAGCCCCTCCCGGCATAGCAAACAGACAGCATCGGGCTGGGGGTCCATGGGCCTGGGCCCGGGTCCTCACCCTGCACCCTTTCCAGATACATAACCGCCATAGTGTCCACTCCCCCAGCTGTACAGCGGGCACCACCAGTGCCTTCAACTGCGTCGGGCTCAGCCCCAAGGCCCTCTGCGCCCTGGTGCCAGGTCTGCCTGACCCTGAACCCAGGGACTTCATGGGTCCCCTTGTCCAGAGCGGTACCCGCCCCTCCCCCAGTCTGGCCCACCTTGCTGAAGTGCCCCTCCCCCTGCACTCAGGACCCCTCCACCAGGCTCCGGCAGCTGGACTGGACCCCAGGGGCCCTTGCAGACATGATGTCACCGGCCCACGTGTGCTAGCCCTGAGGAGCCCCTGCCCCCTTAGAATGGGGGGGGCGCAGCTGCAGCCATGACCCCGGCTGGCCCTGAAAGCAAGCAGCTGGCAAGGGGGTGGGGACCCCAAGGGGACCCCGAGGGCTGGTCCTCAGCTTGAGCTCACCACAACTTCCGGTCGAGCTCCAACCCTCCTTCCTTCCCTGCCCCGCTAGCCCCATGCTTCTTCCCTGCAAGGTGGGCAGCCCTGAGCCCTGCAAGGCAGCCGAGAGAGTCACCAGAGAGCCGGTGAGCAGCGCACGGGGCACGCGGCTGCCACCAGCAACTCACTCCGTGCAGCCTCAGACTACAGGGTCTGCCTCTGGCCCCCCACCTGCAAAGTGGGGAAACAATGCCCCTTGCGGCTTATCCCGAGCATCCAACAGGCCCCATGGATGGGTGACACCGGGAAAGATGCTCCCCCAAAAGGGGTCCCACCTGCTCTGCCAGGTGCCGGCTGTGTGAGGCTGGGAAGTGGCTTAGCCTTCCTGCACCTCCGTGGTCTCATTTTGGTAACAGAGCCAACAACGATGCCTTCCCCTCACAGGACCTCCAAGAGAGCCAAGGAACTAGTTCATAGCACAGCGCCATGCTGATGACAGTGAGTCCATAAACCCCGCACAGCATCATTTTGCGCGTGTTAGATACTTACATCAGTGGCATCACGCCTATACATGTAGGTCTAATTCATTTTCCACTGTTGTATAATATTCCCTTGTTGGATCACACCGCAGTTGATTAATTTGCTACCTCTGAAGTAGATGTTTAAACATATAGATACAAATGGCTGGGGTCACCCCAATTTGGTTTCTTCTCATCGACAGCTTTCCTTTAAGTTAAATCATGCTGTCCACACTCACCAAGCAACGCCCCAAAAGCTTGAGGCTAACACACATACTCAGTGACACTCAGGGTGCGACGAGGGTCCCAGGGTACCCTGTAGCACCTCGGCTAGAGAAAAGGGGTGATGGGGGTCGGTGGGAAGAGGTGTGGGCTGTGCGACAGATGTGCTGTGCGGCCTCAGTCAGGGCAGCCAATGTCCCTGAACCCCGGTTTCTTCATACTGGCAAAAGTAGCTCCGTTCTGGTGCCTGTGTCCCCCGGCTGCATCTGAGCCACCTGCTTTTTAACCTCCAGAACCCGGCTGGGCTGACAGCGGGAGGCCCCCCACGACCCAGCCCAAGCTCCAAAGTCATGGGGAAAAGACGAAGTGGTGGCTTTGGGCACGGCACTGGCTGGACAGGACCCGGGGGCCTCGGGGTTCCGGGCGGCTCACACCTGCTCCTTCCACTCCCTCGGCTCTCCCCGCACGGTTGGCTCAGGTTTGGGGACATCGTGAGAGGGGAGGGAAGGGAGGTGCCGGGGAGGACACTGAGGCTGCTGTGGCTGGCGGCACTGTCCATCCACGGGAGCCGCTCCGTCCTGTGTGTACAGATGGCTCCTTGCCGCCCGGAGGGGGCAGGGGGAGTTTCCTCTTTATGACATCCGTCTGGCCGATCCCTCACTGTCGGAGGAACCCGCCTGCCCTGCCAGGTCCTGTGGGGGCAGGGCTGCCAACAGGCTCCACACCTGCCCAGAGACCAGAGTAGAGGCAGCTGCGGCCCTGCACCTGTGGGCATCCACCCCCGGCCGGGGCCTGGACGGTGCCCTGCTCCAGCCACCTGCTCCTGAGCCAGGCATGTATTGCTGCCCGGCAAGGCTGGAGGCTCTGTGAGGGGTGAGCCAGGTGTGCCCAGGTCCCAGCACAGAGTAGGTACTCAAACATGTTTTCATGGCAAATTACAGCTACCCTCTCTAGGACTCAGTACCCCATGAGGGAAGCCCAGGCTCCAGCTCTTCCAGGAAGCTTTCCCAGGCAGGTGACTTCCCCTGCTCTGAGCTGCACAGAGCCTGGTCCAGCCAAGTGCTCATTCGTTCATTCATTCATTCACTACATACTTTCATTCCTCCAACAGAGAATGGCTGTCCCCTCTGCCTCCTCAGTGTTGCCAACCTCACACAGCAGCTGGCAGTGCTGTCTGGAAGCAGGGCTGGCGGCTTTCGATCAAGTGGCACTTCTGGCAGCCACCCAGCCACCTGCGAGGGCCTCATGCCATCTGTGGGGTCTGCGCCCAGGGCAGAGCACCCTGCTGTATGAACGGCCACTCCGATCCCCTCACAGTGGCCTCATCAACACCAAAGGCCCTGCAATGAAGCCACCAATGGGAAGCCACGCTGGGGAAACTGAGGAAGAGCGCCCACCACCCCCATGCACAGGGCCAACACCAGATAGGAGAGACACAGAGCATGTGCCAGCCCTGAGCCCCAGTACAGTCAACCCAGTGCTGCCCAAGTGCTGTGTGCCTGGCTGGGCGGCTCCACAGAGGACAAGGCTGAGGTCACAGAGACGAAGCTCTGCTGTCCCCTGCACTCAGCCGCAGCTGCTGCCCATCTCCAGCTAACCGGGCAGCGGCCCGTCCAGGAGAGGGGTGAGTCGAAGCCTCCCAGGGAGCAGGCCAGGAAGGGCGGCGAGAGCACGAAAACAGGAAAACCCAGAGCAGCGATGTCCAGGCTGAGACGGCCCCATTGCCTGACCGCCCCTCCCCTTTTGGGACTTGGGCTTTGGCCCTGCATGGGACCCTGGCCGGCTGCCTCCGCGAGCAGCAGCCGCAGCCAGGACCACGCACAGCTGTCCCAGCTCAGAATCCCAAACAAACACAGTTGCCTGGAAACAGCATCCCGACCCAGCAGCGGCTGCTCCCTGGCCACCACTGCCTGACAACCTCAGACGGGGAGACTGAGCCGGGGCTGGGGCAGAGCCTGCTCTGGGTCACTGAGCGAGTGGAGGTGGGGAGGGGGCCCCAGGCCTTTCTGTCCCCAACTCTCTCCCTGCACCGTCCCGGCACATGGCATTGCTCAGTGGACGCTGTCGGCTGTGATTTTCACTTTCCGACATGGACACTTTCAGAAACTGTTCTCACAGGTTGAGATGGCCCAGTGGCTGTTCCAACCCTTAGATTTGGCCATCTGCGTTCGGGGCGATCCCCAAGGAAATGACTCCACAGATAAAGAGGTGCTTTTATGTGAAGACGTTCCCACTTAGAGCTGCCGAAAACTGGCAAGGAGGCGTGAGCCCCAAACACAGCAGCAGCCTAGCAACCGGCAAGTGGGGCGAGCGCTGCTCTGCCCTGGGACGAAGAAAAGCAAGGCCCATGAGGGCAGGAAGAGGAAAAGGAGCTGGGCAGGAGGAGGACGTGACATGTGCTTAATTCTGCGACAGCATCTGATGCACATGGCCACTCGGGAGGGACAGGGACACAAGTCTGAGTGTGTTCAGGTCTGCGTGTGCCTGCGTGTGCTCTGTGTGCCCGCCAGGCCCCGCCCTGGGAGTGGGACATCCGGTTCCAGCCTTCCAAGCCCCTGTTTCCGTTTCTTCTCTGGAGGCCTGGGCAGACGCCACTCCCCCCACCAGCCTCCAGGGTGGCTGGCAGACCAGCCCAGCCACCCCCAGCCAAAGACCTCGGGGGTTCAGCACATCCTGGCTCTCGATGCTGTCCACAGCCAGAGTTACCAAGGAGCCTCAGCAATGCCCAGGCCGGGGCCAGCATGGGGTGGGGAAGATGCCCAAGGCAGAGCGGGGCCATCGCAGGGCTGAGTCCTGAGTCAGCTCGCCAAAGTGGAAGGAGCACAAGGCCCAGCCCAGGGGGACGAGGAGGAATGAGGGGCACCGCCGAGATGGCCCCTCTCAGAGGGAAAAGCCAGCCGGTCCTGAGGCAGGTGGACAGGTACGGCTCCCAGAAGAGAGTTCTCAGGCTTCCAGATGGTGGCATGGGGGGGTAGGGGAGGGGAGGGGTGGAAGAGGGAGGGGGAGGAATGAGCAGGAGGCAGCAGGCAGCAGCAGGTCACCCCCACCCACCGCCTGGCATGTGTCTGCCACAAGGATCTGAAATCTCTGTTTTATGACCGAATCACTATGGGGCTGGAAGGAGCTGTGTCTCCTGCGTGCAGCTTTGGGCTGCAGGGACAAAGAATCAAGAACACACAGGCGGCCGTGGAAGTGAAAAGCAACCGAAGTGAGGCTGCTTGCAATCGCCCGAGGTGGATACAATCCCCATGTCCACACACCGGTGAATGGATAGATGGTCCGGCCTCAAGGTGGAATAGTATTCAGCCATGAAGAGGAGGGACACCCTGACCCATGTGGCCATAGCGCTGAACTCTGAGGACATTACGCAAGGTAAAAGAAGCCAGATACAAAAGACCACACAGGATTCCATTTATGTGCAGTGTCCAGAATCCAAGCAAACCAAGGACACAGATTACAGATTAGTGGCTGCCAGGGGCGGCGGGGCCCGGGGGGCTATCAAAGGGTATGGAGTTTTTTTTGGGGGGGTGACAAAAATGTTCTAAAATTTATTGTGGCAACAGTTGCACAACAGCGAATGCTCTAAAATCACTGAATTTTACATGTGAAATAAGTGACTCATATGTGGATTTTGTCTCAGTAAAGTGATCCTATAAACAAGGGGCTGAGGGCTGCAACGCAGCTCAGTGGCGAGCACTTGCCTGGAAGGTGTGAGGCCCCAGGTTCCATCCCCTGCACCACAAAAAAAGAAAAACAGAGAAACATCCCCCAAAAGTGGATAAGAATGAGTCAAGATGACAGACATGGTAAGATGGTATTCTTTCAAAGCCGCTGATGACAAATTTGTATGCAGATAGCAGTGGTAGGGATGGAACATCAAAGGACCGAGTATTTCAACGCTCAGGACGGACGATGCTAAGCCTGCGCACCCATCACCCTTTTCACAGGACAGGACCAGGCGGGTCCACACCTGGGTCTCACGCGCTCTAGAGCCCATGATCTGGACCTCAGCCCCACATAGGAGCGCCTCCTTTTTTTGGTCAGCTCAAGGGGCATCAGAAACCTCGAGAGAAGTGGCGCAAGCCAGTGGGGAGAAGGACGGAGAGGGTTCAAGAGAGGGAACAGGGTGAAACTTGGCCATTGCAAAAGCGGCTCTTGCAAATTTACAGCTCCCTGATGATCTGTGAACACATGGGGCACAGAGGGGCGAACAGATGGACATGTGGTTCAGTAACGAGCCATAAATAAACAAGCACCCGCTGGCTGCCACCCAGCCAGGCGCGGGGAGCAGACTTTCCGGGACAGCTGCAGGCTCCCCGACTTCCCCACATCCCAAGCCCGCCCTGTGGAGGAGCAGCGATCCCACAGGGCCAGGGGGCACCCCCGATTCGGCCCGGGGTTGGCTCCCTGAGCCACATTTAGGGGTGCTTGGCTGCGAGCTTAGAAGAGCTTAACAAACAGATGTTCTGGGATGCAGATGCACGTGGGTGGGAGGGGGTGCAGGGCCCGCTGTCGGGGACCTCCTCAGTCTCAAGGACCTTGCCAGGACTGATGTCACCATCCTGAGCTGCACCTCCACACCCACCCACTACCCCCAACCAGGTCAAGGGCTCAAAGAGTTTCTAAAAGCGTGAACTGGCTGGACCCTGCACGCCCCACGGTCTGGCCTGAGCGTGCAGCTTGGCTCCCCACTGGATACAGGCTGAGCCCGAAAGCTGGGGGCCCAGCCACCTGGTCTACAGGGCAGGTGTGCGGGGCACATGTGTCACGGTCAGGACGCAACCCCAATCCCAGCTTTGCCATTGCTTAGCCAAGCACCACCGAGCACAGACCCTGCCTGAGCGACCTGCAGTGTCCCAGTGGAGCCCAGGGAGCAGGGTAGCTGGGGACAAAAGGAGACGCGGCACTCGCACCCGGAGGTCGTGTTGGACACGTTGATTTGGGTTATTTCAGGGTATGTCTCACCTGGGCTGCCACACACCCTCTGGGGTCCCCGCAGAGGCTTGGGGCGCCAGGGTAAAAGCCTTATGTGCTGAAGCCCGTGAGCCTTGTGGGGTGGCCACAAGGTCCCACACCTCTGCTGGGTCACCATCCAGGCCCAAGCCCTGCAAACCTGCCCCTACCTGAGGCCCTGGGTTTGGGGTACCTGTTGGTGCTGGGCAGCAGAGGGTGGGTGTCCTTCGTCCAGGTGACCAGGGGTGGTGGAGAGCCCTGGGCCTCACAGTCCAGGGTCACCTCTTCGCCAGTCTTGGCCGTGACCCTGAGAGGGGAGTCTGCATGCTGTGACCCATTCACCCAGATCCTGGGCTTGGCTGTTGTGGAAACAGACAAGGCTGTGAGCAGGGCAGGGGGTAGCGGGACCATCCCCAGAAGGACAGATGGCCCTTGCCCCCTTCGCCTTGGGGTTGCCCCGGAAGTGGGCTGGCTCTGCTGCAGGAAGAGCCTGCGGTTTAGATCCTGCTCAGTTCTGACAGCTCCGCTCAGCCTCCCCTACCCTCCCTCGGGAAGCTCCCCTCCCTTTGCCAGCCTGGTCTGCTCCCTCTGACCCTACCCCATGTCTGGGCCTCGTCTTTTCTGCTGTCCCCACCCTGGGGACAGCTCCTGTCCTCCTCTCCCTTCTCCTTCTCCCTCCCATTTATTCCAGGATAGCAGCCACCACAGGCTGCTCAAACCCTCCCCCGGACGCTCACACCATGTGTGGGGGTTTGAGACAACCTGCTGTCACCTTGGTGACAAAGGCTGAGACCCTCCCTCCTCCACCTCCCCAAGGAAGGGGCACAGAGCACACTGAGCAAGAACAGAACAAGCATGCAGCAGGGCCACCGGAGCCTGCCTGAATATCGCCACTGCAGAGAGGCGGCCTCACCTCTGAGAAGTGTTTTGCAATATAAAATACTGGCTCTAAAACCATATGCTAGGAAAGGGCTGGCTTGGATACCTATCATCCTGTCCTCCCAGACCTGGTCCCTGAAGTCCCAGGCCCCACCCTGTCCTCACACTGGGACCAAACAGACCAACATGCAGTTAATTATTTGACCTCAGCTGTGATGGGCACTACAAAGGGGACATTCGGTGTTCCGTGCAAGGTGACTTCACCCAGCCTGGGGTGACAGATGGGAGAGCACCCCATGAGGCGGAGGAAGGGCCATGAAACAGAAGCTCAGCATGTGCAAAGGCCCTGAGGCCCAATGATCACTCAAGAAATGGGAAGGCGGCCAGGGGGTCTGGGGCAGAGAGAGGCGGGGGAGTGGCAGGTGTGGGTGCTGGTTACTGTGCCACCCCTGTGGCCACAGAGGGCTGGGCCATGTCCATCTCAGAGCCCCCTCCCATCCCGGCCTCGCTGTCACTCACTGTTGACTGAAAGTCGCATCTCCTGGCTGGAGAAGCCGACGGCATTGGTGGCCGTGCACACGTAGGCCCCTGTGTCCCGGGGGGATGGCCAGGTGATGACCAGGGTGCCATCCTTGCTCACATTGTAGTGGGGACCCCTGGAGGTCAGGGCTTTGGTTTCCTAGGATAGAGCCACAGGTGACGTCAGCAAGCCACACCCTCCTCCCTGTCCTGGGCTGACAGTTTACCCTGGAGGCTAGAGGCTCCACCCACCTTGGTCCAGGTGATGGTCGGGGTGGGAATTCCTGAGGCGGCACAGGGCAGAGAGGCTGGAACCCCTTCATTGGTGACGTGGTGCGTGGTGATGGGATGGATTCTAGGCGGCACTTTTGTAAACAAACCAATCTCATAAGCCAGAGCACAAGGCAGCGTGAATCCCAGCAGCCAGGAGGCAGAAATAACCCACGTGTCCAACAGTGATGACAGATAAGAGAAATGCGGGGGGTGCATGGAGTGGAATATTAGCCCTAAAAGGGAGTGCAATTGACTCCAACTCGATGATGGCGTGGAGAAGGCAAAACTGCAGATGGTAGAAAGATCAGAGGGTGCCAGGGCTCAGGAGAGGGTGGGAAGAGCAAGGAGGGGACCAAAGGGGTTTCAGGGCATGAAGCTACTCGGTCTGATGCCGTAACAGTGGGTACACAGCATCACACGTCTGTACAACACCCCGTGTGATGCTGGGACTTTGGGGAAGATGCGTCTGTGAAGTCCTGTCCATTGTAACAATGGGGGGGGCATCAGTAAGAAGGGAGGCTGTGTGTGTAATAGGTAGAGGTCTATGGGAAATCTTTGTGTCTTCCGCTCATTTTGCTGTAAAACTGCTCTTTAAAAAAAATCCAGGGCCAGTGAGATAGCTCAGCAGCATAAGCACCTGCCCGGCAAGCGTAAGGTCCTGAGTTCGACTCCCAGAACCCACATAAAGGAAAAATAAAGGGCCGGTGATATCGCTCAGTGGCACAAGCACTTGCTGGCAAGTGTGAGGTCCTGAGGTTGACTCCCGGTATCCACATAAAAAAAAAAAACTCCAGGTATGGTGGGGCACACCTGTAATCCCAGCAAATGTGGGAGGCTGAGGCAGGAGGATCGCAAATTCAGGCCCAGCCTCGGTGGTTTAGAGACTTGGCAAGACCCTGTCTCAAAATAAAAAATAAAAAAGGGCTGAGATGTAGCTCAGTGGGAAGGCCCTGGTTTCAACCTCCAAGACAGACAGACAGACAGACAGACAGACAGACAGAAAGAAAGAAAGAAAGAAAGAAAGAAAGAAAGAAAGAAAGAAAGAGAAAATCAGGTCCATGCTGCATCGGGGAGGAACCTGGGAGATGTGTTAAGTGAAGTAAGCCGGACACAGAGGATAAACAGCCTGATCCCACTGACAGGCAGCACCTGGGACAGACAAAACCAGGGACAAATGGAGGACAGAGGTCTCCAGGGGAGTAAATTGGGAGTGAGCAGCCGTGGGGACAGAGCCTCAAATTCAGAAGGTGAAAGGGTCCAAGAGAAAGACATGGGAGGCTGCATGGCAGCGTGGATGTGTTCCACGCTGACACACTGGACACTTAAAAATGGCTACAGTGGTAAATGTCCAGTTGTGCATATCCTAAAGCTTTTAAAATTCAACAGGAAAATAAAAATGCCTTCATCTCCACAGCCGCCATGGTCTAACCATTATTAAACCCTCCCCCAGGATGGGCATGGTGGTGCACCCCTGTCATCCCAGCACTCGGGAGGCTGAGGCAGGAGGATCGTCATGAGTTCCAGGCCGACCTGAGCTCCATAGTGATCCCAGCAGTGAGGGTTCTTTGCTCCGGGACTGTGGATAAACCACTTAGCGCTTCAGTGCCCACACTCTCTGGTTAGCAAAGAACCTGCCTTTGGGGGCACACAGGTGAGAAGTGGCAGGAAACAGCATTCACAGCTCAAAGCGAACCATTCTGGGGCCATCTAGATTTGCAAGCTTGCAAATGAGGGGCTCCAGTGGGAGGGGGCAGGGCAGCTAAGGGCAGCAGGTACTTGTGCATGGGAATGACCCCAGCCAAGAGCAACCTCACTCGTTCACGCCAGCCCCCAGGTGTCCCTGCTGGCACAGTGGGACTTGGGGTGAAAGTTAAGTGAAAACATCACAGCTTGGCATGTGCTATGTGCTCAACTGGGACTGAGATTACGAACCGGAATTACGGGGAGCTGGGATACCTGGGTTCTCCTTCAACCCAGCCCTCTCTTTTTTGTGGTGCCAGGGGTTGAACCCAGGGCCTTCACACCCAGCCCTATCCTCAGCCCTTTTCATTTTTTATTTTGAAACAGGGTCTCACTAAGCCACTAGGAAATTGCAACCCTCCTGCCTCAGCCTCCTAGAATACTGGGATTACAGGCACACACCACCATGCCTGGCTCAACCCAACCCCTTGTGAGTTTTGGTTTTCTCTATAAACCAAAGAATTATGTGTTCATCCAGCCATCTCTCCAGGGTTTAACGACACAAACAAAAAGAAAAAAATGTTGATATATTTGGTAAACTACAAAAGCAGCCATAATGCATTGTCAAGGAAACACGTAGGCAGCAAGACAAGGACAAAAGGCGATCATGGGTTGGGTTTTAAATATTGTACTTGCAAAGAATTTATAGTGAGGGAGATAGAGATTTTACATATAATTTATATGAAGAATATAGAAAGAATTTGAACCAAAGAATACATAATGTTCTCTGTACAGCATGTATGTGCATGTGTACTGTGCTACATACAACACGTACACATGTATTGCACATACACACTGTATACAGTCAGCCCGCAATTTCTGCACGGATTCAACCAAAGTAGGATGGAAAAGTTTGAGGAAAAAAGGAGCCCAAAATGGACACTCCTTTTTCTTATCATTATTCCCAGAGTCATACAGTACCATATTTATACAATATTTATATTGTGTTAGGTATAATACACATTCCTCATTTAACGGCCTACCTATGGGTCTGGACTTACAACCCATTTTTTTAATACAGTTCTGCACAGCTTCTTTCTAGAGCCTCCGTGTCTTTCTTTGCACAGAACACCTTGTTTATGCAGCGCTGTAATTTTCACTGATTGTACTGTGACAGTCCCGCAGCTCTGTGTTGTTATACATTACAATTCTGTATGTAGGAGTTACGCAAATGAAAGAAAGCAGTCAGCAAGTCGGAGTTTCCTTTGACCGTTTCTTTGTTCTGAATATCGTAATGTACACGCTATCTACAATTCCTCACTTAGCGACCAACTCATTTAACGACTTGTCACAGGACAGAACATGGTCCTTAGGCGAGGGGCGCCCGCATAAGGAACTGGAGGTGGTTTAAATTGCGCGGGGTGGTTGAAAGGTCAACGCAGACACCACGCCATTCTACATACGGGCACTCACGGTCTTGATTCCCAGGGGTGTCCTGGGTCCAAACTTCCGTGGGTATTGAGGGATGACTGTGTGTAGCCTGCATGTGTACAAAGTACAGAAAGATGCACACCAGAGTGTAAAATCTGATTACTCTTGGTACTGCTATTATAGGAATATTTTAACGTGTCTCCTCCATTTCCCCTCAGGGGATATGTACTATCAGTGCAATTTCTTTAAACAAAAGTGTCCAACTCCAGGTGGCCTCCAGCACATCTCCCCGCCACCCTGGGGCCCCCAAGACTTACCCTGGACAATCAGCTCCACATCTCGGTGCTGGGAGCCAGCCGCATTGGTGACCACGCAGCTGTAGGTCCCCGCGTCCTCCTGCAGAGCCTGGTCGAAGTGGAGGCTGCCGTCGGCCCGGATAGAGCCCCGGCTGCCTGCTGGGAGCTGGGGACGGGGGAAAGCAGAGGAGTGAACAGCGCAGCTAAGCACAGCCGCCTCCCTCGGGGATGTCCACTTCCTGTCCATCTCCTGTCCACCTCCTGGAGCTTTTGATGAATATGGGTGCCCCTTCCTAGCCTCAAGGGTACAGGGACCCTAATGGTGCAGAAGTCTAATGAATATGAATCAGAAAGGCAACCAGTGTGTCCAGCCCTGTGCTGGGGTTGCGGACAGATCCTAGACCATAGACATCACATCTCCACCTTGAACCATCAGAGCAAGGTGACAGAGGCAGCAGGTCTGGGTCACTCTCCCCCAGGGGCCCAGCAGCCCTGAGCACAGGCAGGGCATGGAGGGGTAGCAAATGCCATCCGCACATTGTCAGAGAAGTTTCTGACTGGAGCGCAAAGAGAGGGAGGGAGAAGGGGACATTCCAAAGCCAGGGAGCTGCAGAGCAGAGGCAGAGGCGTGGAGGTGGTGACCATCTCCTCTCTGACCTTGGGTGTCACTGCCCAGAGCACCCAGAGAAGTCCAGCACTCACAGGGCGGCTGGCCCTGAGCCAGCGCCTCTCCGGGAGAGGCCTCCCGGCCAGGATGACACACGGCAAGGACACAGGCTGGCCCTCCAGGATGCGCACGGTGGAGGCACTGCCGGCTATCTGCGGGGGTGCTGCGGGGAGAGTAGACAGTGTCAGAGCCGTAGGTCCCCTGTGATCCATCCTCCGGGGGACGAAGGTGCCACTGCCCGCCCCAGGGAACTGGTCAGGGCGGAGGATTGTAGAAGCTCGAAGTCCCCCAGGACCCTGCCCAGGAAGCAGGGACACCGAGGCATTGTGACCAAAAGAGGGCCAGGGGGGTGGGCACCTGCCTCCCCGCCTCCCACACGCTCAGATGCCCCAGCCAACCGTGTCCGGTGACGCTGAGCAGGGTCTCGGCCTGGGCCTTCCCAAAGACATTCCGAGCTTCACAGACGTAGGCGGCCTGGTCCTCCAGGGTCGCACCTGAGGGCCGCAAGGAGCCATGATCCCATGAAAACGGCTTCCACAAATGCAGCACTTAGCATGCGCCAGGAAGCACGTAAAGCCCTGAGTGTGTCACCCACTCGGCCCCTGGAAGTGGGCCTGGTCTCGGGTCGGTTTTATCGTTAAAACCAGAGTCCCACAGCCCAAGCAGGAACCAGCACCAGCCTGCCCCACCCCATCTCTTACTTTCAATGAACAGCACTCCCGAGTCGCGCTGCCCAGGCCCGCTGCCCCGCCGGAGCCCCAGGGGCTGGCCATCTCTGCGACGCCAAGTGACCAGCGGGGGCGGGCGGCCGGTGGCCCGGCAGGCGAGGAAGGCGCTCCTGCCCAGCTCCACGGTGATGTCCCGGGGCAGCTCCGTCAGCCGGGGGGCATCTGCAGGAGATGGGGAGTCCACAAAGAATCCCCAGGGGCTGGGACCCCAGGGTCTGCACCTCCTCCCCTATCTTCGCCAAGGGCACCCTTCTTCCAGCCCCAACCCCATGAACTGGGGCCCTGTGGCCCCCCTGAGCTTAGCGGAGCCCACTCGACAGACCCAGGCTGGGTGGGTTGGTGGCTGCCCACACACACTGCACCCCTGTGTGGGGTCTCAGGGGCCTTGCTCTACCCAACCACGCCATGTCTCATGCCAGCTTTCTCTGAGCTTTTTGGTATGAGCATGAAAAATGCCAAAAGTAAAACCTGCTCGTTAGAAAGAAGGTGGCTTTATCCGTTATGGTCCATAGGGGGCACACAAGAGTGAAAGGGGCCACGTGAGTAACCTCACAGGACAACAGGCCTACCCAGGGGCTGTCCCTACCTCCTGAGCCACAAAAGCCGTAAAAGACTCAAATGACACACGCAAAGTACAGCTCTCCCTAATTCTCACTCCACACACCCGCAAACCCACACCTTCCTCTGGGGTAACACTGCTTGATCGTTTGCCATTTTTCTTCCAAGCATTGTCTTTTATCATCAGAAAAGGAAAAAGAGGCTCAAGTTCTTTCCCCAAACAGAAACTGGAGAGCCCTCTGTACTTTCAAAGGCCAGCAGCTGGTCCAGCCCCAGACGGTGCCTACTCACCCCAAAACCCCAGCCACGTCCTGCTCCCTGTCCCCAGCCCCACGGACTTCTGAGGTCCCCAGCCCCTTGTTAACCTACAGAGCCCAGCACCAAAGAGAAGCTGCCACCTCTCTGTTTTTCTGCAGAAATCTCCACCATTTATCCAAACCGTGACATCAAATTTTCCTCCAGGCCTCCAGGATGAGGGAAGTTCCAAGGAGATATAAACACAACTTGGGACATTTCCGCAAGGAGGAGGACACTGCTCCCGGCCACCCTGAGCCACCACCCTTTCTCCCTGGGGCCTGGCAACTGCGAGGCTCTGAGGTCAGAAAGCCTCTGCTCGGCCCTGTCCCAGATGGAGTCCCCGTTCCTGCAGAGTCCTGGCCCCGCGGGCACAGCTTTACCACCTGTCACCCCACCAGGGGGAGAGCTGAGACTCCCTGGGGAGCTTGCCTGGTCCCAGCAGAGACCAGAACCATCAGTCCTCCGTGCCCAAACAGCCACTTCACCTCCTGACTCCGGATGTTCCAAACCCATTCTCCCTGCCCCCTTGCGGGCCGGACCTGCCCACCTGAGCAATGCCAGGGCCTGTGACAGCAGCAAGCGCTAGGGAGAGAGAGTGGCCCCAGGCGTCCCTCCTAAGCTGCGGGCCTGGAGACCGTGCTCTTCAAGGTGGGGACGGGTATTATGAGCCATTTCCCAAGTGAGGAAGCTGGGGTCAGAGAGACTGAGGACCCCGCAGATCTGATTGGTGCCAAAGCCGTGGCTGGCACCCCCACCCCCACCCCTAGGACTCCACCCACCCCCAGGTCCCCTGCTCCATCCCCCTTACACAAAAGGGAGACTGAGGCTGGACTCTGAGGCCTCTGCAGGCCTCAGGCTCCTCTGCCTTCAGGTTCCCGCCCCCACCCACACTGATGACACTTAGTGACCCTCAGTGGTGACCCAGGCGGGGACCAAGATCTGGTTCCGGGCCGTTCCTTTTTCTCCAGAATGGCCCTTCCTGCCTTGGCGCTGGGCAGGTCATGGGACACTTGAGCAGCCCTCAGGGCCCCTGGAGAGGATCGCTTGTCAGGAGGGCTCCCCGTGGGGCCCTGGAGCACCTCGGACAGGGAAGACCACTGACGCCTGCCAGCCACCGGCCTGTGGGAGGCGATAGGACAGGAGAGTCCAGCCCCAAAGAGGGATGTCCCATCCTCCTGTTGGGTCCCTGGGCAGCCTCTCCCACCTCTCATGTGCACGCCCTGAGCCTCAGCTACACGCCAGCACCCATGGCCTCCAAGCCCAGCCTCTCGCTGAGTCCTGACACATGCATCCGTCTGCCCTGGTCACCCCGTGTCCCCCAACCTTCTCCACAGTGCAGCCCCACCAAGTGCGGTCCCAACACTGGCCTCCTGTCACCCCTGGGGGTGTCCCTGTCTGCATCCCCTTCGCTTTCCATTTAGCTGTGCTGTAGCAGCGGTGCCCTGCCCCCGCCTCTGACCGCACTGCAGCTGTACAGTGACTTCCGGAGTCAGTCCACTGCCCTGTGGGGCCCGGCCCTGTGTGCCATCAAAGGGGGGCTCTGAGGGAGCCAGGGCCAGCGAGGCCGTACCAGCCAGGCTGGGTTAAGTATGCTTATCAGGGGCCCAGAGAGCTCGCCTCCTCCCTCTGCACCAGAAAGGAAAGGTAACGGGCCACAGGGAGGGGCTGCAGGCCAGCGAGGTGCCCTGAGAACCCAGCCTCCTGCGCCCCGGCTTCCAGCCTGCGGTGGGGGGGTGGTCCAGGGGAGCACATGTCTGCGGGGTAAGCTCCCGGCCACAGCACTGGCTGAGAGGCCATCGCGCTCCCTTGGGGACAGCAGGGTAAAGGCATGGCTGCCAGCTGCCTCCGCCACCAGCCTGGGGACACAGGGACCTGGCCAGTGACAGGCAAGGCTGTGCCCCTAGACCTGGCAGAATTGATGGGAAGGGAGGGAGGGAGGAAGGGAGGGAGGGAGGAAGGGAGGAAGGAAGGAAAGGAGGGAGGGAGGGAAGGGGACGGATGGAGGGGAGAGGGAGGGAAGGAGGAAGGGAGGGAGGGAGGAGAGAGGGAGGGCTCCCCCCGGCAGGTGGGTGGAGGGTGTGGCAAAGGCGGCCTCTCCCTGCTTAGAGCCTTCAGGGCGAGGGTGAGGGCCCAGGGCCCAGCTGGCCGCCCCCTTCCCACCCCTGCCTGGGGTTTCTGGAGGGAAAAGCCCCTGTGGATGCTGAGGCCATGGTGAAGTGACCTCAGCCATCTGGTGGCCCCCAGAGCAGGGACACTGCCTGGCATCCGGAGGCCTGGGCAGCACCCCTTCCCCATGCTGCCTGTGCCCCAATGAGCACCCGTGGGTGAAGCCCTCCACACCCCAGGCCACAGGCTCCCCTTCCAGGAAGAGGTAACTGTTTTCCCCTGGCTCCAATGCCTGAAGTTCCTGGGCTCCTCTTCTTTGCCCGGTGCCCCCGCAGCCCTCGTTGGGCTAGGAGGAAGGAGGGAGCATCAGGTCGCGGCCTGTGCAGGACAGAGTGGATGCAGGGAGCCCAGTTTCAGGCCCTGCATTTAGGGACTCCGGGGTCAAGGTGGGGTGGAGCCGGAGCCCCACACAACGGCTGAGGAGTCACAATGGTTTCTTCCACCCTGAGGTGACTTCCATGTGCCTGTCCCCCAACAGTGGAACGTTAAAAATTATATTTTACAACCTCATTGCTCCAAAAACACATCTATCCTTTTTTTTTTTTTTTTTTTTTTCTTTCTTTTGGAGACAGGTTCTCACTATTAGTTCAGGCTGGCCTCAAATCCACAGCGATCCTCCTGCCTCAGCCTCCCAAGTGCTGGGATCACAGGTGCGCACCACCACGCCCGGTTCAGAGGAGCTTTAGCGTCACAAAAGCTCCCAGCCCTTTGCACCCCTGCTCATCTGCCCAGCAGCTCCTGGGCTGGGGCCAAGAAGCAGGGACAGATGAGAGGACAGAGGAAGAGAGAGAAATCTGGTGACACAGGGGACTTAGCTCAGGGCCCTGAGCCCGGGGAGGCGGTGCCTGCCACAGAGCTGTTCACCCTCCCCGGGGAGTCATCCACAGCCCACCTGGCGGGCACAGGATGCAGAGCGGGGGAGGCACCAAGGCACAGGGACCCGCGCTCTAGGCGCGCCCCGAGTGAAGCTCGTGGTCCCCTGGCTGGGTTCCAACCCAAGCACCGCACAGGAAAATAAGAAAACACCAAGCGCTCTGCAGGTGGCCCCGCAAACTCCACGGAAGAGGCGAAGGTGTCTTTCTTCCCGGGCCCCAAATGCCACCAGGAAACCTTGTTCCCAGCCCAACGGCAGGAAGTGGGCACAGTGCCCACCTGGTCCCAGCCTCTGCCAGCTTGACCAGGAAGCCTGGATCGCAGCTGCTTCCCAGACGGGCAGGAAATTTGATTTCCCACCGCCCCCGCCAGGCTGGCTCCCCAGGCTCACAGCTGCCGGGCACCCCGCGCTCCACCCCGCCTCCGCCCCAGGCCCGACGCCTCTTCACTGGATCCCAGGACGGCTCCAGGGCCAACGGCGGGCAGATGCAGGCGGGGCGTCACCGACCCCTGGGACAAAGGTCCCCTAAAAAGATGTGGAGAGAGGGTGGGGCCAGAGCAATGCCAGCACAGCCTCCCCGCAGCCCTGGGCCACCCAGAGCCTTGGCCAGTACCAGTGACAGTGGCTTCGCCAAGCCCACCGTGTGGCACATGTCTAGAAACTTCCACCAACGAGCTCAGTGCACAGGGAAGAAAAGACATCCAAGCTCACCCCGTGTTGTCCCGTGTTTTTATTACTGTCCTCATCAGCTGCTAAACCATGGCTCTCCACACCCGCCCCCTGGGAAAACCCCAAGCACATCGCCCTCCTCCTTAAAACCGCTCACCGCCGTCCTAGACAGAGCGCGGACTCCCAGGCGGCTCCCCGCGCCAGGAGTGAGCCACGACGGGTGGCTGCTGTCTGGCTCTCACTCCTGCCCCGTTTCTGTCACCTGGGGAAGCGTTGCACAACTGTTCCCTTTGCCTGGACACTGTCCCATCTCTCCACCTGACTTCTGGTTTCATCTTAGACAGATATCCCCCTCCTCCAGGAAGCCCTCTCGGCCTCCAGCGTTGGGTTGTCAAGGGGTCCCTAAATGTGCAACAGGGTGCCTGGTGACCTTGTATTGGAGGAATGAGCAATGGGACAAGCAAATGAAGATGAAGGGTACCCCAAGCCCAGGGGAACCCAACTTTGAGATGACTGCATCTCCCCTAACCCTGCCCGGTCTGGCCTAGAAGAACACATTTCCGATTCTCTACACTTCCCCGGGCTTCCTGCACCTGTCTCTCCTGCCATGGCTGATTCTGGCCAGCTCAGGGTGCCAAGGAGCTGTGCCCAGGCTGCCGAGCAAGTCCAGTGCCCGGAGCCCAAGCCCGGGCCAAGGGCAGAGGAATCCAGATGCCCTTGGCAGGAAGGGCTCATCGCTGTCTGCTGACCAAGCCACCACTCTGGCCCACCTTGCGCTGAGCACAATGTCCTCAGCTTCAGGGACGTCATAGCAGCCCAGGGAGGGAAGACAGTCAGCCCCACTTTGCAGATGGGGAAACTGAGGCTCGGATTTGGCCAGAGCACATACGTGGCAAGCAACAAAAATAAAAAGTCACGGCCAGGGACAGAAGCCTCCTCCTGCCACAAAGTCACATGGGTGACTTCGGAGTGGACAGCCTGGTCCAGAAGATAACAGCGTCAGCCACCATCGTCATTTGCAGTCTTGGGACAACTCTGACCCATAAAAATCCCAGCCACGCCCGCCCAGATTCTGACCCTGGATACTGAGATAACAAATGCTTACTGTGCAAGCCACCAAGTTGGGGGACAGTCTGCTACCCCGGGAGAAACGCCATGGGATCTCCCTCCCGACACCCCTCGCCCCACGTGCTCTGGATCCACATGACGCCTGCCCCCCAGTGGCAGCAGCCAGGGCAGGAGCGGGGGACAAGAGGACAAGAGGACACTCACGTCCAACCTCCAGCTGCACGTCCGCAGAGGCGGTGCCCAGCTCGTTGACAGCCCGGCACGTGTAGACGCCAGCATCCCTCTCCTGAGCTGAGGGGATCCGCAGCATCCCGGAGCTGGAGCCCTCAGGGGCCAGGATCATTTCCAGATCCCCTGCGGCAGGGAGGGAAAGCATCAGCAGGGGCCATGGTTGTCATGGAGACCAGGGTCTTGGGCTGCTTAGGCCCTGGGGTCCTGCATCCCCACAGGCTGGTTGGGGCTGGGCAGAGGCAGTTTTGCCCCGAAGTTGGGACCCTTGGGGTCTTCCCTGAACCACTGTGCCCACCAGGGCTGGGGCTTAGCACCCCCACATGACAGGCTCAGCACTGAGCACCCCATGCCCAGGCCTCCCGCTGGGCCCCAGCCCTCAGCTGGATCTGCTCCCTGAGGTCACCACCGCACCCCGACATCGATTCTCCTCGCCCCCTCTGGCCTCCCCTGACTCTGCTGTCCTCTTTGAAATTGAGTATACTTTTTTTTCACTCTGATAAAGTCCAGGTAACTTGAAACTCACCATCCTAACCATTTGTATGGGTAGAGTTCAGGGATGTCCAGCAGTTCACATGGTCACAAGACCCTCTCCGTCCTGTCCCTCCCCCACCTCTCCCTTTCCGGCTCTAGAGCTGCCTGCTGCAGGACCTCTGGGGAATGGAACCCTCCAGTTTGCTTTTGGGGGCCTGGTTTATGTCACCCAGCGCGGTGTCTCAAGGTTGTAACGTGTGTCAGAAGTGCATTCCTTTGAGGGGTAGGTACAGGAGCTTGAACCCAGAGCCTTCACATTGAGCTACATCCCCAGCCCTTTTCTGTTTTTTAAATTTTGAGACAGAGTCTCACTAAGTTGCTAAATTGCCTAGGCTGGGTTTGAACCTTCCTACCTCAGCCTCCCAGACTGCTAGCTAGGATAAGGGGGCAAGAATTTTATTCCTTCTCAAGGTTGAAGAATATTCCATCATAACATCCCCTTTTAAAAAGGGGCTTCAGGGCAACTTGAGAAAATACTCATAAGTGAAATAAACCGGATGCACATGTGTAAGCATCGTGTTATCTCCCTAGTATGAGAAACTGAAAGAGTAAATAAGATCCAAAATGTACAATAGATATGGTGAATCAAAAAGAAACTGGTCAAAAGGAAAGAGAGACTGGGATGGGGGAATGGGGAAAAGAAAGAAGGGAAAAGAAAAAAATTGTATTTATATGTAAAATGGTTAAGATAGATACACTACTAATTTTACTTAGTTCATTGAAGAGTAAGGTTTGTGCCAGTAATGTTTGGACAATTGAATGCTGATATCTTGTACCCTGAATAACTAACTTAAAGATAACAATATGTAATGTATTAACCATTGTTATCCTCCTATTATGTTGTTTTGAAATTTTGTTCTTTTTTGATTTGTTTTGTTTTGTTTTTTCTTCTCTTTAAAATAAAAATAAATAAATAAATAAATAAATAAATAAATAAATAAATAAAATAAAAAGAGCCTCCAGGAGCCAGGTGTGGTGGTGCATGCCGTAATTCCAGCACTCTGGGAGGCTGAGGCAGGACAATGGCGAGTCTAAGCCCAGCCTGGGCAACTTACAACTTAGCCCTTATCTCAAAATATAAAAAAGGTGCTAGGGATGTCGTTCCATGTGAAGGCCCTGGGTTCAATCCTCAGTGCCATAAAAATTAAGTAACTAATTTAAAAAGGGGGCTTGGGGCTGGCCTGAGGCTCTGACCCGGATATGCAGTGTCGGGAACGCTGAGCTAGGAGCCCGAAAGCCTCTGCCACCCCCTGTCCAGGACAGAGTGCTGCACCTCTGAGTGGAGGCTGCCTGCCCCACCATCTCGGTCAAGGCGAGGCTATGCCTGGGGCAGGTGCTCCTGGGTGCAGAGGTCCCCATGCAAGGGGCTGGTGGGGACCCCAGCTGATCCTGAGAGCAGCTGGCCGGCCACAACAAGCTCCAGCTGAGCACCGGGTGCTGTAAGAACCCTCTACAGCCTCCCCAGGACCAGAGCAAGCCCACTCTTCTCCACTCCTCCGCCCATCACATGGTTGCCATCACTGTGGCTGAGGACACAGAGCACAGCCCATTTCCATACACCCAAAGACACCAAGTCACTTGGCTGAGGTCACCCAGGGAAGCCAGAATTCAAACCTAGGGTCGACTCGATGCTGGCTGTGTGGGCACCACACTGGGGTGGGCGTAGCGGATGGCTGGACCCCACCGGCTGTCCCCAGACCTCCACGTGTGGCCCCCATCCCGGGAGGCAGAGCCGACCCCTCAGCCCCTCTCCCCACCACCCAACTCACCTCGATACCAGACGACCCGGGGCGGGGGCACCCCTGTGGCCTTGCACCCCAGCACAGCCTCCTGCCCCACAGCGGTGAGCACCACAGCGTTCACGGCAGACACCGATGGAGGGTCTGGGGGCAGAGGGAGCAATCGGGCCACCCCACCCGAGTCCCAGACCAAGGCTGTCGGTCACTCCCACGCAGCCGCTCGCCCCCGTCCTGGTCCTCCCGCTCCCGCGCAGCCACGCCCATTCCTGGTGCTCCTCTGCCTCTGCCTGGAATGCTGTCCCCATGGGGGTTCTTTGTCAAGTGACACCCCTTAGAGAGGTTGCGGGGGGAGGGGCCTCACCCCTGGCTCCCACCCCCACGCCCTCCCTCACATCACTGGCTCTGTGCTGGTCATGGCACCTTCTCCTTCGAAAACACCTTGGTCTGTGCCTCCCCATCAGAATAAAAGTCCCTAGATGTTCAATGAATACATGTGACAGGGAAGGGGGAAGAAGGCAGGGTCTCTTGAGTACCTGTATAGTACAGGGTGACCGTCTCCTCGTCTGTGCCCACTTCGTTAGCAGCCCAGCAGGTGTAATTCCCAGCATCCTCTGGGGCTACTCCCTGGATGATCAGGGTTCCCTGGGGATCCACGCGGATTCTGGAGTCGTGCCATGAAAACATGTGGGTCACACAAGGCTGGCTCCACAGCCATCATTAATAATCGACCTCGCTAGCGATTGCCATTCTACACTGATGGCGTACCCTGGGCTGTTGGCTGAGCACCGTGTGTACGTAGCCATTTAATCCATGAGGCTCAGAGAGGTAAGGTGACTTGCCCAAGGTCACACAGCCTCAACAGTAGAAGCAGGATTTGAGCACAGGTCTACTGGACTTGAGCCTGAGCTCCTGACCACTAATGCCACACCGGGGTATCGTTAGGTTTCCAGAGAGATGTTGCTCCTGAGCGTCAGAGGACCCCGGAGGAAGGTAGAGCAATGCCCCTCCCCGTATGCACATCAGTAGACCAAGCCACCCCCAGAGTCCTCATCCACCTGCTGCAGCCCCAGAGCTGTGTCCTGGGCCCTCACCTGCTATCCTCTTGCAGGGCGAGGCCCTCACGGTTCCAGGAGAGGTGGGGTGCGGGGTACCCTGAGGCTGAGCAGCTGACCTTCACCTCCGCACCCTGGGAGAAGTGCTGGGCCCTGGTGTCGATGCTCACCCTCGGTGCTTCTGCAGCCCAGAGAGGGGACAGTAGGAAGGGCTGTCAGAGCCATCCCAGGATCCTTCCTCTTCCCACTGCCACGGATAGGGGCAGAGGGAGCCAAGGCCCAGAAGGGACTGGACTGCCAGGGGCTGCCTGGGCACTGGCCACCCGATGTCCCCCCAGAGAGCTGCTGGGAGAGGCCGCAGGGGACACCAGGCAGCCGCCACAGCTGGGTGGATTTTGTCTCCAGGGACCTTGAGGTGGTCTCCAAGGCCTGCCCTAAATTGGCCACAAGATGAGCTTCCATCCTGGCCTGTGGGGGTGCTCAGTGGGGCAGTGAGCTACCTATGGAGCCTGGAGGGGTGCACACACCCTCCCTGCCTTCACCGCGCAGACATAACTAACAGATCTCCTGCCGGTCGAGCCAGACTGAGCCTCTGAGTCTGCCCAACGCACCCCAGGCAGCCGACCCAGCATCGCTGACACGAGGAGAGACCCTTGCTAGTCGCCCATTTTTACACTTGGTGAGACAGCACCCGGGCAGGGGCCTGCCCGGACCTGGGCAGGCCTGGCCGAACCCAGGGCTTTGGACTGCAGACGGCGGCTCTTTCCGCTGCCCCCTCTGCTCCCGTCTAGCAGTGCTCCCGCCCAGTGTGCGCCGCACGCGTGTGGCTGCTCATCGCCAGGGCTCGGTTCCAGCCCTGAACACTGGGGTGGAGAAGGTCGACAATGGAGGGCTCAGCGTGCTGGGAACGGGACGAGACACAGGGAGGCCAGCTCTGCCTACAGCAACAGACGCTTAGGGTAGATGTGAGGAGGGACTCCCAACAGCAGGACTCACTAGGCTTTAGTGAGGAGGCTACGGAGTCCTCTTTGCCTGAAGTTTCAGAACACATTGAAAGGGCTGCTGTCACTTGCCAGGGACAACATCCCGACAGAGGATGGGTGGATGGAGTTTGGGGTATGTGCTAGGTAGAGGGTGGGGGGACAACAACAGGAAGCACCTTACCTCGCACCAGGAGCCAGGTGGACGCCCTCGTGGCCCCATTGGCATTGCTGGCCATGCACTGGTACCGCCCGCTGTCACTGGGGACAACCCCGCTGACCTCCAGGGACAGATTGGCCAGCTGGGTGACTCGGCCCGTTGAGGCAGGCAGGACTCGCCAGTCCCGGACCCACGTCAGATTGTAGGGCGTGTCACCTAGGACTTGGCAGGATAGGACAGCGGTCTCCCCCGGGGACACGGTCACATTGGGGGCAGGGACCAGCTGCGGTGGTGGGTCTGTAGGGACAGGATAACAGGAGGGACTGAGAGGCGGAGGCCGGGGACACTCATCCACTATCCCTCTGGACACACACCGGCCAGCAGAGCACTTAGGTGGCATCTGCTCACCATCCGGGGACTCTCCAGGGAGAGCTCGAGTCCCCACCGCTGGCTGTCACACACTCGTGGAGCTGCAGAGCGTGCGTGTTTTCCAAATGACAGCCAAGTGCAGGATTAACAAACCCTACGAGCTCTTCACACCCTCGGAGCCGATAACCCCCCTCCAGGGAATAAGCCTGGGAAAGAGCTGGCTCGGAGAGAGAAATTATGGTACACTCTGAACCATCCTCTGTCCTCACAGCAGAGCTATTTTGAGTGGCCGAAATTGAGAAATAAGGCCGCTGTCCCAAAGGAACTATGAAAAGCTAACTAAAGTGCTATGTGGGCAGCAAAAAGCCAGAAGTGACAAGATCAGAGATCACCTAACGAGTGCGAGGGCCTGCGACGAGGCAGGGAGAGCGGAACCCAAGCAGATCCCCCTCGCCTGTGTGCGATACCCACGCAGCCATCTCTACGGCCACTAGAAAGGATGTGGCATTCTGGGACAAATGGGAAAACCTGACTATGGACAAAGGGCAGTAGAATTAAGGGATCGCTGTTCATTTTGCTAGGTGGGATCAAAGAAACTCGATTATAAAAGACAGCTTATTGTTTTCTAGAGGTACAAATGTGATGTCAGGATGATTATTACTGAGTTTTTATACCTTAGCAAACAGGAGGTACAGCAAATATGACCAAATTTAGCAATTTCTAAGTCTAAGTAATGGGCACCCCAATTCCTCATACTATTGGACTTTCCATCCTCATTTCCAAAATCCCAGATTTCACTGGTGCTGCGGAAGTGGAGGCGCTGGCCTACTGTCTTGTTGGGTGGCAAAGAATCAGGTCACTGAACTCCCCTAGGATATTATTGCATTTTTGTTAAAATGCACACCCAGGGAAAGATCTGAAAGGAAGTAAATCGAATGCTGGATGGCGGGATTACAGATGGCTTTGATCTTTTATGCTTGTCTAGAGTTTTCCCGTCTTCCTACCAAGAACATGTAATTTGTTAGAATTGAATGTAAAGTTGTTAAATTGGGTTTCTCCACAAGAGAGCTTAGCTTTGAGAATTTAAAAAACAAGGCCAATTTCATTTTGAGATGGTTGATACAGTTTTGCCTCCAGGCTGGGGACACTAAGAGGGATGGTGACCTGCGGGAGCCACCTGCAGCTAGCCCAAAGTCCAGACCAAGAAGTTAGGGTAGGACCCGTGCCAGCTAGAGTGACCCAAGCTGGAGTCCCTGAACTTCCTCCAGCTGAGACCCTCAGGCCACCATTGGGTGACACAGCCCCAAACAGAGCCAGCAAGCAGCTGGCAGCATCAATAGCCGCTCTGGGTAAGGGGCAGTCCCCAGCCCCTGGATTATGGGGAGGAAATGGCAGATGGAAGAGCCAGGGAGGAGGGTGAGGAGGGTACATAGAGGACCTAAGGGACAGACCTGTGATGACAATCTGGGCCCTGGCCCGTCCGGTCCCAGCGCTGCTGACCGCCGTGCACTCATAGGTCCCCTCCTCAGCCTTGGAGGCCCGTGGGATCTCCCAGCTCCTATTCCCCGACTCCCTAATATGAAGAGCAGGGGACACAATCCCAGTAACCCCAGTCAGGTCCCCTAGCTGCACCCAGCCCTCAGGGACCCCAAACCCTCCAAGGACTCAGCAAGAAGAGGCAGCCAGCCAAAGACACAAACTCCGCCATATGCTGTGTTACCCTGAGCAAGGCCCTTGCCCTCTCTGACCTTGGACTCCCATCCATACAGGAGGTCCCTGCTGCCCTTGCTGCCCTAGCAGGACCCTGCGTGCATGGGTTAGGTTTTCCAGGAGATAAGGAAGGCCAGCAACAGCTGGGGCGGCAGCCTGGCAGGAATGGGAGTTTTGGGGACCCACTCTCCCCCATCCCTGGCCATGCTGCAGGTCTCTGGATTGGGCTGCCCAGGAAGACAGGGACCAAGCCCTCTCCTGCCACCTACTCCTGAGCTCTCTCCAGGCCCCAGAGCCCCTGGTGCAGTCACTCACAGGAAGTGCCTCTCCTCGCCCAGCCGGACCCCGTTGCGGTGAAGCTGCAGCCGGAAGGGGAGGGCGCTGTGCACAGAGCAGGACACCAGCAGGGGCTGGTGCTGGTAGCCATGGATCCTGGGGGGCATGCTGACCAGGGGGGCACCTGCAGGTGAGGACCAGTGTTCAGAGCCCTCCAGAACCCCCACAGCCTGCCCTGGCCACACACAGCAACACGGAGACCCACCGGGCCAGAGCAGGAGACAGAGACTCGAGCCCCAGCCCCACCACTCAGTGGTCACCAAATGCAGGTCCCTGCACCCCTCTAAGCCTCAGTTTCTACCTGTGCAAAATGGTGTGATCCTGGCCCTGAATGCATGGGGTGGTCTGGAGAAAGCAGTGAGGAGTGGTGTGGGGGAGCTGTCGGCATACATGGGGCCCACACGTCCCGTCAGTGACAGCTCAAGTGCCTTTTGGGGTTTGTTTTGTTTTGTTTTTTGTTTGATGAAACAGGGTCTCACTATGTAGTCCAGGCTGGCCTCAAACTCGAGGCAATCCCCCTGCCTCAGCCTCCCCAGTGCTGGGGTGACAGGTGTGCACCACCAACTGGGGGACGGGGGGATGGAGCCACCCTCCCCAATCTGTACCCCGTCTATGGGGCCAGTTCTGACATGGATGAACCCTGCTCCTAGAATAATCGGGGCTCCCAGGAGGGTGGGTGGGGCAGTACCAGCGCCTCTGTGCCCAGAGGGTCAGTTTTTCCCTCGGTTATGGTGGGAAAAGCCTTTTTATTTCAAAATAAGCTCAGCTGGCACAGGGCTGGGAATGCAAAATTCACACAAATTACTGAGATAAAACAAAAGACTTCAATGGAATCTCAGCTTATGATGAGCCCCTGGGGACCCCCCACCCCCCCGACTGACCCTGGTCTTGGAGTGACTCTAACTGTCTCCTCGGCTGTGGGGCGGGGTCTGAGAAATTCCCTGCAGGCTCCAGCACCCTTCTGTCCCTGCCAGTGAGGAGAGGACACAGAGATGCTCTGGGGGTGAGACAATGCCAGACCTCCTCAGAGCCTGGGGGTGGGGAGGGCGGCTGCTGGTGACATCATGCTCCAGGCTGCCTGCCACATCCCGGGGGAGAGGGTTGTTGGACCATGCAGCCATGTCCTCAGCGATGTCACAACAGCTGCCACTCGCCCACCCATGCCGGTGCCCCTGCCAGCCATTAGGCTCCACCTCCCTGAGCTGAAAGGGCCCAAGGACCCCAGGTCTACCCCACACCCTGAGCCCAGAGCCCCCTGCTTGAGGCAGTCTCCCACCCCCCAGCCCTGGAAGGCAGGGAGGAAGGAAAAACCCCACCACATCCTTCTCATCCCCGCCCCTTCTCACCTGAGCCAAGATGGAGACCAAATCCAGAGCTAAACCCCAAACTCCTGGGTCTGTGCGAAAGCCCAGGAAGAGAAAACGCCCTCTACCTGCAGTTTCCTTCATACAGCCTCCTCCTCGATGCCCAGGAAGGGCACAGCAGGGTAGGTCTCCAATCCCCACCCGCTGTGGGCACCATGTGAGTCTCGGGGATGGAGCCTTCCTCCTCCCTGAGTCCCTTCTGAAGTGGGCAGACTGCTTCTTGTGGGGTCCCCCACAAAGAATTCCCGGGGGTCAGTGGCACCCACCTCCAGGAGAAGGGGAGAGTGGGCAGGAGGAAGGCAGAGAAGCCCAGTGAGGAGGCCGGGGGGCAGGGAGCCCAGATGCCCCCTACCAGGGCCGGTGGTGGACCCAGAAAGCTAAGGCATCCACCCTGCCCTCTGCAAGCTGCCGGCCTATGTGGGGGACCTCAGGGGCAACTGGAAAACCAGACTGAGCTCTGCATGTGGGAACCAGCACAGCAAGGCCAAAGATGAGATGACAAAATGGCCTGTTCCCACAGGGACATGATGGTCACAGCCACGTGTGGAGAGCTGGTCTCAGTCCTCTCATCCATAAAATGGGGACACCCCTCACAAGGCAGGCAGTAACTGTGTAGTGAGCCGGCACCCTGCAAGAGCTTGGCCCAGGACTGGCCCAGGGGAAGTGCTCACAATGGTGACTAGAATTAGCATTCCTGAGCTCTGGGTCATGACAATGACTATGATTACTGAAGTGTGAGTACCCACATCTGCCCTGCCTCCTACCATGTGTGCTGTGCCCAGCACCACAAAGGGCACATGGTGGACACTGAAAATGAACGTTGGGTAGATGGATGGTGGAAGAGTGAGTGGGTGGATGGATGAATGGGTGGATGGGTGGGTGAATGGACAGATGTATGGGTACCCAAAACAAATGTTGAATAGATGGTGTTGGTGGAGGACGAATGGATGGATGGATGAAGAAACAATGGGTAAATGGATAGATGGTTGGTTAGATAGATGGACAGGCAAGTAAGTGAGTAGGAGATGCATGGATGGATGGGTATCTGGATAATTAGTGGATGAATAGATGAATGGATGGACAGATGAATACTTTAAGTCTCTGAACTGAGAGCCTCATCTGCGAGCATCTGTGTATTTAACATAACGCCTGGCAGGGAATAACTGTCCAAAGAAGCTTAATGAGCAAACATTTCCTAATCTAATCTAATCAGGGAGGGCATTCAGGAAGAAATGGGACTCTGGGAGCTGGGAGAGAATAGCCAACCACTTACCTGGAGCCACTCCACTGTAGGAGACCCCGGAGACACGGAGGAGGGAGTTTCCCTCACTGTCCTTGCCCTTCACTTTGAGGTAGAAGCGCTCCTTGGGGGCGTGGAAGGGCGGCCCGGCCCACAGCTGAGTGGGCCCATTGGAGAGGGGCTGCATGGGCAGGGTCAGGAGGGGCCGCCCCGAGTTGTGCGAGAGCTCCACAGAGTCAAGGTGGCCGGGTGCCTGCAGGCCCGTGGAGTTGATCACCAGGGAGATGGGGACACCTGCAGGGCAGGGGAGAGCAGAACAAAGGGCTGGCACCTGGGTTGGACCCAGACCACACCTCAGGGACCCAGCGTGCATGGCCCTCGTGCACCCGCACCCGCACCCGCACTTTCTCTACTCCTGTCCCACTCAGCTGAGGGTAGGAGAGGAAGCATGGGAGCGTGCTGCTGTCCGTGGTCCTGAAACGCCACTGCCCGGCCGACCCAGGCTTCCTGTGACTATGTCACGCCCCTCTCTGCAGACCTGGCCCTCAGGACCAGGAAAAGCCACATCAGCAGCTCCAGCCCTAGGCCCTGGCATTAGCCATCATCAGACCGGCCTCAGGAAGGGACTTAGAGCAGGCGAACGCCTAGCTTGGGGACTCCCCGACTCCAACTTGCCCCTAGCTCAGCTCTCGTCTGCCTTTCTTCTTTCCCTATCTTGATGGAAATGTGGCAGTTTCCACAGCGTCCCCAGAGACACAGAACTGGACTGGGGTTTCATCATTCCCTTAAATAATTTGGAACCTCAGCCAAGTCTCTCCCTTTTCAGACATTTGTCAGTTTTGGATTTTTTTCTCTCAAAGATCATCAATGGCAGCCAGTAGGTGTGGGTGGTAGGACAAGATGCCTATGTCTTCTACGGAGACTCTGAACATGCTGGGCAGATAAGGATCTAGAAGTCCCAATTCTTTTAAAGAGCCAGCATGGCGATGCGGGCCCTGTCCTCACGCCTCAAGCCAGCCAACAGCGTGTGGCAGCTACTCCCTGAGGCCAGGTGGCCACTGTCCTGTTAGCCACAGACCCCCTGGGCCTCAATGTCCCCAGCACTGAGGCCAAGTGCCTGTCACCACTTTGCATTTGCAACTGCCTTGCTGTCTCTCTTCCTTTTTTTTTTTTTTTTTTTTGTGGGTACCGGGGGGGTCGACCTCAGGACCTCGCACGCCAACAGGCACCCAAGCTGCTGAGCGATATCACCGGCCCCTTTTTCGTATGTGGGATCCGGGAGTCGAACTCAGGCCCTCGCGCTTGCAAGGCAGGCGCTTATGCCGCTGAGCCATCTCACCGGCCCTGTCTCTCTTCTTTTAAAAGATGTCTTCATCCCCATCTTGATCAAAAGCAGAAACCCAAGGAGGTCCCACGTGGGATCGTCCTTCACCCACGTCCACTGGGGACTTGCCCCAGGGGTGGGTTTGCTTTCAGTCCCCACTCTGGACTGCATCCAGAACCTCTCTGCTCTCCTGGCTTTAGAGGAGGGTCTCCATTTCCCAGCTTCTACCCTCTTCCCGCTACTGGCAAAACAAACACGCAAAGAGCTCACAGCTCTCTTTCGTGCCAAAGATGCTTCTGCTGGTACCGGTGAGGGAACCAAGAGGAGATGACGAGAGTGACAGACACCAGGAAGATACAGGCATGAAAGGAAATCCTAAGTGTCCAGCACACACCGTTTGGGTCACCTTTCAGTCATCCAGAGTGGCCTAACCTGATCCCAGACCCTCCCAGTCTCTCTTCTGAGCTGAACCCACCCTCTGAATGGCCATGGCAAGGGACTAAATTTTCTAACTGTAAGTTGGCCACCAGATGGCATTTTCTGGAGCTCAGGGAGCCTGAGCCCCTGACTGCATAGGACCTGACTTGCCCTGGAGGACCTGCCCGGGGCCCCCAGGCATCTTCATTCCCTAGGGGTGGCTTCCAATTTGAAAACTGAGCCTCCAACTTTAATGTCCCCCCAGGCTATGCCAGCCTCCACCTGCCTGGGGGGCATCTGGCTGTCCCCTTGGACACTCACCCCTTCAGAGCAAGCTCTAGTCTCCTTTGCGGTGAGCCATCAGCTTGCAGGCAGCCCTTCTGTCACTGAACTAGCGCTGTGCTCACTGGAGAGCTAAGGGGGCTCCAAGGGAGGTGAGCTCAGTAATAAAAGGGACAACTTAAGGGTCCTGGAGGCCTCTGGTGGCTGGGA
This sequence comes from Erethizon dorsatum, assembly GCA_028451465.1. Classification (NCBI taxonomy): domain Eukaryota; kingdom Metazoa; phylum Chordata; class Mammalia; order Rodentia; family Erethizontidae; genus Erethizon; species Erethizon dorsatum. The sequence goes on from CM051822.1 coordinate 5,801,851, forward strand.
AGATGTTCTGAAGGTAAATGTCACATGTCACCTGGGCTGGGGCTGATGGAAAGGATGCTGGCTCAGAGCTCAGTTTACAAGATGTGATTGAAAAATAGCATGTGTTTAAATTTTTTGAAAATGTATTACAGTAAAAGACACATTGCTATCAATCTCCCTAAAATCCTCCCCCCTCACTTCAGACACACTGATCTCATCGTCCTTGCCACTTTCTGCAGCAGCTCCGGAGTCCTCTTTCCTCAGGGTCTTTAGTTGTGCTGTCTTGGCTGCCTGAATGTCTTGAATCCATTTAAAATGTTGACCTTTCATGGTCATTTTGACTTTGGGGAGGAGTCAGAAGTCACATGGTGCCAGATCTGGTGAGTAGGTGGGTGAGGACACAGCGTCGTGTCTTTATGAGCTGTCTTTCCATTGGATGGCACTGGGCAGCAGTGTTCACTGAATTTTTGATTGTACCTCACACAGACCCTCAGGAAAGAGGACTCCAGACCTGCTGCAGAAAGTGACAAGGACGATGGGATAAGTGTGTTTGAAATGAGGGGGAGGATTTGAAGGAGATCCATGGCCATGTGTCTTTTACTGTGATAAATCTTTAAAAGTTAAACATTGATCATATTTTTCGATCCCTACTGGTACATCCATGTGGACTGGGAGAAGGGCCGAGCCTCAACTATGCAGGCTCCATGCCAGTCACCGCATCTGCAGGGTCGGGGGCATCGTACCTTCCAAGGGCCACTCGATGGTGTGGTTGAGGTCCAGAGAGGGCTGTGTGGAGAAGCTGGCTCGGAAGTCGATGTTGCTGATGCCTGTGATCCTTACTGAGTGGCGGCCACTGCTGTATACCTGGCATTAGGCCCATGTGTTACCAGAGAGTCGGCCTCCAGTACCCAGCTCTGGGACAGAAGGCCACCAAGATGGCCCACTGGTCCCACAACAGCAGCTACAGATCTGCCTTTGCAGATGTGGCAGCTCACCTGCCCCCAGCATAGGAGCATAAGCCCTGTTGGCCACCCCAAGCTCTCTCTCAAAGCTGCTATGCCTTTCAGCCCTCCAGCCCCCAACATCTGTGGGCCCTGTCTGCCCTGTGCCTTTAACTTCCTCCTCATGGTCCCTATGGCGTTAGAGCTCAGGGCTCAAAGATGCTCAAAGGTCTAAAGGCAGGGGGTCAGTGCTACCCTTCCTTTGCTGCCTCCCGCAGTCCTGGGCCCAGCAGATGCCCATGCCATCCTAAGGCAGCAGCCTGCTCCACCCCAGTATGCTCAATGGGGCGAGGCAGCCTGCAGGCCCTGGCTTCCAGCCTTCTGCCAATCACTGTGGGTCCCCTGCCAACCCCCACCAGTCACTCTGGCTACTTTTACACACTCCTCAGGTTCAAGCCCAAGCCAGCTTGAACAGCTCCTTGGAACACTGAAGTGGTTTCTCCAAGTCCTTGATTGCTCCCAGGTTAGCCCCAAACCACTCTGCTTCCTCTGCAGGCAGAACTCTCCTCTGTCCTTGGACCTTGACTCTCGTTGCTATGCCAACAGCCCCACCCACACCCAGGACAGAGAAAATGGTCCAGCTCTACCCCGCACCAGGGCCCTTACCTTGATGGACCACAGCCCGGGGTGCTTGGGCTTAAAGGCCACCACCTTGGCTGAGTCGGGAATATTGAGTAGCAGGTTGAGACCCTGGTCCTTCTGGAGGATCCTCCCTATGGAAGCCCCAAGTCCTGCTCAGTCCCCAACCCAATCCTGAGTGCCAGGGGCCCCACCCACAGCCCACCGACCTGGCCCCAGGCTCCACAGGGACTGATGAGAGGGAGGCTCCTATTTTAATTCCCGCTTTCCTGCTTCCTCCTGCCCCTCTCTGCTCCCTGTGTCCCCCTCCTCATTATTCGTGGAGCCTCGGGTCTGAGCCCCCGCCACCCTGGGTCTGTGTCTTTGTCCCATCCCAGGTTTCCGGCTCAGTCGTGGGCCCACCGAGGAGGCCAGCCCCGGGGCAGCACATACCCAGTGGATCTCGGACTTCGATCTCCGGCCCCGGCCCACTCAGGGAGATGGTGACCTCCTTGAGGCTGGGGTCGAAAGGGAGTCTCCACGTGTGTTCGCCCCCTGCCTCGTGGTCTGTGGACAGCAGGTGCACCTTGGAGGCCTGGATCGCTGACTCCACCCACTTCAGCACCTGCAGGGATGTGTTCCCCGGTGTCTGGCTGTGTCTGACCCGCCTGAGCTGGGTCCCCAGCTAGCTGCAAGCCGCATCGGTCCACATGGGTTTTAGGCAGTACACGCGATGTCCAGGTTGCTCATACCCACCCACTCCCCACCCTCCTACAGCAGGTCTGACTCGGATGCTGTCACCCTCTTGGCTTCTCAAGCTCAGAATGGTGCGGCCTGAATCAAGGGCACCCAGAGGGCTCAGCTGGGGGCGGGGCGAGAGCAGGGCACAGCCCTCTGCCTGAGACCCTTCCCCTACCCTCCTCTTCTTCCTTTTTTCCATCCTCCCTTTCTTTTATTTAGCTATCTCTCTGGTCTATACTGATATTTCCAATTCAAATTTCCCATTGCAGTTTTTTTTACTTAGTTTATTTGACTATAAACCAAAAAAAAAAAAAAAAAAGAATTGAAAAGAAATATTACTCAGTCGTCTGAAGTTGGAAGGATAACCACATAGCAATTTTGAAACTGTGTCTCTTGTAGGATAAAATAAGTAAAGATGGTAACTTTTTGCTTGTTTGTTTGTTTGTTTGTTTGTGATAGAGTCTCGCTATCTGTCTCAGCTGGGCCTTGAACTCATGCTGTGGCCCAGGCTGGACTCAAACTCACAATCCTCCTGCCTCAGCTTCCCGAGTGCTGAATTTATACCCCCACACCCGGCTGCTGCCAACATTTTCTGAATCAAGATTTTCTCTTATAACAAAATGTAAGAGAAAGCTGCAGGTTTAGAATCAAATAAAGTAAGTTTAAAAAATCCACGATGTAGCTGGGCATGGTGGCGCATGCCTGTAATCCCAGCACTTGGGAGCCTGAGGCAGGAGGATCGCCATGAGTTCAAGGCCAGCCTGGGCTACATAGAGAGTTCAGGGCCAACCTGAACTACGTAGTGAGACCCTGTCTCAAAAATGAAAATCTGCAATGTGAAATTTGAATTGGAAATATCAATATAAACCAGATAGATAAATAGAAAGAAAGATAGATACAGATGATATAAGATAGATAAATATAAATATAAATGATATTAGATAGATAAGAGGATAGATACAGATGATAGGTAGCTGGATAGATAGATGATACATGGATAGATATAGATGATAGATATGATAGATATGATAGACGATAGATAGACGATGATGATAAATAGACAGACAGACAGACAGGCAGGCAGATTAGCAGTGTTGTCCACAAACCCCGGTATCAACGGTGGCCACTAGTACCCAGGTTTGTTTTTAAACACATTCCCCACTGGGGCTCCTTGGAAAAATGGCTAATTCTAGGTTTGGGGCAGGGAACTTACAAGGCCAGCCTAAGAGAATTGGTTATTCCACAGAGCAAAAAGCTCTCAAAGACAGACAAGGACAAAGCAAAGGGACATAGGAACCAGCCTGAGTCATTCTCGCTGGCTAAATCTGGGATAACTTGAGCTCTCCCAAAAAATAACAATTGAAACACACTGAATTATATAATCCATGTCCCCTAACGGTACTCATAAGAAAGAAAGAAAACAGTAAAACCTCGCCTGTCCCCACAGCAAGTGACTCCTAATTCCAGAGAAAGGACTCGGTGTGGCTCCTGCCTTTCCAATGGGAATCGAACTTCAGAAAAACTAGATCATCCTTTCTGATGAGCAGACGCTCTTCCTGGAAGAAAGCCCATAATAAATGTGGAAGGGATGAGGCAAGTAGGAAATCATTATTTTGCAACCCCTAATGAAATCATCATTTCAGGCCAGGCTCCTCGGTGGATGTTAAAGCCGTTAGATGGAAGGTGCATGGCACGGAGCCGCAGCCTTACCCACCGATGGCCTGAGTCACAAAGGGAGAGAAATGTGCGCTGGTGACACAGAGAGCTGGCTGTCACCACCTCAACCCACTGACCAAACTTATCATCAGTGATAGTGGGGCAATGAGGCGTGTTTTGCCTCTTGATGTGAAGCAATAGCAAGCACACACAGCAACTATGAGCTCCCCCTGCCAGAAATGTTAGCCATTGTCTAACCAGGCCAGGCGCTCCCTCGGTTTGGGCAGAAATGAGAAGCAAAGGAAAACGTTAACAACACCATAAGGAAACGATCGGGGGATTCCAGGGCACAGGACATGGCACAAGTCAGTGCCTCTTCAACAACTGTGTGTCACCAAAAAAGGAAGGAAGCTGGTTCCAGATTCACAGGGACTTTTTGGACATAACAACCAGACCGAAACGCGTGGGATTTGATAAACGCCTGATTGGACAAAAACTGCTGTCAAAGACATATTGAAATTTAAATATGAACCAGGTATCAGATAGTACCGGGGGGAACTATGATTAACTTTATTAGGTAATATTTTGGTTAGAGTAGATAATATCTTTTCTTTTTAAAAAAGATTCCATGCTAGGGCCTAGGGGTGTGTAGCTCAGGGATAGAGTGCTTGCCTAGCATGCATAGGCTCTAGATTCAACTCAAAGAGAGAAAAAAGAAAAAATTCCTTGCTAAATTATTTATGTGAAAGGTGTCATGACAGAGAAGATGGGGGTGGTGGCGCATGCCTGTCATCCCAGCGCTGTGGGAGGCTGAGGCGGGAGGACTGCAAGTTCAAGCCCAGCCTGGGCCACTTAGTGACTTAGTGAGACCCTGCCTCAAAATTTAAAAAGGGCTTGAGATGTAGCTCAGTGTGAAGGCCCTGGGATTGATTTCCCCCAAAAAAAGAAAGAAAAAAAAGTGTACAGACAGATAAACCAAGCGGATCAAAAATGTTAACGGCTGTTCTGTCTAGTTGGTAGGTATGTTCTTTTTACTTTTCTATATCTTTGAAATTTTTCATAGTAACTTAAAATAAAAGTCATTTTAAAATGGCAAATATGCCGTGACCCTAATACACGCAAGAGCAAGCAAACACAGTGGTGTATAGCTGCTCACCAATTCCATTTAACTGGAAGTGGTTTCCTGGAATGCTGTTTGAAGGACAGCAAAATCACATTCAGCCTCCATAGGAAAAGTTCCGTGATTGATTAGCAATGTCTGCCACGGGTACGACCTTGGACAGTGGTGTTTTGCATGTTAACTATTGGCCATCCTGGATCTAAATCCTTCAACTCTGCCTACCTTATGATCTTGCATGGAAGGGAAGGGGGAAAAGAAGGGAATTGGAAGGATTGTCTGAGATTTAGAAAATGCATATGTTTTGTTCAAGCTGAGCTGAAACGTATGTGGCAAGAATTCAATTATCACAGGATAAGAATCCAGTATCCTGAAAACACAAGTGTTTTGAAACCTGGAACTACTCCAGTCTTGCTTTTGCCTAGATTTCTAAATGATGTGTTTCTTGTACAGGTCCCACCAGTCTTGGCCAAGGAATGGGGACAAGGTTCTTGGTCCGTGTGGGGATGGACTGGAAGGGAGCTGTGGCCAAGGGACCCTGGCTGGAGAGGCCAACAGAAGCTGGCAAGGTGGGCGATGCCCCTTGACAGCCAAGAAGCAGCTCCATGACCCCAGGAGGGAACCGTAACTGTGCAAAGCAGCCGGGCGGTGAAGCCAGCCACAGGCCACAATCACCAGTCAAGTCACGCCCGCTACTGTGTCGCAACTGCCATGACGAGCTTGTTCGAAGATGTTCTGGTGGAGAAAGATGCCTGGCAGCTCCGGCTACTGAACCATGGAGAGCACTGGGACCTAGGCTAGCAACCGCCAACCCTGCCACGATGAGGCCTGCCCCGCGAGCACGCAGCCACCCAGGCGCTGGCGTGGGGGGCTAGCCGTCTTGTCCCCAGCAAGGCCAGACATCCTGTAGGGTGAGGCCTGGGAGGCAAGACCTCTGGACCCTGTGCTGCCCGCAGGGCTCCGAGGTGGGATGGGGAGCCTCCCAGGCACCGGGCCTCCGTTAAGCAAGCACAGTGTTTATTTGGTGAAGGCAATGGCTTCCAGATGTTAATGGGCCACGGGGCCTGGGAGCTGGCGCCGGGCTCCTCTCCTGGTCGCTAATGGGGAAGGAATGAAAGAATCTGGCACTGCTACCTCGGCAGATGGCTGCCGCTCGGCCCTTCATGGCAGATGAGTCATCCCCAGAGGCCGCTTCCAGGACCCTTGACAGCCAGGGCGGCTGAGGAAATGGGAAGGGGACCAGGAGGCCAAACGGGCCTCAGAGCCACAGATCAGAAAGCTGAGGGCCAGAGCTGGTTTCCAGGAACCTGTGTCAGGAGGCTGACATGGAGGGACAGGGAGAGACCCTAGTCCTGGGGCTTTGATGCTGGCCAGGAGGGCACCCCAGGCAGTGGCCCCAGTCTTTTCTAGAGAAATCTCCTCTCTTGGGGGGCTCGCATGGAACCAGGGCACCTTCTGGCTCCCCTGGACGCACAGGGAGCTTGGCCGTTGCTAACTCTTACCCAGGCCTGTCTCCCTCCATCCTGGCCACCCCTCCACAGGGAAACTGAGGCCCACAGAGCTCAGCGCTGTGCTCAAGGGCCCCCAGCAGGTAGGGGACAGAGACGCGCTCAGAAGCCAGGCAAGTCTTGTCCCCAACCCAGCCCTCAACCACTCCACCGCTGGCTGTCCCTGGGAGGGTCCAGGATGAGGTCACCTCCGGGCCCCTCCTGTCCCTTAATCAGAACCACCTGGGGGGAACCTCCCCGCCCCCACCCTGGCCCGTCTGTCTTAGAAAGCAGTCGTCCTTCTCTAGTCTAACGTGCAGAATTGGGGCAGCTTATCATCTGCGCCTGCCATGCTGGGTCCTGAAGGGTCCCAGCTCCCAGAATTGGCCATGCTGAGCTGGGAAATGGGGAACACAGAGGACACAGAGGAGAGTGAGAGGCCCTGTGCTCTCCTGGAAGAGAGGAGACTCCCTGGGCCGGGGCAGTGCTGCAGGATGATGGCTGTGCCCAGCTCTCCTGCCCCTGCCTGCTCCCCTCGCCCCCTCGACATCCCTGGGCCCAATGACAGCGCACTGAGCCTGGTGTGCTGGGCAGGGCCGTGGGCCTCCTCTTGGTCCTCCCTAAATCTCTGCCCTAAAGCACACTTTTGGGACAGGACTAGGAGCCACACTGCCTGCCTCCGACATGGTCCCCTGTCTGTGCGAGGGTAGTGCCCCGGCCTCCACCTTCCCTTAGTTATCCTGGAACCCCAAACAGGGCTCCTCAGACCTGGGGGCCACCGCCACTGCTAGAAAGAGCTACACGCGCTGGAGCAGGAGGCCTGCCCTGGATTGGGGGTCTGCTCTGCCCCATCACCTAAGGCCACGCTGCACACCGCAGGTGCCCAATAAGGGAGAGGACAGTATGTGGAACGCGTCGCTACTGCCACACTGGACATAGTCCGCAAGGGTCACAGGCCAACCGCATGGCACGGCTTGGGGACCTTCACACTTCTGGGGAGGCCTCTCCCAGCTGGAGTTTCTGAGAAGAAACAGCTCTCCCGCCCGGGGAAGGACAGCAGCCCTGGCTGCGCTTGCCGCATTCCCAGGCTTGCCACATGTCTGGGGACATCTGGAAGGAGCCAGGACCAAGGCATTAAGCTAACGAATGACAGGGCTCGGTGTCCAAGAAGGAGCGGATCCAGCTGGGTCATCGGGGGTCCCACTGAGGCAGACACACTGCCCACCAGGCTCCCACGGCAGAAAGCAGGCCATCACCCTGGAGCTGGTGTGTTCCCCACCTACCAGCTGTCCTCCAGCGACCTGCAGCCACCCCGTGTCTGACCTGCTCCTGGCAAGAAACCGGTTCCCAGGCAGTTGCTCGTGAGGTCTCCCCAAAAGCAAGCCCCGAGCCATCTGTCCACTCTGTGATGCCTCCCACCCTCGCTTGGGGCTCAGCGCCAGGGGAGACTGACACGCCAAAAACCGAAGCCGAATGTGTCACGGGGAACCATAAACGCCATCTGTCATCGGGGAGTAAAGGCATGCTAATCTAAACACGGCCCTGGAGAGCGTTTCCCGCAGCTCATAAATACGCAGCACACGAAACCTTTCCCGGAGGCGACAGCAGCCCGGCCCCCACCCACAGCTGGCCTCGCACCTTCCCCTTCCTCCCAGGGCTTCAGGCTGCAGAGATGCGGAGTCCACCTCTGGCTATTTCTCCAACACCTGCTACTCTGGTGGCAGATGGGACCCACATGGTCCAGCCCTCAGGGAGCTCCCAGCCCAGGGACATTAAATAATCACACAAGCATAAAATGGCAATTATGCGAAGCAGCGTGGGGAGTGGGAGAGGGTATGAGAGGAGACCTGATGTCCACAGGAAATCGAGGATGGCTTCGGTGGGAAGGTGGGAGGGTGAGAGGAGCCGGGCAGGCAGAGCAGGCAGACCAGCAGCATGTGCCAAGGCCCTGGGGTAGGAGAAGCAGGGGGTATAAAGAGCCAGCAGAGGCCAGCAAGACCACGAGCAGTGGACCGGGGAGAACACAGCAGCGCGGTCAGGAGGGCAGAGAGCCTGATGAGGTCTGCACACACTACAAGGGACAGAGGACAGTGGCCTGTACATCAGGTCTGCTGAGGAGGCTCTGGGGCATCCTGATGGCAGTGTGAAGTAGCAAGGTCGTTACACCAGGGGGTCAGGCACCCAGAGAGGTGGCTGCTGATCGTGGGGTTACCAGCAGCCCGGAAGGATGTGGGGCTGCTGGGAAGGAGGGGACACGGTGCAGGAAAGGCAGCTGCTGAGAGACCTGTGGAGGGCCAGGTGTTGGCCCAGAGCTGGACAGCATGGGCTTCCGGCTAACCTGGATGGTGGCCCCTCAGGCCACAGGGCCAGGTCCCCAAAAACACAGCATGAGGCTGGCAGCTCCCACTCTCTTCTACCCACCTCGGGTTCCTAGGCTCTGGGGAGAAGCTTGGAAGAAACCCCAATCCCGAACTTCTGCCAAACGTCATTAGGACTGAGAACAAGGCTTTTGCACGGAGCCAAATCTTCAGCCCTCTCCTCCCCCACACTTTTTTTTTTTTTTTTTAATTTTGAGACAAGGTCTTCCTGAGTTTACCATGCTGGGTTTGAACTTGAGATCCTCCTGCCTCAGCGTCCCAAATTACAGGCTGAGCCACCGTGCCCAGCAAAGCCTCAGCCTCTGTACCTGTCAATTGCTTTGCCCAGAAAACCCAAAGCACCCAGCTTCGGGCTGGGTGGGAGGTTTAGTGACACAACACCACCATGCTCCAGCTGAGAGCCTCCTGAGCCCACCACGGATGTGAGGGGCACTCAGGCCTGACTGCCGTTCAACCACCAGGCGCAGCCCCCGCAGGATACAGGACTGCAGCGTCCCCACTCACCTCCGCCACTTGCTGCTTGTCTAGGTGGAACACCTGCCCGGAACTAGTGGAGGCGATCTCCTCATAGGCCAGGTAGCCAGGGTGGGTGCGGTCACCACAGTCCCCCGTCAGCACGAAGACCACCTGGAAGATGGACGTGGGGCCAGTCTCGGGTCTGCCCCGGCCACCTCCCACGGGACGGAGCAGCTAGGGACAAGCCCATCCCTCCCTCGGGCGCGGGTGATGCTTCTGTGGAGTGTGAGCACGCCCATCACGTGGGGATCTTGAGCCGAGGCAGGATGCGTGCTCCCATGGGCCAGGAACACAGTAGGTGCTCAATAAATGAGAGAAAATCTGCAGCACAGCAGGGTACGGAGGTTGCTGGATCTTGGGGCGGCCCCTGAAGGCTGCAGGGAGTAAAAGCCCAACCTCTCTTCTAAGCCCTGGGACAGTAGGCGGGTGTGTAGCCGCAGGGACGGGAGCAAAGGTGACGAAGACAGATGCACAGACTCGGGGCCGGTGCGGGCTTCGCCAGGAGCGAGGCTGGCGGGAGGGCGGGAGCCCCACGTGGGGCCCCAGGCTGGAGGCCCGGCCTCCGCTCACCTGTGACTGCTTCAGCTGCAGGAGCTGCAGCAGCTCGTCCTTCTTGTGATAGTCCTTGGCGCGCGCATCCGAGAAGACGTAGATGAAGGAGCCAGGGCTGGCGACCTCCACGGCAGCCTTGATGGCCCCCACGCTCATCTCCGGGCAGTCACCACCTCCCTGGAGAGAGGAAGACTGTCAGCAGCTGCCCTCTGCCTCCTCAGACGGGACACCCGGAGACCCCTCTGGAACAGCTAGCAGACAGCCCCAAGAAGCCACTCGATACCCACAGCTTACAGGATAAAGGTGCAGGCAGGAGGGGGCAAGAGGAGCGCATCCAAAGCCACCTCCCCAAATCCTCTCTGCAACCTGCCCTGCATCCACCCCAAGTACACCTGCACCCCTGCCCGGCCTGCCCAGCAGACAGCTCCCTGTGGGACGGGACCACGTGTCCCCGTCCCCACGTTTGCACTCCCAGCCTGCAGGCGCAGGATTTGCACACAGGGTTTTCAGTAGACCCTCTTCCTGTTCCGCTTGTCCACCACACGAGGACCTGCTGGGCCCCCTGTCAGTGCTGGGCCCTGCTTCCTCATGCCCTCTGCTGGGAACAGATGCCTCCTCTGTCTCCCCTTTCATTCATTCATCAAGTAATAAGCTGTAGGTGCCAGGCACAGGGCTCAGGAGGGGAGGAGCCCATTCAGTACAGCTCTCCAAGCTGGGGTGCAGACCACCACAGAGCTGAGAGGAAGTCATGGGGGGAGGAAACCGCCATCTTGGCTCCCAGGTGAGGCAAAGACTTGGTTTCTGTCGTAGACTGGGAAGAACAAAAACAAGGGCCAGCAGCCAGGGGCAGGGGCAGCCCACCTGCACGTAGAGTTCTCTCAGCTCCTTCTGGAACACCACCGGGTCCGCCGTGAGCATCACTGGGCCGATATCTGTGGGAACAGAGTCAAGATGGGCTTGGGCCCAGACCAGGGCCAGGAGCTCCAGGGAGCTCAGAGATGGAGCAAAGGGCAAGCCTTGTCCCTCCTTCCCAACTGCAGTCCCCAACATTTTGTGACCAAGACTCCCCTAAGGACACCCTACCCTCCCTTCCCACCCATTCCCGCTCTCAGTGGAAAAGAAAGACACAGAAACAGAGATGCAAACGAGTAATCCACTCTGGAACACACAGCACGGATCCGACCCCGTGGGTCAACAAGACTGAAGCCTTCCAGAAACCCGGTCTGCGTATCGGTGCATTCAAAGGCGCGGCAAGGAAAAGCGCCCGGAACGGCCCCACCAGTGTTGGCCGGGGCGTGGAGCAACAGGAACGCCCAGTGCAGGGGAGATGCAAACGGTCCAGCCGCTTCGGAAGACAACAGCAGTTTCTAAAACACCGGCCCCGTGTACCACAGGGCCCAGCCAGGCCAGGCTTGGGTGTTCACGCAGAGAGATGGGAACATACATCCACACGGAGGCTTGCACTCAAATGTTCACGGCGGTCGTATCACAACGCCCAAAGCCAGCAGCGAGTGTGTAAGCACACTGCAGCATATTTATGTACAGGAGTTTCCCCTCGTCCGTAGGGAGTACGTGCCAACATCCCCGGGGAGCCCCGAAATCAGAGTGCCAGCCCCTGCGTGTATAACTTTTTTTCTATATGTACATAGTACCTGCGATAAAGCTTAATTTACAAATTAGGCGTGGTACAAGATTAACAACAACAACGAATAATAAAGTAGAACGATGGTAACAGTATGGTGTGGCTGAGTGGGGACACATGACTGTCCTTCCAGACTCAGGAGGCTGAGGCAGGAAGAGCGCCGTGAGTTCAAGGCCAGCCTGGGCTGCACAGTGAGACTCTTTCTCAAAAACACCAAAAACAAACAAGCAAAATATGCTTTAATAAAATTGCCAGCATCACTCTTCTTGTGCTCTGGGCCATTGTTGGGTGAACAGGGGTTACATGAACACTATGGATACCACGCTGGCGGGTGGTGGTTGATCATTAAGTCAAGCCACAACCAAGACAGCTCCTAAGTGACCGACGGGCAGGTGGCACGTACAGCGCAGGTCTGAGGGACACAGGGACAGGCAGGACAGAGCAGGGCGGTGCGAGATTTCATTGCACAGTCGGGATGGTGTGCTGTTTAAAACTTAGGAACTGGGCAGGGGATATAGCTCAGCAGCACAAGCGCCTGCCTGGTAAGCGCAAGGTCCTGAGTTCGATTCCCAGTACCAAAAATAAATAAATAAATAAATAAAATTAGGAACAATTTCTGGAGTTTTCCAATTCCTGTTTTTGGATCTTTGGTCTCTTGGTAGCTGAAAGTGAGAAGAGCTGAAGAGCAGAGAAGGGGCAGCCCACAGACGGGGGGAGAGTGGCAGCTAGAATCAGGGTCTCCCCGATCTTAGCAAGGGCGAGGAAACAGCGAGGGGGAGAAATGCTCCGTGTGGGGGTTGGCACGTGGGCTCCAGGGCCGGCTGCATGGCTCGGATCTGCGCACTCAGCGTCTGTAAAGTGACCTCGTGAACTGCAGGACCGTAAGACGTGCTGGCAGCGGGGCGGCAGGGTGACTTCGTATATATCTGCTGATGCTGGGTGACAGGTGTACGGGGAGTCATCGCACTCTCCGCTTACTCTGTATATATCTGAAATGTTTCCTGGTGAAAAGTTTTTATTTAAACAGCAGTAACGGAAGTCGCAGCCAACCAATGAGCCAGCGCTCTCCGTGTGCGAAACAGCCAGAACTCCAACGCGCCAGGCAGGTGCGTCCCAGGGGTGTCTGCGTGGACGCCGATTTCCTCAGCAAATATGTCAATGGAGTCCTCGGTTGAACTCCAATAATGGGCTATTTTTAGTTTAGGAATTTCAAATTCCAGTCCCCCTACGAAGCTTCCCTGCTTGGCAGACGTCACTCCTTCGGCAGGGAAGCCATGGGATTATGGGGGACCCCTCCCGCCCCGTTACTAAGCGGGAGTGTGGACACCAGTCATCCCCCACCCCCCATCTGCATTTCCCATCTTGTCCTCCTTCGCTCACCCTGGCCTTTACCAAGCCCTGCGCCAGCTATGGGACCAGTGAGAGCTCAACTCACCGTTTCAAGCCTCAGTTTCCCCATCTGTAAAATGGGCCATGGAAGGGCCTCATTGTTCCTGCCCAAGAAGCAGCACTGTGAGGGTTCAGGAAGCCAGGTGGTTAAACCCCTAACATCGCGTGGCCAGAGCAGGGTCCGGGAGGCTGCGAGCCGGCCCTGCCGCTGTGACACTGGGATGGGCTTTATGGGGGCCCGAGATGGCACTGGCCAAAGACAGCATCGCCTCGACACAGGCGCCTCAACGCCTACTAGTACTAAGAAGAGTAGTGATTTTGCTCCACTTTGGTTATTTCTTTATTAAGTAATAATCCATGTTCATTGTCACGCAACCTTTCATATGTGACAATGATGCTGCCGTTTGCTAGGCCCTCACTAAGCACCAGGCTGCGGACTGAGGTGGTTCTGACACCCGCTCTCTAAATCCTCCCTGGCGCCTAGCTGCGAGCAGCACACCTCACCCACATCTTACAGAAGACAGCAAGGAAGCCCCGAGAGCGATCGGTGCAGGGACACAGCAGGCCAGGCGGGGATGTGGGTGACTCCACAAACCAAGCTCTTCATGGTTTCTGCCCGCCAGGGTCTCAGGACCTAGACACAGAAAATCCCGCCGGGCAGTAACTAGAGAGGGGTGCGATGACCCCAAGTCTATCAACCAGGGACGGTCATTTCATTTTTGTCTAGAACCTTCAAAATTTGTATTCATAGATATGCATAAATATTTCTTACACAGATGCATAGCATTGTAAGCAGAATTTTTACTGAAGTATAAATAACATGCTTTTTTTTTCTTTTCTTTTTTTTTTTTTTTTTTGGTCTTTTGAGACCCCACCATCCCCGTGCCTGGTCCCGTTCAACTCCCCCTCCCCCCTACTGACCGCCCATCACTTGCGAGCCATGGAAAGCCCGAGTGTCCACTTCTGACTCTGGTCTGTGCCCCCAGCACGACCTCTCGGGCGATGTCCACCGCTTCTATGGACAATGCTGGGTCGGCACTCGCCGAGGGCCTTCTGTGTGCTTCCGGCTGGGGCGGGGCAGGGGTTGCTTGTTCCTTCATGGAAGGACAGGGACAGTAAAGAGGAATTGATTTGTTCTTGGTTCGCCTCTGCACAATAAAATATTAGCCACGGACGTTTGTTCCTTCTGTTGGTTTTCTTTTCTCTTTTTCTTTTGCGGTGCTGGGGATTGAACCCAGGACCTTTGCACTGAGCTACATCCCCAGCCCTTTAAATTTTTTATTTTGAGACAGGGTCTTGCTAAGTCACTGAATTGCTCGAGCTTGTTTTTCTTTTTCATTATTAGTTCAGGTGTGCGGTACCTAATGATCACGTTCCTCGTGGAGAGCTGGTGCGTCTTCACTCTTTTCATCTCCTTTCCCCTCCTGCTCCTCCCCTTCTCCATCTCTTGGTCCCCTTCCCTTTTGCAAAACATCTATCTCCCTGTTTCCTATTATCCATCTTTTATTTTGCTCGTTATTTGTATTTTTTGTTTCTCATATAAGAGAAACCATGCAATATTTAAACTTCTGTGTCTGACTTATTTCGTGTAGCATTATGGTCTCAAGGTGCACCCATTTTCCTACCAATGACTCAAGTTTATCCTTCTTTCCAGCAGAGTAGTATTCCATTGTGTGTAGGTACCACATTTCTTAGTCAATTGTACTGAAATGAGAAGCCTACAGTCTGGGTGGCCCTGCGGCTGAAGTTGAACTTGCCAGACCTAGTTCCAAGGCTTGGCCTTCTGTCCCCAAGTTGTCCCCTGCTATTCCAGTCACTGGCAGAGAGGAAGGTGCTTCTAGGAAACATGTTTGACAACAAGGCTCAACCCCCTCTTCAAAGAAAGCAGCCACCTCTTCATCTGACCTCCTCATGCCCCAAATGAGTATGCGTGGATAAATCCCACAGTGACCTGCTCCCGGTCAGGACACAAGTGTCGTTTATCCCCACCTCCACCTCCTGTGCCCAGCATCATGCCAGGAACACCCCACAGCTATTGCCAGGTGCTGGGCCTGCCCGATCCCCGTCCCCCCACCACCGCATGGGCCACCATCACACAGAGAAACGGGTCCGACGTGGCAGGACAGGAGAGGCGGTTATCTGGGACATGCAGAGGTTGGCCCTGCCCAGGGAAGACGACCAAATTACAAAGGTATCTGTGACTCAGCTGGAGACGGGGGCTGGCAATACTGAGGGAAGAGCTTTCTCACATCGGCCCGGGGTCCCAACAGAGGACGGAATCAGGAGTTGCGGTCTTACACGCGCGTGTGCATGCGGACACATCTGTGACTTTCTTCCCTCTCTCCAAACAGATGGTCCCCAGTGTGCCCGGGGAACCAGCTGCTGTTGACGGAACCATCATTCCCAGGGCGAGATCAGCTTCCCAATGACAGAGGGGCTGGGTGGGCAGAGGTCTTCTCATTCCTCTCCTGGTGTCCACCTGCCACCCAGCCCCAGCAGCCCCAGGGACAGAGATGGAGGTGGGCGACTTCCCGTCACTGGCTGATGCCGGCTGTGGCTGCACCTGTCTTTCCTGTGGCCTACGGTGCCATCAGCTCCAGGTAGAGCGGCCAAGTCTTCCAGCAGGATGGGGACTGAGGTGCCAGGACTGGGCAGGACACCGGTTTGTCCCTGCTGGAGGGCACCCATGACCAGGGTCACCAGAGCCCCCCTCCTCCCTCTTTCACCCTGCCCACCCAGGGCGATGATGTATCTGGACAAAGCCCCCAACAGCCTTGCATCATAACACACTGCTGTCCTGACGCGGCTGCGCACCACGAGTGGGGGTGGGGAGGGGGAGGGGAGGGGGAGGAGGAGGAGGAGGCGGGTATCGGTGCTGATGCTGATCTTGGTGAGGACTGTCTTACACATTTCTGTTGCTATGGCAGAATACCTGACACTGGGTGATTTATAAAGAATGGAGGTTTATGTGGCTCCGGGCTCCGGAGGCTGGGAAGTCCCAGATCATGATGGGGCATCTGCTCGGCTCTGGCATCACAGGGCGGAGGGCAGAAGGGGAGGCGCAGGCATTGGAGAAACAGCACAAGGGCCGGGCTCGCTTTATAATGACCCCTCCTCATGATAATGAGCCCAGTACAGCAAGAACTAACACTGCCCCCCCAAGAAATAGTATTCAGCCATTCGTGATAATGGAGCCCCCGTGACCCAAACTCATGAGCCCCACCCCCAACAGCACCTCATTGAGGAATGAAAGTTCCGGCACATTCACCACGGGGCACGCACTCAAACCACGGCCATGATGATTCGATGAGGATGCTTTCTGGGTGCTAAAGATCAAACCCAGGGCTCAGCACACACTCTACCACTGAGCTATACCCAGACCTGATGATGACGCCAGTGGCGATGGCAGGAGGTTGGTGGCAGTGCAGTGATGATGATGGTGGTGACAGTGATGATGACGGTGATGATGGTGGTGGCAACGGTGGTAACAGCTGCCTCTGCACTGAGCATTTCCTGTTCCACAGGCTGTAGCTCGGTGCTAGCCACATCTCCCTCTTCCCACTAAGAATGCCTGGACGGAGGGGAGTTAATGCCCTTGGGGACGGCCACACAGGTAGAAGTGGTGCTAATGTCTTTGGTGGTTTCCTGGGCTGCTGGAAGCTTTCACAAAAATGTATTTGCTCACAGTCTTAGAGGCCAGAAATGCAATGTCAGGGCACTGCCGCGCCCTCTTGCAAGGCTCTGGGGAGAATGAGCTCCAGGCCTTTCTCCGGCTCCAAGGCTGTCAGCGGCCCTTGGTGCTCTCAGCGTGCAGACACATGGCTGTCATCTCCCTCCTTTCCTCTGTCTACGTCTCTCCTTGTAGGGACGCCACCAATGTTAGGGTAAAGGCTCCCCCAACTCCCGCACGGCCTCATCTCCTTCCATCAGTCAGGACCCTATTTCCAAACAGGTCCATTCTGAGGTCTCAGGAGAATGGGAACTTTGAGCAGATGCTGTTCCACCTGTCCAACATCCAAATTCATGTTTGGCTCCAAGCCTGTGCTCCTCACCACCGCCTACACTGCCTCCAACATGATGATGACAGTGACAGTGGCGAGAAGGATGACAGCTACTACCACTATTTGAAGATTCACTAAGCACCAGGGTTTCTCCTAAGCATTTGACAAGTATTCGCTCATAAACGCCTAATGGCAACCTCCTGCCCATCGTCTCCATTTCACTGAGGAAAACCACCAAGAAGCAGCCATCACCACCACCAAAACGGCATCGTCGGCGTCCAAGCTGCAGCCACGCAGGAGGCTGCAGAGTCACGGCAGTCACTCCTCAGTGCCTGGTCTCTGCTGCCAGACAGGAGGGAGCTTCATGACTGGAGGCGAGCCTTTGCCACACAGCTGGGCAGATGTGGCATTCAGCCTCTCAAAGCTGGCCAGCCGGCCTCAGGGATGATGAAGCTCATGCCCTTGGTGCCACTGGAACCGTCCTCCAGCAGATGAGCCTCAGAAGCCTGGCCCAGATCCATGTCTCCATAGGGGGGATTTTTCCACTCAGCCCAAGGAGGATGTGCGGCGACCGAAGGGCCCTCGGACACATGAGGAGCACTCGAGGGCACAATGGCCCAGTCCTGTGCCCCACTTGTGGGTCCCTGTGGAGACAGCCATGCCTGCAGCCAGGCACTTGGGGTCTGGCTCAGGAGACCTCCCGTCCAGCCACTTCCCTGATTGCTCCTTTCTTCCTCGAAGTGGGGTTTGCATCCTGGAGCCAACTCTGGATGTTCACCTCCTCCAGCAGCAGTGACCCTGCCAGGGTCCTGCTCTGCCCCCACCACCCTCTCCAAGACTCAGTTGCCCCCTCTCGAAATGCCAGGGGCCACAGCAGGCGCCAGCCAGCCAGCTAGAATTCTCAGTTCCCAAGCCCGAGCCTGAGCCAGTGTGGCTGCTGGAACTCATGGCCTCGAACTCAAGGCCATCGGGGCTCTGGGGGCACAGCCACCCGCTCAGTTGGCAACCAGCTGGGTCCTGTCCTGTGGGGTCCTTCTGGGGTATCTTCAAGGCAACCACATTTGCGAAAATTGAGGCCCAGGGAGAGAAAGGGAGCTCGATACCTCTGAACCTTCCTGTTTTCATGGAAGTTCCCCCAAGTCACACGCTGTGTACGTGACGGTGAGCGCAGCGGGGCTCCTCCAGGATCAGCCTGGCTCAGCCCCCTGGGAGCCTCCTGCCCCACACCCCAGCTTCCTCACCCTCTGGTCCCCTCTCCTTGCACCTCCACCCCACAAGGACATGAGCCTGGAAGGCCTGTGGTGAGGGGCTGCTGGCCCAGCCTGGTCACTCCTCGCCAGCTGTCAGGCAGCATGGGGGGAGGAATGACGGCAACATGCCAAATTCAGCTGGCACCTCACAGGTGCACAGATCTCCCAGCCTCCAAGAAGAGAGCAGCTGGGGGCAGTCAGAGGGAGAGGCTCCTTCCTGCAGCAGGAGCACAGATCAGTCCTACTTTATGATAAGAAGCTGGTTAACAGCAACGTCACCCAGGGATGCAGTGAAGACCACACACACACACACACAGCTCCAAAGCACACAGCCCAGCCCAGCATGGTGGCCCAGGCCTGTAATCCTAGCACTCAAGAAGCTGAGGCAGGAGGATCACAACTTCGAGGCTAGCCCAGTCTACATGATGAATTCAAGGCCAGCCTGAACTAAATAGCAAGACCCTGTCTCAAAAAAAATAAAAGCACATCGCCTGAACCCAAGCTGTCCCAGCTCCTGGGCAATTCAGTGGACCTAGCAAACTTCCCACTCCGCCATGCCACCCCCAGCCACCTGAAGCCACCTCTTCCCTTAGGAAAGACAGTCGCACACCTGGGCTCCCAGGGGCAGCCAGGGGAGACCCGGACAGCAATCAATTATGCCAATCAAAACAGGGTTCCATGCCTCACCTAGCAAACGAACATAAGGCCTTTATACAAGGAAACGGATGTCCCCTGACACTGGCAAGGACGCAGGTAAGACAAAGTCTCATACTCCGTCCGCGAGAGGGCAAATTGGGACAGCGTTTTTGGAGCAGTTAGTTTGGCGGCATCGGTCAGGATTGTCACTGCTCCGCACTCTGACAAGCAGCTCTGCTTCTGGGCTCTTCCATGGATCCACTTGCAAATGTGCACGTGTGTATCACAGAGGTGCTGGAAGCAGCCTATTCGGCGTATTACCGGGATGCGCAGCTACATTAAGGTACTTCCTACTGAGTCATCTTACGCAGCCACTAAGTAAATTAAAGAGCAAAATAAAAGGCAGATAATAGGAAGCAAGGAGATCGGTCTTTTGTCAAAGGGAAGGGGACCAAGAGATGGAGGGAGGGATGGGAGAGGAGGGGAGGGAGACAGAAAAAGAATGAGATGTGTTCCGTGCGTGCACCAGCTCCTGTGAGGAATGGGATGGTTATGAGTTGCACATATGGACGAATAAAAAAACCCCATGGGGACCATGTATATGTGGAAAAGCAGCCACGATACCGTGCATGAGTGTGAGGGCTGCAAAATGCTCTATGTACTGTAATTTTTCAAACTAAGGGTGTATATATCGATGAGTAGAGGCATACACACTGCGCACACAGGCACACACAAGGCCTGGAAGGACATCAAAATATTTTATAGAGTTTGTATCTCTTGAGAATTTTGTTATCGGGATATTTTATAAACATGATTAATTTTTTGTTGTTGTTTTTTTTTTTTTTTTGGTTTTGTGGTTTTTTTGTTGTCATTGTTTTCCTGAGACAGAGTCTCAGTATGCAGTTCAGGCTGGCCTTGAACTCACTTACGTAGTCCAGGCTGGCCTCAAACTCACGACGATCCTCCTGCCTCAGCCTCTGGAGTGCTGGGATTATAGGCATGCACCACCATGCCTGGCTATACATAATTAATTTTGCAGTATCTTTTTTAAATTTATTTATTTATTTATTTATTGGTGCTAAGAATCAAACCCAGGGCCTCACTCAAGCTAACCATGCTTTACCACTGAACTACACCCCCAGCCCAAAGTATGCAATTTATGAAGGAAATCAATTTTTTTTTTAATGTGGGTACTGGGAGTCGAACTCAGGACCTCACGCTTGCCAGCAGGTGCTTGTGCTGCTGAGCGATATCACCGGCCCTTTTTTCCTTTATGTGGGTACCGGGAGTCGAACTCAGGACCTTGAGCTTGCCAGGCAGGCGCTTACGCCACGGAGCCATCTCACCGGCCCCAGGAAATCAATTTTTATGCAGGGTGTAGTGGTGCACACCTGTCATCCCAGCACTTAGGAAGTGGAAGCAGGAGGATCACGTGAGTTTGAGGCCAGCCTCAGCTACACGGTGAGACCCCATCCCAAAAACAAATAAAAAGAAAAAGAAAATCATCATTCCCTTGATGACAAAAACCTCAAACTAAGAACCAGCAGCACAGGGCTGGTGGTGCAGCTCAGTGGGGAGCACTTGCCTAGCATGTGGGGGGCCCTGCACCACAAAAACAAAATAAAAACCAGCATCATTCTGCAAATGGTGTAAAACCCCCAAAAAAGACAAGAAAGACCTCAGCCAACACCAGAACTTGGCCGGGCCCTGAAGGTTCAGGCTGAGAAGTGATAGAAGGCGTCTAAGATAAGAGAAACATTTGATTGGAAAAGAGGAGATGGTGCTATAATTCAAACAAGCTGCGGCTGTCAACCTAGAAAACAACACCCAACAAAAATTTTTTAAAAAAAAAAAAAAAAAAAAAAAAAAAAAACTTCTGTGAGAATGTTGGAAAGAAAAGATATAAATGAAGTCAAATCAGTTTCCAACATGCTAACAATACTCACTTGCAAAAAGATGTGACGGGAGGGCGGTGAGATGGCTCAGCGGCTTAAGCGCCTGCCTTGCAAGCACAAAGGCCCGAGTTCGACTCCCGGAACCCACATACGAAAAAGGGGCCGGTGATATCGCTCAGCGGCACGGGTGCCTGTTGGCGCGTGAGGTCCTGAGGTCGTGCCCCCGGTACCCACAAAAAAAAAAAAAAAAAAAAAAAAAAAAAAAAAAAAGATGTGACGGGAAAAAATCTTGGTCAAAATAGTAACAAAAAAACAAAATATTTAGAAATGATCTTTAATTGAAAAGGATGGAACATATAAGAATAAAATTATAAATCTTTACTAAAGGAAATAAATCTGTGAACAGAGAAGGAAATTGCCTTCATTTAAAAATTAACTTTTTTAAACACTAATTCTTCCCCAAAGGAAATGCTAATGAAAATCCAAGCAAAATTACAGTAGGTCTTTTTTTGGAGTTGATGGATTTTGGTTTGTTTGTTGGTTGGTTTTGTTTTTATTGAGACAGGGTCTCACTATGTCATTCAGGCTGGCCTTGAACTCACTATGCAGCCCAGGCTGGCCTCGAACTCACGCGATCCTCCTGCCTCAGCTTCCCAAATGCTGGGAAGACAGGCATGCACCACCACACCCTGCTTTTATGTTTTATCTGAAAAAATAAATGCTCAAGCATATTTTGAAAATGAAGAATATGCATAAAAAGGTAGAAAATATGTCTAGCATACACAAGGCCCTGGGTTCCATCTCCAGCACCAAAAAAAGAACAAAGCGCTAAGTAACTTTGGAAATGAATGAAGTCTGGAGAACCAAAGGCAAAAGAACCGGACTGTGGTTAATAAGGCTGCTTCCCACGGGGGTTTGGGCTAACGGTCCTGAAACCACAGCTAAGTCCCTGGAACAGAAGGGTTAAGGAAAGGGATGTGGACAGTGGAAGCCAGGTCTGCCGCCGTTGCAGTGGGAGGTGATAGATAAGCTGCGTATGTTTGGCTCCTCTTGCGGGTGGGAAAGGTTAGGAGCCATGTGGTAATAATTTAGAGTTGGAGACGTCCGTAGGAACTAGCGTTGAGTTTCATATAGACACAGATGGTTACATCTAGAAGCACTGATAGGCGCGGGGACACACACAGGTTACATGTACAGCGCACCTCCTTGCTGCACGGCTAAGGAGGGGTCTAGAAGTAGGGCCCCTCCCTAGCATCGTGCACACTGAGCCCCCAGCCTGGAGCTGACACCAAGCTCCAGGAAAAGACCCGGGGCTCTTGGAGGAACAGCTAATCCTAGCACCGGACCAGGAAGACGGAAGATGAGCTGCTGCAGCCTGCTGTGCCAGGAAGACAGCAAACACTCAGAAATGAAGAGTAAATAAAAATAGTCCCTTCAAAACATCCTGGATCCCAAAATGGGAGTATGTCAGAGGGACACCACAGCCAGCTGAACGAGTTTCCAATGACCAAAGCTTGAAGAATTTGAGGCAGAAAATAAACAAAGTAGCCTTGGATTCGAACCCAAAGGATGAACTAAGTGGCTGCGGTCCCACACTGCTAGGGATAAAGCGCTGCAGAGAGAATAAATAGATGGGGCTGGGGAGGCGAGTCTTGCACATAGAAGAATCCGTCCCTGCGCTGGCCCGGAGGACTTGGGTGATGCTGTGCACTCTCGCGCGGGCTGCGTGCCCTGACTTCCTGTCAAGAGTGTGGCATGGGGCCGGTGAGATGGCTCAGTGGTAGAAACGCCTGCCTGGCAAGCGCGAGGTCCTGAGTTCGACTCCTGGTACCCACATAAAAAAAAAAAAAGTGTGGCGTGGAAAGAAGGAAAGGGTGGCTTCCCAGATGAGACTGGTGACACCGCTGCCTGCAGCAGGCGCCCACACGGCAGGTAGTGTCCGTCAGGCCTGTGTGGGGCATGCGTTTCTGTGACAACCGCTTTGTCTCCTCGGTCGTCCTCCCAGACACATACTGAACCTGAGGAAAACATCGGACGGATTACAGCTAAGCCCGACCAGTACTCCCAGAACTAGCCAGGTCACCAAAAAGAGCCAATCCGAAGTGCCCAAGAGACTCTACAGCTAAATATCATATGGGGTCAAACAATTACCCCCAAAAAGTTAGTTTAAAAATTAGTTTAAAAACTAACTAAAGGCCGGGTGTGGTGGAGCACGCCTGTAATCCCAGCACACAGAAGGCTGAGGCAGGAGGATCACTTTGAGTTTGGGGCCAGCCTGGGCTACAAAGTGAGTTCAAGGCCAGCCTGAACTCCATAGTGAAACCCTGTCTCAAAAAGACAAAAAAAAGAGACTGATGATTTATATGTGTTCCTGGCATGAAAATCATCATGCAGAACAGAATGGGGCCCAGCTAAGCTCCTAATCGATAAAGTAATTTGGGTTAAAAGTAGGAGCCCAATGATGGGAAAAAAGGATTATTCAATAAAAATATACCAGAACAATTACTTGTGCCATTCAAGAAAAATTATATTAGATTTTTAATACATTTTTTAAAAATTCTACGTGAGGGCCGGTGAGATGGCTCAGCAGCGTAAGCGCCTGCCTGGCAAGCACGAGGGCCCGAGTTCGACTCCCGGAACCCACATACGAAAAAGGGGCCGGTGATATCGCTCAGCGGCACAGGTGCCTACTGGCGCACGAGGTCCTGAGGTCAACCCCCGGTACCCACAAAAAAAAAAAAAAAAAAAAAAAATTCTACATGAAAGGATTAAAAGCAAAGAGAGAAAATTTAAAAATCCAGAACATCTGACTTTGTGACGGAAAAATAAAACGCGTCTTCTTAAGCATGCATGTAAAGAAATCATGAAAGGGAAAACAACATAAAGAGATTTCACCACACATGTGTTTATAATCTCGGAACAATCAAAACACAGAAGCCAAAAAGAAAATTTTAAAAACTAAACAAAAATTTTAAAAAGTTTTTTTTTCCAAAATAAACTCTTTAAAAAGTTAAAAAAAAAAAAAAAAGAAAGAAAGAAAGAAAGAAAGAAAGAAAGAAAGAAAGAAAGAAAGAAAGAAAGAAAAAAGGAACAGGAAGAAACAGAAGCCACATTGAAGGCAAACAACCAGGAAAATTGCTAACCACGGAACAGAAAAACCATTCACACCATCAGCACACGGCCCTCACCCCAGCTGAAAAATAAAACATCAAGGCCCCAGTAGAAAAGTCAGCAAAGCCAGCCGTGGTGGCGCACACCTTGTCATCCCAGCCCTCAAGAGGCTGAAGCAGAAGGATTGCTGTGAGTTTGAGGCCAGCCTGAACTGCATAGTGAGACCCTGCCCCCCACCCCCCCAAAAAAGAAAAGTCAGCAAAGAAACTGACAACAAAAGAAAAGAGTTGCACAGGAAGCAATCTAAGGAATACTTGAAGCCCTACTGGCCCTCACCAGCAATTAAAACAGAAGAGACGCTTTTCTGTCTTTTGAACCAAGGTAAGAACAATGTTCTCTAACGCCCCGTGTTGGGGACGCACGGAAAGGGCCCCCAGGTGCCTCTGGTGGAAGTTTCAACTCCTGGCTCCCTCTGGAAAACAACTTGAAGTGCTGCCCACCCACCCTGTGTTAAAACCAGCCTAGGATTTCCACTCCTGGGAACAATCCTGCAGCAGAACCAATCAAAGATGCTGCTCTACCACCAGGAATGTTTTTTGTAATGTTTGACCATAGAAAACCTGAAAGCAATCTAAATTTCCAGCCAAATGAAATGACTAGCAAATTTCTCTAATTTTTAGTCTCTGGGAACATATCACATTTTGCACTTAAAAATTAATGAAAATTGCTGGGCATGGTGGCACACATCTGAAGTTCCAACACTTGGGAGGCTGAGGCAGGAGGATCGCCATGCGTTTGAGGCCAGCCTGAACTACGTAGTGAGACCCCATCTCTAAAAGTAAAAAATAACAAAAGTACTTACAAAAAAAACATTTCCAAACACAGCTCCTCTTTTGTCGCCAAACCCCTGTGGTCTAGAACCACCCCTCCTAGCCCCAGGCGCCTCTCTCTCTAAGAAAACCCTTCCAGGATGCAGACTTGGACCCTGCCAATGAGAAAGCCTATTTCTCAAGCGCCTTTTGCACTGAAGGAATTCCATCTGCTGACTCCAAAGACGCAGCCAGACTTAAGCCACCGCTCCCACCCCGGTTCAGAACCCACAGAAGGAAATGCAAGGACCTCGACCCCTCAGGCTGTCGCCCTCCCCTCTCTCCTCTCCCACCCACCAGTGCCCACACACCTGTCCCTGCATGTCACACTGTCCTCCAGCTACCGCCCAGCCAGCTCCCTGCACTCCAGCAAGTCCTCTGTCCCAGCTGAGCGCAGGAACCAAGCACCTGCCAGGTAATAGTCCAAACCCAGAAAACATTCATTTGCTTTCTCTTTCTTTCTTTCTTTCCTTCTTTTGTGTATGTAGGGGTGTGTACTGGGGAATGAACCCAGGGCCTTCATACTAAGTTACATACCCAGCCCTTTTTTATTGTTCATTTTGAGACAGAGCCTCCCTAAGTTACCCAGGCTGGGCTCAAAATTGTGATCCTCCTGCCTCAGCCTCCCAGAGTGCTGGGATGACAGGTTTGCAACATCACACGCAGCTTTGTTCCTGTTCCTTGGCCTTCCTGCCATGCCCTGTCCTCAGAGAGCTTGCCACTGGTCCCCACCCTCACAGGGCTCCACCCACATCAGGGGCTCAGTTGATGGAGAGCCCCCTCTACAGGAACCTGGGGTGTCTCTAGGGAATAGGATTTGGGGAACCAGGGAGGAGGAAGGAGTGATGGCTGAGCCTGCCCGGTTTTACGGGGAGAAGGTAGGAGTGCCTGGAGGGCTCCCTGGAGGTGGTGGCACAGAGGAGGAGGCAAGGCAGTCCTCGTGAGCCCCATCCTGGGCCTGGGGACACCTGTCTGGCTCCTACTCTACAACCAGGCATTTTAGAGACAAATTCAGGTTATGGATCAGGAATGACATCACCTTGGCACGTGGCCTTGGGGAAGACTTGTTGCTGTCCCAAGTCTCAGTTTCTCCCACTGTCAGATAAAGGGGAGGATTCCATGACCTCTAACCTCCCTCAGTGCCGAGAACAACTCAGACAGTGGGTGACCTGTGTCCCTACTGAAGCCGCAGGACACAGTCACATTCCAGCTCCTCACAACGCCCGGACCTTGTTGCCTCAATGCGGGGAGGGGTTCTTTTACTGTTCCCAGAAATCTCTTTCTGGAGCCCTTGCTTCTGGGCTTTGAACTGCAGAGGCCTGGGAAGCCCAGAACTTCTGGAACCCCAAGTCCCCAGGACAAAGCCTTCGCCTGGGGACCACGTGGAAGAGTTTCGAGCGGCCCTAAGGATGTTGAGACTAACAGAGCAACGTTCTTCCAAAAGACCGCCGCTGTGCGTAATTCCTCCGCACGAACGGCTTCGTCGTTCAATCATGCAAAGAATCTGCTTTGAATTTTTTTCCTTTTAAAGCTATCCTTCTGGTTAAGGGGTGGGTAGATGGAGAAAGGCGATAAAGCACAGCGTAAATCAGAGGACCCAGGCAGTGGGCATACAGGTGTTCGCTGTACTGTACTCTTCTCAGTTTGAAATTTTCCATTATGAAAAGAATGTGGGGAGGAACAGCCACCCAGCTCTGGCTGGGGACCCGCAGTGCGCTCCGAGGCCCTGATGCGGGAGCTCTCCCTACGGGGTCTCCCAGGGACCGATTCAAGGGCATGCGCCAGCCCTGAGCTGCAAAGAAGGGGCTCCAGGGACAGCGGGGCACTGCCTGCAGGGGACAAGCGCGCAGGTGGACGCCCCGCTTTGCAGCGAGCTGCTGTGCTCCTAAGAAGGCAGGGGACAGAGAGGGCAGGTCGTGCTAGGGTGAGGGTCACCCCTGAGGTTCCACGGTGGGCCCCACGTAGCCCGAGCCCTGTGTTTGGGGTCTGTTCTAGCCTCCAGCGCCCCAGCTGGGAGCGAATTCTAAGAAATGACAAAAGCAAAAGGTAAAGACCCGAGAAGCAGCATTTCACAAACGCAGAAAGCCAGGCGTGAGAAGGTGCCTTGCCGGGGTCACAGCCGGCGCCACTAACCTGACAGCGCCAACCAACCGGGGGCGCGCCGGAGAAGCGGGGACAAAGGGTCCCTGGGGAGGGAGGGGACGCTGCGAGCGGGCCCCACGCCCGGGGCCCAGCAGCGCCAGGTGCAGGGTCCCACGCCCCGGTCCAGTTGCGCCCAGGGCGCAGATGCGCGGCCGGCCGGGAAGCTGCGGGAGTCGGGGCTTTACCTGGGTCGTGGAAGGGCACCAGCGCATAGCTGGCGACAGCCTGGCTGCGGCTGCTCAGGGTCCGCTCCAGGATGCGCGAGGCGCCGTCAATCACCTGCATCAGGTCGTCCCACATGGAGCCGGTGACATCGAAGACGAAGGCCAGGGTGGCGTCCCCCGTGGTGCGGGGCAGTGCCGTCCCGGGCTCTCCGGCCACCGCCGCAGCCTCAGAGACGACGGCCACCAGCAGCCACAGGAGCTGCGCCCCGGGCATCGTAGAGAGCGTGGCGCCTCGCTCCGTCGGGACGCACGGTGCGCGGGACAGGGGCGCGCGGCGGGGTCCCGCTGCTGGGAGCCCAAGGCGGGTCCTGGGCCCACCCCACCCTGCTCGGGGTCACGGCCCGCCTCCGCCGCTCCCCCACAGTGACTCAAACTTTCCCAGCCCCGCCAGTTCAGACCCGGGGTTAGGGGAGGACACGGCGGGAGGGAGGTGGGGCCGCTGCCAAGGCGGCGGGGCGCGGGGAGCGGCGGACACCTGCGCGCCCACGCGGGGGCGGGAGGGCGCGACGACGGCTGTCACCCCCGCCTGGCTGAGGCTGCTGCGCTCCCGGCTCTGTCCACCCACAAACCATCCCATCGCTCCACCTCTCCCCCTTCCTCGGGGAGCCCCGGGAGCTTCTCGGTGGTGGTTAGGACGGTGAGCTCACTGGCTGGAGCTCCCCGTTGCGGAGTGCTGAGCACTGCAACCCCAGGGGGAGACACCGACGCCAAACCCAGGTGGCAGATGAGCAAACCGAAGCTCAGTGAGGTGACCTTATTTGCCCAAGGTCACCCAGCGCCTCCGGGGCCACACACAGGACCGGAAGCCGGATCTAGAAAGACCCCCAAGGTCCTGGGCTCTGCTGCACCTTAATGGTTGCTGGACGTTGTCACAGGTCACTGGGGCAACAGAGGACCTGGCGCCCCACTGCCTACCCACCTCTCCCGCACCGTGGATGGCATGGGCAGGTTCTGGGGCTCAGGTCAGCGCTGCCTGGGCCTAGACCCACCGTCCCCTCCTGGACACTGCTGCCTCTACCATCTGACCGATCAGTGTGTCACTCCGCCCTCCAGCTGCCACCTCAGCTGCGCCCCTGGGCCCTGCGCTCCTCTCCCCACCGGCCTGGGACCCAGGGCACCTGGGGGCGGGGCTGTGTCTTGGTCCCCTCTCCCCCATCTCCCATCTCCCAACCACGTCTTTGGCACATTGCAGGGTCTCGGCAAATACTGAAGGTGCACACCTGTAACCCCAGCCCTCTGGGAGGCCAAGGTAGGAAACTGCAAGTTTGAGCCCAGCCTGGGCTACCTAGGGTCGGAGGAAGACCCTGTCTAAAATAAAAAAATAAATAAATAAATAAAAATTGTTTTCTTTTTAAAGGGCTGGGGTTGTAGCTCAGTGCAAAGGCCCTGGGTTCATTCTCCACTCTACACACACACACAACACAGATTTTGCTGGCATGCCTGATCTTAAGAGTCATGTGAGAGGCTGGCACGGTGGCACGCACCTGTAAGTCCAGCACTTGGGAGGCTGAGGCAGGAGGGTCTCAGGTTCAAGTCCTGCCTGGACAACTTAGATACTGTCTCTGAGGGCTGGGCATGTAGCTCAGTACATAGGCCCTGGGCTCCAGCCCCAGGACACAAACAAAAAGTCCTGTGGAAGACCTTAGCTCTCAGTCCCTCCCAGGGTACAGAGACAGGGGCCCTGGAGAAGCGGCTGCAGCTCTGGGCCCATGGGAGGGGGTGGCTCCTGCCCTGCCCTGCAGTCTTCGTCAGGAGGAAGCCCCCCTCACCTTCTCCCTTCCCTTCCCTCTCCACTCCCCCTGCCTTGGGGCACCCTTGTCCTGTAACCCACTGCCCCCCAGTCCTCCATAGCTGCAACCTCGCTGATCGGCCAGGGTCATAAGCTCTATGGCAGCAGAGCCCCAGCGCCAGGCACAGGGTCAGTGCCCCATGGAGATCTGCCAGGCACGTGGGGCAGCAAGTGCTGGAGAGCAGGGGACCGGCTGTGGGGAGGGACATGGTCCTAGACTGGGGCCAGGTCCTTGGGACATCGTGTCCCAGAGAGCTGGGATATGCAGAATTCAGGCTTCCCAAACCGTTCAAAAGGAAAGAGAAACTGGGATGGGGGAATGGAGAAAAGAAGGAAGAGAAAAGCAAAAAAAAAAAAAAAAAAGAAGTCAAGCTTCCCGACCAGTACGGAGTGGAACTCACAGCCCAGTTCCAGATGACCTGGAGTCACCTGTGGACACTGGCTCTTTAAATGTCCCTGGCCAGGGCCGCAATTGCCCCAGAGCCTGGGCAGGGTTAGACCAGCTGTTGCAGACAGAAGAGAGGGCCCAGCTGTGGGAAGGCAACCACGAGCAGAAGCCAGGACCCAAACAGTGACGTTTCAGATCCAGGGCAGGCGACCCCGGGGGTCAAACAGGTCCTTTAGTCATTCACTCCACAAACACTGGCTGGACCCAAAGCATGTGCCACGCTCTCTCCGAGGCGCCCCTGGGACAGGGGGATCTGAAGATGCAGAAGGCACTGGCCCACCCTGGGGAGAGGAGACGTGTAAACAAATAATTCTAAGCCAGTGAGCTAACTGCTAATAGCGGAATTACCAAGAGCTCCGGGAGCCCAGAGGAAGGAGGGGCTGAGCCTGAGAGGTCAGCGGAGGCCACGAGAGAGCCTGAGACGTCCCTGAGAACAAGAGGGGAAGAGCATTCGAGGAGTGGGAACGGCACTGCACAGGCAGGGAGACGTGTGGGACCAAGGCCATGCCGTGAGCCACCTCCCAAGCCTTGTTGGGCCTTTTCCAGAGGCACTAGGGAGCTATAGAGGAATGCAGGCAGTGATCCCATTTACATGCAGGCGGCCGCCATGCCAGAGGCACACAGGGCAGCCCTCGTGGGTGCCAGGAAGCCGAGTCTGGTCCTCAGAGGCAGGAGCAGAGGTGGCCCAGAGACAGCGAGGTGCTGTCCTCAGAGAGGTCGCCAGGACCAGGCGGAGGTGTGAGTTCGAGGGCTGCTGTCAGTGGCCTCCGGGGTTTAAGTCCGGAAACAGCCTGGTGACCTCCAGCAGAGCCCCTCAGCCTTGCTTTCCCCACTGGTAGAATGACCCGCGGTGGAGCAGAGCCTAACAAGGCGATCTCTGACGAGCATCACAGCCCTACCACCCCAGGACCATGGCCAGGATCCCTGGGCCACACAGGAAGGGGGAGGGAGAGGTGCAAGCTCATCCCGGCATGGCTCCCTGGGGACATGGAAGGGAGCCTTGGATGGGCACCTGCCACGCTCCCACCATGTCTCCAGCATGAGCGATGTCTGGCCTGATGGCACTGCCCACCCAGGGTGGCCAGAGTGCTGCTCTGACCATGGGACACCTGGATGCCCAGGGCTCCCCAAGAGTGGAGCTGTGGGCATGGAACGGAAGTGAGTGAGACTTGGGGGCCCCAGGCAGGCCAGGGGAGATGCGGTGAATCTCATCAGTTTCTGCCCCAGCACCGTAGCTTATCCAGGACCCTGAGAGCCTATAGTTTTGAACTCAAGATAATCCACCTTTTTTCCTCTAATTTCAGAAGGTGCGGTCCCAGTGGAGCCCATATTTCCTATCTTATTTCCTATCATGCCCCATCTTTGCGATAGGAGTACCGTCAGCCGTCCACTTAAAGCCAGCGTGCGCTGCTGTTCCCTGCCAGGGAACCGGTCCTGTCCCCTGTGTCTGCATGGGGACCCAAGACCAGCTGCGGGGCTGGATCAGAACCCAAGGCTCCGGACATGTGGCCAGTCACAGAGGGATGGCTTCTCCATACCAGGGGTCCTTCCTTACGCTTCCCTGTGTCCTGGTCTCGGTCATACCTGATGCCTTGGTGCCCAACCCTCCCAGCCCCCTACCCCCACCCCAGCTGTCTTTCTCCAGGCATCAGATCTACTCTACTGTAAAAATGGAAATGCCAGCCGGGTGTGGTGACACTGTAATCTGACCATTTGTGAGGCTGAGGCAGGAGGACCGTTGTGAGTGTGAGGCCAGCCTGAGCTACACAGTGAGTTCAAAGCGAGTCTGAACTGCATAGCGAGAGCCCATCTCAACTGAGCTGGGCTAGCAGCTCCTTTGCAGCTCCCCTCCTGCAACCCCTGATTGCAGCATTTCCTGTGACCGATGAGGAAACTGAGGCTCAGAGAGACAGAATCCTGCACCCCAGATGCCTTCCTGTGGGGCCTGTGCAGGAAGCGGGGCTGCTGCTGGTCTTTACTGAGAAGTCAGAGAGGCGGAACAGGATGACAGAGGACAGAGCCACTGAGGACAGGAGTTAGAGTCCCCAGAGCCACGCAGGGACACCAGACGGTTGACCACGCCGTACAGGCCTCTGTGGGACTGGCCTCCAGGCCATCCCAAGAAATACTTGAATGCTTAAGAGATGTGGGAACTCTGGCCCATCCCTAGTTTTGCCAAGAACAAACAAGAAAAAGCCAAAGCGGAGCCAAGCACGCTGAGACGCGCTCGCCAACCCCTCTGCCTGGCCCAGATGGGGTTCATGGGCTGCAGAGCCCTGGTCTGTCGTGGGAGCAGGGAGCCTACCTCGCCGGGGGGGGGGGGGTCACTGCTCACTGTTCAGCTGTGTTCTGACTGAGCCTTGCTGTCGTCTCGGGCCCTTATGTCACCCTGAGCATTGTCATCAGTGGCTGGCACAAATATCCACCATGAGTTGAGGTTTACTGCCTGTCCCTTTTGTTCTTTTGGATTCTCTCTCATAATTAAAAATTCCACTGCACCATTGTGTACATTTTAGCAGATGCTGCTGGCTTCTCCCCTAAACCCCGTCCCTACACCCTGGCCCTGCTTCTTCCTGGAAAGCTTGTCCTCCCCGCCCTACTCCACTTTCCGGTGCAGGTGTCCATGCTTTTTCCATATGATGCGCAGGAGGGTGACCCTCCCCGTGCCAAGGGCATCCTGGTGGATAAGATCACCCTCTGACCCCATCACTGTCCCATCTCCCTTGCCCATACCTTGGCCAGAAATGGACCTGCAGGAGCACACGCGGGGGGGCTCTGGAACAGACAGGCCTTGCTCTGCCTGACTTGACATCTTAATCTAAAGCGACAGTGATTAGGAGGGAGTGGTATAGGCAAGAGGCCAACGGGACAGACTAGAGAGTCTAGAAATGGATCCACATGTACGTAGTCAATTGATGTCTGACGCAGGTGCCCACAGGAAAGACCATCTTTTTCAACTGATGGTGTTGGAACGACTGCACATCTCTATGGAAAAACAGTAAATCTGCATCCCTACCTCACACCACGCACAAAAATTAATCTTGGTGATTCGCAGACCTAAGCGTAGAACACTGAATTAGAAAGCTTCTAGGAAACGTAGCCTCCCTCCTCCTCCACTCAGTGATGGGACATCTGCAGAGAACCTGAGGGACATGCAGCCATCTTGAAAACACGAGGAAGCCAGCCTGAAGACCACAGGCAAAGAGAAGAGAGCCTGGGGCTGCCCTACACGTGGTTTCCTTTTACTTGCAGTCATTGTTTTCCTTCAGCATTAAGTTGAAGGCACTGGGTCCTCTATTACTGTCAGCTGAAAGCACCCTCACAGGGCACTGTCTGCTATTCTATCTTCCCTCATCTGGAGCACAGTTTAACTTAACTGTTTCTTCCGTTTTCTGACATAAAACCCCATACGCTGCCTTTCACGTAGGGTTTAAGGGGTTCCCAAGCAATGTTTTCTACACTTAGATTTCTCCTTAGGGGTTGACTTAGGAATCAACCACACACACACACACAGCAGGTGCTGTGACATTCTGAGGAAAACCTTGTATTGTCCCTGGCAGAAAGTGACCCACCAGGCAAGAAAGTGACCCATGTGAAAGTGTCCTCAAAGGACAGAGGCCACCTTTGACTCTTTTATTTTTATTTTTATTTTATTTTATTTTATTTTATTTTTTGAGACAGGGTCTCACTAAGTTCAGGCTGGTCTTAAACTCACTATGTAGCCCACACAGACTGGCCTTGAACTCATTAGGTAGCCCAGCCTGGCCTCAGACTCATGGCAATCCTCCTGCCTCAGCCTCTCCTGCAGGTGTGCACCACCATGCCCAGCTCTCCATTAGTTGAATAATTTGTCCAGCTGTATGAGGAATGTGGTCAGATTGGACAGTTCCCATGTTGGGGACAAAGCTGTTAAAGATGGCAAATCTATAAGGCTTACTAGCTAGGTCTGTTCAGCAGACGAGCTCTGGTCAGCCAGAAGATTCTGAGAACCTATCTCCAAGGGAATGGGCAGGAAATACGGCAGCCCACGGGGGATCATTCCAAAGCCCCAAAGATGGCGAGTCAAGCAGTGCAGGGCCATGGGGAATATGAGAAAAACAGCATGGCTGTTCCTCAAAATAATTTTTTTTTTTTTGGTGGGTACCGGGGGTCGAACTCAGGACCTTGCACTTGTGAGCAGGCGCTTGTGCCGCTGAGCGATATCACCGGCCCTTTTTTCCTTTGTATGTGGGTATCAGGAGTCGAACTCAGGACCTCACACTTGCCAGGCAGGCACTTATGCCGCTGAGCTATCTCACCGGCCTCTCAAAAAATGTAAAGCTGGGTATGGTGATGCACACCTGTAATCCCAACACTCAGAAGGGATCGCATGAAGCAGGAGGATCGCCATGAGTTCGAGGCCAGCCTGGGCTACATGGTGAGTCCAAAGCCAGCCTAAACTACATAGCAAGATCCCATCTCAAAAAACCAAAATAAGGGCCGGTGAGATAGCTCAGCGGCATAAGCACCTGCCTGGCAAGTGCGAGGTCCTGAGTTCGACTCCCAATACCCACATAAAGGAAAAAAAAGGGCTGGTGACATCGCTCAGCAGCACAAGCGCTTGCTGGCAAATATTATTCAGCAATAAAAAGGGATGAAGCATTGGTCTTTGCTATAACCTTGAACACGTGATGCTCAGTGAAAACAACCAGACACAAAAAGCCACACATTGTGTGATTCCTGTTACGTAGACTCATATAAATAGAGTCCAGACGTCTCTAGAAGAGACAAACCCAGAGACAGAGAACAGATTGGCGGCTGACTAGGGCTGGGGTAGGAGGGCTGGAGTGACTGTGAGTGGGTACGGAGCTTCCTTGTAGAATGAGAAAATGTTCTGGAACTGGATAGTGGTGACAGTCGGCAACGCTGTGAATAAGAGATGCTGCTGAATTGTACGCTTGAAAAGAATGACAATAGTGAATTTTATGTTACGGGGATTTCAGCACAATATTTTTTTAAAGGGCAGGGTGTGGCTGCCTGGCGAAGGCAGATGGGAAACCAGAGTGTGGGGGCCTCAACTCACCTTCAAGTGAGCCTGAGGTCGGCCCCTGAAGTGGGGTGCTGGGTTCCAAGCCAGGCTGGAGCTCCACGACACCCCAACCCCTCCCTGCTAGTCTTCTTTAGGGACACACCAATTCATTTCACCCTCAGGAAGTCCCCACCAAAGAATCCAGTGTCACCAAGATCATGCCAGTCAAGGAAACAGATCTCACCTAACCATGAAGCCTTGACAGCTGACCTTTGACTAAAGCAGCGAATTGTAAAAGCAACCAGATTAAAACTGTGTAGATTAATGGTGCCTGGGACTGATTCCCAAGAAACTCTATTTGGAAAATCTGAAGAAGAGAAATGGTGCTCCCAGCCCAGACAATAAGCCGTGACCTTCTGAGCGCAAAGAAGGGCTGCTTGCCAAAGGCCAAGATTTATGGCTAGACTCTTAACCAAAGGGAATCTGATTACTTCTCCTGTGACATTCAGTGGGAACCGGCCCACACTGCAGGGACAAAAGACAAAACGGGCAGTGGTCTCTGCACACGGGCAACACGCACCCTGCAGAGTACACTTGCTGTGAGTTTTAGCCACCCAAAAATCACCTCGGGAGCCCTCTGAGGCTTAGTGGAAAGCGGACCTTGTCTCCCAGTATGGAGCTCAGGTACCAGGTACTCGCTTTCCCGTCCTCCTTTGCGGTGGAGGCAGGAGTGTCTCCGGCTCTGTCCCCCCAGCCTCTGGGTCTCCAGCCAGAGTCACAAGGAAGCTGGTGGCCCTTAGTGGCACTAGAGACAAAATCAAGTTCGTGACATGGCAGGGGCAGCAATGATGAGCCACAGGCCATCAGAGCATGGCTGTGATGGCTCCAGCACCTGTTTCTGCTCGGGTACCACCACGCATAATTCTACAGTTGACACGGTGAGCACCCACTAGTGCTGGTTAAGTCAGCAAAATGTGGCTCCTACTGCTCGCAGTTTAGGATGCTGCACCATTCCTTCTGGTAATGGTGCCCCTTAGACGTCAAACCCATGATGGTCATGTGACCCGGGGTAACCAATCACGTTATTTCATCTCTCCAGCTACAGTGATTGGTCCAAACATGGACACGTGACCCAGTCAGAGCCAATCAACATCCTTATTGCCTCTGGGATCAGGGTCTCAAAAGGGTATGAATGGGGGATGCTGATGACCATGTGCCCCACCCCAAGGAGGAGACTGGGGTTTGAGACCAGCAAGCAGCAGAGAGGAAGACAGGGAACCCTGGCCTCCTCAAGGTCCCTGCTCCCATAACGCTTTCATCGTACATGAAATGACCTGGTGCCCAGCAAGCGCTCAGTAATTGCCCCGTACAGCAAGCTGTTGTTACCGGCAGTCCCCGTGGCTCCTTCCCTCCGGCAGCTCTGGCAGCACCGGGACGGGAGAGGCGGCTGAGGACTTGGGCTGGGCCCTCTTCCTCTGCTTTCCAAACAACTGAGTAAGGCCCCACCCCAAGCGACCCTCCTAGCTCTGTGAACTTGAAAGAGGGAAAAACACATTTTTTGATGTAACCAGAACACTGCGCCGCTCGCTGAGGGAGTTGATGAGCCACTCTCAGAGGAAGCGATCCTCTTTAAATACAGCCCTTCGATAATTAGAGTTCCGCGGATTCCAGTTTGAAACCTTCTCACCAAGTCTCTCCCCCTGGCGCGGGGAGCTCAGTTCCCTGCCTTCCGCGCCTGAAATGGGAGCACGTTTACCCCCAGGCTCCTGAGGGGTGTGCCGCAGCCTAAGGCCTTGAACTTGACAGTGTGACCTCTACCTGACCTTCAGGCCGCACTCCGGGAGGCTGCAGGACCAAAAGAAACTCAAGCGTGACTCAGAGGCATCAGAGGGACAGGTCAGTCCCTGCCGAAGACTTTTGGAGTATTGGGGGGTAGGAAATGTCCCCTTTCAACAATTCCTCCCCCAAGGCCTCTGCTCTCACGTCTGCCCCTCCACATTCCCCTATCTCTACCTGCCTCCACTCTCCTGTCCCTTCCCAACCTATTTTTCTCCAAGAGCAACAAGCTAAGAGCCTGTAATCCCAGCACTTGGGAGGCTGAGGCAGGAGGATCACCTTGATTTCGAGGCCAACTTGGCCTACACAGTGAGTTCAAGGCCAGCCTATGTTTAGCAAGACTTTGTCTCAGAAAAAATTTTCTGCCCATCTGGCCTCTGGGTCTCCAGCCAGAGTCACAAAGAAGCTGGTGGCCCTTAGCGGCACTGGTGGCAAAATCAAGTTCCTGGCATGGGAGGGGCAGCAATGATGAGCCATAGGCCATCAGAGCAGGGCTGTGATGGCTTCAGCACTTGTTTCTGCTCGGGTACCACCAAGTATTATTCTACAAGCAGTACCCACTCAGGGCGTCCGTCTTTAGTCCAACCCACTGTGGAAAGGAGTTCCCTTCCCTCCCAACAGACCCGCTCAGGCTCAGTCACCCTATCTTTTTTTTTTTTTTTGTGGGTACCGGGGGTCGACCTCAGGACCTCACGCGCCAGCAGGCGCCCGTGCCGCTGAGCGATATCACCGGCCCTTTTTTCGTATGTGGGTTCCGGGAGTCGAACTCGGGCCCTCCCGCTTGCCAGGCAGGCGCGTATGCCGCTGAGCCATATCACCGGCCCCACCCTATCTTAAAGATTACAGAGCACATAAAAAAGAAGGGAGTCCTGAGCCGTATTGCACATCACACTAAATGAAAGAGACCAGACCCAAGCCAGTGTGCCGATGCACACCTGTAATCCCAGAGCTCTGGGAGGCTGAGGCAGGAGGATTTCAAGTTCAAACCCAGCCTGGGCAACTTAGTGAAACCTTGTCTCAAAATGAAAATTAAAAAGGGCTTGTGATATAGCTCAGTGCAGAGGTCCTGGGATCCATCCCCAGTACTAGAAGAAAGAGCAGGGCAGAGTGGGAGGGATGAGGTGGGGCGGGGCAGGGCAAAACGAGTCCTCTTTGTACACTAGGGGTGCAGCCTCCGCTTTCATCTCACTGTCTAGGTCCTCACGGCTGCAGAAAAAGTGGGGTGATAGAGCTGGGTGTTGTGGTGCAGGCCTGCAATCCAGGAGGCTGAGACATGAGGGTGGTGAGTTCAGGCCAGCCTGGGCTACGTGGTGTGTTTGAAGCTGGCCTGGGCTACCTAGTGAGACAAAACACTTCACCTGTGAGGACAACGACCCTAAACTCCCCGGACCACAGCGGCCAAGAGGCGGCCCCCCGCCCTGGTCTGCGCTGCACGAAGTGATCTCCTGGCACCTTGAGGATGCTGAACGTTTTCCATGCCCAGGGGCGGCTCCAGGGCAGAGGCCAGGCGCGAGAGCCTCCCTCAGCCTTGGCTGCCACAGGATGGGCTCCACGCTCGGGACGTCCTCTCCCCAGTGTGGACTTCGAACAGCGTCTGGAGTGCAGCCTCGCCAGGGGCCCTCAGGGATGACAAAGCTGAGAGCCACACCGCTGGGCCATGCTAGGCCAAGTGAAGGGACAGCAGCTTGGGGTGGAGAGAACAGGGTGGTGGGGACATCACTGCCTCCCTGTCCCTGAGGTTTTCCACGTGGTTTCCCTGACGCTGACCCACCACCCGGGAGAAATGCACCTCTGTTTCACCGCTGCTTGGATGGGGAAGCGGAGTGCAGGCCAGGCCAGTACAGTGTCACCCACCCCAGGGCCACAGCTGTAACCAGGCACCCAGAGGAGAAGGGAGGTCAGCCACCGGTCAGGCTCCTTAGGAGGGCGAGGGTGGGGCCAAGTCCTGGGGGTCCCCTGTGTCCCCAGGGTGTCTGGGTCACTCTTGTCCTGCCATGGCAGGGAGGGACAGATCCAGAGCAGGCTGCCCAGCCGCCCTGCTGCCACTGGGTGTGCATTTCCAAGGAGCCAAGTGTTTGCCTTGTCTCCCCCTGCATGAAGACATGGCATCGCAGCTGGGCATGGTGGCACATGCCCGTTACCCCAGCACTGGGGAGGCTGAGGCAGGAACATGAGTCCAAGCCCAGCATGGGTAATTCAGTGACTCAGTGAGATGCTGTCTCAAAAAAAAAATTTTTTTTTAATAAAAAAGGGCTGGTGCCCGTGAGATGGCTCAGTGGCATAAGCGCCTGCCTGGCAAGCGCAAGGTCCTGAATTTGGCTCCCAGAACCCACATACGAAAAAAGGGCCGATGATATCGCTCAGCGGCATGGTCGCCTGCTGGCGCGCGAGGTCCTGAGGTCGAACCCCGGTACCCACACACACACAAAAAAAGGGCTGGGGCTGGGGATGTGGCTCAGTGCAAAGGCCCTGGGTTCAATCCTTACTAACACACACACACGCACATACACACACACACACACACACACACACGCACGCAAAGGCTTTCACCATGACCGGATGGAAAATCCCAGCCCCTGGGAAGTGCCAGTTCTAGGCCACCCAGGGAGAGAACATCAGGCCAAAGGTGATGAATCACAGGACAGGGTCGCCATGGCTCTGTGTCCAGTAGGCTTGGCCTCAGATCTGGCTCTACCGTCCACTGGCTGTGTGGCCCTAGGCAAGTCACTGAACCTCTGTGCTTCAGCTCCACCGGCTTCCTTGACTGGAAATGGAAATAGTGACAGCAGCCACCTTGGCTCACACTGCGCAGAATCCGGCGCCCCAGCACCGGTAGTGGTGAGTGGGACCCTTCTCCCTGAGCCAGCCCCTGCCCCTGCCCAGCACCCACCTCCGCCTCCACCTCCAGCTACCTCCTGACTCAGGACCCCAGGAATGGGCTCCTCCCCCAGACCAGGGGCAACTGGCTGCTGCTCCCCCAAACCCTGCCCCTTCCTAGAGCAAAAGCCCCTTGGGCAGCCTTGAGGGCAAAAAATGTGGCATGTAGTACTAGTACCAGCCCCGAGGGGGCGCTGCCACGAGGATTAAATGTGATGAAGCCAGGGAACCAAGCGCAGTGTGCGTCTAGTGTTGGCTACAGTGGGTATGGGGCTCAGTCCTGTCCTCCTTCTGGTAACTGTTAAAGCGGGCAGGGTTATGGAGAAGAGCCAGCCTAGCTGGGTGTTTGGCACTCTCCTGACATCCTAGCTACTCAGGAGGCTGAGGCAGGAGGATCACAACTTTGAGGCCAGCCTGGGCAACTTAGTAAGACTCTGTCTCTGAGTAAAATAAAAAGGGCTGGTGGTGTAGCTCAGTGGTGAGCACTTGCCTAGCATGTGGGAGGCCCTGGGTTTCATCCCCAGCACGGGAGAGAGGGAGAGAGAGAGAGACAGATAGATACATCCTGTCAGGTTTTCCAAGAAACAGAAAGCACCTCAGTGCTGTGCGCTGAGTACCTGTGCCCGTGCACAAGCCGCCTCCTGGAAGCGACCTCGTGCCTCCTCTTTCCATGAGGATTCATCACTAGAAAAATCTGATGTTTCGGTGCCCTAAAGGCACCACCATCTCTCCCACTGCATTCCTCTCTCGCCCTGTTGACCATTTCCTACCCCGCATCTCCTTTTAGGCAGGCACAAAGTCCTGGAATAAAAGACTAGCGCTGAGTGTGGTCCTGTGACCCAGCTCTGACCAATGGGATCGCGCAATGCCCACCCATGGCTGGTGTTTGTAACCTCCCTTTGTGTGTGTGTGTGTGTGTGTGTGTGTGTGTGTTGCACTCTGACCCGGGCTGCATGTGCATCCGAGGTTTCTGCAAGGCCTGGCGTTGGCGTTGTGCCTGCAGAGCACCCACACGCCGGGCTCTTGTCCCTCCCTCTGGGAGCTGCTGAGGACTCTGCTTAGCTTCTGCCTAGAAGCCCCCCTGACAGTGCGTGCCGTATCACGTGATGAGACCTGGCAACCTTGGCGCAGAATGTGAGCGCTGGAGTGGGCCTGAGAGTCTCCCTGTGATGGGGAGCTCCCTCCCTTCTGTCTCCCAGGCTGGCCTTTGGCACCTGCACCCCAGGATAAGTCCCAGCCTGGCCTCTGATGTCGCACGCATCTGCTGCCCCGAGCAGGGAGCCTCTGACACACAGCATGCCAAGCGGGTCTTAGGATCCCCGAGTCAGCATCAGACTCGGCCTCACCTCCGGGACAGCCGGCGGCCAGCGTTAAACTAAGACCTGCCCTTGGCCTAGGACAGTGGTGCCAACTTGATCGTACCCCACTTTGCTTCCTGATTCCCCCCACAAAAGCGATTTCCTCTTCATCACATTCTCACCTCGTGAATGGCTTCTTGGGGTCTCTGGGAAAAGGATCCGATATCTGAGACAGGAGATTGAACAGACCGTGAGGACTGGTCCCCAAGTCTCGAGCCCCTGGCAAAGTCCTTCCTGAGCCCAGCCTAGGCCCAGCCTGCCCCATGCCCTCCCAGTGGCTTCCTGTGGGTGGAAACCAAATCGGCCTCACCTTCTGGGACCTCCCTGGGCTCCATGCTAATCCAGAACCTCCAGTCCCCTGGTCCTTCAGCAAAAGAAAGACGTCCCCAAGAGTCCTTCCAGCTGAGACACCCCTCCCTTGAGCCTCGGAGGTCGAGGGGGCCAGAAGAAAGGAAGGAGGGTGGGCGCAGGCATGAGAGGTAGCGACATAGCACTCTGCACCTTGCAGTCTTCTATTAGATGACTTTGGCAAGCACTGAGTACTTATATGCAAATATTTGTTGGTGGCCGGGGATCATTTAGAGTATATGCTCCTCCTTGTCACAGTCCCAGTGTTAACACTCCAGGGCTGGTGTGGTGGCTTCATGGGCTTGGGGACCTGGTTCTAGGAAGACTGGGTCCTAACCAACAGAAAGGAAAATAGGAAGGGAGGGAGGGAGGTGGAGCTGGTCACTCTCATCCCATTGGTTAGAACTGAGCCACATGATAATGTCCAGCCCCAAGGGAGGTTGGGAAATGTAGTCCCTTATTCCACCAGGCTAAAAAGAGATGTAGGCAACAAGTAGAAGGCTCTACCACACCTACTTGAGCTCATTTTACCTAAACTCAGGTGGCCTTCACAGCCCGTCCCATGCCCACTTCTCTGATTGAGTGCTGCAGTGCAGAATACCTGGGGCGAGAAAGCCCCATCAGCAGTTTTTGTTTTGTTTTGTTTTGTTTCTTTGAGACAGAGTCTCGCTATGTATCTCCTGCTGAACTTGAACTCACTATTTAGCCCAGGCTTCCCTTCAACTACCAGCAATCCTCCTGCCTCAGCCTCCTGAGTGCTGAGATTACAGGCATGTGCCACCACTCCTGGCTTAGCATTGTAATATGCACTGTTCAAAGTCTACACCACAGAATGTGTTTATTGGCACCAAGAATGCTAGAAATCCCTCTTTGCAGGGAGTAGACTGTGAAGATTTGCATGGGGGGGGCCCCCACTTTTACCCTGGCAGTCAGAACCCATGCCCGTGTCAAGTGGAGCATCTGATTCCAGAAGCCGTGCCCCTAACCACTGTCCCACACTGCCTTTTTCTGGAGAAGTTCTGCCGCGGCCAGGCAGCACGCTGGGCCAGCATGGCACTGAGGGGACATGGGTGCCCCCGAAGTGGGAGGTGTGTCGGGCCCTCCGCTCTGCCTCCATGCAGTGTGGAGCTGCAGATTCCTTTCACAGTAACTCACACTGCAAAGCAGCCTGGTTTTGCAGGCAGATGCTCACCCACTCACCCTGGTGGGGGCGGCTGGATCTTGTCAACCCACGCACTTCCTGCATCTTCCAAGAGCCTAGGCCTAGAGCAACAGATGTCTTTTCTTTTGGGAAGAGTACTAGGAATTGAACTCAGGACATCACACTGAGTTACATGCCCAGCTTTTAAAAAAAAAATTATTTAATTTTGAGACAGGCTCTTTCCAAGTTGGCCTTGAACTTGGGATCCTCCTGTCTCAGCCTCCCGAGTAGCTAGGATTACAAGTATGCATCAGTCTGCCCAGCTAAGAGCAATAGATTTCTAAGTGGCAATTACTCTCTTGACTTATGTTGCCCTTTATTGTCCCCTGAATTAATGTGTCTTCTGCAAGCTCCCAAGGACGGACTGTCACTTCTCTGATCCTTGTGCCCTACATGGCAGGCTCAGATATACTAAGCAAGCAGGGCTACCTGACCAGAGAGTGAAGGGGGGCTCCTCAGAGGTCCCAGGTCCCACCAAGGCCAGCTGTCACCCACCTCCCGTCCTGTCACAGCCCCCTGGGGGTCAGCCACCTGCCTGTGAGCTCTGACCACGCAGGACAACACAGCTGCAGAAGTCCCATGCAGGTGGGCAGAGGATCAGCCGAATCCCTGGGCCAGGGATCCATCTGGCCAGGGGCTCTCAAAGTGCCACCCCACACCAGCCTTGTCAGCCCAGCTGGGAATCTGTTGGGAACCCAGCTCCTCAGGCCCCAGCCCCGACCAAGCTACCTCATCAGGAACCCGGAGATGAAGCCAGGGCCTTCTCACTGAGCTGCATCCCCAGACATTTTTTGAGTCAGGGTCTCCCCAGTTCCCCAGGGTGAGCTCCAGCTTGCAGTCCTCCTGCCTTAGCCTCCCAGGAAGGTGGGATTACAGGCAGGCACCACCTCATCTGGCTTCACAAATTTAAAGCAGCTGAAGCCCTGGGGTCCCACCAGACAAAGCAGGGGGAAAGGAGATGCCTCACATCATCCACGCCAGGCTCACCCTGCTGCCCTCGAGGCTGCCCTCCATCTGCCCAAGGTCCTCCTTGTATCTGGGCTTCCTCTGGGGGACACTGGGTTGGGAGCGAGGGTGTCAATGAAGCGAAACAGAGAAACAGAAACAGACAAAGCAACAGGCCCACACACAGCGAGGACAGGTCCAGGAAGCGTGTTTAATTGCGTGACATGGACGACATACAGCGGGCGCACAGGCAGCGGCTAGGGCATGCGACACAGCCCCGTCACCCCGGCCCACACTGCCAGGCAGGGTCCTCCCCTCGCTCGCCCGGAGACACAGACAGAACAGCACCCCGAACAGAGACTCCGAGGAGCGGGGAAGGCAAGCAGGAGAGGACACGAACAGGCACAGCCGGGACACACTGCTTCCTCCTTTGGTCACCCGAGTCCTTCTCAATGGCCCTGGGAGGCGGCCAGGTTCCCATGTGCAGAATGGGGAAACTGAGGCCCACAGAAGGGCCTTGCTCCAAGTCCTGGAAGAAGCTGGCAGCTGGGTGAGACGAGGCAGGGGGCGTCCCACCCATCCTCAGGAGACACAGCCTGAGTCTGGATGCCAGTGGCAAGACAGAGATGGGACCAGCTGTTTATTCAACAAAAGCCTTTTATTCATTCAAAAAGTAACCATTGGGTTTATTCCGCAGATATTTTAAAAAAATAATAAAGGAGGGAGGAAGGGCAAGGCTTCCCATCAGTGCCCTTAGGCTAAGTGACTCGCTAGCCCCTGGCACGACCTCAGAGAGGGCACCTGGGTGACACCCTGCCAATCAAGCGGCCCTGGGAGTTCAGGGCCGCCCAGTTTCGGACCTCCAGCCCTGCTGGGCGGGGTTGGAGCCCCCAGACGCCGTCGCCGCCAGTCACCACCAGGGGGCGCCCCAGCCCGTCCTTGGAGCCTGTCATGGGGACCCTGCCCTGGGAAGATATGGCTGCTTTCCCCTTGGCAGGTCATCTGGAGAGACTCCAGAGGTCCCCAAACGTCTTTCCCCTCCTCCCCTGGAGAAGAAACAATGTCCCCAAGAGCCCAGGGACTCCTGACTAGGACATCAGCTGTCAAACCACAAAGCATTTCAGAAGAGACGTCAATACAGATGACATACATTCGCCTGGGTGTTATTTTAAATGTTGCCTGGTTAAATATTGGAAAATCGTGACATTTCCTAAGCCACCATCAACACAAAGTGGGAAGCAGAT
Source organism: Erethizon dorsatum (assembly GCA_028451465.1). Lineage (NCBI taxonomy): Eukaryota > Metazoa > Chordata > Mammalia > Rodentia > Erethizontidae > Erethizon > Erethizon dorsatum. The sequence goes on from CM051822.1 coordinate 5,846,049, forward strand.
GCTGGAGAAGAGGCTGGTCCCAGCCCCTGGGCCCCAGGGCTCGTGGCTCTGCGGGGGGACGGAGGGGCTGGCCCCAAAGAGGGGCATCACCCAGGGTGGGGCCGCGAGTGGGAAGCACGTTGGGGTCAGCCCCTCACGCTGTTCAGGGGTGACCTACCCTGGGACTCAGGATGCCGCCACATTTACAGGCCTGGTGACAGGAAGGGACAGAAATTGGCCTGGAGCAGAAATGACCAGTGTCCAGCTCCCCGCCAGGAAGGGGGCATCCCTGTGGGCAGCTCTGGGCTGTCTCGGCATGAGCCAAAGGCGTGCCCGAGGCACGGGCACGCTGGGCCACTGGCCTCGAGAACAGAACCTGCCAAGACCAAAATCACACCTGTGTCTCACCTGACGGGCCGGGGTGCCGGGGGAAGGCCTGGCAGATGTGCAGGGGCCCCAGCAATGCAGTGCCCAGTGGGAGGGGACACATGCTAGCCCTGGACCGTCCTGAGCCATGCGTCCCTGACCCTCGATGCCCCAGGCTGGACAGCACAGAGGCCGGCACGGCTTCTGCGAGGCAGAGGTGAGATGGCCAGGAAAAGGCCCACGGTCACCCTGTCAGCCCCAGGCCATCCAGCCACCTCCTACCCTGGGGTCCTGGCAGGAGCGGGACAGGAGCGTTGCAGTGACTGCGGTGAGGCTCAGACCTCTCGGCTGGTGGCTGAGCAGGAAGCCACCTGCAGGGGGCTCAAAGTCCCACCCTTCGAAGTTACTTCTGAGGGTGGCCTCCATGCTCCCTGTCCCTTCCGGATCTGGGGCTGATGGTGGAGACAGAAAGCAGCTGAAGGCTCTGCCATGCTGCCCCATGGCAGGAAATGTCCCCTGGTCGATGGCAGGGAGGCTCCGGCCTCCTGGGGCAAAGGTGGAGACCGAGGACCTCTCCGAGCAGGACTGAAGGCCAGCTCTGTCCTCTTGGGGGCAGCCCAGGAGACCGTGCTCTTTACCAAGCAGAAGCAAGAACTCACCGCAGCCTGCACTTCCCCGGCAGCGAGCCCACTTCCGGCCTGGGGCCTCCTCGGTGAGGATGAGCTCTGGGCCCAAAAGGCCCAAGAATCTGGGGGCTGGAGACACTGCAGGGAGGGGCAAGGTGTCATCGGACACACTCGGCCCTGGGCCAGACCCCACACACCAGCAACCCACAGCCCTGCCACGTCTGAAGGCTTGGGCCGAGAGACAGCGGGACCAAGCTGTGACTGTGACAGTCCCCACATCTACAGGGGTCTGGCAAACCCAGTTATAGCCCACAGAGCCACAAACCCAGGCAACTGAATCCCAGGCTCCAAATTCTACAATGTCAACCTAGAAAAGGGGCTTCAAGCTCAACCATCCCAGGCCTCCCTCCTGACCCTGCTCAGTGGTGCAGCCGGGGCCTGAGAGGCCGCAGGATTGCCTGTGGTCACCACGCAAGGCGCAGGCTCGGCCCCGGACCTCTGGTCCAGGCATCTGACACTCCTGGGGACACTTCTGGGGCCATCCCTGACTCAGGTGCAGGGGGAGCTAGAAGTCTACAGTGAGGGGCAGGAAGCCTCTCCTCCCTCCTTCCCTCCAGGCCTGCGCAGAGCCACCAGGCAGGACGCCACGTGGTCACTGCAAGAGGCAGCCGGAGGGCGGGAAGCAGCATGGGAGGGACACAGGGACAACTTCCAGCACCCTCCTGCCACCGTCCACGAGAAAGTGGCTGCGTCCTTGACCTCTCCTGTGAAGCTGCCCGCAGAGATGGAAGGCTCTTTCTCCACGTGGCTGCCAACACAAAGCAAGAGGGAGGACACTGAGAAGTGCTGCCTGTTTGTCCTTAATTTAAAAAAGAAAAAAATGTCCTGGACCCAGAGGAGGGCAGAGGAGGGGGAGGGCGGGCGCAGCCGGGCACGAGGCTCAGAAGGGGCCTAGGCGGAGGGGAATGGTCTGTGAGCCGTCGGGGAGGGCCCACCTGCCCCCCTGCAGACATCAAGCACAGTATCTGAAAAGAGAAAAACAAATGGTTTTTGGCTTCTTGGCCGCTGCAGGCCTGAACCCTGCCCAGCGAGCGTGGCGTGGACACGCGAACGTCAGTCCGCAGCCCCGGAGTGCAGGGTGCAAGGGCAACAGCAACGTTAACAACCAATAAATAAAGGATGTCAGTTATATACGAGGATTAAAAAAACCTCACTTTCCCCACAAAAGCACAATACTGTTATCACAAAAAATAACGGGCGTCACCAGCAACCATCCCAGCCTCTTGGTGGCCTTGCATCTGGAAGATGGCGGAGAGCAGCCACCCAGGTGGCCCAGCCCGGCCACTGGTGCAGAGGGCCGGGCCAGTAGGTTCTCCAAGTCCCGAGGCCTTCTCCAAATCAGTGTCTTCTACAATGCAAGGTAGTTTTGTTTTGTTTTGTTTTTCTTTTTAAAATGTCCATTTGAAATAAAAAACCAAAGCGCACGCAGGCCAGCGGGAAGGAGGAGAGGCCACCGTGAAGGAGGAGAGGCCACCGTGCGCCAAGCAGCGAGTCCTGGGTTCTGCGGAGGGCTGGAGCCTTTTCTGGTTTGGCTGTCGTGTTTTGGACAAGCGGAGATGGCTGGCAATTGGAGCCGGTGGCTTCAGGTGGCGGGTGGGCGCAGGGCAGGGGGTGGGAGAGCCGGGCCTCGCGGGTCAAGGGCGGCCGGCTGCGTGTGACTGCAGAAGGAGGCCAGGTGGGCACGGGAGGCGGTGTCGGGCTGCGGCGGCCTCATGGCACAGGACAAGCAAGTGTCCCCAGGCATCTGGAAGGCACAGGAGGAAAGGCAGTTAAGGGGTCACCCAGGGGGGCGAGTGTCATTCTGTGTCACAAGTCCTAAAAATGTGCATGGCCTCGGACCCCTCCTTTGGGGTTGACACATTCATTCCTGAGAGGAATAAGATGTTCACCCCAATATCCTCCATCATAGCAAAAAAAAAAAAAAAAAAAGAGAGAAGGGGTGACAACCAGTGTCCAACATCGGGGGATTGAATGATTTAAGATATGCCCATAGGATAAAATAGTTTATGACCATTAAAAACAATATATGGCCAGGCATGGTAGTGCATGCCTGTAATCCCAGCACTCGAGAGGCTGAGGCAGGAGGATCGCCATGAGTTCGAGGCCAGCCTGAACTACATATTGAGACTCTGTCTCAAAAAACAAAAATCAGGGCCGGTGATATGGCTCAGAGGCATAAGCACCTGTCTGGCAAGCGCGAAGTCCTGAGTTCGACTCCCGGTACCCACATAAAGGAAAAAAAGGGCCGGTGATATTGCTCAGTGGCACAAGCACCTGCTGGCAAGCGCAAGGTCCTGAGCTCGACTCTCGGTACCCACAAAAAATAAATAAATAAATAAATAAATAAATAAATAAATAAATAAAGTTCAAGTCCACCTTAGGCAACATGACAAGACCCTGTTTCAAAAAAAAAAAGAATTGTGGATTTTTTTTTTTTTTGAGACAGAATCTTGCTATGTAGTTCAATTTTTAGTACATGTGCTGCCCAAGTGAGCACTTATGTAATTCAGGCTGGCCTTGAACTCACAGCAATCCTGCCTTAGCCTCCTGAGTGCTGGGATCACAGACATTTGCCACTATGCCCAGCTTCTAAGTTACAAAAAAAAAAGCCAGGCGTGGTGGCGCATGCCTGCAATCCCAGCACTTGGGAGAAGCTGAGGCAGGAGGACCACGGTGAGTTCGAGGCCAGCCTGGGCTACAAAGTGAGTTCAAGGCCAGCCTGAGCTGCATAGCAAGACCCTGTCTCAAAAAGACAAAAACTAGGGCCGGTGAGATGGCTCAGCGGCGTAAGCGCCTGCTTTGCAAGCGCGAGGGCCCGAGTTCGACTCCCGGATCCCGCATACGAAAAAGGGGCCGGTGATATCGCTCAGCGGCATGGGTGCCTGTTGGCACGCGAGGTCCTGAGGTCGACCCCCCGGTACCCACAAAAAAAAAAAAAAAAAAAAGACAAAAACTAATTAATTAATTAATTAATTCAAAAATATCTTTAGAAGACTGAGGATGTTGCTTGATGCGAAGACAGCAGGTTCAGTCACCAGCACCAAAACACAAAACAAAACAGAAGAAAAATGAGGAACAGAATGGCCAAAAAAGCACATAGAAAGAGGCTCATCATTGTCACTAGGGAAATACACATCAAAACCACTGAGGTACAATCACACCTAGTCGGACTGCATCCACTTCAAAACAAAAAAGGAAAGAAAAGGAGAACAAGACCAGGCCAGGATGCAGAGGCCTGGAGTCCTCGTCCACTGCTGGCGGGAATGTGCAACAGGGCAGCCCTGCGGAGAGCAGCCTGGTGATTCCTCACAAAGTTACACAGAATCACCATGCAGCAGGGAGCCCGGGCCAATGTTTGTCATCCCAGCACTCCGGGAGGCTGAGGCAGGGGAATCGCAAGTCTGAGCCCAGAGTGAACAACTTAGCAAGACCCTGTCTTAAAGTAAAAAATATAAAAGGGCTGGGGATGTGGCTCAGTATGCCCTGGATTTAACCCCCAGGACAAAACAAAACAAAACAAAAAAATTGCCATGTGGCCCAGCAACTCCACTCCTAGATATCTATACAGTCCCTAAAGAAATGGAAGTAGGTACTAAAGAACCACATGAACACATTGTCCATAGCCTCATTGGCTGCAATGGCAAAACAGATGCAGCAGAATCCCCAGCAGCGGATGAATGGATGAACACAACGGAGCAGACTTGTACTGCTGACAGTGCCCAGCCATAAAAAGGAGCGACGCACTGGCACAAGCCACAACGTGGGTGAGCCTTGCAAATGCATAGTAAGTAAAAGAATCCAGACACACTGGGTCACACAGCACCTGATTCCTTTTCCATACAACATGCAGAACAGGTCAATCCAGAGAAACAAAAAGCAGATTGTGGTCACCCAGGGCTTGGGCAGAGGGAGTGGGGAGAAACTGCTCAATGGTACAGTTTTGTTTTAGAATAAAGCAAATCCTGCCAGGTGTGATGGCACACACCTGTAATCTCAGCACTCAGCTGAGGCAGGAGGATCGCTGCAAGTTTGAAGCCAGCCTGGGCTACACAGTGAGTTCAAAACCAGCCTAAACCACACAGTGAGACCCTGTCTCAAAAAAACAAAACAAACAAAGCAAATATTTTAGAACCAATAAAAGTGGCGACTGTATGGCATTGTGAATGCCCGCAATGCCACTGTCCACTTTAAAATGGTCACTTTTGCATTATGTCAGTTTCACCTCAATAAATAAGTTTTTAAAAGACCACAGAGTACAGTCCCATCATCCACAGATCTTTCCCATAATCACCCTGCAGCCATGTTGCAGTCACGTGACCCTGCTCACCCCTCATTAGACAGCAGTCAGCATCTGACCCCAGGGAGCTAAATTCCTGATTGGTGAGAGGTGATCTGAGGATTTTATCTGGGCCAATCAGGTTCCTCTCTTAGGAATCAGAAGTGGATAAACCAGGAAGAGACACTAGGTATCAGCCCTGGAAGGAAACAGGAAGTCCCCACAGGAGGAGAGGTAGGAGGCCACTGTGGTCCAGGCCTGAAGGGAAGAAACAGACTCACGGGAAAGGGAAGGAACAGGGCACCTGCCCAGAACAGGGACAGCCCATGTCATCTCAGAAAGAGTGGCCTTCTGGGTCTCCCACATCCCTGGGAAGTGTGGCTGCACCCCTAATTTCTCTCAGTGACCTGTGAACCTCTGTGATTTGCACTACTGCCGTACTGGGCACAGAACCCAGGACCTTGCATGGCTGGGCAAGTGCTCTGCCACTGAGCTCCACCCACAGCCTTTTTGTAACTTTTATTTGGAGACAGAGTCTTGCTAAGTTGCCTAGGCTGGCCTCAAACTTGTGACCCTCCTGAGTCTTGGATTACGGGTGTGCACCATCACACCCAGTTGCACTACTCTTCTTGTGACAGTTTGCAAGGTCTCCATCTTTTGCAGTGCAAGAAGCTTTGACTGATGCCAGGCATGGTGATGCACACCCGTAGCCCCAGCACTCAGGAGGCTGAGGCAGGAGGACTGCTGCAAGTTTGAGGCCAGCCTGGGCTACATAGTGAGACCCTGTCTCAAAAAAAAGAAGCTCTGACTGAGCTACAACTCATGTAAAAGAATGTTCTACACATATCTGCTGGCTAAAAACCACAGTAGTCTGGGCATGGTGGCACATGCCTGTAATCCCAGCACTCAAGAGGCTGAGTCAGGAGGCCTGCCATGAGTTTGAGGCCAGGCTGGGCTACACAGTACATTCAAGGCTAGCCTGAATTACAGAGTGAGATCCTGTCTCAAATAAAAACAACAAAAGAGGGCCGGTGAGACGGCTCAGCGGCGTAAGCGCCTGCCTTGCAAGTGCGAGGGCCTGAGTTCGACTCCCGGAACCCACATACGAAAAAAAAAGGGGCCGGTGATATCGCTCAGCGGCACGGGCGCCTGCTGGCGCGCGAGGTCCTGAGGTCGACCCCCCGGTACCCACAAAAAAAAAAAAAGACTGTGGCTTTCACCTTGGGCTCTCTCTCCCACTCTAGGGAAGCTCACCCCGTGGGAGCAGCCAAGCTCTGAGGTAACTCTGCATGGACCGTCCACGTGGAGAGGACCACGGCTGCCACACCACACGAGTGAGCATGAAGCGGACCCACCCCCACCAGCCAAGCCTTCGCATAAAACCGGAGCCCTGACCAACAGCTGCTGATTTTTCAGTCGGCCTGGGATGGAGGGTTCCCCCGGACTCGGGACTTTCAGTGCTAAATCCGGAGCACTCCTGGGCAAAGGGGGGTGGCCGTCACACTCTGACAGAATAACCGCACCCTCAGGAGCGACCTGGGCTCAGGGCCTCTAAGCTGCTGTTTTGCGCTCACGTAGTACGCAGCAATGGACAACGACCACAGCACTTCAAAAAAAAAAAAAAAAGATAAAAGAGATGATATACACAGGACAAAGTGCTCGACTTCACCTGACTCATTAGAGATGAGCAAAATAAAACGACAACAACCCGTCACTGCACACCCACCAGAATGGCTAAAATCCCCGACAGAGGGAAGAGCCAATGCCGGCAAGGACACGGGACAAGCGGGCCTCTGTCGCTGCTCGTAGCAATATAAAATGGCACTGGCACTTGGAAAACTTTGCTAGCATCTCCCACAGCTGACTATACACAAATCCTGTGTCCCAGAAATTCTGCCCTTAGCTCGGCACCAGCAGAGCAGACATGGCCATTCACCCAAACACAGAGGTGTCCATAGCGAGACAGGACCTTGGGGTCCATTCCCATCCAACGCCCCTGGCCAACATGGAGGACGTGACTCGGAAGAGGAAAGGGAGGATGAGGCAGGAAGGAAGCAACCTTTACCAGCAGTGGCGGCCTCTGCGGAGGCCGAGCTACCCTCCCACCCTTCACAGAGCCACCCGGGTCAACACAGGAACTGCAGCTGAGCTATGAAGCACACGGCTGGGAGACTGGGTCTTCCGCCCAGGGAGGGGACGGGATATTCCTGCCCTCCTGGCCCCTCATCCTGGCTGAAGGTACCTTCAACCCAGGAAAGCTCATTTGCAGGCAAACCCAAGAGCTGAATGGAAGAACACAAAATGATAAAGACAGAGGAATGTTGGCTGACTTGAGGTCCCCAGGGCTCCCCCTCCAGCCATGCCTCACCGGGCAAACCCCAAGTTCCCCCGGAAAGCCAAGCACTTCACTGCCCACCCTGGGTGCCCCGTGGCTGGGTCCCCAACTCACCCCAGCTCTGGGCCCTGGACTATACCAGCCCATCGTAAAGGGACAGCGCTTGCACGATGGAGGGGTCCGCCTTGGACCCTTCCTGGAACTCCTGCAGCGTCAGCTTCCCGTCCGCGTTCTGTGGGCAGAGAGGCAGCTGAAGTGGGAGGACCCCAACCTACCAGGAGGGGGTGCATCTGGAGGGCCCAGCCCAGGCCTGGATGTAAGCAGGACTCCCAGCATTGTGTCAGGAAGGCGGGGGACGGGGAGTCAGGCAGGCCAGGCACGTGCTGCCCGCTGATGGCAACACAGACCCTCTCTGGAGTTCTGCTCCCTGCACCCGGACCAGAAGAGGCCTGGTGGGGAGACCGGGGTGTGGGGCGCCCCATGCTTGGCAAACCAGGAGCCCCTGAGCTCTGTGCTTTTTTTTTTTTTTTTTTTGTGGGTACCGGGGGGACGACCTCAGGACCTCGTGCGCCAGCAGGCGCCCGTGCCGCTGAGCGATATCACCGGCCCCTTTTTCGTATGTGGGTTCCGGGAGTCGAACTCGGGCCCTCGCGCTTGCCGGGCAGGCGCTTAAGCCGCTGAGCCATCTCACCGGCCCGAGCTCTGTGCTTTTTATAGCCGCTCTGCCTCCCACAAACAGTGGTCTGTCCCAAGGGCTAGGAGCGCTTACATTTCTCTGAGGTCACTTTGGGAGGCCACACAAGCCAACCCTACCGAGGATCCCCCGCTGGGAAATGGGAAGTCGGATGCCCGCCCCAGCAAGGGGGGCTCCAGGGTCTGCACCGTTTTCCAAAATCGGGGGATTCGAGGGTGTTATTTTAGAAACCCATCATCGCCTTGGCAAGAAGCAACCTCGAACCCACCGTGAAAGGCTGCTACTGCTTCTCCGCAGCCTGGCAATAAACCTGATCCCACCAGGAGACCGACTCGGGCCGCCCCCCGAGGGTGCTAATCTCCTGTTTTTAATTAAGAAAGTGCCAACCTCGGGCTCCAGCTTTCAGGGTTCACACCTGTACCCCGCCAGAAGGCACAAGGAGCCTTGGGCCATGGAGATTTGTATTCTGTTACTGAAGGCGCCCAACACTGGCTGCCCAGCCACCGTGATTTCTAAATGTTATTAATGTTTAAAAGCGTTATTCTCATTTAAAAAAAAAAAGTTTGGAGCTGGGGATGCAGCTCAGTGGTAGGGAGTGGTCTGTGTGTGTACAAGGCCCTGGGTTTGATCACCAGCGTGGGGATGGGGGGAGGACAGACTGAGGGACAGACAGGAGGGTCAGTTGGTTTCTTAACTGGGTCTGTAGGTAGAATTCAGCAGGTCTGTGAACATCGATGGGAAAAATCCAGCCTTTCTTTTCACTAAGCCTTAGCCAAAATGCAGCTGTCCCTTCCGTGTGACTGAGTGACATCCCCCCACATCAGCCGGCCGTACCTGTGACTCTGCAGCCTTTTTATAACTCATCACGGCTGCTGCCGACACCACAGCCTCTGAAGGACAGGGCTGTCACACCCCCAGCTACTTTCCTGCAGAGCTGCGGCTTCAACGCAGGGCCTTGCACCTGCTGGCCGAGCAATCACCAAGCCACATCCGGCCCTGAGCCACATTTTATTGTTTAATGTGTGGATTGTGGAGCTCGCGCGCTACTGCGTCACACAGTCTTTATAAAACATACTTTGACAGCTGAATTCCAAAATAAGTAGCTTCCCTTTTGATCCTATGGCTATTATCTTATGCAATGAAAGCTTTTATTCTGAAGAGTCCCTACATTTCTCCAAAATGCCAAAGAGGTCCCCCGCAAAAAAAGTAAATAAATAGGCCAGGCATGGTGGTACATGCCTATAATCCCAGCATTCGGGGAGGCTGAGGCAGGAGGATCACCGCACGTTGGAGGCCAGCCTGGGCTACACAGCAAGACCCTGTCTCAAAAAAAAAGTAAAGAAAGGCCAAGGACATGTTGGATAAACTCAAAAGCTTAGAAGTCTACACATTGGATGGAAGTGGCTGCCAGCTGGTGGCCGTGACACTAGCCGGTCCTCTAGGGGGTCAGCGGTCAAGCCAGGCCAGAGTCCCTGCTCCCTTCCCCCACACCCTCCCACCCAGTGAGGCCCAGTTACCTTGTCCATCATGGCGAAGATCCGGTCCACCCTCTTCTCGGGCGTGTTCTCCTCCTCGGGCAGCTCCACGGTGTTCCCCTGCCGAACGGTGTGGCACTCTGGGCTCAGGGCTCGTGGCCAAGGCCTGGCCTGGTCCAGCTGGGACCCGCCTCTCCCTCCCTGTCCCTGAATGTTACCCTTGCCCCACTCCCTGTCCACCCTGCCCCAGCGATGTCCAGAGCGCCCCAGCCTGGCCCGCTCTGTCCCCAGGCAGTCGCAAGTCCCGAAGGGACTCCCCCTCTCCCCTCCCCCACAGGCTCCTCACCACCATCTGGTAGATGGCGTCCACGATATCCAGCATCTCATTCCTGGTGATGTAGCCATCGTTGTCCAAGTCATAGAGCTTGAAGGCCCCTATAATCAAGCAGCCAGGGCTGAGCAACCCTGGCCAGGGCAGTGGGAGGCCCCCAAGGCCCCTTCCCTCTGCACCTCAACGCCCAGCAATGGACACGCATGCCCGCACACCATCGGGACTAGGGCTAAAATTACATTCGAGAAAATAAGTAGTGCATAGCATAGAGGTATGAAGCTGGGACCTGGGACCTGGCCTCAGAGAAGCATGAGGGGATTTTGACTGCCAACCCCTAAGAGCAGGGACCCCTTAGCCCAGGGGATCCCTGACTTCCTGCCTGATGCCAAACTCGAAGTCACATTCCTTTCCTGTTTGTTGAATGACTGAATGAAATCAGTAGTCAAAACAATGGCCATCGAAGAGGTAGATGAAGCACAGAACTAGGGCCTTTGAGCCCACCCCACACTGCCCACTGTCCCATATTTCCACCTGCCTGAATGCCACCCTTTGTCCCCTGCTTCTGACCCCCCAGGCCTCCACAAGCCCCTCAGGGCCAGCCACCACCTGCAGCCACTGCAGTGGGCATCTGGTGCCCCTGTTCTGCCAGCAAGGGCCCAGGGCTGCCTCCCTCTGCCCTAGGACTGCCCGCCACTGCCCACCCAGGCCACGGGGACAGGGACAGCACTTACACCGCAGCTTCTCATCCAGGGTTCCCCGCGAGGTCACCGAGAGCGCCTGGATGAACTCAGAGAACTCGATCCGCCCATCCTGAGGAGGCAGAGGAGACCGAGTGGGTCAGTGCCGGGCCACGCAGTCAGGACAGACCTTGGAGGGGCGTGACAGGTGGCAGCAGGCACAGGACACTCGTGACCAAAAGGCGGAGTGAAGGATGAGGGGACAGAGAAGGAGGAGAAGGCGGGGAGGGTGACCCCAGCCTGGGGCATCCGGGGAGGAAGCTGGAGACCCCACAGCAGGGCCTGCACCTGGGAACATGCCACTGTCCAAGCCTCAGTTGCTTCATCCACAAAATGGGCGAATTAAAAGTACCTATCCCAGGCTGGGCGTGGTGACCCATGCCTGTCATCCCAGCATTCCTGGAGGCTGAGGCAGGAGGATTGCAAGTCTGAACCCAGCCTGGGCAACTTAGGGACTTAGTGAGACCGTGTCTCATAATAAAAAAAATAAAAAGGGCTGGGGGTGTGGTTCAACCCAGAGTACCAGGTACCTACCCTGCGGGTGTTTGTAAGGCTAACTGTAATCCAGGTTGAGGACCGGTCACACAGTCAACGTTCAGAAAGCGCCAGTAATGACGGTTAATCCTGTTACCGACCCTGGAGGGATTTGCCCTTGGTGTTTAGCGGGAAATTCAGTGTTTACATGGTTGCACATACGTGTGTGCCCATGGGCGCAGAGTACACATTATGTGTGTCTGTGTTCGCGTGCATGTGCAAGTCGGTACATGCACGTGTGTACATGAGTGCACACATGCATCTATGTACACCTGCATGTGAGCGTGCGTGTTCTCCTGCGGTGCAGGGCGTCCCCGCCTGCCGGGTGTGCGTGCATCTGTACACCCCGTGTCTCTGCACGTGCGCGTTGCTCCTGGAGACACCGCGGGGCAGAGCCACTGCAGGGAGGGGAGCTCAGCGGTCCCCGCGTCCATCCATGCCCGGTTCAGCTCACCTTGTTCTCATCGAAGACGTTGAAGACGAACGTGGCGAACTTGGTGGGGTCCCCGAATGGGAAGAACTGCTTGTAGATCTTCTGGAAGCCGGCAGCATCCAGCTGCCCGCTGGGGCAGTCCTTGATGAAGCCCTTGTACCTGGACAGGGGCGGGGACAGGGTGAAAGGGACACCTGTGTCACCCACTGTGGGGAGTGCCTGCCTAGGGCCCAGGAGATTGGCGAATCCCAACTCAGGGTGACCCCAGAGACAGTGTCACACACACTCGGCCACCACAGGCGTGCACCCAAGGCCCACCCGCCCTCCCTGCACCCCAGGGCACTAGAGCCGCCCGAGCCCCCCCCATGGCTCTACGAGGACACACTCCCCTCCCAGCCAGCTCCAGCCCTGGTGCATCCACCTGGACTTGTCCGCCCCACCCCAGTGCCCAGCACATGGCCTCGGCCTTGCGTCCACATCCCAGTCCAACTCTGCTGTTCCTTAGCAGGCAGCCTGGGGCAAATAGCTTCACCTCTCTGAACCCCCATTTCCGCACATAGGAAAAGTCATGGCTAGGGCTGGTGAGATAGCTCAGCAGCATAAGCGCCTGGCTGGCAAGCATGAAGTCCTGAGTTCGACTCCCGGTACCCACATAAAGGGAAAAAAAAGGGCCGGTGATATCGCTCAGCAGCACAAGTGCCTGCTGGCAAGCGTGAGGTCCTGAGTTTGACTCCCAGTACACACATAAAAAAAAAGAAAAGAAAAGTCATGGCTATTTATCATGGGCATCTCGTGGGAGTGGAGGAGATGGTGCGTGGACCCCCGGGGTCAGACATTTGGAAACAGTCATGCCTTGAGCCGCAGCACTGCCCCACCCCGTCATTAAATGCCCACTCTTTAGCACTGTGAACTTAAATATGTGTTGGTTGAAACCAATTTACGAACTGGCTCCTGTGTGTGGCTTTGCAAGCCTCTCTCCCTCAGTGGGACACGTGCTCCTCCCAGGACAAGTCCTTCCACAGCGGGGAGCCAGGGGCTCCGCCCTCGTCAGCACCGGGGTGACCTCCACAGGCCAGTCAAGGCAGGAAACTTGGCAAATCTTACTCTCCGAATGACGGCAGCAGCCCCAAGGAGCAAGGTACTAACAGGAAGCCCGTTTTAAAGATGGGGAAACTGAGGCTCAGAGAGTGGAAGTCATTCACGAGTACCCCCAGCCCGGGCTGCATCAGACGTGGGGACAGAAGGTGGACAATGAAGGGTCCCAACGGTCAGAAGACCAGACCACTGACTTCTACACCGCCAGCCGCGACTCCTGGGGAGATTCCACTCATCCGGCCGTCACTGGAGGAGAGGATTGTGGGAGAATCCTCCCAGACCTGAGGGACTAGGATGGACAGAGACACACAGGCTGCTGAGGGGCCAGGCAGGCCTCAGTGATGGAGGCCAGATGTCCAAACGAGGCAGGTCCCAGGCAGTGCCTGTGGGTCCCCAGGAGCAGGCTGAGGCCAGCCTAGTGCCCGGCTCTGCGCGCAGCCGTCCACAAGTCCTTGTTCTGTTGCCACCTCTGCCCCCAACGATGTCCCCAACGATCCCACAGACAGGACCCTGAGGCTCAGAGCAGGCAGGCATCACCTGTCCCCACCCTGCTGGTCAGCCTGAGGCCCCAACTCCGCCCCCACGCCATGTCTCCAGCTCACCTCAGGGTCTACCAGCCCCCACCCGCCCCGGGGCTGCTCTGGCTTCTACGCCAGGGGATACAGGGGACGGGGATACAGGGGACGGTAACACCAAGCAGTGTGGCTCCACGCCCCTCCCCTCCTGCAGCAGGAGGAAGGGACCCGGCCCCTCGAGCTCCTCCCCTTGAAGCTGCCTCCTCAGCTCTCTTTGCCGGGCCAAGGAGCAGAGTTTGAGGGACAAGATCTGTTCCGTGACCCCAGGGCGCCCGGCCAGGATGGACTGGGCAGGGGGTGGGGACATGCCCAGTGCCAGGACTCCACCAGACCCTGTAGGCCAGGAGGGTGGATGACCCCCTCTGCATTCCCACAGCCCTTCTTTTTTTGAGACTGGGTCTCACTACGTAGCCCAGGCTGGTCTTGAACTCTCAGAGATCCTCCTGTCTCAGGCTCCCGAGTGCTGGGATTACAGGTGCGCGCCACCGCCTCATCTGGTTTTTAAGGTCCTTCTAACCTCTCTGCCACTGTGGTTTGCCTTACTTGAGGGATCCTAAAAGGCTATTAAAAACAATGAAGATAAAAGGTGCTTGGCAGCCTCTCCCGGGTCCTGCAGCCGGCTCCGAGGTCACTCCCAGGAAGGCAGACCCAGCCACTGAGCAGCTCTTGAGGGTTGGCGGTGGAGGCAGCCTCAGGGAGCCTGCAGAGGCCACGCTGTGGGCCCCACCACCTCCAGCAGGACCCAAGAAGCCCCTCCCCACCACCCCACAGTCCTCAGGTTCCCAGTGACCTCTTCCCCACTTGGCGGCACCAGCCACCCTATCGCCAGCCTGCCCAGCCCCACTGCGGCAGGGCTCCTGCTCACGCAGGCTCAGGCGGCCTGATCAAATTCCTCTTCTCTTGAATGGAAGGTTCTGGTCCTGCCTCAGTGGGCAGCCTGTGAGGTCATGACTCCCTACCCTGATGTGTTTTCTCTCTCTCTCTCTTCTTCTGGTGGTACCCAGGGGATTCATACTAAGCTATATCCGCTGCCCTTTTTTATTTTTTGAGACAAGGTCTCCATAAATTGTCCAGGCTAGGCTGGAACTTGCAATCCTCCTGCCTCTGCCTCCCAGAGTGCTGGGATTACAGGCGTGCACCACCATGCCTTGCTCCTCTTGGTAATTTCCCATCCATGAACCCCTCCCCTGCTCACTGCCTCTGGTCCAGTGGCATTGGGAGTTTGAGCTCAATCTCTGTCCCCTATTGTGACCACCTTGACACCGAGACAGCCAACCTGAACAAATCCCCCTCACCATTACCCGCTCAGCAGCTGCCTCCTCCAAGGAGCCTGCCAGGCCCCCTCCATCTGGGCCCCCCGGGTGTCCTCTGTGCCCGGCGGGGACCACACTATCATATTTGCCGGCAGGCTGTGCCCTCCCTGGAATTTGAGCTCCTAGATGCCCCTGTACCAGGGTGCCCCGCACATGGCCTGCATAATGCAGGCCCAGAAAATGCACTCACGCAAACCACCAGGCAGGACAGAGAGAGCGAGGGCCTGGCCTGCCAGCTGCTTCTTCCTGGGCCTGCAGACCCTGGCCTGGGCCCAAGAGCTCCTGGGCACAGTTAGAAAAGCACCTGTGTGTATGGATGGGCCACTGCAGGCCCAGAGAGGGAGCAAGTACGGCCCAAGGTCACACAGTAAGTCTGCAACAGAAACAGGGCTCAGATCCAAGGCTCCAGCCTCCCATCCCCCTCACCGCCCGCAAGCCAGGCTGCTCCACCCCCGCGCAATGCAGGAAAGCCGCTGTACCCAAACATTATGTAGCCCATTGTTCATCCCGGAGTGGGAGGAGGGCACCTGCCTGGGCTGCAGCAGAAGGAGGGGGCGCTCTGCACTCCCCACCTCCCCCTATGCCAGTTGCCCCCAGACCTCTAATCACCTGCAGACTCCACGCCTTGGTATAATTCAAAGGTGCAGGCCATACATCCAGGGCTGGCAGAGGGGCCACCCCAAAACAACTGCACCCCTCCCTCAGCAGGCAGGCGCCGAGGGAGCTGCTGCCTCACGACACACATGGTGCCAGGGAACCTC
Source organism: Erethizon dorsatum (assembly GCA_028451465.1). Classification (NCBI taxonomy): domain Eukaryota; kingdom Metazoa; phylum Chordata; class Mammalia; order Rodentia; family Erethizontidae; genus Erethizon; species Erethizon dorsatum. The sequence goes on from CM051822.1 coordinate 5,861,639, forward strand.
ACCCTGGGTGGCGGGGAGATGTGACTCCCTCCCCTCCCAGCCTGGGCAGGTCCCAGCCTGCCGGGCCTCCTCCCTCTGCCCGTGCAGCCAACACGCTGCCAGGTGCCCAGTGCGGCGCACGGCCCTAACCTGTCATGCTGGGCCGGGACCCTGCACAGCCCCTTCCCCAAGGCGCCCCTGGTCTCCCCACCTGCACACTTGACATTCAGGGACAGGCCACCCTCTATCACGGGGACATCTGTGAATTATATGGTGGCTAGCGGCGCCCCCAGTCTTAGCCGCCAACAGACCTGGGAGGTGAGGACCTTGACGCCTGCCTTACAGATGGGGAAACTGAGGCCCCTGCTGGCTCAGGGCCTCCCTGTGGCCGTTTCTTCCGCTCAGCCCGCTCCTTCCCTTCGTCCTCACTCACACGACATCACTGTGTCTCCTGGCCTGAGTCGCGCAGACTACGGGCCACTCTCAGCACCCTGTCCCCGGACAGGGTTTGGGTGGCACCTCTCGTACGGTGCTGAGACTGGCTTGTGTCCCCGAGGCACTGCCTGGGCCATCGCGGCAGGGAAAGTCCAGTTCCGCTACAACACAGTAGTAACCAGCCAACGCCACAGTCACATGGCCGGAAATGGGGTTGTGGGGAGCAGGGCCGGGGTTCCTGGGGGCCAGCTGTTGCCAGCACCTCCTGCTTCATTCTGTACCCTGCTGGCTCAGGTCGGGCCCAGGAGAGGGGCAGAGAGGACCTGAGGGGCAGCCTGGCACCACAGCGTGACCAGGTCAGGGTTCAGGTTGTGATCTCGGGCCCAGCCCCAGAATCTCCAGGCCCTAGAGGACCAATGAGCCCGGGGTGCCCCACGCAGGCCCCAACTTCAGACCAATGCTTCAAGTGCAAAGCGGAAGGCAGCAGCCAGGGCGGGGGTCTCTTCATTATGGCCATCATAATGTCCCTGCCAGAGACCCCGGGAAGGGAGAAAGGCCCTGGGACGCCTCCTTGGGAGGCGACGCAGGCCAGGGCCGCACCTGCAGCAGAGGTGGGGGCACGGCAGACCTGCAGCCCGGGGAGAGGGTGTGAAAGGGAACCCAGCGCGGACAGCTACACGCTGACATTCACGGCAAGGGAAGGGAGAAATCTGTCGCTTTGTAAAAACACCAAGGCTGGCTGCCATTTGCGAATCCCACCTCCTGTCCCCACTCCTGCCCCAGCCCCCTGCAGGCTGACCACCTGCACCCCCAGGGAGACCCCGGCACCTCGTAGCCTCGGTCCCCGATGCCCCAGCAGCCAGCACTGGCCCAGCACGTCAGCAAGGACGGAATGAATGAATGGATGCAGGTGTGTGTGCTTGAGGAGACACGAGGGTCCCATTCCTGAGTGGCTTCTTGTTCTCCCAGGTCCTGCGCCAGCCCCAACACCGCTTTGCTCGGTGCCCCACAAGCCCCAGGCTGCCGGGACCTTGGAGCTCGCTGCTCTGAGGCAGCATGGGGAGCAGCAGGAGAGCAGGCCCGGTCTCAGGTCTCCGTCTCCAGTCAGGGACAATGCGGCAGCTGCGTTCTTCCCAGCCAGCGTGGAGAGTAACAAAGCAGCACCCCAGGCTGCCGTGAGACAGTGGGCACAGCCGGGAGGGCGTGGCGGTGGCCAATTGGCACCTGCCACCTCTTCCCCCACTCCCCTCCCAGAACTCCCCGCGGCAAGCCTCCTCCTGCTCCCCCATGGCTTCAGCTCCTGGGTTCCCAAGCCAGAAGCCAGCGAGTCGGAGCCCCGAGAGACTGGGCCATGGAGGAGGAGGAAGAGCTGTGTGGCCTGGACGAGCATTGCCCCCTCTCCGAGCCTCAGTTTCTCCATTTGTAAAACGGGGCCACTCCGGGGACTTGCCGCAGGGCACTGCTCCAGGGACCAGCACAGCGCTGCCCACGGGGGACCGGGGGACATGACAGGAGGCAGCCTCGTCGCCCCACTTCGTGGGATGGGCCAGCTGGCCCTGCCCAGATGCCACCAGGATCCCTTCTGCTGCCACCCACTGCTTGTCTCATTCTGCTGGGATGTTTGGTTATTATCCAAGGAAGAGAATTCGGAAAACAGAAAATACAAGAGGATGAAAAGGACCCATAATCTACAGTCCCACCACCCAACCCCCTAGGGGCTGCAAAGGGACTCTAAGCAGGAGGCCGCCACCTGGTTCCACTCCCAAAAGAGACAGCTTGCCTCATGTGCAAAGGGCAAAGGGGACAGTGGCCTGAGGACCCAGCCTTGAGCCCCGCAGGCCTGTGCTACAGTCCCAGGTCATGGGGTGAGGCTCAGGCCAATCCAGGGACAATGACTGGGTTTGCCCGGTGTGGCCGCAGCTGCCCAGGGCGCTGCAGAAGACATATCCCAGCATCATGAGCTGTGATCCATTCCTGACGTCTACCAGGGGCACGGAGGGGACAGACAGGGCAAGGAGGGCACTGTTTAACCACCTAGGGGGGCCATGGGATGCATTATGGTTTAGATCTAGAATTTCCCCCCCAGAGGACTCATGTGGTCAGAGGCGGGGCTTTGGGAGACAACTGCAGAGTGAGGGTGAAGTACTCATCAGCTGTGTCAGGAGGCAGGGCTTGGGTGGAGTGGTCACTGGGATGTGACCTGGAAGGGTGCATTCTTGTCCCTGGCTCCTCCCTTCTCCCCCTGCTTCCTGGTCACCATGACATGAGCAGCTTTCCTCTGCCAAGCCCTTCCACCATGCTTTTCTGCCTTTGAGCCAGTGGGCCATTGACCGAATACCCCAAAACCGTGAACCAAATTAAACTTCTCCTTTAAATTATGGGGCCACCATGAGGGGACAGCTCACATGTGTCTCTGTCTTTGTTTCATTTTGTTTTGTTTTGTGTTGTTTTTTGAGACAGAGTCTTGATATGTAGCCCAGGCTGCCCTTGAACTCTCGGTGATCCTCCGGCCTCAGTCTCTCAAGCATTGGGATTACGGGTCTGCACCACCATGCCTGGCTCACGTCTGTCTCGTAATGCCCTCCCAGTGACACTGACCACTGCCCTGCTGTATCCAGGCCTCCTCAGGGGATGCTGGGCCTGCTCACGGTTCCAGGAAGCCTCTGCTACACCCTTCATCTGTCACTCAAATATCCACACTGAGGTAAGAGCCCAGGTCTAGGATCTCCCCACCTCACATCACCCCAGCCCTACCACCTCTCAGACTGGGAGCCATCTCTGAGCCTCAGTTTCCTCATCTGACACATGGCAGAGAGAGGCCACGTCCACCCAGGATGGCTCCTGGGAGTCAACCGACTCATGTGTCAGAAGCACCGAGGGCAGCTGTGGGGAGGCAGAGAGGGACCAGAACGTCCCAGGCTGTCAGGGGGAAGCTCAGGTCGGTGGGGGGTAAGAGAGCACCCCCACCCCGCCAGGTAGGAGGTCCCAGGAGGGGCCTGAAGGGGAGGGGCAGAAGCAGACAGGGAGGAGGGACCAGGAAGAGTTCAAGTTCAAGGGAGGAGAACAATTACGGCTGGCCAGAGGACAAAGGTAAAAGCGCACAGGGAATGTGGCTGTCCCATGCATTCCTGTAATCCCAACACCGGGAGGCCGAGGCAGGAGGATCACAAGTTCCAGTCCAGCCTGGGCAACTTAGTGACTTAGTGAGACCCTGTCTCAAAATAAGAAATATAAAAAGGGCTGGGGATGGAAGAGAGACAGGGCAGTGCGGCTGAAGGGGCCAGCAGGGCTGGACTGAGCAGGATCTAGGAACCGCAAAACGGAGCTGAGGGTGAAGACATCACCCGTGGTCCAGGGCAGGAACTCACAGAAGCCAGGCAAAGACCCCCATGGCTGCTCAATGCATGGGGAGAGGGAGAAAACACCAGGGTGGAAATCTAGGAAGGCTTCCTGGAGGAGGAGTCCAGGTCTCCCCCACTGCCCAAGTCACAGTGACACACAAGCCACCCTGTCCCCCTGCCAGGAGCAGGCATCACTAATCCATCACAGAGCTCATCCATCCAACCTCAGACCCCTTCCTACCACAGCCTCCAGGCAGCCACTATGGATGACCAGAGCCGGTGTCTAGAGGAAACCTACCTGCCAGCCTTGATCCGGTCTAAGCGATCATTTTACAAAAGATGCAACTGAGGCAGAGGGAAAGAGATTTCTCAAGGCCACAAGAGGAAGCACCCCCACCCCCCAACCAGTTCCACTGAAAGCAGAGGCCGAGGGCACCATCCCCCCCATCATGGGCACCCGGCCACCCCACCCCACGTCCAGCACAGAGCCCCCACCTGGCCCTGGGGTGGGGATGGCGGCTACTCACCACTGCTGCACCTCCTTCTCGGTAACTGCAAGAGAAAACACAAGAGTGGCCTTTAGCTTGGGAGATGGCCCTGGCATCCCCTCCTGCCCTCCTGCCCCACAGCCTGCCCACCCAGGCTGGGCAAACAGGACCACACATCCTGGTGAATGGTCCTGGGCACGAGCTCCATGCCAGGCACCTTGGCATGAGATAGCACTGGCCACGTCCTCCCGCTGCTCCCTCAGCACCCCTGCAACATCCTGGACGCTTGGGGTTCACTTTCCCAGCAAGACACATTCTTTGCTCTCTCTGTCCCTGGGACAGGAGGGTCTGCGACGGTGATGGCTCCCTGGCACTCGGCTGCTACCACCTGCAAGTGGGTTCCAGGCTGAGCAGGGACAGCTCTCCACCCCGTGGCCCCCTGCCTTTCCCCTCACCCAGCACTTCCGGGGGCCCAGCCATGTCTTTACGGGGAGCCGTGAACCAAAAGCTGGACCAAGCCGTGCGGTGAGCCGAGCCCAAACAACCTTTGCCCAGCCACGAAGCAAACCAATGTCTGCTCTGAAAAGCACTGAATCGGGCCAAGCCGGAACCAGACCATGGTTCCCTCTAAAGTCACCAAAGGAGAGAATCGAGCCACCTCCATGGCCGCCATCTCCCCTCTGTGTGACCAAGGGGGAGCCCCTGAGCACCCTGTGCCTTGGTTTTCCTGTCTGTAAAGCGGGCAGAACAGTACCTGCCACACAGAGCTGTCCCCAGAACTCAATCCCAACACGTACAGAAGCTCCTGGGTCCCCAGAGTGGGGGCAGCCAGGCACCTGGCGAGCTCAACACAGGCTTGTGGGGTGAAGGAACGCAGGGGCGAACAAATGAGTGAGTGAACAGGGGACAGGACGGTGGCACTGTGGAGGTCTGGCGAGCGAAGGAGCTAGAACCTGCTCCTGGGGGCGTGGCGGGGAGGCCCAGGGGTCCCAGTAGTGGGTGCAGCCATGCCGACTCAGGGAGGTCACACTGCAAAACCCATCACAGCTTGGGGCACCCAGTGCCCATGAGCATGGAGAGAAGCCAGCGGCGGACGAGGCCAGCCTGGGCTACACAGCGAGGTCAAGGCAGCCTGGGAGACACAACGGAACCCCATCTCAAAAGACGGTAATATTAGTATTACTGACAATAACAGCACAGCTGGGAGTTTAGGGGCACAGGCTCTGGGGCTGCCAGAGACCACCTGGCTCAGACCCAGCCCAAGTGTAGCAGCTGTGCATCCTCAGGAAAACCACTTCCCTCTCTGAACCTCAGTTTCCTCATCTGGAAAATGGGCTTGTGGGAGATGGATGTGCTCACCACTCTGCACCTTCACAAGAACCCCACAGGGAGGTGGGATCCCATCATCCCAGAAAGGAAACCGAGGCTTAGACCGTGTCTGAGCTCACCGTGCTGAGAGCTGGCAGGGCGGGGCCCCTCCACAGCGCCCCTCCCTCCTCCCACACCGGGTCGGCCAGTAAGCCGCACTACCTTGTGTGACCTTGGCAAGGGTGGCATCATGCAGCCTACACAGCAGAGCTGATGCCAAAGGCCTGAATGGCAGGGCCGGTGCTGACCTGGGCAGGTCTCCCGGGACGCCATCCCCCATGTGCCCACCCCCTGAAGTCCCTGCTGAGGTCCCCTCTGCCCCCAAACCCAGCCTGCCCTGTGCTCCCCACCAATCCCCCAGCAGCGATGGGAGGGGGGGGGAGGGGACTGGCTGACTGTCCCCAACACAGAACCCGGCATGGCCTCTGGCCCCTCCCTCTCAGCCTTCCCGCCCCACTGCCCCAGCACTCCATGAGCACTTTTCTTGAAATCCCCTCACTTCGTTCTCATGGATTTGCCTAATCCAGCATCAGTCAGAGCAAAAGGTCCATCACATGACCAGTGACTATGCCCATGGGCTTTTTCCAATAGACAATAAAGATAAACTGGGTGTGGTGGCGCACGCCTGTCATCCCAGCGCACCGGAGGCTAAGGCAGGAGGATCGCCACAAGTGAGAAGGCCGCCTGGGCTACATGGTGAGTTCAAGGGCAGCCTGGCTACACAGCAAGGTTGTCTCAAAACATAAAACCAAAAAGAGACATAACTATTACAATAAAAGGTGACTGACCTTGGTCCAACCAGCCTATGCAGTCACAAACCATGGCAACGCCACGACACTGTGAGGAGGGACACGTTATCCACCAAGCGAGCACCCCTGCCCAGGAGTCAAATTAGCGGGAGGCACGTGCGCAAACCCAGCACGAGGGCCATCCCCCAGCGAGCCGGCGGGCGCCTCAGGAAGCCAGCACCGTGCGAGGCCACGTCGGACGAATGTTCCGGAAAAAGTAAAAAGCTGGGGGCACCAAATGTAACTCAGGGTGTGTGGACCGGGTGGTACAAGGGACTAATGGCTAATGGGGACGGCTGGGATGCTGCACGGGGCTTTGAGCAGACATGTGTGGGGCGCCGTGCCTTCGGGTGGCATGGGGGGTCGTGGATGTTGGCCCTCTTTGGCCCACAGCCTGTGTGGCCAGGAGCGCTGGGGGTGGGTGGTCCTGCCAGGGTCCTGCCCCTCCCCCAGGACCAGCGTCACCACTGGCACCAGAGGGGGAGCCCCAGCCTCCTCCTCTGCCCAGGTATAGGAGTGACCTCGGCGGGCTGCGCGGCTCCCATACCCCTCCGCCCCAGCCGCAGCCAAGCGTGAAATTAAGGAGGCCCGCTGGGCCCTGCCTCCACCTCCGCCTGCTCCGAGCCTGGGCTCAGCGCCCAGGACGGGCAGAGCTGCCCCTCGGCCTCCTGCAGCCACCCCCCAACTTAAGTCCCCCGCACGCACCTAGCCCCAGACTGCACTCCTGCTTCTTTGATGACCCTGTCCCCTCCTCTCGTGGCTGGTGACCCCAGCCCAGCCCAGATGACCTTCCCTAGCCAGCCCCCAGGCCATGCCCCCTCCCGACTCATCAGTGGGGGGTGACCGAGGGGGGCTGGGAGTGAGGTGCGTGGGGACCACAGGGAGGTCCCTGGGCTCCCTGCCCTGTCTGGCCCAGGGTGAGTGGGGGCCGTGGACAAAGGCCCCACATCCGAGCCTGGGCCTGTTCATCTGCCCAGCCGCGATCCCACAATGGACGCCACCCTCCCTCCTCAGCCCAGCGGCCGAGTCAGGGACCCAGAGAACAAAGCCCGCTGGTCCTGGTCCCATCCTCAGCCACCAGGGGGTTAGAACCCCAGCCCTGGATTCTCACATGGACCCCCTCCTTCAGCACACACACACACACACACACACACACACACCCGGCTTCAGGCCCAGCCCACAGCACCCGGACTGAGACCAAGGTGGGCAGACAAGGGAGGGGCCGTGCGCATCTCAGTCCGCTGTGGCCAGCTGCAGGCTGGGTTTCTCTGAACAAGTTACCTAACCTCTCGGAACCTCAGAGCCATCATCTCTGATCAGGGTACAGGGGTGCTGGGGGGGCGCATTTGTTTTCCAGTACCAACTGAACCCAGGGCTTCCCACTGAGCTCCATCCCGAGACTTCTGTATTTTTTATTTGGAGACAGGGTTAGTAAATCTCCCAGGCTGGGCAGAAACTTGCGATCACCTGCTTCAGCCTCCCAGAGTGTTGGAATGACAGGCGTGTGCCATCACACCTAGATTTTTTATTTTCTTTTTGCAGGGCCTCGTGCATCCTAGGCAAGCACTCTAACCGCCGAACTACATCCCCAGGCCTTTTTATTTTGAGACAAGATCTTGCTCAATTGCCTCGGCTATCCTTGAACTTACCATCCTCCTGCCTCAGTCTCCCAAAGAGCCAGGATTACAGGCGTGTCCCTCTGCCACTGCGCTTGGCTGGGCTCGAGAAGTGGACAGAGAATTTGGTAGCTCAAAGAGGGCAGAGACACAGGACAGAGCAGGGCTGGGTGTTCGCCCGCCTCGTCCCTCTGAGAACGCAGGCTGCAGGGGCAGAGGCTCCAACCCTGGCCGCCCCACAATGCCGCAGGCGGAGCCACCCCAGTGCCCAGGCCCCTCTCCGCCCCTCCCCCACACCGCCTGTCTGCCGGGAGCAGGCTCCAGAGCCGTCCCAGGAGCCCTGCATGAAGGCTGAGTCTGGTTTTCAGTTCCCTGAAGCAAAATGTGGCTGTCCCTGCTCACAGTGCTAGAACAGGGAGCAGGGCTGGCGGCCCCCTGAGGTGCGAGGACAGACCCCAGCAGCCGCCCCTCCTGGGCAGCCCAGGCATTGGCACCAGGGGCCCAGGGCGGAAAGTGGGGGCCTGGCCACCAGTGACCCCTCTAACTTTATTTTATTTATTCTGAGACGGTCTTGTTATGTAGACCAGGCTGGCCTCCAATTCATGGCGATCCTCCTGCCTCAGCCTCCCGAGTGCTGGGATGACAGGTGTGTCACCATGCCCAGCTGACTCCTCTTACTAACCCTGACAGTCCCGTCCCTCCAGACGGCCCTGACCACTGGGTCCCCCCTCCAGCCGGGCAGCTCGAAGCAGACGGGCCTCCTCATGCTCAGCCTCCTGCCCCACGCAGTTCTCCCGTGGTCTACACCCTGCTCCCCTCAATCCGGGTTCCCCCCAACTGCCTCTTCTTGGCCCCCACCTCTACCCCCCACCCACTAGGTGCCAACACCTCCCATGTGGTCACCTGTGCCCTACCCCCGCAATCTAGGTTGAGGGTCAAAGGTCAGCAAGAGGGATAGCTCCTTCTTCGTCTTTTTGGGGTGCCAACAGCAGAGCTTCCCCAGGCAGGGGGGCCCACACATCTTTCTGTCCCCAGCCAAGCCTGGGGAGGCACTGCCTGCAGGGAAGGCAGTGTGGGTCTCCCATGGGACCTGGGTTCCAGGGACCTGCACTCTGGTCCTGTCTGGCCTCGGTTTCCCCATGTATAAAGGGAAGTGGTTCACAGCAGATCTCAACTGGCCAGACAGCTGCACCAGCGGGGCAGGAGGGAACAAAACCCAGAGTTCGCAACATACTGGGTACTGGGCGTGCAGCCCCCCACTCTCCCATTCGAACCCCCAGCGTGGGCAGTGGCTCCCCAAGGCACCCACAGAGGGGCCCGGCTGACCTGGAGGAGGAGACCGTCCCTATGTGCAATCATGCTTATTCCATGCGTCTGCCAGGCTGAGAAGGGGACAGACTCTGTCCCCACCCCGTTCCCACAATGCCCGGGACTGTGCAGGGCCCACCCTGCACGCTCTGTAGGCCTGCCCAGTCCCCACCAGGGACCCCAGGCTGTCCGACTGCCACCCACAGATGGAGCTCCTGTCCCCACTACCGCTTCTGGTCTGCTCTGCACTGGCCCCTCCACCCCCAGGACTTGTCAGGGTCTCAGAAGTGCAAGGTGTCGCCGGCTGCCGCTGTGCCCACTGTGGCACATCATGGCTTGTCATGAAGAGCCCCGGGTCGAGGCCACCAGGGCAGCCTGCTTCCTCCCCCGTTGCAGGGCTGCCATCCCTCAGGGCTTCAGGAAGGTGTGGGGGCAAGCAGAGCCGGGCACAGGGCCGCACTGGACAGCGGGAGTGGCGGTGCCCACGCTGGTGACAAGGGTGGCGTGAAGATAGGACATCAGGGGTCTCGCTGCCTCCAGATGGGAGAGGCAGCTGGTGGTGGGGAGAGGCTGAGACAGGAAGCTTCCTGCTGCTGTCCAGGAAAGAGCCAGGCCCTCAGGGTGCACGGGTGGCAGAGGCTGCTCGGAGCTCTGAAAATGCCAGTTCCAACCCCATCTTCATATTTATTAACTATGGTGTCAGGGATTGAACTAGGACATGATGCATGCAGGATACGTGTTCTGCCACTCTGGTCCTTTTTAAAATTTTATTTTGATATAATGTCTAAGTTGTCCAGGCTGGCCTTGAACTTGCAATCCTCCTGCCTCAGCCTCCCAACAGCTGGGATTACAAGCGTGCATTACCCAACCTGGCCCATTTTCTTCTCGGCCCCTTGGGATCCTCCTGAGCCCCATATGCTCCACTGGCCGAGCTTCTGTAAGCCTATCAGGCCTTGTGCCATGGCGCAGGGGTTCCCCACCAGCCCATTTCCGCGATGGAGAAACTGAGGCTCCAAAGAGAGGAGCCTCATCTGATAGATGGGATGAGAATAATCATCCCAAACTGGGTGCAGAGGTGCACGCCTGAATCTCAGCTACTCGGGAGCCTGAAGCAGGAGAATCGCCGCGAGTCTGAGGCCAGCCTGGGCTCCATAGTGAGGCCCTGTCTCAAAATAATGTTTTTTGTTACGTAAAAGGTGAGGCCACCCAGAGCACAGTTGAGTCAAAGGCACCTCCGGCCACCATACTGAGCCAGCGCCAGGCTTCACCCAGGGGAGGCGCCGTGATTCCGGCAGCACACAGCAGAGGCCCAGCGCAGACAGGGGCAGCTGTTATTCATAAGGTGTCACAGCAGGCAAAGGCCAGGCAGGGTGACGCGCCGAGTGCCAATGAAGTGTGCGCCCAGCAGGGGAGGCCGAGGCAGGCCACCTCCCTCCAGCTGCCCCCCACTAAAGCCCTGGAAGGGGGCAATGCTGGGCTGTCACCGGCACAGTCACTGTCACAGCTCAGGCAGAGGCCAGATCAGTCACAGGCCCTAGTGTCCCAGCCAATGGAGCAAGGACACCGATGGGGTGGGGGAAGGGTGCCCAGAGGTGGAGAGGAGACCCTGGGAAGGGGACAAGCAGGGGCAGCTCCTGGAGGAGCCCAGTGCCAAACCCACCCCCAGCACCAGCCCAGATGGAGACAGACAGACGCCGAGGTCCTGTCCCTGAGCCACCCAGGGCAGACAGCTCCAGTGGAGACCCCGAGGCCCTGGGCAGGAATTCCAGGGCGCAAGGCCAGAGGGCTGGAACCCAGGCAGCCCCAACAACCCCAGGTGGCAGTGCTGGCTCCAGCTCTGCCCTTTTAATAGCCAAGGGCGGAGGCATGGCTCACTTCCATCCTGTCATGGTCCTGGGGATATAGGGGGACCCGGGGCTGGCTGGGCACAAGGGTGGGCTGTCACCAGGGGCCTGTGGAGGCAAGAGGTAAGTCAGACACCAGCCGTGGCGGCACACACTTGCAATCCTAGCACTTGGGAGGCTGAGGCAGGAGAATCGGCTCTGGGTCTGCTGGAATGGGGATGGGCACATCCTGTGCCCCCAACCACCACTGCCTGCCTCTTTCCCACCACCTTCTGGCCCGCAGGAGCCACCATCGCGTCCCCATCCTCAAAGTGGCCCTGCCTTGGTGCCTGCACACCCGGAAGATGCCATTCCTTCAGTCTGAAACACTCAGCTTTCCCCAAAATCCTCCTGCCTCAGCCTCTTCCTTTCTTATCTCCCACTCCTCCCTAGGTACAACTGCCAAGGTTGGCAAACAAAAATGTAGGGTGCCCTTTAAACTGCAACTTCAGGGCCGGTGAGATGGCTCAGCGGCGTAAGCGCCTGCCCGGCAAGCGCGAGGGCCCAAGTTCGACTCCCGGAACCCACATACGAAGAAAGGGCCGGTGATATCGCTCAGCGGCACGGGCGCCTGCTAGTGCGCGAGGTCCTGAGGTCGACCCCTGGTACCCACAAAAAAAAAAAAACTGCAACTTCAGATACACAACGGCTGAGTCATCAGGAAATCCCGGCCACTGTACCTTCAGGTGTCAACTGAGATGTCACCTCATCTGAAAGCCCTCTGGGGTGCACCCCAGAGAACTATGAATGCCAGGAGGGTCAGAATCCCAACATCGGTGGCCCTGGGGCCCCACATTGGCAGCCTGCAGCAGCTGATTGTGAGGGGAAAAGCGCGGTGCAGGGCAAGGAGTCCATCCAGGTCCCCAGCCCCTGGCACAGTGTCCCAGCGGAAGGGCCTCCTCCTTTTGTGCCTAGAGCCCCGCTAGTGGACGCCCCAGGGACCAGGGCCGGGGATGGCTGCTCTTGGTGTTAATTAAATCATGCACAGCTGAGGCCCAACAAGGCCCTTGTCACAGTTGCTTGAGTGGCCTGGGGATGCTGCGGAGTCCCCGAAGGAGTCAGATTCAGGGGTGCTGAGGGGCAGGCGGGCAGTGGGTGGCATGCGCTGAGCCTGGAGCACCCGCGCCTGGGTTTGGGAGCAGAGAGGAAGCGCTGGCTTCCCCCACGGTGCCAAAAATAGCCCAGCTGCCTGGAACCTGAGGAGCTTCAGCTCCTACAGCGCAGAAGCAGGGCGGCAGGAGGGCGGCCGCTGGACGGGGCTAGGACCCCGCCCTCTCCCAGCCCCTGGGTGGAAAAGGGCAAGGGGCCCCGCTAGTGCCCCACGGAGGCCCAGGGCACCCCAGCCCAACCCCAGAGGGACCAGAAAGCGAAGGCCCAGGATGCATGCGAGGAAACCACCCATTCGCCAGCTCGCTGGTTTCGGTGTCTGTTTTCATTCATTCCAGCAAGTCTGTTGGACGGCGGGGCCCGGAACCACCAAAGGAGAGCCAGCCCCAACCTCAAGGCGCTCAAGCCCAACGGAAGATGGAGTTAAAGCTGTGTGCGGGCAAAGAGGGGGTCCCACCCAGGGTCAGGGGGAGGAGACACATGCAAGGGCTGCAGTTTAAGCTGCCTCTGTGCTGCCAGAGGCCCAGTTCAGAGATCAGCCACACCCTGGCATCCAGCCCCCAAGATTGTTTTCCCAGTCCAGTTATGAAGCTGCCAGAGGCAGACAACGAACTCAAAGCCTTGGATGGGTGGGGACCTTTTGCCAATGTTTTCTCTGATCCCAGCCACCATCTGCCCATTTTACAGATGGGCTAAGGGGACCTAGTGGGAAAAGGAATGGCCAAGGTCCGGCCTTAATAATCAGAGGAGCTGGATTTGAACCCAGGCCTGGGGAGGCCACAAGCCGGAGCTGCCAACACCAGCTGGCTAGACATCCTGCCTCACCCCCTCCCTCAGCTCCAGAGAGAAAGCCGAGGTTCCGGCCAGGATGCGGCCACAGAGGCATCTGGCTCCAAATGCCAAGCTCTTTCTGGTCCCCATAGCAGCTTCTGGGCTAAGAAAGAAAGAAAGAAAAGAGGCCACTTCCCGTCCCCCAAACACTAGAGCAGGGTGGCCGCAGCCCTGAGACTGGAGCGAGAACAGCCCCCGCGCAGGCGCGCTGGAGCCCCGCCTGACATAAAGAGCAGCCCGAGCTATTTCTGCCTGGTTAAACATTCCTCAAAGCCGCATTCCTCCCGCCGCCCGCCTGCCAGGGAGCCCGAGCACAGGCCGCACACGCCATGGCTGGGGGCTGAGCATGGTGACAGCCCCAGCAGGCCCCCAGCACGGCCAGAGGCCACGACAGGCAGTCACCGGGGTCCCCTCCATCACTGTGTCCTTGCACCCGCACGGTCTCAGTCTCTCCCTGTCCCACAGACACTGCCAGGGCCGCCTCGAATGTGCGGGTGCTGGCCAGGGCGGGTGGCAGCCGACCTGTTCAGGGAACCCACCTCAGTCTCGGCCAGAGGCTGTGCCTCACCTCCTGGGCCCAGCTGCAGGCGCCCCAAGTGCAGGACCAGTGCCAACACTGTGAAATGGGGCACTGTGACATCGGCCCATCGTTGCACATGATCAGCACTGGGGGCCTCCGAGGAGATGGATGGAGCCCAGAAGGGGACTGCAGGGGCAGGGGACAGGGAGTACTGGCCCGCACGCTCCTGTCACTGCCTCCTGACCACCTCCTCCTGTGGTTCTGCTGTGCTTTACACCTCAGGGCTCCTGCGCGCAGAGTGGGGCTTAGAACTGGCTTGCTGTTAGGGGGCGGGGTCGGCTGGAAGAGGTGGGGCGTGGCCTCCTCACTGGGGTGTGGCCTGGAAGGGTCTATCTCCATCCCAGGCTCCTCCCCTTGCCCTGTGCTTCCTGTCTGCCGTGGCCTAAGCAGCTCCCCTCCGCCAGGCCCTTCCGCCAGGCCTGACCATGGGCTGAAACCCTGAGCACAAATAAGCCTCTTCTCCTCTAAGGTGATTTCCTCAGGTAATTGGTCATAGCTGCCTCACGCGCCTCCCAAGCTTTCCCCTGTGGCCACCCTCCCTCAAGGCCTCAGCCCTGCCTCCTTCCCGAAGGAAGCCAAGGCAGAAGTTGCCCCCAAATGCTCCCAAGAGACAAAACACCTGGAAGCAGCAGAGCCCTGTGTTCCCGGCTGTTCGGATCCTACTCACTGTCCTACCACACACCCAGCCCAGGGACCCAGGAGTGTCTGATGCTCCAGCAGCACCTTGGATGCCTCCAGTGATAGGGAGCTCACTACCCTACACAGGCACCTCTAAGGACTCACAGAGATCACAGCGAGAAGGCTCACGGTGGGAAGACCTGAGCCCCAGGCTGGCCACTGACTGGCTGGAAGACTTGGCCCAGGACTGGAAATGTCTGAGCTTGTTTTTCCCTGTCTGTAACATGGGCACAGGAGTGGGGGACCGTAGCTGCTAACACCTGTACTACCGAGTACTCCCGGTACTCCCGACCCGGAGAACTTGATAACCGTACTCATGAATGCCGTCGCTCCTCCCGACTGTACAGACCCCATGCCTGTGGGCAGCTGGCGGGCCACAGCAGGAGGGGACGGAGAAGTGGCAGCCGCATCACCCATCCCGGAGTCGGCAGCCAAGCCCCGCCCTCTCTGATCCGGTGCCGGCCTGCCTGTGTCTCCTGCCATTGCCCAGCCCCCAGGCACTGTTACATTTACAACCTGCACGCATGCGCGCCGGCTCACCCACTCCTGACACGCGCCGTGACCCTGTCATTCCCGCTCACAGCATGCACACATGAGTCAGGGCTTGCACACGTGACCCACAGCGCCCACCTGCCGGCAACACTCACGACCGCTCACACCTCCATGGAGCCTCCTTGCAGCTGCCAGTGTAGCCCCTTCCCCAGGTCGCGGGGTTCAAGGTGCAGGTTCTGGGGTTAGCAGGACAGGGCTCCAACCCCGGCAGCACCATTCACCAGCTATGTGGCCAGGAGCCAGCTCCAAGCCTCCCGGGCCTCATCTGTAAAATGGAGACACACGGGGGTCCCAGGAGGAGTGGGTGACAAATGCCATGAACACAGGGCAGGGGCCTGGGTCGGAGGAGACATATGTAATACCAGAGGGGACTGGTGACTCCAAAGTCAACATGGTGGCCACCATCATTCTGAGACTGAAGCCCTAGGAGGCTGCTCTGCCACATGCACACAGATTAGAAGCCCAGCTGTGTGTGGTGTTGCACACCTGTCATCCCAGCACTTGGGAGGCTGAGGCAGGATGTTTGCTGGGAGTTTGAGGGCAGCCTGGAGTACACAGTGAGCTCAAGTCCAGCCTGAACTACATAGCGAGACCCTGTCTCAAAAAAATAAAAAATAAAAAAATGTCCGAAGCCCAGCATTCTGAAGCTGGCCTCTTCCAGCCAGGAGCAGACACGGAAGGATCAAGCCGCAACCCGGCTGAGGAATGCAGAGGCCATCCATGTCCATGCTCCCAGGCGAGGCCAGCAGAGTGGCCAAGGACTCCTGTCCCCCAACATGGCTGCCTTCCTGGGAAAGCATTTAGTGAGCACTTACTACATGCCAGTCCCTGTGCCTGCCTGCAGGAAGGCCCTGCTGTCCAGCCTGTCTCTCATGCAAGGTCCCCTGGCTCCCCAGGGTCACAGAGCCAGAGCAGGCAGAGCCCACCATGAGCCCTTCCCAGCCCGCTGCCTGTTCTCCGAGACCCTCCCTGGCGAGCAGACCTCCCCAGCTGTGCACTGTCCCATCCTGGGCAGCACTGACCCGGCCAGCCTCTGTGCTGACAGATGAAGAGCAGTATCAGATGTCGGCCCCGAAGTGCGGGGTGCCCCATCCAGACCCCACGGCAACCCCAAAGCACAGGCGGTGGTGCATGGTCCCAGTTCCCGCCATTTGCCTGCTGTGTGACCTTGAGGACACACGTCATCCTATGGGCCTCTCTGTCCTGTCCATCTGTCTGTAAAGTGAGGGTGTTTTATTCCCTGACCCAGTGCTGCGATGCCAGGGTTCTATTTAGCAATAATCAAAGAAATGAACTTGCAACCGCGAACTTCCACCTCTCTTCCCGTAATGCTGGCAATGGTGAAGACAAGGAGGACGCCCAGGGCCAGCGAGAACGCGGCCAAGCGGGCCCTCTCTTCCACTCTGGCTGAAAACGTGAGTTGGAGCACCCTTCTGGGAAGCAGTTTACAATTTTTAATCAAAAGCCTTTTAAAACGTCCCCAGCTTTTAACTCCATAACCCCTTTTTAGTTTCTTACCTTTAAGGAGAAATGTACGCAGAGATGTCTGTCACGGCACTGTTGAGGGGGAAGACGAAACCTGGCTGTCCAACGACCAGGGATTCAATAAATTACATTCTAAGGGGGCCAGGGACTTAGCTCAGTGGTGCAGCACCTCCCTGGCAAGCGTGAGGTACCGAGTTTGAGTCCCAGTACCCCCCCCAAAAATCAATAAATAAAATAAAATATGTTATAGCCGGGCGTGGTGGCCAGCACTCAGGAGGCTGATGCAGGAGGGTCACTGTGAGTTCGAGGCCAGCCTGGGCTACATAGTGAGACCCTGTCTCAAAAAACTGAAACAAAACAAAACAAAACAAAAAAATTACATTCCTGTGATGCACCACTTTTTAGAAAATGTTTTAGAATGGTTAATGACAAGGACAGACATTCCCATTAGATTGTGTGTGTGTGTGTGTGTGGGTACCGGGGGTCGAACTCAGGACCTCGCACTTGCCAGGCTGGTGCTTATGCCACTGAGCTATCTCACTGGCCCTCCCATTAGATTTTTTTTTTTTCCGTGGGTACCAGGGGTTGAACTCAGGACTTCGCGCACCAGCAGGCACCCGTGCCACTGAGCAATATCACCGGCCCTATTTTTTCGTATGTGGGTTCCGGGAGTCGAACTCAGGACCTCGCGCTTGCCAGGCAGGTGCTTATGCCGCTGAGCCATCTCACCAGCCCCCATTAGATTTTTTTTTTTTTTTTTGTGAGTACCGGGGGGTCGACCTCAGGACCTCGTGCGCCAACAGGCACCTGTGCCACTGAGCGATATCACCGGCCCCTTTTTCGTATGTGGGATCTGGAAGTCGAACTCAGGCCCTTGCGCTTGCAAGGCAAGCGCTTACGCCGCTGAGCCATCTCACCGGCCCCCCCATTAGATTTTTAAAAGCTAGAAAATAAAAAGTAGATAATCCCAAATTTACAAGATAATGAAACCTGCCCTCTGAGTCTCCCTCCTAGTACATCTGGAATCTGTCCTTCCTGTCACCCCGGGTCCATTCCTGTGATTACCTGTGGGCTCCACCACTGCTCCCCTCCGCTCTTTGAACCCTTGCCAAGAATGATCTTTCCAAACCAAAGTCGAAGTCAGCGGGGCCTGTCACCTCCCTTCCAGAGTGCGCCGCCCATTTGGGAAACATCCAGATTCCTCTCTGGGCCCCCTGCGGGTGACGCGGCCTGGCCTCCTCCCAGCCTTATGCCCCACAGCCCACACTTTGCAGCTGGGTTTGCCCCAAGGCCGGGGAAGGCTGGCACCTCAGCCAGCAGGATGTTGGAAGCCCGGGTGGCAGGGAGCAGGAACAGGCCGTTGGGAGGAGCTGGGAGGTCCCTCAGATCCAGGCGCCACGCCAGACCCTTCTTTTTTGGGGGGGTACCAGGACTCGAACTCAGGACCTCATGCTTGCCAGGCAGACGCTGCGCCACTGAGCTATATCCCTGACCCCCAGGTGAGCTATAGCACCTTCTAATACTGGGTGTGGTGGTGCACACCTGTAATCCCAGCACTCTGGAAGGCTGAGGCAGGAGGATTGCAAGTTCCAGTTTAGCCTGGGCAATTTAGTGAGATCCTGTCTCAAAATAAAAACTAGAGGGCTGGGATGTAGCTCAGTGTTAGAGTGCTCGCCTAGCCTGTGTGAGGCCTTGGATTCCATTCCCAACACTGCAGGGGGAAAAACCATAAAAAAGCCTTCCACCGCCCTGAATCCCCACAAACTCCAGGGCCTCTCATGTAGCCAGGCTTCTAGAGGAAGAGGTAGGACAGGGCCGGAACCTCAGAACAGCCAGCCCGAGCCCTAATCCTCCCAGGGATCCTGCTGCCCGTGGGCCCATGTGCCCAGGCCCACTCCGCCCTCTGTGGATCCCTGGGGTTGCACGGCAGGCACCCAGCTGAGCGGCTGAGCCCTGGGGTCCCCAGAGACAGTGAGCAGTGAGCAACTTGCCCAAGGTCACAGAGCCCGCGGGAGGACCCTGCTTCTTCTCCTGGGCCCTGAATCCCTCCCTTCCTCGGGTCCTTCCAGCTCCCGGGCAGCTCATGCCTGCCAGGCCATGGGGCCCAATGCAGGTCACCAGTCAAAGAAGTCTTTATCCTGCAGGAAAGGTCCTGAGTGCATCTTAGGACAGCCCCGAACTGAGAGACCCAGGAGCTTCCTGGTGACACCCAGCAGCCCTCCGCCTCCTGCTCCCGGGCACTGGGCACTGGCTGCTCCCCACACGGCTGCTGCGAGCCAGGCACCATCCTGGGCATCAGGGCAGCGGCAGAAGAGCCTCAAGGTTGGCAGCAAGGTCAACGCAGAGCCAGGGCTGACCAAGAGTGACAAGGAGGAAGTGACCACCCTGAGTCCTGGACAGAGCATCCCTGGGGACCCCCTGACACCTGGAAGGAAAGCCAGGCCAAGGGAGGCTGAGGCCCCCACCTCGTAGGCCACCTGGTGGGGTCCTGACTTTAGGAAACCTTCACAGACCCGGTTCCAAAAGGACAGCAGCAAAACAACGTTACAGCATTAACAAGGACTGCTAACCACTCACCGCGGCTGCGAGTATCAGGCCCAAAGCGACACACTCCTGTTGACTGCTCGCACCCCCCAGTCCAGCATGCCTATTTTTCAGAAGGGGAAACTGAGGCTCCTAGAGGAGAGGGCTGGCCTGTCCCCCAGCCTAGCAACAGCCTCACCTCCAAGCTGCAAGAGAGGAGCGAGAGGGACCTCAAAGAAACCTGGCAATGCTGACCACAGCCCTGCAAGTCCCGGCTGGAGCGGGTTGGGGGCAGGAAGGGGTCCCTCCTCCTCCACCGGCTCCTGCCTCTGCCCAGCTGCCGCTGCCGCACAGGAGCTGCACCAGGCAGGCTGGGGAGCAGGTTACTGGGCACTAATGTTTTAATCTTATCTACAAAGGAGAAAAGAAAAGAAAATCTGCCCTGGGGTATTCAGCTCAAAGACAAGGGATTGGGTCAGCCTGAATCCAGATGTGTCCAGGAAGGGCCACACAGCTGGAGCCTCTGGCCTTCCCCAGCTGACTCACATTAACTCGCCACTGAGGACGGCCCGCACCCACTCGGGCGTGGACATCTGGGGTCCCTTCTGCACCCTCTTGGCCCTGTACCTAGCTGTGCACAAGGAAACCTAGGACCCCACCCCCCCAGCATCTGTCCCAGCTCTGGTTCCTCCTGGAACGGAGGTCTGGACGACAAACTCTTATCAAGGATCCAAATTCCTGCCCAGTGTGGTGGTACACGCCTATAAACCCAGCACTCAAGAGGCTGAGGCAGGAGGATCACCATGAGTTCAAGGCCAGCCTGGGCTACACAGTGAGTCCAAGGCCAGCCTAAACCACACAGCGAGACCCTGTCCCAAAAACAAAAAAAGAATGCAAATTCCTGGGGTCTGGCCCAGACTTAAAGGCTCGGAAATCGGGGAGCGAGGGGCACCCAGGCACCTTGGGACTTAACAAGCTCTCCAGGACATAAGGACATTTGAGAGTCCTTGACCCCGCCCATGGATTCCCCAGAACAAAAGGCAGGTGGCACCACTGCCGCCAGAAGGAAGGCCACCTGGCGGCCTGACCAGGACAGGCTTTCTGCGCGTCCTGCCGGGAGACGTTTCATTCAGCACACGGCTGCAACCCTACTAAGTGCCAGCACGCGGGTAGATGCGGCCAGCCTCAAAGACAGTGCCTGGGGGAGGCAGCATCAGCAGGGACACAGCCAGGTCAAGGCATCCCCGGGGACTCCTTGCAAGGCTTCTGCAGAGGAACAGCGCCGGGGCTGCCCCTCTCCCTGGCCAGACCTGTGCCAGCCCTTCGCAGGCTTTAAAAATAGCCCGGCCTGGTGCCGCAGGCTGGTCCTCACCCAGCTGGTTGGCCCAACTTCTGCCGAAGTTGGCAGGTCTGCCCCAGAGGGGGTTGGACCCAGGACCCTCTCCCCAGGTCCTTTTGCATTCAGAGCGAACCATCGCGGGCTTAAAGCAGAAACCAGGAGAGGACACAGTGGAAAGGGACACAGGGGAGCCCTTGGGATGAGCTCCGAGGTCTCCCCCGGGCACAGCTGTGGAGCAACGCATCTGCATGCAGGTTCTGCACCACCTGCAGCATCTTTGCCCCCCAGCCTCAGTTTCTTCATCGGAAATGGAGATAGCAACTCTCCCCGCCATGCGCAGAGCCAGTGCTGAGTTGATGAGCGCTGACAATGCTCAATAATCAGGACACCTGGCCTCGCTTGGCGCATGCTGGCCGCTGCCCCACACCACCACGCCACCAGTCCTAGAGAAGTCCGGGGCACCCTCCCTCCCCTGCGCCAACAGGTCCCACCTGCAGCCTGCCTGCTGACAGCTGTGGGCCACATCTGGGTTGAGCTTACAGAAGGGTTAGAGCATCTCACAGAACAAAGCCAGACCAGAAAGGGCCACCCAGACACCCTGGGATGACAGGCGGCAGCTCCTGGCTGTAACCTCCTGGCTCCCTTGTCCACCAGTACCAGTGCCCAGTCAGGAAGCCCCGCCTTGGTTCCAAGCACACTTGGGCGAGGGGCATGGATTAGGCCAGACCTGCAGACGTGCCCGGAAGGCCAACGGCGTGGGGGCAGGGAGCCGAGGCTGCGTAGGGCACCAAGCTGCCTGCCAGGACTCCATCTACACAGGGCCCAGGGCCAACCAGACCAGCACTGCAGAGGGGCCAAGCCCACACAGAGGCCCAGGTGCGGATTCTGAGCTCCAACCAGCCCAGGGCCACTACCCTCTTCCAACAGCCAAGCCATGCGACCCACATCCCTGTCCCCATCCCCTAAGAAAGACAGGTGCTCAGGACCAGTGGCGTTAACCCCTGGCACGCCGGCCCACCTCCGGAAAGGCTGCAGGGCCGGGAAGCCAGGGTGCAGAGCTGTGAAGTTGGCAAGTGGACAGGGACCCGCTGGGACCGACCCACAGAAATCTCAAGCGCGCCAGCCTTCCTTCTTGGGGGCAGCCCCGGAGGGTTCCACGGCGGAACCCACCTGATCAGCCCCTGCTGCGGAACAAGCCCATATCCCGTGTGACAAACCAGCCGAGGAGGGAGGTGGATTAAGCCTAGGAATGCGGCAACCACTGGGGCGACAGGACCCTTCCTGTCGCTGTCAAGAGCGTTGTCTCCCGCCCTCTACACAGACCGGGGGCCAGGGAGGGGGCGACAATCGACCTCGCAGCAGTAGCAGCAGCGGCGGCGGCGGCAGCGTGATGCGTGAATCACCCCGGGCCGAGTCACCGCACGCGGGGGCGCCTCCCGGACCCCCGCCCCCACCCGCGCACACCCCCTGCCCCTCTGGACGGTTCTTGGGGAGGGCGCCGCGCGGGTGCCCTGGTGGTGGCCCCGCGCACGGTGACAGGCAACACAGGGCCGGGGCTGGGGGCGGGGAAGGGGGCTAGAACAATAGGGCCCGGCGCGGGTCTGGGCGCGGCGGCGCCTGCGGGGTGCAGGCGGGCACGGATGCGGGGAGGTCGCGGCGGCAGCGGCGCGGGGGGCGCGGGTTGGGGGGTGACCGTGGGGGGCGGGGTGGGACACCCCGCGCACTCACAGTACGTTTTCCTGGTCAGCTCCTCCACAACTTCGGGCTTCAACTTGCTGTTGGATTTCCCCATCCTCGGCGGCCGCGCCCCCGCCCCCGGGCCAGACCGGTCAGGGCGCCCTGGGCCGGGCTGGGCCGGGCCGGGCCGGGCCGGGGCCGCGCCTTTGTCTGCGCCGTGAGCGCGCGGCCCGGGCCGGGGCTCGGCGCGCTCCTCTGCACCCCGCAGCAGGCCTGGCCGGGGCGCCCGGGCGCGGGGCGCGGGGAGGCCGGGGTGCGCGGGCCGCGCGGTCGTCCCTGGTTACTGGGCCGCGCGGCACACGCTCGCTGCTGCGCCGCCGCCCTGCGCACCCCGCCTCCCTCCCTCCCTCCTTCCCTCCCTCCCTCTCCCGCTCCCCCCCGCCGACGCCGGGGCTGGACCCGCAGCCGCCACTCAGCGCCGGCGCCACCCCCCGCCCCCGCGCGCCGGGCGCCCCCCGTCCTGCGTCCCCCAGCGGCGGAGGGGCGGGCCCCACACCCCCTCCGCCCACCGAGCCCCCGGGGGACCGAACGAGGCTGAGTCCCCAGCTCGGACGTTCGTTCATTCATTCCACAGGGGCCTGCGGCCAACAGGGCAGAGCTGGCACAGGTTGCGGTGGCGACACCTACCCGAGGCCTGGGGACCGTGACCTCCAAGCCTAAGCTGAGGAAGGGAGGGGGCTGGGACCTGCAGGGGAGCAGACCTGACCCCCAGAGGGTGCACCCCTCAATGCACAGGGTCCAGGCCCTGCTTTGGTGACTGAGCCTGGAAAGAAGGGACAGGGCACGGAGGGAGAGGTGTGTGCCCAGGAGCCGGGCTCTGTCCCCAGCACCTAGGAGGGCTCCTGGCAGAGTGACAGGGTCAGGGCTGCTTTCGCGTTTGCTGGACTGTGGAGGGGCTCCGGCAGGAGCGCGTGGCCCAGGGGAGTGGAGTTCAGAGGGGGCCGCGGCTTTCCGTGGCTACCTCCCCAGGAGGCACATTGGGGAGCTCCCCTGTCTCCTCCCACCCTGATTTTTCGCCTCCTCCTCAGCTAACACACAAGTCCCCAAGGGCTGAGACAGGTCCAGCCAGCACCCAGCAGGCCACCTGTGAGTGAGGGGCACAGAGGAAGGATGACAAACAGGAGCAGAGGGGACGGGAGCCCAGAGCAGCTAGAGCAGCCCTCGCTCCAGCCGAAGGATGAGGTACGGGCGGGGTCTTGGGGTCCCCACTTTCTCAGGGGGTCCAGGACGAAGCCCAGAGAGCCCTGGGGAGCTGATGCCACCCTTCACCGCCAGACACCCTCTTCCTCCCGAGGCCTGGCTGAGGGCCTCATTCTGGGGTGGAGACCCGAGCATCCTGCCCAGCAGGAGACATGGGGACCAGGACCTGGTGGGTGTGACTGTGTGGGGGCAGCCACTCAAGCCTTCTAGAAAACGCTGTATCATCCTGATTTTCTGCTCACTGCGCTCACACCGAGCACCAGCAGGGCCCTGGGGACAGATTCCACCGCCACCAGCCCGGGCGCTCACGGATCTGCCCCAGCCTGTCCCGCCAATCCAATCGGTCAGTCACACTGGGGACAAACATGTCACAGGCCGGGGAAAGAACCCTGGGGAAGCAGACACGGAGGCACCGGCCAGGGAGTTGGGGTCCCCAGAGTTTCGCAGATGCCTGCCATGTGCCCACCATGTGGTAGGGCCCTGGGACGGTGACCAAGTCCTGCCATCACAGGGCTGCATGATCAGTAAACAACAGCGATAAAAAATAGGCAGCGTGTAAATAAATACATAATACATCGGACCGTGACAGTGGCCCAGGAAAATACGTGGTATCTCAGAGGTAAAGATAAACCTGAAGCTGGGGGCTGGGGTCAGGGTCAGGATTGGAGTCAGGGTTAGGGTCAGGGTCAGGATCAGGGTCAGGATCAGGGTTACGGTCAGAGTTAGGATCGGGGTTAGGATTAGGGTTAGGGTCAGGGATGATGCACTAAGACCTCTAACAGACAGGGCCCTCAGTGACCCCAGGAAGGCGAGGGAGGATCCAATGGGGTATCCAGGCCCGGGGGGAACCCCAGGGAACTGGGAGGTAGGTTTTAGAAGGTGCATTTTCTATTGCTAGTAACAGAGTTCCTCTGGCTGGGTGGGTTAGAAAGAAAAGAGGTTGATTTGGGCTTGAGGTGTCTGGGGGTCCAGGCCTCATCTGGGAATGACCTTGCTGGGTCTGGAATCCATGACAGTACAGGGCCCCACGTAGCAGGAGACAGGAAGTGTGTGTAGATGTGTGTGTGTGTATCTGTCTGTGTGTCTGATCTGTGATCGTTTCCTTCCTTCCTTCCTTCCTTCCTTCCTTCCTTCCTTCCTTAATTCCTTCTTTCTTTCTTTCTTTCTTTCTTTCTTTCTTTCTTTCTTTCTTTCTTTCTTCCTTCCTTCCTTCCTTCCTTCCTTCCTTCCTTCCTTCCTTCCTTCCTTCCTTCCTTTCTTTCTTTCTTTCTTTCTTTCTTTCTTTCTTTCTTTCTTTCTTTCTTTCTTTCTTTCTTTCTTTCTTTCTTTCGGAGACACAATCTGGCTATGTTGGCTGTGTTCCCCAAACTGGTCTCAAACTTGTGGGTTTGAGTGATTGTTCTGCCTCAACCTCCCAAGTAGCTAGGACTACAAGTGCATACATCCATGCCCAGCTCTCCCTTTTTCCCTCTTCTTCTAAAGCCACCAATTCCCTCCTAGGGCCCCGCCATTGACCTTGCCTGGTCCTAATCATCTCACCAAAGCTCCTCCCTTAAACTCCTTAGTTGGACTCGGTTCCCAGTTTCCCCTCTTAACACCTCCCAGAGGCGGTGAATTCCAACACAGGCCCTTCAGGGACACTGGGACCACGGCAAGGCCGGAGCTGGGAGGTGGGATCTGTGTGTACCCCGGTCCCTCAGCTGCTGTGGGGAGACTGACTTAGGCAGGCGAGGGGGCGACAGAGACACAGGCCTGCCGGGGTCACAGTGGCTTCAGCCAGGTGTGGTGGCAGGGACCAGAAGAGCATGGACTGCACTCAGCTGCATTTGGACACAGTGCCGGAGACCCTGGCGTCACCAGGGAGCCGAGTGTGGCCCAGAAAGGTCAAGGGGCGTCAAGGCTCTGGGGCCAGGCAGAGAGACTTCGGGGAGATCCCGGAAGTGATGGAGAGACTGTGGTCTGAGGAGGGAGCAGCGAGGAGCTGGCAGGCCAGGGTGTCTCGGGCCCTGGGGAGGGGACAGTCCCCTGTCCTGACCTGCTTTTGGGCCTGGAAGGTCCCTCCTGGGTGAGCTGCAAGTGCCTCAGCTGAGCCCAGGGACAGAGGCCTCCCCACTTCCATACAGAATGGGAGGGCTGGGGGACAGCAGAGCCCCCCTGAAGGCTGAGACCTGCGTGAGGCTGAAGGGGCAGGGGTGGGGGGGCTGCACTTCCAAAGCTGGGGCCACCTGGGGAGGGGTGGTTTGAAGAGACTTGTGGACCCAAACTGTTGGTTGTTGAGTTTTATCTGTGGGGACTCGGGGTGCAGCCCAGTGTGAGCGCTGTACTAGCATGTGTGAGGCCCTGGGCTCCATCCCCGGCACTGGAAAAATGAATGAATAAATACAACAGGCAATAATACACCAGTATGATCAGGAGGCTGAGGCAGGAGGATCACTGCGAGTTCAAAGCCAGCCTGGGCTACATAGTGAGATTACAGTTGTTTTTCTTTTTTCCTCTCGTCTGCATTTTTTCTCGAGACAGAATTCATATAACATAAACTCCATCCCCTCAAAGCGCTCCGTTCAGCGGTTCTCACGTGTCGGCTACGTTGTGCAGCCCTGGTCATATCTGTTTCCGGAACCTCATCTGTATTTTATGCAGGCTGTTTCCTGCAATTAGAGGCACCGCTTCCAAGTAAGAGAAATCGCTGTCAAGGCACTGCGCATCTGCGGAGGGCTGCAGGAGGAGCTGCCTGGGCCACAGGCGCCGAGATGCCTGGGCTCCGTGAAAGTGACGAGTGTGCACGTGGCATGGCCTGGGGTCTGCACCTGAGCCAGCCTCTGGTCTGCCCCCCTGCCTCTCAGCGAAGAGAGGGCCCTTTCTGCCTCTGTGCAGTCCCAGAGACTGAACCCAGGGCCTTCCCGTGACATCCCAGCCCTTTTTCTTTTTTGAGACAAGGTCTCACTATGTTGCTAAACTGCCGGGCTGGGCTCAAACTCGGGATCCCCCTGCCTCGGCCTCCCAGAGTGGTGAGATTACAGGCGTGCACCACGCTGTTTATTTTATAAGGTCATCTAGGAGCTCCGGAAAGCCCAAGGGGCAAACACGGCACAGGGTGAGTCCAGAATAGATGCCACTCTAGGTGGCCACATCCGGTGATGCAAGCAGAGCGGGTGGCAGACGCCCTGTAAGCTCCCTGGCCTGGGTGGATCGGGGTGCAGGTGGAGGGGCCCAAGGTGGTCAGCTGCTGCGCAGGGTGGGGGTGAAGGTGTGGCCCGGCAGGAAGCGTTAGTCCTGGGTCTGTCCGTCCCTCACTATGTCCTGCACTATGTGGCTTTTGGCAAATGGCTTCTCATCTCCTAACTCTGACCTCACAGGGGAGGGGTGTACAAGCTCGGAAACACTTTCTGTTGTGTTTACGGTGGCGCAGTTCACCAGCTAGGTGTCCAGGGATGAGACGGTAAGGCACATGTGACACGGACACACAGTGGAATATTATTTGGCCATAAAAATAAGGAAGTCTTGTTGTTGGGGGTGACAATGGTCGGCCTGCAGGATGTTACACGAAATAGACGGGTGCAGAAAGATGAAACGGTTGTGCGTGGCTTCACTCATCTTAGAAGCTAAAAAAGTTGAAGTAGCCGGGTGTGGCACACACTTGTAATCCCAGCACCAGGGAGGCTGAGGCAGGAGGATCACTGAGAGTTCAAGGCCAACCTGGGCTACACAGTGAGACCCTGTCTCAAAAAAAAAATAAATAAATAAAGCTGAACTCACAGAAAGGGTGCAGAATCATGGTCCCTGGAGGGAGAGGAGGAGACGCGGGTACAGGGAGGGTGGGTCACCGGCGTGAGAGTATAGTTAGGGCTTGGGGGGCGGCCGAGGGGCAGAGCACCTGCCACACCCAATACTGCAAAAATAGGTAAATAAATACATAAATAAACAAACATGCAGTTAGATGGGGAGAACTGCACAGCATGGCAGGCTATCAGTTATCATTTATTACACAGCTTATAAAGAATCAGAAGCATTCCTAGGCTGCTGCAAGCAAATGAAAAATGCATGAAGAGCTAGAAATGTGAACTACCGGAGTTCATCATCAAACATTGTACACACGTACAAAGTTGTCGCACTGTATCTCATACATGTGTACAGTGTTTTGTATCAACTAAACTTGTCAAAAATCACCTGAGAAGGCTTACTATCTTCAGAGCCTTCGCCTTCCATGCACAAGGCCCTGGGTTCATCCCAGTGCCATGAAACAAACAATGAAACAAAAACGAGTTACTTTAACCTAGTCAGAGATTTTTCAAGCCAGGTGTGGTGTTGCACACCTATAATCCCAGTACTCTGTGAGGCTGAATCAGGAGGATTCCAAATTCAAACGAAGCCTGGGCAGTTTAGCAAGACCCCCCTCTCAAATAAAAATGGCTGGGGATATAGCTTAGTCACCAAAGGGCCTGGCTTCAATCCCCAGTAGACCCGGTAAATAAATTAATAAATAAAAAATGTTAACAAAGCTTTCTTAGCAAATAAGAAAAAGAGGAGCCCCTCAATAGAAAGTTGGGGGAAGGACCTGAACAGGTGAGAAGACAGGAGCAAGTGAAAGAAGGCAGCCCACACAAAAGCTCTCCTAGAAGTCATTGCAGAGTCACAAAACAAACTGGCCAAATAAATAAATGAATTAGCTCACGTTCACCCCAACTGTTGGGGGCAGGGCCGATGGGCATGGCACGGCTGAGCGGCTGGGGCGCAAGGCCACGCTTGCAAGGTCTGCGAGGCCACACTGGAGCTGGTCCCCAGATGGGTGGGACACCTACACAGATGTGCAGGCCGACAGGCGCCATCAGAGCACATCTGTGACCGCACCTGCGGCGGAGGCCACCTACCTCTGCACGGGAACACCAGGGCAGGCCGCTGCCACCTGCGGACCCTTTCACCTCGTAGGGAGTACGAGGTTCCAAGAGCACGGGAAGAGCCCAACTGTGGGGAGAAGAAAATCTGCTTGTCATGGGCTAGTGTAATCGAGTCATTCTATCCTATTTTGTCCTCCAAGTTAAAAAAAAAAATTATTTAACCTATGTTAATCCATGGGGAAAATAATTTTCCATGGTATACGTGTTGTGGGGAGCGGGCTCCCCTTGTCAAGTGCTTTTGGGGAGCACCCTGTTCTGCTCTCTGAGGAAGTCCAACACACACCAGCATAGGGAAGATGCTGACAAGTCCTCCAGGAGGGAAATCAGGGGTACTTTTTGTGGAGGACACCTGGGCAGCTCTCCTTGAAAGAAGGGCAATTATCTCCATTTTGGCTGAAACTGGCCCTGTTTCCATGTACTGATATGTACAGGGCTGGCTAGGACTTTTCCTTATCCCTTCAATTGGCTTTAAGCAATGCTAAGCAGTCTAGCCTAGCTGAGGTGCTGATGTGAGGTCTTTGAAACAAGACAGGTCAGTGTTTCCCTGCCCTGTAGCTCTTAAAAAACATGGTTGAGGGCCGGTGAGATGGCTCAGCTGCTTAAGCGCCTGCCCGGCAAGCGCGAGGGCCCGAGTTCGACTCCGGGAACCCACATACGAAAAAGGGGCCGGTGATATCGCTCAGCGGCACGGGCGCCTGCTGGTGCATGAGGTCCTGAGGTCCACCCCCCGGTACCCACAAAAAAAAAAAAAAAAAAAAAAAAAACATGGTTGAGCCTGGCGGGATGGAGAGCCATGCTCCACGCTGTCAGCTGGCATCGAGCCTCGAGAAAGAGGCCATGACTTCCCAGGGCATAGAAGATTACACATCAGAGCTGAAGCACCAACCCCAAAACATTAGATACTACCTCGAATTGTGTCATGCAATTACTCCTTCTGCATGTCCTTCCCTCTGCATATTGCAAAGGTGATTTCAGGCCGCCTTTCTAGCCCAGCTCACGGTACTCACGGGCTTCCCACCATTCTCACAGTCACTCATCCCCGAGCCACTCCCCTCCTTGAGAATTAATAAAACCGGAGTTCAGCCCTGGGTCATGGCCTTCGTTCCAGTAACCACCACCCTGACTGGACTTAGGACCCCTTGGCTCCCCACAACTACAAATATGCCTGGTGTTTTATTCTCACCATGGGTTGCACTGGAAGTGGTAGATTGGAATTACCTTGCTAGAATTCCAGTAACTTTCCTTGGGGATTACAAATATAAACTTCCCAGACAAAGACAAGGACCGGGAAGGGCCTCTATAGTTTTTCCCATCTACTCAGCTGTAGAGCACTATCATTATTGTTCTGAGGTTGTTTGTTCGGTTTTGAGATGGGGCCTTACTATGTAGTCCAGGCTGGTCTTGAACTCACAGCAATCCTCCTGCCTCAGCCTCCTGAGTGCTGGGATGACAAGCATGCTCCACCACAGCCAGTGCTGGGATTACGAGCTCCAGGGCCAGGTGTGTAGCTCAGTGGTAAAGTGCTTGCCTAGTACGTTGCGAGGCCCTGGGTTTGATCCCCAGAACAGCAAAAAATAATAAACAAATAAATCACAAACACAGCTCCAGGTAGCACTCTGAAGAACCAGGGTCCCGTGGAATGAGTAACCTAAGGACCCCTAAGGACCCACTGTTCCCTGAGCGCCTGCTCTGCTGGGGAACGGCACACAGCATGCGGAGAGAGCCCTTTCTCTGAAGAGCCGTGTGACAATGAGCCCGCAAGTGAAGGTCAAACTTGGGCTGCCCCAGGGGAACTCCCCAGCCTCACGTGGTCCCCTCCATGTGCCCCTCCGGGGGCTGCCGCTCCAGCTGGGCAGTGGCTGAGGAGCATCACGCGGGTAGGACCCAGGCCATCAGAGGCTTTGCTGGACGGGGTGGCACAGGCCATGGCACCGTCGGTCACCTGGACACTGGGCATTGTGGCCACGAGGACAGAACTGCTTCTCACCGTGGGAAGAGGGGGATTTGCATAGCTGTGTTCGGAGCAGCCTGGGAGCTGCCCTCCTCCGCGCCAGAGCGTGGGCAGAGGCTGACCAGAGGCAGAGGCCAACCGCTCGGTGCCTCTCCCGGCCTGCAGGTTCTAGGTCCCACTCTTCTCTTCCCTGTGCCGAGCAGCAAGGAGCCGTGGTTAGCACAGTCCTGGGGCCAGACTGGGATCCCTTGTGTGGCCTTGGGAAGTTATTTAAAACTCCCTAGGGCCGGTGAGATGGCTCAGCGGCGTAAGCGCCTGCCTTGCAAGTGCGAGGGCCCGAGTTCGACTCCCGGATCCCACATACGAAAAAGGGGCCGGTGATATCGCTCAGCGGCACGGGTGCCTGTTGGTGCGCGAGGTCCTGAGGTCGACCCCCCGGTACCCACAAAAAAACAAAAAACAAACAAATAAAACTCCCTAAACTGGGTGTGATACCGCGTGCCTGTCATCCCAGCACTAGGGAGGCTGAGGCAGGAGAATCACTGAGAGACCTAGGCCAGCCTGGGCTACACAGTGAGACCCTGTCGCAAATTGCCTCCCACTACACACATACAAAACAACTCTTTAAGCTTCAGTTTCCTTATCTGGAGAGTGGGGAATGATAAAAATACCCCCTCTCACCAGGGTTGTTGTGGGAATTAAATGATATATAGAATACTTAGAATTTGTCATAACTGACAATCACATATTTGTTTTCAGATTACTATTATTGCTGTACATCTGTGTGTGTTTGTGCACACACACTGGGAATTGGACCCAAGTCCTTATACATGCCGACTGCGGGGTCTACCACTGAGCTACGCCCCAAATCCCAACAAGATATGATTATAATTTTTTCCTGTACTGGTGATTGAACCCAGAGCCTTCACACTGAGTCACACCCCTCAGCCCCTTTTATTTTTTTTTCTTGTTTTTTTTTTTTTTTTTAGACAGTCTCGCTATGTGGTCTAGGCTGGCCTGGACCCCACCATGTAGCCCAGGCTGCCCTCAAACTCACAGCAATCCTTCTGCCTCAGCCTCCCGAGTGCTGGAATTTTATTTATTTAATTTATTTATTTTTGAGACAGAGTCTCCCTAAGTTGCTACATTGCCTAAGTTGAACTTGCAATTCTCCTGCCTCAGCCTCCCTGAATGCTGGGCCGCCACACAGACCATATTATTATTTTTTGGAGTGCTGGGGCCTTGTGCATGCTTAGCAAGTGCTCTACCACTGAGCTCCACCCCCAGCCCTGTAATCATCTATGACACAGGAACAAAGAAGCAGTGTAGTGAAGTCCCCCATGGGAAGGCCCCTGCCCAGAGTCTGACTGTGAGCCTTGGTGTCCTCGGCTGTGTAAGTGGCACAGCAGCACCCAGGGCACCGCCACCGCGCAGGGCTCCTCCTGCCTCTGGAGGCGAGGTCACCACAAGGGCACCAGAGCCAGGTGGCTTCAGGAATGAAGCGCAGAGCCAGCCTGAGAAACAGGTGCCAAGCCCATCTGGTCTGGGGACAAATGCCTCTGCCTCAGCTCCCCCAGGTGCCCTACAGGGGACAAGGGACCTCTTTGTCCCCTTCCCGGGAACCATGACCATCAGGCCGCAGGTCAGCCATGGCAGGTGGAGGATCTGGTCTTGGCGTCACCTGGGGACCCTCTCTGACCCTCACCTGGAGCTGGGCTTCAGGGAGGCTGTTTTCCAAGACGGGCGGCTGGCCGGAAGCTCCTGGCGGCCCAGGTGGGGCTACAGAGAGCTGAGCTCAAGCCTGCCAAGGAGGAGGTCGGAAAGGGGTCACAGCTATGCCTGTCACCCCCAGCCTCACAGTGACAGGTGTCTGTGGGGTCCTTACCGGCCAGGGCAGCGCTCTCCAGCCCCCAGCATCAAAGTTACCCATGACGGGGACCAAAGGTGGCAGAATTAGCATCTGACCAGGTCTCAGGGGATGGTGAGGAGGGCCGGGACCCAGGAATCCCCAGGCTGCCGTGTGGGGACCAGAGCATGGCTGATGAGGTGGCACCTGCCCCCCTCAGCAGTCCCCATGCACAGTGCAGTCCTGGGACAGATGGTCTGAAGGCCAGGCTGGGGCCAGGGGACCCCACCGGATGGGGTGAGGATGGCTGGGGCCACCTGGGCTGCTCCTGGTGGAGGAGGGACAGTGTCCCTCAAAGTCGTAGGTGTTGTTATGGCTTGGATGGAAAATGTCCCCAGCTTTCTGGTCTCAGAGGTGGGGCTCAGGTGGCTTCATCATGAGGGCTTTGGCATCATTAATGCGCTGATCACTGATGAGCTAATGCAATGGTGTTATTGGGAGGGATGGAAACAGGAGGTGGGGTTGCAGACAGTGGGTCCTGAGGACATGACCTTAGGGACTATGTCTGGTCCCTGACCCTTCCTCTCAGGCTTTTTCCATCTCTCTGCTTCCCGTGCGCCATGAGGTAAGCACCATTCCTCTGCCAGTCCCTTCCACCATTCGCTGCTGCCTTGGAGCTGACCAACCACTGACTGAACCCTCTGCAACCCAGAGCCAAAATAAACCCTACCTCCTTCAAGTTTGTTTATTTATTTATTTATTTATTTATTTATTTATTTATTTATTATTTTTCAGACAGGGTCTTGCTATGAATTCCAGGCTGGCCTCGAAATTGCTGCAATCCTCCTGGCTCAGCCTCCCTAGTGCTGGGATTACAGGCATGCACCACCATGCCAGGCTTCAAGTTGATTTTTTGTCAGGTATTTTGTGTGGTGACAGAAAGTTAACATGGGTGCTTTTCCCAGAAGAATAGGGGTGAGTGTGGTTGGGGTGGGGGTGGGGCACACTCCCAGGACCCTCCCTGCCTGGGGCAGTTTCTACCTGAGCTCCAGATGCCCCAGCCTTACACACCACCCTCCAGACTGGCTGGGGAGTCACAGAGCCCCGATCTGGGAGACAGTGTATGAGGGGCCCACAGGGGCCGTGGCCCAGCAGGGAGAGATCCCATAGCTATGGCTTCAGAGGGCGGCCCTTGGCCCTTGGCCAAGTATGGCTGGGCAGGGACCCAAACACCATCAGCAGGGGCCAGTCCCACCCCCCAGCATCCCTGGGAGCCCCAAGCTGGCCCAGGACATAGCAGGGGCAAGGCAGCTCCTGGAGGGTCCCAGCCTGCACCAGGGCCTCAGCCCCCTCAGTCCCTCCAGTCACATGAGTCCGCCTGTCTCCCTGGGGGCAGCCACACACTGAATCCAAAAGGCCCAGCCACCGTCCTGGGCTCCTGGCCTTCTGGGCCTCAGTTTCCCTGTCTATGCTGTGAAACATCCAAGCCGACCTTCTTGAGTCCTTCAGCTTGTCCTATTTCTGGACTTGAACTTGTTGCTCCCTTGGTAAAAAGCAGACCCAGTGGGGACAGTGGCAGCGCCACCGACTGCCACCATGCTGTGCGTGTGCTCGGCTGCGTGCCAGGGGCTTCCCACACACTTGCTCCCTGCACTTTCATGGCTGGGCCGAGGCAGCTTGGGCTCCTGTGCTTGCCACCTGCTGAGCTCAGGAAGGGGGCGCAGCAATCCCAGAATCCCACTGCAGAGGTGGGGCCTGCTCAGGGCCCCTGCTTGGTCTCAGGGTGCTTGGCAGGCAGACGGCACAGGAGGCTCCCCACGGCCTCTTCCTCCAAGTAGCACAGGAGGCCCCAGGGACCCTGCTGGCTGGGCTCCTGATGCATCACAGCTGGGGGCTCACAGCCCGCTCTGGGGCCCAGCAGCCGGGGGATCTTGAAAGCCCTCAATCCCAATGGCCTCGGAAGCATCACTCACAGCTGCCAAGCCCACTGGGCACCTGGCACCCTCACCCTGCCCTGGGCTCATCACATGGATTACACAGTGCCCTGGCCTAGCTCTGGGGTGCTTTAAAGGCCAGTGGTTACCAAACCATGCCTGGCACTGAACTGGCTGAGGCTGTGAACACAGCTGCCTCGGACCCCTCCAGAGTCGTAAATATGGCCTTGTTAATAATTCTGTCTGCATCAGCGGGCACAGAAGCCTGGGATGTGCCAAGCTGAGCACGGTTCCATTGGGCCCAGAGAGACTCATTACATGGAGAAGTAAAACACGGTTAAAAATCAGTGCAGTCATCTGCTGCCGGATTTTATGAGGCCTGGATAGAGCAGGGGTAGGAGGCCGAGTCAGACTCGCCCCACAGGAGGGAGGAGGGGAAGTCTGGATGGGAAAACGAGCTGCTTCTCAAACCCAGGTCAGCTCAGTCCCAGGCGCAGTCCCCAAGGTTGGCCACCTCCAGTCTGTCTTAGTCACTTTCCTGTCACTGCGACAAAACGCCTGACACCCAAGGCCTGGAGGAGGAGAGGCTCAGTCCACGACTGCCCGGATGCAAGGCAGGCGGCAGGGCAGGGGCAGGGAGGATAGGCGCTCAGGGCGGCCAGGACAGAGACAGGGAGCCGAGGGCAGGAAGCCACCTACAGCCAGGCCGCGCCCAAGCCATGCCCCAGGGCCGCCCCACACCAGATTCTGGGGACGTTTGTTTGTTTGTTTGTTTGGTACCAGGAATCAAACTCAGGACCTTGCACTTGCCAGGTAGGCGCTGTGCCACTGAGCTATATCTCTGGCCCTGGGGGACGTTTAGATCTCAGGATGCGGCCCCGGGCACGGTGCCCAGGCTCTTGCCCAAGACTCCAAGTTAGAACAAGATCCTTTCAGAGGGTGGCAAAAATGTTCTAAAATTGTTTTGTTTTGTTTTTTGAGACAGGGTCTCACTATGTACCCAGGCTGACCTTGGACTCGCAGGGATCCTCCTGCCTCAGCCTCCCAAGTGCTGGGATTACAGGCGTGCGTCACCATCCCCGACTCTAAAATTGTGATGGTTGCATAACTCTAAATAAATTAAACCATTGAAATACACTTTTGTGTGTGTTTGTGTGTGTGTGTGTGTGTGTGTGTGTGTGTGTGTGTGTGTGGTACTGGGGACTGAGCCCAGGACCTCTGCATTAAGCTACTTCCCCAGCTCTTTTAAATTTCTAACTTTGAGGGCTCAGGTTAGAACAAAGTGGAGAGGCAGGCATGGTGGCGCATGGGTGCAACAGCTCTAGCGAGAAATAATCCATACACCGTACACCATTGCCCCCCTTTGCTGAGGGGCTGGGGATAGAATCCAGGGTTTTGCACGTGCCAGGCAAGTGCCCTCCCTACCACTGAGCTACAACTTCAGCCCAATTCACTCCTTTAAAGTGTGAGCTGGCCGGGGTGGTGCATGCCTGTAATCCTAGCACTCTGGGAGGCTGAGGCAGGAAGATCACAAGTTTAGACTCAGCCTGGGTAATTTAGCCAGACCCTTCTCAAAATTTAAAAAGAGCTGGGGGTGCAGCTCAATGCAAAGGGCCTGGGCTCAGTCCCCAGTACCACAAAAAAAAAAAAAAAAAAAAAGGTGTATATTTCAATAGTTTAAGTTTATTTAGAGTTATGCAACCATCACAATTTTAAGAGTCAGGCATAGTGATGCATACCTGTAATCCCAGCACTTAGGAGGCTGAGGCAGGAGGATCCCTGCGAGTTCAAGGTCAGCCTGGGTACATAGTGAGACCCTGTCTCAAAAAACAAAACAAAACAATTTTAGAACATTTTCACCACCGCCTAGGACATCTTGTGCTTCTTAGTACCCACCTCTCACCACCCCTACCTTCCATCCCTGTGCAACAACAAACGGGCAGTACTTTCTATCTCTATAGACTCGCTTATTCTGGACATGTATGAAATTGGGTTTTATCTACAAAAATGGCTATTGAACACAGTAAGGAGATGGAGTCATATAATATGTGGCCTTCGTGTCTGGCTTCTTTCAGTTAACATGATTTCTAATTTCACCCACGTTGTAGCATTGTCGGTACTTTATTCCTCTTTTATTCCTGAGTTTATGGTATAGCTCCATACAGTGGAATGATACTATTTCATTATATAGCTATACCACATTTTATCTATCCATTCATCACTTGATGGCATTTAGATTATTTCCATTTACTTTTAAACATGAAAAAGAACACAGAAAAATGCATTAACATTTCCTAGGGCATGGAAGTGTTAGAATTTGGGTTGTTTTCTCATTTTGGCTATTATGAATAGTGGTACTATTTGTTTTATTTTTTGTTTTTTTGAGACAGGGCCTCACTATGTAGTTCAGCCTGGATTTGAATTCACTATGTAGCCCAGGCTGGCTTTGAACTCATGGCGATCCCCCTGCCTCAGCCTCCCAAGTGCTGGGATCACAGGTGTGTGCCACCACGCTTTGGCAACAGTGCTGGCATTTTTACACACACTTTTGTAGGGACATGTTTTCATTTCTCCTGCAGTCTTCAGGTCATGTGGTAACTGTGCACTTTTTTTTTTTTTTTGAGACAGGGTCTTGCTATGTAGTTCAGGACTTGAACTCATTATGTTGCTTCTTGGTGATCCTCCTGCCTCAGCCTCCCCAGTGCTAGGATTACAGGCCCATGCCACCACGCCCAGCAGAGACTGTATTAATCTCTTGAGGAACTGCAAAGCAGCTGCCTGACCTGGATTCCCACCCACAGTGTGTGTGGGCTCCAGTTCCTCCACGTCCTCACCAACAACCGCTACTGATTACTCCCAGCGTTCTGGGTCTCCCTGTGGTTTTAAGTTCCCCTGAGGGTAACAGTGGCTGGGTCTTCCCATACATTTCCGGGCCATCTGTCCGTGTGCTTTGTAGAAATGCCCACCCAGGTGCCCAGGGTATTCAATGAGGGAAAGACAGTCTTTCCAACCAGTGGTCCTGGGAAAGTGGGTATCTATGTGCAAAACAATGAACTGGAACCTTTCCTGACCCAACATAGAAAAATAACTTCACATGAGCCCCAGACCTGGATGGAAGTGCCCATTAGGGTTTAGATCTAGAATGACCCCGACAGGCTCCTGCTTTCAGAGGTAGGGCTTTTGGAAGGCGACTGGATGCTGGGCCAGGGGGACTAAAGCTCCGCTGTTTGGAGCAGAAGGCGCTGTTAGGAGGCGGGGCCTGGGAGGAAGAGGCAGTCGCTGGGGGCATGGCCTGGAAGCTGTGCTCTCATCCGGGCTCTTCCTTTCTCTGCTTCCTGGTCACCAGGAGGGGAGCTGCTCCGTTCCTCCAGGCCCCTGTGCCCTGCCTTAGCACGGACCATGGACTGAACCCTCTGAAATGTAAACTACACCACACCTCTCCTCCTTCGAGTTACAGGCATCCAGTATCTTGTCCCAGCAACAGGCAAGTGACTAGTGCAGAGCTAAAACTATAAACTCTTAGAAGAAAACATGAGGGAAAACTTCACAATGTCAGATTTGGAAATAACTCCCTGGATATAAGAATAAAGAAAAGCCAGGCCGAGCACAGTGGTACTTGCCTGTAATCCCAGCACTCAGGGTGCTGAAGTAGGAGGATGGGTAATCGGAGCCCAACCTGGGCGATTTAGACTGAGTCTCAAAAAAATTTTTTAGGGGCCAGTGAGATAGCTCAGCAGCATAAGCACCTGCCTGGCAAGCGCGAGGTCCTGAGTTCGACTCCCAGTACC
The DNA here is from genome assembly GCA_028451465.1 of Erethizon dorsatum. NCBI lineage: Eukaryota > Metazoa > Chordata > Mammalia > Rodentia > Erethizontidae > Erethizon > Erethizon dorsatum. The sequence continues at coordinate 5,899,291 of CM051822.1, forward strand.
CACATTAAAAAAAAAAATGCAATTCCAACACATGCTACAAGAATGACCTTGGAAATCATCATGCCAAATGTAGTATCTGTTGAGATCCTTTGCACATTTAATTGGGTTACCTTATTATGGATTCATAAGATTTTTTTTTTTTTAGATATCCTGGAAATTAGAACCTTATGTCTTCTCACTTTCTTGATGATGTCCTTTGGAGCTTACAAGTTTGATTGATTGGTTTTGTTTTCTTGCTCTGCATGCAGTTCAGGCTGGCCTCAAACTCAGAGAGATCCTCCTGCCTCAGCCTCTGGAGTGCTAGGATGACAGGTGTGTGCCACACACCCAGCTCAGAAGTTTTAGTTTTGATCAAGTCCATTTTTTCTCTGGTTGCTTGTGTTTTAAAGTCATATTTAAGGAATTATCATACAGTACAGGGGCATGAAGAGTCATCCCTACATTTTCATCTAAGTGTTTGGTAGTTTGGCTCTTACCTTTAGGTTCATGATCTATTTTCGGATTTTTTTTTTTTAATAATCGGGTACTAGGAGTCGAACTCAGGACCTCACTTGCCAGGCAGGTGCTTATGCCGCTGAGCTCTATCACCAGCCCTATTTTTGGATTCTTGATTCTACTTCATTGATTTATCGTTCTAAAGCTAATCCAGTACTTACGCTTTCTTCATTTCTGTAGCTTTGTAGTAAGTTTTAAAATTGAGGCTGAGTGTGGTGGCCCACACCTGTAATCCCAGCACTCAGGAGGCTGAGGCAGGAGGACTGCCTTGAGTTCGAGGCCAGCCTGGGCTACATAGTGAGTTGAAGGCCAGCCTGAACTGGATAGTGAGGCCCTGTGTCAAAAAAAATAAAATAAAATTAAATTAAATTAAAAATAAAGGGCCAGTGAGATAGCTCAGCGGCATAAGCGTCTGCCCGGCAAGTGCGAGGTCCTGAGTTCGGCTCCCGGGATCCACATAAAGGAAAAAAAGGGCCAATGATATCGCTCAGCGGCACAAGCACTTGCCGGCAAGCGCAAGGCCCTGAGGTTGACTCCTGGTACCCACATAAAAATAAATAAAATAAATAAATAAAAACATTTTCCTATTTTTTTTGCTGCTGCTATAAATTTTTTTTTTTTTTTGTGAGGTACTGGGATTGAACCCTAGGCCTTCACACAGCTACATCCCCAGCCCCTTTTTTATTTTTTATATTGAGCCAGAGTCACTAAGTTGCTAAGTGAACTGTAATCCTCCTGCCTCAGCTTCCCAGAGTGCTGGGATCACGGGCCTGCACTGCCAGGTCTGCCTGAATTGTTTCCTTAATTTTACTTTTGGAATGTTCACTGCAGGTGTATAGAAACACACTTGCTTCCTGTATACCGCTCCTTGCTCCCTTTTGTGTCCAGTCTGAAGTCACTCTGGTGGCACATGGCGAAGACGCAGTGCAGGGCGAGGCTGGCAGCTGTGACCCTGCAGGTGGGGGGGCTGCCTCGGCGGCAGCAGCAGTGGACCAACAGAAGCGTGTGGACCTGCGCTGCACAGCTGGGTGGGGAACGGAGACATCAAGTACCGGAGCTGGCTTTCTGGCCTGGTCCCTCTTACAGGACGGAGTGCGGGTGTGTCCATTTCACTTTGGAAGTGCGGCTTTGATGTGCCTTTTGACAGTGCAGGAGGTGCCAAATTTTTTAGATGGAGTCTAAATTGTCCAGGCTGGCCTTGAACTTGTGATCCTCCTGCCTCAGCCTCCCAGAGGGCTGGGATTACAGCCGTCTTTTCTTAATGGAAAGACCTGGAGAAGTGCTATTGCTGATGGAGGTCAGGTGTAGGGGAAGAGTGGAGATGCAGTGTGGGAAGGGGACAGGAAGTGAAAGCAAGGTCCCTACGAGATGGGGTGGGGAGGAGGAAGCCAGGGGCAGCTCAAGAGACCAGGGGACACAAGAGATGTTCCTGCTGCCTGCTCAGATGTCCCCACAGTGTGCCTCCAGCCTGTCCCCTGGGCCCGCAGCAGCAGCCAGATGTGCTGCTGATTCTCTGCCATGGCCCTGCACCTGTCAGCTCCGAGGGTGGTTTCCAAGCTGACTGGTGTCACCACTCTGAATGAGATGGGTGCAGCTGTCCCCAAGCACAGCTCCTTGGGACCTGTCTTAGTGAGCGGAGAGCTCATTGCACACAGGCCAGCAATTCCCCTGCACACCCAGAGGTGGTGTAGGCGCAGCTCCTAAGTGGGTCACCTGACCCCCAAATGCTGACCCAGCATCTCTCCACGGGAGGCAACTGGGGGCCAGGGCCCGGGGGTGAGGGCAGATTCCTGGGAACCAGGCACAGTGACACTGTGGACCAGTGGAGGGCAGCAGCTCCCCTATGCCTGCTGCTCAGCCGGGGGTGTGTGCAGCTGCCCTCTGAACCCTGGCAGATTCCCAGTGATGCCACCCAAAGGCAGCGTGGACGATGAGGAGCCACGTAGGGCCGGGAGGCACTTGGGTGAGACCCCTGCTCTGACCTGTGAGCACTGCCTGCTTCATTAACACGGAATCCACACGGCCCGGTTTGTTGCTACTCAGGATCCTGTTAGTTATTTTCCTTGGCCTTCAAACACTCTTGGCTGAGCAGGGTGCTGTGGCACATGCCCATAACCCCAGGTATTCAGGAGGCTGAGGCAGGAGGATTCCTAGTTTTTGGTCAGCCTGGGCAACTTAAGAGAACTGGGTTCAATCTGCAATATGGGAAGAAAAAAAAAAAAAAGAAAGAAAAAAAGCTTTTGCCTACTAGACTCTTTCCTGACAATTATGTATTTTTTTTCACTTGAAATGGCAGCTGGCCAGCCTGGACCAGCGCACCCCTCCCCTCCAGCCTGTGTCTGCCCGCGGCTCCCAGAACTGACTTCCGCTCACTGCTGCCCGGCCTCCTTCCGGATCCTGTGGAGACCCCAGTGCCTGGCCAGCAGCTCCTATGCCCAGGCCTCAGCCACAGCTGGCTCCATTCCTGGGTGACATGATCCCCCAGTGGGGCCTCCAGTCAGTGATAGTCAACAGCCACCTGATGGGAAGCCCGGCAGCCACGGGGAGCAGTGGGGAGGTGACCGTGGTGCAGGGGTCTGGCTGGGAGGCAGGGTTCTCGAGTGCCAGGCTGTGCGCCAGCGGCTCCTCTGGGTGAGCCACGGTCAGCTGCACCCCCCGGGCCGTCAGCGGTGCGAGGCTCCAAGGCTCTGTTCTCCTGCAGCTGGCAGAGATGGCAGGAAGGCCCTAGGTTGCCCTGGGTAGAAAAGCCAAAGTGACCTGGCAACAGTAAGAGGCCCTGTTCCAATGGGCTCGGGGGAGTCTCGTGGCCAGGCCGCTGCCAGCCGTCTGCCTGCCTTCTTGCCCCCTTGGCCATGTGACCCCCACGCAGGCCTGAGCTGCTCCTGGGCCTTGGGAACTCCCCCAAGGTGACATGTGTCTGAGACCTAGGGCTCAGGAGGGGGGCTAGTTGGAGCCTCTCTCAAAGTGGGACCCAGGGGGGCTGGTGAGATGGCTCAGCGGCTTAAGCGCCTGCCCGGCAAGCGCGAGGGCCCGAGTTCGACTCCCGGAACCCACATACGAAAAAGGGGCCGGTGATATCGCTCAGCGGCACGGGCGCCTGCTGGCGCGAGGTCCTGAGGTCGACCCCACGGTACCCACCAAAAAAAAAAAAAAAAAAAAAGTGGGACCCAGGGAAGCCCCATCGGCACTGTCCCCAAGGAATCCAGTGCTCACTAAAGTCTGAGAACCCCTGAGATGAGATGGTCCCCAAGGTCCTGTCCCCATCTGCTCCTAGCTGTCCCCTTCCTGAGCTGCCCAGCCCTCACACTTACTGGCTGGGCTGGGGCAGCCAGTGGTAAAAGCATCAGTAGGCTTTGCTTTTCGTAGTTCTCAAGGCAGGGCTCTGGATGGGCTCAAAAATCAGTTCACTGCGTGACAGAGGGAAGACACACAGGACGCTGCGGTCCATGCCTGGGACGCTGTGGACTGCGCGGAGCAGCCAGGGCAGTGGTGGCTCTGGAGACAGGCAGCTGTGCCAGGGAAGGGTACTGGGTGCTTCATGGGCCGAGGGAAGGTTCCGCCCAGACTGCAGTGGAGCCGTGCAACTGCACACACATCTGTCAAAACTCACCCAGCTGCACGTCTCTCCAAAGGTGAGTTTTACTGTATGATAAATACACTGCCTCGTAAAACACAGCATTTGGGACTGGATGACTTTTAAAGGTGCCTGGACTTCTGATGGGGGGGGGGGACTGACAGAGCTTCCTGACAGCTGGAGCCAGGAGGCAGCACATCAACAACACCTGTAACTGTGGGGCTTTGCCCCAGGTCCCTGCTGTCCCCTCCCCTTGGATGGCAACAGTGCCCAGGGCCTGACCTTGGTGGCAGCCCCCCAGCCCCTGCCAGGCAGGACATCGGTGGCCCCAGTCTCGGTGGTGTGCAGCGTCTCTGTTGGGGCTGCCACCAAGCTGCTGAGACCCCAGGAGCTGCTCTAGTAGGTGTCACTGTCGTCGGTGGGAGCAGGTGGGTGGCATTTAACTAATTTAATGAACAAAAATCACAAAGGAAAAATTCCAAGGAGGTGGAGGAGAGAAAGCACCCAGGAGTTAGGCTTGCTGGGACGGCAGACATCGTCCCCATCATGGCATCTTTATTGTACACATCTGCAGCACAGCAAGCGGCTCTGCAAGTCACCGACCTGACCCCCTGCCTGTCACGCTTCTACAGAAACACTCTTCAGCGGTCGTGTTAGGAAAATACTGAGACCCCCTGCCCCCCACCTAGCGGAGAAAGCAATGGCACCATCAGATCCACAGCCCTCCCGCCACCTGCAGAAGCTGCCAAAGAAGTCCCGACCCCCGTGGGGACAGGGCTTCCGGGCCTGGGACCTCAGAGTAGGTCTAATGCTAGAAGGACCCTCTGCTCCCACCAAACTGCCTCAAACTGGGCCTCAAGGTATGCTCAAGGCAAGTTAGCTTCAGTGCCATGTCCTGACTGCATCCGGAACGCCTCCTCCAACATCCATCCACAGACTTCTCGCCATCGCCACCCCGTCAGGTCCCCAGTGTGCTGTGACCGAGTCCTTGCTCCCACCCTTCACCCTGGGTGCTTTCTCCACCTTGTACCGCAGGGGGTGCCCACCCATGCCCAGGCACCCAGCCACCTCAAATCACCACCCAGTTCTCCAGGCAAGCAGGAGCCACAGCTGCAGCCCCTGGCTACAGAGGTCTGGGGACTTTGGGGCGCGTCCAGCCTGCTGACCACAAGCCACACTGCAGGTGGTGGCAATGTGAGTGACGTCCAGGGGCTGCCAGGACACCTTGGCACAGATCTTGAGGGACGTTTGGTGTGTTCTACATGCTACCTTTCCCACAAACCAGGAGACGGCAGAGGTCCAACGGGAGGTAACGCGCACTGAAGGCCAGTGGGGAACAAAATGGGGCCGCGGCCTGGGGATGTTGGGACTGTGCGGCCGCAAGGCTGGGGAGGCCAAGGCTGCGCAGCAGAGTGCGGTGAGGACTTGGGGCTGGAGTGGCGGCGGCGACAGCTTCCTCTGACATTCAGCGGCTTGGCAGTGTGAGGCACAGAGGCTGCTGTTCTGGGATTGGCGCTGGGCCAGCAGCTCAGCAGCCCAACTGCTCTCAGGGCCTGGTCAAAGCAAATGCTTCGGGGCATGCCTGCTCGGACTCTAAGAACCGGCCCCGCACGTCCTGCGGGAGATGCGTGTTTTAGTGAGGGGAAGGGCGTCCTCTGTGGTCCAAAGCAGAGACAGACGGCATCAAACTCCCCTGCGCTCTGGAAACGCAGCCTTCACAGGGCCACCTGGAGAGAACGCTGCGATTCACCCAGGCCTTCAGCAGAGCCGCCCAGCGCCAGCCCTGGGGTCCACAGGCCAGGTGGGGTGGGGGTGGTGCCGAGGGATCAAGCACAGAGGTGCCAGAGATCACACTGAGGGGCTGCGACCTCACCCAGCAGCGGACTCAGGGGCTGCCCCCGCTGGCTAGACGCGGACATTTTACTCTACAGTGGTTTCTTGGAAGAAAACTGAACGGACTCAGGTCGCAGTCTGAGAAAACATCTTGGGCGCTGGAGCAGCTGCTCTTTGCAGGAAAATAAACTGCTAATACGCCACGGTCACATGGAACGCTGGGAAGTGCCCCGCGCTAATGGTTTAAAGCTTCGCAGGAGCAACAAGTAGGTGGAAGGAGCCCTGGGCCGCTGCTAAATGCAGGATTGAGAGGGCAATGATTGTTCTTGTTGTCCAGGAAATAATTTTCTAGCAAAATACACCTTTATTAAATTTCACAGCCAGCAGCACTTGCAGGCCCCAGTAGGCTCTCAAACGAAATGTGGACATTTGCGTGGGCAGATGTGGGCGGGGGCCCACAGGAGGAACGCGGAGGGCACCGCTGGGCAGGCGCTGCTGCAGGGAGGCGTTCGGCAGCTGCACGCTGCCCACCTGGCCATCAGTCTTCACTAGGGCGAAGCTGAGCTACTCAGGGATGGAGGACAGATTTACAGAATGGGGCGCAGAGCTCCACTGAGCTTTCTAAAGCCTGGAACCCATGCCCACCTTCCTTAACCAGCCCGACGGGAGCCTCCCGCACTGGTGGCCCACAGCCAGGATGCGGGCAGGAAGCTGCCGTGCCCCTGGCCCCTTCTCTGGTCTGTGTGTCCCTGCTCCTGCAGTCGGGCTGGCCAGCTGCAGCCACGGGCCATCTGCGGATGTGCCCAGTGTCATGGCAGGGCACATCTCCTTCTCATGACCCCTTGCCTTCAGAAGCCAGCATGTGGGCTGGGGCTGGAGCCCAGGGCTGGGATATTTGCCTGGCGGACATGAGGTCCTTGTTTGAGCCCCAGGACCACTAAAAACCAAACACAACACAACGTCACGAGTGAAACGAGGCCTCCACGGGCCCTTCCTGGTGGGGAGGCATCTTGCATCTGAGCAGTGGCATCCTTGGGTAGGGGAGACACAAGTGTACCCTTCAGAAGGAGGGACACATGGGGGCGGTTTTGGTGGCCACGGCATGAGCTGCACTTCCGCATGCTGGTACTGTGTTTATGCACAGAAAGCAAAGCGTTAACAACACCCTGGCCTCCGGCCAGTCCCTCTGTCACACACCCCAGGATAACAGTAACCAGAGTAACAAGAGGGATCCCCCAACTGGCCCCCTGGTCCTGGTCACCTTTCCCCTGCAGGCTGCAGCAGCAGCGACACCCCCTCAGCCCCACCCAGGGGTGAGCTGCCGAGCTGCGTGTATCATCCATCCTGGGGAGGGAGGCTGGTGGGTGTGGGTGCTAATCCAGGGCAGAGAGGATACGGCGGTGCCCTCGCTGTCATTTGGGGTGGGGACGACACAGAGGGAGTCTCTGCTTCCTGGGCAGAGACTTTCAGGCTCCCAAACCTGAGAAAGGCAGTGCAGCCCACCCCATAGCTTCTCACGACCCTTCTGCCCTGAGAGGCCCTGTGCCCTGCAGGCGCGGTTCGCTGACAGCCCAGTCCCTGCCACCCCTCCCCCACAGCGACCTCTTCAGAGTGTGTCACGCTGAGGGAATGGCTGCCCGGCCACAACGCCGCCGCGCAGGCATCCTCGTGGGCCTGGCCCCGCTCTGAGGGGTGCAGGGAGCTTTGGGGAGCTTCCATGAGAGACTGCACCACCCCGAGCCCCAGGCGCAGAGCCCCAATACTGCTGAGCTTCACTCATTTCCTTGCCACTCATGCTTTCGAACTCAGGACAGTTCTGTCGCATGTTCCAGTCAGAAGTCCTGCCTGGCCCACAAGAAAAGCTTTAATGAGGGTGTGCCTGAGCTTAAGTGACGCTCACTGCCTTGCCGCCCCAGCTGCCGCATGAGGAAGATTCCGCCCCATCCGCTCCCAAATTCTGATCCTAAAAACAGAGGCAAGCTGCAGAGGAGAGGAAAACGGGGCCCGAGGAGAGCCACGAGTCTGGCAAACCCTGCCGGAGGACGAAGACACCTTTCCAGCTGGTTCCTGCCGCCTTGATGGAGAAACCCGTGTCCCCCAGCAGGGCCATGGCCCAGGACTGCGACCCTGAGTGAGCCTTTCTGGAAAGCACAGAGCCCACAGCCCCTTGTCCCCTCAGGGTCCACGCAAAGGTCTGGGCCACGCTCAGGGAACGAACCCCAGGACGGGCTCTACCTACTACGCTGCGTTTCCACTTCGCTTTCTAAAGTGCCATTCCCTTTTGTCCCCCAAAGATGCCATGTCCTTCCCCTTTTCCCTTGTGTCCTTAGTGGCCGTCTGGCCATGTCCAGAAGCAGCGCCTGCCCTCCCAGGCCCCCTGAGCGCCTTTCTGTGCTCTGCACACACGGGGTCACTGCTGCTTGTACCCTAGAGCTCCTAATTTAAGAAATTAGACTAGAGAGGAAGCCGTCCTCTCCTCCCCGCGCCCCCCACCTGAAGGACAGTCCCAGCTGCCGGTCACCACGCAGGTCGTTTCCCTAAGCGAGTACAGAAGTGGGTCCGTGCGCTGAGCTCCGGGGAGGGGCTGCTGCCGGGAACCGCCGCTCCCCGCAGGACGATGAATAAGTCACAGATCTCTCACTGCGTCGTCCGCAGAGCCAGCGCCTCACGCGGTGCCTTCCCAGTCGCCCTGGGGCTCCACCGAGCCATTGGTCACCTTCTTGACTTTCTTCATGTTCTCCATCACCCCTGACGTCGTCACCCTGGAAAGGGAAAAGCCTGTGTAAGCAGGGCTCCTGCTCCCGCCCCTGCGGTGCCACACGCCCACGCGGGCTCACTCCACTCTTCCAGTCCGGCCCCACCACACTCCAAAACTAGCACAACCGAAGCCTCTTCCCTTTGTCGCAGGAGTATCACAGGGGCCACCACGGGGCCACCCTGGCCCTGCGTTCCCGCCTCCGCAGCGCGGCCCAGGATGAAGAGCGCGCTCTCCGTGGTGGCGGGTTCACGCCTTCCGCCCCCGCCTGATGTCGACACTCAGAGAGCCGCTTGCTAGAACGCTCACCTCCAACATCAAATACTGTCAGCGAGAAACACAGCAAAATGAAATTTTAAAAATGTTTGGGCCAACATACTTCTAAAATTGTGACACAGATTTCATCCAATCCTAGTCAAATTACCAACAGCATACCTCACAGAACTAGAGAAAACAATCCTGAAATTCATATGGAACCGGGAAAGACCTAGAATAGCAAAAACAATTCTGGGAAACAAGGGGAAGGCAGGGGCATCACAATCCCCAACTTCTAGTTATACTACAAAGCTACCATCATAAAAGCAGCATGGTACTGGCAAAGAAACAGACCCGAGGATCAATGGAGCAGATTAGAAGATGCAGAAACAACTCCAAACATACTCAGCCACCTTATCTTTGACGAAGGGGCCAAACACATTCACTGGAAGAAAGATAGCCTCTTTAATAAATGGTGCTGGAAAAACTGGCTCTGCACATGCCAAAGATTAAAATTAGACCCATATCTTTCACCATGCACTAAACTAAATTCAAAATGGATCAAAGATCTAAATATTAAAACAGAAGCATTAAATCTGCTGGAAGATAGAATAGGTAAAACTCTTGAAGACACTGGGGTAGGCCAAGACTTTATGAATAAAACCCCAATGGCACATGAAGTATCACAAAGAATCAACAACTGGGATCTCATCTTATTAAAAGGCTTTTGCACAGCAAAAGAAATCACCAAAAAAGAGTGAAGAGACAACCCACATGATGGGAAAAAAATTTTACCAGCTATCCTTCAGACAAAGGATTAATACCTAGAATATACAAAGAACTCAAAAAAATCAGACCCCAAAATTTAAAGACTCAACCCAAAAATGGGCATCTGAGATGAATACACACTTCTCAGATGAAGAAGTACAAATGGCAAATAAATATATGAAAAAACGCTCAACACCACTGGTCATTCTAGCGATGCAAATTAAAACAACACTGAGATTCCATCTCACTCCAAAAAGAACGGCTATCATCAAGAAATCAACCAATAACAAATGCTGGCGGGGCTGTGGGGAAAAAAGAACCCTTCTCCACCGTTGGTGGGAGTGTAGACTGGTGCAACCATGATGGAAATCTGTATGAAGATTCCTCAAAAACTAAAATTAAGAGGTTCCATTTGACCCAGGTATTCCCCGTCTAGGTACCTTCCTGAAAGAGTTAAAAGCATCACACCACAGCAATAATGCACATCCATGTTTATAGTGGCACAATTTATAATAGTTAAATTTTGGAAAGTGCCCACATGTCCGTCAACTGATAAATGCATAAAGAAAATGTGGTATTTATATACAATGGAGTGCTACTTTGCCATAAAGCAAGATAAACTTGAGTCATTTGTAGGAAAATGAATGCACCTCAAGACCATAATCTTGTGTGGAATAAACTGGACTCACAAGTTCAAATATCGCACTGTTTCTCCCGTGTGAAAAGCCTGAAAGGTGTGAGGAGCATCGTGGGGGACAATGTTGGGAAGCAGGAAGAACGTGTTCAAATGGGAAGTGGAACAAGGGAGGAGGAGGAAGAAGGGAAGGAAGGAAGGGAAAAGGAAAAAAAAAAGAATGGAAGAAAAAACTAGAAACAAAGCTTTTGTAAATGGGGAGGGGAAGGATGGTTGGGAGGGGAGGGAAATGGGAAAAAAGAATCAAGATATATTATGTACAGATACAAATTCTCTGTGATGAATGTGATCACTATGTATATCTGAAAAGTACCAATAAAAGCTGACTGAAAAAAGAAGCAGAAAAAAAAGAAGAGAGAAGTCTTTATCTAGAAAAAAATGCTTAGGCCAAAATAAAAAAGAAAAACAATTTTGGGGGGCCATGAGACAAATGGATCCTCATTTCAAGACACAGCAGCTGAGAGAGGGACGGGGGACCAGGTATTCCCGCCAGGCCACCCTTGGGGTTCAGCTCAGTGGCATTGGGCCGCTGTGGCCCAGCCCTCCAGCTCCTCACTCCAGCCCCAGAGAGCTGCATAAAGCTGGGGACCAAGCTGCGGGTGTTGGCTGGGACCGGGGCAGCCGGCCAGGTTTCCCGTGGGTCAGGGCAGCTGTCACAGCTGACTGGCATCTGTGCCTCTGCAGCCAGCGGCTGCTGCTCAGACTCTACAGCCCATGAGCAGCACAGCTGCAGCCCGGCCTCCTCCCACTGCCTGTGAAAAGCCCATCTCCTCCTCTGTGCGGGCGAGGCCCAGCAGTGCAGCCGCACGACAGCTCAAGCAGGGCCTGGCACGGCCGAGTCCGTCTCAGCTCCAGACCGTGAACAGCAGTCGGGACCCGGAGAAACGAGAAGGGAAAAGCCCCGCAGAGGCCGATCGCCATGCATGGCTGAGCTGGCCTAGCAGAGTCAGAGTCACAAGCAAGTGAATAGAAAATGACGGCCCTTTCCGAGAAAATAAGGCCCAGCATCACTGTCCACGATGCAGGATGGCCCACAGCAGCTCAGCCACAGGTCAGCCATGCGCAGCTGTGGACAGCCAGCCGCTCAGGTATCTGACACAGAGGGCCTGTGGAGCTCGTGGCCGCCCTGCAGGTGACTCTGAAGATGGCATTTTCAGACCTAAGCTGCTAACAGCGGGCCTGACAGGAAGGGGCTGGCCAGTGCCTGGGTTCTGAACTGGCGGAAGACAGGCCCCGAAGATGCTTAACAGGAAGGCCAGTTCCATTTCCCAGGTGACACTGAGCAATGGCTGCCAGACGACTGTGCTTCTAACTGGGTGAATATGCCTGGGGCCCAGGTGTCCAAGTCCTTATGCTAAAAATAAAGGCCACCCCTGGAGCAGCTGTTTGCATTTAGCAAAGGGGCCGGGGCCAGGGAAGAGGGGAGGGAGCCAGCTTACACAGCTTCCATTTCCAGGTCCTCGTCCTCCTGAGACAGCTGCAGGTAGGGGTTGTCTGAAGCCGGCTGGAATTTGTACCCCGTCAGAACGAAGAACACCAAGGTGGCCATTTCATCCAGGAGCTGCACATTTAAAAACCACCGAAGGAAAGGGATCAGCGACACGGTTCCTCAGAAAGCAGAGGGGCTGAACAAGCTGAGAGAGCTCCAGCCGCCCTCTGCTCGCTGCGCACAGGTCAGCGCAGGTCAGCGTGGCAGCTCCTGCTCCTGAGTGTCTCCTCAGACCTGCAGGAGTTGCTGCAGGGGCATCTGCCAGGACCATACTGAAGGGAGGCTGCTGCTACAGTCCTCGGGGGCATCGTTTTTTTGCTGGGGGGTGGGGTACTGGGGCACGGAGCGCAGGGCCTCATGCATATGGGACACGTGCTCTACCCCTGAGCCGCATGACCAGTCCTTCCACTGCTACCTTTACTTATTTTTTATTTTTACAGCAGTGAGGAGCAAACTCAGGGCCTTCCCACTGAGCTACATTCCCAGCCCTTTTCATTTTGAGATGGGGTCTCACTAAGTCACTAAATTGCCCAGGTTAGGCTTGAACTCATGATCCTCCTGCCTCAGCCTCCCAAAGTGCTGGGATTACAGGCAAGCGCCCCTATGCCCACTGCACTGGTACCGTTGAAGAACTCACTTTATAGCACATTTTCCTACAGGGTGAGTTCTTCAAGAAAAAGGGTATCCAGGGCCGGTGAGATGGCTCAGCGGCTTAAGCGCCTGCCTTACAAGCGCGAGGGCCCGAGTTCGACTCCCGGATCCCACATACGAAAAAGGGGCCGGTGATATCGCTCAGCGGCACGGGCGCCTGCTGGTGCGCGAGGTCCTGAGGTCGACCCCCCGGTACCCACCAAAAAAAAAAAAAAAAAAAAAAAAAAAAGAAAAAGGGTATCCAAATAACTTGGTGGCTAACGCTAGCAGGGAGACGCTTCTGGGCCACTGCAGAGACGCTGCGTGACAAGCATCACCCACAGACGGCGGAGGGCAGGATAGGACCCACTCCAGGCCGCTAGCCGAAGGCAAGGACCAGTCTCCGCTAAGTTTTAATCACACTCTCAATGCCTGAGGCTCTCCTCTTCACAGAATTTTTAAATTGAAAACTAAAATCAACAATGCAATTCTTCCTACATTGCTCAGGTAATGCAGCAGATTCCTTGGAAAAAGAGAAAGCTTAGTGTCTAGAAGAGCTGGAGGGTCTTGGTGGCCGATCCCAGATCCCCAGGTAAAGCACAGCAAGCGGAGGCCACGCCCAAGACTCTGTCCTCACACAAATCCTCAGCCCCCTCGGGGTCCCGAGGCTGGCACACCTGGTAAAGCCACTTCCACTGGAAGGGGACAGCCAGCTTCAGGAGGAACGCGATGATCCTGGTGAAGTATATGTAACACACGATCTGCAGACGACAAGGAAGGAGGAGGAAAACCAGCGCGGAGGTGAGGGCAACGCTCGTGTCCAGAGAACAGAACCGCCCCGGCCGTGCTAACTACAGCGCTAACAATGCGCACAGACGACTCCCGCCCGCTGTACTGCAAAGGAGAGCTTCCTTTCTCCAGGCGACCAAGACACCGAGCTCGGTCGCCCCCCAACGCCCTGGAAGGACAAACTCTTCCTTGCCGGGCCATATACACCCCTGGGCTTGTTGCCAGAGGGCCATCTTGTCACTCTCAGGCTTGGAGGAACAGCTACCTGTCCTCAGGGAAAACAAGGACTTCTGGTCTCTGTCAGCGGATACTGGGAGTGGCCTATGCTGGGGACGATCTGCTCGGAGGAGGCCTTCGCCTCTTCTCGCTGTGACGAGGACTCGGTGTTCCGCTGAGACCAGGCTTGGGTGCCCAGGATAGGCCTGGGATTCAGACATGAAGGCCCAGTGCCCCGGTAGAGGCTCTCGTTTGGGGGGATGACACTATCCCTCACTAAATCCAGAGCCTGAGTGGGTCACCTGTCCCTGCTGCTCTGCTGATGACGCGAACGCCTGCTCAGACCCAGGCGCTGTCCAACTCGACAGTTGACGCTAAGACCACGGCAGAGCCTGGAACCATCTGTGAGGAGTCGGGAGGCAAACCCTGCACGCTCCGCACCGCATGTACCCTGAGAAACTGCCACCTTGGGGGACAGCATGCCTGTCTGGGGCACAGCTCACAGCCGTCCGCACGTCCACCACCGTCCGCTGCTTAGGTTTTACAAGAAGGCCTCAAATGTCTATTCTTAAGGGAAATATTACCACAACACAAGATGCTTCCTGCAGAGGGATCTGCGAGGAGAGTGCAAGAGAGAGCCAGATACTCCGTAATTTTAAGTGAGAAAAAACAGGCCATGAAAAAGCATGACAGTGCGATCCCGTCTTCCTAAATGAGTAAGACAGTGAAGCAAGGAGCAGCCGTGGGTGGCAGGGGGCCAGAAGAGCCGAGGGGACAAGCGCCTGGCTAGGACCCGTCACTCCCGGGGGAGGGGAGTCCTCAAGGGCCTGGCGGGCTGCTAGAATTCCTGTTTCTGCTTTCACATCAAGCACACATTACTTTTCTAAGTTGGTTTTTGTTGTTTTGTTTTGTTTTTCTGAGACAAGGTCTCACTATGTAGCCCAGGCTGGCCTCAAACCTCAGGGCAATCCTCCTGCCTCAGCCTCCCATGTTCTGGGATTACAGGTGTGCACTACTATGCCCAGCTACTTTCCTATGTATCTTAAACCAAATCTAAAACTAAAACTTAGGGCCGGTGAGATAGCTCAGCAGCATAAGAGCCTGCCTGGCAAGCACGAGGTCCTGAGTTTGACTCCCGGTAACCACATGAAAAAAACAAAACAAAACTAAACTAAAACTTAGAAAGAAGTGACCGAGATATTTAATTTCCATTTTAAGAGAGACACGACCTGAGGTTATAAAGTAGAACGGAGCAGGGCCAGGCAGCTCAACCCCTCAAGCTTTCCCACATCTTTCAAAGTTCATTTTTTCTGGGCCAGTGAGATGGTTCAGTGGAGTAAGCACCTGCCTGGCAAGCGCGAGGGCCCGAGTTCGACTCCCGGAACCCACATATGAAAAAAGGGGCCGGTGATATTGCTCAGCAGCACGGGCGCCTACTGGCGCGTGAGGTCCTGAGGTCGACCCCCAGTACCCACAAAAAAAAAAGTTCATTTTTTCTGATTCTTGAACTGACTTTATTTACAAGGCTTAGAACTGCTTTTACTCACCAAGACGTAGTAATGTCTGAAAAGCTTCAGCTTTGCTAAGTTGATAGCAGCTAGGGAGAAGAAAGAACAAAACAAAAGCTCATTACTACCTTTTTCCACTTCCTACTTAATTTTTTGGTAGGGTCTCACTTTGTTGTCTAGGTCATCCTGGGCTTTAGCAACTCTCCCGCCTCAGCCTCTGAGCAGCCAGGACTGCAGGCGTGCACCACCCAGCCTCGCTTTCCTCCTGATACACACTGCGCACGCCCAGGCACCTGGCCATCCAGAGGCAGCTCTAAGGCCCAGAGGCACAGCCGCATTTCCGGGAAGAAGAGCGCTGGGCAGGCTCCCTCCAGCAGCAGGAACAGGAGTGGGCAGGCGGGCGAGTGGCACGGCAGGGCGCGGACAGCTGACACAGCCAAAGCGCTGCCCACCAGGCCCTTGCACCTGCCCCCTGAGAGCTGCCCCCTCCCCGGGACCCGCAGCAGGCTGGCACAGGAGCCCCGCCTGGGGCTTTCACCAGTCAAGGCGCAAGTGCAGTTAACCCGAGGGGCATCTGCCCTCAGCAGTGTCAGGAAGTTGGACGGCACAGGCTATGAAATACGGATGACCACAGAGGGCAGCCTGGCTCCTTCCCCGATTAGCCAACCTTTCATTCATCAGGAACATTCCTGCAGGAGGCAGATTACTTCTGCTTAACAGCATTCAGTCACTGATTCAGCTTGAGAATGAGACTGTGGGTGGCAAAGGTTCAAATTTCCTCTTCCTCTCTCACTGGCTCCTGATTTGTTGCGGGGGGGGGGGGGGGGGGGCGGTGTCAAAGCTTAGGATTCCAAAAGAAATTCTGGGATTATCAGGGAAGAATCAGCAAGAACATCTCCAAGAAAGCCCCTGTGTGGATGGGGGGCTCCTGAGGCTGAACTCAGGGACAAGACCCATCACACCCCCAGAGCTGCAAAGGACTCGTGCACATACACGGCTCAAGGGAGTCACGGACGCAGGGCCCCGCACGCCATCGGGCAGCCTCGGTGCCAACGCCGGGGCTGGAAGCCAGAGCACCATGCCTGCTAGGCGCGCGCTCACTGCTGCGCCATGTCCCTGTCGCGCGGTCCCGTTACTGTTGAGGCATTAACTCGCTCTGCTTCTCGCGCTTTTTTCACATAGTCAGTGCAAACCAACAGAGCCCTGACCTGAGCCAGGCCCCAGGATCCAAGCACGCATGGGAGGCAGCACCCTCACCTGTTCGCGTGAGCTTTTGTGTCTCTGCTCACACTGGCCTCGTGGCCAACCAGGGCTGGCCGGCCTGCAAGCCCCACAAACCCCGCTGCCTGGAACACGAGCCCCAAACCCTCTTCTTGGGAAAGCCTGAGAAAAACTGCACCCACCAGGAGACCACGTAAGTAACGCGACGCCTCTAGTCTCCTCCGAATCCTGCCTGCTGTCGCGACAGAGGAAGCCCCTACTGCGCCTCACCCAGAGCCACTGGCCAGGCAGAGAAGTGTCACCTTGCTGTTCCTGGGCATCAAGCTGCAGGACAGGGACTAGGAAGGCTGCTATGACCACAGTGCGATGGCAGAAGCAGGCACGAAGGCTCCACCTCAGGCACCAAGAGCAGCGTGGTGCATCCAGGCCTTGGGAGAGGCTGGCAGTGGGCCGGGCCCAAGCAGGCCCTGCGCTAGGTCAGACGTGAACCCCCTGAGCTCGTCCTCCTCTGGTTCTCAGGGCCGGGCCTCTGCGCAGCACAAGGCCATGGTCAGACCTATACTTCTTTTTTGCAATCGTTAGTTTTGCAGTGCTTTGTGCATGGCAGGCAAGTGCTCACCGCTGAGCTGCATCCCCAGTTCAGACCTATGCTTGTGACCAAGCTCTCTGGGAAGGACGAGAGGACCAGGAGCACCAGCCGGTATGCGGGTGCAGTGCCAGTGAGGTGCGGATGGGACAAGAACCACAGGGTCCCCCCAGGGTCTGGCTGGGGGACAAGGAAGGGCCCTGAAGCCAAGGAGACAGGTGGAGTCTGACAGGGATAAAGATGAGGGAGTGTGGGATAGAAGGAGGAGCGGCCAGGCCTGCAGGCTAAGACCACCCCAGGGAGCGCCACTGCACACCTGGGCGCAAGTAGGACTCTGAAGCAGGCAGCTGTGACTGACTGCACGGTAACCCGAGTGCCACACCACACACAGTGGAGAGATGTCACCCGGCCCAGGGGCCACGCTGCCTGGGACCTCAGGAATGGCCAGTGCTGTCCCTGAGAGACGCAGCCACAACACGCAGACCTCAGGCTGTCACCATGCTGTTGTGCCTAGTCATGGGTGTCAGCCTGGAGGGCCCCCCCCCGGTGCTCCAGGCACCAAAGCCAGGCGGTGGGAGCGGAAACAGGCGTATTGAACCATCAGGAGTACGGGCCCTGTGCACCTGAGTGCTGGGGTTCAAACCCCAACTGTTCTTTTTTTTTTTTTTTGTGGGTACCAGGGGTCGACCTCAGGACCTCGCGCGCCAGCAGGCGCCCGTGCTGCTGACCAATATCACTGGCCCTTTTTTCGTATGTGGGTTCCGGGAGTCGAACTCAGGACCTCGCGCTTGCCAGGCAGGTGCTTATACCACTAAGCCATCGCACCGGCCCCCAATTCTGTTCTTGCCAGCTGTGTGATCTCAGATCGGTCACCGAACCTCTCTGAGCCTCTGCTGCTCCAGCTGTTAGGGTGGGAACGTGACACCCACCCTTAGGGGTCTCAGCGGACGGAGGCGCCACAGGGAAGGCATGCCACTCTCAGTGCCCACCTTAGGGCCCGGCGTGATGGCGTCAGACCCTGTCAGATCACAGGGTTTCCTCGGGACCAAGGTGGCATCTCTGTGCCACAGCAGCCACCACACCGACAGGTGGCCAGGCTTCAGTGACAAAGCGGGACCACAGGGGGTTCGGAAGCAGCACTATCCACGAGTCAGGCTGGGGGCAGGGCCGGGCGGGCCTGCGCCTCATAAAAAGCAGCCCAAGGCCAGTCAGGAATCCCAGCCTCGCTCTGCTTCCCCTCCAGAGACGGAAAAAGCCACCGCCTGCTGCTCTTGGGCTCCCATCGGCGCCAAGGTTCTGAGGCCGGGCGGGCTATTTCTGACCCCACTGTGGAGGAGCAGCAAATATGGTCAAGGAATGAGCTTGGGGAGAGGAAAAACGCCCTGGGCAGGAGTGGCACAGAGCTCAGCTCGCTGCCCCTCTCCTCGCAGTGGAAAATTTCTGGGTGAAGGTGAGACTTTATTGATGGCGATGGCTCTTAATCAGGTGAGCATCACAGTCACCTACAAGGGTCGTTTAGGCCCAGGCTGTCCCTATTCTGGCAGGACAGGACCCAGCCAGAGACTCCGAGACACCTGCTGGTCCCCTGCTCCATGCAAGGCTGCCGCCTGCAGACTGCCTCTTCCTCGGGCCACGCTCGGGAGACCGGCGAGGGCTGCTTACTGACGGCGGAGCAAGGCCCACTGCGGCAGCCATGCCACAGCCTCTGCAAACGCTGCACGAGCCATCGCTCTCCAACCCGACGTCCATGGGAGATGCTGCCCTCTCCAGATGTCGCCACTCCTCTTCAAACAGATCAGCAGGGAGAGCTCACCCCTGCCCCGGCTGACTACCTGGAGGGTCCTGGAACCAGAACAGTGACAGACACAGCAGCACTGGCTGCCACTGTTCACTGAGTGACCGCCCTCTCCAGCCTCACCTCGCAGCACCTCCATGAGAGCGCCAGCCTTGGTACCACTGTCGCGCAGATGAGGGACAGGGGTCCTGACCCTGGCAGGGGTCAGGCAGGTACTAAAGGCACAGGGCTCGTAGGCCGAGAGCCAGGCTCTGACCCCAGGCCCCCCTCCTCCGAGAGCCCAGCCCTCAGCCTCACCTGGCACCAGGGAGAGCCGTTCACAGCTCTCAATCCATGGAGGGAGCAGCCAGCACCCCGTCCTCGGGAGCTAGCACTGCGCCATCTGGGGAACACACAGGCACAGGGGCCCGCGGCAGCCTCTGAAAGGGTGAAGCTGTTTCCAGACATCCTTTCCTGAGCGCAAAGAGAGCCTCAGGCTCAAAAACGGCTCCACAGCCCCTCACCCTTTCTTCCCGCTTTCTCCCTGCCAAGAGAATTCAGAGAGAATTCTGAGTCAAACAGTCACGGAAGAAGCGGAGGTGATGGCGAAGCCCGGACGGGGGGCAGCGTTGGGGCCATGCACTCTGATCTCAGCGGCCCCACCCTGCAGGGCCGGAGGGCTTCTCATGCAGCCACGCGGCCTTGTGGGCACTGGACTGACACCAAGGGCGCGGACCTCATGGGCACCTGGCCACGCTGGCCTGAAGGCACTCACGGGATGCCCTCTGCCCCCGAAGAGGACATCCCACTCAGCCACCTCACACGCTCCACCTGGGACCAAGAATGCGAAAGGCTGCAGTAAGACCAGCACCACGCACAGAACGAGCTCCTTTCACCTTCAAACCACTCGGGGTCAGGTAAAGACGACCTCAAGAACATTCCCAATACACATCCAAAGCAACGATCCAAGAGACAATGGCAAAGTCACCAGCTGGAACAGTCGAGGGCCATGTGTCTTATCTAAAGCAACGTTAAGTCTTAAAACACAATGCAAAGCATCAAAGAAGCCAAACTGGCTGATCCAAGTGGCCTAGCTGGGCATGATGATGGCACTGTGGTCCCGGCTACTCTGGAGGGGGAAGTGAAAGGAGGATAAGGCCTACATGGCCACACACACACACACACACACCCCAAGACCTGGTCTCAACAAAGAAAACAGCAAGTGAATTAAGCAGGCGTGGTGGCCCAGAACTCTGGGAGGCTGAGGCAGGACAGTCCCAAGTTGGAGCCCAGCCTTGGTGATTCAGAAACTCAGTGGGACCCTGCCTCAAAATAAAAGAGGGCTGGGGATGTAGCTCACTGCAGAGGCCCCAGATTCAACCCCCAGTGCCTCCGGGGGTGGAAGGGGGAGCAGGCGGACTGAGGCCACACAACGGGCAGAAGCTTCCTGCTCAGCACGCTGCATGAGCACAAAGGCCCGATGTCTCCAGGCTCTCTGCGGCCGGCCGCAGTGCCGGGCGCGGTCAGTCCTACCACACCGGAGGCTGCAGCCCCGCCGGGGCTCCTCTCACTCTCACACGCCCTCCTCGCTCGCCACGCAGTCATCACTGGCCTGGATGAAGCTCACACTTCCAGATGCGGATGACCCGGCCTGGTTAACGGGAGGCCTGCGCTTCCCCGAACACTGCAGTGACCAGCTGGGGAGCGCTGGCGGCGGAGTCGTGTGCTGAGCAGCTCAGTGGGAGCTTGGGCCCAGCAGGCCCGAGGCGGCGCACATCGCAGCACCGTCACAGAGCTGGTGATGTGGGCTGCCGGGTGGCCGAGCATTCCTGGTTCCCTGTGCTGGGAAGGCAGGACGATGACGACAACAGACACCGTGCCCATGACAGAGCTGCTCCTTAGCCTCTTTGCTTCCAATCTCCATGAGCTCGAGGTGGCATCATCAGCAATCACATATCTTTCTGCCTGGCTGAGTCCAAGTTCAGGCCAAGTTTAATCCCCAGCGCTGTCCCCAAAAGGAAGAAGCTGTGATTGGGTTGGTGACATTCAGGAATTTCTGGGTGATATGTTGAGGAAAGTAATGAAGAGATTTCTGATGATAAAAAGAAATGTAAAAACCACTGTAAGCCGGTGAGACAGCTCAGCGGCTTAAGCGCCTGCCTTGCAAGCGCGAAGGCCCGAGTTCGACTCCCGGAACCCACATACGAAAAAGGGGCCGGTGATATCGCTCAGCGGCACGGGTGCCTGTTGGTGCGCGAGGTCCTGAGGTCGTCCCCCCGGTACCCACAAAAAAAAAAAAAAAAAAAAAAAAAGCACTGTAAAAGTTGGCCTGGTGAAATGTCCTCTCTTGGTGCCTGTCCCCAAATCTATTTAACAGTAGCTCAAAGTCACCCTAGGGCCATGGAGCCTCTGAGCAGTGCTGAGAGCCCAGACTCTGCCAGGTCACCCTGAGCCTGACGAGGCACTCACAGATGCCACGCAGAGAGCACCAACTGGCCAGGTCGGCCACACTCGCCGCAGGGGGCTGCACGCAGGGCAGAAGGCCTCCAGGCCTCACAGATGCCACCTCATGCCAAGAGGGACATGGGGGCAGCCCATGGGCTCAGCATCCTCTGAGAAGGTGCTGTCCGCCCTGGACAGGGAGGACTGACAACTGCATCCTCCAGCTACACAGGGACAAAAGGATCAGTGACGGTTTCCTGTGTAACCATTATCAAGGGACTCCCATTTCTTCTGCCTCTTCTGTCGCCCAGCACTGCTCCAGACCCCAACAGCTTCGCTGCACGGGTGACGTCACATCTCACCATGACCAGGCTGCACCTGTGAGCCCAGCTGCACCAGCACTAGGCCTTCCCCGCGTGCGAGGGAGAGACTCACAGCTGCACTGGGGCCACCTCTCCCTCCGGCCTCGGCCCCCCCAGGTCTCCAGGCTTAACCTGGTATCGGTCCTCACCGCTGGCCCAAGGTTACCACAGCTCCCGCCTGGACAGGGAAACCCGGGCTGGACAGTCCCGCCACAGCGAGGGTCGCTGAGTCAGAGGAAGCAGGGGACCCCCGTGGTCACAAACCTCGAGAGGAACCCGCAACTGGAGCTCTGCTGCTGAGTGAGGGCATCCGCACGCAGGCGCCCACCAGGCAAGATGATACATCGGGGCCAGGGCTCGAGGACACGGGCCGCACACACAGCTGGGGTCCAACGGGCACTCCAAAGCAGGGACCTCTCCGGTCGAGCGAGCAGTCAGTCGCTGCTATGTTACGTTGGTTTAGACGCAGGACTTAAGTGTTGGGGCAGCTAGGAACTGGCAAACGCTGCAGGCCAGAACGGCAAGTGCTTGGCTTTAGGTTCACATCATCTCTCCCACAAAGACAGCTCTGCCCCTGGCATCCTGAAGCAGCCACAGACGACGGCACTTAAGTGGGCATGCTGCATCCGACCGCGCTCGACTCTCGCAAACAGTGGAACGAGACTTGGCCTGCGGGCCAAGGTCTGCTGACCCCTGGTGTGGGACGTCGCTGCACGGACACTGAGATGAGACCTCTGCCTCCTCTCCCACGGACAGAGCCTGCTTTACTGAGCACGAGTCAGATGACAATGTCACACATACCCAAAAACCACCAGTGTCCCGTCCCATGGATGCTCAGTGGCCGGAAGACCACAGTGCAACCACACACACCCGTCTCGGTCCAGCTGTGCTGCCTCGGGCTGCACGCTTCACACAGAGGCTTGTGTGGCCACAGCTCCGGAGGCTCCAGGGCCCAGCGCTGGCATTAGCTCATGGGGGGTGGCATCCCCATGTGGGGCACAGGTGCAAGTGATGAGCGGCGTGTGTGGGAAATCAACCAAGGGAGGTGTAACAGCCTGCTCCCTGCGACAGCGCCCGTGCCAGGGAACCTGTGTCCCTCCCTCCCAGCCCCACCTCCTAGGGTTCTCAAAGTGGCCACCCCGATGACTGCACTTCAGGCACACAGGCCCTTGGGGGACAAACGCCCTGAACTGTGTGGCCCAAGCTGGCCTGGAACTTGTGTGATCCTCCTGCCTCAGCCTCTAGGTGCTGAGATTACAGGTGTGCACCACTATACCTGGCAATGTTTTCCTATAAAATATTTAAAAAAAAGAATGAAAAGAGTGGAACTATTTTCTCTAGGGGCTTAGTGAAACACAGCGGGGCTTGCCCATCTCCACCTGCACGCCCTCTGCTGTGAGGCGTGCTCTGGGTGAAGTACGTGAAGGCAGGCGGGCCTGGCCACACCCGAGAACACGTTTCTGTGGATCTCAGAGATGCCATCCTCCTGCTCCGCCTCCCACCAACACTGAAGCAGCTCTTATGAAACAGTTCCAAGACAGTGTTCTTGACAGTCGCCTCTGGTCACTTCGGAAGTGGGCTAAGAACTGGCAGCAGCTGAGCTTACAGGGGTGGACTCGGTTTCCCTCCAGTCCACGTGTCACTAGGAAGCACGCAGCTTATCACTGGCAATAAATGGTGCTGGCTCTCCTTGGGGAGCCACAGTCACTTCGTTCCTCTGCAGGGAAACGTCTGCCGGAAGCTCAGTCTGTAGAAGTGCGCGTGCGTGGCCGTCGTTCTCAGTGCGGCTGCTGGGCCTGCAATGCCACGCAGCACCCGTCCCTCACACCACGCAGAGCATGGAGACTCACACGGAGCGGAGCCAATGTGAGAACAGCAACAGGTCCCTTCGCACCGTCACAGCCACCGGGTGTCACCCAGCTCACTGCTTCCAACTCCAACAGCGGCTTCACAGCCTAAGGCTTCAGGAGCCAGCCACTCTAGGACAGGAGGGTCTGGGGGTAAACTGAGGTACAGAGAGGCTAAGCACTTTGAGCCGGCAGGTGGCATGGACCAGGGAAGAGTTCCTGAGACGCCCCTCAGGCAGTCACACTGTGACTGTCCCCAAAGTGGGTCACCAGGACACACCACTCTCTTCTGGAGACAGCCACCGTGGGAACATGGCTCCTTGACGCTGGGAGTAGCACAAGCACAACCATTTTCTTTGCTATTTACTTATTTATTTATTAGTCTCACTGTGTAGTTCAGGCTGGCCTTGAAATCACAGTCCTCCTGCTTCAGCCTCCCAAGTGCTAGGACTGCAGGTATGTGCCACTGCACCTGGCTTGTTTTGGTTTTTTGAGACAGGGTCTCGCTGTGTAGTTCAGGCTGGCCTTGAACTCACTATGGGGCCCAAGCTAGCCCCAAACTCAAAGCAATCTTCCTGCCTCAGCCTCCCAAGTACTGGATGACATGCATCACCACCACGCCCAGACCAGTACAACCATTTTCAAAGCATAGCATGAACAAGGTCATTGAGGGTGAGCTCAAGAGCCCCCCATCGAGAGGACACCCCCATTTTATTCTGCTCTGTCCCCCCATCAAAGGGTCTGTGGCATCTGCTAACAAAAGCTGGGTGCTTCCTCAGCAGATCAGCAAAGGGAGCCCAGTCCGCTGGCTTTTGTATTTGTTCTCTCTGCTGAGGAAGCCCCATGCTGCCCCCTGGTGGACACGTGGGAAACTGTCTCAGGCACCAGGGCCACGACACAGCAGCCATAGCGAGTCTTTCTCTATGCATTCCAGAAGCTGGGGCCTCGCTGAGCTGTGCTGCAGCCCCCAAGGAGCTCTGCACAGATCACCCCGCCACTCGGTCACAGAGGCGTCGATCCCGGTCAGCCCAGCCGCAAAGGCCATGTGGGAAGGGCACAGAGAGAGGGAAAGGGGGCAGATGAGGCGATACTCGGAAGGAAGCAGCCAAATAGAAACATTTACACAGGTTACCAACCTAGAGACGCAGCCACGGGGTCTCGTTCTGTTGTTTGTTTGGGTTTCCTGGTACTGGGAACTGAACCCTGGGCCTTCATGCTGAGCTGCATCCCCAGCCCTATTTTTATTTTTTTAAATAAAATGTGTGTCACTAAGTTGCCCAGCCTAGGCTCAAACTTGAATCCTACTGCCTCAGCCTCAGAGTGTTGGGGTTACAGGTGTACACCGCCTCACCTGACTGGGATTTTGTAATATTTTCTGCTGAAGAGTCAGAAAAACGAATTCAGGAAGAGTAAAGCATATAAAGATGAAAAATTAAACTGTCTCACCTTAATATATTAAAATAACAAAAACCCCTATCCATTAATTACAAAAACAATAAAGCCATCCTTTTCTATGACGTGCATAGAAGGATAAAAGGACAAGAACATCCCACACAGTGACTACTGCCGAAGGGCTGGAAGCGTGTAGCAGGTGCCTGCTAAGCTCCACTCCCTGCTTCTTTCCTCGCCCCTCACCGCACTCAAGGATGGGAGGCTCAGCTTCCGGTTCTGGTTCGGGCTCCAGCTCTGGGAGGCCCGAGCACGTCCCTCGAGCCATGTCCACCCCGAGTCACGCAGAGAGCCTTCCGGAGGCCAGGGGACTCGGCGCCTTGGAGGGAAGGGAAGAGCAGGAGACGCACGCAACACTACAAAGGCTGTGTCCAGCACTAGAAAGAATCAGAAGGTGGCGCAGACCACACTGCCCTGACGACTCTCCAGCCACCAGGAGCCGGGTGTCGAGTTGGGACAGTCCCGGACACTGCTTCGAGGCCACCAAGTCCAGCTGCACTCCCTTAAAGCAGCAGCGTGGCTGAGGTTCCACTTCCCTCTCCCGCCCCAACGACACCAAGCGAGGCGCGATGTACCAGAGGTACCCAGACATTGTTCAGATTTATAAAGTGAATCCAATCTTACTTTTCTAATCAGAACAAACTTTAATCTGGCACTACATGCCTGCTTATCTGTGTCGCTGGCTGTGAATGATCCGCCTCGAATGGTCCTCCACCCTACGTGCAACTTCTAAGGAAACCGAGGCTCCCCGCCCTGGGCTCGAGTCCTTCTGTGCCACCGGCCTGGGGCCACAGGCACCGCTTGGCGAGCCCAGGGCACAGGAGCACACAAAGCTTTTGTGTGTGTGTGGCCTCTCTGGAGACGTACGAGGCATAGCAGAAAAATCACTGAGAGGCTCCAGGGCCCTAAGGACACAGTGCTAGGATATCGCATGGCTCTAAAGGCTTCTTCTGGCCTGGCTGCCTAATGGGAGATGGGCAGGGCACAGGCCTCTGTTCTCGCAGCCAGCAAGTGTCACCTGGCCCTTCCAAGAGCAGCCCTGCTTCCTGAGAACCACACGGTGGGCGGCAATGAAGTGAGCCAGCCTCCTCAGCAGCCGGCCTCCGTGACCGCCTGCACCTCTTGCCCCCGGCCCTCAGCCCCAGCCCCCGCCCTCAGCCCCACAGCAGCGCGGGGACTTGCCTTTTCCATCCGTGGCTGCTGCTTCCTGTAAATGTCTGATTGACCTAGAAACAAACATTTGGAGAGGGCCGGTGAGATGGCTCAGCCGCATAAGCGCCTGCCTGGCAAGCGCGAGGGCCCGAGTTCGACTCCCGGAACCCACATACAAGAAAAGGGGCCGGTGATATCGCTCAGCGGCACGGGCGCCTGCTGGCGCACGAGGTCCTGAGGTCGACCCCCCGGTACCCACAAAAAAAAAACATTTGGAGAACAAAGGTTAGCGGAAAAATGTGCGTTTTTCTCCATTTCCAGCTCCAGGCGCTTGCAGGCCCGAATCCCTGTGACAGGCTGAGACCACTGGACTACAGCCCTCTGGAGCACTGCCTACACCAGTGGTCCCTGCTGCGTCCCACGGCGGCGGCGAGTGTGGCAGAGGCACCGGGGATCGCAATCGCTTACCTCCACAGATCGCTACCTCTGTCCCACTGCACCCCTCGCCTGAGGACCCATCCCTGAACCCAGCACTCGATGAGGATGTGGGCCCTGGCCACTGGGACCCTGCAAAGCTATGACATGGACCAGCGGGGACAGCCACACGGGCTGGGTCACTCACCACACCACGGGGAAGAGGATGGCGCCACAGCACAGCAGGTCCACCAAGAACAGGGAGTCCTTCCACAAGCCGTACTCCGTCGTGCCCTCCTCGGTGGACTCGATAATGATGTAGGCCACATTCGCCAGGACCTGAGGGTGGGAGAGGTGGCTGAGGCCCCAAACGCAAGGGGGCAGTTTCAGAGCGGCCCGAGGCAGGGCGTTCACCCAGGCATGCAGCCCTGCTGCGGCCAGCGCTTCCTCAGTCCCACGGCTCGGCCGGGGCTCTGCCACTGCAACACTGAGGCTGCTCTCACCTGCAGTGAGGTGGGTGTGACGCTGCGTGATCCCCAAGGAAACATGGCTTCCCATGGCCCTCCTTTGGGCTATGTGTGCGCACGCATGCGTGTGTGTATGTGTTTGTGTGTGTTGCTGAGGACTGAATCCAGAGCATTCGTGCTGAGCTATATCCCCAGCCCTTTTTAATTTTTCAGACAGGGCATCACTAGGTTGCCCAAGCTGGGCTTGAACTTGTGATCCTCCTGCCTTGGCCTCCCAAAGTGCTGGGATCACAGGTGTGCGCCGCCATGCCCGACTCCCCAGCTCTTTTTTATTTGGAGACAGGCTCTCAGCTAAGTATCTAAGTTGCCCAGGCTGGCCTCAAAAGTGCGATCCTCCTGCCTCAGCCTCCCAGAGTGCTGGGCTCATACCCATGCACCTCCATACCAGGCTCTAAGCCTCTTGTAAGTAGTCAAAACTGCCAAGCTGGGGAAATCATACAAAGACAGAAGATACCTCCGGACCCCAGCTGTTCCCACCCTCCTCTGATCACCTGCTCCCAGCCCTGGAAACGGTCAAGTAAAGGCTCAAGGATTCCCAGGCCCAAGCGCTGCCCAACTCTGACCACACGAGATGGCGCGCCAGCCCCGCCGGGTCAGGGCCCCGTCGCCTCTCACCCACAGAAGCGGGCGCAGCACAGCTGCTGCTTGTGTTTGAAGTCACCGAGGGTTGGGGTGGTTTGTGACGCAGCGACAGATCATGGAGGCACTCTGCTCTGCGGCCCCTCAAGCCCCCGTGGAGGAGGCCCTTTCCACCCCGGTGGCCAGCTGCTCCGTGCAGGACTAACCCAAGTCCAGGGCCTCGCTACGCTGGACGCCGCAGTGCTGCATCCCAGTTTTGCTCCCACCTCAAGGCTGTGCCTCTCGCTGAGCCCCGTCATTAGGCTCTGTGCAGGGGATGAAAGTCCTCCCGCTGTTTAAACGGCGATGCTACCGAGCACAGGGGAAATCCCGATTTAGGGTCTGCTCTGTTAAAAATCACCACTAGGTGTGGATGCAGAGACAGTAACTCGGCTCCATGTCCCCTAGGAAGTCCAGGGCCCCAACACTCGGCCCGCCCCGCTGAGAGGGGCTGCTTCACACAACTGCGCATGCGACTCAGGCACGGGTGTCTGGGAGGCTCCGAGCGCAGTTTCCCTTCCTGTGCAGGACTCACAGGTCAGTGATCAAAGAAGCGACACTTAATACAAAAGGCAGAAGTTATTCTGCCATTGTAGTCTCCCCAACGCACAGCTTCTGACTTCTTCCTATCCCCTGCCCTGCCCTCAACATAATTCCACTGTCCTTCGTTCGCACACTTCCCACGGGAGGCAGGCCGTTGTCAGGGTATCGGGGCTGAACAAGGCGTCAGTAACGCTCCTGAGGCACTGCTCGGTACAGGCCCGGCTTTCTCCTTCCTCAAAACTTTCAGTGTGGGCCGGGAATGCACACAGGGGTGAGCCCTGGGCTCCACTCCAGGCACTGGGAAAAATCCCCCAACAACAAAGCAACTTCTTGGGCCGGTGAGATAGCTCAGTGGCACATGCGCCTGCCTGGCAAGCGCGAAGTCCTGCGTTCGACTCCTGGAACCCACAAAAAGGAAAAAAAGGGCCAGTGATATCACGCTTGCTGGCATGTGCGAGGTCCTGAGGTTGACTCCCGGCACCCACATTAAAAAAAAAAAAGAAAGCAACTTCTGGCCGGGCATGGTGGCGCACTGTAAACCCAGCACACGGAAGGCTGAGGCAGGAGGATTGCTGCAAGTTTGAGGCCAGCCTGGGCTACAAATTGAGTTTAAGGCCAGCCTAAACTACATAGCGAGACCCTGTCTCAAAAAGCAAACACACACACACACAAACAAAGGAAAAAAGCAAGTGCGCAGCTTCCCACCCCGAGCCCTGGCCAGAAGGGTGCAGCGGGACACCGCAGGCTGATGCTGAAGGCTTCCCAGACTGGCCCCGGTGTCGACACTCAGAACCTCAAGCCTGAGTCACGGTTTGAGCTCCTCAGTGATGCCGCCCGTAACCTTGTGTGTTCGCCTCAGGGAGCAAAGCGGGGAGGCAGGAAAGACCCTGGCCCGCCACCCCCCAGTTCAGGTGGGGGAGGAAGCAGCAACCCAGCCAGGAACAAGGCGGGAGCTGGGCAAAGTGGGAGGAGGACCCGGGTTCTGAGGCCTCGGCAGGCTATGGAGCTCAGTGTGGCCACCAAAGCGGCCCTGGTGGCTCAGCCTCCAACAGAAGTGCATGCCCCGCGGCAGCTGGTTCACAGATGGGGTCCGTCGCAGGCTTCTGCGGCTACTCCTCTGCCTCTCCCTAACCCCCCAGCCACGTCCACATGGCCACAGAGCCCGCCAGACCCTCCCTCCACACGGGAAGCCACAGCCACTGGTCTGCGCCAGTCCCGTGGTGGAGCACGTGCTGCTCACGGCCAGTGTCAGGGTGGCTCTGCTGCCAACTCTACCCACCAGGCTGCTCTGGGTGCCCAGAGAGCTGTCCCTCTACCCACACTGTGCTCCAAGCCGCGAGCTCGGCCAACGAGAGTGACTCGGCCAAGGCTCTGCGTGAGCGCAGGTTCTGCTGGGTGGGAGAGGGCACAAGGTTCCTCTCTGGGGACTCCTGGTGACGGCTGGGCATGGTGGCGCACGTCTGTCATCCCAGCACTCGGGAGGCTGAGGCAGGAGGATTGCCACGAGTTCAAGGCCAGCCTGGGCTACATAGTGAGTTCAAGGCCAGCCTGAACTACATAGGGAGACCCTGTTTCCAAAAAAAAAAAAAAAAGAACTTGGTGAGGGTGGCCCCAGACCGAAAGGACTTCCTCCACATGTGTCCTGTTGTCCCGTCATAGTCCACCTCGCTGAAACTCACTGGTGTCCCTCACAGCTCTGAAGTAGTACTGTGCCGCGATCACCTTGTACCCAGGGTTCTAAAGATGGTGGCAGTCAAGTGTCTCCCGGCACAGTGACCCGAAGTCTGGGTCTGGCACAATCCAGAGGGGGAGGTCCAATCTTCAACCCCCATAGCCAGAAGCCGCCGCGTCTGGGAGCTGACTTCCCTTCCGGTCCAGCCTGCAGCCGGGCCCTGCGATAGCCGAGAGGATCTGCCAAGCAGCAGTGGCTCCCTTACCTGGAGAGGGATGACGATCATGAAGATCTTCTTGTCTTTGTCGGAGAGGATGTGCTTGATGAAAGCCCAGCCCGTGCCAATGAGTGCGATGGTGATGAACAGCAGCGCCCCTTTCAAACTAGAAGAGAAAACAGTTCACGGGTGCAATGGGTCTCTCTAGACTCTTGCTCCTTGCAAAAGACAGGCAGCCAAACTCAGGAAGCGCATCTCACACGAGCAACACTTCTCGCGGGGCGCGCGAACAGCACTGCACCCCATCCCCTGAACCGCCAATGGCTGCAGGGAGCAAGGAACAAGCAACAACCCAAGCCCCCAAGTCCTGCCAGCCCCCCTGTGTCACACACCCTCAGGACAGCAGGGGCCCGAGAGCCCAGGCCAGGCAACTGGGGCGGGCAGTCCCCACCACCTTGGCTTCCTGGTTTCTCCTTTGATTCTTTGTGGTGCTGGGGATGGAATCCAGGGCCTCGGAGTATGCGTAGGCAAAAGCTCTAGTGGTGAGCCACACACACACAAGCGCACGTGCGCGCACGCGCACCTCTTCTGCATTCGCCTCATGCCCACTACTTACAGGTGGGTTATGTAGTACACCACGGCCCAGCCTTCGATCGGGAAGCCCTGGGAGGAGATGTAGTGGTAGTCGATCTGAAAGCGACAGCTGTGGGTCAGAAGGGGATCGGCCCCTCACCTCAACGCACAGAGAAACAAGCAGCAACCTGGGAGGGCTGGGGAGGGGGTACAGCCCCAGACTGACCCCTCGCTTGGCAGCACACCAGGAAGTGTGAGCGCTAACAAGCATCAGGCAGCTTCAGAAACGCGACACAAGCTTTCAGTGCCACCAAGGCCCAGCCAGGTGCTCTCCAGCACAAATCATCACACTGGCAAATGGCTGCCTATTCTCTCCTTAAAAACCTCCAAAGTTAGGGCCGGTGAGATGGCTCAGCGGCTTAAGCGCCTGCCTGGCAAGCGCAAGGGCCCGAGTTCGACTCCCGGATCCCACATACGAAAAAGGGGCCGGTGATATCGCTCAGCGGCACGGGCGCCTGCTGGCGCGCGAGGTCCTGAGGTCGACCCCCCGGTACCCACAAAAAAAAAAAAAAAAAACCTCCAAAGTTTGCCAGGCGTGGGGTGCATGCCTGTAATCCCAGTGCCAGAAGGCTGAGGCAGGAGGACTGCTGTGAGTTCAAGGCCAGCCTGAACTACATAGCAAGGCCCTGTCTCAAAAATGAACAAAACAAAACAAATACCTCCAAGGTGTAAACACGCAAGGTCTTTCCAACATCCTAGCCAAGGATTTTATCTTTCACACCTCTGCTGCTTACACAGCAAATAAATCAGCCCATCAGTTAAAAAAAAAATCTACATTTAATCACCTGGCTTCAACTATTTTTCCTTTAAAAAAAAAAAAGCCACTGTACATTTAGAGACACTTGAGGCCACCAATGCATTTTTACTAAAGTGGCAAGATTTAGTAGTTCACCCCCAAATGCCTCCAGGTGGAACCCCAGAGTGACAGCAATGCATACACCTTTCATTCTCTCTAAATTGTACACTGAGCTGGACTTGCTGGCATTCACCTGTAATCCCAGCACTGAGGCTGAGGCAGGAGGATCACAAGTTTGAGCCCCACCTGGACAACTTAACCAGACCCTGTCTCAAAGTAAAAAATAAAAAGGGCTGGGGGTGGAGCTCAGCGTGAAGGACCTGGGTTCAGTGACCAAAAAAGGAAGACACTGAAGTGACTCGAGGCCCCTATCATTCACTGCCTTTGTGACTACAGGAAGAATCTCTTAATATTCCAGTAACTGTCCCTCCTTGACTTTGTGACCAGATATACCTTGCTTTTTCCCACGATGTCTTCAAGTGCAGCAGGGAAGTGGGGCAAGGGGGGGTTATGCGTACCTTGCGCATCCGCAGATGGGGAGAGCATGGTCTCCCCAGGGGCAAGTCCACTGCCATCTGCATCCATCATCGGAATCAAAGCTGAAGCTCAATTGGGCTTTGTCCTGGTGGGGTTTCTGGTGTTTCTGGGACTGGAACCCCAGGCCTCTTGTGCTAGTCAGGTGCTCTACCACTACGCCGCGCCCCTGGCCCCTTCTAAAAATGTCACTGAGACAGGGTCTAAGTTGCCCAGGCTGGGCTTGAACCCGTGATTCTCCTGCCTCAGCCTCCCAGGTAGCTGGGACTACAGGTATGGGCCTCTATGCTGCCTGGAGGCTCAATTCTTGTGCCTCAATCTTTACAGTATCGATATTCTCTCGGGAAGGCGTGCTAACACCGAGCTCAAATCCAGCAGTAATGTGAGGGGATACTGCAAAAATGAAGGCAGTCCCGGAAGGGAGCACGCCCTTCTCAAGAAACAACAGAGGAGAGGAATAAAAATCAGGGTTCCAGAAAAACTCCTGGGCTCTAGGCAGCACCAGAGCTGTCTTGGGCCCGGCATCAGGGGAGGCTGCGGTCATTTCCCCAAGGCTGCTTCTCCAGTCCTCCCCTCCTGGCGCACCTTCCTGCTCACAGGTACCGCGCAAACCATGCTCAGGACGCTAATACGCACCGCGTGGAACACCAAGGAGAGAGACTTGGTGAAAGGAAGGGCCGCCATCAGCCAGTGGATCTTAAACACATCGCTCCTACAAAAACAGACAGAGGAATTAGACGAAGGTTCCACCAGAGGGCAGCCAAAGCACTAGATGTATTTATAAGCAGGCAGGACTCAGAAGCAAACCACAAACATGAAGTACGTAAGTATGTACGTATTTAGAGACGAGCTTCTGCTACGCACTGCAGGGTGGCACTGTGGCTCACGATGTATCCTGGGCTGGCCTTGAACTTGTGATCCTCCTGCCTCGGCCTCCTGGGCGCTGGGATCACAGGTGTGTGCCACAGGCCCAGCATTTTTTGTAGTGGCAGTGGTCTCGGATACAGTCCTCCGGCATCTCTGATAGATGACTGAACGTGGTCAATTCAGAGACTCGACGGCTCGAGTCCTGACTGCGTGGAAATCTAACCCGCTGCAGCTTCCTCCTGGGAAGCCACGCAGCAAGAACGAGGCAGACAGATCTGCGCAACAGTGCAGTGTCCCCAGGAAGGAGGGAGTGAGGAGGTGCAGCCAGTGAGGCCCAGGGCAGCGAGGGGGAAGCACTGGGTCGCCCCTCTCTCCTCACCCCCAGCAGCCGGGCATGACTTCCTCCTCCCCTCCCCGCCTCCCAAGGAATGAATCTAATAGGACGCACAAGACCATTATGGAGAAAGAGGGGAAACTCATAACAGAGGCTGCCAAGAAGGGCTGCAGTAAGAGCCGGGAGAAGGTGGCTCTCGGACATCAGGCACTCTGCAAAGCCACAGCAGCGATGGCGTGGGACGCGGTGTCCCTGTTCTTCAGACAGATGCCTGACAGGACAGAGGCGCACACTTGCATGTGGCCCCCAACACGCATGGACACGCGGGGCGAGAGGTGCCTAACAACTGCCCAGGGACACCAGCCTGAGCCTCCGAATAGGACAAAAGCGGATCTGTCCGCTTCTATGGAGATTCCCGCCACGTGTCAGCTGGCATCAGTCCACACTGCGTGACCTTGGAGCAGAAAAGGCCTACTTAAAAGGCACTGCCTGAAAAACTAAAGTTAGATAGCTCAGCCCCACCGAAACGAAAGATTTTCATTCAACAATGGCCACTACCAACAAGTCTAACACCTGGGGGAAAACCGCAATGTGTAAGGCGGAGGAGGAACCGGCATCGTGCAGAGCAACGAGGAGGACAGAAACCCGACGGGCACTGTGCACGGGATGCAGGCAGGCACGAGCGCTTGACTAACAAGTGCACACGGCCAACATTCAGAGAAACGCAAAACCCAGTGGGGTGCTGTGCACACCGCTCGGGCGGGCATCCAGGTGCCAGTGCGGGCGAGCAAGGCAAACAGGACCCTCTGGTGGCCCTCAAAGTGATGGCTGATAGCAGGCCGTGCCCGGTGCACCCCATTTCAGTCTGCTCCCCGGAGGGCCTAGGGCGTCAGGAAGGCAGGAGGGAGGCTGGGGCAGCCCCAGCTTGGTGGCAGGGTGGCTGGATGGGGACAGCATACTACTGCACGAACAGTACCCACAGGTGGCACAGTTCCCATCAATCTAAAACACACTCGACACCACTCCGCACCCGAAATCCAACATCCGGGCTGTCTCCGGGACACCCGTGGCTGGCAGGGCAGCTGGGACAGGGACAGGAAATGCAGGGGAGGGTCGGCGGGCAGGGAACACGCCTCCAAGTGACGCACAGTGGGCTTCTGGGCCGACGTCCCTGGCACCTTCCCGTTCCTGTGCCCATGACTTACAGGTCAAAACGGAAGTCAAGGCCAGGCAGTCTGTCACTACCGCACACCAGCGAGATTTATCCAGCGTGCAAACTGCCTGCCCTGAGGAGCCGCGCTCACCCACACATCCGGGCAACCCTGACTTGTGGGCCACGGTGAAAACCTCGTGCTGGGGCGGGGATGTGACGGGAAGCACGCGGGCTGGGGAGCCTGGGTGACCTGGGCTTGAAGACTGGATCTCCCCCAACAACCTCGCTATCTCTGCACCACAGTGACCTC
Organism: Erethizon dorsatum; assembly: GCA_028451465.1. NCBI lineage: Eukaryota > Metazoa > Chordata > Mammalia > Rodentia > Erethizontidae > Erethizon > Erethizon dorsatum. Next base: position 5,933,748 of record CM051822.1, read on the forward strand.
TTCTGAAAGTGGGGCACACCCACCCCAACGTGCTACCAGAAGAAGAGCTGAGCCGAGCACACACACAGCAGGACTGCAAAGCCATCGGCCGCCTCCCTCCCCTTACCGCCACCCAGGGCTGAAAGGAGTGTGACAGGTGCCCGCAAGCCCCAGCTGTCAGGCGACGCTGGCTATGTCTCTCACCTCCCCCTTCTCGGCCTCAATAAACTTATATGACGAAGCCTCTTGGTCCTTCTAGCTCTAAGGGGCTGCCAGCCTCGGAGGTGTGCCTGGCAGCCAGGGGGTCCTGTGCCCTTACGGCCGAGTCCCCAACCTAACGGCTGGCTCTAAGGTGCCTGGCAAAGCACAGGGTGCTTCAACTGTGCCACTCCGTGTGGAGATGACCTGTCGCCAAGAAGCTAAAAACCGGACATATGCAAAATGGGGTAGCCAAAAAAAAAAAAAAAAAAAAAAAAAAATTAAAAAAAAGGGGCCGGTGAGATGGCTCGGCGGCGTAAGCGCCTGCCTTGCAAGCGCGAGGGCCCGAGTTCGACTCCCGGAACCCACATACGAAAAAGGGGCCGGTGATATCGCTCAGTGGCACGGGTGCCTGTTGGCGCGCGAGGTCCTGAGGTCGACCCCCCGGTACCCACAAAAAAAAAAAAAAAAAAAAAAAAATGGGGTAGCCACAATTAACCACACACTTGAAACTGTTGCCACAATTTCACACCGGTGACACAGTGACAATGACTCTTGCCATCACCAAGTACAAGGAGATTAAAATTGCTCTCAACACCTGGAGGGCAAGCTGTTTCCTTTGCATAATACCCTGATTTGCAAGGCTCTCCCTGCTGGGGGAATCACATAGATTTAAGGACCTACAGTCCACGAGGCTGTAATCCCCACACTCTGAGAGGCTGAGGCAGGAGGACTGCAAATTCAAGCACAGCCTGGGCAATTTACCAAGACCCCAGCTCAAAACGGTTGAGAAGCTGGGGAGGGCACTCGGTGTGAAGGCCCTGGTTCAACCCTGAGTGCCACAAATTAAAAAAAAAGAAACAGAAAAAGAAAATAAAAGGTGCTTAGCAGGAGGCAGAGCAATTGTTCCTGCCCCAATTTTGTGGCTGAGGAGAAAGGCTTATTGTGAAGCAAGGCAGACAGGAAGTCACCAAGTTCACACTTCTGACTTGTGGTTCCTGCTTTTCCAGTAGTTATAAAGCAAAAGTTTCTCTCGAAACACTCAATATCCTTTATGACCGGAATGTGATTCTTCCTCCCTGCGTAACAGCCGCCTGATCACCCTGTCCACACGTGGGCCTTTCCCGCGAGCGGATGTGAAGGACATCAGGACACACAGGTACTGGCCACTGCACCTGCTAGCGCCAGCATCGCAGGCCCGGCCAAGGACACCAGGCCTCCGTGTCTGCCACACTCCAGGAGAGAACTCGGGGATGAGTTATCCTCTGTGTTTCAACTCATCCACGCTACCGCGCCAGTTCAGACGCTCTCGTTAACTCGGTTCGCCATCCTTTTAATCAACAGATGCACTGCTCCCTCACCAAATGTTACTGTCTGCTCGCCCTTCTCTGGGTGGGAGGCTGAGGACTCATGCTCCCTGAGAACCTTGTACAGGAAGTCGCGGCCTTGGGAGTTTGAACCAAGACCCAGAGCCAGGCAGCGGGGCCTCCTCCCTGATCTCCTCTCAGAAGGGTCAACCCTGAAAGGGACCATGCGCTCACGGTGGGCCAGGGACGACGGCTCTGCTGTGCACCAGTTCTGCTTCCGCAGTGTCCTCTGCTGGGAGGGCGGCGAGGCATTTAGCCTTGATGGGATGAGCCGGCGCCCTCACGCAGAGGCCTCTGGGAAGACACCCCCGCCCTCGGGACAGCAGGGCTGCTCAGGGTCAGCCCTTCCCAGTGGAGAATGGCGGGGGGCTGAGCCGGGCGACCTTCATGCTCCGGCGGAAGGCAGCTTACCGTCGTTTCCTAAGGATGTGGATCCAGATGGTCCCGGAGAGGAGGAAGAAGAAGGCCATGGAGATGTAGAGCTTGGGGAGAGGGATCTCCCCCGCCGAGAGGTAGCTGTCCGGATTCTTCTCAGTGATCACGATCTGAAAGCAACACGAGAGGGAACTTTACGCTCTGGGGGCAGAGCAGCCTCACCCCAGCCTGGGAGAGCGGGAACCAGCGGCGAAAACCATGTTCACGCGCATGCAGAAGCGGAAACGGGGCCCAGATGGCTTCAGGTTTTATTCCACATGGGTCCTCTGCCCAAGGGCCCCACCCACTGGCACAGAGGGTCCCTTGGCCCCATTTTTCTCTTCCCGAAGTGTTTCTGAAACCTGCTCTTGGTGGATGGAAATGTGGCTCAGTGGTAGGGTGCCTGCCTAGTAGGTGCAAAGCCCTGGGTTCAATCCCTAGCACCACAATACAGTGACTCTTTTGGGGGGGCGTCCTACTCAAGGGCCTTCGTCCTGAACTACATCCTAGCGCATTTCTACTGTGAGACAGGGTCCTGCTGAATCTCTAAATTGCCTGGACTGGGCTTGAATTTGAGATCCTCCTGCCTCACCCTCCCAGAGTGTTGGGATTATAGGCGTGAGCCACCACATCCAGCTGAAAACAACTATTCCTTTTTTTTTTTTTTAAGAGTAGGAAAATTTACTAGAGGAAAGAAATAGGAAATAGGAATAGGGGATAGGAGTAGCTCCTGTGAGACAGGAGGGGTCCCGAATTGGTTGTCCACGACTGTTCTTATAGAAAAACAGATGTCTTGAATTTTACACTGGCGAAATCCCCATATTACAGTCCCCACGTGGTACTTACATCCAGGCTGAATGAAAACTTGTCACTTGACTGCCACTCATTGCTCGGGCATTTATGAAAATAAAGACTGTAAAGTCCTTCTTGATCATCAGTGCTGATGTTAAAGAAAAACTGAAAGTGAAGAAAAAAATTTAAGGGTACTCAACTCCTCTGCTGATTTCTTTTTTTTTTTTTTTTTTTTTTTTCCTATTCTCTTTTTTTCTGAGACAGGGTCTATGTAGTTCAGACTGGCCTTGAACTCACTATGTGGCCCAGGCTGGCCTCCCAACTCGTGGCGATCCTCCTGCTTCAGCCTCCTGAGTGTTGGCATTATAAGCATGCACCACTACGCCCAGCTCTACCTCTGCAAATTTTTAAAACTTAGAAACTAAGTTATGAATATTAATGGACATAAGAAAACAGACTATTTAATCAAATTCTCCCAGAGCAGAGTTTAAATAGATGTTTCCTTATTCTATGATCTCCTCCCAATATTTTATAACAATGTTCAAGCACACAGACGAGCGAGCGGCTGGAACTGTACGGCGAACACCTCCCACCTACACCTGGAGTCCACAGTCACCACTGTTCTATGCTTGGTTTATCACAGCTCGACATGTCTGCTATGGCTTTCAGTGGAAGTCTGCCAAGTGATTTGAGATGCAGTTATCTAGTTTTCAAGCAAGCATATTATTTTGTTCTTCAGGTAAAAGATACTCTTCAAGAAGAAAGGAGGAGCGAGGCATGGTGTTGTACATGCCTATAATCCCAGCACTCAGGAGGCTGAGGCAGGAGGATCGCTGCAAGTTCGAGGCCACCTTGGGCTACACAGTGAGTCCAAGGCCAACCTGAACTGCATAGCAAGACCCTATCTCAACAACAACAACAATGACAAGAAAAAAAAAAAAAAAAAAGGAGGCTCATCTTACTGTTGAAAAAGACCAATATCTCATCAAAATTTACAGCTATCATTTTAAACAGTAGTAACAAAAGCTACATTTTCTACATTTTTCTGTTTTTCATACATTTCAAATGAAGTTTAATGTAAACTAAACTAATATACATACACAATCACAGAATACGACTCCTTGGTCAATTCTAAGAACGTTTTAATATCAGCAAAAGGTTCTAGCAATAAAAAGAAATCTGTCTTACACTGTTTATGGCTTCAAGTGCACCCTCAATAAACTAAAAAGAAAAGACCGAAAATAATGATGATGGCTGTTTTATTTTGTTTTGCAACAGGGTCTTATTGTGAAGTCCAGGCTGCCCTTACTAGCTACACAGGGTGGGCTGGCCTTGCACTCAGGATCCTCCTGCCTCAGCCTCCCCAGCACCAGGATGAAGGTATGTACCAGCACATCTGGTACGATGGCGTTTTTTATGAGGGGTTATAGTAGCGTGGGGGGTGGTTCTGAGTTGCCAGCAGTGCTCTATTTCCTGTAGCCAGCGATGGCTACAGGGTGACTCCTTATACTGATTTGTTCTGCTCCATGTCAGTAGTGTACTTTCAAGTGGACGCTGTACCTCACACGGAAAAAGAAGAGAGCAAGAGACACAGGACAAGACGGAAATAAAAGACCAAGCGCTCGGCTGAAATTATTAATCTGTTAAACTATGCCTCAAACTCGTGCCTGTAAATGTGAGAGCATGTATTTCTGTCTACTTGGTTAGAGAAAAAAAACTTTTCTAAACATTAACTTTTAGTTCTAAAAGTAAGACTTGGGAAGTCTACAAATGATAGAAATGTTTAAGACACTTCGGCAAAGGGAGAGCCGGATAACGAGCAGCAGGTCGGAGGGGCTGAGCGCCGGGCTGCGGACGGTGGCTGGGGGCGAGGCGCCCGCTGGAAAGACGCACAGGAGCCGCGGCCGGGCGCACAGCCAGGGCACGGCAGGAGGGGCTCGGTGGGCCGCAGGGCGGAAGCACAGTGGGCAGGGAAAGGACGGGAGCTGGGGTCAGAGAGACGACAGGGGCCAGGCCACGTGGGCACCAGAGGCCGGCGACAGATGGGACGCAGCCGGGGGGACGAGCTCCCGCTCACTGTCGCGTGTTCTCCACGACGGTGACAGAAATGGCGGCCACAGAACTTAATGAACACAAACAGCATTAAACTAATCTACGCTGAAACAGTACGAACGGTGGGAGTGCGCGGGGCTGTCTGCGAAGGGGAAGAGAGCGCGGCGCCCTCGCAGAGCGGCTCCACGGCCACTCAGCCTGGGCACCGCGCTGCCCACGGCTCCACCTCAGGCCATGACCCTCGTGAGGAAAGGGCAGTCGCTGTCCCACATGAACGACATACAGCGACCTGGACGGGCTCCACGACCATAGCTCTGAGAGACAGCCCCTCCACTCTCCACTGTGAGACGGGACGCTGGGCGGGCGAGGGCCAGCGCTGCGAGGCCGGGCCAGCAACTGTGCCAGGGCGGGGGCTCCGTGAACTCCTCTCTAAACTACAGCGCCCCATCAGCCCGATGTCCTTTCGGGAGAGCAACTGAGTGCTTCCACACAGGGCATGCGAGGCGGCGTAGGGTGGGGCTGGCGAGGCAGAGGGGCCGCGAACGGCCACCAGACCTGGCCTGGAACCTGGACACTCAGCAAGGCGTTTGTGATGAGCAGGGAGTGACGACGCCGGCCCACCTTGCCAATTTGTCATCCAGGGACTGATACGGAGGGAGCCGGCCTCCCCATTCAGAAACTCAGGGAAGTCTACGCAACTTTACTCCAGGAGAACACGTACCTGAAATGACACCGCCCCGGCGTTGTTATGAATGGAAAAGGATTTCTCTCCCGGTGCCTAAAAAATAACAATCTGCTTTAGGGTGATTCTGGAGAGCAGAAAAAGTACACTCATTGCAATTAAACTTTAAAGCCACATTCTTTTTTTTTTTTTTTTTTTTTTTTTTGAGACAGGGTCTCACCATGCAGACTGGCCTTAAACTCGCTTATATGAGCCCAGGCTGGCCTTGAACTCACAGCCATCCTCCTGCCTCAGCCTCCCGAGTGCTGGGATTACAGGCATGTGCCACCATGCCCAGCTAAGCCACATTCTTCTGAAACCCTAAGACTGCTCTGAAAGGAAAACTGCCCATCCTTTCAAGCTAGGCCTGAAGCTCTTCTCCCTCAGCTCTTCCTCCCTGGTTCCTTCCAGCTCCAGTGGGACCAGGGACGACCACCAGGAGGCCGCCCGTGCCTGACACCACCCCACAACCGAGATCTGCATCTGTGCAGCAGACTCAGGCCAAACAGTGGTAAGAAACGGACCACTGACCCACTGCACGGACGCTCTCAAGGGGACCGTGCTGACCGGGGACAGGAAGAGCCCCGTCTGCACCATGTAAGTTCACTGACACCAGGCTCTGCAAATCCACCTACACGCCGTGGCGTGTTCACCACGGTGACTGCCACCGCGAACCTGTGCAGCGCAGGAGGTCAGCGCTCCCTCAACAGAGCCGAGGAAAACAAACAGACCCAAGCGAAGCCTCACTGCTGCAATGCCGCCTCAGGGCAGAAATCAAGCTATTTCAAACCAGAACTCTGCTCTTCCATCTTTACTATCACCCTCACCCACTTCTCTGCAAACCCACGAGCGAGCCGGGCGCCCTCCCTGTCCTCTCCCTCCTGCGCCAGCCCCTCACAGATCCCCTGGCGCACACACCAGGGCCCCGTGCCAGCCAGGACGCCCTCAGGCCCTGTCCCCGCATGGCGCCCACTCGGGGTTCAGACCGTGGTCCTCCAGACACTGCCGCACCACGGTCCCTGACCGCAAGCTGGCGACAGCCTCCTGGTGTCCGCACGCTTGTGCCCCCGGGCTGGCCCTGCTGTGTCTGCGATCCTCTCCGCCACCAGTGAGGGGCCTTTTACCTCAGATCGCCAGTGCCCAGCACCTGCCCCTTGCCTGAGCTGAGCGGACGCTGCGCAACCCCGGGGACGGCGCCTGCCTGGGGCACTCTAGGTCACCCCCAGAGCGCTGAGCCCCATCGGGAAAGTGCGGCCCAGCCGAGCACCGGGTTTGGCGGCGGCGAGGCTGCTTCTCCCCAGACAGAAGTCAGTAGCTCCCTGCGGGGCAGCGCGCGCAGAGGCACACACGCCGCGCGCGTCAGCACCTCCGGGCGCGCGCAGGGGCACACAAGGCGCGCCAGCACCTCCGGGCGCGCGCAGGGGCACACACGGCGCGTCAGCACCTCCGGGCGTGCCAGCACCTCCGGACGCGCGCAGGGGCACACACGGCGCGTCAGCACCTCCGGACGCGCGCAGGGGCACACATGGCGCGCCAGCACCTCCGGGCGCGCACAGCACTCACGCGTGCCCAGGAGAGCCGAGCACAGGCCGCGGCGAGTTCTTACCTTTGCGTCCGCCGTGCTTCGCTTAGACTTCCCGCCGCCTGCAAGCACAAACATCGAGACGCTATCACTGCACGGCTCAGCTCATGTGCCAATTACAGTACGGTTTTGAGGCTCCAGCTCATCTACTGCAAAGTCTCTAACTGGTTCCTGCCGGCTTGAACCACCGGTGGTAAATGCACGACCGTCCTGTCAGGCGCCTGAGGCACAGTGGTCCACATGTGACTGTCCCAGGCCGCCCGAGGGGACGGTCATGCTTGTACCACCAGTGGCTCACGGCCCCCTGGCAGCGAGACATGAATTACGGCCCCGTGGTGAACATGTTAAAACAAACAAGCAAGAAAATCTTTGCAGCTGCCAGCTCCTTAGGGCCCCAACAATTCCTGAGCTGCAGAAGCAGCCAATGGAAACGTGTGTGACGTTGTCGAATCAGTGACAACAGCAAGAACCAGGAGGGTTGTCTTGTGAATGGTCCAGGGCATGGTCCTGACGAGACTGCAGGTGGCATCGCTTCCTTACTTTCTACGTGATCATGTTGGCAAACAGACAAATGTCTAAAGAACAGGTGATACATGAGATTTTCTTACACACTTGGAAAAATGAAAAGCCAATATTCATGTGTGTGGAGTTTTGTGTGTGGGGCCGGTGCGCCTCTCCTCCCCACTGCAAGTACACAGGGCCGGTCGGGGCTCGGGGACAGCCCGGGGCCTGGGCCTCGTTCCACGCAGGAGACTCGTGGTGGGGAAGAGGAGAAGAGCAGCCTCACTGTCACACGCAGCACTCGGCTGGGCCACACTTTCCTGACAAAGTCTCTGCGGGAAGCGGGAAGGGGCTCGGAGTATTCTTGTAACCAGGGGACGGTTACTTGAGCAACAAGGAGCTGGACGAGAAGGGACAGCGCGCAGACCTTACTACACCACCACACGAACGGGTCCCTCTGCATGCTTTTAGCTTGGATCGAGTTTTCCAAATAGAGGGAAAAACGTCTAAATAATATAATAAGTAGTAAATTATCTCCAAGAACTCACATAAATAATCCTCAGATGGACCTGACAGTTAATGAAAGAGGTAATCAACATAAATGATTAATTAGCATATGAGCAGCTGGGTGTAGCTCAGTGAAAAAGCCCCGGGTTCAATCCATAGCACCACACACAAAAAAGAGAAAAAATGTAGCCCCGGTAATAAGAGTCAATAAAAAACAAGAATACCTTTTAGATCTTTCATTTTAGGGGTTTTTTTCTTTTCTTTTCTTTTTCTTTTTTTTTTTTGTAGGTACTGGGGGTTGACCTCAGGACCTCGCACTCTAGCAGGCACCCGTGCCGCTGAGCGATATCACCGGCCCTTTTTTCATATGTGGGTACCGGGAGTCGAACTCAGGACCTTGTGCTTGCCGGGCAGGCACTTATGCCTCTGAGCCACCTCACTGGCCCTTCTTTTCTTTTTAAAAGGGGGTCTTGTTGTGTTGCCCAGGCTAGGCTCAAGCAATCCTCCTGCCTCAGCCTACTGAGTAGCTGGCACTACAGGCATCCACCACCATGCTTAGCATTTTAGGACTTCTTTTAAAAAGTGAATACCCGGTATTGGTTAGGATACAGCAATGTGTACACTATTCCTACATATTTCCAATAGAGGTATAAATTCACCCAAGTCATTTGTAAAGGAATCTAAAAATAAGTGTTAACATCCTCAAAAACATTCATAGGTTTTGAATCAGAAATTCCAGTTCAAATAACCAATCCTAAGGAAAGTCTCACACTTTCTCACATGTAAAAGTTTCTGTGTTTGAAGAATCCTAAGCCAGGTGTGGTAGCACATGCCTGGTCATCCCAGCACTCTGGGAGGCTGAGGCAGGAGGACTGCAAGTTCCAGCCCAACCTGGACACTTAGTGATATCCAGTCTCAAAGCAAAAAATAAAAAAGGGCTGTGGATACAGCTTAGTGTGAAGGCCTTGGGTTCGATTCCCAGTAAAAGACAGAAAAGGAGGAACGGAGGGAAGGAGGAGAAAAGAAAAACTACAATGCTGCAAAGTTGATAACACCCTGGAGATGGAAATGTGCCTCCCTAGGACAAAGGGTGAGTAACTGGCAGAAACTGCTCCTGCCGGTTTGAACCACTGGTGGCACACACACAACTGTCCCATCAGGCGGCATGGACAGTGCCATTGGGTGGTACGAGCCCCACGGGACAGTCATGCATGTACCACCGGTAGTTCCGAGCCCCACGGCAGTGAGACAGGAAGCACAGCCCCATCTTGAGCGTGCTGATGGGATATTCGATACGTATGAAGCATGTTACAATGAAGCGAACAGGCACCGACGGAAAATTCTAAACATGACTATGAGTTTTATAAAGCAAATTTTTAGATTTAGGACACAAGCTGAAAAGGAAACACAAATCACTAAAATTCAACTGGGAATTAGGAGAGATGACTGCTCTCTGTATTTTCCGCATTCTTCTTTGAGAATTATGCATTTTTGTATAACCTCCAAAATGAAACTAAGACAACGGATCCTGTTTGCTTTGACTCGGGAACAGGACACCTATCGAGCAGGTGGTGAACGGCAGCTGCGCCTGCTTGCTCACCTTGTGCTTTCTGAGTCTGGTTGCCGCCGAACTCGGACACGGATGCAGACACGGACGCAGGGCTCACGTCAGGCCCTTGGCTCTGCCCAAGGACTTTCTCATCCTTGCCTAAGACGATCTTGGGCAGCTGGGTACCAGCTTCTGGTGGAGACCTGATTTTCACTCTGCGGTTGAGTGAGAGAATGGGGAAGAAAGCTCAAAGCAGCGCTCCAGCGAGGGCCTGCGGCAACCTCTGAACCCATCCCCTTGGCGACATCCTAGTGACGTGGAGTTGGCCCACTATCTCTCTTCTGCAGATGCTGAGATCGGCCCAGTTCACTCATGGGCAGGGGTGGGGGTGGACAGCCGGCCTAGTGCCTCGGCCAGGCTATGACCCTGCGCCACTAGGAAGGAGCCAGGTGCAGGTCCTGGGATTTCCTCTAAAGCCAGGGTTCTTCGCCACCCCATGACTGCTGGACCCACTTTCCCCGAACACCCTAACCTGCTCAGCAAACCACACAAGGGAACAGAGAAAGTCGTCACGGTGCCATCCGGGGGTGCTAAGGACCCTTCCACCCTCCCCTGGGCATGGACCACTGCTGTTTCAGCCCGCCAGGCTGCATTGAGGCGGTGACAGTCCCCATGCCTGAGTGGACTTGGGACTAAAGCAAGCACTGGCAGGTTGGGCTCCCCCTCCCGGCAGGGCAGTTTCTCTCACTCCCCCGGCTGGACGGCTACACGGGAATGGGGGAAGTAGGGCCATCTGCCCCTGCCTGGGGACACCTGAGGACAACACTGGTGCAGAGGAAGAGGGCAGAGCAGCGGGAAAGCCCTGGTCCCCAGCCACCGTCAGCCACTGCCCCTGACTCTCCCCGCCCCTGCCCGCCCACCTGCATCTAGGTCCTCCTGCTGATGCCAACAGTCCTATGCGGTGCAAGACCGCCAGACTGAACTTTCTAAATGGAAACAGAGGTGACTGTGGGGAACGAGGCGGCCATGGGACACAGCCCCATCCAGGTCTGAAGGCGGCTGCCTCGCTGGCTGCCCACCCCTGCCTCTGTGCCCGGCTCCCTGAACACCTTTGGAGGCGCCCACAGCAATGGACACACTGAGCTTCAACACCAAGCCCCAGTCGTCCAGTGCAGTGTGTTTAAAGACTGCACTGTGGGGGCCGGTGAGACGGCTCAGCGGCTTAAGCGCCTGCCTTGCAAGCGCGAAGGCCCAAGTTCGACTCCCGGATCCCACATACGAAAAAGGGGCCGGTGATATCGCTCAGCGGCACGGGTGCCTGTTGGCGCATGAGGTCCTGAGGTCGTCCCCCCGGTACCCACAAAAAAAAAAAAAAAAAAAAGACTGCACTGTGGGGACCCTCCCCAAGATCTGTTTCCATTCTCTCCCTCCTCCGTGCTGCAGGGCCCTGGATGGAGCCTGGGCCTCCGCTGCAGCAAGTGTGGGTCCTCTGCGGAGCTCCCATCCCTGTGAGGCAGGGAGGATGGGGCTCCTGCTCCCTACCAAGCTTCCTCTCAGTACCGAGCTCAGCTGCCCCGTCGCTGCTCACCCCCTGCCTACTTGCAGAGCCTCCCCTCAGGGCTGCACGCCCTGCCCCGCCCCGCCCTGCCCTGCCACGTCCCCACCACGCACAGGCTCCTAGGCACAGCCCCTCTGCCTCCTCCTCTTATCTGGTCTCGTCTCCAGCGTGCAGCGCAGGCCCTGGCCCTTGCAGATGCCCAGGGGCAGCCACGCACCACGCAGTGCCCCCAGCTGTGCTCGGGCTGGCAGCAGAGGGACACGGGCGTTACTTACTCACTTCTGGAGATGTCTAGGATGAGGAGGGTGACAGAGGCAGACTGCTTCCTTAAAACGCAGTAGTTCACGTCTTCGCCCTGAGGAGGGAGAGTGGCTCACTCGTCACCCTGACACTCGCGCGAGGCCAAGGCTTGGGCTCTGCCACCTGAGGGAGGCGCCTGCCAGGCTCCCGGGCTCCGGGCACGACCACGGTCAGGCCGCCCCAGCACTTACCAGGTAAGAAGAAAAGCCGTCGTTCTTCGTGCGGTCCAGGCTGAACCCGATCTGGGGGTGCGGTAAGCAGGGGAAAGGTAAATATCTACACAACCTTCCCTACCTTTCTCACTCAGCGAGCAGAAAGGGGGTGCTTCGGGCCTGGCTTCCCCCCCATGTTCTTAGCATTCATTTTGTAACATGGCAGCAGCTGCTCAAGTAAAATTGCTCATCACTAGATTTATTCAAGAGTTACGACTTGTCTTAAAAGTAAAATTAACTTTAAAAAAAAAAATGCCAGGCGTGCTGGCACACACCAGTCATCCCAGCACTCAGGAGGCTCGGCAAGAGGACTGGCTGCCACCAGTTCAGGGCCAGCTTGGGCCACACAGCGAGTTCAAGGTGAGCCTGGACTACGTGGGGAGACCCTGTCTTGAAAAGCTGAAAAAGGGCCGGTGAGATGGCTCAGCGGCTTAAGCGCCTGCCCGGCAAGTGCGAGGGCCTGAGTTCGACTCCCGGAACCCACATACGAAAAAGGGGCCGGTGATATCGCTCAGCGGCACGGGCGCCTGCTGGCGTGTGAGGTCCTGAGGTCGAACCCCTGGTACCCACAAAAAAAAAAAAAAAAAAAAAAAAAAAAAGAAAAGCTGAAAAAAAAAAAAAAAAGGCGAAACCAACTGATGCCTACTATGCATTTTGGTCCTCACAAATGTATTTTCTCCCCCTCTGGTGCTTCGTACGGGGGGGCTTCCCCAAGCTAAGGGAAGGCGCGCCCGCTGGCTCGGAGGCACTTACAGCGGCATCCTTGTCCGTGGCCCCCGCAGGATCATGCACGGAGAGGCTGCTGACCTTAACCAGCATGTAGCCGTCCTTGAAGAACCCGAAGGTGTTCAGATGAACCTTGTGCCTCACGTCATCCTGAAGAGATGAGCAGCGGTGGGTCAGGGACACCGAATTAACTTTCTATTACTTAACCCATTCATCCACCTGAAAAGCCACGGCATCTGGGTTCCTGTGGGCGAACATTTCCTTCCATCGCCCTCGCATCCCTCCCAGAGCACCAGGCTGCGTCCAGCAGACCGTGCGGGGTGGGCGGAGGGGAGAGGGCAGCCAAGGCATTCGCAGAGAGCACGCCTCCGCTGCAGGGCAAGGCAGCGCCTACGTAGAATTTTCCAACCTATGATTTTTTTTAAAAGGTTCATTGTACCTGAAGAAAATGGTATAGGATGAGAGGGGTTTTCAGGGAACAAAGCCTTATGCAGATGCGATCCCAGCCACTAGTCAAGTGGAGCCAGAAGCTACTGATGTGGGGCAATGCTGAGTTCTGGGGAAACTGCAGCTCAAGGCAGAGCCGTCCCTGCCAAGACTGCCACCGACACTGCACACCTGGGCCTGCCCAGGGACACCTGGGCCTCTGGGAAATGATGGAGAACGATTTCCCTAAATTGCAATGCCTTCAATAAGTCTGCAGCTTGTCTGCATCAGCTGTAATTTTTTATTTCTAAATGTGGAATCTCCTAGACATCCGAGGTAGACTAACGCAAACACCAAAGACCAGTAAAGCAAGGCTGAGAACGGGGCGTGGTGACGCAGGCCTGTAATCCTAGCACTTGGGAGGCTGAGGCTGGAGGATCGATCACAGTGAGTTCGAGGCCAGTCTGAACTGCATAGCGAGCCCCCGTGTCAAAAAACATTTAAAAAATTTAAAAAAAGAATGAAAGAATTTTTTAAAAGGCCGTGGATCAGGCCTGTAACAGGAAAAAGCTAACTGCACCCCAGCCCCACATTCACCACAGAGCTACAACACGCTTCGCTGCCATGAGGCCCACGGTCTCCTTCCGGGCGGGGGAGGACACGGCTCCGAGCCCCCTTCCCCCATCTGCCCTTGGCACCTGTTCAAAATCAACCTCCAGGGTCCAAGTTTCCGTGATGCCTGAGGGCAACCCTGGCTTCACCCTTCCTTAACCTGCTGGGTTTCAATTCTTATCTTCCCTTTTCTTGGCCCCTGAGAATTCCCCTTATTTTCTTGGGCGCTGGAGCTGCGCATTTAAAACCTATGTGCTGGGCTTGGCTTCCCAGCGGGGCAGAGTGGCCCGGAGCAAAGCTATGCTCCCACAGCGAGCAGGGAGCACAGCCAGACAGGATGCTGGAGGCCGCAGGGAGCCACTCAGTGGAAAAAACCCGGAGAGCTGAGGCTCTCAGCCCTTCCTGCCCAGGACTAGAGAAGCCAGAGAAGCAGGCCCTGGAGAAAATGATGTGGCGACACCTCCACTCTCCCAGGGGCAGCACCTGGCCACCTCCGTGGCAGAGGCAAGAGAGCAGGACTCAGGCCCGGGTCCTCCCAAAGCAGGGACCTGCCTCCACTCGGGAAGGCGCGGCTGTGGGACCTTAGCGTGCGTAATCACCGCGGTGAGACCTGCGGTTCCGAAGTCCGTTGCTTCTAGCTCGTCCAGTGTGTACGTGCTCTACAGCAGAACAAAGCCTCCTGGGTACTTCTCATGTCCACTTCGTCCCCCACCATGCACGCTTTCTAGTTGTTTGGAAGAAAATGTTTTTGTTTTTGTGTGTGTGTGTGTGTGTGTGGGTACCGGGGGTCGACCTCAGGACCTCGTGCGCCAGCAGGCGCCCGTGCCGCTGAGCGATATCCCGGCCCTTTTTTCGTATGTGGGTTCCAGGAGTCGAACTCAGGACCTCGTGCTTGCCAGGCAGGCGCTTATGCCACTGAGCCATCTCACCGGCCCAAGAAAATGTTTTGACTGTCATCTTCCAGCAGTTTTTTATCCACACTAACGGTCCATTCCCCGACCATGTTTTCTTATCCTTACACCAGCACTCCATCTGATGATCTCAAGCCATTAAAAACAGGTTTTTGATGAATGTTGAAAACAATCACAACGGCATCACAACTCCTTGTTGTCTGCGCTTTCCAAGAACTGGGTTACGCGCACAGAGCTTTGCCGGCCCCAGGAGGGGGGTGACACGGGGTCTGTGGGGTCACACAGGGTCTGTAGGGTCACACAAATGAGGTTGGGATTCCACACACGCCTGATCTGCTGGCAGCTTCCACACTAAGGCCTCCTAATGAGGGAATGTGACCAAGAAAGCAGCCTCAGCACAAAGAACGGAATCCACACATACACCATCAGACTTGAGTTTGTTAAAAAAAAAAAAAATTAAAGGCCTATTGTATTCACTTGTTTAATTATAAAAGACTTGAATTCACTAAAGCACGAAAAGGTTAGAGCCAATGGAAATGTAAGCAGTCATTTTTCTTGATACTTCTCTGTATTTTCTAAATTTCTAACGGTGCTCATGCACCAATTTGTAAGTAAAAAAAAAAAAATCAAACATTATTTTTATAGAAAGTATTGCCATTTAAGCCGGGTGTGGCACACGCCTGTGATCCCAGCACTTGGGAGGCTGAGGCAGGAGGATCGCCATGAGTTCGAGGCCAGCCTAGGGTACACAGTGAGACCCTGTCCCCAAAAAAAGAAAAGAAAAAAAAGTATTGCCACTTGCCACTAGTATTCACAGGACCCTTACCTGATCATATTTTTCCCACTTTTTGGGGTTTTTTTTTGTTTTTTGAGAACTGCTATGCAGTTCACGCAGGCCTTGAACTCACTATGTAGCCTAGGCTGGCCTCAAACTTGTGGTGATCCTCCTGCCTCAGCTCCCCGAGTGCTGGGATTACAGGCGTGTGCCACCACGCCCAGCCCCAAACATCTCCACTTTAAGATACCCTGTCATGACACCACATACGCGTATGCAACTGGCACCCACATCTCCACAGCAGCGCGACAGGAAGGACACACCTCCCATCACTCGCTCCTCTGCAGATGCTGCTCAGCATGTGGTGAGGCCTGGGTTCTACCTCCAGTATTAAAAAAAATCACTCACGCAACTTTATTTGATTAAATGTAAATTAATATTTATAAAACCCCATGGGAGCCGAGGCTCAAGAAGTGAAAAGTCCTCCGTCACAAAGAACAGCCAGTGTGGGAATCTCCAGCTGCCATCGTCACCGGGCAGGGCCAAGGAGACGTGGTCTTCCTACCCACGCAGAAGCCAAGCTCCAGGTACCCGGGGCTGGAAGTGGGGAGGCAGAGCCCCAGGTTCCCAAAGCCTTCCCGATCCTCGCCTCCAAGCACTGCAGCATTGGCCCTAGTGTTGCAACTGCGAGGCCCCAGCAAGAAGGGTTTGCCGGAGGGGGACAACGCCAGACACAGCAGTGGAGCAACCAGTGCCCTGTCCATCGTCCCTTTAGCGCCACCCAGCAGTGAGGGTTACGTTTCTGCAAGGGTCAGCCCCCGTGGCCAGCAGTGGCGCTCGGGGCTTTGTAGAGCACCGTGTGTGCTGAGGACTTGTGCTCCAGAGGAGCTGAGGCAGGAGGATCACAGTTTTGAACCCAGCCTGGGCAATTTAGTGAGACCTTGCTTCAAAATGTAAAAAGTAAAATAGAGCTCAGGACACACTGAGCTCACTGTGAAGACCCTGGGTTCAATCCCCAGTACTGGGAAAAAGGGAAGAGACGAAGCTGTCAAATCCGGTCTCCAAAGCACCTGAAGGCACCTGCCCCACACGTCCACACTGAACCTTGATGAAGTCAGACTTCCTGTCCCGATCTCAGGGACATGAGTGATGACAATGAGTCAGTCTGCGCTCCCTGTCGGCCAGCTCTTTCTCCTTAGTGAAGTACCTTCTGAACAACTGTGTTCATTTTCCTATTGGAACTGGGGAGAGGGTAACTGGGGACTGAACCCAGGGCCTCTGCATGAAGCTACATCCCCAACTCTACTCTGGAACCGGGTCTTGCCAAGTCATTAAACTGCCTACGCTGGGGTGAAACTCAGGATCCTCCTGCCTCAGCCTCCCACAGTGCTGTGATTACAGGTGTGTACCACCACACCCAGCTCCTACTGGAATTTTTTTTGAAGTTCTTTATGTATTTTGGTAACTAATCTTTGATTTTTATGCTGTATCTTTTCCCAGTCTTTCTTTTAACCCATGTGGTACCTTTTGTCATGTAAGTCTTTTTAAATGTTGGAGAGAGCCTAGCAATTTTGTCACTATTGAGCTGGGGTCTCACTATGGAGCCCAGGCTGGACTGAAACTTTGGCTCCTGCTGCCGTAGCCTCCCAAAGGCCTATCAATTTCTACTCCAGGTACTATTCTTTTAGATGTCTTTTTAAAAATAATCTTGATTCCAAGATAATAAAATATTCAGGTATTTTATTCAAAAAGCCCTGCGGTTCTGTTTTCTCAGGTTTTAACCTACCCGGCACTGATTTTTGTGGATGGTGTGAAGCAGCCCCTTCTCTCGCCTCCCCGTCCCCCATCCACAGGGAGAGGCAGTCACGCTAACCAGTCTGTCCTAACCCCCACGGCTGCATGGTGTCACCTCTGTTGCATATTCAGTCCTCTGCTTCCCATGCTGTCCCATCAGGGCTTGCTGGCTCTGTCCCGCGTCATCTCACCTGCCGGCCGGCCATGTAATAGAATACTCTCTCTCCCCCTTCCGCTCTCTTCTGCCTTCTTTGCATTTCTGTTGACTGCATCAGGACCTCTGGCTACAGAGGACAGAAGCAGGGCCAGGGCCACCTCTGAGGGGCTAACGACGTCTTCTCATCTTAGGTGTGTTTGGTCGGTCAGGAAAAACGACCAACTACGCTTCATCAAGCTGCACACGGACAAACCAAGAAACGGAAGGAAGAAGGGGGTGGCGTGGGCGAGGTCCCAGCTCACACACAGCCTGGCAGCCTTGCTAGAGACTGTGTGTCCCCAGTCAGGGAACAGGGACCGCAGAGGCACGGGCAGAGCAGTGACGTCACAGGCTCTTGCTTTTAGGACAGGTCACTCTAGCTAACAAACCGTGACCTGGAATAACACTGGGCCGCTAGCTGTGAGGGCTGATGGGGGATACGGTGAGGGCTGAAGTTTTAAAAATGTGGAACAGTGAAAGACAGTGCTGTTAATCCCTTACTTCCTCCCCTCGCTTCAGACTCACTGATCTCTTCATTCCTGTTGTCAGGTGGGCGGAGGGATGAGGCAACACTCAGAGACTGAGGCTGTGAGCGAGCTCAGATTTTAATTACCCACACACAAGCAGGCTGACAGAGGGGCAGCAGCAGCTATGTGGAGGGGAAACTGAGTTCAGATAGGATTTCTGGATTGGGGTCAGAATTTCAGTCTCAAAGAATCTGGGTGAAATGTATGAAGTCAAAAATTGCAGAGGCAATCGGCCCAGGTATGAAGACAGCAGTGGCACTGGGCAGATTTTAAGTCTGGTCCCCAATGTCTGTACTGCTCTTACTTCTTGTTTGCAGAGGGCAAGCCATTGTCAGCAGAGGACTGCCCACGTTTATCACAGCAGGAAGCTTTCTCTCAGTCACTCTCAGGCCAGTCCTGACCCCTGCCACATCCTGCAGCAGCTCTGGAGTGCTCTTTCCTGAGGGTCTAGTTGTACTGTCCTTGCTGCCTCCATGCCCTGAATCAATTCAAAACGTTTACTTTTCATGGTCATTTTGATTTGGCGAAGAGACAGTGGTTTCACAGCCCCAGATCTGGTGAATGGAGTGGGTAAGGACCTCACGAGCCTGCCTTTCTGTTGGATGGCGCTTGGCAGCGGCACTGCCTGCACTTTTCATCAACCTTATAAAGACCCTCAGGAAAGAGGACTCCAGAGCTGCTACAGAAAGCGGTAAGAAGCATGGGATGAGTGTGCTTGAAGCCAGGGAGAGGCTTCTGCAGGATCCGTGGCGTGTAACGCCCTGTAATACATTTTACATTTTGCTCACTCTTGTGCAGGGTGGTCCGGAGCAACAGTAATAGTGGAGACAATACGGACCAGAGGCCCGGGGGGCTTCTAACGCAGTTGTGAGACTTAGTGGCTTGATGCAGTAACAGATCTGCAGCTTGAGAAAACAAGTAGGTAGGGACCCTTGTCCCTCAGAAAGGCAAACTGGAGGGAGGCATACAGGGTGGGCAGGGGAGTGGACGGCCAGATGGGCTGCTCACATGAGGTGCTTAGGGGACATCTAAACAGAAATGGGGTGCAGGCATTTGGAGACAGCTGCCCAGAGCTCAGAAGAAAAACCTCAAGAAGAAAATGTGTAAGAAAATGTTCCCAAAGCTCAACATTCAATGCTAAGTGGTGTTTTTAGCTCTTTTCTTCCTCACTTTAAAAACAGTTATAGCCAGGTGTGATGGCACACACCTGTGATCCCAACACTCAAGAGGCTGAGGCAGGAGGATTGCTGAGTTCAAGCCCATCCTGGACTACATAGAGAGACCCTGTTTCAAAAAACGAAAACTAAGCAGGGTGTGGTGGCACATGCCTGTCATCCCAGTACTCAGGAAGCTGAGGCAGGAGGACTGCTCTGAGTTTGAGGCCAGCCAGGGCTGCACAGTGAGTTCAAGGCCTGCCTGAACTATATAGCAAGACCCCATCTCAAAAAACTAATGAATTAAATAAATAAATAATAAGCTGGCCTTGACCTATGTAGCCCAGGCTAGCCTCAAACTCACAGTGATCCTCCTGCCTCAGCCTCAAGTCATTTAGTTTTTCTTCTAAACTGAGCTCTAGAAAATGATGAGTACCACAAGACCTCCCTGACCAAGCTGAAGGTCACCTTCCGCCACTTCCTTGACAGCCTAAGGACTGGTCACCACAGGCTGTGGCAGCCCAGAGGCACACGAGGCCAACGCAGCGTTCTGTTTGGCTTTGTGTTTGTTTTTGTGCTGGGGACAGAACCCAGAGCCCCCTGTGCCAAGTAAGTGCTCTACCACTGAGCTTATACCTCCAGCCTCCTGGTTTTTAAATTTGAATTAGTTGCCAGCTAATGTGACATAAATTTAACTTATAGTTTCTCTTCAAAGAAAAGAAAGCTGGGCATGGTGGCACATGCCTGTTATCCCAGCACTCGGGAGGCTGAGGCAGGAGGATTGCTACAAGCTTGAGTCCAGCCTGGGCTACATAGCGAAGCTGGTCTCAAACACAAAAACAAAATAAAAAAAGAACAGAACAAACCACAAGATCCAGCACCTCCGGGCCCCCGTCCAACACAACAGCAGCTGCCCACCGAGGCAGGAGCTCGCATTCCCCGGCGGGCTCTCCCCGCTATCTCCCAGGCCAGCTCTGCCAGAGGACCCACCCGGCTTCGAGAGCTTCTGGGTCTGTGACCCTGGTGAAAGCACGCAGATCAGAACAAGAAGCAAAAGGCGCCCGTAGGTACCATGTCCGGTCTCTCGGGTGACAGAGACATCGCCATCACCACCGCATGGTTCCAAGGGCTCTGACAGCAGAGCTGAACACTCGGCTTCTCGGCTCAGCACACATGGACAGCGGCTCACAAATGCAGCGGCTTGATTCACTCGTGTGACAAAAAGGCGATGGCAAAGTGGTGGGCGAGAGAAAGCTGCACGGAAGGCCAGGTGTGGCGAAGGGGCTCGGCTCCGGACTGCCAGTCACCTAGGGCTTCAGGACCCGACACTCCCCAGGGCAGGTGGTGAGACGGAAGGAGCTGGATCCGGGTTCAAACTCCGACTCCTCCTCTACTTCACCAGAGCTCTTCTCCCTAACCTACAAAGCAGGGGTGGTAACATCTATCTCAGCATGCCATGCTGAGGTCTCACCATGCAGTTCGGGCTGGCCTTGAATTCCCTATGCAGCCCAGGCTGGCCTCCAGTGATCATCCTGCCTCAGCCTCCCGAGAGCTGGGATCACAGGCTTGCGCACATGCGGCCTTGCTTTTAAAAGAGGGTGGAGGGCCAGTGAGATAGCTTAGCGGCATAAGAGCCTGCCTGGCAAATGCGAGGTCCTGAGTTCAACTCTCGGAACCCACATACAAAGAAAAACAGGGCCGGTGATATCGCTCAGTGGTACAAGTGCCTGCTGGCAAGCGCGAGGTCCTGAGTTCGACCCCCGGTACCCACAAAAAAATAAAATAAAATAAAATAAAAGAGAGTGGAAACAATCCAGCTAAGGTGTTTACAGCTGGGGTTTGGGAGGTGACAAGGGTCAGACAAGGTAGAGGGCCGTAATGGCACCACTGGTCACATGCACTCCCTGTCCCCTGGCATGAGTGCCCTGTACCGCATGGGGACAATGCCGGGGAGAAGGTGGCACCAGATGTGACCCTTCCACCACAGCCCTTCAGAACATGGGCACAGAACAAACCTCTTCTTCACAATGCACCCGTCCGTGCTCTGGTGTCACCACCAACAGCAAGCGGACCGGCACCCCTCCCTCACGGCGCCAGCTCCTGGTGTTGCCGGGTGCTGGGAGTGCTCTGGTGTGAAGCTGCACCATTCCGAGCGCCGCCTCCATCATCGTGCAACCGTCTTCCCTGTTGTATCTCTGACCTCTTCTCTTTCCCTCCCTCCCTTTCCTTTATGAGAAGATGGGGGTCTCATATTGCCCAGACTGGCCCTCAACTCCTAGGCTTGAGACATCCTCCTGCCTCAGCCTCCCCAGTAACTGGGCCCATAGGCACTTATCACTGTGTCCGGCTTCTCTCTTCTTTTTATAAAGACACCAGTCATGGTATAATTAGAGCCCATGCTAATCTGGCCAACATAATCTTATCCTCAAAGACCACGTTTCCAAACAAGGCTACAGAGGCCCCAGATGAACAGATTTCAGGGGGACACCAGTCAACCCAAACACACGCTCACCTTCTTAATCACTTACACTGAAACAGAGGGAGGAAAAGAAATCTCATTCTGTAGTCTAGACAGTATTTTTTTTTTCCTCTCTCTCTTTTTTTGTTTTGTTTTGTTTTGTTTTTTTCAGACAGGGTCTTGTTATATACTTCAGGCTGGCCTTGAACTCACTATGTAGCCCAAACTGGCCTGGAATTCACAGTGCTCCTCCTGCTTCAGCCTCCTGAATGCTGGAATTACAGATGTGAGCCACCACGCCCAGTTTAGATAGTGTTTCCTGGTGTCCAGCACACAGTGGGCCCGCATGCACCCCCTCAGCTGCTTCTGGCCGCAGTGCTCCATCCCACATAACTCTTCGCAGTCCTCTCAAGCACAGTCCACTGCGACAAGGGACGCCACAGGGCAGCTGACGGTGACAGCTCTCCCGGTCATGCACATGCCTGCCTCAAAGCTGGCTTTCTGGGCTTCCTCAGGGAGCTCAACTACCAGGGCGGGCTCCCTGTGACACAAGCCACACACGTCCTACTGCAGCCTCCTCAGCTCCACTATCTGTCCTGCTGCCCAGGGCACTGCGCCGCCCCGCTTGGGCCTGACAGTGAACACAGAGCCTGTCCCAGGCAGGGTCGCTTGCGCAGGAAGCCTCTCTCCACACGCCCCATCTAGAGTGGTCTGCAGCCCCGCTACTGCCTGTCTCAGTATCGCTTTATTTTCTCATCAGCTCAACCCAACCTTAAATTGCCGTGCACTCACGTGTTTAAAGGCCTACCGCTGCTGGGTGCGGTCATGCACACCTGTAATCTCAGCTTTCTGGGAGACTGAGACAGGACAACCCCAAGTGTAAGCCCTAGCCTGAGCAACTCAGCAAGACCCTCAAAAAGAAAACAAAAAAGGGCTCGGGATGTAGCTCAGCGTGAAGCCCTAGGTGCAATTTACAATACAACCACCAGCAAGGGAAAAGAAGTCTCTGCTATAAATTATTCTTCTTTATTTATTGGGCTTTACCCTGGCTTCACATTCAATGTCTTCTGGCCCAGATCCAGTCGGTGACAAGGGCTGCTAATGCGACCAGCCCAAAGGTCGCACTCACCAGCAGTCAGGACTCTGCCCTAGATCTATTCCAAAACCGCACTCACACCCAACCCAAAAGATGTCCAAATTAAATCAAAGCACGCAAAACTTTAGCGAGATACTTTCTGGCCTCTGTTTCCTATGCAAGCGGCTTCCTGAAAGCTGGGATTATCAGTCATCAAAAGACTTTGGGGCCGGTGCGATGGCTCAGCGGCGTAAGCGCCTGCCTGGCAAGCACGAGGTCCTGAGTTCGACTCCCGGTACCCACAAAAAAAAAAAAAACAGAGAAAGGTCAAAAGAGAAGGAATGTGAGAAATCTGGGAAAACCAGAAGAATGATGGAATGTAATAAAAGTCAATTAAAATGAAAGGACTCCTTTCTAATTAAAAAAAATAAAAAATGGCAACAAGATAATGTGTGTAGGGATGGGGCAGAATTTGCCACCGGGTGATGGTCAGTGAGGTGAGATGACACGATTCTGCTTGCTTGGGTGTACTTTAAATCCTCCATGATAACTTTTTTAAACGATCAGTGCACATTCCGGATACTCACTGACCTCTTCAGTTTGGGTCTCTAACCTGACCGAGTCCATTTCAGCCGCAAGCAAAACAAAATAATCTAATGCTGTTCCAACAGGCTCTCTCCCAGTGATTTTCATTTCCTTGGGCAAAACATTAAAACGTTTAAGAGAAAACAATTCCACTATTGTTTACAGAATGAGTACAATGACACTTATGAAACATGTTACCTAGATGGGACCAAAAATAATTTAGCACGACAGGCAGAAATGAATCAACAGAATTATGCAAATTCAGTTTGCTTCTACCACTGAGGTTGGTTAAATTTTCTACCTACAGACATCGAAAAGATATCTAATGATACCAGCCACATGTTATTTTAATTTTAGAAATGCAGAAAGAGCACCAGCCTCAGAGCTAGGAGACACAGTACTAGTGAGTCCCATTGACAGCTTTGCCTCTAATTTATACACTGTATGAACTCAGCTCATTCCTTAAATACTCAAGATCAGAAACTATGTAATGGCAGAATTTCAAAGCCCAGGAGTTCTGTGTGAGTATTTGTTTTTGTTTTGAGAGGGAACGTCTAGCTATGTTACCCAGGCTGGCCTTGAACTCATGATCCTCCTGCCTCAGCCTCTCATGTAGCTGAGATTACAGACATCAGCTACCATCCTTGGCTTCTAGAGTTAAGGTGGGAGCTGGGACCCACAGAGAAACTTCACCGGGCTTATAAACCCTAAGAACATCCTGTCTAGATTTCAATGTGCACTTCCCTGGAAGAATTTCTATAGCTTTTAACAGATTATCAAAAGGAACCAAAATCCACCTGTCTTCCTGCGGTTAAGAACCATTTTCATCAGAATAATTTTATTTGTAAACAACAAAAGCTGATACCCAGAGTATGGTTGTATGAATTTGGTCAGGCTTTTAAATCTAGATCTGCAAAATACTCTACCTTCACAAAATACAATGCTTCGTGGTTAACGGAATGTGTATTTACAAGACAAACTTTGTACAAGCCCACAAACTTGTTAAAATACTGTGTATTATGAAAGTAACGTACAAGACTCTGAGTCCTCACGGTGTACTTTTCTATTCGCCAGATACGCTAACCTGCTGAATCACCTGGAGATACGTATTAAGCCTTCGAGGACTTTTACCTATTAATTGCAGTATAAAGCAAGATGCTAGGCCTACCCCAAATCTCTCTTTTTTTGTTTTCAGAGATATATTTCAAGCGAGATTTTAAATTTCTCCTGGCAATTCTCCAGCGAGAGCCCTGACCAAACCGGGAAACTGAGGCTAAGGTTCAGCAAATCTTCAAGCCGCCGGGTACAAGGGCACGCAAGAGCGGAGACCGCGGCCGGGAGAGCTGGGACGAAGCTGAAAGTGAGAGGCAGAAGAGCGGCTTACGGAAGCCGGCAGGGACCACGGGGCAGCAGCCCGCGTCCTCCCGGCGGCGCCGCAGCCCCCTCCCCACCGTCAGCCCCACTGTCCCCGCCCCACGCAGACAGCCCGAGGACCCCGCGCCTCGCGTTCACCCCGCCGGCCCCCTCCCCGACAGCGTCGCAGCCGGGAAGCACACAGGGGCGGCCGCGGCACTCCGAGGCCCCGCGGAGCGAAGTTGCCCCCAGTCCCGGAGGAGTGGCCTCGGCCTCCGCCCCCGGCCCGGTCCTGCCCGGCCCTGCCCTGCCCGGCCTTACTTTAAGTGCCAGGTGGTGGACGCGGCCCAGGCCGGGCTCGGCCAGCAGCGGCAGCAGCCCCAGCATCGGAAGCAGCCGGAGGCCCGCGACCAGACGCAGACAACAGGAGCCCGAGGGGCCGAGGGGCGCCAGGTCCGCCATGTTTGCTCCCGCATCACCAGCTGCTTCCTCTCCAGCCCACTTCCGGGTCAAAGGGCGGGGGCCCCCGGATGTGCCCGGGTGGCGGCGGCGGCGGCGTCTGGCTCCCCGGACCACTGTCTGTGATCATTTGGCTGGAGCGTGCGACCTCGGGAAGCCACCGCAGGGGCTCAGCTGGCCACCTCGGTGCCCTTCAGTGGGCCTCCCTTATGTGGACTTAAGATTTAGCGCGAAGTGAAGCCACCCTGGGGGAGGAGGAAACTCTGCGGCGGTTGCCATGACAACGGTGGCCGAGCCGTATGGGCCAGGGGTCGGCCTCCTGCCTCGTGGAGGGACCCGTGACCGACCGCGGGATGGGGACACTCTGGCTGCCACACAGAGTGTGATCCATAGGACTAATTTTACCGAGCACTGCGTTGGTGAAAGATATCTTAGATGTTTCCCACTGGAAATTCAGGGGAAATACTTGGCAGTGATAGGATTTGTAGTATCCTTTACGAAGCAATTCACTAGGCTCTTTGTGCCAGGTGATGCTTGGGACAATCTGATCAATAGGAAGTGGGTGTTGTCACTCTTCCCTTCACTGGTAAGCAAGCGGAGGCTCTGAGAAATAGGTAATTCGTTCCAGGTTGAAGTGGGAATCACAGGGAAACTTGACTACTGTGTGGCATTGACGCATGCCATTCTGTTCCATCCCACCTCTGCGATCGGACATTTTTTTTCCCAGTTCTATGAGGAAACTTTCTGCCAGCTCTTTCGTGGAAGAATTCAAAAGTAGGACCTCTCCTGCTCCCTATTCTTTATGAAAGAGTTATAGAAGAACATGCTTATGAAAATTGCCAATAGACTCGCAAGGTTTATTTAATTTTTAGATTGTTTTTAGCTTGTCACACAAGTAGTGAGTGTTTTTTGTGTATGTGTAATCACTTAAGCAAAATAGGAGAAAGTAAAATCCGCCAGGAGTTCCAATACTGAGTGACTACCAAGTACATACTAGTGTGTTTTATGACACAATCAGATTCTTAAAAGTTTTGGGGAGAAAAAAGTTTTGGGGTTTTTTGTTTTGGTTTGATTTCTTGAGACATGATCTCGCTATGTAGTCCAGGCTGGCCTTGAACTCACTATGTAGCCCAGCCTGACCTCGATCTCACAGCGATCCTCTTGCCTCAACCTCCCAAGTACTGGGATTATGTGGGTGCCCCACTATGCCCAGCACTCCTCTGGCCTTTTGAAATAAACTTTTTGGCGTGAAAGAAAGAATACACCGCTAGAATTTTGAAAACCTAATTTCAAGCTATGTCATAAACTACTGTATGGAAATTTAAGTCATGTATTCTCAAGCATTTATTCTTTTTTTTTTTTTTTGTGGGTACCGGGGGGTCGACCTCAGGACCTCGTGCGCCAACAGGCACCCGTGCCGCTGAGTGATATCACCGGCCCCTTTTTCGTATGTGGGATCCGGGAGTTGAACTCGGGCCCTCACGCTTGCAAGGCAGGCGCTTACACCGCTGAGCCATCTCACTGGCCCTCAAGCATTTATTCTTAACTGCAAAAAAAAACCACAACCACTTTGCATTTCTTAGTCATTTGTATTTATCTTCACAGTAACCCTTAGATTTAAGGCAGCGTTATATTCATTTCATAGTAGAAATCCAGCCAGATTTAGTGGTGCACACCTGTAATCCCAGCACCGGGAGACTGAGGCAGGAGGATTACTGTGAGATCAAGGCCAATTTGGGCTACATAGGGAGTTCAAGGCCAGCCTGGGGGACATAGCGAGACCCTGTCTCCAAAAAAAAGCAACAGAAGTCCTGGGCAGAGGCAGAAGGATCACTGCGAGTTCAAGGCCAGCCTGGGCTATATAGCACGACCCTGTCTCAAAACATCAAAAACGGGCCGGTGAGATGGCTCAGCGGCATAAGCGCCTGCCCGGCAAGTGCGAGGCCCTGAGTTTGACTCCCAGAACCCACATAAAGGAAAAAAGGGGCTGGTGATATCGCTCAGCGACATGAGCACTTTGCCCCGCAAGCGTGAAGTCCTGAGGTCGACTCCTGGCACCCCCATTAAAAAAAAAAAAAAAAAAAGAAAATACTTGAGAAGCAATTTTATTATATCTTCCGGTTTTTTGGGTTTTTTTGTTTTGTTTGTTTTTTGAGGCAGGGTCTCACTATGTAGTTCAGGCTGGCCTCAAACTTGTGGCGATCCTCCTGCCTCAGCCTCCCAAGTGCTGGGATTACAGACATGCACCACCACACCTGGCACATCTTCCAGTTTTAAATGGTATTCTTGTGCTGTTTTCTCAACAATCCATGTTTCCAGATAAAGTTTATGATTCCTAAGAAGTATCAAGGCCTCTACAATGGAAATTTTGCCTTGGGAAATGTTCTTAGTATTTGTAGCAAAGCAATGGCCCTTCAGCAATCAGAATTCCTGAGGCTCATGCCCTGTTTGGCATCTTTCACTGCAGGGATGATACAGGATCTGTGCACTCAGCACCCTCATCTCCCCGCAATGGCAGCAGCTGGGTGTCTTTCTTAGCCTTTCTCTCTTCATTCCTGGACGGCGCCCATCTGCTCTCCCAAGAGGCTCTGGGTGGACGGGAGCCTGGAGCCGGAGGCGGCTTTGTCCGGCTGATTCTTGTTGTGCTGGGCCCTCTAGGTTCGAATCCCTGATCGACTTGAGTCACCGAGCCCCCAAATCTCTTCATAACGTGACGCCCTCAGTTCCCCAGGCACAAAGGCAACCTCTGGACACACAGAGTAGGAGCTCGTCCTGAGAAACTCTGAAGTTAGGGTTTTGTGACTCCACAGGGCAATAATAGATTTACTGAGTGATTAAATACGTCCAGTATTCTACTAGGTATTTTAAACACGCATTGTCTCATTTAACATCCCAGAGACCTTAGAAAGTAGGTAGGCAGGCAGATAGATAGATAGATAGATCCTTTTTTGTTTCCATTTTTTGAGAGAGGGTCTCACTGTGCAGTTCAGCCTGACCTTGAACTCGCTATGTAGCCCAGTCTGGCCTTGAACACGTAGCGACCCTCCTGCCTCAGCCTCCTAAAAGGTACATATTCTTACTCCATTTGTTTCAGATGAGGTTTGGTTAGATTAACTAATTCATTCTAAGGCAGTCTTCTGATTTTTAAATGACCCAGCTGGAGCTCTCATCCAGGCTCTGTTCGCAAACCCCAGAGCATAATCTGTGGGCTGTGTTCCTGTAAAGAAAGAGCACATTGTATTAGGCTGAAAGGTCTTTGGATAATCAAGATCCACTTTATGTAACAGTTGTGAAAACAATTCCTGGTAATTTAAATGACTTGCTCAAGATCACACTATCAGTTGGGTAATTTTTAGCACACATTGTTAAAATCAGAATTGTGGTGGCACACGCCTGTAATCCCAGCACTTGGAAGGCTGAGACAGGAGGATCACCGTGAGCTCAAGGCCAGCCTGGGCTACACAGTGAAACCATGTCTCAAACAAAATTAAGAATAGGGAAGTAACATCTTAATTCCATTTAGTAATATGACAGTGATGAAACATTAAAATAATTTCAAAGTAGATGACTTTTGTTAGTTTCTGGGAAACAACTTTACAAGGCTTTTTTTTTTTTTTTTTTTTTTTTTTTTTGACAAGGCCTCCCTACGTAGTCCAGGCTGGGCTGGAACTCCTGATCCTCCTACCTCATCCTCTAGAATGCTGGGTTTGCACCACAACTCCTGGTTCAGCTTTCTTTTTTTTTTTTTTTTTTTTTTTTTTTTGTGGTACTGAAGATTAAATCCAAGGCCTTTACACTGAGCTACATCCTCAGCCCTTTTCCAGTTTTTTAAAATTTTGAGACAGGGCCTTGCTAAGTTGTCCATGCTGGGCTTGAACTCAGAATTCTATGTCAGCTTCCCAGAGTGCTAGGATTACAGGCTTGCATTACCACACCTGGTTCTGTCTCAATTTTTGCATATTGTACCTCTCATTTTCAAGATAATGGTTGGGATGGTATGGTTTCAAATATATGAAGGAAGAAATTCCTCACAAACCCCTGCACAGATATAGTTGGTTTGATTCAATAGTAGTCACATCATAATTCCCAAGTATAAAAAAGCAGAGAATTAAAAAAAAGAAATCCAATTTTAAACAATCCTCCTGCCTCAGCCTCCTAAGTACTGGGATTACAGGCATGCGCCACCACACCTGGCCAGTTTTTTTTGTTGTTGTTTGTTTTTTGTTTTTGAGACAGGGTCTCACTAGTTCAGGCTGGCCTTGAACTCACTACATAGCCTAGGCTGGTTTATAACTCATGGCGATCCTCCTGCTTCAGCCTCCCGTGAGTTGAGATTACAGGCGTGCACCACCACGTGCAGTTCTGGCCAGTTACCTTTTCAATTCTGAGAAAACTGATATTTGGGCAATTACATTTAGGCATCTGACTTCAGAGTTTCAAGAAAAGGGGCTGGGGAATATAGCTCAGCAGCACAGTGCCTGCCTGGAAAACTCAGGGTCCCAAGTTTGATTTCCGGTAACAAAACAAAACACCAGTGAAGGGCCAGAATGGAGGCTGGGGATGTAGCTCAGTGCAGAGGCCCTAGGTTCTATCTCCAGAGTTTCAAGAAAAGACTATTTGCATAATTGTGATACTGTAACTGGAAACAGCAGAGTTGAGTAACAGAACTAGTTATGCCTGCTTCTCTTGGCAGGGTTTTCAAAGGGGTATGGACTGAAAAAGCCTGGAAGGGCAAGGAAGCCTGACATAAACTTGGCTTTGGTCCTCACTGTCTTAGTCAAGTGCATTTTATTTTACTGTTTTCTGTAGCTTTGCAAGATTAACCGAAGGTTGCCACGAGTAGCAGAATGCATAATTTGAATGTGGTACTACTGATGATGTTGGACATTTCCAAAAACCTTTTCAGTAACACATGGGTTAATGTTCTCAACTTTATTTTTTTTAATTTAATTTTTAAAAATGTTTTGGCTTTTTGAGACAGTCTTGCTATGTAGTTCTGGCTGACCTTGAACTCACTATGTAGCCCAGCCTGGCCTCGAACTCTGGCAGTCCTCCTGCCTCAGCCTCCCAAGTGCTGGGATTACAGGCACATGCCACTACACTTGGCATGCCATTTGTTTTTCTTATCAAAGGAACTGATGTTTCAACTGAGTGCGGTGGTACATGCCTGTAATTCAGGAAGCTGAGGCAGGAGGATCGCTGTGAGTTTGAGGCCAGCCTGAACTACATGATGTCTCAACAACAAACACATTGATATTTCGGATCTAAAACCTCTCTGAGCACTATGAGGAACTAGAGGCAAACTGGGGCCTGGCCATCCCTCAGGAATCACATAGCACTTTCATTCTTGGCCTGGACAACCCTCTGCTCCAGGGGTGCAGCTGAGGCTTCAGGCATTCTTGGGCATGGGAGAGGCCTCTGGCCTGTTTTGCAGGAAGGGATCTTCCTGGCAGGCAGAGTGCCAGGACAGTGGCCCTGGCACCTTGAATCCTGTGCATTGGGTCCAAGCTGCAAGACCTCCAGAACGTAGTCACACCAGGTCTGACCTGCTCGCCCGCTGCTGGCCAATTTCTTCTTGCTCTGAGCATGTCTGCAGGGGAATCTGATGATCGGGACTGAAAACTGCTTCCAGATGGTGCTCATCACAGACTTCTAGTTTATTCCTCTCCAACGTCTACTGGACTACTTCCTTGGGTCCTTAGCACACTATATCCAACTTGTCATGGTTCAACTTGACAAGTTTTAACTTTATGATGGACTTACGGGAGTATTAAACACAGGGACTTGGTGACATTTTTAACTTAAAATGAGTTTATAGGGGTTGAAACCTCATAGTAAAGTGAAGAAGTACTTGTAACTTGAATGCTAAAGAAATGGGAAATTTCAGCTGGGCATAGTGGCTCATTTCTATAACCTTAGTACTCTAGAAGGCTGAAGCAGGAGGATCTCAAGTTCAACCCCAGCCTGGGCAATTTAGTGACTTACTGAGACCTTATCTCAAAAACAGGCTGGGGACAGAGCTCACTGCAAAGGCCCTGGGTTCAATCCCCAGTACTGAAAAAAAAAGGGGGGATTTTAAGTTAAAAATAGATGGAAGTTTTTGTTTTAATCTCAGAATTTTTTTTTTTTTTGGTACCAGGAATCGAACTCAGGACCTTGCGCTTGCCAGGCAGGTGCCTTTTTTATTTTTTATCTTTGTTTTATTTTTCTTTGTCTTATGAGACAGGGTCTTGCTATGTGGTCCAGGCTGGCCTTGAACCCTCTGTGGAACCCAGGGTGGCCTCAAACTCTCAGCCATCCTCCTGCCTCAGCCTGCCAAATGCTGGGATGACAGGTGTTGGCCCCCACACCTGCTAGATCCCAGGAGGATCCCTTGTCTTGTAATCATTCCCTCTTATTCTAAAGGAAAATGCAATAGATTTATTACTCCCTAAAAAAAACATTGTTCAGGACTTACTGTACCTTTTCTCTGCTGACTTATTCCCCTTCACCCTGGGCCCTATTATTCCCATTGCTTCAAGATGAATAGTGTCTTTCTCCTTTACACTGCAAAGATTCCAACTTCTTAAAACATCAGTCCACTGCCACCAGTGCCTACTCAAGTTGAAGGCATCTGCAGCATGATGTCGGAAACTCTTGCTCACCCAGTTCCGGCCGTGGCTTTTACTGGGTTCCTATAACAACTTCCTGCTTCCTCATCTTGAGACGTTTCATCTTTTTTCTTCTGCTGTCCCTGCCTGTTCTTTTCCTCTTCCTTCTTTCTTTTTTAAAACAGTATGTTGTCCTGCCTCTGGATTAGCCTATTTTTGCAAGTGGCCACTCTTTTGGAGACGTCTCCAAGAATTTTGTTAAGATTAGACCATTGTATTTAACTGAAAAAACACTCAAGTTTTGGCCAGAAGGGAAAGGAGGTGATTACAGAGGCAGGGATTGTCCGAGAACCTGCATTTCATCAACCATGGCCACATTTCAGCGGACTAAACTGTGCAGCATTGCTTAAATTCCCAGCCCTTCCAACCCTGCTGCTATTCGTCTGCCATGGCAGGGAGGTGGCTGGCCTTAGGATTATTAAATATCTATCGGTCTCTGGAATAAAGGGTACTTTAACTCTGGTAACTATAAGAGCAAATAGATGGAGAGACGCAATGCCTGTAATCCCAGCACTTGGGAGGTTGAGGCAGGAGGATCGCCAGGAGTTCCAGGTCTGCCTGGGCTACATAGTGAGTTCAAGCGCAGCCTGAACTACATAGTGAGACCCTGTCTCAAAATAAATTAATAGGGGAATGGGAGTGAGGGGAGGTGACTGAAAGGAGACAGAGCAAGACAATTTTGACAGTTTCAGCGTGACCAGCACAGGAAGTGATGTGGAGGTTTATTTCTGAGTTTTTCCAGCCCCACCCTTTCTGAAGAATGATAAGCAGGAGTGTGTGTGGGGCTGTTAGAGAAACGTGTCCCTAAAATTGTTTTTAAATGGGGGCCTACGTGGGGAGTCCATGGTTACTCAGATAAAGTTGTGGGGAAGCCTGGCCTGGTGGCTCAAGCCTGTAATTCCAGCTACTCCGGAGGCTGATCCAGGAGGATGAGGTCAAGGGCAGCCTGGGCCACTTAGTGAGACCCTGTGACGAAAGAGAGGAGGAGAGATAGAGAGATAGAGGAAGGCAGGCCGCCGGCCCGGCCTGGGGAAGTAGCACTGCATTCCCTGGGTGGCAGGGGCTGCGGGGTGTGGGGACAGAGCCCAGCGAGTCCACTGACATGGCTGGACGCTACCCCGATTGCCCGCAGCTTGTCAGGAACGACACTGGGTGGACCTCTGCATACAGAGAGGAGAGGCCAGCGTCTCCAGCTGCAGCGAGGCCTGGGTGGCCCCACCGCGGGCCGCCCCCCCCCTCGCCTCGCGAGCCCCGCGAGGTGGGCCGCTGTCGCCCCAGTGGGGCCTTGGCCAGGGCTCCCCGGCTGTGGCGCGGGGCCTGGTTTTAAACCGAGCAATCCTCTGCGGCCCCGCCTTCCCGAGCCGGGGACGGCAATCGCGGTGGTCCCGCCCTGCCCGACTGCCCGCGTGGACGCCGGGGACAGCGCGGTCCTGAGCCGCCCAGAGGCAGGGCACACGGAATCCAAGCGGCTGTCCCGGGAGCGGGGAGCGCGGCTGCCGACAGGTCGCGAGGAGCCTGGCAGAGGGACGTCCCCGGCCCCGCTTCCGCCGCATCCTTCTCGCGCCCTGGGCTACTCTGCCAGCCGCGGGGCCCGGTGAGGGGGGCGTGGCTGGGGCGCGCCGCGCGCATGCGCGAGCTGTCAGACGGCCCGCCCCGCCCTCCGGCCCCGCCCCTGGCGGCTCCGCCCCGCTCCCCTCCCCCTGCGCTCCGGGGCGTGGGGCGGGCGGTGGCGCTGCGGCGGCCGGCGCGGCCGCTTCCTCGGGCCATTTTTCTGGGGAGCGGCGGGGAGGAGCGGCCGCCGCGGAGACCCAGGCCGGGAACCGTGAGCGGAGGCGGCGGCAGCGGCGCGCGGCAGCAGGTCTCGGCGGGCGCGGGGTCCGGAGGCCGGGCGATCGCCGGGGAGGCCCGCGGAGCCGCCCGGGCCCGTCGCGCTGCACCATGAGCTGGGGCGCCGAGCTCTGGGTGAGTGGGGCCGGGGCGCCGCGGGGCGGCGAAGGGGGGCGGCCGGGTCCCCGCCCGGGCAGAGCGCGGGCGACGGCGCGGTCCCGGGGGCGTGGAGGCCGCGCTGCGCAGTCCCCGCGGCGACCCCGGGCGGGGCCCGGTCTCGGGGTGCAGGGCCCGGGGCGAGCCGTCCCGCACGCGGGGACCCTGGGCCCGGGGGGCTCGGGCGCTCTTGATGTCCTGGGGCGCTCGGATGTGCCCTGGAGGGGGCTGCGACGCTGGGTTCCGGGGGGCAGGGACGGGGACGGGCCCGCGGCGACTCTCTCAGGGGCGCGGGGAGGAGGCGCGCCCGCCGCGGTGACTGAGCGGGGACGCCAAGGACCGGAGGTGCGGCCCGGGAGGGGTGGCTGTCCCCCTGCCCGGGCTCCCGGGAGGTCTCGGGGCGAGAGGTGGCCGGGAAGGAGGGGACCGAGGCTCTGGATTGGTGGCTGCGCCGCGCCGCGCTCGGGGCCGGCTTCCCGGGCGAGCCGAGCGTCTGCGGAGCACCCCAGGGTCCCTCCGAGGAGGCTGTGGGGTGCTGGGTGCCGTCCAAGATGAGGCCAAGAAATCTGTCAAAATAAAGCAAGATTGGAGCAATTAGAAGCAGTGCATCCTCCCTACATTTTTTTTTTTTTTTGGCTCTGTTTTTACATAACCATTTCTTAGGCTCTGAAGCAGCTACTGTTACTAATACTAACATCGTGAGGGCAGTAACTCCCTTAAATTAAGATAGTGCAGTTAAGAAACATCTCCCGTCCAAAGGAATTCATGACAGCATTTCAGCTAATATTTGCAAATATCCATTTTAAAATAACATGTGGTGGTCAGCATTTGCACACACCTAATTAGCAAAAAGCTGCCCCTTTGAGTGCTATACAGTAATTCTTTTTATTCCTGTCCCACTCCCTTCCATCCTTTTAGGTTATGGGTGAGTGGGGAAGAGAAATCAGAAGTAGTCTTTATCCAGATAATAGAAATTTATGTTTCCAGTTTTTTAAACAGCAGGTGGGATTCTGGAGGGAAAAACTCGATGTGTTTCTGTGAATTGGAAACTAGACGAGAGGAAGACATTTCACGGGGATGTGGATGGAGGCTGCAGCTGAGGGGTTGCTAGGGGAAGAATTGAGAAAAGAGCTCTGGTTGAGCTGGGTGTGGTAGAGCAGGCCTGTCATCCCAGCACTCCGGGAGGCTGAGGCAGGAGCATTGCAAGCTCCAGTCCACCCTGGGAAACTTAGTGACTTAGTGAGACCCTGTCTCAAAAATTTTAAAAAAGGGCTGTGGATGTCTTTCTGTGCAAAGGCCCTGGGTTCTGTCTTGGAGGTAGGGGCTCCACCTGCCTGTGTTATTCTGCACATATTTCGTTTTGAGAGTGGAGAGCTGTGAAGGAAGCAAGGACAGGAGTTGTTGAAAACAAACAGGAACTCCTGAGTGTGGTGGCACATGCCTGTAATCCCAGCACTCAGGAGGCTGAGGCAGGATGATCACCATGAGTTCCAGGCCAGCCTGAACTACATAGGGAGATTGTGTCTCAAAAAGGAGAAAAGAAATAGGAACTGGAATATATATGAATGATGTGGAACTTTGGATCTGAATCAGTAATTTGGGGTGGCCTTGGGCAGATGATACTGAAACAAAATTGGTCCTGAAATAATAACCATCGAAGCTGGGTACTGAATACAGGAGAGTCTGCGATGATATTCCCTCTCCTCTAAATGCTTGGACTCTACAGTGAGAAGAAGTGGAAACTATTTTTAAGGGAGAAAGGTATGCAGTATTAGAACATATTTTCACTTGGTAACTTTATAAGGAAGAGTGAATCAGTTAGAACACATATATATATATATGGTTGGTGTTTTTTTTTTGTGTGGGTACTGGGGGTCGAACTCAGGACCTTGCACTTGCCAGGCAGGCGCTTATGCTACTGAGCCATATCACCGGCCCCTTGTTGGTTATTTTTGAGGCAGGGTCTCACTATGTAGTTCAGGTTGGCCTTGAGCTCCATGTAGCCCAGACTGGCCTCAAACTCACAGCAATCCTCCTGCCTCAGCCTCCTGGGTGCTGGGATGACAGGTGTGTACCAGGACACCTAGCTCAAAATTTGAGTGTTAAGGCGAAATGCAAAGTCAGGTAGGGCAGCAAAATGTCTATTTTTACTCGCCTTGTTTTTATTAGTAGTTTTTAGGATTTAAAAAAAAGAAACCAAAACCTAGAGTACTGGAGGAGATGGTGGCTGAAGAGTGAGCCCCATCCATCCATCCATCCATCCATCCGTCCGTCCAGCGGTCAGAGCCAGGAGCATGCGGTGTGCTGGGCAGCCCGGCCGGGCCGCGATTGAGGGTTCCGTTGCACGGTGGCTTTGGGATCCAGCCTGTGTGTAATGAGATGATGACGGGCTTCGAAAACCTGGCTTGGCACAACTGTAGTGCTCAGTGTAGAGTGAGCTGAAGCTCGGTGGCCTCGAGTTATTTGGAACAGGTGTGCGCAGTTCTCGTGTCCCTGCACAAATGCCACTGGATTTGACACACATTTTAGGACTTTGGTAAAAGTCCACAGTCTTTTAAAAACGACAGGTTTCTAACGTGTGTTTACATCAAAGGCCTGTGCAGAAACCACATCCTGCCTCGTCAGGAGAGCAAAAAACTTTCTCTCTGCTTTTTAAATTCCTTCTTGGAGCCCAGCACAGTGGCTTTGCCTGAGATCCCAGCACTCTGGGAAGCTGAGGCAGGAGCATTGCAAACTGGAGCCCAGCCCAGACAACTTGTTGATTTAAGGAGACCCTGTGTCAAAATAAACAAAGTAAAAGTAGGGCTGGGGATGTGGCTCAGTGTGAAGGCTCTGGGTTCAAGCCCCAGTTTAAAAAAAAAATTGTTTAGGAGTAAACTTTCATATTTAGAAAACTTTTGAGAAATTGCAAAATATCAGGAAGTTATCATACGACTATAGAAAAGGACTCAAATGTGTAATTTGTAATAACTTGATTGGATTAGTTTATATTTATTTATTTATTTTTGTTTTTGTTTTTGTTTTTGTGGGTACCGGGGGGTCGACCTCAGGACCTCACGCGCCAGCAGGCGCCCGTGCCGCTGAGCGATATCACCGGCCCCTTTTTCGTATGTGGGTTCCGGGAGTCGAACTCGGGACCTCGCGCTTGCCAGGCAGGCGCTTAAGCCGCTGAGCCATCTCACTGGCCCTATTTATTTATTTTTGGTAATGGGAATTGAACTCATGACCTCGCGCTTGCCAGACAGGTGCTGTGCTGCTGACCTATATCCCCAGCCTGGGTTAGTTTATATTTGAATGGAGCTTTTTGTTTTTGTATGAGGTCCAACAGTAGAAATGGCTATATTAACATAATTAGGTTATAATAAAATGATTTCTATATGGCTCTTCATAGCATTGCTTTTTAACCAATTACATTTTCTTTTCTTAGCTAGGCCTGGTTGCACACACCTGTAATCCCAGCAGGAGGTTGAGGCAGGAAAATCTCAAGTGAAGGCCAGCCTGGGCTACATAGGGAGTTCAAGGCCAGCCTGGACTATATAGCAAGATTCTTTCTCAAAAAACCAAAAAGAATACAAAATTCAAAAAAATTTTTTCTTGAGACATGCTCTCGGTCTTGAACTCCCTGTGTAGCACAGGTTGGCCCCAAAGTTCTCAAACTTGCAGTGAACCTTTTGCCTCAGCCTCCTGAGCTTTCTTCTCCTTTTCTTTTTGTGGTGCTGGGAATCAAACTCAGGGCCTTGTGCACGCTAGGCGAGCATGCTACCATACCCCGGCCCCCAAGTTTAAAATTTTTTATTGAACACCTACTATAAGCAGGATGCGTATATGAAGCCTGTTGAAAGTCATCATACGTACACTATTGAAAGATATCTATTTCTGCGAAAGCACGTGAAGTAGATTTTACTCCTAGCCTGCAAATCTGCGTCCAGAGAGACATTGGTATTTCTCTGTAAGATTAACCAGCACGAGGCTGGGATGTCACTTACTGGGAGGGCACATGATTAGCAGGTGCAAGACCCTGGGTTCCACCCCCAACACCACACACACATGCATGCACGCACGCACGCACACGCGTGCACACACATGCACTTGATCCACAGTTGCTCGGGCCGTGGCTATCAGATCAGTACGCTGCTGACTTGAAGCTGTGATTGCTCGCT
This sequence comes from Erethizon dorsatum, assembly GCA_028451465.1. Lineage (NCBI taxonomy): Eukaryota > Metazoa > Chordata > Mammalia > Rodentia > Erethizontidae > Erethizon > Erethizon dorsatum. The sequence continues at coordinate 5,971,324 of CM051822.1, forward strand.
GGAGAAATGGCGCAGCAGGAAGCGTGGCGACCCTTGTTTTCTCTTGCCTGTTTACTGGAAGGCAGTGCAGGCTCCTGAAAGGCCACTTCAGTGTTTTATGAGCGTGCTTATGAGTGTGAGGTATGAATACATCCACCGGACACTTAGCTTCATCGCTGGTCCGGGCTTCGAGGCGGCAGTGCGTGGGCGGCTCTCCTAGACCCCACTGTTTTTATTTCTTTGCTTAGGCGCCAATAAAGGAAGTTGCCCAGGGAGACCTGGCTGTAACGCGTGTCATCAGCAGAGGAAGAAGCCACCTGCGTGCATGACATGCAACTTTTTTTGTTTTTATGCGACAGGGTCTTGCTAGGTAGCCCAGACTGGCCTTGAACGTGCAGCGATCCTCCTGCGTCAGCCTCCCAAATATTGGGATAGCAGGCATCCTCCTCCACGCCTGGCTTCGAGGCACATTGTTTTCAGTAGACTTTGTTCATTTTTTCCGTGCTGGAGTTACACATGTTAGGCAGCTCCTGTACCGCTGGGCTTCATCCCCAGCCCTATACTTCCTTTTGGGGCACTTTTAAACCCCAAAGAGGTGGTACAGAAGCCTCATTTTCTCTCTAACCCCTCCCCACAAATATATACAGTCTGGGTGCATTTTTTTTTACTTTTGTTTTTCTCCTGGTGCTGGGGATTGAACCTAGGAATCACACATGCTGGCCAGGCAAGTACTCTGCCACTGAGCTGCATCCCTGGGCCCATAATTGTATATTTAAAGCAGGTCTTGAAAAATATATATATTTTGGTAGTATGTAGCCCAGGCTAGCCTCAAACTTGTGGAGATATTCCTGCCTCAGCCTCCTGCATGTACCATTACACTCAGATCCTAAAAAGTTTTTTTTTTTTTTTTTTAAATCTTGAAGTAATTAACTACTAAGAGTTCCAGGTGTCTGGGAATCCTTACCCCTTCTGACCACCCTTGACTACTAAACTGGAGTCCACCATTAACAGCAGCGCACAGCTCTTCTGCCGCTCCTTATTCTTTACCCATCAGAGATTTGTGTTGGGGTGAAGGTAGGAGACAGCACCCCGGAACTTCTGTGGATGAAACACAGGTGCTCAGAAGAGAGATTCAAGTTTCCTGCTGTTGCCCCTGTCTCGTTAGAACAAGCTTCGCACACAGCCTGTTCTGTAGCAGATACTAAACCAAACCAACCATCACCCCGGTGATGTTGTGGCTGGTTGCCCTCATTTGATACATTAGATGTGATCTGAAATCTGTAGATGCTGCATTTGTGGTAGATAAAGCAGTATCTTGGTCAGGCGTGGTGGCACAAGCCTGTAGTCCCAGTACTCAGGAGGCCGAGGCAGGAGGATCTCGGAGTTCGAGGCCAGCCTGGGCTACATAGTGAGCTCAAGACCAGTCTGGACTACACAGCGAGTCCCTGTCTCAAAAGACCAAAACAAACCCCGTGTCTCTGAAGCCCCATAAACGGGAGTTCTGTGAGGGTCCATGCTTGGTCTGGCGCCACAGCGCAACTGGGGATGGACACAGGTGAAATGGGGACAGTCCCTGTCCAAAGGTTAGGCGGGCAGTGCCCACTCCCTTGTTAAAGCTGAAACTGTTTACTGCAAGTATTACTCAGGCCTTCTTGATCAGTACCACCCACATTTAAAAATAAGGTTTTATTTTGACATTTAAAAATTGCATGCTACCAAGAAGACACAAAGGCCCTGGGAAATTAATCTAATTAGATCTAAGAATGTGGGTGTGAAGTCCCTCGGAATTCATCTGCTGGAATTAGTTTATTAGGAAATATTTGTTTTCTGTTTTAGTAACATGCTCTCATGCCAGCAGGAGCCTAGTGGTGTGTCTACTTAGAAATGGTGTGGTTAGAAGGCAGGGAAAGAGCCAGGCGTGGTGGCGCACACCTGCGATCCCAGCACTTGGGAAGCTGAGGCAGGAAGATTGCTATGAGTTTGAGATCAGCCTGGGCTACACAGTGAGTTCAAGGCCAGCCTGTACTACAAGGAGAGACCCTGTCTCAAAAAAACACAGAGAAATGAAATGTAAAAATAAAAATATGGAAGGCTGACCATGTAGATTATATTAGAGAGTGATTTGGGGGTCTAGTGTAACTATTAACTGCTTTTTTTTTTTTTTTCTGAGACAGTGTCTCACTATGTAGTTCAGGCTGGCCTTGAACTTGAGGTGATCCTCCTGCCTCAGCATCCCGAGTGTTGGGATTACAGGTGTGTACAGTGGCCAGCTGCTTTTGTGTTTTTGAGATGGAGTATTGCTGTGTTGCCCAAACAGGTTTTAAATGACTGGGCTCAAAGGATCCTCCTGCCTCAGCCTCCAGAATTGCTGGGACTACAATTTTTTGTAAAGGTAGTTTAACTATGGTTTGATTAAGACCTCCTATTTATTCATTTTTATTAAAAAAAAAAACAAAAAACAAAGTTTAGCTTTTTTTCAGACAGGATCTCACTATGGTATGTACTTCAGCTGTCCTTTCACTGACTATGCAGTGGCAATCCTCCTGTCTCAGCCTCCCGAGTGCTGGGAATACAGCTGGGTGTCACCATGCCCAGCTTGTGATGTTTATGTACAGGTTAAAGAACCTCAGTAGTTTAATATGAGAAATAGGTACAGCCCACTACCGCCAAAACACAACCAAAACAAAGTAGGTAGAGCTTTCATTTCCCTCTTGCAGGAGCCATAATGCCTTTCACACTGAGACTCCAGTGTCACAGAAACTGGGGCGCACGGTCTTATTTGATTAAAACGTGCCCAGCGAGTGACTGGAATTGGGTTTTTAATGGCAATTAGTCCTTAGACTACCATCTATGGTTTCAATGTATGCACTTCAGGAAGCTCGGTTTGTACTTCTCCATTCACTATGTCTCCTAAAAATGGAAAAAATGTATCATTGGGTCAACTCCAGATCTTGAAATATTTTCACATGCACCAGGCCCTATTGTTTCAAACACTGATTGCTTTATTTATTTATTTATTTTTTGTCTTTTTGAGACAGGGTTTCACTATGCAGTTCAGGCTGGCCTTGAACTCTCAGCAATCCTCCTGCCTCAGCCTTGCGAGTGCTGGGATTACAGGCATGCACCACCATTCCCAGCCGACTGATTGCTTTTTATTTGTTTGTTTTTTGGTTAAATTTTTTTGTGCCGGAGATGGATCCCAGGGTCTTCGCACTGAGCTGTGTCCCCAGCCTCGGTCTCTAAGTTCCCCAAGCTGGGCTTGAACTTGGATCCTCCTGCCTCGGGCGCTGCTGAATGAGTCTCCTCCCCATGGATGGAGTCCCCGCCTTACCCAGAGCTGGATGCAGCATCTGTCTCCTGGGGAGCGGCCGCGGGACCGGAAGCCCTGGAACCAGTAGACCCTGATGCGGACCTCCGAGGGCCCCGGCCCAGCCAGCAGGGAGCTGCGGTGCAGAGGCCCATTCTGGGAGAGAGGCCAGCGGCTCCTGTGGTCCCTGCCTCGCACACTCAGCCATCTGCTGCCCCAGGGAGAGTGTGACCTTGGCCCATCCTGCATGACTTGCTGGGCTAGTGTGGTGGTGCATGCCTGTAATCCTAGCACTCAGGAGGCTGAGGCAGGAGGTTTGCAAGGCCAGCCTGGGCTACATAGCAAGACCCTATCATAAACAAACAAACAAACAAAAAGAAGGGTGTGACCTCCATGCAGCAAAAGATGAGGCAGACCTGAAAGGAGGCCGTCTGGGAACCACAGGCCTTGCACTTTGGCAGCCAGCCTGTTTTTGGCCCATCTACACATCAGCCACACATTTTTTTCTTTCATTGTTTTTTTTTCTTTTTGAGTGAAGGTTTTGCTATGTAGTTCAGGCTGGCCTTGAACTCACTGTGTAGCCCAGGCTGGTCTTGAACTTGTGGCTATCCTCCTACCTCAGCCTGGGATTACAGGCATGGGCCACTACATCCAGATTTATATATGTATATGTATGTCATCACTTTAAAAATTTTTTTTAATGTTTTTACCACTTGTATAAAAAGCTCTCCCCTCACGAAGCTGGCTCTCTGCCACTTGCTGATTTCCCTGCAGGGATAACTGAGAGACTTAGAGATGTTTACATCAGGGAAGCTGTATCCGCTGGGGCAAGGACATGTTTCAGGAGCGTGCTTGTGGTTGTAAAATACATTTTGTATTGTGACTCTGAATGTTTAAAAAACCTTAAATTTTCCTTCGTCTTAAAAAGGGGCTAGCTAGCCAGGCGTGATGGCGCACACCTGTCATTCCCAGGGGTCTGGGAGGCTGAAGCAGGAGGATCACAGTGAGTTTAAGGCCAGCCTGGGCTACACAGTGACACCCTGTCTCAAAAAACCAAAGCCAAACAAAGGCCCAAAGGTGTCAAAGGACACAGCGCTGTCAAAGCAGCAGAGCAGGTGGCCGGGTCACAGTGGCAGCCTGAGAAGGTGGCCCGGAGTCAAAACTGTGCGAGCCCTTGGTTCACTTTGCAAACCCACAGGACGCCCTTGAACGCCACAAGCAGTCGCTCTGGTGCCTGAATTTCAGCCTCACTAGGAGCTTCGGGTCATTTTTTTTCTCACCACATTAGGGCAAAGCTCAACGCATCTTTATTCTTTCTCCGCTCTCTCTCTGTGGCTGCCACAACCTTGATAGGGTCACGGGGTTTGCTCCTCACCCCTTCCCGCCACCAGGATTGAGCATTTTCAGTTTGCCTGGAGGTGACTCACACTAACCTGACTCCCGAGACCAATGAATAAACTGGAATGCCAAAAAAACAAAAACAAAAACAAAGTCTTCCCGGAGCCTGGATGTTCATTCCCATTGCTGAGCCGCACCCTCTCCTTGCAGCCGGCTCTCCATGCAGAGCTGAGCTCTACCCCAGGTTCCTGGAGAGGTCAGTAAAACAGCAGGACGGAGGTGCTGCTGCAAACAGCAAGCTGCTGGAGCCCCAGGCGTCCGCCTCCTCTAGAGGGGAGGGCTGTGCTCAGGAGAGAACCGGGTCTCCGGTGTAGATGGGGTTTTTTCTTTTAACCCATTCTTTAGGCACACTGCAGCATAATGAGCCATGTTTCCATCTTTCTGATTTTTTTGAGACAGGGTCTCTTTACGTAGTCCAGGCTGGCCTTAAACTCACTATGTAGCCCAAGGCAGCTTTGAACTCAAAGCGATCCTCCTGCCTCAGCCTCCTGGGATGACAGCCGAGAGCCACCATGCCCTGCCAAGTAGTAGTACTGACCACCTATTATATGCTGTGCGTTGTTCTAGCAGAAAGAAAAGGGTGGTTATGAACCAAACTGTAAAACATTCCAGGCAGGTGTGGCAATGCAGGAGGCTGAGGCAGGGAAGATCACAAGCCTGAGGCTAGCCTGGGTAACTTAGCAAGGCCCTGTCAAAAAAAAAAAAAAAAAAAAAAGGACGGGATGTAGCTGAGCGGTAAAGCACTTGGTTAGCATGTGCAAGGTCCTGGGTTCCATCCCAGCACCTCAAAAAAAGTTAAATTTTTTATACTTTCAGGTGGGCATGGTGTCAGTGCCTACGACCCTGGCACTTGGGAGGCTGAGGCAAGAGGATCCCCACCCATTCGAGAACAGCCCAGGTTACATAGTGAGACCTTGTCTCAAAAAATAACAGGAAACATTTTTTAAACTTCCGTGTGATCTCCGTTTAATGTTTATGAGGACAGTGGTCAATGCTACGGAGACCCGTAAAGGACAGCAGTCCACCCTGTGTATCTGACATCTGGCAGGTAGATGCTGGCATCCGGAGTTCAGGGAGGAGAGGGGCACGGAAGATCTAAATGCAGAATTGCAAAGCCGGGGTCGGGAGGGCAAAGTCCTAAGCCCTGGGCACAGTTGCTGTTGGCAGAGCTCTGTGAGGCCTTTTGGGCAGAGGCCACGTCCTGGCTCCCGCAAGTGTTCGTCTCGGAATCAGGATGCGAACGCGTGCTAGGGCGATTGGCTTGGTGAACCGGTATAAGAGCAAAGTGGAGCCCGAAGCTTCGATAGACTTAAAGGAAAAACTGTCCCTTTAAGTCAGCACTCAGGAGGCTGAGGCAGGAGGATCACCGTGAGTCGAACGCCAGCCTGGGCTACACAGCGAGACCCTGTCTTGAACAAAAACAACAAAATCCCAAAAAACTACTGTCTAAATCATAACTAGGAAAAATAAAAATAAATGGCCACTGATGCTGATGGGCATTCAGTTTTTGGTAGTAATCAGAAATTAATGTCACACCTGCTTGATTTGAATAGGTTTTTCCCAACAGTATAATAGAAAAGACTCTTTGTTGAATGAGATCTCTGTAGCTGACATTGTGTAGCTAGCACGCTCTCTCTCTCTCTCTCTCTCTCTTTTTCTCTTTCTCTTTCTCTTTGAGTCAGGGGCTCAGTATGTAGTTCAGGCTGCCCTTGAACTCACAGCGATCCTCCCGCCTCAGCCTCCTGAGTGCTGGGGTCACAGGCGTGCGCCACCACGCCCAGCTTGACAGCTTTGTTGAAGTCTCAGTCAACAGTCATAATCAGCTGGCACCTGTCTGGAGGAAGGGCTTCCAGATGATTCTAGCCCCCCAAAATCAAGGCCCACAATACAGTGATTCTGTGCAGCTGATGTGGGGTGATTTGTTATACAGCAGTAGTGATGAGCGGCACCCTGGGGTTCTGGGGCGGATACCGGCCGTGCCGCATTTTATTTCATTTTGTGCAGGGACTGAGCCCAGGGCCTTGCGCATGCTAAGTGCAGCGTCACCCCCGAGCCATGCTGTGCGCCCCAACCCTCTTCCTGGGTGTTAACAGCGTTGCTGGGTGTCCTTGTGCTCCTGGTTTAACGCTAACATAAGCTCTTTTTCTCTTTGGAGCAATCCCTTAGTGTAGGAACTTGGGGGGATGAGTGTGCTGAAGACAGTTTTGCACTCTCCTCTGAAGACGACCGAGAAGGAAGGTTGGGTGAGGCACAGCTCCGTGGGGAGCGCTTGCCTAGCGCGGGGGCCCTGGGTTCCGTCCCCAGCACCGCAGAGAGAAAAAAGTTCTGACATTAAGACGGGAGGGGGAAAACCCAGCTCCTCAGATGAAGGTTCTTGTCATGAGTGTACATTTTGTGCTGGGCGTGGTGGTGCACTCCTGTCATCCCAGCACTCAGGAGGCTGAGGCAGGAGGATCACTGCAAGTTTGAGGCCAGCCAGGGCTACATAGTGAGACCCTGCCTCAAAAAACCAAAAAAAAAAAAAAAAAGATTGTGCACTTTCCATATTGTGAGTCAGTTTCATTTTCTGTAAATTCTCGGGGTTTTTACGTGTTGCTCATAACCTAACCATGAAGCGCACATTCCACGCAGCGCCCTTCTGTCCTAGGTGGTTTTGCCATTTCCCTGCCTGACTTTCATTTCCTCATCTTTGATGCGTGAGCCAGGCTCACCCACTTCAGAGCAGCTGTCCTGAGACGCATCACAGGATGCCCCGCTTCCGGCGTCCGGGCCAGAGACGGGCAGCCAGCGTGCAGATGTCAGGCGCGGGTCCGCTTCGGGCTCGCTCCTCTCCCCCAGAGGCAGGTCTGGGCTAACGGGCCCTCAGGGCCATTTACTTTTAAATTATTTTGTTTTCATGTGATTTTCATAATTCAGTCAGTGTGTCATATCATTTGAGAGTACAGGTCTGGCTGGGTGCAGTGTCACATGTCTGTCATCCCAGCACTCAGGAGGCAGAGGCCGGAGGATCTCCTGGGCTACGTACGCAGTGAGTTCAAGGCCAGCCTGGACTACTTAGCGAGACCTTGTCTCAAAAACCAAAAATAAAAGAATAAGCTTCTGGAGCCAGGCTGCTTGGTTCCGGTGCAGTTACAAGCAGCTGAGTCTTTTGGCCTCGTTCCCTTCGCCTGTAAAGCGGGGATGATGACGGTGAGGTGACAGATGTGTCACACCGTCGCTGTCCGGTGCTGGCCGCCACCCTCCAGCCCTGCTCAGTGTGGTTGTCACATTTGGTTCTTGTGTGCAGTCGCGAGTCAGGGCAGAGGCCACGTGTGCCTCCCGGTGAGGGGCTGCAGACCGATCGAGGGGACCTTGGGCCACAGGACTCCGGTCCCTGCCCGCCAGTGTCCAGGGTAAGCTGACTTCAGGATCAGCTGACAAGGGACCTTCCCGGGGGGACCTTCTGTCGCCTTCTAAGGGCTGGAACCGTGCTTAGAACTTTTTGTTGTGTGTGCTTCCCACCCGCGGCTCACAGGCGGGGTAGCAGCTTTAGTAGGTTCGGGAAGCCACACAGCAACCCCGTCACTGGGCACGTCCAGGGTGTGACCCTGCAGGCAGGAAGACCACAGGCTGTTGGGTTCAACAAAACGTTTTGGTGGAGGCCAGGCATGGTGCATGCCTGTCATCCCAGCACTCAGGAGGCTGAGGCAGGAGGATCGCCGTGAGTTCAAGGCCAGCCTGGGCTACATAGTGAGTTCTTTGTATAAAAAAGAGAATATTGTTTCTCTGTTCTGCACTTCGTACCCACAGCTCTGTAAAAGAATCGTAAATGTGTGTGTCCTAGGAGGGGTTGTGAAATATGCCTGGCGAGTATAAATGTACCCGGGTAGTATACCAGGCAGTACTCTTCATGGTAAAAGATGACCCTTCAATGTAATTCAATACCGATGCACAAGAGCCCTAAGTGGCATGTGTATGGGTTTTATAGGATCCTTCTGCCTCAGCCTCTTGAATGCTGGCATGACAGGTGACTTTAAAATGGTTAATTTCTGTTATGTGAATCTACCTCAACTAAAACCAAACCAGATTGCTACTGAGCACCTTAGTTATGTGGGAGATGACAAGGAGCTGATTTGAGAAGCTGCTTGGGTTTCGATAGCTCAGGGCCCAGGCCCCCACTTTGGAAGACGAGATCTCGGACTCTGCAGATGTCCACGCAGTGTCCCCCAGGAATGAACGTGCACAGGGCTGCGTTTGAAGTCTCCCTGATGACTGGCTGAGTATGCTTGTGGCCGAACAGGTTAGAGAGGTCGATAAGGTGCCATTTAAGAATGCACCCACAAGCTGGGCATGGTGGCACACGCCTGTCATCCCAGCACTTGGGAGGCTGAGGCAGGAGGATCATTGCGAGTTCAAGGCCAGCCTGGACTACGTAGTGAGACCCTGTCTCAACCCCCTGTTGTAGTCAGGGTTTATAAGGGAAAAGATTTAATACAGGACACATAACTTATAGGATTATAATATTCACCAAAAGAGTCAAATGCAGAAGAGTGCGGGAGATCTGTCCACACACTAGAGACCCAAAGAATCCAGCTGAGGGCCTGGATCCCACGGCAACGTCCTGCACGAGTCCAGCTGAAGACCTAGAGCCCATGACAGTGTCCTCCACAAGTCCAGTTGGAGACCTAGAGCCCACGACAATGTCTTGTGCGAGTCTGTATCAAGGATCTGCACTGGGAAGGCCCAAAGGGCAGTGGTGGGAGCTGGAAAGTCTGCGCCAGCGGGGTGAAGGATCTGTGCCAGCAGCTGAGGGATCTGCACTGGAGCCAGGAAGCAACGCTCCAAGTAAGGACCAGAGCTCCCCTGAAGAGAACTAAAGCCATCCTCAGCGACAGCAAGGACCCAAGCTCCTCCGATGATGAGAACAGCCAAGTTCACGTCAGGAAAACCAGCTCGACACACTTCTCTAGGAGAATCAACAGCGCACCACCTTCCCCTCCAGCTCTCCTTTTATGCTGTTGGCAACGATCCTCAGGTGGGCCCTCCACACCCAGCACCACGCTGATTCAGTTCAGCTGGGTGTTCCACACTGACCATTAGTTAATCCATCAGAGTCCACCCCTGGTCAACTTGACAACCAGACACGTTTCCTTAAACCATAGTCTCCAGTGGCAGATTTATGAAAAGTTAACACGTCTTGATCTATTCAGATTTACATTAATATAACAATTACATATATACAATTCTTATTGCACTCATTTCTACACCAAAGGCAAAATATTCAAAGGGTGCTCAAAAGTCCAGATGAAAACTCCAATACTTTGGCTAATTAACCTGATTACAAACATATATCTAAAAATGACATTAAAATCATATTAAAAGAGCTATTACAATCACAATGCTTGCTTCCCATTAACTTTTAACAACAGGAAACAGCAAGACTAAGAAACAGGGATCCAGGCGGCTGCTGGCACGTGAGGTCCTGAGTTCGACCCCCGGTACCCACCAAAAAAAAGAAACAGGGATCCCCTGCATTTCAGACACTCTCTTCCCTTCAGGTGAAAGGCTTCAGATCATTTTTCCATTGTCCTGTTCCTTCTCAACAACCACGTTCTCCTCTGTGTCATCCTTGCAATCCACAGCTCCACCGGAGCTCTCTCTGGCCAAATGCTTCAAATCACCTCACTGCCTCTTCCCTCTTACATTCGAGCATGGATCTGGCCAGAAGCTGTAAGCAGTAACCATGACACCGTCCCAGCAGTACACTGCATTGAAATTTTTCTGCCACCCAGGCAGTATCTCTAAACACAGGCAAAATGCAGACCAACTTCCTGCCAAAGCGCAGCATTCACCTCCCAGGATGCAGCAGCCAGTGCCGTGCTCAGTAGAAGCCGCCTGCGCCCCATCCTGACCGGCAGCATTTCCGTCAGTTCTCTGATCTCCCAGGCTCCGACCAGTGTCCCATACAGCCTACAGCATACGGGGGCTGCCTCCTGGCCAGTCTTTCAGAACCTTTCCAGATTAACTCCCAAAGCTCTTAAATCACATGGCCAGATGTCACAGCCATGACCCCACTGTCCTGGCACCAATTTTGTCTTAGTTACCGTTCTGTCATTGCTGGGACAAAATACCCAACACCCAATGTTTAAGGAAGGAAAGGTTTACTTAGCTCACAGTTTGTGGAGGTTTCAGTCCATAATCAGCTGGCTCCAAGGCAGGGTGGCGTGGCAGAGGGGCAGCCATTCGAGGAGACTGGGAAAGACAGCAAAAACAGCAAGGGTGAAAGGGGCGGAGCAAGCCTCTTTCCCTCCGTTATATTGTATGCAGGCCACCCCCCCCCATAGGGCGGGTGTAGCACTCACACCCCCAATCCCAGCACTAGACAATGAACCAATCACAAACTCTAGGTTCAGCCGCCTCTGAAAAGCCCATCCCCCGACCACATGAAGCTTTGGGGAGACATCCAGACACAAACCATAACACCCCTCCCAAAATACACCCACAACGTGAAACCAGACTCAGATAGTTAATTAGGAATTGTTCCCCGAATCAGTGGCTAAGCTGTCTGCCGGAGCCACGCTCAGTCCTCCCCTGACGCGCAGCCGCCGCCGCGGAGAGCGGTAGACAGTGCGGCCCGCGTCGGCCTTTTTATACCTTGCTGTAATTACAGTGCGGGCTGAAAATAACTATTTGCTTCTTTTCTGAAACCACCAGAGTTAGATTGGCCATAAACATGGCTCAATTTGCCCATATTGTAACCCACTTCCACAAACAGGTATCCTGCAGGTGCACAGCTGGGCATCATGGGGGACAGAGCACAAGACTGAGGGCTCTCTTTAAATGCAATGGCGATGACATGTCTGGAAGTTGCTGTCATAATTTTTCGTGACCTAAAACCCATCTCTTCTGAATGACTAGCTTTATGTTATCGTATATGAGAAGTAACTGGAGAAAACAGCCAGCAGAGCCGGCCCGGTGGTGCACTCCTGTCATCCCAGCACTCGGGAGGCTGAGGCTGGAGGATTCTGAGCATGGCTGTGCACACCTGCAATCCCAGCCCTGGGGAGGCTGAGGCAGAAAGATCCCTGAAAGTTCGAGGCCAGCCTGCACTACATAGCAAGATCTGTTTCTCTTAATCAGTCAATCAACCAATCAATCAATATATTTTAAAAAGTAGTTTTGGCTAGGCTTGGTAGCCCACACCTGTAATCCCAGCACTCTGGGATGTTGGAGCGGAAGAATTAAAAGTTGAAGCCCAACCTGGGCAACTTAGAGAGACCCTGTCTCAAAATAAATAATTTTTAAGAAATTGGAGCTATCGCTTCGTGCAAAGGCCCTGGGTTTGGTCCTCAGCACCAAACACACAAACAAGCAGGTGGAAATCCGTGTATTAATCAAATGGTGCTTTAAATTAGTTTCAGTGCTAGAGGACTTCGAGCTAAATCCGGGCTGATAGCACTGGCCAGAGGCACTGATCTCATTTGCTGTCTCTTGTTCTCCAGGGGAGTGAGGGGCCAAAGGCTGCATGCTACTTGCAAACCACGCGGCTTTGCCCGGCTCTCAGCGCTGGGCTGTTTCTCTGTGGCACTGGCCTTGCATATTAATTCTGTCTCTCTCTTTGTTTGTTTGTTTGTTTGTTTGAGACACGGTCTCTCTATGTAGCCCAGGCTGGCCTGAAACTCGTGGCGATCCTCCTGCCTCAGCCTCCCGAGTGCTGGGATGACAGGCGCGTGCCACCACACCCAGCTCTCATTCACTATACCTGCTGCTCATTTTTATGTTGTTTTTAGCTAAATTCCCAATGCCTTTCAGTTTTATGTTAGTGGGAAGAAATTTCAGTGTTGCAGAAATAGTAGTTTTCAAGATATTCTTGTATTGCCGTTCTTAAGTAAGCAGCACTTACTAACCTAAGATATCTGAAAGAAATTGCCGTGGTGCTGGGGAGATGGCTCAGTGGCATAAGCGCCTGCCTGGCAAGCGCGAGGTCCTGAGATCGACTCCCAGATCCCACATAAAAAAAAAAGAAAGAAAGAAATTGCCCGAGACAAGAAAGTTAGAAGGCAACTGTGGAGAGGTCCAGCGAAGTGAGAGATTTGTGTGCAGCGTTGCTATGGGAGGGAACTCGCAGGCCGCTGACCCAGGCAGATCCGAGGACTGGTGCTTTGTCCCTTGCTAGGGTTTGACAGCCAAGGGAACCCCTCTTAGTATTCACAGGGACGAGTGTGATCAAACCCAAGTCGCAGGGACCACGGGGCTCTTGGCCCGTTGTTTGATTTTGTTTGGAATCCAGCGAGGGCCTGTGAACGGAGGACCCTGTTTGTGTGGATGCAGCCAGCCCCGTACCTGGTGCCACTCGGAAATCCTCAGGTTTCTCCTCCCCAGCAGGCCCTGGTGAGGACCGACACAAACAATAAGCGGGGCGGGATTGTTGCTTGCTTTCCGGTTAATGGTGGCCAAGTTTGAATGTATGGGGATGCTTTGAATGGAGAAGTCATGGAGATCTGTTTTGGAACTTTATTTACTGTTTTTTTTTTCTTTTTTTTTTTTTCTTTCCTCCGAGGCAGGGTCTTACTATGTAGTTCAGGCTGGCCTTGAACTCACTTTGTAACCCAGGCCAGGCTTGTACTTGTGGTGATCCTCCTGCCTCAGTCTCCCGAGTGCTGGGATTACAGGTGTGCGCCACCATGCCTGGCCTCTGAAATGTTTTCTTTTTTTTGGTTTTGTTTTTTTTTGTTCTTTTTGGTTTTTTATTTTGGTACCGGGGATCGAACTCACAACCTCACCCTTGCCAGGCAGGCGCTGTGCTGCTGAGCTATATCCCCAGCCCCGAAATGTTTTCTTAACTCACTCCATGGGTTTATCTTCCATCCATTGTCACTATTGAACTCATAAAAGAGGGTTTTGTTTGTTTGTTTGTTTTTTAAGTAGCGCAGGCTGGCCTTGAACTCACTATGTAGCCAGGCTGGTCTTGAACTCTCAGCGATCCTCCTGCCTCAGCTTCCCCGGTGCTGGGATGACAGGCATGCAGGTCCCCCACCCCTAGCCCATGAACATTTCATATAAATGTTGGATGTGTTCAGTGAGCTGTCCAAGAAAAGGGTTCCTTGATTTGAGGAAATCCTGACTTCAGTGGGGCCAGTGTGCCTTTTAAATACTACTCTAATTGTTTGGTTTTCAGTGTTTCCTTTTGAAAATAAACAACCTCAGGAATAAAAAAGAACTTTTTTGAGACGGGGTCTCGTTGTGTAGTTCAGGCTGGCCTTGAACTCACTACATAGCCCAGCCTGCCCTCAAACTTGCAGCAATCCTCCTGCCTCAGCCTCTTGAGTGCTGGGATTATAGGCGTGCACCATCACGCTCTGCCAGAATGTTTGTTTTGAAAGTAAAATATCAGCCAAGACTTGTGAACAGTGCTCTAGCAGCTTTGCTCATAGCTGTGGAAAACTCCGAAGCAACCAAGACGTTCAGCGATAGCTGACTGGCTAAACAGCGCAAGGCCTCCTGACAGGGGGACAATTACCCAGCGATAAGACAGTGTGAGCACCTGAGCCACGACAAGACACGGAAGGAATTTAAATGCGCATGGCTGAGTGAAAGAGCCAGTGTTCCACATAGTGAGATTCCAGCGCCTCGATAGTCTGGGAAACGGAAAATGGAAAACTATACAGGCAGCAGAAAGGTCCCTGGTTGCTTGGCAGTGGGGAGAGATGAAAAGGTGGATCACGGGATTTTTAAGGCCAGAAAAGAAATAGATTTTGTCTGCTGCAGCAACAGTGGATAAATGACATCATCCATTTGGCAAAACTCAGAAGTGATCAATGCCAAGAGCGCGCTGGAGTGAACTCCAGGTTTGAGTTACTAACACGGGCTCAGCATTGGATGAGCACTGCCACAAAGGTGCCGTGGCAGCCTGACATATGAGGAATGGCAGAAACGGGTGAGGATGTGGGGACTTTGGACTTTCTACACAACTTTTCGGTAAAATCTAACATTACTTTTTAAAAATTAAGTCTATTAGGCTGAGGCAGGAGGATCACCAGGAGTTCGATGTCAGCCTGGACTACATAGCAAGACCTTGTCTCAAAACAACAATAGTAACAAAGTCTATCAGTTTAAAAAGTTAAAAATCACTGAGTACAGTAAACTAAAGTCTTGAAGCATAAAGATCTGGGATCTTCTTGTATACACGGTTGGAATACGTAGTGCAAAGTCAAAATTGTGTACAGGGTTTTTAGATTTAAAACAATCTACAGGGCCGGTGAGATGGCTCAGCGGCATAAGCGCCTGCCTTGCAAGCACGAGGGCCCGAGTTCGACTCCCGGATCCCACATACGAAAAAAGGGGCCGGTGATATCGTTCAGCGGCACGGGCGCCTGTTGGCGTGTGAGGTCCTGAGGTCGACCGCCCGGTACCCACAAAAAAAAAAAAAAAAAAAAAAAAAAAAAAAAAACAATCTACATTTCTCCCATGACTTTTATTTTTAGGGTCTTGCTATGGAGCCCAGGCTGACCTCAAACTCGCAGCAATCCTCATGCCTCAGCCTCCCGAGTGCCGGGATGACAGGCGTTCACCATCTCACAAGATGCTCGGAGCAGAGCCTTTTATGTGAGACGGGGTCTTGCTAAGCAGGGACATCAGCAGCGGCAGTTTTTATCATTTTCCTCGGCGCGATTTGACCACATCCGAGACAGGGTGGACGCCGACGTTCGTGCAGGGGACCCGGGCAGCTCAAGTTCGCGGAGGCGGCCCATCGCCCACTGGCACGGAGCCGCCGAGCCGAGGCCCTCCCCGGCCCGGGATGGTGGAAGCCTGCGCTTGGGCCCTGCCCGTCCCCCAGGACGGGGCTCCCCGGGCCCGGGCACCGCACCTGCTGTGCCTGCGCCCTGCGCCGCGCTCCCGGTGGGTAGCGGGCGGGCAGTCGCGGAGCGGCGGTGCCCTCGTCCTCCGCCCGCGCGTCCCGCGATCGGCTCCGAGGGTCCTCCGGCAGCTGTCACGGCCTTTGCGCTCGCGCCGGGTGTTCTGTGGCGCTTCGTTTCTGCCGTGCCGGGCAGGTGCGCGTCTGCCGCCTGCACCTAGGCCGCCAGCCCCGGAGCCAGTTTTGCAGCGTGAGCTCGCGGTGTTGGTGATCGCCGCCGTGGGAGCGAGCGCGCGTGGGAGCGAGCCCGCCGTGTCAGCGCGGGCGCCGTTAGCTTCCTCTCCCCCAGATGAGTGAAGCGAGACCAGCGCGGGGGGCCTACCTCTGGTGCAACCTGCTGCACAGCCTGCAGACTCCGGAGGCTGCAGCCTGCAGACTCCCCGCGCTCCGGAGGCTGAGGCAGGAAGATCACCAGTTCGAGGCCAGCCTGAGCTACCTAATGAGACCCTGTCTCAAAAAAGCAAAGTAAAGGGAATTTGGGGGTGACTTGATGAGGAGCATAGACAGACTTACCAGGTCAGGATAAGGGCAGGCACCGTCCGAGAGCAGAGGCGCTGCGGTCCGGGCGGGTGCGTGCGCTTGTCCTCGGAAAAGACCCTTATCGTGGCGATCTAAGGTGTTGTGCCTAAAAACGTTCCCTGAATCCTTCGATTCTGTTTGCTGCTTCTCAAATCAGGCCACCGGCCCTGCCTTAGCAGCCAGAATAGTCTGGGATTTACGGAATTTTTAAGGGATTTGGGTACGAGGGGTCTGGAAGGGAAAAACCAAGTAAACTAAGCTGGGGAGCGAAAAGCCGCTGGGAGGAGTGCTGCGGAGCCCGAATGGAGAGCCGTGGGTGACTCGGATGTGACCGGAAGTTGCTGTTTTCTTCAAAATACAACTTTACAAGTTTTTTCATCTCCTTTCTGCCTATCTTTATTCTGTCCTAGCCCAGGAATGGGGATTAAACACAGGGCTTTCACACTGTGCTACATCCCCAATCATTTTTTCTGCTCTTTTTTGTTTTGAGACAGGGTCTTGCTAAGTTGTCCAGCTTGGGCTTGAACTTGGGGATCCTCCTGCCTCAGCCTCCCAGAGTGCTAGGATTACAGCTGTGTGCCTCCTTACCCAGCTCTGAGATATTTTTTGTAGCTTTGTACAGTGAACATCTAGTTTATAAACGCTGTGAGAAAACGGAATTTGTGCTGGCCGTTTACTGCTACATCATCAGTTTCGGGAGCAGTGTTTAACACATAGTAGGTGCTCAGTAAAATATTTGCTGGATGAATGACTATGTTTTTGACATGGAGGAGAAACAGTGTACGTTGCTTCCCGTAATAGTTTTTGTACTCTTAACTTCATTAACCTTTTACTTGAGAGAAAAATGACATACTCTATTCTTGTTTTGGTATGTGGAAACTGTTTTTGGCATTTAGACAATGCAGATTTGGGGTTTTAAAACTACTTTTCCCCCCGAGTGTGAAGTCTTTTTTGCAATCAATAATCTAACACACTGTGCTTGAGTATTAAATGATGCCCATTTTCTGAAAAACACTTTCTATTTTTGTGAGGACAGAAAAGGAAGTACATCAGTCGAAGCAAAGGAGGTCAGTACTTTAATAGGTTTTCCTATTGATCGAAGTTTTTCTTTCATAAGGTATCTTTATTTTTGATTTCCAGTCGGCAGAGGCTCAAGTAATCTGAAGTTTGTCTTATCCTGAAGATTTTTCCATCAACTCAGCTGTGAACTAACAATTATGGAGTTTGACAAAAGAATGTATGAAAGTGTACATTTACAGTATGATTTATACAAAACTAGCAAAACAAGCCAGGTATGGTGGTCCATGCCTGTGCTCCTAGCACTGAGGAGGCCGAGGCAGGGGGATTGCAGTGAGTTCGAGGCCAGCCTAGGCTACATAGTGAGACCCTGACTCCAGAAAAGCAAACAAACAAACAACAAAAAAAGGTGAAATGAGCACCTCGTGTCCCTGCCACTGAGGCAGAAAACCAGAACACTCTCCTGCCCAGCGTCTCCTGGGCCCCTGACTGTACCCCTCTCACAGCCCCGTGTCCCTCCCTGTCCCGATCAGGTGTCATATAAATTTGGCATTAGGTGACACATGTTCAGCTGGAGGACTTTATAAAACCTTTTTTATATGTTTGTGGATATGCAGCTGCTTTTTCTCTTTTCTTTTTTGTCTTTTTTTTTTTTTTGTGTGGGTACTGGGGGGTCGACCTCAGGACCTCGCGCGCCAACAGGCACCCGTGCCGCTGAGCGATATCACCGGCCCCTTTTTCGTATGTGGGATCCGGGAGTCGAACTCGGGCCCTCGCGCTTGCAAGGCAGGCGCTTACGCCGCTGAGCCATCTCACCGGCCCTCTTTTTTGTCTTTTTGAGACAGGGTCTCTCTATGCAGTTCAGGCTGGCCTTGAACTCACTGTAGCCCAGGCTGGCCTCAAACTCACAGTGATCCTCTTGCCTCAGCCTCCCGAGTGCTGGGATTACAGGCGTGTGCCACCCTGCCCAGCCTTCAGCTGTTTTTTTTTTAATTTAATTTTATTTTTTTTGTGGGTACCGGGGGTCGACCTCAGGACCTCGTGCACCAGCAGGCGCCCGTGCCGCTGAGCGATATCACCGGCCCTTTTTCGTATGTGGGTTCCAGGAGTTGAACTCAGGCCCTCGCGCTTGCCAGGCAGGTGCTTACGCCGCTGAGCCATCTCACCGACCCGCCAGCTGTTTTAATATTCTGAACTAAATTGATTTTAAAACACATTTTAAGCGGAGGTCTTCTTGCTGTTTGTCTTTGGATAAATCTTCACCTTCTGACACTTTTCCCTCAAAGGTGAGATGGCGCTACTTGCCCCTGATGACCGCCTAAGGGACTCAGCTTCTCAGGGTGCCCACACCCTAGGAAAGGGAGTTACCAGCAATCAGGGCGTCCACAGCACAGACCGAAGCCAGCCTGGTACATGGAGGGTGCTGCCCTCTGTGGACCAGCACTGTGCTGGCCTCAGGGTCCCTTGAGTCCGTGTCACTCACACAGATGTCACTGTAGCATCTGAATCTTCCCCCAGATTGGCTTCTCCCAGGGATTCGGAACCAGGGCCCCTTGAACACACTTTTCTGTGATAGGAGAAATATTAAAAGTTGCCCTGCAGCTGAATGGCCCTGGCACAAACCTTGGTTGGTTTGAATTCAAGGGACAGTGAGACCTTAAGATCAAGGTCGGGCGGGGCGTGTAGTTACCACCTGTCATCCTAGCATTTGGGAGGCTGAGGCAGGAGGATCACTGGGAGTTCAAAGCCAGCCTGGGCTACCTAGTGAGTTCAGGGCCAGCGTGGATATGTAGATCCTGTCTCAAAAAAGATGAAGTTCAAGTATGAGGTCAGCAGAGGCTTTTGGAGGGGCCCTTGGGAGATGCCATCAGGTTGCTCCCAGCTGCTGGGAAGCATCCATTGGAACCCTTGGGGTTTTAGAATGAATGGCTGGGCGCTGGTATATATAGTGTGCACTCATAAATTACAGTGTCTTCCATTGCCTGGCTTTCTTAATCTTTTTTTTTTTGGTACCAGGAATCAAACTCAGGACCTTGCACTTGCCAGGCAGGCGCTTGTGCCATTGAGCTATATCCCCAGCCACTGGCTTTCTTCATCTTTGCAAATGCGCAATTTAGAGTAGCTGGGCATGGTGGCACATGACTGTAATCCCAGCCTCAGGAGGCTGAGGCAGGAAGATTGCCAGGAGTTCAAGGACAGCCTGAGCTACTGAGTTCAAAGCCAGCCTCAATTACATAGCAAGATCCTGTCTCAAAAAAAAAAAAAAAAAAGAAAAAGAAAAAGAAAAAAGTCTTTGATGGAACAGTGAAGATTATTAATTTTATCATACCTCAAGCTCGAATATACTTTTTTTTTTCCCAACTGGGGATTGGACCCAGGGACTTGGCACTGAGCTACATCCTCAGCCTCTTTTATATCTTTTTCTTTCCAGACAGGGTCTTGGTAAGTTGTCCAGGCTGGGCTCAAAATTGGGATCCTCCTGCCTCAACCTCCCAGAGTGCAGGGATTACAGGCATTGAACACCACACCCAGCAGTACGCATTTTTAATAGTATGAGTGCTAAGATGGGGGTATTCCTAAGGTACTTCCCCGTGCACCTGACTACTTCTGCAGTTGAGTTGTAAGTGGAACGAGTCACTTCTTCCTGAACACCGATTTTGCCTGAGAGAATGCTTGACAGACTGAAGCATTTGCAGCTATTTTCTTAGAACTAGATGAAGGGAGACGGATGTCCCTTCCAGGAAACAACTGACAATATTTGTTGTCAGTGATAGCATTCTAGCTTTTAAGTGAAACTTAGAATTTATAGCAGGTTGTATTTCCATGTGAGCTTGACAGCTTCTGAATACTTAAAAGATGCCGGAGAGATGAGATAGGCCAGGCGTGAGCAAATGAGCACTTTGATATCTTCATGATGAAATGTGTCAGTTCTTGCAAGATAGCATCTGTACATAGCAACAAGATCATGTTTTCTAAATGCCCAGTGAGGGGACTTTTATAGGTAAATGGATGCAACTCGAGACCATACTCATAAGTGAAATAAACCAGACGCACATGTGTAAACACTGTATTGTCTCCCTAGCGTGAGAGGCTGAAAGATTAAATAAGATCCAAAATGTACAACAGATATTGTAAAATGGGAAGAAACTGTTCAAAAGGAAAGAGAAACTGGGATGGGGGAATGGAGAAAAGAAGGAAGGGAAGAGCCAAAAAAAAAAAAAAAAAAAAAAATATATATATATATATATATATATATATATATAAAAGATAGTTAAGATAGGTACACTACTAATTTCTTTTAGTTCATTGAAATGAAAGGTTTGTGCTAATATTGTTTGGACGATTGAATGCTGATATCTTGTACTCTGAGTAACTAAAGATAATAATACACAATGTATTAACCATTGTTACCCTCCTATTATGTTGTTTTGAAATTTTTTTCTATTTTTTCTCTTTAAAATAAAAGTTAAAAAACAAACAAACAAACAAAAAATGCCCAGTGAAGAATGTTACCTGATTGTGCACAGGTAAAGAGCCTTCAGCCAGGCATGCCTGTGATCTCAGCACTTGGGGGGCTGAGGCAGGAGGGTTGCCATGAATTTGAGGCTGGCCTGGGCTACATAGTGAGACCCTGTCTCAAAGAACAACAAATCCAAAGTACAAGATTGATTCTTATTGTGACCCAATCTGATAAATTCCCGCCTGGGGTTTCAGATGGCACATTGCAGCTAGCCTTCGAGAGACAATTTGTCAAGTTTTAGTGTGATATCAAAGAATATCTACAATGACCTAAAAAGAGTATTGAAACTCTGCTGTTCCTAACCACTTGTCTGTGGGAAGCAAGTCCGAAGCGGCAGCAGGCTGAGTGCAGGAGCCTTGGCAAGAAGCCAGCTGTCTTTGATTAAGCCAGGCAGGAGAGAGATTTGCAAAAACATAAAACAGACCCCCTCTTCCCAATAGTTTTTCTCTTTTTGCAAAAATCAGTTTTTAAAAGTACCGAGGTGTGGTGGGGCACGCCTGTAATCCCAGCACTCGGGAGGCTGAGGCAGGAGAATTGCTGCGAGTTCAAAGCCAGCCTGAACTGCATAGTGAAACCCTGTCTCAAAAAGACAAATAAAAAATACAAAAATATGCCATTTTTATTAGCATGTGATATTATCTACTTAAAGAAATTAATAGATATTTATTTTATTTATTTATTTTTGAGACAGGGTCTTGCTGTGTACTTTAGGCTGGCCTCTAACTCACGGCAATCCTCCTGCCTCAGCCTCCTGAGTGCTGAGATTATAGGCATGTGCCCCCACACCCGGCCTGAGTGACTTCTGTCAGGGCAGAGGGGACCTCTCAGCTGCTGTCACGTGGCCCCAAGCAGGAAGAGATGCATTTTTGATAATGTCCCATCCCCAAAGTAGTAAAGGGTAATTTTTTTGTGTGTGTGTGGGTACCAGGGGTCGAACTCAGGACCTCGCGCGCCAGGAGGCGCCCGTGCCACTGAGTGATATCAGTAAAGGGTAATTTTTAAAGGACCGTTTATAATATTTGCTCACAAAAGAGTCTTTTTAAGATTTGGACTTTTTTTCCATTAAGTTTTTCACATTTTAGTCAAGAATGTAAGGGGCTGATTAGTTTTTCATCTGTTTTGAATTTTCTTTTAGCTGCTGTCAGAAGAATCCCTGTGCTTGGAGGCCCGTGTTGGTAGCGCAGGGCGTGGTGCCGGCAGAGGCCCCTGCACCGGGCGGATGGATTTGTCACAGTTGGGGAACTTCCTTATTAAGATCTGTCTTAATGGGACTCCGTCTTTTTACTAAGTGCTTTGGAGCAGGTTGCAGGATAGTCATTCTTTGTTTTGTTTTGTTTTGTTTTGTTTTGTTTTGTGGGTACCAGGGGTCGAACTCAGGACCTCGCGCTTGCCAGGCAGGTGCTTATGCCGCTGAGCCATCTCACCGGCCCCTGTTTTGTTTTTTGAGACAGGGTCCTGCTATGTAGTCCACGCTGGTCTTTAGCTCGCGTTGATCCTCCTGCCTCAGCCTCCCAAGTGGTGGGACGATAGGTGCCCAGCAGCGGGGAGGTCTTGAGCAAAGGTAAACTTTACTGAAAAACAGCTTGTGGGCTGAGACCAGTACAGTATTTTGTGTGTCTTTTTGAAACAGGGTTTTGCCTTATTGCCTGGGCTGCTCTAGAACTCTAGGCTCAAAGAATCCTTCTGCTTCAGCATCCCGAATACCTGTGACCATAGGCATGCCCCAGAGTGCCTCGTGGAGGCCAGTAATTGTTGTCATTATTTCTTGAGAGATGGTCTTACTGCGTAGCCCTGGGCTGCACTTGAACTTGTGATCCTGCTGCCTCTGCAAGGACTCGGTGGCCAGAAGCTGTTGATATATATATATGTGTGTGTGTGACATTAACAAGTTAAAAAGAATTGCAAACTAATGTAATTGGGAAAAATATGTAGTCAGATTGTTAACAGGAAAAGAAGTGTAGGAGCATGGCTGGGCATGGCGCACGCCTGTTATCACAGCACTCAGGAGGCTGAGGCAGGAGGATCACTGTGAGTTCAAGACCAGCCTGAGCTACAGAGTGAGTTCAAGGCCAGCCTGAGCTACAGCGAGACCCTGTCTCAAACAGAAAAAGAAAAAGGGAGGGGGACAATGTGGCATCACCCAAAGAGGACCCCAGTGGGGCAAAGGGTTCTTAGCATTTTCAAAATAATCTTGATTTCTCCCAAACTACCTCAGCCAAGTGCTACTCACTGACTAGCAGAGTGCTTTGAGGAAGCTGAGTTACTGGGACTGATTCGTAGCCGGACCCGAATCTGTGTGTATTTGTTCTCCGGGGTTCTGGAGAGACCTGTAGTCTTGTTCTATATATTTGCTCAACGACCCTTGTTGGCAGAGATAACAGAAATAAATAATATTCCCGAGATGGAACTCAGGGCTTTGTGGCCTACGCCATGGAGAGCCAAGAATCAGTGAGAACTTCAAATACCTTTTTTAAAAGCTGCTGGCATTTTACAGTGATTTTTTTTTTTTTTTTTTGAGACAGGGTCTCACTATGTAGCCCAGGCTGGCCTCCAACTCATGGCAATCCTCCTGCCTCAGCCTCCCAAGTTCTGGGATGACAAGCGTGCACCCCCACGCCCAGCATGACTTTGAATGCAAACACGAGTCCACACAGGGTAGGGGATGTGAAGTCGATGCAGGACGGAAAAGCAAGCTGCGGTACAGCATGGCGCCCACAATCAAAAGTTCTGTGTCCACATGTTTAGAATAGGTCTGGCTTGCTTGCTCGACCCTCCTGGCTCAGCCTCCTGCCTGAGCGCTGGGGTGACAGACGAGCGTTATGTGGGGACTGCATCTCCAGGTGGAACGCCACAGGGGCTGCACCCTGCTCCTCTGTCCTGCCGCCCTGGAGACTGCATCCTGGCTCGCCCTCCTGCCTCCCTCTCTGCAGTGCTAGGGCCTCTCTGGCCCATGTCCATGTCCCTGCCTCCCGGCCAGCTCCTCACTGATTCCGCGCACAGCACAGCTCCCTGGAGCCCCAGCCTCGGCCTTGACCTCAGATCCACCAAGCCTGGCTGCTGCTTGGGCTTGAAGCCGGTCTGTGTTTCTGGCTGTCTCAGCTCCATGTTGAATCCCACACAGTCGCAGAGAGCAGAGCCCGAGACGCCCCCCTGGGGTCCCCTTGCTCCCATTTCTGGTCCCCTGGACCATGAAGACAGCCTGCTGACTTGCGTCCCCTGATGACCGGAAACAGGCCTGTGGCCCGGCCACTCCTCCTGTGGATCCTGGGCCACTGGACGCTCACTCTGAGCTCGGCATTCAAGGCCCTGGGTGGTGAGCTGGCTCTACGCTGTCTCTGATCTTGTGCCTGCCACACCCATCCCTTGTCCCCCACTCTCCCTTGCGGGCACCAAGGGGGACACCCAACTGGAGTCCTGGACACCCCGGGCCCCCAGAATAGCCATGGCTACCAAACCTTGGTCCCCTAGCGCCAAGCATGGGTCTGGGCACACAGGGAGGGCTTGGTGTGTGTTTGACTGAAGCCCGGGGAGTTCTTTTATTCATTAGGAGAAGGCAGAGTCCTTTACCTCTCCCCTCGCCCCTCCTTGCCCAAGTCAGCCCGCTGCTTTGTGCTCCCCCAGCGACGCCAATTAGGACATCCGCAGTGCTGACCCCACCCGAGGGCATGCACGGTGTCACCGCCAGCTTGTGGCATTGGAGAAAGACCCTCATTCCATCCCAGCCGCGTATCTGAAAGGAGCAGGCGGCCCTAGTGAGCAGCGCAGGGCTCAGTACCCCGGACAGTTTTCAAGCCAAATTTGGTCATGTTGACTGAAAGTGCTGACTGCAGAGCACAGAGGGGACCTGGAAAGCGTCGCAGCCACTGCGAGGGCTGGGGGGAGCAAAGCTAAACTGTCGGCTCTCTCTCAACAGGACCAGTTTGACAACTTGGAGAAGCACACGCAGTGGGGCATCGACGTCCTGGAGAGATACATCAAGTTCGTGAAGGAGCGGACGGAGATCGAGCTCAGCTATGCCAAGCAGCTCAGGTAGGCGGCCGGAGAGGGGGCCGCGCTGTCCTGTCCACACTGCCCTGCCCAGGGTGGACCCTGCGGCCTTGCTCCCTGCCGCAGAAGGCCGGCTTGCCACAGAACAGCTGCTCTAGTGCGGAAAAGTCATTTCTACAGGACACTAAAAATAAAAAGCAAGTCATTGTTTCTTAGGCTCGGTTTTGTGTCTTGATTTTTCTGCCGTGCTGGGGGTGGAGCCCAAGTCCTCAACCGTGCTACGTGCCACAGCCTCAGTCCCGAGGCTTACTTTATTTTGGTTGATTTTTGATTCAGGGACTCACTGTGTAGTTCAGGCTGGCCTTGAACTCACTATGTAGCCCAGGCTGCCCTCAAACTCATGACGATCCTCCTGCCTCAGCCTCCCGAGTGCTGGGATTACAGGCATGTGCCACCATGCCTGGCTATTTGGACTTGACTATATCTTGTCCTTTTTTTTTTTTTTTTTTTTTTTTTTTTAGACAGGGTATTGCTATGTAGTTCAGGCTGGCCTTGAACTCACTATGTAGCCCAGGCTGCCCTCAAACTCATGACGATCCTCCTGCCTCAGCTTCCTGACTGCTGGGATGACTGATGTGCGCCAGGCCGATTTTTGGTTTTAGAAGCATGGAGTTGTTGCCAGGCATGGTGGTGCACACCTGTCATCCTAGCCCTCTCCTGTCATCCCAGCACTCAGAATGCTGAGGGCAGGAGGATCACTGTGAGTTTGAGGCCAGCCTGGGCTACATAAGCAAATTCAAGGCCAGCCTGAACTGCACAGTGAGACCCTATCTTATAAAAAGCATTGAGTTTTCATCCAGAGTATGCATAAGAAATGCATTGTGATGATGAAAGAACATAGATTTTCATAGGGTGGTTGTCGTCGTTGTTTAAGTAAGCATCTAGCATCTACTCGGGAGGCTGAGGCAGGAGGGTCACTGCAAGTTCCAGGCCAGCCTGGCCCACGTAGAGAGTTCAGTTCAGTGAAATAATTTATCTAACCTGCCAGACCCCAGCAGTTCTTGCACCCTGTGTGTCTCAGCCTCACCAGCACTTGGGCTTTTAGCCCTGAGAGGAGGAATGGAAAATGGTCCTCTTCGTGTTCATTATTCAAACACCGCACCATTAGTCATAATGTGTTGTCTTTCACTGGAAATGCCTTAGAGAGCGCCTCGCCCAAGCACCGCCCACTCCTTCCCTCTCTCCCTTAGGAACTGTTTATTTTGTTTTTCTTTTCTACTAGCACAAACTTCTCTTCCCCGTGCCTCTCCCGTTCCCCTTGCTTGTGGTGTTCGGAGGACTGTGGGGAGCGGGCACTCGGGCAGCTCTGCGCATGCGCATGTGGTGCTGAGGATGGGGTGGGGGGTGGGCTAAGGGCCATGGTTTTGCGGGTCCAGCGCTCTGCCGCTCAGCTACACCCCCAGACTAGATCTGTTCTTCCTCCTTCCCTCCCCTTACCCCCCTCTTCTTTTTCTTTTTTTTTGTCTGTGTGTGTTTTTTAGAGACAGGGTCTCACTGTGTAGCTAGTTCAGGCTGCCCTCAAACTCACTATGTAGCCCAGGCTGGCCTGGAACGCATGGCAATCCTCCTGCTTCAGCCTCCCTAGTGCTGGGATCACAGGTGTGCACCCCCACGCCTGGCTGTTTTGGTTTCTTGGTTCTGTGTTTATTTTGGTGTTCCCAGTCACTAAACGCGGGCCTTCAGGACCATTGCCAGCCCCCAACCCCAGCTGCCCCTTGACCCTGCTGTGCCTGGGCCCTGGCTAAATCACGTTCCCGGGGTCCCACGGGGCTGTCACAGGTTTCTCCTCCGACCGCACCTCCCTCCCGTCCTGGCTGCTCCCCTCCCTCTTCCCTGCAGCGAGGGAGCCAGCAGAGCCCGTGTTCCCTGCCCACGTGCATGGCTCTGTCTCCATCCCAGACACCGGCCCGACCTTTGCTTGCTCTCCTGAGCTGCTGCCGGGGACCACCTGCCCTGCCCAGCCCGTGCCACCCGGCCTGTGTGCCATGGCCATGGCAAATGGCTACATCAAGCGATCAGCCCTCGCATCTCGCTGCATACTTACGCATTTGCGGTGAGAATATCTCTCAGCAGTTTTCAGGTACACCCCGCCCCACTCTCAGTACGCGTCACATCGTGAGGACTGCTGTGACCCTCATGTACCATGCTTAGCTTGTTTTCTTTCTTTCTTTCTTTTTTTATTGTAAAACAGGGTCTTGCTAAGTTGCCTAGCCTGGGCTTGAATTTTCAATCCTCCTGCCTCAGCCTCCCAGAGTGCTGGGATTACAGGTGGGAGTCCCTGTGCAGAGCAGTAGTTTGTACCTGTATGTGATACATCTTGCTTCTTCTTTTTTCCCCATTCCCCTCCCCTCCCTTCAACCCCTCTTTCCATCCTTATTTACAAAAGCTTTGTTTCTGTTTTTTCCTTCTATTCTCTTTTTCTCTTTTCCTTGCTTCCTTTCCCCTCCCCCCTTCCTAGTTCCCCTTCCCATTTGAACATTTTGTTCCTGTTTCCAAATATCTATTATACATTTTGGTCCTTATTTATGCTTTCGGTTTCTCATGCCAGAAAAACAACACAGTATTTAAATGTGTGTCTGATTTACTTCACGTAAGAATGTGGTCTCAAGGTGCATCCATTTAGCTAGAAATGCCTCGCGCTTATCCTTCTTTATGGCTGAGTAGTACTCCATTGTGTAAAAATCCACATCTTTATCCATTCATGGGTTGATGGACATTTGGGCTGTTTCCAAGACTTAGCTATTACAAACTGTGTCACTATAAACATGGATCCTTGCTCTTGCTAGCAGTGGGATTTGGGAACTGACTGCTCCCCAAGCTCCGTCACCTCCATCTGCAGAGCATGAAGAGGAGTGACAGGAAGCCTGTCTCCTCAGGGTGCAGGGGACCTCAGGTGCCAGGCCTGTGAAGGCCGCCAGCTGTCGCCCGTCACTCGGTGGCCCGATGTCCCCGGTGGCGCCTCCTCTCCTGGTCCCCGGGTCCTCCTGTGGCCGGGCCCACATGTTCTTCCCGGGGGGCCCAGCGTGTGGCTGGGGAAGGTCTGGCTTGAGAATCAGTTGTTGCTTCTGAGACTTGGGGGCACTTCTGTCACGGGCTGATCCCTTAGGCAAAGAGGTGTTGTGGGCCTGTGGACCCCTAGGTTTGGAGGACGCCCTGCACACGTTGTACTCAGAGCCCAGATGGTGGAGACCCTGCCTCAGATCCACCTGGCACCACTGTGTCTTTGGCTCTGTTTCCTATCACCAGGTCTGGGCCTCCTCCCTGTCCCACCCACTTCTGTCTGAACTGGGTCCAGTGGCTGTGAGCAGCTAGAGTCTGTCCCTTTCCCTGTCACCTTTCCCTGAAGGTTTTGTATATTTTCTCTTGTTGAAGAGTTTATTTTCTCTTGCTGAAAATTTTCTTGGTCAGGGCTTGGTGGCGCACACCTGTCATCCCAGCACTAGGGAGGCTGAGGCAGGAGGATTGCCACCAAGTTCAAGGCCAGCCTGGGCTACATAGTGAGTTCAGGACCAACCTGGACTCCACAGTGAGACCCTGTCTCAGCTGCCCTCCCAAGAAAGAAGAAAGAAAAATTTCCTGGCCTTTGTCTTTTACATTTTGTTGTCAGGAAAGCACTGTTCTGTGGTTGAACTTTACTCAGCCACAGAAATCTGTGGTGAGCGTTAAAAAAATAAAAGAAGAAACCCAAGCTTCCCTGGGCCCCGCCCAGGACTTCGTGTCTGGGGTCTGGACCAGAGCCCAGTGTTTCGTTTTGTAAACTTCCCTGCCTCTTCAGGTCGGCCAGTTCTGCACCCAGCGTTCCTAGTGAAGGGTGGGTGCTTTCCTCTTCCTTTTCAGTCTGCTGAACTGCTGAGATCCCAAAACTTTAATTATTTATTTATTTATTTATTTTTTTTTTTTTTTGTGGGTACCGGGGGGACGACCTCAGGACCTCGCGCGCCAACAGGCACCCGTGCCGCTGAGCGATATCACCGGCCCCTTTTTCGTATGTGGGATCCGGGAGTCGAATTCGGGCCTTCGCGCTTGCAAGGCAGGCGCTTAAGCCGCTGAGCCGTCTCACCGGCCCCCTCTTTAATTATTTATGCTATTTATCTTTTTTTTTTTTTTTTGTGGGTACCCGGGGTTGACCTCAGGACCTTGTGTGCCACCAGGCGCCCATGCCGCTGAGCGATATCACTGGCCCTTTTTCCGTATGTGGGTTCTGGGAGTCGAACTCAGGACCTCGCACTTGCCAGGCAGGTGCTTACGGCACTGAGCCATCTCACTGGCCCAATGCTTATTTATCTTTATTCTGTTTTATTTTTGTTTTTTTGAGACAGGATCTCACTGTGTAGTTCAGGTTGGCCTCAAACTTACAGATGGCGATCCTCCTGCCTCAGCCTCCCGAGTGCCTGGATCACAGCCCGTATGCCACCACTCCCAGCCCAATAAAACTAAAGATGATGATTTTTTTTTTTTTTTTTTTTTTGTTGAGACAGGGTCTCGCTATGTAGTATACTGTTCAGGCTGGTTTTGAACTTACTATGTAGCCCAGGCTGACCTTGAACTCACGTGATCCTCCTGCCTCAGCCTCCTGAGTGCTGGGATTACAGGCAAGGGCCACCACACTCGGTTTAAAGATGATGTTTTTGTTTTGACTTTTTAATGATTTAATACAAGCAGGGCAAGGAAGCCTGTCCCAAGGGCGTGGAAGTGGAAAAGTTATCTTTTCTCTGTGAGGTCCTTGAGAGAAATGTCCTTGAATGCGGTGGGTTTGTGCATCTCTAGATCTGAGGCTCCTGTACTATCAAAGGGGTTAATTATGCATAGTGCTTTTTTAAATATTTTTATTTTTTTATTTTTGGGTACCAGAAATTGAACTCATGACTTTACGCTTGCCGGGCAGGCGCTGTGCCGCCGGGCCGTGCCCCGGGCCTTATGCATAGTGCTTTTAAGAAGCCTCCGTAGGCCGAGCACCCGTGCGGGCACTGTCTGGGTGGACCCATTGTCAGAGCTGCGGACAGGGACTTTACAGCGGGCTCTCCTGCCCGCCCTGCAACCTGGGCTCCTCCAGCTCCCCCTATGTAGCATTTCACTGATTTTTTCCTTTCTTTCTTTTCTTTTCTTTTCTTTTCTTTTTTTTTTTTTTTTCTTTTTGAGGAAAGGTCTCACTATTTAGTAAGGGGTGACCTCAAACTCACTGTGTAGCCCAGGCTGGCCTCCAATTTGCAGCGATCCTCCTGCCTCAGTCTCCTGAGTGCTGGAATTTCAGGCATGCAACACCATGCCCAGCATTTCAGTGATTTTTATGGCTGTTAAGGAAGGCCTGGAAGCTAAAAGGAAAATGTGGACTTAATCTAACACATCCTTGAAAGAGTTTTTATGTGAGGTGTGAATTTAGAAGTGGTATTTTCAATGTGTAAATTATAATTAACAGGAGAAATGGTTAATATTGAAAGCCATCCACTAAAAATAACCTCACCAGGCTTTTCCAATACTCTAATCTCCCATATGTGTTGTTCTAAATATATTCAGAGTAGGAGCTATTGATTTTTTTTTTTTTCTTTTTGAGATAGGGTTTCCCTACATAGTTCAGGCTGGCCTTAAATTCACTATGTAGCCCAGGCTGGGCTCACGGTTGCAGTGATCCTCCTGCCTCAGCCTCCCAAGTGCTGGGATGACAAGTGTGCGGCATCCCCTGCCCAGACTTCCATATGTATCTTTTAAGTGGTGGCTGTGATCAACCAACCAAAGAAGGGTATTGTGTTTTCAACACAAAATATATCTGCTTTTTGCCTTATGTCTTCTCTAAGGCTCTAAGGTATAAATTTGAATAAAATTTTGCTCTTTTTGTATTCTTTGCCCTTTGTTTTTGTTTTGTTTTGTTTTTTGCAATGCTGGGGGTGGAACCCAAGCCCTGTCACATGCTGAGCACATGCAAGTGCTCAGCGCTGAGCTGCACCCCCAGATTTTGTATTCCTTTGGATTTAGAGTGATTAGATAAATCCTGTCATCCCAGCACTCAGGAAGCTGAGGCAGGAGGAACACGGTGAGTTCAAGGCCAGCCCTGAGCTACATAGCAATACCCTGTCTCAAACAAACAAACAAAGCTAAATAGTGAATTCAAACCAGCCAGAACTATACAGTGAGACCCCATCTCAAAAACCCGGAAGGAAGGAAGGACGGAAGGACAAACCAACCCACCCCGGGAGGACTGCAGAGTTGGTGCTAAAAGCATTTCACTGTTCCCTCTGAGGAGGAGACTGGACATTTCCCCTGTGTCCCAGTAGATGAGTGGACATCAAGGGCGGTGCTGCCGTGGTCGCGGAAAGCACGCTGATGGCCTAGGGACGGAGTAGGGACGGTCGCTCAGGATGCTGCTGTCTCCACCACCGACGCGGTGATTTCCGCATCCAAAGAAAGCTCAGCGCCCGCACGGCAGTCTGCTTACTCCGCGTGCCAAACAGAAAGGGAGCCGTGTTAATGGAGGTGTAAGCGTGTGTGCAGAATAATTAGCTAATGCGGTTCGGGCTCCACCCGCAAGTGTACTTATTTTTTTCTGGTGCCGGGGATTGAACCTAGGGCCTCACCCATGCGAGGCAAGTGCTCTGTGGCTGCGCGACGTCCCCAGCCCTTCCGTGAGTGTTTTTGAATACAAGTAATCAGCAGAGAATCCTGCTGTCCCTTCTTCTCTGGTGGGGGGGGGTACTGGGAATTGAACTCAGGACTTTGCGCTTGCCAGGCAGGGCTGTGCCGCTGAGCCGTATCCCCGGCCCCCGCTGTCCCTTCTTTGACTCTGACTACCAGAGGAATACGACACTTACGAAGAGCGAGGTTTACACTTCGGTGTGCGCACCTGATATTTTTGCAGTCGTACAAAAGACTCGGTGACTATGGGACATACAGAATGTTGTTTTGTGATGGAATACTAAGAAAAATGGCAGCAAGCTGTAAAGTGCTAGCAATGTTATGCTCTGACTGTAGACAGAAAAACATGGGCCATGAGCATCGTTCCTGTAAGAGTGAAAGTAATTTTCATGAAGCTAGACGAGCATTTCCCTCATTGTTGCGCTCATGTACAACTGCTAAAAATTCAGACAGAGTCCAGAAAATTAAATAAATATGTGAGGATATTTCCTGTGATAGTGAAATTAAACACTAAAATGGAAACAAACACACAAACAAAGGCGTTTGGCTTCTTGGGCTGGAGAGGGATTGGACGGGACGCGCCTCAGGCGGGCGAGGAGTTTTCCTGGTTCACCGGCCTCGTACACGCACTCAGGCTGCGTCTCTGCTCCCTCCGGGACCTCTTCTCCGGTGGCTCCATGCTCTTTGGTGGCAGCCACCCCACTCTGGAAATGCGCCTTAAGCACAGTGGCCTTTAATCTAAACCTCTGGGCACAGTTCGGCTTGGATTTGGGGCAGGAATGGCTAAGGGAGACTATGAGAGAGTGGTCGGACGGGCGCAGACGAAAAGCACTGCGTGGGTCCCAATGCGCTGATTACACACACCAGCCCCCCAGGGAAGGGACCTGCTGGTCACCATTTCCGGTTCTGATTTACTCTGCCCAGGAGGTCAAAGGTCCCAAGCTGTTCCAGTCCTTACCAGCGGGAGCCTGAGGCATGTGTTGGAGGAGGGGGAAGAGATGGATTCCAGCTGTGCATGCCTCTGTGTGTGTGTGTGTGTGTGTGTGTGTGTGTGTGTGTGTGTGTGTTTCAAAAGCTTGTCGACAAAGTACTACTGTCATCTTTCATTCCTGATTTCCAGATTAGCTTTCTAAATCAGGTGCTATGTCTGCGTTCTTGTTTTAGGAATCTTTCGAAGAAATACCAACCAAAAAAGAGCTCCAAGGAGGAGGAAGAATACAAGTATGTGGGTCAGCGGGGATGGTGGGGATGGTTTCATGCCCCAGGGGGGACACATGGGGGGACTAGAGGAATCCAGAACTATAGAAATAGGCTGCCAGGCCTGGTGGTGCACACCTGTAATCCCAGCACTCAGGAGACTGAGGCAGGAGGATCACCATGAGTTCAAGGCCAGGCTGAACTGCATACACAGTGAGACCCTGCCTCAGAAAACCAAAACCAAAAGCAAAAAGGTCGTGTTTTACACTGAAGAAGAAAAGTGTATTTAACTAGCTTTTTTTATACTGAGCTGCTGGTCCTGTTCCTGGTTATTTCCATTAAAGTATGAGGAAAAGTTGCAAAATAGAATCTAAGCATGCGCGGGAAGTATGGGTTACACACTTGCGATACTGCTTGTGTAATATCAAGTGTCTTTGTCGTGCTGCTCATTTGGCCGAAAAACCTGTGTTTCAGTCTGCAATTAAGACATCTTAACACAGACAGCCGAAAGCATTAAGTCTGTGATTGATTGATTGATTTGCTTTTGGTTTTTGAGACAGGGTCTCCCTATTTGGTTGAGGCTGGCCTTGAACTCACTGTGTAGCCCAGGCTGGTATCAAGCTCATGGCAGTCCTCCTGCCTCAGCCTCCAAGTGCTGGGATGACAGGTGTGCGCCACCACGCCTGGTTTATGTCCTGATTTGTGTCTCTGGTTCAGATCTGAGTGTCTGCGATGTCAGTACACAGCACATGCAGGTATTTGGATGATATCTGCCTGAAGCATTACCGAAGTTAACTAAAATGAGAAGTGCTCGGTTGTGATTAATTCGGAGCCATTCTGCTGAGAACTGATGCTGTGTAATGAACCGTCCAGCCCCCTGGGAGGTCGGGAGGAATTAGCCTGGCTGTAATCACTGTTTCCTGCTGGGGCCGGTGGGGGCCCGGGGCCTTGTTGCGAAGGAGCCATGCTCTGTCCCCAGGTACACGTCGTGCCAAGCCTTCCTGTCTACCCTGCACGAGACCGGCGACTATGCTGGGCAGCACGAGGTCATCTCGGAAAACATGACAGCGCAGATCCTGGTGGACCTGGCCCGCTATGTCCAGGAGCTGAAGCAGGAGCGGAAAGCGGTAACGCACCTGCTGTCTCTCTCTGAGAGACCGTGTGCGCCACAGTGAGGGAAGTGGCCCAGCCAGCGTTCACACGAGCACTGACACCTCTGAGAACTGTAAATGTTACGGACCCTGTTCCAAAAACAGTCTGTTTTTAGTCTGTCTTGGTGGCCCACGATGGTCATCTCAGCACTCGGGAGGCTGAGGCAGGAGGATCACTGCGAATTTGAGGGCAGCCCAGGCTACATAGTGAGTTCAAGGACTACATAGCCAGACCCTGTCTCTAAAAACAAAATAACTTCCAGGTCTCTACATATAATTTCGAGGGTCTCCCAGACGCTATGAAGCTTCACCTGGGAGTTTCCCCAGCAGTCTGGGAGGTGGGGCAGGAGGATTGCAAGTTCCAGCCCAGCCTGGGCAGTTCAGTGATTTAGCAGTGATAAGTGATAAAGTGAATCCAGTAAACCCGAGCCCAGCACTTGCTTCTGGTTGCTGACCTTCCCTTGCCCTCACGGAGGTCTGGCCTCTTCCCATCTGTCATCTTGGCCACTGCTCCCTGAATCTCTCCCTGCCCTGTCCCCACCCGGGGAGCTGGGCATTGAGAACCATGCACTTGCTGAATAGGAAATCCCAGCTGTCTCTGGAGTGAGTCCTGGGACGGAAGCCCGCAGCTCGGCCCCCCTCCCCCGATCTCTCCCAATGCCGCTTGGTGGCCCCAGGACCTTTACACAGCTTCTGTCCTTGTCCTTTCTACTTCTCAGCGGGGGCCACTTCTGACCCCTTTGTCAGGAATGTCACCTCCTTAATGAGGTCTTTTCCTGCCCAAAGTCCCTCCGTCCTCCTCACCCTTTCCACTCCATTCTCACATCTACTTTTTTCCCTACTGCTTATCGGCAGCTAGCTTTTTCCTCCCCTGGGAGAGGTTGCTAGGGATGGAACTCAGGGCCCTGTGCATGCTCAGCTCACACTTCCCCTGCGACGGCTCCCAGCAGCCAGCATTTTTTGTTTTGAGACAGGTTCTAACTATGTAGCTCAGGCTGGCCTCAAACTCCAGGATCCTCCTGCCTCAGCCTCCCAAGTGCTGGAACAACAGGTGTGCACCACCACGCCCGGCTTACCAGCTAGCATTTCTATGTATTTACCTGCTTGCTTGTTTTTCTCCAACCTCAAGCTCCCCGAGGGCAGGGTTTTCATGCCACCCTGTGCCAGGTACAGTGGGCGACACAGCCCGGGCAGGGTTTGGCATGAGGCCCCCGTAGCCTTGGCTTGGCTCTCGGGCTACACAGGAGTCAAGCTTCCTTGGATTCCTTTGCCCTCCTGTGACCGAATTGTTTATCTTATTTATACTCCGCTAATTGCATGTCTTTTTTTTATAGTTGTGTCTTTTGCATTCTGTTCCTTTTTTAAAATCAAAAATGATAGTAATTTGTGGAGGAAATTATCAGTGGTCCCAAGCTACATTAAATAATATCTGGTAATTTATAGCACCCTTTTATTTTAAGAAGAATTTCAAAGCCAGGCCTCTGAGTCAGATGTTTTGTTGGGAGGATCCGCAAGCACTGTGCTGGGAAGCTTCTCTAATTAAATTAAAGCAGCATTTTAGGAAATGGCGAGTCTTTGGAAATATTGCAAAGAAAGGCAGTAAACAAATGCGTATTTGTGGTTTTTTAATATAAAGCCACGTGAGCAATCTTCCCTTTCTTCTCTGTAACAGTTACCATCATTTTGAAGGGGGCCCAGAGCTGGGCAGGGAGGCCCAGGCCTATAACCCCAGATACCTGGGAGGCTGAGGCAGGAGGATCACAAGTTCAAGGCCAGCCCTGTCTCTAAAAATAAAAATAAACACCTTGAAGGATCACATAGTGTAGCAATTAAAACACTATCGTTTTGTTGATTTTACTGTTGTTGTTTTTTTTTAAGACAAGGTCCTGCTCTGTAGCCCAGGCTGGCCTCGAATTTGTGATGACGATCCCTCTGCCTTGCCCTCCCCAGTGCTGGGATTATAAGCGTGTGCCACACGCTTGGCTCTTTTTTTTTTTTTTTTTTTTTTTTTCAGCACTGGGGATTGAACCCAGGGCTTTTTGCATCGAGCTACATCCCTACCGCATTTTTAAATTTTTTCAAATTTTGAGACAGGGTCTCCATAAGTTGCCCTGGCTGGGCTTGAACTTGTGATCCTCCTGCCTCAGCCTCCCAGAGTGCTGAGATTAGAGACATTAGCACTGTACTATTTAAATGACCCTGGACTGTTCCCTTGACCCCCGGGGTAAGTGTCCCTCGTGTAGACTGGAGTAGCACCTGTCATTAATCCCACCTGTGCCCCTTGGGGTGGGAACTGTCTCCTCTGTGTAGATGCCGCAGGGAGGTGGGGTGGCCTGGCCTGTCTTGCAGCAGTACGGGGGGTGTCACGCCCAGGCGGCCTATCCCCAGAGCACTGCACATTTTTGTTTGCACGGAGTTTCTGTCCTGAGCTCTGACTTCATCAGATGACGGAGCTGGCCGCAGAGCCGCCTCACTTCTGGCTTCCAGGATGGGCCATGAGGTTTCTCAGGTTAGGGTTAGGGGAAAAAAAATCCGTGAAATGTCACATACGGGGAGCTGAAGGGAGCCCAGCTTTTAGGGAGAGCGGAGAGACAGCCTACTGTAAAGTTCCTACTGTAAAGTTCATGTCCGCAGTCAAATCCTGCCTGGGGCAAGGACTCCCAGGGCATCCCACTGAGCTCCGATGATGACAGGATCTCTACACAGTCCAGACTGGTTTCAAACTTGTGGCATCCTCCTGCCTCAGCCTCCCGAGTGCTGGGATCCCAGGCCTGTGCCACCATGCCCAGCTATTAGGAAACTTGTGAACATGTTTGTAGAAAAGCTGTTTCATTCTGCATGCATTTGGGAAAGTCAGCCTCAGTGAAGGCAGCAGGAAGCTGGTCCCAGCAGGAATGTTTCAGGTGTCAGGTTGGGGACTTCGTGTGAGCGAGACTGAGAGGATCCCGGGAGCTCCTGTACCGAGCATCCCACTTCCGTCGCTGCGGACATCATGGCTTCAGCCACAGCCAGGTTCCGGACTCTCCTCCTGCTTTGCCCTTTTACAGCCTGTGTGTTCCTTTGTTTTCCTCTGAGGAATCCGAGTGGATTTAAAATTCCAGATGGTCGCCTGCTCTCGCCCGAGTTTGCATTCTTTATTTTTTTCCCCAGTCATTCCTCTCCCATCTGTGCTGTACCTTTTATTTTATTTTATCTTATTATTTTATTCGTCTGTGTTGGTTTGTTTTTGAGACAGGATCTTGCTGTGTAGTTCAGGCTGGCCTCAAACTCTTGGCGATCTTCCTGCCACAGCCTTCCAGGTGCTGGGATTTTGGCTGTGCGCCACCATGCCCGGCTCCGTGCCATGTTTTCCCTTGTTAACCTTTATGGTTCCGTATCTACAGATTCAGCAAGGTGAGCATGTGCCCGCCCTCCTACAAGCGTGAAGAACGCACATTCTTGCTGTTCCCTTCTTTAGCCTCAGTCTGATTTCTTGCCACACAGTAAAATCTTCTTAGAAGCTATCCTTGGAGCCGGGTGTGGTGATAACGTGCCTGTCATTCCAGCACTTGGGAAGCTGAGGCAGGAGGATTGCAAGTTTGAGTCCAGCAAGGACAGTGTAGCCAGATTCTGCCTGAAAATAAAAAGGGCTGGGGATGTGGCTCAGTGAGAAGGCCCTGGGTTCAATGTCCAATACAAAAAAACAAGCAAACAAAAAAGGCTGACATTGTCATTTAAGTTATTACTTGGTTTGTTTGGGGTCTCTTAATTTTTTTTTTCTTAATCTCAGCTAGTTGCTAAAAAATATTTTTTAAATGATGATTCTGTCTGTAGAGAATAGAGTACAACCAACTATGGAAATGAAAATAAGCAATTGAGGTGGTCATGGGGACACACACCTATAATCCGAGCACTGGCAGGCTGAGGCAGGAGGATTGCTATGAGTTGAAGGCCAACCTGAACTGCATAGCGCGACCCTATCTCAAAAGAAAAGAAAACAAAACAAAAAAAGCATTTCTAGCTGTCGCCCCTGGATACCATCAGGCTTTTTTTTTTAGACAGTTCTTATGTTTTAAAGGAAACCCCAAACATCTCGTTGCCAGAGAGGAAGGGCAGTCTCGGGTCCCCCAGCCTGGCGTCTCCTATCTGTTCTGCCAGGAGACAGGAGCTGCGATGACCGATGACCTCATCCGTCCCCCACAGAGGCCCTGATTGTCCCTGTCCCAGCACAACTCCCCGCGCAGAGCAGAGCAGAGCAGAGCAGAGCAAAGCTGTCCGAGGCGGGCGCTATGGACACGGAGCCCACCGCGGGTGACTTTGTCACGGCCGCTTCCCTTGAAAGGGGTCAGGGTGACAGAGGGCTCCTGCCGGGGTCAGAGAGCTGTCACTGTCCCTTGTTTCCTATGGGACCACCTGGCCCTGAAAAGGTTCTGTGTGCCCAGTAAATCCCGGAGGCCACTGGCAGCAACGGGGACCGGAGGAGAGGGGCCATCCCCGGAGCATGGCTTCAAGGTCACAGGTGGGGACCCTTCACTCCCAGCAGGCGCCAGCAACGTTAGGTGTAAATAAATGTATCTGCCAGGCTGGAGTGTGCACCTGGAATCCCAGCTCTTGGGGGAGGCTGAGGCAGGAGTATCCCCAGGAGTTCAAGGCCAGCCTGGGCCACACAGTGAGTTCAAGGACAGCCTGAACTACATAGCAAGACCCTGTCTCAACCCAAAACACCCAAAACAACAACAAAGAAGTGTCGCTGTGGAGACAGCCTCAGCCAGAGCTCGGAAGTGGTGTGGAGGTTTTTTGTTCTTTTGCACCTGTCTTTGAACCTCCTGGGGATGGCGGTGCTCTCAGGCCCCTATAGCACACTGGGGTCCTGCTTGAGAAGCAGAAGGGTCCTCTCGAGGGTAAGGGGACGTGAACCCGTTCCTCCTGGCGCTCCGGCACCGCCCCTTGCCGCCTCCCTGTCCCAGTCTCTGTTCCCCGGTCGCCCTCCCTCCTGCCCCATTCATTCATCTTGAAGGTGACACCTGGGCTTGCAGAAAGCCAGGCTCAAGTCCTCCCTCCCAGGCTGAGCGTCCCTAGCCCTGCCCTCCTCTGTGTCTCTGATCAGCCTGGGTCCTCGCCTGATTCCATTCCTTGCCTTAGACTCCGTCCCTTGTCTGCTTTCTCGCCAGCTCCATTGTGAGATCTGAAAGACGCAGCCCTGGGAGGCTCCCTTGGGCTCAGAGAGAGCGGAGAAGTGGGGTGGATCCGCCTTCCTGCTCGGAGGCACCGGACACCCTGAAACTCGACCTCCGGGAGAGACAGAGGCGCTGAATAGAGGGAATAAAGGCGCTGTGTGCTGGGGACACCTGAGCCCCACTCCTCATCCCCTCCCCTGGCCAGCGCCGTCCTGGGGCCGCCCGGTTGAGGCTCCAGCCTGGAGCCGAGCCTAGGGGACCTGGGGCTCCTGACGTGTCCTCCCAGCGCCTTCCGCAGGGTGTGCTCGCTGGGGCGGCGGGAAAAGCGCATTCAACCTTGTGGCTGCCAGAAGACTATTTATTTATCTTCTTGCAGGGCCAGGGATGGAACCCAGGGCCTTTGCACTGAGCTAAATCCCCGGCCCTTTTTCTTTTTTATTTTGAGACTGGGTCTCGCGTGTCCACGTTGCCCGTGCTGGGCTCAAACTTGCAATTCTTCTGCCTCAGCCTCTCAGAGTCCTGGTGGAAGGTCATTCGTTAAAAGGAGCATTTCCGGGCTGGAGATGGAACTCAATGGTAGAGCGCTCGCCTAGCATGCGCCAGCCCTGGGTCCCATCCCCAGTACTGAAACAAACGGGAAAGAAAAGAAAGGAGCATTTCTGTGGCGCACACCTGTTATCCCAGTACTCAGGAGGCTGAGGCAGGAGGCTCACCAAGAGTTCAGGGCCAGCCTGGGCTACATAGTGAGTGGAGTACCAGCCTCAACTACATAGTGAGACCATGTCTCAAAAAGAGGGAGGGCCGGGGATATAGCTCAGCGGCACAAGCACCTGCCTGGCAAGGGCAAGGGGCTGAGTTTGATTCCTAGTACCAAAAAAAAAAAAAAAAAAAAAAAACCCAGGAGCGTTTCCGGTGATGTGCATGGGGTTCGATGGTGTGGACAGGGTTCAGTTTGGGAAAAGTAACTGCAGGTGCAGTTCCCCAGCGCTGGTCACATGGTCACAATGGGAAACTGCTGTGCCCCCCTCACCCGAGTCCCCACAAGGCTAGGGCCTGCCTTCCAGGAAGTCACAGATGGCGCCGTATGGCCCTGTGACCTTTGGTCCAGAGAGCCAGCCGCCCCCAGGACACGTTCCTGCCCTCCCCGGGGCCCAGCATCCCTGTCCCTGCAGTGGATCTGGTGAGAACCAGAGGGCGGGCGCCCTGCCCGTCAGGCTCCGGCCGCAGGTGGGGTGGACCCAGATCCTGGAAGGCACAGCCCATGGGGCTGCTCATTTGTATCTGGAAGGAGAGCGCAGTTTGGGACCCGGGGAGGTTAGGACCTTGGGCTCCCATGGTATTGCCAGGTGAGTGCAATGGCTCCAAGCTGATCTTGGCGCTGCCTTCTCCACCCTCGGGCTCACGGTGCATCCGTGGCGATGGCACCCTGGCCTTCGCCGAGGCTAAAGTCCACTCCACCCCTTCCTCCTTTGCCATCTGAGCCCAACCAGCACGCTCGGGCCCCCTCAGAGGCCTACCAGGAAATGCGGGTCATGTGACTGAGCAGAAGCCACCCAAGGGGAGCCAGGTGTGATGGCGCGCGCCTGGGAGCTGTGTTCTGGGAGGCCGAGGCAGGAGGATCGCAAGTTTGAGCCCATCCTGGGCAACTCAGTGATTTAGGGAGATCTTGTCTCAAGATACAAAATAAAAAGAGGCTGGGGATGTAGCTCATTTTGAAGGCCCTGGTTCCAGTACTCAGCGCCCCCTCCCCCAAAAGGGGGGGCACTGGGACAAAATATATTTGGGGATTTTTTCTTTTTCTTTTCTTTTTTTTTAGGCAGGGCCTTGCACATAGTGTAGGCTGATCCTGAACTCACTGTGTAGCCCAGGCTTGCTTTGAACTCAGCAGTCCTCCTGCTTCAGCCTCCCAATTGCTAGTTTGTCAGGCATGCGCCACCACATCCGACCAGGAGTAAAATATAGCTCAGTGGTAGAATGCTGGTGTGACATGCACAGACCCTGGGTTTGATCCCCAGCACCACACATGAGAGAGAGAGGGAGACCCCAGAATCAGACCCTCAAGTTGCCCCCACCTGGTCCGAGTGTCTGTGTCTCTCTTGGCTCCGTCTCCCCTCCCCCTACGCTGGGCAAGCGCTTCACCGCAGAGCTGTAAACGGAGCCACCCCAGCTCAGCAGCCCTGGGAGCCCTCAGGCTGCACGGCTCGCCTCTGCCTCCGGGAGGCCTTGCTGGTGACCGTGCACGCCTGCCTTGGTTGCCGCCCTCACGCGGAGGTGAATTTAGCCCTCCATTCAGGAGGGTCCCTGGGCACGCGCCCCGGCTCGCAAGGCTCCCTGCACGCGTGGTGGTGGCGCTGCTCACCAGAGCCAGGGCTGGGCACCGAGTGCCTGTCACTGGGGCGCGGGGCGGCGGGTGCACGACCCTGGGCGATGAGAAGGGAGAAGGACTGAAGTACAGACCGCGTGTAGTTCCCGCTCTGGGCCGCGTCCTGAAGGGCAGCCTCATGGGCACAGATCCTGTAACGGGACTAGAGGGTAACAGCCGGA
The DNA here is from genome assembly GCA_028451465.1 of Erethizon dorsatum. Taxonomy (NCBI): domain Eukaryota; kingdom Metazoa; phylum Chordata; class Mammalia; order Rodentia; family Erethizontidae; genus Erethizon; species Erethizon dorsatum. The sequence continues at coordinate 6,012,680 of CM051822.1, forward strand.
GACGGGTTATTTCCTTCGGGGATGGTGAATATGTTCTAGTGTTAGTTGTAGTGAGGGCTGTAAGGTTGTTTTTTGTTTTTTGTTTTGTTTTGTTTTGTTTTGTTTTGAGACAGGGTCTCACTATGTAGTTCATGGTGGCCTTGAACTCGTGGCAATCCTCCTGCCTCAGCCTTCCGAGTGCTGGGATTACAGGCATACACCACCACACCCAGCCTGGGTTGCACACTTTTGTGACTGCAAAAGTCCGTTCAGTCATACCATTTAAGTGGGCAAATCCAATAAAATGGCCCTTGTAAGCTGGGCACAGTGGTGCAAGTTTGTAATCCCAGCACCTAGGACGTTGAGTCAGGAGGATCCGAGGCCAGCCTGAGATACATAGTGACTTCAAGGCCACACAGCGAGACCCAGCCTCAAGAACCCAAAAATAAATAAATAAAAATTTAAAGATTAAAATGTCCTTTATGCCCCAAAGTAGCGAAAAGGTGATCAAAAAGATTGCTGTCTTCAGCCATTCTTGTTGGTTTTTCTGATGGTAAATATGACCTCATATTCGATATTATTTTATCTGTGGTCTCAAAAGGGAACTCTGACTGTTCTTTTCACTTCCCCTTTTGTTGAATTTTTAAATTCAAATTTTTTTGGTATACACATGCTAGATATGCTTTCATTTTTTTTTTTTTTTTTTTTTTTTTGAGACAGGGTCTTGCTATGTAGTTTAGGCTGGCCTTGAACTCGGTATGTGTCCTAGCCTGGCTTCAAACTTGTGTCGATCCTCCTGCCTCAGTCTCCTGAATGCTGGGATTACAGGTGTGTGCCACCACGCCTGGCTTTTAATTTATTTCTTTACTGACTTACCTACTTAACAGTGCTGGGGATGGAACCCAGAGCCTGAGACTTGCTAAGCGAATGCTCTATGCCGAGCCTCATCTTTGGCCCGGATGTCGGTATTTCAGTGTTTTTTTGATTAATCCTAACTCCTGTGTGTCTTCCCCTTCCCAGAACTTCTGTGATGGGCGGAAAGCACAGCAGCACATCGAGACTTGCTGGAAGCAGCTCGAATCTGTAAGTAGAAAACAGCTCAACTAGGTCTTTATGGTTTTTCTGATTTGTATTTAATATAGGCTTGAATTGTTCAGTAAGGACAAACAAAAACACCAAAGAAACAGTAGGGAGGCTGAGGCAGGAGGATCTCCATGAATTTGAGGCCAGCCTGAGCTATATAGTGTTCAAAGCCAGCCTGAGCTACAGAGTGAGACACTGTCTGAAATACACACACACACACAACCCAAAGAGGCCTTCTTACAGAATACTGTCATCCAGATTTCATTGAATTTGTTTCGAAAGCCATTACCTCAAGTAACGGTTGGAGCCAGAAGAGACCAAGCCCTGTGTGTTTGCTAGAAGTTGTGTGGGAAGAACAAAGATGAGACAGCCTGGATGGGAGCAGGCAGGGTCTCAGAGCTTCCAGAAATTGACATGAAACTGATGCGAGAGCACAGCTGTCTGCCTGGGGATCTCCTGGCTTCATAAACACAAGGGGTGGAATTTTTAAAATGTATTATAGTGGAAGCACATTACCATGAGTCTTCATACTCCGCTTACTTTGAACACACGCGTCCCGTCCTTCTGCAGCAGCTCTGGAGTCCTCTTTCCTGAGGGTCTTTATGAGGTACAATCAAAACTACGGTGAATGCTGCTGCTGAGCACCACCAAATGGAAATGCAGGCTCATACTACATGACGCCGTGTCCTCATCCACCTTATTCATGGGATCTGGCACCCTGTGATTCCTGGCTCCTCCCCAAAGTCAAAATGACCGTGAAAGGGAAACATTTTGAATCGATTCAGGACATCGAGGCAGCCACGACCGTGCAACTAACAACACTCAGGAAAGAGCACTCCAGAGCTGCTGCAGGAAGCGGCCAGGACGATGGGATCAGTGTGCTGGAAGCAGGGGGGGATGTCGAGGGGATCCCTGGCGGTGTGTCTTTTGCTGTGATACACATTTTAAATATTTAAGCATTCATGGTCTTTTCGATGATGCCCCCTGCTCCCTTTCCACCTGCTGCTCCCCCCTGCAGAGTAAGCGGCGATTCGAGCGGGACTGCAAGGAGGCGGAGCGGGCGCAGCAGTACTTTGAGAAGATGGATGCGGACATCAACGTCACCAAGGCGGACGTGGAGAAGGTCAGTCTCCCTCTAAGTGTGCGACCTGCAGGCCAGGCCCCAGCTTCCCTTTTCTGCCATGGCCACAGAGGGGCCTTGGGCTTCAGAGTGCTTTCATTCTGTGTCACTCAGTCTTTTCCTGGGGACCTGCAGCATTCAGGCTGGAGTGGTGTAAGTGCCAGGTGCCCAGGACAGTGACACGGAGCCTGGTGCCTGACGGGGCAGCTGCAGAGCGTGGCTGTGCCTCAGTGGCTTCTTGAGGAAGCAGGGGCCACCACCAGGAGGATGCGGGGTCCGCACTGCAGTCTGATGCAGGCCGAGCCCAAGGCATGGAGCAGGCGCTGGGTCTCGCTGCTGCTCCATGTGGGATTTTCCCTAGAAACTGGATTTCCTCTGTATAAAAGCATGAATGCAGCTGGGCATGGTGGCACATGCACGCCTGTAATCCCAGCACTCAGGAGGCTGAGGCAGGAGGATCGCTGAGAGTTCAAGGCCAGCCTGGGCTGCATAGTGAAACCCTGTCTCAAAACACCAAAAACAAAAACCATATGTTGTAATTTCAAAATGTATATTTACACTTATTTTTTATTTTTAGTTTAATTGCACTGTGGTCCTAGGAAGTCTATCTGAATTTGAATTTTCTGTCTATTGAGATTTGTTTCAGGGACTAGCATCCAGGTAAATTTTTTTCCACCAGTACTGAGGATTGAACCCAGGGCCTTCACCCTGAGCTACATTCTCAGCCCCTTTTTATGGTGTTTTTTTGTTTTGTTTTGTTTTGATTTTTGTTTTTTTTTGAGACAGGGTCTTGCTAAGTCACAAAGTTTTCCAGGCTGGACTCGAACTTGTGATCCTCCTGCCTCAGCCTCCCAGGGTTCTGGGATTACAGGTGTGCATCACCATGCCTGGCAACTGGGCAGTTTTTCTAAATGTTCTGTAAATAATTTAAAAGAATATGTATCCTCCAATTCTTAGTTACAGTTACATTTATTTATTTAATTACTTAGAGACAGGGTCTCACTATGTAGTCCAGGCTGGCCTTGAACTCACTATGTAGCCCAGGCTGGCCTTGAACTCACAGTGATCCTCCCGCCTCAGCCTCCAATCTACATACTTTTATTTTCAGGTCAAGCTTGTTGGTTGGGCTATCCAAAGTCTCCCATCATTAAGATTTTTGTCTGTACTTGTTCTAACATTTTCTTCCTTTTCTCCCAGCTTTCTACTTTATATTTTTGTTGTAATTTTAATTGTCTGTGTTCATTGTGTACGGTGTGATCGTGCGACACGTGTTCTGAGTGTAGTGGACAGGGCGGGGCAGTCAGCATTTCCCTTTCCCAATTCTCTGGGTGAAAGACAGCCTCTCAGTACTGATTTAAAAAGAAATGCAGTCCCACGCTATTTGCAAAAGACCTGCCCGAATATGAAGGTAAAGATGGCCGGGGAGGATTTGCTAGGCAAATGCTAATCTAAGTAAACCTGGAACACAGGCAGCAAAACAGTTCCAGGCAGAAAATGGGACGAGTGTGAGGCCCAGGAATTTGCATTTCTGTATTCTGCATCATTTTGTATGTTTTATTGGTTTCAAATATTCTGTTTTCTTCCCTCTTATTTTTTTTGTTTTGTTCTGTTTTGTTTTTGTTTTTTATGGGTACTGGGGGTCAAACTCAGGACCTCGTGCACCAGCAGGCGCCCGTGCTGCTGAGCGATATCACTGGCCCCTTTTTTCATATGTGGATACCGGGAGTTGAACTCAGGACCTCGTGCTTGCCAGGCAGGCACTTATGCCACTGAGCTATCTCACCGCCCCCTGTTTTGTTTTGAGACAGGATCTCACTATGTATTTCAGGCTGGCCTTGAACTCACTATGTAGCCCAAGCTGCCCTCTAACTCACAGCGATCCTCCTGCCTCAGCCTCCAGAGTGCTGCGATGACAGGCATGCACAACCACACTGAGCTAGAAGTTCTCAATTTTACTGAAGTCCAATTTACTAGGCAATTATTATATGCTTAGTGCTTTCTGTTTTCCTTGAAGAGTTTTTACTTAACTCAATAACCCTTTCTGGTATGCTTTTATTTGGTATGTGGGTGATCTTTCTCTGACTACTAGGGATTGCACCCTGGGCCTTTGCACTGAGCTACATTTCCCAGCCCTTTTGAATTTTTAAATTTTGAGACAGGGTCTCTCTAGATTGCCCATTGTGGGGCTGAACTGGCCATGCTCCTGCCTCGGCTTCCCAGAATGCCGGCGTTACAGGTATGGACCATCGTTCCTGGCTTGGGTGATCTTTTATTTAACATCATTCATCAGTGCTATTAAAATATTGGTGTACAACTGGAAAAGGCCTGGACAACCAAAATAGGCCAGTTTCAAGTGGCACAGGTACAGGGTCACACTCTGGAGTAGGCGCCCAGCCCAGCGCCGAAGAATTGACCCCGGATAGAGAACACTGTTCGTTGTCACCCAGGGCAATCAGCTCTGCACACCATCTCAGGGTTTCTTCTGGATGTGGGGTTTGGTGTGTGGAGAAGTAGACAGGAGACTTTTAATAAAGTCAAAAGTTCAAGCTTTTTGTACTACAGAGATTTTTTGGAATATAAAAATTAAAATTCTAAGTGATACTAATTTATTTTTAAAGAATGTCACAGCTGGGCCGGTGAGATGGCTCAGCGGCATAAGCGCCTGCCTGGCAAGCGCGAGGGCCCGAGTTCGACTCCCGGATCCCACATACGAAAAAGGGGCCGGTGATATCGCTCAGCGGCACGGGCGCCTACTGGCGCGCGAGGTCCTGAGGTCGTCCCCCCGGTACCCACAAAAAAAAAAAAAAAAAAAAAGAATGTCACAGCTTTTTAACCTACAGTTTACTTCATCAGTATTATTATCATTATCATCATTATTATTATTAGTTGTTGTTGTTCGAGACAGGGTCTTACTGTGTAGCCCAAGCTGGCCTCCAACTCATGACGATCCTCCTGCCTCAGCCTCCTGAGCAGTGGGATGACAGGTGTGTGCTACCCCGCCCGGCTATTAGTAATAGTAGTCGTAGTATTTTGCAGTGCTGGGCATCAAACTCAGTGCCTTGCATATGCTAGGCAGCAGTCTACCACGGAGCTACACCCCTGGCCATTTTTATTTTTATTTTGAAACAGGGCCTGGCTAAGTTGCCGAGGCTGGGGTCGAACTTGTGCTCCTCCTGCCTCCATCGCCTGAGTCACTGGTATTACAAGGAGTGTGAAACTGGGCCCTCCTGGTTTTTTATTTAAGGAAATTCTAATGCAATCATGAATTAATGGCCTGATTCCCTCCCCCTCCCCCTCCCCCCTCCCTCTGTGTGTGGTGATCAACCCTAGGGTCTTGCACATGCTAAGCAGGTATTATACTGCTGAGTGCTGTCCTCAGCTCTAATTCTCAATCTTTGGGGTTTGTTTGTTTGTTTTGCTTTTTGAGACATGTAGTTCAGGCTGGCCTTGAACTCGTGGAGATCCTCCTGACTCAGCCTCCTGAGTGTTGGGCTCACAGGCATGCACCACCATGCCTGGCTGAGCCATCTCACCGGCCCTCGTTTTTAAAGACTGTAATTGCGGTGGAATTCCTGGGCCGTGGAGCCTTCGCCCTCATCCATCCTCTCCTCCCCTGCCCAGCGTTCTGTGCCCGCTGGCGAAGCGTGGGGTGGCACGGACTGCAGCTCAGACCCACGCCAGCCTCGGCCAGGAGGGTTTGCTTTCCTCCTCCAGCTTCGCTTGCCTTGCTGCGGAGCTTCCCACCTGCCCTGAGCAGCTCTTGAGCTTGAGCAGCGGCGTCTGGGTGACGGACTTCACCTTGGGGCATAGCTGTTCCCCTGCTTAGGGACAGCGCCGCTCTGGACCCGCATGGAGGAGCGACTGCGCTCCATGGCCGTCTGCCAGGGCCACGGCCGGCAGCGTGGCGTTGGGCAAAAAGGACAAGGTTATCAAAATGAGTGGAATGTGGACCAGTAGTCCTGAACAGAGCGCGCAGTGTCTGGCCGCATGCGTTACGCGGAGCTCGTCCGTGCCTCCATGAATGATCCCCTTTCTCCGGCCTCCGCCTTGTGACTGTGGCCGCTGACATCATTTCCAAGCAGAGCGGGGATGGTCCGACAGCTGCAGAACTTGCTAGCTGAGTTCCAGTTATGTTTTTCAGACCCCAGCATCGCCTTCTTCCTTTTCCTACAAATCCAGTTTCGTGTAGAGTGCATGGTTCCTCTGCATCCCAGTTGCTGGGCGGCTGCCGGCCACAGCAGGTTCATGCGCGGCCTCTTCGCTCAGATTCACCCGGACCCCGAGGGTCGGGGGGCACCCGAGCACAGCGTGCTTTCTGAAGGCTTAATCATCAGTTTTTGTTATATAACTCAATTTGAGGAAATGTTCGAAAAGTTAAATGAAGACTCTGACCGAGAAGGGCTGTCCATTTACTTGGGAGTTTGCATTTTGTTTTTATATAATATGGATTTTTAAAGTGTTTGGCTTTGGACATTCTTATTTATTTATTTATTTATTTATTTTTACTTTTTTGTTTTTTTTGAGACAGGGTCTCACTGTGTCCAAGGTGGCCTTGAATTAGCCCAGGCTGGCCTTGAACTCACTGCAGTCCTCCTGCCTCAGCCTCCCGAGTACTGGGACTATAGGCGTGGGCCACTACGCTGAACTATTAGTTGTTTTTTATGTATTTTATATTTATTTTTTACTTTTTGGTTTTTTGAGACAGGGTTTCACTCCATACCCCAGGCTGGTCTCCAACTCATAGTGATCCTCGTGCCTCAGCCTCCTGACTGCTGGAATTTCAGGCATGCGCCCACACACTTGGCTTAGGTTTTTAATCACAATAATAGGAACGTGTACTTTTTTCTGAGTTGTAGGTTATATAATAGGGTGTTTTAAAGGTAAAATGAGATTATAGTAAGGAATCCATGGCAGTGGGAAGCAAGATGGATAGCATTTACCCGGAGTGATCCTCGGTTAGGTATCAGTGCCCTGGGACAGCAAGTGAAGTTCGGCAGTTCAGGCAGCTGCTCGGCGGGGACCAGCGTCGCGGCTACTTGGTGGGACACGCGGGCAGGGAGGACCGAAGGCGGCCGAGCGCGGTGTGAGATTCTTTGCCCATGTGGGGAGACGGGCTGTGCCGCCGTCCCTGGAGCTCGTGGACGTATATGGAGTGGCGGCGTTGCTGTGAACGCTCGCTTGACATTTTTACTGACCTCATGGCTGTCTTCGGCGCGTCCCCCTCATTGCTGGTTTGTGTAAAATGTCTGACTGCTCTTCTGGAGGAAGCACTCGCTGTAACCATTTAGAAAGCCAAAGAAAAAAAAGAAAGAAAAGAACAGGAGGAAGTGGTTAATATCAAGTCAGGAAGTAGATTTTGCAACTGCAGCGTGATCTTTGAAAGTTAAAAAGTTTGAAATTGTGTTTCATTTTGAACAAGAGGAAAATATATAGAACTAAAAAAGAGAATATCAAAACTGGATGCTTTTTTTTTTGTCTTTTTGAGACAGGGTCTCGCTATGCAGTTCAGGCTGTCCTTGAACTCACTTTGTAGCCCAGGCTGGTCTCGAACTTGCAATGATCCTCCTGCCTCAGCCTCCCGAGTGCTGGGATTACAGGCATGTGCCACCATGCCCAGCAGAACTGGATGCCTTTGCTCTAACTGTTCTTTTCTGAGTGATCGGTGTTCAAATAGGAGGCTCTCGGGCGGGGGGCTTCTGGGATGCTCTTGTTTGTATCCGCCCTGTGAGCAGCTGCGTCTGAAGAGTTTATGTTTCCTCCTAAATGCAGAATCGTTAACAACAGGTGAGTTTGAGGTCAGCCTGAACTGCACTGAGAGCCCCTGCTCAAAAACCAGACCAAACCAGACCAAACCAGACCAAACCAGCACGTTACGTGCAAAAATGGCAAGAGAAGCCGGGTGTGGTAGTGCACGCCTGTAATCCCTGCACTCGAGAGGCTGAGGCAGGAGGATAGCTGAGAGTTCAAGGCCAGCCTGAACCGCAAATCGAGACTCTGTCTGAGAGACAGGGACAGAGACAGAAATTTCACTGATTGTTTATCAGCTATTCCTGGCCTTTTTAATTGCACCTTATTACTTTCTTCTGGTTTTTCTGTTGCTTATTTATTTAATCTGTTTAGTTTAGTTTAGTTTAGTTTTTGAGACAAGACCTCATTATGTAGTTCAGGCTGGCCTTGAATTTGCGATCCTCCTGCCTCAGCTTTCTGAGTGCTGAGAGTACAGGCGTGTGCCTCCATGCCTGGCCTAGTCCTTTTAAATGTTCTTGTTTCCTTTCCTTTCAGGTTGTTACTTCAAGTTCTTTTTTTGTTTTGTTTTGTTTTGTTTTTGTTTTTGTTTTTTGAGACAAGGTCTCACTATGTAGTTCAGGCCGGCCTTGAACTCTTAGCGATCTTCCTGCCTCAGCCTCCCAAGTACTGGGATTACAGGTGTGCGCCACCACGCCCAGCTCAAGCTCGAGTTCTTGTGTTGGTAATTTTCCTCCCTACCCTGTCATGCTCACAGTGGTTTGTTTTCCTGTGCACGCATTATTATCTTTTCTAAACGAGCAGACCTCTGACAGGGCTGGTGTTTCCTCTGGGAATCCCGTAATGGAAGGATTGCAGAAACATCGCCCGAGCGAGGGCTTGTATTGTTCCTGCCGGGCCGCCTGGAACTCATTTGTGTGTCAGCTTCTCGGCGTCATGCTCGGGCCAGCTGTAGAGCACACACCGCCTTCAGGGCTTGTTTTTGCCTTTTGTTTTGGGCAGTGCTCGGGATGGGACCCAGGGCCCTGTGCAGGCGAGGTAGGCACTGGACCACGGAGCTACACCCCAGGCATTTTTTAAAATTCTATTTTGGGACAGAGTCTGGCTAAGTTGTATGGGCTGGCCTCGAGTTCGTCATCCTCCTGCCTCCCCAGTAGCAAGGATGAAAAGTGCGCGCTGCCGGCCCCAGGAGTACTGAGCGTTCTTGACTAAGCAGCTGCTGCAACTCGGAGACCAAGGGCGGACAGCGACTGACCTGCCCCCGAGCGCCCCAGGTTTCTTCCAAAGGAAGCGTGGCTGTCTCTCACCTCTGCTCGGTGTGCGCAGCGTGACTCATCTTTGACTTTCTTAAGGAACGTATCTTTACTAGAGCTGCATTTACAAAGTGATTTGGGGATTTCTCTTCTCTATAAAATAGAGTCAAACTGTAAACACACATGTATTCTTTTTGTCTTTTTGTAGCCCAAGCTGGCCTCAATCTCCCAGTGATCCTCCTGCCTCAGCCTCCCGAGTGCTGGGATTTCAGGTGTGCAGCACCACACCCTGCGCACACACACATACTCTATTCACCTCAGCGACATGATGATGCTCATATAGATGTTGACTCCAGCCGGAATCCAGGCTGCTATCTTTTATATTTTTTAAGTCAGGAAACTACTGGAATGTTGTGGGCATATTTCTTTGGTGAACTTAGTTTGGAGTTTTTCTCTGTTTTGTGTTTTCGCCGCACTTCGTTTATCAGAGCCAGACCCCGTGTTTGGCAGCTGTCGGCCTGGAGGCCTCCATAGCAGCTCCCCGAGCTCCGCCTAGGACTCCTCCCCGCCCTCCCACCTCCAAGCTGGAGACGGACTGGAGGGTCAGGGTCGATGGTGTGCTGGGAAATGGAAACAATGCCATTGTCACGCAGGGGCATTGCTCTGCACAAAGAGCCTGTTCTCCCTCTTGGGAAGCGACCCTCCTCCCACACCAGCTCCTGGGGCCCAGCCGGGCCTTCCAGCCCTTCAGCGTTCCTGGCATTCAGCATTAGAATTTGTCTCTCCACTCATCTTTTTGATTTTGGTCTTTGTGTTTATTTGATTTTTGAGACAGTGTCTTGCTATGTAATTCAGGCTGGTCCTGAACTCACGATGTAGTCCAAGCTGGCCTTGAACTCCCAGCAATGCTCCTGCCTCAGCCTCCCACGTGCTGGGATCACAGGCGTGCACCACCACACCTGGCCCTAAACATTCTTTTGTTATTTTAATAGCATGTACAGTAGTATAACGTAATATTTAACTAATCAAATTACTGGGCATTAGTTTCTAATTATTATTTCAGTTTATTAGGTCTGATAAACAGTACTGTGGTGGGGTCTTTTGTGGATGTCAAAGTCATTTCATTAGGATAAATGCCCAGAAGAGTCACTGGGTCAAAAACTAAGATAAACTGGGCGTGGTGGTATGCAACTGTGATCCCAGTACTTGAGAGGCTGAGGCGGGAGGATCTATGCTGAGTTCGAGGCCATCCTGGGCTACAAAGTGAGTTCAAGGCCAGCCTGAACTGCATAGTGAAAAGCTGTCTCAAAAAGACAAAAAAAAAAAAAAAAAAAAAAAGACTAAGATAAAATCCTAGAGAAATCTAGTCTATTCAGTAGGGCTTTCAGACATGCTCAATTGTTTTCTATTTTTTGGGTCTAAAAGTAGCTAGGAAATAGGTAGCGATGCCATCTTATTAGTAGTGTCCTACTGAACTAATGTTCTGTTGATAATATTCCAGGGCCTCTTCCTGACCTGCATGCTGAGAAGCACCTGGGGAGTTTGTTGTTGTTATTTTTGGTTTGATTTCGGGGTTTTTTTTTTTTTTTGAGACAGGGTCTCACTATGCAGTTTAGACTGGCCTTGAACTCCCAGCGATCCTCCTGCCTCAGCCTCCCGAGTGCTGGGATTATAGCCTCATGCGCCACCATGCCTGGCCCCCAGCCCTTTTTAATATTTTTATTTGAGATAGTCTTGCTTGGTTGTTTTGTTGCCCAGGCTGGATTACTCAAATGTATGATCCTCCTGCCTCAGCCTCCCAGAGAGAGCTGAGAGCACAGGTGTGCGCCACCACACACAACTGTTGTATCCTTAACAAAGGAGGGGAAGTGACTTCCTAAACAAAGCTCTGAACACTGCTCCAGTGCGTACTTTATCATCTAAGGAACAGCAGGGGGTAAAATGCGGAGAGGTCCAAGGCCATGTTCACAAAGTTAATACATCTCATTATTTAAATATTCAGTCAGTGCGTACATGGAACTGGTTCACATTTGCTCTTTTTATTAAAAGCCAAAAGCCAGGGCTGGTGAGATGGCTCAGCGGCATAAGTGCCTGACTGGCAAGTGCGAGGGCCCGAGTTCGACTCCCGGTACCCACATACCAAAAAAGGGGCCGGTGATATCGCTCAGCGGCACGGGCGCCTGCTGGTGCGCGAGGTCCTGAGGTCGACCCCTGGTACCCACACACAAAAATAAATAAATAAATAAAAGCCAAAAGCCACAAGCAGGATGTGGTGCCACATGGGCCTATAGTCCCAGCACTCAGGAGGCTGAGACAGGAGGATCACTGTGAGTTCGAGGCCAGCCTGGACTATATAGTGAAACCCTGTCTCAAAAAAACCACAAAAAGACCAAACAAACAAAAGCCACAGGCAGCTTTGAAGAAAGAGGAGAGGGTTTGCCAACCTTGGTGAGCAGATCCCTGTGTCTCCATGGAAAGTAAGCCGGCTCTTTAGTGAGCTGTTATTCTCTCCTTAATATTTTGAAATACTAAAGGAGAAGTCATACTGAATTAAACAGGAAATAGCATCACATTTTGGCCATGCGAATCATCTAAAATTAGCAAACTAAGTGGATTATGGATTACAGTACTTTTGTCTTTAAACTCCTTAGGATTTTAAAATCTCAGGCTGCAGTTCAGTCTTGGTTTAGAAAGGGTAGCTCTGCACCCTTGTCATCCCAGCCTTGGGAGGCTGAGGCAGGAGGATCTCTGTGAGTTTGAGGCCAGCCTGGGCTACACAGTGAGATGCTGTCTCAAAAAAACCACACACCCATCCTCAAAAAGTTGGCAACTGGGATGTTTTGGGCAGCGCCACTCTACTTCCCGCAGCATGGGGACCGTGTCTAGCCTAGCAGGAAGGGGTCACAGTGAGCCTGCGCACTTGGAGCCGCCTGGGTTTATCGGGGAGACCCCGAGGGTTTGTCAGGAAATTCCAAAGTTCACGCTCGGGTGTTCGTGGATGCCATGAGGTCTGAGCGTCTGTGACTCACGACCTCGGCAGCTGGGGCACTTCTGGGCTTTGAGAACACCGGCTCTGGGGCTCATTTTCAAAAAGCAAAACAAACCTGCCCCGTGTTCTCTCTGCTCTGTAGTCATGGCGCGAGGTGCTGCTTCTCTTTATTTTTAGAGTGGGAAATTTGGTTTAGAGAGTTAGCATGTGGTGTGGTTTAGGATGGAAATACATACCTGTCTGAGATAGGTGGCTGCTATTTTTATACTTACTTACACGGGGGGAAATGGTGAAGCTTATAGTCTTCCTTTTGCCTCAGATATGCTCTGTAAAATGTGTTGTCACCTCCTCATTGCTCCAGGTACGGTTTTGAAAGTACTTTTAGAGATTTTTTGTTTGTTTGTTTTTATTGTTTTGGTTTTTTTTGACACAGGGTCTCACTATGCAGTTCAGGCTGGCCTCGAACTCACTATGTAGTCCAGGCTGGCCTCGAACTCACTATGTAGTCCAGGCTGGCCTCGAACTCAAAGCAATCCTCCTGCCTCAGCCTCCCGAGTGCTGGGCTGACAGGCGTGCACCACCACACCCAGCTAAGATATTTTTAAAAATGTATTTGTAGGGCCGGTGAGATGGCTCAGCGGCGTAAGCGCCTGCCCTGCAAGCGCGAGGGCCCGAGTTCGACTCCCGGAGCCCACATACGGAAAAGGGGCCGGTGATATCGCTCAGCGGCACGGGCGCCTGTTGGCGCGCGAGGTCCTGAGGTCGCCCCCCCGGTACCCACCAAAAAAAAATGTATTTGTAATAATGAGTAACTGCCTCTGAGAAACCAGTGACTCTTGAATTCCATTGTAAAATAAACACGAGGGCTCTCTCAACCAAAATAGATTTCCATAGCGAATCCGCTCAGCACAAGGGCGCATTCCTTGCTCCGAGAGAGTGCATGTTAATCCGAAGCAGCTGCCGCCGGAGCTGGGCCAGCCGCTCGGTCTCCCTGCCGTTTGCTGCGGAGTCTGGCGCCCGCAGCACGTCGCTTCTCTGCGCACTTCCCTGTGCACTGGCCACCCGAAGGCCAAGGTTTTGCACTGGAGAAAAAAAATCACAGGGAGGCGACGCTTCTGGGGCTTGGAATCCCAGACCGGGGCGGCTGGGTCAACGCAGGGTCGTGCCACTTTGTACTCTTCTCCCCGACTGGTTGGGGCAGGGCTCCCCACAAGTCCCTTACCCAGCTGCTCTCCCACTCCCCTTTGGGGCCCGAGCTGTTTCGGGGTGACTGCGTGGGAACTTGGTAAAGGGCGTCAGGACGCTATCGGGTCAGCGATTACGTGGTCAGCGCCAGCGCCGCAGGGACCCAGGCGCTGGGAGGAGGTCATGGCGTTCCCACCTGGTGGTGCTGGGACCTCCTGACGACTCTTGGGAGAAGGATGCACCAGGTTTGTAGGAGCAGATTTATGATGAGGAGGCTGAGGCAGGAGGATCGCTTCGAGTTCGAGGCCAGCCTGGACTACATAGGGAGACCCTGTCTCAAAAAACAAAAAGTAAATAACACAAAGAAAGCAGAAGAAATTCCCTAAGGGAGACCCACTTGTCCAGCGTAAGCTCTTTATCTCTCTACTTGTTCTGTGCTTTACAGAACAGAGAAGGAATTTCCCCTCCCACCCCTGTGGATTTTTGTGTGACTTTCCGAGGAAGGTGTGTGGATGAGAAAGAGCATTTTAGAAATGCGAGTTCTCTGCGGGGATTCCCTGGGTTTTTCTCTTAATGTCCGTAACGGCGATGACTGCTGAGGCAGAAGGCGGCTGAGAGAGCCAGGTGCTTGCGTTGGCAGCGCAGGGGACACAGATGGCGCCGCCATGGGCAGCTTCTGCCCATCGCTGCAGCCTTGCAAGCCGGGGTCTGGGGGGTGGAGCGGTGAGCCTTTGGGGATGCGACTCCCGTGCTCGCTGGTGGCCACAGTGAGGGGGGGGCAGCTCACAGGGCAGGGAGGGGGTGACCGGGCCACTGGTGGTGGGAGGCAGTGGAGAATCAGGAGGAGGACACACGGAACACCGAGTGACCCGCCATGATGTCCCCAGCCTGCGCTCCAGGCCAGCGCAGGCGGAAGTGAGGCTGGTCAGGCCTTTGAGTCACACCGGAAGGAAACCATGCAGAGCATCCAGATGACAAAATCCCCATGCTGGATGTCACCTGTCGGCCGGAAGAGGGGACGCCCAGCTGGGGCCTGGCTTGTCCACCTCATTTGCACAGCCTTGCTATGCAGTTTCTTGCATTCTTTTTTGTTGTTTTTGTTTTTCGAGACAGGGTCTCACTATGCAGTTCAGGCTGGCTTTGAACTCACTATGTAGCCCAGGCTGGCCTCAAACTCTTGGCATCCTCCTGCCTCAGCCTCCCACGTGCTTGGGATGACAGCCATGTGCCACCACGCCCAGCTTGAATTTTTTCCCCATCAGGTATCTGCTTTCGGTCACACTGGCTCAGGGATACAAAGACAGACCACCAAGCCGAGCCGTCGTGGTGGTGTGGAGCGCCACTCGCTCTTGGCACTGGGACGTGGAGTTTGCTGGCCACCTGGGGTGGGCCCTGTCCTTGGCGGGTGGCCAGGACAGGCTCTCCACTATGGTTGAGTCAGTGTCACCAGGTGACATTTTAAAAGGTCCCCCGAGAACAGTGGTTCCTGTCTTTTTGGTTCATGGACCCCTTCGGAATTGGCTTTTAAAACATATGCGTTCTCATTTCCATCCCATGACACACAAGCAGGAGCGAGGTCCAGGCGGCGCTGTGTCAGCCTGGGAAGCATGCGTGTGAACACAACAGAGGACAGTGTGTTTGTGACAAACCAGAACGCACATTCCTTCCCTAAAGAAATTTCAAATTCTCAAATTCAAGGGCCAGTGAGATGGCTCAGCGGTATAAGCGCCTGCCTGGCAAGCGCGAGGGCCCAAGTTCGACTACCGGAACCCACATACGAAAAAAGGGCGGGTGATATCGCTCAGTGGCACGGGCACCTGCTGGCGCGCGAGGTCCTGAGGTCGACCCCCGGTACCCACAAAAAAAAAAATCTCAAATTCAAGACTTTTTTTTTCTTTTTCTTTTTCTTTTTTTTCTGAGGCAGTGTCTCGTTGTGCAGTCCAGGCTGGCCTTGAACTCACTATGTAACCCAGGCTGGCCTCAAATTCTCAGCGTTCCTCCTGCCTCAGCCTCCCAGGTGCTGGGATGATGGGTGCGCCACCACACCCAGCCAACGCATTTTTTAAAAAATAGCTCCTGCAGCCAGGCATGGTGGTCCATGCCTCTCATCACAGTACTCAGGAGGCTGAGGCGGGAGGATCGCTGCGAGTTCTAGGCCAGCCTGGGCTAGCTAGCAAGACCCTGTCTCTGGATGGATGGATGGATGGATGGGTGGATGGATGGGTGGATAGATAGCACCTGCTCCACGCAGCACCCAGAGGTGCCCCAGTCCTAGCACGCTGTCCGAGGCCTCCAAGGATGATGTGTGAACAGGCGGTTTCTCATTTTGTCCTAGGCGCGGCAGCAGGCTCAGATCCGACACCAGATGGCAGAGGACAGCAGAGCCGACTACTCCTCTGTCCTGCAGAAGTTCAACCAGGAGCAGCACGCATATTACCACACCCACATCCCCAGCATCTTCCAGGTGCGCCTTTCGGTCCCGGGATCCTCTCCACCTGCGCGCGATCGCGCCGCTCGGAGGCACGGTTGCCGGTCTGTGTTCTGAGTGATTCTGGAGTCCCGGTTCCCACTAAAGCATTTTGGAAGCATTGACAGCGAGCCTTGGCTGGCTACAGAAATGAAATTTAACGCTCGTCTCAAAAGCGATCGGTAGATAGCGTGGCAGACCTCCTTGGTTCGCGCCTGCAACTTCTTGCTTTTTCCTTCCCAGCCTTAGAACTGTGACTCTTAGGTTTCTGTCCTCTTTGCTGAAAGGGCCATTCTGGCCACAAAAATGTCAGCTTCCCTTCAGGAGACAAAGCCGCATTCACCCAGCTGCGGACTTTGGACAATGGCTCTTCTTTTGTTTGCATTGTTTTCTTTTGGCTACTTATGTTTGTCAGAAATGCTGTGAGAGGGCTGGGGCAGAGCTCAGCGGTAGAGCGCTTGCCTAGCGTGGTCGAGGCCTGGGGTTTGGTCCCTGGCACAGAGAAAGAGAGAGACAGAGCTGAGTGTGGTAGTGCACACCTGTAATCCCAGCACTCAGGAGGCTGAGGCAGGTGAATCGCTGTGAGTTTGAGGCCAGCCTGGTATATATAGCAAGACCCTGTCTCAAAAAAACAACCAAAATTGGGCGTGGCAGACCCCAGGGCAGCCCACTGGGTAGAGGGTGTGCATAACCCGCTAGTGTGGAGGCACAAGAAAAGCAACAGCCCCACCCATATGATTCATTAGCGGAAACAGTGTTGCCCCAAACCCCTTCCCGAGGTAACAGTGGCCCAGGTTATCTTATCTGAAATCTGATGCGGCAGAAAATCCAGGAGATGGAGGAGCGGCGGATCGTGAAGATCGGCGAGTGCCTGAAGACCTACGCCGAGGTGGACCGGCAGGTGATCCCCATCATCGGCAAGTGCCTGGACGGCATCGTGACGGCGGCCGAGGCCATCGACCAGAAGAGCGTGAGTGGCGGCTCTGGGCGTCGGTGCCACCGAGTGTCTGTGGTTTCCCTGTGTCACCTCATTGAGTCCCCCTGTGGTGGGGAGTTGCCTGCTGGGGTCATAAGCGCACGGGTGCACCTCTGTGTGTGTGTGTGTGTGTGTGTGTGTGTGTGAGTGAGTGGGGGGAGGGAGGGAGGGAAGGAGGAAGGGAGAGAGAGAGAGAGAGAGACAGACAGACATGGGGTCTCGCCTTGATCTCACTATGAAGCCCAGGCTGGCCTCAAACTCACGGTGATCCTCCTGCCTCAGCCTCCTAAGTGCTAGGGTGACAGCTGTGTGCCACCAGGCTGACTTGTGGTCTTCATTGCACTCGAGCGTTAGCTCCACCTCCCATCCCTGGCACTGACCCACGTGGCCTGTGGATCTGCTGCCTCTCCCGGCTCTGACTCTACACATGTGCACCTCCCTCCTGCCCCTGGGCCCCAAAGGCGGCCGCTCCTCGCCTAGACCCAGAAGGTCGGAGCTCCCCGGCCTCCTGGCCACCTGCTCCTCCCGCAGGCCTCACCTCAGCACAGATCCCAGCAGCATCCTTGTCCTTGACGCCTCCCTTTTCTTCACACCCACCTCAGTTGGGAGCCAGCCCCATGTTGTCTCTGCCTTCAAAACACTCCCAGGACCCAGCCCCTCCTGACCCGATCCCACAGGGGGACCCTGGGTCACCACTGAGCCTCAAGCTCAGCCCCCTGCCTTCACACTTCATCCCTAGAGCAATATTCACCTGGAGGCCGGGGGCAGAGAAACGAGGGAACCTGTACAAAAAGCTGGTGCTGGGGAGTGGTACATGCTGGAGGCTGAGGCAGGAGGATCACCACAAGTTTTAGGCCATCTACGTATCATGACCCTGTCTCAAAACAAACTAAAAAACTTCTAGTGGAAGCCAGATATATGTATGAGGATGAATTTCAAGGGGACTATCTCATCATGGTCCATTGATTTTTTTTTTTTTTTTTTCTGCTTTTTAACTAAGTTTTTGTCTTTTGTTTTTGGTTTTTTTTTTTTTTTTTTTTTTTTTTTTTTTGTGGGTACCGGGGGGACGACCTCAGGACCTCGCGCGCCAACAGGCACCCGTGCCGCTGAGCGATATCACCGGCCCCTTTTTCGTATGTGGGATCCGGGAGTCGAACTCGGGCCTTCGCGCTTGCAAGGCAGGCGCTTAAGCCGCTGAGCCGTCTCACCGGCCCTTGTTTTTGGTTTTTTGAAACAGGATCTTGCTATGTAGTGTAGGCTGCCTTTGAACTCACTAAGTGAGTTAAGGCCCATGCTGGCCTTAACTTGCAGCAATCTTCCTGCCTCAGCCTCCTGAGTGCTGAGATCACAGGCGTGTGCCACCACACCAAACTAGGTTTTTAGATAAATACTTGTTTCTCCAAAAGTAGAAAAATGACTAATGAAAATACCTTCAAATCTCAACTAGAAATAGGCCTTTATGAATTACATTCATTCATTCTAGTGATAAACATGTTGCTAGAAAAAATAGTATCAATCAATATATTTTCTTAGAATAGCACCTGTACAAGATCACCATAATTTACTGTAAAAAGTATTTGCATAAATAGGGCATGGTGGCGCACATCTGTAATCCCGGCTACTTGGGAGCCTGAGGCAGGAGGAACACGAGTTTGAGGCCAGCCTGGGCAGTTGAGCAAAACCTTGTCTCAAAACTAATCAGTAAAAGGGTAAGGTTATAGCTTGGCGCTCCCTGAGTTCAACCCGCAGTGCTGCAAGGGAAAAAGGAAAAGTCCTTACGTCCATGACCGCGCCTCCGTGTCTGTGGGCATCATTTTAGGATTCACAGCTGGTGATTGAAGCTTACAAGTCAGGCTTCGAGCCTCCCGGGGATGTGGAGTTTGAGGATTACACCCAGCCCATGAAGCGCACCGTGTCGGACAATAGCCTCTCCAACCCCAGAGCGGACGGCAAGCCCGAGCTCAAATTCGGCGGCAAATCCAAGGGGAAGCTGTGGCCGTTCATCAAAAAAAACAAGGTACTGATGGTTCAAACCCGGCGCAGGACGGTTGGATAAAATGCGGAGATTTTAACTTTATCTTTTAGTCTTTAAAAAAACACCTGAGCTCTAAAACTGTAGTTTCGGAATGGGCGAGCGATCAGCTAGCGCGTGGCTTGACGTCTTGGTGGTGGTGGCATCTCTGCCATGGCCCTTGACTTATTTCAGGCCCATCCGCACTGCCCGTGTCACCCCACTAACAGATCACTGACTGCACGGTCCTGTCACTCCCCCCCGTTTGGCCCTGGGTCCTCATAGAAGGTGGGCGCCCCGGCTGGGAGAGGGGACAGCGCCTTCTTTCTATAACAACCCATCAGCTCGTTGCCACGGCTGACAGCTCAGTTTTGAACTCACGTTAACACGCGTATCCCTGGACGTTCCGCACTTTCCTTGCACAGCGTGGTACGTGGGTGCATGACGGCCCTAACCTGGTGACATAAAGTAGGATCGAGGCGACATTATGCTCTAACCTCGTAGGGTGGTTCAGCGGTTCATTTAAAGACTGCCTTAGCATCTAAGGTCTTTGTTTTCTTCCATTCACTCCGGTAGCGTAGGAGGTGGAGACCCTTGACCCTTCTGGCTTAGAGCGGGTTTAGAGTGACTAACGGAGCTGTAGTTGGCTTGTGGACGTCGCATGAGCTCCTCCTCTGTCGCGAAACTCGCTAACCCTCTCCCTCTCGTCCCATCCTCCATTGCAACACGCGCGCCACGCTTTCCTTTGGACCATGGCCTAAATATTTAATGGTTTGTGTTTTACTTGCTTTGGATTTCCAATATGATTTGATGCTTATTTTTGTTTTGTGTCTTCTTGTTTCTGGTTTACTCTGTCACTGCTCATCTCACACGTAGCTTATGTCCCTTTTAACGTCCCCCCATCAGCCCCCCCCTCCGCCCCCCACCTCCGCCTCACCCTCTGCTGTTCCCAACGGCCCTCAGTCTCCCAAGCAGCCAAAGGAGCCCCTCTCCCATCGCTTCAACGAGTTCATGACCTCCAAACCCAAAATGCACTGCTTCAGGAGCCTAAAGCGTGGGGTAAGTGCTGCTCCGGAATCTCTCTCCCTGCGCACGCGTGTCGCTCCTTTCTCGTTCTGCGTAACTTGCTTTGTTTGTGAATGAATCTGTTGTGTTTTTCTGTGACATCTTAAAAAAAAAAAAGAAAAAGAAAAACCTAAGATTCATTATAGCTAGAAAGAAGATCGAGGGAGAAGAAAAGAGCTGGATGTGGCGGTGCACGCCTGTAATCCCAGCACTTGGGAGGCTGAGGCAGGAGGATCGCCAGGAGTTCGAGGCCAGCCTGGGGTACACAGTGAGTTCAAGGCCAGCCTGCACTACATAGCAGGACCCTGCCTCAAAAAATAAAATAGAAACAAGGAACCAGGGCAGGCCGACGGGAGGAAAGCGACAGCCAGCCTGGCTGCTTTTGTCTCTGGTTCATTTTGAAAGAACTTCTTTACTTCCCCTCTAAAGCATCTAAGTTTTCACCTTGATTTCACCAAAAAAGGAAATGCAGATTCAGTTTCTAAAACTAAGTATGAGATGAGGAACTGGGAGGGACTGTGTAATCAGAAGATATTTGCTTACTAATTCCTGAAGCCATGCAAGCGTAATGTCAGTGCTTCTCGCGGAGCTGTGGCCTGGCTCAGAGGGGAACTGGCCAACACAGAGGCTTTCAGTAGCTACTTAGTGAGGCCCTGGGATGCTGATAAACTGTCTCTTCCCTGGAAGAGCCCCTGCCCCGTGCAGGGTGAGCAGCCCTCGTACGGAAATGAGAAATCTGAAATGCTCTGGAATCTGTAACCTTGTGAGGGGCAGCACAGCACCGCAAATGGAAAATCCCACACCTGAGCTCAGGAGACAGGTCACAGGCAAAACACAAATGCAGCTGGGTGTGGCGGTGCAGGCCTGTCATCCCAGCACTCGGGAGGCTGAGGCAGGAGGATCACCATGAGTTCCAAGCCTGCCTGAGCTACACAGTAAGTTCCAGGCCAGCCTGAACCACATAGCAAGACCCTGTCTCAAAAAAACAAAACAGAGCCACTAACACAGGGGCTAGGGGTGGAGTTCAGTGGTAACACGCTTGCCTGGCATGCACAAGGCCCGGGACATCAAGACTCACAAGCAAGCACACCACAGACATCGTGCACGGTTACCTTCAAGCTGTGCATCACACGCGTGTGAAACGGAGATGAACTGCACGTCTAGGCTCGGGCCCCGCCCCCAGGTAGCTCAGCACAGGGACGCCCATAGCGGGAGCCCGAAGCGCTTGTAGCCCCGAGCACTTCCGTTCAGGGCTGTACGACCTGTATTCTTCAAAGGGTGACGTGGCAGTAGCACTGCCATTTGCCAAGAGCTTTTTAGGGCTAAGTTCTGTGGCTTTTGACGGTCACCCATGAAGCGCAGTTGCTAACTTCTTCACATTTTACTGCTAAAGAAACAGGAGCATAAAAAGATGAAGTTGGGGGTCGTGGCGCCGGGGCGGGAAGCGCGGAGTCTGTTGTGGGGTGCAGGTGCCGCAGGCTCCGGCTCGGGGAGCTCCCGCGGGTCCCCTCCGGCCGAGGCGGGTCGGCCTTGGTGATTAAGACATGCGTGAGTCACAGCTTCAAAGGAACCATCCTGCAGTGTAGACGCCAGGCCAGCTTAGAGAAAAAGATCTAAATAAAGGAATTTGTAGCCTCCGAATACAACTACACAGTGGGTCTAATCCAAGACTTGCCCAGATAGCTTTACGAGGGAAGTCTTTTATGGTGAGCAATCTCTAAACGGATGATTTAGACCATTAATGTGTGCAGTCGGGTTCTGTTTGGTTTTTATTCCATCCTGGGGGAGTTACAGTAGAGAAAAACAGTAGGTGTTGTTAACCTGACAATCATATTCCTTTGAGTCTACAAAAAGTTCCCCAACTCAAAAAGAAAGAAAATACATATCTTTGATAACTAGGTCGTTACCTACTAAAGTAAGGGACAAAACAATGTTTCTTCATGTGCACAATTCCTTTTAGAAGAGAATGTAAAAGTTTTATGCCGAGAATACATTTGGGGAATTACCTCATTTTAAGGCTACCCAGCACATCAGGTTAAGAATTGGAAGTGTAATTTCCTAAAGATACCAGAGAGCCATTGTTAGAGGCAGAATACAGCTTCAGAAGTGGGCGATGGATTGTGCTGAGCTCTGTTATGAGGCCTGGCTGAGGAATCTGCAGCTTCCTGGCTCGATTATGCTGGTTTTTATTTATTTATTTTTTATTTTTTTTGTGTGGGTACTGGGGGTCGACCTCAAAACCTTGCGTGCCAGCAGGCGCCTGTGCCACTGAGCAATATCACCGGCCCTTTTTTTTTTCGTATGTGGGTTCCGGGAGTCGAACTCAGGCCCTTGCACTTGCTAGGCAGGTGCTTACGCCGCTGAGCCATCTCACTGGCCCTATGCTGGTTTTTAGAAGCCCACTCATTCACCAGAGAATTTCCAACACATGACCAGGGCGAGCTGGGCTATATAGTGTTATATTAGCTGTGAGCCAGCAAACTCATCACTGCCAGCGTCTTCACCAAGTTTTCTTCTATTATATCTATACAAAATGGATCTGCAATTGTCTTCAGGACTTGCATGATGGGATATGTTGGACACTCATGATTGCTGGCATCTGTCTATGTATCTGGTCCATGTTTATGTCTGGATCACAGTCTGTTGGTTGTAAATGATTTCTGAATCTGTGTTTCATGGAATTCTCTAAATGTTTAGGAAAAGAGCAAAGAACGTCATTATTCAGTAAGTGTAGGAAAAGGATGTCGAGAAAAAATATAATACTTAAAAACAATGAAATAGGAAATGGGTTATTTTGATGACTTCAAAGAAAAATCCTCTTTTACCATCATCAGCAAAATGAATTTTATTTTTTATTCTTCAAATCTGTGCTCAGCAAATTTCTGTTTTAAAAAAGATGTCCTGAATGGTAAGTGTGTTTTCCTGAGGCCAGAGCACACACATGTACATGTTAGAAGCTTAGTAATGAATGGAGAAGTCGTTTTGCTTCCCTTGTTTTTGGTCAGTCTGTTTGTAGGGTTAGATCTGATGTTCCTTCCCCTAGGAAGAAGCAGTGCAAAAAGAAAAACGGAAACAAAAGAAAAGAAAAAAAGGAAGTTGGGCATAGTGTTACAGGCCTGTGATTCCAGCACTGGGGAGGCTGAGGCAGGAAGATGCCCTGAGTTCAAGGCCAGCCTGGGCTCCATAGTGAGTTTGAGGTCAGCCAAGGCCCTATCTCAGAAAGAAAAAAAAAAAAAAAAAGGAGATACTAAGAACATAGTTTTAAAAACTGAATCTAAATTTTGAGGGAAAAGATTTGATTTTAATCTCAGTGTAGAAGGTGCTTGGCTATGGCTAAAGTGATGCAGCCTTTGTTATTTCATTTTTTCATTTTCACTTGAGACTGGTATGCCAAAAATAATTTAGTTAGCAAAAGTATCCTAGGAGAATAACGACTGTGTGACTCTAACATGTCTTTTTTCCTTTTTACATGGGTTCCGGGAGTCGAACTCAGCACCTCACACTTGCCAGCAGGCGCTTATGCTGCTGAGCCATATCACTGGCCCTCTAATATGTCTTTTAATTTATCGCGTTTTGCAGCTTTCAGGTTCACATTTCATTTGTTTCAGTTATCTGAGTGGAAATCCCATGTGTCTCTTAGCACACACAACTGATTTTGTTTCTAAATAAACAGGAGAGCTAGGCGTGGTGGCACAGGCCTGTAATCCTAGCACTGGGGAGGCTGAGGCAGGAGCATCTGAAAAGTTCAAGGCCAGCCTGGGCTACACAGGGAGAGACCCTGTCTCAGGGAAAAAAAAAAAAAAAAAAAAATCAAAAATGAAACTAAACAATACGTCCTCAATTTTGCATTCCCAAAGTGTACTGCTATTGTCTTAAATGAGGGTTCTTTTCCGGCCTGTGGGCGGGACTCCTGCATCTAAAATATGGACCCCACCCGTATTTTAGAGTTAATTGTATGCAAAAATAACGTCCAAGCTGAGCAGAAGCTGGGGCTGCGTGCCAGCTGTCTGTCGGATGTTACAGGCTCGTGGTGACTTTAATCGTATGTATTTTGCCTTGTTCTCTCGCTGATGATTGGCAGACGCAGTCTTACTGCTGTCACAGAGAGCTCATGAAGAGGACGCTAGGGAAGCCCACCTGTGCCTTCGAGGCCAGGGCCTATGTTGTAAGTGTTCCTGTGTCACAGCCGCACAGTCACGGCACAGCCACTAACCCCATCGCCAGCGCCAAGACTGGGGACCTCATGCGGCCGTAGCACCTCCACGCCACCACCACGCTCAATTGAGAGCCCTGGATCCAGGGGAAGTCTCACTGTATCAGTTCAGTGGCCTCCGGGCGTGGCGGCATGTGGTGTAATCCCAGCACTGGGGAGGCTGAGGCAGGAGGACTGCCACGAGTTCGAGGCCAGCCTGCACTACATAGTGAGACCCTGTCTCAAAAAACAAAAACAAATTCAGTTGCCACTTCATGTGAAAACGTGCGTGGCAAAGGAGACCGGGTTGCGTAATAATCCTCCCGTATCCTAGCACTGAGGGAGGCTGAGGTCGCTCTCGCCCGTCCTCTCCTTCTCATTCCGGTTCTGGGGAATCTTTAAAGGGGGTGTGACATCGCTGCCATGTCACGGGGTACCATCTTACAGCAGAATTTCACCAGCAAAAACGGCCACAGAGCATGGTCATGGGACACGGTGCTCTTGCGGGCGACAGTTGTCAACACAGTGACCCACGTTTGTGACAAGTGGGTCGGGCAGGTTGTGCTGTGGATCCTGAGAACAAGACAAAACTGGCCATGGGCAGACAGAGTAGCGAAGTGACTTCAGCCCACCGCCGTGAGCCGGGCCGGTGTCCCCTTTCTCTGCACATGAGGTTAGTCCCTGTGACTGTTCGCTGGCCGCGTCTCGCATGTGTTATTGACGCTTCCGGCCGAGGTTCTTTGTCGCCTGAAACTGACAGCTTCCGGTTGTTCAGCATCCGGCAATGCACGTAATGAAGCTTTACGATTATTCTCCTAGCTGATGAGTAGCTTTCTAATCTCAAATTATCTAATTGGCTGGCTTACAGCATCAGACCAAGAACCAGTTTATAATCTTTAAAAGGAATTCCACAAGCCGGGCGTGGTGGCACACGCCTGTCACCCCAGCACTCGAGAGACTGAGGCAGGAGGGTTGCTGCAAGTTCGAGGCCAGCCTGGGCTACCTACCCAGACCCTGTCTCAAAACAAATAAAAAAGAGAAGTCCACGCTCCACATACCAAATGATGCTTTTTCAAATGAGCTTCACTGTCTCCTCCAGAAAAGGGAATTTCAGCTTTCGGTATTTCCTATTTCTGTGGGACTGATGTTTGATCCTGAGGATTCACTTTTATTATGAACTGGGCGTCTTCCCATGCTGTAGTTTGGATGCTAGAAATTAGTTTCTTGGAGCACTTTAGAAAGAATCTGTAATTCCAGTGACGAAGGGGCCCAGCGGAGAAGCAGCAGCGTGTCAAGTTCAGAGATGGGGGCGGCACCTGCGGGCTGCTTGGCGGGGGGGGGGCAGGGGTGTGTGTCCTGCTGCCTCCGTGTCTGTGCCTGTGACTGGCGGATCTGTGCCCAGGTCCCCAGGAGGCTCAGGCCGGGGTGGGACAGCCTATGTCAGAACTGGCATCCTGGTGCCTCCATACACCTTTCCCCAGAAAGCTGTTTAGCTGCTGCTGTCTTTAAAAATCTTTTTTTTTTTTTCCCTCATGGGGACAAGTTCTTTAAAAGGTGATAGGACTGAAACATGAGCCAAAATAAACTCCTCCTTTAAACAAAAAGGCCTGCACGGGGGCACACAGCTATCATCCCAGCACTCAGGAGGCTGAGGCAGGAGGATCACCATGAGTTCAAGGCCAGCTTGGGCTACATAGTGAGTTTGAGGCCAGCCTGGACTATATAGCTCCTACTACTACTACCCTGTCTCAAAAAAGTAAAATAAGCCAGAGGCACTTTCTTTGGTCTCTGGATCCCAGCACCACTGGGACTGGCAGCAGCTGGGTGAATGCCAGGCGCTGTGTTCTCGTGCGCTGCTGCTTTGGTGCAGAACATTGTGTTTCCTTCTTCACTCCGCTGTCCCTGTCCCGCAAGTCCCTTCTCGGTCTGGTGGTCACCGAGCACTCTGGCTGCAGGCACGGCAGGATTGCGCCTGTGACACGATAACGTCAGGTGCTGTAACCGAGCGCTGTGGTGGGTGACAGCTGGGTACCTGTCCCCTAAAGGTGACTTTCCAGAGCAGCTGCCCTGATGGTTCTCCAGATCTGTGCATCCCCCAGGGCCAGGGACCGGAGACTAAGAGCTGCCTGAGATGCCGCTGCACCGGGTGGAGGTGTCCAGGGCAGGACTGGGTGGGATCCAGGGCAGGACTGGGTGGGATCCAGGGCCCTCGCACTGAGCTACATCACTAGTGCTTTTTATTTTTTCATTTTGAGACAGGGTCTCACTAAGTCACTGTGTTGGCCAGGCTGGGCTCAAATTTGAGATCCTCCTGCCTCAGCCTCTCAGTGTGCTGGGATTCCAGGCGTGCAGCACCACACCTGGCTAGGTCGATTCTTAGAGTGACTTCTAGTCCTTACTTATGCACTCAGCAACTTTGGAGGCCTCTGTGCCCTTACAAATGCCAGGGTTCCTGTTTCCAGAGCCCCTTAAGATAAAAATATTACTTGCGGGTCGTAGAAGTAACCAGTGTTCATTTAGAAACATCCGTGTGGAACTTTCTGGGAGAAACCCAGAAAGTTCTGGGTGTCCTAGAGACGGCATGGGCATTTTTCTCCCGTGGTCACCACGTATCACCGACTGCGAGCCCTGGTGGCCGCGGACCCCTACCCAACCCCCGTTTAGAAAGCCAGCTGTGGCGCTGGCCTGCGGCGGCCCGAGCGCTGCCGTAGGGTCGCCCTCACGGGGACTTCTGCACAGATCCGCTCCAGGTCGCCCCGCGTCCAGATGAGCTGTGTGTTGTGTGAGCGTCGCGGCCCGGGCTGCGTTCCTTTTCATCTGATGTGTTTTTTATCTTTCTTTCCCGCCTCTGGCTCCCTCTCTCCCGTTACTGCTTGCGTTTTTACCGAAGCTCTCTCTCAAGCTGGTAAGCACGACACCCATGCATGTCCCAAATCTAACCGGCCCCGGCTGCGGGTCTTGAGGGTGCTGTGCACGGCCACGCACGACCTGTCCTCCCGATTAACCGCGCCTGTGTCTCCTGGGGCTTGTGTTGGCATCCACTAGACTATGGGCTGTAAATGGCCGGTAGCTAATAGATTATCCTAAGCCTTTCAAATTAATGCTTAACCGGGATCTGGTTGTCTTTGTTTTGGGGCCTTAAGAGGACAACAGCCAGTAATCCCAGCACTTGGGAGGCTCTCGCACGCAGGAGGATTGCTGGGAGTTCGAGGCCAGCCTGAGCTGCACAGCAGAGGCCTTATCTCAAAAAAAAAGAAAGAAAGAGAAATAGATAACAGATGGTGCTGAGCTGTCTCTATAAATTAGAACATATTAAAAATGGGGGATGGTACTTACGGGATCATTTTGAATAAAAGTAAATGTAGACGTTGGAAAATGCTCCTCTCTGAGAACCATAGAAACTAAGAGAAAAAGAAGTAGAGACGCGGGGTCACGGCGAGCCTGGGAGTGGGAGCGGGGAGCCCCAGAAAGCTCCCTGGATGCAGCCCAGCTGCTTGAGGGGCGCATGGTGGTTTTAGGGATGGCGAGGACCCTCCCAGGCTTCTTAGTGTTGCCCACTCATGTCCTCTCTTGGTTCTGCTTTATTGTATAGCGCTAGTAAACAGCCAAACTAATTGTTAAATTTATTAAAAGAAACTCTTAACCAGCATAACCCCTAACTCTACGTCACATCGAGTACCACAGCCACCAGTGTCCTAAAGTAAGGGACAGCGGTGACTCTGGTGGTTGTTTTGGAAGAGCAGTGTATGTGCTGCCGTCAGTGATCAGCATAGCACACACGTGTGCATTCGTATGTGTGTGGACAAGCGGGCATGGTGGTGCACACCCGTCATTCCAGCACACGGGAGGCTGAGGGAGGAGGATGGATCAGTTTGGTACTGAATTCTTACATTTTCTGTTTTTTTTTTTTTTTTTTTTTTTTGTGGGTACCGGGGGGTCTACCTCAGGACCTCGCGCACCAACAGGCACCCGTGCCGCTGAGCGATATCACCGGCCCCTTTTTCGTATGTGGGATCCAGGAGTCGAACTCGGGCCCTCGCGCTTGCAAGGCAGGCGCTTACGCCGCTGAGCCATCTCACCGGCCCTCTGTTTTGTTTTTTGAGCCAGGGTCTTTCTGTGTTGTCCAGACTGGCCTTGAACTCTCTGTGTGGCCCAGGCTGGCCTGGAACTCACAGCAATCATCCTGCCTCAGCCGCCTGAGAGCTGGGATAATAGGTGTGTGCCACCACACCCAGCATGTTCCAGCTTTTTCTTTTTTTTTTTTTGGTGCCGGGAATTGAACTCAGGACCTTGCGCTTGCTAGGCAAGCGCTGTGCCGCTGAGCTATATCCCTGGCCCCATGTTCCAGTTTTTGAAAAACCAAAAACCCCAATTCTGGAAAACATGCTGATCTGCTTTTTAAGTCATTTCCAGTGTGAACACAAAGTATTTTCTTTTAAGCTCAGTGTTTACATCAAACAAATCAAAAGGGAAATAATAATTATGATTATTAAAATAATAATTAAGATAATAAGGTTTCAAATATTGCAAACACCGTCGTGTATGGAGATGAAAAGCGAGTCACGTCTTTTTATATTCACGTGACATTTGCTCCTTGTTCATTTTGGAGACCAAACTCCTTGCAAACTGTCACTTCCTCTCAGGTTTCACTCAGATCTTATCTCACACACACACACACACACACACACACACACACACACACACACGGTCACTGCCTGGCCCTCGGTGCGCTCTGAGAACAGGAGCCGCACGCTCTCCGAGTGGCCTTTCCGGCGACATTGCTGACCCACACATTCCGGCCACCGCCCGGCGTTCCCCATGTAGCCGGAGCCAGGGTCGCAGCCCCCGTAAGCCGCTTGGCTGGAGCAGCCCCTTCCGGCATCCCATTGTCCGGGCCCTGCCCGCCGCCCACCCCCAAGCCAGTCTTGCCCTTGTTTTAAAAGAATTGAGGTTTTCAAAGAAAATCTCTCTTCTGAATTCCCCGGCTTATCCTTGGCTGTGTGAATACACTTTCTTCACAAAGGCGCCTGGCGTTAGTGAAAGCGCTGGAGAGCGCAGCTTGGCCCTTGCTTTCTAAGCAGGAGCCGACCGCAAGCCTAGAGGCTCCTGGCGGCCATTTGCAGCGGGAAGCCCGTCACAGAGGAAGTCCAGCAATTGGTTTTGATTTCTTCTTCTTCTTCTTTTTTTTTTTTTTTTGTGGGTACCGGGGGTCGACCTCATGCCCTCGCACGCCAGCAGGCGCCCGTGCCGCTGAGCGACATCACCGGCCCCTTTTTCGTATGCGGGTTCCGGGAGTTGAACTCGGGCCCTCGCGCTTGCCAGACAGGCACTTAAGCCGCTGAGCCATCTCACCGGCCCCCAGCAATTGGTTTTGAGAAGGCATTCAGCATCAAGATACACCGTTTTTGTTTTGTTTTGTTTTTTGAGACAGGGTCTTGCTGTGTAATTCAGGCTGGCTTTGAATTTACTGTGCAGCCGAGGCTCACCTCGAACTTCCAGTGATCCTCCTGCCTCAGCCTCCTGAGTGCTGGGATGACAGGTGTGCACCACCACACTCTGCCTATAATATACTTTTTGTGGCAGATTAAAAACAGCGAGGTCGATGAGCACTGTGAGGAGCTGACGGCGAGGTCAAGGGGGGCATCCTGTCCGCCTGCTCTAAGACGGCGCTAAGGTTCTCAGAAGCAGCGACCGGACTTAGGGGCGGAAGGTGGAGCTCCTGGGCACAGGGAGGGAAGGAGTGATTTTTTTATGCCCTCTTCACCCACGGTCCGTAAGGGTTACCGTGTCTCATCTGTCACTGCCCGGGACGGAAAGTTCTGGCCCGGCCTTGCGTGAAGAGATGGAAAGGAATACTCAGACCGGGAATGAAAGCAGTTTCGGCTGGGCGTGGTGGTGCACGCCTGCGATCCCGGCACTCAGGAGGCTGAGGCAGGAGGATCGCCGTGAGTTCGAGGCCAGTCTGGGCTACCTAGCGAGATCCTGTCTCAAAAAAAAAAAAAGAAAACATCCGTTTGGATGCAGAGCAGTCTGGGGAGGCCCCATCGCCGTCTCCATTAAGGAGACACAGACTGGGACCTGCCTCCGTCTCGGGGTGCTGCCGGGCCCCCTGGGGATCGGAGTGGCCCTTCCTCTCTCCCCTTCCCGGGTGGCGGTGGCCGCGCTGGGCTCTGCATGCGTTGATCCGTCCCTGCCCCGCGGTGGCGCTCTGTCGCCGCCGCTCACGCCCGTCCGTGTCCGCAGGGCGCCGCGCCCGAGGACTTCAGCAACCTCCCGCCGGAGCAGCGGAGGAAGAAGCTGCAGCAGAGGGTGGACGAGCTGAGCAAGGACATTCAGAAGGAGACGGACCAGAGGTGGGGCGGGGCGGGGGGGCGGGCGGGGCGGGCGGGGGGCGGCGCGGGGCGGGCGGGGGGGCGGGGCGGGGGGGCGGGGGGGGGGGGGGGGGGGGCGGGGCGGGCGGGGGGGGGGGGGACGGGCGCGGGGCGGGGCGGGGGGGCGGCGCGGGGCGGGCGGGGGGGGGGGGCGGGGGGGGCGGGGGGACCGGGCGGCGCGGGGCGGGCGGCGCGGGGCGGGCGGCGCGGGGGGGGGAGGCCTCGGCGCCCGGCCGCGGGGACGCTGTGCTGTGCGCTCGGCGGCGGGGCAGCAAATTCAGGGCAGCGCTCGCCTCTCCTGCTCCCTCGGCGGGGCCACACACACACACATGCGCATTCTCACACGCATTCACCCTCGGCGGGGCCACAAACACACACACACACATTCATGGTCACACGTGCACTCACATTCACACACATGCGCATTCTCACACACGCATTCACACATCCCCGCACATTCACACACATTCACTCGCACATTTACTCACAATACACACACACACAGGCAAGTGCTCCACCCTGAATCTCTGTCTTTGGGCTCTCTTAGCATGAATGGTTATTTTGCACAAATGAGGGAAACTTGTTTGATTTAGGTTTTGGTTTTGGTTTTGGTTTTGGTCTTTGACATAGAATCTTGCTGTGTTCAGGCTGCCCTTGAACTCGCGGTGATCCTCCTGCCTCAGCCTCCTGAGTGCTGGGATGACCATACCTGGCTAAATGAGGGAAGCTGGCACAACTCCCACCCTCACCCTTGCCCACATCCTAGCTTGGATCTTCCTGCTGGGCTGGGTGCAATGGTGAATGCCTGTCATGCCAGTACTTGGGAGGCTGAGGCAGGAGGATTGTTTAAGTCCAAGGGCAACCTGGACTACATAGTCAGACCCTGTTTCAAAAAAGTCTAAATAAGTAAAAATTTTTAAAAAAGAAAGGGACCAAAATGTAAAAGCCAGCCGAGGATGTTACAGACCGTGGAACACAGTTCCTAGAGAGGGTTCTAGGAAGCAGCCGCTTGTCGTCCCTCGAAATCCACGCTCGGTGCTCTCCTCCCGCGTCCGGTCTCGTCACTGTCAGAGCGGCAGGGAGACCTGGCACTGTGACAACCACTCCCGCGTTCTGCTCGTTCATGTTCAGAGACGCCATAACCAAGATGAAAGACGTCTACCTCAAGAACCCTCAGATGGGAGACCCGGCCAGCCTGGACCACAAGCTCGCGGAGGTCACCCAGAACATGGAGAGGCTGCGGCTCGAGGCGCAGAAATTTGAGGTGTGGCGCGGCAGTGGCTTGGGGAACAAAGACAGCGAGGGATGGGTGTCATTCCCGGAGCGCACCGGGGAGAATCCCATGGTTTCTTCGCTGGGAGAAACCAGCGTGGTGGAGCACACCTGTCATCCCAGTACTCCGGAGGCTGAGGCAGGAGGATCACAAATTCAAGCTCAGCCTCGGCAACTTAGTGACTTAGACTTGGGCTCAAAATTTTAGGAAGTTGGAAAAGGTGGCTGGGGTTGTAACTTAGTGCAAAGGCCCTGGGCTCTACCCCCATTACCACCAAGGAAGGGGTGGGGTGGGGACAGGAACAGGGCCCTGGGGTTTCCCAGGGTGACTTCCTGGTCATGGAATATGGGGACCAGAAGTGACTCACCCAAGGCCAGTCAGCCGCCTGCAGCCGGGCGCAACACAGCGCTCCCTGTCTCATCGTGGGTGTGGGGTGAACTGGGCTCTGTCACTGTTCAGCGTGGGGAGAAAACACAGTGGCCTCGACCCCCTGGGCCGTCTGGTGTTGACCCAGGGTCTCTGTCCCCGGCTGGGCCCCCTCACCTCAGTCTCTGTGACCACTGAGCGCCCCAGGTGTGGGGTCTCAGGATGGGCATCCAGCCTGGGGGCGCTGGGTGTGAGCCTCATGGCTTCTGTCCCCAGGCCTGGCTGGCCGAGGTCGAGGGCCGCCTCCCCGGGCGAGGCGACCCGGTGCGCAGGCAGAGCGGGATGTACGAGAGCCAGCAGCCGCCGGCCACGCACAACTGCGCCCAGGACCGCGAGAGGTACGGTTTCTGCCCAGGGCGCCGCCCTGCCCACCGTCCACCTGTCCCTGTCCCCCGTCCGCCCGTCCCTGTGCCCCGAGGGTGAGGCTTGGTGGTCTCGTTCTGGGGAGCACGGCCCTCACGGGGGGATCCCGTCATGATGGGTGCTGGCTAGGGGAAGCGGAACCCTCTACACTGTCGGTGGGAATGAAAACTAGGAAAACCACCATGGAGATCAGTGTAGGGATTCCTCAAAATCTACAACCAGAAATTCCATCTGCCCCAGCTAGTCCCCCTCCAGGAATCTTCCCAGAAGAGCTAAAGACATCACATCGCAGCGATGCATGCACACCCGTGTTTATAGCTGTGCAGCTCATAATAGCTAAATCTCGGAAATGGCCTGTGTGTCCATCAGCAGATGAACGGTTAAAGACTGTGGTCTTTGCACACAGTGGAGTACTATTGTGCCATAAAGAAGAGCAAGCTGGAGTCATCTGTAGGGAAATGGATTAACCTTGAGACCATAATGCTAAGTGACATGAATCAGATGTAGAAGGTTAAATATGGCAGGGTTCCTCTTATATGAGAAACCCAAAGTATAAAGTTAAAGAGCAGAATAAAAGACGGTAGGAGGCAGGAAGATCTTTTGTAAATGGGAAGGGGACCGAGGTGGGGGTGGCGGAGGCGCGGGCGGCGGCCGGTCGCTATAGTGGCCGCGTGTCTTCCTGTCTTGAGCAGCCCGGATGGCAGCTACACGGAGGAGCAGAGCCAGGAGAGCGAGGTGAAGGTGCTGGCCGTGGACTTCGATGACGAATTCGACGACGAGGAGCCGCTGCCTGCCATCGGGACCTGCAAGGCCCTCTACACGTTTGAAGGTGGCGCAGCCCCTGTGGCCGGCTCTTCTGTCCCCTCCCAAACTCAGTGTCCCGCGCCCGCTCCTTGAGCTGCTCCCTGGCGGGGGGCCGAGCTGTGTGGGAACCGCTGTGCCGTCTCTTGGTGCCGCATCCGTGCAGCTCCCGCTGTCAGGGCCCTGGGGGGTGGGGCTGCAGGGGGAGGGTGTGACAGAGGGGCCCCAAGTGCTGCCAGGGCTGAGGCACAGTGACACCCCAAACTCCGGGGAGTTTGTCAGACTCTCAGGCTGCTGCAGAGTGGAGACAGGCGTGGCCAGGCAGCAGGGTTCCTGAGCTGGCCTGTGGGGTCTTAAGTTGTCTCAGGTCTGCGACAGGAAGTGGGAAGTGCCTGTTGGGGCAGGAAGAGGAACCTTTGGATTGTATTTGAGGAGCAATGAGGAGCTATTGAAAGTATTTAAGGCGGTCATGGTGGTGCACACCTGACAGCCCCAGCACCCAGGAGGCTGAGGCAGGAGAGTCACCTCGAGTTTGAGTCTACCCTGGGCTCCATGGTGAGCCTGTCTCAAAAAATACTGGCAGGCGGTGCTGAGATTAGAGGTGCGCATAGGAGGTGTACTGTCAGCTCCGTAGGGTGGGTTAGAAAACAGGAATCGCCAGAAATACCAGGCTGGTGTTTCTAAGCCAGGATCTGGAGGCAAGGCAGGACACTCCTGAGCAGGCCGCAGAAAGAACTGGCACAGGGCCGGTGAGATAGTTCAGCGGCGTAAGCGCCTGCCTGGCAAGTGAGGTCCTGAGTTTGACTCCCAGAACCCACATACGAAAAAAGGGCCGGTGATATCGCTCAGTGGCACGGGCGCCTGCTGGTGCGCAAGGTCCTGAGTTCGACCCCCGGTACCCACAAAAAAAAAGAAAGAAAGAAAGAGCTGGCACAGCTCAGGGCTTGGAGCCCTGAGAGAAGTGAACTTCACTGGTTGGGCTTTTGGTTTTTGTTTTTGCAGCACTGGGGATTGGCCCCAGGGCCTCTGCACCAAGCTACATCTCTGGTCATTTTTTAAATTTAGAGACAGGGTCTCGCTATGTAGCTCAGGCTGGCTTTGAACTCACTAGGTAGCCCAGCCTGGCCTCACACTTGCAGCAATCCTCCTGCCTCAGCCTCCTGAGTGCTGGGCTGACAGGCGTGCACCGCCGCGGCCAGCTGTCAAGGACAATCTCAAATATTCCGCTGTTGCTCCTGCAGGTCAGAATGAAGGAACAATCTCGGTGGCTGAGGGAGAAACACTGTACGTCATCGAGGAAGACAAAGGGGACGGGTGGACCCGCATCCGGAGGAGCGAGGATGAGGAGGGCTACGTCCCCACCTCGTACGTCGAAGTCTATTTGGACAAAAACGCCAAAGGTGCTAAGACATATATTTAATATCGCTTACAAAATATTCCCTAAACACTGGCGCTGTCTCTTCCCACGCCCGTGACTGTTCCACGCAGTTCCTCGACAGAGGCACGCAGGACGCGGCCAGGTGGCTGTCAGGTGGCCCTGGCTGGTGAAACGGACTCGGGGAGTCGCGCACTGCCATGGACAGCTGTGGCTCTCACAGCCCGACACACAGCAGCACCTGTAGATAACAAACCGAGCTGCCTTCCAGCTGGACGAGGTTTCTCAGAAACACCACACGCGCCCCAGGGCCGCATCCGCCCTGCGCTGCCACCAGAGGGTGTCCTGTCCCCCCTGTCCCCTCATAAATCGGAGCATGCTAGTGTGCTGAGTTCTTAGTCCTTGGCCGGGAGGAAGCCGTGGCTAGAGCAGCCTGCCCCTCCCTGAGGAAGGAAGGACAGAGCTTCCTCTGTGAGTGCACGGAATGTTTTCATTGCAATACGCTTCCCGCTGTGAGATCCCCATGGCATCACCCTCTTGTGCCCCTGTGGTCCCTAGCAACCCAAGGAAGTCTGGGAAAGTGTGGTCAAGTAGTCAGTTGAAATCGGGCATGGCGGTGCCACTTTTAGTCCCAGCTACTCAGGAGGCTGAGGCAGGAGGATCGCACATTAAAGACCAGCCTAGGAAACTTAACGAGACCCAGTCTCAAGAAAACTGAGTAACTAAGAATGAGGCAGTTGGTTTTGATGTGGACATTCCTGATCCTCGGGCTCCCCAACGAGATCAGCTCCGACGAGGAAAGCAGGTCCCCCTGCCTCGGCTGCCTGCAGTCTCACTTCCCATGCTCGGCTCTGGGCTCATCCGGGCTTGCGGCAGGTGGAGCTATAAATAGGAACCAGGGCCACCAAAGCGTCCACACGCACACTTCCTCATGCCCTTTATCAAAAGAGCTTTTTCTTCTTTCGTTTCTTTTTTCTTTTTTTAATCATCGGCATCTTTTTTTTTTCTCTTTAAAATAAAAATTAAAAAAACAAAATAGGCATCTTTAAGACCCAAAGATTAAAGTTACTGGAAATCGTTGTAGAAGTTCTAGTTGCTCTTACGTGATTAACTGTAGCCAGAATGAAACCAAAGGTCTCCCCACTTTGAAGGGACCTGGGTGGGGTCGGGATTTGCATTTTTGAATTGGCACTGAGTGGGGAGGGTGGGGGTGGTGACGCTGGACGCATGAATAGATGGTCACTGAGCCTGGTCTCACCGTCCCCGTGCAGGGACCCTCCCTGCACTGAGAGCCAGCCCTCATGGGTTGGAAGGACAGCGTCATATAAGGCCCTCTTTTTATTTGACTTCTCAAAGTATTGATTTCCGTCCCACTTTTAAGTAGGAGATCAGCTTCCTACATCTACATTGTGGCTCATTTTACGAGCTGAGGTCAACTGAAAACTGATTTTTCTTTTTTAACACGGTGCTGAGGGCAGAACCCAGGGCCTCATGCATGCTAAGCAGAGGCTATGCCACTGGGCTACATCCCCAGCCCTAAAGTGGAATCTAAAGACAAGAGCTTAATCCCAGCACTCAGGAGGCTGAGGCAGGAGGATCGTCATGAGTTCAAGGCCAGCCTGAACTACATAGTGAAACCCTGTCTCAGAAAAAAAATAGAAATAAAAGTGAGAGCTGTTTATCCAGATTCTTTTTTTTTTTTTTGGTGGGTACCAGGGGTCGACCTCAGGACTTCGCGCGCCAGGAGGCGCCCGTGCTGCTGAGCGATATCACTGGCCCTTTTTTCGTGTGTGGGTACTGGGAGTCGAACTCAGGACCTTGCGCTTGCCAGGTAGGCGCTTATGCCGCTGAGCCATCTCACCGGCCCCTATCCAGATTCTTGAACCGGGCAGGGGCACATACTGCTCTGTGTCAGATTCCAGTCGTGATTGTGTATACATTTCACAAGGGCCACCAAGATAGGACTGAGAAACCTCTGCTTAATGACAACCTGAGTCTTTTTTTTTTTTTTTGTGGGTACCGGGGTCGACCTCAGGACCTCGCGCGCCAGCAGGCGCCCGTGCTGCTGAGCGATATCATTGGCCCTTTTTTCGTATGTGGGTTCCGGGAGTCGAACTCGGGCCCTCGAGCTTGCCAGGCAGGCGCTTACAACTCTGAGCCATCTCACTGGTCCACAACCTGAGTCTTTAAAGACATTTTATTTTGAAAGATAACTGATGCCCAGGCGGTTACCAGGATGGCAGGGTGAGCTGCGCGACCCCTTCTCCCCGTGCTCCCCAGTGCGAGCTCAGGGTCCAGAGCAGGAAGCCGGTTGGGCGTGGCAGGGCACCCTCGTGGCCCGAGCCGCTTGGGAGCCGAGGCTGCCAGCCTGGGAGCTTAGTGTGAGACTGATTTTAGACGAACCAGAAGCTAACACAGGCCAACCTGATTGTTTAAATGTATATGTTGACCTTGTACACTTTTTTTTTTTTTTTTTTGGCAGTACTGGAGATTGAACCCAGGGCCTTTGCACTGAGCTGCATCCCCAGCCCTTTTTATTTTCAGACAGGGTCTCACTAAGTTACTAAGTTGCCTGAGCTTGGGTCAAATTTGGGATCCTCCTGCCTCAGCCTCCCATAGGGCTGGGGTCCTGGGAGTACACCAGCACGCCCGGCTTCCACATTTCCTTTGACTGCCTTTGCTCACGGGGTATTATGAAGCCGCCCCTCCGGGGACTGTTCAAGGGAGCTGTTGTGGTCTCCTTCTAGGTAGGTGCAGCACCGGCTGTGGCTGTGTAGCTCAGTGGTGGGCGCTCGCCTCGAATGCACGAAGCCCTGGGTCTAATTCCCAGAACCACAAGGGGCAAAAAGGGTGTTGTTTCTCAGAAGTCAGCTGAGCCTTTAACTGCAGGATCTGTTTGAGCAGGCAGTGACCAGTAGACCCAAAATAGAAAAATCTGCCCTTTCTCTTCCATGCTGAATCCATTGTCAGACCACGAGCTACTAGAGAAAGCAAAGCCACCCTGAATAAGTCTGAGATAGGGCCAGGTGACCTTTGCCTTCTAAAAGCCTGCCCTGAGGCTTTGTGGGGGGGGTTGCCCCCTTAGAGTAGTGCAAATTTCCTTTGGAAATAGTTGGCGTGGCTTGCTAGGCAAAGGGTGCGGGTGGTGTGGGTGTGGAAATCTAAGACTGTGATTTTAAACTGGTATGAAACCACACGCCAGGACCCGTACGGGTTCATCCACGCCGTCTTGACGCCCCCCGAGAAAGATCCCTTGGGCTTCAGTTCCCTCTGAGTGATGGGAAGTTGCAGAGAACGTGAGAACCATCGTCAAGAGTCAGGAACCCCCACCCCCACCAGCGTGTCCTTCATTTTCTTCCAGCGGTTTGCTGTTAAAATACAAGAAACAAAATCAGCCAGGCATGATGGTGCACACCTGTAATCCCAGCACTCGGGAGGCTGAGGCAGGAGGATCGCCGTGAGTTCAAGACCAGCCTGGGCTACGTAGTGAGTTCATGGCCAGCCTGAACCACACAGTGAGACCCTGTCTCAAGAAACAAAAAAACGGGCCGGGGGTATTGCTCAGCACACAAGAGCCTGCCTGGCAAGCGCAAGGTCCTGAGTTCGATTCCTGGTACCAAAAACAAAACAAAACAAAAGAAGCAAAATCGCAGCTGTTTCTAAAGTCTTCTCCTTTTATTTGAAAGCTACACCAGAGGTTAATTCTGAGGACCTAGGAGCACTTCCCCCACCTCGTGTATAAACCTACTCGTCCCGCTTGGGCAGGGTTGCTAGTTTTGCATTCAATTGTTTTATTTTTAATACTGCCAGTGCACTTTGTGTATGTGTGTGCTTGTGTGTGCGTGTGTGTGTGTGCATTGTCCACAATGTGCTTATTTAATAATTGCCAAAATATTTAGACTAGAGTAATGTCTGATCAGTCACCTGCATTGTGACTTTTGTGGGTTTTGTTTGTGTTTTTTTAAGTTGCTTTCTGTTAAACACGTCTGTAATTCTCTCCACAGAATATATTTGTATATACTGCAATTTAAAAACTAAAAGGATGACTTGAAGCAGTTGTTTTAACGTTTTCCTCTTTTATCTGTTTGTTTTATGGATGATTCTGCTGCCTAACGACCTTTTTGTTTTTGTAACTGCTGGGGCAGCCCCAGGACTCTTGCACTGCAGCTAGAACCCCAGCTGGCCGCTCCGCCCTGGGGTTTATTATAGACACTTGGGTTCTGAGTAAGTTTTGTTTGCATACAGCTAACGTGATTGTTCCTTTCTATTCTCCTAAAAGAAAAGAATCTGTCTGGCATCTTCTAGTTGTACCTTTCTATCTGCCTCTCTAATAAACGTTATATTTTTCTCAATGTTGTGTATTTTAAATGATTTTTCTCTTTTCCAAGAAAATTATTCTGTGTAATATAAATATTTTAACTCTTTCTTCTTTCATGATGGGGAATTTTCTAGCCAAATGCTTTTTAAAAACTCTGCCTCCTGTCCTCCCCCTCCCCCTCCCCCTCCCCCTCCCCGGCGCCCTGGCTGCTGTCCCATCCCTCCCCGAGGAAGAACCTTCACTGTTGATCATAGGCTCCTTCTCACCAAAGACCCCGCATGTCACTGTTAAGGAACCAAGGGTTTCAGTGCCGGGAAACCCATCTTTCTAAAGTTCAGAGGATCATGAGTTCGAGGCCAGCCTGGGCAACTTAGCCAGACTTAGTGAGATTGTCTCAAAATTTTAAAAACAATAAAAATGTAAATAAGAGCTGGGGCTGTAGCTCAGTGCAAAAGCCCTGAGTTCATCCCCAATACCACCAAAAAAATAATAAAATAATAATAGAATAACACAGGCAGGGGTCTGGCTGAAGCTCAGTAGCAAAGCGCTGGCCTCACATGTGCCAGGAGGCCCTGGGTTCTATCCCTAGTGCCAAGTCCAAAGGAAGAAAATAAGCTGGGGTAGCTGGCTTCGTCTTCTATTTGATTTCTCTTAAAGATCAAAAGTAAAGCCGGGTGTGGTGACACATGCCTGTGATCCCAGCACTCAGGAGGCTGAGGCAGGAGGATCGCTGTGAGTTGGAGGCCAGCCTGGGCTACATAGTGAATTCAAGGCCAGCCTGAGCTACATAGTGAGACCCTGCCTCAATGCCCCCCCCAATAAGTCAGAAATAAAACAGTGAAAGTTTGGGCCAGCGAGATGGCTCAGCGGCGTAAGCGCCTGCCTGGCGAGCGTGAGGGCCTGAGTTTGACTCCCGGAACCCACGAAAAAAGGGCCGGTGATATCGCTCAGCGGCACGGGTGCCTACTGGCGCGCGAGGTCCTGAGGCCGAGCCCTGGTACCCACACAAA
Organism: Erethizon dorsatum; assembly: GCA_028451465.1. NCBI lineage: Eukaryota > Metazoa > Chordata > Mammalia > Rodentia > Erethizontidae > Erethizon > Erethizon dorsatum. The sequence goes on from CM051822.1 coordinate 6,052,682, forward strand.
AAAAACAAAAAACAGTGAAAGTTTCTTATCTCAGACCTACCCCATCATAAACAATTTCTATTTTTAAAACAAAAAAACCAAGCCTCCCTCTCCTCCCTCCCGCCCCTCCCGGGCGGGCACTGATTGCAGGGCGCCCGCCTCTGGCCGCCTGCCTCCTCTCTAACGCCTTCTCTTTCTCTCCTTCTATGTTGTAGATTCCTAAAGGTGGGGACCTAGACACGACCCAGGAGCCGTCCCAGGAGCCCGCACCCTGGCCTGCCGCCTCCGCCGGCCACCAGCGCCCTCGCCCAGATTGCCCGGCTGGCTGAGGGCGCCCTCAACGCCACTTGCAGCGGTGTCCCCTCCTTTCCCAGCATGCTCCTCGGGCCCTTGGACCAGCGTTGCTGTCCCCACCTGCATAGGCCATGCCGGCCTCTGGACACCTACCCCTGTCCCCACCCCCGTTCCCGTCCCTGCCCAGCGGTCCTTGCACATCTCACACTGTGCCTTCGTGATGACGTTGCCATGGGTCTCAGGGCGACTAACAGGTCCAGAGGAGGAGGGCCGCCCCAGTGTCCCTGGCGGCTCCTCTCCCGGGTCTGTCAAGGACCCGGTGGCACGTCCTCTGCCTCCGGGCTCGATTTCCACACCTTCCGGGCCCCAGAGCACCCAGGATGGGATTGGGGGTCCCCACCCCACCCTTGGCCTGCACTGAAGTCCCCTGCGGCTGGTGCCGGCCCTGCCGTCTCACCTGTGTCCACCCCACCCTGGGGACCTGCAGATCGCGGTGTCTCGTGACCCAGAGTCACGCCTCTGCACCAGCCCATCACCGCAGTGACAGCTCCTCGGCTGGCCCTGCGCCCCGAGGGTAGCATCTTAGGAGTTCCTCGCCTTCACCACCAAAGACCTTACGCCTCTCCCGGTCCCTCGAGTCTCCCAGCTTCTGCGCTGGGCCCTGGGCTCCACAGGCCATGGAGAATAAACCAAGTCTGACTCCAAGGGAAGCGAGGTCTCGTGGTCCCTCCTCACCTGGTGCAGTGACACGGAACGACATGCCCCCAAGGCCCGGGCTGAGGCAGTGTTTCTGCCCCTGCCTGGCTCTTGGGACCCAGGTGTCACCTTGAGTGTCCTTTGTGGTTGACTCTGAGTCAGGGTGGTGACAGCAGCCAAAGGGATGAGGACTGCAAGGGCAGGTCCCGTGGGTATGCCTGTCACGTGGCAATTAGGTTGTTTCCATGGCAACCAGGGTTGGCCACTGGATGCCCTCCACAGCAGCCATCAACCTGGGCCACCAAAGCCATGGCAGCCCGGAAATGCCAAGGGAAGTGGTGGACAGGGTGACAGTGATCCAGCGGGCGGGGTCTTTGTCACTTCCTCCCTGTGCAGAGCTCTGCCCGGCTGTGACATTGGCCCGCGCCTCCTCCACGAGCCAGGGTTCTGTATCTGCGTCCCCACGCCCTTGGCGGTCGCAGCCACCATCAGTCCCCCAGGGCTCCTCTGTCGTGGGTGACTGGTCAAGATCAGAGTGTGAGGCCGGGTCGTGCAAGTGCCCAGTGTCATTCCCGTAACGGGTGAGACGGATTCGTCCCTCCCTGTGGGACTCTGTCTGTCCTACCCCGTGGGGGACCCACTCCTGCCCTCCTGTGTCCCTCCTCGCTCTCCTGTTTTCCTTTCAAGCCTTTGTACTATCTGTGTCCAAAATGAAGGGAGAGGGCGCCCTCCCAGCACAGCCGTGCCCCAGCCCAATCATGCTGTGATGTTGGAGCAGCCATTGGCAGGGGACTCCTGCTGCAGTGTCACTTCTCTGTCACCACGGACTCCTTCCCAGGATCCTGCCTGCCATCTCTCTACCCCTGCTAAAATGCTGTAAGAATGACTCATCGGAACCCTGGCTTGGTGCATGCTGTTAATCCCAGCACTTGGGAGGCTGAGGCAGGAGGATCGCCAAGAGTTTAAGGCCAGCCTGGGCTACATGACACCTTGTCTCAAAAAAAAGCCAGAAAAGAATGACTCATTTGAAAAGCGCCTGCCCTGAAAATGACTTCAAGACGAGACAAAAGAGGAACTCGTAGGCCGGTGAGATAGCTCAGCGGCGTAAGCACCTGCCTGGCAAGCGCGAGGTCCTGAGTTCAACCCCCGGTACCCACACACGAGAGAAGGGCCAGTGATATTGCTCAGCGGCACGGGCATCTGCTGGCGTGCGAGGTCCTGAGGTCGGCCCCCGGTACCCACACAAAAAAAAAAAAACTCATTCTTTCCCCTGGTTTTCCTTTGCAAGATGAGCAGAGAACACAGAGGCACAGCACGCTGTCCTGGGCTTTCGCCAAGGCTGGCTGTGCTCAGCTGGGGACCAGCCTGGCAGGGATGTGGCCAGCGTGGCACAGAGGCCTCTCGTGCCCACCCTAACATTCATCCTTGTAGCAGGGAGTTCATGTGACGTAACAGTTGATGTTAATGCAAGCTTCTCCCCCGAAATCACGGTCTCGTGTTTCTTACAGGCTCTGTCTCTTGTGTTTCTAACATCAAAAAATGTCCTGATCCAAAACGCTGTCCTATCCTGGTGTCTGCACCGTGAGAGCTGCACTGATCAGCTTTGGGGCACGGCAGTGTCGCCCATCGCCCTTGTGCAGATCCTGCAACCGCCCGTTTGTCTCTGGAGATGGAATTAAACCAAATAAGTGCTTCCCTCGGAAGGCACGTATTGACCTTGTAACTATATGTTAATCTCAAAATGGCAAATAAAATATTATTTCCGTGTAGCGTCCGGGGCGGGGTGCTCTTTTGTTTCACAGAGAGGTGACCCTAGTCCTGGAAGCCGGTGGGTGTCACTGGGAGTCCTGGGGCTGGGCGTGGCCTCTGGTCCACGTGGGGGGAGCCCGGGGGGAGCCTTGGGACCTAGAGAGCTGTGAACACCTTCGCCCCGCTGTAAGGTCGATTCAGTCCAAGGACTTGAAGAGACTCCGGGATTTTTGTGTTCTTGTTTTATTTCCGATACTAAGGACTGAACCAGGACCTTCGCATGGAGCAACAGCCCCCCACCCCGCTGTTCTGTTTTGTTTTGTGTTGAAACAGGGTCTTTGCTAAGTTTCCCAGGCTGGGCTGGAATTTGAGATCCTCCTGCCTCAGCCTCCCAAGTGTTGGGAATACAGGTGAGCACCACAGTGCTATGAGTAGGAATTTTTTTTTTTTTTGCATGCAAATTCAGTTGGCAGCTACTCTCACTTTTTGGGGACCCTGTTGCATAGAGGAGGTAGAGCAACGGGCACGTCTGCAGTTCCTCAGTGTCCCGGGATCACAAGGGCTCTGGCGTCTCCTGGTGACCTGGCTGGCATCGCTGGTTCCTGTGCCACCACTGCCATGCAAGCTCCGGGTCCGCAACAGGCTGTGAAAAGTGCACCCCTGCCTCCGGGGAAGAAGGGACGGGTTTCTGCTCACGCCTCTGTCACCTATGGGTCTCTGGCGCTGTTTCAGGAAATCAGCCGTCCAGGAAGTGGGACCAGCCAGCCACCGCACAATCTCAGCAGGGCAGACCCAGCGCCGAGGGGCCGAGGGGCGGTCAGCAAGGGAGTCACACGCAGCCTCTCCCCCACGGGGCTGCAACTGGCTTCCAAAGCCACACACTCAGCCAGGTGTGGTGGCGCCTGCCTGTGACCCCGTGCTGTGAGGCTGAGGCAGGAGGATCACTGCAAGTTCAAGGCCAGCCTGGGGTACATAGTTCAAGGCCAGCCTGCACTACACAGCGAGTTCGCTGGCTCACAAAAATAAAACAAAATACAAAGGCCCTCACCGAGTCCACAAAGGCTGCTGCCATTGGTGTCAGGGGTCCAAAAGTTTTGAGACAGTCTCAATTGCCTAGGCTGTGTGCCACCATACCTGGCTTTTGGGGGGCCAAACTTCTTTTCTTGTTTATTTATTTATTTTGAGACAGGGTCTCCCTACATAGTTCAGGCTGGCCTCAAACTCACTGTGTAGCCCAGGCTGGGCTCCAAATCTAGGCAATCCTCCTGCCTCAGCCTCTTGAGTCCTGGGATCACAGGTGTGCACCACCAGGCCTTAGCAAAGGGTTTGATTGGGAAAGGCCATTGCAGCGCATCCTCTGCGACTTGTCTCTCGGAAGTCTGATGATCCGTGGGTGGGGACAGGATGTCTCCCTCAGACCCTTCCCTCCCCGGAGCCCGTGCCTTGCGGACTTGGGGCTTGGGCCACCGCTCTGGACACTGCGTCACCCAGGCTAGAATGCGGGGCCGGTCGCACAGTCCCCGCTCGGGTGCGGGCCCGGTGTGGCTCGAGAAGCTACGTCTTCAGACAGCCAGGCGCTCCTGACTCAGGCTCAGCGCCACCGCCGGACGGGACGGATTCCCCGGGTCAGGCTGGAAGTTCCAGCCGGGGACCAGGCTACCCAACCTACGCGGCCTAGCCCCGAGCAGGCTCGCGGGCCGGGCGCCGGCGCCCCCTGGTGGCCGCAGGGGCAGAGCGTGCGGGGTCCTCTGACCAGGGACCTAAGTGAAGGGCGCGGGGCACGGATCAGGTGCGCCCCTCCTTTCTTTTCTTTTTCCTTTTTTTTTTTTTTTTAAACAGTCCTGGTGCTGGAAGCCAGGGCTTCACACATGCTAGGCAAGCGCTCACCACTGAGCAACCTCCAGCCCCATCTTTTAAAAATTATTTACTTATCGAGTCAGCGTCTCGCTAGGTAGGTCAGGCTGGCTTTGAACTCACTATGTAGCCCAGGCTGGCCTCGAACTTGAGGCGATCCTCCTGCCTCAGCCTCCCGAGGGCTGGGATAACAGGCGTGCGCCACCACGCCCGGCTCCATCTTTTTTTTTTTTTTTTTGTGGGTACCGGGGGGTCGACCTCAGGACCTCGCGCGCCAGCAGGCGCCCGTGCCGCTGAGCGATATCACCGGCCCCTTTTTTCCTATGTGGGTTCCGGGAGTCGAACTCGGGCCTTCGTGCTTGCCAGGCAGGCGCGTACGCCGCTGAGCCATCTCACCGGCCCTGTCTTTTTTAAGTAAAGCAAAAAAGCCCTGAAAGGGTGAACTCCATGCCCGTGAATCCCGCCCTGAACTTGCGTCCGGAGGGCCGGGAAGCGCCGGGGGCGCTGTCCCCTCCCAGGGAAGGCCTCGGCAGGGCGTGCTGTCCCCGCTCCCCTCGGAGACCCGGATGGAGGTGCGCGGGTGGTGGCGGGCACCCCAGGCCCTGTGTCCCCTGGAGCATGGAGCGCCCAGAGGCCCCGCTCTCCACGCTTCTGTCCCTGCCCAGTGGGCTCGGGTGAGCGACATCAGCTGGGGACAGCAGCGCCGGGCCACACAGGAGTCGGACAGGAAGGCCCTGCGCCCCCTCCCCGGAGCCGCGCCCTCCCCGGGCCCCCTACACTGCCCCTCGTCGCAGTGCCCTGGTCACATCGAGGGGCCCGGACACAGTCCTGGCCCTCGCCTGGGACACACTTCGTGCGCAGCTTCGCAGCTGCTTTGCAGGGTTCCCTGACGACACCAGCTCCCCTACAGGACAAGGTTCCCCTCCCCCGGCGGAGGGGGGGCCGCCCCAGTCCCCGTCTGCACCAGAGCCCTTGGGGCGAAAGGAAGTAGTGCGAGACTCCCGGGATAAGAGGGGCGTGGTGGCGCTTCCCGGTAATCCCAGCACTCCAGAGGCTGAGGCAGGAGGATCGCCGTGAGTTCGAGGCCAGCCTGAACCACACAGCGACACCCTGTCTCAAAAAACAAAAACAAAACAAAAAAAGCCTCGGGACAGAGCTGGGGGAGGAGACCGTGCTCTGGGCTGCCCCGCGGGTGTTGTCTGCCGCTGTATGTGAGCACCTCACAGGGCGCCAGCTGCCCACGCGGGCTCCCTGCGCCCCCAAATGTGCGGCCAAAGCCCGAGAGGTGAGGCCTGGCCCTGCCTACTTGGCCCCCACGCTTCCTGCCTTGGACCCCAGCTCTCATCCCATGGAGCCCCGCAAAGTGGGGTTCAAGCGAAATCGGACAGGAAACGCCTGAAGGCTGACCGGTGCCCTTCTGTTTCTGTCCCACCTTTCTGGAGCACGAGAAAGACGCGGCTCCAGATCTCAGTAAATCCTCCCGCCCAAACCGTGCTTAGGAAGTCAGCCGCCACACGCGCGCCATGCGAGCGAGGCTAAAATATGGCTTAGAAACGCGTGCAGACGCCAGGAGCACACACATGTGCTCGCCTAGTGGCACCTCCAAGGAAGGGAGCAACACAGGCGTGGTCTTGCACACCTGTGATCTCGGCACTCTGGGAGGCTGAGGCAGGAGCGTCGGAAGTTTGAGCCCAGCCTGGGCAATTTAGGAAAACCCTGTGTCGGATAATAAAGGGACTGGGGTGCCGCGCATTGCAAAGGTCCTGGTTCAATACCCATGGGTGGGGGGGCAGACACGGAGAGGACACCAAGTGAAACAGGCCAGGAGGTGCACGTGGGGTCTGTGGAACCGGTAAAGCTATGAACCTGGGGGCAGGTAGCCCCCCGTTTTAGGGGTTTATTGAGTGTTGTTTCTGCAGTACTGAGATGGAACCCAGGGTCTCCCCCACTGAGCTACAGCCCCAGTGCTCTTTTTATTTTTAAAATTTAAGACAGGGTTTCACTAAGTCACTACACTGCCCGGGCTGGGCTTGAACACACAATCCTCCTGCCTCAGCCTGCCAGCACTCTGGGGCCCCAGGTGTGGCCACTGTATCCGCTGTGTTTTCTTTGTGCCAAATGTTGCTGGGCCCTCGCGTCTGGCAGCTGTCACAGGAGGATGTTGTTAGGTGCTGGGAACAAATGAGCATCACCGAGCTACACCCTCGCTGCACAGGGAGAGCTCTCTTTTTTTTTTTTGAGACAGGCTCTCACTATGTAGCCCAGGCTGGCCCTGAACTCCTGATGATCCTCCTGCCTCAGCTTCCCAAGTGCTGGGATTGCAGGCGTGCACCACCACGCTCAGCTAAGGGGATGTCTCTAAAGTACCATTCGAAGAGGTCAGATTCGCCTCCCTCCACAGTAAAAGCAAAGCCAGCTGAGGAGCAGCACGAGGAGACTCTGGGCTCCCGAGTGCCGGGCTCCACCTGGGGCAGCTCGAGGCTGCGGGCCAGGCATGGCGCAGCCCTGTGCACATCCGGGCAGAAGCAGCCTGCAGGATGTGCTGGGCTCAGCCTCGGACCACATCTGGCCGCATCTGCCCCGGAGCTGCTTCCGGGAAAGCAGGGACGGGCGGATGCGCTGGCGGCCCCTTCCTTCCCCTCCCGCAGCGCTGGCGACAGTGGCCCTGGGGGCCTGGGTCTCCCCAGCTCCAGAATGGAGGCCTGGCGGCGCAGACAGAGGTGACAGCGTGGGGGGGACGCATCTGTTTACTGTGACACGCACACGTAACCCGGCTGCGCAGCAACTGCAGCACAAATGGGTGACGAGGCCCAGAGCTTCGTGACAGGGTGGCAGCGATCGGGATGTCACGTCAACCCCACTGGCAGATGCTCCCACGTCCCCACGGGCGCCCACTGGTTTGGGGCTTGGTCCTGGCACCCAAGCTCTGACACTGTCCCCAGAAACTGGGCTCAATGGGTCCCAGTGCTCGTGGTGGCTCTGCCTGGCATCCGGAACGCACTTTTGGGGACCTGCGTGTGCAGGGTGAGCGGCCAGGTGGCCCTGTCCCCAGGGCGGCTGAGGAGACAGGGACACACCCACGAAACACTGCACTGGCAGCAGGTGACACACACGAGGTCCTTCTGCTCCACCATCCAGGTCCCTGGGGTGGCGCTGGGTGACTGTGCTGTGGCACTGCTTCTGGCCCAGCAGGATGCGGCAGCCACCCCTCCTGTCCCAACCCCAAAGAGGCCAGTCTGCAGCCTGCGGGACAAGTGCGGGGCTGGCAGGAGGGACGCCAGGAGCTCTAGTGACACCCGGAAGGTAGGTGAGACAGACGAGAAGACCCAAGGGGCCTCTCTGCTCACAGCGGTGCCACCGCCCTCTGTGTCTGCCAGGCGTAGCCAGCACTGTGACAGCCTGGTAGGTAGCAGCCGCTTCTGCCCCTCAGTCCCGAGCGCCAGCCTCTGCCCAGGGGGTGGCAGTGGGCTCCAGGGACGAGAGCCAGGCCTGAGCTAGCAGGTGTGGGGCAGACATTGACACCAGTGACATGACAGTGACTGACATGGGCACTGCCAGGACAAAGTCCTAGATCAGCACCCTGAGCCCTGGCCGCTGCAGCAAGGCGGGCATTGATATATTTCCCAGGCAGCTGGCGCCACTCGCCGCTAACGCCAACACTTGCCACCACCCCTCTCCTTGGCCTCGGCCGCCTCCGCGGGACAGCAGGTGCTCCAAGGGGCCCCCGTGGGACACGGGAGGGAGAACCCCAGGTCACAGGGTGCGGGTCTCGGCCTCGATCTTCTGCTCGCCGTGCAGGCTCTCGGGGTCCGGGGGCTGCAGCACGCTCTGGCGAACGGCGACCTCAGGGCCACCGCTGTACAGGTGGCTCAGGTAGGCCCAGGTCTCCTCGGAGATCTGCCCGTAGTCAGCCCCTGTGGGCACAGGGGCAGGGTGGGCTCGCTGGGGCACAGGGCAGCGGGAGGGAGCAACGCGCTGTCCGGAGACCCGGCCGCCCACCACGGCCCTGTCGCCTGGTGCCCAGGTGCCAGCTCCGATGCTCTGAGGCAGGGCGGGGCGGGTGGCCGGGCTGGGCACGGGACTCACCCGGCTTCAGCTGCACGTGGCCGCCGCCCTTGACCTGTGCGATGCTGCTGTTGTCGATGGGCCCCGGAGGCTCTGCAGGGGACGCCTCAGCTCAGCGCCGCCGCAGCACACAGCCTCCAGCAGGGGGCAGTGACCCCACTCCACGTCCCAGCGAGGAGGGCACCGGCACCATGCCCGTCCCCAGCCCGGCAGTGGGGGCATCAGGGTGCACGCCCCAGGAGGAGACGCGTGCTAGGGCACAGAACCCACCGCCCCCAGCCGGGTCTGGGAGCCTGGGAGAGGCCACAGCCAGGCCAGGCTCGGCTTTTTCTTTTTTTTCCTTTTTTTGCAGTGCTGGGGAGGGAACCCAGGGCCTTGTGTGTGCGAGGCAAGCACTCTGCCACCGAGCTACACCCAAAGCCCTTTTTATTTTATCTTGGACAGGGTCTGGCTAAGTTGCCCAGGCTGGCCTCACACTTGGAATCCTCCTGCCTCAGCCTCCCGAGTCAAGTTACAGAGATTACAGTCACTAGTTTAGCTCTGCTGCTCTTTGCCTGGGACGAGAGGGACCCCGGGGCTGGAGGAACCCCGGGAGCGCACCATCATAGACAACAGCAAAGGGTGCACAACAGCGTCAAACCTGTTTCATGCAGACGGGGCCTGCACAGAACGGCAGCCTGGCCCGGATGTCAGCAGGGAGTGCACAGGGTGAGGAGGGTTCCTCTGCCTCCCATCACCACACGGGGCAGATGTGGACCTGCCCCAGGCTGGGGTCCCCGCTGCACCACTCACCATTGTCCTTGCCCTTGACGAAGGCCTCCCACTCGCGGAACCACTGCATGCTGATACAGTAGATGACGCTGGGCGACTCCTCGGCCTGGAAGGCCTTGTTCAGCTGTGGGGCAGCGGGTGGGTCAGCCTCTCCTCTCTGCGCCCCCACCCCGTCCTCACACGGCTGCTGCTCCCCGGCCAGTCCATGGGGTGTGGCCAGGCATGGGGCCCGTGGCTGCAGGTCCCATAGCCGAGGCGCTTCCCTTGTCTTGTGGTACTGGGGACAAAACCCAGGGCCCTCACACTGAGCTGCACGCCCAGCCCTTTATGTATTATTTTGAGTCTTGCCATGTTGCCCAGGCTGGGCTCAAAATTGCCACCCTCCTGCCTTAGCCTCCCAGAGTGCTGGGATGACAGGTGTGCACCACCACGCCCGGCCAAAGCTGTTTTCAATGACTGCTTTTTAATGCAACTGAGGCAACGTGGCAGATGCTCCTTCCGCACTGACGAGGACATTTCAGTCTGCTCCCATCATGCACAGTGTTTCTGACAGCATTTCCGGGGTCTGGGGCTGGAAGCCAGAGCCCCACGTGCTAAGGAGGCGCTGACCCCTGAGCTACAGCCCCAGCCCCAGCCGGACCCTGTTAATAGCCATGAAACAGATCCCTAGCGTCTTTTACTCGGTCCCCTAATTTAAACGAGTCGGGGTCCCCAAATCTCCCTGAGCAGCAGCACTGTGGGCAGGGAAGCCCGTGCCTCACCTCGCCCTCCCACACCATGCTACAAGGGAGCCCCTTGCTTCTCTCTTCTGTTTCCCCTGCTGGTGCTGAGGACACAGCTCGGGCCCCGCGTCCCAGGCCGGCGCTGACCAGAGCCCCGCCCCAGCAGCTGCTGCTTCCCAGGGGGCTCGGCCAGCGCCACCACACCCCAGGGCACCTTGGCAAAGCGGAGGAAACTCCGTGACTGACGCCAGGCAGCTGAACGCCCCACACCGCACAAGAAGGCTTTCACTGAGGGGCTCCTCAGCGCAAACCCCAGAGCCCAGGTAAGAAAAGAACTCCTCCAAGCTGGGCGTGGCGGCCTGTCATCCCAGCACTCTGGGAGGCTAAGGCAGGAGAATCGCAAGTTCAAACCCAACCTGGGTAACTCAGTAATTCAGCAAGACCTTGCCTCACAATTTAAATATAAAAAGAGCTGGGGCCAGGTGTGGTGGTGCACACCTGTCATCCCAACACTCAGGAGCCTGAGGCAGGAGGATCGCTGCAAGTTCAAGGCCAGCCTGCACTATACAGTGAGACCCTGTCTCCAAAAACAGAAAAGAAAAAAGAGCTGGGGATACAACTTAGCCTAAAGGCCCTGGGTTCAACCCCCAGTACCGCAAAAACAAAAGCAAAAAAATGTTCCGACTTTATAAAACTCACTCCTGCCCACCCGCCCGCCACCAACAGCAGCCTCAGGGATGGTGGAGCCCTCCTCCGTCCGCAGGGCACCCCCCACCCCTGCACCGGCTCCCGGCCCGGCAGAAGCCCCAGCACCTTGATGAAGGTGTCGATCTCCACCTTCCTGCGCTTGGCCAGCGCCTCGATCTCCACCTGACACACGGAGCACACGTACAGGTGGTTCACGGCGGGGCCGCCCCCGAACCTGCACCGAGGGGACACGGGACTGAGTGGCCTGGGGACGCCGTCACAGACGGCTGCGAGGAGAGTCCGTGTCCCCAGGAGGATGCGTCTCCCCGAGGGTTTCTCGCCCACCCTGGCAGCCTGTCTGAGCGCTTCCCGCCCGCCCCATCCCAGCTGCAGAGCCGCCCCGGCCCGGGCCCGCCACGCCCTCACCTGCTGTACAGGTGCTCCCAGACGGCCTGCGGCAGGGTGACCACCAGGTCGTCGATGTAGTGGTACTTGTTGGGCGGGATGCCTGCAGGGACGGGGACAGGGGCAGCATGGGCTCGGGCCAGCCTGCCAGCCGCTGCCCCCTGGAGGGCGCCTCACCTCCGTGGGCGCAGAGGAAGGTGTGGTTGGTGATGGGCCCCGGCTCGGCGAACGTGTTGAACTTGTTCAGCCACTCCCGGGACACGTAGAAGCGCAGCAAGCTGGGCTCCCGCATGGCAGCCAGCGACACCACCTGCTGCCGCTCGCGCACGGCCTCTTCGCTGCTCTTCCTGGCGTGCAGGTGGGGACGGCATCGGCAGTGGGGACACAGAATGAGTGGCATCCAGGGCGCCGCTGACCCCCACCCCGTCCCGGCAGCCACTGCCCACCTGTAGAAGAGCACGTAGGCCTCGGCGTGCTGCACCACCGTCTCGTGCACCTCGGTGACGTACTGGTCGTCGAACTCGTACCACTGCCCGTTGATGACGTTCTGGCAGTAGGCGATGTAGTGGCCACCTGGCGGACGCGACAGCGGGGATCACGGGGGGCAGGGAGGTAGAAGGCGGGGACTGGGGCCGGGCCCAGGGCCACTCACTGCCTGCCGTGCCATGGTGGCAGATGACAGAGAGGAGGTCGTAGGTGGTGATCTGGGATGTGCACTCCTTGGCCAGGAAGGGGCGCAGGTCGAGGCCCTCAAGGGGGAAGGCCACGTGGCTGCTGACCTTGAAGGAGTACGTCACCTCGTGTCGGAAGCGCTTCAGGTGGATGCACAGGATCTGGGGGAAACACGGGGTCACGGCATATACATCCAGGCCACCCACGGGGGACAGGTGTAGTCCCTCTGTGTCACGGTGACCACGGCCTCACTGCCGCCAGAGCTGGGCTGCCCCTCAGAAAGCTGTGCCGGCCACTGCCACCAAGCCCACTGCACCAGAACCCGACTCCCAGCTCTGTGGCACTGACCCCCAGAACTCCCTCTGTGAACCCCAGACTCGCCCACTACAGCCCCCCTCAGGGCTCAGTCACCTGTCCTGCCCGTCCCTCCCAGGCTGAGGATGCCACGCCCTCAGGTCTCACTGACGGCCTGTGGGGTGCAGGGTACTGACACGGAAGTGGCCCCTGCAGCCCTCCCGGGGCTCTGGGTCCCCAACCTGTCTCCCGTGTGGGCACTGGCGCCGGGCACACTCACTTCAGGCAGCCGCAGGACCTTGCAGTACTTCACACCATTCCGCAGCCTGGGGACACAAAGCCAGAGTCAGCGTCCCCTGGGGAGCAGAGGGCCAGGTATCCTGGGGATCCTGGGACACGTGGGGACAGGATGGTGAAGGGGTGTTGGGCAGGGCCCCCAGAACGCACACTTACTTCTTACACCGCTCACAGCTGTACATGTTGTCACCTGGGCGCAGGACAGACGGCGAGGGTCAGCAAGGACGGAAACGGGAGAAGAGAAAGCAAATGTAAGGATCGATGCTTGAGAAAACCCCAGCAAGCCGCGCACGGTGTGTACACCTGTCATCCCAGCACTGGGGAGGCTGAGGCAGGAGGGTCCTGAGTCAAGGGAGCACAGCCTGGGCAACTCAGTGAAACCCCATTTCAAAATAAAAACTACAAAAAGGGCTCCATGTGAAGGCCCTGGGTTTAAGCGCTAGCACTGCAAAAACAAATAAAAACCTCACGGTGCGAAACCACCTCACATCCATTAGGTCTGCTACTCTCCCCAGACCAGCGAATAGTGCCAAGGACGTGGACTGCCAGAGGGGACAGGAAATGCGCAGCCTCGGTGGTCAGAGTATGGTGGCTCCTCGGTCAAAACCAGAATCCCCAGACCTGGCGATTCTCCTGCTGGGTGGGAGCGGAGAGCTGAAAGAAGAGCTTTCTACCCCGCACTCATAGCGGCCATACTCGCAACAGCTCAGTGTGGACACAACCCCAGGTCCACCAAAAGACGAATGGAAAAAGTGTGCGTGATCCAGAGTAGAATACTACTCAGCCTTTAAAAAGGGAGGCCCGTCTGAAACAGGCTACAACCTGGATGAGCCCTGAGGATGTCACGCTCAGGAGCAGACGCCGTCACCAAAAGGCAGGAACCGGAGGATGGCACTTATAGGAGGCAGCTACAGAGGACAAGGCCAGAGATCCAGAAACAGGATGGTGGCCTCCAGGGACCGGGGAAAGTGGACATTTATTTATTTGAGACAGGGCCTTGCTCTGTAGTTCAGGCTGACCTTGAACTCACTATGTAGCCCAGGCTGGTCTCAAACCTCCAGCGATCTTCCTGCCTCAGCCTCCCAAGTGCTGGGATCGCAGGTGTGCACCACCACGCCCCGCCTCAGGGTGAGATTTAATGGATGGAGTTTCAGTTTTGCAGAATGACAATGTTCTGCAAGAGGGTGGTGGTAATCATTGCCCAATAAGGTGAGTGCATGTAATAACATTGAATGGTGTATTTATGTTAAAAATGACACCAAAATGGCTACGACAGTAAATACTTTTTGGGGGGGAGGTGGGGTTTTGAGGCAGGATCTCGCTATGTAGTCCAGGCTGGCCTCAAACTCATGGAGATCTTCCTGCCTCAGCTTCCCAAGCCACCACGCCTGGCTTTATGACAGTTAATTTTGTGTTACTTATATTGTGCCACAATTAAAAATTGAAAAGGAGAGAGAGGTTTGTTTCTCAAAGCTAAATAAGATGCTGAACAGTTAACAAAAAAATAAGAAAAGGAGAGGGGGAATTTTGAGGAAATGCAGTCAACATGTTTAACAAACACTATTCAAACTCATCGGTAATGAAGGAAACCGAAGCTGAGTCCCTCCCCAGGGCTCCTCCCCAAGCCCGGCCTCACCCTTCAGCTCATCAGCAGCAAAAAAGGCAGCCAGGCAGTCTTCCAGGGTGACTACGGGCCCCCAAAACCAGCTGGGGGTGCAGGAGATCACGAACCTACAGAGAGAGTGTGGGGCTGTGGGGCCCAGGCAAGAAGGGGGTTTGGAAGCCTGAGCCCCGGAGGCACAGCATGGCAAGAGTACACCTTGGGCGAGGGATGTCACCTCCTCAGCCCTGCTGTCCTCGTCCCAGTGCTATCCAGCAAGGATATCATCTGTCCTCTGCCTTCATTGACCACGGGTCGCAGCTGTCCCTGAATGGCCAGGGCAACTCCCTCCCTGCTGGCGACCCCGGGCTCCCTCCGCCACCTCCCTGAAGGACAGTGGGGACATGTGTACCCGACATACCGCCGGATGTACTCCACGATAAAGGCCAGCCAGCCCTGGGCCGCGTAGCTGTCCCCGCAGGCGCCCGGCTTGGCTGGCACGTTCTGGTAGATGGCGGAGTGCAGCTTGGCCAGGTCCTCCTTGCCAGGAATGGGCAGTGACAGGTCCTGGAATGTCTCCACCGTGGTGGACACCTGTGGGGTTGGAGGTCAGCACCCCAAACCCAGCCCTGGCTGGCAGGCGGCTCCCTTGGGGAAGGGCAGGGCCACCCACCCGGTCACAGGTGAGACACTGCACAAGGCTGAGGATGGAGCCGTCGAAGATGTCTGAGATGACACTGCGGTAGCGCTGCTCCTTCCGCCTCCGGCTACCCGAGACCTGGGCTGGGGACAGAGCATGGGACACATGGCAGCTCCCCCTGCCCCTGGCTGGGACACAGCACAGGTGCTGGGAACCTTGCCGGGATGTGGGCCAGGTCTTTATGAATCTCCTCCTGGGGCCCCGCTAACACATGGGGTCCCCCTGCTCACATCCCAAGGGTCCCCACCTGGGCCTGGCAGCACGTGCCCCACACGGCAGGCCATGTCCCCGCTCCCCCACGCCGCCCAAACCTTTCTTGAGCACGTACGACGGCCCCATCCGCACAGGGCTCGCACGCGGGGGGCTGCTGGACAGCTTGGCCTGGCCCTCGTGGAGGTGGACCGGGCTGCAGGGGCGAGAGGGGCTGCGGATATGGGCGTCGTTGTCAGGCTCTGGGGGCAGAGAGGGGACAGTACTGGGACAGGCAGCTGAGCCAGGGTCCCTGCGCCAGCTTCTCGGCCAAGCAGGCAGAACTGCCAGCACCCCGGACATATTCCTCCTCTGCCCTGTGCCCGCCCAGCCCAAACACGCCGAATCGGGTGCCCCTTCCCTTCCAAATGAGGGCCAGGGCTCAGCGTGGGGCCCCAGCTCTGGGCACCAAGGATCCCTCTCCCTGGAGTGGGGGCTGGTGGCAGAATCGCCCCCACGGAGGTCATGGTGCTGGTGCCTTGCACGCGGTAGGTGCCAGGTCCCTACGCAGGTCCCAGCAGTCTGCTACCTGGCGTCCAGCAGGGGCTGCTGGGCCGCGGGGATGGCGGCTGGGCCTCGGCGGGCTGCTCGTCCAGGGTGGCCAAGGCGGTGTCCACATCGGCGTCCTCGTCTACTTGCTCCGAGCTGCTGCGCTGCTGGCCCCAGGCGCCCTTGCGGTCCTTCAGGCGCTCCTTCTCCGAGATGGCGCGGCCGGCCTCCTCCGCCGCCAGCAGCTCCGCCTCAGCCTGCGTGCTGCCTCCGCCCCGGCCCTGCCCATCGCCCTCGCCCCGGTCGCTGCTTGAGTCGCAGGACAAGAACTCGTCCTCCGAGGGGCTGCGGTCACCCTCCCGCTTCTCGTCCGTGTCGCTCGAGTCTGAGTCCCGGGCCTCCGTCAGTGCCGCCACGGCCACCACCGCGGGCTCCTTGAGCTCCTCGTGCAGCTGGTCCATGAGGCAGCGCAGGAACTCCTGGGTGTCCTGCAACGGGGCTGTGTCAGGGGACACTTGGGGACATGCACCCGCCGCCTCTGCCCACCGCCTCTGCCCACGAGCACATGGCTGCATGTGCTCGGAAAGGTCACCAGGGGGCGATGGCAGCTGACTGTGACAGCTGAGGACACTGGAGGGGGCCCTGACGGTTCCACTGAGGCAGGGGTCACAGGATTGCAAAGCCAGCCCCTGCCAGGGCGAGGAGCCTGGCTCCCTGGGCACCACCATGGAAAGGGACCCGGGACAGACTCCTAAGCCAGGTCAGGGTCACCGGCCACCAGCCAGTGTTACATACGGAGGTGGGCAGGTGTTCTGAGCCAGGCACACAGAAAGGTCCCTTTAAGAAACAGCATCCAACCAGCTTCTTCTGGTTCTGCCTTTAACAGCTGTGGGGATGCCCTGGTCGGGTGTGGTGGCGCATGCCTCTGATCCCAGCACTCTGGGAGGCTGAGGCAGGAGGACCGCAAGTTTGAGCCCAGCCTGGGCAAGTTAGCAAGACCCTGTCTCAAAATTTTAAAAAAGGACTAGATATGTAGTTTGGTGTAAAGGCCCAGGGTTCGAGGCCCAACACCATACACACACACACACTCACTCACACACACACACACACACTCACACACACTCTCACACACACACTCACACACTCACACACACACTCTCACACACACACACACACTCACACACACACTCTCACACACACACACTCACACACACAGCACTGTGCTCCTTCACCTCGAAGCATGGAAGTGTCCTTTGCCACTGAGACACCCACAGCTGTGCCTGCACTGCATGCCCAGAACCGTCCCTGCACTTGTCCACGAGCCAGAGAAAAGCAGGCTTCTCCTGGAGTTGGATGACGTCACACGGCATCCACGCAGCCCCCAGCGGTGTCCTCACCAGGGCTGCAGGCCACCAGGGTGCCCATTCTGGAGCCAGGCGGTACCACATGAGGGATGGGCTCGGTGCTGCCTGAAGCCGTCCCCACCCCCAGGTCCGGGATGACCTGAGCCTCGGCTCCGTACTGTGACACAGGGTGACACCAGAATCCCCTTCATGTGGGCAGTGGGTGCTGTCACTCCCCCGAAGGGGCTGGACAGGCAGGGCCGGCGCCTGCTCCACCAAACGTGAGCAGAGACACGGCAGCAGCTGATGGTCGTGCACAGGGAGGCGCCCCCACAGGGACCCGTGTTCAGCAGCAGAGGGGGTACAGGCAGGCCTAGCCCCAGCCTCGGGCCCCACTGACACCCCAGCCATAAGGCTGTCTGGGCCCCTGGGCCCCAGGAGCCAGCGCCTCAGCCTGGGGCGGGCTGATCCACACACGGCTGCCTTGGCCTCGTCTCAGCTTCGCAATGTGCGTGTGTGCGTGCATGCACGTGGTGCTGGGGTTGAATCCAGGGCCTTTGCGCTGAGCTACATCCCCAGTGCTTTTTTTATTTTTCACTTTGAGACAGGGTTTTGCTAAGTCACTAGGTTACCCAGGTTAAGCTCAAACCTGTGATGCTCCTGCCTCAGCCTCACAGACTGCTGGGATGACAGGTGTGGACCAGCATGCCCAACCAGGTCTCGTGATTTTATAAATTAGAAAGATATGGCTTCTTCTTTTTTTTTTTTTTTAAGACAGCATCTCGCTACACAGTTCAGGCTGAGCTTGAACACACTACATAGCCCAGGCTGGCCTCGAACTCATGGTGATCCTCCTGCCTCAGCCTCCTGAGTGCTGGGATGACAGGTGTTTGCCACCACACCTGGCGTGTATGGCTGCTTTCAAGTTCTCCCAGATTAAAAAATTATTGTAATTCACATTTTTATTTAATAGAATTGAGATTCTGCTCATGGTTTGGTGCCACTATGACCCAGGGCTATGAGCAGGAACCTGTGGCCCAGCTGCCGCAACTCAACTCCCTGCGCGGCTCGGCTCCTTGCAGGCTGTGTGACTGGGACGAGTCAACTGTGCTGGGGGGCAGGCACAGCTGGCCCTGCCTAGCGACAAGCCCCACCCAACAGCCCCAGCCTGGCGACAGGCCTCCTGCCGCTGCTATGGCGGCTCTGCTCCGGCTGCAGCTCGGCGCGCAGTGGCTCACGGCCTACCTGCTGGGCGTAGCCGCGGAACATTGGATTCACCAACTTGATCCCATGAGACAGGCTGGTGGGGATCACGTAGCTCGGCCTGTGGGGAGACCCAGCCCGTTACTCCCGGTGCCCAGCCGTGAGCTGCGTCATGCTGGGGTGTAGGTGGCTGCGAAGGCCGGATCAGATCGGCTGTGAGGACCGACCCGGCCAGGAATCCCAGCTGGTCACGTGGCCACAGTCAAGAGGGGGAATGTGGAGCCCTGCCCGCTGCTGCAATCTTCCCCGTGAAATGTTTACTGTGGTTCTCATTTCAAGAGCAATACACATGCATTGTTTAAAATCTAGAATAGTTTGCCAGGCGTGGTGGCGCACGCCTGTAATTACAGCACTCGGGAGGCTGAGGCAGGAGGATCACTGTGAGTTCAAGGCCAGCCTGGGCTCCATAGCAAGGCCCCGTCTCAAAAAACAAAAGAAAACAAATCTCTAGAAGTTCGTAAACCCCAGAATTTTCTGCAAAGATACAAACACAGGTACCCACTTACTGTACAGTATCATCTTTTTCTGTGGTGCTGGGGATAGAACCCAGGGCCTCACACATGCTAGGCAAGGGCTTCCCATTGAGCGACACCCCCAGGCCTATGTTTTATTTTTACTTGAGACAGGGTCTCCCTGAGTTGCCCAGGTTGGCCTCAAATTTGCGACCGTCCTGTCTCAGCCTCCTGCGCAGCTAGTTACAGGCGTGTACCACTGTGACATGCTTTCACCCTCTTGCACATGCCACGCATTTCTACATGTTCATCTTCCACTCCTCCTGCTGGTCACTTTCCCTGGAAGCAGATCCGACCCACGCTTGTGGTCTTTAATCCATGTCGCCCTGAACCACAAGCCCTGGGCTGGTGGCACCCACTCGCTGAGTGACCTCAGCTGTAGCTGTGGCTGAGCCCAGGCCTGGCCAGATTTTCTGAAAAACGGCTGCTGGCTGGGCTCCACCCAGGGCCAAATTCTAGCTCCATCTCCCACAAACTGGGTGACTGTGAGCAAGATTTTTTTTTTTTTTTGTGGGTACCGGGGGGTCGACCTCAGGACCTCGTGCGCCAGCAGGCGCCCGTGCCGCTGAGCGATATCACCGGCCCCTTTTTCGTATGTGGGTTCCAGGAGTCGAACTCGGGCCCTCGTGCGTGCTTGCCGGGCAGACGCTTAAGCTACTGAGCCATCTCACCGGCCCTTTTTTTTTTTTTTTTTTTTTTTTTTTTAACGTTCTACAATTTTTTTTGTTGTTTTTTTTTGTGACAGGGTCTCACTTTGCATTCCAGACTGGCCTTGAGCTCACAGGCTGGCCTCAAACGCTTGGTGATCCTCCTGCCTCAGCCTCCTGAGTGCTGAGGTTACATATGTGCTCCACCACGCCCGGCTATGAACAAGACACTTAAAGCCCCCGGCACCTCAGTTTCCCCTGTCAAGGCAGGGCTGGGTGCGAGCTGCACAGCACAGGCCTGTGGTGCGCATCCCGCGGGGCCACTCTTGCTGACCACAGGAAGTGCTCAACCCGGGGGCTGACGAAGGCCTGGCCCCTGCACCCCGGGACCAGGACCCAGGTGCTCACCGCTTCTTGTGCCAGACCTCGGAGACCAGCTTCTGGTAGCTTTTGCACAGGGCCGGCTTCTTGTCTGTGCGCACCAGGCCACCACACTCCAGGAAGAACTGGGTCAGCGGGGGGCTGGGTGGGAGGAAAGTGGGGGACGCGGCCCGCTCAGGAGGAGCTGCACAGAGCAGCGAAGGCCTGGGCGCTCGCGTGGGGAGGCAGAGGCCGCTGTGCCCGGAAAGGCCTGCCAGTGCTGGACGGGCCCCTTGTGGACTTCAGCCCCTGCCCGCAGTGCCTGTCTGAGTCCTAACCCTGGTCCCTGGACCGAGACCGGGACAGAGGTCCTCACAGAGGCAGTGCAGGTGCTCTGGGGCAACAACCCCACCCGCTTGGTACCCTTAAAAGAGGAAACTTGAATGCCCAGAAACACCAGGCCTGTGTGCACACGGGGGACAGGCCAGGGGGGCAGGGTGAGAGGACGGCCATCTGTAGGCCAAAGAGAGAGAAACCCACCGGCCATGACACCTCGGCCTTGGCACCGTTCTGGGCAGCGTGTGTCACGGCCGCCCCGGGGCGCATCCTGCAGACTCTCCCGGGCTAAGCCCGTCCTCTCCCTCCTCTACATACAGACCCTGAACCCAGCCCTGCAACCTCTCTGGTCACCTCTGCAGATGTGTCCCTGCGGGGAGGGACTGCATCTCCTACCCTGGCCACGGCCTGAGGGCAACCTACCAGTTGGACAGAGCCTGCAGGGCAGCATTCATGTAGCAGGAGTTGCCAAGGTTCTTCATGCCCGTGAGGCCTGGGAAGCGACGCGGAGGGAGGTGACGGCCCCGTCCAGTGAGGGACCTCACAAGCCTTACCCGCCTGGGCTGGGCTCTGCCCCCCAGGATCCCGCCCACCCCTGCGATCTCCTGGCAACTGGGTGCCACCTCCCACCATAGCCACACGGAGGTCACATGCAGAAGGGCCGGGCCTCTGGGACCTCAGGCAAGGCCACCGCACAGTGCGGCTGTCCACAGCTGCCCTCCCGGGCTGCAGCACGGACAGAGGCAGAGACCCCGGGCCACCAGCTCCCCACTCTGGGGGCCGTCACCTCGAGGTTTCAGGTCATCATCCTCAGACTCCGACTCCCCTTCGTCAGCCACAGCGATGGGCACGGTTCTCAGGGGGTGGGAGGGCAGCGGGGAGCCCTGCGATGGAGATCCAGGGTGAGGAACGGGGCACCCGGCCCTTGCCCCTTGGCCCTTGGCCCGCAGTGTGGCAGAGCCAGGGAAGAGCCGGCGTGGTGGCCTTGGCCCGGGAACCCCTGCCTCGTCCATCTTATTGGCAAAAATGAAGGATTTCTGTTACTTAGAGTACATCTGCGGAAACAGACTGAGGACAAACATCGCACCCTCATCTTCCGAGAGCGCTATTAATCGTGTGTCTACACGTACGCCGGCCTTAGAGGCTCACGCACGCGACTGAAAGTGCTGGCTGTGCGTTTGTCGACAGCCTTTTGAACATTCCTAAGCCCCGCCTCGTTCCCAAGGGTGCTGGCCAGAGGCCGACCAGGTGCCCGTCTCCCGTGGAGGACACAGCAGCCCCGCCCACAGCCGGCCCTGCCACACCGGCTCAGAGGGGCGCTGGCTGCCACATGGCCCCGGGGGACCTAGGTGGTCCCCACAGAGAGGGGCACAGCAGTGACCGCTCCGTGAAGCCTTCAGATCTGGAGCTACCAGCGGCCACCTGGCCCCCCAGGCCCGCGTTTTCACACACTGATCCCTATGACCCTGGACCTCTGGATCCCATGGCCCCCGCACAGGTCTGGGCACATAGCAAGGCTCAGTGAGCTCTCGGGTACACAAGTGTCTCCGTCCCCCGACAGCGCCTGGCTCAGGGTCATACTGACCCCACCACGCTGATGCGTGGGTCATAGTGTCCCCACCTCCCACCACATGGCCCCAGCCCCATCGGGTACCTGCTCAGGGAACTTGAGTGGGGTGCTGGGGGGCGCTGCCAGCCGCTGGTCCAGGAAGACCTCCCGCTCGCACGCATAGCACCACACCCGGAAGGTGGTCAGGTTCACGGTGAGGTTGTGCTTTTTCGCCTATGGGCGGGGTGCAGAGTGAGGGCCAAGGAGCCCCCCCCCCTCGCTGTCCCTGCTCCCCACCCAGGCCTGTCACTGGGGTTCACACAGGGCCCCCACCACACTGAATGGCTCCTGCTGGGACTGTCCCCACATTCTGCCCCCAGCCACCCAGCCACAGGGAACGCAGCTGGCACAGGCTGCAGCCGCGCCCCATACCCACCTGGGCATGGAGGGTGCTGTGGTCAGCAAAGGACTCTCCGCAGCCGACATAGGGACAGGCCACCTGCAGAGGGGAGGGCGCAGGCTGGGACCAGCAAGCAGACGCGCTATGCGGAGTCCCGATTCTGCCCCTGAGCCAGGGCTGCCCCCAAGTGCCTGGCGGGACCCACGAAGGAAAGCCTCTGCCAGCCCAGGGAACCCAGGCTCACGTCAGGCACGATGGGATGTGTGGGTCTCCTGGGGCCTCTTGGGGCCGAGGCTCTGTCCCTCTACAGAACCCCACTTCCTGCTGGGGGGTGTGTTGAGAGCCAAGCCTTGGCACCCTGGGCCTCGAAGCCGTTTTCTACCAGTGGATGCTGAATGGGCACAGACGGGAAGCCAGGCATGGCCACGGCAGTGTGAGCCCAGGGGTGGGGCCCACAGGTCCCCGAGAGGTCTCTGGCCCTGCGCTCCCGTCCCAGGCCCAGTGGGTGGAGCGTGTGGGGTCCTCCCCCTGCGGGCAGCAAGCTCCGGGCTGAGCGGGTGAGGTCTCCCGCACACGTCCTCGCCTGTGTCTCCTGACTGCAGGCGTCCAGAGGCAGAAGCACACCACCTGTCCTCTGCACCCCCTCAGCTGAGTGGCAGCCCGCGTCCCTGGGTCCCATGTCCTCTGAAAGCCTCACTTCGTCTTCACTTGTACCCACAGTGCTGCGTTTTGTGTGTTTTTTTTTTTTTTTTTTTTTTGTGGGTACCGGGGGGACGACCTCAGGACCTCACGCGCCAACAGGCACCCGTGCCGCTGAGCGATATCACCGGCCCCTTTTTCGTATGTGGGATCCGGGAGTCGAACTCGGGCCTTCGCGCTTGCAAGGCAGGCGCTTAAGCCGCTGAGCCGTCTCACCGGCCCCGTTTTGTGTGTTTTTAAGAAATGTTTTTCTCTTTGGGTTTTTTGAGACAGCATCTCACTATGTAGCCCAGGCTGGCCTCAAACTCACGGGGATCCTCCTGCCTCAGCCTCCCGAGTACTGGGATGACAGGCACCCCTCCATCCTCTTAGTTTTCTTAATGGAGCCAGTGCTGTGCTTGGGGCAGGGCCCAGGAGGGACAGGCACTCCCAGCCCATTCCCAGCGCCCGCGCCCTGGGCCCTGTCCTTACCTGCAGACAGGCCCACAGGTTGGGTCCCGCGACACCACATGACTGGCAGGTGCCCTGCAGGGGAGGGGAAAGTGAGAAGCTGCAGGGCTGAGCTTGGTACACCTGGCTCCCCACTGCCGCTTTAGGAACTTCTGGGGACAGGCCATTGCCAGCACACCCGAATGCAGGCTCCCAGGCCACTTCCTGTCACCATCAGATTTCTTATCATGTGTTTATAAAATGTGTTCAAATAAAATCACTGACGACGGAACTAGACAGACCCCTCCTCTCGTCACCCTCTGCTCTTCCTGCACTGCACTTGTTCCTTGACCCTTCCTCCTCGTTCCGCTCCAGTCAATGAGATAACAGTGAAAGAGGTGTGAGCCTCCTCTGAGCCATGTGCTGCCTTTGTTTCTCCTCTTACCATAGGGTGCAATGCAGATGTGATGGCAGGAGCAGAAGCAACCACTTTGGACTCAGAGATAAGTCACACATCAAGAATGGCAGGGCCGGGCCGGTGAGATGGCTCAGCAGCTTAAGCGCCTGCCCGGCAAGCGTGAGGGCCCGAGTTCGACTCCCGGATCCCACATACGAAAAAGGGGCCGGTGATATCGCTCAGCGGCACGGGCGCCTGCTGGCGTGCGAGGTCCTGAGGTCGACCCCCGGTACCCACAAAAAAAAAAAAAAAAAGAATGGCAGGGCCACCTTCCTGGGCCTATCTACCTCTAGTAAGTTCTGGGGGAGAAAAAGGAACGTCTCTCTCATGTAAGCCACTGTATTTCAGGGTCTCTTTGTAACAACAACTTAAACTGTGCCCCAAATCATTTTGTCTATACGTGTCTGGAAGAGCAGTTCTGAAACAAAATCCTGTAACTGTTATGGTCGCATGAGTTGTGAAATTCCAAGCAACACGGGAGGGCATTTACACCCTGGGCCATGAGAGGGCCCTGGCGCCTCGCCAGGGACTGAGCGAGTCCAGCTCCCAGTGGGTTCTCTGCACCGTGCCCTGCGCATGGGACCCCGTGGCTGTCTGTGCCACAGGTCCCGCGTGGTCCCCTCTCGCAGACGAGCAGAGGCCACCAAAACAGGCCTCTTGGGGACAGAGCCAGGGGACCAGACCCCTCTGTGGCCACACCAGTATCAAAGCAGCTGCAGGCGTCTGCCACCTTTTGCGGACGAAGGGGGAAATGGAGGCTAACTGTGCCTACTTGCGTTTGCTTTTGTGAAGAAAACACATGAAAGCAACTGAAGAAGCGGTGACCCGAGGGTGGGGCGGGAGAGGGCTTCCCGACCGTCACGGTGAGGGACACCAGAAATTTTGGTGGGGGGTACGGGGGATTGAACCCAGGACCTTCGCACCAAGCTATTTCACCAGCCCTTTTTTGCTCTTTATTTTGAGACAGGGCAGTAGGCACGTGCCGCGCATGCGTGTACAATGGTTCCACCCCTGGCACCGCGACCAGCGCTGGCGACTGCAGCGCTCGCTGCCGCGGTCACTCAGATGGCCCGGCCGGTCTGTAATGAAGGTGCCAGAAGGAGGCTGCCAGGCGACGCCAGCATCCTGCGTACCGAGGCTGTGTAGAGATGGGGAAGGGGCCCAGTAGCCGCGCCCCGGGCCCGGCCCATCACGACCACCCCTCACCTTCGACTTGAGCAGCAGGTCCTCTTTGGTCACCTCCCCTATAGAGTCCAAGTGAGGACAGAGGTCCCGGGAGTCCCCCATCGTGGCCTGGGCTCACCTGGCAGGAGACACAGCCGCTGGGTTAGTGGCCGCCGGCCAGAAGTCGCGGTGTGACTTTGGCCAGGGACCCAGGGCAGCCACCCAACCCCTCCAGGCCTTGCACCCCTCCGAGAAGAGGACAGCTGTCCCCGCGGTCACCGGGCCGCACACAGACAGCGTGCCTGGCAGGCAGGCGCAGAGCTTCGGAAAGGGACTCAGGAGTCCCGCCTTAGTGTGGAGCTGCCAACCAAAGGTCTCTCTGTGTAGTTTAGGCCGGCCTTGAACTCACTATGTAGCACAGGCTGGCCTCACACTGGCGACGATCCTCCTGCCTCAGCCTCCCTAGTTCTGGGATGACAGGCCTATGCTACTATGCCCAGCACTTTTTTAGAAAATAAATGCCTCCCTCGGGGAGTGCCTTGGTGGTGGTGAACAGACCCAGGGTGTTAAAACTGCGCCAGCCTGTGTGCACGCAAACCCCCACACCACACCAGAGAGCCTGCAGAACCAGAGAAATCTCACAAGCTCGGGAGCTGCACTGGTGTCACCCGACAGTCACACTGTAGCCCCCTGCAAGCCTCGCTACTGTGGCTGGCAGCAGGGAGAGGGTCCACGGGACCTCCCCTAAGCTTTGCACAACTTCCTGTGGATCTGCGCTCTTTCAAAAGAAACACTTCAAAATCAGTGTTCCAGCTCCCCGGTATTTTAGCAGAAACACAGCCAGGAATCTGACAGCTGATTCCAGCTCCAAACACCACCAGGAAAGGAGCTGGAAGTGGAGCCAGGAGTGGTCTCTCACAGAGGGAGGTGGAACCAGCCCCTCAGCCCCTCAGCCTCAGTGCCAGCAAGGCAGGCGCCCGGTCTTCTGCCCGAGCACCAGACACTGTACTGAGAAGGTGCCAGCCACCAGGCTGAGTGCTGGCCCTGCACGGTTCCATGAAAATTCTTGAGCCGGGTGTGGTGGTGCAGCACCTGTGATCCCAGCACTCAGGAGGCTGAGGCAGGAGGATTGCTGTGAGTTCGAGGCCAGCCTGTGCTTACATAGCGAGACCCTGTCTCAAAAACACCAAAAAAATAAAGACAGAAAAATTTTCCCAAGGTGGCTGTGACATGCGGGGGTGAGGGGGGCCCTTCCTGTCTGAATCTCAAGATGCAGTGCAGGGCTAAAGCCGAGCCCCACAGTGGCCGGTCGCTTGGGGCCTAGCCCACTTGCTCACTGCCTCTCAGCCTCCTCCTCCCTCCTGCTTGGTACCAAACACCGCCCTCTGGGTGCCAGGCCCACCTCTGAGTCCACCGGGGCACATAGGCGGCCAGCTCGTTCATGCTCTGTGGGCAGCTGCAGTAGCGACAGTAATGGTGACGCGGGTGACACTGTGAGAGGAGGCCTTGGCAGGAACCTGTGCAAGGAACCAGAGTATTTCATGCTGTTTAAGACTAGGTCTTGTTATGTCATCCAAGCTGGCTTAGAACGCTCTGTGTAGCCCAGGCCGGCCTCAAACTCCCAGCAATCCTCCTGCCTCAGCCTCCCAAATACTGGGATTACAGCCATGCGCCACCACACAAGCAGTTCTGTCATTT
Organism: Erethizon dorsatum; assembly: GCA_028451465.1. Lineage (NCBI taxonomy): Eukaryota > Metazoa > Chordata > Mammalia > Rodentia > Erethizontidae > Erethizon > Erethizon dorsatum. The sequence continues at coordinate 6,079,062 of CM051822.1, forward strand.
TAAAGTCATTCTTTGCACCCACTAGAGGCCACAATGGCCCAGAACCCCTCCTAGGCGGGGCAAGTGCATTTTTAGGTATTTGGGACCTCCACAGGCTACACACCCCACAGGGAGAGTAAAACTCATGGCCCATGGGGTGTGCTGGGGTGGGGTACCTTTGTGCTCCCCAGAGAGGATCCCCTCTGGGGCCCCCAGGAGAGGGCCACAGGCTGCCCCACCACGGCCCCTTGGGCACCCCTCAGAGCACCCTTCAAGCCCAGGACCCCGGTCCACATCTTCAGCAACCCCAGGGCTCATCAGTGTCCCACATCCCCCTTCCGCCTGGCCACCGCCTCAGGACAGCCACCACCCCAGCGGACGGCAGCTCAGACTGGCAGTGGGGAGGCCATTGGAAGGGAACATTTAAATATGCAGTAACAGGACAATCGCAGGGTTCGAGGTCCTAAATCCCAAAGCTCCCGCCGGAGGCAGGGTTTTGTTTCTTCGTCGTTTCTGCGGAGGCCACGAGCCTGCGCTGGCGCTGCTCCTCTGCTGTCCGTGGCAGGGCACGGAGTTTTAGTGTTTCCGGTTCGCTCTGTCTCCGGCTGGACGGCTGGGAGGGTGGGAGCTGGGTTGTGATCTTGGTGACAGTGACACGGCCACTCTTTTCTACTTTTATTTTTTGAAGATAGGGTCTGTGTAGTCCAGGCTGATCTGCAGCTCACCATGTTGTGGTCCTTCTGCCTCAGCCTCCCGAGTGTGGGGATCACAGGCGTGTACCACCATGCCCACAGGCCACTCTTAATCCACGGGGCAATCAGACTCCAGCTCCTGCAGCTTCGGGGAGCCGACCCCCATGCCCTCCCACACCCCCACTGTACAGATGAAGAAAGAGATGCAGCTGAGTGTAAGGAATCTGGCCAAGGCCAATGGGCGGCTGGTAACCAGTTAGCGACCGCGTCTGTCCAGCACGGAGCCTTCCTCTAAAGTCTGGGCTTGGGCCAGGGATTTAGCTCAGCGAGCGGCACAGTGCCTGCCTGGCAAGCGCAAAGTCCTAAGTTCGAGTCCCAGTACCCAAAAAAAAAAAAAGTCTGGACTTGAAATGGGGCAGACATGGTGACGCACACCTATATTCTCAGCACTTGGGAGGCTGAGGCAGGACAACTGGGAGTTTGAGGTCAGCTTGGGCTACAAAGTAAGATCCTGTGTCGAAAAAGCTAAAAAATAAATAAGCAGGTAGATAAATAAATAAGACAACTGGAGATTGACAAACATCTTCAAAGGGCCAGACAGTAAATATCGTAGGCTGTATGGGCCACACCAACGTCTGTCAGCCTTTTCTTTCCCCCTCCCTATCCTGTAACAGATGTCCTCTGTTCAAGGCCTCGGGACACAAGCCTGGCTCGCAGCTGCCATCTGCCCGCACCCGCTGTAAGGCACCACGCTGTGCGGCCTCCTAAAAGTGAGCCCGGGCATCGGTGCACACGAAGCACCAGCGGTCACGGTGAGGCAGAGGGTAAAGGGCGGTCAGCGCGGCTCCGCTTTCACTCGGGCACTGAGTGAGGGCGCGTGCGAAGGGAAAAGGCCGCACTCCCTTGGTCCCGTTTCTAACGGGAACGCAGCTGTAATCACAGAGGACGCCAGCAGGGAGACAGGTGAATGACGACATAACGCAGTGGTCATCCACAGCCTTTTAAAGTGATCAATACTGAATCCTCCCGCTGTCACGGCAGTCTCATGTGTACAGAGCCGGGGCTTCTGGAAGGTGGCTGATCGCAGGGTGCTATATTCGTCAGTGGGTTTATCCGGGCGAGCGTGCTGTTCAGCCGCGGGCCGGGCTGGAGGTGGTCACCGGGACGTGGCCTGGGAGGGTGGGTTCCTGTCCCGGGTTCCTCCCTTCTCTCTGCTCCCAGGCTGCCCGGAGGTAAACAACTGTCTTCCTCCACCAGGCCCTTCCGCCATGATGTCCCTGCCTTGGAGTGGCCAACCATGGACTGAATCTCCTGAAACTATAAGCCAAATAAACTCCTCCTCCTTTAAGTTGTGGGTGTCAAGGATTTTGTTCCAGCTGTGGGAAAGCGACTAATGCCTGATGTAAGAAACTGGATCTATGCATGTTTCTCTGGTTGAGAAACCAAAAGGGTAAGTAAGGACCAAAATGTATAACAGATATTGGGAAATAAGAAGAAAATCTTCAAATGGGAAGGGGAACAAGGGAGAGAGGAGGAAAGGAAGGAAGGGAAAAGAAAAAAGAATGGAAGGAAAAAATAGAAACGAAGCTTTTATAAATAAGGAGGGCAAGAGGGGTTGAAGACAGGGGAGGGGTTTGGGGAAAAATACTATGTACAGGTACAAATTTCTTATGATGAATGTGATCATTGTGTATATCTAAAATGTACTAATAAAATTAATTTTCATGGAGTAGCAGGCTCTGTTTGTTTGTTTGTTGTGAGGTAGGCTCTTGCTATATAGTCCAGGCTGGTCTCAAACTCTTGATCCTCCTGGCTCATTCTCCTGGGTGCTGGGATCGCAGGTGTGCGCCACCACGCCCAGCCCGGAATTTTTATAGAAACTGAAAAGCTCATTCTAAAATGTACATGGAGGGCCGGTGAGACGGCTCAGTGGCTTAAGCGCCTGCCTTGCAAGCGCGAAGGCCCGAGTTCGACTCCCGGATCCCACATACGAAAAAGGGGCCGGTGATATCGCTCAGCGGCACGGGTGCCTGTTGGCGCGCGAGGTCCTGAGGTCGTCCCCCCGGTACCCACAAAAAAAAAAAAAAAAAAAAAAAAAAAAAAAAAAATTGTACATGGAAACACAAAAGGTGCAGGACAGCCGAAATAATTTTGAAAAAGGACAAAGTTGGTGAACTTATACTCCCTGATTTTAAGACTTTGTATATAGCTACTGGAATCAAGACATGGGCTCAAACACAGTCGTACAGCTTGGTGGAAAGAAGGGTCTAGAATTAGGCTTGCACACGACCAGTTGATTTTCCACGAAGGGACTAAGGTATAATGTATTGGGCAAAAAATTACCTTTTCAACAAGTGGCAGCAGAACAACAAGACACATTTGGTTTAAAAAACAAAACAAAACACTTCAACCCCATCTCATATCATGCATAAAAATTAATTAGAAATGGACCACAGACTTTAAAAAAGTAAAACTCCTCACTGGGCATGGTGGTGCATGCCTGTACTCCCAGCACTCAGGAGGCTGAGGCAGGAGGATCACTGTGAGTTCAAGACCTGCCTGGCTACATAACAAGACTCTGTCTCAAAACAAACAAACGACAAAAAAAGTAAAAATCCACCCCTCCTGGGTATCTTCCCAAAAGAATTAAAAGCATCATACCACAGCAATATATGCACACCCATGTTTACAGCGGTACAGTTTGTAATAGCCAAATCTTGGAAACAGCCCAAATGCCCATCAACTGAGGAATGGATAAAGAAGATGTGGGTTTTTTTATACAATGGAGTACTACTCTGCCATAAAGAAGGATACGCTTGAGACATTTCTAGCTAAATGGATGCACCTTGGGACCATTCTCTTAAGTGAAATAAATCAGACACAAGTGTGAACACCGCATTGTTTCTCTGGTGTGAGAAACCAAAAGTGTAAATAAGGTATTGTATGTATATGTACATATGTAATATATAATAGGTATTGTGAAATAGGAGGATAATATTCAAATGGGGAGGGGAACAAGGGAGAGAGGAAGGGTAAAGGAAACAAGGAAAAAGTAAAAAAAAAAGAAAAGAAAGAAGGAAAAAATGGGCCGGGGTTGTAGCTAGTGGCACAAGTGCCTGCCTGGCAAGTGTAAGGTCCTGAGCTCAATTCCTGGTACAAAAAAAAAAAAAAAGGAAGGGGGCACCGGTGAGATGGCTCAGCGGTGTAAGCGCCTGCCCGGCAAGCGCGAGGGCCTGAGTTCGACTCCCGGAACCCACATACGAAAAAGGAGCCGGTGATATCGCTCAGCAGCACGGGCGCCTGCTGGCACGCGAGGTCCTGAGGTCGACCCCTGGTACCCACAAAAAAAAAAAAAAAAAAGGAAGGAAAAAATGGAAACAAAGCTTTTGTAAGTGGGGAGGGAAGGAGGGGTTGAAGGGAGGGTAGGGGAATGGGGAAAAAAACAAGTTATATCATGTACAGGTACAAATTCTCTATGGTGAATGTGGTTGTTATGTATACCTAAAATGTACCGATAAAATCTAATTTTAAAAAAAGTAAACCTCCACACTTGTAGAGGAAAATGTAGTGTAGGAAAAAAATTTTTTTGAAACTTTAGAGTAGGCGAAGGGCACAAAACATATTAATTTAAAAAAGGAAATGCTGATAAACCGGGCTTTGTCAAAATTAAAATTTTTTTCAAAAGATGCTGCTAAACAAAATGAAAAGGCACGCCACAAAGTAGGAGAAAATATTTACAATACTTCCATTTGATAATGGGCTAATATCTAAAAATACATTTCTTTAAAACCTCCTTGGGCCGGTGAGATAGCTCAGCGGCATAAGCACCTGTGTGGCAAGCGCGAGGTCCTGAGTTCGACTCCCGAAACCCACATATGAAAAAAAAGGGCTGGTGATATCGCTCAGCGGCACAGGTGCCTGCTGGCACATGAGGTCCTGAGTTTGACCCCCGGTACCCACAAAAAAAAATAAATAAATAAAAATAAAAAAATAAAGCCTTCTATAACCCAAAAATGTGAACAACGCAAGCCAGCAACCCCACTACTGAGAAGACGGAAAAGGAAATCAGCTCATCCCCGAGACCCCTGCACTCTGTGTTCGCTGCAGCAGTGTTTACAACAGCTAAGACACAGCATCAACCCCGGAGTCCATCAACAGATAAAGAAACGGGTGTAGTGCGCTGGCTGTAGTGGCGCACTCCTGTCATCCCAGCACTTGGGAGGCTGAGGCAGGAGGATTCCAAGTGGAAGCCCAACCCAGACAACTTAGTGAGACCTTGTCTCAAAACAAAAACTAAAAAAGGGCTGGGAATGTTGCTCAGTGTAAAGGCCCTGGGTCAGTCAGCAGTGCCCCCCCCCACACACACGGGAAGGAGCGGGAAGGAGAAAAGGAAGAAGAAGAAAAAGGAAAATGTGTTTAGCACCCCTGGTCACTAGAGAAACACAAATTAAAACTATGAGATAACCTCTTACCTTCTAGAAGGTGTAACCCTAGAAAGACTTACAGTGCCAAGTGTTGCTGAAGATGGGACAGAAACCTTGTATATCGAGATGGGAATGTAAAATGGTAATTTTACAAAGCTCTGGAAAAGTGTTTAGCAGTTTCCTTCAAAGGCAGCACGCACCCGTCATAGAACCTCGCGGGTCCACGCTTGGATATTTGCCTGGGAGAAGTGAAAACGTCTGTCTAAGCGACCTTGGACACCTTAACAGCACTCCTGTACATGAGAGCCGAAGGGAACCAGAATACGTCACCCCGAAATATGCATCTTTGATGTGAAGAGAGGCAGACGCAAAAGCTCTCTGCCCTCCCCAACCGGCCTAAAACCGGGACATACATCTTTAAAGGTGTCCCCACTCCTGCCCCTACCAGGCGGGGCAGAACGCAATCACTGGACGCAACACTTTCCAGCTCAGAGACAGGAATCTGCAAACCACCCCACTCCTCTAGTTTCTTCCCACAGACTTTTCTTTCCAATTCCCTGCCTCTGAAAGTCTACACCTGCTTTCCTTGGTCACTTTCCGAAAATGTATCAACGTGTCTATTACAGCCACTGGTCTCAGCTGAGAACTCAAGAAGGTTGAGGAGAAATTTACATTTCCTCCCCGACCCTTTTGGCAAGCCAGCCAGGCATTTCTGGGACTTGCCCTGGAGCCTGCAGATGGAATCCTGGGAACAGGCAGACGGCTGCAGAAAAAGGCAAGAGTGCATACCAAGCTGGGCGTGGTGGCGCATGCCCATAATCCTAGCACTCAGGAAGCTGAGGCAGGAGGATCTGCCATGAGTTCAAGGCCAGCCTGCACTACGCAGTGAGACTGTGTCCCTTCAAAAAACCCAAATCCACACCAAAGTCAGCTCTTCAGATCTCCACGTGAAATGCTCACTTGAGGGCAGTAGAGTTTTCCCTTCCTTCCTTTCCAAACTCAGACTTGCAAGGGAAAAGCCACAAAACTTTGTTCTTCGAGTACATGACCTTGTGGATTTAGGATGTCTGTAGCCTCCAAGAAATGGCCGTTGCTTTCCTTTGTCTTGCCTTTGGTGTCCTTTGTCACAGAGGAGAGGCACAGCGCAGAATGTGGGCCCAGGCCCCATTAGCCTGCCACTTGCACCAAGGTTCTCCCAGACTGGCATCTGGAAGCTCGCGGGGGTCCCCACACCAAGGGCCGAGTGAGGCGCTCCTATCACGTCACGTCCTGGGCCGGGTGACCAGGGAGAATGCGCTCTCCGGTCTCGGTGAGGCAAGGGAGCCTTGCAGATGGGTGCTCTGCGGGCTCTGGAAACAGACTGACAGATGTCTCTTGGGAAGATTACAAAAACCTACCTATCACCAGTATATGAGCATGCCCAAGATAGAAAGTTTAAGGTTTGCCAACATTTTTAAAAAATTAAGGTTTAAGGTCTTTCTTTTATTATATATTTTTGAGGCAGGGTCTCACTATGTAGCCCAGGCTGGCCTCAAACTCACAGTGATCCTCCTGCCTCAACCTCCCAAGTGCTGGGATCACAGGCATGCACCACCATATCCAGCAAAAATCAGCGTTCACGAAGAGAAAAGTTGAGTGGTAGCCCTGAATACTTCTGCTGGTCTATATTCGCACGTGAACCTGAAACCCCAGCAGCACGTAGGTCTGCAGGGGCCACCGTGTCGGGCTGCCTGGAAGTCACCATTTGCTTCACTTTGGCACCCAACCAACTCCAATCAAGGTCCCCACTCCACCCCCCCCAGGGGCCTGGGGCCTTGCAACACAGGCGGGGCACGGGCCCCGCCCTCGAAGGGCTCAGCAACACAGGACCTTAACACCAGTGACAGCAGCCACCTGTCACTGCATCCTGACAGAGGCAACTCCTTCCACACCGGTCCCGGGTGGTGACTCTTAGCTACGGTAGGCAACGACGGAGACACCAAGCCCAGGATTCAGTGCCTGTCATCTGCAAGTTTGTGACTTCAGATTAATCACTCAATCCTGTTTCCTCATCCATAAAATGGGAACAATTTCAGCAAGTGGTTCCTGTGAGGAGGAAGTGAGCCAGTGCACAGGAAGCATTTAGCATAACGACTTCCGGTCACAGGAACTGCCAGGGTGGCTGGTTTTTATTGATCTCCACGACGGGGATGCTCTGAAAAACGTTTAGCACTACAGTTTGCGGTACCGGCTGTGCTCCGTAGATTGGGACACACTTGGTAAGAAAGGAAGTCACAGGCCCAAGGCACACAGAAGGGTTGCCTCTGGCTGACTGGGCTCAAGCCCTGCAGGGTGACCAGCCCGCCAAGGAAGAGGGGCAGTGCTGGCCGGGTTGGACACGCTGCAGGTGACAGCCACGTATCATAGCTCCGGTTCCGGTATACCAAGTCACCTGCTGATGCTTTTGACATCAAAGAAAAAGCCAGGAAGGCCACCCACAGGCTAGAACCAATCCCCAAACAGCTTCTGAACCTTGATTCCCGCTTGCACCCCAGCCTCCTGCCCCTGGAAGTCTCCCTTTCTCAACCAAGCCTGGGAAACTGCAGGTTACAGAGGACATGGAAGACACATGACAAAACTGGATCATGGATGGAGGAGGGAGGAAAGGCATAAAGGACATGATTGGGACAGTTGGCAAATTTAAATGTAGTATACAACCTTGGTGAGTTGCCACACAACTGTAATCCCAGCACTCTGGGAGGCAGAGGCAGGAGGATCACACATTGGATTCCATCCCGGGCAACTTAGCAACTGAATGAGACCCTGTTTCAAAATAAAAAAATAAAAAGAGGGCCAGAACGTAGCTCAGTGGAAAGGCCTGGGTTCAATCCCTAGCATCAAAAAAATAAATAAGGACCACCCACTGGGTAACAATAGTTATTACGGCTTGAACACTATCCCCGTCTCCAACCCAAAATTGCTCTCCAGAAGGTAATGCTATTTGAAGATAAGGTCTTTAGCGAGGTCCTGTAGTCACAAGGAGATCTTTACAGTAGGCCTCATCTACTCAAAAATAGAAACCAAACCCGCCAACCCCAGGATCTTGGACTTCTGGCATCTAAAACTGTGAGAAAAAAAATGTCTGCTCCTTAAACTGCGCATTTTGTGGTACTTTGTCAGGGCAGCCCTGGGAAACAATCACAGTAGTGTTACATCAACATTAAAGGTTTTGCTGGGAGTGGCGGCACACACCTGTAATCCCAAGTATTTAGGAGGCTGAGGCAGGAGGATCACCAAATGTAAGCCCAGCCCAGACATTTCAATAAGTCCCTGTCTCAAAAGAAAAGAAAAGGAGCCGGGGATATAGCTCAGGGGTACAGTGCCTGCCTGACAAGCGCAAGGTCCTGAGTTAGATTCCCAGCACCAAGAAAAAAAAAGGGAAAGAAGGGGCTGGGGATGGAACTCAAAGGCAGAACACTTACCCTGCATGTGTGAGGCCTGGGTTCAAACCCCAATACCACCAAAAACAAACAAAAATTGAAAGCTTCTGAAGAAGGAAAGCATTCTGTAGTCACATAGGACACTGTTGTACTTTCAGACAATGTTCTGGGACCCTGCAGAGGAAAAGACCACGGCGGCTTAGTCTGACAGGGTGAGCAGTCACAAAAAGGACAGGAAGGAGAGATGTAATTAGAGACCACAAGGTGAACTGTTAACAGGCGAATCCAGGTGAAGGCACATAGGAGGCCACTGTATTTTTCCAACTCTTCCTTCAGTTTTGTAAAATGCCTCTTTCCCTGGCAGGACTGGGACACGGAGCAGGGTGTGCCAGGCACCGGGCATGGCCCCTGTCAGGCAAGGATGCTGTTTCTCACCTACAGATGCAGAAGGAGCAGCCTGCCAGGGCCACAGGGCCGGCATCCGCATCGGCATCGGGCAGGAGGCTGAAGGGACGGAGAGCCGAGCAAGTAGTAAACACCCGGGCAGCGGGGGGGGGGGGCGGATGGCTGGGCTACGGGGGGGCTGCACCTTGCCCAGGGGACTCAGCAGCGTCCCCATCTCTGGGGCAGAAGGCCCGGGAGGAGAGGAGGCCTGGCTGGCTGCCAAAGCACCCATCGCTCCTGCCAGATGCTGCTGGGGGCCGGAGGCGGGGCAGGCTGCCGGGTGCCCATTACTCATCATTTTCCCCAGGAAGAAGCCAGGCCCTAGGGCTGGGAAGGTGATGCTGAAGGGCCTTTGCCTGCACACAGTGCTGTTGCGGGTGGCATTAGCCATTGCCACCCCTGCCTCCTTTCATGCTGATGTGACCCAATTGGATTTGGTTTTGTTTATTATTCTGCTAACCTGAAAAACTATGAAAAGCTTGGCTCTTACATCACAGTTACACACCCCACTATCAGGTGTAGTCTACCTGAGTTTAGAATATACACTCTAGCAGGACATGGTGGTGCATGCCTATAATCCCAGCACTGGGGAGGCTGAGGCAGGAGGATTGCCAGAAATTTGAGGGCAGCCTGGGCTACACAGTGAGTTCAAGCCCAGTCTGGACTACATAGTGAGGGCCTATCTCAAAAAAAAAAAAAAAAGAATATATGCTCTAAATAAGTGCTTTCTTAAACAAAATGTAAAGAAAATTCAGACCCAATAACATCTAAACCCACCAAGCACCTGAGTCAGAGGTCACAGGGCCAGCAGATGGCAGCACGTGGACACCAGTGGAGATGGCTCAGAGCAGGGAAACCTCGGCTCAGAACCAGGGAGCGGCAAGCAGGCAGGATGGGACTTGAACCTGGAGCCTAGAAATCAGATCCCATACAGATGTGCCAAGGCCTCCCTCCCCCAGCCGAGTCCTTTCCCGAGGTCCGCCTGTGTCTTTTCCAGAGCACTTAGAAGCTTCTAACGTATTCTGCATACTTTATTTATTAAGACTTTAGAATACCAACTCTGCTAGTGCACAGATCTTTGGTCTCTTTTGCTCTCTGATGTATTTTCTGCACCAAGAACAGGGCCTGACTTCTACAGTAAATGCTCAGCGAACATCCTGAGAATAAATGAGTCCCGCGAGCATTTCAGAAACCCGTACTACAGTGGGCTGTGAGCTGCATCTCTGGCTCCCAAATCCAACCAGATGTGAGTGCTCCCTGAACGCTGAACGAGGCACGATTTCTCCCCGCTCCACCAAGGAGCTGGCAGCCCAACCCAAACCCGGGCCCCCTGACCAACAGACCCCAAACAAAGTTAAAACCTAAGACTCGTGCCTGAGCTGAACAGAACCTGAATTTCCTGGAGCCTCCCTCTGAGAAGCAGTCGTGTCTCTCAAAAGGGCCCAAGTAATTCTTTCAGGTGTCTTTCAGAATTTCTTTTGTTCAACAACACTGCCCTCCAGGGCTGAGGGTGTAGCTCAGTGGTAGGGCGCCTGGCCTGCATGCAAGGCCCGGGGCAGGATCCCCAGCATGGCAAACTGGATCCGTCACAGCCCAGGAAGAGGGTACCAAAGGCACGCTGGTTTCATGGAGAGGGTGGGACGGGGGCAGCTGATGTGCACCCAGTGCTCCTCCCTGGGACCTGAGATAAGCAGGAAGGCAGTCCAGAAATGCCCCTGGCTACTGGCCCTTTTCTTAATGGTGTCCAATATCCGAGGGAGGGGGCATGTGATTGTCAGGTGGGCAACTTCAGAGCCACTTCCCAGAGTGAGAGAGCCGTGGACACCAAGTCCCTTGCTTCCTGCAGCGGTTTCCAAGAAGCCTCTGTCTCCTTTGGCCCCAGGGACGCGGTGTCCAGTGAGTGCCCTGTGCACCGGGTTCAGCTGAACTGGTCTGCAGAGGGCAAGACTTTGAGACTTTTAATGCGTGGCTTTTGACCAGGGCCCAAAGGCTGTTCCAAGAAGTCGCGCGTCTACCATCTGTCCACCTCCAAGGACGAGGACACCACTCTCGGGGGGACTTCCAGACAGAAGTCAGGCATCCCAGACACGCGGTCCTGCTTGACAACCATCTTCCCCAACAAACTCTCCAGCGGCCCCTCCCGCAGCCAGGGAGGTGCGGTAACAGTGGCTGCGGGGGCTGGCATCCACGCGGCCAGGGCCAGGCACTGAGAGAAGCCGGGTGCCCCTTCCAGCTGCGAAACCCGGGCACGGCCTGCGTGAGTCTGGAGAGCCTCTTTTGCAAAATGAAAAACTACTGAATCTCCTTCCTAGGGTAGGGGGAGAATTCAAGGAGATCGTGCCTGCTGCGACGTAGTAAGTTCTCCCAAAGCACGATCGGCCCCCATGGGAAAGAGGAAAACTATTCCTAAAGTCCCGTGAGCTATTATGGTTGCACTGAGCTGTTTCCTAAGCGTCTGCAGATACCCGATTTTCAACACCCTTTACTCTCAGCATCTTCGGGGTGAGACGGGCGGAGGGCAGAGCGACAGTCCTCCTGGTCACAGGAGGAAAACAAGGCCCAGGCAGGTCCTGGAATTACACACGCGCACCCGAGGGGGCCCAGTCCCCAAGCCCTTCCAAGGGGCTTCACGCACCCGCGCGCCTGCCCTCGGAGAGACGGGGCCGGAGGTCGCCGCCGGCGGGGCAGCTGGCGCCGGGCTGAGAGTCACCACCGCCGAGACCTGGTCATCTTTTGTCCCCCAGGAAAAAAAAATATGCACAGCAGGGCCCAAGGCCGGAGGAAATGAGCTCTGCGCGCGGAGACGCCACGCGCGCCGGCAGCGCTGGGCCAGGCCGCGGCTGCGACGGGCGACACGGCAGCCCGGGTCCAGGAGGCTCAGGCGGGGCGCGGGTCCGGGACCCTCTCGGCGCCCGCAGGGAGGGGAGAGGGGCGGCGGCCAGGGCATCCCGGCTCCGCTCACCTGGCCGCTGCGTTCGGCGCACCTGGCAGGGCCAGGCCCCACGGGCCCAGAGCGGGGCTGTGGTCTCTCCTGCTCGGACAGGCTCGGCCCCCCAGGCGGCGGGGAACTCACCTATCGTCGCCACCGCGCCGCCGCCGCCCGTCAGTCAAGCGCACCCTCAGCTGCGCAGCTTCGGGTCGCGGGGCCTGGCCGGCCGCGCCCCGCCTCCTCCCCTCGGCTGTCCAATCGGAAGAGCCCGACGCCAGGGGCGGGGGCGTGGCCCGTGGGCGGGGCGGGCTGGGGGTGAACTGGAGGGGCCGATCGTCTGACGTCACTGCCGCGCGCCGGAAGCAGCCTGGCCTCTGAGCTTTCCCGCGGCGCCTGCGGCGCGGGGCTGCTGCCGCTATGCCGATCACCGGGAAGACCTTCCGCCGGCGCCGGGCTGACTCTGAGTCGGAGGAAGATGAGCAAGATTCCGAGGAGGTTAGGTGGGTCTCGGACGGGGTTTCACAGGCCAGGAAGAGAGAGACCGGCTTGGGGAGGCTGGCCAGCACTCGGGTGGCCAGCTGACACAATTAACTGCGAGCTGGGCTTCTTGTCTCTCAAAAGAAATGGAGGCTCCTGGGGGTGAGGCCGCCGTCCCCAGTGAGAGGTGCCCGAAGATGGATCTCACTTCCAGGGATCCTGGGCGCGGGGTCTTCTCCTGGACCGCGGCGGGACGGGGGAGCCCGCGAAGCTGCCCGTTCACTCGGGGTTCTGGGATCTCAGCCTGTGCCTTACCGTTTTTCAGATTGAAGCTGGAGGAGACCCGGGAGGTACAGAACTTAAGGAAGAGGCCCAACGGGGTGAGGTGGGTACCGCGGGCAGAGCAGGGGCGGTGAGGACAGTGACGCGCCCCAGCTCGGGCATCACAGGTCTCGAACCTGGCCCTTCTCTTGACCCACGTATACCTTCTGCTGCCCGAAGAGAACAGCGTTCGTTGCAGACGTTAAAATTCGAAGTGCCCTGAGCCTTTGCTCTAGGTGCGCAGACACAGGTCACCAATTCATCTTTTTGTTGCACCCGATTAATTGTGAAATACACGCTGTCGAGAGTTTGGAAAATTTAGAGAATAATCTGTTTCCTAGCTCTCTTTTGTAAAGATTTTGAGAAATTACATGTGTACTTTTAGCCTCTGCCTTTTTTTTTTTTTTTTTTTTTTTCAGTTTCTGACATTATGGGCATTAAACCTATGTGGAACATTTTTCAGAAAATGTTTGTTTTGTTTCGTGGTACTGGGGATTAAATCCAGGACCTTTGCACTGAACTACATTGCCATTCCTTCTTTTTTTTATTTATTTATTTTTTTTTTGGTGGGTACCGGGGGTCGAACTCAGGACCTCGTGCGCCAGCAGGCACCCGTGCTGCTGAGCCATATCACCGGCCCTCAATTTATTTTTTACTTTAAGACGGAGCCTTGCTCAGTCGTCCAGGGCAGGTCCTGCCTCAGCTTCCCAGAGTTCTGGGATTCTTGGCATGTACCACCACACCCAGCTCAGAAAAACTTTTTTAATAGCAGTATAATATTCCACCAGATGTAGGTACATCTGGTTAATTAACCTTTGTAGATCATTTTGTAAATTTTCACCATCAAAAAAGGCTTTGATGGTCTCTTACATTTGCCTTTTGCCACACTTATTTCCAGGCCATGATAATGTCCAGGGGATTTATAGGGAAGTGCGCTACTCTGCTTCCTGTACCCCCACACACACCTCAGCACCATGCTGCCCATTGAGCTGCCCTGTTTTGTTCTCATGCTGTGTCTCCTCCTTGTATCTGAATTGCACCATTTCTTTTCTTTTTTGGTTTTGCTCAGTGCTGCCGCCCTGCTGGTAGGGGAGAAGGTACAAGAAGAGACCACTCTAGTGGTAAGTTCCAGATCCTCCCTGTAGCTGCTCCTCTGTGGGTAATTGTATTTTCTCAAACACTAGTAATAATCCCACTGCGGTCACCGCGGTGCCACATCTAAGCTGTGTGTGCCTTCTGCAGGATGACCCCTTCCAGATGAAGACAGGGGGCATGGTGGACATGAAGAAGCTGAAGGAAAAGGGCAAAGATAAGTAAGTGCAGGACCACTGAGATGCAGATTCTCTGCAGCCTCTGCCTGGGTCTGAGCACCTGCCGAGAGCTGGGCCTGCAGTGGGCCTTTCAGAGAACATTTGGAAGTAGCCTTTGTGCTTCGTAAAGGGTGTGTTGTTTAAAAACAAAAGGGCAGGAGTTGGGTGTAGCTCAGTGGTAAAGCACTGCGCTAGCATGTGCAAGGCCCTGGGTTTGATCCCAGCACCACAAAAAGCAAAACAAAACTCTAAAAGTTAACTCAGATAGCTGGGTGTGGTGGTGCATGTCTGTAATACCAGCACTGGGAGGCTGAGGCAGGAAGATTGCTGCAAGTACAAGACCAGCTTGGACTACATAGCAAGATCCTGTCTGAAAAAAAAAAACTTAGCTTAGAGCCAAGTGACTAGATTTTTTCTCTAAAAGTGCCTTATTCATTTCTTTCAAACCCATGTGGAAGTTTTGTATTTAAAACTTACAAAGATAATACATCCAAATGTTACAAAAGTTTAAAAAATAAATGTATCCACTCCTTCCCCAAAGGGATGTCACCAGGGGCCAGCTGTTTGCTTGCTGAAGTTCTTAGAGTTTTTATTACCACATCCAACCACAGGCAGGATGTTACGCTTTTTCTCCTGTCCTTGTTTCATCCTCATGATGTAAAAGTCGCCGCCGTCTCCTTTCAGGATCAGTGAGGAGGAGGACCTGCACTTGGGGACTTCGTTTTCTGCAGAAACCAACCGGAGGGACGAGGATGCAGACATGTAGGTGCTGGCGCTTGGCTGTGGGTGATGGAGGCTGGGCTAGTGAGATACGTGGTCTGAGAGGGTTCATCACAGATGACATTTCTAGAATTTTCTAGAAGATGTCACCCTACCTCTCGGGCTTGAGAACTTTTTTTTTTTTTTTTTTTTGTGGGTACCGGGGGGTCGACCTCAGGACCTCACGCGCCAACAGGCGCCCGTGCCGCTGAGCGATATCACCGGCCCCTTTTCCGTATGTGGGATCCGGGAGTCGAACTTGGGCCCTCGCGCTTGCAAGGCAGGCGCTTACGCCACTGAGCCATCTCACCGGCCCTCGGGCTTGAGAACTTTGCAGACCTCTTAAGAGTTCTTTAGCTGGGGATGATGGTACACTCCTGTAATTCTAGCTACTCAGGAGGCTAAGGCAGGATGATCACTTGAATCCAAGAGTTTGAGGCCACCCTGGGCCACATAGCAAGATCTTGGAAAAGAAAAAGAAAACTCTATGAAACAGTGGTGGTTGGAATTTTTAAATTCCTTGACTAGTCTTCTTTCTCCCCTAAACTTTACAGGGATAAGCATGGACTTGTTCACTCTTTGTTTGGCCAACAAGGCTTTTAAAATAACAACTACCGGGCCGGGGATATAGCTCAGCGGCACAGCGCCTGCCTGGCAAGTGCAAGGTCCTGAGTTTGATTGCTGGTACCAAAAAAAAAAAAAAAGAAAAAAAAGATTCTAACTCAAAAAAACAAAAAAAGAAAAGGATTCGGGTTCTCTGGACGTTGCTGGTCTCCATGGAGTAGCGGGCACATCCTTGCGGGCCGGCGTGCGGAACTGCTGGCTGAGCCGATGCCTGCCACTTCTGTTCTCAGGATGAAGTACATCGAGACGGAGCTGAAGAAGAGGAAAGGGATCGTGGAGCACGAGGAGCAGAAGGTGAAGCCCAAGAACGCAGAGGACTGTCTGTACGAGCTCCCCGAGAGCATCCGCGTGTCATCAGCCAAGAAGACGGAGGAGATGCTGTCCAACCAGATGCTGAGCGGCATCCCCGAGGTGGACCTGGGCATCGAGTGCGTGCAGGCTCTTGGGAACCTGCAGACGGCAGTCCTGTTCCAGCCGGTTGTCACTTGGGAGGCGGGGTTGGAGTGGCTGCAGCCTTAAGGTCACAAGGAACCCCGGAAGCAAAAGCCCTTCCCTCACCTCCGTCCCCTGAGCTCCCAGGAGCCCTCTGTGCTTCTGGAGTCCCCGCAGGAGCCTGCTGCAGTTCACCCCTCGCCCCTGGGTCCCCTTGCACTAACTGCGAAGCTCCTGCTTCCTGGGGAGAATCCGGGAAGAACGCCGTGGCCGATTCCCGCTCTGGGTAGAGTCAGGGGACACTGGGTCCTTGCCTCTTTTCTGGGCTCAGGAAGCTCACTTCTCTTGTTGACACTTGATTTCCCGGTCACAAAAGAGGAACAGCTCCTGCTCTCCCCTGGCTGTGACCACTGTTAAGAGCATGACTGAGCTGGGCATGGTAGTGTACATAGTCATTCCGGCACTCAGGAGGCTGAGGCAGGAGGATCACCATGAGTTCCAGGCCATCCTGGGTTACATCGTGAACCCTCTCTCAAAAAAGAAAGAGTGACCATACAGGAGCCGGGTGAAGAGCTGTGCTAGATCAGTTCCTTAGGCAGCGCAGGGCAGCCAGCCTTGCCCATCAGCTCCATTTGAGTGAAAGGAGCGGTGATCTAATATGGGGCACACTTCCTTTCTGCCCGCAGCGCTAAAATCAAAAACATTATCTCCACGGAGGATGCCAAGGCCCGCCTGCTGGCAGAGCAGCAGAACAAGAAGAAAGACAGTGAGACGTCGTTTGTGCCCACCAACATGGCTGTGAACTATGTGCAGCACAACCGATGTACGTGCCTACCGCCCCACGCCAGCAGGAGGGCGAAACCTCCCTGTGTCTGACACATTCTGTTCTCTTCCACTTTAGTTTATCACGAGGAGCTCAATGCCCCTATCCGGAGGAACAAAGAAGAGCCCAAGGCCCGGCCCTTGCGAGTGGGCGACACAGAGAAGCCAGAGCCAGAGCGTGAGTGCAACCAGGCCTGGGCTGTGGCTGGGAGGCGAGGTGTCTGCATCTTGGCCTCTGCAGCGCCCACCCCTAGCCTCAGTTTCCTGATTTATGGAATGGGGTGTTAGGATTGCTGCGAGTTCAAGGGCAGCCTGGGCTACATAGCAAGACCCTGTCTCAAAAAACCAAAAAGGAAAAACTAACTACTGTAAATAATAGTTACTCATAGATGCCACCTATTTCCCGAGGCCCTCTGTGCTGTCCTACATGGGCCTGGCCGGGGGCCCTTGTGGCATTTGAGACGGCCTGGTCCCCACCTTTGTGTGCCAGGTCTCGAGGTGGGTTCCGGCTTGGTGACAGCCTATTCTGTTCTCATCCTCAGGGTCCCCGCCTAACCGCAAGCGTCCCGCTAACGAGAAAGCCACTGATGACTACCACTATGAGAAGTTCAAGAAGATGAACAGGCGGTACTGAGACTGCCCGCGGGTGTACACAGGGCCCCGCCCTGCCCCATCCGCAGAGGCAGATTGAGCCCACTGCTTCCTGGCAACACACATAGCCCCCACACAGAAGCCACTGCGGCTGCTGCCAACCGCTGGCAGTGTCACACACTCACTGTGGGACCTTTGTCAGTAAGACAATGTGTAGCTTTCCCATTGGACGGCAAACTTATTTTATGAGCTTTGGTAAATTTTGTTTGTAAATACGTTGACTTTCTCTCAATGCTTGTTCTGGGTTAGGAAATAGCTGTGCGTTCATGGTACAATGGTCCCCTTTAGATTATGCCTTTAAGATTGCATCTGCAGCGGGCATGGTGGCTCATGCCTTTAATCCTAGCCCTCTGGGAGCCTGAGGCAGGAGGGTCTCCAGTTTGAGCCCAGCCTGGGCAACTTAGCCAGACCCTGTCTTAAATAGACAAAGGCTGGGGATGAAGCTCAGTGCAAAGGCCCTGGGTTCAATCCCCAGTGACTCCAAAAAAAAAGAAAGCAGGGCCGGTGAGATGGCTCAGCGGCTTAAGCGCCTGCCCGGCAAGCGCGAGGGCCCGAGTTCGACTCCCGGATCCCACATACGAAAAAGGGGCCGGTGATATCGCTCAGCGGCACGGGCGCCTGTTGGCGCGCGAGGTCCTGAGGTCGACCCCCCGGTACCCACAAAAAAAAAAAAAAAAAAAAAAAAAAAGAAAGCATCTGTTGTTCAGAGTGGGTCCAACAGGTGGCAAAAAAGTCTAGGATGAAATCAGAGACACTGGGATTTTCTGACTTTTACAAAGTTACATTTCATTATAAAGGAATACTTCCTCCCCACTTTAAGAACTTAATTATTAAATACAAATTGAATCCAACCTCCTTGTTTGTATTGTCTCCTTCACCAACAGCAGCCCAGAGGTTGGCAACAAATGTAAACTGGGTGACAGGTCCACGCCCTCGTTCCACAAAGATCACACCTGCACCCACCTGCGGGCCCGGTACCTGCAGCTGGGCTGGGGAAGGAGCACACAGCTGACTTCCGCAGGGATGCAGGGTGTGGATTGCGGCCACAAACTTGAACTTGAGTCAGTGGCCTGTGCCCAGCTTGGAAGTGGCCAGCAGAGGGTAAGAGCTAGATTTCTCACCGATGGGCTGGGAATTAAGATGAGCAAGGGAGGAGACTTGAACAATTGGTGGATATGAGTTGGAGATGTCAGTAGGAAGTCATGTCTGGCTTAGCTGAGGTACAAGTGGTTACATGTAGAAATGGGTACGTGTGTACACACGAGTGGGTACATGTGCATACCATTCTTTGCTGTCAGCTGACAGCCTGAAATGACACCTCAGTAGCAGGGGCACACTCAGCGCCCAGATCCGGGTATCTAACACCGTCCTCGAATACAGGGAAGCAGGGCTGATTCTAGAGCCAGGCCATCCTTAGTGCCAGGAAGTAAGGACATGCTCATAACAAACCCCAATAAACAGATGTCGTACACGTTAGGCGTAGGCGTGTGTCAAAGGAGCATGGGGGACACCAGCTGACACGTCCCTGGGCTAAAACAAAAACAAGTTGAGCCAAAAAAAATGTGTGGATTACAACCCAAAGTATAATATAACCGCTGGGTCCGTGGTGGTGGAAATGACTGAATAAATGAGGGAGAAGAGACAAACCTTTCACGCGAACACTTCTGAATAAATTCTACAGCTATTCTGCCCTCGGTGAGGTGAGGTGAGACTCCCCACTCCCTAGGGGGGCCTTGCATGGTGTCTTCCTAAAAGCACAGTGGGGAAGAGGACAGGAGGATGGGGCGACTTCAGGGGCGACGCGACATAGGAGGTCAAGGTCACTATCAACCAGATCATATTGACTGCAGGTATCGAAGTATGATCCTCCTTCCCAAACCCATAACCCTCGTCTAACTCAGAAAAACAGGAATTCTGACAGAAAGGCATCTTACAAAAGATTTGAGCGGCTGGGAATGTAGCAATAGTGGTTCATTCATTGCAACAAATGTAGCATACTAATATAAGATTTTAGTGGGAAAACTACGAGGGTGGCATATGGCTACCTTCTATATTATCTTCGCAACTTTTCTGTAATCTAAAACTGTACTTTATTTTTTTTTATTTTTTTGTGGGTACCGGGGGGTCGACCTCAGGACCTCGCGCGCCAACAGGCGCCCGTGCCGCTGAGCGATATCACCGGCCCCTTTTTCGTATGTGGGATCCGGGAGTCGAACTCGGGCCCTTGCGCTTGCCGGGCAGGCGCTTAAGCAGCTGAGCCATCTCACCGGCCCTAAAACTGTACTTTAAAAACAGTCTTAAAAACAACGCGATCGGGCCGGTGAGACGGCTCAGCGGCTTAAGCGCCTGCCTTGCAAGCGCGAAGGCCCGAGTTCGACTCCTGGAACCCACATGCGAAAAAGGGGCCGGTGATATCGCTCAGCGGCACGGGTGCCTGTTGGTGCGCGAGGTCCTGAGGTCGTCCCCCCGGTACCCACAAAAAACAAACAAACAAACAAACAAACAAACAAACAACGCGATCATCAGCAGATTGCCACAACCAACCGTTAAGTGGAAAAGAGCCCTGCCCCTAACAAAGATGGCGGCCTCCGGGGTCAGGAGGCGGCCTGCCCGGAACAAAGAGGGCGGCCACGGCGGGGCGGAACCGGAAGCGCGCGTCGGGCGGAGCGCGGGTCGCGGTCGGTGCCGGAGCGCGCAGGGCGCGCGAGTCGGGGCATGAAGCTGGGCCGGGCCACGCTGGCCCTGCTCTTGCTGGCGCCGTGCGTGGTGCGCGCAGTGGAGCCCATCAGCCTGGGGCTGGCGCTGGCCGGCGTGCTCACCGGCTACATCTCCTACCCGCGTCTCTACTGCTTCTTCGCCGAGTGCTGCGGCCAGAGGCGGAGCCTGAGCCGGGAGGGTAAATAGAGGCAGGGCCGGGCGGGGCCGACGGACCTGGGAAGCGGGGCGGCCCGGCCGGGGATGGGGCCTGGCGCGGTGACCACGACCGCAGCCCGGCCGGACTTTGGCCCAGGCGACGAGCTGCGGGGACGGGGAGCGGCTGCGAACGCCGCGAGAGCTCCGCCTCCTTCCTGCCGACCCGGGCGGTAGGGGGCCCTTCCGGTGCACCCCGGGGTGCAGAGTGGTGGCCCCAGAAGGAGCAGCACCCGGGCTGTTTTGCCAGCTTTGTCCCCTCCTGACCGCCCCTGTCCTTCCCAGCGCTGCAGAAGGACCTGGACAACAAGCTCTTTGGGCAGCATCTTGCAAAGAAGGTCATCCTGAACGCTGTGTCCGGTTTCCTGAGCAACCCGAAGCCCAAGAAGCCCCTGACCCTTTCCCTGCACGGGTGGACGGGCACCGGCAAGAATTTCGTCAGCAAGATCATCGCGGAGAACATTTACGAGGGCGGGCTGAACAGTGATTATGTGCACCTGTTCGTGGCCACGCTGCACTTCCCGCACGCCGCCAATATCACGCTGTATAAGGCAAGCGCAGGAGTGTGGAACACTTCCGGGAGGAGGATGGACGGGTTTGGGTTGCTTTGATGAGGGATGGGATTTGGCAATACGGTATTGAAAGGAGTGAAGCTGACTCTGGCTCTGTGTGTCACTTCCCCTTTGCTTTTTGAGACAGGGTCTTTGCTTTTTGAAGCACGGTCTCGCTATGTAGCCCAGAGTGGCCTTGAACACATAGAGATCCTCCTGCCTCAGCTTCCCAAATGCTGGAATTACAGGCAGGCGCCAGCTCCCTGACATTAATTCCTCTTTGACATGTGTGCATCTTACAGAGGGTTTGAGATCCACAGAGCAATGATCTCATCAATGCTTGTGGCAGCCAGGCGTGGCGGCACGTGCATGTAATCCCAGCACTTGGGAGGCTGAGGCAGGAGGATCGCTGAGTTCGAGGCCAGCCTGGGCTACAAAGTGAATTCAAGGCCAACCTGAACTGCATAGTGAGACCCAGTGTCAAAAAGACAGAAAAAAAAAAAAAAGAGTTTGTGGCAGTTTCTGAAACTAAGTGCAATAACATTTGGCTATTTAGTAAGTGAGGTTCTAGGATTTCAGAGATGGACATGATCAAATCCAGGTTAGAGATCATCTTGCCAGGCGTGGCGGCACATTTGGGAGGCTGAGGCAGGAGGGTTGCTGCAAGTTCAAGGCCAGCTTGAGCTACATGGTGAGTCAAGGCTGCAAAACTCTGTCTCAAAAAAGGAAAAGAAAAAAACACTCATTTTGTGAAAGAGGGAGCATTTCTAGAGGCCTTCGTGTGCTATAATGTAACTGTTGCAAACTGCTTTTGCGTTTAACTCGCTGATTTGATAGCCAGGGCTCTGGCGGCAGACACACCTGGATTTGGGTCCTGACTCCCCTCCTACCAGCTGTGCAGCCTTAGGGAAGTTGCCGACCTCTCTGAGAAGCAGGTTCCTCAGCAGGAAATGGTGCTGTGAGAGCTGACCGAGCTGGCCTGTCAGTTCTGTAACACAGTGTCTGCCACGACTGTTGCCTTTTAAAATCTGAGTAACACACCCGAAAAGTGAACAGAAACCTAGCCCTCGCCTATGTGAATGAATTTTTTCCTTCTGTTCGGGAGAGCAGCACTGCGGCTGACAACTGTCTAGGGTTCCCAGGGTGTGCCACTTTCTTGCTGAAACTGGGAAAGTCCTAGGCAGACTGGGGTGAATTCATCTAGTTAGGAATGAGGCTGCACCAGCTTAATGACTGTGTGATTTGGGGCAGGTTGCTCAACCTCTCTGTACCTGAATTTTCTCATCTGTCGGAAAAGGAGCACTCGGTATTATTTCCTGGATGGCTTTTTTTGTTTGTTTAGTTTTCTGAGACAGGGTCTTGCTATGTAGCCCAGGCTGGCCTCAAACTTGCAGCAATCCTCCTGCCTCAGCCTCTGGGATGCTGGAGTTATAGGTGCGTGCCACCACGCCTGGCTTCCCTGGATTTGGAGAGCTGCAGTGAAAGTAGAGTTTAGGCTGCTATCCTGCCCTCGCCAGCACTGAACGTATGTTCTCTGTCCCCCGATGTTGTTGGCCGGGTGCAAAGACATTGGCTGTTCAGGTGTAGAGCGCTCAGGAATCCCTGTGTAAACAGTGACTCATCTGGTGGCATGGCCCCAGCAAGCCACTTTCGCTCTCCAAGCTTCCTTAGTCCATGCCCCCGAGCGCAATTGCTGCTCAGATTAGATACTGGCATGGATCTTTGTAACCATGGTCACAGCAACCACGGAGCACCCCAAAACAGAAAGGTCCATACCGTGACTCCAGAGTCATTTTTAGAAAATAGCTAATTTCTTCACCCTGCTGTGCAAGGGAGGAAAGTGTATTATATAGAACCATGGCTCGATTTTCTGCTGGCAGGGCTTCAAAGGGTCTCTCCTTCCCTCCATTGCTCAGTGTTGTAAGAAGTACCCTGAGCCAGGCCTGGCGGCATACAACTGGAATCCCAGCGCTCAAGGAGGCTGAGGCAAGACAATCTCGAGTTTGAGCCTGGCCTGGGTACTTATTTAGCAAGATTCTGTCTCAAAAGAAAAAAGAAAAAAAATGAAAAATGGGCTGGAGATGTAGCTCAATGTGAAGGCCCTGGATTCAACGCCCAGTACTGCAGGAGAGAAGTGAAAAGAAGTACCTGGGCTGGGAATGTGGCTCGTGGTACTGTTTACCTAGCATGCTCAAGGCCTAGGTTTGATCTCCAGCTACAACAAAGTGCCCAAATGCGTTCTCATGGAATGTGCCACAGATACGGCAGAGGGTGGGGGTGGGGCTCTGGTAGAGCTCTTATCTGACCTGCAGAGGCCCTGACTTCCATGCCCAGTGCTGCCAAAAAGAAGAAAGTCTACGTCACACTTGCACAGAGCTCTGACCCTTGCTTTTCACTTGTATCTCAGGATCAGTTACAGCTGTGGATCCGAGGCAATGTGAGTGCCTGCGCAAGGTCCATCTTCATTTTCGACGAGATGGACAAGATGCATGCCGGCCTCATTGACGCCATCAAGCCTTTCCTGGACTACTACGACGTGGTGGATGAGGTCTCCTACCAGAAGGCCATCTTCATCTTCCTCAGGTGAGCGGGCTGGGCCGCCACCGCGACACTCTGTCAGGCCATGCTCGGAGTGAGCCAGCCCCTCTTCCACACTGTCTTGCAGCAATGCGGGGGCTGAGCGCATCACCGACGTGGCGCTGGATTTCTGGAGGAGCGGGCGGAGCAGGGAGGACATCAAGCTCAAGGACATGGAGCAGGCCTTGTCTGTGTCAGTCTTCAACAACAGGAACAGTAAGTGGGGCCCCGGGCCTGCACCCCAGGCTTCCAGTTTCTGGGCAGTTTATGCCACAAAGGTTTGAGAAGGGCTGTTTGAGACAGAAGCAAATTGTCGGTAGCTGCGACCCTGAAAGCTGAGCATGATGGTGCACTCCTGTCATCCCTGCACTCTGGAGGCTGAGGCAGGAGGATCAGCATGAGTTTCAGGCCAGTCTGGGCTCCATACCCAGACCCTGTCTCAAAAAAACAGACAGAAGCTGCTTTTGTTGCAGTTTTACAGGTGAGGAATCCAAGCTCAGAGGGGTGTAGCAGCCTCCCTGGCCCACACAGCCCATCAGGTATCGCAGATCCCAGAAGCTGAGCATTCCTGTGGAGCTTCCGGCCTCCGGGAATGTCGTGCACACCTCTGCCCCGAGCCCTGAGAGGTGGGGCTGACACCGCTGCGAGAACCGACTGTACTGTGCTCTGCCCCTGGAGGCAGCGAAACCTAAGGCTGTGGCCTCAAGGGGCGCCCGGGGATTCACCTCAGGGTTTGTGGGTGCTGGGGGTCTGCTGTGCGCGTGTGCAAGTGGAGTATCACCGAGGGGAGAAGAACGTCTTGTAAAACGTTGAAGCTTCTCAGCCAGCCAGGAAACACAGGCAGACCCCATAGTTATGTGTGTTGGCAACAAGGCTGAGGTTTGAGGGTTTTTTTGGGGGGGTGGCACTGGGGATCGAACCCAGGGCCATGAGGGGCAGTGCAGAGCCCCACTCCTGGGGTGCAGCAGAGCATGTGCTCGGGGTCGTTATCTGCAAGGAGTCTGGTTCTTGTCCCTGGATGCTTCTGGCAGGGACCATGAGCTTCTACGCCGCTGCTAACCGAGCCGCCAAACCTGCAGCGAGAGGCCAAGGTCCCCGGGACAAGGGGCCTGGCCGAGGGGCCTTCTGGGAATCGGCCGCCTTCGTGCTGTCTGAACAGCCCACCTGGGAATCATTTCCTCCCGCTCAGCCTCTCCCACATCCCAGCATGGACAACCTGGGCCTGGACTCTTCCCAGCTCCATGGCTCAGTCACACTTGCGAGGGCTCCCTGAGGACGCAAAGGAAGTGTCCCTTTCCACTGTTGCGGCACCGTCCTTGCCACCCAGGGAGCCTCACAGCCTGTCACTGTGGGTTAGCGGGCTCCCTGTGACATCTGCTGGCCTTCTTCACCATAGGGCCAGTGAGTGGCTCTGCCTCAGGGCCGGGTGTGGACACCCAGAGGGGCGCATCGGGTGGGTGGGCGGACGGATGGAGGGATGGATAGAATGGATGATGGATGGGTGGACGGATGGATGGATGGATGGACAGACGGATACATGGGCAAAGGATGAACAGAGGGACAGATGGAGGGACGGCTAAGTGGGAGACGCGTGAGCGGCACCTTTTCTGTTTCCTAGGTGGCTTCTGGCACAGCAGCCTCATCGACCGGAACCTCATTGATTATTTCGTGCCCTTCCTTCCCCTGGAATACAAACACCTCAAGATGTGCATCAGGGTGGAGATGGAGTCCCGCGGCTATGAGATCGACGAGGACATCGTAACCAGGGTGGCTGACGAGATGACATTTTTCCCCAAGGAGGAGAGAGTGTTCTCCGACAAGGGCTGCAAAACTGTGTTCACCAAGTTGGATTATTATCTAGACGACTGATGGCTCCAGAGAACCTCGCCCTTCCATTCAGCCAGCCACGGCCCCAGCAGGGGTCCGGGGAGCGGTTCCTGTCAGATGTTACAGGAGTTCTGGGTGCTGCCTTCACTCTGCAGGCCGCAGGCGCCCACACCTTAAGGATCATGAACATGGATGGAAACTTCCAGAACTTTCCAAGAAGTGACCAGCTCCCAGCCCACTCCTTCCAGGGCTCATGAATTTTTAAAAAGTATGTGTTAAGCCGGGTGTGGTGGTGCATGCCTGTCATCCCAGCACTTGGAAGGCTGAGGCAGGAGGATCGCTGTGAGTTCAAGTGAGCCCAGGCTATGTGGTGAGTTCAAGGACAGCCTGAACTACGTAACGAGACCTTGTCTCAAAAAAAAAAAAAAAAAAAATGGTTTTAATTTCAAGTGTTTTTGTTTCAAAGACGAAAGAATAAGTTTTACTGGAAATGAGATGACTTTAAGATGGTTTTTAACATTCTGAGAAACTTTTTAGATTCTAAATTATTGGTTTTGTGTGTCTTAAATTCCTCTCTCAACTGCCAAAAAGCCCAGGCACTGGTCATCCTGCCTCAGCCTCCTGAGTGGTGGGATGACAGGCATGCACCACCAGGCTGGCTCAGAAGCAGTCCTGAAGTAAACAGCCACCTGAGCCATGGCTGCCTGAGGCCCAGCAATGGCCTCTTTGCTTCCCTTGCCTGCACATGCTCCCTGCCACATTCTGAATGGCTGTGTGGCTTTTTTTGTCCCATTCCTCAACAGCTGCCTAGTTTCTCGCTAGTTTTTGTTACGTTAAAGCAGAACTCCCCAAACCTAGGAAAGTCTAAGTGCCCCTTGTGAGGGGGCCAAGAACAGGGGTTTTTGGTCTTTATTTATGGATGGAGTGCTGGGATGGAACCAAGGGTCTTCCCTTTGCATGCCATCCCCAGCCTTTGTTTTTATTTTGAGACTGGGTCTTGCTAAATTGCCTAGGCTGGACTTGAAATTGCGATCCTCCTGCCTCAGCTTCCCAGATTACACTCCTGGGATAACAGGTGTGCCACTACATCCGGCTCCAAGAACAGTATTATTTATAAGTGCAAATAGCTACCATTGACAACAGTTGTATATTATTTCGGATGCATTTCGTGTGTGTGCCAGGCATAGAACCCAGGGCTCCCCTGTGCTAGACAAGGGCACTACCACTGACCTATATCCCAGCCCCCCACCTCTTTTTGAGACAGGATCTAAGTTGCCCAGGCTGGCCTCATACTTACAACCCTCCTTTCTCAGCTTCCTGAGTGCTGGGGTTTTGAGTGCCCACCACCACGCCTGGATTTGAGTGCATCTTTTAAACAGAAAACACACAGCTGTGGCCTGAGGCGCTCCGGCTGGGCACGAAGGCGGTCCTAGTTGGAATGCAATGGGGCTGACACAGACTGAGGCCTCTGGCCAGCTCTGACCTCTCATCCAGTGGCACAGGGTGTCACTCCCCAGGGCTCCCAACACCACTGTGGAATTCAGGACCAGCTGAGATGCCAGGCAGCTGTGCAGAGCTGAGGGAGACTAATGATGTTTTTTTGTTGGTCTTGGTTTCACTATGTAGTTCAGGCTGGCCTGGAACTCGCAGCAATCCTCCTGCCTCAGCCTCTGAAGTGCAGGGATTACAGGCATGTGCCACCACCTCTGGTCTGAGCTCAGATGTTATTGCCAAATAAACTCGGCGGGGGGAAGGCAAGTGACACCTCATAATGTGACATTTAGGCTTTATTATTCCCTATTCACCAGGTCCAAGCTCCTGGCCCTGTCTCGCGCGGGGCGGGGCATGGCGGGACCAACATGGCCTGTCCAGGTTCGTGAGTAACAGCATCCAAAGGTAGCCAACGCATGTCAGGTTTGTTGCATCATCATAACCATCACCTCTGCTCAACACCAGACAGGTTATAAAAGAAAGGTAACTCAGCTCCAATAAGATTAAATCCTAAAATGTTAAGTTTTGCCCTGACCTTTTTGTTTTTGAGACGGTCTCACTAAGTAGTTCAGGCTGGCTTTGAACTCACAGCGATCCTCCTGAGTGCTGGGATGACAGGCGTGCGCCCCCACGCCAGCTCACCTTGGCATTTTTTAAAGGCTGAGCATGAAACACTCTGAAGGCTTTCTGTGGAAAAAATCACCCTCCTCCCACACTGCGCTGCTGCACCCAGTTCTAATGTCGCGCCTTGAGTTGCACTGCCAGCTGCGGCACCGAACGATCCATGCAGGCTGGAACCGAGCCTTCTGTCCAATGGCTGGGGCAGTGCAGCCTGGCCCTGTCCCACAGTGTGACATGGAGAGATGACCTCGTTTGACCTATACCATGGCCATGCCGTACATGCCTTTAACAGTAGCAGTTCACACCACTGTTGAAGAGGACCTGAGAGGAGAAGCAACGGTTCCATTTTATTCCTTCCCTGGCTTTAAAATATGCAACCTCCGTGGGTGTGGTGGTGCATGCCTGTCATCCTGGCACTCGGAAGGCTGAGGCAGGAGGATTGCCAAGAGTCCAAGGCCAGCCTGGGCTACGTAGTGAGACCCTGCCTCAGAAAAACCAAGGGGCCAGGGGTATAGCTCAGCAGTGCAGTGCCTGCCTGCTAAGCACAAGGCCTCGAGTTCAATTTCTGGTACCAGGAAAAAAAATAAAAAGCAACCTCCTAAGTTTAAGAAGTAAAAACGTTATAAAAATATAAATATCCTTGAAAACTTTAGCGTCTTGGGGTGTGCATCAGTGGCCTTAAACTCACCCCTGCCTCAGCCTCCCAAGTGCTGGGATGATATGCGTGGGCCCCCAGGCCAGCTTCATCCGACAGATTCCCAGTGGTTCTGCAGGACTGAGCCTGACCAAGTTCAAAAGTGCACCAGGCAAACCTGTCACCGCAAGCACCTAGGCCCAAGTGGTCCCACTCTGGCTCTGGTGACGATGGGGC
The DNA here is from genome assembly GCA_028451465.1 of Erethizon dorsatum. NCBI lineage: Eukaryota > Metazoa > Chordata > Mammalia > Rodentia > Erethizontidae > Erethizon > Erethizon dorsatum. The sequence goes on from CM051822.1 coordinate 6,107,193, forward strand.
TGGGGATCCAGTAGTGACTGTGATGGGGGGGCTGGGCAGAACAGGACGTGGATGAGGGGACGCCACGACCAGGGCTGTCACCTGCAGCCAGGGCAGAGCACGACCCAAGGTCCCATCTGTCCTGCTCTGTGGAGGCCAGGAGGCCGAGCCAGCCCTGTCCTGGTCCACATCCTCCACGCAGACCGTCGGCCCCACTGGTGCCACCGACTGTTCCAGAAACACTTGAGTCAGCAAAGGCTCTTCAGGCAAAGCAGCAGCAGGGTGGGTGGCAGGGGGCGTTCCGTGGGGTGCCAGGGACCCTTAAAGTCATAGCAGTAGCAGGCCACACACAACAGCTGTTCCAAGGCACTGGGTGAAGGCAGCAGTGGAGAATGATGGGGATTTTTAAAAATCCATGCTCGAGCGCAGGTGAGGGCTGCCTGCTGTCCCACAGTGAGTTCAGTCAATGGATCAGTGTCCCAACTCACTCGGGACCCCGAGGTCCCCAGGTGCAAATGCGCAGACCCCGGAGGGTCTTCAAAGTGCTTCTGAGGCCAGGCCAGCTCAGTAGAAATCCAGCCGAGACTGCACGGTCTTGCAGCCCTTGTCTGAGTAGATCTTCTCGTCTTTGGGAAAGAACGTCATTTCCTGCGCCACCCTGGCAACGATGTCCTCGTCCAGCGCGGCCCCGCGGGCCCGCAGCTCCGCACGCACACACATCTGCACGTGCCTGTACTCCAGGGGCAGGAAGGGGACGAAGTAGTCGATGAGGTTTCTGTCTATCAGGCCACTGTGCCACAGGCCGCCTGCCAACAGGACACGGTGAGTTTCCTGCCTGTCCCTGTGACCTGGCCACATGCCACCTCCCGTCCCCAGGACGCTCTTGCTGCCCACCCAAGACTCGCTGTGGCGAGGGTGCCTCTGCCAGACACCCTGCTAACGCCCTGGGAACACCCTGCTGGAGGGCCGAGGGACTCACTGTGCTTGTTGTTGAAGACGCCCATGGACAGCACAGTCTCTAGGTCCTTTAACTGGATGTCCTCCCTCTTCCGCCCTGCCCGCCAGAAGTCCAGCGCCGTCCTAGTGATGAGGTCCCCACCCGCGTTGCTGGGTCAATTGGAGAAACAAAGATCCAGGTCACACGCTGAGACTCCTGTGCCCCTGCTCTAAGCGTTATTACTTTTACAGAACTGGAACTGAACCCAGGGCCTCTGCATTAAGCTCCATCCCCAGCACTGTATTTTTTACTCTGAGACAGGATCTCCCTAGTCACTAAACTGGCCAAGCTGAGTTCGAACTTGCGATCCTGCCTCAGCCTCTCAAGAGAGCTGAGATGATAGGCGTGCACCACCACACCCAACATTTTAAAAATGTCTTTGGCCAGGCATGGTGGTGCATGCCTGTCATCCCAGCACTTGGGAAGCTGAGGCAGGAGGATCCCCATGAGTTTGAGGCCAGCCTAGGCTCCACAGTGAATTCAAGACCAGTCTGGACTACATAGCAAAAGCCTGTCTCAAACAAAACAAAACAAAAGGCAGGTGGTCACTGGGTCCTCCCTGTCCCCGAGCACTCCCCACTGACCTGAGGAAGATGAAGATGGCCCTGCGGTAGGACACCCCATCCACTTGCTCATAGTAGTCGAGAAAGGGCTTGATGGCATCGATGATCCCGGGGTGCAGCTTGTCCATCTCATCAAATATGAACAGTGAGCTGGCACACGCACTCACGTTCCCACGGATCCACTTCTGCAGCTGGTCCTGGAGCCAGCCGGAGAGAGGGGGGGCCACTCAGAGCATATGCAGGGGAGGCAGCGCCAGAAGAGCGCCGGGGTTCCTCGGGCTATGGGGAGCTCTCAGACTTACACCCTCACCTCTGCCTCCACTCCCAACTTTTACAGATTTTATCAGAAGTGGAAACTGGCCAGGTGTGGTGGTGCATGTCTCATCCCAGCACTCGGGAGGCTGGGGCAGGAGGATTGCCAGGAGTTTGAGGCCAGCCTGGGTTACACAGTGAGTCCCAGGCCAACCTGAACTACACAGTGAGACCCTATCTCAAAAACAAAACGAAAGGTGTAGGAGGCACAAGACTGAAATCTGCAGTTACACTTCCAGGTATCCTGAAGAATCAGGAACTAGAGGCCTGCCCAGACCAGACCCGGATGAGCGCCCTGCACAAAGCAGCTAACCCAGGCGACACTTCCGGAAAAGCGTGGGGCTGGAACCCAATGCCTCGCACATGCCAGGGACGCACTCACTACTGAGCCGTACCCACAGCTGCAATGCTAAAACAAAGTCCCCAGGCAGCAAGCTCTTGACTCCACAACGTAACGGCCACGACAGCGGGATGACCCCTGCACCTTCATCTATCTTACAGTATTTCAAAAGATGTATTCTTTTCTCGGTGCAGTCTTGCTATGCAGTCCAGACTGGCTATGAACTCAAGATCCTCCTGCTGCAGCCTCCCAAGTGCTGGGATGACAGATGTGCACCACCTCACCTGGCCCTGTTACGAGAGCCTGGTAACGGCGTTCTGGGAAGACAAGAAAACCGTTTCTGCCTTTTGGCTTTCCTCCCGTCTTAACAGTTTGGGTGGTAAATGCTTTCACTTCCAAGTACAGTTAAGTTTCTAGTTCTCATTTCCTCCTGCCTAATGACAGGAACATTAACCTTGACAAGGGCCACAGCGAAGCTGGAAAGAGCCTCAGGAGAAGCGGGTAGGTCTGAGCTCAGTTCTTTGCCGCTTTAACGAAAGCAATGCCAAGGACTTGAAGGACGGGAGGGGCAAAGGAGGAAGAGAAACCCTCCAGGCTCTCTTGCAAACGCGGAGGCAAAGCTGGGGCTGTGCTGTGGGGTGCAATCCGCCCCCCAACACCAAAGGCCCTGCTGGAAACGCTGGGTACCATCTCCAGTCACTGTGCTGCATGTCTACCGGGGAAAACCAGTGCTGGGAGCTCTGAGTTCAAGTTTCTGCTCTGCCCAAGGTTACAAAGATTGTAAGGTGCAATCTGGGCTCCTCTTTTTTTTTGAGACAGGGTCTCACTTTGTCATTCTGGTTTGCCTTAAACTCATGGCGATCCTCCTGCCTCAGCCTCCTGAGTGCTGGGATCAAAGGAGGGCACCACTATGCCCACCTTCTGGCTCCATTTTTATATGGAAATAGCATCCACTACCCCACTGGATTATTTTGCAATCATAAGGAGAAATACTGTAGAAGAGCTCTGTAACCATCCTGGCCTCAGTGTGCCTTTCTGAAACAAACACACCCCAGCAACAAGCTGTCTACCCCAAAATGTGAAAGACCAGGACCATGGAACCCCCGTCCCCAGAAGCGCCTTCATCTGTCCATCTTCCAAGCCATTTCGGACAGATTTGGGAAACCAGGCCAGGCAGAGGGGCCGCAGCAACGCAAAGGAGAGAAGCAGAGGCCAGAGCTAGCGAGCGTCCTGCAGCAGGGGGCCGTGGGGTCTCTTGCCTGGTACAGTGTTATCTTCTGCTCGTGGGGGAAGTGCAGGGTTGACACATACAGGTGGACGAAGTTACTCTTCAGGCCTCGTGGGTGCAGATTCTTGGCCACGATCTGACTGAGGAAGTTCTTGCCTGTGCCGGCCCAGCCGTGCAGGGACAGGGTGAGAGGTTTCTTGGGGTTTTTGTTGTTCTTAAAGCCGGTCAGCGCCTTGAGAATCACTTCTGTGGCCAGGTGCTGTCCGAACAGCTTCTCCTCCAAATCCAGCTTGAGAGCTGCGGGGCGCCAGTCCAGAACGGAGAGAGAGACATCTTAGTAAAGACACCAGAAAGCGGCACGTCAGGGGCTCTGGGCGGACAGTGAGGCGCATTCAGGGAAGCACTGGCCCAGGGATGCGGCTTCTGAGCTGTGGGGCATTTCCTGGCACCCCAGAGAAAACCAGGGTTCCGGGTGGACCCTGCATCTCTGCAAACTACTGTGCAGGGCAGATCTGGAGCGGGAACTGGGGGTGGGGTGGTGGCCACGCTACTTTCAGTTTCTTCTTTGTTTTCTGAGCCTGGGGTTCGCTATTGAGCCCAGGCTGGCCTCGGACTCGCGGCCACCCTCCTGCCTCAGCCTCCCGGAGTGCTGGGCTTACAGGTGTGCATCACGACGCCCGGCACTTTTAGCTCCTCGGGGGAGACCCGAGAGCTGTGACCAGGCCGGCCCGCGGGGTCCGCCCGCCCGCCCGCCGCACGCACCGGAGGCGTTGAGCGGCCGCTCCGCGGCGCAGCACTCGGCGAAGCGGCAGTACCAGTCCTCGTAGGACAGGAAGCCGGTGAACGCCGACACCACCCCGACGGCGAGGCCCACGCTCACGGGCTCCAAGGCCGCCGCCCCGCGCACGGCCAGCGCCAGCAGCCACAGCGGCGCGGGGACCCCGCAGGGTCCCGACACCCGCCACATCGCGAGACCCGCGGCCCGCAACCCGCCACGACGCCGCCGCCGCCGCCGCCACCGCGCGCCAGACGGGACTTCCGGCCCCGCGCGCCACTTCCGCCCGCCAACCCCCCCCCCGCCCCCGTGGGCGGCCATGCCGGTGAGGGGCGGCGAGGCGCGTGCCGCCATCTTTGTGAGTGGCACGAAGGAGTCTGGTGAGGCTAGGCTTCCGGGGAGCCCCACCTCTGGCTTTCACAGGCGTTTCTTTTTCTTCTCTTTTCTATTTGTTTTGTTTTTGTTTTTACCCCCTTTGCAAGGTACTAGGGATTGAACCCAGGGACTTCGCACTGAGCTACATCCCCCACACATTACATATTTTGGGACAGTGTCACTAACGCCCTAATTTGCCCAGCTTGAGCTGGTATTTGCGATACTCCTGCCTCAGCCTCCCGAGTGCTGCGATGACAGCTGTGCACCACCACGCCGGGCTTTTGTTTTCTACGAAACCCCCAAGCTTCTGCCAGCCCCTCACCGACAGGTCCTGACCCTTTCCTCCGTCCTCTGGGCATGGCCGCGCTGTCTGAGGTTCCCTTCCGCCCTTATGCCCGCTCCTTGCTGTGGCTATAGTGGGGACGGTGGCCGGAGCGGGTGCGTTTGGACCCTGGAGCCAGGCTTGCGCCCTAAAACTCCGGTGTTCATGGCTCTGTCCTGCGGCACCACAGCCTTGACCCCACGGCACATAAGCTGCCCAGCACCCATTGTCCCCCAGCTGAGGACTCCGTGAGCAGATCTTTCTGCTCCCTGTGGAAAGCTTCCCGTGGCTCCCTGCTACCTCTGGCAAGGCCTCCACCTCCTGTCTCCACCTGGTTCTCCATCCTCATTGCCCCCGTCCTGCACCCTGGGGTACACTCGGCATTCACTCCACCCAGCCTAGAACGCTGGACGTCTGGGGACAGGGCAGGCCCTGCAGCTCTGTCTTGGGGCCGCCGTCTCCCAGGGCTCAGCCCGGGTGGTCGGGAAGAGGGCTGGAGGGTGGACAGGCTGTCAGGCTCATCAGAGCTCAGGGGAGCGAGGGGAGAGGGGACGAAGCAAAGCCTGGGGGACCGGGGATATAGCTCAGCAGCACAGCGCCTGCCTGGCAAGCGCAAGGTCCTGAGTTCAATTCCCATTACCCCCCCAGAAAAAGCAAAGCCTGGGGCTGAGCAGCCCGAGGAAAAACCCCAGGAGGTAAGTCTGTTGTGGTCCAGGGCTGTAATTCCAGCACTGGGTCCTGGTTCCATCTCTGGAGCGCAAAAAATCATAAACTGGGTGTGGTAGTGCACACCTGTAATCCCAGCACTCCAAGAGGCTGAGGCAGGAGGAATCCCAGCTCAACCTGGGCAAAGTAGGGAGTTAATAACACTCTGTCCCAAAATACATAAAGTGTGAGGGATGTGCTCAATGTAAAGTCCCCGGGTTCAATGCCTAGTACCATGCAAAGGGAGTAAAAACAAAACAAAACAAAACAAAAAAAGAAAAGAGAAGAAAAAGAAATGCCCGTGAAAGCCAGAGGTGGGGCTCCATAGGGTGCCAGCCTCGGGCAGCCTGGGCTCTGTGTGGGTGTCTGCTCCCAGGGCATCAGGGTGGCCCCGTCTTGGGGACCTCTGGGGGCTCTGCTCTTCCTGGGGTCTCAAGTGACTGGAGGTTCTGGACAAGGACTCGAGGCTTCTCTGGAGCTGGACATCAAGAGGGCTGGTGGTATTGTCCCTGCCCGTCCTGGGTGTGACTTTAACTGCTCAGCTCTGGTGTCCTTGGTCTGGAGGAGCCTGAGTTCACCCAGGAACCGTGGAGGCGGCTCAGCCCTGCATGGCAGGCTCCAGACAGCGGCCCCTTAGGTGACCGGCACATCTGCATGTGGAGTCAGACAGGGATCTGACCAGATCTGAAGGCAGCCAGGTGACAGGGACAACAGGAAAGCAGCCAGCCCCACTGAGGTCACCGCCAACGCCCATCCCCTGTCCCAGCAGCAGCCTGAGGGGGTCGTGGGTGATTGAAAAATAAGGTGAACGTTTACAGCTTTAAGATGTATTACAGTGTAGACGCATTGCCATGAATCCCCTTCACATCCTCCCCTCACTTCCAGCACACTCATCCCACCAGTCCAGCGGCTTTCCGCAGCAGCTCTGGAGTCCTCTTTCCTGAATGTCTTTACGAGGTGTGATCAAAAATACGGTGAACGCTGCAGCCGAGTGCCACTCGAGGGAAATGCAGCCTCGTAAAAACATGACGCTGTGTCCTCATCCACTTTATTCACCAGATCTGGCACTGTGGGATTTCTAGCTCTTCCCTAAAGTAAGTCAAAGTGACCAGGAAAGGCAGGTGATTGATATTGGGGACCTGGCCAAGATCCCCAACTAACTGCATGAGGGGTACGGCAAAAGGATAAAATAAAGAGACCAATGTAGTAATGCATGACAGGGGGGCTGGGAGGTCAGTGCCACAGGATGGGTGGGGACAAAGGCACTCCGAGCCAGCCACTATTTATTGGGTCACACAGTAATCAGAGGGGTTATCGGATGACTCAGGGCAGCGGTGACCTTGCGCTAATGAGGATCTTTCTGTTGATGAGGATGCTGGGGAGAGCTGTCAGTTAAGGAGTTTGTCCTTCCCCCAAGGCGAAACCCTACTTTTATGACTACTGGATTCTCAAGGAGCCAGGATGTCTTCAGCTGATGCAGTCTTGCCCTGAGGTGTCACAGCATTGCGGGGGGGGGGCATTGAAGCCTCCATTAAGGCCTCCAGGCCCTGGCCTCAGTTTATAATTTGTGGCCCTCAACAGTTTGGGATTAATTCAGGACATCGAGGTGGCCAGGACAACAGAGACTCAGGAGAAGACTCCAGAGCTGGTTCAGAAAGCAGCATGGATAAAGAAATAAGATGTATTTTTTTTTCCAATGGAGTACTACCCTGTCATAAAGAAGGATAAGCTCGAGACATTAAGGATAAGCTAGAGCTAAAGGGATGCACCCTGAGACCACGCTTTAAGTGAAATAAATCAGACACACATTCAAATATCACATTGTTTCTCTGGTGTGAGAAACCAAAATTGTAAATAAGGACCAAGATGTATAACAGATATTGGGAAATAGGAAGAAAATGTTCAAATGGGAAGGGGAACTAGGAAGGGGAAAGGGAAAAGAAAAAAAGAGACTAGAAGGAAAAAATGGAAACAAAGCTTTTGTAAATGAGGGGAAGAGAGGTCGAAGGGAGGGGAGGGGAATGGGGAAAAAAGAAGAATAGCATATACAAGTGCAAACTCCCTGTGATGTGTGTGATCAGTGTGTATATCTACCAATAAAAAATATTCCATCGTGTATATATATGCATATAAAAAAAAGCGGCAAGGACAATGGGATAAGTTCATTCAAAGCAAGGGCGGTGGGTTTTAGGAGTCCTGGCAATGTTATAACAAATGTGACATACGGGGGGAGGGGAGCAGCAGAGACCGCCAGGCTTGTGTAAAGGCAACATGCGTGGAATTTACTGTGCCTGGGCGCTGGCAGGCAGAGAGCTGATAAGACCGTCTGCCCCGAACAGAGAGAAGCGCGTCCCTTGTCCAGGGATGGAGAGGAGGCAGCGGACATTAGGCGGGAAGATCCCAGTGAACATCTGTGATCAAAGTTCTCTGGCAGTCTTGTGCCTCAGTGGGCAGAGTCCTTGAAGCATCTCGTGTAGATTCTTGGGTGTCCCCAGATGTCCCCAGATGTCCCAGGACCTGCAAAGTTCCTTGTCCTATCTTATCTCCTGCACAGCATCCTGTGCTTGCTGATGACGGCCTTGGGTGCTGAGCTGAGTTCCCTGCAGAGAGCAGTTCTGCTGGCAAGCAGGCTGGGGGCTGGGAGAGTCAGGTCCAATTCAAACCTTACAAATGTGTCTTTCACTAGAAGGTTTTTTGATTTGTTTTGTTCTGTTTTGTTTTTTGAGACAAAGTCTCACTATGTAGTCCAGGCTGGCCTCAACGCTTGGCAATCCTCCTGTCTCAGCCTCCTGAGTGAGTGCTGGCGTGACAAGCATGTGCAACCACACCTGGCTGCTATAATAACTTTTAAAAATATAAATGCTTGCTGGATTTCTCAATCACACTGCATAAGTAAAAACTCCTCAAAGAGATGCGTGAGCCAGGAGGGGCGGGGGAAGGGACAGGGTGTGTGTAGCTCCTGTTAATTCTGTTTATATTCTGCGTGACACATGCGTGGGGTATATAAAAATAGATCTCTCCCCTCATGTATCTGTGTGTTTCCTCGTTGTCATGTTTATCTGGTGAACCCTAATACACAAAGGACAACTGCAAAGGCTGGGCATGGTAGGGCATGCCTGTCATCTAGCACTCAGGAGGCTGAGGCAGGAGGAGCACTGTGAATCAAGGCCAGATTGCACTCCATAGTGAGTTCAAGCCTGAGCTACACAGTGAGACCCTGTCTCAAAAAAACAAAATAAATTCTTTAAAAACTTTGAGAAATAGGCCGGTAAGATAGCTCAGCGGCATAAGTGCCTGCTTGGCAAATGCAAGGTCCTGAGTTTGACTCCCAGTACCCACATAAAGGAAAAAAAGGGGCCAGTGATATTGCTGAGTGGCACAAGCGCCTGCTGGTAAGCGCGAGGTCCTGAGTTTGACTCCCGGTACCCGCATAAAAAAAAAAACTTTGAGAAATAACCAGTCCATCTCTGGCGAGCTGGTGATGTGGGGGTGGCAAGCACTCGGGTTGAAGGAGGTTTATCTGATCCACCACACCCAGCTTTGATGTCCCCTTCCATTGGCGATGGACCTGGGGTGTTGGAGAGCTGCCTTTTCTGGTAAAACCACAGAGTAGATGGGGGGTCAGTTCTGGCCACATTCTGGATGTTGCCCCCTCACCTGGGAAGCCCGTGGTGAGCGGGGCCAGCTTCCTGCTGCTTGTCCCCACGGTTCCTCTGCACCATGTCTGGGCCATGCAGAGCCTGGGCCTGAGACCCAGAGGGCCACCTTGCAGCTGCAGGGCATTTCTGAGAGTCTAGAGTGCCAGCTGTGCCAGCCCTCCAGATGTGCTGGGCACCCTCCATCCAATGGCCCACACCCTGCCTTTTCCCTATCAGGGACCCAGGGAAATGGGCAGGACTGAGACCAAGTCTGCAATCCATCAGAGCCATCTTGGACACAGTAGATTTTTGTGGATGATTCTTTGCCTGGAAGTCTCCAGGGAAAGTTTTTAAGATTTGCGGGTACCAGGTATGGTGGTGCACACCTGTAATCTTAGCACTTGGGAGGCTGAGGCACAAGGATCGCTGTGAGTTCAAGGCCAGCCTGGGCTACACAGTGAGCTCAAAGCCAGCCTGAACTATATAGTGAGACCCTGTCTTAAAAAAAAAAAAAAAAAAAAAAAAAAGATTTGCAGGCGTCTTGAACCAGGCACTGTGATGCATGCCTGTAATCCCAGCACTTGGAAGGCTGAGGCAGGAGGATCACCACGAATTTGAGGCCAACCTGGGCCAAATTCTTTTCTTTTTTTCTTTTCAATACTGGGGTTGGAACCCATGGCCTCATGCATGCAGGCAAGAGCTCCACCACTAAGCTATACTACTATCCCTTTTTATTTTATTTTAATACAGGATCCCACTCAGTCGCCCAGGCTGGTCTCAAATTTGGGATCCTCCTGCCTCAGCCTCCTGAGTAGCTGGGAATACAGGCATGCACCACCACCCCTGGCTACCATATTCTATTTTCAGCTTTGTAATTGGCTTTCGTAAACTGCTGGAACCCGTGGTAGCTGTCCCCAGGAGTCCCTGTTTGTCTTTCCTCTTTCTGTTGTCCTCTTGGAGCCTTGGAGCACTGCCCAGGGTGCAGACACTGTTAACTCAGAATTTTCCAGGCCATCGTTGAAGAGAAACAGGAAAGGCTTGGAAGGGCGACTCTGCACTTTGGTTGGCGGCCCGCGGGGATTTTCAGGACCAGAGACAGCGCCCCCTGGGCCTCGCCTGCTTCCCAAGGAGCTTGGACTTGAGGGTTGGAAGGCTCCGTCCTGGGAGGGTCATGGGGACCGGCGGCTGGGAGACGGCTGAGCCCACCCAGAGGCCGCATGAGGGCAGCCTGGGAATCCCACCTGGTCGGTCACTTACTCTTTATAACCTCTGGATGGTCACACAAAAAAATAATGATTTATGGGCCGGTGAGACGGCTCAGCGGCTTAAGCGCCTGCCTTGCAAGCGCGAAGGCCCGAGTTCGACTCCCGGAACCCACATACGAAAAAGGGGCCGGTGATATCGCTCAGCGGCACGGGTGCCTGTTGGCGCGCGAGGTCCTGAGGTCGTCCCCCCGGTACCCACAAAAAAAAAATAATAATAATGATTTAGAAAAATTAAAAAGTCAGTCAGGCATGGTGGCACACACCTATAATCCCAGCCTTCAGAAGGCTGAGGCAGGAGGATCGCAGCAAGTTCAAGGCCAGCCTGGGCTACATGGTGAATTCAAGGCCAGCCTGGGCTACGTAGCGCGACGCTGTCTCAAAAGTAAAATGAAGACGCAAAGAGAATCCCGATGGAGCAGAACAATGAAGGAGCTTAGGCGCTGGACCAGGGTTGAGCAGGGGCTTTTGCAAACAGGACTGTGAGGCATGCCCGTGTTGTGGGGGAAGGAAGAGCGCTGAAGTGGGTGCGTTTTGAAAGAAGCCAGCCCAGGGGGCGCTGTCTGGGGACGTGGTGGTCCCGGCACAGCTGCTGGGCGATGGGGGGGCTGCTGAGGAGCGGACCTGTGCCACAATACATTCCTGGCACACTCTGCACTGTGGGAACCACAAAAACGCACCAGGAGACAGTTAAGGGTGGACATGGCAGCACTGTCTAGAATATTAACAACTGGAATCCAACCCAGTTGGTCACCACTGGTAGAATGGATAAACCACTGTGAAGGCCCGAGGTGGAATATTATACAGCCGTTAAAATAGATACACTTGCCAGGCGTGACAAACACCTGTGATCCCAGCACTCCGGAGGCTGTGGCAGGAGGATTCACTCAAGTAGTGAGACTTGAAGTGTTAGGTTTATCTGTTTTTATTTGCTTGGTGTTTGTTTGTTTGTTTGTTTCGCAGTACTGGTGATTGATCCAAGCCCTGAGGTACATTCCCAGCACTTACAAAAAAAATTTTTTTTTAAATTATGAGATGGGCTTTCACTAAGTTGCTAATTTGCTGGCTGGCTTTGAACTTTTGATCTTCCTGCCTCAGCCTTCCAGTGTACTAGGATTATAGGCACGCAGCACTATGCTAGGTTAATGCTTTAGTGTTATTGTTGTTAATGTATGGATTGGGAGCTAATATATCAAAATATAACATGAAAATGTTAGATCTAGGTTAGTGTAAATGAGTTTTATAACAAATGTGACATACGGGGGGAGGGGAGCAGCAGAGACCGCCAGGCTTGTGTAAAGGCAACATGCGTGGAATTTACTGTGCCTGGGCGCTGGCAGGCAGAGAGCTGATAAGACCGTCTGCCCCAACAGAGAGAAGCGCGTCCCTTGTCCAGGGATGGAGAGGAGGCAGCGGAAATTAGGCGGGAAGATCCCAGTGAACATCTGTGATCAAAGTTCTCTGGCAGTCTTGTGCCTCAGTGGGCAGAGTCCTTGAAGCATCTCGTGTAGATTCTTGGGTGTCCCCAGATGTCCCCAGATGTCCCAGGACCTGCAAAGTTCCTTGTCCTATCTTATCTCCTGCACAGCATCCTGTGCTTGCTGATGACAGCCTCGGGTGCTGAGCTGAGTTCCCTGCAGAGAGCAGTTCTGCTGGCAAGCAGGCTGGGGGCTGGGAGAGTCAGGTCCAGTTGGAAACTTACAAGTTTCTCTTCCTTTTTTTTTTTTGTGGGTACCGGGGATCGGACTCAGGACCTCGCGCACCAGCAGGCGCCCGTGCTGCTGAGCGATATCACCGGCCCTTTTTTCATATGTGGGTTCCGGGAGTCAAACTCGGGCCCTCGCGTTTGCCAGGCAGGCACTTATGCTGCTGAGCCATCTCACCGGCCCTGTTTTGCTTTTTTGAGACAGGGTTTCCCTATGCAGTTCAGGCTGCCCTTGAACTCACTTTGGAGCCCAGGATGACCTCAAACTCACAGGGATCCTCCTGCCTCAGCCTCCTTAGTGTTGGGATTACAAGGGTGCTTCTGTTCATTTTTTTTTTTTTAAACAGTAGGAAAACTTATTGGGGAATAGTAATTAACTCCTGAGAAACAGGAGGGGACTCGAGTGGGTTGCCCTTTTTTTTTTTTTATCTTCTGTTCTTGATGAAATTGTTTAAAATTAAATGAAAAGTTTAAAACAGCCTCCAGCCTAAAGACATAGGGAGAGCCAGGCACGCGCCTGGAATCCCAGCACTCTGAGGCTGATGTGTGAGGGTCACAAGTAGGTGCCCAGCCTGAGCAATGTAGCAACTTAGTGAAAGCCTGTCTCAGAATTTGGAAAGACAATGGCCTGTAATCCCAGAACTCGGGAGGCTGAGGCAGGAGGATCGTCGGGAGTTTGAGGCCAGCCTGGGCTACATAGTGAGTTCAAGGCCAGCCTGAACTGCTGTGAAACCCTGTCTCAAAAAAGAAAAAAATTAAAATTAAAAAGGGAATGGTGCGGGGTTAGCTCTGTGCGAAGGCGCTGGGTTCAATGCCCAGTGCCGGGGGCGGGGAAGACAGCTGCACACTCTGACCTCTGGGCGGCAGAAGAAGGGCAGAGAGCGCCGATTTCCGCAAAGCCTGCGTCCCCTGGGCGCTTAGAGGCGGGCGCGCTCCCTGGCTCGACCACCAGGTGGCGCCCACACGCGGTCAGCGCGGGGCTCCGGCCAGAGCTGGAGGAGGCGGTGTTCGCGGGAGAAGCAGCCGCAGGTTTACGGGGCATCTGAGCGGGGAGCAGAGGCCGGAAAACGGCGGCCAGGTCACACGAGGAGTAGAAACGCCCTCGCAGGTGGAAATAAATACCAGTTTTCTAGGCGTTAAGATGACCCAAGATCGGGCCGGTGAGATGGCTCAGTGGCGTAAGCGCCTGCCTTGCAAGCGTGAGGGCCCGAGTTCGACTCCCGGAACCCACATACAAAAAAAAAAAAAAAAAAAAGGGGCCGGTGATATCGCTCAGTGGCACGGGTGCCTGTTGGCGCGCGAGGTCCTGAGGTTGTCCCCCTGGTACCCACAAAAAAAAAAAAAAAAGATGACCCAAGATCAGCCACGTGGTGGCCCACGCCTGTCACCCCAGCACTTGGAGGCTGAGGCAGGAGGATCACTGGGAGCTCAAGGCCAGGCTGGGCTACATAGTGAGACCCTGTCTCAAAGGACTCCCCTCCAAATCAATAATGATGTAAGAAAAATGCTTATATTTATTAACCGCCCTTTCAGCAGATGTCCGTTAACACCTCTTATCCCACATTTATGACCTGGTAAATGATGAGTACTTATTTTTAATTTGGAAACAAGTGAAACCATGTTCCAAGACCTTGGTGTATGGCTCAGTTTAAAAATCATTCTTCAAAGGAGCCATGCGTGGTGGCGCACGCCTGTAATCCCAGTGCTCAGGAGGCTGAGGCAGGATGATCACTTCGAGTTCAACGCCAGCCTAGGCTACATAGTAAGTTCAAAGCCAGCCCGAACTACGTAGTGAAACCCTGTCTGAAAAAGACCAAAAAACAAACACAGGAGCTGCAGCCTCCGTGAAGTGTTGCGCTCAGCTCGGTCCTCTGGGGATTTCGTCTCAGCCTGAAGATCGCCTTTTCCGGAACAAATGCTGCAGAAGAAAGTAAAGCTCCTGGTACATGATGAGAAAGAGCCAGCCCCTCAGCAGTATTCATGTCGTCCTTCCAGAAAATGTGAGACTGAACAGAGAGGTACATTTCAGGGTCTTGAAAGTAAGATTGAGCTGGACATGGTGGCAAACAGCTGTAGTCCCAGCACTTGGGAGGCTGAGGCAGGAGGATCACTGTGAGTTCAAGGCCAGCCTGGGCTACATAGTGAGACCCTATCTCAAAAAACCAAAAAGAAAAAAAAAAAAAGATATAAGATTGGCCTCAGTAGCTTCTTTTTTTTTTTTTTTTTTTGTACCAGCAACGGAACTCAGGACCTCGGGCTTACCAGACAGGCGCTATGCCACTGAGCTGTATTCCCAGCCCCCAGATTGGCCTCAGAATGAAATTCTCAGATGAATCAAATGAAAATTTGTTTAAAGTGGAAAAGTCACTCCCAGGCCAGCGCGTGTAAACTCTGCCCCGAGTCACATCTGTTTGGAAAGCATGGCGTGAAAAATCCGAGTGGGAAATCACTGCATTGCAAGGGGGAGGCTGTATTGCTCATCCAGACAACCTGAGGGCAGAAAACAGCGGGCCGGGGAAAACACACGGAGGCTAAGGCAGGAGCATCGCCTCGAGTTTGAGGCCAGCCTGGAGTACACAGTGAGACCCTGTCTCAGAAACAAACAAAAAACCGTGACCGCTGAGCCTGGAATGCAAATGTCCAGCTTCCCAGCCGTGTGCTGAGGAGGACAGAAGACACCCCACCACCCTGCCCTGGTCCCCAAGGGTGCAGCCGGTGACCCGCCAAGTGGCCTCTCTCCAGACCTTTCTCTCTGCTTACACAAATGTGCCATTCATGCTGTGTGGACAACTTTGGTTTTTTACCAAAACCCCAGATTGATGCAATAGCTGTCATTTTCTAAGAGATGAAACATGGGTTTTGGCCACCTACCCATGGCACTGCGTAGAGATGATACTCACCCCCACCGCCACTTTCTGGTTTTGGCTTGTTTTGTTTTGTCTTTTGAGACAGGGTCTCACTATGTAGCCCAGGCTGGCCTCAAACTCATGAGGATCCTCCTGCTTCAGCCTCCCGAATGCTGGAATGACAGGTGTGTGCCACCATGCCTGGCTCAGTTCTTGGTTTCCTGTCTTCCTCAGGCTCTGTCACCTGTCCTCTGAGCCACAGCCACAGGCTCCTCCTGGTCCCCGCCTCCCTGCCCCTGTCCCTGCTCTGTCTGGGCCTCCCCAGAGCCCGGCACCTGCCCCTGCTGGCTCCTGACTGCGCTTAGAGTGCAGTTTGACAGCTACGTCGCTGATGCTGGCTGCGAGGGCAGTGCATGGTGGCACTGGCATGCACCCAGGTGTCTGATTCCTGAGCCCAGCTCTCAGCTCCTGCTGCGGGCCATGAGGGAAGGCGTGAACGCCGCAGTGAGGAAGTGGAGGGTCGGCTCAGGCGCGCTCTCTGAGAAACACAGCACCCTCTGGGGAAGCCCCGTGTCCAGCACCAGCCAATGAATTCACTAGGATGCTGCTTCCATGGTTGAGGAAGAGAAAAAAGGCCGGGCGTGGTGGTGCACGCCTGTGATCCCAGCACTGGGGAGGCTGAGGCAGGAGGATCACCATGATTTCGAGGCCAGCCTGGGCTACATAGTGAGAACCTCTCTCAAAAAATAGTAATAATAATAAATTTTTAAAAAGAGGAGAAAAGGGAAGAGGAGATGGTGGTGGAGAGGGTGGGGAGGAAAGGAACAGAAGAGCTCAGGGGGGCCAGGCCGAGGGTGTGGGGGCTCCCGGGCAGTGGCCCCTTAGTGCAGCTCTGCGCCCCTCAGTGCCTGAACCGTGACCTTCAGTGCGGATGGACAGGAGGCCCCTGCAGGGCTGCGGTCGCAGTGAGGGCAGCAATTGTGTCATAATGGGAGCCTTGCCACAGCCGGCTGGTCCCGCCTGAGTCACCCCGAGCCAAGCTGGGAGGAAGAAACAAGAGCTGAGACCCCAGGCTCACGCGGGCCCAGGCCATCAGCGGTGACGTCGCTGAGGTTGCTGAAGTCACCACCCAAGGAGCTCAGGCAGTGGCGTCCGCAGACACAGCGGGGGGGGGCGGTGAGCTGGCTCAGGGAACCCCAGGCCCGGGCCAAAGAGAGGTCAGGGCTCACGACTGCCCTGGATCTGGGAGGCTGACGCAGGAAGAGGGCAAATCTGAGCCCAGGCTGGGGAATTTAGGAACTTAGCGAGAGCTGGTGTAATGATAAAAAAATGAAAGGGGGCTGGGAGGTGGCTCAGTACAAAGGCCTTGGTTAGATCCCCAGTACCACAACAAACAAACAAAACCTGTTTGCAAGGGACTGTGGGGAGCCCCCTTCCTTCCCCAGCCACCTCTGCTGGATGCTCTAGGCCCCACTAGGACAGCTGGTCTTGTTTTTGTTTTTGTTTTTGTAGTTCTATGTAATTCTTGAAGTATATAGTTTAAACTGGCCTTGATCTCCTGGCAATCCTCCTGCCTCAGCCTCCTAGGGCTGGGATGACAGGCTGAGCCGTATACAGTGTGGAGATGGTCCAGATTGGACACCGGAGACGCCAGGTACGATGGCAGCATTGGCCCATGGGGTCCCCACACCTGGCCCTGGGCAGGATCCCTTCCCAGCCAGGGCTCCTCTGGGCTGTCGGGAGCCTCTCCATGTGGATCATACCGGAGTCTGCGTCTAGACCTCAGCGAGGGTCAGCACCAGTGTTGGCTGAGTCAGGGCACTGCTCTGAACCCAATTTTCTTGTCTCTAAAATGGGCAAGGCTGGGTGTGCTGGCGCATGTAATCTCTGCACTTGGGAAGCTGAGACAGGATGATTGCTGCAATTTTTTTGTCTGTTTTTTTGAGGCTGGCCCTGACCCCGAACTCACTATGTAGCCCAGGCTGGTCTCAAACTCACAGCAATCCTCCTGCCTCAGCCTGCCAAGTGCTGGGATTACAGGCATGTGCCACCACGTCTGCCACAGTCGCTGCCAAGTTTGAGCCTGGTTACATAGTGAATTCACACCCCTGTAATGCCAGCACTGAGGCAAGACTGCTGCGAGTTCGAGGCCAGCCTGGGCTACACAGTGAGTTCAAGGCCAGTCTGGACCCTGTCTTAAAAACACCCAAAAACAAACAAAATCCTAAATAAAGAAAGAAAATGGAGAGAATAAGCTGGGTCTGGTGGAACATGCCTGTGATCCCAGCATTTGGGAGGCTGAAGCAGGATGATTGCTACAAGTTCAAGCCCAGCCTGGGCTACACAGTGAGTTCAAGGCCAGCCTGGACCCTATCTCAAAAACACCCAAAAACAAACAAACAAAACCCTAAATAAATAAAGAAAATGGAGATAACAAGCTGGGTCTGGTGGAACACACCTGTGATCCAAGCATTTGGGAGGCTGAGGCAGGATGATTGCTGCAAGTTCAAGGCCATCCTGTGCTACTCAGTCAGTTCAGGACCAGTCTAAACTATATAGTAACACCCTATCTCAAAAACCCAAAATAACCCCATGATGAATGTAGTCATTATGTACTGATAAAAACCAAGATAAAGCCGGGCACAGCGTTGCACGCCTGTGACCCCAGCACTTGGAGGGTAAGGCAGGAGGGGCACTGTGAGTTTGAGGCCAGCCTGGGCTGCATAGCAAGATTCTGTCTCAAAATAAATAAATAAAGAGTAATGGTAGATAAATAAAATGGAGATAATAAAATCAGTGTGGGGGCACACACCTGTAATCCCAGCACTCTGGGAGGCTGGGGCAGGAGGACTGCAAGTTCAAACCCAACCTGCCCAGTCTGGAGACTTAGCGAGATGCTCTTTCAAAATTGTTTTAAAAAGAGCCGGAGATGTAGCTCAGTGCGAAAGCCCCGGGTTCAATCCCCAGTACAAAAAGGAAAAAAAAAAAGGGTTTGGTGGGGTCCACCACCTTGCAGATTTCTCAGAGGGCTTCTTGCCACGCCCAGGCGTGCGTCTTTCACACACCTCCCCCCTCCCCAGCTTCCCTTCGCTCATTCTCCTGCCTGCGATGCTACACCCACTTTCCCATCCCCACGTCCTTTCCTCCCACCTGGGGAGGCCCTCTGCGCATGCTCTGGGGCTAAGCGCTCATTGGCTGTATGCTAGCCCTCCCGTGGGCCACCTGTGGTCAGGTGCCTCTGCAGTCCAATCAGCTGTGGCCAGGGTGAGACCCGGATGAGGAAGTCAGTGACCTTCACGTGGGTGATGCCCTTGGGCTGCTGCTTTGCGAAGAGGTGTCCTCGGGTGTGCTGGGCGCTGTGCCCTGTCCGGGACACCCTTTGGCTTGCGTCCAGCCGGACAGGTTCTGGGGAACCCACCCAAAGCCCGTCTTCCTCCTCTCGTCCTCACCGCCGTCCTGTGCTGTGTGGGACCTGGGTTTGGACCCCAACATGCGTCGCGGCCTCGGTCAGGCCTCGGTGTGTGCCTGCCTAGCGTGGTCGTGGGAAACGGAGGCTGACTTTCCAGGATCCCGGGCAGGGAGACCCACACCTCCCACGGAACACCCCCCCTCCCTTGGGCTGGGCCGGCCCTGCCCCGAGGGTCATTGCCGGGTGACCTGGCGGCCATGCACGTCAAGCGCTGCTGTGTATTTGTGGAATCTCTCCAGGGACAATAGTGGGCATTCACTTCCAGCCCCTTGTGGGTGGTTGGCCTGGCTACAAGATTGTCCTCCGCTTAAAAATCTTTGCCTCTGGAATTAGGCCGGCCCACTTGGATCTATGTTGATAAAGAAAGGACAGCAGTACCAAAAGCAGAGAGCTCCTGTGGAAGCCAGGCACAAGTCCATGCTCCCCGATTATCTCAGTAATGCCAGGGGAAAGGCGGCTGTCATAACACCAATTGATTTATTTATCGGTTTTTGAGACAGGGTCTCTTATGTAGCCCAGGCTGGCCTCAAACTCGCTGTAATCCTCCTACCTCAGCCTCAAGAGTGCTGGGATGATAGCCCTGCGCCACCACGCCCATTCACACCCATCTTAGAGATGGAGACACTGAGGCTCAGTGTGGTGCTCAGGTAGGAAGCCATGGAGCCTCACAGTGACCGGGTGCTGGGCCAGGTCTGTGACCCTTCCTGCTTCTCAGCTGACAAGCCACATGGGCTGGTTACTGGGCCTCTCTGAACCTCAGTTTCCCTTGTTCCAAGTGTGATAAGAGTTACTGCATGAGATGGTCACAGAAAATAAATGCTCTTGAAACTGTGAAGCTCAAGCTTTTTTTTTTTTAACTTTTATTTTAAAGAGAAAAAAACAAAATATCAAAACAACATAATAGGAGGGTAACAATGGTTAATACATTGTGTAGTGTTATCTTTAAATTAGTTAGAGTACAAGATATCGACATTCAGTTGTCCAAACAATATTAGCACACACCTTTCTTTTCAATTAACTAAGAAAAATTAGTAGTATATCTATCTTAACTATCATATATATATATATATATTTTTTTTTTTTTTTTTTGCTTTTCTCTTCCTTCTTTTCTCCATTCCCCCATCCCAGTTTCTCTTTCCTTTTGAACAGTTTCATCCCATTTTACAATATGTGCTGTACATTTTGGATCTTTTTTGTGTGTGTGTGGGTACCGGGGGTCGACCTCAGGATCTCGCGTGCCAGCAGGCGCCCGTGCCGCTGAGCGATATCACTGGCCCTTTTTTTCGTATGTGGGTTCTGGGAGTCGAACTGGGGCCCTCGCACTTGCCAGGCAGGCACTTACGCTGCTGAGCCATCTCACCGGCCCCCTAAATTTTGGATCTTATTTATTCTTTCAGCTTCTCACACTAGGGAGACAATATGATGTTTACACATGTGCGTCTGGTTTATTTCACTTATGAGTATGGTCTCAAGTTGCATCCATTTACCTATAAAAGTCTCTAGTTTATCCTTCTTTATGGCTGAGTAGTACTCCATTGTATAAAAAGACCACATCTTTTTTTATCCATTCCTCGGTTGTTGGGCATTTGGGTGGTTTCCAAGATCTAGCTATTACAAACTGTGCTGCTTTAAACATGGGTGCACATATATCACTGTGGTACGATGTTTTTTTTTTGTTTTTTGTGGGTACCGGGGGGTCGACCTCAGGACCTCGTGCACCAGCAGGCGCCCGTGCCGCTGAGCGATATCACCGGCCCCTTTTTCGTATGTGGGTTCCGGGAGTCAAACTCAGGCCTTCGCGCTTGCCAGGCAGGCGCTTAAGCTGCTGAGCCGTCTCACCGGCCCAGGTACGATGTTTTTAATTCTTCTGGGAAGATACGCAGAAGGGGAATAGCTGGGTCAAATGGGACCTCTGATCCTAGTTTTTCGAGGAATCTCCACACTGATTTCCACAGTGGTTGCACCAGTCGGCACTCCCACCAACAGTGGAGAGGGGTTCCTTTTTCCCCACAGCCCCTCCGGCATTTGTTATTGGTTGATTTCTTGATGATAGACGTTCTTTCTGGGGTGAGATGGAATCTCAGTGTTGTTTTAATTTGCATCTCTCAAATGACCAGTGATGTTGAACATTTTTTCATATATTTATTTGCTGTTTGTATTTCTTTATCTGAGAAGTGTATATTCATCTCAGATGACCATTTTTGGATTGGGTCTTTAAACTTGGGAGGTCTGATTTTTTTGAGTTCTTTATATGTTCTCAATAGTAACCCTTTGTCTGAGGAACAGCTGGAAAACATTTTTTCCCACATTGTGGGTTGTCTCTTCACTCTGTTGGTGGTTTCTCTTGCTGTGCAAAAGCTTTTTAATAAGATGAGATCCCAGTTGTTGATTCTTTGTGATAGTTCCTGTGCAATTGGTGTTTTATTCATAAAGTCTTTGCCTACCCCAATGTCTTCAAGAGTTTTACCTATTCTATCTTCCAGCAGATTTAATGTTTCTGTTTTAATATTTAGATCTTTGACCCATTTCAAATTTAGTTTAGTGCATGGTGAAAGATATGGGTCTAATTTTAATCTTCAGCATGTGCAGAGCCAGTTTTTCCAGCACCGTTTATTAAAAAGGCTATCTCTCTCCCAGTGAATGTGTTTGGCATCTTTGTCAAAGACAAGGTGGCTTAGTATGTCTGGAGTTGTTTCTCCATCTTCCAATCTGTTCCATTGATCTTTGGGTCTGTTTTTTTGCCACTACCATGCTGTTTTTATCACAGTAGCTTTATAGTATAATTTCAAGTCAGGGATTCTGATGCCCCCTGTCCTGTGTTTGTTGCCCAGAATTGCCTTTGCTATTCTAGGTCTCTTCTGGTTCCAAATGAATTTTAGGATTGTTTTCTCTAATTCTGTGAGATATGTCATTGGAATTTTCATTGGAATTGCATTAAATCTGTATAACAATTTTGGAAGTATGGCCATTTTCACTATATTAGTTCTTCCTACCCAAGAGCAAGGGATAGCTTTCCTTTTTTTTTTTTTTTAATGTGGGTACCGGGAGTCGACCTCAGGGCCTAGTGCTTGCCAGCAAGCGCTTGTGCCACTGAGCGATATCACTGGCCCCATTTTTTTTCCTGTATGTGGGTACCGGGAGTCGAACTCAGGACCTCACACTTGCCAGGCAGGTGCTTATGCCTCTGAGCTATCTCACTGGCCCTCCATTTTCTGATATCTTCTTCAATCTCCTTTTTCAGAGTACTATAGTTTTCAATGTAGAGATCTTTTGCATCCTTTGTTAGATTGATTCCTAGGTATTTCATTTTTTTGGATGCTATTGTGAAAGGTGTTGTTACCCTAATTTCTCTTTCAGTGAGTTCGTTATTTGTATACAAGAAGGGTATTGATTTTTGAGTGTTGACTTTGTATCCAGCTACGCTCCTGAATTTGCTTATTAAATCTAGCAGTTTTTTAGTGGAGTTTTTGGGGTCTTCTATGTAGAGTATCATGTCATCTGTGAATAATGACAATTTCACTTCTTCCTTTCCTATTATTATTCCTTTTATTTCTTTCTCTTGTTTAATTGCTCTGGCTAAAGTGTCCAGGACTATGTTGAATAAGAGTGGAGACAGTGGACATCCTTGTCTTGATCCTGATTTTAGAGAGAAGGCTTTCAGTTTTTGTCCATTTAGTATGATATTGGCTGTTGGTTTATCATAGATGGCTTTTATCAGATTGAGATAAAGACCATCTATTCCAATTTTCTATAGGGTTTTTATCATGAATGGGTGCTGGACTTTGTCAGCTTTTTCTGCATCTATTGAGATAATCTTATGATTTTTGCCCTTGGCTGTGTTAATATGGTGTATTACTCTTATTGATTTATGTATGTTGAACCATCCCTGCATCCCTGGGATGAATCCAACTCAGCCATGGTGTATAATCTTCTTGATGATTTACTGCATTCTGTTTGCCAGTATCCTATTGAGGATTTTTGCATCCATGTTCATTAGGGAGATTGGCCTGTAGTTCTCTTTCTTGGTTTGATTCTTCTCTGGTTTTGGTATCAGAGTAACACTTACTTCCAGGAATGACTTTGGGAGTATTGATTACCTTTCAATTTCATTAAAGAATTTGAGGAGTAGTGGCATTAGGTCTTCTCTAAATTTCTTGTAGAATTCAACAGTGAATCCATCAGGGCCTGGGCTTTTCTTTGTTGGGAGGTTTTTAATTACATCTTCAATTTCATTGATTGATATTGGTTTATTTAGGATTTTTACATCTTCTTGATTGAACTTTGGTAATTCATATGTATCTAGGAATCTGTCCATTTCTTCTGCATTTTCCATCTTATTAGAATACAAGTTTTCAAAGTAGGTGTGGATGGGAAGCTCAGCCTCTTGCTCTACGTTATTATCGCAGGTGGGGAGAAGGACTTCCGCTGTTCTTTCAGCAATGAACTGGGGTTTGCAGAATGGACCTTTTTTTTTTTATGGGTACTGGGAGTCGAACTCAGGACCTCGCTCTTGCCAGCAGGCACTTGTGCCACTGAGCCATATCACCGGCCCTTTTTTTTTTCCTTTATGGGTACCAGGAGTTGAACTCAGGACCTCGTGCTTGCCAGGCAAGTGCTTATGCTGCTGAGCCATCTCACCGGCCCTGCAGAGTGGACCTTTAAGGCCGGGTAGCTCAGCATTGGCCCACGGTTTGGGCTTCTGCTTCCGGAGTGGTTTCAACACCTTGGTTCACCGGTTTGGAGCAAAGGGCATGCACTTGTCTTTGTTTCCCCCCGGACTGGGGACTGTGCAGAAAGTTAGACGAGGCAGAACTGATCGACAAGCCGCCGCCTTCCTCTCCTTCCTGTTCCGTAGCACAGTGCCTGAGGCCGGGAGTAAAGACAAGTTTATTTCTCACAGCTCTGGGGACTGGGGCGTCCAAGGCTGAGAGGCTGCCTCTGGTGAGGGCTTGTTTTCTTTGCTTTATGTTTAAGCAGGGATTGAATCCAGGGGCTTTGCTGAGCTCCATCCCCAACCTTTGTTGTTAGTTTGAGGCAGGGTCTCACTAGGTCTCTAAATTTCCCAGGCTGGGCTCGAAGTTGTGATCCTGCCGCCTCAACCTCCGCGAGGGCTGGGGTGACAGGCGTACACGCCGCGTGCAGCTCGGTGAGGGCCTTCTTGCTGGCGCAGACTCCACAGAGTCCTGAGGCGCTGTGGGACATCACATGGCAAGACGGAACACGCTGCCAGAGAGCGCTTTATAAACGAGCCGCTCCTTCGATAATCCATTCATCCAGGTCGGATCTACTCGGGGCCCAGCCTTTCTGATCCAGTCACCTCCCAGAGGCCTCGCCTCCAAATGCCATTAACGTAGGACCTTGGGGACTGTGTTTGCAGTAGGTGAATCCCAGGTTATGCACCCAACTCCAACAGGCTCCTGCCTTGGGGGCTGAGGCAGGTTCAAAGCGATCCCTGACGATCAGCTGGGTCAGATGTAGACAAAGGACTCCGAAGTTTAGGGAATTAGAGTGTGAAGTGCAGGTGTCTATGCCTCACTCGCCCTGGGAAAGTCAGGAAAGGTCTCTTCCGCCAAGCCTGGAAGGAATAAACTCAGACAGATGTGGTGGCCTGGAATCCCAGCACTCGGGAGGCTGAAGCAGGAGGATCCCTTGGAATTCAAGGCCATCCTGGGCTACAAAGTGAGTTCAAAGCCAGCATGGGCTGCGTGGCGAGAACCTGTCTCAAAAAACAAAAAAATATAGAAAGGAACACCCTGGGGAGGGAGCCCCAGCATCCAGGGAGAACTCTGTAGGCCAAAGCTCACCATGGGAGCTGGAGAACCTCGATCTGGAAACCTGAACACAATAGGAATGGTTGGATCCTGAGATGACAAGGGCCAGGTGGCAGCGCTCAGCTGCTAAAGGCGAGGTGGATGTGGCTACCGTATGGGACAGCAGAGTTGAAGCAGCTATTGGTATCGGACTGGCAGACCTATGGAGCTGGCGCATTGATTGTGGGTTCCTGGGGGTGGAATAGGTAAACTCTTACTTGATCTGTGCAGGCAAAAGCAATTCCAGGTCAAACAAACTAAAGTAAAAGTCAAGTAATAGCAAAATCAGGCTCAGTGGCACACAGCACTAGGGAGGCTGAGGCAGGAGGATCATTGTGACTTCAAGGCCAGCCTGGGCTACATGGTGAGCTCAAGGGCAGCCTGAACTACATAGCGAGACCCTGTCTCAGAACAAAATGAGCCAAACCCCAAAACACTACCACCAACAAAAACAAATACCAGCTATGCCACGTGAGCAGGTACAGAAATAAGAACCCTTTTGCTGTGAGTGTCTTTGTTTTCTTTTATTCCCGAATCGTGCAACACGAGATGTTTTGCTTTTATAGCATGGCATTAAAGCTGTGGGATGTCAAGGCGAGCAGACGTGGCTCAAGGCCTCTCCTTTCCCTCCCAGGAAGGGACCCAGGCCTGGGGCTGGGCCGGGTGCTGGTGTCTTGCTAGGTGGAACTTCGGCTCTGCCACTGCTGTATTTGGAGATGGGTTCGGGCTCGGAGGTGCGTGTGGGCTTCGCGCTGCCAGGGGTGGGTTTGCCATGGCTGATGCCACGTGTCAGCCCGACTGGCCGCAGCGTGCCCAGATTACATGTTTTGGGGTGTGTCCCTAAGGGTATTTCCAGGCAAGATTGGCATTTGAATCCCTTCCCATGGCCAAGGCAGGTGCCACCTTGTCCCTCCAGACCCTGAATAGAACAGAACCCCGGAAGGAGGAATTCCCACTTCTTTCTAGACCGTGGCTTGAGCTGGGGCATCTCGTCTCCTCACTTGCCTTAGGCTGAAATTGACACCATTGCTGCCCCCTCCCTTCAGGGCTCTGGACTTGGAAAGAATCCCGCACCCAGCTCTCCTCAGTCCCCAGCCTGAGTACAGTACGACAAGTGACTTGCCAGCCTCTGTAATCACAGGAGCCGACTAGAAATCAAATCTCATCTTGATGGGCGCATGCCTGTCATCTCAGTACTTGGGAGGCTGAAGCAGGAGGATCACCACGAGTTCGAGACCAGCCTGAGCTACATAGTGAAATCTTGTCTCAAAAAAAAAAAAGAAAAAGAAAAGAAAAGCCAAGCATGGTGATGCATGCCTGTAATCCCATCACTCAGGAGGCTGAGGCAGGAGGATCCCCACGAGTTCAAGGCCAGCCTGTACTACAGAGCGAGACCCTGTCTCAAAAAAAAAAAAAAAAAAAAAAAAAGGTCATCTTCATAGGTATCAGTTTAGGACTGGCTCACATCTTTTTGGCAACACTGTCAGCTGACTACAGGCTCGTTCCTGGGTCTTTGGTGAGGACTGGACTACAGAGGCTCGGATTGTGGCTCTGTAACTTTGGGGTTCTGGATTTGAATTCTCCACCTGTAATTACAGCTCTATGACTGTGTGCTCCCCCTGGACGTCAGGAACCCACTCTGAAAACTGGGTGCAACAGTGCTGCGAGTCCTTATTCCCAAAGGCTGTTGAGATCGCTTATTAACTATGTCAAGGAGTAAGGAACTTAAGTATTGTGTATCTCAGTTTTCTCATCCATAAAGTGGGGATAATGATAGTACCTACCTCACTGAGTCAGTATAGAGACGAAATAAGTTAATACAGCCCAGGCACAGGGTCAGCATTATGCAAGGTTTTGTTGTTGTTGTTGTTGTTGTTGTTGTTGTCTTTTTGAGACAGGGTTTCACTATGCAGTTCAGGCTGGCCTTGAACTCACTTTGTAACCCAGGCTGGCCTTGAACTCACAGCGATCCTCCTGCCTCAGCCTCCCAAGTGCTGGGATTACAGGTGTGCGCCACCACACCCAGCTATGCAAGCTTTTTGTTGTTCTTTTAGTTTGTTTTTATTTTTATTTTTAGAGACAGGGTCTTGCTAAGTTAGCCAGGTTGGGCTTGAACTTGGGATTCTCCTACCTCAACCTCCCAGCATGCTGGGATGGCAGGCGTGTGGCACCAGGCCTGGCTCAGCATTGTGTAAATGTTATTGAAAAAAGAATTCCTATGGCTCAGCGGCGTAAGTGCCTGCCTTGCAAGCGCGAGGGCCCGAGTTCAACTCCCGGAACCCACATACGAAAAAGGGGCCGGTGATATCGCTCAGTGGCACGGGTGCCTGTTGGCGCGCGAGGTCCTGAGGTCGTCCCCCTGGTACCCACAAAAAAAAAAAAAAAGAAAAAAAAGAAAAAAGAATTCCTGACACTTGGCTCAGGTATGACCCTAAGAAATGCCAGCTGCTCTCAGCGCTCACGCTGGGATTGGTAATGAAGTGCTGGCACTGGTTACGTTAGACAGAGGTGATGTGAGGCCCCGTCGGGCTCTGACTGTGTCTCTGGCTGTCGCTGATGTTATCCTTGGGTTGGTTTGGATCAGGACATGCCTAAAGCACCCACTCTGCCTTGACTCGCCTGGAGCTGGGGCCCAGGGCAGCTTCCTGGGCTCTGGGCTCCGAAGGGCCGCTGTGGCTGTTTTCCTGGTCCTGGTTTGAAGTTCCCTGTGTGTGTGTGTGTGTGTGTGTGTGTGTGTGTGTGTGTGTGCGCGCGTGTGTATGCTGGGGATGGAACCCAGGGCCTTTGCACTGAGCTCCATCCCCAGTCCCTTTTTTATATTGAGGCAGGGTCTCACTTAATTGCCCAGGCCGAGCTTAAACTAGCCATCTTGGCTGGGGATTTAGCTCAGTGGCATAGCACCTGCCTGGCAAGCGTGAGGTCCTGAGTTTGATTTCCAGTACCCAAACAAACAAACAAACAAAACTAGCCATCTTTCCACCTCAGCCTACCAGTGTGCTGACACTAGGGGTAAACCAGGGCGCCCGCATGCTTGAAATCCACCCCACCCCCGCTTTTTAAAATTCATGCGTATTGGTTGTACATGTTAGTGGGTTTCATTTAGGCAGATTTGTACATGCACATAACACACTTTAATTATTCCTCCAGCACCCCTCTCCCTCTGTCTCCCCCTAGTTTCACATGTTTTGGGAGGATTTTCAATGTGTATAATGTATTTTGATCATATCCAAAATATCCCCCTGGAATTCCTTTTTTTTTTTTTTTGGCACTGGAAATCGAACTCAGGACCTTGTGCTTGCCAGGCAGGCGCAATGCTGCTGAGCTACAACCCTGGCCCTCCCCATGGAATTCTTAATAGGTTGGGGTTTTTTTGTTGTTGTTTGTTTGTTTGTTTTTGAGACAGGATCTAGCTAAACTGTCAAGACTGGCCTTGAACTTGCCATCTTCCTGCCTCAGCCTCCCAAGTAGCTGGCATTATAGGCATGTTCACTGCCCCTGGGTTCTTAATAACTTTTGATTTTTTTGTTTGCTTGTTTGTTTGGTTTTTAAAATAGGGTCTTGCTATGTAGCCCAGGCTGGCCTCAAACTTGTGGCGATCCTCCTGCCTCAGCCTCCTGAGTGCTGGGATGACAGGTGTGCACCATGCCCGGCTCTTAATAACTTTTGAATAAGGGGCTTTTCATGTTTATTTTGCACCAGGCTCCACAGATTAAGTGGCCAGACCTGCTTGGGTCACTTGGCTCCCTGTGCCTATAGCAGCGTGGGGCCCCTCACAAGGACGGCAGCCCTGCTGTGCCCTGAGCTAGGTCACCAGCATGCCAGCCACAGCCCTATAGAAAGGACCTTGGTGTAGTGACATACACCTGTCATCCCAGCACTTGGGAGGCTGAGGCAGGAGGATCACCTCGAACTCCCCTGGGCTACATAGTGAGACCCTGTCTCAAAAAATTAAAAGAAAAAAAAAAAGAGAGAGAGAGAGAGAGATCTTCACAAACTGGACCAATATGGCTAGTAGGGGTGGATCCAGGACAGGCAGACGGGGTGATAGGGCGGCAGTTGTTTGGCCTACAGGACAAGATTCGGGTGGGCCCAGCAGGGAGGAGAGTGTGGTTGTTCTATATGGCCCGAGAGGGTAGATCCAGCTGGGCATATGGAAGGAATTTGGAGCAAAGAGGGCCCAGCTGGCTGGAATTCCAGCTCTGCCTCGGAGCTGAGAGTCAGGACTCTAGCTTGAGATGGCTCCACTTCTGCCTTGATCTGAGACTCTAAATAAGGTCCCTCCCAGTGCCAGTCCTGTTTCTCCATCTGTGAAATGGGCCTGCTAATCATTTAGGAGGCAGGGAGGGCTGTAGACAAGACCCTCACCATAGAATAAAGGAGGAAAGCAGGTGTGAGGGTGCATGCCTGGAATCCCAGCACTTGGAAGGCTGAGGCAGGAGGATTACTGCAAGTTTGAGGCCAGCCTGAATGGCACAGTGAGACCCTGTTTCAAAAAACCAAAACAAAACCAAAGAAGTAAAGGAAGAAACCCACATTTCACCCTCTTGACAATGCCAGCATCTGACATATTTGTATCATTAGTAAAAAACAGTCATTAAGAGCTGTCTCGTGACAGAGGCCCGAGGCAGAGGGGGTGGTGCCTCGTGGATGTTTTGGGTCTAGGAGGCCACTGAGGAGTTGGAGGGGCTCCAAGTGCTCCAGCCTTTGAAAACTTCGGCCAGCTGGCCAGGGACTGGGGCTGGCGGACCCAGCTCAGGAATGCAAGCCTCCCGCGGGGCTTCCCAGGAAATGGGTCCCAGCACGGCCAGGAGCTCTGCACCAGCATTGCACCCGTAGGAAACCACATCCGTGGGTGACTGAGACTGTATGTGTCCCCTGGGACCCAGCCTGGGTGGGGCGTGACTTCCCTGGACTCCGGGGCCTCTGCCAGCAGCCATGCTCAGGGCTCAGCGGCTTTCCTGGAAGAGTCTTAGTGGCCGTTAGTGCTGAGGTAGACGATTCTCCTGTCCCTTGTCCCCTGTCCACCTCTCCTGTCAGCTGAGCCCTGTCCAGAGCTTCCTCTACCATCTCCTGACAGCGGCTCTGTGCATCTGTGACCTGATCGGTCAGCAGATGGTGTCTGTCGGGGTCAGAGGTGGCCCCTGCCATACGTGTGCTTCTGTCTCCCAGGACAGCAGAAGGAGAGTGGGGTGGGGCACCGCTGGGGACCAAGCGGCTTCTCCCCCACGCATCTGATGATCACTTGCATCAAAAGTGCGCTAAGTGCCTTGCTATGAAGCTTGGGCTGGCCCGGTGATCCTCCTGCCTCAGCCTCCCAAGTGCTGGATTACAGGCATACACCACGGTGCCTGGCTCACTCGCCAGAGCTTTTTATCATCTCAGAGGAAAACTCACCACACATTTAGTTGTCACTCCACCTGGTCGGATCCCTGGCGACCACCAGGCCCCACTCTGTCCCTACCCTCTGACACAGCTCTGGTCGCTTCGTATACACAGGAGCCTGTGGCAAGTGGTCTCTGGAGTCCAGCTTCTTCCTGTCAGCAGAATGCTTCCGAGGTCATCCACATCATACTGAGATCAGGACCCCATTCCTCTTGCTGGCTGAGTAATATTCCACTGCACTGGAATCTAGGCTTTCCTCACCACTGGACCTAGCATTGAGCAGCCCTGCTTCCCCTCACTCCTGAGACAGGGAGAGCTCACCTGTTTTCTCTGTCTAGGAAATCATGAATTTTGAGAGTGGAAGGGGGCTATGATTACACCTGACAAATGGCCATCTCCCAGGTGTTCAGCACATGGCAGGTACTTGGGCTTGAGCTTCTGGGACGGAGGACCCACCTCTACCAAAGACCAGCTGCGGAGCCAGGCCCAGCACAACCACTTCCCCGGCCTCAGCTTCCACATCCCTACAATGGGTGCATCAGTCACACTTCCCTTAAATCTGGTGATGAAGGTGTGGTAGTGGATGCTTGTGACCCGAGCCTTTTGGGAGGTTGAGGCAGGAGGACTGCAAGTTGAAGTCCTGCCTGAGTGACTTAGTGAGATCCTGTCTAAAAATAAAACAAACGAAAAGCCTGAGCATGGAGCTCAGTGCAAAGGACCTGGAGATCATTGCCAGTCCTGGAAAAATAAAAATCTGACACCTGTGAGTAGCCTGGTGTTTGGTGGAAGACCATGCCCCCGGCGCTGTGGCCATCGCCCCTTCTAGCTGCTGTCCTTGATCAGGGTGGCCTCATCCTTGCAGGCCGCCATGGCTGTGTCAGGAGGGGCAGCTGGGGGCCCGGCTGGGCTCGTGAGTCTGGGCAGGAGCTTGACTGCCAGGCAGCTTCCAGCCCACACCATTTATGTTCATCAATAACTTTCCGCTTCTGCGTCTCCACACTGCTGTGTGTGTATGTGTGTGTGTGTGTGTGTGTGTACACATGCAGGTTTGTATTTGCTATCCATCTGCAAACTAAATTCAAATGCAAATCCTTCTTATTCCTCCCCCAGTGGTTACAAAGGCAGGTGCCCCCGGGGCGATGTCCCAGTTGTCTGGTTCTGGTCCCACCCTGCCCAGCAGCCCGTCCCCCTCAGCGGCCCAGGCTGTGTTCCCGGCAGGAGTTGCAGGAAGTAGGCAGACATGGTCAGGACCCAGGACCAAACCCCTGGGAGGGGAGTCGAAGCTGTCACTTATCCTAGTTTGAGTTCTTTTAGTTGAAGGGACAGAATCCAAGTCAAGTCCACTTAATTCAGCCCAACAAGCTGTGGTTGTGGCCATGCCCAGCTAAAGGATGTGACTTGGCGGAGGTTTTGTTTAGCAGAAAAAGAAGCTCCGAGATCTCTAGGCCTGGATGAGTCAGAGGCTGGACCTCCACTTCTGGATACAAGTTTCCATCCCAGGGTGGAGGGGGCTATGGCCAACGCCCTCATCAGCATATAAACTCCAGGGAAGCTCTCTGATTGGCCTTCCTTAGACCGTTCCCTGTGGCCAGATGCCAAGAACATTGTGATTGGCCAGGCTGGGTCACATGGCTACCACCTGCCAAGAGGATGGAGGGCTAGGATTGGGTACTGGCCAGAATGCCTACCAATAGGAGCACAGTTCCTGGGAAAAAAAAAGTCCCATTTTCCAGAAGGGAGGAAGAAATGGTGAGTTGGGGACTGGAAGTAGCATCCTTCATTGAATTGTTCATCTTGGGGGAGTCCCAGGGTTCCCCCATCATCTCATAAACACTGTCCTGAATGACTGTGGTATCCATCTGCTGCTAAAGGTCACTTGGGCCACAATCACTTTTGCCTCTCTGTCCCCCATCTCTGGCTGCAGAAAGCTCAGCGATCCCACAGGGGTCAGGAACCAGCCACAGAGGTGGTGCTGCTTCCTCCTCCCTCCCAGCCTCCTCTGAAGTCCTGACACTCAGCCGGTGAGAAGAGCTGGCTCAGGGATCCTCAGGAAATGCCAAGTGGGGAGTGGGAGTGAGCCACCAGGTCTTCCCGCCTGGCAGGGTCTAAACGAAAATATGGTAAAGTGACAAGATTTAAAGACGAAGCTCAGTGACTTTTGATCTGTGTCTCTCCCAGTGTTGCCACCACCCAGGTAGCACAGGAAACACTTACAGGGGTCTTCTCTTGACCTCTCCGCCCCCCTCCCTGAAGGGCAAAGCAGCCGGAGCTTTGAGACAAGCAACATCTCCGTTGCTGTCACTGCCACCGCCCAGAACATCGTGGCCACTTCCAGGGATTGAAATTCTTGGCCACAGATCAGAGAAGGGTTGAGCTCCTGGCTGGGCCCTCGGCCTGACTGGCGCACCTCAGCAGATGGTGAGGGAAAGATTTCAACCTGGAGCCACGGACAGTGACCCCGAGAATTCCCCACAAATCCCTCTTGTTTTCGGCTCGGAGGAATAATGGGGAAGACTCAGCTCTTTGTCCGCACCCTTATCCCGGGCTCCACTCCAGAACTCTCTCCTTGTTTTAGAAGATCAAGCACGGTGGAGCAGTGAGGGACGGACACTCACGGGACCCCAGACACTCAGGGGTCCCTCCTGGGCTGGGTCAGTACACAGTGCTGGGGACGGTGCAGCCTCCAGACCCAGCCTCACCAAGGGACTTGTTTGTTTTTATTTATTTTATTTATTTATTTATTTATTTTTTGTGGGTACCGGGGGGTCGACCTCAGGACCTCGTGCGCCAGCAGGCGCCCGTGCCGCTGAGCGATATCACCGGCCCCTTTTTCGTATGTGGGTTCCGGGAGTCGAACTCGGGCCCTCGCGCTTGCAAGGCAGGCGCTTATGCCGCTGAGCCATCTCACCGGCCCTGTTTTTATTTTTTTGAGACAGGGTCTCGCTGTGCAGTTCAACCTGGGCTTGAACTCACTGTGTAATCCAGGCTGGCGTTGGACTCACCGATCCTGCCTCAGCCTCCCGAGTGCTGGGATTACTGGTGTGCACCACCATGCTAAGCCCAATGTGCTGGTTTCTTATGGCTGTTGTAAAAAAAAAAAAATTACTATAAAATTAGTGGTTTAAAACAACACACACACACACCAAAAAAATAAATAAATAAATAAAAATAAAATAAAACAACACAAATAGCTGGACACAGTGTCATATGCCTGTATTCCCAGTTACTTGGGAGGCTGAGGCAGGAGGATTGCAAATTCGTTGCCAGCCTGGGCAACTTATTGAGTAAAAAAAAGGTGGAGGGAGCCAGGGATGTAACCAAAGGGTCAAGCAGTTGCCAAGCATTTCCAAGGCCCTGAGTCCCATCCCCAGAGCCACAAGGAAACACACACAAAATATTAGCTCTGGTTCTGGAGGGCAGATGTCTGAAATGGGCCTCACTGGGCTCAAATCAACACACCTGCTGTCTTCCTTCTGGAGACCCCAGGGGAGGGAGAATTTGTTTCCTCTCCTTTCTGGCTGCCAGGGCCCCTGGCATTCCTGGCTTTCAACTCTGCCCTAACATCTCTCTTCATTCTACACTGTTTTTTTTATCTTTCCTGTAATTCTACCCCCACCAGCAGGGCCCATGATGACGGTGGGCTCATCCACCAGACAATCCAAGACATTCGCCTCTTCTCAAGATCCTTACTCAGCCATGCGTGGTGGTGTACACTTGTCATCCCAGCACTCAGGAGGCTGAGGCAGGAGGATCTCTGTGCGTTCGAAGCTAGCCTGAGCTACATAGTGAGTTCAAGGCCAGTCTGGAAAGTGAAACCCTGTCTCAAAAAACAAACGAGGGCCAGTGAGATGGCTCAGCGGCATAAACGCCTGCCTGGCAAGTGCGAGGTCCTGAGTTCGACCCCCGGTACCCACATTAAAAAAAAAAACGAACAAACAAAAATAGATCCTTACTAACCCCTGCCTGCAATGGTCCCTTTGCTAGGTTAGGTGACACATTTGTTGGTTCTGGGGATTGGAACACGGACTCCGGGAGGCCCCAGTCAGTGAGCCACAAATAGCAAATTCACACCACTGTGGGCACAGCTGAGGCTCCAGTGTGGATCACTGGGGCTCGGGTCCTGCCCACCAGGATGGACACAGATCAGCAGTGTGCCACGCAGGTGGGGGTCCCGCCAGGTGCCCAGCTTTGCTGTGTCCCCCAAAGGCAGGCAGTACTGTGCACCCTCTTTTTTGCAGTACTAGGGATTGAACCCAGGGCCTTCGCACTGAGCTACAGTCCCAGCCATCCTGAGACAGCTTCTCACTAAGTCATTAAGTTGCCCAGGCTGGGCTGGAACTGGGCGATCCTCCTGACTCAGCCTCCTAGGGTGGGGGTCACAGGTGTGCACCACCAGGCCCACCCTGTGCTCCTCGCAGCATCTAGGGTTCATCCTCCAGGAGCAGGGGCCCTGCGGAGGCTGAGGGTGGGCGGGGAGTGGGCGGGAGCTTCGGGGCGGCTCCTCCACTCTGCCCGCCTCCTCCTCCTCTTCCCCAGGCCGCCCCGGGAGGATCGCACGCGCAGTCCCGCCGTCCAGGATCTGCAGCGCGCTCGGTCGCCCGCGATGCCTCCCTCGGGCCTGGCGATGGTGGACAGCCGGGTGCTCCCGGCCTTCCTGCTGTGCAGCACGCTGCTGGTCATCAAGATGTACGTGGTGGCCATCATCACGGGCCAAGTGAGGCTGCGGAAGAAGGTACATGCTGTCCCTCTCCGCCCGGGGGAGTCCAGGAGCAGGGGACCTGGCTGGGGTGCGTGTGCGATGGCCAGGGTGTCCTGCCAGTGGCTCGGGGCACCTCAATGGCCCAGGGCTTCAGCACCGCCGTCCACGTGAGCGCTCTGACTCTCCGTGGCACCAGTTAAGCGCTTGGCCCAGGGGGACCCACAGGTCCTGGAGGGTGGAGTTTGGGGACCCGATAACCCAAAGCCTCCCTCCGACCTGGCGGCTTCCCAGCCACCAGCGCCAGTATCTGGGTGGAGTGGGGACCGGCTGAGCAGGAGTGGGGAAGCTGTAAGTGGAAATTCCCAGTTCTCCGGCAACTGTGACCGAGGTGCCGGGTGAATCGGGGGCCCTGGGAAGAACCCCCAACTCTGGCGACGATAAAGAGGTGGTGAGCCGGGCCTGGAGGGTGGGCTGAGGTCCAGGAGTTCTGGCGGCAGCCCAGTCTGCAGGGGCCATCGCCCCCAGCTTCGGCAGCAGGCAGGGCCCCGGACTACGTGCGGTTCTCCGCGCAGGTCTCGGGGAGCCCTTCCCGGAAAGGCTCACCTTTCTCTGCCTCTGCCCCTTTCCAAGGCTGGGCGAGGCCGTCTCTGCCCTGCGGGGTGGGCCCCCGGGGTGGGGATCTTGCACAGGGCAGGAGTAGCAGTGATTAAAGATTAAAGGCGGGACCTGCCCCGCCACTTGATGCCTGGAGGTCACTAAACCTTGGTGCTGCTGGCCATCTGGGATAGGGATAGGGACGCAACTGCTCCTGGCGTCCCTCTGTGTGGGACTCTAAGCTGAGCAGTCTGTCCCCACCGCAGCTCTGGGGAAGGAGCTGGAGACCTCTCATCTCACTAGGAGAGGTCCCCTGGGGAGGTCCCCAGCCAGGTGTAAAGTTGGGGGTCATCTCCAGTGCTCCAGTGCCTTGGGGGCCCAGGTTCTTTTTTTGTTTGTTTGTTTGTTTATTTGGTACCAGAAATTGAGCTCAGGACCTTGTACTTGCCAGGCAGGTGCTTGTGCCACTGAGCTATATATCTCCGGCCCTGGGGGCCCAGGTTCTAAGCAGCAAGCCAATTCCTTTGGACTTGGATTAGAGAAGGAAGGAAGTGACCTGCCGGGCTGACTTTCTTTTTTTTTTTTTTTTTTTTTTTTTTAAGGATAGTCTCAATATGTAGTTCAGGCTGGCCTTGAACTCACTATGTAGCCCAGGCTGGACTTGAACTCACAGCAATCCTCCTGCCTCAGCCTCCCAAGTGCTGGGATGTCAGGCTTGGGCCACCATGCCTGGCTCCAAATTCTTTTTTTTTTTTTTTTTTTTTTTTTTTTTTTTGAGGTACTGGGAATTAAGCTATATTTGCAGCCTATGACATTAAGCTATATCTGCAGTCCATTTATTTATTTATTTATTTATTTATTTATTTATTTATTTATTTATTATTTTGAGGCAGGATCTTGCTAGGTTGCTAAATTGCCCAGGCTGGGCTAGAACTTACAGTCCTCCTGTCTCAGCCTCCCAGAATGCTGAGATTGTAGGTGTGTGACACAACACCCAGTGCAAAGTAAAATTCTTGAGATGCCTCCAGCACGCCTGCTGGCCCTGTGACTTCATCCTGGGCCCCTGTCCCTTGCTCCTGAGTCTGCAGCCATGCTGGTTTCCAGTTCTGCAAACCTGGGCTGCTTCTTCTGGCCCCAAGGCCTTCGTACATGCTGTTCCTGCAGCTTCCCGTGCTGTTGCTCCGGTTCCTCACTTCCCCGGCTAATGTGGAAGCATCCTCCCCACTGCAGCTTTAATGTGGGACTACAGGAGTGTGCACTGCACACCCAGCTTCTGTCTTCTCTTTCTGACAAGGGAACTTCTGTCCCCTTGGTCATAGGCAGATCCCCCTCCAGCTGGAGAGCTGAACAGGAGGGGGCGTTCGCGGGAGCCCTCGCCTCAGGAGCCATCCGGGGATGGAACGGCAGGACCGGCCATGCCTCTCCCGGTGATAACGGGCACTGATGTGTTTCAGGCTTTCGCCAACCCTGAGGACGCCCTGAGACACGGCGGCCCTCAGTTCTGCCGGAGCGACCCAGACGTGGAGCGCTGTCTCAGGCAAGTACCAGCAGGTGCGGGGCCACAACGCGCCACTGATCTGGCCGAGGCCTGTCCCGCAGGTCTTCTGAACCCTGGGCACATGGATGGTGAAGTTCTCTGTGCTCCGCATCCCCTTAGGCTGCTTTAATCATTTATTGGGTAATTTTTTGTCATTGCTGTTTTTTGAGACCAGGTCTTGCTATGCAGTTCAGTCTGGCCTCAAACTCACTATGCAGCCCAGAGTGGCCTTGAATTTACAAAGATCCTCCTGCCTCAGCCTTCCGAGTTCTGGGATGACAGGTGTGCGCCACCATGCCTGGCCTGGTTAATTTTTAATCTTAGAAATGTAATTCATGTTCAGGACCGAGAACTGCAGAGCTGGCTCCCTCCCACCTGTTACTGCGCATTCCTCTGCCCT
Source organism: Erethizon dorsatum (assembly GCA_028451465.1). Lineage (NCBI taxonomy): Eukaryota > Metazoa > Chordata > Mammalia > Rodentia > Erethizontidae > Erethizon > Erethizon dorsatum. Next base: position 6,144,131 of record CM051822.1, read on the forward strand.
CCATGGTACTGTAGAGTCCCCTTTCCCTCCACACAGGACCACAGAGGGTGGCCTAGAGCTGCAGCATTTGTGCAGGTGCCCACAGCAGCCTCGCTGGTCCCCTCTGCTGGGCCCATGCTATCCCTGTTATTCTGTTGTGAGCGGAGCCATGCATACCTGTCACCTGCCCTGTGTGCAAGGGAGCAAAACTGCACGGCGACTTCCAGCTTCTAGCATCAGAAATGTGCTGCTACCATGTGCCCAGCTGTTCTGCAGCTGTGTGAGGTCTTCTGGTCCCTGCCAGCTCAGTGGGTGGTCATACTTGGGGTAGATACCTGCCCATGCCACAGGGAGAGCGCTGTCACATCTTCCTTCCTTCCTTCCTTCCTTCCTTCCTTCCTTCCTTCCTTCCTTTCTCTTTTTCAGTACTGGGCATTAAACCCAGGGCCCTAGCTGGGCATGGTGGCACACACCTGTAATCCCAGCACTTGGGAGGCTGAGGCAGGAGGATTGCCATTTGAGGCCAGCTTGGGCTACATAAGCGAGTTCAAAGCCAGCCTGCACTACATAGTGAGACCCTGTCTCAAAAAAGCCAAAACAAAACAAAACAAAAGAAACATAAACCCAGGGTCTTCACTCGGAGCTCCATCCCCAGCCCCTTTATTATTTTTTATTTTGAGAGAGGATCGCAATAAATGGCTAAGTTGCCCAGGCTGGGCTTGAACTTGCCATCCTCCTGCCTCAGCCTCCCAGAGTGCTGGAATTTACAGGCGTGCACCACCATGCCCGGCTTCATATTTTGCTTGTACTTTGCATTTCCTTTATCCAGAGCGAAGTGGAACATCTCAAATGCGTACCATGCCCCAGGCGGTTAAAAACTGTTTTTCTTATTATAAAAGTCAGAACTAGTCATGGCAGACATTTTGGGTCATGCGGAAAGCAGAACTGAAGAGGAAAACCAAGCTCCTTTCTAGTCACTGCTAGCATTTTCATCTCTCATCTTTGTCATCTGTGTCAACATAAACCCGATATGATTAGGCACATGTGATGTGACCCGAGTTGGGGTTCTGATCTTTTTCAGCAGACATTACTTCATGAGAGCTTTCCACACGGTAAACATTACTCAAAAAACAAACAATTCTTGGGCGGGGATGTGGGGTAGAGCACTTGCCTAGTACGTTCAAGACCCTGGGTTCCATCCTCAACACCAAAAAAGAAAAAATTCTTTAAAAATGACTACGTGAAACATGGGCGTGGTGGCGCACACCTGTAATCCCAGGGCTCGGGAAGCTGAGGCAGGAAGATCGCCATGAGTTTGAGGACATCCTGGCCTCCACAGTGAGTGCAAGCCCAGGCTGAACTACACAGCAGGACCCTCCCTAAAAGAGCCGAAAAAGACAATGACTGTGTGAGCTTGGTGCGGTGGTCCATGCCTGGAATCAGCACTCTGGGAGGCTGAGGCAGGAAGGTGGAAAGTTTGAGCCCAGCCTGGGCAACTTAGGGACTTAGCAAGACGCTGTTTCAAGAATATCAAGAATTAAAAAATGTGAAAAGGTGCCAGGGATGTAACTCAATACAAAGGCCCTGGGTTCAGTACCTGGTAACACACACACACACACACACACACACACACACACACACACACAAGCTGTGAAATCCGTCAGAAACTGGTAATTTCAATAAGCAGGGTCAATATTAGAGTTGGGGGCTGCTGCTATACTGCCTTTTTTTCTTTTTGAGAAAAGTTCTCCTTATGTAGCCGAGGCTGGCCTCAAACCCATCCTCCTGCCTCAGCCTCCGGAGGCATTTGTCACCAGGGCCATTCAGCCATTTTGCCCCAGCAGCCAAGGGGGAGCAGGTGACTTGGCCAGGGGACAAGGCTGTCAGAGGAGTGGGGTGGGGGCGGGGAGGCCAGGTTGCTTTTCAGGGTGAGGCAGGGAACGGCGCTCATACAGCTCTCGTCGTGTCCCCGCAAGACAGACGGAGGTGGGCGGGAAGGCACCGAGGCAATGATAGAAATTCTCTTCCGGAAGCAAAGTCTGTGGGTTTTCCCTTGTGTTTGTCTGAGCCATCGGTAACACTGTACATGCTGTGGTTTTAAAGCATCGGCAGGGTGTGTCCTGGGAGCCGAGTGCCCTTGCTCTCGGTCTCGTCCTAATTTGTGTGTGTGTGTGTGTTTGTGTGTGTTGCTGGGGATCAAACCCAGCACCTTGTGCATGCAAGGCAAGAACTCTACCACTGAGCCACATCCCCAGCCCAGGGCTCTTCCTAATGTAACTGCAGTGGCTCCAACAGCCTCCCAGCCACTGTCACTTAATGAGCACCTACTATGTGCAGGATGCTATGCTAAGAACCAGCTATACTTCGTTAGTTTGTTTTGTTTTTGAGACAGGGTCTCGCTATGTAGCTCAGGCTGGCCTCAAACTTGCAGCGATCCTCCTGCCTCAGCCTCCCAAGTACTGGGATCACAGGTGTGGGCCCCCTCACCTGGCTGAGCACTCCTTATATAATTCTGCTTTGCATCTGATCTGTGAGGACTTTTGGGGGACCTACTGTGTACAAGGCACAGCTGGGCCTCTGGGGCTCCCCCTCCACCACCTGACCTCACAGAACCCTGTGGAAAGCTGGGGTGCAGAAGAGCCTGGGAGAGCCCGCTCTCTGCAGAGCTGGATGGAGCCGGAGGGGACCCTGGGGATAGAGTTAGTTAAATATTAGAGCAGAGTTTCCAGGGCAGTTGGGGCCCCCTGGAAATCGTTTACGCACAGGAAATTGTTTTCGCCTAAGTTCTCGAGTTCTCGGAGCATAAATCCGCCCCGCAGCAGGGTGAGTGCTGGGGAAACCGAGCCGGCACCAGGAGAGACCGGGCCGGGTGTACAGGACGGAGCCAGCCACCTGCTTGTCTCGCTGCCTGTGCACGGGTCCTAGGTGTGGGTGTGTGGATCACAGCCGGGATCAGAACATGTGGGTATCTGCAGCTTCAGCAAGGGGCCACCCCAGTGTCCCAAGGAGGAAGGCAAATGCCAGATCCAAACTTCGGAGCACTTCTGAGCGTTGGGACAGTGCAGTGTTTTGTTTCAGGTTTTTTTTTTTTTTTTTTTTTGTGGGTACCGGGGGGACGACCTCAGGACCTCGCGCACCAACAGGCACCCGTGCCGCTGAGCGATATCACCGGCCCCTTTTTCGTAAAATGGGGGCTCTTTTTTTTTTTTTTTTTTTTTTTTTTGTGATCAGGTTTTGTTTTTTTGAGACAGGGTCTCACTGTGTAGCCCTGGCCTCAAACGCAAGGGACTCCTCCTGCCTCAGCCTCCCCGAGGGCTGGGGTGACAAGTGTATGCCACCACACCCGGCCAGGCCACTTTACTCTTTAGCTCCTGTCTCTGCCACAGAGCTGCCACTCACTCTGTCAGCCCCGAGTTCTGGGAAATGGGCCATAAGGATGGGGAGCAGGGCGAGGCAGGAAAAGCCCCTGTCCCCGCCTGGCCCCAGCCTCACTGTGGGTCCCCCTTTCCTCATCGCTGTCACCTGCTACAGGAAGGCGCAGCTGTGTCGCAACCTGCAATGGGGGCAGGCACTGAGCCGCAGGCGGCCTTGCAAGTCTGGTCTTGTGGCGACGCTTTGGGTGGCTTTTACTTTAAACGGGTTATTATGAGATGACACCGTGCTGAGTGTCCGGTACGTGACTCCCTCCGCGTCTCAGGCCACAGCCTGCAGGGAGGGAGATGAGTGTCCCCGGGACACAGGTGACACCCAAATTGCCGCCCAGTGGCCGAAGCCCCGCACCCTCCCAGGGTTCTGCACGGCCCCGCCTCCCTGCTTCCGCCTCCGAACGCTGCTCCTCCTCCCGTCCCCTCCATTTGACCAGGTGTCCGCGCCACCTCTACTACCGCAGCTGTCCAAACACAGCCTTGCTCTAAAAAGGTAAGCACGTATTTTAAGCCAGGTGTGGTGGCTCACGCCTGTCATCCCAGCACTCAGGAGGCTGAAACAGGAGAATCGCCACAAGTTGGAGGCCAGCCTGGGCTACAGAGTGAGTTCAAGGCCAGCCTGAACTGCATAGCGAGACCCTGTCTCAAAAAGACAAAAACCAAACATTCAGGGAGGAGAAGGCAGATTGGTGTTGGTCTCAGGAGACAGAGATGCCAACTGCCATAGCTGAGAAAGCTGCAGGCCTTGCTGGGTGCTCGGGGCTTCTGTACACTTGGAACAGATCCCTGACCCCTGTAGTGCACCACACTTGAGCACGCGGCACTTCCTGCCCTGTGAATGCACCGTGCGTTCCTGCCCCAGGGCCTTTGCGCAGCTAACTCCAATCCCCGGAGCTCTCCTGCCGCTGCCCACTGGCTTCTCACCCCTCAGGCTGCAGCACAGCCGTCTCCGTCCCTGAGCACCCCCACACCGGTCACCGCACAGAGGCCCCTGCCGTGTTGGGCACTGGGTGCTCCGGGCCACTGCTCCGCTCCGCTGCCTTTCCCTCACCGTGGCCCGTCCCTAACTTTATCTCGCCTTGGGCTGGAAGAGCAGGCCCTTGAGCTCGGTCCCCATACACATGGCCACTGCGCCGGCCCCTGAGCGCCTCTCGCCGGTGCCACGCATTCCCGGAGGGCTTCTGTCCCGAGCTCGGGGCCGGCATTGTTCCTGTTTATCCCAGCACCTGGCCAGGCAGCGATGGCATCCGCTCGGCTCATGTTTGGGACCCAACTCCCACCCCAGGCTGTCAGCAGGGGTCACGGAAACGGCCCAAGTCTGGGCAGCGGCGCAGGAGATCTGTTTTCTTGCTCATTTGTTTATGTTTATCTAGGCTGGGTTGTACACAGCCCCCCCCAGCACACACTCTGCAAGCCCAGGGACGGGGCGGCGGGGAAGGCAGGGCAGCCTGGCCACCAGGGAACCGAAGCGTGGGTCGGGGCGGAGTCGGGGCTCCATGATGGGCCAGCAGCCCTGACTGACGGTGCCCTTCATCTCTGCAGAGCCCATCGGAACGACATGGAGACCATCTACCCGTTCCTCTTCCTGGGATTTGTCTACTGCTTCCTGGGCCCCTCCCCCACCGCCGCCTGGGCACACTTCCTGCTCGTCCTCCTGGGCCGCCTGCTGCACACCGTGGCCTACCTGGGCAAGCTGCGTGCACCCGTGCGCTCCCTGGCCTACACTGTGGCCCAGCTGCCCTGTGCCTCCATGGCCCTGCAGATCCTGTGGGAAGCAGCCCGCCACCTGTGACTCGAGGCCACCAGACTGCAGGCCAGGGCAGGCAGTCCTGGTCCCCTGGCACCCTCTGGGCCCAGCAGACTTCGTGTGTGTGCATGTGTGTGTGTTTCTTGGATTTCTGTATGAAGTGGCCCATTGTCAAGACTGATAGAAAACCAAATCCCAGTACTGGGGAGGCTGAGACAGGAGGATCACCATGAATTTGAGCCCAGCCTGGGCTACATAGCAAGACTGTCAAAAAAAAGATAAAAACTTTCAAATGAAACAACAGAGTGTTCAAATCACATTTCTCTTTCCCTCCCCAAGAGTCAGAAGAGGCAGGAGAGTCTCCATTCAGGATCCCAAACCAAACCACCACCTGAAGCCCTTCTCAGACCCACCCAGGGGCCGAGGCCAGTCTGGGACCCGTAGGTGCTGTGGCTGCATTAGGAGTGCGGCGTCTCCTTGGTGACTGAGTCTCTGTCCCCGAGGCCACCTCCTCAGCCCTTTCTCCTACTCTTCTTCGGGATCGGCCCCTCAGGCTGGGCGGGGGTAGAGCCCTTCTCCCCCGAGGCTCCTGCAGGTGGCGACAGTGGGTGTTGAGTCACGGACCACTGGACTGCCACCAACGTCCACCCCATGGGCAACCTCAGGGGAGCCTTGCCTGCGTGCATGTGTGCCCCAGGTTCTTGGCTTGGGACAAACGTGTCATTAAGCAGCAGTGTGACCTGTGCGGCCCAGCAGCCTCCCGTGTTGCTCCGTGCTGGTGTCGCCCCTGCCCAAGCTGCCCAGCATTTCTGCCGGGGTGCCTGGTGCCAAAGCAGCAGGACACAGTCCCTAACTGGGTGCCAAGTCCCACAGGAACCAGCTGCTGCAGCTTAGTACCTGCCTCCTGCCAGGGCCCGGGAAGTCTGCTTGGCCTGGGGACCCAGGACTGCCTCTAGCTGGCCTTGAACTTGTGGTGATCCTCCTGCCTCAGCCTCCTGAGTGCTGGGATGATAGGCGTGTGCCACCATGTCCAGCACCAGCTCTGCTTTTGCAGTGAGGCCACGGAAGCTCCAGGAAGTGAGTACTTTGAAGCGTGGGCAGCTCGCACCCAGGACACTGGGCTCCAGACCCCAGGTTCAGACCCACGAGCTTGCAGTTATCCAACACCCGCTGGCCCCCTCTGACGAGACCTGCCTCGTGGGGGACCACAGGGCGGAGGGGTTCTTGTCAGGGAACCCAGGCCTCACTACATGATCCTATTAGGCCAGGTGTGGTGGACACTTGTAATTCTACCTACTCTGGAGGCTGAGGCAGGAGAATGGCGAGTTGAAGCCTGGGGCATTTAGCAAGATCCCATCTCTAGAAAATAAAAGGGTCGGGGATGTAGTTCAACGTGAAGGGCTGGGGTCATCCCCTGTACTGCAGGAAACAAAAGGGCCTAGGTGAGGCTCAGCGGTGGAGAGCGCTGGCCCTGCTTGCCTGGGGCCCTGTGTTCCACGGCCGGGCGGCGTGGGGGAATGAAAAGCTCTTGCACCCCAGCTTCTGGGGCCTGGGAGCTGGCAAAGGCAACGCTGCCACCTGGTGGCGACACGATGCCAGGTGGCTCTCGGGGACTCAGGCAGTACTGCCCTGGACTGGGGGCACAGCAGCCTCCTGCCCTGGGGCTCCAAGGGGCAGCGGTGAAGGAACAGTCACTGCCCCGAGTGCCTAGGACGTTGTCTGGATGGTGCGGGGTGTCGGTGGGGGTGCAGGGCAGGTATGCGGCATAGAGAGTGTGTCAGGTTGATGAGCGCCCCGCTGCCGTCCCGAGCCCCAGGTGTCCCCTTCCCGCCTGCTCCCTTGCTCCGCACCCCACACGCCTCCCAACTCCACCCAACATGGCCCCCCTGGGCCGCCGCCTCCTGACCCTCGCGTGGGCACCGGAAGTGTGGGCCCGGGCTGCCGTGTACGAGGCTGGGGGTACCCAGCCGGAGCCTGGTGGGGGCCTGGTGCTGGGGACATGGAGGAGCCAGGGTGACCTGGGGTTCCCGCAGACCCAGGGGTCAGGGTTGGGCTGCAGCCGTGGGGGCCTCTGTCAACCCGTGCCACCGGATCTAAGGTCACAGAATCGTCTTTCCCTCCCCAACACACACGTCTTATCAGAGCCCACCCGGAGTCGCCCAGGCGCGGTCGCTGCCGGCGTCTCAGTGCGGCCTCCCCATTCCCAGCAGGCTTCCTGATGGTCCTGGCAGGAACCAGGCAGGTCCTGGGATCGGAACCGGAACAATGGCTTCTGTCCCGAATCTTATTCTTTTTGTTTTTTTGAGACAGGGTCTCACTATGTAACCCAGGCTGGCCTTGAACTCACAGCAGTCCTCCTGCCTCAGCCTCTGAGTGCTGGAATTTCAGGTGTGTGCCACCATGGCCAAGGTTTTGTTGTTGTTTTGTTACTTAATCCAGGATAGGATTCTGCAACAAAAACCATCATGCAGGGGCCGGTGAGATGGCTCAGCGGCATAAGCGCCTGCCTGGCAAGCGCAAGGGCCCGAGTTCGACTCCCGGAACCCACATACGAAAAAAGGGCCGGTGATATCGCTCAGCGGCACGGGCGCCTGCTGGTGCACGAGGTCCTGAGGTCGACTCCTGGTACCCACAAAAACAAAAAACAAAAAACCATCATGCAGTGCGTCTCAGCCAAGGGGGGCCTGTGTGCCACAGACATGGGTGACATCCATGCTCTGCGGTGACAGCTCGGACATGCTCTTCCCTCCCGGCTTGAGATTCTCCTTTCCCACTTTGTCCCAGGGCTTCCCAGGGTGGGCAGCATGATTTTAACAGCACCTGGCATCCACCATCCCGTCTGCCCTCCCTGTTTGCTTAGTTGGCTCTTGTGGGTCATTTCCCAGGTTGCATTGTGTACCATCACTCCCTGTGCACATCGGCTTCTTTAAAGTAACCCATTTCCTTAAAGTAAAATTATTGACTCAAAAGGCATGGCTCCCCCGCTACACACCTTTTTGCTACTGGGGATTGAACCAGGGGTTTCACACCACCAGCCCTTTTTACTTGAGACGGTGTGGCCGAATCACTTAAGTTTCTAGGCTGGGTTTGAACTTGCGATCCTCCTGCCTCAGCCTCCCAGAGTGCTGGCAGATTACAGGCGTGTACTGCCACACCCCGCTGGCGTGTCTATTTTTAAGGCTTGTGGTACATACAGTGTCCTCAGAAAGGATGGTTCCAATTTGGGTAGGATTTTTACAAGAGTTTTGTCCATTTTTATACCCCAGAGGGAAATTTATATGCAAGTGTGTATATGAGGAAGGAAGACCACCCACGACCCCAGACCCTTGCGTGAGATCTCTGGTTGCATTATGGTTTTTTACTTCCCAGGGTTTTTCTTATGCATATTAAATACATATGTAATATAATTGGCATATTCTGTCTACATCAGAGGGAGGCAGACGGAAGGTTGGCCCTGTCCCTCCTCCAGGCCCCTCTCCATTCTGACATTTCTGCTCTCCTCGAGCTCCTGCCTGCGCCCGCTGTGGATGATGGCAACTTCTCTGGGCATCTGCACCAGCTGAGAAGAGCCTGACCAGCTTTGCTTTTCAAAGTTTGAATTGAGAAAATAATCGGGAGGCCGGGCGTGGTGTCACACACCTGTAAACCCAGCACTGGGGAGGATTGCTTCTAATTCGAGGCCAGCCTGGGCTACACAGTGAGACCCTGTCTCAAAACAAAACAAAACGAAACAAAAGAAAAAAGAGAAAATAATAGGGGGCTTTGTTCTATTTTCTAAATATAAAAGTATAACACTGAATTATATTTTTAAACATATTTTATTTTGTGTGAAACAGTCTGTGTAGCCTCACGGGAGGCCTTAGGTAGGGGAGAAGGTGAGCAAGGCAGCGGGGCAGGACAAGTGGCCTGCCCCTGGTGCTGCCAGGTGGGGATGAGATAGATCCTGTGGCCCAGCAGACCCTGAGAGCTGTGGCAGGCCTGGGGGCCCCTTGGGGGAGCCATGGGCAGAGGGAGGCCAAGTTCAGGCGGACTTCCAAACACCAGCCCATTTTTTTTTTTTCTGTTTTGGAGACAGTCTTTTTATGTAGCCCAGGCTGCCTCAAATTTGAGATCCTCCTGCCTCAGCCTCCCAGATGCTGGGATGACAGGCGTAGGCCACCACACCTGGCTCAAAACCAGAAACTTGGTCTTTGCTCCTCTGGTTTGGGTTTTTCCAGCAGTAGTCTCTTCCTGTCTCTTTCCGCCTGAGCAGGCAGAGGCAGGAGGGGAGGATGGAGCCCCACCCCCACCCCCAGCCCGGGATGGGCCGTGGGCACCTCGGCCCCCTAAAAACAGATCTCCCGGCCGGTGCCTGGGAAACCGCCCACACAGCGGGCATGAGGTTTACACTGCCGGCCGCGTGGGAACTGCTGCGCAGGGAGGGCCGGCAGAACCGCATGTGTGAACGATTACGCCGGTTTATTTTTTCTCCAGTGCTGAGGAGGAAGTGACACTGACGTCCTCGTGGTGGGACGCGGGGCCAGCGGCTCGTGGGAATGGTGCACAGCTCTTCCAAAGCCAGCCTTGCCTGGGACCCGGCGCAGGCGACCCCCTCTGCAGCAGGCAGCCCCACCCCTTGACTCTTCACGGCGCCCCTCAGGGGTGGAAAAGTAGAAAGCCATAGCTGAAGTCCCCAGGCTGGACTCCCAACTTGCGATCCTCCTGCCTCAGCCTTCCAGAGTGCTGGGCTGACAACTGAGCAGCTCGACACATGCCCCTCAGCCCACCTTCTCATCACCAGCTCCTGCCCTTGACATCTCCCAGACCCGCCCACTGTCACCTTTGGGTCCAGGCTGCTCCTCCCTCTGCCCTGCACAGGAAGTGAAAATCTGGCTGCCCCACTGGCGCGCATGACTCCCGCAGACCCCTCCTAAGTGTCGTCACTGGCTAGTGGCACGGGTGTCCTGCCACCCCAGTGATTATCTGTGAATGAGAGGCGTTGGGTCTCAGCTCCTCCGGCAAGTGCCCCAAGAGCCCCACCTCCTGCGGCCCAGCAGCAGTGGGTCCGTTCCAGCCTGTGCCTCACCCTCCGAGCCAGACCACCCCTCGGGGACCCCCATGACTACTGCAGGCCACAGCAGGACGGAGCCACCACCCAGCCCTGCGGGTCCCAGCCCGTCTCAGCCACCAAACGGATCCGCTATCCTCGCCCACCCTCCCACAACCGTTTGGGGCTTTTTAAAAAATGTTTTATTTCTTAAAGACACAGCTTTTTGGTTACGTACACAAAGTGAGGGAGTCCTTGGCGGGCTCCCGCCCCGCCGTCCACCAGCCCCTCCGGGGTCACAGTGGCAGCCTCCTGCGGCCCCCGGGGACCAGGCACTGAGTGGCCCTAGGTGTCCCATCGGCCTCTCGAGTGCAGGAGTCCGGGCTGGAGCTGGGGGCCGGGACAGTCAGCCAGCCCGTCCCAGGGACAGGGACGGGAGAAGGTCGCTTCCCGTGCGCCTGCCCCCTTTCCGCTCAGCGCCGTCGGAGCAGGTGGCATCGGGGTCCCGGCCGGTGGCTCAGTTCACCGTGGGCACCTGGTTGTGGTGCAGGCTGAACTCCTTGGCCTTGAGACGGAGGCTGGCGATGCTGTTGGCCATGTTGACCCCCGGGGTCGCAGGGCCTGAGCCCCCAGGGCTGTAGGGTGGCACAGAGCTGGGGAGACAGGAAACACACGGACGATGTGTTGGCGTGGTGTACATGGCCTGTCACCTCCAGGCAGCCTGTGGGGTGGCTCTGCCTCCCTCCTCAGCTCCCAGGACTTGGGGACCAATCTGAGGTCCCCCGAGGTGGCGCTGGACTGGAGGAGCCCCCATGCAGGTGGCTTTCCCAGCCACACTGTGACCCTCAGAGCACCTGTCCGGGCCTGTGTGGCAGGGGACGAGGTGAACACTCCTGTCCCGCAGGCGCCCCTTGGTGGCTCCTGCCCCAACTAAGGGACATCGTGAGGACTGGAGTCCCACAAGGTGACCCACAAAACCGGACCCGTCAGAGCTGCTCACACAGACTCAGGGTGCGGCACAGTGGCCATGGCCATGGCCTCTCTCCCTCCTCCCCCCTCCAGGCCACCTGGGACCTTTTTCCCTCCCTCCCTCCCTTTCTCTTTTCCTTCCTTCCTTCTTTTCTTCCTTCTTCTCTCTCTCTCATTCTTTCTCTTTTTCTTTCTCATTCTCTCTCCCTTCCTTCCCTCCTTTCAGAGACAGAGTCTCCCTATGTAGCCCAGCCTGACCCTGAACTTGCTGAGACTGGCCTTGAACTCAGAGATCTTCCTGCCTCAGCCTCTCAAGTGCCGGGATGACAGGTGTACACCACCACTCCTGACCCTTTTTCAAGCTTTGATCCAGACAAAACCACCAGACCTGGGCTCTGGGCCCTGGGCCCCGGCCAGGACCATGGGACAGGATGGCAATTCCCTTGCCCTTGGAGCCTCAGTTCTCAGCTGGCAGTGGACACAGGGGCTCCTGCACCCGCCTAGGAGTTTCCTGCAGGTTTTGCTCCCTCTGGTGACGACTGTTCATTACTTCCACTGCAGGAGGGCCTGGCTCCTCCCCTCTGCATCCTCATGCACACACCCACACTCACACGTGTGCACACGAGCACACGATGCACCTTGGAAAGGACGTGTACACACGTGCACTCACGCACACCCACGTGCACACTCTCACAAACACACAAGCACACATCTACCCCAGGGCACCAAAGCACCACCCAAGCTCTCAGCAGCTGGAGCAACCAGTCCCTAGCTGCCCTACGGCTCCATCCCCCAGCCCCCTCACCTGTAGGGCGACGCTGCCGGCCAGGACAAGTAGTCGGGGCCCAGCGCGGTGGGCCGGGGTGCCACGGGCTGCTCCACGGCGGCTTCCTGGCTGTAGGACTTGAGCAGCGAGGCTGAGCGCGTGGCCAGCAGGGCCCGCTCGTTGCGGCGGAACTTGGCGCGGCGGTTCTGGAACCAGACCTGGGGCGGGCCGGGGAGCGGGCCTGAGTCCCGGCCGGGGACCTGGCTGTGCCTGCCTTGCCACCACCCCGGGCTGCTTCCCTCCTGGACCTCCTTGTCCCCTATGGGTGATGGGGTCAGGAAGTGGCACCTGCTCTGGCGAAGTAGGTGCTGGCGGGGGAGGAAGGAGGGAGGGATGAGCCCTGCGTGCTGGACACGGCTCCAAGTGGCCGCGGAAGAGCCTAAAACCTTCCAATGGCCTTAACTTATCAAACCCTCCGTGCCAGGCACTCCAGAACAATCTCGACTTCCGGAATTGTAACCAACCCCTCCAAGCAGACCCAGGGCTCACTCTGCAGAGAGCTAGCGCAGGGGGTTAGGCTCACACCGCTAGTTCGGTCACGGTTGGGTTTGAACTTCAGCTCGGCCCTCCCGGCTTCGGACGCTCTTACTCTTCTCTGGACACAGCGTCTCGCTGTGTCTCCCGGGCTAGCGTCCAACTCGCAGCGATCCTCCTGCCGCAGCCTCCCGAGCGCCAGGCTGCGGGCGCGCGCCTCCGCACCCGCCAGACGCTCCTGTCGCCGAGCAACCCCGCCCCACCCCGCGCGCGCCGCCGCCCGGCCTCACCTGCACGCGCGCCTCGCTGAGGTTCACGCGCCGCGCCAGCTCCTCGCGCACGAAGGCGTCGGGGTAGTGCGTGCGCTCGAACACGCGCTCCAGCGCCTGCAGCTGGCTGCTGTTGAACGTGGTGCGGTTCCGCCGCTGCTTCTTCTTCCGCTTGGCGCCGCCCCGGCCAGGGCTGGGACACTCACCTGCGGGGACTGGGGGTCAGCGGCGCGGCGGGGCACACAGGGCCCACAGCCCCAGGCGACGGCCCCGGCCTTGACTCAGTCGCCGGGGCTCCCTCTGCAGAGGGAGGGTCCGGGCCCAGGGCGGAGGCCCTGTCAACTCCGCCTCTCCTCAGACTCCCTGCATCCAGTCACCCAGCCGCCCACAGGCCCACCTATTCATCCTTCTATCCACCCACCCACCATCCACCCACCCATTCATACATCAATCCATCCATCCACTCACCCATCCATCCACCAATCCACCCGTCCCTCCTCTATCCACCCTCCCACCTATCCATCCATCCTCTATCCATCCACCCTTCCACAGGTGGGGGGTACAATGGATCACAGCAGCCAGGACCCTGCCCCCTGGAGCAAACAAATTGGGGGCCATAACAGGCCCCGAAACAAGACTGGCTCCACCAGGTACAAGTGACCTGGTCAGGAAGGGTGCAGGAGACACCAAAGTGTTCCTGGCACCTGGCCCAGGCCCCATGCAGGGCTAACTCTGCATCAAGGTTCGTTGCTGAGTAATGATGAGGATGACGATATCTGGATGAGGTGTGGTTAGAATATCCGCGAATGTTTAACTATTACAAACGTGTTAGCGTGGAAGACACAGTGCCACTGCCCCCCCACCAAGATCCACCCTCTTGACTCAGACACACGCATCCATCGCCCCGCAGCAGCTCTGGAGTCCTCCTTCCTGAGTGTCTTCACAAGATGTGATAAAAAATACAGTGAACGCTGCTGCCAAGTGCCATCCAACAGAAAGGGAGCTCATAAAACATGACGCTGTGTCCTCGTCCACCTTATTCACTGGACCTGGCACCGTACAACTCCTGGCTCCTCCCGCAAATCAAAATAACCATGAAAGGGAAATGTTTTGAATCCATCCAGGACATTGAGTTAGCTACAACAGTGCAACTAAAGACCCTCATGAAAGAGAACTCCAGAGCTACTGCAGAAAGCGGCACAGACGGTGGGATGAGTGTGCTGGAAGCCAGGCCCGCACTGGGTGCTGGGCAGACGGGTGGGAAGGGGGACCCAGAATTGGGAGTCATCATGCTATGGGGTAAGGGCTGGGCCAGGTGTGGGCACCAGGGGCCGCTCGGCCCTGGGGACAACCAGGAGCTGATCCGGGGAAGCTGAGATGTAGCCATGGGTTCATTCCCAGCACCCCCCACGTATATTTTAATTACAAAGTAATATTGCTGCTTGTCTTGATAACAGATTGAACCAACACAGAAAGATACAAAGTAAAGCAAGGGGCTCTCCTTCCCTAATCCCACACTCCATGGTTTACAAGATTATGAATATAAATTTTAAAAACTGAGCTGGGGATTCAGCTCAGTGATAGAACATTTACCTAGCAAGCATAAAACCCTGGCTTCAGCCCCAAGCACTAAAATAAAATAAAATAAAATAATTCAGGGCCGGTGAGATGGCTCAGCGGCTTAAGCGCCTGCCCGGCAAGCGCAAGGGCCGAAGTTCGACTCCCGGAACCCACATATGAAAAAGGGGCCGGTGATATCGCTCAGCGGCACGGGCGCCTGCTGGCGCGCGAGGTCCTGAGGTCGACACCCCGGTACCCACACACAAAAAAAAATTCAACTTGCCTTTTATTTGGGGGTGGGGGCTGAGAGAGGCTCTCACTATGTAGTACAGATTGGCTTTGAACTGGTGCTCTTCCTGCCTCAGCCTCACAAGTGTTGGGATCACAGGTGTGCACCATTGTGCCCAGCCTTGCCTTTTTTGTGGGGATAGTACTGGGGACTGAACCCAGAGCCTTCACAGTGAGCGACATCCTCAGGCTCCCCACCTTTATTTTTTTACTTTTGAGACAGGGTCTCAATGTGTTGCCCAGGCTGGGCTAGATAGAATTTGTGATCCCCCTGCTTCAGCCTCCCCAAGTGCTGGAATTACAGGTGTGCGCCACCACATCTGTTTTTATTTAATATTTTGGGTACTTTTGTGCCTCAGTCCCACAGATCTAACTCTCTTTATTCAGCTTGTTTTCCCAGAAGATACTTTCCCTCTTGCTCCCTCCCCCGACCTGTAGGAACCATTTCTTAGTTTTTGCTCCTCCTTCCAGCATGGCCTTCTGCTAGTCAAATAAAATACATGTAATATTTTCTCTATCAAAAGAAAGCCTCACATGTGCTATGCACCCCCCACCCCAACAAGCCATCCTGGTTTCCTTCCTACAGGGCATGCAAACTCCTCTCATCCCTTTTCATGGCTGTATAGCACTCCACTGTGTCACTCTACTGTGATTTACTGGCCCACATCCCTATTGATGAGCACTTTACGCATCTCCAATCTTTTTTTTTTTTCTCCAATCTTTTGAAACTAAAGAATGCCACAGTAACTAACCTCTTGCAAACAGACCTTCTATTTTTGCTGGTGCAAATTTGGGACAGATTCCTGTAAGTGGAATTTCTGGGTCAGTGAGTTAATGCTAGATATGGAGTAAACACAGAATGGGGCCAAGTGCCCCTAGAAAGCCTGTCTTATTTGGTTCCCACCAGGGGTGCTGGGGGCCTGTTTTGCCCACAGTTCAGCCAAAAGAGTGTACCGCTGATCTTTTGGGTTTAGCCCCTACCTGGTATTTTTTTCCTCTGTCTCTCTTTTTTTTTTTTTTTTTTTTTTTTTTTGGTCTCCCCACCTTTTTGAATTGGATAGTGAATTCAGTTATTTTTCCAGGAGCATCGCCAAGGGTTCAAGGCCAGCCTGGGCTACATAGTGAGACCCTGTCTCAAAAAACAAACAAATAAAAAGAGGTGAAGATGGGCAAGGACGTGGGTGCCCATGAACGCATCTCCACCCCACCCTGCCATCAGGAAGAACCCCAAACCCTAAACCAGAGCCAGGTGCTAGAAACCAGGGCAGTGGAGAGAGGAGAGCCGGAAGGCAGCCTGGAAGGTTCTGGAAGGCGGCCACCATCCCAGAGCCGATTCCCATCCCCTCAGGCCACGCCAGGCCCACGCCCCACGCAACAGCGTCTAGGCCAAGAAAGGAGACTTCTTTGGGAAGTTTCGGAGCACCCGAAACCGGGGGTGTTTAAGTGAAGCCATCCTGCGGCCTTCGGCCAGGGCGACTTGTGGCTGCGTGCAAGGGAGGCATCTGCTGCCCCCAACCACAGGAGTCGCTGCCCCCCTTTACACCTGGGGAAACTGAGGCTCTGAGCCTGGGAAGCTGTGAGCCATCTCCGTGGTCTCGTTAGCTGCCCCTCCTAGGCATGGTGACATGGGTTTGTCACACTCTTGGTCAAGGGGGCAAGGGGCCAAAGCCTCCCATCATCTCACTGCTGTGGAAATGCCAGAGCCTTCGTCACAGCCCACCAGAGGTGCAGCCCTTCAGCTGGGCGTTGGTGGCACATGTCTGTCATCCCGGCACTCTGGGAGGCTGAGGCAGGAGGATCACAAGTCTGAGCCCAGTTTGGGCAATTTAGCAAGACCTCATCTCAAAATAAAAAATAAAGGCCGGGCATGGTGGTGCACACCTGTAATCCCAGCACTCAGGAGGCTGAGGCAGGAGGACTGCAGTGAGATCGAGGCCAGCCTGGGCTGCGAAGTGAGCTCAAGGCCAGCCTGAACTGTACAGTGAAACCCTGTCTCAAAAAGACAAAATAATAAATAAAAATAAAAAGGGCTGGGAACATGGCTCAGTGGGAAGACCCTGGGTTCAATCCCAGAACTCCCCAAAAGGAAAAGGAGCAGGAAGAAGGGGAAGAAGAGGGGAGGAATGGCCTTTTGTCCTTCATGAAGCCCACCCCTGGACTCATCTTGGGACTCCACATTGCCATGAGGTGCTGAGCTGAGCTCAGCGCCCCCTTGGCTGACTGTTCTGTGCCACAGCTAAAGACAAGAACCTTTCTCCCTGCTCCTTGGTCCCCTAGGGCCCAGCTGCAATGGCAAGAGGGGTGCAGCCCCTGTGAGGCACTGAGGTTGAGAAGATGCCACAGAGGGCAAAGAGGCTCAGGCAGCTTCTCTCAGGGATCCAGATTCAAACCCACAGTCTTGGCCCAGGCCTAGGTCTCTGTGTGGCCTCTGCCTCCAAGCAGAGAGACCACTTGATCTACCTGTCACCATCCGTTCCTGACCAGCCCCTGAGAACTGGGCTGCAGTGGGCATGCATGGCCCCCTGGGTTCTCCCAGCCCAGGCTTCCAGTACTGAAAAAATAAATCAACCCTCAGGGCTTCAGGCCATTGGCGTCTAGCCCGTCCCCTCACAGCAACCTCTCCTGGGGAACGGTGCTGGGCCTGCTCTGTCCAATGAAAAAGCAAGACATGCCCAGCATTCAGGAGGCTGAGGCAGGAGGATCACTGGGAGTTCAAGGGCAGCCTGAACTACACAAAGAGACCCTGTCTCGAAAAATAAATAAAAATAAAAACTCAAAGCAAAGCTCAACCCCACTTCCTTTGAACCGGCTGCTCAGAAGCTGTGGCGAGGCCGAAGGGGATGGGAATGGTACTCGGAGTGGGGAGCCTGTCGCGCCCTCCCGCCCTCCCTGTCCCTTAAAACCAAATGACATCGTCCGCGACTGCATTACAAAGAAAAGAAATGACTTGAGCGGTTTTCTGCCATTAAATTATTTCACACATAGCATTTATTTGGCTGACTGCGGGACAGGGACGCTTAAGGGCTCCGCTGCTGCCCAAGGACCGAGGGCCGCGCCCGGCCGGGTTTGTCTTCCTCCGCGGACTGGAAGAGGCGAAACAGCCTGCAGGGAATTAACTGCAAATTCTGCGGAAGACAAATAAACTCCGCTCCCGGGCCGGCCTTTCCCGAGCTGTTGAGAGACGGTCTCTGTTTGTTTTTGCTTCAAAGAAGTCAGTTTGCGCCTGACCCCGGGGCTCCCGCGAGCTCCAACACAAATAAATAACTTTTATTAATTAGCACGATTCCGACCCAATCGGCGGGCCCCGCCCCCGCCGCCACGTGACGCAGCCCACAGGGTCGCGAAAATAAACACCGGGTCCCGGGGACCTGGACGAGGATTTGACAAATTAACACTGGGCCTTCGCCTGGGAGGAGCTCGGCTCTGGATCTTCGCGGCGGGAAAGGCGCAGGCGGAGGCGGAGGGGTGCGGGCCGGGCTGGCAGGGGTCCCCATTCCCCCTCCACGTCCTTGGGAGCGATCTGAGCTCCTTTGAAGCCCCCCCCCAAGGAACTTGAAACCACTTCCTTCCCTGAGAGCGCTGCGGGGGTGGGGGGAGCAGCCCTTCAGGGAGTAAGGCAGTGCCCCCTGCTGGTTAGGGAGCAGGGGCGGTTCTGGGTTTGGATCTCAGTTCTGTTTTGTTTTGTTTTGTTTTGTTTTGGGGTTGTTTGTTGACAGCGTCTAGCTATGTAGCCCAGGCTGGCCTTGAACTTGCCGCGATCCTCTTGCCTCAGCCTCCCAAGTGCTGGGATTGCAGGTGTGTGCCACCCTGCCCAGCTCGGTGTTGAATCTTACGCTAATAAAATGGGTCCTGGGTAAACCCTTTCACCGCTCCCAGCTTCCAACTCTCACTTGAAAAATGGGGGTATCGGGGGGGGCTGCCTCACCTGACCCCGTAACAAGGCAGCGCTACCTCTTGGCTTAATTTTGCTTGTGAGAAACTGAGGCACAGCACCCTAGATGACGTGGCAATGGCACACAGCTAGAAAAGACCAGAGCTGGGGTTTGAACTTAGAGACCAGCATGCAATGAGGGGCTGTGCTGGTTCTCCACACCGATCCAGAAGCCCGCCTAGGCAGAACCAAGAGCTCCCCAGGCCCTCCTGCGGCCCAGCCCAGTCAGACCCAGCACACAGTTGGCTCAACAACATTTGAAGGCAGCCCGGCATGGTGGCACTTGTCATCCCAGCACTTGGGAGGCTGAGGCAGGAGGGTCACCCATGAGTTCAAGGCAAGCCTGGGCTACATAGTGAGACAGTCTCAAAAGCAAAACAAAAGGCCGGATGCTGTGACTGCCTCAGGGCCTCAGGGCTCCCTGGTGTGGCAGGAGAGGGTTCCACCCCTGCTGGCTCCTGGGTGCCACAGCCTCTCTCAGTGCACAGGCGTCAGGGGCTCAAGGTCCCAGTGTCCTCTGGTCATACCTCAGTGTCCCCATTCCTGAGATCCCAACCCAAGTTCCTGAGAGTGCAGTGCCTGGCGGGAGCCGGGGTGTCACGGGGGGGGGGAGCCCTCAACTCCAGATCTGGCCCAAGGTGAGGTTCACTCTGAGCCGTGTGGTTTTAATCTGAGGCCGATGGCTGCGTGCCAGATTTACAGTGAAACCCACACTTTAATAAGGGGCTGCCACCGCGGGTGGGTGCTGGAACCACAGAACCCTTCCCAGAGCAGGTCCCGATACACTCCTGGTCCGGTTTATGACCCCAGGGGCTTCTCCGGGCCTGAGGGCAGCTGGGAAGTCAGGGTGCAGCCTGGGCTGGGCACCGAGACCTCCCCACTGCCGGGGGGCTTGGTTTTGAAACAAAAGTTCTGGGCTCACCTGTCCGCTCTTTTCTTCCCAAAGACTTGCAGCCAGAAGGGACTTAAGAGGTCATCCCCCCAAGCCCAGCCTGTATTTATTTATTGTTATTATTATTCTTATTATTTGTGTGTGTGATAGGGTCTCGCGCAGGCTGGCCTTGAACTCACTGTGTAGCCTGAGCTGGCCTTGAACTCCCAGTGATCTTCCTGCCTCGGCCTTCTGAGCGCTGGAATCACAGGCATGCGCCACCACCCCTGGCTTGGCATGAATTCTTTCCTCTTTCTACTGGCTTCTGCCAGTTCCCAGGACCCCATCTGCAGGCTCCAGAGCGAGTACAACGTCTCCCAGACCCTCGTCCCCATGGTGTTTTCCCAAATGACAGCCAGGCCCCGGCTCATCTGTCCTTCCCGGTTTGATCATGAGCCCTTGGGGACTCCGAGGAGCCCCAGGGACCAGGAAGGCACAGGTGCACAGAGGTTTGTAGTGACTTTGCAGCGTCTGTGTCCCTGGATGGAGCCCAAACCAGACCCCACAACGGTGCTGCCCTCACGAGGCTGAGAATTCCCGACCCAGTTCCATGTTTGGGGCGAGCTGGAAAATGTGCGTGGGAGAAGCAGCCCAGCCAGGCTTGAGGCCCTGGGGGCCTGGGAATGGGAGAAGACCCCTTCTCCTTCTCTTTGGGTTCCAATTTGGCTTTTACTATGTGCCTGGCAGAGGCTTCCAGAGCCTTCTAAAACTCAGAGGAACTTTATGAATCTTTGTCTGCTGTGGGGGACAACGAGGATCAGAGAGGTAAAGTGACTAATCTGTGTCACACAGCCAGGAGCCAGGCAGGGGTCTTGGAGTTTGTACACAGTCAGGCTGGCGGAGTGTGCCAGGGCTGGTGCCCCTGCTCTGTCAGCACCCTGGGTACCTGTCTGTGCCCCAGCCTCTACCCAGCTCCCCCAGTCTGGGCACTGAGCCACCTTCTATGGCTGCAAACGTGTCCCCAGCTGCACCCTGCTCAACAGCTGAGGCAGTCAGGTGCACCGTCTATTTGATTGTCTTATGATCTGCCCAGGGAATTGGTCACACATTTCTGGGTATGTCTGGGTGGCCATGGAGGTGTGGTTGTGGGGTCTCTCTGGTCCCTGCCCCATTCATCCCGGGCCCTGGTCCCCTACTCTGCTTCCCGGCCACCAGGAACTGAGCAGTTTTGGCCCACCATACCCTTCCGCCACCATGTTCCTACCTTGGAGCCAACCGGCCATGGACTGAATCTGCTGAAACCGTGAGCCAATTCCAACCCCTCCTCCTTTAGATTGTGCCTCTCTAGTACTGTGTCCAGTGACGAGAAAGCTGACAAAAAACAGGCAACTCTGATTGTAGAAAATTCTCCATTACAGACTGGGCATGGTGACGCACACCTGTAATTCCAGCACTGAGGCCGAGGCAGGAGGATCACCTGGAGTTTGAGGCCAACCCAGGCTACATAGTGAGTTCAGCACCACCCTGGTCTACAATAGTGAGACCCCATCTCAAAAAACAAAACCACAAACAAAAAAAAAGAAAGAAGAGAAAGGGAAATTCTCTTTACAGTGAGTCCTACTCCATCTCCCTGTGCCCCCCCCCGCAAGATGCTGGCTTCACTCCATGAGGGGCAGTGCCTGGGTCTCTCCACCCCAGGACTGGTAGCTTTGCCAACCCTGCCTCTGCCCCTGCCACCCGGGCACAGAAGTGCCCAACGCAGGAGCTGACACCAGGTCTTCCAGTTTCCCAAAGGGAGCTCTGGAGCCCTGCAACGGACCATCCCTGTCCCCAGGGTCATCAGATGAGAACCTCCTTCATCCGCCAGCAGAGGAACCAGCATTTTGGGGCCACCATCGGGACCCAGGGCCTGGCTCTGCCCCATCTGCTGTCATCTACACTGAAGCTCCGACTGATCACAGCAAAACAAACACACAAGTCCCCTCAGTCACAGAGCCACGCGGCTCCCAGCGGCCACACTGGACGGCACAGACCGGGCCCTCCCCATCATGACATTCTGCTGGACGGAGCTACTCTACGCCTCCTGATGCCACTCCTTCTGCTGGAACAGTGACAGCACAAAGTAGCATTGAAGGACGTTAGAAAAACAAAAAGACCCCCATAAACCCCACTGTGCCAGCATAGCTCGTTCACTCTTTGCATACTTTTATCCTGTGTCTACACACCTCCACTTGCACGAAAATCGTTTGCACAGAGCACAGATTAAGAGTCCAAGATTAAGAACAGACACAGCTAGGGACAGGCATACGACTGCACATGTTGTACACTGCACAACTCCAAGAACCATTCCAGTCGGCCACGTGTCCTTGGTGCCCCTTACTGTTAGGCAGCTGACAACCTGCACAACTGTAGCTGTTATCACAGAAGTGGCTGCCAGTCCGATTTCACAGGCCAGCTGTGTGAGCTCTGTGACCAAGTGGCTTCACCTTCCCGAGCCTCAGGTTCCTCACCAGGGACGGAGACAGTGGTATCCAAAGTGCTCAGACAACACCAGGCCCCAGTAACAGCCGCACTGCTGATGGCTCACACAGTCAAGGTGACCAGGCATGTGGTGCCTGGAGCTCACTCGATGTCCCCCTGTGCCTCTGCTCTGTTTCCTGTCTTCTTTGTCTCCGCCACTGAGCGCTGATCCCTTCCCCAGTGGGGACGGCAATTTCTCCTTTTTTTTTTGGCAATCCTCCTGCCTCAGCCTCCCGAGTGCTGGGATGACAGGCGTGTGAGGGGATGGCGATTTCTTAAGCGCCAATCTCACCAGCGCTCAGGCTGTGGGGGTGGTGCGTCTGCACCTGAACCACACACCTGCACGCGCCGTGGTGCGGCCTTGCGGTGGGCCGCCTGACCTCCAGGAATGGCATCGCTTCTGAATGGCTGGGGGAGACTCGCGCTGCTGGGGAAGCAACCACCTGCCCGGCCGGGGGATACCACTGTCCTAACCGACAGCACCTGGTGACTCAGGGACCAAGTTCTCTGCTCCCCTGCCTCCTCCCCAGAGTGTGAGGGACACACGGCGGAGTGCAAGTGCGCCTGGGCCTGACCCTGGCCCCCTTCCTCCACTTCCTGGAGCTTTGGAACGAGGCCCCTTGGCCCGAGCCTCTGGAGGGAGAGAGGATTGGATTTCACAGGCCAGGGGTTCACATCTGGATAGGAATTGGCTTCTCCACCCCGGGTCTGGGGGCCTCAGTGTTCCCGGAAGTGGCCCTGAGGACTCCAGCAGGAGGCAGGGACACAGGGTGACCGCAGCAGTGTGACGAACACCTCAGTTTAGACTACAGTCTCAGCCCCCCAACCTGGGTGCCAGGGTCCTTACCCCCCTGCACCCCAGGAAGTGGGCAGGTCCAGGTTCCCACTGGCTCCTGTGGACCCTGCTTCCCCAATATGGGACAAACGAGGGTCAGAGTGGCCTCCACGGATGGGACCTAAGTGGTCCTGCCCCATCCAACGGGCTCCTTCCTGACCTCTCAGCTGGCAGGGGTCACCCCCGCCCCGGGGGGACTGGCTCTGCCGCTCACTCTGCAGCCCCTAAGCGATATGAAGGGGTGATCCGGGAGAGAAGGGCACCCCAAGGCTGCGCAGGGTGTCCAAGGTCACAGTGGTGACCCACAGCCAGGGCTGGGGACCTTCCTGTGGTTCGATTATTTATTACTATTATTGTTTTTTTTTTTTTTTTTTTTTGAGACAGGGTCTCACTGTGTAGTTCAGCCAGTTCTTTTTTTTTTTTTTTTGTGGGTACCGGGGGGTCAACCTCAGGACCTCGCATTCAGCCAGTTCTTGAACTCACTCTGTAGTCCAGGCTGGTCTCGAGCTCACAGCGATCCTCCTGCCTCAGCCTCCCAAATGCTGGGATGATAGGCATGCGCCACCACGCCCGGTGGAATCCATGCATTTAAACACCGCCCCCCTTCTCAGGTGGCCCCGGTCTGACTCGGAGCTTTGAAAACTCTTAGGCGCGAACCTAAGGAAACAAATGGGCTGGGGGACAGAGGCCCTGCCTGGGGGGAGCAGAGCGGGGGTCGGGGCTTCCCGGCCGCGTCCTGGGGGCGGGGTCCCCGTCCCGCCCGTCCCGCGCCACGTGCGCGCCAGCCATGCGTGCGAGCCCACGGCCACAGCGGCGCCGCCGCACATCTGGTTCCAGGCGCGGCCCTGGCGCCGGCCTCGCCGCAGACCCGCGGCCCAGACAGCGCCGCCCGCCCGCCGCCCGCGGCGCCCCGCCCCGCCCCGCCGGTCCCCTCCCGGCCCGGCGCCCCAGCTGGTACCGAGCGGTGCCCTCGGGCCGAGCGCTGGCTCGGCGCCCCGGCCGCGTGCGCACAGCTGCCCAGGTACCGGCCGCATCCCCGGGCGCAGCAGCAGAGACTGAGGCTGGTGAGGGCGGCCGCACCCGTGTGCCCCGCGCACCCCGCCTCACGGCTGGGCACAGCCTTCCCTGGGCGTCTCCCCGCGCCCTTTTCCCCTGCTCCCTCTGAGCCCTGTCCCTTGGCAGCGCTTCACCCACCATAAGTGAGGCTTTTGGGGACACCGGAAGCGGAGGGCACAGCCAAAGCCGCTCTCTGCTTTGCTATCCAAGAGCCTTACTGCTCTTCCGGGGCACAGGGCTACTTTGGGTCTTGATTTAATTAATCTATTGATTTATAATTTAATTTAATTTAATTGACTGATTTATTATTGGTGCTGGGGATTGAACCCAGGACGTCAAATATACTTGGCAGTCGTTCTGCCATCGACTTACATCTCCAGCCTTTGTTTTGTTCGTTTTGGGGGGACAAGTTTTCACTGTGTAGCCCAGGCTGGCCTCAAACTCTCAGAGATCCTCCTGCCTCAGCCTCCAGAGTGCTGGGATGACAGGCGTGCGCCACAACGCCTGGCTAGTTCGGGCTTTGAGGGGGCGATGACCTTCAGCATCCACCCTTCCTGTGGAGCAGATGGTGGTAGATGGGGGGGTTCCAAGGGTCAGGAGAGGAGGTGGCCAGGACCCCACCCCGCCAGGACCCCACAGCTGCTGAGCTGAGCGCGGTGCTTGCAAACTGCAAGTAATTGCGGGCTCCAGGTTGGGCCCCTGCGGCGCCGGCCCTGCCCCAGCGGGCTTTATAAGGAAGCGGGTCCACATCAAAGCGCCACGCGGCCCTTAAACCCAGAGAGCCGGCTTTTTTCTGTGCTGCTTAAACGGCTGAGCAGACGCTGCATTTAGAGCTCCGCTTTCATGCCCCGAATTCACTTGGGGGGCTCGTTAACAGGCGCTGTCAGGAACAAAGCCCGGCTGCAGGTAATAAGCTGCCCTGGCTGGGTCTGAGGCCCGGCGCGGGGCGGGGTCCTGGGCTTCTGCTCCCCAGCCACATTCCAGGGCACAGGCTCCAAGTGCGGGGGCCCTCGCATCCCATTGCCCCCCAAAGATGGGGTACCTGGAGGGAGGGCAGTAGGGGCCAGCCCTGGCGTCCCCAGTAAAGCTGGGCTGTCCCAGGAGGGGTCCCAGACCAAAGCTGGGGGCTCAGAGTCACAGCAGACAGCGGGGGACACGCGGGCCTTGGGCCTGGGGCAGGCAGTGTACTCTGGGACTGGGGAGCTTGGTGGCGATTTCTGGTCATGTAAGTCTGTCCCTTTGCCTTACGTCCACCCTCTGTCCCTGAAGCCAGAAAACTCTGGGGGTGCCCCCTGTCCACACTCCCAGCCTGGGGGTGGAGGCTTTGCCTGGAAGGTGTGGGCTGCAGGGTGACCCCAAAGATTAGCCATGGGAGCCAGGTGTGGTGGCCCACACCTATCATCCCAGCACTCAGGAGGCTGAAGCAGGAGGACTGCTGTGAGTTTGAGGCCAGCCTGGGCTACATAGCAAGACCCTGTCTCAAAACAAACAAACAGCCAGTGGGCACTTGTCGGGCGGCCTGAGACTCTGAGTACCCCCGTTCCTCCTCCTCCAGGGGGAGCACTTTTGCCTGGCAGCTACAGGTGGGGGGCAGTAGAGGGGCTAGGGCCACTGGGGGACCAAGCCCTACAAGGACACTGCAGCACTTGTCCTGGTGCTGAAAGGGGCTCCCCAGCTGCGCCTGCCTGGAGCTGCCACAAGCCAAGCCTGTGTTGGCTACACTGCACCCCCAACAGCCTCTGTGAAGGCAGAGTCAGGAGGGTTCAGAGGGGCTCTGGTCGATCAGCCTTGCCTACCACAGGTTCAAAAGAGTTCCTGTAAGAGCCAGAGGAGGGACATGGACTCCACTCCCCACAGTTAACCTCCTGCCTCAGCCTCCCACTCTCCTGGCATTGCAGGTGTGTGCCTCCGTGCCTGGTGATACAGCCACTTTGGAAGACAGCTTGGCAGTTTCTTTTTTACAAAACTAAACATACCCTGACCATGGGATTCAGCAATCACACTTTTTGGCCTTGGCCCAAATGAGTTAAGAACTTCTGTCCCACAGAAACCTGCACAAAGACGTTTATAGCAGGGTTGTTCATAACTGTCCAAACTTGGAAACAGCCAGGCATGGTGGTGCACATCGGTGATCCCAGCACTCAGGAGGCTGAGGCAGGAGGACTGCCATGAATACAAAGCCATGTGGGTGACATAGTGCAAGGCCAGCCTGGAATACATAGTGAGGTCTTGTCTCAAAGAACCAAAAAACAAAGAAACAAACAAACCAACTTGTAAACCAAGATGCCCTTCCTTAGGTGAACAAGTCAACTGTGGTATGCCCAGCAGTGGAGTATATTATGCAGCACTGAAAAAGGAGCTGTCAAAGGAGAGGCCATGGAGGAAACACAAGTGCATATCTCTAAGGAAAAGCAGCTTCTCGGCCTTTTGGCTAAGATTGCGCATATAAGGGAAAGAAGCATGTGAAAAGGCCCCAGACTGCAGGGTCCTAACTTGATGACACCTTGGCGCAGACAGACTGAGGTAGACAGTGAAAAGACCAGCGTTGCCCGGGCTGGGGGGCGCTGCAGGCGGTGCTCGGGGGAGTTCAGGGCAGGGACTCCACTCTGTGTGACCCTGTCATTGTCTGTATGCGTCACAGACAGTTGTCCAAACCCACAGGATGCAACACCAAGAGCGCCCTGCCGTGTAGACTGTGGGCCCTGGGCAGTGCTGAGTTGAAGTGGATTCCCAGGGTGACAAACGCCCTGCTGGGGTGGCTGCCAGCAGGAACTGTGTGTGGGATGTCACTGTGCTGCTGCTCAGCTCTGCTGGGCACCCCAAGCTGCTCAAGAAAGCCCACTTAAAAGGAGGAGGAAGAAAATAAAGAATAAACTTATCAACGGGGTCCTGGGGCAGAGGGACCTGGATTGATAGTTTTTGTTGGTTTCTGGAGTGAACGTCCTTCCACCATGGCCAATTTCAAGCTACAGCATGACGTCGATGAAGGTGAAATTGGGGTCCAGAAGCCACCGGCATGGTCCATTTCCACCACCCAGATGTGCCAGGTGCGAAGAGCAAGAGCATGAATAAGAGTAAAATGCAACCAAGGAGGAAAAAAAAGAGAGGGAAGAGGAGGAAAAAATAGTAAAATGCACAGGAGGCTGAGGCAGAAGGATCCCAAGTTCAAGTAGTCCAGCCTGGGCAACTTATTGAGATCCTGTCTCAAAATAAAAAGGGGCTGGGGCTGTTGAGACCCCTGGGTACTGAAGAAAAAAAGTGACGTGCAAGAAGATTACAAAGAGGTAGGTTTTGAGTACACGTTGCCTGTGTTTTAGGTACAATCTGCGTAACCATAGGCTCATGTATCAGTTTTAACAGCAGCCTACTCCGTCTGCTGTGAGCCACGGCCCCCTCTTCCTCAGGTCACTGTGGGGGCCCAAGCAGGAAGTGTGTGGTCTGGAATGAGTGCCCACAGCCCAGGGCTGTCCTGAGCAAGCGCTGTCCCTACACATCTGGTCTGGCACAGGTAAAAGACCAGAAGCCTAGCGTGATGGCCCACGCCTGTCATCCCAGCAGCTCGGGAGGCTGAGGCAGGAGGATCGAAAGTTCCAGCCCACCCTGGGCAACTTACTGAGATTCTGTCTCAAAATAAAAACTGAAACGGACTGGGGGTGTCACTCAGTGGTAGGACGCCCTTGGGTTCAATCCTCACTACCACAATAATAATGATGATGATGATATAAATACATAGAGCTGACCGCGACATAGCACTTTAACCCCCCGGGCTGCAGAGTCACCCTGGAGAAGCTCATGTGTGAAGGGCCACAAGAATGTATTCCTGGGCTGTGACCCCAGCACCCCTAAGCCATGAGCCTATGGGAAGCCAGAGCTAAAGGTCACACACATTCGATTCCAACAACAAAGCCGGCGCTGTCCCTTCCATGTATGAACACGCAACGTGAAGTCTCAAGGGAAATATGCTGAATAGCACAACCCAGCGCGTGGGCAGCAGGAGTCAGGAAGGGGCAAACAATGGGCTCCTATGCATCCTACAAGATCCTACTGGAAAAGCCCTCCCGTGGTGTCAGAACCTTTGTGCACGCACACATCTGTGTCAACCTACGCACATTTGCCCCTGACACAAGCAGCCCACACTCCACATGTTCCAAGGGGCAGAAGCAAACCTGTCCACCTCTGCGTGTGGCTGTCCCCGGGGAGGATCAATCAAACACAGAAAGTGAGATGTGGGGTCAGATTGCATTCGCGCCCCGCCCAGTCCTCGAGCCCCCTAAGGTCGCCCGCTCAAACCAGGAGCCTGGAGGTTTTCAGCAGGGTGGCTAGGGGCGCCGCCGGCAGCGGATTCGAAGCTGAGCGGACCCCACTTCTTGTCCCTGCACCCCCTGTTCTTTCCGGCTGGAATGCTGTTCCCAGCCCTCTCCACCCAGCCCCACGGTACTCAGGCTCCAGCCAATCTGCACTCAGCCTCTCCAGGCCCCATCTCTCCCGCCTCGAATCTCCTCCGTGCAGGAGTCCTGGTCCCTCCCACTTACTTCCGGTGCAAACTCTGGCTGCCTTTTGGGGGCTTCCTTTGGGCAGTGATTTCACCCACCAAAGTCACTTTATCGTTTACTTTACGGATTTGTTTTTGCAGTACCGGAATGGCGCTGAGCTCCATCCCGGGCCCTTTTTATTTTGAGATAGAGTTTGCTAAGTCACTGAGTTGCCCAGGTTAGCCTTGAACCTGGGATCCTCCTGCCTCAGCCTCCAGAGTGCTGGGATGACAGGAGTGCACCACCACCACACCAGGCTAGAAGTCACTTTTACGATGGCATGGCCAGCACTGGAGGGGCACGTGGTGGCCAGGGCCTGAGGTCCCCATGGCAGAGCTGGAATTAGGCAGAGCCCTCCTTTGGGCTGGTCCAGACCCAGCGCTCGGGCCCAGGCTGCGGTCTCTCTGCCATCCCAGAGGCTGAGAATGGGGGACACCAGAGCAGTCCCCCGGGAAGGGGCACAGCCACTGCTGAGGGGTGGAGACATGGTGTGGTGCCAACAGACAATGGGAACAAGCCCCTGTCTGCCTGGCCCGTCCCAGGGTGGGGCCAGTGGTGGAGGGACAGAGTTTTGACTTAATATGGAGCTGGTTTGGGTTGGGACACTTCCTCGTGCTGATGCTGGGAAGATGAGGGCCCCTGGGGACCAGCAGCTGCCAGGGGTGTGTCTGGGGCCCCCAGGAGTCATCCCAGCAGCTGCAGGAAGGAAGCCATTGTCCTGGGCTCCCATCAGCTGTACCCTTGCACCCCACTCCTTGGACAGCTGTCACCTCCTCGCCTGGCACACAGAGAAACTGAGGCTCAATGAGGGGACGCCCCTGGCTCTGGGAGTGAAGGGGGGTCAATCTGATTCCTCTCATGGGGGGTGCCCCAGGCCACGCAAGGAGGCCACTGGCTGGACGTTTAGCCAGGTCCGTGGAGCCGTCACCCTCCCGACCAAAAGCCCACACCTTCCTCAGGGCCACGCCCGAACCCATGGGAAAGAAGAGAGCACAGAATTTGGGGTGTGAGGAGCAGTCCTACCCACCCACCACTGCCAACTCCCCCATTTTGAAGAAGGCGGCAAGTACTCATCCATAGCAGGGCTTGGTGGTGCACGCCTGTAACCCCAGCACTCGGGAGGCTGAGGCAGGAGGATTCCACAAGTTCGAGGCCAGCCCAGGCTACATAACAAGACCCTGTCTCCAAAAAGCCAATAAATAAATACAAGTCCCCCACAATCCCCCACGAAGCCCAGACTTTGCCAGCCAGTTCTCCAGAGCCCTGGGTTTCCCCCGCTCCGAGCCGGCCCCTGCGTGCCACAGGGGACACAGCCTGCCTCGGGCCCTCTGGAATGGGGCGCCTGGCGGGTCGCCCTGGCTGCCCAGGCTCCGGGCCCACGCGTCCGCCCCGCCCCCAGCCCGCCAGCGCCTGGATTTCCATCTGGTTCTGGTTTGGGGGAGGGAGGCAGGTCCCGGGCAGGCAGAGCTGGCACTGGCGGAACCCGATCCTTCCCCGCCGGGCCTGGTGCCCCCAGCGCCGGCGCTGCCCCTCCCCTGCCTTGGCCCGCGGACCCCGGACTGCTGGATCGCGGGGTGCCGCTTTCGGCAGCTGCCGGGACAGCGGGGTCCAGGGTCGCGACCAGCTTTTCCCAGAGTGCAAACCCCATCTACAGCAGCTCTGCCGGCGCCCAGGGCGAGCGTGCGCGCGTGTGCAACTGCACACAGGCAGCTGGGACCCGCGTGCAGCCCGAGGAGCCCACCCGAACACCTCAGCCTCTCCCCCCAGGCGTCTTTCCCTCGCTCTGCAAGGTGCAGTTATTCTCTAATTTGCATTTTAACCTCAAACACCATGTTATAAAAATAGCTGCGTTGTGTTTCCCAGACGCCGTTTGTCCTGAAATTACACGCAGTTGCAATCCGTGTCAAGAAATAAAGCAAGACGCCCTCCTGTGTGCAGGGACAGCGGCCGGGAGGCTGTCCTTTTCGAGAGGGGCCTCCGGGTCACCATCTCCACGGGGTAGGGCCTGTCGCTCTGTCCTGGTCCCACTCCTCTCCTTGCGTTCACTGAACACCTGCCCAGCTGGGGGCGCGGGGAGCCTCTGCACAGCGCAAGCCCAGGGACCATGGCGATGCCCACTGCCCGGATGGGAGAGTTAAGGCTCAGAGACAGAAACGCCTGGGGGTTGGGGGAGGTCGGGGGAGCTCACCTCAGGGCCCTGGGCGGCAGGAGTGGAGAACATGCTGCAGATAGAGGCACAAAACCTGGATCCCCCAGGGCCCCCCTGTGTGAGCTTTTTTCTTTCTGGGCCCCAGCTTCCAGGTCTAGAAAATGGGGCCAGGAGACTGCGTGCCTCCTGGAAAGAAGGATGAGATGGTTCCCATGGAGGGCAAGGCACACAGTAGGTGCACAATAAATGGGCCTGTCACACTGGGCATGGTGGTGCACACCTGTAATCCCACACTCAGGAAGCTGAGACAGGAGGATTTCTGTGAGTTTGAGGCCAACCTGGACTACACAGCCAGACCCTGTCTCAAAAATAACAATGAATGAATGAATGAATGGATGGATGGATGGCCCTGTCAGGATCACAGTGAGGCTGGTGGGGTGGTGAAGACGAACACAGCGATGCCTCCACCCACCATCTACTCCATGCTCCTGACCTTGCCCCAAGTACCCCCAAACCCCCTTCTTCTTGGGATGCAGCCTGACAGCCTGGGACCTTCCTCATCTCAATGCAATTCCCCCTCTAGCCTCTCATGCTTGGGGACACACAGCCCCACCGGTGGTCAGTAGAGATGGCCAGTTAGGGGCTTGGGGTCAGCTTCTCTGCCCCAGCCACCAGAACCCAACTCCCTCTGAATGCCCTCAAAGAAGAAAAAGCAGTCCCAGTGTTCTTAAAATGATAACCATACTCTGGGAGGCTGAGGCAGGAAGAGCTCAAGTTTGAGACCAGCCTGGGTCACTCAGCAACTTACAGAGACCCTGCCTTAAAAAATAAAAGAAGACTGGAGATGTAACTCAGTTGCAGGACTGGGGATCAAACCCGGGGACCTGTGTGTACCTAGCACGTGATCTACTACTGAGACCCTAAAACTGCGCATCTTGTACAAGATCCGCGTGCTGGCCCCTCCGACCCCACACTCTCGAACTTCCCACCCTGGGGCCTTGGCATCTGCAGCCCCTCCGCCGGAGCTCCCTCCCTGCCCTTCTCTTCTAGGCAATTCCATTCTTCCTCAGGGTCCCTTCTGCATTCTGCTTCCTCCCTGAACCCCCAGACAAGGGAGGGGACCCTATTACCTGACCCACAGCAGCCAGGCCAACTTCTTCACACCAGAGCCCAAATCCCCGCGCCCAGCCCAGGCCCAGCACTGAGTAGTCACTCAACAAACGTCTGTGGAAGGAAGTTAGGGTTCTGAGGATGCAGCCTCCCCTTTCCATCCCTGGAGTGGGAAAAGTGACACCCCCCGCATGGATGTGCTGCGCCCACAGAAACTTTCTCTAAACAATGAGCCTGCTTTCCGTGGGATCCAATCCTTTTCTTTTTTTCTTCTTGCCATGAAACCAGAGTTGTGCGTTTTTACCTCTTGTCTAAAGTAATTTCCCGCCCGAGCCCTGACGTCCTCCTCGAGCCCGACGGGCTGCGGTGGCTGGGCAGCTGGCGCAGTGAGACTGTGCAACCCCCAGCCCCTGCTGGCCCACACCCCGGGGTCCCCAGGTGCTCCAGGCAGGCGGACAGGGAGATGGGGATCCCACCCACCCCCCGCAGGGCCTGGGCAGCTCCACAGGGACACAAAGATGTCACAGCACCTCGGCCATCTGGGCCCATGGGTGCTGGGTGGCCTTGGATGGGCTCAGAAGAAAGCCAAAGGGTCCCTGTGGCAAGGAGAAGCAGCACCAACTGCTGATCTGCCTTTCCCCCAACTCTGGGGGTCTGCGCAACTCGCCCACCTGGGATGTGGCCCTTCCCACCTCCCCAGCTGAGCTGTGGCCTCATGTTTGGGTCAGGGAGGAGCCAGCTCCCCAGGCCATCTTGGAACTGCTCTTGCAGCCAGAGGCTCTGAGTCCCAGGCCCCAGGATGCAAGGGGTGGATGGGGCCTGGTGTCTGCCACACCAGCTGCGCAGCACCCCTTGCAGGCTGGAAGACCCCGAGGGCAGGGGGTCCACCCCCAAATGCAAGGCACACTTGGCACAGCACTGTTTCCTCACTCTGTGCCTCAGTCTCTCCCAAAAAGTGCATCCTAGGCTCTGGCTCAAACCTGGCTTCTCCACCCGCGGTGTGACCTGGGGCTGGTCACCCAAACTCTCTGAGCTGGTTCCTCCTCTGTGATGGGTCACACCAGCAGGCACCTTCCTGAGCGTGTCCTGTGCCCCGCCACCTGCCTCTGGCCTCTCCCACGCCCTCCAAACCTTCTTCAAGGAGGGTGAGACCCCTCTGCCGAGAGGCCTGCAGCAGGAGACGAGGCTCGTGCCACAAGGCCAGAGCACGGCAGGGACTCAAAACCGGCTTCTGGCCCCTATGCTGTAGACCAGTGCCTCCTCTGTTTCTACTTTTTGTTTGTTTTGAGACAGAGTCTCTCTAGGTAGCCCAGGCTGGCCTCGAACTCACAGCGATTCTCCTGCCTCAGCCTCCCAAGGGCTGGGATGATAGTCATGCGCCACCACGCCTGGCAGACCATGCCATCACGGAAGGCCATGATATCTGCCCACCAGGGCACCACGCCCTCTGCACACAGACCCTCCCATTCCCATTCCTCACCTGGACTGACGGAGCGGGAGGAAGGAGAGGAGAAGGCAGCTCCATCCCAGACCTGCGCCCTGCCCCGCCGGGCTGCCCACTGGCTGGACTGGCTGCCCGCAGCCCCATCTTGAGCGCGTTAGGGCTGCTGTTCCCAGATGTTTTCTGTTACGTGTTATTTGTTAGTCTAATGAAAGGAGGTACGCGGCTTTCAAGACCTCAGCGCGCGGCGGGGTTTATACGGGAGGCCACGGGGAGCCCTGGCGGCCAGGATGCCACGAGGCCCCTGCCAGGCGCACCCGGCCGGCGGCTGCGCTTTGATTCTGAGGTCTGCAGCCATCCATGCGGTAATTCCAGCTCTGGTGAAATGTCATTTTTAATAACACCATCATGGGCGCGTCAATGTCTGTGCCCACAGCAGGAAGGCGAGGCCAGTGAGGGGGTCGGTGGGGGGGACAGACAGGAAGGGGGGTTAGGGCACCCCCTTGGGGACAGAGGATGCCCAGCCCCAGGGGAGCCCTCGAGAGGAGCCCTAGGGAGGCACGGTCGGCAGGGAGAGTGGCAGAGAGGAGGGGCTCTTCCAGGGACCCTGGTGACAGTGATGGAGCAGCTAAGGGAGTCAGGATGCTGGAGGGCACAGCTGAGAACCTCCTATCCCAGCGCTCCTTCGGGTGGACGCCAGACAGCAAGCGTGGCTCCCGGCCCAGCCAGCCTTGGGGGACAGCTCCCTCCTGCACCTGTGCCCTCGCTGCCAGTCTCTCCGCTCTCCCATGAGGACTGTTTTCCCCCTGGGTAAACTGAGGAAGGTAATGGAGGTGCAGGATCAGCTTTGGAAGACTTCAGCAGGGTATAAAAGCGGCTGGGGGAGCCAGGCGCAGTGGTGCACACCTGTGCCCAGCACTCTGGGAGGCTGAGACAGGAGGACTGCAAGTCAGAAACCATCCTGGGCAACTTTGTTTCAAAATAAAAAAGGATTAAGGGTGTTGCTCAGTGTGAAGGTGCTGGATTCGAACCCCAGCGCCACAGGAAAATAGAAGGGAGGCGGTCGTCACGCAGATGCCCAGGCCCAGCCCAGAGCACGTGATTCCACCGGGCCTAACAACACCAGGCCCCCGGGGGGACCCCAATGCAGCCGTTCCTAGCTCAGCGGACATGGCCAGAAACATACGGCCCAACCCTCTTGTTTTGCACAGGGCGCCGAGGCCCAGCTCTGAGACTGGACCAGCCCCGAGGTGGAGGGCGGGGCCAGCAAGGTGGGACCCGGATCAACTACGCCTATTTGCGCCCCCATGGGGCAGCAATGACACTGGAGGGAACCTGCCTCACCCACCCACCTCGAGCATCCCGGTGTTTGTTCAAGGGTGCAAGGTGGAGGGTCCCCCGCTGTCCCTGGCCTCCCGCCCACTGCGCAGCTCCCCCGCCCCTCCCACTGCCCCCCAACCGGAAGCACCCGCTGCCCCTCCCCCCATCCAAGGCCGACTCCACCTGGAAGAGAGACAGAAAATAATAATATCGTGGGGAACCTGCCTCGGTCTAAAGACACCATAAAAGACATCACCAAGGTAAAGGGGTGGCCCCCAGGAGCCGGGCTGGGGACAAACGGCTTCCCAGATGTGGAAGGGACTCGGGCTCAGGGCCACCAGGGACACTCCCAGGACAGCTGGGTGGCTGGGCTGTGGCCCAGCGAACCTGCGGAGGGGAACACAGCATCTTCCGTGTCACCAGCTCTACCTGAGGGATGTCTCTCCTCCGCTCCTGTCTCTCCCTCGGGCACCCTGGCCGCCAAGAGCTTGGGCGGGATCACGCGGGCCAGGCCTGAGCCTCCCGATGAGGACCGCACGCGCACGTGTGTCTGTGAGTCCGGGACAGCCAGGCCATGTGGTTCCCAAATGCCAGCCCCCAACACAGTTGTCACCGACCTACCGCAGAATAAGGATGGCAGGGACATGAGAGGGTTTTTGTTAAGCCAACTGCAGTCGGCTGGGAGCCTCCCCGGCCCTGCGACGATGACCCCCCACCCGAGGTCCCTCCTCCGTGCCCGACATCAGGCATGGGCCGCGTCCTGGCAAAGCTCCCGCACTGCCTCGCCAGCTCTCTGCGCCCGCACAGGTTCACCCGTCTCACACACCTGCACCCCAGACCCGGTGGCTGAGACATCGAGGGACCCGTTCCCGGCCGCCCACAGCCCGAGCACAGCCCACGCCACCTGAGGCTCCCAGGCTCCAGGGTGGCTTCAACGGTAGGGACAGCAGGGACTTCGGAACAGGACGAGCCTGGGCCAGGGTCCCACAGAGCAGGAATGCTGTGGCCGTCTACTGTGTCACACAGGGACAGTAGAAGGGCCGGCCGCAAGGGCTGCCAGGAGGACAGCACCCAAGACCACTGTCCTTTCAGCTTGGGACACCAAAAAGCCATCCAAGTCCTGCCTTGGCCAGCCTGAGCTCATGGCCCCGCCCAGGACAAGCCCCAGGCAGCTCCTCCTTTGCCCTCTGTCATTCGGAGACCCCTCAAAAGCCCACTCTGTGCCAGCCCTCGAGCCCCAGTCCCTCCCCCGGGCCGCAGCACAGTGCTCCCGACAGCCAAGCGCTGAGCTGAGCAGGCTGCCTGGCCTCCCTGGGCCTCCAAACATGAGTGACAGCAGTCGCTGTGAGCATCTTAGGAGCTGTCACATAGCTGGGCGTGGCAGCGCACACCTGTCATCCTGGCACTTGGGAGGCTGAGGCAGGAGGATCACCACAAGTTCAAGGCCAGCCTGGGCTACACAGCAAGACCCTATCTCAAAAAACAAAAATATCAAGGCACTGCCACGGAGGCCCTTTCTGGAGCCCCTCCCTCCTGTGTGCCAGCTGGGGGCTCAATACCTGCCTCCCCTTAAGCTGGCCACGCCGTTTAAGGGACGTCCCTGCTTCCTGGGACTCAGGCAAAGGCAAGTATGCACTGTTACTGCTGCTCCGGAGGGACATTCGTGAGCCTCCTAGGAGGGGACAGGGACCATCCAGCTGGTATGCGACTGCGCAGGGGAGGCTCCCTGCAGGCCAGGAGTCAGTCTCAGGCACCCATGCCAGGCCCCAAAGTCCCCGGAGGATCTCGGCATGGAGGGACGGGAGGGTCCAGAAGCCACAGGCCTCTCACTCACTCTTCCCCTCCCTGCCACCCCCCAACCTGTCTGAGGGTCCAGGCACTGGGCACAGCAAGACCGAGGCTTGGAGACCCCCCCGTCCCCCCGAGAGGGGCCAGCAAGCCCAGGGGCACGGTGACCACGGCAGGCTGTGCGTGTGACATGTCTTGGTCAGGTGGGGACCCAGGGGAGGGACGGTGTGGCTTCCCCTAAGTCACACCTGGAAACACCAAGACCTGAGCGCAGGTGTCCTGACGCACCAGCCAGTGTTCACTGAGTGCCAAGACCCTATCCCCACTGGAAGCGGAGGAAGGGAGGGAAGGAGTGAGCTCATCTTTCAAAGGCGGGGTCCACGGCTCCGTCTCCTCTCGTAGGCCGCCTTTGGCCCAGGCCCTGTTTCCGAATCAGTTACAATGAGGCCAGTCAAAATCTGCAGTCGGCTGCGGAAAACCATAGTACGCTTCCTTAAAAAAATTAAACATACATCTGAGTGTGGTGGTGCAAGCCTATAAACCCAGCACTCTGGGAGGCTGAGGCAGGAGGATTGCACATTTGAACCCAGTCTGGGCAACACAGTGACTTAGAGAGACCCTGTCTCAAAAGACAAAAAATGGTGGGGGGACTGGGGATGAAGCTCAGCGCAAAGGCTGTAGGTTCAATCCCCAGTACAAAAAAAATTAAATATAGAATTATCGAATAACCCAGTCATTCCACTTTGGGGAACACACCCTGAAGAATTTAAAGCAGGGATCTGGACAAGTACTGGATACCCACGGGCACGGCAGCACGGCTTACGTTACAACCCCAGCACTTTACTCTGAAGCGTAAAGCCCAGACCAGGCTTTAAAAGGAAAGAAACTACCAGGCATGGTGGCGCATGCCTGCCTTGGGAGGCTGAGGCAGGAAGATCACTGAGAGTTCGAGGTCACCCAGGGCGACACAGTGAGTTTGGGGCCAGCTGAACTACATAGCCAGACCCTGTCTCCAAACAACAACAACAACAACAAAAAAAAAAAAAAAAAGAGAAAAAGAGGAAAGAAATTCACAGATACGCCACATGGATGAACCTTCAACACATACGCTGGACAGAAAACGACAGAAGCTGCAGGATTCCACTTATTTGAGGACCCAGAGCCATCAATTTCCTAGAGACAGAAGTTCTAGGGCCTGCGGGCACAGGGGGAGGACAGGAATGGGAAGACATTGTTTTTGTTTGCTTGTTTGTTTGTTTTGTTTTGTTGAGACAGGGTCTCACCGTGTAGTTCAGGCTGGCCTCAAACTCACGGCGATCCTCCTGTCTCAGCCTCCCGAGTGCACCACCACAGCCAGCCCGGGGAGTCACTGTCTATTATGGCGCGTGCGGTTTCAGTTTGTAGAGATGACCAAGTGCTAGAGCCGGAGGCGGTGAGGGCACCGCAGCCGTGTGAATGTCCTTCCTGCCACTACACTGGACGTCACTATGGTGAATCCTACGCCAGGCATATTTTACTACAATCAAAAAACACAGAAAGCAAAGCCGCCAGTCTCCCAAGCTGAGGGGTTCCCAAGGGTTCCCCAGGTGGGAGGCGCAGACCCCCAGCCCAAACAAGGCTCACCCCATCACCAATGCAACCCAGTTCCCAAGGGCCCCAGCTCAGCCCTTGTACCCCGACCCCAAGTACCCCATCTTTGCATCTCTGATAATTGCATCACTTGGGACCCGCCTGGTCCCTCCTGCAGCACAACCTGGGCTCTTCCCAAGCAGGTACCCGTGGCTGGCAGGGGCCTGGCTCCCGGGGCTGGGGCCTCCCCCGCCTGGCTCAGGGACCGTATTTATTTTCATAGTGAGTCCACGTTCCGGTTTCCGCCCTGCCCACAGGAGGGAATGCTTTAAAGAAACTCTGTTATTAATGTGGTTTCTTTTGTTGTAAGTCATCGCGACGGCAGCGATCGAGGGTTTATTTTCCTAACGTGCTTGGCATAGCTCAGCACCCCGGCGCAGCCTCAGGATTTGATTTGGGAGGAACCCGAGACCCCGGTTTATTCTGAGTCACCAGCGAAGCCACAGCCTGGCCCGCCAGTTCTGGGGGAAGTCCAGGCTTGGCGAGTCATTGGCAGGAATAGGCCACATCTACGGGTGGCTTTACGAAACAACGGACTTTTAAACATTTCTTTCTCTTTTTAAATTCTGAGTCCGCTAACCTGGCAGGTTGAAAACACAGCAATTTTCTAACTCATTAGTTTCCCCGCTAACCGTTATTTTTCCAGTGGGAGGCGTCTCATCTCTCTTTGCCACCCTTTCTTTGGTCCTGGAATAGCCCTAGAAGCCACGGGTATCCCTACTTCTGAGCACATCTGAACCCTCTGTGGGGTGCCAGGGCTCCCCAAGGGCCAGGACAGGGTGGGGGGACGTGGTCAATGCCACAGCTCAGGGTCCACACGTGCGACCTGGGTCTAGAGTCTTAGCTGCCCAATTTCAGCCTCCCTGTCTGTCTGTCTGTCTCTCTGTCTGTCTGTCTGTGCTGGGGATGGAACCCAGGGCCTCATGCATACCAGGTACATGCTCTGCCACTGACCCCCACTCAGGCCACTTTCTAAAGGCTCCGGGGGTCACTAGCAGGAGAGAGAGGTCCCTTTTGCCCCATGCTAAGTGGCATTGGGAAGGGACACTGACCAGACGATGACCAGGAAGCCACCCCAGCCTCCTCCCTCCACCCTCTCCCTGCAAACCCGACCTCCCGAGCAGGCTGAGGACTCTGCCACCGGGCACCCGGTCCCCAGGCCAGCCCTGGGCGCAGCTCCCAAGACGGGCCAGCCAGAGAGCACAGGGACTCTGTCCCACCGGGCCACACTTATTGTGTCCTTGGTTCCTGCATATACCAGTGCCTGGCCCTTCTGTGTGCGGGTCTCATGCACTCCCCGGGAGGGTGGCCGGCCCAGGGCACTACGCGGGACACCACTGCCCACCCAGCTGCCATCCCGGTCCCCACATCCCCAGCAGACGCTAGCCTTCTGGGGTCCATGGGGTGACCCTCATTGGGAGTCCTTGATTTCGGGCAGACGCCGGCCTTCCCATGTGCCCTCATGCCAGGGCCAGGACCTGCTTCTTCCCTTCTGTCACTCTTGTGGCCCTCTGTCCCCTCCTCTCCTTCACCCGTCCCTTCCTTCTTTCCCTTCATCTCTAATTTGTTCCTCTTTTTCTCCCTATCCCCGGTACAATCAGGACGCCTGTCCCCTCCACCCTGCAGTAAGCCGACCCAGAGCCTACCAGGGTCCCCCACCAAGCCCAGGAGCCAGAAGGTACCCCACTTCACACCTCTCCCCTTTCCAGTGATCTGAAACCCAGCTTCCAGAGGCTGTCTGTGTGTGCCGTGGTCACCCTGAGGACAGAGACAGCAGCCACCAAGGCTAGGGGGATGGGTGCAGAGAGGACCCAAGGGCTCCCCGCCTTGGTTCAGCCTAGGCTGCGGCTCCCCTTTTCCGGGCACCTCTCGTCTGTCAGATGCCGATGCACAGCCAGCCTGGGTGCCCGGGGACCCAGAGGCTGGTGTAGGAAGCAAGGTCCTAGGTGGGCAGGAAGGCAGGGGACCCCTGATCCCTCCTCCATCATCTCCCCAGACAGTGTTGGGGGACTCAAACAAAGTTGGGGGGCCCAGAGCCTCCGGCAGGCCAGCCTGATCTCCAGAGCTCAGGGACAGGGGCCGTGGCATCTTCAGAAGGTGCTGCTCTGTGGGGGACATTGGTCCCCCCT
Organism: Erethizon dorsatum; assembly: GCA_028451465.1. Taxonomy (NCBI): domain Eukaryota; kingdom Metazoa; phylum Chordata; class Mammalia; order Rodentia; family Erethizontidae; genus Erethizon; species Erethizon dorsatum. The sequence goes on from CM051822.1 coordinate 6,184,005, forward strand.
TTTCTGGTTCCCACCAAAACGACCCAGCCGGGGACCCTCTTTAATCCCGTCTTCTCCTGCCCTCTCCCTGCCCTCAGCCCTTCTTCCCAAGAGCTCAGGACTCTGTGTGACTTTTTGAAAAAAGCCACTTGGGTGGATTGTTTGTTTTTAGAGCCCCTTCCTGATGACCTTTAACCCCCGCAGGGAAGGAGAGGCCTGGCTGGCTCCTTAGAGCTGGGCCATTCCCCACCGGGGAGCCTCCAGAGCGCGGGCCTCCGCACCCAGGAGTGGCTGCGGTGTCGAGGGAGGGGGCAGAGTTGGGAACCCAGCGCCGTGACTCCTGCCTTGGCCCCTCCAAATCTCAGCGTCCCCGGCTCTCCCATGCCACAATCTGGCCGCATCCACTTCTCGGGATATGTGGGCGCAGCGCTGCACCCCAAGTCACCATCGCCTCTCCTAGTGGCGAGCTCTAGGCCACCGCGGCCGCCCGTCCCCCGCACAATCCCCGCCTCGGCGGGGGCTGATCCGTCGCGCCCGGCGGTGCCCAGCGCCCTGGGGTGGCGCCCGGTACCCAGGGGGCTCTGGTGCCGCGGTGTCCCCAGAGCCCCGCAGCCCGGGCGCCCCGGCCCCGTCCCCCCCGTCCCCGCGCGCCGGCTCCCCGCCGCACTCACCGTCCTGCGGCGCCGCCTCGCTGCCGCTGCTGCCCCCGGACGGCTCCCGCGCCTCGGCCCCCGCGCCGGCCCCGGGCTGCGCCGCCAGCCGCCCGGCCGCCGCGTCCTCCAGGTCCAGGAGGTGGCTCACCGAGAAGTTGGTGCGCGCCGGGCCGCAGTCCCCGGGCCCCGGCTTCTCCAGCGCGAAGGCGGCGCCGTCCATGCCCGCGGCGCCGGGCGGGTCCCACGCGTGTCCCCGGCCGCCCGCGCGCCCCCGTCCCCGCGCCTCCCCGCGGCCCGCCCGGCGCTGACGCACGTCGGGGAGAAACTTTCCTCCCTCCCCTGCCCGCCCGGGCGCTCGCTCCGCGCTCAGCTCCGCGCTCCGGGCCGCGCGCCCCTGGGGGAGAGGGAGGGCGCCGGCGGGGGCGGGGCCGCGGGGCAGGGAAGGCGCCGCCCCCGCCCCACCCGGGCCGCAGCCGGGCGAGGTCCGCGCGTGGGGCCCTTCAAACCCCCCAACAGGGGTCGCTGGAGGGGACACGGGAGGTTCCGTTCTGCCCCCCAGACCCCTGCCTGCGATGTACAAACTCCCAGCTCCACCCTGACTGTCCCCAACGCCCCACCCCACTCCGGTGAGAACAGCCCGAGGTCCACCTGCACCCCCTTATTCGCCTCACGCAGCCCACGCTATCCTTCCGCGGCCCCTGGGAAATATGGTGACCATGTATCTTTCCTGTCCTCCACGGGTGACACCTCAGTGCCCCCCCAACCCAGCCCAGGCCCTCCCTGAGCTGGTCTTTCCCTGGGCCACCCCTTGTCACACACAGGGGACAGACAGCCAGACTGACAGATGGGGGGCGGGGAGAGAGGGCAGATCCGGGGTCTCTGCTCTTGTTTTTGTTTTTCAAGGAAAGCTGAGAAAAGATACAAGGAGCCTGGGACTCTGGGGCTCCAGATGCCGCGGGTCTCACCCCAGGATGGCTGCTTCCTGACCTGTCCCTCTGTCCCCTGCCACCACCAGAGGCATGAGTCACATCACAAACAAGACACCCACCAGGAGGTCTTCCGAAGGCGGGGGCTCCCACGCGGTGACCTCCGGTACCCACCCTGGGCTCCTGAGGCTCGGGACGAGGCATCCGTTTGGTTCCTCCCAGAAAGGAATCACCCCCAAAATGGTGCCAGGGGTCCGCGAGCGCTCGAGCCACAGCAGGCCTTTGAGATGATGGGGGGGGGGATTGCAGGTTGAAGGCCCAGAGAGGAAGCGACTCCTTTCTTGGGGATCCTCCACCAGCAATGTCCAGTGGGACAAGCTGCACACTGGCCTCTTCTCCGAGGACTAGGGAATCCCCAGGACTATGCAGGGGTTGCATGGCTGCATAGCTGTTGGGGGGACAGAGGCAGGAGAGACCTGCGTAGACCGACCTCCAGCCGCACTAGGCCAGGCACTGCCCTCCGGGGCCCTGCTCCTCCAAACGGATTGGCCAAATGCAGTCCCTGGGGCGCTAGGGGACTCTGTGGGTTCTTGGCCTACAATACAGGAGGGTGCTGTGCACATCGGCTGTGGCATGACGCTTGGGGAGATTGAGGCAGCAAAGGCAAAAGCTCCTCTAGAGTTGTGAGAAGCACAGGAATGGTTTGGTCCAAGTCCTTTTGTTGAACAGATGGGTAAAGTGAAGCTGGACGTGGTGGCTCACGCCTGTAATTCTAGCACTCGGGAGGCTGAGGCAGGAGGAGCGCTGTGAGTTCGAGGCCAGCCTGGGCTACGTAGTGAATTCAAGGCCAGCCTGGAGTATAAGGCGAGACCCTGTCTCAAGAAAAAAAAAAAAAAAAAAAAGAAAGAAAGAAAAAGAAAAAGAAGAAGACTAAAGAAACTGGAGACCTGGAAACCGTTCAGAGGCAACTGCAGCAAAAGTCCAGCCCTCCCAGGAAGGGAGCTCTTCAAAACAGGTCCACTTCCTTCTGCCTCCCCTTTTGATTCCATCCAGGCCAGAAGCCTATTGGTTGGTTCCACCCACAACTGGGGCGGGTCTTTCCCTTTCAGTTTGCTGATCCGCGTGTCAGTCATCCACGGACACACCCAGAACTCACTCTGCCGCCCAGGCCGGCCTCGAATTCACTGCTATCCTCCTGCTTCAGCCTCCTGAGAGCTGGGGCCACAGGCATGGGCCAGCATGCCCCTGCTTTCTGTCTTTGAATAGTCACGTCCACTACTATTTTTAACGACAGCCTAGTGACACATTCTTCCCCGTTGCTATACATCCTCAGTTATGTTCTCAAGGAGAAAGACCTAGAAACAGGACAGCTGGTGTGGTAAGCACGTGAAGGCCTCCCGGAGCCTGGGAGTGGGTCCCCCGCCCGGGAATCAAGGCAGCAGATTATGCTGGGGAGACGGTGGTGTGGCGGGACCCAGTGTAATCCCAGGGGTCCTTGGAGGAGGAAGAGGCGGGCCTGTCAGGGTCAGAGAGGCGCTGCAGGACACAGAGGTGCCGGGCACTCCTGGCTCTGCAGATGGAGGCGGTGGCTCCTGAGGCGTGGGGACGGGCTCGAGGTGCAGGAGAAGAGAACCCGCTCCAGAAGCGCCCTCCCTTGGAGCAGGCGCCCTGACTTTAGCCCAGGACGCACCCCCGGAGCTGTAGGGTAGTCACTGTGTGTGGGTTCTGAAACACAGATGTGTGCAGGATCCATGCTTACGGGCGGACAGAAAAGCCACACCCTGGGTCACAGAGCCTGCGAAACTGCAGGGCTTTTGATACCATGGCCACGTCGCACCAGAAGGAGCGCCCCCATTTCTACTCCCGGTAGGGTCTCTGATTGCTTGCTAGCGTGAGCTATGCGTTTTTTGTTTTGTTTTGTTTTTTGTTTTTTGTTTTTGAGACAGGGTCTCTCTATGTAGTTCAGGTTGGCTTTGAACTCACTGCATAGCCCAGGCTGGCCTGGAATTCACTGTGATCCTCCTGCCTCAGCCTCCTGAGTGCTGGGATTACAGTCATGCAGCACCGCGCCCAGCCAGCTCTCACTCGTGTACTGAATTCTTCCTTTAGCCACCACGAGCTTCACGTGACTTGACTGTCAGTCACTCTAGGGCCAGGCCCATTTCACAGATAGGAAAACAGAGGCTGAGGACAAGGGCTTCCGAGGCTTCTGTTCACCTGCTCACACCCAGAGCCATTTCCAAAGGAGGGAGCTGAGCCTGGGTGGCACACGCAGGCCCCCAGGTGGAACAGTGCTCACTGTGGCTACACATCTGGGGAGCCATAAACACTGCAGGCCCCTGTGACTTAGACATGACCAGGCGTGACTGTGACTGAGTGCAGCGCCCTGTGAATACAGTGTTGGTCTCCCATTGGGGCAGGGTGCCCTGGCGTCCCTGCCCCCCACCTGCCCTGCGGAAGCAGAGCTGGCTCTGCTGGTGTCCAGGCTTTGCTGAGCCTCAGGCTCCTTCCTGGGGACCTCCAGACTGGGACTCCTGCGGGAGTGACACTCTCAGCCCTTGGAGAGGTTGAAATACTGTGCAGTGGGCCCTCTGGCCCACAGGACCTGAATCCCCATGTGCAGTGCACCCAGGATCAAAAACATGAAAAAAAAAAAAAAAAAGCTGGGCATGGTGGTGCACGCCTGCAGTCCCACTACTCAGGAGGCTGAGGCAGGAGGATCACCGTGAGTTCAAGGCCAGCCTGGACTACACAGGGAGACCCCATCTCAAAAAAACAAAACATCAGCAACAAAATACATCTGCACTAAACATGTGACAGATATTTTTCTTGTCATTATCCCCTAAACAGTGCCTTATAACAACTGTTCATCGTATTCACATTATGTTAGGTACTGGGAGGGATCGAGATGTCTTTTAAAGTACACAGAAGGTACACGGGGGGTAAGCAAACACTGGGCCATTTATATAAAGGACTGGGAGGGGGCGAGGATTTTGGTACCCATGAGGGTCCTGGCACCGTCCCCTGAGGTACTGAGGGACAACTGTACCCTTAGAGGAATGTGTCCGCCCTGTCAGCGGATTCGAAGACAAAGGTGTGCTCCCGTGTAATGAGCCTCCTGTAAGCCAGGCGGCCTTGTGACCCGCATCATCTCACAGCCTCCTACACCTCTCATGAAAGGAGGGAGACCGGCTCAGCGGGCAGCAGTTCTGAGTCCTTGTAAGTTTGTCAGGCTCCTAATCACCATGCCAGGTTGTTCCATGAGAATTAGGGCTGGGAAGTTAGCTTTTCTTTTCCTCCGGAGGAGTTATCCTTTTTTAAAATAAAAGAAGGAAATAATGAGACCCATTGCATTTCCCTTTTCACCTTTGCTACCAGGAAACCCAAAGCCAACGTGAAGACATGATCAGAGTAACACTCTGTAGGCAAAGTATGACACTGGGCCACCTGCTGCCCTCTCTGAACTCAGCTTCTCCCTGTAAGCGGCCTGCTGTGCCCTCCTGACACTGTACCCCTGGGTCAGGGACATCGTCGCCCTTTTCATCATCGTGTGGCACATAGTGGGCTCTGTAGACATCATGGTGGGGGCCACCAATGCTGGGGTAACCTCCAGGTGGCTCTGGGCTCCTGGAGATGCAGCAGGCCTGGCTTGAGGGCTGGGGACAAAGGACAAGCTGCTGGTGACCATCCAGGCACAGTGCCAGGTGGGCAGAGTGAGGTGCCACACTGGGTTCTAGATCCTGGCAGGTGGCCCTCAGGGACCTCAGAGGCAACAGGTGCCCCAGCGAGACAGGCCAGTGGGAAATGTCCTGAATGAGTCTCCCCGCTAGGATTTATTGAACACCTACTGCATACCAAGGCTAGCATGGGGCACAGGGCCATCAGCCCTGGCAGGGCACCCAGAGCACACTGAGCCCAGGCCATGGCAGCCAAGCACTGAGGACTGAACTCGGATGGGCTCTGTTGCCGTTTTCTAGCAGATACAAGGTGTGAATGACCAGACACTACCGTGTTTAAATCAAATGTAGAAAGAGGGAGACAGGGCCGGTGAGATGGCTCAGCGGCTTAAGCGCCTGCCCTGCAAGCGCGATGGGCCCGAGTTCGACTCCCGGATCCCACATACGAAAAAGGGGCCGGTGATATCGCTCAGTGGCACGGGCGCCTGATGGCGCGCGAGGTCCTGAGGTCGACCCCCAGTACCCACAAAAAAAAAAAAAAAAGAAAGAGGGAGACAGATCTCATGCAAAAGGGAAGAGGACCAAGAGATGGAGGGACGGAGAAAAGAATGAAGGTGTGTGATGTATGATGCATCTCCCCGTTTATGGCAATTTCTGTCCAATAAAAACACAACGCTGTGTCCTCTTCCACCTTACTCACCGGATCTGGCACTGTGCGACTCCTGGCTCATCCCAAAGGCAAAATGACCATGAAGGAGAGATGTTCTGAATCGATTCAGGGCATCAGGGCAGCCACGACAGTGCAACTAGAGACCCTTGGGAAAGAGCACTCCAGAGCTGCTGCAGGAAGCGGCCAGGATGGTGGGATGAGTGTGTTCAAAGTGAGGGGGATTCAGAGGGGGATTCTTGGCCATGTGTCTTTTGCTGTAATACACTGTTAAATGTAAACATTCACCGGATATTTTGATCTTATTAGGTGCGTCTGGCTGTGGGTTCCTAGGACAGACACCTCGCCCAGGACGCCCTTTGGTGGAGAACTCTCCTGTCACAGGTAGAAACACCAAGGCTCAGAAGAGAAAGGACCCTGATCAGGGACCACCCCCTCCCTTCCCCTGGATGCGGGGCCCAGCTGAGGCCCACCTGGGGGAGCCCAGGGCCTTGGCAAAGGCTTCGGCTGCCCTCAGGCCCTGCCTGTGCCCTCCGGGGCCCGGCAACATCTTGCTGTCATTACTCTGTGGCCGAGCCGAGCTATGCTGGGCACACAGAAGGGGGGGGACACATACTCGGGGACAGGGTGGGGCCCAAGGCTCTCAGCTGCCGGCTTAATTGGGGATATAATAGTTATTATTATTTATAACGTGCTCTTGAACTCCAGCCGGGAGGGCGTGTTCACAGCCCGCCCGGTGCAGGCAGGCGTTAAATAATTAAAGCAAGGGTCTAACCAGGCAGCACAACTCCCCGTGGGCGCCACTTCCTTAGTTCGCTGATTGCTGATATTTTGGGGGTGAAATATGACCATTTTTACGACCGAAGAGATCAGAGTTCTAACAGGGGAAAAAAATAAAAAAGGAAAAAAGGAAGGGAGGGGGCGCTTCCAGTTTCCCTTCCCTCGGCCTTCGCGGCCTGCTGAAGTTTCCCTGGACACGCGGAGATTTACACATCTTCCTGCAGGGCGCCTTAAATCACCCGCCAGCCCCCGGGTCCCCGGGCCGCGCGCGGGACAGTAAGTCATTGAGAAATGAGAGGCCTCCCCCGTAATAGCCCTGGCGGCCCCAACGAGCAGAATGCCTAATGACTTTTTTTGAAGTCGAGGTCAAGGTTTTTTAAATAAAACAATCTGTATTAATGCAATTTCCTCTTTAGCTGCAGCACTGGGTCCCCCCCTCCTTTTTTTTTGGAAGCGGGAGACCGCGTGGGGAAGGGCATCATTTTTCTCCTCCAGACAGCGGGTCCCTAATGAGAGAGATTTATTTAAGAATCTGTACATCATCACCTTGCCCAGGCCTCCGACCTATCAGTGTGGTTTGGATTAGCAGGCCGCGTGGATGCCCCCGGGGCCACAGGTCTCCCCTCTCCCTCCCGGGGACCTGGGTGCAGACTGGTGACTGGCTTTTGTGCCCAGCTGTCCCCTGCCCGCCCCCCCATCTAGTTCAGCTCTTTCTCTTTCAGCCCGCCCCTCCTCCCCGCCCCCACCCGGCTGCCCAGCTGCCTCCTCACATTCCTGGGGGGGCTCCTTCGGGAGTTATGGCTGTGACTCCCCCGGCAGAGCTGAGTTCAAGTCCCAGCATGTGCAACTCGCTGCCCAGTGACTCTGGGCCAGCTATTCAGATTCCACCAGGCTTCAGTCTTTTTACTTTTGGGTTTTGTTTGTTTGTTTTTTTGTTTTTTGAGACAGGGTCTCACTGGGTAGTGCAAGCTGGCCTTGAACTCACTATGTAGCCCAGGCTGGCCTCGAACTCACAGCGATCCTCCTGTCTCAGCCTCCTGAGTGCTGGGATGACAGGTGTGCGCCACCATGCCTTGCTCCTTCCAGTCTTTATCAGTCTTTTGTGTCAAATGAGCATAAGGAGAGCAAGGTCAAGCAGGGCACATCAGAGCCCCCACCTGCCTGTCCCAGGCTCATAATGCACAACCACTTCTACAGTGACAGCCACCATCACCACCCTCCTTTCTCTGGGAGCTGTAGCAGGGGAGGGGGACAGGACCCACCCTGCTCCCACCCTGCTCCCACCCAGGCTGCACTGAAACTCAGGGCTGAGTGGTGCTACCCACAGTTTTACTGGCTGCCGTCACAGGGCTGGCCAGCCGGGGCACTGGGGTGGATTGGCGAGCCAACCCCTGGAGGTCCTTGTGCTGAGACTGAGAAAGCCACATGCAGTGGCTCATGGTCCCAGCACTTGGGAGGCCGAAGCAGGAGGATTGCACGTTCAAGGCCAGCCTGGAACACAGGGAGACCCTGTCTCAAACAATAAAGCAAAACGGAGTGAGAAGATCAGGGGTCCTCAGGGGGCTAGGAGAGGTGTTGGGGAGAGGGCTCCTCTGGGGAAGAAGGAGCTGTACTCGGCAGGCCACGTCTCAGCATGTCTCAGTTTCCCCTCCATGCCAGGGGCCTCGAGTCAAATCTTTAAACTGTTCTGCAGGCCCTGAGGATCTGGGACATCCGTCGCACAGATCTGTGTCAAGCCCCTTCCTCTGCCTGCTCTGGCTGGACCGCAAGGACATGTTGGGGACCAGGTGGAACTGGCCAGGCCCAGCTGTCCGGGATGAGTGTCCCACTGGAGGGGGTCCCTGTCCAAACCAAAGTCACTTGCAAGCAGGTGGGCTAGAGCTGGCTTTTAGGAGCCAGTGTTGTGTTTAAGGAGGAAGCAAGGGTGCAGAGGTGGCCTCTCCAGGCACCCTGAGTCTGTGTCACCCTGAAACTGTGTCCCTACAGCCCTGGCTGGCAGGAGCTGGGCCCTGGAGGGACAGAAGCTTGGGAAGCAGAGGCAGAGACCAGCTGAAAGAGAGGCTGGGCTCAGGGTTCGGGGCTCTGCCTTGGGGACCTGGGGGCCACCTTTTACCTGTTCCCATGCCCAGAGGTGACCTCCACACTCACAGGCCAGAGACCCCACCCCCTCTGCTCTCACCTGAGGTCAACTCCTGACCCACTTCAACCCGCTTCAACCTCCAATGATGCCCAGGCGAGGCTGGCCTGTCCCTGCCAGCACCTTGTGTCCACACTGCCACCTCCCCAGGGCCTGGCCCTGTGTCCGACACCAGCAAGCGCAGAGCAAGCAGAGGCCAGTGCAGATGTCTGGGCCGGAGAGGCCCGGGGTCCAGGCCCACAGCCCGGCCTGGGCAACCTGGCGACGTAGGGAGACCCTGTCCCCAAATAAAAAAGACAGGGAAGGACCGGGCATGCAGCTCAGTGCGAAGGTCCTGGGTTCAGTTTCTATACCCAAATCATCACCATCATCATCGTCGTCATTGTCCTGGCGCTGGCACCCACCAGCCCGGACATCTTGGGCAAGTCACCTCCCTCACCCCTAAATGGAGGGGACCACGGGACCCGCATCTGGCCGGGGGACTCGCCAGCATGTCAGGCAGGGCAGAGGCAGGGAAGGGCCTCCTGGCTGAGCATGTGATTTTCCAGAAGTACCATCTTTGGAGACTCCCAGGCCACACCTGTGAAATGGACGTGTGCCCCTCATCCATAGCCCCCTCCCGCCCTGCAGCCCAGCCACGTGTCCCCTTTTCCGTCCCTGCTCATCCCCCCTCAGTCTCTCCGTCGTTGTTGTCGTCGCACTCCAGTCTCTGATGTCTCCCCCTTGCTGGTCTGCCAGGAACCCTGGCCCCCGGGACAGGACGCCACTTTCCCAGGCCTCGCTGGAGAGTTGGGAGGGGAGGGGAGGGGAGGAATCGACGCCCACATATTGATTCCAGATGTGGCCGCTCTCGCAGCCTCTCCAGCAATTTAATTAAATTCCCCCAGACAGCCAGGAGGGCTTCTTAATGATCACGTTTCCCGGCTCCCTCCTCGGGCAGCACGCTGGCCGCTCTGCCCCCCTGACAGATGGCCCGCGGGTCCTTCCTGCCCGGCCACAGCAAGCCAAGCAGGCCGGGGGTGGGGTGCCGGGGAGCCTCCCCCACCCCAAAGGGACGGAGCCCCCGAGGGCCGGGCTGGAGGGTGCCCAGCGAGCTGGCCTGCTGGGATAGAGGCCGGGGGGGGCCCTGACAGGGCATCTGGGACCGTGGAGTCTTACCAGCCAGAGCGGGGTGGGCTCGGACCTTCCTGGCACCCCCTCCCCGAGAAGGGACCATGGCTCAGGGGCGCAGGGCTGGGCCAGAGTCTGAGGCATGGTGGCCAGCACTGGAAGGCGAAGGCCTCCCCCGTTTCCTGGGCTGTTCTCCCCTCCCTGTGAGCTCGTGGGCCACACCCTCATCTACTAGACTCTCCCCTGTACCCCCTGCTTGGGCTGAGGAGGCCCCAGACTCCCTCCTATCTCAGGCTGAGGGGCCCAAGGGGCCCAGGGGAAGCCTTCGGTGTGTACACTGGGTTTGGAGGTGGCACGGGATGAGGGATCCCGGGCTCAGCCTCTAAGAGGCTCTCAGAGCCCAGGCTGGGACCCAGCACCAGGCAGCTGGGACCGGGAGCAGGGTTATTGCCAGTAGGGAGGTCGGGAGTCCCAGGGATTGTCACCTCCAGGAGTCAGGCTCCCTGAAATCCTGCTGGTGCTTCTGAGTAGGGCAAACTATTTTTTTTTTTTTTTTTTTTTTGGTGGGTACCGGGGGTCGACCTCAGGACCTCGCGCGCCAACAGGCACCCGTGCCACTGAGCGATATCACCGGCCCCTTTTTCGTATGTGGGTTCCGGGAGTCGAACTCGGGCCGTCGCGCTTGCCGGGCAGGCGCTTACGCCGCTGAGCCATCTCACCGGCCCTGAGTAGGGCAAACTAAATAGGGGACGGGAAAGTCCTTCCAGGCCTGACCAGTGACTGCTACCCGGCTGCTGCTACAGCTCCTGAGGCGTCAGTTTCCCTTTGGAGTCCACAGAGGGTTGGGACCCTGTCCCTCCAGCTTGTGGCCAAATAGGGCCAAGAAGCTGGGGCTTCCAGCCATTGACCCTCGCTCCTGAGGGTCAGGGGTCAGGGCGGGGTCAGGGTGTAGGGGAGGAGGAAAGAGGGGGGCTGGGGTCACAGCAGTGCAGACAGGAGGGCAGCAGGGGGTAGTGGCCCTGCGATGGCACTTCAGAGGTTACCAGCCCCCTGCTCTGCACCCGGGTGCCCCCAGACCTGCCCAGGGTGATGCTGGTGAATGCCGCCACGGGAAGACAGAAATAGTCTACGCTTTCCAAATATCTCCCGCGAGAAGGCTGCCACACCAAAAGAAGGAAAGAAAAGAAAAAAGATAAAGGAGAAAAACAAGTGGTGGGGGCTTGAGGGCCCCCTTTTCTTTCAGTTCTGGGGATTGAACCCAGGGCCTTGCCACTGGGCTACATCCATGGCCATTTTTTTTGTGTGTGTGTGGGTACCGGGAGTCGAACTCAGGACCTCGCGCTTGCCAGGCAGGCGCTTATGCCGCTGAACTATCTCACGGGCCCCATGGCCCTTTAAAAAATAGTTTAAAAATTTTTTGAGACAAGGTCTCACTAAGTTGGCCAGGCTGGGATTGAGCCTGCAATCCCACCTCAGCTTGCCCAGTAGCTGGGATGACAGCGTGTGCCTCCACAGCCGGCTGGGAGGGCTTCCTAAGACACAGGCTGGCTGCAGCTCACCCTCGGGGGGATGTGGGCACCCAGAGGGTAAGGGGACTCCCTAAGGCTGCCCAGTGGGGCGTGTGTGTGTGTGTGTGCATGAGGCTGCGTGGCCGTGAGTCTGGGGGGCGGGCGGCTGTGTGTGGGTTTATGAGCCAGCGTGAGAGTGTGTGGGAGCCAGGGTGTGTGTGTGAATGTGTGTACGAGAGATGGTGACAGCGAGGCGGAGAGCGAGAGAGGGCTACGCTGGGTGGGCGTGTCCTCTTGGAGCAGGGGCTCCCATGTGAACCCCTCTCTGAGGCATTCTTAGCTATGACACGGGGGTCCTGCTATGACTAACACTTTGGGTGTCACAGAGAATCAAGACTGACGTGTACCAAGCTCCTGTCTAACGCAAGGAACCCCAGAGAGCCAGCCCAGGAGGATACATTGCTGGGGAGACATTGTCAGTGGTTGGAGAGGGAAGGCAAGGAGGGCCGTGAACTCCCCTCGTGTTCACACCCTGCAGCTCAGGGGCAGGAGTACCAGGGCCGATGTAGGGTTTCAAGTCTGAGGTAAGACGTACTTGTAGTGGTCACTTTTCCATTGCCAGCACAAAGTACCTGACATGCAGCTTTAGGGAGGAGAGGTTCACTGTGGCTTATGGTTCCAGTCCGAGGTCAGCTGGCTCCAAGGCAGGAACAGCATGGCCGAAGGAGCCGGTGGAGGAGAGCTGCTCGCTTTGTGACGGCCAGGAAGCAGAGAGGAAGGAGCGGGGTCAGCTTGTGCCCTTCCGGGCCATCTCCCCAGTTGCTTCAGCCAACCGCGCCCCTCCCCCAGTCCCCCCCCTTTAGCTCTGATCTCACAAATGTGTGGGTTCATGATCAACCACCTTTCCAGGCTCCTCTTCGGAACACGCAGCATTGGGGGTCAAGCCCTCATCACATGAGTCTTTGGGGGACCCTTCGTCTTGAAGCCCTAAAAACACTGCAGAAAAGGTAGAAGACGCATGGAAACAGAAAGATTAAATCTCCTGGGTCCCAGAAATAACAACCTGTAACAGCTCAGCGTGGGACTTTCAAGAAAGAAACCTGACCATTCACACACACACACACACACACACACACACACACTCGTGTACGCACACCCCAAATGCAATCGCACCGTGCCCACTATTCTGTAATTTGCTCTGTTGAATGACAAGGGTCTCACCTGCAGCAAGTCCTATCTGTTAGCCGTTATCACTGGTGGAGAGCAGCTGACCCCTTATTTTTTTTTTGACTTTTTTTTTTTTTTGTCCTTGTGACTCTCCTGTGCATGTCCTTTGCCCACTTTGTAATGGGGCTTTGCCTTCTTGTTTGTTTCTGACAGCTCCTTGTGCATAAAGGCTGTGCCCCTCTGCCCACGGGCTAGGACAGAGTGCTTCCCCCGGGCCTGGGCGCTGGGTGTTTGTCCCCAGGAGCCCTATCCAACTGAGAACCCTGGGGTTAGGTAGCAGGGAGGTCTGGACTGGCCCAGGCAGTGGGGGCACTGGCAAGGGAAGAGGAGAGAAGGGTCGGGGCTGAAATGGGCTCGGAGTGACAGAGCCTTAATGGGAGACAGATGGAGTAAAGCTGGTTGTCCCTGCTGACAGGCGATCGAGGGGCAGGGACCTTCACACAACAGGAGCCTGGGGGACAGCAGGCAGCGGGTCTGTGCCCCACGGTGGTGCCCAAGCTCTGTGGGAGGGCAGAAGTCAGCTTCCCCACCTCATGTCCAGCTCCCTTCCAGCTCAGAAGTCCTGCGAGGACTCCGGACCCCCGGAGGCCCAGTGTGCCAAAGGGTCTCATAGGTGAGGCTTAAGTCCCTTCGCTGTGCAACATTGTATAGGCGCCCAAACCTCTCTGAGCCTGTTTCCTTTCTCCTTACTTAACAGGCTTTGCTAGTTTGGGACCCAAGTGACCCAATTTCAGCATAGGGCCTGGCTCTGAGGGCTCTGTAAACACAGTGAACCGTGTCGTGGTTGCTCCCCTGCCCTCGGTTGGCAGAGCCCATGAGCGACATTGGGAGCTCTTAACTGTATCCAACACTGTCAGACCGGAAGGCCCAGGCCTGTGATCGCCGTTATAATGGCTGTGTTTAGTTTAGTTTTTTTTTTTTTTTTTTTTTTTGTGGGTGCCGGGGGGTCGACCTCAAGACCTCGTGCGCCAGTAGGCGCCCGTGCCGCTGAGCGATATCACCGGCCCTTTTTTTGTATGTGGGTTCCAGGAGTCGAACTCAGGCCCTTGCGCTTGCCAGGCAGGCGCGTAGGCCGCTGAGCCATCTCACTGGCCCCCTAGTTTTTGTTATTTGAGACAGGGTCTCATTATATCGCCCAGGCAGGCCTTGAACTCACAGTGATCCTCCTGCCTCAGCCTCCTGAATGTTGGGATTACAGGCATGTGCCACCACACCTGGCTACTATAAAGGTCTTAATAGTGTCCTGTTCTCCAAAAACAAGTTCAAGGTCTAGCCTGGGTACCTGGAAAGTGACCTTATTTGGTTTTTTGTTTGTTTGTTTTTGAGACAGGGTCCCACTATGTAGCCCAGGCTGGCCTTGAACTCACAGCCATCCTCCTGCCTCAGCCTCCCCCGAGTCCTGGGATTACAGGCATATGGCATCACACCCGGCTCAGTGACCTTATCTGGAAGAGAATTCTTGCAAATGCAATCAAGTTAAGACCAGGTTACGCTGAGCCTGTTGGGCTCCGGGTCCAATGATTGGGGTCACTCGGAAAGGAAGATGTGATTTGGACAGAGGCCCAGACGCAGAAATGCGGTAATGGGCAGACAGAGGAGGGGAAGATGGACCAATGGTGCCCCAGGCCCAAGGTCTCCGGAAGCTGGCAGCGGCAGGAGCTATGCTGTTTTCATTGGGAACGTCCACCTTGAATTTGAACAGGTGTGGACAGAAGTTGCCATGGGAAGCCCAAACCGGCCCAGCCCTAAACGGACTTAACCTGGAGGCTCCCCCTCCTGCCCCTTTAGGGGTTTTGACTGCCCAGTGGGCTTGGCAGCTTGTCACTTGATCGCACAACTTTGTTAACTATGACAATAGGGAGCAATTATCCAGCCCCTGCTGCGCACGCTGGCTGTGGGACACCCCGCTGGCCCTGCCCACGCTTTGATGGCCTTTTCTTGGGAAGTCGGTTTTGTTTGCGGCAGAGGGTCCTGCTCGGCCCATTATTTAACGTTTAATGAGACAAATGGGGCTGAAGCCACAAGTCAGGCCTCGGCTGTGGGGCTGGGGATCCCCAAGGTCCAAGCGGTGGCCCGAGGGAAGACGCCCAGGTCCCGCACGGGGCCCTTGCTGCTGGGCTCCACTCCCCGACACCCTCGGGGCTCCGGACCCAGGATCTCAGGCGGGCGCGATGGCCCATTTCACAGAAGGAAGTTCGCTGACCCCACCAAGGAGCTGCCCCCAGGCCAGTGCGTGTTTGTGTGGGGGGCGCTCATCACTCCCCCCAGCCGCGCAGGGACCGACGTGCCTGGCCCCGTCCTGGGCCGCGGGCTCTGGCCGGCTTGGGGCGCCGCGGCTCGCGTCACCCCGGGGAGCGGGGCAGTGCTCCCGGCCACCCTTCCCGTGGGCGGAGCTCAGACGGCGCCCAGCGGCGGCGCGCGGGATCGCAGGGCGGGGCAGGACCACCGGGCCGGGGCGGGAAGGCGGGCCCACCCGGGGCTGGGATCCGGCTGGGATCGAGCCCGCGCCCACGCTCGGCCGAGCCACCCCCGGGGACGCCCGGCGGGTCTGCCCTGGAGACGCTCTGCGCCGCGCTCCTCCGAGCCTTTAGGGGGCGCTGTGGGCACACGCACGCTCCCGGGTCTGCGCGGACCGGAAGTGCGCTCGAAGATCACTTCCGGCGCGCTGCGGCTGCCTGGGCGGTGGACCCAGACGGGCGCCGGGTTGGGACCAGTGGAGCCGGTAGTGCCCTGCTGGCATCTCGGCCAGGGCAGAAGGCGCGGCTGCATCACCGCGCCCGGGCCGCCACGATGCCGTTCCTGCACGGCTTCCGGAGGATCATCTTCGAGTACCAGCCACTGGTGGATGCCATCCTGGGCGCCCTGGGGATCCAGGACCCCGAACGGCAGGAGCCCCTGGACGGGTGAGCGGCCCGCGGGGTGACCCAGGACGGTGCCAAGGGGCAGCAGGACTGAGGCTGAGGCGTCGCCGGGCCTCGCCCTGTGCAGGGGAGCGGGGTGGAGGCCGCGAGCGCCGCAGTTGTCACCCCAGAGCAGGGCGACGATGAGCGTTTTGAGGCTGAATTTGCATTTCGTGCGAACAGCGTAGCCCTCCGTGCAGTGCGGCGAAGGCGTGGAGCGTCGTCCCCGTGCATCGTCCGCGGCGCTGGGCACTAGCGGTGCGCACAGGAGTAATTGCACCGGGCGCGCGGCGCGGTGGAGAGGAGCAGAGGCGGGGGGCCGGGTGTCCCTGGAATTCCAGCCTGGGTTGATTAGCAGTCTCACAGGGACTTGGTGGCAACAGAGGTTTTCTTCACCACCACGCCAGCTCTGCCCACTTTGAGCAAAATGCAGTGCAAGAGAGCTGAGGGGTGCTGGGGCGGCTACTGGCCTTTGGGGGAACTGCAGGCGCCTTGCAGGAACTCTGTCCAGATGTCTGTTTAGCGCTGGGATGGAAGCAGAGTGAGGAGCTTGATTTCTGCCCCTGCACTAAGGGGGAACCTTGTACCGGCCAGCTGGAGGGGTGCAGATGGGTGAGGTTAGGGGAGGGTGAATGGGGGCGCAGCGGGAGAAGGGAAACCTCACCCAGCGGGGGAGGTGACGGCCGGGAAGGAGTTGGGGACGTTGTGGGAGCTGCATGGAAGCTGCGGAGCTTAGTTTTGGGGACAAGCACAGCAGCTCATAGTGGTTAGTGCTGGCCGGGGAGGATGTGGAGGTCGGCGCAAAGGTGTGAAGGCCTCAGCTGGAGGAGGCTCTGCTGCAGGACAGGCCTAGCATCCTGCAGCTCTAGGAGGGTCAGTGTCGCATGTGGGGCTCCTGAGGAATGAGCATCAGTCTGGCTGTGGGTCGTGACCCCCAGGGCTCCCACAGTCCCGACACCCCGGTGTGAGGCCAGATTCTCTGGGGAGCTTGGAAGATAAGTGAACAGACGCAGTCCTTTGGCACCAAGCCCAAGGGAGGGGCCTGCTGCAGGTTAAGAGGTGTAACTTGGCCAGATGGTGGCACACACCTGTAGTACCATCTACCTGGGAGGCTGAGGCAGGAGGATTGAAAGTTCAAGGCCAGCCTGGGCAATTTAGGGAGACCATGTCTCCAAAGGACAGTGTTTAAAAAGGCTGGGCAAGCAGCTCAGTGTTAGGACACGTGCCTGTCGTGTGAGGCCTTGAGTTCAGTCCCAGCAGGTGGATGGATGGACAGAGGGACAATCAGTTCAGCTCAGCTGTTTCTCTGTCTCATACCTTCTCCTTGGGAAGGCTTTCTGCCTCTCAGCTCCAGTGCCATTTTCAGGGTGATTGCTGCAGGGTACTAAAGACCACCCCACCCAGGGTGCCAGTCCCACAGTGCTTCCTCCCTCAGCTGGTCCCCTCTCGCCACCCAGGCCCAGTTATATGGCCAGCGAGGAGAGCCGGCTCCATGTCCTCAGGGAGCTGCTGGAGAAGAAGGTCCACTCCCCATTCTACCAAGAGGGCGTGAGCAACGCGCTGCTCAAGATGGCCGAGCTGGGGCTCACGCGGGCGGCCGCCGTCCTCCTGCGCAGTGGGGCCAACCTCAACTTCGAAGGTCAGCGGGGCGGCCTCATTGTCCTCTAGGAGCGCTGGCCAGACTCATTTCCTGGGCTGCCCCTGGGGCTCCCCAGTGGCTCTCTGCACCTGTCTTCCGAGCCAGCGTGCTCTGCCTTGGCTGTGTGCTGGATTTAGCTGACTCCCGGGTCCCAGGTCCCAGGTGAACCCCCCTCCCATGAGTGTGGAGATGCGGCTGCTGCACTGCACCGGGCGCTGAGGGAAGGCAATTTTCTGCTTCCACTTCCTCGAGCTCTCCTGTCTTTGTTCATACCTTTAGAGGAGGCAGGAATGTGCAGGCTTCCTTCTGCTGATGGTGCTGGGAAAGGTGACAGGCCGACCTCATCTTCCCTGGGTCACAGCTGGGGCGGGGGGGGGAGAGTCAGCAGGCAGGGCTCTCTTGGGAGTGATCAGGCTCTGCTGACCCGGGTGCAGCAGCATGGCTCCCCGCCCTGCTCCCCATGGGGGTGGGCAGAGGCTGGGGCCCTGGGCCCTGGGAGTGCTGGTGGGGATGCTGAGGTCCTCACTGGGCGCCCGGCACCCGAGAACCTGCGCACTGTGGGCTTCTCCCAGCAGTCCCGGGAGGGGAGGGCCTGTTTCATGGCTGCGTTAGACAGTAGAAGAAGCTGAGGCCCAGACAGGCTCAGGAGCAGCCCCTGGGATACCCCCAGGTCCCTAGCAGCTGTGGGGACAGCTGTGTCCTGACTGCTTGCTGCGGGGTGGGCCCTGGGGCTGGGGCTGGGCCCGAGCTGACCGCAGCATTGGCTCCTGTAGACCCCGTCACCTACTACACAGCCCTACACATCGCGGTCCTTCGAAACCAGCCCGACATGGTGGAGCTGCTGGTGCGCCACGGGGCTGACATCAACCGGCGGGACCGGGTATGAGTGGGTGTTGCCTGCTGGGGGTGGGGTGGGGTTCTAAACAGCATGGCAGCCCCTGGGCCTACCCAGCTGGTGCTTCTGGGCTCAGATCCATGAGAGCAGCCCCCTGGACCTGGCCAGCGAAGAGCCCGAGCGCCTGCCGTGTCTGCAGCGCCTGCTGGAGCTGGGAGCCGACGTCAACGCAGCCGACAAACATGGTGGGTGGTCCCATGGGCAACGGGTGGCTTGGGGACAGAGTAGCCCAGGCGGGGGCACTAGGTAAACAGCAGGACACCAGCCCCTGCCAACAGCCTGGCGTGGCCGGCACCCATAGCTGGGGCGGGGCTGTGGCTTTGGAGAGGCTATTCGGTCCCTGTCCCCAGGGGCCACCCCTGGGAGGAGATGGGAAGTTCCAGCTTCCCAGGAGCAGTGGCTTCCTGTTGGGAGAGCCAGCCTGGGTCTCGGGTAGCAACCTGGGGTGCACAGAACTACCTCTCCTGCCCCAGCCCTGGCGAGTCCCTTCCCTTTACCCTCCCCACGGGTTGACAGCCCTTCCTGTCCCTCCCTGCCTCAGGGAAGACTGCTCTGCTACACGCTCTGGCCAGCAGCGATGGGGTGCAGGTCCACAACACAGACAACATCCGGCTCCTGCTGGAGGGAGGTGAGGCTCAGCTGTGTCCCCAGGCCCCGTCCGCTCACCCCCAGCAGTGGCTCTGCCCCCACCCCTCTGGCATTGCTGGCCAGGTCGTGGCCGCCTCCCATCTTCTGTTCTTCCAATGGTTCTTCCAGGAGCAGACGTCAAGGCCACCACCAGAGACAGGGACACTGTGTTCACCTGCATTATCTTCCTGCTCGGGGAGACTGTGGGTGGGGACAAGGAGGAGGCCCAGATGATCAACCGCTTCTGCTTCCAAGTCACGCAGCTGCTGCTGGCGCATGGGGCTGACCCCAGTGAGTGCCCGGCCCACGAGTCCCTCACGCACATCTGCCTCAAGAGCTTCAAGCTGCACTTCCAGCTCCTGCGCTTCCTGCTGGAGTCGGGGGCCGCCTACAACTGCTCCCTGCATGGCGCGTCCTGCTGGTCTGGCTTCCACATCATCTTCGAGAGGCTCTGCTCGCACCCAGGCTGTGCTGAGGACGAGAGCCACGCAGACCTCCTGCGCAAGGCCGAGACTGTGCTGGACCTCATGGTGACCAACTCCCGGCGGCTCCAGCTGCCTGCGAACTTCAACATCCACCCGGTGGGCAGCCTGGCCGACAAGATCCAGGCCCTGCACCACTCCCTGCGGCAGCTGGAGCTCCGCCCCCCTTCTCTCAAGCACCTGTGCCGCGTGCACATCCGGCTCCACCTGCAGCCGTGGCCTGTGGACACAAAGGTCAAGGCCCTGCCCCTGCCCGACAGGCTCAAGTGGTTCCTCCTCAGCGAGCACAGTGGCGCGGCCGAGGAGGACAGCTGATGGGTGTCGGCCGGGCACACGGTCTGGGCATCATGTGCCAGCCTGAGGGTGGGGTCTGTTCTGTGATGATGCCTGGGGGAGGGTCCTCTGTCTTCCAGGGAGCCTGCCACCCCTTCCTCCTTGGGGTGGGAGCGCCCAGGCATTTGTGGAAGCAGGCAGCATAGACTCCAGGCATCCCTGAGCTGGGGGCCAGGGTCCCAGGTCCCATGTGGTATGCAGTGAGCCTGCCATAGGAAGCCAGGGTGTGTCCTGCCAGCCGGGCCCTGTCCCACCCCTCCACTCGACTATCACTCATGAAAGTGCTTTTGGTGAGCAGGTGAGAAGACACCCAGGGCCACTCCAGGCTGGTCTTCCTGGAGGTGTCAGGGAACCCACTCCCTACTGCCACTCCAGGCCTGGGGACAATGCCTTCTGCTGAACGGTGGTGGGACAGACCTTTCCCAAGGGCTCCCCGAAGCTGGCCACCAGGCCTGTTAACTGCTGTGCAGCCCAGCGCTAAACCCTCAGGCCACTTCCAGGCCACACGGTCAGTCATTGCGAATTGTGTAAAAGCCTCTGGGAAAGAGCCAAGGTTGCTAAGCGATATATTTATATCACAGATTAAACTGATTCTCTTGACCTCAGGGTCCTTGTGTAACGTTCTAGCCCCCGCCCTCCCTGTCCAGGATGAGGGACCGAGCACTGCCCCGAGCTGGCAGGGTTCAGGAGACAGGACATTCAGGGGACAGCTGCCCAGGGGCCTGGCACTCATCCCCACAGCACACTGCAGACTGGCTCGGGCCACCACGATACAGGGATGCACCCCTTTATTTCTGACTGAAAGTGCCCACCAAAGGGGAGCCCCCAAGTGCAGCAAAGGAAGCCACACACATCTCCCCTGGCCACAGGCTGTTGTGACCACCCCTTTAGGGACACCAGGATCCCGTCACCAAAAGGACATGGAACATGAGTAGTGCCACCTGGCAGGTGCCATGCTGGGCTTGCCCTGCATAGGAGGTGCAGGTGTCCGTCCCAGCTTGTGCCTCCCTGGGCACCTACTACACCTTCCCCAGTCCTGGTCTGCACAACCATGCAAAGGGCAGCCAGGCCCAGGCCTCTGGTGTGACCCTAACTCCCACAAGGGAGTGCTGGGTGCACCGGACGCAGCCCTGGCCTCTCCCACTGGCACCCTCCCCGGCCTGCTGCCCGGGAAGAAGAGGAGTCTGGCACTGGTGGGGGCAGCACAGCTGTATTGAAGGCTCTCCGCACCCGGCTCGGTCCCGGCCAGCAACTCATCTCAGCGCCAGGCTGTACACGTGGTAGATCTCGTCCGGGAGGTTCTCCTGCCGCTCCTCGGCCAGGAGGCTGAGGCCCGCGCTGTGCACAATCCTGCGGACCACCTCGAGGTCGCGGCACACGCTGCTGTCCACGTCGTCCAGGATCACGCCTTCCTGGGCCATGTTGTCCTTGATGACGATGAGGCCATTGGGGCGCAGGCCGCGCTTGCAGCGCCGCAGGAACTCAGCCAGGTGTTGGTCAGTCAGGTGGCCTGGGGAGGGCATGGGCACAGTTACCAGGGGCACCGTGCGGGTATGCAGGCCGCCATGGGGCTCAACCCCGAGCCCCGTTCCACCTAAGGGGAACAAGCTCAGAAGTCATCTACAAGTCACCTTCCGACTCCCCTGGAGAGGCCATGGTGGTGCATGCTTGTCATCCCAGCACTATGGGAGGCTGAGGCAGGGGGGTGGCAAGTTGGAGCTCAGCCTGGCCACCTTAGCAAGATCCTATCTCGAAAACAAAGATTGGGGGGCTGGGGATGTAGGTCAGTGCGAAGGCCCTGGATTCAACCCTCAGAACCAAAAAAACCCCAAAAAGACAAGTTATCTGCACAAAGTGCATGCTTCGCCTGAAGCTGGGGTTTAGCCTGACGGGGTTCCCCCTGGCCCTGCTCGATGCCCAGTTCCCGTGCCCCCTTCCCTCCTGGGCCTGGTCTGACCGTGGCCACAGCGGCCTATGCCTGGCCCCAGGCCCCAGCCAGGGACACAGCATTCTAGGTGAGCCGTGAGGCTGAGTGGGAGCAGGACAGGAGAAAGCAGGGTTGCTCACTGCGCCCGGCAGGCACAGCCACGGCTTAGACTTCTCGTCTTCAATCCCCAAACCCTTGCACAGCTCAGCTTCCCTTCTTTGAATGCAGCAGGTCTGGGCCACTTGTAATTTTTCAACAGAAAACTGCCCCTAAACAGGCATGGTGGTACAGGGCTGTAATTCCAGCACTCGGGAGGCTAAGGCAGGAGGATTATCATGGGTTCAAGGCCAACCTTGAACAAGTACAAGGGTACATGGCAAGTCTGTCTCAAAACAAAACAAGCCTGCCGGAAGGAAGCCGAGGCAGGAGGGCAGTGGGACACTCACCTATCACCCACTGGATCCAGATGACGTCGTAGGAGCCGGGCTCAGGGCTAAAGTCCTGCAGGCCACAGCAGAAGTAATTCCTCACCCTCTTGCCCTCCTCCCCCAGGTAGGTCTTGGCCTTGGCCAGGAAGTCCTCCGTGACGTCCACCATGTCCACCACCTCGAAAAGCGGCAGCAGCAGTCGCTTGGTGATTCTCCCGATGCCGGCCCCACAGTCCAGGGCACAGGAAGTTCCTGGCTTGTTCGGGCCTTCCTGGGAAGCGGAGCAAACACGTCACTCACAGGGACCCTGCCATGCACGAGCGTTGGATGTGGGTAAGGACCCAGCATGAGCTGGCTGGGCGAACGTGGGAGATTCCCTCCTCTGGGCCACGCATTCTTCCCACTGGGGATGGAACCCAGAGCCTCGTGTATGCCACTCAGTGATCCCCCAGGCAGTTTTAAATTAAAGTTGCAGACAGGGTCTCATTAAGTTGCTCAGGCTGGACTCGAACTTGCGATCCTCCTGCTTCAGCCTCCCAAGCAGCTGGGATTACAGTTGTGCACCACTGCACCTGGCTGGGCCACACATTTCCAGAATGAAAGCTTCCACTTAAAGGTAATAATTCAAACAGGTGCACTGATCTCCCTTCTCGAACTCAGGGAAACGAGAGTAGAGCGTAAGAACTGACAGGGAGAAGGGAGGAGTGGCAGTTGCTGCACACTGCTGGGAGGATGGTGGGGGAGACGCAGGCCAGCGCAGCCTCTAGTCTCTGTGGGAAGTAATGAGCAGGCCATGTCCTGCAGTCACTGCCGTCGAGACCCCAGCACCCACGGTCCCTGCATGGCTGGGCCTGGCTGATGTGGGCAGTCACAGGGCCCCTGGCGTCACCCCTGCTCTGGCCCTCTGTAGAGGTTGCATCCCACCCGTCCCCCAGCTCTCCCTGTGCGCAGCCCCGCAGCCCCCTAGAGCAGAAGCCTCTCCTGAGGGGGAGACCTGCCTACCCGCAGGAACCTCTGCAGGAACTTCCGGGAGCTGCTGAGGTCAATGCTGGAGATGTGGCCGTACCCGCCGAGCATGCCGTCCACTGTGGGCGGGATCTGCTTCCAGTACACCTCTGCCCTCGAGTAGAACTGCTGCTCATCCTCGATCACCTCGCTCGTCATGCTGCCACGTCTGCAGGCAGGGCGACTCTCCTGACACAGAAAAGACGAGTCAGTGGCCAGGAGGGCGGGAAGGCCTCGGGGAAGAGGGCTGGCATCACCCCAGACCTTGCAGCCATACACCTGCCTGATGCTGGGGACGATACAGGGTCCTAGACCTGTGTTCTCCCCACGGACGACAGCACCTCTGTCCCCTGTACTCCACTCACTCTGCTGGTCACCTTCACATTAGGGCAGGGGCCCGGCACCGTGGGACCCGGTGTGGACGGATCTGCGTGAGCTTCACTGGGGCTCGCACCCCCAACAGGGGCCCGGGGCCACACGGAGGAGGGGTCGGAGGCCTCCCCGCAGCATGACGGCACAGAAGCGGTGCAGAGCTGTGCACAGAGCTGGCCTGGCAGGAAGCCCTGATGCGGGAGGGCGCGAGGAAAGAGGACAGGTGCCGGCAGGGTGCAGGCGAGCAGCAGCTGCCGAGTCGGGGCACGGACGGCATCCCCAGGAGGTCATGCGCTTTGCCACGCAGGCGGGAGACAGCAGCCTGGCCGGCGGAAGAGCACAGGGCAGCTGGGCAAGCAGAAGCCCAGGTCGCGGTCTCGTTTGGTAGTGCAGACTTCACCCCAAAGAGCCTGAACTGTGCTGGCTGCTGTGCAGCCCGAGGGGGACAAGGGCAGCTAGTGGACAGAGGGGACCACAAAGTCACCTCTGGGCCCTGGCAATGGGCATACTGCCCAGCGCACCCAGGAGCAGGGTGAGGGTTCAGCAGCCCTGAGCAGCCCAGCCTCGTGGGGAAAGGGGGACAGAGGGCCACACCCCCCATCCTGGGTTCGCCCACCTGGCTGCCGTGGGGCTGGCCAAGTTCAAGCCCTGACCCTGCAGCACTTCCGGTGTAGGACAGCAGCCAGACGCAGCGGAAAAACTAAAGGACAGAGGACCCTTCCAAGTGGCAAATGCCACAGCCCAGAAAGGCGACCAGAGCAGAGCTCGGCGGACAAGGAATGTTCGGTGCACAGCCACTCAGGGCACAGGCAGTGTGACAGCGCATGCTGGTGGTGTGGAAGTAGGACAAGGCAAGGAACACTGCAGGGGGGAGTCTGGGATGGCAGGTGGCCTGTTCCTGTGGCCCTGAGGACACGTGCTATGCCCTGGACCTAGGCTGTCACCAGTGGGAAACCAATCACCTGAGTCAGAAAGCAGAGGGCTGTGGGCGTGGCAGCAGCTGTGGCAGCCCAGCACTCGCTAAGGCTTCTCCCTGACCACGGACCCCCACCGCGCTGGGAGCCTGTCCCACCACCTGCAGTCTTGCCACTTATTGTGGCCTGTGCGTCCTCCATTCACCACGGTGTCTGCACAGAGGCGCAGGAGGAAAACGATGGAGCCCAGGCAGGAGCGGAAGCTCGGCTTCTCCCCGGCCACCTTTGCGCGACTCCAGCAGGAAGCCACTGACCCCTGGCCCACAAGGCCCACAAAGAATCACCACATGCAACTCAGACATGGCTCAAGAACAACTAAAGAAAAAGCCCAGCTGGGCATGTTGGTGCACGTCTGCAATCGCAACACTCTGGGAGGCTGAGGCAGGAAGATCACAAGTCTGAGTCCGGCCCAAGCAACTTAGGGAGACCATCTCAAATTAAAAGACAAAGAAGGGCTGGGGATGTAGCTCAGTGCAAAGGCCCTGGGTTCAGTCCCCAGTTCCCAGCCTGGGAAAGAAAAAATAAAAAAAAATAAAAGAGGAAAGGAAAGGAAAAAAATAAAGGAGAAAAAAGAAAAAAGAGACCCTAAATTTGGGATGCTCCTAAGGACTGCAGAAGGCAGGAAGGAGGAAAGGGCCCAGGACTAGCACACGGCCTCTACTCCCCAGCTCAGAGAGGTCAGGAGCGGGCCGAGGGAGACAGGAGAAAGGCAGCGTCCTCCCTGGCTGCACTGGCTCCCAGCCCCATGCATGACTGTGCTCTGAGTGCATCCTGAGGAACCTTCCAGAAGCAGCATGCCCGCCTTGGCAGAGCTCCTGGCTCCTGGGCAGCCCGTGGGGTGTGATGCGGGTGGCCCCACTCCCTACCTGTTATGGTTTGTGTCTGGATGTCCCCCCAAAGCCTCATGCAGTCGTGGGGGCGGGTTCTAGAGTCTGTGACTGATTCATGGTCCAGTGCCGGGGCGGGTGGCCTGCATACGATATAAGGAAGGGAAAGAGGCTTCTCTCTAGCCCCTCCCTTTCTGCTCATTGCTTTTGCTGTCTTCCGCGGCCATGAACTGTTGCCCCTCTGCCACGCCACCCTGCCTTGGAGTATGGACTGAAACCTCCACAAACTGTGAGCTAATAAACCCTTCCTCCTTTAACTTTGGGTCTCCGGTATTCTGTCTCAGCAACGAGAAAAAAGTAACAAAGACACCATCCCAGCCCACTCCTGCTTCAGACTGGACATTCTTCAGGGACAAGGTCACACAGCCGCCTGCTGAGAGCTGCCCACGGCTGTGTGCCCCGCCAGGCCGCCCTCTAAGGCCTGTGACTTCACAGGACCTTCACTGTGCCCACAGAGAAGCCCGCCTGAACCCTGAGGCTCTTCAGCCCACTCGCAGACCCAACTGGGCCACGCCAGGAACCGCTGCCGTCCCTGTGCCACCGAGGACCTGCGAGTGGCAGGCAGAGATCTTGGTTCACGCTGTCCCTGGGCTCACTACAGTGCTCCACACGCGTGTCTGGGAGCCACGGCCTACAGGGCAGAAAGGACACACGGGTCACAGTGCCCCTCGCTCCACCCTGCGGGACACGGCGAGCAGAATGTGGAGGCCGCCCACGCCGAGACTCCAGCCGAGAGCTGACAGGAAGTGCCCACCAGCCCCAATGTCACCCTGCCGCTGGGTGGGTCTGATGGCATAAGGCCAAGTGGGCTCCCTGCCAACAGGTACCACAGCAACCACGTCACAGCCCCTGCAGAGATTACTGGAGGGGACAGTGCGCCAGCAGCCCTGCCCCACTCACTGCCACCCAGCAGCCTGGGACTTCAGCTTCATGGTCAGCTTTGCCTCCCCACCAGGCCAGAAGCTGCGAGGACAATGGCAACACCGACACCCTGAGGTTTGTTACTGCATTTCTCTTACGTCCCCTGCAGCACCTGAGTGTCCAACAAGGAGTTCATTTGGGAGCAAATACCAGGACAATGTGGGGCAGACCCTTCCGGGCACTCTCTGCTGTCGGCAAGCCTCTGGGACAGGGACAGGGACAGGCACAGGACCCTGTGCACCACCTCAGAGTCCGGCTCAAGGCGGGTGTTTGCTCCTTGGCTGCTGGTGGATGAACAGAAGGGGTTTTATGCAGCCTTGACCGTTTTCCACTTTTAAGAAAACCCTGTGGACAAAAGTGCAACCACTCCAAGCCGGTAAAGCTGAAGGCCGTTTCTGCCAGTGAGAGCCTCTGCTCTACCAAACCCATGACGTGGCTGCTTTAAACGTCAAGGTCCCCACGTGATCTAAGAACCCACTTGTGCGCACATTCTAGGAACAGCCCGGGGAGGCCCAGCTCAGCCGGGAAATGGCAAGGCCCACGCTGACCCTGACTCCAACGCCGACTCACGAGGAAATGAGATTCCTGTCCCGTCCACATGTGGCCCTCTGGGGTCCATGTCTGAGTGGCAGGATGTCCTAGGTCCCTAGAAGTCAGAAGGCACAGCGAGGTCAGGCAGGTGAAGGGTGTCACCCACACTTTGCCCTCAGCACGGTGAGGAACCGCCCAGCTGCAGGGCCCAGCAAGCCCAGGGCCACCATCTGGCTGCACCTGAACTGTCACCAACAGACTTCTGCACAGCCAACTCACTCTCCCCATGCGACATTCCTAAGAAAAAGTCTGAAAGCAATAGAGATAAAACCTTGCTGGAAGTTAACAGTTCCCATGGATATATGCGGGCAGCACCCAGACATGTGAGAAAAGCACATGCTCCATGGAAAGGCAAAAAGGGGGCAGGTGTGGTGGCACTCAGGAGGCTGAGGCAGGAGGGTTGAGAGTTCAAAGCCAGCTATACAGTGTGGCCCTGCCTTAAAAAATGCAAAAAATGCTGGGAGTGGTAGCACACACCTGTAATCCCAGCACTCCAGACGCTGAGGCAGGAGGATTGCCACAAGTTGAGGCCAGCCTGGGCTACATAGGAGTTCGAGGCTGGCCTAAACTTCATAGTGAGACCCTGCCTCAAACATAACAACAACAACCAAAAAAACAACAACAACAAAAGAAAAAACCAAACCAAAATAAAAAAATAGATTGTGGTGGTGCACACCTGTAATCTCAGGACTCTGGGAGGCTGAGGCAGGAGGACTGCCGAGTTTGAGTCCAGTCTGGGCAACTTAGTAACTTACCAAGAACTTGTCTCAAAATAAAAACTAAAAAATGGCTGAGGATGTTGCTCAATTTGAAGGCCCTGGGTTCAATCCCCAGTACTGCAAAAAACGAAACAAAATGAAGTACTGGAAGAACAAAACAAAACAAAACTGGGGAGGATTAAAAAGAAAAAAAGGCCCAGTAGGGTCAGATGCACCAGGTCTGAATCAGCTATGCTCACTGGCTGTGCAAGCTTGGAGAAGACCTGGCCTCACTTTCCTGACCCCCACGATGGGAACAGAGACTGTATGGAAAGCAGGCAGTGATTTATATGCAGGGGAAGTCCGAGATGCTCCCCGCAGCGCCAGGCACATGTTCTCTGTTGAGATGAGATTTCAAATGAGGTCCTTATCAGCCCTGCCAGTTGGAACAGGAAATGAGAAAAATGCCGAATACTGTATAAATTGGGGCGTTCGAAGGATCACCACTGGACAGTTGATCTCCTGGCCCCCAATACCACCTCAAATCAGCAGAGGTGAGGGTGAGCTTCCCCCATGTCAACCCAGGATAACTGCAGATTAAGACCTTGTTCTGGAAGCTAGGTATGGTGATACACTTTTGTAATCCCAGCACTTGGGAGGCTGAGGCAGGAGGATCTCCAGCCTTACTACTTAGGGAGACCATGTCTCCACAAACGAAACAAAAACAAAGACATTGTCCTGGAGACCGTATGGCTTCCGGCCTCCACTAGAACCTTCTATATGCATCCCCAACCTTCCCACAGTCCGCAGTAGACAGAAAAACCCACACTCTGAGAAAATATGACTTAAAACAACACGCAAGATCGCAGCCCTGGTCTGCCCCAGGGGCTCAGCCATTCATCTCCTTGCCCAGCCCACCGTCAGTGCCTGGACCTGGGCTGTTTCAATCCCTTATTGTATAGAGAAACCAGACAGCGGAGCTTGCACCGTTGGTGGGTGGCGAGGTCTGGGCCTTCCAGGACGCCGTCCCTGCAAACCTGCTGACCTCAGCCCCAAGGGCTTTGGCGACAGCCGTCTTTCAAGCTGCACCCATGCCCGGGGTTAAATATGATAGCAACTCCTGCACACGGGCGGAGCCGGGCGTTTCTCGGATCCCTCAAACCTCGCCTCCCTGCGGCGCTCTCCTTATCTCCGAGTCTCAAAAGGGAAACTGAGGCTCGAAGCCCAGGCTTTGAGACCTGACGCTCCTCCTCCTCCCCATGGTCCCCTCTGTCCAAACCCAGGTCCTGCGGGATTTCCAGGGACACACACGTGGGGCCCGAGCCGGCGACGCGCACGCGCCCGAGACACATGACGGGGGGGGGCGGCGGGCGCTGAAGCAGTTGGGGTCGGGCCCCCCTTTTCCCAGCGGCCGCCTCCGCTCCGTCCTCCTCGCGCTACTCACCCCGGGCGGGGGCTCCCGGGACGGGGACAAGAGGACTCGGGAGAGAAAGGGAGGGCGACGGCGGCGACGTCTCCCTTTACTCAGCTACCAGGCGTTACACCACCTAGCACGCACTGCCTCCGTCTGCGCACGTCACTTCCGGGCGCCAGGGGCGTGATCACCTATAGCCCCGCCCCCGCCCCGGATCGCCCCGCCCCGCGGACTCAGGGGCTCTCTGTATTTTTTTCTCTGAGTGCAAGGACCGCCCCGATTTCAGTATTTAAGGGAACCGCGGCGTCTGATCTTTCCTCGCTTCCAGCAAATGCCGTGGTTCACTTGGAGGCTGCAAATCTGGCCTCTCCTGCCAAATGGGTGTTATAATTACTCGGTTTCTAGGTTTCTAGCCTTCAGCCCAGCGCTCGCAGTGGGCTTTCAGGAACCAAAAGCTGTTAAATTAACAGTATTTGGCCCGGGGTGGTAGTGCGCGCCTGTGATCCCAGCACTCGGGAGGCAGAGGCAGGAGGATCCCCGCGAGTTCAAGGCCAATCTGGGCTACATAGCAAGTTCAAAGCCAGCCTGAACTAATTCATCTTACTAAGTTCATTTCCCCTAACTCACATCCTGGTGTTAGATTCCCTATGCCTTGTTCTGGGCAGCGCTTGGAGTGTTTGCTTTTTTTTTTTTTTTTTTTTTTTGTGGGTACCGGGGGGTCGACCTCAGGACCTCGCGTGCCAGCAGGCGCCCGTGCCACTGAGCGATATCACCGGCCCCTTTTTCGTATGTGGGTTCCGGGAGTCGAACTCGGGCCCTCGCGCTTGCAAGGCAGGCACTTACACCGCTGAGCCATCTCACCGGCCCCTGGAGTGTTTGCTTTAATGCAATGAAAGCTGTGGGGAGGGGGAGGTTGCTGAAAAGCACCGCCTGCTGCTGAGTCCCCCAACTCAGTTCTGTCCTTGGGGCTAAGAAGAGAAAAACTTGTCTACTATTGCGGAGGAGGAACAAGCGGAGCCTGGAGCTGGCTTTGCTTCTCTGCATTTTCAGGCCTGCTATGTCGGTGCCCCATCCTGGGCGGAAGCTTTCCCCTGGATCTGGAAAGGATTGCTGGGCGTGGGCCTCTCTCCCGGGCTTAGACCTAGCTGCCCCAAGGCCCCCTGAGGCCAAAACCCTGGTGTCCAAGGCACAACAGCCTGCCCCAGCCCCAGGTCTCAGGGCCCAGGCTGTTTGTGTGGCCCAGGTGAGGGGTGGAGCACCCTGACCCTGAAGAGACCCCAAGGGCTGTGAGGACAGGTGGGAGGATGGTCCCCCCAAGGGCTAGCCCGCCTGGTGGGGGCTTCAAACTCTCGAGACCCTTTACTGGTCCTTCCCAGAAGCCCCAGCAGGTGGGTGTGACACCACTCCAGAGCCAGCTCAGAGCTGAGGACAACGGAAGGGGAGTGGGAAGGGAAGCAGGTCAGAGACCCCGCAGAGTCAGAATTTAGAGAGGACTGGGGCCTTGCCTGCCTAAGGGCGAGTTTGTTAAAAATGTGTGTTCAACGGCCGGGGATATAGCTCAGCAGCACAAGCGCCTGCCTGGCAAGCGCAAGGTCCTGAGTTCGATTCCTGGTACCGAAAAAAAAAAGTGTGTTCACGCTGGGGGTGTCTCTGAGCATGGAGCGCTTCCCTAGCATGGCTGAGACCCTGGCTTCGGTCCCCAGCACTGGGAAAAAAGCCATCTTGGCCCCACCCGGACCCCCTCAGTCTGAATCTGGGGTGGGAGGGAGACTCAGAGTCCCTACAGGACTGGGAGGTGCCTGAGGGTCTCTCCTTGAGTGGGAGATTCCTGTGGGGCACTATGAAGAACAGCGTCTGCGATGCCCACACTCTGGAGGCAGCCAAGTGCCCTGTGCCACGTGGCACCATTCAGCACTCAGGGGCGGGCACTGTCCCCTTTCTACAGCTGAGCACAGGCAGCCAGGAGAAGTTCACAGTCTTGCCCAAGGTTGGAAGCTTAGTAAGGAGTGGAGCCCGGATGTAACCCTAGATAACTGCCTGTGTTAGCCTGGTGTGGTGGTGCACCCCTGTAATCCCAGCACTCTGGAGGCTGTGTCAAAAAAACAAAAAGAATGAAAGAAAGAAGAAAGGAGAAAGAAAGAAAGAACATTGCCTGTTTCGTGGTACTAGGGATTGAACTCAGGACCTTCACACTGAGCTGCATCTCCAGCCCTTTTACTTACTTATTTATTTATTTAGGGAGAAGGTCTCACTATGTAGTTCAGGCTGGCCTCGAACTCGCAGTGATCCTCCTGCCGCAGCCTCCAGAGTGCTGGGATTACAGGCGTGAGCCACCACGCCTGGCCATAATTTTTTTTAGTAGTAAGAGTAACGGCCGGTTGTCTTTGTTGAGCATGTGCCACGCGCCTGGCAATGTCGTGAGCCCCTGACGCGTATGGCTCAAGTCAACGTCACAGCGCCCCCCAGAGGTGGGGATATTCTTGCCATCACCCTTTTCCCGGTGAGGAAACAGATGCTGAGCAGGCTGTCGCCGGAAGCCACTCTCTCGCTGTCAGCGGAGCCAGCCGGTGCACTGACCCGAGCCCTGGGCGCCACCCCCGGCACGATGGCCGGGGACGGCTCCGCGCCCGCGCCCGGGCGGGAGGCTGCGCTGAGCTGAGCGCCCAGCCGGCCATGTCCCTGCGCCCCCTGCGCCGGGGCGCCCAGATCGTGGCGCCCGACGGGTGTCCCCGTGCCGCCGGCGACCTCCGACGCCGAGCCCCGCAGCTGCCCCAGCTGGGCCGGCCCGAGCTCCGGGCGGCCCGGGGCGCGGGGGGTGCAGGGGTCTCGCGGGTGCTGGGTGGCGACTCCTCGTGGCGGGAAAGGGACGTCGGGCTGGGGGTGGGCGTCAGGAGCTCCTCGCCGCCCGTCCTGCCCACGGAGACCCGGCAGCGGAAGCGCCATGTGCTCCCGCCGCCGCTCTCTCCGCCCACGCCCTGGGCCTCCGCCCCACGACGCCCCTGGCCCCGGGAGCCCGAGGCCGCCCGCAGAGGCGTGGGCAGGGAGACCCTGGGCCCCGTGGGCGCGCTCCTGGGAGAGCTGCTCCCGAGCAAGTTCCGCGAGTTCCTGTCCCGGCTGCGGGCCAAGTGCACAGAGGAGCAGGAGGAGCTGCAGGCGCAGAGTGAGGCCAATACACAAGCGGGGGCCTTTCCTGGGGTGGGGTGTCCCCGGGCCCTGGTGTCCCCACTCTGGAGCTCAGAGCCCTCCTCGAGGCTGGTCTGCCATGCCCCGGACTGGGTCAGTATAGGAACCCAGAGTAAGGACTGTCCCCCAGTTCCCAGCTAACTCCTCCTCCGGCTCCCAGCACCCTCAGCACCCCAACATCAAAGTGGGGTGTCCGAGCCCTGGCAGGATTCTCCGCAGTGTCCCAGCTGCCAGTTCCTCCCAGACCTGCGGTAAGTGTTGGGGACCTTCTTGGTGGGGCAGGATTGCTTGGATACTTCCAGGGTGAGGGACCAGACTGTTCATGCCGGATGTGGCCTACTTGTCTTCAAGGGACCAATTGTCAGACTTCCAGGAGAGACTTGAGAAGATTTTGCACCACCAGAAATCTACCCTGGGACCCCTGAGGAGTGACCACTCAGAATTCCCCACAGTCAGAAAGGCCAGCCCGTGAGTTATGGCAGGGGTATGGAGTGGGCGAAGGGTGTTTCTTCACTTGCCTTGCTTTCTCTTTCACCCATGTGTTTATCCATTTATCTATCCACCCATGCTCCCAACACATTCATAATTCCTCCATGAATCCATTCATATATTTATCATCCTTCTCACCCCCCCCTTCCTTGCATACATCTTATCCATGAACCAGGTTTTCTACAACCTACTCATGAATTTCTCCACCCTCCACCCATCCATCTCTCTGTCCAGCCAGCCACCATCTATTCAGACTCCCACTGTCCTATCCATCCACCCATGAATCTAATGATCAACATTCTGCATTCACTTGGAAATCCAGGACACTATCCACCCCTAATCCAGTCATGAAGCCATCCACAAATCTCCATTCCCATCTATATAATCATCTGATCATCCATCCACCTGTCCACCCATCCATCCACACATTCATCCATCCACCCATCCATCCATGCACATATCCATCCACCCATCCTTCCATCCACACATCCACCCATCCACCCACCCATCCACCCATTCATCCATCCATCCATCCACTCATCCATTCATCCATACTTACATGCATCCATCCATTCACCCATCCACTCATTCCTCCATCCACCCATCCATCCCTCCAGCCAGTCACCCTCTACTCAGTTTCCCACTATCTTATCCATCCACCCACGAATCCAATGATCAACATCTACAGCCACTGAATTGTAAATCCAGGACCCTATCTATCCTACTATCTATCCACCCATTCATCCATCCACCCATGTACCCATGATGCAGTCCTTCTATCAGATCCTGTTACTGATTCATCTATCAGTCCATGTATCCATCAACCCACTCTCCCAGTCTTCCATCCTTCCCACTTCTTCCAACTTTCATTAGTTTTTAGTATATGTCAAATCTGAGAGAAATAAGAGATGAACTTAACAGAAGAGACCAGCTATTAGTGCTTGTGTGGGCCTAAATGCCAGAGCTCTAATGGAGGTGGGAAAGAAACCAGCAGAAAGGCCGCCAGCCTAAACGGGCTTAGGCAGAGGTGAAGGGTACAAAGCACTGCTCATGAGGTTAAAGACCAGGACTACCAATACATAGCACACATTCCATTCCTTCTCATGCTGTACCTGTGGCAGACAATACTAATGGATCACAGCACATCTCTTCTCTGGGTCTGAGAACCCTCTCCAGGCAGATGCCACTAATGGATCAGATTGTCTTAGTTACTTTTCTCTCGTTGCTGAGACAAAATACCCAACACCCACAAGTTAAGGGAGGAAAGCTTTATTTGGCTTACAGTTCATAGAAGTTTCAGTCCATAGTTGGCTGGCTCCGAGGCAGAGTGGCACATGGCAGAGGGTCATCGCAGAGAAGAAACAGTTCATTGCTGGCAAAGACAGCAAAAGCAACAAGGGACCTTAACAGCGTCTTTTATCCTATCTGGACTACTCAGGGCGGGTGGCACTCACACCCTTAATCACAGTGCCCTCGAGCCTAGCATTGCACCATGAATCAATTCCAGCGCCACACACTCTAGGCCCGGCCACCTCTGAAAAAGCCCCACCTGTGACCACATGAGGCTTTGCAGGGACATCTAGACACAAGCCGTAACACAGATGAAACACATTGGCAGCCCATGAACTCTGAGCCAGTCAGGCCAAGGCAGCACACCCCTTTCCCCAAGCTATGATCAGTATAAAGGCGGGGACTCAGGAGAGCGGGGCAGCCGCTTTACAGATTCCCAAACCGAGCACCTGCCCGTGTGAGACCCCTGCAGGGCCTGGGGGACACTGCGGTGCACTGGGGCAGGTGCCGGCGGTTCTCGAGTGGAAAGGACACACTCGCCCCGGCAGGCAGGGCTGGGGAGCACCTTCACCCGGCCCCGTGGCAGTATGAGCGGGAGGTCACACAGCTGGGATGAGGCGTCACTAAGAACAGCTCTCACTTCAAGATGTTTGCCCTGGGCAGGATGCCTTCGCATTTCGTCTCTTTGCAGCCTTGTATGGGGGGGGGCACCATGATTCTCCCCATGTTACAGATAAGGAAACTGAGGCTCAAGAGTTAAGACTGAGACCCAGGACTGCCTGACTCCTGGGTTCGAATTCTTGTCATCTCTGCTCTCTTGTTGGAGACATAAGAGTGCCGACTCTGGAACCAGGTGTGGATTGGCTACACCCCTTACCAGCCTTACCAGCTGTGTGACCTTAGTCTTGTTGCCAAAGTCTCTGTGCCTCAGTTTCCTCATCTATAGAATGGGAATAATAGCTGAATGTTGTGGCTGGAATCCCACCACTCAGGAAGGAGGGTGAGGCAGGAAGATCGCCATGAGTTCGGGATCAGCCTGGGCTGCATGTCAACACCCTTGTCTCAAAAAAACCAAAACAAACAAACAAAAGGAATAGTACGGTTCATGGGAGTTGTGTGGGAGGATGCATATTACATACTCAGCCCCTGCCTGCAGGGGTGGCCGGTTACCCCAGTGTCCCCAGTGTCGGGCAGGAGTAGGGCTTCCAGGCTCAAGCCCCGCCCCCTCCTGGCCTCTCTGCAGGTCCTGTGGTACACTGGATCCCAAGGCCATGCCCACTCCCAACACCTCTGGGGAAGACCTGGGGCCCCGCAGGCGCAGCTGCCCTTTCTGGGTGCGGTTTGCGGATGAGACGCTCATGGACAGCACGCTCCGCTACTGGGAACGTCACCGTGCAGGTAGCCATTTGGGATGGGCGCCCCAGGGACGGGTGCCCCAGGACTCCAGAGAGCCGCAGCCTGGGGTGTGGAAGGCAGAGGCTGCGGCTCCGGCCCCCAGAGTGGAGGGCTGCCCACTGGCCCTCAGAGGAAGCAGCTGCCCTGGCCTCTCTGGAGGGTGTCAGGGTGACCTTTGAGGACCAAGCAGGGACTCTGACAGCCAGCAGAAGTGGTGGCCCAAGGAACAGTGGCTGACCAGGCCTGGCCATGGCTGACCTTCTGCCGAATGTTTTCTGCCTGTGCCCTTGAAGGCTGACCTCGGGCTGGCAGACGAGGTGCACAGAAAGGTGGAGAAGAGGAAACCGCTCCATCCTGGGGATGCAGGCACCAGTGTCCGGCACAGATGCGCAGATCTGGCCCAGGGCCCCAGGCAGGCGTTTGCTGTCAGCCCTCTGGGGACAGATGCAAGGGTATCCATTTTGACAGAGTTGCCCAAACTGGGTGGCAGGAGGCAAGAAGAATCGGAGACCCTGGCCTGGAATAATCACTGCCAAGCCCCCGCCTCTTCTCCTTTCTGTGCCCAGGCACTCCTGGCCTCCCAGAGTCAGCCCCCAGTAGCAATTCACTGAGCACCTATTGTGTGCAATTCCAGGAACTGCCTTCTCCAAAGCCTCACTTGGGTAAAGCCCTGCAAATCCAGGAGCTCCGCTGATTCAGGAGGAACCCTGCCCAGCCCCCCAGACTCACAGGAGCTACAGATCAAACCTGTGGTTTTTGCCCAACCCATTTTTTCTCATGGGGAAACTGAGGCAGAAGGGTCTTATGCAGATGCCCTAGAAGCCAGGAACAGAAAAAAGCCAGCGTCACCCCTGCCCCAAATCCAAAGACAGGGCAAGGCTGGGATGGACAGTTTCACACTGTGGCAGCTGGGAGATTCTTCCATCAGGTCACTGGCTACCAGGAGCTGTGACCCTACCCAGGGCACAGGGGACCCAGCCTGCACCTACCCAGCCTTCCCTTCTCCAGTCATCCGCTGGGGGATTCGGGTCCCTGACCAGCCCAAATGGCAGCTTTGAGGCAGGAAGGGCTCCCAGCCCCGAGACGCCGTCCCGGGACTTGGCGTCATCTCTGGGATTTCTATGGGAGTGACTGGGCCTCCACTGCTGGATGGGTCCGTTTGGGGCTGGAGCAGGAGCAGGGGGACTGGAGGCACAGCCTGGGGAGCAAGGGCAGAAACAGTCATGCAAAAGTTTCAAAACCAAGGCTTCGGGCCGGTGATATCGCTCAGCGGCACAAGTGCCTGCTGGCAAGCACGGGGTCCTAAGTTTGACTCCCAGAACCCACATTAAAAAAAAAAAACAAAAAAAACAAGGCTTCTCTAGAGGCAGTCAGAAGGCCTGGGGAAGCCTGGGGTTGCCATGTAGACAGGGCTTTGCCCAGGGGTGCCAGCCGGAGGGAGGAGGGGAGGGCTGGGGTGCCGGTGGACCCCTAGAGTTGGGAACTCACCAGAGCTCTCTCCCCTGCAGTCCAGCAGAACAGGACGGCCACCCCGCCAGCAGAGTCGGTGTCCGGGCCAGGGTTCGGGAGCGTCGGGAGGTGGCTGAACAGTTTGCCCAAAGCTCAGTACCCCGGGGCCAAGGAGGACTACGTGGCCAGCTCCTCGTTCTGGGCCCAACCCGGCCTGTGAGGCCCCACGCCCTGCACCTCCCCGTCCACAGTCCTAGGACTTGGGGTGCGGAATGCTCACAGGTTCCTGTCTCCCTTAGGCCTACCCAGGAGCTGCGGGGCCAATTCTCGAAGGGTGCCTCCCTAAATAGCAGCCTGCCCTTCGCCCCCAGGCCAACCGCAATGAGGCTGTGGAGGGACCTTCTGGGCCTCCTGGGCACCTGCAACTTCCTGGAGCAGGTGGGCAGACCGCCCTGCTCCTGGAGGCAGAAGCCGGTGAGCACCGATGCCAGCTAGTCCCGAGCAGCCTTGCCCAGGGTCTTGGCTGGGGCTCAGCTATGGGGGCTTGTGGGGGCCACAGTCCTTCAAAGTGCCATGGTTGAGGGGGTGGGCTCCCTCTCAAGCCTTGCTGTCTGGCTCAGGTCCTGATGCTTGCCCAAGGCCAGGGTTCTGGCTGCCTGTTTAATTCCTCATCTGTAAAATGGGCCTACAAGCCAGGTGTGGTGGCACACACCTGTGATCCCAGCACTTGGGAGGCTGAGGCAGGAGGATCACCGCAAGCTTGAGGCCAGCCTGCACTACATAGGGAGGCCCTGTCTCAAAAGAAAAAACCAGGGCTGGTGAGATAGCTCAGTGGCATAAGGGCCTGCCTGGCAAGCATGAGGTCCTGAGTTTGACTCCTGGAACCCACATAAAGGAAAACAAGGGCCGGTGATATCGCTTAGTGGCACAAGCGCTTGCTAGCAAGCGCGAGGTCCTGAGGTCGACTCCCAATACCCACATTAAAAAAAAAAAAAAAAAAAGACAAAACCAAAACAAAACAAAATGGGGGAAAAAACCCCACAAAATGGGCCCACAGCAGCACCCACCCACTAGACTTCAGCAGAAACCATGGGCCTGGGCAGCCCCCTGCCTCTTCCGAGGTCCCTGGCAGTGACCAGCTGCCCTCCTCGTCTCCATAGGAACCCTTTCTGCCCAGCCTGGTGCTGCGGTCAGTCCTGAAGCACGGCTGCCCTAAGGGCTACTAGCTCCTTCTGCCTTCTGCAACCCTGAATGCCCATGGGTGCCCCAGCTGAGGGCTGCACGCTGGCCGGGCAGTGAGGGGTGTCCTGCCTCAGCCTACAAATAAACGCACATCCCAGGTGGCTGGGATCTGCCATTAGGTCTCACATACAGTACAAGCCTGTCTGGTGCCTGCTTTGGGGGGTCCTCGGGGGTTCCTGGGCTGGAGGGGGAACAAGGTAGAATTACAGGTGGGACGTGCCTAGGGCCTGTGCCAGGACCTCCCTTCGATTTGAGTCCCTACACAACCTTCGACCTGGCACTGAGCATCTGTCCACCCAGATCAGCCCATACCTGAAGGAGGCACCTGCCATGCGGGGAGCCCGGGGATGGCGAACTGCGCCCCCACCCCTGCCACATCTGTGCTGCGACCCCTGGACAAAATTTGGGCCCCCTCCTAGCTGCCCCCGGCCCCCATCCCCCGGGCCGCAGATTCAGCTCTTTATCGCCACCTCCTGGCCAAGGAGGACACAGCCAGGGAATCCAGGGACTCACAGCCAGCACCTGGCTCGGTGGAAGCCTGGGTCGCTCCAGGTGTCTGGGGCAGGACAGCGGTTGGTGGTGACCTTGGGTTGTGGATGACAGAGGCTTTTTTTGGAGAGGTGCCCTGGCTCCAGAAGAAAGGCGGTGGGTAGACCGAGAAACGGTTTGGAGAAAGCCAGCTTGGGGAGGGCTGGGAACAGCGCCGCAGCCGCCCCCGCAGGCGCGCACGGGGGCTGGAGCGGGAATCGGTCCCCACCCCACCCCGCCCCTTGGCATCTACTCCATCTCCGGCTCCGGACTTTCACGCCCCGCACCCCCCAGCACAGGCTATTTCCTGGATCGTCTGGGGGTCCACGAGGAGGCCGGATTGTTCCACACCAACTCCTGGGGCCTGCGCCTCCGCGTGCCTCAGTTTCCCCCGCCCGCTCGCCCACCGGCTGCAGCGCCGCACCGCGCCCACACGGGGGCAATGTTGGCCTGGCTTTGGCATCGCCGAAACTTCTCTGCTTCCTGCTCCAGGTCAGAAACTTTTCCTTTCCCGCCCCCGCGTCCCCTCCGACCAGGGCTCCTGTACCTGCGTGGGCCGCGGCCGCACCTGGTAGATCTGGGGGAGCTTTGTATTTGTCGCCATGCAAACCCCAAAGTGCCCAGCCTGCGGGGGCCCACGCACCCCGCGCACGCAGGTCCCCCGCTCGCCGCGGAGGCTGTGACCAGAGGACGCTGAGCCGCAGGATCTACACACGGATACTGCGCGACACGCGGGGACACTGCGCGCCACACCCGCCACACGGAGAAGAGACACAAAGACATACACGACGACGCACACACAGACACCCCCAGGCCCGCTTCACAGACACCACGGTTCGGAACACAAATCACACACCCCAGCCCTGCCACCCCACCCCTCACAGTCGGAGACCCCAGTCCCACGTTGGGGTCCCTGCTCGCCTGGAAGCCACAAATGCGTCCTCGATGGCCCTCGGAGGTGCGTGTCCGTCCACCAAGGTGACCCCCACTGCAAGCAGAGCTGGATCTGCTTGAGGAAGGGGGTGTGGAGGGACAGTGGGGAGCGCTACAGAGGGATGGCCCCCTTCCTGCTGTCCCGTCCTGGTCCCCAGCCTCTTGCCCCTCCAGGGGGTGAACAAGGCCCAGGGAGGCCCAGCTCTTTCTGAAGGTCACAGTTACAAAGTGTTGGAATTGGCATCAAACTCAGCACTTCTTTCCCCGAAGGCAGTGCTATGGGGGTCCCTCCCCCAAGGTGACCGGGTGGGCAGGCTCTGGGGGACCCTTCCTGCAGCACATGAGGGTGCTGCAGAGGCAGAGAGGATGCCGGGGAGATCAGCCGAAAAGGAGGACTTCTTTGGAGCAGGTGGAATTTGGGGAGAGTGCAGCAGGGCCGGCAGA
Organism: Erethizon dorsatum; assembly: GCA_028451465.1. Lineage (NCBI taxonomy): Eukaryota > Metazoa > Chordata > Mammalia > Rodentia > Erethizontidae > Erethizon > Erethizon dorsatum. The sequence goes on from CM051822.1 coordinate 6,223,715, forward strand.
GCAACAGGAGAAAGGGCAGGGGGCAGGAAGCCTGCAGGTTTCCCTGGAGGGCAAGTGACCCTGACCGGAAGTGCGGCAGGCATGAGGACTGACCCTGACCGGAAGTGGAGCGGGCAAGCCGAAAGACGCTGACCGGAAGCGAGGGAGGCATGCTGCTCTTCCTGCAGGCAGCGCCCTGGTGGGAGAGGAGGGACAGGGGCAATGGGAAGTCCCCAAAGATGGGGAACCCAGGGAAGCCAGCCCCTGGTAGGAGAGCCGCCCCAACTCATTGACCGTTCTGCTGCAGTTCCTGGAGGTCTGACTGTCTGGTCCTCTCCCCCATTCATATGTTGGCGTCCTGACCCCAGGGTGGGCAGCAGGTGGGGTCTTTAGGAGCAGATTGGGTCATGAGGGTGGAGCCCTCCTGAGTGGCATTAGTGGCCTCTTAGCAAAGACCAGAGAGGGAGCAAGATCTCTTTCAGCCCAATGAGGACACAACAAATGGGAAGGGAAGGGAGGTGACCACGGTTATTCCTGCAGCCAAATTGGCACTACAGTCTCTTTGAGGACCATGGGGGGACGAGGCGCAGAGCACAGCGGGAAGGCTGCATCCCCTGCCCCAGACAGACGGGCACACATGTCCCCTTTCCCTTATTTCTGCCTCTCTGTCCTTCTGTTGCTGCCCCCCGGGTATGTCTAAGTGACAGGAGGTTGGCACCTTCCAGGGTGCGAGGGACACGCGTGCCGCCTCCTCCCAGCAACCCCGCAAGCCTCCTGGTCCCCTAGTAGAAACAGTTCCAGGGAAGAGGGAGATGGTTGAAGTTCACTGTAGCATTTGAGGCCACCCAGCATGGTGGGCTGTGACTTCTAACACCACCTACGGCTGTCTCCACTGTGGGAATCAGTGAGGGCAGGAGGAACCCGGGACCTGGCCTCCTGGAGCTCAGAGTCCAGAGGGAAGGCACCGAGGAGCCAGGACAGATGCTACCGGGCAAGCAGTGTGTGCACGCGCTGGAAGACAGACACTACCCCTGCAGATGAGGCAATCCGGGCAGAGAGGTAAAGTAACCTGGCCAGGGTTGCACAGCTGAGCACCAGTTGAGAAGCCGAGCTATGATGGGGGACACAGGCAGCCTTCAGGAAGGCAGTCCAGGTTTCCTTGGGCTCAGAGAGCAAGGCCTTAGAGGGCTGGGCACTCGTGCAAGCTCCACCCACTCCTCCTTTCCTTCACCATTCCTCATTCCTTCCACAACAGGTTTTGTTTTGTGCTAGTGGGGACTGAACCCAGGGCCCATACGCTGAGCTATATCCCCATCCTCCCGTGCCCCTCCCCCCCCACCGCCTTTCATTTTGAGACAGGGTCTTCCTAAGTCGCTAAACTGCCCAGGCTGGTCTGGAATTTGCTACCCTCCTGCCTCAGCCTCCCAGAGTCCTGGGATCACAGGCATGCACCACCACGCCCGGCTTCAGAACACTTTTGGTGAGGGCCAGCTGTCTTGCCTGGCTCCGTGCTGGACCCTGTGATGGAGGCAGCCGGGTTCCCACCTCGCCCCCACCCACGTCGGAGGTGGGGGTAGAGGTGAGGCCGGCTGCACAGGCTGTGACCCCTGCGGTCCCCCAGGCCCTGCGCTGGCTCATGCTCTGCTATCTGATTGGTAGTAAGTCCTGAACCAGCGGCCTGCACTTCCACTTTGCCCTGAGCCCCGCAAACGGTGTAGCTGGACTAAACTGTGGCAGATGCCCACGGAGGGCCGCCAGGAGTGGCCTTTGTCCTGCCTGTGCCCAAAACCTTGTCATGGGTCCTCGGGGGGACCGACGTGGCCAGCATGAGCCCGGAGGTCAGGGCCAGCAAAGTCCCCAGAGAACTTTCACATCTTACCTAGAGTAAGGGGATTGCGCATGCCCGCTACACCGCGTGGGCGGGCAGTCAAGAAACCCCTCCACCACCCCGGGCCCCGCCCACCCTGCCCGTAACCCAGTTTCCCGGCGCGTGCCTCCCCAGGACAGGACTTCAGCGCTCACACCGGCAGGTGTGCGCTCCCGTGGATTTACATTTTCGTGTTGGTTTTACATCAGCTCTGCACTGTGCACGCTCTTCTGAGCTTGCTTCTCTCTCCACAATCGAACCATCATAAAAGGCTTGTTCAAGGTCATTGAAATGTGTAGGCGGAGGAACTGGGCCCATGGGGTCACAGGCCAAGGGTGGGTGTTCGCAGCTCCTGTGCCCTCCCGCCTGGCTGCCCGGGAGGACGGGCATCAGCTGGCTGCGTGTGCCTGGGCTGCGGGTCAGAGTCGCGTTTGGGCCCGTGTTGGGGGCCAACATCACAGTTAGGCCTCGGGCGCGGCCTGTATTTCTGACTCAAAGCCTGCGCTAAATTACCCCTCCCATCGACCTGGGCAAGATGGCGCCTGGTTCCTGCTTCCTGGTTGCGGTCATTGCTGCTCGCGCCCTGTAAATGTGTGAGTCTGCCTGGAGACTGATGAGTATAGCCTATGAGCTTTCATTTCCTGCTGTATTGCTATTGGCGCCCCTATCCTTATAAAAACATGCAAAGCTGCCCTTTAGGAGCAGAGCACGGACGGAGCCGCCACAGGGCGGACGCTTGTAGAGGCTCTGGAGCTGTGAACGATTAAAGCAAGCTTTCACCGACCCGTGTTGTGTGATTCTTCTCGCTGGACGAGCAGAAGCGCGCGACATTTGGTGGCCCGTACGGGGACCTGATCACCCTTCGTGCGGGGTCTGGTGGAGCTGCATCGAGTCACAGGACGGTACGTACCTTCAGGTAAGTGGGAGGCTTAACCTGGCCCTGGGTGGACGCACTTTCAGGGAAATTCCGCTCTCAATTGCTGAGGCGGGGGTTGCCCATATATCGGGCGTGCTCACGGCGGGGACGGTGTTACTGGAGCAGTTTCGTTTTCACAATGGGGAACTCCGACAGTGCCCCGATGATAGCGACTGCTCCTATGACCCCTGGGGACTGGACACAGCTTGCAAGGGCGTGTCTTTCCCCTGGGCAGTTTATTGATTGGAAAGCATGGAATACCGACCTTTGCATGGACCGAGCTGATCGCAACAACAGGGAAGGTAATAGGCGGTGGGATGCAGACATGTTGCTTGGCAAAGGCCCTTATGCACAAAACCAATTACAGTATCCTAATCCTGTCTATGACCAAATCACCCAGTGTGCCACCCAGGCGTGGCGACGCCTGGCTAACCAAGGGGAACACCAGGCTTGCCTCACCAAGATAGTTCAGACCCCGGGAGAGCCATTCTCAGACTTTGTGGCCAGAATGGAGGAGGCCGCCCAAAAGGTTTTTCATGATCCTGGCCTGGCAGGACCTCTTATTAAACAGCTCATTTTTGAACAATGCACTGGGGAATGCCGCGCGGCCATTACACCACATAGAAATGAGGGGTTAGAAAAATGGATTAGAGTGTGCAGAGAAATTGGGGGCCCCTTGACAAATTCTGGATTAGCCGCCTTTGTTGGAGCGGCAGTCCAGGCTTCTCTGGGGCACAATACGCGCAAAGATCAAAAGAGCCCACAAAAGGGGCTGTGTTATGCGTGTCATCAACCTGGCCATATTCGAAAGTACTGTCCACAGAGAAGTGGACAGGAAACTAAAAAACAAAATCTTTGTCAACGGTGTCATAAAGGAAACCATGCAGCTAAAGATTGCCGCTCAGTGTTTGACAGAGAAGGCAATCTCCTAACAGGGAGAAAGGACGATGAGTCAAAAAACGGCCTGAGGGGGCCCGCGCAGAGGGCGGGCCCCCTCCAGAACAATGCCACCCTCCTCAGAGCCAGCAGCCAGTCAGAGCAACCCCAGGGTCAGCAGGATTGGACCTCTGTGCCGCCTCCGAGCTCATATTAACGCCTGCTATGGGCGTCCAGTTGGTGGAGACCCTATTTAAGGGCCCGTTACCCTCAGGGGCAGTAGGGCTTGTTCTGGGACGAGCCTCGTCTGCTTTAATGGGCCTAGAGGTTGTGCCCGGAGTTGTTGACTCTGACTTCACAGGATATGTTCAAATCATGGTCCAATGCCCAAAAGGCACTGCTGTCATAAATAAGGGAGACAGGATTGCTCAGCTTTTGCTTCTACCCAGCCTACACTTGAACTTTCCTTCAAGGGAGATGCCGCGAGGAGACCTTCGGTTCGGGTCCTCCGGAGACGTTTTCGAGGGTCTGCATATAACGCTACAAGAGAGGCCCATACATACATTAATAGTTAATGGAAAGCCCATGAAGGGTCTGCTGGACACGGGCTGATCGCTCTATTATTTGTACTAAAGATTGGCCTAATGCCTGGCCCACAGATATGGCCCAGCAGACTCTTCAGGGGTTGGGCTTGGTGCATGCCCCCTTGGTCAGCGCAGCTCTCTTAAATTGGCAAGATACAGAAGGACACACGGGAAAGTTCAAGCCTTTTGTCCTTCCACTCCCAGTCTCTTTGTGGTGCAGGGATGTCCTAGTAAAAATGGATGTAACCCTCACTACGTCCTGTTCAAAACAGTCCCAAAACATGATCAAAAGGCAGGGATACACGCCTGGGAAGGGCCTCGGCGCCCGCCTACACGGTCAAGTTTCCCCGATCCAAATTAAGCCTAAAAATGATAACAAGGGGCTGGGTTTTTCCTAGGGGCCACTGAGGGCTTTGCTCCACCCAGACTGATCAGGCTCACGTGGAAATCCAACGACCCCGTCTGGGTGCCTCAGTGGCCTTTACCTAAGGAAAAAATACAGGCCGCATCAGAGATTATAAAAGAGCAATTACAGGCGGGGCATCTCCGCCCGTCTACATCCCCCTGGAATACTCCCATCTTTGTCATAAGAAAGGGGGCCACAAAATGGCGCCTGCTCCAAGATTTACGCGCAGTCAATGCGCAAGTTCAGGCATTAGGAATGGTACAAAGGGGTCTTCCTTTGCTATCCGCTCTGCCCCAACACTGGCCAATAGTTGTGATAGATCTTAAGGATTGTTTTTTCTCAGTCCCTCTTCACCCTGAGGATAGTCCTCGTTTTGCCTTTACTCTACCCACGGTCAATCAAGAAAAACCTGACCTTCGATATGAGTGGACAGTCCTCCCACAAGGAATGGCTAATAGCCCAACCATATGCCAATTATATGTGGACACCGTATTAGCTCCCCTCCGGGAAGATTTTCCCAAAATAAAGTGTCTTCATTATATGGATGATATACTTATCACTGGCAAAGATACTGATGAGCTACATAAAATGTTAGGCCAATTAATTAAAGCGTTACGTTTGGCCAATCTTCACATTGCCCCAGACAAAGTTCAAAAGTCTCTGGTCTGTACCTATCTAGGATCAAAAATTACCCCTACTCAAGTAACGCCATGTAAATTAACTATACGCATGGACAACATTAGGACCTTAAATGACATGCAGAAATTGATGGGGGATGTCAATTGGATTAGATCTTACCTACACTTATCCAATGATGATTTAAAACCTTTGTATGACATTCTTAAGGGGGACCCGGGGCTTAACTCCCCCCGGACCCTTAATAGAGAGGCTACTGAGGCTTTGCAAAAGGTAGAACGAGCGTTGGGCAGCGCGGCTATCGGTCGCTTCGACCCAGACAAGCCTCTTGAGGTATGTATTCTAAAAACAAATAGACAGCCTACCGCTGTCATCTGGCAAGAAAAGCCACTGCTGTGGATACACCCCAAGGTGTCCCCTGCTAAAAGCATTGAACATTACCCAGATTCGGTGGCCACCTTGGCCACTGAGGCTATATTAAAAACGACACAGCACTTCGGGGTACACCCCGGGGCTGTGCGGGTGCCCTATACTGCCCAACAAATTTTAGTGTTGGCAGCCTGCCTGGATGCGTGGGCCATTCTCAAGTGTGTTTTCCAGGGCACGATCGACAATCAATACCCCAAGGATCCTATTTTACAATTTGTCACATCACATCCAATCATTTTTCCAAAATCCACTGTTCAAGAGCCCATCATAGGGGCTCCCACAGTCTTTACAGATGGGTCAAAGACAGGAATTAGAGCATATATGATATCAGGCTCTAAACCTGTGTTGGTGCAGTTCCAACCAGACCAGCCCCAACTAGTAAAATTACAAATTGTATCAGTGGTGCTTACAAGATTCCCCACGGATATTAATATCCTCTCAGATTCCAAATATGTAGTCAATGCTTTACAGATTCTGGAAACCGCGGGCCCGATAAATTCCACCTCTTCGGTGTTCACTATACTCCAAACTATCCAGACACAATTACAAAATAGAACCCACAAAATTTATGTGGCTCATATCAGAGCACATACCCAGCTCCCAGGCCCGCTCTCGGAGGGCAATGCAATGGTAGATGCAGCCACGTGCCCAATATGGATATGTACGCTCTCATCCCCGGCTGAGAGAGCCCAACAGTTTCACAAAAAATTTCATGTCAATGCTCAGACCTTGGCAGCTCACTTTAAGATCCCCAGGGCCCAGGCTCGAGACATTGTCCGGCATTGCGGTACCTGCGCCGTGATGCGCCCCCAGCGGTCTGATGGGATTAACCCGCGAGGACTCAGACCGGGTCATATCTGGCAAATGGATGTAACACACATCCCAGAATTTGGGTCTGTCAAATATGTCCATGTCTCAGTAGATACTTGTTCTCAAGTTGTTTTTGCCACGGCAGAAACGGGAGAAAAGACATCTAATGTTATCAATCACTGCCTTGCGGCTTGGGCTGCATGGGGAAAGCCTAAAATACTAAAAACAGATAATGGGCCCGCGTATACAGGTGCGGCCTTCAAAAGCTTCTGTGCAACCATGGAAATAGTCCTTAAACATGGCATTCCATACAACCCAATGGGCCAGGCTGTTATTGAAAGAACACACCGAACGCTTAAAGATACTCTAAATAAACAAAAGGAGGGGATAGGCCGTGGCCTCTCATCAAAAAGGAAGCTCTCCCTTGCTCTATTTACCATCAATTTTTTGAGCTTAAATTCGGACAACTGCTCCCCTGCGATGGAACATTGCAATCCTTCCCCCCAAAATAAGGGGATGGTCACTTGGAAGGATGTCATCACGGGGCAGTGGATGGGCCCGGACCCGGTGGTCAGCTGGGTCCGAGGTGCGGTTTGTGTCTTCCCACAGGATCCTGGACGGGAGCCGGTGTGGGTCCCCGAAAGACTGACGAGGACCGCAAATATACCAAAAACCCACCAAGACCAGACCACCAAGGAAGATGGGTATTCCACCGCCGCCGATGGTGATTGTCTGGCTCCTGCTCGGCACCTCGTCATCTCTGACCCTCCAGAGTCGGAGTGAGGGCACAGATGAGTACCTGTGGGCTTTGTGGCACCATCCACCCAGTTTAGCCCCTTTCCATTGCCTTTAATACCAGCTTCCCAGTTACTCCAGATACCTTAGTGTTTTCTTATGCTAACGTTACTGCACAGTGTCAGCCTAACAACTCTTCTCTGCCTTTCTTAGAATTTGTTAATCAAACCTGACACTCGTGCTATGGCACCGCTAGGATAAACTCTCCTTCGGGGTGGGGGGTATGGACAACCGGGCCCATAAGGCCACCCAATGTCACCAAGATAAAAAACTGCAGTTCATCGGGGGACGTATGGGGGCATTTTATGGTATGTAGAGAGATCCAGCTCCATTACCTTAATTGGGGGGTCCAGGTTTTCAGCCAATATCAAGCTTGCAACCCCCTAGGAGGATGTGTAGACCTCCGACCCTTTAAGACTAATAGGTCACGGACCTTGTCCAAGATGTCTGACTGGCTCAAAAATACATACTTGCCCTCATTCAAAAATCTCTCAGAGCAGGTCTCTATTGGCTTAGATAATGTAAAAAAGATACAACTACAGCCTGTTACTTTTGACCTGTCCAGTTTGGGAACTGTCATCACAAAATTGTGGGAAAAGGTCACCTCCTGGTTTAGCTGGCCCAGTCTGGCAACTTGGGTTGCAATCGGAGTCGGTATTCTTGTTGTCTTGGTTGTTATCAAGTGCCTGCTGGATAGATTAATGCAGACTCAACAACAGGTGTGCTTGACAGCAATGGCTGCCATGCAGTTGGCGGATGGAGGCCCTACAGCCAGGCCAGTGGCTGCCTACCTGCTCAGGGTCGCAGAACATCGCTTTTAGCTGGGTGGGTGAGCCAAAGACGGGTAAGAGCAAGGATCCCCAGCCTTGACTCAACCTAAGACAGGCCCCATCCCATTGCGTGGCGACCGCCGCCGAGTGTGTGACTAGGAAAGTCACGAGGTGCTCCGCAGGGGGGTTCATGGCAGAACACCTAATGCATGCCTGCATGCATCTAGGTTCCATCCAGTTACTTCCTAGCCCCACAAAAAAGGATGAGGCCCAGGATGGTCGATGCTGGACTGCAGCCGGCGCAAATGACCACCGGGCTAATAGTGGGGTGCAGGCCAATACATTCACTCGAGACGGGCTACGTCTGCCTTATTATGTGATTTTTAAGGGGGAAATGTTGGGGGCCAACATCACAGTTAGGCCTCGGGCGCGGCCTGTATTTCTGACTCAAAGCCTGCGCTAAATTACCCCTCCCATCGACCTGGGCAAGATGGTGCCTGGTTCCTGCTTCCTGGTTGCGGTCATTGCTGCTCGCGCCCTGTAAATGTGTGAGTCTGCCTAGAGACTGATGACTATAGCCTATGAGCTTTCATTTCCTGCTGTATTGCTATTGGCGCCCCTATCCTTATAAAAACATGCAAAGCTGCCCTTTAGGAGCAGAGCACGGACGGAGCCGCCACAGGGCGGACGCTTGTAGAGGCTCTGGAGCTGTGAACGATTAAAGCAAGCTTTCACCGACCCGTGTTGTGTGATTCTTCTCGCTGGACGAGCAGAAGCGCGCGACAGGCCCGCAGCGTTATTTTCATGGTGCGTTGTTTATCCAGAGCGCGGCTCTGAAACCTGTTTTGTTCTCTCCCTATCCCTGAGCAGGGAGCTGGTTTTGGAATCAAGATGCGGTGTTGTCTCAGCCTTAAAAATAATCACCCCTGGAGCCAGGCGTGGTGGTGCACGCACGTCATCCCAGCACTCTGTGAGGCTGAGGCAGGAGGGTCAGAAGTTTGAGCTCAGCTAGGGCAATTCAGTAAGTCTGTGTCTGGAAATAAAAAAAATAAAAAGGGCGGGGAAGGCAGCTCAGTGTGAAGGCCCTGGGTTCCTTCCCAACTACCAGGGGAAATTTCCTGGGGCTGGGTGGGGCCCTGACCCCAGACTCCTTCCCCTCCGCACTGGGGCTCCCCTTGTGTGGGCACCTGTGGCAGACGGGTGGGACCTCCTGGCAAGGAGCCCCTCAAAAGCTGGGTGCACATGGAGCCACCCGAGGCTGGGGACGCCTCCGCACAGGTGCGGGAGTTCTAGGCCCAGGCCCATGATGCTGTGCTGAGGCCTAGCTGACAGGTGAGGACCCTTTCTGTTCAGAAAAAAGTCCACACATGTGGCTTTGGACCATGCATAGGGCTTCCAGGGGCTTCTGAGACTCCTCCTGCCATTTCTAAGCCCTGTCCACCTTTGGGACAGTAGTCAGAGTCGCTCCAATGGAAGGTGCTCTGAGATCTCTGAGGTAACTCATCTACTTCTCACCAATGAAGCACTGAGAGGTTGGGTCACTCACCCAAGGTCACACAGCTGGGACATAACTAAGCCAAGAGCCAAGCCCAGCCAGTCTGGCCCAGGTCTGCATCTCTAACCTTAGGCGAGCACCAGTCCTCGGTCAGGGGACGGGGAGGTGGGCTGATGTTATGTGAGGGAAGTGACGACCACACAGATCCCTCGCCAGTAACCCCAGCCTTTCCCTCCATTTCTCCCCGCCTTCCCCTTCCTCCTCCCTCTCTCCCTGTCCCTCTCTCTGGTGACAGCTGTCCCCCTCCAGCCCTGTCCACCACCACCTTGTGTCCTCCGGGGTTGCCCACTGGAGGGCGGGGAGGGCCGTCCAGGCTGGGGTCTCCGGAGGACCTAATACTATTTTCCCACAGCTTTGGGTGGTTTAATAGAATTGAGGGTAAATCTAACTTGCAAATTTTTCCTTTTGATCTCCCTCCTTCAACAGAGCTGAGTCTAGAGATTGATTGCTCCTTCCCTGCTGCTCCCAGCCCGGCTGCTCCTGAGGCTCGAGGTCCTGGGTGCCCCCAGGTGTGGCCGCTGCTGCCTGGAATCCTGGATGCCAGCCTGGACTCCCGCTTGTTCCCACCCGCAGCTCCTCCCAGCCCCTCTGCCTCCTCCCCCTCCCTGGCTGCTTCTCCCTGCTTCGCCTCCTCTTCTGCAGCAGGCACCCAACTCTTTCTCTTTCATGCTCCCTGGTGCCCCAGGTCCTTTGTGTGTCCTACCCTCACCCAGAAGGTCCTTCCCACTAGCCTTGCTGACTCCTACTTAACATCAGGCCTCGGGTGTCACTGCCTGGGGTGATCCAGGTGCCTATGGCTCTTCTGTCCTCATCCTCAGACTCACCTCAGTCAGAGCTGGTCAATGGCAGGTGTCCCGGAGCACAGAGGGCCTCTGTTGGCACCTGTGGGCATCTGGCGCTTGCACTGTGCCTCAGTTTCGCTGTGTGTAAGGCCAGGGAGGGCCGTCTGCCGGCGCCTCCCACATGATGATCGCCAGCACTCCCTATGGGCTTCTGGCGGGGATCACTCATTTCATGGTATTTGACTTCCTTGATTATCTGATTTTCCGGGAAGGAATTTTCAACTTTGGGCTGAGCTGGGTTCTGCTGGCTACCTGGGCACCTATCCTGTGCCACTAGCCTGGCTGCACCTGAAGCCCTGGGGGAGGCCCATGCAGATGGCTCCTCTCTGCAGCTGGATGTCTGGTCAGGGGGTGACGACAGGGTGGCAGCGCTGCGGTCCTGGACCGGAGCTGTGACACCTGGAGGGAGTGGGGAGGTGCAGCGGAAGGAGACACTGGGTTCATATTCTGGCTCTGTCACTTCCGGTGAGACTGAACCCCCTCCACTCTGTGCCTCAGTCCCTTGGGTGGCATGGGGCGGATAACAGCCAGATGGAACCCCAGTGGGTCCCTCCCTGGCTCTGACACCTGTCCTTAGCTGGTTTTGTGACCTGGGACGGGTCACCTGCCCTTGCTGGGCTCCAGGCCACTCACTAGAAAGGATGTCCTAAATCTGAGGTGACAGGGACTGTGGGAGGCGAGGAGCAGTGTGCGATGACCACAGAGGGGCACAGCTGTCATCCTATAATCATTGTAGCCTTTGCTCAGGAAGGGGGAGCCACCTCCCCGCACCTGAGTACACAGCACTGCGAGAAGGGGGATCGCAACTCAGCAGGGAGGGCAGCCACATCTAGGCCCTCAACATCCCAGGAGGCAGAGGCCTGGGCGGAGCAGGGACGCAGGTCACCCAGCGGGGTATGGTGTGTAATGTATGGAGCAGGGGTGTGGCACCCCAAGAGCACCCAGGTGCTCTGCTGAGCCCCCTGCAGGTGTCTTGGGGTCCAAAGGCCCCTGCCAGAGTGGCAGACAGTGGGTAAACTGAGGCCCAGAAACTGGCAGGTGCTAGCCGTGATCGCTCAGCTCACGGGAGTGGATCCACTTCCCCTGCTCCTGGGCTGCCCAGCCTGCAGGGACTCGACCAGCAGTGGGAGGGTCCGGGATGAAAAGGGAGCCTGGCCCAGACCTGCCTCCAGCAACCCACCCGCTGTGGCAGTGGCTCTGATGTCTGCACTGTGGCCCAGGAGGCGTGGGGGGGCAGGGCAGAGTGGAGATGGGGTGGGGACAATTTGAAAGGGCGGCAGCCTCTGGGGACAGCCAGAGCCCCACCCCTGCAGCCTGGAAACCAGTGACCTCTGAGTCCAAGGCCCTGCAGGGGCGGGGGGGGCTACGACACCGCCAGCTCAGAGGAAGGGAGAGGGGAGGGCAAATGGGGGTCACTCCTCACCCCAGCAGTGGGCAGAAGCTGTGATCCTGTTTCCTGCCTTTCCTGAAGGGCCAGACCAAGTCTCCTGTCTTCTAACAAATGCTCACTGAGCACCTCCCGCATGCCAGCGCTGCACTAAAGCCCCTGATCCCTCTGCAGAAGGGGTAGACTCACGCCCTTTGGGGGGAAACAGACCCTTATCAAATAGACCCCTAACTGCCCCGTGAAGGTGGGACTGCAGGCAGCCGGAGCAAAGGCCCAGCTGGCCCAGCCACGGTGCCGGGGAGGGCTTCCTGCAGGAGGTAGCACTGGGGCTGAAAGCCAAGGTCAGGGACGGGACTGGGGGAGGAGGCAGTGTGGGGCTGAGAGGGGGCAGGACAGGGCTCTGCGTGACCCACAGGATCCCTAAGTTGAGGGAACTCTCAGAGGCCTCCTCCTGAGGTCTCCCATGTTTTCATCCCAGCCTTTGACTCCCTTTACAGTGCTTCCCGTGGCTGCAGTTATTATTCCCTGCTTCGATCACATGGTCACTGTTTCTCCCTGACAAGACTGAGGTCTCCAAAAGGCAGGGACTGTGTGCTTTGCTTATCATTGTGCCCCTGTTAAAACAGATTCAGGCTGAGCATGGTGGTGCACTCCTGTAATACCAGCACTTGAGAGGCTGAGGCAGGAGAATCACTGCGAGTTCAATGCCAGCCTGGGGCATACAGTGAGTTCAAGGCCAGCCTGAACTACATAGTGAGACCTTGTCAAAAAAAAAAAAAAAAAAAAAAAAGATTCAGGGGCTGGGGTATAGCTCAGTGTTAGATAGCATGCACCTAGCATGTGCCAGGCCCTAGGTTCCATCCCCCGCAGGAAAAAAGAAAAAAGGCACTGGGTTATACTTCAAAACAGGCAGACTTCAAATAACAGTGATTTAAACAAGAAAAGATTTATTTCTTGCTCAAGGAAGTATAGACAATCAAGGTCTGGTAGGGGACCTAATGCTTTGCCACCCTCAACACACAGGGCTGTAACCTCACAGTGCACAATGGCTGCTCCAGCTCCAGCCTCTGTGCTCACATTCTGTCCGGTTCAAAGGAGATCTCAACCCCTGTCTTTTAAAGAAAACTGCCAGGAACTGGTGCAAACCACTTCTGCTGTCATCCCATTGGTCAAAAGTTGGTCATGTGAGCTTGCCTAGCTGCAAGGGATTCTGGGAAATGTAGTCTTTAGACTAGGCAGCCATATGCCCATTTAGGATTAGGGGATCAATTCTTTGGGAGAAGAAACCTAGCAACCTGAGTCACATCCCCACTCTTAGCTCAAAATGATAGTGATATCTGACATGTATTTAATACTTTATAATCACACATTTAATCCTTCCACTTTCCCTCAGGTGAGAGCAAGGAAGAGTGTGTTAAATCACCCACCCAGCCAGGCATGGTGGCGCACACCTGTAATCCCAGAACTTGGGAGGCTGAGGATCACCATGAGTTCCAGGGCAGCCTGGGCTACATAGTGAGTTCTCTGCGGGATCTGGGAGGGACGTGGCTGTCTTCGGGTAGAGGGGAGGCTCCGCGAAGACCTGTGTCTGCCCATGGCCGAGGTCTGTGCCCTGCGTCCCAAACTGTCTTTAACCTGCAGTAGGTGCTCAAGTGCACAGAATCCACGGCCACCTCCTCTTCCAGATGGGCTGGCACTGGGAAGGGGGCAGGGAAGGCCATCATTGGGACTGGCAGAGAGGGGCTCCCTGCACACAGCCCCCTGGAAGTGCCCTCAGCCCCAGGTCGCCGAGTCCCCTCTGCATGGTCCTGCAGGAGGCCTAGTTTCCCCAACAGCCTGGCCCCTGAGTCTTTCCGGCTCGTCTCACCGCCGTTTGATCACTCCCACAAGTGCTGCCCCAGTGTGATGCCACCCAGGCTTGGGCTTTCAGCCTCCAAAACTGTGAGGCAAAGAGAGCTCTTTTCTTTACAAAGCACCCGGCCTCCAACAGAAGTGGGTCTAAGTCAGGGCCCACCCCGAGCTGGGTGCGGGTGCCCACTGGCTTTGAGGAGGGGGAGAGGGCCACAAGCCCAGGACTGCAGGTGGCCTGGAGACAACAGAACAATAGGACACATCTTCCCTGGGGCCGGGAAGCCATGCATCCCATGGACACCCTGACCTTGGGCTCCTGAGGCCCAGGCTGTAAGGAAACACATTTGTGTTGCTTAAGCCACTGCCGTTTTTGTTACTAACGGCAGCCGCAGGAAACTGAGGCAGAGGGATTCACCAGCCCTTCTCTCAGTTCTTAGCCAGCTCTGAAGAAAAGAGATGGTGTGTGTGGCCCTGCTCTGGAAAGGGATGGTGGTTGAGTGACAAGGCCGCCAGGCCACCCAGGAGTCCTGTCTGGTACTTTCCATCCTGGACTGCTCAGGAACCCAGCGCAGCCAGTTGGGCCAGCGGTGCACTGGAGGAAAACGTCCTTCACGGCAGTGTGGCGGGGCCTCAGGGCCCCAGAGAGGTGACACCTGCCCCGTGAGTCTCAGCTCACCGCACCTTGGTTAAAGGCCTCCTTCCGGCCTCAGTCTCCACCTCTGCAAACACAGTGAATGACAGGACGGGACACAGGTGCCTGTGACGAGCTTGGCCTGGTGTGTGGGCTCTCAGGGACAGGTGTGCACAGCAAGTATGTGCTTGGGTGTGTGTGCAGGTCCATATGTGCACGCTTGTGTGCCCTGGTGTGTGCAGGGCGTGTGTCAGGCAGCCCTCAGGCATCATGTGACATGTGCTCTGTGATTTCCCTGCCACCTGCCCCTCCCCCACCCACAGCCCCCAGCCCCGGGCCGAGCTCAGGTGGTCACTTTGGCAGGAGACTCTGCCAGCCCCGAGTGTCCTTCAGGGGCCACGTTCCTGGGTATCCAGGCCTCGGCCCCTCCTCGCTGGCCAGATCCTCCTCAGGCTCCTCCAGGTAGCCCTCCTTGACTGCCACTCCTAGGTGGTTGTCCCTCCCCCTGGCCCCAGGCCACCTGCTCCCACGGGCACCCCTGGCCTCAGTGCTCACCACGTCCACCTGAGCAGGAGCCCTGCCCCCCCTCCTCAAAGCCAATGGCCACTGGCACCCAGCTGCAGCTCAGCGCGCTTCTGCTCAGTGAGTGACTGAGCCAGCATGGGGGCGTGTGAGCCGTGCACGACGTGTGTCCAAGGGCGTTTCCCTGTGCTTAGCGACAGGGACACAAGTGAGGACTGTGCGTGCACCCCATGTGTCCCCTGTGCAGACTTCGGGCAGTGGGTTCTCTACAGCGCAGCAGGAACACAGTGGCCACTTCCTTCCTCCCTGACCTCCAGCAACTTCCGGCCTGGCTTGGGGCCCCTGTGCTGAATGGGAGGAGGGGCGGAGACCTGGCCAGGGTCACAAGGTCACCAGGGGAGGGTCCGCCCCTGCCCACTCCCTGACCCCCTCCTCCCGCTTGGGTCAGGAGGTCAGAGCCCAGGCCCTGCTGTGCAGCGCTGAGCGTGTTACTCTGCCTCTCTGACCCTGCTGTGTGTGAGTGTGTGTGTGTGAGTGTGTGTGTGAGTGTGTGTGTGTGTGTGTGTGTGCAGGCGTTAGTGAGCTGGGTTTGCAGGCGGCCTCACGCCATCAGCACTGTTGCTGCCTCCCTCTCTCTCTCCCTCCCTCCCTTTGGCTCCTTTCCTTGATTCCTTTCCTCCTTCCTGCATTGGGGACCATGCCGTTTGTCCCCAGCACATCCCTGATAAGCTGGGACAGCTCTGTCCCCCTTGTCTGTCTCCCCACCCAGCACATTGCTGGGCACCAGAAGTTGCTCAACTGATGTTTGTCAAATGAATGAATGAGCATCACTGCAGGCAAAGCACTTCCTCTCTCTGGAACTCAGTTTCCTCATCACCAAGGAGGAATCTCCAAGTTCCCCTGGTTCAGGGCACATGTTTCCTGCCCCGCGGAGCCCTCTGCTCAGGGTTGCCCCTCTGCCCCCATCCTGCCCAGCTCGGAGCCAGGCATGTACAGCCACCTGCCAGTACTCACATCCCCTGCAGTGGGGTCTTCCAGGGTCCTTGCTGAGCAAGGGTGTCGCAAGGACTAGGCATGGCGGGTGGGGGTCAGGGCGACCTGGCACCTGGCCCCTGGCCCTCCGCCCCACTGTGGGCTCCTCCTCCCAGGAAGGGAAGGGCGTTTCGAGCCTGGGTCCTCCAGGAAAGACACTGTCCTTGCACGGGAGGAGCCCCGGCCCCAGCCCTGTCCTCGCTGATCCCCCTCTGGGTCCCACTGTGGAGACCCGCAGGGTCCCATGGCCAGGGCAGCATGGGGGGCTGGGGTGGGGCCTGCAGAGGGAGCCCCGAAAGCCCTGTGAGGCTGGTGTGCAGCAGGGATTAGGAGGATGGGAGAGAAAGCCGTGTGTGTGTGTGTGTGTGTGTGTGTGTGTGTGTGTGTGTGTGTGTGTAGCTGGCAGGAGAGGAGCCTTCAAAGGCAGAAGGGGAGGGAATGAGCCGGAAACCTCAGCGCTGCTGCAGCAGAGGAGGCCCAGGGGGCAGCGAGGGGCTGCAGAGGAGGCCGGAGGAGGGGGAGGCCATGGGGACAGACACAAGGGGATCCAGGCACACCAGGTGCACAGTTGGCACTCCGCTGTCCCGAGACTCCTGCTCCAGTCTGGGCACAGCCGCCAGCTGGCTGCCGACCCTGAGCTCATCCTTGGCCTCTCAAAGGCCTCAGGGTTGCTGGGTGTGGTGGTGCACGCCTGTCATCCCAGCACTCCGGAGGCTGAGGCACGAGGATCGCTTCAAGTTTGAGGCCAGCCTGGGCTACATAGTGAGACCCTGTCTGAAAAACAAAGGAACAAAAAGCCTCAGTTTCTTCACCTATGAAGAAGAGGAGATGCGGACAGATACCGGTGCCTGAGTCCCCTGGGGGTCCTGTGATAAAAGCCAGAGCCAGGCATGGTGGCGTGCACCCGGGGTCCCAGCCGCTCCAGAGGCCGAGGCGGAGAAATCCCTCGAGCTGAGGAGTTCAAGGCCAGCCTGGGCAACATGGTGAGTCCGTCTCTCTCCCCCTCCCTCTCCCTCTCTCTCCCTCCGTCTCTGTCTTCAGTATGGGGATTGAATCGAGGGCCTTCATACTGACCTACATCGCCAGCCCTTTCCTGCTTTTTATTTAGAGACGAGTCTTGCTGAGTCCCTAAATTGCCCACACTGGGCTCAACCTTCCGATTCTCCCGCCTCAGCCTCCCAGAGTGCTGGGATGATGGTCGTGCACCGCCATGCCCAGCTCTTTCTTCTTGGTACTGGGGATCGAAACCTGGGCCTCTACACTGAGCTGTATCCCCAGCCCTTTTGACTTTTTATTTTGAGACAAGGTCTCCGTGAGTTGCTACATTGCTCGGGCTGGTCCTCAACCAGAGACCCTCCTGCTTCAGCATGGATTACGGATGTGCACCCCCACACCCCAGCAGTAACCCTGCTTTGCCTGCTGGACCGAGGCCTTGGCCCAAAGACTGAACCATGGTTCTGGTTTGGAGTCTGGGGGACCCCATCCCATGCCCGCTGAAGCCCTCTCCCCATGGCCTCGGGATTGCTGCTACTCTGACCGCCAGAGCCCCCTGCAGATGGCCAATAGGCGGAGCCGCCCACAGGGGCAGGGCAAGGGGACTTGAAGCCCCTCAAGCCCAGGACACTGAGGTCCCCTACAGGCCACCCCTTCCTCAGGGGTTGGCAGGCCGGAGCTCCCCCATCCACCTCCTTGTCCCATTCCTCTGTGGGGCAGGAGGGACGTCCTGGGGAGATGGTCTCAGCCCATCCCAGCTGTGTCCGGGCCCACCCTCTCCCAGGCAGGACATGACTCCATGACTGAACTGTCCTGAGTCACCAAGGGACACAGAGGGCAAGGGACCCGCCTGGGTCACACAGCAGGCTGAATCCAGTCCTGACTCCCTATCCGGTGAGCACTAGACCGTACCCTGAAAGCCAAGGAAGGTGGGGGCTCAGGAACTGTGAGGAGAGGGCCCTCCCCACCCTGGCCCCTTGCACACGCCCACTAATGCGCATTGGGTGGCTGAGCCGCTAAGGCTGTGTTCTCCTCCCCTGCTGAGTCACCGCACTCCTCCTCCTGGGGCTGCAACGTGCAGGAGGTCGCAGGGCCTCCGCTGGCTCTCCCCACCAGCTCCACAGTGGGGATGGAGAAACTGAGGCAAGGTCCCGCCAAGCAGGGGTCAGGACACAACCCGCAGAGTCCCCAGAAGCCCCCCCATCCGGCTCTCTCTGCCCACCACCTCCCCCGAGAATGCCAGTGGGGCAGCTTTCAGCGACCTTGAGCACCGAGCCAAGTCGCAGAGCATTGCAGGGCTCCTGGGGAGGCTGCGCACGCCCCGCCCACCGTCCCATGGGCCCTGGGGGCCTCAGTGCCGCGCCCCCCTCCATTCACCTCCCCAGGTTTCTCTCCGTGTCCTCTATCTCCCGCTGAGCATTGACTTCCCGTGCTGTGCTTGTCACCAACCCTCCCGGCGATGCCACCCGTGGGGCAGGGACTCCGGTCTGCGTGACCTGTGCCCGGTGCAGAGTGGGCTCTCGAGAAGAACGAAAGAGGCTGTCCTGGCTCCCAGTCAGCCATGTGCAGGGAGCCTTGCCTTGGGCGCGGCCTCACTGCTTCTGAGCAACAGTTCTGTGGGCCTGGGACTATGCCGGGCCCCTTTGGAGAGAAGGGGAAACTGAGGCACGCTGGAAAGTAGTCCAGTTTGGATTGGAACTCGGGGCCCTGGCCACATCTTGATCCTTGCTACCCCAAGTCAGGGGTGGCCAGTGCATCCAGAAAAGCCCATAGGGGAGGCTGGGCGTGGTGGTGCACACCTCTAATCCCAGCATCCAGGAGTCTGAGGCAGGAGAATTGCCTTGAGTTCGGGGCCAGCCTGAGCTATGTAGGAGACTGTCTCAAAAAACAAAATAAGAAAGCGGTGAGGGGCCAGGTCCGTGCGGCGCCGGCCTCGGGTCCCCAGGTCTCCCCCGGTGCCCTGGAAGCCCGAGGCCAAGCTCAGAGCGCTGTGGGAGCCGGGGCGGGAGAGCCGCGCTTCCCCTCGCCCGGGGAAGGCTCCATCGATCGCGCGCGGAGGCCTTGCTCGCCGCCGCTGCCGCGCAATTATCGGGGAGAAGCTGGGGCGGCCGTGGCGGCGAAATGAGTTATCGATCCTTGCGGGCGGGCGGGCGGCTGCGGACCCGAGCGAGGGCAGGAGGGCCCCGCCCCCACCCATCGACCCAGCTGCGCCCTGCAGCCCTGGGCCTGGGAGAGCGCGATGGGCCTTTACGCTGACCTATGCCCTTAGCCCTTTTTCATTTTTATTTTTCCCAGTTTTTAATCTTGAAGTCAAGCATGGTGGCGCACGCCTGTAATCCCAGCACTGGGGAGGCTGAGGCAGGAGGATCGCTGGGAGTTCAAGGCCACCTTGGGTCACATAGTGATTGCAAGGCCAGTGTGGACTATATAGTGAGACCCTGTCTCAAAAAAAAAAAAAAAAAAAAAAAGGAAAGAAAAAGAAAATAAAAAAGAAAAAAACACAAAAACACAAAAAAACAAGCAAACAAACAAAAATTAATGCTGAGGTAAGGTTTTTCTAGGTCTCTAAATTGTCCACGCTGGACTGGAACTCATGATTCTCCTGCCTCAGCCTCCCAGAGTGCTGGATTTACAGGCCTAGCTAAGTGTTCGGGCTTTTTGTTGTGTTTATACCACTGATTCTTCCCAGCAACTCCCTGTGTCACATCCCTGGCTTACAGGTGAGGAAACAAAGTTCAGAGAGGAGAGGTGCCTTGTCCAGGGTCACACAGCGAGCAGAGGCCCCAGAACCCCAGAACTGGCTCTTGGAGGGGCTGTGGGATGGGGGAGGGGTCGCCTGCGGGGCAGAGGCAGGGAGAGCTGGGGTGACACTGGCACCTGAGGCCCTGCCAGCCTGCTTGGGGGGGCGCTCAGCATGATCTTCTTAGTGTATGACCTGAGCATGTTCCTGTCCCTGCCCGGAGGGGGCTGGAACCCATGTCCCCAAGGCTCTCTTGGGCACCAGTGCCTGCCTGCCAGCCACATGCATCTTCAGAGTGCCCATTGCATGCTGGGAAATGTGCTGGGCACAGTGGCCACAGCTGGGGACAGAATCATTGGCCCCTTGTCCCCGGATCTAGAAGGAAAAGCAGGGTGTGGCAGCACATGCCCGTAATCCCAGCACTTGGGAGGCTGAGGCAGGAGGAAGAGGCTGGTGCATACCCCAGAGCTGCCCCACCAGCGCAACACTCAAGGTCTCGCGGTGGTTCCAGCTTCCTTCCTCTTCTGCTCCATACCCCTGCCCCTCCCAGCCATGCTCGGCACCCTCCCAGCACCCTCCTGCCTCTGAGCCTTTGCCCAGCCTGTTCCACCATTCCATGCTGGGCAGCAGGGATGCGGCTGCCACCCAGGAGGCCTGGCCAAGCTCAGGAGACTTTCCACGGCGTGCACGTGGGTGTGTGGCTGAATGCGGACACGTGTGCACATCCACCTCTGTACATGTGTACATATGTGTACACACATTGCTGGGCCTGCATGCACACACGCACACTGGTGTATGTGCACTTCATGCGGCTGAATGCAGCTCTTGCATGCACCGTGTCTGCCTGTCTGTGCTTGTGTGTGGTGCACGTCTGCGTGGGCGTGCACTTCTGTGATCACACACAAGCATGTGCAGTGCCTTCTCTGTGGAGCCACAGAGCTGCATGCATGTGTGATGACAGCGCACGCCTGTGCATCTGATGTGTGCCATTCACATGCATGGCTATGTGACTCGGTGCCCACCTCCGTGGCTGCTTTACTTTTTTAATGTTTATTTTTGTTAGTTCATGTCTGCAGCACATGCCAATCCCACTCCTCGTGGGGAGCTGGTGCACGCAGACAAACACAACACACCTTCAACCCTTATCCTTTTTCTGTCCCCTTGCCCCCTTCCTTCGTCTCTAGGTCCCCTTTGCTTTGGCAAAAGATCTACCTCCCTGCTTATTATCTTCTATTTTGCTCTTTTGTTTATTTCTCCTCAGGTTTCTCATGTAAGAGAGGCCATGAGGTATTGAAGGCTGTGTGCATCTGAGCACGGTTTCTTTTCCTGTGCACACGGGCGATTCTCCTGCACACGTGTGTCCATGTGGGTGGCTCCCACCAAATGCACACACGCTGCATCCTGTGTCCGTGTTCGCTCACCTCTGTGCATGTTCTAAATTATGCACAAGCCCTGGGCGTGTGTAAGGCACACTCAGCAGGGAGCACGGCCGGCCGGCTGCTGGGGGAGCAGGGAGCTTCCTGGGGGATGGCGCTGGGGGGCTTGTCAGAGGATGCAGGAGTTCAGGAGGTGCAGGGGAGGGGCTCCCCCTGTCGCTCCCCCAGGCCTCAGGGCTGGCAAGGGCGAGAGACAGCAGGTGGCCTTGCCCAGCCTCAGGCTTCCTGGGCCCCTTGCCAATGAAAGCTCTTGTGAGCCCTGGGATGACAGGGACTCTCCGTGTCTGTCACTTTCTGTACGGTGGACTTTGACAGGCTCGCTGGGGCCAGCCTGGGCCTGGAGGAACCCAGAACTGCTCCCCAGACTTGACTTCTAAGCAATGACAGGGTCACTTGTGACCTCTCTGTTGTCACAGCTCTGCCCGGCACGCTGCTCCCCCGTCCCTGCTGCCTCTTTGCACGATCCTTCGCTGGTCTCTCAGGTAGCTCTTTTTTTGTTTGTTGGAACAAACAAAATTTCTCCTGGTAGTGGAAATTGAACCCAGGGCCTTTGCACTGAGCTACACCCTCTGCCTGCTTTCATTTTGGGGGGCTGGGTCTCTCTAAGTTGTGCCCAGGCTGGGTTTGAACTTTCGATCCTCCTGCCTCAGCCTCCCAGAGTGCTGGTGTGACAGGCATACACCCCCACACCTACCCTTGCTTTGCTCCCTGATTACTTGATGCTGTGTCCTGGGCTTTGCCCCTGTCTCTGGGCTCTCCCTGGCAGTGCCCACCGCGCCTGTGCTCACCCCCCACTTCTCCCCCTGGTCCTGTCACCTGGACACCAGACCTGTCACATCTGCTGCCCTGGGACCCTTCCACCCAGTGCCTCCAGCCCACAAGGGTCCACCACTCCCCAGTGTTGCCTTGCCTGCCCCTCCTGCATGCTGCTCTCGGGGAAGGGTGCCACGGTCCAGGTCACCAGCCCACAGCTGGGACATCACTGTGCTTGCCCCTCCCCCATCCAGCTTACCAGGTGTTTGTACTCGGGGTTTGTTGAGCTTGTTGGCCGAGAGACTTCATTTCCTTTGGCTGGGTGTGGTGGTGCATGCTTGTCATCCCAGCACTTGGGAGGCTGAGGCAGGAGGATCACCGTGAGTTTGAGGCCAGCTTGGGCTACATAGTGATTTCAAGGCCAACCTGAACCACAAAGAGAGACCCTGTCTCAAAAAATATAATACAGTAAAATAAAACAAAACAAGATTTCATTATGTTTGGAACATTTCAGCCATCATTCCTTCTGGTATTTTTGTTGTTGTTGTTTTGTTTAGTTTTGCAATGCTGCGGAGGGAACCCTGGGCCTCACATGTGTGCGGCCACTGAGCTGCACCCCGCCCCTTGGGTTATCCTGTCCCCCTTCTTGCTTCCCTGTGGGGACCCCAGTTCTACATAGATTAGGCTGCCTGGGACGACTCTGAAGCTCATGTGTGCTCTACTCCTTTCTCTTTCTCTTCTTTCGGATTATTTTTTCCTGTTTTTTGTTTTTTGTTTTGTTTTGTTTTTTTCAGACAGGGTCTCTCTATGTTGCCCAGGTTGGCCTCAAGCTTGCAGCGATACTCCTGCCTTAGCCTCCCAAGTGCTGGGATGACAGGTGTGCACCGCCCCACCCCCCGGCACTTTACCCTGTTTTATTTTGGGTGGTTTTTATGCTGTTCCTTGGAACGTTCAAGTCTTCACTTCTGCCTGCTCTGTCATCAGCCCAGTCCTTGGCTTTTCATCCCAGATAGTCTCAATTTCAACTCCAGAAGTTCAGTTTGCTTCTTTTTAGTATCATCCATGTCTCCACTTAATTCTGTGCAGACATGGAATGCGATTTTAATAGCTAGTGTATACTCCTTCTCTAAGGAGGATGAGGAAGGAAGATCTGCCGGTTCTAACATCTGTGTCCATGCTGGGTTGGCTTCGGTTGATTCATTATTGTCTGAAGAGTCGGCGTTTGCAGCCTGGCCGGGGAAGCTCTACTCCCAGCCCTGTGTGAGCCCCGGCACTCTTCCCTCCATCCTCTCAAGTGGTTCTTTTTTGCCCTCTGACAGTGCTGTTGCAGATTTCTTTGAGTGTTTGGATGTTTCAGGTGGGAGAGTAAATGTGCCCTGCCGTTACTCCAGCTTGGCCAAAAGTGCCAGTGAGTCGGTCAACCCTTCCTCCACTCTCCCCAGGTGATGCCCGGGCCACCCAGGGCTCCGGCTCTGCCCCATTCAATCATCTCCCCTGCAGCAGAGGGCTCTTTCCAGACTGCAGATCCAACCATTGCCCTCCCCAGCTCCAAGCCTTCTGCTCCTCATCGTCTTTGGGTCGAATTCTGCCTTAGTTACTTTTCTTGTTGCTGAGACAAAACAGCCGATGCCCAAAGTTAAAGGAGAAGAGGTTTATTTGGCTCCCTGTTTGTGGAGGTTTCAGTCCATAATCAGCGGGCTCCAAGGCAGGGTGATATTGCAGAAGAGAAACAGCTCATAGCAGGCAGAAACTAGTAAAGCAACAAGGGACGCCCACCGCTCTTTCTGTCCCTTTTATCTTATCCAGACTACTCAAGGCCAGTAGCACTCACACCCTTAATCCTAGTGCCCTTGAACCTAGCACTGCACCATGAATCAATTCCAGGGTCGCACACTCTAGATCCAGCCACCTCTGGAAAAGCCCCACCTATGAGTGCATGAGGCTTTGAAGAGACATCTAAACATAAGCCATAACTATTTCAAACTCTTCCTATGCATCAGGTGCAGGGGTGCACACCTGTAATCCCAGCTACTCAGGAGGCTGAGGCAGGAAGATTGCAAGTTCAACCCCAGCCTGGGAACTTAGTAAGGTCCTGTCTCAAAATAAAAAATAAGGGCTGGGGACAGAGCTCTGTAGCAGAGCACTTGCCCAGCATGCATGAGGCCTGAGCCTGCGCAGCCCCTCCTCCCAGGAGCCCCGCTGCCCTCTTTTCCAGGCTGGTCACTGCCATGAGCCCTGCTCCACGCACACAAAGTGGTTTCCAGTCTCCTCTGGCTCTCATTCTTATCTTGTACCCACTTCACAGAACTATGGAATGAATGCCAGTCATGCTGGAGCCAACCATGGGATGACCGATGGGGAAACTGAGGCAGTGTGGGTGGCAGGGGGTGGGGAAGGCTGGACACGCGTGCCAAGCTCTCAGGACCCCCCACTGCCTGGGTCCTGGAGGGACGGTGTCCTGGGCCAACTGGGGCCCTGGGGTGCAACCAGGGCCTCTGTGTGCCTGGCTCCTCTGAGCAGGTCATATGCCCATATGCCCATATGCCCACTGGGGGACTTGTGTGTGTGTGGGGGGCTGCAGGTCAGCCAGTGGTCAGGCTGGTCCAGCCTGATTATTCATTAACCAGGTAAGTCAGGCATGATCCTCTGGGACTCCATTCATTCATTCATTCATTCATTCCCTTCCCTCTGTATGCGGCAGTGAGCTGGCCCTGGAGGCTGCAGGGCATGAGACGGGGCCATCCAACGTGGCCAGGGCTGTAGTGGGGGCCACATGGGGGCCACAGGAGCTGGCGTGGGTGAAGGGGCAGGGGCCATGAAGCTGCCTTTGGAGGAGGTCGCGGAGGCCACCTGCAGGCTCCGGTGGCTACACCCCATGCCATCACCCTGTCAGCTCAGCCCCTGGATTCCCTGTCCCTCTGGGTGGTGCCAGCAGCCCACTGCCCTCCTTGCTCTCTGCTCACAGAGACACGATGGGGACCTCCTCCAATGGTCCCCAGACACAGTGTCCCCTGTCCTGAGCACCTGCCCTGTCTCCACTGCATTTGTGGCTCCCAGGGGCTGAAGTGCACATGAGGGGAGGACTGGGTCCCTGGGGGTGAGCGGCTGAGGGGCACCCACAGACAGCTGAGTGCATGTGGACTGCAAGGTCCTGTGCTTCGAGGGGACGTTCTGGGCTGGGGTCTTGTGTGCTAGGATCAGGGTGCAGGAAGGGACTTGGGGGGGTGGGGAGGGCTAGGAGATGCAGGGGGTGCAGGGAGGAGACAGAGCACAGACTGGGCCTCAAAGACGGGCAGGCAGCCCAGGCTGGGTCCAGACATGGGAAGTGGGGTGGGTGGGATGGGGGTCTCCGGGGAAGAGGTGGAGCCCAGGGGGTTGGAGGCTCAGTTCCCTGGCCTGGGAGCTACGGTGAGGGTGTCAGTATGCCACATGTGACATGTGTGCCACTGTACATGGTGACCATGTGCATGTAAAGGGGGAAACACTGTTCCTGAGGTCACCTTAAAAAGGGCCCTGAAGCCTAGCGTGGTGGTGCATGGCTGTCATCCCAGAACTCTGGGAGGCCGAGGCAGGAAGATCCCAAATTTGAACCCAGCCTGGGCAACTTAGCGATTTAGGGAGACTCAAAATAAAAAGGGCTGGGGAAGGAGCTCAGTGCAAAGGCCCTGGGTTCAACTCCCATCGCCACAAGAAAGGAAAGGGGGACTGAGCCTGCCCTCCCCATCACCCAGGGAGGAGTCTGAAAGCAGAAGGGGGTCCTAATGTCCGCTCTGAGGCTCAGCAGCCTGGTGTGCCCCCGCCTTTCTGTCCTCACCCCGGGGGAGCTGCTGGGTGGCCCGGGACATCCTGGAGACCCACCAGCTCGTCCACAGCCACCATCCTGCCTCCAGGGCAGGGGACGGAGGACACAGGTCCCATGCTGGCCTTAGCGCTCCCACGGCTTCTGGCCGTGGGCCCAGAGGATGGGTTGAGAGGCTGGGCAGCCCTGGGTCCCCACCGCCCCCACACAGGCTTGCTGCAGACCTCAGGGGAGGAGGAAGAGGATTTCAAAGCAGTTTCACCTTTTGTGTCGTCCCCCACCCTGCACCCTAGACTGGGAGGAAGCCACTTCCCAGGCTCCATTACAGCACCACCGCCATTGAACCACCTCCACTGTGACATCGGGTGAGGCATATGTGGACCCCACCAGGCCTGGCCACCTGGACCCACCTGAGAGGGGCAGGGGAAGGGACAGGGACAACAATGACCTCGCAGGCCACTGAGGAGACTTGGTTCTTGTCTCAGAAGGGTGCAGGCTGGGGCACTGCTCTGGGCCTGGCCTGCACCAAAGTTGCGGGGGACCCCTGGCCGGGCTGCAGGGGGACAGGGGCCACACTGTGCCTGGCCTGGTCGCCAATGCTTCCTCCAGGTGTACTTCACAGATGGTAAAAGCTGAGATCTCTCTCTCTCTGTTTTCTGACCCAGGGCCTCGCTTGTAGTCCAGGCTGGCCTCGAGCTCACTACGTAGCCCACTTGGTCTCCTGCATCAAGTTCACAGGGGAGAAGCCCCCCGGGGGTTGCACTTCTCAGCTCAGCAGGGTTCCCACTTCCCAGCGGTTACAGAGCACCCACAGAGGTCTGCCTGGCCACCTGCCACCCAAGGCCAGGCCGGACACTGGGAGCCCCGTGGCAGAAGAGTTGGCCTTCCAAGTGCAGGACGCTTTTTCGGGGCCTCCGCAGGAAAGAGTCCAGGGCAGCAAATGGCAGCAAAGTGCTACCAAAGTCAGGAAGGAAATCTGCACCAAAGGGCCACCGGCCATGTGGGAGGACAAAGATGGGGGAGGAAAGGAGCAAGACAAGGGAGAAGTGGAGGAGGGGTGACAGGTTGTGCCAAGGTCCTGGAGGAGGTGGGAGTGGAACACAGCTGAGTTCCACAGGGCTGGGTCCTCAGGGCACAAAGAGGCTGCCAGGACCAGAAGGGAACCAATTAGCCAATTCGCATCATGTCCCCTTCCTGTTTGGTAGGGAGCTCCTCCCATCTCCAATGTGTGCTTCAAAATCCAGTGTGGGGAGCATGTAAGATGAGGATGCTTAAAATATAAGGTAGCGCACACCTGTCAACCCAGCTGCTCAAGAGGCTGAGGCAGGAGAGTCGTGAGTTGGAGCCCAGCCTGGACAACTTAGTGAGACCTTATCTCAAAATAAAAAATCAAAAGTGCTGGGCTGCAGCTCAGTGGTCCGGTGCTTGCTTGCCTTGCTTGCTTGAGGCCCTGGGTCCGAGTCTCCAGCACTGCACAGAACAGAACAGTACAGAATCCAGAGTGTCCCATCCCACACACTCTGACTCCAGTGTGGCCTGCATGGGGTGGGCACCAGAAACCTGCATTTTAACAACCATCCTGTGCTCATTCCCAGCGTCACTGTACCACTGGCTGCAGGCTTGGTGGCTTCAAACACCAGAAATGTACTGTGTCACTGATCTGTCCCGGTCTGACATCTAGGGGTGGCCAGTGGTTCCTTCTCGAGGCTCCTGGGGTGGAATTCATTTCCTGCCACTTCTGGCTTCTGGTGGCTGCCAACAGCTCTGGGCTCATGGCCCCATCCCTCTCTGCATCAGCTTTTCCTCTTCTCCATCCAATCCTCTTACAAGAACCCCTATGAAGACCCCTGGGACCCACCCAGATAATCCACGGCAATCTCCCCATGTTAAGGTACTTAATTTAGTGGAGTGTGGTGGCACAACTGTTGTCCCCATGGAGGGCCTGCACACCCAGGATGGAGCAGGAGGGCAAAGGAGAAGGAAGCCTGAGTTCCAGAGCTTGCTCTGCCCCTTCCTAGAGGAATTTCACTTTTCTGAGCCTCGGTTTCCTAATCTGTAAAATGGGCATGCTATTAATGTCCACCCAATCAACTTTTTTTTTTGGAGACAGGGCATTGAACTCCTGGTGATTCTTCTGCCTCAGCCTCCTGAGTGCTGGGATTATAGGTGTGCACCACCACACCCTGTTCTGCATTTACTTTTAATTAGTTTATCCTCTTCTCCCCCAGACTGAGAGCTCCCTGAGGACCTGTGCCTCTCTGCCTCCTTTCCCCAACACCTGGCACGGCGCCTGGCAAGAGCAGGGCTTGGACACGTGATTAAAAAAGGAAAGAAGAGAACGCACATAAATGGCCTAGCGCACTCCTGCCACATAGTAAATGCTCAATAAACACTAGTTATCGTTCTTCCACAGAACAATCGCAGGCTCAGAACTCGACGATAACATCTTTGGGTGCCTCTGAGCGCTTTTGCTTCGGTGAGAGGTGGGGTGCGGTCTGGAATCGCTCCTCCTGAGCCACGTTTTGAGCGCTGTTTGCTGGGGACACAAAGGAAGGGCCCCACCCACCCGGAAGGCGAGTTGTGGAATTGGGGGTGCAGGGCTAGTAGGAGTGTTGACACCCAGGCCCCTCCCGGCTCCCGTAACGACCCGCTTGTCCCTCGGAGCTCGCTGGTGGCCCCAACAAGCCCCGGGAGCACAGTAGGATTCTGGTGGCCTCGGAAGGCGCAGGGTGCGCCAGGCCTTTCTCCACCACGGCGTCCTGGGAAAGATCCGGAAACCTCTGGATCCCTCCCCAGACAAAAGCACCCGAGACGAGACCCGGGATTTCACGGACCCCCGTCGGAAAGTCACCCATAAAGCCCAGCTTCAGATGTGCTTGGAGGTCCAGAGCTGTGGGGCAGGGCGTCCCCGGGGGACACGCGCCCTCGTCTCCACGCGCCTCCGGGGGGACGGAGGGAAGCCAGCAGGGACAACCTGGGGGAGGAGGAGACGCGGGGTGGGGGTGAGCGGAGGCGCAGATGGAACGGCTCCTGCCCGGCGGGGGAGGAGCCTGCGGAGAGGCGGTGGGCGGGCCGCGGGGCGGGCGGGGCTAGGAGGTGGTAGGAGGGGCGGGGCCTACAGATGGGCGGGGCCTGCGGAGACGAGGTGCGTCACAGCGGGGTGGGCGGGGCTAGGAGAGGAAGGGTTGGTGCCTGCGGGGAGGGGCGGGGCCACATAGAGGAGGCCCGCGAGCACCGGGCGGGGGAGGGGGTTGGAAGAGCGGGGTGGGGCTAGGAGATGGAAGGGGCGGGGCTATCGGAGATGGGCGGGGCTAGGCGGAATGGGACTGTAGGGGGAGGGGGAGAGAGGTGGAGCTGTCGGGGAGAGGAGAGACTTGCGGGGGCGGGGCGGGGGCTCGAGCAGGGGAAAAATTCCCAGCTGGCGTCGCAGACTCGCGTGGGGTGACCGGCCCCTCGCCTTCCCAGCTCCCCTGTTCTGCCCCAGCAGGCCCGGGAGAGAGCCCCTCTCCCCCAAATCCTAACGTCCAACACTCCTGCAGGCCTGTCTCTTGTCCCCGAGAAGGCTAGTGGCTGCCCAAGCCAGCCCCTGCAGTGGGTCGCCTCTCTCCGGCTGAGGAAGGGGTGGGGGCTGCCACTCGCCTTCACCCTTCCTCCCCTCCTGGGCCGCCCCAGCTGCCTGGCATCTAGTTGCCAGGGTCCTTTCACCCTTCCGCAGTGCGTCTGTCCCCCTGCTCCTGGACCATCTATGGCTCCCTATTGCCGCCTCGACCACCCTTGGGTCTGTCTAGGCCCTGGAGTAGGGAAGGGTCAAATTCCGGCCCTGGGGATCTCAGCCTGCCTTTCCTGTTTTCCTTACCTTCAATCTCTGTCTCCCACTGAACCCTGGGCGGGGAAGGAGGCTGTGGTGACCGCCAGCAGCTCAGGCTGGGTAGGCAGAATGGAGGCCACCAGTGACGAGATTAGAGCTGTGATTTAGCCTGAATTCTGCTCTTCTGCTACCTGGCTGAGCGTGTCCTTGGGCAAGTGTGTTTGTGTGTGTTGTTTTGTTTTTTGTTGTACTGGGGATTGAACCCAGGGCTTTCACCCTGAGCTATATCCCCAACCCTTTTTTGTTTGTTTGTTTGTTTTTGTTTGTTTATTCCAGGCTGGGCCTTGAACTCACTGTGTAGCCCAGGCTGGCCTCGAACTCGGTGGTGATTCTCCTGCCTCAGCCTCCCGAGTGCTGGGATTATAGGTGTGCACCACCATGCCTGGCTGCAAGTGTGTGTCTGAAGCTCATTTTGCCCACCTGTTAGAGTAGCAGGAGCGGCAGCCTCCGGGCTTGGGGCTCGTTGGGGAGGATTTAGGGAGCTGAGGACAGTGGCGTTTGGCCCAGTGTGTCAAGCACCTGCGCAGTGGGAAAGTTTACATCTTCTTGGCTGTAAACTCAGAGGGCAGAGGACCTGGGCGGGCCAGTGGGTGTCACGGGCTCTGCATACAAACCCAATCAGGGATCCAAAGCACGACTTCCTGCACCCCCTCGCAGTTCTCCTTCATGTAGGCCTGGGGGAGGCAGCCACTTGGCTCAGAAGCCCGGAAGCCACCGCCCTCTTCATGGCTGGCTGGGACAGGGTTTCTTGTGCCAGACCTGGGGCCTGGAAATGGGGGTGGGAGTGAGAGGAGGTTCCGTCTCTGGGCCACCATGCTGGCGGGGACCGCAGAGCCTGCGGAGAATCACAGTGCGACAGTTGGCACTGGCTGAGTCCTCGCTGCTTGCCATGAGCTGGGAGATGAGGTCTCCAGCAGTCCCGGGACAGGGGACACATTCCAGTCCCTCTTCA
Source organism: Erethizon dorsatum (assembly GCA_028451465.1). Lineage (NCBI taxonomy): Eukaryota > Metazoa > Chordata > Mammalia > Rodentia > Erethizontidae > Erethizon > Erethizon dorsatum. The sequence continues at coordinate 6,254,144 of CM051822.1, forward strand.
GGATGAGCAGCTGGGGGTCAGAAAGCTCGTGCTGCTTGTCATGCAGTTGGTTACCGGCAAAGCTGGGACCCCAGCCAGCCATGCCTGACCCCAGAGCCACCTCCCGGTGGACCAAGGCGGGTGTCCGGTGTCAGGTGTCCGCGAGCGCCTGTCCCAGCTGTCCTGGGTGAAGTGCCCATTTTACAGACTTGCTTTGGTGACTTTCCCGGGCCACACTACTCAGGACTGGAGTCCACGAAAAAGTCTCGGAGGTCGGTGCTGCAGTGGGCCTCAGAGCTCCTGTAATCTGCAGGGAAACCGAGGCTAGGGAAGGCGGCGGACCCACCCATACCCAGAAGTTCCTTCCCCGTCACCTTGGGCCTCCGGACCCTGCCTATGAATTTATGAATTAATAAAAATAACAGGGCTTATTTTTCAAGCATTAGACTGAATAAAATGCTACAGTAATTAGGATGTGCGATGTTGGCCTAAGGACAGACAAACAGATCAATGGGACAGAACAAGGAATCCAGAAATAGACCTATATATACATAAAGGTGGAGTAAAACAACTACACCTTTGATGACCAGAAGGAGCACCCCTGTCTCCCCAACAGATTCAAGAGGAAACTGTTGTGGGAACGTTTCTCTCCTGCTCCTGATGTTTCCTTGCGTGTAGAGGGAACTGAATTCCTGCAACACACTCTGCCTCTACCCCTTTTGCCCATGCCCAAGAGGCAATGGCTGCCTTACCTAGTTCACATGCGTGGTTAACTCCTCCTTTCTCAGCTTGGGAGTGAGCTGCCCATAGCAGGCTCATTCCAACACCACCTCCAGCACCATTGTGACTAGGGGAAAAGGTTGACATTGCCCATTTTCAGTATGAGAAAGCCCACTGGCCATATTCCTGTAATCCCAGCACTCAGGAGGCTGAGGCAGGAGGATCCTCATGAGTTCCAGGCCAGTCTGGACCACACAGTGAGACCTTGTCTCACAAAGAAAAAGAGAAAGAGAGAGAGAGAGAAAGAAAGAGAAAGAAAGGCAACCCACTGGCTGTCACAATGACCCTCATCCTTCAACCTTGTGTCAGTTTTGTTTTTTTTAAGATGATTATTTTCTTTTCTGGTCCCCTGCTGCTGAATCTTTGTCCCATCTCTGGGGTCAGAATCCAGGAAGGGAAAAAAAAGTTAGTTACTGAGCCCCTCCAAAGACATCAACTGAAATGACAACGGGAATTATGAAACATCTGATGGTATGGAAAAGACATAAATGCAAAATAAAATATGCAGAACGCGACTAAAATGACATTTATGGGGAAACATGGAGCCTTAAGTGCATTTGTTCTAAAACAGGGATGACTTGAACATACATGAGCAAAGCTTTCAGCTAAGGAAAGAAGGGTTAAAAATAATGGGAGGGAGTAAACAATGAAGATAAGAATATGAATGGAAAGGAAATCAACAATTACAGAATGATCAACAAATCCGAAAGCTAGCTCTTTGAAAAGACAAATAAAACACACAAACATCTAGCAAGTTAATCAAGGGAAAGAAGAAGAAAGGCACAAGCACCTAATAATAGGAACGAAAGAAGAGCCAGGCACTGTGACACACACTGGTAAGCACAGCTATTCAGGAGGCTGAGGCAGGAAGATCTCCCAAGTTGGAATGCAACCTGAGCAATTTAACAAGATAAAAAGGGCAGGGGGTGTAGCTTAGTGTTCCCTGGGATCAATCACCACTACTGCTGAAAAAAGAAAAAAAGAATGAAAGAATGAAGCAACAGTTTTAAGAATCATAAATGGAGAATTTGCAGAAAAATATAAATGATCAAAGTTTACTGAAATAGGAGAAAAAAAAGTCAATGATTATTAAAGAAAATAAACCAATATTTAAAAAAGCACCACCCTTGGCCAGGCATGGGGGTGCACGCCTGTAATCCCAGCACTCTGGAGGCTGAGGCAGGAGGATCACTGTGAGTTCAAGGCCAGTCTGGACTACATAGCAAGACCCTGTCTGAAAACAAAGAAAATCACCCCTCTCCACTCTCCCTCTCACAAAGAAACCCATGTGCCATAGATACCAATGAGCCAGATGTCGCTCAGAGGTAACAGAAAAGAGTGACAGCAACAGCTGGAGACCTAAACGCTGATCCCAGGTCCGCCCCACAGCTGCCCTTGCCCCTGTGCACCTTCTTACGTGAGCTCTGAGCTCCCTTTTCTCCTGAGCAAGTGCTGCTGGGTTTCTGCCATCTGTGCCCCCCCACCAAACCCAGGCACCACATGACACCGTGGACGTCCACGGGGGACACTCCATCCCGCCAGCCCCCATCCCCCGACGCCCTGGGTAAGGTAGGTGACTGATGTCAACCCGCATGGAAAGGACCTGAGGACCTGATCACTTCTTGGCCTTATCCAGAATTCAGCCCCTGGGGACGCAGGACCTCCTGGGTGCGTGTTGCATCACCTTCCTGGCGCTTCCTGGAGGGGGGTGTCCCTTGGCGGGAGGAAGGGAGGAACTGCAGACCGCTGCCAGAGACTAACAAGGGAACGGGAGTTCCAGGTTTTCTAAAGGGTCTCCCAGGGATCCCCTCGTGGAGGGAGGCAACAGGCCGAAGCCAGGCAAGCCACAAGCCATTTGGGGCATTTGGAACCTGCGTCCCCCAGGTGACAGATGCCCAGGCCACAGCCCTGTCACCTCCTGGAGTAACTCTACTTTTTTTTTAACATGGGTACCGGGAGTTGAACTCAGGACCTTGCGCTTGCCGGGCAGGCGCTTATGCTGCTGAGCTATCTCACCAGCCCATACTTTTTGTGCCTTTGGCCGTGTCTATCAGCTTCCACAACAGCAGGTGCCAGGCCACAGTCGCTCAACCAGCAGCCAGTTGAATGCACTGCAGAAAATATATTTTCGGTCAATAATAACTGTTTAATTGGGGCTTAATGAATGAACGTTCCCAGAGCATTCGAGATCAGTGAGTGACAGCTGGCTGGAAGAGCCGGCGCTGGTTTTCTAGCAGCAGTGCTATTTAAACCATTTTTGAAAGGTAGGTGTGATGGAGCCCGGAGGATTAAATTCACCAAAAATAAAGAGTGAAATGAGCACCCTTGGGGGACCCCGGCTCTCTCCACACCCTGGTTTCCCCTCTTTTGACTCCCAGAAGGGGTCTGAGAGAAGCAGCCCTGTAGACACGTGACCTTGACCCTTACACTGAGAACTTGAGCTTTGCCCTAGAGCTCCAGGAAGGAGGGGCTGGACCTCGTTCCTAGCACTGTACCCCAATCCCCGGTGTGGGGTGCAGGGGCCTCCTAACCTTGGCAGAATGGGTACATGAAGGCTGTCCCCGTCACTTTGTCACAATGTCCTTGCTGGACCCACGCCCCTTGGGTCGAAGGCCCAGGACAGCTACCCAGCACTCACATTTTTCAGATGCAAAGCTGAGGAGCTGGGGCTCCCCTCCCTGCTTTTAGCTGTTGGGGGTGTTGAGTGGAGGGTAGGTGCAGAAGGTTCTTCTCTCCTGGTTATCAAGGGGCACCCCGGGAGCCGGGGCGGCAACAGGAGCCCCCTGATCCCTCCGGCCTGCGGCCCGGATCCTGTGTCCCCCTCCTCCCTCCACAGGGCGAGGTACCTGGGGACCCAGAGCGCCCAGGACAAAGCTCGAGTGCCGTGACCTTGGCCCCTAGGCCACATTCTCCCTGCTCCCCACCTGGGGGCCCCCCCGCGAGGTCCCAGGAGCTGGGCGGGCTCTGCTCTGGATAAACCCCTGCCGGCCCCTGTCGGGGTCGCAGGCTTGCGCCACCATGCCTGGCAGCCTTGTTACTTTTTTTTTTTTTTTTTTTTGTGGGTACCGGGGGTCGACCTCAGGACTTGCCGGGCAGGCATTTACACCGCTGAGCCATCTCACCGGCCCAGCCTTGTTACTTTTGTCTGGATTTTTTTGCAGTTCAGAGTGGTCTTGAACTCATGAGGTTTCAACCCCGCCTCTGTTTCTAACAGGCAGGTGCTGTGCAGGTTCCCAGCACAGCTACGAATGCGGCCATTGTGAACGGTGAACGAGCGAGTCCGTGCGGTTCCCAGCACCGGCACCGTCTTTCCTTCTCTGGAAGTCTTGGTCTTTTCTTACTGTGCTCCGGATGAAACCTCTTGATTTTAGTTTAAATTCCACACTTTGGCAGAAATTCCCCACAGAGTTGTGTTTGTCATTTTGCAAACTGAGCACAATCACCCGGGTACCCCTCCCATCTGGTTTTTTGTTTGTTTGTTTTGTTTCGTTTTGTTTTGTTTTGCCTAGAGCCATTTCCTTCTTGATTTAATCTTTCTTTTCAGGGCTGGGGATTGAACCTAGGGCATCATGTGTGCGAGGCAGGTCCTCTACCACTGACCTATAGCCTCACTGTTTTGAAAAATCTGATTTTTTTTTTTTTTCCTTTATGTGGGTACTGGGAACTGAACTCAGGACCTCACGCGTGCCAGGCAGGCACTTATGCTGCTGAGCTATATCACCAGCCCCCAAAAAATCTAATTTTGAGACAGGATCTCACTACGCTGCCCAGAGTGGCCTCAAACCTATGATCTTCCTGCCTCAGCCTCTTGAATAGCTAGCTGCATGACAGGCATGTGCCACGCCCCCCGGCAATAATCATATTCTTTAATGTGAGAAAACGAGATAGGATTGCACAGTCTTTACAATCAATGGTTGTGGCCAAGTTGCTGCTGACTCCCAGTTCTCTCTCTTACAAAGCCATGGACACGTTTATAAAGCCATGGCGAGTAGTGGACTGGGGAAAGAGCAGATTCCCCAGCCCTGGTTGGCCTAGGGGTTACATGTGGGAGTGATACATATGCAGTGTGTTATGGCTTGTGTCTACATGTCCCCCCAAAGCCTCATGTGGTCATAGGTGGGGCTTTTTCAGAGGTGACTGAAGCTACAGTGTGTGATGCTGGGATTAAGGGTGGGCGATTGCTGGATCAGTCCACTGATTGGTTTGGCACCACTCATCCCGGTAGACTGGATACAGTATAAGGGACAGAAAGAGGCTTGTCTTGCCCCTTGCTTGCTTTGCTACCTTCTGCCCACCATGAACTGTTTTTCCTCTGCAATGCCATCTGCTGTGTCATCCTGCTTTGGAGCCAGCCAACTATGGACTGAAACCTCTACACACTGTGAGCTAAAAGAACCTTTCCCCTTAACCTTGGGTGTTGGGTATTTTGTCTCAGCAAGGAGAAAAGTAACTAAGACACAATGTGAAGGATGAATACAGTGAAAGTTTACATTTTTAAAAAAATTATTACAAACTAACATAATGTATTAACCCTTGTTACCCTCCTATTATGTTGTTTTGAAATTTTGTTCTTTTTTTGTTTTGTTTTGTTTCCTTCTCTTTAAAAAAAAAAATTATTACAGTAAAAGACACATTGCCATGAATCCCCCTCAGAATCCCCCCCTTGGCCTGGAACACACTCACCGCATCTTTCTTGCCACTTTCTGAAGTGGCTGTGGAGTCCTCCACTCTAAGTGTCTTTATGAGATGTGATCAAAAATATGGTGAATGCTGCTGTCAAATGCCATCCAACAGAAAGGCAGGCTTGTGAAAACATGACGCTGTGTCCTCATCCAACTTATTCACCAGATCTGGCATCTTGTGACTTCTGGCTCCTCCCTAAAGTCACAATGACCAAGAAAGGGAACTATTTTGAATCTATTCGAGACATTGAGGAAGCCACAACAGTCCAACTAAAGACACTCAGGAAAGAGGACTCCAGCGCTGCTGCAGAAACTGGAAAGGAGGATGGGATCAGTGTGTTTGAAGTGAGGGGGAGTATCCTGAGTGGTGTTCATGGCAATGTGTCTTTTACTGTAATAATTTTTAAATTTAAACATTCACAGTATCTTTCAATCACACTTAGTATCTTAGTTACCTTTCTCATTGCTGAGACAAAATACCCAGCACCCAAAGTTAAAGGAGGAAAGGTTTATTTGGCTCACAGTTCACAGAGGATCAGTTCATAGTTGGCTGGCTCCAAGGCAGGGTGGCATGGCAGAGGGGCATCACAGAGAAGAAACAGTCCATGGCAAAGCAGGGCAGGTAAAAGGTAGGCAGCAGTGAAATAGCAAGCAGCGAGCAACAAGCGATGACACTATATTGTCCCTTATATTTTATCCAGGCTACCTGGCCTTAGGGCAAATAGCACACACACCTGGGGTGGGGCACCCTTAATCCTACCCAGAACTATGCCAAGCTAATCAGTGGGCTGATTTAGTAACCCCACACCCTTGATCCCAGCATCACACACTCTAGATCCAGCCACCTCTGAAAAGCCCCACCTAGGACTGCATGAGGGTTTGGGGGGACATCTAGACACAAGCCATAACACTTTAGTATTTTTCATTTTTAAAAATTCATACCTGCTTGTTTTGTATTTTTTTCACTATTTCTTTCAATTTGAAGATCTTAAGCATACTGACTTAAATACATTCCATAGAAGGGTTCCAGTGTTCGAATTTCCACAGTACCAAAGTCACCTAGTGATTGCTGACTTTGTCAACTGCTTGGTGAGTAGATGCCAAGGTCCCCTCCTCACCTGCTGGCATCCAGCCTTCTCTGTCATCCCCTGTCTTTGAGTGTGAGCAGCACTTAGGACTTGCCCTGGTCAACAGAATATGGCAGACATACTGAGTGTCACCTTGTGGTTCCATTCCACAGGACTGTCTTGCTAGCAGACTTGTGTTGGACTTTCCCTGAGGGCCAATGAAACAAGTGGTCCCGCTGGGAAAGCCCTGTATCGGGTTGCTATGGCTGTGTCTAGATGTGCCTCCAAATCCTCATGTGGTCACAGGTGGGGCTTTCCAGAGGTGGCTGGATCTAGGGCGTGTGAGGCTGGGATTAAGGATGCCTCACCCTGGATGTCAGTGCTGTCCAAAGGGCTTGGATGGAATATAAGGGACAGCAAGAAGTCTTGCTGCTTTGCTGCTGCCTGCTGCTGCTTGCTGCTTTGTTCTCTCCTGCCCATTCTGCCATGGACTTTTTCTCTTTTGCAATGCCACCTTGCCTTGGAGCCAGCTGATTATAAACTATAACCTCTACAAACTGTGAAGCAAAATAAACCCCTCCTCCTTCAACTTGTGAGTGTTGGGTATTTTGTCTCAGCAATGAGACAAAGTAGCTAAGACTGATTTTGGTACTGGGAGTGGGGTTGCCACTGTGACCGTACCTGACCCTGTGGTTTAGGAGCCTTTGGGACTGGCTTGTGGGAAGAGTTTGGAAAGGTTTACAGATGCTGGCTTAAGAAGCAGACCTGGAGCGCCTTAAGTTGTACTTGATGATACATTCTGGTCAGAACACAGATCAAAATGCTGATAGGAATTCTGCTGGTAAAGACAGAAATTCTGCTGTTTCTGTTGGGAAGTAGGATGGCATTGACTGTTGAACTCCAGACCATGTGTGTTATGTTTTGGCAGAAAATTTATCTGCATTTTGCTTCTGTCCAGAGACATTGCCTGAGAATAAGATTAAGGGTGGTGGACTAATAAATCTGGCAGAAGAAATTTCAAGGCAGTCTAATGTTGAGGCTGTGCCATGGCTACTGCTGGGGTCTTTTAGCCAGATCTATGCTGAGAATCAAGAGCAAAAAGCCCAGAAGAATGATTTAAAAAGCTTTGATCTTGGCCAGAAAGGAAGCTCCAGTAAAGCTGTGGACTGCAAAGATAGAGCAGAGGAGATTTTGATTGCTGAGAAGGAAGAAGATGATAGAAAAGATGGCCTGAGGGCATCACAAGAACCAGCAGGACTCCACAGTTTGCAGCCTTTGCAGAGATGCAAAGGTGAAAGACTTTGCTTTGAGAAGAGAGCCCCAGAGTACCATGTTCCAGAGTGGCAGTGGCATAGAGAATTTGTTCCTGGGGGTTGGGTTCATAGTGCTCTGCATTTCAAGTACTCAACCCCTACAGACAAGAGAGAGGGAAGCCTGGCTACTGCTCCAGCTGGCAGAAGAGCTTGGCATTATCCACGTGGTGCTGGTTTTAGTTGCATGCAGAATGTAAGAATTGTGGGGTCAGGAAGTCTTCCACCCAGATTTCAGAAGAAGGCCTGGGAGGCCAGGCAGTGTGCCCCTGAGAGGGCAGTGTGTTAAGCTGTGAGTGTGAACCTGAAGGTGCAGTGGAGACCCCAGAAGTTTGGAGAAGCCAGGCACATGGATTGTCTGAGGAAAGCTGCATGGAGGGAGAAGAGCCAGCCCAAGAGAGAAGCCATGGGAGCTACAACAACCAGAAGTGCTGCAGGGGCAGAGCCACCCAAGCCCTTTGGAGTTCACAACTTGCCACAGGTTGCCTTGGATGCTGCACATGGAACTACAGGACTTAATGTTTGCCCTGCTGGATTTTGGACTTACTTTGTTTCTGTTCCTTTCTATCCTTCTATTTGTACTTTTGGAACGGTAAGGTCTATTTTGTGCCATTGTATGTTGGAAGTGTTTAACTTTCTTTTCACTTGTACAGGGGCTCGAGGCTAAGAGTTTGCCTTAAATCTCAGAGGAGACTTTGAACTTGGACTTTTCAGCAATGCTGAAACTGTTAGGACTTTGGCAACTCTGGGAGATGGACTAAAATGCCTTTTCCATAAACAGATGCACATGAACTGGGTATGGTGGTGCACCCATGTAATCTCAGCACTTGAGAGGCTGAGGCAGGAGGATCATTGTGAGTTTGAGGCCAGCCTAGGCTATATAGTAAATTCAAGGCTAGCCTGAACTACATAGCACATTGTCTCAAAAAAAAAAAAAAAAAAAAGATCCCCCCCAAGTTTCATGTAGTCATAGATGGGGCTTTTTGGAGGTGGCTGGATCTAGAGTGTGTGAGGCTGGGATTAAGTGTGTGATTCTAGGATTAAGGGTGTGAGTGTCCTAAAGGCAGGTGGCCTGGATGTAATATAAGGGACAGAAAGAAGGCTTGCTGCTTTGCTGTCTCCTGCCTGCTCTGCCATGGACCATTTCTCCTCTGCAGTGCCCTCCTGCCTTGGACCCAGCCAACTATGGACTGAAACCTTTACAGACTGTGAGCCAAAATAAACCTTTCCTTTTACAACTTTGGGTGTCGGATATTTTGTCTCAGCAATGAGGAAGTTAACTAAGACTGAGGGAATCGTAGGCAGCCTGCAGGGAGGTCCAGGTGGCAGTCAGCAGAAACCAGGGCCTGAAGTCCCACTGAAGTTTTTTTTTTTGTACCAGAAATCGAACTCAGGACCTCATGCTTGCTAGGCAGGTGCTGTGCCACTGAGCTATATCCCCAGCCCCAACTGAAGTTTTAAATTGTGCAACACCCTGATTGATTGATTGATTGACTGATAGATTTTTTGAGACAGGGTCTTGCTATGTAGTTCAGGCTGGCCTCAAACTCAAGGTGATCCTCCTGCCTCAGGCTCCCAAATGCTAGGATTACAGGTGTGCACCACCATGCCCAGCCCTAGTCCCACTGTGGGAAGGACTTCTGACAATCCCGGCAGCCTCAAAGATGGGTTCTTCCCCAGCTGGACCTCTAGGTGAGATCACAGCCTGGCCGCAACTGCAACTGTGGGACCCTCCAAGCTGAAGGTCCAGCTAAACTCTGCCTGGGCTTTGGATGCCCCCCTGCACAAAATCTATCAGATAATAAATGCATGGCCCATGTCTGAAATCCCAGCACTCTTTGAGGCAGAGGCAGGAGAATCATGAGGTTGAGACCAGCCTGGAACATAGCAAGACCTATCTCAAAACCACAAAAACCAACCCCAAACCCATGTTATTTTAACCCACCAAATTCGTGGTGATTTGTTTGAAGACTAGAGGACTAATTACATATGTTCCTCTATCCTTAACTTTTCTTTCTCTTTCGTGAGGTACTGGAGACTAAAGCCAGGGCCTCCTCTGTGCTGGCCAAGTTCTCTTCCCGCTGCCAGCTCCCAGCCTTCACGATTGATCTGGAGCTCATAAAGTTCTGTTTTCCTGTGAGTGAGGCTCTTAGAACTTACACATATTTGTAATCCTAGCACTCAGGAGGCTGAGGCAGGAGGATTGCCATGAGTTCAAGGCCAGCCTGGGCTACATAGAGAGACCCTGTCTCAAAAAAAAAAATTAGGTTTTTTTTCTTACATGAGAAACTCAAAGTATAAATAAATTAAAGAGCAAAATAAATGACAGATAATAGGAAACAGAGAGACAGATCTTCTGCAAATTGGAACGGAACCCAGAGATAGAGGGAGAGGGGAGGGGGAAGAGAGAAGAGGTGTAAAAAGAGCTAAGGTTGTTGCGTGCACCAACTCCCCATGAGGAGTGTGATCATTATGTCCTGATCACAAACATGGACTGATAAAAATAAAAATTAAAAAGGGAGTGATGGGGCCGGTGAGATGGCTCAGCGGCGTAAGTGCCTGCCTGGCAAGTGTGAGGGCCCGAGTTCGACTCCCGGAACCCACATACGAAAAAAGGGCCGGTGATATCGCTCAGCGGCATGGGCGCCTGCTGGTGCGCGAGGTCCTGAGTTCAACCCCCGGTACCCACAAAAAAAAAAAAAAAAAAAAAAAAAAAAGGGAGCAGTGCCCACAGAGGAGGGAATGCTATTCTGTGAAGATGTGTTTAGCCCCACGAATGCAACCTGACCTGTAGTTTGGCCAATGAGGTGTCCTTTTGCTTGACAATAACTCACCGTACTCTACACTAAAACCAAAACCGAAAACAAAGTGTGAGCAGCAGAGGGAGAATATGGGCTTTTACTTTCTTCTATTTTTTTTACTCTTTTTTTTTTTTGGTGGGGGTACAAAGGGTCGCTACGTAGCCCAGGCTGGCACCAAACTTGAAGCAATCCTCCTGCTTCAGCATTCTGAGTGCTGGGATGACAGGTGTGCCCCACCACATTCAGCTGGATTTTTTATAAATGAAATCGCTCAGTGTAATTGTTCGTGTGTGACTTCTCTCATTCGCCATTATGCTCATGCAGCTCGTCGGCGTTGTTCTGTGTAATAATGGTTCGGTCACTCTGAGTCCGGCGTTCCGTTGGGTGACTATGCTACAGGTGAGCTGTACATCTGTCCTCCCTTGTCCACAGTTTTGCTTTCCATACTCTTCATTACCCGTGGCTAAACATGGTGGACAGATATTACATGGAAAGTTCCAGAAATAAAAAACCACAGGTTTTAAATTGCCCACATTCTGAGCAGCCTGAGGAAATCTGACCAGTCCTGCTCTGTCCTGTGTGGGCTGTGACCCACCCCTTGGTCCCGTGTATCCACGGTGCATACGCCACACTCCTGCGGTTCACTTATTTCCATCTAGGTTATCAGACTGATTGTCACCCTGTCACAGTGGTTGGGCCGTGTAACCCTTACTTAATTAATAATGGCTCCCAAGTGCAAGAGCAATGATGCAAAGAAGGTACTAGGGTGTTGTATCTATTTGTTTTCTGTTGCTGTAACAAAATACAGGGGCTGAGTCATTTAAAAAGTAAAGAGATGGATTTAGCTCTCAGTAGTGGAGGCTGGAGGTCCAAACAGGATGGCAGGGAAGGGTACAAGAGGAAGAGGTCACGGGGTGAGACAGGAAGCCAGAGAGAATGGGGAGGAGCCAGTGTTGCTCTTGTATAGCACCCCCCTTGTCATGGTGTAGGTCTAGAGCATCCCGCTAAAGGCTCATGTGCTCAGAGATGAAGGTTTTAGAAGGTGATTGGATCATGGGGGCGCTGATTGGAGATGAGGGTCACTGGTGGCTGCCTTGGGGGTTGTCTCTCTCTCTCCCCTGCTTCTCCCTTCCTGTTCTGTTTCCTCTCACCATGAGGTGAGCAGCTCTCCTCCACCTTACCCATTCACCACGCCCACATGCTGCCATGCTGTCTCTGCCTTAGAGCCAGCTGGCCATGGACTGAATCCCCCAAACCCTGAGCCAGAATAAACCTCTTCTTCCTTAAGTTATGGATTCCAGGTATTTTTGTCCCAGCAACTGGAAAGTGACTAATACACTCCTCAAGAGAACTAACCAGAGTCCCACTAGAAAGACCACAGTCTCTTGCAGGGCAGAGAGCCCCCGTGATCTAAGGATGTCCCATTGCCACCCATCTCATCAGGTAGTGACACTGGGCCCAGGCCTCCAGGGTGAAACTAGAGAATATTCATGTCCGGGCTATGTATCAACCATGCCATCTGTGAACGGTCTCACTTCTGGTTCCTCCTCTTCATTTGTTATACTTTAAATTTCCTTTTCTTGTTTTATCGCACTGAAAGGCTCTGCCGTACAAAGTGGACTGGCAGTACTGATGGTGGACCGTCTTATCTTCCTTCTAAACTTTAGAAGAAAACTTTTGGTATTTTGCCTTTAAAGATGATGACTTCTGTACGCGTTGGTGACTACTCTTTATCAAATGAGGGAAATGTCCTGTCTGTTTCTAGTTGTTGGGGATTTTGTTCTAGAGGAATATTAAATTTTGTGTGTGTTTACTGAGATGATCACAAAATTTTCCTCCCTTATTTTGTTAGTGTTGTGAGTGACATCAATTGACTTTTAAAAATCTTTTAAAGTTAGTTCCTGGAATAAACCCCACTTGTTCAGGGTATGTTATTGACAACACTTGACATTTTAAAAAATTTAGCCATTTTAATAAGTGCATGATTGTATACTGTTGTTTTTTATCTGAATTTCCCTAGTGACTAGGGGATAAAATTGGCATCTTTCATCCACTTTTTTACCATTTATGTATCTTCTTTGGTGTATCTTCAAATCTTTTGCTCCTATAAAAAATCTGAAACTTCCTCATCTATTCAGGAAACAAGTCCTTTGTTGGTCGTATGAGTAGCAAATAGTTTCTCCCAACCTGTGGGTCATCTTTTCATTATTTTCACAAAACTAAGAGAAGCAAAATTTAAAATTTTGAATGAAACCTAATTTATCAAATTTTAAATTTTATGAATTATACATTTTGTGTCATTTTAAAGAATACTTTCTTAATTTCTCTTAGTTCATTGAAAAGAAAGATTTGTAATAATATTGTTTGGACAACTGAATGCTGATATCTTGTACTCTGAGTAACTAATTTAAAGATAAAAATGCACATTGTATTAACCATTGTTACCATCCTATTGTCTTTTTTTTTTTATGGGTACCAGGGGTTGACCTCAGGACCTTGTGTGCCAGGAGGCGCCCGTGCTGCTGAGCGATATCACCGGCCCTTTTTTTGTATGTGGGTACCGGCAGTCGAACTCGAGCCCTCACACTTGCCAGGCAGGCACTTGTGTCGCTGAGCCATCTCACCGGCCCCCATCCTCTTATCTTGTTTTGAAATTTTGTTCTATTCTTTTCTCTTTAAAATAAAATTTAGGGGCTGGTGAGATAGCTCAGCGGCATAAGTGTCTGCCTGACAAGCGCGAGGTCCTGAGTTTGACTCCCAGTACCCACATAAAAAAAAATAACTAAGAATAAATAAATAAATAAAATTTAAAAAAAGAGAATACTTTCTAATTCTAAGGATACAAGATCCCCCCCTTTCTTTCTCTATAAGTTTTGTTATTTTACATTTTATATTTAGGTCCATAATTATTGTGGAGTTACTTTTTGTATAATATATGAGATAAATCTCCACTTTTTTGCATATGGATATCCAATTTTTTTCATCCTATTTGTTGATTAAAAAGAAAGCTATCCTTTTGTTGTGTTCTGTTTTGTTTTTTGAGACAGGGTCTGCCTATGTAGTTCAGACTGACCTTGAACTCGCTATATAGCCCAGGCCAGCTGTGAACTCACAGCAATCCTCCTGTCTCAGCCTCCCGAGTGCTGGGATGACAGGCATGTGCTACCACACCTGGTTTTTTATTTGTGGAGTTCTATTTGTGGACTCTGTTTCATGATCTCTTTACTAATTAATTTTGCCTTTTTCAATTACTGCAACTTCATAGTAAGTCTTGGAATCAGATGGTGTGAGTTCTCCAATTTTGTTCTTCTTTTTAAAAATATTTTTTGTTATTCCAGTTTCTTTACCTTCCCATATAAATTTTAGAATCAACTTATTGATTTCTACCCAAAAATCTTCTTGGATTTTCCTTGGTATGTGACCAAATCTACAGATCAGTTTGAGGATAATTCACAGCTTAACTATATTGAAACTTCCAGCCCAGGAGCAGGGTATATCTCTCCATTTATTCAGTCCTCAGTTTATTTCCTTAGTATGTTTTAGTCTTCGGCATATATTTATACCTAAATATTTAATTTTCCAGTGCTATTTCTTAGTTTCAATTTCCCGTTGTTCATTGTGACTATACAGGAACACGATTTGTATTTTTATTTTTTTGTATGTCCATTTGGATTCAATGACCTTGTGAACGTCATTAGTTCTATGGGATTTTTAAATGTAGACAGTGGCATGCATGTGAATACAGGCAGATCCTTTTCTTTCCTTCCAAGCTGTGTGCCTTTCTGTCTTGCCTTATTGAACCGGCTAGGGATCCCTTCACGACGTTGAATAGGAGGAGCCAGAGCACACATCCGATCTTAAGGGAAAAACATTTAGTCTTTCACTATTAAGTATGATGTTAGCAATCTGACGCCAAACCCCAAGCCAAGGGGCTGTTCTCTTGGGCTTTAGAAAGCAGAATGGAGGTAAAAGTGAAGTGTGTCGCCTCTGTATTACGGAGTGAAATCCCAGGAAAACTAGAACGAGAGAACAGGAAAGGAGAGGGAACGATTTAAGAGTACCTAGCTGGCCACTGCTTGATGCTCATCCCAACTGACTGCTTGGTTTTGTGGAACCATCTGGCACGGGCACTGAGTAGGTCCCCTGGCATTTCAGGCACCATCAGCCACAAGGAAGCCCAAGGGGGCAGGAGGTGGGAATGCAGCCAGGTTGTGCTCATGTGGAGTTGGTGGTTGGGACACAAGTGGCCAAGCCCCTCATAAACTGCTAGAGCCGAGAGGATTCAAGATGGCACATAAGAGGATATAATAAATTGACCATTCACATTTGCCTCATCTGTTAAATTTTTCATTTGCACCTATGCATATAGTTGTTTTGTTTTGTTTTGTGTGACATAGGGTCTCACTTTGCAGTGCAAGCTGGCCTTGAACTCCCTATGGAGTTCCAGGCTGGCCTCAAACTTGGGGTGATCCTCCTGCCTCAGCCTCCTGAGTGCTGGGATGACAGGCGTGTGCCACCATGCCTGGCTTTATGCATGTAGTTTAAAGTATCAAGTAGGTCCATGAGATTTATTATGAGAAACTGAAGACTTCTGCCCTTAATCCCCAAATTCCTCAACTTTCTGCTCCTGGCGAAAGCACCTTCAACTCTTAACTTTCACACACACACACACACACACACGTTTCCATTTTAAGCATGGTTTGTCTGCTTGCCACGTTAGACGATGAAGAATTACCTGACTTTCACCAGCCACACCAGCTCTTCCACCCGCTAACCCTCCTTCCTGTCCCAATTTTCCTCCGGTGTCTTCCAATGTTCTTAAATTATAACGTGGGCTGGCTCGGTATTTAAAGTTTGCTGTATTATGATTATATAAATCCTCTTTGCCCCCTGCAACATAGAATATGATAGTCGCTTTTCTTTTCTTTCACAGCCTTTTGTTGTTCTTGCAGTAGTGCTGCCTTATTATTCATTTGTTATCTTAGTTTTGTGTCATTTTCATGAATTCATCCCAAACTCATCCCCATCAACATGAATAGCTTCTCACTACATCTAAGCACATCATTTAATCCCTCAACTGCACCTTCTTGGACAATTTTTTTCCAGATCCTTCTAATTTGTTCCGAACTCTTCTGGCTAATTTCTAGTCTGTTGGGATCTCTACCACCAACCTGCAGGTCCCTCTTGTCTGTCTTCTCTGTTTGTTTCCCGCCCTTACTTCTTCTTGGCATATTCCCTTATTTTGGTGGAACCTGTCTGCTAGTAAATTCCCAAGAAAGACTGTATGAAAGCTAAAGTTTTTAGTCTATTTCTGAAAACATCTTTATTCTGTCCACACTATTGTTTGATAATTTAGCTGGGTATAGAATTCTAAGTTTGCTCCATGCTGGCATGGGGGTGGGGGTTGTAGCTCAGTGTTAGAGAAAGTGCTTAGCATGCAAAAGGCCCAGGGTTTAGTCTCCAGCACCAAAAACAAAAGCAAGAATCCCATTGAAATCGGAGTGCGATGTGCATACCCGTAATCCCAGCACTTGAGAGGCTGACGCAGGAGAATCGCCATCAGTTTGAGACCAGCCTGGACACATAGCAAGGTTCTGTTACAAAAAAAAAAAGTCCCATTGAAGGGATTTGCTACTCTGGTTTAGCTTCAGTGGTGTCATTGAGGGGTCTGATGCTATTCTATTGGGTTTTTCTGAAACCCAATTTATCCTTCCCTGGAAGTTTGTATGATCTTTCATCCCCTCATGATCTGGAATTTCAGTGTAAAGTGTTTTAGTGGAAAAACAGCTGCATTCACTTTGCTAGACACTTGGTAGACATTTTCAATTGCCTATCATTTAATTTAAAGAATTTGGGTCGGTGAGATGGCTCAGCAGTGTAAGCGCCTGCCTGGCAAGTGCAAGGTCCTGAGTTCGACTCCCAGTACCCACATACGAAAAAAGGGGCTGGTGATATCACTCAGCGGCACAGGTGCCTGCTGGCGCGCGAGGTCCTGAGGTCAACCCCTGGTACCCACAAAAAAAAAATTTAAAGAATTTGACTGGAATAACTTATTTGCTGATCACTCCCCCCTTTCTATTTTCTTTATTTTTTCTGTTCTCTGTAGGACTCCTCATATTTGGATGTTAGATCTCTGAAAATGATTTTCTAATCTTCTTTTTCTGGTGCTGGGGCTTGAACTCAAGGCCCCACCATGCTATACACATGCTCTACCACTGAGCTACAGCCCTAGCCTTTGTTTTCTAATTTTCACGTCTTTTATTTCCTAGGCTTTGTTGTTTTGCTCTGCCTTCTGGAATATTCCTCATCTTCCCTCTTATTTTCCAACCCTACCAGTGAACTTTTAATTTATGCTAAGAAGGAGATAATTTTGTTCTCAAAATGTTCCTTTTTAATAACATTGTGTTCTTGTTTAATGTGTGCTACCTCTCCATATTAATAACTTTTTGGCATTTTCTTCTGTTTCCTCCAAGTGTCTTTTTACCTCTTCTTTCTTGTTCTTCTCTGTGTTAGAAGCTTCTCTCAGGTGCCTGATGACCCTTGGCTTTTGCATGCGAGGCTGCTGGGAAGCTCTGAACTCAGAGCTGGCCGCTCCTTGGAGCGCCACGGTTGGGTGATGTGGCTGGGCTCCCAGTGTCAACTCCTCGAGGTCCTTCCTGTTGCTCAGAACCGCAGATTACCTTTGTCTCTCCTACCTAATTCCTCTGTTTGCAGTGAGAAGCCCCTGCCCTGGCTGGCCCTGCTGCTCCACAGTCCAGAGCCCCGGTGTCACCCACTTCACACAGTAAGCCTTCTGCCTTCTCTGGTGAGTGGTGGAGACCACTGCCCTGGCAGAAGGGAAGGGACCTTGTTGCTAACTGCTTTTCAAACTCTCCACACATCCCTGGGGGTCCCCCTGCTCCTTACCTTCGCTGCCAGCTGAGCCTTGGGGCTGCCTTTGTCTCCCTGCTTCTCTCCTGCCCGCTTGCCAAGTCAGCTCCCCCTCATCCGTCTGCTTTCCAGTTTCAAATTTTGCTTTTTATTGTGTCATATCCCATTTTGTCACTGTGATACTTGGGAAATCCCTTTTCTGCCATTTTAAAGTTTGGTGTTGGTGGTGGGAAGCAGGGGCAAATACCCATCTGTTTAATCTGCTTTCTTTAACCAGAAGCTCTTCATTTTTTTTTTTTTTTTTTGTGGGTACCGGGGGTTGACCTCAGGACCTTGTGCGCTAGCAGGCGCCTGTGCCGCTGAGTGATATTACCGGCCCTTTTTTCGTATGTGGGTTCCGGGAGTCAAACTCAGGACCTTGTGCTTGCCAGGCAGGCGCCTACGCCGCTGAGCCATCTCACCGGCCCTCTTCTTTTTGATATTTCCCAAAACTTCATTTCATCTTTAGTCATTTTCATCAGAGCTTTGTTTACTTATTTATTTAGAGGGTTTTGTTTGTTTGCTTGTTTGTTTTGAGACAGGGTCTCGCTATGTAGTTCAGACTGGGTTTAAACTCACTATGTAGCCCAGGCTGGCCTCGAACTCATGGTGATCCTCCTGCCTCAGCCTCTCGAGTGCTAGGATTACAGGCATGCACCAGCATGCCCGGCTGATCACAGTTTCGTCTGTTTGTTTGTTTATTGCTGTGCTGGGGAGTGAACCCAGAGCTTCTCACAGGGGCAAGGGCCCTACCACAGATCTACCTGCCCAGCCCACCCAGGGCCTCCGTGGTCTTCATCTCCTGCTCTAATCTGAGGCTGGGGCAGCCCATCTTCCCGTTGGTCCCACCGCGGCTCTCACTGAAGACTGCTGTTTTGTAATTTTCCCTTGTGAGCTCATCGGCAGGCATGGTGGTCTGTGCGAGCCCTGGGCATGAGGTCACTGCCCTCTTTCTCATGTGTGTTTCCGCCCAGAGCCCTGGGACCTTTCTTGTGTTAAATTCTGGCTTTGGGAGCCTGCAGAGCCCGTGGGGAAAGGGGGAGTCTAAATTTAAACCCCAAGCCTCTCCAGAGTCTGTATTTGGTTACAAAGTCCCCGAGCAGGCCAGGCTGTGGCAGAGGCGCCTCCCCGGGACCTGCCTGAGCAGGGAGCTGTTTCTTGTCCCTCCCGCGGGACGCCAGTCCCTGGCTGCCGAGCCCAAACACCCAGCCCAGCCTAGCACCAGCCCTCCTGATTCTGTGATTCCTGCTCGCTTCTCGGCGCCTTCTTTGTCTCTGTCCCTGGGGAGTTCCCTTCCTTTCTTGCAAGCTCAGCCATGCATTTAAAAGGATGTTTGTTACATTTTCCTTACCATTTCCAAGTAGTAGGGTTTTTTTTGTTTTGTTTTGTTTTTTGGGTAGCAGAAAGGGGTTTCTGCAGTATTGCTGGAAATGGAAGCCTTGTGGTTTTGGTTGCTGTTGTTTTAAAAATATTTTCTGCATCTCCCCACAGCACACCAAGCAGAGAGAGCCCGGAATATTAGGGAAAGGAACGGAATGGCCACGTTTCTATCTATTTGGGGACGCGGCCAAGCAGCCCTGCCCGCTGGAGCAGTTGGCCGCTTTGTCTTTTGGGGATGCTGGGGACGGAGCCCGGGGCCTCATTCAGGCTAAACCCGGACTCTGCCACCTTGTCCTGTGCTCTTGAACGCCCTCGAGAGCCACCCAGGGCCACGCCCAGCTTCCCCTCGAGCCCAGCCTGACCCTGGCCACAGCTGCACAGCTGCCCTCTTGGAATCTGCGGCGGCCGAATGTCCCTCCCCAGGTTTGCCCCGACATCTGCAGACCCGGCCAGGTCCCTGCAGCTGTTGGCTGTCACCGTGGCGTCTCTGGCGACCCCTCCGCCGGGCTCACGCTCCCCGGGGAGGAGGCGAGCCTGCTGTCTTCAGCATCCTGGCAGCAGCCGCGAGCATCCGAGGCTCTGGATCAACGCGGACCCAATGCGGGACCACAGACCGCGTGCAAGGAAGCAGGCCCAGCCCCTCCTTCGCATTTTACACCATTAAGGGAGCTGTTTAGGTGGCTTCGGGAAACAGAACCTTCAGTCCCTCTGCTCCCCGGTGTCGTCCCCGCTCCAGCTGCTAGGGACACAGAGGTCATATGGGTTAAAATGACCTGGAATTAGCCCTCCCAGGAGCTCAGCCTCGGAAAGGGAGAGAGAGCAGGCTCCCGACAAGGTGAGAGCCTCTTGGCTCTGACAAAGCTTAAACCTCCGGGGAGGCCCGGTGCTAACAGTATGCGCATGCGCATGCCTGTGGCTGGCCTAAACCGTGGGGATGGCCCTGATGATGGGGAAGTCAATGACGGGGAGGTGCTGTGAGGGGCAGGGGGGCACATGGAATACCTCTGCACTTGCCTCTCAATTATGCTGTGAGCCTAAAACTGCTCAAGCTGGCCTTGAACTCACTATGCAGCGCAGGCTGGCCTCGAATTCATAGAGATCCTCCTGCCTCAGCCTCCCTAGTGCTGGGATTACAGGCATGCACCACATCTGGGTTACACCAGATTTCAAAGATGTAGTATGGCAAAAAAACAAATGAACAAAAAACCCCAAAACCTCATAACTAAAAATATTTATTGCTATCAAGATGATACTATTTTGGATATATTAGGTTAAATGCAAGCATCATCAGAAAGAATCCCACCAGCTTCTTGTCACTTCATTTTAATGTAGCCACCAGAAAATTGAAGGTGACATCAGTGGCTTGCATTCATGGCTCTCGTTGCCCTCATTTCTCTTGATCTTGGCCCAAAGGCCGAGACACGATTGTCTCCCTGCCATTTCTCTTGGGCAGGGCTGGTCTGGATGAAGGCCGGTGGCTCCCCAGCAGATCCGTGTCCACTGACTGCCCACAGCCACCACAGGCGAGTGGACAACGCCCAGCACCCAGGTGCCTCTGCCGGCTCCAGGTCGGCTGCTGTGGGTTTAGGTGGCAGCTCTGCCACTTAGGAGCTGGCTGCCTCTCCTGCACTGACACCCTGAGCCTCAGTTTTCTCTTCTCTGGCACACTTGTGTCCCCCGAGGCACCGGGTGGTTTGGTGCTTCAAAAAATAACAAACATGCCAGCACTTGGGAGGCTGAGGCAGAAGGATCGCTGTGAGTTTGAGGCCAGCCTGGGCTACGGAATGAGTTCAAGGCCAGGCTGAACTGCACAGCGAGACCCTGTCTCAAGCAAACAGAACATGAAGATGCCTAGCCAAGCCCCTCTTCCCAGCCCTCGGCCCTGTCCTTGTCCCAGGATAATGAAAGTTTTCCTGAGTGACTCTGGCTATCTCTGTCTCTTCCACTGGGTATGGAGTGCCACGAGGCCAGGGCTGGTCTGCCTCCTCCCCAGCGCCTGGCACAGAGCAGAGGCCAAGACCTTTGTGTCAAATGAATGAGTGTGCTGTCAACACCACTGGCTTCTCTCACTTCTGGCTGTCAAAACGATCTGCTTTCCACCTCTGCATGTGCATCATAGCGGTAAGATGCCCAGCCAGGGGCATGGCCAGATTTTGAGAGGTGCTGCTATCCTCATTAGGGATCTCTGAGTTATGGACGTGGGGCAGCGGAGGAGGAGAAGTAGAGGTGCAGTTACTGGGGTAGGGGCTGTGGCTCCTCCAGGACCTCAGGAAGAAGCAGACGGATCACCCCTGGGGTTGGCTTCTGCAAGACTGGAGCAGGAGCGTCTGCCCACCGGCACCTGTCCCATATGGAACTGTGCCCTGCGGCCTCTGCCCGCCCCATTTCAGGGCTCACTAGTGGCTCCAGGAGCCCTTGGCTAAAGCCCTGAGGCAGCAGCACCTGCTCATGGTGGCACCCTTGCCAGCAGGAGACAGGGCCTCCATCCTGCTGCTGGGCTCCAAGGTAGGCCAAAGGGATGCGACGTGGCACAAAAAGTGTCTGCAACACTTTCTAAAATTCCTAGACACGAAAAGCAAGTCACAATTGTTATGGCAAATAGATGACGATCCAGAGTGGAACTTGAGGGCTTTGGCACAGAAAGAAGAGGCTACAGTTTGGGCTGGGGGCGCAGCTCAGTGGTAGGGGATTTGCTTGGCATCTGTGAGGCCACAGACTCCACCGCAAGCACTGTGAAAGAAAGAAAGAGGGAGAGAGAGAGCGTGCCATGGTACCAACGACAGATTCTCCTCACTCAATTTGACCTCAGCCCTTAGCACAAATAAAAGAAAACAACAAAATAAAACAACTGGGAACGTGAAAAAGCAAGGCAACAAAATGCCTCCAAAGACGCCCAACTCTCCCGAAGTGGGTCCAAGGGGCACGGATGGAGAGGAAATGAAGCAGCAGATACTCTGAGCTGTAGGAAATGGTTAAAGAGGCAGCAAAGAAACTCAGCAAGCGCAAAGACAACAACGTAACCCAGAGATAGCAGAACAAACAAACTGACCCATATGGTTATGGAAGAAACAAAGAATGAGCTGTGACTCGGCAGAAAGCGTGGGGATTTCATTATATCAGCCAAGCAGAACCCTCTCAATTCATCAGCTGGGGAAGTCACTGGCCAACTTCAGTCCTTTGATCTTATGGGTAATAAGGTACCGGTATAGTTTAATTTTCACGGGTAACCAAGTTATGGTTTACTAGAAAATGTCCCCTGAGACCCGCTTGGTCCCTGCAGCAGCATGTCCAGCGACAGAGGTGACCGGATCGTGAGGGCGCTGAGCCCCCACCATTAAGCCATTGACACACTCCTGGGGGTGGGCTTATTAGGAGGTGGGGCTCCGCGGGATGATGCAGCCCTGGGGGGCGTGGCTTCGAAGGGTTTGTCGTGTGCCTGCCCCTTCTCCACCGGATCCTGCCCTGTCCCTCAGCCCTCCTCGGCCACGCCTCTCCGCCGTAATGCCCCGCCTCACCACAGCCCCGGAAGCACCGCTGATCCCAGCCAGAAACCTGCAAAACCATGAGCGACATAAACCTCTCCTCTTGTGACTCTTAACCATCTCGGGTATTGTTACAGCAATCCAAACCTGACTAACGCTCAGGGGTACCCTTGTTAGGTGACAGCACAACTAGAAGGACTTGGAAAGGCTCAGCTGCTGCCCTGGGTCAAGGTCAAGGTTGGGGAGACGAATGGTCAAAGTCAAGGTCAAAATCAAGGTCACAGAGACAAGTGCTGGGGCTCCTCCCGCCTTCCCATACTCAGCCTGCAGCTCAGAGCTCCGATTTGCTGCCAGCCCCTGCCAGCTTCGAGGGACAGCATCGGTGAACAAGAGGGGACCCCTGCCCTAGGGACTCACAGTTTAGAGGCAGAGAGGGACCCATCCCCACACCTCCATGGATAAAACGAAGGTCAATCTGTGACCTATGGGGTCTTGGAGGGCTTACTGGAGAAGGTGCAATTGTACATTCACCCCAAGGCCACTGGGCCCCAGATGTGAGCTTCTGACGTCGGCCAGACCCGGACGAAACCCCTAAGTGACTGCTTGGCAAAGGCCACCGGCAAACCCAGGTTTACTCTGGCCCATTTGCATATCATTTGCATGTATCTGCATATGTGGTGGCACAGCCTGGTCTCTTATGCATTTAAATTGCAAGTTATTTGTTCTCTGTGAAAGCTCTCATTTTTCCCCCCAAGGGGAGTTGGCTCCATTTCCCCTGCCTGCCCTTCTAACACAGGCGCTGCCAAGCTTGCTCAGCACCGGGCTGGGCCATGGATTTGGGGGTGCAGGACAAGTTTGTTATTCTGGTTTTCAGAGTACTGTTATTGTTAAGGGAGTCTTAACCCCTGGATACAGAGGGAGTGTCAGGCACGTGTACCCCATGCAACAGATGGGGAAACTGAGGCAGGGAGAGAGCGTGAGGTGCCCAACCTCACTTACCATGTTGCAGGCAGGACCGAGGTCAGAGGGCAAGGCTCCCGATTCTGATCCCGCCTCAGGAAGTCCTGAGAGGCCGTCTCTTCCTGTGCATGGTGAGAAGAGACCCAGAGCGGGGCAGGGTCTCAGCCAGAGCCACGCAGTGAGTCTAGGGTGCGTTCCAGGTGCTCACAGCCCTGCCGAGGGGGGCTCTGCTCAGAGGGACCGTGTGCAGGGCTTTCTTCCTGTCTAGGTTGCTGTTTAAAGCCTGCTGGGCCAGGGCCGCTTGGCACAACCCATCCCACTCCACTATGACCGGATGTGTCCCAGATCCGAGCTGGTGTCCTTCTGCTGTCCAGGGGACACGTCCCCAAGGGTGCAGCACAGGGCCCCACATGACAGTGGAAACCCAGCTTGTAGATCTCAACTCCCACCTAAAACGTGTCACCAGAGCAGGGTAGGGACCTACTGGAAGCCAGCACTGGCTGCAGCTGGCTGTCATGTCATTTGGGGGACATTTATCCTCCAAAGGAGAAGATGTGACCCACTGTAAACACAGCTCCCATGCACTGAGCACTTGGCTGGTGCAGGCGCGGTGCCCAGTGCCCACTCGGTCATTTCCAGTCCTCATCCTGTGACAGAGGGTTATTCCTGCCAAGCAGAGGTGGCCACGGAGGCTCTGCCACACCATGAAGTGTCCAGGTTGGGGCTGAGTGTCAGGGCTGGCTGGCTCCAGACACCAGCAAAAGGGCCAGCACTTTCCTCTACCACCTCTATCCAACCTGCAGCCCCTCCTTTTCTGCACTTTTTTTTTTTTTTTGAAGAGGAATTGTCTTGGGCTGCATATATAGTAGCCAGGTGTGGCGGCAAATGTCTATCCCAGCACTCGGGAGGCTGAGGCAGGAGGTTTGTGAATCTGAGCTCAGCCTGGGAAACTTAGTGATTTAGCAAGACACTGTCTCAAAATAAGAACTTTTTAAAAAGAGCTGGGAGCTGGGCATGGTAGTGCATGCCTGTAATCCCAGCACTTGGGAGGCTGAGGCATAAGGATAGCCATGAGTTTGAGGCCAGCCTGGGCTACGGAGTGAGTTCAAGACCAGCCTGAACTACGTACCAAGACCTTGTCTCAAAAAAAAAAAAAAAAAAAAAAGAGCTGGGGATGTAAATCAGTGTGAAGATCTTGGGTTCAATCCCTGGTCTGTGTCTCTCTGTCTCTGTCTCTCTCCCTCCCCTTCTCAAACACACACATTTTAAATATTTTTATTATAACATTTAAAAAGTGAGTGAAAGAAAGGTAGGCCATAAGTGGGACCTATGTAAACCATACTACTTCCACTCAAATCCAAAAGTAGGCCTAATGTGAATACTAAATGACAGGTCTTAAGCAGCATAAAGTAGCGATTTAGGAAACACAGACTTGCTGGTAGTAGCTTATATCAGATTAACTTTCTATAGGGAACAATGATAAAATCTGGGAAAAAGACATATAAAACAGATATGTTTGAAAGTACTGAAGAGTGACCAAAACCAGGCTGAAACTGGAAGGGATGTGTCTCTTAAGGGAAACATACGGACAGACACATTTGTCTGGCTTCCCCCAGTACACTCCTAATTCATGTGGTACAGGGAGCGAGTTTGAGCAGAAGGCAGAAGCCCTACTGGTTCAAGAGAAGGGAACTCGAATTCAGGGCCTCCATGGCAGCTGGAAATTGGGAGAAAAACACTCAGGAAATAGAGGGAGAAAACTCCTGAATCCACAGCTGATTCTGGCGTGGAAAGTGACTCCAAGGGAAAGCATATCTGGAAAACAGAGATGAGCAGCAATTTCCTGTAGCTGCTTGGTATCAGGGAGACAAGTTTCCTAGGTCAAATCTCATTAAGTTACAGGGGTTCAGTAAACACATGAGACTTTTCACTGAGATCTTGGGAGACCATGATTTAGGGGTAAGAACTAAAACACACCTGGCCTAACAACGACTAGAGGCAAGACTGCCCAAGCAAGGCGAATGGTTAGCATCTAAACAGAACAATACACAGATGTCTTCGGAGGAAGATAACAAAATCCAGAATCTGTTTTGTATTAATGACAATGTCCAGCATAAAATGAAAAATTACTAGATACTGTAAAGCAATGGGAAAATATGATCCATTGTTAATGTTTCTTGAAAAATAGAAACAGGTTCATGTATTGAAATTAGTGGCAGACTATATCATTACAATACAATTTTTTTGTTTGTTTGTTAGGGTTTTTTTTTTCTTTTTTTGGTAGGTACCAGGGGTCGACCTCAGGACCTCGCACGCCAGCAGGCGCCCGTGCTGCTGAGCGATATCACTGGCCCTTTTTTTGTATGTGGGTTCCGGGAGTCAAACTTGGGCCCTTGCGCTTGCCACGCAGGCACTTACGCTGCTGAGCCATCTCACCGGCCCTGTTAGGGTTTTGTGACTCAGGGTCTCGCTATGTAGTTTAGACTGGCCTTGAACTCACTATGTAGCCCAGGATGCCCTCAAACTCACAGTGATCCTCCTGCCTCAGCCTCCCCAGTGCTGAGATTATAGGCATGTGCCACCACGCCTGGCTACAACAAAATTGTTTAAGAAGTTACAGGAAAAGACAACTATAATGGGTAAAACAAGGGAACTTCCAGGAGAGCAGTAATATTCTAGGACTCTAGAAGAAAGCACCACAGGCTGAATCACTTAAAGCAATAGAAATGCATTTTCTTAGTTCCAGAGGCCTGAAATACAGGTTTTATCAGGACTTGTTCCTTCTGAGGGCTGTGAGGGAGAATTTGTTCCATCCATGCATCCCTCCTATGTTCTAGCAACAGCTGTTGTTGTTGTGCCTTGGCTTACACGTATAACACTCCAGGCTCTGCCTCTGTCCTCACAAGGCATCCTCCATGTCTCCATCATCTTACACGAACACCAGGCCTGTGAGTCACCTCACGTTAACTAATTACATTGTTAGTGACTGTATTTCCAGACAAGGTCACATTCTAACATAAAGAGGGTCAGGACTTCAACATATCTGTTTGGGGGGACATGACTAAAGCTAAAACAGGAGGAGATATAGAAATGCTTTTGAAAAAATCAAATCAATTTTTTTTTTTTTTTTGTCTTTTTTGAGACAGAGTTTCACCGTGCAGTTCAGGCTGGTCTTGAAGCCACACCCAGCATCAAATCAAATTCTAAATTGAAAAGTTTGGGCCAGTGAGATAGCTCAGTGGCATAAGCGCCTGCCTGGCAAGCGCAAGGTCCTGAGTTCGACTCCCGGTACCCACAAAAAAATAAATAAAATAAATAAATAAATAAATAAATAAATTGAAAAGTTCAATATGTGAAATTGAACACTCACTGGATGAGATTAAAAGCATATTAGACCTGCTAGGTGTGGTGGAACACTCTGTAATCCCAGGACTCAGGAGGCCGAGGCAGGAATAGATGTGAATTTGAGGCCAGCCTGGGCTATATAGCAAACACTGTCTCAAACAAAATAAACAAAACAAAACAAAACAACAAAAAAGCATATTAGACTCACTTTAAAGAGGTTAACAGTTATACAAATAATACAAATTATACCAAAGTTTGTGCACACACATACATAACATGAACAGGGCCTCAATAAGCATCTAACACACATATAATTAGAGTCTCAGAGGAGGAAAAAGACATAATGAGTCAGAAAGAAATATTTGGGGAAAATTGGATGAAATATTGGCTGAGAATATTCCAAGTTTGACTGCAAAAAAACCAACCTACATACTGAGGAAGTTGAGTGAACCCCAGCTAGGAAGAATACAAAGAAAATCACAGTTGTGGACATCTTGGTTAGATTGCAGAGAACCAAAAATAAAGACAAACTTTGAAAAGCAGCTGAGGAAAATTAAAAATAAGAAAACAAAAGTGCAGAAGACTGCAGACTTCTAATAAAACAATGCAAGCTGGAAGACAATGGAACAGCATCCCACAGGTGATAAAAAAAATTGTCATCTTAGAAGGTATCTGTGAAAATATCTTTCAAAACAGAGAAAAAACTTTTTTTGGACAAATGAAATAGATAATTTGTTACCAACAGAACTGAAGTATAAGAAATGCTAAATAAAGGTCATTAGGCTAAAGGGAAATGCTGCTAGAAAAAATTTTAGATTTACAGAAAAATTGTACAAGGAATAGTAAATATGTGAATACATATAAATACCATTTTTGTTTCCTTAACTTTTTTTTTTGAGACAAGGTCTCACCGTGGAGCCCAGGCTGGCCTTGAACTCACAGTGACTCTTCTGCTTCAGCCTCCTGAGTGCTGGGATCACAGGTGTGTGCCACCACACCCAGCTATCTGAGCTTATTTTTAGTATGAGTCCTGTTTTCTCTGGATCTCGTCATTGAGCCAGCCACCCACCCAGCGTCCTGTCCAGACGTCAGCATCCATCCAGTCCACCTGTGCTGGACGCAGCAACAAGCCTGGCAGCTGCAGGTGGGTTGTGGCCACTTTTTAGGAGCAGGAAATGACCCATCCTCCTTTGCCTGTCTCACAGCAGGGGTGGGGGAGTCCAACACCCACAGTTGGGTCTCCAAAGCCCAGATGGAGCTGAACATTCCTGAGGCTGTCTGGGGTCAGCAGCAGTGGCCAGCTGGGTGTTACGTTTAGATCTGAAGTGTCCCCCAGAACTCGCCTGCATGTGGAAGGTGACTGGATCACAGGGCACCGCACTCCTCACTGGGCTCCTT
This sequence comes from Erethizon dorsatum, assembly GCA_028451465.1. Lineage (NCBI taxonomy): Eukaryota > Metazoa > Chordata > Mammalia > Rodentia > Erethizontidae > Erethizon > Erethizon dorsatum. Next base: position 6,282,237 of record CM051822.1, read on the forward strand.
CATGGACGAATTCATCGCTGAGTGTGCTGTGAGGAGGGGGGGCCTGGTAGGAGGTGCTCACTGGGGGCATGGCCTGGAAGAGCCTGTTCTTGTCCCTGGCTCCTCCTTTCTCTCCCTGCTTCGTGGCAGCCATGAAGTGAGCTGCTCTCCTCCGCCAGGCCCTTCTGCTGAGCCGTGTCTGCCTTGGAATCAGCCGACCCTGGACTGAAACCGTGAGCCAAAATGAACCTCCCCTTTTCACTGTGGGGGTGACAGGTAATGACAAAGACTAAGACAATGGGCACCCAGTGCTCCCAGAGTCACACTTTCTCTGGGAACCCAGCGCCCTGGGCCTCGGAGCTGCAGATGAGGCCTTTCTTCCAGCAGTCTTGTGAGCCCTGGAGTTCAGCTCCCCTCAGCACCACACGTCTGGGCAGCACACTTTAGTGTGGGGTGAGGCCATATCCAGGGGCTGCAGCAGGAAAAGCAAGGAAAGAGTGCTGCGGGACCCCGATCCTTCCTTCTCATCCCCTTGCCCCACATCCGGCCCCCAGGGCACGCTCCACATCCAGCAGCAGTGGGGCTCAGAGCCTTGCAGACCCAAGTGCTGTTTCTAGAGACTTCCTGACTCTTTGGTCCTTTGGGCTCCAGGTCACCAACCCTCCTCCCACGCAGAAGGTGACCTCTATCCTGATGTCTGACACTACTGACAAGTCTTGCCTGCTCTGTCCCTTGTGTAAACAAAACCCTTTGTGTTTATGACTGTGAGAGTCGCTCTTAAAGCTGATCAGCCACCCACGGCAGGAGTCGTCCACAGTTTGTTTATCTTCTGTCGCCAAGAGTTGCTGGGATGCTTTTTCATGTAGGGCTCTGCTGAAGAGTGCCAGCGTGACTGTCCCAGCTCGCCTGTGGTTTCTTGTTTGTTTCTCTGCTTTTCTGTGGTGCTGTGGATGGAACCGAGGGCTCCACACTAAGCTCCATCCCCAGACCTTTTTATTTTTTATTTTGAGACAGGGTCTCACCAAGTCGCTAAGTTACCAGGCTGTCCTCAAACTTGCTGCAATCCTCCTGCCTCAGCCTCTTAAGTGCTGGATTACAGGTGTGCAGGACCACGCCTGCTAATTCACGTTCTCCCCTCTATTTTTCTCTTAAGTTATCTGCCTTTTTCTTATTGATTGGTAGGAGTTCTTTATGTATTCTGGGAGAAAAATCGCTTGTTCTGCAAGTGTGTGTAGGTGTATGTGTAAGTCCAACCACTCTGTTTCACCAATTCAAAGCACCCTAGTGGCAAGGCCATGTCTACACTGTGAGCAGTGACAGAGTTTCAAACAAAGGACATATCATATCCAATTAATCTGATTTAAATGCGTTTGCATTTGACTGATCAATTTGTCTTGGTTTATGGTTGTGTAAGAGCTACATGGAGTTTATGTCACATAACATGTAAATATTTTTGTTGTTTTTGGATACAGAGTCCCGCAGTGATCCTCCTGCCTCAGCCTCCAGAGTGCTGGGATTACAAGCGTGCACCACCACCCTGGGCTGATCTTTCCTGAGATCACTGTAGACCCACAAGCGGCTCTCGGAGGTGACTCAGTGAGGCCCCAGGCCCCAGGATGTGGCGCTGAGCCACCCCCACCTCTCTGGGATTCCTCAGCTTTACTTCTGCCTGGCTTCTGTCCTGTGTAGGGGATGGAAGCTGGGGCAGCTCACACCTCAGCAGGAGCACTTCTGTCACCAGAGGGTCCCTCCTGTGCTTGTTATACCGGAAACGCCCTATCCCCGCCTCCAGCCCACACCCCTCCCCCCACATCTGCAATCCGTCTCCAAAACACTAAATGGAGCCCTGGATAGGCGCCTTGGGGCCCCCCCGCTGTTTCCTGGGGGCGCCCTAGATGCCACGCTCCCCGCTCCCGCAAGCACCTGGTCGGCCTGTTGTCACAGCCCCAGGGGCGGCTTCCGTTCTTCCCATTGAACCGCTGAACTTGAAGCCAGGCAAGGCGGCACCTACTGGTAATCCTGGCACGCGGGGGGCTGAGGCAGGAGGATCGCCACAAGTTCAAGGCCAACCTGGGCTGCCCTGGGAGACCTTGTCTCAAAAAAGCAAACAAGCAAAATCATTTTTCAGCTGAGCAAACTGAGGCCAGACTGCAAACACTAGGTCGGCGCTTTCAGTGGCCACCGTGGGGAGGGGCAGGGGCTGGGACGGAGGACACTGTGTCCCTTGCGGTCTCCTCCGTCCTGCCCAGCACCCCCAGGCTCCTGGCTTCCCAGGCGGTGAGCGGGTTGAAGCGCGCGGCTGGCGGCGTCCAGTGTCCCCTCCCGGGCACGGGCTCCCCTGGGCGCGCGGGGTGGGTGGGGCTCACGCCCCGCGGAACCGAGAGCAGCGAGGCGACGCGGGGGGCAGCGAGCAGAGCGGCAGGCGCGGAGCCCGGCGCTTGCCGCCCGCGGCCGCTAGCGATGAATTATGTATGGCCTTCTGGCGGGCTGCTGCCGCCGAGGGGCGCGGCTGGGGGCGGCGGCTCTTTGTTTCTGCCGCCGTCCCCACCAGCTCCTGCCTTGGAGCCACGGGGCCCACGATGCCCGCTCTCGGGAGGAGAACCAAGGGCCGAGAGCAGCGACAGTAACGACAAGGGCACCAGCTGGGTACCCTGAGCCTCCTCCACACGCCAGACCCCGGAAACAAAGAGCCCTTCCTCAGCCACACCCTGCCCACCCAGGCAGGTGCCACCCTGGGAGGCCCAGCCTCCACCCCTCGGGAGCCCTGATCCCCAGTAGCAGAGCAGTGGTTAACAAATGAGAATCAGTTAAACGATGCCTGCTACCAGCTGGACGTGGTGGCGCGCACCTGTCATCCCTGCAGTCAGGAGGCTGAGGCAGGAGGATCACTGCGAGTTCCAGGCCAGCCTGGGCTACAAACCTTGTTTCAAAAACAAAACAGAACAAAACAAAAAGTAACAATCTGTCCTCTGAAAGGCCCTGGGGGGGGGGGAGCAGGTAATGCTTCTCAGAATAGGTTACATTTGAGCAGAGCCCTGAAAGAAGAGAGGGAGCCATCCCAGCAGACATCTGGGAAGAACTGTCCAGCTGCAGGAGCAAGTGCAAAGGCCCTGGGGCAGGACATCGGGCTGCATCTGAGACCTCCCGGCTGCCTCCTATCATGCGCCCACACCTGCGCCTCTCCTTTACCAGGCTGTGAACTCCCAGTGTCAGATCAGCTCTCAGGACAGCGTTTCAGTCCACCCCACATTGGTGGGTGACATTGTGGTACTGTCTTCCCTGATTCCCACTCCGACATCACCCACCAGGCAAGGCCAGGAGAGCAGGAGGGGCAGAGGAGTGGCCTCTCTGGCTCCCAGTGGGGCCACTGTGCTGTGACCCAGGCCAGTGGCTTTGTCCTTCCAAGGCAGGTCCAGAGAGCCAGGTGAAGGGGCAACTTCCTGTGATCCCAGCACTCTGGGAGGCTGAGGCAGGAGGATCACAAGTTCACGCCCATCCTGGTCAAGTTAGTGACTTAACATGACCCTGGCTCAAAATGACAAATCTAAAGAGGGCTGGGGATATAGCTCAGTGCAGAGCTGGCGTTCAATCCCCAGTCCTGGAAAAAGGAAAAGAAAAAAAAGGACCGGAGGCAGACCCTGGAGTAGACTCCAAGGTGTTCAAGCAATGACTGGACGCGGTGTGGGTGGGTGGTATGGGGTGGGGCGGGGCGCAGAATCACAAGGGCTCCAGGGGCCCCGGGACCTGCTGCGGAAGGGAAACAACACAGAGCTCTATCCGGCCTCCCTGCCTCCCTGCCCCCATCCCTGTGATTCCTGTCCCCGCCGGCCAGCCTCACCTCGGAAGAGGCCATCCGTCTGTGAGCCCCGGAGCCTCTCCCCATGCCCCATCCCATACTCTCACCTCCTGCAGCCCTGGATAAGTCCAGGCTCTTGGCTTGGCATTCAAGGCCTTTCCTGCTCAGTTGCTCCAATCTCGGCAAAGCTGCCAAGGAGCCTGGCTCTCCTGGATAACCCGGGACCTTCCTGTGCAAAGCTCCCTCTGTCTGGCAGGTCCCCTCCCTTCCTGGCCTCCTAACTCCTGATCATCCTTGGGATTCAGCCTCCGCCAGGAAGCCTTCCTGGATTGGGGGCTCATCATATTCCAATTTCCCCTCCAGATGGGGGGATTTTTATTTTTTACCCCTGTGTTTCTTGAAGCCACTCCATCCATGTCTGCCAGTCCCCTTTATGTCTGTTTCCCCACAGTGGTCGGGAGGGAGGAAACCAGAAATGGCAGTGACATCTCTTGTGCCTCTGCTCTGTGCCGGGCCTTTACACACAGCCCTCAGTCTGACCAGGCCCGAATCAGGTCACTGGCGGTCACACCTGGCAGCCTGGGCTCTTCTTTTCCTGGATCCCAGAGCAGCCGTGTGCGGCGATGACAGGAGACGGCAGGCACCAAGTGCTCACCTCTGCCCAGGTACGCAGTGTTATCAAAAACCTTGGCTCCTCCACTTCCTGGCTGTGTGACTTGGGGCAAATGAGTAAATCTCTCTGGGTCTCCTTGTCCTCATCCGTACAGTGGAAATCATAGGCTCATTCCTATTTCTCTCTCTGTGTCTGTGGGGCCCTGGGAGGATGAGGTAAGTTAATATGCGTGCAGAGTCTGCAAGCGCAGGAAGGCTGAGCAAACCCTGGCCCTCACTGCGCCTCCTGCTCCCCCCAGAGCCCTGGTGCTGATGTTAGGGAGGAGACCCCTCCAGGGCTCTTCCAGATCACAGTGCCCGGGACAATGGCTTCCTGCCCCTGCCTCTCTCTGATTTAAGTTTTTATTTTTCACCGCCTGCGTTTCTAGAAACCGCCCCCTCCATGCCCACCTGTCAGAGATACCGGAAATTCTTCCTTACGGGTCTCCTGAATCTTCCCTGTTCTCACTCTTCAGGGGTCCCATCAGGCCCAGGATGGGAGGGTGATGGAAGGGGCTAGAAGGTTGTTTCAAGGACCGGGCAGAGCTGGGCATGATGGTGCACACCTGAAACTCCAGCTCTTGGGAGGCTGAGGCAGGAGGATAGCTGTGAGCTCAAGGCCAGCCTGGCTACATAGTGAGTTCGAGGCCAGTGTGGAAGCCATAACAAGACCCTGTCTGAAGAAATAAACAAAAAACAGGACCCAGCGCAGAACTTCCAAGCTCAGCCAGACTGCAGCAAGTGCAGTGGGCGGTTCCGAAGGGTTCATTCTCCAGAAGCCTCCAGCCGGAGGCAGTGCCAAACCCCCTCGTTCCCCGCATCTCAGGCCACCATGCAGGGGACAGAGTGGGGCGAGCATGAAGTGGAGGTCGAGGGAGGCCGGGCTGGGATCCTGCGCTGGCCGGCTGGGGAGGCCGGGTGTGGGAATGCAGGGCGGGCGGGCAGGGCCACGGGCCGGGCCTGGGAGCCGGAGGCCGGCAGCCAGTTCGGGCGGAGAGGGGCCCGGTCCCAGACACTGTCTAGACGCGGCAATTATTGTGAGCGCGAACACCCAGGCTCTGGCGGTTCAGCTGAAAGGGAGCTTAACAAAGGGCGAGGGAGGAAGAAAGCGGCGAGCAAAGCGTCTGCGCCGCCGGCGGCTCTTTCTCCGCCTCGGCCTCCCCCTTTGTGCCCGCAGCCCTGGGGACCCCGTGTGAAAGCCAGCGCGGGGACGCCCGGTGGGGACCGCTCCTCAGCCCAGAGGGCCAACCCAGCCACTGCGTGTGGCTGGGGAGGGGAGCAGAGAGGGTCCTGGGTGGGGACGCGGCTCACACACACATTTCCTTGCTTGGAGCGCAGGGACAGTGACCACCACACTCGTTGCCCTGTGCAGCTCCAGGCCACACACAAATGACTGTGTGCCTCCGTCTTCTCGTCTGCGAGCCAGGAGGAACCAGAGGCCCTTGCCTCCATCATTTCCCTGACCCCAAATGTAGAGGGGCCGTTAGGATCCCTAGTTTGCAGGTTCTAGGCTGGCCTTGAGCTTGCAATCCTCCTGCCTCAGCCTCCTGAGCAGCTGGGATTACAGGGGTACACCACCACACTCAGCTCTTTGGTTGCTTTTTTTGAGAAATACTTTACAAAAGAAACAGGAAGGCAGAGGCAGAATGAGCTCTCTTGCCAGAGCTCCTCTGGGATGGGTTGGAACTCGTATTTGCCCCCTTATCCTAACCGTGACTTTGTGCTGGGGCCTGGGGCAGGGGCTGGTGGTGGGTGACAGGGCTGGTGGGAAAGGGGTCATCGCATGTCGCCCCAGGGGTAGCAGGCAGGGTCAGAGCTGCAGGGACCAAGAACACCTTCCCCAGATGTGTGCACCAGGACCTCCCCCTTGCTCTGTGGCTGCTGCAGGGACAGCCCATCATGGGGGGGGATAGGTCCCCAAGGCCCTGGGTTTTTGTGGCTGCAAACATAGCTGCATCTCTGGGCCAGCCTCAGCAGACCCCAGATGGAGAAACTGAGGCACACTGTCCCTGGGCTCAGGGCTGCAGTGCTGGCCCTTTCCCCTCTCCACACTGATGCTTTTGGAGCTTCTGGGGTTCTGGGTTCCCCTGTGGCTGCTGCTTTCTCTGACAGCCTCCTTGGCTCCTGGTAACCATCTAGACTGTCCCCAGCTGATGGCCGAGCTGGGACAGGCCACAGTGCCAGCCTCTGTCTGGAATCAGGCCCTGCCTAGTGTGAATGACAGCGGGCCCTCGGTGGGGCGCCGTGGGCAGGTGACCCAGACATGGGGGAGACGCTGCCCTCCAGCCAGGGGCCACAACTGCAGCACTGCCGCTTGGGGCAGGGTCAGAGGCGGCCCAGGTTCCAGTGACACTGGTGGGTGGCCTGGGTCTCCTCTTGTCCATCTCACGTGAGCAGGCTCCGGTGGTCTCCCCAGCCTCAGCCCTTGCCATCCCTCGCTCTGCCTGCCTGTGGGGCTCAGACTCAAGCCCCCAGATCCCAGCACATCCCAGAACCCCATACCAGCTCTCGTGCCCCGGCTGTCCCTGTGCCTGGCATGCCCTTCCAGCAGCCCGCCGGGTCCTCCACGTAATGTCCAGCCTTGGGGAACCTGCTCCCCTCACTGTCCCCTGCCCCCCACCCCAGGGACAGTGCCAGCCTCCGTCACAGCACAAGCAGGAGCCCAGGTGAGCCCTCAGCAGCCTCCCTTACCTCCACACCTGTCCCCCAAGTCCTGTCCTCTGCCCCTCTGACTCCACACTCCAGCCAGCCCCCTGGGTCCTCCTTGTCCCTGGCCACCATCCCTCTACAAACCCTTCCAAGCTTCTGGCACCACTGACCCCTGGGGCAGTCAGGTCTGAGGCCTGGGCCCCTCTCCGCCTCTACCAGTCACCTACTGAGCCACCCTGGTCCCCAGGGGCCCTCAGGGAGACTCTTGTGACCCTGCAGATGTCGGCCGCTGGACCAGTCCTCCCAGCCCCCCCCCCAGTCATTCACTGCTTTATCCACGGCAGCCCGCGCGGCTGTGAGCCTCTAGTCCGTTCCTATGTCCCCCTCCTCTGTGACTGTGTCCCCAGCACCCTCTCAGCTGCCCTCCTGAGTCTGTTTTCAGCCCAGCCCCACGCAAAGCCCCAGTGTGCCCCGGCCTCCTTGCCTGAGAACCACAGGCAGCCCTCCTGTCCCCTTCCCCAGGGCTCCTGTGTCCCAAAGACAAGGACAAGGACATTTGGTGGAGAGCGCCCAGGTGGAGAGCTCCCTGCTGCTCCCCAACTCCCTGCTCAGGTCTGGCCCCGGGCTGCTCTGTGGTGGGGCAAGGGTGGGGCGCGGGAGGTGGAGGTGCCCTCACCTCCACACCCCTGCCCAGACCCCTGCAGCTGGGTCCCGCTCCAACCCCCTCTGCCGCCCACTGTCCCTCCCCACCCCCACTCTTCCCGTCCTGTCCCCCCACCCCTCCTCTCCTCTTTTCCTCTCCTCTTTTCTCTGAGCCCTTCTCCCTCGCCTCCTTCCTTTCTTCTTCCTGGGTTAAAAATAATCAACTTTCTGGGAAGCAGCAGCTCCCGCCGAGCCGCCCTCCCGCGCCCGGGCGCCCCTGAGAATAGCTCGGCGCCCCCTTCCTCCTCCCAGCGCGCTGAGTAATCAGCCCGAGCCGGCGCCTTAACCGCTTCGTGCCCGGCGACACCCGGCCGAGTTGCGATGGATCGGGGCTGGCGGCGGCGGCGGGATGCACTTTGACCTCTGACCGGCCAGGCTAAATCTAGGCGTGGTGGTAGCAAAGGGACACGGGAGAGGAGCAGTGCGGACACTCAAAGGACAAGTAGGGGCCACGTGGCCCGGGGGACTTCTGGTCCCTGGCGCGGGGGAGGAAGGGAAACTGAGGCCCGGAGGGTGTGACTCAGGCCAGGATGTCTCCGAGCTCCCGCCGCAGACACGCCGGGCTGCCTCGACTCTCAGGCTGGGGGTCCGGCCTGGGTTCCGTGGGGGCGAAGCGGGGAGCTCCAAGGTCAAAGGTGAACGGCGGGGGGGAAGAAGGCCGAACTCAGCTGGCCGCCCGCAGCGGCCCCGCCCGCTCGGCGCGCCCCGACATTACCTCATCGCTGCGTGCGCCCATTGGCTGCTTACCTCGCGGCCCCGCGCGCCCATTGGCTGCTTCCCGCGGAGGCCGGCCCAATGCGGCGGGCACGTTAACCCTTTCCGCACCACGAGCTTCTCTCCGCCTCCTGCAGCCTCCGCCGTCTCCACGTGGCTTCTGGCTTCTGGGGTGCCGGGAGAGCAGGCTGGCGGTCGGAGCGACCACCGGTTAGCGCTCAGGTCGCATCGCCCAGGCGTGGGCCCCCCTGCTTCTCGTGGCTGTGTGACCTTGGGCAACCGCGCCACCTCGCTGAGCCTGGCGTGTTTGCTCAGCTGTAAACAGCAGCGAATGATGTCACCCGTGCCCTCCCCGATTTCTCAGTTCTCCTGCCAAGCTTTGGGCACACGTGGGCTCCGCGTTCTACATTTTGCCTCCGCGCTGCAAGAGGTGAAGTTATTATTATGGGATTTCGGGAGAGGAAAACAGCTCAGAGCAGCAGAGCTGTGTCCCAAGGTCACACAGCAGAGTCCAGAGCTGGGAATCTGACGCCAAGCAAGGCCACAGCGCCTATGTGGAGGGCTGCTTCCTGTTACCGGGATAGGATCGGTGCCTGGCTGGCCAGACCAGGACACAGGCCGCTGTGATCACATAAAACCAGTGACAAGCTGAGAGCCAGCTGCAGCCTCCAGAGAAGCTGCAGTCAAGCATTCAGGGGGACTCTCAAACAAAGGCGGGGGACAGCGGAGCCCTGGGGGTTGTAGAAGTGGGGCTGGGAGGCTCTGGAGGAAGCCACAGGATCTCCTGTGACCCGCACGCTGGCCAGGGGTCAGCTGCTGGAGGTGGCTGCTTGTGTCTGGGCAGGACAGAGGGTCAGATCCGGACAGGTGTACAGCTCGGGCCACATTATTTACAGGTTATAAATCAAGCCAACAAACTGCTAAATAAAATGTGCTCTGTCCTCCTTCTTGGACAAATACGCCGTGGCTATTAGGACACCTAGAACTGGAGGGCTGGGTTTGTACTTAGAGGGCTCAGCCTCCTCTTCAGAGCGCGCCCCAGGAGCAGTGCGGTGTGGTGGGAACAGCCTGCCTGGTCCTCAATTCCCACCCAGCCCCTCTTCTCTTTCTGCTCTGGGGCAGGGCTGCGTGTGCCCTAGGGCTTGGGGTGTCCCCACGGGCAGCTCAGATGAGCTTTGGGAGAAAGAACCAGGAAGAGCAGGGAACTCCAGGGTCCCAGGGCTGCAGCTGCCGCATGTCCCCATGGGATTTGGATCTGTGACCCCTCCTGCCGAGTCCCTGGGGTGACCTACGCTGGACATAGGGTCTTCCTTCCTGATCTTGCTCCTGACCGTCACTCAGCTACAGAGCCCACCCTGGCCAGATCCCAGGCTCCCTCTGACTTCCCTGACCCCCGGCCAAATGGCAAGCCCAGGTGGGCCAGGTTCTTCCCCCCACCCTCCCTGCTGTCCCTGCCTGTCCCTCTGCCTGTCCCCACCTGCTCCTTTCCCTCCCCTCCCCAGGATCCCAGCCCCACTGGCTGCCCACTCCAGGATCCAGCCTGCCCCCTATGTCAGCCAGAGAGATCTTTCCAGAACACAGCCCAACCACTTCCTCCCCTCTCTGCCAGGCCTGGCTCCAGGCCCCTGAGCGTGCGTCATCTCCAGCCCCAATGGCTGGCTCCCCGCAGCCCCGCTTAGCAGTGTGGACCTGGTCTCCAGTTTGGACAGCCCTGTTCTTCCAGCCCACATCTACATCACTACTCCCTCGGCCTGGAACCGAGCCTCATCCTCTTCATCTTGCCAACTTTGGTTTACAGGTCACCTCCCCAGGGACCTTCCTGACCCCCGGGCCAGCAGAAACCACATGGTAATGAGCTGATTATCTGTGCCATCTGCAGTGGACCTGGCTGTGCGTGCCAGGACAGGCATGGGCAGTCAGCCGCTGCTCTGCCCTCTGAGGCATCTGCAGGGGAGGTGTCCCCGAAGGGTCACTGAACGCTGATGGGGGGTTGTGTCTGCGCTGGACCAGAAATCGGGAGACAGAGAGTGGCAGCTCATGTCTGTTGCGTGCCCAACCATGAACCAGGCCCTACTGTTAAGCGTGTCATATGTGTGAACTCACTTATTCCTCACACCAACTTTTCCTTTTTTTCTTGTAGGTAGCGCGATGGGAACACTAGGGCAGTCAAGCTGGGGCTCCCCCTGCCAAGAGCTCCACACACATATAAGGGGCCCTCGCCCACAGCCCTGTGGGACGCAGAACATTTTCCAGAGGAGGACAACACATGGAGGCTCAGAAAGGTATGGCGACTTGTCTGAGGCCACACAGCAAGAAAGAGGAGCCTGGATTTCGCCCTTAACCGCTCTGGCGCCTGTGTCAGGCAAAGGTGTTCAACACGTTTACAGCTGGGAGGAAGAACCAGAAAGAGACTTTTATTTATTTATTTATTTATTTATTTATTTTTTTGTGGGTACCGGGGGTCGACCTCAGGACCTCGCGCGCCAGCAGGCGCCCGTGCCGCTGAGCGATATCACCGGCCCTTTTTTCGTATGTGGGTTCCGGGAGTCAAACTCGGGCCCTCGCGCTTGCCAGGCAGGCGCTTACGCCGCTGAGCCATCTCACCGGCCCAAAAGAGACTTTTATTTTTTTTTATTTTATTTTTTTTTTTTGTGGGTACCGGGGGTTGACCTCAGGACCTTGCGCTTGCAAGCAGGCGCTTGTGCCGCTGAGCGATATCACCGGCCCTTTTTTTCGTATGTGGGTTCCGGGAGTTGAACTTGGGCCCTTGCGCTTGCCAGGCAGGCGCTTACGCCACTGAGCCATCTCACCGGCCCCCAAAAGAGACTTTTAGACAGCTGGGTGAGGTGTTTGTACCTGTGATCCCATCACCCTGGGAGGCTGAGGCAGGATGATCCCAAGTTAGGCTGGGTGTTTTAGTGAGACCCTGTTGCAAAATAAACAATAACAAAAGGGCTGAGGCCCTGGGGTTCAATCCCCAGTACCACAAAAGAAACAAAGCTCACCATCTTGGACTCCCACAGCTCCTCCTGAGTCCTGCCCCTCCCCTGGAGCTGGCAGGAAGCACCTCCCACAGGCTCGCAGGAAGGGTGCAAAGGGACTGGGACCAGTGGGGCTGGAACACTCACCTCTGGGAGGGATGGCACCCCCAGGGCCCAGCTCCCCCGCAGCCCTAGCCCCACAGGGACCCACCAGCCATGGTAATTGTTTCACTGGGACATCTCCGAGTTCCTGCGAGGTCCTTGGCAGTGTCTGCCCATTTTTACAGATGAGAAGGTTGAGGCTCCTGACGGACGTGACCTCCAGGCGCTGGCTCTGGGCCTGCGCTGGGGTAGGGGTGGGGCCAATCAAAGCTCTAGTGAGGCCTGGGCCGCAGCAGCTCCAGAGGGACGGAGGATGGAGGACGCGCCCAGGCAAGTAGGGAAGGGGTCGGTTCGAGGAGATCTGGGAGGGTGACCTGAGCAGGGAAGAGTCCCTGCCTTCACTGGGAGTCCATGGCACCCGGCGGGGGAGGACACCTGGGGACACAGGGGCAGCCACGCCCCCGCCCAATGTGAGCGTGCATGGCCTGTATGCCGGTGTGCGGGAGTCCGCGGCACACGGTGCGTGCATGTGCGTGCCCATGCGTGCTCAAGTGCTTCTGTGACCTGGGTCTTGGATGTGTGTATGCGCGCGTGTGGCGCTAACTGGGACACTCCCCAGGGGAAGAGCGCAGGAGAGATGGAGGCGGAGTTGGCTAAGACAGCGGAGAGGCAGGGATGGTGGGACAGAGGGGCCCGGCTGTGCGAGCAAGGGGGCCGGGCCAGCCTCTGCCCGGGCAGGGTCAGTCTGACCTGGGAAAAGGCTGGGTGGAGGTGGGGGAGCTGCGCCTGGCCTCAATCCTTATCCCTGCCCAGCCCCTGGAGCAACCGAAATGGTCTTAGTTTCCATTCATAAACGGGGTCCAAGATTATGTGCCAAAGGGCCCAGAAAGAGCCTGAAACCTGCAGGCTCAGCACTTGGGAGGCCGAGGCAGGAGGATGGCCCTGAGTTCGAGGCCAGCCTGGACTACAGAACATAGACAAAACAAAAAAAAAAGAAGACTGAGAATTGCTAGTAAATTTTCCCAGCACCACTGGCTGCAGAGAGCCCGGAGGACGGTGTGGGGCATCCAGGACCTGAACCGAGGTGATCTGAGTCCAGCAGGGACCCCCCCCCAGCCCCCACCGTGCCCCACAGCAGGCCTAGTATGCTTGGCAAAGGGACTTTTCTTGTTGCCCTCCACCCCACAGAGACGCTGCCTGGCCGGCCGCCCTACTCTGCTTTGCTCCGGGTTAGAGATGAGGCTGGTGCGTGGCCTCAAGGCCTGGTAGGACTCTCCCTGTGCGCCCCATTCACCCCCAATCCCTGTCCCCTTGTGGGACGTGGGAACCTATTTTTTCCTTGTGGTACTGGGGATTGAACGCGGGACTTTCACGCTGAGCTCCATTCCCAGCCCTCTTTCTTTCTTTCTTTCTTTCTTTTTTTTTTTTTTCAGCTCTTTTTAATTTTTTTGAGACAGGGTCTTGTGAAACTGCCCAGGCTGGGCTTGCACTTGCAGTCCTCCTGCCTCAGCCTAACAAGCAGCTGGATGATAGGAGGCGTGGGCCCCATGCCCTGCTTAGGGGGTACAGTTCTCAGCACCACCCTGAAGGGGTCTGCTAGGTGACACACTGCAAAAGAACAGTAACTCCAGGCACAGAAATCCAGCTCTGTGGCTGCCCTGCTGCCGTGGGACCCTGGGGTGGCCACGTCCGGTCTCGGGGCCTCTGTTTACCTGGTTGTACAATGCACCCTGTGAGTCTGCAGGTTTGTTGAGCATCTGCTAAGGGGCGGATGGGGGCACCGGAGGCCTCGCGCTGCACAGACAGACGCCACCGGGCCAGGGCCAAGGCGGGGGCGGCGGTGACTCAGCGCCCCGAGACCGCTGGCGGGGAGCGGAAAGTTCTGCTGGGTGACGTCAGCGGGGGCGGGGCTTGGAAGGACCGGGAAGCCCCCCACCCCGCCGCCACCCGCGCGCTCAGCTCCCTGCGCTCCGGAGGCCGCCGCATCCATCCCGCTGCGCCCCTGCATTTTAATTACCGCTGCATTAATATTCATGAGCCGGGACTCAGGGGGACCGCGGGCTGTCATTTTCCTTGCCCGCACCCCCCACCCCTCTTCCCGGCTGAGTCGTGGGCTTTTTCCCTCCCGCTCCCACCCCCGCCCGCCCGCCCCAACTGTTAGCGCCCAGCAGATTTGGGGGTGCGAGTGTGTGCCGGGGTAAAGGGGGTGCGGGCGTGCGCAAGGGTGTGAGCGCTGAGCACTGCACACCGTGGGCCAGGCTAAGGCCCGGTCCTGGAGGATGTGGCGTGGGGCCGAGTGTGGGCTGTGCCGGGTGGTCAGGGTGTCCTGACTGCTCCTGCCCGTGTGTGCGCGATGTCTGCCCTGGACAGGGAGAAGGGCCCAGGCCATCTAGGCCAGCAGGTCCTGACTGTCCAGGTGGGGAAACTGAGGCCTGGAGATGGGCTGAGACTTGTCCCCACAGAACCTGGACCCAACGGTTACACAGCTTGGTTGTCCACCCTCCTGGGCTGTTTGTGACGTGGCAGACCACGTGCTGTACAGCCACTTCCCACAGGACCTGCCCAGCACACCTGGGCAGCAGCTGCTACCATCTGTTGCCGTTGCAGTTGGGGAAACTGAGGCATCTGGTCCAGCTAGCGAGGAGAAGAGCTGGAGCCCAGAAGGGTCTGAGTCCAGAGCCCCTGGCTTTAACCCCCCACCATGATAACCCTTTTGTCCCAGAGGCCCACTGAGCAGAGGCCCAGATTTTGGGGCACCTCCTGCCCTGGGCCTTGGGTCAGGAATTCATCCATCCATCGACCCACCCATCCTTCCATCCATCCATCCTTCCATCCACCCATCCATCCATCCATCCACCCATCTGTCCGTCCGTCCATCCAGCTACTTATCCCCATCCTTTCATCCATCCATCCTTCCATCCACCCACCCATCCATCCACCCACCCATCCATCCACCTATCCTTCCACCCACCTACGCATCCATCCATCCCATAATCCAAATGCTCCTATGCCTCCTCCGTGCCAGGCACCGAGATTCTTCCTCCCCAGCACTGACCAGCTCCACTAGAGGCCTGGGTTCCAGGCCCCAAGTGGCTCTTCCAGCCTGTGAGTCAGTGTTCCCTGGGCAGGGGGTCCTGGGCACCTGTGCCAATGCATGGCTTTCTTCCCTACCCTGCCTTAGTGGTCTGGGGACCAGAGAAGGACTGTGGTCACTTTTGGGCAGTCAGGAAGGTGGCCACACCAAAGGCCACTCAGTCTCCAGTTCTCTCTTCTGGAACTTGTCCTCCTCCAGCCTCCAACCCGATGATCCGAGGGGCTGCCCAGCCCATTTTCCCTGGGTGGTGCCAGGTTACCCTTTCATAGCCACCCTGCCCCGCCCTGCACTCCAAGCATCCAGGACAACCTGAGTGTTCCCATCTCTCCACGCAGGGGGCTTGTCCTCATGTCTCAGCATGTTCCCCAAGCCTCTCCTCCCTCCCTTGGGGACCTCCCTGGGAACTTGGGTAAAGGGCAGTGGTGATGTCAGGGCATCCCCTGCAGAGGAAGCAATGGTCAGGTTGGGCTTTGCAGAGTGAATAGGAGTTTATCCAGGAGTGTTTCTCCAAGGAGAGGCAAGGCATCCCAGGCAGAGCGGTGGACCGCAGCCCCCATCCTGGAACCTGAGCAGGCCAAGGGCAATGGCTGCAGAGGCCCGAGGGACAGATAGCCCACTGTCCCTCCCCTGCCTCTCTCCTGGGCTGTAAAATGGGGACAGTGGTAGTGTTGGGGTGCTGCTGTGTTAGATTGGGATTGAGACACTGCTCCTGAAGCCTCCAGCGCCCGCTTGGTGCTTGTGTGGGGACAGTCTGTCCTCAAGGACATGGGCAGGCCCTGCAGCCATGGTCCCTACTTAACCCCGATGGATCTGAAGGGCCCTACCATGGGGAGGAGCGGGGGGCTCCAAGATGGAAGGCTGAGGTGCCAGGTAAGGAGGTCTCAAAGCCCCCACAGCCTGCCTGCTGGGCCTGTGCAGACAGACAGGTGGTGCAGCCATTACCTGACAACCAGACATCCAGAGCAGGATTAGCCTGGCGCTCTCAGCTCCAGCACCCTCCTGCCTCAGCCTCCTTTATCCCTTTCTCCTGGCTTCCCTTTTCCTTTATGTGCCCCCATTTTGTATTTTGAGACAGGGTCTCACTATATAGCCTAGGCTGGCCTCAAACTTTTGGCGATCATCCTGCCTCAGCCTCCTGAATGCTGGGATTACAGTGTCCATGTCTACTCAAAGGCCTTCAGTGGCTCCCTATTTTCAGTTCTGGGCACCCTTATTTTTGTGGCTGCCTACCTTGATGTCCTTCCTGCATATCACCGGCACTGGAAAATGTGACATCTTTATAAAACATGCAAGCTGCTTTTTCTTTAGAGACTCAGGCACTGAACCAAGATATTGCGGTTCTAATCCTATCATCTCCTGGCTGTGTGTTCTTGGGAAAATGAATCCACCTCTCTGAGCCTCGGTTATTTCATCAGGAAGATAAAGTTAATGGAAGATCTCCCTCCAGAGCAACGGTGTCTGAAATACCCAGAGCTGGTCTGTAGCAGTGTGGCCAGGAGGCGCTCATCCTGACTGCTATCCCGTCTCCTTCAGACTTGTCCAAGGTCACCTGTCTGACTGGAGACAGTGCTGGGACTCAGCTCCTGTCTCTTCCCATTGCAGTGCCCCCTGCTGAAGGAGTCGTAGGCCCAGAGAAGCTGAGCTGCTCACCCAGGGTTGCATAGCGCTGCATTCATGCCAAGGGTCTGTCTGTCGGGGCCCCATGGGCGGATGGTGCTCCTCCTGATGGCCACAGGACTGCCAAGACAGGCTCTTTGGTGCCACAGTTCCTGGGCAGACGGCCCCCTTCGCCAAGGGCTGAGGCCCGATCTTCCTTACAGTAACCCCACTCCAGGGGGCCACAGCTGGAGGACGTCGCCCCTGCCCACCCTCAAGGTGCTCCAAGGGCTCTGCAGTTTTGGGGAACATCTGGGGCCCCCCCAGCACTGGCCTGCAGAGCCTGCCCAGCTGCACCTCTGAGCCACACCCTGACTCTTCCCCGCTCTGCCAGGGAGACTGGAAATTTCTGCTCAGCAGCCCTGTTGGCCGGGTGGATTTCGACATGGCTCAGCAGGAGATGGGAGGAGGAGGAGCAGGCGCCGCGAGACGGGCTCAGCATTCCTGAGGCTCCGACTCCAGGCACCGGGAGGGGGCTTCGCTAGGCCTAGGTGAGTCCCTCAGAAGTAACAGTAACAAAGCCTGCACGGTGGTGCCCCCAAGCAGTCTGGGAGGCTGAGGCAGGAGGGTCTCAAGTTCCAGCCCACCACAGGCAATTCAGCCACTTAACAAGACCTTGTCTCAAAATAAAAAGTAGTAATTTTTAAAGAGGGGCTGGAGAGCATTCTCTGTACAGGGCCCAGGGTTCCATCTGCAGTATGGCAAAGCCAAACCAAACAGTGACAAAACAGTGCCTTGCAGAACCTTGGGGCACCCAGGGAGCTCAGCCCTGTCACCAGCCTGGGTCACAGGTGAACTGGAGGGAAGGCCACGCTGTGCGCGACAGCCCACAGATCCAGCTACGTGTCCGGGAGCAGACAGGGCGGCGGGGGGGGGGGGGCAAAATAAATAGGTTCGGCCACCGGCGGTTTGGCCAATACTACGGCAGGAGGAGGGTGTGGGGACTCCTCAGTGAGGTCCCCCAGCACCTAGGCAGCCCCTCCTGGGATATCGGGAACCCCGAGGGTCTGTGTCCTGTGTTTTTGGTCCCTCCAGCGGTGGGGATCTCCGGAAAACTAACCTAGAGCTCTCCCCTCCGCTGCCCTGGGGCAGGGGGCGCCTGGCCAGATTCAGCCAGGGCTAAGCGCCCCACTCTATGCCCCAGGCCCAAAAGCAATGGGGAGGGGGGATGATGGGGACCCCCAGGACGGGCAAAGGCGAAGCACAGGGATCGGAGCCCGGGGCGAGCGGGTCCAGCACCCTGAAAATGGATCTAGCAATCCTTTCTGGCCCGGGGGCTGGGAAAGAAGCCGGGAGGGAGGGCGGGAGGGGGCCGAGGGGAACAAGCCAGCCCCCCTCCCCGGCTGGGCAGGGCGCGGCGCCCGGTTCAGCGGAAAGGAATGCGGCGCTCGAGGGGGAGGCCGAGGCAGCGCACGCCCTCCGCCCCCGCAAGCCCGGAGCTCGGGTCTCGGGGCTGCAGGCGATCGCGCCCCGGATCAGACCCTCTCCCGGCCCGAAGTGGGGGCGCACCGTCCCCCGGGCCCCGGGCCGCCCCGCCCCTCCCCCCTCCATAACTCAGAAGCTTGTCAGGCCGGTTCCAGACTCCTGGCGCCGGGCTCTGCTCCAGGAAAGAAAGAAAAAAAGCAATGAGAAAGAGAAAAAGCCGGCGCAGGCGAGCAGCGAGGCAGCGAAACGAGGGGCCCCGCACGCACAGCCTGCAGCCCTGCGCTCCCCGCCCCAGCCGGGACCCGCCCCGGGGTGCAGCGGGGACCCCTTATCCACGTCCCCATCGGGGTTCAGCGCAGCCGGGCGGGGAGGTCGGGGGGCAGCGCAGACCACCGCCCCCCCGCTGGGTCGGGGTCGGGGTGTGGGGGGCGCCCACGCCGGTCCTGTTGCGAGAAAGCTGCGTCGGGGTGCGCTCCGGGAGCAGGCGGGGGAAGCTGCGGAGGAAGCGGGGCCGAGACCTCCCAGGGCCACCGGGACGAGAGATGGGGGCGGCAGGGCGCGGGAACAACCCGGCCCGGCGTTGCTTCCTCCTTGCCGCAAGCCCACTACGTGCCCCGGGCCCACGGCAGAGGGCGTAGTAGGGAGGGCTTGGGAGCGGCGATTAGTGGAAGAGCTGCGCCCAGACCCTGGCTGGATCGTTTTCCCTGCTGTGCGGTTTTGAAAATGTCAGGAGATCGGCGACGGGCACCTGGGCACTGCCTGGCACGGGATGTGTGTGCTGAGGGCCTCCTTGTTGTGCCCCTCCGGCTTCTCTCCCCCTACCTGTGGGTCTCGAGGGTCTGCCTCCTCCCTGCCCCCCAGCGTCTGAAGGTCCTTGTCAAAGCCAGGTCCCCACACCTGCACCTCCAGCTGGCTCCTTAATGGCCTGGTCGTTCCTTCGTAGGGCAGCCCGAGGGGTCTGCCTGGGGTTCCCCTTACCCTCTGGCTCCTCATTTCCGCCTTCCCTTCCCCCACTCCTCTCCCTTCCCCACCCCCACCTCTTCCATTTCCCCAAACTGCTGGTCCCTGCTTCCTGTTTGGGCAATGAGGGCTGGGGGTGACAGGCAGTCAGAACAGGGCGTCAGCTGGCCCTGGACACACGCGGGGCCTGACCAAGTTGCCTGAGCTGAGGAGGCCACCTGTTCCCTGAACACAGGTGTGGGGGGTTGCTTGTCTCTCGATAAATCTTGGAGTGGTTCTGTTAGGTGGCTGGGAACAGAGCCAGATTTTGTGGGACTTGAAGCTTTTACAATCGCGGGGACCCACTTTGAGAAGAATGCTTGCTGGGTGAGGTGTAGTGGTGCATAGTTGTAATCCCAGCTCACTGGGAGGCTGAGGCAGGAGGATCATAAGTTCTAGCTCAGCCTGGGCAATTTAGAGACCTATCGAAACCCTGTCTCAAAACATAAAAAGGACAGAGCTCAGTGCAAAGGTCCCCGGTTCAATCCCCAGTGCCATAAAAAGAAGATGAAGTCCCTGGAGCTTCAGCTTCATTAGCTTCCTAGTAAATGACCTATGTAGGTGACACAGTTGTCGCCCCTTTGCAGATAGAAACAAAGCTTAGGAACAGAGGTTGCTGGCCCAAGGTCATTTAGACGGAAAGGAAGCCAGGACTTGAATCCACGGCTCTACCTCACACACACCTTCCGCGGGTCACCTGCCCAGCCGCGGCTCACTCGCCTGTCATTTCCTCCACACCCAGGCTCCAGCTGAGGAGGCCTCGGGCAGGTCTTTCCAGCCTCTCAGTCCCCGCCGGCTGGAGCTCCCTAGCCAGGTGGGTCTATCTGGCTCTGGCTCGGCGTTCTGGGCCTCCATGCAGTCCAGGCACAGAGCAGGCAAAGTGCTTTCACCAAGGACATCTGCTGCTAATTTCCGGGCTCAAGGACTTGTTAAACTGCAGATTCCTGGGCCTGAGATGATTGAATCCTACTATCTTAGCTCAGGGCCTGCAACCTGGGTTTTACACCAGCACAGTCAGGCTTGCGATACCCTGAGCTGGGCTCTGGACAGGCCAGCGCTGTCCGAGACCAGCCTGTCTCACCCAGCAGGGATCACCTCCCTTCACCTTGACCCGTCTCCCCAGTGCCCTGAGCTCTTCCGGCTGAGAGCTAATTGTTCACCAATGAAAGACCCACCGGGCCTTGTGGGGTGGCACATGCCTGTGATCCCATCTCTCGGGAGGCTGAGGCAGGAGGATGTCAAGTTGGAACGCAGCCTGGGCAACTTAGTTCAAGGCCATCCTGAGCTATGTAGCAAGAGCTTGTCTCAAAAAAAAAAAAAAAAAAAATCCCAAAACAGTTGATAAATAAATAAAAAGACTCAGAGGGACGCAGTCCCAGGGAGGAGGAAGCAGGGAAGGACAGCACCTCTGCTCCTGTGGCCCATGCCGGGCAGTAGGCCCTGGGTGCGTAGCTGCCAGGGGCCTCGCAAGGCATCTGGAGAACTCTGGGAACTCGAGCACCCCGCTTCAGAGCCACCCCAGGGACTGTGAGCTGGGCTGTGTGACAGAATTAGTGGCAGACCCCAGGAAGCCTCATCCAGCCCCCCTCGGTCCCGTGTGGGGAGAGTGTTTGCTGAAGGATTTGGTGTGTTTGCTGCAGGCAAATCTCTGCCTGCAGCTGGTGAAGGAGTGGGAGGTTTCAGGCTGGTAGAAACTGATTCCCAGGCTGTGCTCCTGGGGCCCAAAGGGCTGCCTGGGGCAGGGGTGTGGCTTGTCCTGTGGGGACCCTCAAGGCAGAGCGGGGGACGTTACCCAGAGAGGTCCAGTCAGCCTCACCAGGTGACCTATCCATTGGTTACTGCACCCTAGTAGGTAGTGAGTGCCCCATGCTGGGAAGTAATCAAGGACAGGCGGGGATGGAGGGCGGCATGTGTGGGCAGAGAAGGAACCGAGAACTGGCCAGAGACCTGCTACCCTTTTTGCAATGTGCAAAGCCTCATCTCAAAAGAAGGCCGGAGGAGCTGGGCTGCGCTGGTGGAGGAAGACGAGGAGGCATGTGACCTCTGTCATCAGAGTGGCCTGTCCCTGTCTTCTCCTGGCCCCAGGACTTCCAAGCAACAGGACCCAGGGAGGGGACAGGGAAGGGGCCCCTCACCCAGTGTACTCATTCGCCCCAGGATAGTGGGTGTCAGGCAAGGGACGTGACACCTGAAGGTCACCAGGGATCCAGCAGTTCTGGCCCTCCTGAGTGCCACCTTGGGCTTCTCCTGCACCCCCATACCCTGCTCCTATGAATAGATTTTGTTGCTATTTATTTATTTATTTGTCTTTTGAGTCAGGGTCTCACTGTGTAGCCCAGGCTGGCCTTGAACTCATGGTGATCCTCCTGCCTCAGCCTCCCGAGCGCTGAGACGACAGGGCCCAGTAAAAGCATTATTAAAGAAAAGAGAAGGGCCGGTGAGATGGCTCAGCGGCTTAAGCGCCTGCCCGGCAAGTGCGAGGGCCCGAGTTCGACTCCTGGAACCCACATACGAAAAAGGGGCCGGTGATATCGGCACGGGCGCCTGCTGGCGCGCGAGGTCCTGAGGTCGACCCCCCGGTACCCACAAAAAAAAAAAAAAAAAGAAAAAAAAGAAAAGAGAAGACCTGCTGTGTGTCCTGTGGTTACTGTATGCTAGGTGACGTGCCCCGGGATGGCTTTCTTCTCTGTCAGATGGGATAATAAGGGTGCCACTGGCTGTCCTGGCTCTCGGTCCACAAGGTCAAAGATGGCCACACCTTCCCATCCCTATTTTTTTTGTGTGTTTGGTTTGGTTTTTGCATTACTGGTAACTGAACCCAGGACCTTGGCACTGAGCTACATCCCCAGCCCTTTTTAAATTTTTTATTTTGAAACAGGGTCTTGCTAAATCACTGTTACTAAGGCTGGGCTCACACTTGGAATCCTCTTGCCTCAGCCTCCCCAAGTGCTGGGATTACAGGCATGCACCACCACGCCTAGCTTCCCTTCCTAATCTTTCCCATGTGCACGTGGGGCCAAGGCTATGGAAGCCCCCCTTCCTTTACAAGCAAGCTAGAAGATGTGGAAGTCTGACTTTTCTCCTGGTTCTTAGTTCTTGGTGGGGTGGACTCCTATGGAGTCCCCAACACCCTGCTCGGGTGCCCCTCAACCTCTTCTGAGTCAGTTTTCTGCTGCTGTAAAGGAACATGGGTCATTTAGAAACAATAGAGGCCTCTTTGGAACATAGTTCATTCAGGAAGCCAGGACTCCCAAGGTGCCGGGGCTGCCTGCGTGCTAGACCTCGAGTGCCAGGAGGGTCACTTGGGCAGGGCTCGCTGTGATACAAGCCCACTCGCGATAATGAACCTGCTCTGCCTGCGCCCAGTGGACCCCAGCCCAGCCCATGCTGCGACCCTCGCCATGGAAACCAGCACCTTTGTGCCAGTCACCGATGACACAAGACCTTGTTTCTTCTGCTCAGTATTTTTTTTTGTGCTTCCTGACAAGCGCGTGATGCCCTCCCTGGCCCCAGGGACCCTTTCTGTGCCCCCTTTACAGAGGTCTCATTGAGGCACAGGGACCTCAGGAGTCTGGTCCAGTGACACAGGGAGCATTTTTCCTTCTTGGCCCCTGGTCTTTTGTCCCTCTGGAATTCAAGGATGGTGGTGTTCTGCCCAGCCTGGACCACAAACAGGTCCCCATGAGTAATTGTTCAGTGAATGAGTGAATGAATGAATGAATGAATGGGAGTCCACTTCCTCCGAGGCGCTGGTGGCTGGCCTGGCCCACCCTAGACCTGCAGCTCCGCCACCCCTCCCTCCCGCCCTGCTGTGTGACCTCAGCCAGGGAGACCAACCTCTCTGGGTTTTCTTTCTTCCCACACAGGAGTCCGCAGCCCATGTCACTTCTCTCCTGTGATGCTCAGGCCATAGGAGGGGAATGTCCTTCAGTTCTGGGGCCAGTGGGACCATGTTCTCAGGGGAGCAATCCTTTGTCCGTTTTTTGAGGGGGATTGAACTCAGCCTTGAGCATACTAGGCAAGCCAGCGCTCTACTACTAAGCTCCGTCCCCAGATCTTATTTATTTTTTGAGACAACAGTTTCTCTTTAAACTTGTGATTCTCCTGCCTCAGCTTCCTGAGGGCCTGGGATTACAGATGTGTGCCACTGCACCTAGCCAAGAACAGTCCTTTGAATGGGTAGGAGCTGGCTAGCTTGTGCCTCAGCCTTGGCTCAGCCCCACCAACTTCAGCACCTGTGGACGAGCAGCGATAGCCCCCTGTGGCCACAGGAAGTGGCCCCATCATGTGGCGGCCTCGTGCTGTCCCTGTGCTGCCCAGTGAGGCCGGCCACAGGAGATGTGGGGGACCCGGGGTCTCGGTCACCATTGCTGAGGCAGCTGGGGGTCCTGTGGGCGTCAGGCACAGGGCTCTCTGGCTGTCATCAAACCCCAGATCGTACCTGGGGCCACTGAAGGTGAGACAGGTCCTGCTGCTCCTTCCCCAGGCGAGTGGAGCTTCTCAAGGCCTCGTGAGGTCGGTCAGGCTACAGAGGACCGAGAGGAGGAAACAGGAGGCAGAGGGGAGCATGTGGCGTGGCCAGGCCCCCAGAGGAGGTGACAGCCAGCTGCCATTTGAAGGACCAGTAGAAAGGAGGCTGGGGGCCGGGAGGAAGTGACTTCCTCAATAGCAAAAGGCATGGGAAGCTGAGCCTGGTGGAACACACCTGTAATGCCCTTGGGAGGCTGAGGCAGGAGGATCACCATAAATTCGAGGCCAGCCTGGGCTACACAGCGAGACCTTGTCTCAAAAAAAATAAACGAGCAAAGAAACAGAGGAGCGAGGACCAGCAGTGGAGCTGACCTTGGCCGAGTGACTGAGGGGACAGGGCCATGGGCACTGAGTCTGCAGCTCCACTGCACGGGGAGGGGCGGCAGAAGCAGCAAGGGGAAGTAGAGGCAGGAGGCTGCACTGGGGTGGCTGTGCGGAGGGAAGGGGTAGATTTGGTGGCAGAGCCACCAGGTCCTGTGACAGTTATGGGGTTGCAGAGCACCCCAAGTTTGGGGAACCCCACTTTTCAGCACTTGGAGCCAGGGAGGGGAACAGCAGCTCCTGGGGACGGCAGTATTTGCTCAGCTGTGGGCTGGCAACCAGTCTGTCCGCTGCCTCTGTCCCTCTCCAAGCGAGATTTTAGTTTTTTTTCTTTTGTTTGTTTTTTGAGACATAGCTGCGGCAGCCTGGCCTTGAACTCCCTGTGGAGCCCAGGCTGCCCTCGAAATCCAGGTGATTCTCCTGCCTCAGACTCCCAAATGCTGGAATTACAGACGCGCACCACCACGGCTGGCTAGGGGAGAGACTTAAGGCACAAGCGCTGGGCCAGGCTGGGATTCTGGATGGGCTGCCGCTGGTGCCCTCAGGCCCCGGGCTGCCTGCTGCTTACCGACCAGGCTTCTGTCTTCCTCCAGGCAGTCCCTTGGGGCCCAGGCGGGGCTGCAGGGTCAGGGGTGGGCCCCAGGGCTATGAGGCGACCCTCCTGCCTGCCTCTCTTCTAGCTGTGACCCAGCTTTGGCCCCCCGCACAGGCCATGGCCCACCCTCCTGCTCCGGCGTCCAGCCAAATCCCCCCCAAGTCATTTCTGTCAGCCCCCACCCTGGTCCGGCCCCCCATCTCCAGACATCTGTAGCACCCACCTAGATGAACTCCCTATCCCGAATCCTCCCCCAGGTAGCCAGAGAGATCCTCCCGAAGTGCCACCCTCCTGCCTAAACCCTCCATGGCTCCCCGTGACTGCTTTATTCCCACTCCTGGGCCTTGGCACGGGATGTGTGCCCTGTGCCCTCAGGGCTGATTCCTTCCGCCCTGGCCTCTATGGGGATCCTGGCTCCTCCTCTCGCGGCCTTGTCCTCAGGGGAGCGTGAGGGCAAACCCGATGGATCCAGCTGCTCAGGATGAAAGGGCAGAAGCAGCCACAGCTCTGAAACCCAAGGACAAGCCCGGTGTGGTATAGTACACCAGTAGTCACAGCACCCTGGGAGGCTGAGGCAGGAGGGTCACAATTGCAGCCCCGACAGCCATTTTCCAGGTGGGGAATCTCCATTTCAGCCAAGAAGACCCTGGCTGTGGATTCTGGGATATCCCGGAGTTTAGCCACAGGGCCTTTGCATGAGCCTGGGCCTTCCTCTCTTCCTCCGTGTGGTAGGTGTGTACTCATGAGGATGCACTTGGGGCCTGTTCTTTACTGCCCCGGCCAGGGGCCCCATGGTATGCTCGGCATGGAGCAGATTGAGTTACCAACATCGTGTTCTTGGGTCCTTGTGCCCAGTCTTTGAAGTTGGGACTCTCTGATCCTAGCTCCTAAACAAGGCCCAGGGAAGGGAGGTGACCCCCAGCATCACAGAGTCAGTCAATGGCAGAGCAGGAATGTGATTTTCAGTGTATTGCGGTGTCACAGACACGTAATAAGTATACATATTTCTTTCTTTATTTTTGTTTTCTTGAGACAAGGTCTCACTGTGTATTCCAGGTGGGACTTAAACTCATTATACAGCCCAGGCTGGCCGCCAACCCGCTGTGATCCTCCTGCCTCAGCCTCCCGAGTGCCCTCACGCCTTCCCTGCCCGTGGGACTGACCCTCCACCCTGTGCACCTCAGTGGCCCATCCTGGGCTGGACACATTGAAGCCACTGCGGCCGTTTGTGTTTGTTTCTTTGTGTGGACTCAGTCTCCCTTTTTAGAGCTAAATGGCTGGGTGTAGAGGCCACGCCATGCAGAAGCACATGTTTAACTTTTCTGTTTAATGTGCTGCTGGGGGTGGAGTCCAGAGCCTTGCACCGATGAGTCCTGGTTTCAGTCCCTGATTAACTTTCTGAGAAGGTGCAAGGGCTGAGTGTAGTGGCACACACCTGTGATCCCAACACTCTAGGAGGCTGAGGCAGGAGAATTTCAAGTTGGAGCCCAGCCTGGACAACTTGGCGAGACCCTGCATCAAAAAAAAAAAAAAAAAAGGCTAGGAATGTAGTTCAGTGTGAAGGCCCTGGATTCCATCCCCTGTACCGAAATAAACGAACAGGTGCCAAGGGCTTCCCAAAGCCGTCCAACCACCTCACACTCGGGCCAGGCCTGAGGAAGTCCCCTGGGGCTGGGGGTAGGGAGGTGAACCCAGGCCGGGCTCCAGGGCTGCTCTCCCTCTCCTTGTAGCCGGCCTGGCTCCTCCCGGGGCTGCTGGCTGGAGCAGGAGCCTGGGACTGCAGGGGCCCCTCCCTGTGGTGGGCCTGGTGTGCATGGGGGGGGGGTGGAACAGGGTCTTCATCCCAAGGCTCTTGGGGGGCAGGGTCGGGCACACAGCGGGCATCTAGGGCGCAGCAGAGCCACCCTGGCGGACCCTGGGCCCCGGATTAGTCCCCCAGGCCCAGGGCCAAGGCGTGGAGCTCAGACGGGCGGGAGGTCGTTCGGGGCATCTCTGGGCTCCCAGCTCAGGCTGCCCGGAGACGGGCGCTGGGGAAGCCGGGCCCGCAGCCCTGAAGGCAGAGAGCACAGCCCGCCGGAGGGGTGGGGATCGGAGCCCAGAGGAGCCGCCTGGCCCCGGGGCAGGGCCCCCATCCAGTCCGCTCCGGCCGGGCTCGGTGCCCAGGCTGCAGGCGGCTCCGCGCACACTGGGCCCGCGCCGGCTCCGCCGACCTCGCGCGTCCTCAGAGCCCGCCTGTCCCACTTCCCCCGCCGGTTGCTACAGCAACTGAGCTCTGAGTAATCAGCTGCACGGTGACCTTTCTTCCCCCGGAGAGAGGGAGGGAGGCAGGGGGAGGAGGCGCGGGGCGCGCTGCTGGTCAGAGCCGTGGAAACCGCGCAGCTGGGGTCTGGGGTCTCGCGGGGAGCAGCCGCGGGCGGGGGGCTGCGGGGACTGCCGGGGAGGAAACTTGAGGTGCCGGCCCAGCCCTCCCGTGCAGATGCAGGGACTGGAGGGAATGACGGGGTCTCCAGGACCCCAAGACTCCCCCGCCATGGTCCTGACCTCCCTTTCCCGGCGGGTCCGCAGAGGCAGGGAAGCCAGGGCCGGGGCCGGGGTCCCCGTGCAGCCAGGAGGCTGGGGTGGAGGGGGCTCCTGGGTGCTCTCAGCGCTCCTCCCACGGCCCTGCCCTCTGGCCTCAGTTTCTCTGGTTGTCAGGCCGAGGTCCCCGAGGCTCAGAGCCACTGCCTGGAGGCCACCGCGGAAGGGAGGGTCCCTGTGACTATCACACCCGGGATCCACTGGAAAATCTCTAAACAGAGCAGGAGCTGGTGGGGCTGTGGGGACACAGGGACGGGGTGGGGGGACTTGGTGACACCCGGTGCCCACTCCCTGCTCCTCCCTTGCCGGCCGCCCCGGGTTCGGTGCCAGCCCCGAGCCTGTCTCCCACCAGCCGCGGACCCGCCCGCCGCCTGTTCACCAGACCAGCGGGCCATGCCGGGCCCACCAGTGGGGGAGGGAGGACAGATGGCTAAGGTCCCGTTTTTCACCAGTCTGTGGCAGTTCGGGAAGGAGGAGAGGCCCCAGGACTGGCTGGGACTGCTGCCAGGGCCACGCTGAGTCCCCTCCCCCCTCACCCGGGGCACCTTTCCCAAGCTCAGGTCCTGGTCCGAGAGGACCCTACCCAGCAGCACCGTCCTTTGGGCTGCCAGGTGGTCCCAGACTCTGGGTGCCATTCGGTAGGCCAGTTGTTGAGGGGTCCCCAGGGAGGCCTGTGGGGGGCTTGGGGCAGGAGGCGAAGCTGGGAGAAGCTAGGGAGCCCAGGTGGTCTGTGCCCCATCCCTAGCTCAGTCCCCGTGCATCCTCGGCTCGGACTGCTCTGGACTCCAGTCACAGGAGTGCACCTCCCACTGGGATGAGCCTGGGAAAGCGTGCAGGTGACCCGAGGTGTCTCCTGCAAGTGAGGAGTCCGAGACTCCCAGAAGGGGGCACTGTGGCCAGGTCACCCAGTCAGAAGGGGACGGGCCGCCTGGTTCCCACTTCTGGTCCTCAGAGGTGCCCCAGCAGCCTGGCCGGCCGGATCCAGGGGTGTGGATGCTCCCCGAGGAGGATTTGCCCCAAACAGAAGTCCCTGGGGCTCTGCTAGAAAATGTTTAAAGAAGCCGGGTGTGGTGGCGCATTCCAGTAATTCCAGCAGTCTGGGAGGCTGAGGCAGGAGGATTGCTAAGTAGGAGCCCAGCCTGGACAATGTAGCCAGACACTGTCTCAAAAAATAAAAAAGACGGACTTAGCCCAGTGAAAGCCCAGTACCAGGAAGGAAGGGAGAGAGGGAGGAAGGAAGGAAAGGAAGGAGAGAGAGAGTTTAAGGAAACCACACAGAAGGGTGCAGTGGGCACAGGTGAGAGGACACTCATCACAGGACAGGCACGTGGCTGGGGTGGGGACTTGGTCAGCTGGGTTAGTCAGGCCATTGCTGGGGACACTCAGTCCCACCATCTTTCCAGAGAGCTCTGTAAGCAGATAGGAAGTTGCCCAAGAAAGCTGGGCGATTCTCCCGGACCACAGGGCATTAAGGCAGAAAGGGGGAGAGGTGTGCTTCTCACCGCCTGCCCTCCCTCCACCCACATGTCCTCTACCCATCATCCACCTGTCCATCCATCCACCCATCCTCCATCACCCATCCTCCATCACCCATCCTCCATCACCCATCCTCCATCACCCATCCTCCATCCATCCATCCATCCTCCATCCATCCTCCATCCATCCATCCATCCTCCATGCATCCATCCATCCTCCATCCTCCATACTCTATGCATCCATCCTCCATTCTCTTTGCATCCATCTTCCATCCATCCACCCTCCATCCTCCATCCATCCATCCTCCATCCTCCATCCTCCCTGCATCCATCCTCCATCCTCCATCCATGCATTTATCCTCCGTCCTCCATGCATCCATGCATCCATCCTCTATCCTCCATGCATCCATCCTCCATTCTCCATCCTCCATGCATCCATCCTCCATCCATGCATCCATCCTCCATCCTCCATCCATGCATCCATCCTCCGTCCTCCATGCATCCATGCATCCATCCTCCATCCTCCCTGCATCCATCCTCCATTCTCCATCCTCCATGCATCCATCCTCCATCCATGCATCCATCCTCCATCCTCCATGCATCCATCCTCCATCCATGCATCCATCCTCTGTCCTCCATGCATCCATGCATCCATCCTCCATCCTCCCTGCATCCATCCTCCATTCTCCATTCTCCATGCATCCATCCTCCATCCATGCATCCACCCTCCTTGCATCCATCCTCCATGCATCCTTCCATCCTCCATCCTCCATGCATCCATGCATCCATCCTCCATCCTCCATGCATGCATCCATCCATCCTCCATCCTCCTTGCATCCATCCTCCATTCTCCATCCTCCAGGCATCCATCCCTCCATCCTGCATCCTCCACCCATCCATCCTCCATCCTCCATCCATCCATCCTCCGTCCTCCATGCATCCATCCTCCATCCATCCATCCATCCATCCATCCTCCACGCATCCATGCATCCATCCTCCATCCTCCATGCATCCATCCTCCACCCTCCAATCTCCATGCATCCATCCTCCATCCATCCTGCATCTTCCATGCATCCATCCTCTATCCTCCAATCTCCATGCATCCATTCTCCATTCACCCATCCTCCATCCACCCATCCTCTGTCCTCCACCCATCAACCCACCACCTACCCACTGCCCTTTGTTTTGATTCCCCGGCTACCCTGAGCTTGGTTGCTGCAGCTGTTGGTTCTGAAGTGGATGCTCCTGTGAGCTGGGTGCTGTTGGGTGCTGCCCCTACTCTCACTCCACTTTTATTTTTTTTTTAATGTGGGTACTGGGAGTCAAACTCAGGACCTCACGCTTGCCAGCAGCTGCTTGTGCCGCTGAGTGATATCACCGGCCCTTTTTTCCTTTAGTGGGTACTGGGAGTTGAACTCAGGACGTCGTGCTTGCCAGGCAGGCGTTTATGATGTGAGCTATCTCACTGGCCCTCTCACTCCACTTTGGCACCCCAGTGCCAACCTAGCCTGCAGCTCAGGCTGCTCCCCTCCCTGGTTGCCACTTCTTGTCCTTCCCCCTTCTGAGTCACTTGGGTTCCCCACCCAGGCATTTCAGTCCCAATAATCCCAGCACTCAGGAGGCTGAGGCAGGAGGATCGCCACAAATTCAAGGCCAGGCTGGGCTACATAGTAAGTTTAAGACCAACCCGAACTACATAGTGAGATCCTATCTCAAAAAACAAAAAACAAACAAAAACAAGAACAAGACAAAAATCAAAACAACAACAACAACAACAAAAAGACCAAGCTTCTAGCCCGGTCCCAGAGCCTCACTCCTGGGCCCTGGAGGTGGCCACCAGCCCAGGACCCAGCTCCAGCTGGACGAGCACCGCACAGGAGCTGCGTGGCTGTGGCTCCTGCTGGCTGGCACCAGACAGCTGAGGACAGGACAATCATCCCTGCCCTGAGGGCTCCAGAGAGGGGACTGAGGCCTTGTCTTCTCCCAGTGACATGTGCAGGGCCTGTGGACAGGGCGGGGGTGGCCAGGGAGGGGAGGCCCAGCTGCCCTAGCACCCCAGCCGGGTGCAGGCTGCAGGTTTTCCATCCCTTTGTCACTCTGGGTCTGTCCCCAAGAAGGCTGAACCTCAGAGAGGGCCGCACCTTCCCAGCATGGCACAGCTCTCACCCAGGCTTCGGGTGGGACCCCAGGATCAGAGCCTTTGGGGTATCCCCCACCCTGCGCCTCTCCCCCAAGGTGAGGGGGAGGCTTCACTTCCTGCCTTCACTCTCCACTGTCACAGATTTGCCACCTGGGCCGGCCACAGCCCCCATTCCACCCTCCCGGGGCCCCCTGCCGCGGGGCCAAACTGACCTCTGCACCCCAAAGCCTGCTTCACAGGCTTCCGAGCCAGCCCAGGTTCTGTCCCGACCCAGAGAGCTCCGAGCTGTCAGCCGCTTCTCTGCGAGAGGATCGCCTCAGGCACTCTCGGAGATGCCAGCGTCGCTGACACCCGGGAGAGCCTGGCAGCCGATCAAACCCAGCCAGCACTGAGCTGGGGCAGGCGGGGTGGCTGCCTGGAACCTGCTGGGTGAGGGGGGCTGGGCACGGGGCTTCCAGCAGGGTCCAGCCCTGTTCTCCTGTGTAAGGAAACTGCGGGGGGGGGGACAAGTGTGTGGGGGAGGGCACTCAGACTTCCTCCTTCATCCCCAAGCACCAGGGTCACTGACCATTGGACCGGTGAGCCCCAAACCCACCGCAGGGCGGAGAGCAGGGTGACCTGGAAGAGGCTCTTCGTTCCAGTCATAGCCCTGGCTGCAGTGGCCAGAGCTGGACCGCCCCCGAGATAGGGAGGCGAGTACTCTGGGGAAACTGAGCCTCAGAGGGAAGTTACAACACAAATCCCCACCCCCTCTGCCTGCACCAGCTCCCACCTACCCCAGCAGAGCCTGGCCTCCAACTCCTGCAGAAATCCTCCTGCCTCAGCCTGAGTCTGGGTTGACAGGCGTGTGCCACCAGGCCAGGCTTCTTTCCTTTGCTTTTATCAGTCGCCTTCCCACCTGACACCTTGCCATCCACTCCCGGCTCTCCCCACCCTGCCCTTCCCCGTCCAGTCTGCACCTTCCTGCTGTCCGGTCCTCTGATCGCTGTCCCCTCTCCCACCCACTCATCCAGCCACACATCCGTCCCTCCTGTGTGCCTGCCCAGCACAGAGGGGCCCCCACCCCAGTTCTGGGGGTCCGGAAAGGCCACCAGGAGAACATCTCCATGGAGACCTGGGCATATGCAGGATGTGTCCAGGGACCACGCAGAAGGGCCAGAGACTTCACAGGGGACAGGAGGCCTGTGGCAGGGCCAGGCACAGGGGTCACGGGTGGGCCGTGACCAGTCCCCCTCTGGCACACCTGCCCTCTGTACCCTGCTTGGCCAGCGATGTGGATGGAGGCAGCAGCCTTCCCACCTCCACACCTGTGCCCCATCCAGGCCTCACACACAGAGCAGCCAGAGGGGTCTTTCTGAAATATAAGCTTAACTGCGCTGCTCTACCTCTTCAACCTCCCATGGCTCCCCGCGGCCCCCTGGATAAAGTGTGTAATCCCTGCTGCTGCCCGGAAGGCCCTTCCCAAGCTGGCCAATGTCGGCTTCTCTGGGGCCCCCGTTCCTCCCTCTAGGGTCTGAGATCCATCAAGTTCATGGTCCTGGCTGCAGGTGCAGGACCACCTTGGCCCAATGCCTAGCAAAGATCCTACGCCTCCAGCTTCCCACTCATCACTACTCTTGAGTCTGCGAGGCCCCCATGTCACGCTGTCCCCTGCTCTGCATGATGTGTCCTGCACCTGGCTGCCCCAGCAGAAAGAAAATACTGTCATCGCTACAGGAACGTCCCAGCCCCTGCTGACCCTCCCTTCTCAGCACTAAGTGCTCCCATTTGGGATTTGCGCCTTCAGCCACGGCCAGCTGCCGGCCTCTTTCCTGTACAGAATGTTTTGACCCATTTGATGGCTGCAGACGTTTTCTTCACGTTCCCAGGCAGTGGCACGCCTGCCTGCACTCGGACTCAGATTCTAGCTGGAGGCATCTGAACCCCGGCCGCCAGGGAAGGGTTTATCTGTGTGTTCCTTGACCTTGAGCTGGAGCCCAGGCAGCCAGAAAGACAGGAGGGAGGCACCGGGTGGGGATGGGAGATGAGGGAGCCACTGCCGACAGGTGCTCTGCCCTGGGGACCAGCCAGGTGTGAGGGGAGGATGCGGCCAGCTTTGTGCTCCAAGGGTCCCTGGGCTCCTGTCTGCCTTGCTGCAGCCCGGGTCCCGGAAATGCATAGTCCAGACATTTTAAGAGCTGGGGGTGACTTCATGTGCCTCATGCAGGGGCCGGTCCCCAGCAGCTGGCCTTGCCCACAGCAGACTTCCTGACCAAGGATAGGAGCACCTCAGGGGCTGCCGACAAACAGAGAAGAGGGTGCCTCTCAAGGTGGGCGTGGTGGCGCACTCCTGTAATCCCAGCACTGGAGGCTGAGGCAGGAGGATCAACGAGTTCAAGGCCAGCCTGGGCTACATAGTAAGTTCTCTAACCTGTACTACATAGTGAGACCCTGTCTCAAACAAACCAAAACCAAAAAAAAAAAAAAAAGGACAAGGTCGTGTATGTTCACAGCAATCCTCCCGCCTCAGCCTCCTGAGTGCTGGGATTATAGGTATGTACCACTGTGCCCAGTTATTCCTTGGATTTTTCTTTTCTTTTGGTTTTGTTTTTGCACAGCACTGGGGATGGAACCCAAGGCTTTTGCACTGAACTATATCTCTTATTTTTTATTTTGAGACAGTGTCTCACCAAATCATTAAATTGCCTCAGCTGGATTGAACTTGCAATCCTCCTGCCTCAGCCTCCTGAGTGCTGGGATGACAGGTGTGCACCACCAGGCCCAGAGTGAATGAATACATTTCTGGAAGGCTCCCAGGAATGCAGCTGGGCACTCCGCTCAGTGCCAGTGTCACCTGGTGACTCTGCAGAGGGTCCCCTGCCCCCTCTCTCCCGCTCCTATAACTCTCAGTCTATCCTCCAGATCCGATGCCTCTGTGACTGTGTCCAGAGCCTCCCAGCTTCCCGAGGGACTCCTGGGCACTGTCTTCATCCCCTTAACTGACACTTGTGCCCATCTCTGGGGCGAGAGGCACAAGAGTCCCGTAGCTAAGGGCTCTGGAGCAAGACAGCCCTGAGTTCAAGTCCTGGCCCTGCCACTTACTGACAGGGTGACTTTGGGCCAATGACTCAGTCTCTCTGAGCCAGCATGCCCAGGGGAGGCCGTGGGGAGGAGACCTGAGGTCCAGGCTGAGACTTGGGGGACAATCTTGCTCTGCAGGATGCTGCCACCCTGGGGTAGTAGTCCTGTCCCATATGTGTCCCATGGGACAGGATGCTTGGCACCGACACGTCCCCTCTGTATAGTCGAGTCCCACGGCCAGGGCAGGTGCACCATGCATAGCTCAAGGACAGGCAAGGATGATGCTTGAGTGATGGGGACAATGACCCATCCACCACTGTCACCTTCCTGGCTGCAAACAGTTACACTTCTGCCTCACACAAGTGTAGGGGATTGAAGACAAATGTGGCCAGCAGCTCTTTGTGATTCTTCGCATCCAAACACTGGGTCTTAGAGCAGGGCATGGTGGCACCTGTCTGTCTGTGACCCCAGCACTCTGGGAGCCAAGGCAGGAGGATGGCAGATTTGAGCCCAGCCTGGGCACCCTAGCCACTTGGCAAGACCTTGGCTCAAAACAAAAAATAAAAAGGGCTGGGGATGGAGCTCAGTGTGAAGGCCCTGGATTCAATCCCCAGTACTGGGAAAAAGAAAAAAGAAAGAAAGAAAGAAAGAAAGAAAGAAAAGGAGGCTGAGGCAGGAGGATCGCTGAGTTCAAAGCCAGCCTGGACTACACAGTGAGACCCTGTCTCAAAAAACTGAAAAAAGAAAAGAAAAAGACATGGGGTCCGCTTCACCCTGACAAACACCTGGGAGTATGACTTACAGGAGGAGAGGTCTGCTCTCTGGTTTCGGGGCTCCATCCGTGGTCAGCAGGGCCATTACTTGGGGCCCGGAAACATCATGGCAGTGGAAGTAGTGGGACCTAGCAAGAGTGGAAGAGCCAGACAGAAAGGGCCAGGGACATGACATGATTCCCGAGGTCACATTCTGTGAGCCACTCTCTACAGCTGGACCCCCTCTCCTAGTAGCTCCCCCAGCTTTGAACCCACTATGAAGCCCAGGCTGGTCTTGAAATCAAGGTGCTCCTTCTGCCTCAGCCTCCTGGGTACCGGAATGATGACAGGTGTGTGCCAGCACGCTGGGCCACAGCACATCTTAATTCTTTCCACTTCCCCTCCCCCGCTTCCCCCTTCCTCCATCTCTTGGGGAGACTTGTAAATGGGAGGGGAGCCTGGGTGTGGTGGTGCATGCCTGTAATCCCAGAACTCAGGAGGCTGAGGCAGGAGGATCGCCACAGGTTCCAGGCCAGCCTGGGCTACATGGTGAATCCACAGCCAACCTGAACTACATAGCAAGACCCCGTCTCGAAAATAAATAAATAAATAAATAAATAAATAAATAAATAAATAAAAAATAAATGGGAGGGGAAATTCTCAGTCTCACACTGTTGGGGGCCGAGCTGTGGAAGCCCTAACCCTAGCACCTCTGAAGGTGACAGGTGGCTGTGCTGGGCCCTGGTCCAACGTGACACCGAGCAACACCCGAGGCACGTGTGCCTGCTGAGGCAGGCATGCGGAGAAGGACCTGCAAGATAGGGCTGAGGTGAGGCGAGGAGCCCAGGGCCTGAGCGCGAAGGGCAAGTCTATCCCTGGTGCCCACCCCAGCCGCTCTGGAGGTTTGAACGCGGTGCGAAGGCTGCACCCCGATGGGCCCCTACCTGGGTCAGGGGCCTTGGAACTGGACTCAGTGGCGCATCTGCGTTTTATTTTCCCCCAAATCTACACTCTTCTCTACAGACAGCCGTGGATGAGCTTTTTTGAAGAGTCTTTGCTAGAAGTTTGAAATTTACAATTAGGCTTCTCCAACAATACGTTTCCGGGGACCCAGACAAAGTTAAATTTAAAACTTAACCTGCTCAAGATCACGTCGTGTGTTCCCAGTGCGGAGGTGGCAGAAACTTGGCTAAAATGACATCGGTTGCCTGCACTTTGCAGAAGCAGATGCCCGAGGGGCAGGGCCTGTGTCCTCTCTGCCAGCCACTCATACACGGAGCAGATTCTCAGCCGGGGCTCATGCCCGGGGGTCCCAGTGGAGAGCTGGGGTGAGGGTGGGGGTGAGGTGTCTGTGCCCAGGTTCAGCTTCCAGTGGTGCCTCTGCCTGGCCCTCGGGTGCCAGTGTGCCACTGGTGCCCAGTGTGCTCGTGCCCTCCTTTTTCTTTTACAGGACCGAGATAAGAAACAGTTGCAATTTCTTTTTCTTTTTCTTTTTTTTTTTTTTTTTTTTTTTTTTTGAGACAGGGTCTCACTATGCAGTTCAGGCTAGTTTTAAACTCACTATGTAGCCCAAGCTGGCTTCGAGCTTGCAGCCATCCTCCTGCCTCAGCCTCCCAAGTGCCTGGGATGACACTCTGGGATGCCTGGAATGCCTGGGATGACAGGTGTGCACCATCACACCTGGTCACAGTTGCAATTCTGAGCCCCGCACATCCACAGTTCCTGTGGGCATGGTGGGGTGGGTGTGGTGGGGCACACCTATAATCCCAACACTCAGGAGGCTGAGGCAGGAGGATCCTGCGAGTTCAAGGCCAGCCTGGGATACATAGCAAGACCCTGCCTCAAAAAACCAAAACAAAAAGCAAGCCAAGGTCAAGAGCAGGCAGGGCAATTTCTCTGGAAGGCACAGAGCCAAGGAGCTGTTCTGGGCCTCTGTGCTTGGTTTGTAGGTGGCTGTCTTTGCCTGTGTCCTCATCCATGCCATGCACAGCAATAAGGACAGCTACACTTGTTCCTTTTCCTGAGCCCTTTAGCTAAAGCCACACAAGCAGAGTAGTACCAGCTCTGCGGTTCTTAGAGTCTTAGCAAATATCTCCTGATGTATAACAGGGCTCCCAGGTTTCCTGCTTTCAGTAACTGTCTCCTTGTCGCCTGTTACCTGCCCCGAGGGTGCATGCTATGTAGTTTGTTCTAGTCCGAAACTTCTAGGTACCGACTTCACTTATCAGTCAGATTTCACTGGGCTGTGCTGCATAACAAACAGCCCCTGGGTATCAGTGGATCACTGGAGTCAAGGCTGACCTGCGTCCGGGTTCCTGCTGGCTGCGGTGTGGCTGCCCCACTGCTCTGCTTCACACCGTCTTCCTCTCGGGACCCAGAGAGAAGGCACAGCCCCACCAGAGAGGACAGAGCTGGGGAGCTGCCACGGGACACCCCCATCACACTCTATCAGCCAGAGCAAGTCACAGAGCTGAGCATGGCAACGGGTATGGATATGTGCTCCTGGGGCAGGGAGTGTCACCTTCCTGGGTCAGGGGGCTGCTGGGGACAGCAGCACCATCTCCCCCATAGTGTGTGTTGGTTCAGGTTCACTGTGGGTAAGGCTGTGTGCCCGAGTCTCACCCCTTTGTTCATTGACTGCAGCATAGCCACCCCCCTTCCTTCCTTCCTTCCTTCCTTCCTTTTTCAGTACTAGGAATTTAACTCTGGGTCTTCACAGTCAGCGCCATCCCCAGCCCCTTTATTATTTTTTATTTTGAGATAGGGTCTCACTAAGTTGCTAAATTGGTCAAGCTGGGCTTGAACTTGCGGTCCTCCTGCCTCAGCCTCCCAGAGTGATAGATGACAGGTGTGCACCCCCACAACTCCTGGCTCATAGCCCCATGCTCTAGATAAGAGAGTGGAGCCTTCAAGAGGGGAAAAGACGGGTTCATTACCCAGGGGATCCATGTGACCTGTGAACCCCAAAGGTCCACAGAGATTGGGTCTCTTTGCTCTGGGGTAAGAGGGCACCGCCTGTTAGGACATGGCCTGCACCTGCTTCGGGGAGCCCACAGCCCACCTGTCTTCCAGCTGCGAGCCCTCCCCTCCCCTCCCCCAGCTGCTCTTGGGGACATGGAGAGGGTCCCTCCGTACCAGTGAGGGGCGCGCGTCGCTCCTGCCCGATCGCCCGGGCAGCTGAGCATTTGTCTGTTTGTCTTTCATCTGTTTTAATTTGTTTGGCCTCACCTATGACCTTTATATCGCAACCGTCATTTTACGGAGGGGGAAACTGAGGCCGGGGAGGTCAGAGCCGCCTTTTGTAATAAGGGGGGTCAGGGCAGGACACAAACCCGGGGGGAAGGCGGCAGAGAGGTCGGTTCCTCTCTGGGATCCAGGGGCGCAGGGGCGGGAGTCAGGGGATGGAGTCTCTTCTGCTCTCCCCGCCCCTGGTCAGTGGACAAGGAAAAAAGACAGGGTGACAGTGTCCTAGGGGGCCTGAGACAGGGGGCAGGAGCGAGTGCAGGCAGGGGAGATGGGGGGCTGAGTCCCGCCTGAGCAGCTTAGGAGACCCTGTGTCAACATAAACAGAAACGGCCTTGGGTGTGGCTCAGAAGTGCCACTGCCGCAGTTGCCTAGCATGGGCGGGGACCTGGGCTCATTCCCAGCACCACAAACACCACCACACAACCAGGCGTGGTGACCCGTGTCTGTCATCTCAGCACTGGGGAAGCTGAAGCAGGAGGGTCACCAGGAGTTTGAGGCCAGCCCGGGCGACATAGTAAGATCCTGTCTTAAAAAAAACACAAACGAAAACCACTGTGCAGTGAGGTTCCGGTCACCCTAGGTTCATAGGGAGGAGGGGGTGGGGCAGCCACACAGGGGTGAGGTGGGGCTTGCGCTGGACTCGCCCCTCTTTTGGCCCAGGCCACGCCCACCTCCTCAGGAAAGGGCCGCTGAGCCTGATGTCCTGCCTGGGGTCCTCTGTCCCCCGGCCACCCGAGTTCGAGTCCAGCTTCCTTCCCTATGGGGATGTGGGCTGGGTCCCTCACCCAGCTCCAGTCCTAACCTGTCTTCCCTATGAAAGGTTTTTAGTGGCAATAATGTCACCTCTTGCAGGAGGCTCGCCTGCTCCCCTCTGCCCTGAGGTCAGAAGGCAAAAGGGGACACAACTTATGTGCCCATCTGGTGGGGACCGGAAAACCACAGGCAGACACATGTGCCCGGTGGGATACTATGCAGCCCTGAAGGAGAATTAAGGGAACAAATCGCCAAACACACTACATAGTATTGACTGACTTGTTTCGTTTTGTTTTCTTGAGATAGGGTCTTGCTATGTAGCCCAGATTGGCCTCAAACTCATGGAGATTCTCCAGCCTCAGCCTCCAGAGTGCTGGGATGACAGGGGCTTATCCTGGGAGCTGCATCCCAGCCAGAGACCTTCAGGGCGGGGGTCCTGGAGCCACGGAGCTCCCCAAGAAGCTACTGACACAGCAGGCGAGAACAGGGGGTGCGTGCAGCCTGGCCACCGGCTCTGCGCCCCTCCGGTCCAGGCTTTGCCGCTGCCGGGCCTTGGCCGCGTGGTTTGTGGTCTCCGCGCCCGTTTCCTGATGTGCACGGTCAGCGGCTTGTCTCAGGGCTGCCCTTGCCTCTGTCGATCCTCGACTTCCGCGGGGGGTGTAAGCAAAGGTTGGTGGGGGTCCCCTGGGGGCTGGCGCAAATTTGGGGGCTAGGGCTGCTTTCTGGGGTGAAAGCCGGGAGCCCCAGGGCACCCCAAGGCCCCCGCTCCCTGCTTTCAACCCAGCAGCCCCAGCTGAGCCTGCCTCCTCTGCCACCAGAGCCCCGCCTGGCCCGGCTCTGTGTCCCCAGGACTTGGCCGACCCCCGGGCCCTGGCTGGGGCAGCCGCACCCCGCGATGCCCCCCAGCGCCCCGCGCAGGGTCGGGGGCAGCGGAGAGAGAGGGCTGCTGAGCGAGCAGCCGGAGAGCAAGAGAAATGCAAATGTTTCTTATCCTCCTTTCTTTTAAACGCTGAAACCAGCCTTGACAGCCCCTGAAAATAAATGGCACCGACTCGCCGGGATTTCAAATTCCGTGATTAAGGGCTGAAGCGAGCGGGCTCTCCCTCCCTCCTCTCTCCCTCCTCCCGCCCCCGCCCTCTCCTCCCCCTCCCCTCCCCCGCGGCTGATAGGGCGCTGGCGGCGGGGGACAGCTTTGTGCGCTGCCAGCAGCTCTGATCCGCAGCGCCAGGCAGCAGCAGCAGCGGCTGTGGCGCCGGCTCCGGGCTGTTTATCAGGAGCGCGCACGCCGGCCCGGGGAAGCGGCTCTAAATCCCCTGCTCGCCCGCACGGCCGGCCGCACACACGCCGGCTCAGGCTCACACACACGCACACACACAGACACACACGCACACAATGCATGCACGATGCACGCACACACAACACACGCACACTTGCACACGCATGCACACCGGTGCACACACAGGCCCTGCTGAGTATGCCTGTTCTCCCAGGGAGGCGGCTGGGGCGGGCTGCGGGGCTGGGGGGACGCGAGGAGGAGGGGAGCCCCGCGGAGGGGCAGGGCCGCTTCCTGCTGGGGGGTGGCAACTTCAGTGCAGCCAGAACCCAGCTAACGCCCCCCACACTGAGCTGCCTCAGTCCACCCTTCCTGCTCAGATTCAGCTGGCACCTATGCTGAGGGGAAGGAAGGGGTCCCGTCGCCTGCCCCAGAGGCAGGGAGTTCTGGTGGCTGGCAGGAGATGGGCTGGCACAAGACAGGTGTCCAGGCGGATCCAAGCCCTGGGCACTCCCCTTCCCCTCCACCTTTATGGGACTGGAACCGGAAGGAGGAGTTAGGATCCTGGCTCTGGGGGGTCTGGGAGGAGGGGGCAGGCAGGAGACCTTCCCCATGCCCTGAGGGCCACCTCTCTGCATACTGGGCGGCTAAAGGACAAGTGGTAACGGCCACCAGGTGCCGGCTGGAGGGGGCACTCTGCAGCCAGGGCAGCCAAGCTCAGCTCTTGGGAGGGTGGGGTGCAGAAGCAAAGCCTTGGTTGCCCACTGGCTGCATGTCACCAACTGCCCCCCACACAGGAGAAAGGTGGGGACAGCCTTCCTGAGCAACCTCTGTAGGGGGCACCATGGAGACCTTCGGAACCACGGCTCAGCCAGGCACTCTGGGGCAGCGGTTTGTTCATTTGCAGGACTGAAGACTGAAACCAGGGCTTTGCGCTGAGTTCCCTCCCCAGCCCGTTTTATCTTTAAGATAGGGTTTCGCTAAGTCACTAAGTTGCCCAGGCTGGGCTTGAATTGGGGATTCTCATGCCTCAGCCTCCAGAGTGCTGGGGTGACATGTGTACCCACCACACTCAGTTTGTTGGTTTGGTTTTGGTGCTGGGGCAGAACCAGGCCCTGAAATGCCAACCACACTCTCTGCCTGCACGCAGCCTGGTGTTCGTCCTTGACGTGTGTTGTAGTCAGGGCTTACAGGGGAATAGATTTAATACAGGACACATAATTTATAGGATTATTCTATAATATTCACCCAAAAAGTCAAATGCAGAAGAGTGCGGGAATCTGTCCACACGCTAGAGACCCAAAGAATCCAGCTGAGGGCCTGGATCCCACGGCAATGTCCTGCGTGAGTCCAGTTGGAGACCTAGAGCCCACGACAATGTCTCATGCAAGTCTGTATCAAGGATCTGCACTGGGAAGGCCCAAAGGGCAGTGGTGGAAGCTGGAAAGTCTGCGCCAGCGGGGTGAAGGATCTGTGCCAGCAGCTGAGGGATCTGCACCGGAGCCAGGAAGCGACACTCAAGGTAAGGACCAGAGCTCTCCCAAAAAGAAAAGAACTGCAGCTGTCCTCAGCAACAAGGTCCCAAGCTCCTCTGATGATGATAACAGCTGAGTTCCTATCAGGAAAGCCAGCGTGACAAGCTTCTCCAGGAGAATCAACAGCGCACCACCTTCCCCTCCAGTTCTCCTTTTATGCTGTTGGCAACCATCCTCAGGTGGGCCCTCCACTCCCAGTACCACACTGACCCAGTTCAGCTGGGTGTTCCAAGTTGACCATTAGTTAATCCACAACAGCGTGCAAAATGATGAGGGAGAGCCATACTCATGTACCCAACGTCCAGCCCTACTGACCTAGAAACACATCATCCATTTCCACTCCCTGTAGCTCGGACCCAAGAAAGCTGCATTCATGGTGTGTTTCCGGTCAGTGAGTCTTCAAGGCAAAGCTACACCAGGCTTCATCACTGGGGCTCCAACACTGCACGCTGCGGGTGGGGACCTCCAGAGACAGTGACTCCCTCTGAAAGTGGAGACCTCGGAATCAAGAGAGGGAAGGGACACTCCCAAGGCCACTCAG
Source organism: Erethizon dorsatum (assembly GCA_028451465.1). Taxonomy (NCBI): domain Eukaryota; kingdom Metazoa; phylum Chordata; class Mammalia; order Rodentia; family Erethizontidae; genus Erethizon; species Erethizon dorsatum. The sequence goes on from CM051822.1 coordinate 6,323,783, forward strand.
CAGGGTATTTTTAGCCCCTCTCCATTCTCTCTGGAGTACCCTCCCTTACATGGAGGCTCTGGCCACTGGATGGCCAGATTTAACAAAAATACAGGAGAGCTAGATATATTTGCATTTCTAGTAAACAAGAACAACACTTTAGTTTACATCCTGCCTCCTTCTATCACAGAATCCAGAAAAATTTAAAAACTCAATTTCCCAGCTTCCCCTGCAGCTAAGATAGGAATGTGATCCACCTCTGGCCAGTGAAATGAAAGCCAAAGATCCCTGAGGAAGGTTTTCTTTCCTGAATTAAAAAGCAAAGATTTCAAGGAAAATATAATTCATTTTACCCGCCCCTTCTTTCTGCCTGGAATATGGATGTAATGACAACATGGGGGCAGCCAACTTAGCACTATGAGGTCAAAAGCCAGAGGCTAAGACTCGTGGAGCACAAAACCGGGGTGTCTGCATGCTCAGGAACCCTTGTACCAAGGCTGCCAAAGCTCTCTTGACACTGAGCACTTGTGGAAAGGCACTTCTTGTTTGCTATTTGGGGTTTTCTGTTGTTTGTAGCCCATTGCAAGGTATAGTGGAATCATCAATCTTGAGGCCTGAGGTGGGATCCTGGGCCCTACAGATGGCAGTTTGAAGATGCGTGGAAATTCATCGGTTTGTATAAAATATTTGCCAGGTCCTGACTGCTGCAGTGCCCTGGACTGGATGTCCCTGTCGTCCTCCGCGAACCAAGGCCTGGTGCTAGGCTGAGAAGGGGTGAGAACAGCGACGTTCTCTTCAGGGACAGATTGTCCCTTTCATCTAGATGACAGCTATCCTATTGGGGGGATTTGAGCTGTAATTTATCGCATGAAGCCGATGGTGGGATTTCCGGCGCTGTGGGTTTCTGTGTTGTTCTGTTCACATTCTTTGCTAGCAAAATAAAAACTCAGGATCCTTGTGGTGGATCCCACGCATTTTTTCTGGAAATCGCGTTGGTCTTTGGGAATTTGCCCTAGAATCCCTTGGCTCACTCACCTGACTGCTCAGCAGACCAGGGGGTGGCACGGACCCCTGGGAGAGTCCAGGCCACGGGGGCACTGCAGCAGGCCTGGGGACCCCGACATCCAGCCATCGGGCGAGAGCAAGTGTGTGGGCAGACGCGGCCAGGAGAGTGGCTCAGCCGGAGATGAAAGACAGAGCTGCTGTGCCCGCAGCATTTTAAGCCTCGCAGCCCTGAAGAGAAGGAAGTGAGGGTGACAGGAGGGCGTCTCAGGTGGCCAGAGGCTGGGAGGGAGGCCAGGGAGCCCGGCCTGACCTCCATGCCTGGAGCCCTGGCCACCCTGATGACATTGGGATCCCAGGGTCGGGAGCAGCAGAGGGGCGCCGGGGTCCGCTTCTCAGGCTCTGTCCTCCGCAAGGACATCCGGGGCCGAGTCCCAGCCACTGTGCCAAGTGTCTTTGCTTTTGCCAGCCTCGTCCTCCGCCTTGGCCCCAGCGCTAGGCTCAGCCTTCTTTCAACAGAGCAGCAGTCTGTGCTTTTTAAAAGTGTCACTGGCGTCTCTCTGTGCTGACTTCGAACAGCAACGGTTGAGCTGCAGACACGCAGCGGGTGACCTCGCACCGGTCACGTACCCTCCCCGAATCCCTTTCCTTCTGTGAGTGACAATGTCACCTCCGAGCCTGCACCCGGACCTTTCATGTCCAGCGCAGAGCGGGTATGGTGGTGCACACCCGTGATCCCAGCACTTGAGGCTGAGGCAGGAGGATCGCTGTGAGTTCGAGGCCAGCCTGGGCTAGGTAGCAAAACCCTGTCTCAAAAAAACAAAAATAAAAACAAAACAAAAAAACAGAAGAAAATGTACCAAGAAAGGGCTCTGGGCTTCGGGACACAGAGATAGCCGGGTCTTTGCAGAAGCCCTGCTTTCCAGACCAGCAGGGTCCTGGATCACTCATGTCAGGCGAGCACAGGCCTCGCCTGCGCTGGGGTTTGTTTGCTTTTTGAAGGAGTCCAGGCCACTTTACAATCAGAGCCTGGAGCAGGGAAGAGCAGGCAGGGACCTAATCAAGGTCCTGAAGGACATGCAAATCAGGCCAGCTCTTGAGTGGCCGGTGGACTGGGGCCAAGTAAGTCCAAGAGCCTGGGGTGGGTGGCGGCTCAGGCTCAGCTGTGGGGCCAGGAGCTGGGTCTGCGGTCCCACGGAGGCAGAGGAAGAGGAGCAGGCATTCGCCATGCCCTGGCCAGCCTCTCTGAGGGCTACAGAAAGGGTGTGGGCTTCAGGTTACTGTTACTTTCCTTTTTTGGTCTTATTATTAACTTAATTTTTTCACGATGTGTTTTATTCCCAATCAATGAAGATATTTCCTGCTTTTATGAAAGTGGCTCTGGGGGCTGGAGGTGGAGCTCAGCGGTAAAGCACTCACCTTGCGCCTTGCATGCACGAAGCCCCAGGTGCAAACTCAGCCTGAGAAGGAAGGCAGCTGGGTGTGGAGGTGCACAGCTATAATCCCAGCGATCTGGGAGGCTGAGACAGGAGGGTCTAGGGTTCAAGCCCAGTTTGGGCAATTTAGTGAGATCCTGTCTCAAAAAATTAAAAATGGCTGGGGATGTAGTTCAGTGTGAAGGTCCTGTGTTCCATCCCCAGGTCTGAAAAGAGAGAGGAAGAAAGGAAGAAAGGGAGGGAGGGAAGAAGGAAGGAAGACAAGAAGGAAGGAAGGAAGGAAGGAAGGAAGGAAGGAAGGAAAGTAGGTGACTGGGGTCCCTGTCAGACCCTTCCTCTCCTCCACCCCCCCCAGCAGGACCCGGTGATTGTCCCATGCAAGGATCTGGCTAAAGGGGCCGGTGAGATAGCTCAGTGGCATAAGCGCCTGCCTGGCAAGCGCGAGGTCCTGAGTTCGACTCCCGGAACCCACATACGAAAAAAGGGCTGGTGATATCGCTCAGCGGCATGGGCGCCTGCTGGCACATGAGGTCCTGAGTTCGACTCCTGGAACCCACATAAAGGAGAAAAAGGGCCGGTGATATCGCTTAGTGGCGCAAGCGCGAGGTCCTGAGGTCGACTCCCGGTACCCACAAAAAAAAAAAAAAAAAAAAGGGGGGCCGGTGAGATGGCTCAGCGGCGTAAGCGCCTGCCCAGCAAGCGTGAGGTCCTGAGTTCGACTCCCAGAACCCACGTATGAAAAAAGGGCCAGTGATATCGCTCAGCGGCACGGGCGCCTGCTGGCGCGCGAGGTCCTGAGGTCGACCCCCGGTACGCACAAAAAAAAAAAAAAACAGATCCAGCTATAAAGCCCTCCTCCCGCACCTCTGGGGGCTCGGGTTCACGGCGCTTAGAAGAGCGACAGGGTGAACAGAGTATATCAGGTGACAAAACAGCAGGGTATGGCAGCCCTCATAACACAAATGGTCCCATCAAGGGGGTGAATGAAAGCACCAAGCCAGGCCTGGTGGCACCTGCCTTGTGATCCCAGCACTCAGGAGGGTGAGGCAGGAGGATCACTCCTGGCTGGAGGCCAGCCTGGGCTACATAGTGAGTTCAAGGCCAGCGTGGACTGGATATTCAGATCCTGTCTCAAAAAACAAACAAACAAACAAAAAAACCCCAAACAAACAAAAACCATCAAAAGCTTTCACTGGTTGAGGTCAGGTTTGGCCTCCACATGAATTCACCACCATCTTGCTAAATTTGGGGTTCTGGGAGCTTCTGCTAACTCCAGGGTTGGGTGAAGGGATCAGGAGAGCAGGTTGGGGTGGGGCTTGGTTGGTGGCTGTCGCTGTCACCCTGCGCGGTCTCCCCAGCACCAGCTGCTCCACCGCCAGCAGCAGGCTGGAGAGAAGCTCTGGTGTGGGGCCCTCCCACTGTCCTCCCACAGGGAGCACTGAGGGTTGTGTGGCGCCTGGTCCTCCAGCACTGGGGGGACCGCGTGGCTCTGTAGATGCTGGCGGATGGGAGGGTGGAGCAATGAGGTGGCCCTGTCCCTCCCCACTCTGTCCCTCCTGATTTTCCACCATCCAGCATCAAGGGGTCCCCTCATCTGGAGACAGCGTGACAGTCGTGTTTTGTTTTGTTCTGCTTTGTTTTGAGACAGGGTCTTGCTACGTAGCCCAGGTTGGCGTCAAACTTGCCGTGATGCCCCTGCCTTGGCCTCCCGAGCACTGGGATGACAGGCGTGCGCCACCACACCCAGTCCAGCTTGATAGTCACGCACACCCTTGGGTCCCCAGACCCAGATTCAGGATCCGGGTGTGTGTGGATTTGCATTTCTAACTCGCACCCTGAATGATCCGGAGCATCTAGCTAACGTGTGTGGCTGTTTCACAAGTCCCCTTGCTCCCTCTCCCCCTTTCTAGCTGTGCGACCCTGGGCAGGTGGCCAAGCCTCTCTGAACTTCCTGGGGACAGCAGCCAGAGAGGGGCTCCTTGGGGGCAGGCAGCCATGGGGGGCCCAGGTCCCCCACCTGTGGGCAGGACAGGAAGGGCCCGGCCAGGGTGGACAGAGGGCTTTGCCAGCATGGGCTGGGCACACAGCAGGTGCCACCATGAAGCGGGGTCCTCCTGGTCTCTCACCTTCCCCGTGGCCGTGGCCACAGCTGCTGTACCTGGGGGGCAGCAGGTGAGCCCTGCAGGAGCTGAGGCCCTGAGGAGGAGAAAGGCAGGGCCGAGACTGAGGCCTGGCACGTCCTGATACCAATTAAGGCTGCGCTGGCGCATGGGGCATTTATCAGCTGGCCGGGAGGGGCTGTGCAAGCTGTCCCCGCTGACGGATTAGAGAGGACAATTAGGTTTCCGGCAGGCGCTGAGCGCTCTCTGTCTCTCTCTCTCTCTTTCTCTCTCGCACACACACACATATGCACACACGCACGCACACACACCCTTCTCCATTATCTGCAAGGCCCAGAGAAAGAGCCCAGCTGGGTCCCTGCACAGCCTCCAGCGCAAGGACAAGACAGACACAGGTCCCCACCCTGACGGGTGAGGGTCCCCTCTGAGGAGCAGAGAGCCCAGGCCCCAGACTCCTGCTCATGCGGTTACCGCACAAGACCCCACAGCCCCTGCCGCAGAGTCGCCGGCTCATGGGTGGGTGAGGAGTGGGGACACTCTGGGTGGGGACAATAGGACAGCAATTCTGAGAGCCGCAATCCCCAGAAACAGCCTCTGCCTGTCCCTGTCCCTGTCGCGAGCTTTTGTCTGAGGTCCCAGAGGAAGAAGGTAAGAGGCCAGGATGGGAGGTTGTGAGGACTGAAACCTGCGGGAGAAGTTGCCAACGTTCTAGAATGCTCTGCGTCACAGATGAGCCGGGGATGCAGGACAGGAAGCCAGGCCAGCCCCGTCTGGGAGCCGCAGAGCCAGGCGCCCACGGCTGGCAGTGGCGTCTCGGTCCCGCTGCTCTGCTGGGGCTCAGGGCTGTGGCCATCAGCAGCTGGACCTCCACCTACGGCCATCCAGGCTCTCCTCCTTCCCATCTGCTCCCCCCTAGAGCCTTCCATGGCTCCTACCGTCCCCAGGAGAAAGTTCCAGCATAATCCTCCACTTCCGGCATCCCCGCGCCCATGCGGCAGGGATGCTTTTATTTCTTGTTGTCGCTGGTTTGAGGCTGGCTCCCCCCATCCTGCTGCGCTCTTGCATCTGCCTCCCCCAACACGGCCTTCATGGGGATGAGCACTGGCTCTCACAGCATGCATATGCAGCAGGCGCTCAATACATGCATGGCTCACGGGTGAAGGCCCCCAGGATATGGCCACGCCCCTGGCAGAGCCCCGACCTTCCCTGCTGGGTTTCCTGTCTGTCCCGGCTCTGAGGGCCCCAAGCAGGGTAGACGTACAGGCACCAGGCTGAGTGACAGACACCTGGCTCTGGGCACACCTGTCGCTTTGGGCTGAGCCCTGGGACGGGGACAAAGCCTGGGGTGAGCTGGGCTTTTCTGTTTGTTTTGGTTTTTGAGACAGGGTCTTGCCATGTGGTTCAGGCTGTCCTCCAACTCACAGCAATCTTCCTGCCTCAGCCTCTCCAGTGCTGGGATTACAGCAGTGCGCCACCAGGCCTGGCATGAACTGGGGTTTGAAGCACAGGAGCAGGACAAGCTGGGGAGAAAAGATGGAGACTCACATTTACCAGCAAACAAGTCACGCCGGACACCATGCCAGGCCCTTGGCATAGGTTCACTCACTCAACCCGTCGCAACACCTGTCTTCCCTGCCTCAGTTTCCTCATCTGTAAAATGGGGACACAACAATACCTACTTCATAACATGGATGCATAGCTTTAAAACAGCGTGGTGGCGCATGCCTGTAATCCCAGCGTTCGGGAGGCTGAGGCTGGAGGATTGCTGTGAGTTTGAGGCCAGCCTCAACTGCGTAGGGAAACCCTGTCTCAAAAAAAAAAAAAAGAAAAGAAAATGAAAAGAATGTGGATGTTATTTTTGCTTGATCACCCCGACACACAAACACAAACACACACACACATGCTCACACGCACACCCCGACAACCCCAAATTCAGATCCTTATTACAAAACTTCAATTTTCTGCTAATTAAAATAAATACTATGCCACATTAAAGGCCAATTAATTTTCAGAGCTGCCAGGGTAATGTCGCCTGGAAAGCGCAGCCCGGGCTCCCTGTAGTGGGGTGGGCGTCGGCGGGCGCGAAGGGCGGGCGCCTGATCCGGAGGATCCCACGCTGCCCCGGAACCCCGGATCCCCAGCCCAGTTCCCCCCTGGCCCGAGGGCAGCCCCTTCCCACAACAGGGTCTGTGGAGAAGAGGGGCTTCCAGAAGGCTCATCACCGAGCCCCACAGCTGCCTTGGGGGAGGTGACATTGTCCCCAGGCTGCTGATGACCAAGCTGAGGCCCAGAGCTGAAGCCCCCTCCCAAGTCCCAGCTTCTAGAGGCAGCGCGGTTGTCCCACAGGAAGTCGGTGCAGTTCCTGCGAGCATGGGGTCCTTCATGACCCGAGGATCCTTCCACAGCAAGACGCCACCGTGTCTGCAGAATAGCACCGTTCCAACCGCAACCCTGCCCCTGTTCACTGCCAAGAGCCCTGTGCTGCTGTCTCTCTCCTTAGCACCACCAGGCCCAGAGAGGTCCAACAAGTCACGGTGGTCACACAGCAGACAGAGGCCAGAGTGGGACCTGGGCTCCCAGCTTGGAGGAGTTTTGTGTCCCTTTCAGGGCAGTGGGAGCCCCAAGGGATTTGTCAGGGGCCGAAAACCCCACCAGGCCTGCAGTCAGCCCGCAGCATTTGCCTGGGAGCCTTGGCAGTGGCAGGACGACTGCAGGTCCTTGGGGCGCCCGGGCCTCCAGGGAGGGAGCTGTCCGTGCCCCACACTGCCCTCTGAGGAACAATGACATTTGGCCTGGCTCTTCCATCCTGGCCCACAGTCCTGTGTGCCAGGCTGCTCCACGGCTGTCCCTGTCCCCTGGATTCTCCACATGCTGTGGGGTGGCAAAAGGAGGCAAAAACAAAACACCCAACAACATCGGGCTGGCTTTCCTCCCCCCTTCCCTCCTTTCAGTTTTGGTGATGGAACCCAGGACCTTCACACTGAGCTGCATCCCCAGTGCTTTTTTTTTTTTTTTTTTTTCCCGTGGGTACCGAGGGTCGAACTCAGGACCTTGCGCGCCAGCAGGTGCCCGTGCCGCTGAGCGATATCACCGGCCCTTTTTTCGTATGTGAGTACCAGCAGTCGAACTCAGGACCTTGCACTTGCCAGGCAGGCACTTATACTGCTGAGCTATCTCACCGCCGCCCCCCCAGTGCTTTTTTACTTCTTATTTTGAGAAGATCTCACTAAGTTGCACAGGCAATTTAGCAATCCTCCTGCCTCAGCCTTCCACAGCACTGGCAAGTGTCACCACGTCTGGCTAAAAACTGAGCCATCTTGCTCCAGCTCTTTCTAACCTCCCAGTTCAGCAGATCCCACATCAGCATCTCTGCCTTGCAGGGTAAAACAAGGCAGGCAGAAGGTTAACGCCTTGCCTGAGGTCCCGCAGCCGGCAGCCATGGTCACCAGGTCTATCTGTGCAAGGGCTTCCTCTCATCCTGGGTTAGGGCCAGGATGCCCCAGCTTGGGTCCCTTCCCCCTACACGGGCAGACATGACTAATGGATTGCAGTACTCTCTCCATGAAGTCCAGGGGCAGCCTTGGAGTCCTCAGCCGGGCCTGCACCTGCTGCAGAGCTGCCCATGTGGTGACACCTGCTCACCACCCTCCCACACCTCAGCACCCAGTCTTACCCAGCATCTGCCACCTCACCAAGGCCCACAGCCACCTCTGGGGGAGGTGACATTGTCCCCAGGTGCAAATGACACCTGACCCAGCACTGTTCACTCCTGTGCTACGGCCTGAGCGCACCCCCAGAACCCGGAAGATGAAATATGATCAGCAATGTCGCAATACTGAGAGGTGACCCAGGGGTGGGGCTCCACCCTCATACCGGATCAGGGCCCCTCCCACCACACGGGACACCTGAGAGCCACAGGCTCCCCAGACATGGAGTCCGCGGCTGTTTTGACCTTGGACTTCCCAGCCTCCAAAACAGTGCGTGCTAAATTTCTATGGTTTAAACCAGGCGTGGGAGCGCACGCTTGCAATCCCAGCACTCCGGGGGCTGAGGCGGAGGGATCGCCAGGAGTTCAAGGCCATCCCGAACTACGAAGCAAGATCCTGTCTCAAAACAAATGCTTCTGTGGTTTATAAATTACCGGTCTAAGGTATTTCATGACAGCAGCCTAAAGAGACGAAGACACCTTTCTTTGTACAGATCTGCTGCCACGGGCCCTGAGGGGAGGTGACCACCCACGTGATCCAGGGGCGTGGCCAGGGCAGCTCTGCAGATCCTGGTCTCAGAGCTCCGGAGAGGCACTCGCTTCTCTGGGGCCCTGGCACTGGTCGCCAGTTGTTTATCTGGTGTCTCTTTAAGAATGTGAGTCCTTCAAAGGGAAGACCCTGGGGACCGATGTAAGGGAGGGACAGAGGGTGGCAGGTGGTGGGAGGGAGGGACAGGCGGACAGACGGATGGGAGAACAGGCAGGTTGGCTGTCCCCTGCACCCAGAGGCCCCGTGACTGAGCCAGGGCAGCGAGGAGGAGTCAGAGCAGGAGCAGGTGGCCGCCCCCGCATCCCCTCCCACTCCTCCGCGTCTTCATTAGGACGCGGCTGCTGCACCTGGGCCTCGGCCCCTGCCCTGAGAAGCTACGGAGGCCTGCGCCAGCCTGATTAAGGCCCTATTAGCCCTGGGCCTCTCCGACCCAGGTTACCAGGGAGCCGCTCTGGCAGGGCTAAGGACGCCACCGCCGCTGTCACCGCAGTCCAGGCAGAGAGCTGCACAGGGGCCCCCAAGAGGGAGGCCTGCCGCTTTCATCCTTTCCTGTGCTAATTGGCTGTGTGGCCTTGGGTAGCTTACTTCCCTCTCTGAGCCCAAGCTTCCTCCAAGTGGAAGAGGGCGGTGATTTGCCTGAGGATTCGTGAAGCTAAGGCATGGCAGCCCTGAGCACAGAGCAAACACTTCTAACTGAGCCCAGCACTCTGGGAGGCTGAGACAGGAGGACTGCAATTTCAAGTCTAGCCTGGAAGGCAACTTAGCAGGACCCTGTCTCAAATAAAATATAAAAATAAAAATAAAGGGCCGGGGATGTAGCTCTGTCCCCACGACCACACACACATCCACCCCCCACTGCCCTCTGGGGACAGCAGGTGCTGGGAGAGTTCCCATTGTGTGGACGAGGAAACAGGATCACAGGGAGAGCCAGGGCTTGGCTAAAGCCATGCAGTCAGGCAGGGACGGAGCTCAGATTCAAACTGGGTGGTGGGTGCCACACCCAGGCCACTTCCTGCCTGGCTGGCTGGGGGTGGGAACAAAGGCAGGCGGTGGAGGGGACAACACAGGAGGGAGCTGGGACAGCAGCGATGATTTACACTTCCCGCGCGATTAACTGCACCATCTGGACGGCACACGCCTGCCTGCTGGAGAGCACGAGGGACCCCAAGCCTTCCTTGTCCGGCCAGAAGGGACAAAGGGATGGCAGAACCCTCTTGAGCTGCAGGGTGGGCCCAGTGACAGTGCAGGGGCCCACAGGCCTGAGGGTGTCACCCTGAGAGCAGGGCTCCCCTAGGGCACAAAGGAAGGCTGGGGTCTGAGCTACCAGGAAGGGGAGGACAGGAGGGAGGGACTGGGACACAAGTAGCACCATGTTTGCTCTCAGGTGAGCGACAGTCGACTCTGGCCACTGCCCAGTTCTCTGAGGCTTTGTCCCTTGATCTGTGACTCCGGGATCATCATGGTATTGACCTCTCTGGGTGGTTTTGAGGGTCAAATGAAAGAAGTAGACAAGCCAGGCATGGTGGCACAGCCTATAATCTCAGCACACAGGAGGCTGAGGCAGGAGGATTCCCTGAGCCTCCCAAGGGTTGGGATTCCAGGCATGTGCCACCATGCCTCGGTTGGGGCTTCTCTTGATGTAGCAACTGCTCTCAGCTCCTCTCTTCCCATATCCCCAGGTCCTCAAGGAAGAAGGAGGACTTGGATACTAAGACTGCAATGGTGGACCCAAAGTCTTCTGGATCTGGGACAAGCTTCCCAAAGAGGGAGAGGAGGGAGGCAGAAGCTCATCCAGGGTCCCTGCCTTTCTCCTGGGTGCTGGGCATGCTCTTAGGGGCCTACACAGGCCACAGCAGGGACCGCCAGCTGCTGCGGGAGGCCGGTCCCCCTTCCTCCCACATGCGCCTTCCTGGCTGCCTGCAGGCTGCAAGCTGAAGCCCGCCCTGAACATAACACAAAAGCCTCCCTCTCCTTTGCAAAGAGCCCCAAAGGCCGAGCTGTTCTGCTGGCTTTTCTCATGGCTGGCCAGCGTGGCCAGGCCAGCACTGGGAAATGACAGCTGCCCTACCCAGGGAGCGATGTCCCCAGCTCTGGGTCCTCTATGGGGCCACCCCCGGGGAGCAGCGTGCAGAGGCCCTCCCCTGCCTGCTGGGACCAGCGCCAGATGGGGCGGCCCTGGCTCCTGGTCTCGGCCAACAGCCCAGGCCTCGTGACCGATCCCCCTGGGACCTCCTGGCCTGGCCATCCGAAGTGACCCTGCCCCCTTCCCCACTGACGCCCAGACCTCTAACCCTTATTACAAACAAACCAAACCGAATCCGGAGAGGAAAATTCTGCACAAATGGCCTCAGACATGATCATGTGCCTTCTCCCAACCAACACACAGAGACGCGCACGCCTCAGCCCCAGCACGCGCGGCTTCACACAAGCAAGTTGCTGCGGGCAGGTTTGTTTAGGAAACTGTTAGGTTTCCCTCGTTTTTTTTTTTTGGGGGGGGTGGACTGTTTCCCTGGTCGACGAGGATCCTGGGGCGTGACAGGGTTCCTGGTATCCCTCAGTGTTCTCTGCTGGCAACATCTGGGGAAGGGAGAGGCGGAGAGGGACCAGAAACCTTAGGGGGCCCGACATCAAGTGGGGGAGATCGGGAAGGGGGCAGTCGGGGGACAGCCCCAGGCCGGGATCCAGAGCACAGGGCCGTCCCCCGCGTCCCCTCGGCTTCCCCGGGCTCGGCCCAGGGCTTGTCGTTCTGCAAACCTTAGGGAATCGCGGGGCCGCTGTCCCTGCCCCCCTCTGAACGCCTGCAATCAAAGCACCCGCCCGAAACAAAGGCGGGGCCGCGTCCCAAAGGCAAACAATGGGCAGTTTTGCTTTTTTAGTTTTCTTTTTTGCCCCTTGCCCATGCCAGCAGCCGGGCGGTCTGGGTAGATCTGGGGTCCCCGTGGCCCCGGAGGCTACCGCGCCCCCACGACGCCCGCGCGGGACCAGCCCGCTGCGCACGCGCGATCCGGGCGCAGTAGGCCGAGGCCGCCCGCGCAGCCTCGCTCGGGCCCGGTCGCCTTGGCAACGGGCTCGCGGGGGGAGGGGCCGGCCGCGGCGGCTGCTATTTCTGCCGCTTCCTGTTCCTCGCGGCCACGTCGCCATGGCAACGGTGTTCCTCACCGCGGCCGCTTCCCGGCTCGGCTGGCGCGCGTGACCCCGGCCGCTCGCGCCCCCTCGTCTCTCACTTGCTGCTTCCCCCTCTCCCCCCGCGTCCTCCTCCTCCTGCACCCGAGTCCCCACGCGACACGCCCGGCGCCCCGCATCCCTCGCGGTCCTCCCGGTGCCCACGTCCCGCGAGGGAGGGAGGAGGGGGAGATGGATGGGGACGCTTATTAAAAGACATTGTCACCGCTTCCGTTTTCCTGCGTTGACAAGGAGGGTTATTTACTGTGACTGAGCGAGCGGGTGGCCTCCCGGGAGCTCACCTCGGGCTGTCCCGGGATATCGCGCGTGGGCGCGGAGAGGGGCGCCTAGCACCCCAGGGTCCTGCTCGCCGCCCCTGCCCCCAGCAGCGTGGCCAGGGGCACTGCAGAGGCCTGGGGACTCGTGTTGAAGGAGAAAGGAAAAAACAAAAAAGCAGATGACTTCATTCTCGGGCAGGCTGCGTCCTTCGTGGACCAGTTTCCTGGGGACGTAGTGAAACAGCCGCGCCGAGTTGGATGCTCCGGGGCCAGAACCTCTCGCCCGCGCTCAGCAGCCGGGGCCCGGCTCCCAAGGGCCCAGCGATCGTCCTCGATCTTCCCCACTTGGCCTCCTGGGCCTGGGGAGGGAGCGCAACCGGCCCAAGGGCACAGCCCGCGAGCGATCGCTGTAGGAAGCCGGCAGGGAGGAAAGGGCTGGGGGCCCACGGGGGGAGATCAGCTCCCGGGTCCAAGCCAGGCCGGCCGGGCTCCCTACAGAAGCCCTCCGGGGGGTGGGGGTGGGGTCGCCCACGGGCTCCGACGGCCTGCAGGAGGCCCCACCCCAGGCCTCTCAGGGAGCTTCCTCTCAGCCTGCTCGTTGAAGTTCTCCTTTCGTCCCTAACTCGACTCCCGGCTGTTCAGCATCATTAGCTCAAAAGCAAACAGTTGCCGCTGTGGCCGGAGAAGCGGGAGGGAAAGGGCCCGGGGAGCACACGGTAAAAGGATTTTTTAAAATCAAAATGGGTATGCTTACAAACAAACAACGCCTAATGAACAACCCAGGTTTTGGGAACTGAACTTTCAGGGACTGTTCTCTGCTCCGTGGTTTTGTTTCCCATTCCAAGGTGCTGAGCCTAGAACGTGTCCCCTGGGCCTGTCCCCTCTGCGCTTTGATGATCTTCCTTTGATAGTCGGGAGGGCGTCTCCAGCCCCAGGCTCTCCCTCCGCAGCCGGCTCCTGGCTGCGTTCTGTGGGTATCACAGCAAGATAAAGTGGTCTTCAGCGGGCCCAGTATGGGCAGCTCTTGCTAGGAGCCATTCCCAGTGCACAAACCAAGAGGCTCTGAGAGAGTGTCCCCTCCCCAGGGGCCTGCATGCTGTGCGCCAAAGAGCTCCCTGGCCTTGCGGGCAGCCTTCGCAGCCTTCGATAGGGGCAGACAGAGGGCCCTCCTGCCACATGGCTGTCCCCACCCAAGCTGACCACCGGCATCATTGGCATCGGGTAACAGGCGCTGTGGATTCACCTGGCACAGGAGTCAGACCCAGGCGTGTGATTGGGACAGAAATGACAGCTGCCACCCATGCATCATAGAGCCCCGCCTTCCTGCTTTACAGATGAGCAAACTGAGGCCCGGGAAGGGGAAGAGGCCTGGCTGAGACACCAGCATTTGTGGCGGAACCCAGAGGGGGTCCCTGACCCTTGCCTGCCATCCTGGTTCTTCTGCTGCAGTTTCTTTTGTGGAATTTTCCGTCTGATCTGAAGTTCAGAGGCCGGGGACACCGAAGCCAGGCTGCCTGGGTTCAAGTCTTTACTTCCAAGTGTCGCTAGCATGAACGCATTCCTCCTTCTGACCCTTGCTTCCTGTTTGTTTTTGTTTTCCCACACTGGGGATTGAACCCAGGGCCTTCACAAGGACTTACATTCCCAGGCCTTTTATTTTTATTTTTTATTTTAGGATGGAATCTTGCGGAATTGCCCAGATTGGCCTCAAATTTGTGATCTTCCTGCCTCAGCCTCCCAGAGTGCTGGGATTACAGATATGCCTACCAGATCCAGCTCCCTGGTTTCTTAAATAAGGATAATAACACCTGCCCTAGGTTTGTCTTAAGAAATAGAGACCACGATGCAGGTAGGGCACCTGATACACACTCTTGCAGGGGACTGATGGTGCTCCCCCAAAAAACAAGTCCATACCCTCCTCTCTGGAACCTGTGGATATGACTTCATTTAGGAAAAGTGTCACTGCAGATGTGATTAAGAATCTTGAGATGAGGGCTGGTGAGATGGCTCAGCGGCTTAAGCACCTGCCCGGCAAGCGCGAGGGCCCGAGTTCGACTCCCAGAACCCACATACGAAAAAGGGGCCGGTGATATCGCTCAGTGGCACGGGCGCCTCCTGGACCCCCCGTACCCACCAAAAAAAAAAAAAAAAAAAAAGAATCTTGAGATGAGATCTTCCTGGATTTTAGCTGGGCCTAAAAGTCCTCATAAAAGACAAAGACGAGAAGCCCGTGTGTAGACGGAGGTAGAGAGTGAGTGACGTAGCCACAGCCGAGGAGAGCCTGGAGTCACCAGATACTGGAGGAGGCGCGGACGGATCCCTCCCAGAGCCTTGGGCAGCACAGCAGCTCCGCCAAGCCATGCTTGGTGGCGCATGCCTGTAATCCCAGCACTCAGGACGCTGAGGCAGGAGGATCGCTGCGAGTTTGAGGCCAGCCTGGGCTACATAGTAAGTTCAAGGCCAGCCTGAACTACAAAGCAAGACTGTGTCACAAACAAATAAACAAACAAAAGAACAGCTCTGCCAACACCTTGACTGTAGACTTCCCGTCTCTGGAACTGGAAGAAGAATCCGTGTTTTGTTTTCATGGTGCTGGGGATTGGACCCAGGGCTTTTGCACTGAGTTACATTCTCCAGCCCTTTTTCAATTCTTTGTTTAGAGGATGGGTCTTGTTAAGTTGCTAAATTGCCTAGACTGTGCTGCAACTTTGGATCCTCCTCCCTCAGCCTCCCAGAGTGCTAGGTGGACAGGCTTGGGGCACCATGCCTGGTCTGATCTGTTGTGTTAAACCACCAAGATTCTGGCAGTTTCTTCCACAGTGACAGGAGACTGATATGGTGGCAATGCTGGGGACAATGGTGGAGTGAGGGTGGTGCTGGTGGTGGGGTGGTAACAACAGTGGCAGTGATGGTGGCTGGGGAGGGTGATGGTGGCGATGGCAACGAGGGTTGGGATGGTGGTAGTGATTCTCATGGTGGTTGTCTTGTTTGTTAGTGCTGCCTCCCTGATCAGGAGGTCGAATCCTGGTCAGCAGGGCCCCTCCCTGTGCAGATGCTGGGGACACATGCACCCCAGCCTCGGGCTCCTCCTGTCTCAGCCTCTCAAGTGCTGGGATGATAGGCGTGCGCCACCACACCCAGCTGTGGATGCAACGCTGTCCTCCCACCTTCACCCCCACAGCGTCCTCTCCTGCTCCATCACGTCGTCTGCCCTCTGCGCGTGCCTGTCTCTGTGTCCCAGGAACCCCTGTTTAGGGACAGTAGTGTTCCCGGGTTAGGGCCCATGGTAGTGGCTCGATTTGATGTGGTGACCTCTGTAAAGGGCATATTTCAAATACGGACACGTTCTAAAGTCCTGGGGTTAGGGCTGGAACCTGTCTTTCCAGGTGAACACAGTTAATCCCCTGACAGTGGTTTGATGGAGACCACGAGGGTGACGATTGCAGTCACGGGAATGACAGCGACAGAGGTCTGGGTCACAGCCCCAGGCCTCAAACCCCTGCAGGTGCTCCTTGGGGGAGTCCCCAAGATTCCCTAGAGGTCATGCATGTCCCTGAAGGAGGAGAAAGGGGGAAAGATGGCCCCAACTCCTTTGACACCTTTGCAGGTGAGGGCTCAGGAGGAACTAGACGCTGGCCTTCCCAGAAGCTGGCCACAGTGGGGACCCTCCCAACCTGCAGCAGGGGCTGTGTCTGGGGTCCCAGTGCTGCTGCTGGCGTGGGAAGGAGGGGCAGGTACGTGGGGAGCCATTGCTCCCTCCCCCCTCCCTCCTGCGGCACCTGCCTTCCAGTCACAGGGAGCACTTGCTATTTTTATCCCCAGCTAAGTCAGTGCCTCCCAGCCCTCCCAGCTGCCACGAACCACCCCGAGGGCAGGGACCATGGATTGCACCTCTCTGAGTTCCCAGGGCCTGGCCAGGTCCTCCAGGAGTGCAGAGTGTGGACCGTTTCTAAAGGACAGTGCGTCCTTCTGTCTCCTCTTCTTCCATCTGGGCACAATGGAGCTGTGACAAAGCCATGGTGGCCCGGGCTTTGAATGTGCTTTCTCCACCACACCCTGGGAGCCCCAAGGAAGCCGGCAGCATGGCAGAGCCAGCCCGGCCTCTCCTTTCTTCTGGAACCCGGTGCCTGGTAACCATAGCAGCAGGAAGCCTGGGCCCTGCCTGCCGGGGACAGAAAGCCCACTGGTCTTTGGTCTTTGGCAGAAGACAGGCAGAGTTAGGCCACTGTTGTTTTTTCTTATTAGGCACAGTGACATTCGCTCCCGCTCGATCGGTCCTTCTCGGGGCTTTGCGAAGCAGCAGTGATATAATAACAGTCAGCATTCATTCATTCCTTGGTCCAATCAATATTTATGAGCACTTCCTGCCAGGAACACTTCTGTGCACCAGGAGACAAAGTTCTGGCATCTGTGAGGCTTCTATTCCAGGGGAGATAGAGACAAAGAACAAAGATGATGGAGCGGACAGTTAAACGGACTCCGGAGCGGGGTGAGGGGCTGGGCCAGAGGACTGAGGGGCGGGGTCAGGGAGGGTAGAGGTTCCCCCCCCAGCTGGACAAGGCCTCCAGGGCAGGGTAGCAAGTGCAAAGGCCCTGAGGTTGGCCTGCCTTGTGTCGCGTTTCTGAGTACACCGAGGTCAAGGGGAGCACCAAGGGCTTGTTGGCAGGGTTTTCTGTTTCTCTTTTGTGTGTGTTGCTGAGGACTGGTTTGTTTTGAAACCATTTCTCCAGCCTCGGAGTAGAGAACAAAGAGAAGGGAGAAGAGTTAGGAGCCATCGAGTCCAGAGGGGAGCCGGGGTGGCCCTGGATTTGGGGTGTATTTTAGGTAGAACCATCAGGATTGAAGAGAGGATGCAGTGTGGGTGTAGGGATGGGTGGGAGCCCCCATTTCCTGATAGCAGGTGCTTCAGCTGAAGCTGGGGTAGGGTGGCGACTCAGGACCCCAGTGTCTGTCACTCACCTGCACACTTACAGCTCTCGGACACCGTCCTGAACTGCTTTAATCGGAGGTATGCACTGTTAAGGCCATTTTATAAATGGGGAAACTGAGGTCCAGCAAGGTTGATTAATCTGCCCAAGGGTCCTGGCTGGTAATGATACAAACTCACGCAGGCTGGCTCGTGTGTTCAATCACTTATTTATGTTTTATGTTTTGTTTTGTTTTAGCTTTTTGAGACAGGGTCTCACTGTGTAACCCCGGCTGGCCTTGAATTCATGGCGATCCTCCTGCCTCAGTGTCCCGAGTGCTGGGATCACAGGCATGCATCATGCCTGGCTGTTCAGCTGTTCTTCCACCCACCCCTTCTCTGTTCTGTGTGCTGCGCACACTAAGCCTGACCCCCTGCCAGGAAACATAGCAGTGCTTCACAGGGTACCTCACAGAGCCTGGAGGGGCAGCACAAGCCAGCCAGAGCCAGGCCCAGCCTCCGATGGGAGAGAGGGGCGATGCTCAAAGGCTCAAAGGCGCATGCGCATACAGGCGTGTGGCTGGGGCTGCCTGGGGCTGCCCGGAGAAGGGGACAGGTCTGGGGGTAGCTGCATTTGCAAGAACAGCATTTGTAAAGGATCTTTTGGGGGTCAGGGGGAGAGGACGGCATGCCCTGGAGGGGTGGGGAAGTAGAGGCAGAGAGAGGCAGACGGGTCAGGAAACCAAGGCAGGGAGGAGGGGCGCTGGTCTCCCAAGGCCTGCAGGCCTGATGCTTTGAGGATACTGAGGCCACAGTGATGCCAGACCCAAGGTGCACCAGGGTAGGCGTGGACCCCAGCGCAAACCAAGTGGGCACAGTGGCACAGGTTGACTCAGGCCCAAATGAGTGGGGATGCCCCCACCCCCGCTCCTGGCGCCGGAAGTGTCAGGACTCAAACCCAGGGCTGACTCCACAGCCTGGAAGCACAGGGCAGGTCTACCCCCAGCTGGCTGGAGCACCACTCTTGGGGGACCATGCCCTTCAGGTGCCCCCCTGGCCAGCATCCCCCCAGCCCACCCTGTTCCTGTGCTGTGCCCAGTGGTGTGTGGCAGGCTCGCGGATCTTGGTGCCTGCCTTGTGCACACCTGGCCTCAGCCAGGGCCTGGCCCATCCCTCCTCCTGGTCACTACACAAGGCGGGGCCGCAGCACGGCTAGATCCACCTGCCTCTGCCACACCCCACCCTGTCCTCAGTGAGGCCCCTGAGCCTCAGCCCTGGTGACAGCGCTGGGTGTGGGTCTGAGGGCAGAGGGAAGGTAGAACACCTAAAACCTTGCCAGGCAGATAAAAGAAACCACCAGGCACACCTGTGATCCCAGCACTCAGGAGGCTGAGGCAGGAGGATCCCCACAAGTTGGAGGCCAGCCTGGACTACATAGTGAGACCCTGTTTCAAAACCAAAACCAAACCAAACCAAAACAAAACAAAAGGAGAGAGAGAGAGGAGGTAGGGTCCATAGCCTGGGACTCTGTGGTAGCAGCCTCCCTGGCCCACAGTGGTGCAGGCCCAGGCATGAACAGTGTCCCCTGCAGCCTCCGCGCTGTGCTCCGGATGCAGGCTCTGTGGCTGGGGACCGGCTGGCTGCTCCCGGCCTCTGATCCTCGGCTGGTTACTGTGCGCGCTGCCACCACCCAGACCCAAGCCCTCTGTTTCAGGGTTGCTCTGCGGGGGACAGCTGGAGATCCCATCTTCTAGAAGCTTTGGCCTGTCTGGCATGTCCCCTCCCCCACAAGACACAGACAGTGGAGATTCAGAAGGGACAGGAGGAGTCCGACCAGCCCCGGACCCTCGGCACCCAGGATGGGGGGAGGCGCAGACACAGGGCCCCTCCCAGCCACGCAGCTGGCCTGGCTGCCAGGAAGGAGGAAGGGAGGGAGAAGGGAGGGAGGGAAGGATGGGGTCGGTGGGATCCCCAGGCCAGCAAGATCCCCCTATTTAGCCCCACCCTCTTCTCCCTTGGGCCCGCCAGGCTGTGTGACCTGGGGCGGAGGACCTGACCTCTCTGTGCTCCAAGGACAGGCGGTTTGGAGTGGTGGGAGGCGGAAGGAGGGAGGGTGTGCCGCACCCCTGTGATGACAGTGACACTGTAGGGTGGTATTCTAGAGTGCCACTTGCAAAGGTGAGATCAGGTACAGCCAGAAGGGGCAAGGAAGGGAGATGCACAGAGGAGAAGCCTCCCTAAACGCCCTTGTTCCGGGCTCTGCCGCTGGGACCCAGTCTGTACTGGGGACGCCTGGTCTGGGAACCCTGCCCCCGCCCTGTCCCCCAAGGGTGGAGGTCATGGCGGGGGACACGGAGGCACTGAGGGCTGCAGGGGTCTCTTCTTTTTCCTGAAGGCAGAGAGGACCGGTGGTGTCCAGGTATCAAGGGGGAGAAAGCAGGGAAGGAGGCGAAGGGACAGTGGCAGCCACAGAGAGGATGAAGCACAGAAACAGAGGAGAGTGGTGTGGCCTGGCGGTGGCCTCGCTGGAACCTTCCAGAGACAAAGGTGCAAGGCCACAGGGAAGGCTGAGGCAGCAAGGCCTGGCCAGGACCCAGGCCGGCCCTGCCCCGTGCCACCCAGGCTGCAAACCTGAGAGGGCGACTGTGCCCGCTGCCCTTGGGGCTGTCACAGTAGATAAACCCTCCGCCAGCCTGGCGGAGAGCAGAACGCCCCGCACACTAATGCTCAGCCACCACGGCCCAGCTAAAAATACAGCAGGCTGCGAGGGGGAGGGGAGGCGGGAGGAGGGGAGAGGGAGCAGCGCTGCGGCCTGCGAGCTGGAGCTCGAGCTCCACTGGGGCGTCCTAATGATCCAGATGTGTGCAGCTGCTAGACAACTGCTCTGGGAACTGCGGATCACTGCGGGGTGGGGGCGCCCTGGGAGGACAGGGTGAGGCTTAAGGAGGAGCTGGACCCAGAGGGGAGAGGCGGGAACCTCAGGAAGAACTGACTCCAAAGCCCAGCCTAGCATGAAGGGGGAGGGGAAGAGGGGGAGAGGGGGAGGAGGAGGGAGGGAGAGAAGGGGGAAGGGAGGGAGGACACAGGATCCTGGGGTACAGGGGAGAACGGACAGGAAGGCACCCTCTCCACATGGACAGAGACAAATAGCAAATTCAAGAGAAGATCCAGCCTCAGAAAAACCCACAGGTGTGGGCCCCAACAGGGAAACTGAGGCTGAGACACAACGAGCTCTCTGTCCAAGATGGTAAGCGGCAGGGCAGGATCTGAACCCGGCCCCGCTGACCCAGGCCTGGCAGGGAACCTGAGCCCCTCCAGCTGGCCCCTGGCGGGGGCACCAAGGGTAGGGTAGGGCAGACGGCAGGAGAGGGGACAACCAGGGGACCTGGGATCTGGGCAGGGTGAGGGGAACCTGGGCCTCACCTTTCTTAGACAAGAAGGTGGCGTGGGCAGAAGGGCAGTGGCTGCAACAGAGGTGGCCAGGCCTTGCTGGCCGGTGACTCTAAACAAACAGACTCCCCTCTCTGCACTGCTAGGCCTCGAGTCTTTCACTTGCCCATCTATTTTTGTTGTTGTTTTGAAACAGGGTAGCCTCAAACTCACAGCAACCTTCCTGCCTCAGCCTCCTGAATGCTGGGATTAAGGGCGTGCCCTACCATGCTTAGCTGCCCATCATTTTTACCGCGGGCCCCCACTGTATGCTAGGCACCATCTGTGGGGATGGGACATGTGGTGGGCCGGGAGTCGGCAGCTGAGGTCCAAGCACTACCCGCGGCTGTCCTTGGTCTCTGAGTGTCTTGGCCTCCCTCTGTGATGTTGGGCTGTGGCAGCCGCCTTCAGTGAGATGCCCAGCCTGTCCCCAGAGACAGAGGTCCTGACCACGTCCCTGTCATGCTCCACACAGTCACAAGTCCATAGGAGCCTTGGCCCACGGCGGCGGAGCCTCCATCCCAATCCAGCACCAGGTCTGCCTGGGCACCAACTTCACTGTCCAGGCTCGGTGTCTCCTCCTGGAACAGGGCTGGGTGACAGTACCTCAGGGGAGGCACTGAGGGGAGGGGAGACACCCCCAGTGGGAATGTTCTGGCCCTGGCCCCAGCCCCACACCAGGGCCCTGCTGTACCAGGAGTCGGCCCCTGTGGCCCCCAGCTGTAATCCTGGCTTGGCCCAGCTGTCCCACTTCATCCTCGCCTGGGCCCCACGCGATGGCTGTGATGGAGGTCAGGAGGACTGGGACTAGGGAAGTCTGACGCTGCTTTCCCGAGGCCCTCTTTCCCCATAAAACAGGCCAGGAGGAAACCCAGGCTGAGGCAGGGGTCCTCCACCCGCTGGGCCGCGCCTCACCCACCCTGGCTGCTCTGCCTGGGCCCCCGTGGGACAGGGGCTGCAGGGGCTGGGGTCCCCCACAGAGCTCAGAGCAGGCTGGGCTCGAAGAGGAAGAGGAAGGAGGAAGAGGGAGAGGAGGCAGAGGAAGAAAAGGAGGACTGAGAAAGCCCGAGGTCAGAGGCAGGGCTCGAAGCTCCTTCCCTTCGGGCCCTGGCCTTCCTGTTCTTAGCAGGCACAGAGCAGCTCTGGCCTCTGGGTTTCTCACCTTCCTGAGTCACCTGGGCGACCTGGCTCCCCCTGAAATGACTGCTTGTGTGTGTGTGAGTGCATGCGTGTGAGAGAGACAGAGAGGGAGAAAGAGAAAGCCGGGGGTGGTGAAACACACCTGTAATCACTACACTTGGGAAACTGAGGTAGCAGGATCACTGTGAGTTGGAGGCCAGCCTGGGCTATATAGCAAGACCCTGTCTCAAAAAAGAAAAGAAGAGAAGAGGCTGAGGAGTCAGGGCAGGGGTCTCCATGGTGGACCCCAGGGCAATGCGGCCTCCCACCAGGCTGACCCGGGCAGGACCCCGTGCTGAGGTGGCGTGGGCTGGCAGGGCCGTGTGCCTGTCTGATTCCTCAACCTCCAAACTCGTTGAAATTACACACTGCACACCGATTTAATTAAGTTTTCCGGTATGGGGCGTAATTAGTGAGACGCGTGACAGGAACAGGGTGGGTGGCTCAGCCCCTCCTGCCTGCAGGGTCTCAGCCCTGGGCCCCAGAGCGGGACCCTCGGGAGTGTGGGGGAGGGGAGTCGGTGACCTGTCTCCCTGGTGCCAGCACCCACCTCCCGCACCCCCACTCTCTGGACCCAGCCACCTGGCCCAGTGCAGAGGGGCCTCCCCCAGCAGTGGGGTCAGAGGGCGCAGGGTGGGGTCACTGGGCCTGGAGGCACTGCCAGGTCACAGGCTGGCAGCAACACACGCAGACAATCTGGGAGCCAGGCAGCCTGTCACCAGCTGGGCTGGGGACAGAGGCTTTGTGCCCTGTCCGCAGGGGAGGCTCAGCACTGGGACGAAGCCAGCATCCCTGCTCAGAGGCACTGGTAGGGACCTTCTGGCTCCTGGAGAAACAGAGGCCTGCAGAGGGGGTGGGCAGGCCCTGGAGAACCCGCCCTGGTCCTGTCCCACGGGGCCTGGAGTTGGACTGGCCTCCCTGCCTCGAGACCCAGAGCCTGGAGCACAGGCATCGCGACTCAGTGTCCCCAAGCCACATCCAGCACATGGGCGAAGTGACAGCGACTTTCACTGAGCTCTGACTGTGTGCAGGCCCTGTCCTAAGTGCTTTGCTCTTCCTCCAGCCCATCCTCCATCCAGGGAAACTGAGGCTCAGAGGGTCACAAAGCTTGTGCACAGTGACACAATGATTCGTGCAACAGCATCTGTCATCAGCACACAGGCTTGGCCGTTGTGTGAAATGAGGCTCCCGTGTGATCCTCGGGCCCATCCTCCGCCCATCCTTCGTTCATCCTCCATTCATCCATTCCTCCATCTGTCCATCCCTCCATCCATCCTCCCATCCATCTTCCACCCAACATCCCACCTCCCTTCTCATGCCCCTTCTGTCAGTGCCTTCAGCCTCTGCACTCCGTGCCCCTCTGTCCCTGGTCCCCCTCGGCTGTCCCCTGCCTGCCCTCTCCTCTGCCCTGTCCCGCCCATGGGTGCCACCTGCTTAGTACCCACTCCGTGCCGGCCCAGGCCGGGATCCCTGTGGGGTCCTGAGTTCTTGGAGCTCGCTGTACAGCCAGGGGCACAAAGCTACCTCAGGGGCACATGGCGGGGTGTGCCTTGGGGGACACAACTAATTTTAGCCACAGCTTTAGGAGAAAGACAAGCCTGTCCCTTTCTCCCTCCCTGGGGGAAACTGCGTGCGCCGCCTCTGTGCCCTTGGTTCAGAGCAGCTGCACAGGAAGGGGCCGTGGCCAGGTACCCCCTGTGCATCTGCCCCTGCCAGGCTGCCAGGCGCAGTGTCACGGCCCCGGGAACCAGCAGCCCTCATGGTGGCTTGTGAGGCTCTGGCCCAAAGCCCCTACCCCGGCAACGCCCTCCCCTGCAAGCTGCAGGGACCCTTGACTTCCCTGGGGAGCCAGGGCCCTCAGGACAGCCGGTGACCCCTGTGGCCCTGGCTGACTTCCTGTCCCCTGGGGCCGGGGTGGGGGGTGGTCCTGGCTGCTGCCGAGGAGACAGGAAGGGCCTGTGTGTCCCCCCCTCTCGAGACAGCCTGACCCCGCAGGCCACTGGCCAGGGACACACGAAGACCCTCGCCCATCCTCTCCACAGACCCGCTTGCTGGTCCAGTTCCTCTCCGAGTAAGAAGCCTCGGAAACTCTCCCCTGCCCGCCCCCTCGTCCTTCTCCCTTCCCAGGCAGGATTCGGCCTCTTGAAATTCTGCACACTAATAAAATTGTAACTAATTTACATCCGAGATGGGGAGTGAGTGGCGGCGTTGTCATGGAGACCATCTCCTGGGCCCTGCGGCCTCCGCCTCGCAGTGCAGTGAGAGATCGAGAGCACTGCGCAGCTCTGCAGCTGGGGCCAGGCTGCCTGCCTCCCCAGGGCCCCGCCCTCGTCCCCAGGCGGGGCTGGCCTCTGGGGACAGGATGGGGACAGGCCCTCTTTGACAAACCGGCCAGGTACCGGAGCTGGAATCCCTTCTTGGGCTGAAGCCTGTTCCCTGCCCTGCGCCTCCCCTCGGGGCTGCTGGCCTCTCTCCCAGAGTCACCCGCAGATGTGTGTGTGTGTGTGTGTGCGCGCGTGCGCGTGCGTGGGGGGGTACTGGGGATGGAACCCAGGCCCTTCACACTGAGCTACAACCCCACCCCCTTTTTAATTTTTTATTTTGAGACAGGCTCTTGTTAAATCAGTAAGTTGCCCAGACTGGGGGCTCAAACTCATGATTCTCCTGCCTCAGCCTCCCAGAGGGCTGGGATAACAAGCATGTGCCACCTCACTGGGCTCAGAGGGTAACTTCTTTTCTTTTTTTTTTTTGGAACCAGAAATCGAACTCAGGACCTCGTGCTTGCCAAGCAGGCACTGTGCCACTGAGCCGTATCCCCAGTCCCCAGAGGGCAACATTTTAATCCCCATTTTATCAACAACGAAAAGGTTTCTGGGAGGGGGGACAGCACCTGTGTTCAGACCCTTGGTCTCCTGATTCTAAAACCATGGTGGTAAAGATGATAAACTGCCTCCAGGTAGGCAAACAACAAAAGCAGAGAAGGAGGTGAGGGCGCAGAGAGGACTTTAGGAATCACAGAGTCTAAGTCGGTTTTGAGGGATGACTAGGAGTTCCACAAGGGAAGAGATGGGAGGAGTCTGCTCCAGGCAGAGGGAGTGTGTGCAAAGGCTGACCCTGCCCAAAGAGCTGAAGACCGCAAGCTGGTGCGGGAGGGGATGTAGAGGGAGGGGCCGGCAGGGGGCGGAGAGACAGCCGGGCACTAAGGCAAAGGCTCTGCCACGGCGTGATACCCCTGGCCCTCTTGTAATTCTACTTTATTTTGAGACAGATCTTGCTAAGTTGCACAGGCTCGGCATGGACAGAGTGAAGGTTTGGGGGCTGCAGGGACCACAGCCTGGCTCGTGCCCTTTGCCAACATGTGCCGGGGGGTGTAGTGCTGGGTCCTTGAGTCTGGCACGCTTCCCACTGCTAGCAAGGGCTTGGCCAGTCCCCAAGGACAAGAGCCAGCCAGGACGAGGTGCGTCCCCAAGGGATGGCGCAGAGGCTCTAGGACAGAGGAGGCTCTGTTCTCATCAAAATCCTGGGAGAAAAGTTCCTTTAACCCCAGACCCCAAGAGCACCCAGCAGGCAGGCGACAATGCACTTCCAGCCACCTGACTGTCTCCTGCTGGCCTCCAGTAGAGGTGGACACCCTGAGTTCAAATCCTGCTTCCCCACTGATTGTGTGCCCCTAGGTAAGTTCCTTAACCTCTCTGAGCCCCATTTTCTCACCCCACAAAGTGGGAATAAAAATTCCAACCTCCAAGTCAGGTGTGGCGGTGCATGCCTGTAATCCTAGCACTTGGGAGGCTGAGGCAGGAGGACTGCCAAGAGTTCAAGGCAAAAATACACTGTCTTGACCTCCCCTGCATAGTCAGCCTTACTACCAGAGCCTTTGTGCTTTTCGTTTATCCCTTTAGTAAATACTGAGGGACAATCAGACATTTATCTATATGCCAAAACAAAAAATCTGTTTTTCCAGAACTGGAGATGGAACCTAGGGCCTTTCGTATGGTAAGCAGATGCCCTACCACTGAGCTCTATCTCAATCCAAAAACAAGAGTCTCGGTCCCTACCTCACACCATATACAACAACTCCCCATGGATCATAGACCTAAATGTGAGATTTATTGCTGTACAACTTTGTTTTATTTTTTGAGACAGGGCCTCCCTATGTAGTCCAGGCTGGCCTTGAACTCACTGTGTAGCTCAGGCTGGCCTCCAACTCATGACAATCCTCCTGCCTCAGCCTCCTGAGTGCTGGGATGACAGGGGCCACCAGTCCTGGCCAAACTTTTAGAAAGAAACATAGGAGAAAGTCTTGGGCACTTGACATGAGGCAGAATTCCTGGACATAAGAACACAGATTGATCCATAAGTGAAAACATGAGTAACCAGCCCTTCATCACTGTGGAAACATTCATTCTGAGAAAGATACTGTTAAGAGAAGGAGAAGTCAGGCTGGAGGTGGGGAGAATGTATTTGCAAACCACACAGGTGACAAAGGATGCGTGTCTGAGACACAGAAAGAGCTGTCGAGACCCAGCAGTCCCAGCTGGGCGTGGTGGAGCACGCCTGCGATCCCGCCACTCAGGAGGCGGCGGCAAGAGGATCACCCGAGTTTGAGGCCAGCCTGGACTACATAGTGAGACCCTGTCCCCAAACAAAACAAAACACAGAGACTCGGCAGTCCCAAAGCAAGGCGATCGGTATTGCACAAGCGATGCATAGAGACCTCATCAGAGAAGATCCCCGGATGATGAATAAGCATACGGAAAGGTTCTCAGCCATCTGGGAAACAAAAGTCAAATACATAGCAAGATACCAACAAGATACCACAGAGCGGCTAAAATACAAACATGGACAATACCTCATGCTGTGGAGTTCGCAGAACTGGGCCTCAGTGGAGCCAGGCACAGCCATATTTGGAGGCCACCGCCTATCATGCTGCAAGGCAGCCCCTCCGCTCCCGGCCTCCTCAGTCCAGAGAAACGCACCTGGGGTCTGTGGGGAGATGCAGCTCGAAGCCCCGGGAGCTCATTTGCAGACTGGAGTCCCTGCGTCCTGCAGTGGCCGAGCACAGGAACAAACTGGCCCACGTGGACCAGACAGAGGTGGGAACCAGGGCTGGGCCACAGCTGGGCAGCAGAGCACTTGCCTGGCACGCTCGAGGCCCTGTTGCACACCCCAGCACTCCAGCGCCCTTCTGCAGAGGGAGAAGAACTGGTCTCAAAAGCCCCCACTACATGATTCCCTTTACCTGATGTCCACTGAGCGGGGAAGCTGCGGTGGCTGCGAAAAGATCCGCAGGTGTCACTACAAGAGGCCACAAGAGGAAGTTTTGGAAGACAGGACTGTACTGGAATCTGATGGCATGGTGGTAACCCAGATTTATACATATGAAGCCAGGCGTGGTGAAAAAAGCTTGTAATCCCAGCACTTAGGAGGCTGAGGCAGGAGGGTCTCTGTGAGTACAAGACCAGTCTAGGTTACATAGAGAATTCAAGGCCAGCAGGTCCTACATAGCAGGACTTTATCTCTAACAAAACAAAACAAAAACTATACATATGATAAAATTCATAGAATTGGATTCCAAAAAGAAGTTAACACAAGTGCTATTAGTTGTGTTTTGATTTTTGTTTTTTGTGGTACTGGGGATTGAACTCAAGACCTTCATGGTGAGCTACATCCCCAGCCCTTTAATTTTTATTTTGAGACAGGGTCTTGCTAAATTGCCCAGGCTGGCTTCGAACTTGCAATCCTCCTGCCTCAGCCTCCCAGAGTGCTGGGGTTATGGGCGTGTGCCAATACTTCTGGTTTACAAATGCAATTTTATGAAACATTATGTAGGACTTTGAGTTTTCAAACAGTCTCTGCAACCCATGTTTGAATGGGTGAGAAAAGGGCAGCCCCCACTGTACAGAAGGCCGCGCATGCGAGGGCCCTGAGCTAGTGAGTGCAGAGCCGACTGAGCTATATCCGTACTTGCACCCCGAGCAGTACCCTTGTGCAGTGAACAACCCGCACGACTGTTCATGCGGGTCCTGGAGCGCCCCATGTTTTCTTCTCCGGCTCTGTTGTCCCTCCACAGATGGAGCCCCGACAAGGTCCCCAGGGAGGGGTGGGTGGGCTGTGCATTAGCCCGACTGGCTGGGCCAGGCCTCTTGCTAATGGCTGCAAATGGACTTAGTGCTGAGGCTGCAGGCTGGAGGTGCTTGGGCTGGAGCTTAATGGCTCACCTGCCAGGGAGGAAGAAGGATGGCGGGCAGGCGAGGCGCGCTCACCAGGCCCGGAGGGAGGGGCGAGGCAGGCGATTCCCCCACTCTGAAAACTCCCTGCCTTAGCCAGGAGACGGGGGTCAGATGACGGTGCACACGCAGGTGGCCCTGCCTGCGAGACCCACTGCACTGGGCTCCATCCTGGGCCCGCTGGCTCCCTTTTGTGCTCCTTGGGGATGGAGAGCTCAGTCCATGGCCAAGGAGGTCTCACATGGGCATACGTGCAGCCCCTTGGCCCAGGGACCTGGATGACAGACAGATCCCTGGGTCATTTTCCAGCTGCGCACAGGGCTCTGCTCTGGTGGCAAAAGCACCAGATATCGGGTGTGGTAACACTTGCCTGTCATCCCAGCACTTGGGAGGCTGAGGCAGGAGGATCTCAAGTTCTAGGCCAGTCTGGGCTACATAGTCAGAGCCCAGTGGGGGTGGGCTGAACTCTGAGGACATGGGTGGGGGTCTGCTGGGTGCATGCAGAGCCAGGGGAGGTGAGAGGAAGGTGAAGACCCAGGTCCGACAGGCCCAGCTCTGCAGGGTCCGGGACACCATCAAAGTGGAGTGCACTCAGGGCCTGGGGCCCCCTTCACGCCGGACGTGGTCAGGGAGATGGTGCGGTTGCTGGAGGTCACCTGTGGGCCTGGGGACGCTGGCGTTACCTCCACAAGGCAAAGGTTGGACCTCAGACCCTGTCCTCTCCCTCACAGCCCTTTTATTGGGGGGCTGGAACCCAGGACCTCACGCTCCAGCACAGGACAGCAAGTGCAAAGGGCCTGGAGCAGGAGCGTGCCTGGTGCATGGCTGGAACTGAGAAGCGAGGAAGGGCGCAGCCACAGAGGTGCTGGGGTCCGATTCGTCCTGCCACTCTCTGGAGAACATCTGCCTTCCCCCCCACGAATCCCTCAGTCCCTTCCTGCCACAGCGGTGCCCAGAGTCCCAGGGCAGAGGAGAGGCCGGGTCTCCCTCCCGCCCAGGCTCTTCCCCAGAAACTCCAGCCCGAGTCCTCTGGGCACCTGAGGGCCAAACACCACCACCTGTTTTGTCATCGCCGGAGGACTGGCGTCCCTGTCACCACCGTCAGCAGCACGGTGGTGGTAACTCTTGGGTACTCACTGTGCACCGGTGCTGGGCAAACCTTTGGGGTTTCGTTTTTGTTGTTTTGAGACAGAGTCTCTCTATGGAGCGCGTGCTGGCCTCAAACTCACAGCGATCCTCCCGCCTCAGCCTCCTGAGTGGGTCACAACACCTGGCAAGTTGAGCCATTTTTGGGACCAGGCCAGGCAGCAGGCACAACAGATGTGCCAGGGAGACCCCACAGTCCCTACCTGGCTCCCCGGAAGCACACAGTCTGGGCATGGGGCAGGGATAGTAAGCGGTGAACTGAAAACCCAAGGACAGTTATGCCCCTGGCCCCAGGGGACAAGCGCTGGGAAGAGGGTAGAGGCTGAAGAGCCATGCGTGTGTGTGGGGTGCCCAGAGCAGGGGCCGGAAAGGACCAGGCTCACCCCGTAACCAGTGGGGGAGCCTCGACAGGCACCTCGGTGGGTGGGCACGAGCAGGGTCTGCTGACCCAGACAGGCCCAGCAGCTCCCACCTGGCTCCTCCCAGTGCCACCCTGACCTGGAGCCCCCATGAGAGCCCTTGATGGGGGCTGGGCTGAGGATGGCAGAGCCTGGAAATAGCCACAGGCCATGCCCTCGACCTTTTCTGCCCTCTCTACCCCATGCACCAACATGCAGCTCTCAGCTTCCCCATCCAGACAGCAGGGAGGTGAGTTTCCATCTCCTGCAGGGGTCACAGCTCCTCCTGCCTCAGGGGACTGTGGATTGGCAGGGCAAAGAGCAGCCAACCGGGGAGCCTGCCGCCCGCATGCAACAGCAACTCCCCCTGGAATCCCCATGGACCCCGCCCTGGCCCCCACTCCCCACCCGTGTGCAAAGGGGTCAAAATAGACGATGAGTGTTTAAACCTAAAAATTGTATTACAGTATAGACACACGGCCACGAATCCCCCTCTTATCCTCCCCATCACTTCACACACACTGATCCCATCGTCCTTGCCGCTTTCCACAGCAGCTCTGGAGTCCTCTTTCCTGAGGGTCTTTACCAGGTGTGATCAGAAATGCAGTGAACGCTGCTGCCGAGCACCATCCAACGGAAAGGCAGCTTGCAAAAACATGACGCTATGTCCTCATCCACCTTATTTACCATGCAACTCTGACTTTCCCCAAAGTCAAAATGACCAGGAAAACAAAACATTCTGAATAGATTCAGGACATCAAGGCAGCCATGATAGCGCAGCTAACGGGGGAGGATTTTGAGGGGGATTCTTGTTGGTATGTCTTTTACCGTAATACTTTTTTTGTGTGTGTGTGGGTACTGGGGGATCGACCTCAGGACCTCGCGTGCCAGCAGGCTCCTGTGCCGCTGAGTGATATCACCGGCCCTTTTTTCGTATGTGGGTTCCAGGAGTCGAACTCGGGCCCTCGCGCTTGCCAAGCAGGTGCTTACACTGCTGAGCCATCTCACCGGCCCCTACTGTAATACATTTTAAAAAATTAAAACTATATTTTTGATCACACCTTGCACTCCCGCTTACATCTCCACACCCCAGAACCCCCTTATTATTACTCCCCCAACTCCACCTGCCAGGCACTGTTCCCGGTGTCCCCTGTGCCCCACTGGCCACCTTGTGCAGGTGGTGTCCCACCCCCCCAGCTGGGTCCCCCTCAGGCCCGGGCAGGGCAGTGAGAGCTGCGGCCAACGCCCCCAGCCGCGGGCTTGGCTCATTGATCCAGGGATGCGCTTTCCCGTCCCCGGCTCCGCTGAAGGATGAAAAATCAATGCCCGCAATGAGTGAGCGAGGGGGTGCGGGGAAGGGAGGACGGCACTGGGGGGAGAACAGGGGCCGGTGCACGGCATAGATGCCAGAGGTCCCCCTGCAGCTGGGCCACTGTCACCGAGCCCCAGGACAAGCCCAAGGCGGGTGGGAAGGCTGCTGCCTCGTCTGGGGCTATTTTGTTCCGACTGCAAAAGCTCTCTGTGTGCGTTGCGGAAAATAAAAACCACCGCTCTGTCCCCACGCGGACTCCTGCTAACGCGCGCAGTCCATCCTCCCAGCCTCTTTTCTCTGCACACTGGAGCTGCTTTGTATTTTGCAAAACTGGGAGGTGCTGGGCTGCTTTTCCTCACGCTGCCTCCGACAGCTGCCATTGCTCTTCCCTGCCCTCAGGGTCATCTCATCTTTTTGACCTTTGTGGCCCCTTGGTTAGGTAAAGGGTGTCTGGTT
Source organism: Erethizon dorsatum (assembly GCA_028451465.1). Taxonomy (NCBI): domain Eukaryota; kingdom Metazoa; phylum Chordata; class Mammalia; order Rodentia; family Erethizontidae; genus Erethizon; species Erethizon dorsatum. Next base: position 6,355,069 of record CM051822.1, read on the forward strand.
CTAACGTGGGTTTTTTTCGCCATTAGTGAGGGGAACCGATTTCACACACGTGTTGGCCGTCTGGGTTTCTCCCCTGTGGACGATTGGTTCATTTCCTTCCCCCATTTCCCAGGGAGGTGTTGGCGGTCTCCTCATAGACACACGGCAGATCCCTGGCCTTCGCCATCTCTGTAAATATACTCCTAATTGGCCGATTGCTTTTGTTTTCTTTCATGGGTCTTTGCTGTACATAACTTTTAAACTTTTTTTGTAGTCAAAGCTTCAGGAGGAGTTTTACCATCTGTTGAATAATTAAATAGACTTTTCACATCACATTATTTTCATCTAGCACTTTTATAATTCCACTGTTATATTTAAGTTTTCGTTTGGTCTCCAATTTATTTTACTTCTGGTTTAAATTCAGACTAACAGCCTCTCCCGACCTGTCCCCAAGTACTGAACAGTTGTCTTAATACCATTTAATAAATAGCCCATGGGCCGGTGAGATAGCTCAGCGGCACAAGCGCCTGCTGGCAAGCAAGCAAGGTCCTGAGTTCGACTGCTGGTACCCATGTAAAAAATAAATAAATAAATAGCCCAAGCATGGCCTGGTGGTGAACACCTGTAATCCCAGCACTTGGGAGGCTGAGGTGGGAGGATAGCCACAAGTTCAAGGCCAGCCTGGGCTACAGAGCAAGACCCTGTCTCAAAAATAAATAAATAGCCCATTTTTCCTCACTGATATTATTTTTATTAATTAATTAAAAAAAAATTTTTGGTGCCAGGAGTTGAACTCACGACCTCACGCTTGCCAGGCAGGTGCTAATTTTGGTTTTTTGAGACAGGATCTTGCTGTGTAGTCCAGGCTGGCCTTAAACTCACTATGCAGCCTAGACTGGCCTCGAACTCATGGCGATCCTCCTGCCTCAGCCTCCCAAGCCTGCACCACCATGCCTGGTGCCCCACTGATTTTAAATGGTGCCTATATAATGTATTCAAGTCGATGAGCGGATTCAGGAACCCAGCAGACAGATCTGGTGGTGTCATGCCTCCTGCTAAGGGTTGTGGACAAAACTTAACAACGATACCAAAGCTCACTGACCTCGAAAGAAAGGGTGGAAGATTCCCCAGGTGTTGGTGGTTGAGAAGCTAGAACCTGACCAGGACATGGTTCTGTGCTGAGACCCGATGCAAAGGCAGAGGCAAGCAGCTGCCATGGCACCAGCCGACAGCTGCAGGGCAGCCTGGTCATCTGGGCAGGGTCAGTGACGCGCAGAGGGGGACGAAGCTACCAAGAAGCCAAGGGGACAGCACATTTCGGAGGAGGCTTAGGACAAGCAGCTTGGACAAAAACAAACATAAAGCATGAGGAAACAAAAAAGACACCGTGAGAAAAGAAGAGGCAGATTTGAAGGGAAAACAGAGGTCTCGGAGTGAAAATGTCGTCGTTGGAACCAGAAGTTCTGTGGACGGGTGAGAGGCCGAGGAGACACAGCTGGAGAAGCCCGGAGACAGAGCTGAGGGAATGACCCAGAGTGCAGCCGGCAACGACAGAACCAGAGAGAGGAGAAACAGACACACGGGAAAGGGGGGACGCCTTGCCTGGGTCTCAGAGGCGGCCTGGGAGGAGGAGATCATCCTCGTCATCATCATTATTATTACTGTTATTATTTTGTGATACTGGGCATTGAGCCCAAGGCCTTCATACTGAGCTCCATTCCCAGCCCTTTTTTTCTTTTTATTTTGAGACAGGGTCTCGCTAAGTCGCTAAATTGCCCAGGCTGATTTCAACTTGCGATCCTCCTGCCTCAGCCTCCCAGAGTGCTGGAATTACAGGGATGCACCACCACGCCCAGCTAGAAGGAGACAGATTATGAGGAGACGGGAACAGGCATTATAATCAGCATGGTAAAGTCTGAGAATATTCCAGAATCGAGGAGAGTTCAGCAGTGCACTGAGGGTGGCGCAGCTCAGCTGGTCTAGTGTGTGCAAGGCCTGGGGGTTCGGCCCTAGTGCTGCAAAACAACAACAAGCCAACCAAGTGCACTGACTCCAAGAAAGATAAATAACGGTATCGACACCTAGGTAGTGATACCAAACACACTGTGTGTAGTATTACACACAAGGAAAGGCCCCAGAAGGAAAGAACGTATTTTCTAAGGCCCCGCATACTAAAGACATGGTGTTCCAGGCACTTTAAACATTACCTCGTTAAGATTAAGTCCAAAAATAACACTTTTGTGTTACTATTATCTCTCTCTCTTTTTTTTTTTGAGATAGGGTCTCCCTATGCAGTCCAGGCCAGGGTTGAACTCACAGAGATCCTCCTGCCTCGGCCTCCTGCGTGCTAGGCTTACAGGCATGTACCACCACGCCTGGCTCCACATTTTTTTTTTGTGGGTACCGGGGGGTCGACCTCAGGACCTCGCGCACCAACAGGCACCCGTGCCGCTGAGCAATATCACCGGCCCCTTTTTCGTATGTGGGGTCCGGGAGTCGAACTTGGGCCCTCGCGCTTGCAAGGCAGGCGCTTATGCCGCTGAGCCATCTCACCGGCCCCTGGCTCCACATTTTAAAGATGGAAAAATGAAGCAAGAGAGTTTAGGTCATCTTTGTTACTCAATGTCACTGAAGAAATTTTGGTTATGATAATGGCCCAGGAGAGTCACACTTCTCCATTGGTGGCCTGATTAGAGGACACTCCTGCCAAAGCATCAGAGCCCAGGCTATCTCCGCCCCCTTCCTTGCCCCAATCAGGATCAGCTTTGCTTCTTGCTTTTACCAATCACACATGGCAGAGATCGCACTCAACTTCCAAGGCCAGGCTTTAAGAAGCCCTGCAGCTTCTTCTTTCGGTGTCTTAGGTCACTTTGGACACCTTGTCCCTTGTCCAGTGTGACCGGGTGACCTTGTAAGAGATCAGGACACAGATGGGTCCCTCATGGAGACCCTGAGAGCGGGGAAATCTGTAAGCCAAGGAGAGAGGTCCCGGAAGAAACCAACCACACCAACACCCTGACCGCAGGGTTCTCTTCTACAATTGTGAGAAAATAAATCTGTGTAACCAAAGCCACAGCCCATAGTTCTTTGTCACAGCAACCCCACAACTGAGTCTCCCAGCCGTGGCCAGTGACAGCAGCTGTGTGAGGATCCCTGGGTACAGCAGCCAAACTGCCCAGCAGAGCCCAGCCCAAAGAGCAGGGCCCTGGCACCGTCACACAGAGACCACGCAGGGCAGACAGTCAGGCTCCAGGGCACACGCTTTCCCCACAGTGCCACCGCCCACAAGGACAACGAACCCCAGGGGCAGTGTGGCAGCCAGCAGCAGCACAAGACACCTTTGAGATGGTTAAAGAGCTTGTCAGTCCAACTGTCTTTCAACTAGAGTGTCTTTCAGAGTGAGGGCAAAATGCCAGGTGGTGCACACCTGTTATCCCAGCATAAGGAGGCTGAGGCAGGAGAATTGCTAGGAGTTCGAGGCCAGTCTGAGCCACATAGTGAGTTCAAGGCCAGCCTGGACTCCATAGTGAGACCCTGTCTCAAAAAAAAAACAAAAATTCTTCTTATTTAAAAAAAAAAAAGAGCGAGGGCCAAATAAAGATATTTCAGATGAACAAGAGGAACTTCAGCATTCCCGGATCTTTGCTGAGAGTGTAAAGGATAACGAAGGAAGAAGGAAGCCAAGCCCTCTTCCAAGCATGAGGTACAAAAAGCAACAAGCCAAGTTATTATGGCGGCTGTAAAAATCAACAGTAACAATGGCAAATATCAGGTTAAAATACAGCAGGACTGGAACGCAGGCAATCTCGGCACGGCGACTGGAAGGTAAGACTGGTGGTAAATTTCTCCAAGACCTCGTGCTGTCTAGAAAAACAGTGAAGAATATTTAGCCTACATTAAGTCACTCAGGCACAAGGAGAATTTAAAGACAATTTCTTTTTTTTTTTTTTTTTTTGTTGAGACAGGGTCTCACTATGTAGCCCAGGTTGGCCTTGAACTCACAGCAATCCTCCTGCCTCAGCTTCCTGAGTGCTGGAATGACAGGCGTGCACTACCATCCAGGCTTTCCAGGCTTTCTAAAAGAAAGAAATTCGATTTATAACTTTCAAACCCATAGAGAGAAATGGGGGGACGGGGATAAAACCCAACCCAAGAAAAAGCAGGAAGCAGGGAGCATGTTCTGAATGCTGGTTTTATAACTGACCACACGGGGAGAACGCTTGCATTTTTTCCTAGTTTTTCATTTGGTTCCCATTCAGGCTTCCGAGGAGACAGGTCTATGACCCACGGTAAGGAGACTTTGTCACTTTTTCTCTTTCCCAGCTGTTGTCCTTTAATTCTCTTGTCTTATTGCATGGGCTGCAGTGCTCAGAGCAACGTGAAATTGCAGACTTAATTATTAAGCACCTTGCTGAGAATACTTCCAGCATTTTAAGGTCAAACACGGTGTTGGCTCTTGGCTTGAGATAGGTTTCTGTCATTGTAGTCAGGATAAGCTAGGTTATGCTGCAGTTTCACGGAGTATCAAATCTCATTTTTCAGTACTGGGGATGGAACCCAGCACCTTTGCCCTGAGCTACATCTCCAGCCCACCCCTTCCTTTGAGATAAGTTCTCACTAAATTGCCCAGGCTGGATTTGAACCTCTGATCCTCCTGCCTCAGCTTCCCAGAGTGCTGAGAGAAGGCTGTTTCTTGCTCCTACGGAGTTGTACTGTGGGTCCAGGCAACTCTCGCGGACAGCTGTGATGGGCTCAGCATTGCCCATTCCCATGACAAATGCTCTCAGGTGCTGAGGCCAGGGACAGAGAACCAGAGCCCTGTACTGGAAGTGACGGGCTTTGCTTAGAGATGCTACACATTACCTTGGCTTGTATTGTATCAGATGAAGCAAGTCACCGCTCTGCCTCTCCCAGGGAAAATGGAACACTGGCCTGGAAGGAGAATGGGGAGGCCAGGCACACGGCCAATGTCACCACCGCTGTGGGAAGGCAGTGTCCTTTCATTGCTGATTGTTGACTCAGGACCCTGAGGGACACTAACAGTCTATGTGACAGGTCGTTAGCCTTGGCAGCCTGGGAGTGGCAGAGCACGCTGCTCCACCGAGAAGGTGAATCGCGAATTCACGAGCTCTGGTGGCTTCTGGCCTTGGACTCACTATGCAGCCTTGAACTCCTGGTGATCCTCCTGCTTCAGCCTCCTGAGTGCTGGGATGACAGACGTGCGCCCCCACACCTGGCTTCCCGCTTTGGTAATTCTGTGAGGTTTCTGAATTCTCATAGTAAATCTCTCCTTTTTTCTGAACTCATTCGAGCGGATTTCTGTTGTACATCATTTGCCTCTGTACCTTTGTTTACTGGACCTGCTAGAAGTCTACCTAATTTATTATATTTTCAAAGCCCCAGTCACAGCATTATTTTCTTTCTTACTTTTTTCTAATTTATTAGATTCTCTTTATTTTTTTCTCTTTTTTATCTTCATTGATTCCTTCTGTCTCTTTTCCTTTGCTTTCTTTTCTTTTTCTTTTTTCTAATATCTTGAACTGGATCTTAGTTTACCGACTCTCATCCTATCTTACTCACTGAATTCCTGACATTGGTGTGTGAAATCGATTCCTCCTGGAACATTTTAACCACTTTCCCATATGTTCAGGTATGTGGCATTTGCAGTGTATTTTCTTTTACATAGTTTGTCATGTAGGTTTTTATTTAAAATTGTTTACTAAAGTGGCTTTTAATTTTCAAATGGTTGGCTTTTTTTTTTTTTTTTTTTGTGAGTACTGGGGGTTGACCTCAGGACCTCGCGCACCAGCAGGCACCCGTGCCGCTGAGCGATATCACCAGCCCTTTTTCGTATGTGGGTTCCGGGAGTCGAACTCGGGCCCTCGTGCTTGCCAGGCAGGCACTTACGCCGCTGAGCCATCTCACCGGCCCTGGTTGACTTTTTTTTTTTTTTTTTTTTTTTTTTGTGGGTACTGGGGGGTCGACCTCAGGACCTCGCGCGCCAACAGGCGCCCGTGCCGCTGAGCGATATCACCGGCCCCTTTTTCGTATGTGGGATCCGGGAGTCGAACTCGGGCCCTCGCGCTTGCAAGGCAGGCGCTTATGCCGCTGAGCCATCTCACCGGCCCCCTGGTTGACTTTTTAATTTAAACTTTTGTTAGTAATTTCCAGCCTAATTGCCCTGTGGTCAAAGAATGAAGCACTTCTGTATCTACTCTGAGGATTCTATTGAAGCTTTTCTTTATAACCTAATATATGATCAGTTTTCATAAATGTTTGATGGGCTCTGGTAAAGAAATGAGTATTTTTTATTTGTATGAGACAAAGTTCAACTATTCAATCAACCTTATTATGTTCCATCCTAATAAATGTGTGTCAGGGTTACAATTTAAATATGTCAAAGAGAGAGTGGGTCACAGTCTCCCCCTTCTACTGGGGTCTTGACTTGAATTTGCCTCATGTTAAATTTATCCCAACCTTCTTATTCATTCATTCTTTTTTTTTTTTTTTTTTTTATGTGGGTACTGGGAGTTGAACTCAGGACTTCGCACTTAGCCAGGCAAGTGCTTACGCTGCTGAGCTATCTCACTGACCCTCATTCATTCATTTTTGAGTCAGGGTCTTGCTATGCAGTTCAGGCTGATCTGGCCTCAAACTCACAGCGATCTTCCTGCCTCTGTTTCTCAACTGCTGGGATTATAGGTGTAAGTCACCACACCCAGCTCCAACCTTTATTTTTAACCTTTTCATGTCCCTTAGTGTTATGGTTTGTGTCTAGATGTCCCCCCAAAGCCTCATGCAGTCATGGGGGGCTGAGCTTTTTGAAGGTGGCTGAATCTAGAGTGTGTGATTGGTTTGTAGTTCAATGCTGGGATTAAGGGTGGGTGATTGCTAGATCAGAACAGTCCACTGATTGGATTGGCACTGCCCTAATCCCAGTAGACTGGATACAATATAAGGGACAGAAAGAGGCTTCTCTCTCTCTCCCTTCCTTGCTTTTGCTGTCTTCAGCTCCCTTAAACTGCTGCCCCTCTGCCATGTGCCACCCTGGCTTGGAGCCAGCCGATTATGGACTGAAACCTCCACAAACTGTGAGCTAAATAAACCTTTCCTCCTTTAACTTTGGATGTGGGGTGTTTTGTCTCAGCAACAGAAAAGCAACTCAGACACTTAGTTTCAAGTTGATTTCTTGTAAACACCCATAGAGCTGGGTTTTCATCTTAGTTTACTCTTATCCAGCCTGGTAGTCTTTGCCATTTGCTAGGAAACGTAATGCATTTACATTCATTATTAACACCAGCACCCTGGAGCTCACGCCCAGGAGAAAGAGTCTCCTCTTCATTTCTCCTCCCCATTGCTCTGTTAGGTTTTCTGCATTTGTGTGTGTGTGGTGCTGTGGATGGAACCCAGGGCCTCATGCATACTAGGCAAAGGCTCCTCCACTGAGCTCACCCCTCCCGATTTTTACACTTTTTTGGGGCAAAGTCTCACTAGGTTGCCAGGCTGGCCTCCAACTTGTGATACTCCTGCCTCAGCCTCCACCCACACCCCAGCAACTGGAAATACAGTCTGTGCCAATGTTCCCAGTGTAATATTATTTTGTTTGGAGACAGGGTCTTGCTCTGACACCTAGGCTGACCTCAAACTCCTGGTCCCAAGCAATTCTCCTGCCTCAGCCTCCCTAATAGCTGTAACTACAGGTGTGTCCCATTTTGCCTGGCTATTATATGACACCATTTGAGAGTATTTTTTACATTTTGTTCAGTATGGTAATGAATGATATTTACAATTATCATTCCGAGTCGGTGCTGTCAACTCCGACTCAGTGCTGGTGCCCAGGCCTTTCAGCAGGTTTGTCCCCCGACCCCCAGATGGACGGGGTTTAGGCCCTTGTGTGTTCTACAGACCTCGCCAGCCAGCTCCTTACCATGTCATACCATCTGAGTTGGCCTGGGTCTTGTTCCTAAAGTCTCACACAACAATGTCACGATTTGTGCGAGTCACAGCGTCTTGGTAGAAGCCCATGTTTTTCCCAGAATGCAGTGAACTGTCCAGTTTGCACATCCGGAGCTTTTTTGTTTTAAGGCAAATGGGTGTTTTCACTCCTTGGGTTCCAAATCAGCACTGCTCTGTTCTTTCTCCAGGATCACCTTCGCTGGGTCTGTTGTCATCTCTTGATTTCTGTCCCACTTTTCAGAAAGGGTCACTCTCCTGGCTTCCCTACCACCACTCAACCCCTGCATGACCGTTGTTGCTTTTTGCACTCTCATTGTCCATGGCGCTGTTTTCTCTCTTGAGATCCTTCCTAACCCCGGCTGTCCGTGTCTCTTAGGATCAGGTGACAGATGCCTACACTGAGTAGGTGGCTCAAAATGGCAGACACAGCTGTGAGGTCGAGGCCAGCCTCAGCCTTTTCCCTTCTGATTATATTGGCAAAGAGCCTCTTTCTGAATAAAGGCGACTTCACAGATCCCGGACTTAGGCTTGGTCCTGCCTTCTGGGGACCCACAACCAGCCCACAACAGCCTGTACATCCCCCTCAGCACCCTCGTGGTGCCTGTCACAGCTGCCCAGGTGCTCTGCTCTGTCCTGCTCCGGCTTGAAGAAGTCAGGTCTCCTCCCAGCTCCTTCCAGAACCAAGTGGGCTGCGCACCACCCTGTCCCTGGTCCCAGCAGGCTTCTGCTAACTGATGCTGCAGGGTGAAGGCAGTGTCCACTTCCACCTAAGGTCCAGAGCCCGGGGACCAAAAGCCGAGGTCCCAGCATGCACTCCTCCTGGCAGGAGTCCCCGCCCCTGAGGTTTGCTTCCCAGAATGCCTTGCACCATGAAAGCCCCTTTCCTGCCCTCTGTCCCTGAGCGACAGGGGGGATATTACTCCAGTCTCCTGGCAGATGGGCATCTTTGAGACAGGGACACTGGTCCAGTTTTCAGATTGGTACAGATTCCAGATCTCTGAATGACTGAAAAATTCAGAAGAGGTTCTGAGTATCTTCTTGTTTTTCTTTTTTTTTATTGTTGTTGTTGTTTGTTTTGTTTTTTTTGAGACAGGGTGTCACTATGCAGTCCAGGCTGGCTTTGAACTCACTATGTAGCCCAGGCTGGCCTTGAGCTTGTGGTGATCTTCCTGCCTCAGCCTCCCAAGTGCTGGGATTACAGGTGTAAGCTACCATGCCCGGCCAGCATCTTTTTGCTTTTGTCCCTGTATGTGTCACTTGTTTCTTATCCCCCACCACTGGGGATTGAACCCAGGCCCTTTGCACTGAGCTACATCCCAACCTTTATTATTTTTTACTTTGAGACAGAGCCTAAGTTGCTAAGTTGCCCAGACTTGGTTTGAACATGTGATCCTCCTGCCTCAGCCTCCCAGAGTGCTGGGTTAGAGGAGTGATCTGCAAAGCTGACTTCCCCGAGGGGTCTCTACCTTGGAATCGCCTTTCTCCAGCTCCCTGATAGCAACCCAGCAGTCACTCCTGCTTCTTGAGCATCTACTTTGGCCCAGGCATTGAGTTGTTCTGGGGCGGAGACAAATGCACAGGCTTCCTGGCTTTCTGGTTGTTGGTGGCTTTGATCTCCCCATTTCCTGGCTTTAGTGCACAATTCCTTTATCATGGTTTGTGATGGTTGATTAATAACCCTGCTCATTCCCTGCCGCTCTGAACTTTAATTTTTTTTTTTTTTTTTTTACATTTTGAGACGTGATGTCAGTAAGTCCTGAAGTTGCCCGGGCTGGGCTTGAATTTGTAATCCTCCTGCCTCAGCCTCCCAGAGTGCTGGGATTTTAGGCGTGCGCCACCATGCAGCTGGGAACTCGTGTTAATGGGAAGGACGAACAAGCCATCCCGACTGAGGGGGTGCTCAGAACTGTCCTCTGGGACCCCTTCTGCAGCCTCCCCTCTCTGTCTTTTTTAAGCAGGTGCCCGTGCCAGCCCTGGGCGGCAGCCACAGATCAGCAAAGCGCTTCCACCAGCAGGGTCACAGCCTGGCCTCCTGGACCAGGACCAAAAGCCATTTGCTGGCCAGCAGGCTTTGAGTCAGACCCAGCTGGGTTTTCCCATCCTTTATTTGCCCGATCCTATTAATAATTAACAGTACGGTAATGAGAATTACTGTTAATAGAATCTGCTGCCATCCCTGCGTCTGTTCCCCGCCAAGGGGTTCCCCAAAGGGCCCCTGCCATGGCACCTGTGACCCCCACAGCCACCCCTCCCTCCTGGGCCTGCACCCCACTCCCCCATACCCAGCCCCCTACTATCTCCTGCCTCCTCCCTGAAGCCCCCCGGGTCCCAGCAAGTCCCTGGGGAGTGAGGCTGCTGACCCAGCCCAGCCGAGTGTGGCCCTGGTCCCCTGGCTGTCACCAGGGCCGCCGGTCCAGCTTGTCTGGTGGGGGACAGGGCTGGCAGGAGACTGCTGTGTGCCTACTGGGAGCCATAGGGACCCCCGTCCTCCACACAGGAAGTGACGTCCTGGACAAAGACACCCACCCACAGCAAGGCAGGGTGGGCAAGGGGGGGAAGAGCACTGGTGCGGGGACCTCGGGAGCCGCTCCCTGTACTGCCCAGCCCTAGGAGCCCCCAGAAATCCGGGGAAAACACAGAGTCTGGGGGCCTGGGGTGGGGCTGGGGTTCTGCTGTCTCCCCAGCTGCTGGTCAGGGAGCCATTTGAGTAGCAGGGTGGGGGGCTTGTGGACGAGGCGCTGGGTTCTGCTGAATTGGGCTGCAGTGCACAGTGTCCTGTGACCTCCCACACACCCAGAGAGCAGCCGGCCCCCCACATGCTTGATCAAGGCTGGGGGCTCGGTGCTGAAGAGCTCCGAGGAGTGGTGGACAAGTGATGAATTATAGGTCACTGAAAACTTTCTCTTTTTTTTTTTTTTTTTTTTGGAGACAAGGTCTCACTATATAGCCCAGGCTGGCCTTGAACTCACAGCCATCCTCCTGCCTCAGCCTCCTAAGTGCTGGGATTATAGGAGTGTGTCACCACACCCAGCTCTTTGATTTATCTTAATTTTTTAATTATCTACAATTAACTTGCATTACTTTTAGAAATGGGACCCTTTTTTTATTTTATGTTTTTTTTGTGTGTGTGTGTGGGTACCGGGGGTCGAACTCGGGCCCTCGCGCTTGCCAGGCAGACGCTTATGCTGCTGAGCCATCTCACTGGCCCTATTTTATGTTTTTGAAGAACAAATGCTCTCTTCCAGCTGGGCTTGGTGGCACACACCTGTCATCCCAGCACTTGGGAGGCTGAGGCAGGAAGATCACCAGGAATTCAAACCAGTCTGAAATGCATAGTGAGACCCCGTCTAAAAAAAAAGAAAGAAAAGAAAAGTTCTCTTCCTTTCCCTGGAGCTCAGTCAGGACGATACTCAGGGAGGACGAGGACCCATGTGGATTCCGTCAGCCTTGCTCCAGGGCCTGCGTGAGGGCCAGGGTGGACGGCAGAGCGGGAGCCATGGAGGGAGCACCAGCCGTGGAGAAGCCCCTTCCTCCCTGTTCGGCCTCACTGGAAAATCCAGAAAGATGGGTGGTGAAGAGCTTTGAAAATGAGCTGGAGGTTTTCGTTTCTGGGGGCCGGGTAATGGGGAACCACTGAGTGTTCCGAGCGTGGCTGAGGGAGCAGAGCCTCCAGACGGGACCCCGTGGTGATTTCCACGGCCAGGTGGGTAACACGGCAGGACGACGGTCGCCAGAACTGACTGAACTGCTGTCCTAAGACGACCTTTTCACGAGATCCTTGCCACAGCCTCGGGACATCGGGGCTTTTCTCCCCATTCTGCAGATGCAACGGCTGAGGCTGTGCTGGCCCAGTGGGGCTCGGGACCCAGGTCTGTGTGGCTCCTCAGCTCTGCCAGAAGGGAGGGCAGGAAGGCAAATGAGCCCCAAGGTGATCACCTCAGGCCACCATGGGGGACCAGAGATGAAGGGGACAGGTAGCTCCCCCACTGTCACACAGTCTAACAGCGGTGACAGACACGGGTGTGTGTGTGTGTGCGTGTGAGTGTGTGACTGAGGTCTGAGCAGCCAGCAGCTGGTCTCATGGGGGGGCTCCAGGCCATGAACCTGCAAGCGCAAGGCCGTGGAAGCCTAGAGTGTGAGCCTGCAGTGGCGGGTGCAAACCAAGGAAGGCCCCGGCTCCGTTAGGGCGCAGTGGGTGTGGGGCATCATGTGATCAAACCCACAGGCCTCTGTGCGGGGCAAGGGGGTTCAGGGTTCTCTTGGGGGCCTGGAAGGGGCTGGTGCTGAGGTGTGGGCAGGAGGGAGACAGAGGAGGCGGGAGGGACCGGGATCAGATTGCGGCAGGGATCCCTGGGCCAGGTGGGCCCCAGTCTCAGTCTCGTGTCCGCTCTGCTGGCCCGATTAGTTCCCTGCACCCAGGCGGCAGGTATGGAGAGCATCCCCACTTTGCAGATGGGGGTACTGAGGCGGGAGGGTCCTCACACTTAGCTGGCAGTAAGCACCTTCGTTGCCACCGTGTGAGATCCGAGGCCAAGGCTTGCCCCGGGTACGTGGTCAGCAGAAGGCCCTGCCCCTGTCCCCCAGCCCCTAGCAGAGGGGAGCCCAGGAGGCCTGAGGGAGGAAGACATGGGGTTCAAGGCTTTGGTCTCAGTTTCCTTATCTGCAAAATGTTGAGAACAACAGTCACAATTGTGTGGGGTGGTTGTGCAGATCAAGCAGGATGAGGCCGGCCCAGCAAGCGGCAGGAAGTGGACAGACAGTGCCGCTATCAGCCACGCGGGGCTGTGATGGCCTCGTGCGGGGAGCGGGTCATTGTACCCCGCCTCCCTGCACCAGGCACCCCCGACCCCCATAGTGGGTCTTGTGAGGTCTGTGCCCAGGGGGTTCTGGGGACCCTCGGCTGTGCTGCCTGAAGGATCCTCAGAGATTGGGGGATCGAGCCCCTTTATTTTCACTGAGGCCCAGAGAGGTGCCAGCCTTGCCTGTGGTTGCACAGCTGGCTCCAGAGGTGGAACCCCGTGTCTGCTCTCTGCCCAGCTGCCTGCCTGACACAGGGGTCCCGGGCTCTTGGACTGGTCCTCGTGGCACCTCTGTGCCCCGAGCTCCTGAGCTCCACTGTGCTGACAGCACAGGAAGATCGAGGGTCCTCCCTCTCCCCCACCCCCACCCTCACACAGATGCCACCGCTGAGCACTCGTGCCAGGGGAGCCGCCATCTGCCAACCCGCGGCCTGTGGCAGCCAGGAGTGGCCTGGAGAGCTCTGCACCCCAGGACCAGCTTTGGGAGGTGCAGCGCCGCAGGATCCACACTGCATGGCGGCCTAGGCTGGCGTCTCTCTCCAGGCCCCAGGCAAGCAGTGCTGCTGTCCAGTCAGGACTCAGTTTCCCCAATCCTGGGGGGAGGGGAAGGGAGCCCAGGCCCAGGGCGACATCTCCGTGAGGCTCAGGAGCCGGTTACACAGCTTGTCCTCCTGCCCGCCCCTCTCGGGACTCCGGGGCCCTCTGTGAAGCAAAGGATGGGCCAGGGCCACCCTGCAGGCCAGGAGGAGGCGAGGCAGGAACAGGACTGTTACCTGCCACAAGCGCATCAGGGGCGGGGGCGGGGCCTGTTGCCAGGGAAACGCCCTCACTCCTTGGGAGCCACGTTAGAAAGAGGGACAGAGATGACAGACAGCAGCACGGAGACCGAGAGATGGGGCCAGTGATGTCTCATCTTGCTGTGCAGAGCGACAGACAGACCACACGGGGAGGAGCGGGCCAGAAAGAGGGGGCACAGACAGGAACGCAACCACCGCCCCCTGCCCCGCAGCGACAGAGGCCCCAAAGACGAGGTCACAGCTGTACACAGAGAAGGGAAGATGACCCCCCAGCCCAGAGATGGAGGACCAGCCCGAGGGAGTGGGGAGCCCCAAGGCCCTCAGGAGAAAAGATGAAGCAGGGACTGAGCCAGAGGGGCAACTGAAAGCATAAAATTATAACGCGAGAGTTTTTAAATTCTTTCTGCATTTCCCCAGAAAATGAGTCATCGCTGTATCTCCCGCTTCTCCATCTGCTTGGGGAGAAGTGGGGGCTCCTGGCTGAGTGCCCCAACATCGTCCTCCCCACCCGGCCCAGCTCCTCCCCTCTCCTCCCTGTCCCCTCCACCCTCTTTCTCGTCCCCTCCCCCTCACTCTCTCCTCCTCTCCTTTTCTCCTTATTCTCCTCCTGCCCTGGGCAGGCAAAGAGGGGCCACCGTCCTGGGGTGACTGTGACTGGCGGCCACACTCTGGGTGTCTGGTAAGAAAAATCATAAGTATCAGCAAGGCCAGGATTGAAAAAACTTGCTGTCCCACGGCAGTCTGGCACCCGCAACCGGGACCTGGGGGATCTTCCTCCAGAGGATAAGGAGCCAGGTTGGGTGTGGGGGAGCTGCAGGCCCTGGGGGTCTGGCTGTAGTCTGAGGCCACATCTGCTTTCCCTGGGGCACCGAGCCTCAGTTTCCCCCTCTGGGTTGGGGGCAGGGCCCATCTCCCAGGTCTTGAAGGCTTCTCCGGAGTTGTCAGTTTCAAGTCCCCTCCCCCATGCTCTTGCTTCTCAGGTGCTGAGGAGGAACTGAGGCACACACTGGAAACACAGGTGTGCTGGTGTGCACGGCTGTGATCCCAGCACTCTGAGAGGCTGAGGCAGGAGGATCACAAGTTTAAGCCCAGCCTGGGGCAATTTAACAACTTAGTGAGACTTCCCCCCCCACAGGCTGTGTCACTGTGGGGTGACTCCAACTCCCCATCCCCTCTGTCCTGCAGGAGTGTGCATGTGCCCTGGGGTGCTGGGCCTGAGGGTTTCTGGGCCACTGCCACCTGCGGGGACAGCACAGTGGACAAAGCCCGGGCTTCTCTGGGACCTCAGCTTCCTCCCAAGCTGCAGGTAGAGGTGAGCCTTATCACCCCAGGCGGCAGGCACACAAAGCAGGTGCAAAGCGAGGGGTCCCCAGCCCACCGCAGGGCTGCAAGGAGTGGGGCTCAGAGAAGGCAGTAACTTGCCTGAGGCTGCACAGCCAGCAGGGCTCCCTCGGTCTCCAGCATCGAGCTCTGGCGCTGGCTCCTCCACATGGCCACGTCACCCCTATCCGCCCCTTACCTCCTTCCTTTCTGGTTCTGCTGAGTGACCTGATGCTGCCGTGGGCACTGCCCGTCTGCTGAGGTCCCTGTCACTGCGTCTGCCACTTGCTGATAGACACTGTTCCTAAAGTGTCAAAGCAAGGCTGCTCTCCATTTTCCTTCAGTTCTTGCTCCACAACACAGCTGGATGGCACAGGGTACTGGGGTCACCCCTGCCCCACAGTCGTCCCCGGTCCTGCCCAAGGTGGAACCCCAACACCCGCCAGAGCCACTCCAGGTGAGGCACGCTGGCGACATCTTGACCTTTGCAACTGGAGCTGCCAAAGTGGCTTCCATTTATTTACTTATTTTATAATAAGGTGCACATTTTCTTCAGAAATGAGAGTGACAGGAACCAAAAAAAGAAAGGAATGCTAGGCATGGTGGTGCATGCCTGTCATCCCAGCACTTGGAAGGCTGAGGCAGGAAGAGCACAGTGAGTTCGAGTTTGAGGCCAGCCTGGGCTACGTAGTGAGTTGAAGTCCAGTCTGAACTGCATAGTGAGACCCTGCCTCAAAAAACCAAAAAAGAAAGAAAGAAAACCCAAAGTGGCAAGATAAAATTGTAAATACCAGGATGTTCTTGCATATAGGAGGTGGACAGGAAGATGAGGGAGGGACAGGTAGGTTGTTACGTAGTCACAAGTGTCAAAGAGCCAGCGGGTGGAGACCCAGCAAGTGACCCAGGGCTTGGATTCTTGCTACAAAGCCAGGGCAGCTTCGGAGGACATGGGTCAGGGAAGGACCCTAGAGTCTCCAGCAGGGGCTGGGGTGCGGGACCCCAGAGGCTCACAGAGCCCACAGTCAGGTTGGCAGGGCAACCTCTGCCCTGGCCTCTCCTCCCCAGGGTCCCATCTGAAAACCTAGGGGACAGAGCTCCCCTGCCCGGTCCTTGGAACCCCAATTCCAGTCCCTCCCCAGCTCCCATTAGAAGCTGCTCGGCCCTGGAGACCCCATCCTTGGACACACAGCTCTGTGTTTGGCCATTTATACCCCAGACATCTTTGCACCCGGCCAGGGAAGATGCACAGAGCCGTTCTTGGCGTCCCCCAGCCGTGGCGGCAGGAACATAATTGGAAATGGTTCCCACCTCCCTGAGGTCCTGGACACCTGAGGCTCTCCATGGAGGGCAAGAGCCCCAAGGTGTCACCTGGACTCCTGGAAGAGTTTGCTGGGTGAGGGACACACTTTTGTGGTGCTGAGGCACTTCCACCTGGGCTCATTTGTTACTGCAGCACGGCTGGGCCTTGCTGACTGATACAGGTGCACTCGGCCCAGGGGAGGCCTGGCCCAGGTCCTGCGGGCCCACTCTGAAAGCCCGTTCCAGCACAGAGGACGCTGAGAGGCCTTGGACAAGTCCCTCGGCTCTTCCCAGCCTCCGTGTCCCTGCGTGCGTGGTGAGACAGTGGATTTTTCTCCTCTGAGCTTATGAGGAGGAAACAGGCTTAGAGCGCTCCGGTCTCTTACCGGAGAACACCAGCACCCGTGAGCCCTAACTGTCCCCATGCCAATTGCCATCCGGGTTCTCATTTGCTACAGGTGCAACTTAAAGCCAAAAAAGTAAAAAAAAAAAGAGCGAGCAGGGAGGGAAACTCGACCCCACGTCCTGTCGCTCGCTGCCCTGCGCCCTCCTATTTTCTGTCTCTGCTGTGACCGCTCCAGGGCCCTCACAGAAATGAATCGCGCAGTGTTCACTGTCTGCACCTGGCTTCCTGCCTCAGCCTAATGTCCTCAGGCCGTCCAGGGGATGCAGATGTCCCCGCCCGCCCTCCTCTCTGGTGAGTAACTTCTGCTGGGCAATGGGACCCACTTCGCCTCTGGTCCTGGTGAGACTCCAAGCAGCGCTGCTGTGCAGGCCAGTGTTGAGGTCCAGACCTGCTCTCCACTCCTTGGCTAGACACCCGGCCACAGAAATGCCACATGACTGGTCACGTTAATTTTTTATTATTTTATTTTGTGTGTATGTGCTACTGGAGATTGATCCCGGAGCCTTCACACTGAGCTACATCACCAGCCCTTTTTATGCTTTACTTTGAGACAGGGTCTTGCGAAGCAGCCCATGCTGGCCTTGGCCTTGTGCTCCTCCTGCCTCAGCTTCTCTAATCGCTGGGATGATGGAGGATGCCACACCCCCCCCATTGTCCTGGCGGGTTAATTCACATTTCCACAACACTCAGCAAAGGGATTCAGTGCTCAAATCCCCAGGGCCTCTTTCTGCAGGAGGAGGCAGGGGTGCCCCACTCCTGGGGGCATTGCAGCGGCTGTGTCTCAAAGTCTGTGACACCCAGGCAAGTGGGGGCTGTGACCCGTGCCCCACTGAGCAGGCGGGGTCCCGGCTGTCCCTGGACCTGCAGTCCCCACCCAGGCCTGTGACGAACTGCTGGGGCCAACCCCCGCCGATGACATCCCCTTCCCTCACTCACCCCACTCCACACCATGGGTCTGCTCTCAGGTCCCTCCTGTCCCACAAACCCCACCCACCACTGCCACCAGTCACAGCCCCCTTGCACCTGCTGTCCCTGCCTGGACTCTGCTCTCTGAGACGGAAAAGCCCTGAGGTGGACTGAAGAGGTGGGGAGGTAGGGATGTGGGGTGTGGGACAGGGACAGGGACAGGGTGGGTGGTGAGGATCTGGGGGCTTCCTGGTGGGGACGGTGATGGAGAAGACAGCAGGGGACACTTCTGGGGAGCTGGCTCCTAGGACTCCAGCTCCAGGAGACGCTTGAGGAAGAATGGGGGAGAGAGGAGGGATGAGCGACAGCGACATCCCTGAGTCTGTGGTTTCCTCTGCCTGCTCTGCCAGTGCTCAACCCTGGGCTGCTCCCTGACGCTGAGGCAGGGGAGGCTGAGGCAGGACAATCACAAGTTCGTGCCTAGCCTGGGCAACTTAGCGAAACCCGGTCTCAAAATAAATAAATGAAAGAGTTGGAGGCATAGCTCAGGGCCGGGTACGCACAGGCGTGTGCATATACCCACACGCACTCCACGGCTGAGTGCACACTCCCCAGAGCCGGTTCCGCGGAGGACTGCAGGGTCAAGGACAGGACTCCAGAGGGTCCTGCATCCCCAGGGAACCTCCCTCCCCCAGCCTCAGTTTCCCCATCTACACAATGCTTGCGACCCTGGCCCACCTCGTAGGGTCACGCGAGCTTAAGTGTCAGCATACTACAAGGTCACAACCCTAGAGGCCCAAGGAAAGAAAATGGGGGACTGGAGGGGGCAGCGGCCTCCGTCACCTCCCGGCGTGGCGGGGCTGGACATGGGGAACATTTTCCTTCCTCCTGCTCATCAGGGCGACTGTGGGGGCCCCGCTCCCCTCAGCAGCCTCCAGCCGGGCTCCCACCAGCAAAACGCCTGTCCTGCCCCCTCCGCACCCCCAACCCACAGTTTTGCATATATTGAAATCTCCTCTGCGGGTTCCCCGGCTCGAGGCCCCTCCCTCTCTCCCCTCCAGAAAAAGAACGAAATTACAAAGCCCGTCATTTGTCTCCATCCCCACACCCCATCTATCAGGGCCGCCGAGCCGTCGCCTGGAACGAGGCGCGCGCCCTGACGGCCGCCGTCGTGGGGCGCCGCGTGCCTGTGCCTGGCGCGGCGGACGCAGCCGGCCTGCATTTGCATACATATTAAACCGAGCAGTAAAAAATGCAGACATGCAAACCATTTGGACGGGCTCCGCGCGCGCAGCCTGCCAGGAAATCAATCTTCGGCTTTCTTAAAGGAAACCTGCTCCGGAGGAGGTGGCGATGCCACACGCCGCCCCGCGGCTCCTGAGAGGCGGAGGCAGCGTCCGTCCATCCGTCCCTCCGTCCCTCCGTCCCTCGGTCCGAGGGGCCGGGGCTGGGGGCTCGAGCCAGGCACAGAGAGGGACCGAGAGCCAGCGCCCTGGAGGCCGAGGCCCGCGTTCGCAGTCAGGCTCTGCTGCAGCGCGCTGACCTCTCTGCTTCAGGGAAGGAGGATCGAGCACCTCCCGCCCTGGTGCAGGGAGGGCAGGCTTTTGAGGCGCTGGGCTCTTTGCCTGGGGTAGTAAGCACTTCAGAAGTGGGCTGAGCAGAGCGTCCCTGGGGCCTCGGGTGACTGCTGTGGTGTCCTGGGTTAAATCTGCATGGCGTGTGTGACAGGCCATCCTCCACCTCAGTCTTCTCACCTGTAACCTGGGGTGTTTTTTTTTTTTTCTTTGTTTGTTTTTTTTGAGATGTAGTTCAGGTTCGTGGTGATCCTCCTGCCTCAGCCTCCCGAGTGCTGAGATTACAGGCTTGCGCTGCCACACCTGGCTCATTTTCATGGGAACCTCTAGCTCTGCTGGGGAGGGGCTGTGACCCCAAGAACCCATGGGTCATCCCCCCTTGCTTCCTGCTAATCTAGCATGGGGCCTCCTGACAGACAAGCCTAAGGTCGGGGTGGGGGGCCTGAGCAGCCACCCCTGCCCAGCCCTGAAGTCCTCTGAACTGATGAGGAAACTGAGGCCCAGGGAGAGGTGCCAAGTCCGAAGCTGGAAATGAGGAGAGCCAGGATGGATGGGGGTCTCTATGACCGCGTCAGGGTGCAGCTGGCAGGGAGGTACCGGGTGGGGAAGGAGGGTGCATGGTGCTCAGGAAAGGCCTTGTTGGGAAGGAAATGGGGGGACAGGGCAAGGACTTTGGGGGCTGCACAGGCCAGGCCCCTGCTTGCTTCTTGCACGCTGGAGCTAGGAGCAGGGGTGGCCAGTGAGTGCAAACATTCCAGGGCCACCGGGTAGAGGCTGTGCTGGTCAGCGGTGGGGGGAGGGGTGCACCACACCCACTGAAGCCACCAAGCTCCCTGAGAGCCTGGTGCTTGGAGGAAGATACCAGGCCAGGTGTAAGGGGCTCTTTGTCCTCACAAAATCAATCTTCGGCTTTCTGAGTGTCCCAGATGAGGGACAAAGCCACCTCCACAAGGCCTGTGAGTCGCAGCTGGGTGCTATGGAGACGGAAAGGCCACAGGCACTGGTGTCTGGCTGTGTGACTGTGGGCCGGGCCCCGCCCTCTCTGGGCCAGGTGGCTGAGCTGCCCACACCTCTTCTCTGGGAGCCTGGCTGTCACCTCTGACCCCCATCTGTCCCTCTCCTCCCTTGATGGCGATGTTGCGGGCAGGAAGAGAAAGGGAGTTACAGGAATGGGGGGGTATTGCTTAACGGCCACCCTGTGGCCCTCCCTCCCTGCCTTCTCCCTCCCAGGCTCCACATTGCAAACATTCCTGCCAGCCAGGCCCGCAGCCCTGGAAGGGGGAACCGCCTGCCGCTTGCCACAGACAGTGCGAGGCTGCCAGCAGCTTAACCCCTTTGGGGTTGGCAGGCAGGGCTGGGGACTGGGAGGCGGCTGGGGGTGAGCATCAGAGTCCTTCCCAGGCTTGGAGTGACATGGCCGGATGACCGGCTGGCAGGCTGGGCCCCAGGTCTCCAAGCTGGATCTATGGACTGCCAGCCGGGTGGCCCTGGTATGGGATCCCTTCTGCTCAGAAAAGCAACCAAGCCACGAGGGCTTCCTGGAGGCAAAGGCACCGGCAGCCTTGCAGAGAAGGTACAGCTCAGCGCATTCTCCCTGGAGGGTGGGACAGCGTGGCCCTGCCAGGCCTTGGGGCCTCCCCTGGCCCAGGCCCTCATCATGGGATGGCAGGGAGGAGCTGGGAGGGTTTATGCTGAGCTCTTGGCACCGAGAGTTCCTCCAGTGAAGAACAACACTGGCAGGGGGTGGAGAATGAGCTCACTGTCATGTACAAGTCAAATCCACTCCGCACAGCTGCCAGAACACCTGAGCCACGCCAAAGTGCCACCAACAGGACACCTTTCAAATGGCAGCCTGGCAGCCGGCCGGTAAGGACAGGCGGCAGGCCTGGGTTGGCTGGTGCTCCCAGGGGAGGTCAGTGCCTCCCACGCCCGCGCCACCCCTCCATACAGCCGGCACTCAATGCGTGCCTCTGTTCATCAGAGCACTGGGGCTGGGAAGAGCTGAGAGACCGCCCTGACCCGACAGATGAGGAAGCCGAGGCTTGGTGAAGGCCGGTGTGGCAGGGCTGGTTGTCCCAGGTACCAGGGAATGCATCAGGCAGGGGGAGACTGGAAGCAGGTAGCGCTCCCAGCCCTTGACTTTGGTACCCAGTGAGGCACCAAAGCCCTTCCTCTGCCGGGGCTCATGGGGCTTTGGGTCTCATCAGGAGGCAGAGCCATGAGAAAGAGAGATTCAGTTCCAGAGAACCGAGAACCGTTTGTAAATACAGCCATGAAACCCGGCTCTTGGCACCCATCAGGCTCTTTGCCCCCTTGAGCCTGGGCGGAAGGCAGGGCGGGTCAGTGGTCAGCACTTGCCCGGATGCGAGGCCCTGGGTTCATCCCTGGCACTGAAAGGAAATAAAGCTTGGAGGAAGAGCAAGGAGAGAAAGAAAGCTGGTGGACATTTCCTCGTCCTCCTCCCTCCCTATTCTCTTCCCCTCCTCCTTCTGAACGCAGCATTACCCCAGATACGAGCAGCTCTCCTGACTGAGCGGCCACAGGCCAGACCGACCTGTGATTCTAGGTGGGGGAAACTGAGGCCCAGGGAGACTGAGACACTTGCCCGGCGTCACAGAATGCTGGGCGACGGGGCCTGATTGTTCCCACGTGGCCCGGCCCTAAATCTCCTTCCCACCACCACCCTCCCCAGTGCCCCCATGTCCTCCCAGCCCAGGCCTGGCTGCAGGCCCAGGCCAGCGCCCCGTATTGTCCCCGTGTCTGGTCTGTTTGCCGGGACAGCAGGCTTGGCCGGAGTCCCCCTAAGTCCTGCTGAGCTGAGCTGAGCACGTCGAGACTTCCCAGGGAGAACCACGCCCAGGATGCTCTCAGTGTAGAAAATCCTGCCCAGACAGGACAGGAAGGGGCTGGGCAGGCTCCGTTCCACACATGCCCTGGCAGGACAGACAGATGGGAGGAGGGCTGGGCTCCTTCCGGCCTCCTGGATCACCCCTGTGTAGCTAAGGGCTTTTTTTGTTGCTTTTTTTTTTTTTTAAATGTAGTCCAGGCTGTCCTCAAACTCACGATGTAGCCCAGGATGGCCTCAAACTCTCTGCGGGCCTCCTGCCTCAGCCTCCCAAGTACCTGGATGACAAGTGATCACCACCAGGCCGGGCTTACCAAGGTCTATTTTGAAGCTCAGGGCTTCCCTCTGTCTCTGGGCCCTTCCAGACAACAGAACTGTTACAGAGGCCCTCAAACTTGGGGTGTCACCATGGCAAGGCATTCCAGAGCCCTTCTGTTGGGCTGGAGATTGTATCCCTCCCTGAAGTCACTTGCCTGGGCCACAGAGCTCCTGACCAATGAGTTGGCCTGGGACACAGGTGTTTCGGGTAGCCAGGTGCTTGGTCCCCCAGGCAGCGAACCCCAGCTCTAGCCTGGAGCTCCGGCTCACTCCTCGTCTGGTTAAGTATTAATCCACAGCCTGGCCAGGAGAGGAATATTTTATCTCATCTATTTATTACTTGTTTATCGTTGGCCTCTGTTCATCCTGAGTTCGCTCTGTGCTTAAGCCGTGTCCACACAACTCGTCCAGACCAGCGACCATGGCCTGAACTTGCAGAAGGCAGAGCTGCTGCACATGCGCGCGCGCACACACGCGCATGCACACAGTCTTACCTCACCAAGGCGTGGTGGTGCAGGCCTGTAATCCCAGCACTCTGGAGGCTGAGGCAGAGGGATCACAAGTTCAAACCCAGCCTGGGGAATTTAGCAAGATCCTGTCTCAAAATAAAAAAAGGGATGGGGATGGAGCTTGGTGAGAAGGCCCTGGGTTCCATCCCTAGTATTAAACACACACACACACACACACACACACACACACACAATTTAGCTCCTATATTTGCAGCCTAACTTGAAATCAGGGTGGAGCTGTCAGCTTACGGGCAAGGGTGGCTTGTGGCCCAGTACAGAGCAAGTGCTCAAGAAATCGGGCTGTATTATCATTATTGGTGTTGTGTCCTTGGGCTCGACAGGGCTGACAAATCCCAGTCTTTTCAGAGCCTCTTTGCATTGAAGATGAACAGCTTTACTCACCAAAGTCTAAGTAAATGAGGCCAGGAATCTGTCAAGTGACGGTTCTGCCCATAATGAACAGAGGACAGCATCCCATTGGTTATACAAACATACCAGTATCCTATTGGTTATACGAATGACTTGTGTGACCAATCAGATACTGAGGAAACGACTATAGTGCTGTCCAAGGCTAGGTCATAAAAGGTACTGTGGCTTCAGTCTTTCTCTCTGTATTTCTCACTCTGGGCCAAGCCAGCCACCATCTTGGGAAGAAACTCGAGCAGAGGTCCATGTGGCAAAAGATGCAGCCCCTGAGCATGACCTTTGGGAAGCATGTCTGCCATCTCCATTCAAGCCTTCAGATGAATGTAACCACAGTGACATCTTGACTGCAACTTCAAGAGACACCACAGGCTGGACACTGCCCATATTGGCATTCTTTTTTTTTTTTTTTTTTTTTTTGGTGGGTACCGGGGGGACGACCTCAGGACCTCACGCGCCAACAGGCACCCGTGCCGCTGAGCGATATCACCGGCCCCTTTTTCGTATGTGGGTTCCGGGAGTCGAACTCGGGCCTTTGCGCTTGCAAGGCAGGCGCTTAAGCCGCTGAGCCGTCTCACCGGCCCATATTGGCATTCTTGACCCACAGAAACTTGGAGCTAACAAATGCTTATTGCGTGGGGTTTTTTGTTGTTGTTGTTGTTTTGTTTTTTGAGACAGCTTCTTGGTATGTAGTTTAGGCTGGTCTCAAACTCACAGTGATCCTCCTGCCTCAGCCTCCTGAGTGCCGGGATTACAGGTGTGAGCCACCACTCCCAGCTAGAGCTAGTCTCAACCTAGCATTTCTCAGGAAGCTTTGACTGTGGAACTCTGGTGTCAGAGCCTCACAGAACTGTGGGACACACAGCCAAACTGCCACTGCAGCTGGTTCATACCTAGAGCACTGGAAACCAATATAAACCCCCAAATACAGCCTAACGTTCAGAGAGGGACTGGTGGCTTTAGACACAGAGACAGATGGCTGGGTGGCCAGGCTGGGACCCTCTCTCGACTCCTTTCCAGCTGACGGCTGGCTTGTCCTCGTCCATCCCCGTCTCACAATTAGTGATCCTGGTGGACCCGAGATTGCCTAGGGACCTCAGCCCATGCGCGGGCCACCGCCTGAGTCGTCTCCACAGCGCCAGTGCTCATCAGTACCAGTACAGGAGCTGGGTGGCTCATGGGCCCCAGGCCATCCCACGGTCTCCTGCACCCCAGGGTCTCCTCCATGCCCCTGGAGTCTGCAGCCCCCTGAGCACCAGGGCCTCCATTTCTCAGAGGGAAAGCAACTCCAGTCTTAAGACACGAGGCACTGGAAAACAGCACTGGATACAGAAAACTTCATTTCACAGGCAACTTTTTAAGACCGAATCCACCCATTTTGGGGAGGAAAGGCAGTGTGGAGAAACCACATTCTTTCAGGCCCCTGGGGCTGGGTGGGCGCAGGGACAGGAATCTTTCCGCACGCTAGAAAGCAGGGACCTTTTTCTGTGTTAAAAACATAATTCTACCCTCGTGTCCTTGTCTTTCCTGGCACAGATATGCTGCGGCCTAGCTCCCTCTAGCCAGAGCCCTATGGGAGCACTGCTGGGGACAGGTCATGGCAGGCAGGGGAGGAAGCTGGGGACCTGAACGGAGGTGATGGCAACAATAAAGTCACCCAGCTCCTCCAGAGCACTTGTGCCCCAGGAGAGAGGCGGTGGCCGGAGGGAGAGGGTTCAGAGAGGGGAAGTCATCTACCCAAGGTCACACAGCAGTAAAGGCAGAATCGGGATGACCCCACAGGCACTGCACACTCCCTGAACACCTGCTGTGTGAGGACTTCCTGGTGGGAAGTGGTGACCACGGGGGTTGTCAAAGAGCTGCACCCCCAGCCAACTGGTTCTGCGCAGTGGTTCCCAATGTGGGGTTCCTGGGGACATCCCCAAGACCCCCTTGTTGGGTGAACACAGGCCTTTGGACAATAAAAGCAGGAGAGAGTTCTCCGCAGGGCCTGCGCAGAATGACAAGAAGAGTTAGCTAGGAATTTGACTTACTGCAGGAAGGGCACCAAATCCGCTAGGCAGTGGCATCTGCTCTTATCTGCTGGCTCGATTTTATTTGCAGTGCTGGGGATGGAACCCAGAGCCTCCTCCTGCAGGCAAGTGCTCTACCACCAGGCCACACCCCGTCCTCTACATTCTGCGTGGAGACAGGATCTTCCTAAACTGCCCATACTGGCCTCAAACTTGCGATCCTCCTGCTTCAGCCTCCTGAATAGCTGGGGTTAGAGGTAAATGCCATGGTGCCTGATGTATCTCTTCTTTAAAATGGGGATGTGGCTCAATGGTAGAGTGCTTACCTAACATGTGAGCAGCCCTGGGTTCCATCCCCAGCAACACGGAGGAGGAGGAAGAGGAGGAGGAGGAGGAGGAGGAAGATACAGGGCTCCCCCACCCCCACCTGCCCTGCTGGCCACAGAGGCAGCCAGAGGCCACAGGGACCAGGCTGGAGGCTCAGGCTGCCCTGGGAGGCGCAGGACAGGAAGGGCCGGCATGCACCCCTGGGTCCTGGCTCGCTGCTCAGCCCCCACACAGGCTGTCCTTGGGATGGTGTGGGCTCCTGTTCGCAGGTTTGCCGAGAAGTCTGGCTGGCAGCAACCAGCCCGAGACACACTCGAATTTCTTGTAGAAACCTGCAGGCGCGCAGGAGCAGCTGGGCGGGGAGGCAGGAGCAGCGGCCTGGGGCGGGCGGCGGCGTGCTCTGCTCCCCCTCCAGTCTGCCTGCGTCTGGGTTCACGTGACCCCTGCTCTCTCTGCGCCACAAGCACAGGACACCAGGGCGGCAGGTGAGGTCTGACACGCGTCAGACACAGGGCACCCTGCTGTGGGCCAACATTTGCCACACAGCCTCTCACCCGGTCCACGGCTTCCTCCACCGACAAATGACCTGGAGGTGGCGGCCCTGGAGCCCCCGACCCTGCGGATGTGCCTTCTCCATCCCAGACTCGAAGTCCCCTCTGAGCACATGATCAGGCCACAGTGGCTTCTCACAGGTGGCTCTCAAGTGCCTGAGCACAGCCAGACCCTGGTCCAAAGGCTCTCCCTCCCCTTATGGGTGGCGCAGGACCCCGGGGGAGGGACAAGCCCACCGGGAGGGCATCCAGTGTGGCTTCAGGGGGGCTCTGCTTTGAGGCACACATGACAGGTCACCACCCAGCGGCTGCAGCTGAGGACCTGGAGTTCCGGCACTGAGGCACCAACAGGGGCTTTGTCTGCAGGGCCCTTCAGCCATTCCCCTCAGGCTACACCTTTACGCCCCAAGACTGCCCCCCATCACTCCACAGCTCCCTCTGCTAGGGGAGGTGAGCGTCTCCAGGGCAGGGACCACGCCTGGTTCCTAGTTAGGTCTGGAAAGCTTGCCCCGTGCCCAGCAGGCAGATCAGAGTCTGACAGCATCACTGGGCCAAGCTCAGGGCCCCGGTCTGCTCAGCAGGGACAGCAGGCTGGGCACACAGCCTCCGCAGCACCTTCTCCCTGCAGACCCCAGCTGCCATGTCAGCGCCCCGGGCCTGTTGTGGCTGCTTGGGACCCAGGAGGCCACCTGGGCAGGTGCAGAGCTGGCACCGCACACCTGTGGCCACAGCAGGGGCATCACTGTCTGGCCTTTGGGGCCGAGCGCAATGCCAAGCATGTGACAGGCTCTCTGGTGCTGTTTGCTGTTTGGAAGACTTTCTAATTTATTTTTTTATTTTTGAATACTGGAGATTGAATCCAGGGCCTTCACACTGAGCTACAAGCCCAGACCTTTTTTTTTTTAAATTTGGAGACAGGATCTTGCTAAAGTTGCCCAGGCTGAGCTTGAACTTGCAATCCTCCTGCCTCAGCCTGCTAGGGTGTTAGAATTACAGATGAGCAGCACCAGGACCAGCTCAGACAGTTAAAAAATCAACATTAAACCAGGTGTGGTGGTGCATACCTGCAGTCTCAGCATTCAAGAGGCCAAGGTAGGAAGATCACAAATTTGAAGGCAGCCTGGGGAACTTAGCAAGATCCTGTTTCAAAACAAAAAACAAAAAACCCAGGCCAGTGCAGATCTGTAATCCCAGCCCTCTGGGAGGCTGCAGCAGGAGGATTAAAAGTTGGAGCCCAGCCTGGGCAGTTTAGTGACTTAGCAAGACCCCGTCTCAAAAAAATAAAAAAAGGGCTGGGGATGCAGCTCAGGGCCAAAGGTCTGGGTTTAATCCCTAGTACCACAGAACAAACAAGCAAACCAGCAAAAAGCAACATTAAAGCGTAAGGACAAGGACAGCGTGTTATTAGTGGAAAATGTGATTAGTTCTGCTTAAAAGAAAGGCCCCGCCCTCCTCCCAGGCCACGCCCAGCTGTGGAGCCGTCTCCACATCCCCCCCATGCACAGTGGATCCCAGAACCCAACAGGTTCTCGGTCTTCTTAGGGGCGACTCAAGGGATTTCGTCTACAGAATCCACTGACTGAAGACGAGCACACGTTTGCTCAGGACTCAGGAAACGGAGCCAACCCTAAAACCCTCGTGTGGGGTGCGCCTGGCACTGGGCAGCAGTGACGGCCACGTGCATCATGAGTGACCTTAAAGCCACCAGAAGACCTCATCAAGGACAGTGGTCCTGTAAGAGCCTACGGACCAGTGACCACATGGCTGCCTAAGTTTGTGTGAGGACACTCGGTGGTGTCCGCACGGTGACATCGCCTAATGACACATATCTCAGAACATTTCTGTATGGGTGTGACACTTTCCAACTCCGACAAACCCGTGACAACCTGTGTCCATGTCCCGGTGAGGAAGCCAAGCTCAGAGTCGTCCACTGAGGTCCCCATGGTCACTCGTGTTAGAGCTGACTCTACCTGGTGGTTCCGCTAGGTCTCTGGCCTCATGGGGACATCTGCTACCATTCACCTGCCCCCCAACAAGAGGGACCCCATCTGGTTGCAGCAGCAGGCGTCAAGGGCATCCAGGAGTGACCCAGGCAGGCAATCACACGGTGAGGTCACACGTACCACAACCAGTCGTCATAGCAGGAGCCACAGGGACAAAGATGGAAAATCTGAATCAGGTCACACAATAAAGGCAAACTCGGATGAGTCCAGACCAGAAGTGTGAACTTCCACAAGACTGAGCTACCCCTGGCCAGTCTCCACCTGGCCCTAGGCAAGCAAGGGGGTAGCGAGCAAAGATGTGGGCTACTTCGCTATTGGAGTAGAAGGCTTTGTGGGCACAAAACTCAGACTCTGAGGCTCCCTAGGGAAGAGGTGTCTCCCGCAGCTTTGTGAGATGGGAGTCAGAAGTTGGGGTGAGAGCCAGGTGTGGTGGTGCACGCTTGTAATCCCAGCACCTGGGAGGCTGAGGCAGGAAGATTGCTTTGAACTTGAGGTCAGCCTAGGTTACAAAGCAAGTTCAAGACCAGCCTGAACTGCATAGCGAGACCCTATCTTAGAAAACAAAACAAAAACAAACAAAAAGTTGGACAAGGCGAACCTGGAGTCTCGACCTCCCTGACCCTCAGTCTCTTCATCTGAAATGCACAGGGCTGGTGTGGGGTGCTGGGACTCAGGTGTGCACAGGAAAGGCCAGACGAGGCCCTCACCTGGCTCACTGCCTACCAGCTCCAAGGATAGAGCTTCGGGAACCAGCTCCAAGGACAGACCACCGGGTGAAGGTGGGCTCTCTGGGGCTGGTGGTGGTGCAGGGTGACACCCATGCCACGGCCAAGGCCAGGATGAGTGCCAGGCTGGTGGGAGCTGCTTCTGTTGCTGCTGCTATCATCATTAGTGGGACACCCTGAAGGAAACTAGGCCACCTCGGGCCACATCAGGTCCAAAGGAAACACCCAGAAATCATGAGCACCCAGAAATCATGGAGCAGCCCCGGTCTAAATATTCCCGAAATCCTCAAAAAGGCACCAAGTGGGGTACTTTGCCACCAAGCACAACACCCCCAAGCCAGCTCCCTCCCTCTGACCCCTTCTCACCAAACTGGGCTGGACGCAGGCCCCGCCCTGGTGAGCCGAGCGTGAGCTTCTTCTGCAGCCCCCTGGCCTTCCTGGGTCCCAGTGCTGAGTGGCAGCTCTGCCCCTGCCCCATCCCGCCCAAGGCCAGTCAGACGCTGACAGCTTCTTAGGAGGGGACACCAGGGACAGCCACTCACTCCTGTCCTGTAAGGTGCCACTGTCTCTCCTCCATGCAAGGTACACAAGGCAATGTCCCCTGTGTGTCACTGCTCGAGGCGAGGCCAGGTGTGCTGGGGACAGATGGTTCCCACAAATGAGGCTTCAAACAGACCCGTGTGGCTCCTGACCTCGTGGAGCTCACAGTCTTGAGCACAAGGCAGACAATCAGGGTCTGAGCGCACAGGTCGAAACCCAGAGGAGCGGGGCCTGGTGGTGCTTGCCTGTAATCCCAGCACTCAGGAGGCCGAGGCAGGAGAATTGCTGTGAGTTCAAGGCCAGCCTGGGCTATACAGTGAGTTCAAGGCCAGCCTGAACTACATAGCGAGACTCCATCTCATAAACAAAACAAAACAGAAACCCAGAAGCAGTGGAAGAGGCCCTGCTGGGCCACCAGGAGAAGGAGGCCTGGCACAAAAGGCCAGGTGAGAAGGAGGGAAGGCAGGCGTTCCAGGTGGAGGCCATAGCCCAGGCAAGGCCTGGAGGGCAGAAAGATGAGAATACAGAAGCTGCAAGAAGTCTCCTCTGCCTCCCTGGCACCTCCCTGCATCCTCAGTGTCACCTGGGGGAGGGCAGGAGCTCTTCCTCCCAGCACGCACGTGGGAGGATCAGCTTAGGACAGCACAGCAATTCCCAGCTCTTCTAGAGCCCTGACAGCCTGTCCCTGGCTAGGGTGGAGGAATCAAGGTGCAACGCTGGGCCCAAAACAGCCCAGCACCTTCGGGGTGTCACCTGGGCCCTGCATTCCCATTTTGCAGAAGAAACTGAGGTTTCGCGAATGCCCACCATCCCTCCAGCCCTTCACTTCTGATCCTCTCTGGGGACTTAGGACAAGCCTGAGGTGCCATGTGCCCTCCCCAGGAGAGGGTGCAGGAAACAGCCAGGGCCCGGGGTGACTGGGGTGAAGGAAGGAGGGAGCCGGGCCGGGTTGCGAACGACCCCAGGCAGGGAAAGGCGGAGGAACGTGGGTGGGGGGACAGGGAGGACCTGAGGGACCAGGCCCGCCTGGGAGGTGCCCGGAGCTCCGGGCGGCACCCCCTCCCCCAGGTGGACCCCCCACTTCCCGGAAGACGCCCCCTGCAGCTGGGCGGGTACGGGGCCGCCGCCCCCTCCGGGCCGCCCAATCAGAGGCGCTCCCAGTCTGATGGCGGAGGCCGCCGGGCCAGGGCTCCAGGGCCTTCCCGGGGGAGCCCCCGGGCCTGACCCGGCCTCGGCACCCGGTCTCCCCCCGTCCACACCCCCAGCCTCATTAGCGCCGACGCCCGTGGTCCTCCCCTCGCTTTCCGGTGGCTCCGGAATTTAAAGGTTAAATCCTAACCTCGTCTCAGCGGTTCTCCCGGCTTTGCTACCCAGCGCCAGTGGCTGGTAATTATATGCATCTCCGAGCAGCCAATCAGCTGTCAGACTGACAGATACTGATCTTTTCGTTTTATTTTTAGCTCTGTGCTTCCCCCTCTAGTTGCAAAAAAAAAATTCTGTTTGTTCTGCTTGCTGCTGCCGGCTCTCATCTCCACCAGCCAGGCGGGAACGGGCAGCCACAGGGTCTGGAGCCCAGAAAGGGGGGACACGACGAGTCCCCCAATCCTCCCCAAGCTGCGGCCCGCGTTGCCCGGTGCAGCCCCCAGGGAAGGGGGGAGGCTGGACGCTGCAGGCTGCAGGCAGATAGGCGTCCTTGAGACAGCAGCTGCCCTTGGCCTTGGGGACAGCAAGCCCTACCCACGCTGGAGGCTGGGAGAGAGACAGAGATCTCTTGGGAGAGATGGAGCCAGGCTGAGAACAGGAGGTGGGGGGGTG
Source organism: Erethizon dorsatum (assembly GCA_028451465.1). Lineage (NCBI taxonomy): Eukaryota > Metazoa > Chordata > Mammalia > Rodentia > Erethizontidae > Erethizon > Erethizon dorsatum. The sequence goes on from CM051822.1 coordinate 6,386,173, forward strand.
GCACGCACCCCCTCCCCCTGGGATTCTTGCCCAGGACTGGACAGAAAGGGGTGCAACAGTCACCAGAGAGGGGACTCACAGAGGGTCCAGCCCAGGCCTGCAGGGCCGGGCCCAAGCACCCCGCTGCTGCACCAACCGCAGCCCCACACACGCCCACCCCAGGGCTCCTCTGCTGCAGGAAAGGCCTGTGCCCTTGGGAGTCCTTGGATGGGGTCATTCTGAAGGGTCCTGCAGCTTTCTGCAGCCTGGCAGGTGGAGGCCTGGTTCAGAAAGCTCATGCAGGACGAGGCCGGCATGGAAGAGTGGTAGAAAGACGAAATTTCCTCCCATCCTCCTGGTGCTGAACAGCTTGCAAAGCATCCCTCGTCCCCACAGCCTGGGCTCCTGTCCTCCTAACTCAGGATGAAGGGAAGTAGGGCTCTGCCAGGCCCTGGGAGGCCAAGGACCACGCCCTTTCTGATTGGCACCCGGACTGGAGGCGGAGTGTGGCCTAATGGTTGGGGCTTTGAGTCACACTTGGTCTGGGTTCAAGCCCCTGGGTTGCTACTGACCAGCTCTGTGACCCCGATGGCTGGCTTGAGCTGTCAGCATCCCAGGGTCCCTGTCAGGGAAGCGAATCTCAGTCCCACTCCCCGGCTTCCAGGGTGGCTCCGAGGAGTGGTCACAGGCCCAGCGCCCGTGAGCAGGTGCAATCGGCGCCTTCGTTTGGCGGAGGGATAGGGAAACTGAGGTTCGTTTGACTCCTAATTGGCAGAACTGAGACTAGAACCCTCCCTCCCTTTTTTGGCTTCCTTCTCTCTCACACCACAGATGGTGCGAGGAGAAAAAAGCGAAGGGAGTACGCGGAGAAGGGAATTCGGAGACCCAGCGAGATGGAGGGAGGCAGAAGCACTGTGATCAATTACTTGGGCTATAAATTCCTGCAGTTTTGCAAAGTGAGCACACAACCTCGGAGATGCGGAGCTCGCTGGGGAGGCTGAGCGGAACCCAGCCAAGCTGAGCCTGCAGCCTGTGCGCGTTGGATGCGGGAACAGGGGCGGGAGGAGGACAACTCGGGGCTGGGGCTGCACGGGGGTGGGGCTTGCCTTCCTGCCCCTGCCCCCCGCCCCAGCCGCCCTCTTGGGAAACCAGCCAGGCAGCCAAAGCCCCAGCTGCCCCAATGCACCTGCCTGGCTGGACCCAGGCGCAGCTCCTGGCAGGCTGGTTCTGGAGCTCTTTGACCTCCGTGTCCCCATCTATAGAACGGGGCAGTGACAGTTCTCTTCCAGGGGCAGGGAAATCTAGGATGTGAGCAGCTTAGTGAGGGGCCTGCACAAACCCAGCAGTGGTGTCACTGTCATTATCCGGAAGATAACCAAGGGCTGACTGGCCTGGTAGCTGGTACTTGGGAGACAGGTTTAGTTATTTAAAGGATGAGTGTGTAAAGGGCTGCCCGTGGGGGATGCGATGAGCGTTAACCTGAATCACACTCCAGCGAAGCAGGGGCAGGGCCCAGGATGCCGTTTCCAGCTGGCAGACCCGGCTAGCGCTGGGCTTTCCTGGAGCCTGGCTGCAGCTCACACCGGAAACGAGCTGTAGGTGGAAGCCACTCCGTGCAGCCGGAATCCAGGCACCCAGGCCAGTGGGGTTCTGGGAAGAGCCTGGAAGGGCTTCCTTCCATACAGACTGCAAGGGCCTGGGCACCTTCAGGGCAGGTCAGCCGTCAGCAGGGAGCAAGGCCAGGCCTTGTCCTCAGGGAGCTGTGTGTCAGAGAGGGAAAGATGCAGCCTAGCTGACTTCTGAGCCCCATCTTTTTACCCTGGACGATGGCCAAATACACGAGAGATGACAACTCCGCACAAGCGCGTGCGGCACTGAGGAAAGCGGGGTGGGACCAAGGGCATGGGGCAAGGCCCAGACTCCTGGGAATCAAGGCCCTGAAGGTATCTTGGGGTTTGGGGACCAGAAGTGGACACTGCCCCAGCTTCAGGACCTCTCAGCCAAAGGTAGAAGGGCAGCTTGTAAACATCGAGGGCATGTAAGATGGATTCTTTCTCCGACAAAAAGAACCTTCCCTGGATGGAAGGTATTAGTCACAGGGATATAACAAAGAGCCCCAAATCCAAGTGTATTTCTTGCTCCCGCTATGGTCTGCTGTGGGCTGGTAGGAGGAGGGGCAAGGTCCTGTGCCATTTGGTCATTCACGGGCCCAGTTCCTTTTGCTCTGTGGCCCTGTCATCTTCTAGCACCTTCTCGTCCTCTGCAATAATCGTGTGGAAGGGAAAGAGTGAGCGGAGGGCAGAGTGGATGTTTATGGACCAGGCTAAAAGGGCTGGGGGGGGAACCACCTTCCAGCTCACAGCCCATTGGCGAGGGCTTGGTCACGTGGCCCCATCTTACTGCAAGGGAGGCTGGGAAATGCAGTCCAGCTGCCTGCCCAAGAGGAAAATTGTGAGCCCTGGCTTGGTGAACACAAAGCTGTCTCAGCCACAAATGCTCTCCTCTTGGGGTGGTATCAAATCACCCTGCGTCAGGTATAACCACTGAACGTGTGTGCCGAGGGTGGTGACCCGTTCTAGACACCCCGGGGTGTCACCTTCAATCAGGATAGGCATCCGAAGGCTGTTTCCAGTCCTTTAGGAACTGTAATTAAGTGTGCGTGTTGGGTGCTGGTCTAGGGAAAGCATCCACAACTTTCATAAAATTGTCAAAGCTCTGAAGTACAGTGGCTCGCAGAGAGGCGACTGCTGCCCTTGACAGTGGACATACCAGCACACGTCTGCTGCCGTGGCCAAAGCAGCCCAGGGCCCCGGGGGTGTCAGAACGGAGGCGAGCTCAGATGTTCAGATGGAGAAACTGAGGCCCAGAGATGGGCCATCTTGCTTAGGGTCATGCAGCAGGTCGGGGCAGAGCCAGGATTGGTGCTTAGTGTCCAATGGCTCGGGGTTCTGTGGTCGTAACAGAAATGGGCTCTGTTTGTTTGCTCTGAGCAGGACAGAGCCCTGTGGCCAGCAAGTAGGGGAGCTCAGAGAAGGGGTGCAGCTGGGGAGGACCAGGCAGGGCCCAGAGAGGATGCGACCAGAAAGCAAGGAGCTTGGTGCCACCCCGGGGACTGGCCATCGGGATGAGGAACACACACTCATCCTCAGGGAGGGATGCTGGTGACCAAGCCAGGGCCACAGGCCCACCTCTTGGCAAGGAAGGACCGGAGCATCTGGACTGGGGACGGGCTCCCAGCTGCACACTCGGGGGAGTTCCCCATGAGGCCATGGCAGAGCTCTTGCCAGAAAGGGGAGGCATGGGTGCTGGGCCGGCCAAAACAGCAGATGTCTGCACTGGCCCCCTGCAGCGGGGTTGCACAATCGAAACAAAGCAACCCTGAGCTGGTTTCCTGCGGCTGAGCGCTGTGGCCTAACTGGGGAATCCAGCCCTGAGCATGGCCGGGAATCCAGGAGAGAACACAGGCTCTTGGCAAACCTGCTGTGCTGGCCTGGAACCCCGGCTCCGGCTCTGCAGCCCCCCTGGGAGGTTGGCAGCTCCCTGAAGGCAGCAAGGCAGGTACCTGGTGACTCCACCCCCAAGCGGGGTTTACGCAAGTCTTGCCCAGGCCAGTTCATGGGGATTTCACAGGCAAGGGACATCACAGCTGCAGCAGGAGCCCGGCCAAGAGCTGAGGGTCCAGGTGGAGGCGCCATCCTGCAGGGCTGGGACCTGGGGGCGGGCTCAGCAAGGCCAGCTCACCCAGGGGCTGGGGAAGGCTCTCATCTCACAGGGTTCAAGCTTGGGGGATCTAGAAGCCACCAGCAAGGAGGGTTGGGGGACCAGTTTCCTGAACCAGCTTGGCAAGGCCTTGGAGCAGGACTGAGGCTTCCCTGGTGCGGAAGAAAGCCCAGTGTCGGGCAATTTCCAGCCTGCCCCTTCTGATTCCAGGTTTGCTAGCCAGCCCCGAGATGGCACATGCCCATCTGGCAACAAACCTGCAATTCAGATCTTTCGGGGCTCTGCTGCTCTTGTTAAATCTGCCTGGGGAGGGAGATGCGGGGACCTGGGGCTTCTCTGGGTTAGGGGACCCACACCTTTGCAAACCATGTCTAACTAGGTCAGATGTCTTCCGCCACTGAGGAAAGAGGGCAGCGCCCCTCTATGGCTGCACAGCCTGTGGGTGCTGCTCAGAGCTCTGGGGCAGGCTTGACGCAGTCCTGAATGACTGTCCTTTGTCACCCCCCTCCACCTTGCACCTTATCCATGCAGCTCTGGGCTACAGGTTTAGTGCTCACTTTTTCTCTGAATCTTCAGAATTGCAGGGCCAGCATGGTTCCCGTGGATGAATGAGGAGACCGAGGCCGGGGCTGCTCACTTGTCCTGGAGCTGAGATGGTCCCTGTGCTCTACACATCCACTTCTCCCCAAGGGACGTGGGCAGAGGCTGAGGTGTCCGTGTGGCCGTCGGACCTGGGGCAGTGGCACCTCTGGGTCTGAGGTCAGCAGGTGGAAGGACGCTGCAGAGTCCCCTGACCTGCACCCGTGGCTGGGAGGGCAAGGCCCAATGGGGAAGAGACTTGTCCCTCTCTCCAAGGCTGGGGTCTCTGGAGACCTCGGGCCACCTAAACTATCCCCACCCTGCTGGCCACAGCCCTGCCGTACTCACAGGAGACCACACACGGGGGCTTAGCACCCCCTGCCCACCTCCGTGGGGACCGGCCTCAGGGGACAGCCGTCAGGGGAGCCACCTCAGGGGAGCATGGGACACTCTGCTCAGTGTCCCCTCCCTGGGACAAGGGGGAACCCACAGAGCTAGGGGCAGGGTGGCAGGAGGGGATAAAGGAAGGGGAGACTTCCAGACTCTAAGGAGCAGCCGGGCCATGCAGATGGGATGCGGCAGGAGGGTGCGACATTTACCCTATGTGTTGACCACGGAGCTCCCAGTGCCTGCGCCAGGCTCTGCTCCCAGAGTCCTGCCATTCCCTGCCGCGGAGACCAGGGACTATTACAACCCCCATCACCCCCATTTTACAGAGGAGGCAAAGGCAGAGGGTTCACTTCTTGCCCAGGGCCCACAACAGGCACCACTTCTGGTGATTCCAGGCCCGCTCACCTCACCTTCTCCAGGCCCATGCTCCGCCCACCGCACCAGGTCCCGCCCATTTCTCCAGGGCACCACCCAATCTTTCTCCAGGTCTCTCCCATGCACCATGCAGACCTTGCTCCCTTCCTCCCCACCTCTGCCAGGCCCCGCCCTTTCCCCATCCCTCCTACCTCACCTTCTCCAGGCCCCGCCCCTCCACCGCCAGGCCCAGCCCATTCTCCCAGGCCCCTCCTGCCACTTTCCTCAAGCTCCGCCCACATATCATGCAGGCCACACCCTCCAACTCCGGGCCACGCCCACTTCTCACAGGCCCCCTCCCACCTGTCCTCTATCACAGACCCGCTGGGCTCCACTATCTCGCCCTCTCTATCTTTCTTCAGCTGCTTGGTTTTGGGGTCTCCACCCCCATTATCAAAGCAACAAACACTTGATGGAAAGTCTGGAAAACAGACCTCGCAAGGTGCTGTCATGGATCTGTCACGCCCAGCACTCCGTCCCCTCCAGACGAGCAGGTGCAGGGCCTTTTGCGGCTGCTGGGGGTGGGGGTGGGGCAGCCCAGAGCAGGGGGGCGGGGCGGGGCGGCCGGCTGGTTAACCCAGCGCTGGTCACCGTGCTCTGGGGTCATCGGCTGTGTGCTGGCCCAAGCACCCACTCCCAGCTTCTGGGTGTGGCTGTCACCACCCCCAGTTTTCAGATGAGGAAATTGAGGCTCAGCGGTGTTGCGCAAGTCATGCAGGGTCCTGTGTCTATGCTCAGCACTGGCCTTCGACAGTGGCCACTGCCTTCCCTAGGTCACTGCCGGGGCCTCCTTGGCTGCTGTACTGCGCAGCCTAAAGCCGCCGAGCTCTGCTCCAGACCTCAGGACGCTGAGCGGAAGTAGAGGCTGCAGCGAACTACACAGCCACTTGTGACACAAAACAGCAGTGTCGCCGCGGGTCCCGCACGGGGCGGCCCCGAGGCCACACGGCACAGCTCCACCTTAGCTGCGATGGGAGGTTTCCGCGCAGGCCGCTTCCAGCAGGGGACGAGGGGTGACCCGAGCCGGAGGTTTCCAGGGACCCAGACTGCAAAATGACACTCAGAGTCTCTGGGGACATGGGGGCCCCAGAGGAGAGGACATGCGGGGAGAGAGAGGCCCCACCAGCAGCCGCCAGCGTGGACGAAGACACTCGGCTCATGGGGACCCAGGTCGACCCCTGAGCCCTTCAGGTGAGACATTCGCCCCTCATTGGCAGCCCCCTCTCTCTGTCCAGCACCTGCTCCCCAGGATGGTCTCAGGCGATGAGAGAAGGGCGTCACCACAGAGCCAGGACCTGCCCGGGGTCCATCGCCTGTGGCCACCACAACCTTTAACTGCTAGACCCCTTCTCATCAGCGCCTACGGGTGGGGGCGTCTCCACCGCCCCGCTCTGGACCATGGGGCGCACCCTGACCCCGGGGTTCACTGGGGCTGGGCTGGGTGGAGTGAGATGCAGCATCTGTGGCCACAACACCTTCTCTGGATGTCACACACCATTAGATGGGGTCTCAGTGACGACAAGCCAGGCATAGTGGCTCATGCCTGTCATCCCAGCACTTGGGAGGCTGAGGCAGGAGGAGCTCCACAACTTCAAGGCAAGATCTTATCTCAAAAAACCAAAAAGAAAAACTTCAGGCTCTGTAAGAAAACAGCAATAACAAAAGAACAATTATAACAGTATACTGTAATAAAAGCTATTTAAAACTTAGGAACTACAAATTCCGGGAATATTTCATGTAATATTTTCAGACCACGGGTAACAGAAACCCCACGGGGCAGGCATGGTATTCATTCCAGCTGGTGATGTCCAGGCAGTGAAAGAATGATTCACAGGGCCGGTGAGATAGCTCAGCGGCATAAGCACCTGCCTGGCAAGCGCGAGGTCCTGAGTTCGACTCCAGGAACCCACATACGAAAAAAGGGCCAGTGATATTGCTCAGCAGCACGGGCGCCTGCTGGCGCGTGAGGTCCTGAGGTCAACCCCCGGTACCCACAAAAAAAAAAAAAAAAGAATGATTCACAAACTGTTTCATTCATGCAAGAGCCAACTGTGCCCTTGCCATGGGCTTGCACTGTCCCAGGAACAGGGGCTGCGGCATTGGAAGCAGAGACAGGCCAGCTATGGGAAGGGTTCCATTCCAGTGCGAGGACCGATACTCAATGAGGTCACAAGGAAATGTGTCACTCCAGATGAGACAGAGCTTCAGCAGAAAGACTGTAGGACCTCATGGGAGGCCGTCGCCAGAGGCTCCGTGGACCTCAGCCCAGGTACAGTGTGTGCAAAAGTCCTGGGGCAGCTGAAGATGTCATGTTAAGGATATGAGGTGTGACTGGGAAGGTCAGACAGCCTCTGCGAGCTAGGCTAAGGCTTTTGGTCCTGTGGTAAGAAACAGAACCACAGAGAGAATGGAGAACTGTTGAAGTTTCTAGCAGAATAGGCACGATTTCGAGTACTTTTATTGCTACCAGTAGTAGAACACCAATTCAGCATGGTTTGAACCATATGTTTACTCAAGAATTTCTGAGATTAACAGTCCTGGGTCCATCCCAGTGGCTCCAGTCAATAACCTCAGTGTCTTCTATCCTCTTACTCTGCCTGGGTTTTTAAATATCAAATATTTTGTCCTAAGTGTTGCAAAATGGCGGCCACTGCTCCAGGCATCACATCCTTACACACCAAGTCCCTCTCTGTTGAGCAGGCAGTCTCCCCCCAAATCTCCAGCACAGCTGCTTCAGAAGGATTCAGACTCTCCATCCTCCACACGGCTCCTGCCTCCAGCTCCTGCTGCCCAGCCACCCACCTTGAGCTGCCCCAGTATGAGAATAAAGCCATACCTCATGCTCCCAGGTCTTGGCCAGGTCATATCTGCCTCCTGTTCCTATGTCTCCAGCCCCGAAGGAAGCTCTGTACTTGACAGGAGCAATCTCTGGAGCAGAGAGTTGACCACAGCAGAGAAAACATCATCTCCTCCAGTTCTTTGGTAATAAAAATCTCTGCTGGGCCCTTGAACGCCAAACAGAACACCCCATTTCCCAGCCTCCTTTGCAACTCATGGTGCCTACATAATCAAGCTCTCTCTGGCTCTCTTCCTCAATTCTACTTCCTGCTGGCTGCCATGAGGTGAGCAGCTCTCCTCCTCCAGGTCCTTCCACCACACTGTTCCTGCCTTGGACCTGGCTGACCATGGACTGAATCCCCTGAAACCATGAACCAAATTAACCTCTCCTCCTTTAAGCTGTGGGTGTCAGGTGTTTTGCATCAGCGACGGGAAAGCTGATGAATACAAGGCGCTAAGTGGAGGATCTTCCCAAGTCCGGGCTGTGATCCCTCTGTAAGGCTTCTAACCTGGGCAAGGTTGTCCTGAATCTCTGCTCACAGCCCAGGGAGGTTTCTGTAACATTTTTAGTGTTGGCTCAATCCTGGGCCTGGCACAGGCTAAGCAAGTGCTCTGCCCATGAGCTACACCAAACCCCAGCTCAGGGTCACTTTTTTTTTTTTGTTTGTTTGTTTGTTTGTTTTTATGGATACTGGGGGTTGACCTCAGGACCTCGCGCACCCATGCCACTGAGCGATATCACTGGCCCTTTTTTCGTATGTGGGTTCTGGGAGTCGAACTCAGGACCTCGCACTTGCCAGGCAGGCATTTATGCCGCTGAGCTATCTCACCGGCCCTGTTTTTTGTTTTTGTTTGTAGGTAAAATTCAGTTTTATGAGGTTCCTTTTTTTTTGGTTTTTTGAGACAGGGTCTCACTATGTAGTCCTTGAACTCACTACATAGGCTAGGCTGGCCTTGAACTCACAGCAGTCCTCCTGCCTCAGCCTCCTGAGTGCTGGGATTACAGGCATGTGCCTGGTTTAGGTTTTTTTTGTTTTGTTTTGTTTTGTTTGAGACAGGGTCTCACTGTGCAGTTCAGGCTGGCCTTGAACTCACTATGTAGCCCAGGCTGGCCTCGAACTCATGGTGATCCTACTGCCTCAGCCTCCCAAGTGCTGGGATTACAGGCACACACCACCACACCTGGCTGTTCCAGATTCTAATATAAAGGGAATCGTGCAGTTCATGCTTTTGTACGTCTGCCTGTTGCCATCACCATAAGGGCTTCATGATTCACGTGTGTTGTGCTGCATATTGGTGTCCTTTCCATTTCATTCATGAGTAGCATCCCATGGCACAGAGAGCCCACACTGTGTCTGTCATTCTCCTGTTACTGGCATTTGGGCAGCTTCCAGGTGGGGGGTATAATAAACAAAGCTGCTCTGAAGCTTTACAGTCAAACCTTTTTTGTGGAATTACGCACTTACTTCTTCTGAGAACATATCTAGAAGTGGCATTGTTCGGTCATAGAGCCAGTGTAGGTTTTATCTTAGAGAAAATGAGTGAACTTTTTCCAAAGTGCGGGTAATACTTTGTGTGTCCCCCCAGCAGTTTACAAGAATTCCAGTTGTTTCACAACCTCCCCAGTATTTATTGCTATGAATTTTTTGTAAAATTTTTAATCATTCTAGTGGGACTGTGGTGATATCTCCTGGATTTTAATTTGGATTTCCCAGGGGGCTAATGAGGTTGAACACTCTTCAATGTGTTCGTCAGCCATTTGTATGCCTTTTTGTTGTTGTTTTGAGACGGGGTCTCACCATGTTGTTTAGGCTGGCCTCAAACTCATGGCAATCCTCCTGCCTCAGCCTCGTGAGTGCTGGTATTACAGGCATGCACCACCATGTACAGCTATGGCAAGATTTTTGGGGTTAACGTGGGTTCTTTGCATTTCCATATAAATATTAGAAGCAACTCACTCGCTTCCGCATTTGCCCAAGGATGCTGGGATCATGGTCAGGACTCTCTGTCACCTCGAGGTCTCTTTAGGGACCTCTCCTCCCGAGGAGATCAAGTCTTCTGAATACGATCAGATGATTTCTGTCCCTTTATCTTAGGACTTCTTTCATTTCTTTCTTTGTTATTTCTATTACTAAGCCCTTTAGACTTATAAAGGGAATTTTTAAATTTTTTGCTTGCTACTAGTGAGTGTAGTATGGAGATACACGATTACCAATTCTATATATCGGTATCTTACAACCTTGCTAAATTCATGTATTAAGTTGTTACAGTTGCTTTGCAGCACCTGTAGAACTTTCTACATGGACTGATGTTTTCTGTGACTAGACACATTCTAGCTATCTGTCAGTTTTTGAGACAGTGTCTTGCTAATTTGCTAGGCTGGCCTTGAACTCTGGCTCCTCCTGCTTCAGCCTCCTCGTGCATGGCGGGGATTACAGGTGTGAACCATCATGCCGCACTTAGAGACAGTTTATTAGTTTCTGCTCTCTCTCTCCCCCTCTTTCTCCTCCTCCTCCTCCTTCTTCTTTCTCTTTTCCCACTGTTGGGACTTTTGATATGACATATGGAGACTGTGATCCTTGACATTTTTCTGGCCTTACGAGGAAGTGTTTATTATTTCACTATTAAGCATATGTCAGCTGTGGAGTGTTTTCTATTGTTTTCTTTGAGACAGGGTCTCACTATGTAGCCCAGGCTGGCCTTGAATTTACAACAATCCTCCTGATTCAGCCTCTCTAGTGCTGGGATTACAGGTATGTTCTACCACACATGGCTAGTTGTGGGCTTTTCATAATGTCTTTTGTCAGTTGAGAAAGGGCTTTTCTATTTCTAGTTATATATCATGAATGAGTTGACTTTTATTTTAAAAAATCTTTTAAGATGATCATATGATTTTTCTCTTTTATTTTGTGAATCAATGTATTGCATTGATTGAAGTTTTTTTTTTTTTTTTTTGGTGGGTACCGGGGGTCGACCTCAGGACCTCGCGCGCCAACAGGCACCCATGCCGCTGAGCAATATCACCTGCCCCTTTTTCATATGTGGGTTCCGGGAGTCAAACTCGGGCACTCGCGCTTGCAAGGCAGGCGCTTACGCCGCTGAGCCATCTCACCGGCCCTGATTGAAGTTTTGATGTTAAACCAACACTACATTTCAGAGCTAAATCTCACTTGGTCTTACTGTATTATGCTTATAACACACTGTTGGATTACATTTGCCAATATTTTGTTAGAAATGTTTGCATTTATGTCCTCTTTTTGTTTGTTTGTTTTTGTTTTGTTTTTGAGTGAGGGTCTCTCTACGTAGTCCACGCTAGCTTTGAGCTCACTATGTAGCCCAGGTTGGCCTTGAACTCACAGTGACCCTCCTGCCTCAGCCTCCCAAGTGCTGGGATTATAGGTGTGCGCCACCATATCCAGTTGCATCTATGTTCTTGAGGGATATTGGTCTGTAGTTTTCTTTTTTCTGTCAGGTTTTGGCATCAGGATTGTGTTGACTTCATGAAATAAGCTGGAAGTGTTTCTTCCATCTCTGGTTTCGGAAATAGTTCATGTATTATTTTTCCTTCAATGTGTGGTTTTCATTGCCAAATGAAAACATCTGGGTGTAAAGTTTTCTAATTTAGCTGTTTGGGCAGTAATTTAATTTCGTTAATAGCTATAGAAAGTGGATCAGGGAAAAAATGTTTCAAAAAAGTAATGGGGTCGGGGATTTAGCTCAGTGGTGCAGCGCCTGCCTGGCAACTGTGAGGTCCTGAGTTTGATTCTCGGTACACCACTGCCCCCCCCACAAAAAAAAGTAATGGCCAGAAATCTCCCCAGTTTTTTTCAACCAAGAAGTTCAGCTAACCTCAAGGAGGATAAAAACAAAAACAAAAAACCCACACCTAGGCACATAACAGTAAAACTCCTGGGAACCAAAGCTAAAGAGAACATTTTGAAAGTAGGCAGAGGAAATGCAGATTTCACTCCATGATCTGAAACATTACTGACTTCCCATTTGCAATTATGGAGGCGAAAAGAAACTGGAACATCAAAGTGCAGAGAGGAGAGGTGCTCGGAGTTCTAGTTTAAGACCAGATGAAATAGACTCATTCCTTCCATTCTTCTCACGAAATGCAGCTGGAAACCACAAGCTTTATGCATATGAAACACACGTGAGGAGAAAAGTAGAGAGAAGGAAAACTCTCTAGAAACCTTAGGACCTCTGGACTCATTTGTTTGTTTACTTTTCCAGCACTGGGGATTGAATCCAGAGCCTTTGCACTGAGCTACATCCCCAGCCTTTTAGTTTATTTATTTTTTGAGACAGTGTCTTGCTAATTTATCCAGGCTGTCCTTGAACTTGTGATCTTCCTGCCTCAGCCTCCCAGAGTGCTGGGGTTGCAGACATATGCCACTACGCTCAGCTTCTTTTTACTTCATACATATCCCTGCATATGTGGAGGCTGGAGAGAAACTTGCTGCCCAGAAAAACCAACATGTGGGGAAAAATGTCCCCCAGAATCCTACTATGTCTAGCCAAAATACTAGCAAAGGGGCTGCCTGGCAAGCCAGAGTTTTTAGACAATAACCACCCAAACATCACAGGAAACTGCACCCCACTCCAACTGCAGTCAGCAAAGGGGAGCTGGGAGCCTGGATTCCTACCCTTGGGAGATGGAAACCAGGTCCCCTTCCTCCTTCCTCATCCCCACTAGGACGTCCACCCACACCATGCCATGAGGGGTCCCTGTGGGGTCCGCAGAGGCCACCCAGGAAGGCTGGACGCATGCACCCACCAAGTGAGGCTGGAGCACCCCTCCTGCTCCCTGCCGAGGTCATATCAGGGGAGGCTGTTGGGGGTCCAGGACTTTCCCCCTCCCAGCAGTAACGGCCACCCAGGCGGGGTGCAGTCAGTGCGGGCCAACTGGGGATCCCACATCTACACCCTTCAGCATAACAAGGCAGAGAATGAAAAGGAACCGGGGGTCCCATCCCCACCCGCTAAAACAGTGCTCCCCTTCCCTTGAGATAAAACAGAAGATAATTAAGATCCATTAGCTCAAATGGCATACCCCAAATGTCAAGAATACAATGGAAAAACACCAAGATTGAGGAAATCTCGACAGGAGCAAGAAAGGAGACAGGACAGCCAGCACTGAGATTCACACAGGTTGGAATTACCTCACAAGGACTTTACAGCAGCTAGCATAAAAATGCTCCAGCGATTACAAACACACTGGACACAAATGGGCAAGAAAGCATCAGCAAAGAAACAGAAGACATAAATAAGAAGCAAATGGAATTTGGGAACTTAAAATACAACAATTTCAAACGGACTGCATGGGGTCCACAGCAGAATGGAGGAACAGAGGAAAGAAGCTATAAACTTGAAGGTGGAACAATAGAAATCATCCCATCAGAAAAACAGAGAGAAAAAACAGAGCTTTAGGAAACTGGGACCATCACAGACTTAACATCAGTGTGAGCAGATTTCCAGAAGGAGAAAAGAAAGTGGGGCAGAAGAAGGATTAGAAGAAATATGGGGGGGGGGAAATGCAAAAAGAAGGAAAATGGAAACAAAGCTTTTGTAAATAAGAAGGGGAAGGGCCGGTGAGATGGCTCAGCGGTGTAAGCGTGAGGGCCCGAGTTCGACTCCCGGAACCCACATACGAAAAAAGGGCCGGTGATATCGCTCAGCGGCACGGGCGCCTGCTGGTGCGTGAGGTCCTGAGGTCGACCCCCCGGTACCCACAAAAAAAAAAAAAAAAAGAGAAGAGGAAGAGGAGCTGAAGGTAGGGTAGGGGAAGGGGAAGAAAAAGAAGAAATACGGGATGAAAACTTCCTAAATTAGGCAAAAGATGCAAGTCTACAGATTTAAGAAGCAGAGCATAAAAAAAAAAAAGGCAGAGGAAACCAGAAACAAGATAAGTCTAAAGAAAACCATGGCAGGACATACAACAAAACTAAAGACAAAATTTTGAAATCAGCAAGAAAGAAATCGTAACATATCTAAGGGAGCCGGGGGAGAATGACAGCAGGTCTCACATCAGAAACCATGGTGCTCAGAAGGAAGTGGGACAACTGTTCGGGAACTGAGAGAAAAAACCTGGATGTGGTGAAAGCCTCCTTCAGGAGGGAAGGAGAAGCCGGAAATGTTCTCAGATGCAAGCAGACTGCAAGAATCTGTCGCCAGCCGACCCTCCCTGGAAGGAATGAGCCGCAGGAAGTTCTCAATGGTGAAAGGAAATAATAACAGTAAAAGAAATCTTAGAATGTTTGGGAAGAAGAATGAATAATGAAAAGGGAAAAATGGGTAAAAGCAATAGATTTTCCATTTCCTCCTTAATTTTATGTATTGCTGATAACTGAGGCAAAAATCTTAGCAGTGTTTAATGTGGTTCTCAATACCATATGTTTAGAGGAAATATTTAGGACAATTATATATAATGGAGGGTAAGTGGACCAAATGGAGGCAAGGTTTCTATACTTGCTCAAACTCATAAAATTTTGACACTAGTTCACTGTATTAAGTTATATATGTATAGTGTGACACATTCATAAAACCACTAAAAATGTTATACAAAGAAATAATACTAAAAAGAAATTTTGGTATTCCACGGGAAGACAGGGAGAAAAAAGAGAAGCAAAACTAAAAATAAAGAGACCAAACATAGAAAAAAAATAAAAGGCAAGTTTAAGATCCAACACATTAATAATTTCACTAAGTGCTGGGATTGCAGGGGTGTACCACCATGCCTAGCCCGAGTAGATTTTTTAAATAACTCAAATACAACCATTTTTTTGTGTGTGTGTGGGTACCGGGGGGTCAACCTCAGGACCTTGTCCGCCAGTGGGCGCCCGTGCCACTGAGCGATATCACCGGCCCTTTTTTTGTATGTGGGTTCTGGGAGTCGAATTCGGGCCCTCGCGCTTGCCAGGCAGGCGCTTACGCTGCTGAGCCATCTTACCAGCCCTCCATTTGTAAAAAACTTGTTTCAAATACAGATGCTTCTTGCCTTACAATGGGGTTATGTCCCAATAAACCCATCATAAACTGAAAATATCATGAGTTGAAAATTCAGTTACTGACAAGGGTGGTGGCACATGCCCGTAATCCCAGCACTCGGGAGGCTGAGGCAGGAGAATCGCTGTGAGTTCAAGGCCAACCTGGGCTACACATAACCCACTGAAAACCATAGCATGGCCACTCAGTGTGCTGTTGAGTTTGACATGGTGTTCATGCTGTTAGCTGGGAGCTGTGGCTATAGCCACTACCCAGGGTCGTGAGAGAGCATCCTACTGCATATGCATCGCCCAGGAGAAGATCAAAATCAAAGTATGGCTTCTACTGAGTGCATACTGCTTCAACGCTATTGTAAAGTTGCAAACTCTTAAGTCAAACTACTGTTAGGTTGGGGACAGTCTGTATAACATAGGTAGATTGAAAGTCAAAGCATGGATGAAGATAAATCCATGTAAAAATTAAGCAAAAGGGGCCGGTGAGATGGCTCAGTGGCATAAGCGCCTGCCTTGCAAGCGCGAGGGCCCGAGTTCGACTCCCGGATCCCACATACGAAAAAAGGGCCGGTGATATCGCTCAGCAACACGGGCGCCTGCTGGCGCGCGAGGTCCTGAGGTCGACCCCCCGGTACCCACAAAAAAAAAAAAAATTAAGCAAAAGAAAGCAGAAGTGGCTATGACAATATTAGATAAAGTAGGCTTCAGAGAAAAAAAAATGACCAGAGAGAAACAGGGGTGTTACCAGGGACAGAGGTCAAACACGAACACTGCCACCCTAATTGGAAGCCTCTGCAATGGAACTTCAAAGTGCATGAAACAAAAAGCAACAGAACTGGAAGGAGAAACAGACATGTTCACAAGTATAGTTGGAGAAAACACTCCTCTCTCAGCAATTGATAGGACAGCCAGACGCAAAATCAGCAGAGAAACAGATGAATTTAACACCATCAGTCCAAATAATCTAGTTAGTATTTATAAGACACTCTACCCCACAGGAAAATACATACAGTGGACCCCCTAAATTCTTGGGGGTTATGTTCCTACAGCACCCACGAATTGTGAAAAAGCGCACATTTCAGATATGGTCAGAAAAATGCTTATAAATGCCTATGTTTATGCTTAAATCCTAAATATGCTACGTCTCCTGCAGTTATGTAATTTAATTTGATAAAATACTGTATTAACAAAGCCTTAGAAGGTGCAGGGCATTTCGTAGGCATTTTAGGGATCTTAGGGCTTTAAGAAGAGCGAAACCGAGAGCACTCGCGAGAGCTATGTGCTGTACAGCAACCTGTTACGACGCGGGGATGCTGGTGCACCTGCAGAGACCGTTACAGGGCAGCAGCCAATCAGCAGCAAGGAGAACTGAATGATGCTCTGGGCTACCGCAAACCTCCCGCCAGTAAAACAATTGCAGAGGATATTTGCGGTTTCCGCCAAATTGCAGGCGTTTCTGCAATAATTTTTAGTTAGGTTCTAAGGAAAAGTCCACGAACAACTGAGGCCTCGAATTCTGAACCGCGACTTTGCAGGGGTATACTGTATTCTTTTCAAGGCTTCGCGGACTATTTACTAAGAAAGACTATCTCCTGACCTCCAACAAATCTCCACAAATTTAAAATAATTGAAACACAGAGCATATTCTCAGGTGTAATAGAATCTGAGTAGAAATCACTAACAGGAAGGTAACAGGATAATCTTCCAACTCTTGTAAACTAAACAACACACTTTGAAATAATCTACAAGTCAAAGAAATCTCAAAGAAAAACTTTAAAAATACATAGAACTGAAAGAAAGCAAAATCACGACTTATCAGACTTTGTGGGATGAAGCTAAAGCAGGGCTGAGAGGGAAATTTGTAGCAGTAAGTGTTTATATCGGAAAGCCCATGTCAGTCTAACCTCCCACTTTAAGAAACTAGAATAAATGAGAAAAATAAAGCCAAGTAGGAAATAATCAACGTAAAAGCAAAAATGAATACAACTTAAATCAGAAAAATGGAGAAAATCAATAAACGCAAGCTCTTTCTTTCGAAAGGTCAATGAAATTGAGAAATGTTTAAGAAGCTAACAGAGGGGAAAGACAGAGAAGATGCAAGTTATCAAAATCAGGAAGAGGGGGGCCGGTGAGATGGCTCAGCGGCCTAAGCACCTGCCTGGCAAGCGCGAGGGCCTGAGGTCGACTCCCGGAACCCACAAAAAAAAAAAAAAAAAAAAAAAAAAAAAATCAGGAAGAGGGCAAAAGACATCTCTGTAGACACCAGAGACTTCAAAAAGATAATAGGGGAATATTATGGGTAAGTCTACATGCAAATCTGACAACTTAGATAAGATGGACAACTCTTTGAAAAGCACGAACTTACAACTTATCTGATATGAAATAAATCTTATGAATACAATTAAAGAAATGAAATTCATAAGGGGCACACTTCCAACTTATTTCATGAGGGCTATATTATTCCTGGTACCAAACCCAAGCAAAAATTAGTACAACGTATCCCCAATGAATATAGTGCCAAAATCCTTAAGAAAACATTAGCAGCTAGAATTCAGCACTGGGTAAAAAGAATTATACATCATGACCAGTGGATTTTATGCTAGAGATATAAGACTAATTTCATATTTGAAAATTAATCAATATATGTTTGGACAATTGAATGCCGATATCTTGTACCCTGAGTAACTAATTTAAAGATAACAATACGCAACATATTAACCATTGTTACCCTCCTATTACATTGTTTTGAAATTTTGTTCTATTTTTTCTCTTTAAAATAAAAGAAGGGGGGCCGGTGAGATGGCTCAGCGGCATATGCGCCTGCCTGGCAAGCGTAAGGGCCCGAGTTTGACTCCCGGAACCCACATACGAAAAAAGGGCCGGTGATATCGCTCAGTGGCAAGGGCGCCTGCTGGCATGCGAGGTCCTGAGGTCGACCCCTGGTACCCACAAAAAAATAAAATAAATAAAAGAAAATAAAAGAAGGGCCGGTGATATAGCTCAGCGGCATAAGCGCCTGCCTGGCAAGTATGAAGTCCTGAGTCCGACTCCTGGTACCCACATATAAAAAATAAATAAATAAATAAATAAAATGAAATGTTTCAAGAAAGAAAATGAATCAATATAATCCACCATATAACCAGCTAAAGAAGAAAAAGATCACATGATCATGTTAACCAATACAGAAAAATCATTTGACAAAAATTCACCACCCATCCATGAAAAAACTTTTTAAAAAGTAGGAACATAGGGCCGGTGAGATAGCTCAGCGGCATAAGCACCTGCCTGGCAAGCACGAGGTCTTGAGTTTGACTCCCGGTACCCACATAAAAAAAAAAAAAGCTGTGATAGGGGCCGGTGATATAGCTCAGTGGTATAAGCACCTGCCTGGCAAGTGCGAGGTCCTGAGTTCAACTCCCAGCACCCACATAAAAAGAAAAAAAACAAGTAGGAATATAGGGACTTCCACCACTTAATAATGAATATCTACCCCCAGAATCTACAGTGTACATTATCTCATGGTGAAATACTGAAAGCTTTCCCCCTATGATTAAAAAAGAAGATGGAAGAGGAAGAGGAGGAGGAGAAGGAAGAGGAGGAAGAGCATGGAGGAGAGGTGGTTTTGGGGCATGGTGGTACACACATGTAATTCCAGCAGTCAGGAGAGGCTGAGGCAGGAGGATCACCGTGAATTCAAGGCCAGCCTGGACTGCATAGTGAGACCCTGTCTCAAAAGAAAAACAAAAATAAATGTAGGGCTGTCTACTCTCAACAATCAGCATTTAGTGCTGGAAATTCTTGCCAAAGCAATAAGACAAGACGAGAAAAGAAAAGGAAAGGAAAGGTACACAGATCAGAAAAGAAGAAATAAAAATTTTCCTCTTTGCGGATGACATGATTATCTGATTATTTATGTAGAATGTTCCCAGGCACCCACAAAAGTATGCCTTCTGAGTTCAGCAAGGTTACAAAATTAACACAATCAACAAATTGTGTATCTCTGTGTCAGCAATGAACACATGAAAACAGAAAATAGAAATACACCACCATTTACAATTACTCAAAAAAAAAAAAAAACTTAGAGGTAACAAAAGGTGTTATAGGACTTCTATGATAAAAACTATGAAATGCTGATGAAAAACATTTTAAAACAACTGGACAGACAATCTACATTCTTAGGTTGGAAGGAGAAGCATAATAAAAATGTCGATTCTCTCCAAAGGGATAGATAAATAAATCTAACACAACTCCTTTCAAAATCCAAGCAAGATGTTTTGAAGATATAAGTAATATTATTCCAAAATTAATATGGAAAGATGTCTGATTTGATTTGACTTTATTTTATTTTATTTTATTTTATTTTTTGAGACAGGGTCTTGCTATATATAGTTCACTCTGGTTTTGAACTCACTATGTAGCCCAGGCCACAATCCTCCTGCCTCAGCCTCCTGATTGCTGGGATTATAGTCATGCACCACCACACCCAGCTCTAGAATAGTTACACTACCTAATACAAAACAAGCAAGTAGTTGTCACACTGTATTGTTTAGGGAATAATGACAAGGAAAATACACAGACCTGCGCATGGTCAGTAAAGACAAAATGTTTTCAAATATCTTTGATCCTCAGTTGGTCGAATCTGCATTAGGAAGCCCTGGCTAGAAGGACTAACCGTGTTTGCAAGTTACCTAAGAAACAACAGAACAAAGATTGTAGAGTATAGGAAGAATTCTCAAAACTCAACAGTAAGCAAAAACTGCAGAAAACCCAACAAGAAAATGGACATGGACAACTCATTTGGGACTCCTCCTGTCTCTCAGCAGCTATTCCTATTCTCCAATAAATTTTCCTACTCTTAAAAAAAAAAAAAAATGGACAAAACGCACAAAGAGACATGAAGACGATATGTGGATGCAAATCGCCACCTAAGGTGTTCGAGCAGTCACTAGGGAAAAGCAAATTCAGGCCTCCGTGGGCAGGTGGGATGACTGAGACCTGACACAGGCAGGACGGCGGTAACGGAGCCATGCACTGGGGGTGGGAATGGAAAGGTACAGAGGTGTTTTAGAAAAATGTAGTTTCTCAAAAAACTAGACCTACACTTACCATATGACCTGGCAATCCTGTTCCAGGGTACTTATCCCGAGAGACGAAAAGTGACACCCCACTAAAACCTGGACCTCAATGCATAGCAGCTTATTTGTGGGAGCCCAAAGCGGGAAACGGCTGCGTGTCCTTCGGGAGATGACGAGGTGAACAAACCACAGACCGCCACTCAGCAGCAGGAGGGAACTGGCCAGGGATACGACGGCTCAGGTGGGTGGTAAGGGCAGCAGATTGATTTTTTTTTTTTTTAGTGGGGGTACCGGGAGTCGAACTCAGGACCTTGTGCTTGCCAGGCAGGCGCTTATGCCACTGAGCTATATCACCAGCCCAGCAGATTGAATTTTAAAAGCCACTCTGGAAAGATCAGGACTGATCAAAATACACAGCAAAGGTTTAAATAAAATTCACAGTAAGAGACTCATTGCCATTAATTGGCTTCAAAATTCTCCCCCTCACTTCAAACACTTATCCCATGGTTCTTGCTGCTTTCTGAAGCGGTTCTGGAGTCCTCTTTCTCGCATGTCTTTACAAGGTGTGATAAAAAATATGGTAAATGGTGCTGTCAAGTGCCATCCAACACAAAGGCAGCCTCATAAAAGCATGACACTGTGTCCTCATCCACCTTATTCACCAGATCTGGCACCCTGTGACTTCTGGCTCTTCCCCAGTGTCAAACTAACAGTGAAAGGGAAAAATTTTGATCAACTCAGGACTTCAAAGCAGCCACAACAATGCAACTAAAGACACTCAGGAAAGAGGACTCCAGAGCCGCTGCAGAAAGTGGCAAGAATGATGGGTTGGTGTGACAGTTGCATGAATCTACACATGTGATAAAGTAGTGTGGAACTCCGCGCACACTGCACCAGTGTCAGTTTCCTGGTTTTGATGTCACACTAGCACGTAAAATATAACCACTGGGGGACACTAGCCAAGAGTTCCCAGATCTCTCTGTACTATTTTTGAAACTTTCTGTGAATCTGAAATTATTTTAAAATAAAAAATCATTTTTTGGGCCAGTGATATAGCTCAGTGGCATAAGCACCTGCCTGGCAAGCGTGAGGTCCTGAGTTCAACTCCCGGTACCTGCATATAAAAAATAGTAATAATAAATAAATAAATAAAATCATTTTTTAAAAAGAAGTAAGAAATAGTTCAATTCAAAAATTCCATGTCCAGCAAAAATATCTTCTAAGGATAAAGTAAAGTCAGATGTAGGGGTACACACCCATAATCCCAGCATTCAGGAGGCTGAGGCAGGAGGGTAGCTGAGAGTTCCAGGCCAACCCGGGCTACATAGTGAGTTCAAGGCCAGCCTGCACTACATAGGGAGAGGCTTCTCAAAAAAAAAAAAAAAAAAGGGCAAATGAAGAGACTCTTTCACCAAAATACACGCAGTACAAGTAATGCTGAAAGGAGACTGTGCAGGTCAAAGGGAAATAGTATAAGATGGAAAGTCAGATCTTGAGGAAGATATTTGGCAATGATAAATATCTAAGCAAATGGGAAAGATTTTTTCCTCCTGATTTCTGCAAAATATAAAGGACTATCTAAAGCAAAATTAGATAGACAGACAGACAGACAGACAGATAATAGGACAACTGTAGGAGTAAATGGTAGGAGCAGCAGGGCACAGTGGCACACATCTCAGTTACACAGGAAGCTGAGGCAGGAGGGTTGCAAGTTTGAGGCCAGCCTCGGCAATTTAGCGAGACCTCATCTCAAATAAAAAATAAGAACGTCTAGGGCTGCAGCAAGCAGTCTATTACCAAGCTGCTCTCCTGGAGCTTTTCATTTGGAAAAAATAGAATGAGCCAATGAGCGGACATGGTTGCAAGGTTTCTACCTTTGATATGAAGTTAGACTTGGAGTTTTAACTCCTTAAGCAATCATTAAATATTAATATTAATAAGGCAGAGAGGGAAGGGAAGGCAGTACAGAGGGACAGAATAGAGAGCCGCATGTCCGAGTGAGGCGGACAGGACAGCAGCGGACGCTGGGCCTTCAGCCAGGGGGTCTTCCTCACCCTCCCCCGCTGCAGATCCCAGGACTTGCTTCGTATGCAGGTGGCGCTCAATAAGGACTTGCCAGACTGGTCCCAGGTGGTTGATTTGTTCTGCAGGCTGTGGTTACCCTGGATGTCAGCTCCTGGCCAAGATGGGTAAGGTAGGGAGGGACCCAGGCAATGTTTGTTGCGCTCATCCCATCAACCATGCCTACTGTGTGCCTACTGTGTGCCTACTGTGTGCAAGGTCTTGTGTGGGCTTCTGGGTCCATCAATGAAGGGCATAAAACCAGACCCAGGCCCCAGGAGCTGTAATTCTGGTGATGGGTTGGATGGGGGGCAAGTGGGAGAGAAGCTGGTAAATGGTCAAAAGCATAAGAAGTTAATAGCCAGGTGTGATGTTGCATACCTATAATTCCAGTACTCGGGAGGCTGAGGCAGGAGGACTGCTATAAGTGCTGTAAATTCGAGGCCAGCCTGGGCTACATAGTGGGTTCAAGTCCAGCCTGGACTATTCAGTGAGACCCAAATAAATAAATGGCCTCTTCATCCGGACCCTCTGGATCCCTCCAGCCCTGGCCTCACCCCAGTCTGCCAGCTGGTATCCCAGACCCCATGAAGGGGCACCAGCGGACACAGGTCCCTGAGATTCCACCTGAGCCCTCCACCACCCCACGTCCTTGCTGCCAGCATCCCCACAGCCGGATGCCCATGGGACCTAGGATTAGAGGCTTTGCAGCGCAGGGGAGACAAGGGGGTTTTATTTGGTGTTTAGGATTTCTACAAGTTGCAGGGGGGACAAATATGTATTTAAATCAAGTAACTTAATCCACAGAGTTCAAGGCTAAAACCACCGCAGGAAAAGGGTATTTGCATACATTAATCCCTTAGCGTCCAAAAGGGGGATGTGGGGGGAACCAAGCTGCAGGAAGGGAGAAGGCAGAGAGGGCAGGTGGCAGGGCTTTCTGTCCCCACCTGCTCTGGGCCACACACGCACCTGGCTGGAAGCACCCAGGACTGGGCCAGTGTTCCCAGCACCCAATGCCCAGGGCTGTTTGTGAGCCACCAAAGGGATGGGTGGGTGACAGTCCTGTGGGCTTGAGGACCCAGCCTGCTTTTACTCCTTCAGGATTCTGAAGGGCAGGGGGCTTCACCACTGGGGACAGAAGAGCAGGACAGGGCTTGGCCAGAGGACGCTCCTGGCTGGGGAAGTGACCAGCGGCGCTGAGGACAGCGGTGTCCACAGGATGCCGGGAGGAGGCCAGAAGCTCAGGAGGGAAGCGGGAAGGAGGAGTCACTTGGCGGGCAGAAGAGATGAGCGTTGGAGGGTGGCCCAGGGCTGTGGTGAGGGGGCGCTCGGGAGCCTCGGGGGAGGTTGGTTTTTATTCCAGCTACATGGGAGGGATGGTGATGTCAGTTTGGACACACTGAATATTTTTGAGACACAGTCTTGTTATGCAGCCCACACTAGCTTCGGACTCGTGGCACGTACGCACCACATGGCAGATCAAGGGCCCAGTGTTTGGTTAATCTTGGCCTCAGAGCCCCAGGTGGGAGGGGCGGACCTCTCTTCTTAGCAGCTCTGTCAGGGGAGCCAGAAGCCAACCACAACCCGCACAGATGCTTGGGGTCTCCTCAGAGTGCGGTGCCCTGGGTCCCCGGGGAAAGCTGACCATGAATCACCTAGGTCACATCATATCGTGGCTGCTGGCCCGTCTTGGAGCTTGGGCTGTCTGAGCTCACAGACACCCCTCTTTAGAGATGGGGAGACCCAGGACTGGAGAGAGAAAATGACTGGTGAGGGCTGGGGATAAGCTTTGTAGGAGAGTAGGGCACAGTGGAGCGCACCTATGATCCCAGCACTCTGGGGAGGCTGAGCCAGGAAGATCCCCTAGAGTTGGAGGCCAGCCTGAGCTACATACTGAGTTTAAGAGGGAGAGAGACAAGGAAAAGAACTGGGGGTTAGGGTTAGTGCATGGTCTTGTCATTGCCATCGAGCCCGTCCTATGAGGTGGCCGAGAGCCAAAGGAAGATGTCTGGTTGCCTGATGAAATACGCCCAGTCGCAGTGAGCTCGAGACACACAGCCCAATGTTAGTATAAGTATACCCCATTCCATATCAGGACAGACGTATGCTCACAAGTTATGTGTGGCTCATCTGAAATTCCCGTGTGAATTGGTTTTTATCGTTAAAGCTGGTGACCGTAGGAAGCCACCGGCTTTAGCACTTAGCAGCTCCCCAGCACCTGCTGGAGAAGTAGCTCGCCTATGAGATCCAGGATAAACTGAGGCGCAAGCCCACGGGGTAATCAGCTCCGGTGGCTGGGGGTGAGAAGGTCCGCCTGACAAGCCGACCTTCAAGCTCAGACCTGAAGCAGGGAAAGGAAGTGAATGGGAGAGGTGGGTTGGGTAGGGACCCAGAGAAGGCAAGGAGGGGCCCTGGCTTCAAAGGTGGGGTGCTGGCCAGGAGGGGAGGCCACAGCGGCTTCATGGAGGAGGTGGATTTGAGCCCGGCCCTGAAGGCTGACCCCCGGGCAGCCGGCAGAGGGGATGTTTGGGAAGAGGGCGGCCTCCTTCACGGCAAGCCAGGCAGTGGGGCCCGGGCTCCACATCCTGCCCGAGGCCGGATCTGACCAGAGCCTTTGTACTCAGACACAAACACCGTGCAGCGCTGAGTGACACAGACAAGACTGGAAGCAGCAGCTGGCATGGCAGGGGCTGAGCGAGACCATGTGACCTGCACACACTCCCCGTCTCCTGCCACGTGACACTCTGTGCCGCCTTGGGACTCTGTCAGCAAGCAGGTCACCACCATGCAGCCCCCCAACCTCAAGCCTCCAGAACCACGAGCCAAAATAAACCTCCTTTCTTTATAACGTAGCCTGCTTGGGTACTGCGTATTATAGTGTTTTCGTTTTCCTTCCTTCCTTCTTTCTTCCTCTCCCTTTCTTTCTTTCTTCTTTCTTCCTTTCTTGCTTTTTCTTTCTTTCTTTCTGAGACCGTCTTGCTATGCAGTCCAAGCTCCAACTCTTAGCAATCCTCCCGCCTCAGTCTCCCGAGTGGTGCTGGGATGACAGGTGTGCACCACCACATCTGGCCATTATAGTGTTTTAAAACTAGGATTCTAATACATAGGGAACTTTATTGAATGAACAAATGAGTTGAATAGATGTGAAGTTACCATGACTCCATCCAGAAAGCGCTGGTCCCTGACTTACAAGGTAAGAGCCCAAGAGGAGACAGACCCTACCTCCTGGCCCCTTCGGGAGGTGGCACCTTGAACCTGTGATTGTCACTGCGCATTGCCGGGCCCCTCCTGAGCTTGCCAGGCCTCCCGCCGAGTGTCAGGAATGAGTGTCTCGCAGTGTCCACGCCCCAGCCCTATTTTCTCAGCCCACTACGGCAGTAGAGAGTGTCAAATCCTGCTCACCAGCAGGGCAGTGCGGGGCTCAGAGAGGAGGAAGGTGACCATGCAGGAGAGACAGCAGGCCTCTCCCTGACGCTGGTCCCGCATGTCCGCCAGCAGGAGTGATGGGGAGCCCCAAACAAGCGACCTTTGAGCTCAGACCTAAGCCTGAGGAGGAAGAGAAAAGATGATCTCATCTTTTCTCCATCACAGCTGCAGGAGGCAGTGCACTCCGTGGAAAGACCCCCAGTGCAAGCAGATGGCACGGTGACACTTTAAAAAGCCCCTCTCAGACAAGCGTGCGCATGCTTGCAATTCCAGTAATCTGGGATGCTGAGGCAGGAGGATCACAAATTCAAGTTCAAGCCCAGCCCCAGCAACATAACATAGCAAGACCCTGTCTCAAAATTTAAAAATCACAGCCAGGTGTGGTGGCAGGAGGATTACTCTTGTAATCCCAGCACTTGGGAGGCTGAGGCAGCAGGATTGCTGTGAGTTCGAGGCCAGCCTGGGCTGCATAGTGAGCTCAAGGCCAGCCTGAATTATACAGCAAGACCCTGTCTCAAAAAAATTTTTTTTAATTTTAAAAAGGAGGGGCTGCTTTTATAGGTAAGTGGATGCAACTTGAGACCATACTCATAAGTGAAATAAACCAGACGCACATGTGTAAACATCATATTGTCTCCCTAGTGTGAGAAGCTGAAAGAGTAAATAAGATCCAAAATGTACAATAGATATTGTAAAACGGGAAGAAACTATTCAAAAGGAAAGAGACACTGGGATGGGGGAATGAAGAAAAGAAGGAAGGGAAAAGAAAAAAAACATATATATGTACAAGATAGTTAAGATAGATACACTAGGGCCGGTGAGGTGGCTCAGCGGCGTAAGCACCTGCTTGGCAAGCGCGAGGGCCTGAGTTCGACTCCCGGAACCCACATATGAAAAAAGGGCCAATGATATCGCTCAGCAGCACGGGCACCTACTGGCGCACAAGGTCCTGAGGTCAACCCCCGGTACCCACACACACACACAAAAAAAGATAGATACACTACTAATTTTGCTTAGTTCATTGAAAAGAAAGGTTTGTGCTAATATTGTTTGGACAATCAAATGCTGATATCTTGTACTCTGAGAAACTAATTTAAAGATAACAATATGCAATGTATTAACCATTGTTACCCTCCTATTATGTTGTTTTAAAATTTTGTTCTATTTTTTTCTCTTTAAAAAAAGAGAGGGAGGGGCCGGCTGGGGATATAGATCAGCGACACAAGCACCTGCCAAGCAAGCGCAAGGTCCTGAGTTAGATTCCTGGTACCAAAAAAAAAGGGGGGGACGGGGGATGTAGCTCATTGCAGAGGCCCTGGGTTCAATCCTCAATACCAGAAAAAAAAAAAAGGCCTTTTTAACCCCTCCAGCATCAGAGCCTTTTATTGTGAATGACAACACCCAGCTGTGCTTAGTGAGCAGCTACTATGTGCCCTGAGGGGCTCAGCACTGGCCACGCAGCTGGAGCCCAGGAGGGATGGAGGCAAGGCGACAGCTGGAGACTGATGGCAGGGCTGCTGGCTTCTGCTCCCTTCTCGGACAGTAGAGCCCTCCAGACCCTGGACTACCCTTCCCCCTCGAGGAGGAGACTAAGTCCCCAGAGCAGCCACCTGCACCAGTGCTGTCCCCACACACGGGCTTCTGGGCACTTCCAGTCCCCCTGTCCCAGCAGCATCAGCGCTGCCCCAGCCCATTACACATGCAGGTTCCTGGGCCCTGCCCACCCCATGCTCAGAAAGTCTGGGCCCACTGCGGCGAGCCGGCGGTGTTTTACCAGGGCCCCGTCATGCATGCTCAAGCACGAGGCCCTGGTGCGGACCTTTAGATCCTGGGGTGAGGTGTCCCCTCTTCCACTCATTCCTGGCAGTGCCATCCCCCCAGCTCCATGCTAGACAGTGCCCCTTAAGTGCAGATGGTCCCCGACCTGCGACCATGCGGTGTGGGAGGAGGTGCCAGCATGCTCTCTCCGCTTTAGCACAGCCGTGTAACCATCCTGATTTCCACTGTCAGTACGGGTGGAGTATATCTGTAGTCCCAGCACCCTGGGAGGCTGAGGCAGGAGGATCACAAGTTCAAGCCCAGCCTGGGCAACTTAGTGACTTAGTGAGACCCCATCTCAAAGTTAAAAAAAAAGCCTGAGGGTGGAGCCCTGTGGGAAGGCCCTGGGTTCAATCCCCAGCACTGCAAAAATAAATGAAAGGAAACACAACATAAAATGACATGGGATATTGGACACTGCGTTATAAATAGGCTTCGTGTGAGATGACTTTGCACACACAGCTGACACAGGAGGCTCAAAAACAGCAAAAGGATGAGCTGGCAGCACCCGTCCCCTCCTGTCCCACAGTCATCACCTACAGGGTCCGATTCCATCTGAGTAAAGGGAAAACAAATATCAATTGAATTACAAAACACTAAAATTGCCATGGGTCTGTCTGGTCCAGACCCAGCCCACAGGTGCTGCCTTCAGAATATTCTGCTCTGCCTTTGTAACTCATCCTATTTTTTGTTTTGTTTTTGTTGTTGTTGTTTGTTTTTGTTTTGTTTTGTTCTGTTCTGTTCTGTTCTGCTTTGAGACAGAGTCTCACTGTGTAGTCCAGGCTGGTCTTGAACTCACCATGGAGCCCAGGCTGGCCTCTAACTTGCAGTGATCCTCCTGCCTCAGCCTCCTGAGTGCTGGGATTGTAGGCGTGCGCCACTGCACCCTGCAAGCCTATTGTTTCTTTCCGGAATTTCCTAATTCACTTAACAAATGTATCGGTAAGGAAACTTTGCATGACCACTGCTAAGAGAGAAACTAGGATCCTCCACCACCCATAGAAAATAAAAGTAGAAACATGTTACGATTAAAATAAAGAATGTTGAATTCTCTCTCTTGTTACCTGCAACCACTCTCAGATATAAAAACAGCTGAGGCGCTGAGGTGGTGGGAACTGCTCCCAGGAATCAGACAACTGAGAAAATGGAGAAGGAATCACCGCGGGTGCCACCCCTAAGATCACTGTCCCCCGGACCCCCAGCGCTCCAGGTCCCCAGGGCCCAAGTGCACTCGGGAAAACTTGACCAGCCAGGGACACCCCCAGGCCGATGAACAGGGGACCAGGCTCCCTGCTGGGTGGGAACCAGGCCCCAGGTGTCTTTACTGCCCTCCAGGCAGGTGGGGATGGTGAGGTCCCAGGGTGCCCTGTGACCTCCTGCTGGAAACAGCCAGCCCCCAGGCCCCACGCTCTGTTCCCCGCCAGGCCTCTCTGTTCTCTCGGGTGTCCCCACGTTTTCCAGGTCCGCCCCCACCAGGTGCCCCCCTTCCCTGCCAACCCTGGCCAGCCCAGGATCGCGGTACCACAAAGTTGTACTGCTGCTCTGAAATGAGGACGGTGCCAGCTGACTGCCACCCCTCCTCCCCGGCCACAGCCTGGAGCCTAGCCTGGCCCACACCCCGGATCCTCGACACCACCCCCCACTGCTCCATGGAGCAGGTGAGTGAGTCACAGTATTCTCTGTGCTACTGATCTCCTTCATGCGAGATGCAGTTATGAGTCTCAGAGAGGAATGTGTGAATTCCAACAGGCCGCCTCGAAGAATGGAGAAGGAACTCACGAGGGCGCTGGATGGTCCCCGAGGGCCCTCTGGGAGGGATGCAGGGAACATTTGTCCTCCATCAGGCCTGTCAGGTGTTTGTCACAACCCCACAAAATGGTGGCTCAGGTGCCCCGTGCTGACTGGCTGTGTCGGAGGCACAGACATGCAAGCTGATGGCATACGTCTCAGAAACAAATCTGTCACTTGGCCCAGGGCTCCCTGCGCTCAGTGGAGCCTCAGCATGTCCACAACCTGCTCCCAAAACCCGTGACGATGCTTACCCTGCTCCCCCACAACTTTTCTGGGTCCCCTTGAGGGTCAGGCGAGCAACCTGGACACACTGGTCATGCTGGAGCCCCAGGGGACCCAGCAGCCCACAGAGTGATGAGTCCAGGTGGAGAGAAGGAGATGGAAGCAGTGACCGGGTTCTGGGGGACTTGGAGGGCCCAGTTCCAGTCTGGGAAGGGTCTCCCTTAGACGCAGCTTGCAGGATGAAGTGGGAGGTGAGAACGGCGCCTTGCAGCCCACAGCTGTGGTCCCGGAGCAGAACCTGGTTGGGGGCCTAGGCAGCCCCCTGGCGTGCATGCAGACCTCTCACCACAGCCACGTGCACACAGCAACAGTGGTTGCCAAAGCCCCCCATGCCCAGGGGCCTCAGTCTTCCCGCTCTGGTTTGGGGGCAGGAGAAGTGGCAGGGGAGGTATGGTTGCCAGGAGTAGCCTTCCACCCCTCAGGGTGCCCTGATGAATGCCCACCTTGACTCTGGCCAGATCAAGGTAAGAAAAACAGGACTCCTCCTCTGTATTCATCAACTTTCCCATTTGTGGGACTAAATACCTGACATCCACAACTCAAAGGAGGTGCAGTTTACTTTAGCTTATGGTTTCAGGGAGTTCAGTCTATGGTTGGCTTGCTCCAAGCAGAAATATCATGGGGGAAGGACTGGGTGGAGCAAAGATACTTAGTTCATAGCAGCAGGGAAGCAGTAGTAGAGAGGCAAGGTCGAGGGACCAGACATAGCCCACAAAGTCACACCTCCATGACCCATCCCTGTGCTCCACCACATCCCTGAGTGACTCCCAAGCCAATCAAGTTGACATGATCAAGCTTAACGGTCACCTTCCACCCCTTGTCAATGTGACACCCAAACACATCTCCTTAAACCATACCCAATCCCCAAATAAACACAAGGTCATGATTCTACCTAACATGATACGGTTATCTTGCTTACAACCAAAAGTCAATAATCCCTTCCCCAAAGTCTCAGGAGTTCCAGCATTTTCAAGACTCTTCTGAGACTTAAGACAAACTCTTAACTGTGAACCTCTGTAAAAACTGAAAAATGAATTACATGATCCCAAGGTAAAACGGCACAAGGCAAAGATTCTAAAAAAGAAGAATAGGCAGATAGAAAAATATAGGATTAAAGCAAAATCAAAACCCAGTAAGAAAATCATTAAATCCTGTAGCTCCACATCAGGTACCCGGGGAAGGTTGTGCTGAGATGTGAGCTCGAAAGGGCTTGCTGGTTGCTGCACACATGTCCTCTGTTGGGTGGCTCTGCTCATCACTGGCAGCTTTCCTCAGCAGGTGTTCCTGGACTATCCAACTGCCCAGGGTCCCCACTGCATCTTTGGCTTTATTCCCACAGCTTCATACGCTGCCTTTGCAGGGTCTTTTTGCTTGGCCTCACAGGCCTTCATTTGAAATCTGGATGGAAGCCTCCCTGACCCCACCTCTCTTGCATTCTGCATCCTTAAAAATCAGCATCACATGGATGAAACCAAGGTCTCCTGTCAGCAAGAAGAGTAGCCAGGCCCCCTTGCACCATTGCAGCTGCAGCCTCTGAATGCCTGAATGGTTGAGCAGCGTGAATCCCAGAGAACAGATTTCCGAAGAGGCTGTTCTCGAGCAGAGGGTACAGGGACTCTGCTCAAATGAGCAATTTACACTTTTGCAGTCTTGAGCCTGTGTCAGATGGGGTCTTGCAAACTTCTGAGATTCCCTTCAGAGATTTCTTCTTGTTCCTGTACCAAATACTTGATTTATTTCATTTATTTACTTTTAAGTTTTATTTATTTATTTATTTAATGAGACAGGATCTCACTATGCAGTTCAGGTTAGCCTTGAACTCACTATGTAGCCCAGGCTGTCCTCAAACTCACAGTGATCCTCCTGCCTCAGCCTCCCCACTACTGGGATTACAGGCATGTACCATGCCTGGCCACTCGATTTATTTTAATGGTGCCAATCTCTTTAGTAACTACACTTCCTTTGGCCTGAACTTTACATATAATGCTTCTGGGCCAAAATTTCAGTTTTTCAAAATTTTCTGCTCTACCTTTTGCTCCTGATTACCATTATAAATCTGGCTAATAGCAGCCAGCCATACCCATGCCACAGCCTGAATATTGGCCTGTCTTGAAATTTCCTTCTCCAGATTTATTAGTCCTTCACCTTTAACCTCAGTCTCCCGGGAAGTCTCAGGAAATGGGCAAAATGTAGACAAAGCTTCTGCCAGAGTGTAACACACGTGACCTCTAGTCCAGCTGCCAATGGAGTCCTTGTTCCCAACTGAAACCTTCTCAGCGTGGCCTTTACTGTCCACACTCCTATCAGCATCCTGATCTGAATTCTGACCAGAATCACCCATCAAGCTCTGTTTATAACATTCTAGGACTTTTCCAGCAGGCATCTCCAAACACTGCCTCCTAACAACAAGTCAGCTTTAAGCCCCATAATCCAATCACATGTGTAACAGTAGGAAAGCTATTTCCTGCCCTGACTTGTCTCTCAGCAGGAGCCACCAGTGGGAGCAGGAAGGGGCCCTCCTCACAGCAAGAGCTTGAAACTGATGCCTCCCTGGCTCCCAGCACCCCATGCCCTCCTGGACTCTGGATGGGCTTCCAGACCCACAATGTCAGAAGGATGACTAAGAGCTTGGTCTCTAGGGTCAGCCTGGGTCCAATCCCCCCCCCTTGCCAGCTGTGTGAAGCTGGATAAGTGTCTCCCCATCTCTGAGCCTGTTTTCCCATTGATAAAAAAAAAAAAAAAAAAAAAAAAAAAAGATGATGCCAGGATCTCGTGAGGGCTGAAGGAGACAAGCACTGCACACACAGACAGCTTGGGACAGAGTCTGGGGGTGGAGCACCCTTTGGGAAAGGAGCAAGGGACCCTGCCCAGTGCTGGGACCAAGCAATCTAGGTCCAGCCCTGCCCCCATGCCCTAACCTTGCAGCATGGACCTCAGAAGAGCGAAGCCAGGCTGGTGGCAATCTGGGACTCCATTCCCACCAGGCTGGTAGTTCAAAGCTGGTGTCTCCACTCCTAGCTTGGACAGGTGGCCGCAGCTTCCTCAGGCAGAAGGTGGAGCCTCAGAGATCTGGCTCCAGAGCCGTTTCCTGGTGTGGCTGGGGGAGGAGGGGGAGTTGGGTGGGCATGGTCTCTGCACTCTTGGCCTGCCCACCACTTGGGCGGAGGAAGGAGAGAGACTTAAGAGGGTAACCCCTGGGCTAGGAGAGTGGGCAGCCAGAACCACCCATTCCTGGTCATTTCCCAGAGAGCTCACCCAGCAGAAGGGGGAGGTGCCAGGCACAGGCCCAGGTGGTGGGGACAGGTGGAGGCTCCCAGGGAAGACACAGTCACTTGTCACTTATGCATTCATGAAGTAGGTACCAGCCTGGGTGCCTGTCACCCTGCCAGGGGATGTGGCCATGACACACGGACACAGCCTGCCCTCATGGGGTGTGATGAGCTCAGCCAGGATGGGGTCAGGCCATGGGCTTCAAGAGGACCCTGGGAAGATGCCAAGGCACATGAGACAGGATTGGACTTGCATTTTATTTGTTTTGTTTTAGTTTGGTTTGTTTTGTTTTTTTTTTTTTTTTTTTTTTTTTTTTTTTTTTTGTGGGTACCGGGGGGACGACCTCAGGACCTCGCGCGCCAACAGGCACCCGTGCCGCTGAGCGATATCACCGGCCCCTTTTTCGTATGTGGGATCCGGGAGTCGAACTCGGGCCTTCGCGCTTGCAAGGCAGGCGCTTAAGCCGCTGAGCCGTCTCACCGGCCCAATTTTTGGTTTTTTGAGACAGGGTCTCGCTATGTATTTCAGACTGGCCTCTAACTCACTATGTAACCTAGGCTGGCCTTGAACACACAGCAATTCTCCTGCCTCAGCCTCCTGACTGCTGGATTACAGGTGTGCACCACCATACCCGGCTTGGACTTGTATTTTAAAGGGGTTGTCTGTGGTGCGAGGCAGGGAGCTGGCTGGGAAACCGCGTTGGTCCTGCTCACAATGGAGGCTTGAGGACAGCACTGGCCCAGGGACCCGGGAGACCAGGAAGGGGCCGGATCCAGGTGTTTCCAAGTCAGAGTCGGAAGACCTGGCATTGCAGATGTGGCTGTTAGGAAGCCGGAGTCCAGGGCAACTCCGGGAGCTTTGCCCTGAAAACTGAGAGCATGGCACTTCTGTAGACTGCGGGAAGAGCAGGCCTGGGGCATGGCGCGCAGAGCCGACCTTTGGAGGCTGGAAGTGGTGGGAAGCCTGCCAGATGTGCGGTGGGCTTGGGAAGGAGGCTGAGGCAGGTGGGTGTCTCTAGTCTTGTGCTCAGCCCATGGGTGGGGATGAGGCCTTCCACACAGAAGGCGATCCAAAACAGAACAAAACAAAAAAAACAAAAAAGGAAGCTTGTCGTAAGAATGGAATACAGTGGGCCAGGGATATAGCTCAGTGGCACAGCGCCTGTCTGGCAAGTGTGAGGTCCTGAGTTCGATTCCCAGTACCAAAAAAAAAATGAAGGCGAGCACAGGGATGATGGGAGGCCTGCGACACATGGCCTAAGGTCGGCGTTTGGGGTGATGCTTCCAGTTTTCATCATCTGAGAGCCGGGATCAGGGAGGGCGTCTGTGGGAGGATGGAGGTGTGGAGGAGATGCTGTGGAGGAGGGAGAGGCCATGAGTGAACCAGGGGACAGAGAGGACAACTGAGCCCCCCAGAAGTCTGCTGGAGGTCAAGGGCCTGGGCAGCTTGTGATGTCGTGGCTTCATCCAGCAGCACTCTGGAGACCAAGCACAGTAAGCAGGGCACTGACCTTGACTGGGGCCAGGCTCTGCCAGGTGGACGCAGGAGGAAGAGGCAGGGTGAGCGGTGACTGTGTGAGCAGCCTGAACCGCGGTAAGGAGAGGAGGAGGCCAGGGAGGGAAAGGCCAAGCAAATGTCCTGGGGCAGATGCAGGGGTGAAGGGGGATCCTGGTCAAGGTCACAGTTATGTGGGAGGTCACATTCTTAGAGCAGAGGCTTGAAATGGATCTGACAGAGGGGAAGACACTGCTGGGAAAGCAGGACCCAGGGACCCAGGGACCACTGCTGGCAGAGGCAGTGGTCAAAGGTTTCTTGTTGTTTTCCATAACTGTAAAATGCAACACCGGGCATGGTGGCACGTGCCTGTAATCCCAGCATTCTAGAAGGCTAAGGCAGGAGGATCACGAATTTGAATTCGGCTTGGGCAACTTAAAGACTTAGCAAAACCCTGTCTCAAGATAAACAATAAAAGGAGGGGGCTGGGGATGTAGCTCAGTGCAGAGGCCCTGGGTTTAATCCTAGTACTGCCCCCAATTTTTTTATACAAAAATACATGTACCACCAAATTTATCCCCATAAACATTTTAAGCGTGCAGTTAGGTGACACATGCATTCATAAGGTTTTGCCACTGTCACCATCATCCAGCCTCAAAACCTTTTCATCTTCCTGATCTGAAACTCTGTCCCTACCAAACACTAATTCCCCATCCCCTGCCTGCAGCCCCTGGTAGCCCCTTCCATCTCTGTGACTATTCTAAGGACATGTAGATGGACTCATGCACCAGCCATCATCTTGAGACTTAGTATTATGTCACGATGTGCAGCCCACCTTGTTGTTTTTTGGAGATAGGGTCTTAATATGCAGTTCAGGCTGGCCTTGAACTCACTATGTAGCCCAGGCAGACCTGGAACTCCTAGTCATCCTCCTGCTTTGGCCTCCTGAGTGCTGGGATGACAGGTGTGCAGCACGAAACACAACTTTTTTGTGTTTGGTGATAGCGGCCATCTATCATCAAAACTCTCCGACAGACATCGTTGGTGAGGAGGGTGCATCCCAGGTAGAAGGGTAGAGGAGCAGGGACCCTGGAAAATGCGCAGGGCTGGGGACAGAAGCAGCAAGTGGCCCATTTGGATGAAGACTTGGGTGGGATTGGAGCTGAGGCTGGAATGCGCTGGATGAGGCGGACTCCAGAGCCTGGGACACTCTGGGAGGAGATGAGGTGCAGCCAGGGGCAATGGGAGCCACTGTAGGGCTAGGGCAGAGTGGAGATGGGACCACGGGTGCTGAGCAATCCGCACAGGGCGCAGGGAGATTGCATGGGAAGATGGGAGGCTGCGAGCTGAGGGAGCGGTGCTCGGAACCACCCAGAATGAAGAGCATGCTGCAGAGGCCGCCGCAAAGCCTTGCGTTGGGCAGGGCTCCAGGCTGAGCAGACCTCAGTCTCCATCACCTCTATCTACCCGGCCAGGTGATGGATAAGGAAACTGAGTCATTAAATAGCAGAGGTGTACCGTAAACCCAGACTCCTTTCCATCACCACACGAGCACTAATGAAGCACCTACTGCGTGTCAGCCCCTCCCCCGGCCGCGGCTCTCATGGCTGCTCTGCTCCAGCGCCAACTGCGGTCAGCTCCAAGCTGCTCAAAAAGATGCAAGACACACGGAGGTAGCTCAGCGATGCATGGAGAGCTTGGAGAGCAGCTGGCTGGACCTCGGGAGCTATTTTATCACACACGCACGCAGCCACCCTCACCGATGCAAAATCTGCAGGCTGGGGAGGGCAGATGGCCCAGGAAGAAGGGGGAAGCAGGTACAGCAACAGACTCCAGAGGACAACAGCCCACCGCAACCTCCCCTCCCTGCAGACCAGCGATTGTCGCTGAAGGGCTGGGGCCTGCAAAGCAGGAGGCTTGACAAAGGTCCCGGAGGCAGGCAGTGGCAATTTCTGCAGGTCTGCGACAGCTGAATGTCACCAGTTTCCTATGATTCAACCCAATAGAAAACAAGGTCATCATTGCTCCCAGGTTTCCTCCTTCATCCGGTGTTTGGATGAAGTTCGCAGCACGTGCCGATAGTGGGACCTCAGCAGGAAGCAGCACAGACGCGGTCGCTGTGCGCGTGGAGCGTCGCACGCAGAAACGCAGCCCGCATGGGACATCGGGGACGGCTGCCTGGATGAAGCTGAGGTTCAAAGCTTGAGTAGGAACTTGAGCCAGGAGTCAAGGTAAGAGGGTCCCAGAAAAAGGGGGCAAAAAGAGGCCCAGGGCACTGGGGGGACAATAGAGGAGCACGGCTGGGGGTCGCTGTGCCTGTTCGGGGCCCAAGAGAAGGGGACCCCAATTCTCATCTGTTCAGCAAACAGTGCTCCACGTCAGAAGCATTTTAACAGGCATAGAATTTTGGAAACATTTCCGGCTATGTTTTCCCTTTGACTAATTCAGTACATTTCTCTCTCTAGCCTCCCACCACCATGAAATGTAAACCATGCAGCTTTTTGCCCCAGAAACGGTGGGTGGATAACATCTGGACCACAGAGTTAGGGAGGCAGCAACTGCGGCCCGAGGAGCTCTGGCAAGACAGCCCCGGACGCGGCAGACCTTAGCGAGGCAGGAGAGGAGAGGGAGGGAAGCCAGAGGTCAGACACCGGAGCCCAGGGACCCAGGGATGGTTTAGGGCTTGAATTTCATCCCCCTAAAAGATACACTGGAATCGTAACCTCCAGTGACTATGAATTGACCTTATTTGGAAAATGGATTCTGCAGATTAAGTGTTAGGATGACGTGGTTAGTGTGGACCCAGATCCAACGCAGCTCGGGTCTCCATAAGAAGAGGAAGAAGGCAGCCGTGGTGGCGCAGGCCTATAATACCAGCACTCTGGGAGGCAGGAGGCAGAGGATTGAAAGTTCAAGCCCAACATGGGCAATTTAGTGACTTAGTGAGACTGTGTCTCAAAATAAAAAATAAAAAGGACTGGGGATGTAGCTCAGCACGAAGGCCCTGGGTTCTATTCCCAGTACTGCAAAGAAGCAGGAGAAGGAGGCAGAGAAGAGGAGGAGGAGGAGGCAGCAGTGGCAGCTACACAGAGATGGACAGACGGAGGCAGAGATTGGAGTGATGTGACTGTGAGCCTGGAGCCACCAGAGGCTGGAAGAGACAGAAGGATCCTCCCGTAGGGGCTTCTGAGGGGTCGTGGCCCTCTCAACACCTTGATTCCAATATTTACGTGACACTGCTCTGACAGACAACTCCCAGAGTTCAATGGTTTAACAGAGCACACCTGAATTTCTCCCTCAGGGCAGGGTCTACACCACTGAGGGCTCAGGTCCCTTCTCTACTGTCTTGGCTGCTCCACAGGATCTCAGTGCCCTTCACCAGGTCCTCACCATATGGAGAGCATCAGGAGAAGACGGAGTAGGCAAGACCGGCAAGAGATTTTTATGGCCCACTCTGGGAGTAGGTGATGTCATTCTCTCACATCCCATTGGTCAGAACTCAGTCATGTGACACCCAACCTTCAGGGAAGGCTGGGAAATGTAGTCCAGCCCTGTGCCAGAGGCCAGGGAAGGATTGGCTGAACACTCGCAGCATCACACCCACCAGGGCTCACAGGCATGGAAAACAGCACCACAAGGGAGTCGCCACCTGTTAACAGTGATTATTTCTGGATGGCAAAATCATAAGCACTTAAATTTTTTTCTATGTTTTGTTTCTTTGAATCTTCCAAAAATTTTTTTTTTGTGGGTACCAGGGTCGACCTCAGGACCTCGCGCACCCACAGGTGCCGTGCCGCTGAGCGATATCACTGGCCCTTTTTTCATATGTGGGTACTGGGAGTCGACTCGGGCCCTCACACTTGCCAGGCAGGTGCTTATGCCTCTGAGCCATCTCACTGGCCCCAAAATTTCTGATATAAATGTTTTTCACAAGGTGAAAAATATATAATTTAACATTGATAAAATAGACTCCGGGCTTCCTTTGGGATTTAGAGCAGCATGTTTAGCGGGCAGGCTTCGGGGTCAGACCCAGGGTTTTATGATCTAAGGGACATTGTATCACATCTGTCGTGGTCTGTTCAGGCTGCTGCCACCAATATCATAAACTGGGCCGCCTATGAAAACAGATATTTATTTCTCTTGGTTCTGGAGGCTGGGAGGGGCTGGCAGATTCAGTGTCGAGTGAGGACCTGCTCTTGGGCTCATGGATGGCATCTTCTCTCTGGATCCCTTCAGGATAGAATGATAAGCGAGCTCTGTGTGGTGGCCTCTTTTATTGGGGCACTAATACCATGCATGGAGGCTCCATCCTCATGACCTCATCACCTCCCACAGCCCCCCACCTTCTCATACCATCACCTTGGGGGTCAGGGTCCCACATTTGAATTTTGGGGATGACACAAACATCTAAACCAGAGTACCCGGCTTTTAAATCTCTACATCCAAAAAATGAAAAATAAAAATGTACAAGTTGTGATCAACATACAGGGTGAAGGTTTACTTTTTAAAATTTATTACAGAAAAAGACACATTGCCATTAAAAGACACATTGCCCCTTTGAGAAGATCCCCCTCCCCTCCAACACACATCCCATGGTTCTTGCCACTTTCTGAAGCAGTTCTGGAGTCCTCTTTCCTGAGTGTCTTTACAAGATGTGATCAAATATATGGTGAATGCTGCTGCTGAGAGCCACCCAAAAGAAAGGCAGCTTGTAAAAACATGACGCTGTGTCCTCATTCACCTTTTCACCAAATCTGGCACTGTGGGACTTCTGGCTCCTTCTCAAAATCAAAATGACCATGAAAGGGAAACATTTTGAAAGAATTCAAAACATCAAGGTAGCCACAACCATGCAACTAAAGACTCTCATGAAAGGAGACTCCAGAGCTGCTGCAGAAAGTGGGGAGAATGATGGGATAAGTATGTCCAAAGTGAGGGGTGTATTTTGAGGGGGATTCTGGTATGGGTACCTTTTTATTTTGAGACAGGGCTTTGTAATGCAGACTGGCCTCAACCTCATTCTGTACCCCAGGCTGGCCTTAAACTTGCAGCGATCCTCCTGCCTCAGCCTCCCAAATGCTGGGATTACAGGCGTGCACCACCATGCCCAGCATGGTCTGGGTAACTTTCTGTGCTTCCTCCTTGCCCCTCAGACCCTCAGCTGACTCATCTGATGACCTTGCTTCCTGTTTAACAGGGACAGAGACAGCAAGGAGAAGGTCCAGGGCTTGTGACCACACTCCTGCCCTCCACTCCTGGGCTGATCCCTCTGACCCTGTTGCTTCTAGAGATGGACACCTGGGCCCTGAGCCATCCCTGCTGGGCCACCAGATGAGACTGCTCCCTCAGGACATGCACCAGCCCCTCCCTCTGCCCTGTATCATCCGATTCCTCCTCCTGGCAGGATGTGGACTGCGCATCTCCCTCGGGCCACCCCGTCACTCCGCTCCCCGTACCACATTCATCAGCCTCGTGGACCTGTGGCGCCTGCTTCTTCTCATTGGATTCTCCCAGGACCTCCTCCACACCCTGCGCTACCCAACACTGTTCTCGCCCAGGTCACCAATGACCCCTGCATTGGGAACCCAATGTCAGCCTCCATCCTCCCCTCCCTGGCCCATGTGGCCCTTGGCAGTGGCCATGCCTCCCTCCTTGACATCACCACCCACTCCCCTGGTGCCCCTCTGCCCTCATCCCCACTCTTCCACAACCCTCTTCTCAGTTCCTCCTCACACCTATGTACTCAATGTTGGAATGACTGAGACTCGGTCCTTGAGCCCCGTTCTAGGTTGAGTTGTGTCCCTCAAAAAATATATGTAGAGGAAATATTATGCAGCCCTGAAAAGGAAGAAAATTCTCACATGTCTTATTATGTGGACACAACTTAGGGACATTATGATAAGTGAAAAGCCAGACACAAAAGGACAGGTAGTTTGTCTGAGAGACTCAGAGTCAACAAATTCGGAGAGACAAAAAGTCGAATGGGGGTTGCCAGGAGTTGGGGAAGTTGGGGGAGGACTCAGTGTGTAAGAGGGGCAGGGTTTCCATGGGGGAAGATGAAAATGTTCTGGGCATGGGTGAGGGTCACACGGCACTGGTAATGTGCCCAGGGATACGAAAATGTGTGCATAGAAAACGTTAAGGTGGTAACTTTTATGTTATGGGCATTTTTCCACAATATAAAAGAGATACCCTAATCTTTTTGAATAAATATAAAATAATAGAAAACTGCCAGGCATGGTGGCACATGCCTGTCATCCCAGCACTCAGGAGGCTGAGCCAGGGGGATTGCCATGAGTCTGAGGCCAGCCTGGGCTACATAGTGAGTTCAAGGCCAGCCCGGGCTACATAGCAAGACCCTGTCTCAAAAAAACAGACAAAGGAAAAAAATTAAAAGAAGAAGGAGAAAGAGATGTTGAAGCCCCACCCCCAGTGCCTCAGAACATGACCTTGTTGGGAACAGGGTCACTGCAGACGGGATGAACTGAGTGACAGGTACGTGGGGTGGGCCTGGTGCATCATAGGAAGCAGACAGATACACACAGAGGAGGCCATGTGACAACAGAGGCGGCGATCAGAGTGACAGCCCTAAGGGTTGCTGGCCCCCACCAGAAGCCAGGAAGGGGAAAGGAAGGACCCAGGGTCCCGGGGACCTCCGCCCTGGGCCAGCTCCTCAGTTTGGGAATTCAGGTCTCCTGAACTACACCAGAATTGGTGTCTGATGTCTCAAGCCCCAGGTTCTGGGAGTCTGTCACAACCCAAGGGGACAAATACAGGCCCTTTGTCCTCTCCTTCCCTCCCTGGGGTCTCCTGGGGCCTGGTGTCATTCAATGCCACTTCTATAACCATGGGCCCAGCTCCAGCATCTCCATCCAGCCCTCCCACTCTGACATCCAGATTTGTCTTGCCCTCGACCTACCCAGTGGTCTGACAGGAACGCAAACGTACCACGCCTGCAACAGCTTCCGTCCTCCACCTCGGCCCATGGCATCTCGCATCTCGCATCTCGCATCTCGCATCTCACATCTCAGCATCTCAGCATCTCCTCTGACCTGCGGCTCCTCCAACCGGGACCACCCGCCTCTGCTCCTCAGCAGCCCATGCCCAGGGCGCCTGCTCTTTCCCAGCTTCCTGGCCTGTGAAGTAGATCCAGCGCCAGTTCCTTCTCAACATCCACTGCCACCTGGCCGGATTCCTGCCCAGCAGCCTCCTTGTGTCTGTTCCCGAGTCCCCAGTGATCCTCCAGCTTCTTGCCCGCCCTCCTCACCTGAGTGGGAGCGCCACGAGGGCCGGAAGTTGGTCTCCTTTCCCTGCTGTGTCCTGGTGCCTCACGCAGTGGCTGTAAATATGTCACGGCTGGATGGACAGATCTGATGAAGGCCCTCATTTTCTCATTGTCAACTTCAACTCCAGAGAGGCCGGATGAGGGGGAAGAGCAGCAGCTCCCGTTGTTGCTTGAAATTTTTCCTCCATAGGAGTTGGAGTCTTTTCAAGGTCCATGGAACCAGCTTCCGGTCAGGGCTGGAGGTGACACCAGCTCACTGGTGTTTCTCTGTCCCTCATTCTCCTCCACACTTGGTCCCACCATGGACACGCCCCCCCACCTGCCGGACTGAACATGCATCCTCCTGTCTCAGCCAGGACCCTCAGACAGGGCCTGATCCCCAGTGTCATTCCCTGGCCAAATCCTGGCCCTTTCCCAATCCCATCCCACAGGTCTGTCCCACTCTCAGCCTGGTGCCACCACTTGCAACAGTGTGACCTTGGGCAACTCCATCTGTAAAATGGAGACACCCGTGGTCAGGACTTCGCTGTAAGATGCAAATGAGATGTGACCGTGCCCAGCACAGGCCTCACATGCGCCTCTTGTTCAACAAACACCAGCCGGGTTTAAGCTACGATTATTACAGTTGAATGTCTCCCAAAGGCCGCCTTGCTACATCTATCCCCTAGGGATGTCACATCAAGGTCTTCAGTATTACGACTTATCAGTAACAGTAGTGACCACTATGGTGCAGTTCTTGTCTACTAAGCGCCAGAGGGCTAAGTGCTCTGCTTACACCCACCTCCGGCACCATCTTGCCTTTTTTCTTGCTCCCAGTGGCCCGCTAAACCGCTCCCTAGGACCGCGAGATTTCTGAGAAGCCTCCCTTGGCCCCAGCCCAGTGAAGTCGGCGGAAGATACAGGATAATAAAGTCTGTCCCTGAGACCTTGAAGAGGCAAAGATTCAGACACTGTGATCAGGCACTCTGTGGCCTTCATCTTCCTCCCCTGCTTCCTCGTGTTTGGGGGTTCGATGCGTCTGACATCAGAGGGCAAAGCGGCTCTGGAGACCTGGCCCAGTGCTCTCTGCCAGAGAGAGGGCAGGCAGGGTGCACGCAGAACTTCCCACTCTCTCTGCTCTACAGAGAGTGACCTGGGGCCCAGTCAGGGAGGGAGGCGACTTCCCCAAGGGCACAGAGACTGTCGTGTCAGCGCCGAGACCCTGCCACAGTTCCCTGGCCTCACGTCCAACCCTCTGTCCTCTGAACACCAGGAAGGCCACCATGGAGAGCAAAATCAAAACTCTGGCGAGAAATCCATTTGTCTCTAAGACTTCCTGACATCCCACTGACTCCTTCCACGGCATCGGGGAGGACAGTATTATTGTCCCCAATTGTCAGAAGAGCACTGTCAGTGGCCGGAAGCCGTCTGTCAATCCCAAGGTCACAAGCAGTGAAGAAGAGGCACATTTGGGGCCCGTACTCCTGATACGTCCCTCCACGGCTCCCTGGAGACGGAGACGCCAGGGTCTTAAACACAGCCCTCTCGCTACCACTCTCTGAGCCTCGGCTGCCTCAGCCGCAAAGGAAGAGGCCACCTCTGTCCTCGAGTTTATTCCCAGAAGGAAACGAGGATGCGGTGGCACTTGAGAAACAGCAAATGTACAGTGGGCGGCTGAGCCTCACAAGTTCTGCAAACATGAAGCTTTTTTTTTTTTTCTACAATTTTTTTTTCACTGTGGTAAAATATACATAACAGAGAAGTCGCTGTTTCTGCCACACTGAAGTGTGCAGTT
Organism: Erethizon dorsatum; assembly: GCA_028451465.1. Classification (NCBI taxonomy): domain Eukaryota; kingdom Metazoa; phylum Chordata; class Mammalia; order Rodentia; family Erethizontidae; genus Erethizon; species Erethizon dorsatum. The sequence goes on from CM051822.1 coordinate 6,429,370, forward strand.
TAGTGACATTAAGCACGTTCACCCTTTGGGAACCCCAAACTGAAACTCTGTCCTTTGGAAAACGAACCTCTTGCCAGCACATCCTGGCTGGGTGGCTGGGGGAGGGGAAAGGATCGCAATATCACAATAGGCAGCGGAATAATGAGGAAGAGGAAACGGGAAGCGACAGGAAGAAAGAGCGCAGAGGAAGCTGCTTCCCAGGGCCCGGCCAGCCGAGGCCTCCCTGATGACCTGATGGTCCCCGCCAGCTCCCACCATCATCAGGGGCAGTGAGACACTTCCCTGGCCCAGGGTTTCTTCCAAAGCGGGCCATGGTTACCCTCACAAGCCTCAGAGTCCTTGTCTACGAAACAGAGACGCGGGTGAGAGCTGGTAACTGCCAAGGCTGTTATGAGAACCAGCTCATAGCACCCGCCGCAGTCTGATCTCCACACCAAGTCCTGGACTTGAACTCAGCCCAAGTTCACCGAGCTCCTGCTACACAGTGAGTGGCTGGTCCCTTGCTGGGCACTGCGGCCAAAGAGGCAACAAGACAGAGTCCAGCCCGGAGGAGACCCAGGTCCACAAGGAGGCAGACAGGGGTTCAAATCTCTGAGCCAACTCAGAAGGTGGCAAGCACACTTAGGACTGTAAAGAGGGTAACTGTCCAGGGAAGGATGAAGTGGGGGGCAGAAAGGTCCAGAGAGGGGAAGACACAGGCAAAGGCGAGGAGGTGTCAAATGCCCTGAGGTATAAAGGGAACCGGAAGTATGAGCAGAGACAGAGGGGCCTGGGTCTGCAGCAGGTCAAGGGCCTAGAAGTCTCCTTTGCAGGTGACCGGCCATGAAAGTGGCAGCACCTGCCTTGTGGAGCACTGGCCCTGGGAACCATGGACAGAGGGAGCTGGAGACAGGTGTGACTGTGGGCATCTCAGGAGAGATGTGGGTGACAGAGGGGACTGCAAGATGAGTGGAGACACAAGGAGGCGACTGCAGAGATCCAGAGGTAAAGCTGGCAGTCCTGGTATGGTCGGCAGAACAACGTCCCCAAGAGGTCCCTGTCCTAATCCCAGAACATACGGATGGCTTATGCTTCGTGGCAGGGGGAGCGACAGTCGCAGATGGAATTGATGTTGCTCATCAGCTGATCTGAGGTGAGGCAGTGACTCTGGATTATCTGGCTGAGCCGGTGGAATCACTTGAAATGTGGAAGAGGGAGGCAGAAGAGCCAAATCAGAGGGATGCTGCTGGTGGCTTTGAAGCTGGAAGGGGTCCATTGTGGACGGCCTCTGTACCTGGAGAGGCCGAGGAAGACGACTCTCGCCCTAGAGCCTCCAGGAGGAATGTGACCTGCTGCACACCTCGAATTTGGCCCCATGAGGCCCATTCAGACAGTCCTCTGACCTATAGAACTGAAAGATGGTAAATTTGTGCTCAGCCACTAAATCTGCAGTGATTTGTTACAGCGACAATAGGAAACTGACACTGGTGATGAGGGGTGGAAGAAGGGGGCAGCAAGGGCATCTGGCTTGGGGACTGGAAGGATAGCAATGCCACCCACCATGGCAGGCAGCAGGGGCACGAAGCCGTGGGACAAGAGGCCACGCCTCCCCGGCCGGTGCCTGCACCCCAGAAGTGGGGGAGGGCAAGTTAGGGCGCAGTGGCTGCCGCAGGATGGATGGATGGCGAGATCCCCCACAATTCCTTGTGTTTCGTTTTCCCAGCTTCAAAACAACCAGACTTGTTAAGCTCTCGCTTTTAGAACAAGCCAGAGAAACAGAATTCAAACCTCCAGAGCGGATGTCAAGATGAGATTAGAAGCCCAGGGCCGGGAGGCATAAGTAGGGACACTGCGGGTTTTCAGAGCATAAAAGATGCCCGCCTACCCGGCTCTTCCTGCAGGAGGGAGAGTAGGTGGGACTGGCTAGGCGCCTCTCCACCTCGCTTTCCGCAGCATTTTTTTTTTCCTTTCCTTCAAAATAAAAAGGGGGAGGGGGTGTCCGGCTCGCAGGAGGGGCGCGGCTCCGTCCCGCCCGGCCCGCAGTGCCCTCGCCGGCTTCGCTCCCCGCCTCCCCCGCCTTTGTCTCGCTCCCGCGCGGCCGCGCACGTGGTCGCCTGTCAAATTCCGGGCGGCTCCGGGGGACACGTGTCCGGACGCCTGCAGCTTCACCGGCCCGCGTAACCATGGAAACGGTGGCCAATGGGAGGCCGGCGCTGACCGCGGGGGCGGAGCCGAGAGCGCCTGGAGGAGGAGGGGCCGGGAGGGCGCGAGGCAGAGGCGGAGCGATGATCGCGGAGGGGCGGGGCGGGACCTAACGTCAGCAAGTGGAGGGCGGGGCCAGGGTCTCAGGGGACCCGACCGGGGACTGAGGACGCGCCCCGGGCTGAGGTCTGTATCACGTGTTCTGATGACATCTTGACAATGTTTCCTTAGCACTCCTGGGAATTTCCTTGCCTGTCAAGTGTGAGGTTGAGATGCTAGAATCCGGCAGAACTGGGACCCATCCCACCTTCCGGACCATCGCCAGCCACAGCAATCCTGAGCCTGGATACCGGGCTTCAGCTTTGTCGTCTGGTAAATGGGGCCGTTGTGAAGCTCCCGATGACAAGCGATTAGCCCAAGCCTGACACGGGGAGATGAGGGACAAACAAGAGTCACCCTTACGACCGAGGTCCTTCTCCTGCCCCTCTGCAGAAGACTCATTAGGGCCCTGGTTTTCAGCTGGGGAATCCGGGCTCTGACTTCTGAGTCACCTGCCAAAAGCTGGTTCCCACAGTGGCCTCAATATGCCTGTCAGCAAAATGAGACCATGAGACCGTGGTCCATCAGGGTCCCCGCGGCAGCTGCAGAGTTCCTGGAGGTGGACAGGGCTGAGTCCCCGTGCAGGGTGGAAGGAAGTCCCGGTGCTGAGAGCCGGGGCCAGGACAGGTTTGGGCTCTGCCACCGCCAGCCTGGGGACCGGCACTAGTGTTTTTGCCTCTCTGGGCCGAAGCGTCTTGTCAGACAATGAAGGTCTTACCTTCTGCCTTCCCACTGGGTGTGGCGAGAATCTGAAACGGGACATGGGTGGCCCAGTAGCTCTGTTTCTGAGGGAGCCTGAATGTGTTCGGTCGCAGCAGAAATAGCAAATGGAGGTAAGGACAGGGACCCTCCTCCCTGGGTGCCCAGAGTGAAGCACAGGACCTCGGATGAACGTACACCCCCAGCTGGAATCCATCTCATTTTTAGGAAGAGGTGGAATCATTCATCCAACAAAGCTCTAAAGTCAGCCTATGGGGGTGGAGACTCGGTGTCCAGGCACAGGGAACAGCCTCAGGGTACTCAGGAGAGGGAAGAGCCTGTGTGACCCAGAAGCCAGCAAGGGGCACTAAGGGCCCCGAGTCTACACAATGGCTGCAAAAACAGACTTCTGCTGGGCGTGGTGGTGCACACCTGTAATCCCAGCACTTGGGAGGCTGAGATGGGTGGATTGCAGTGAGTTCGAGGCCAGCCTGGGCTACTTAGTGAGTTCAAGGCCAGCCTAAGCTACATAGCGAGACCCTGTCTCAACCCGCCCCCCCAAAAAAAACCAAACCAACCAAACAAACAAACAAAAAACAGGCTCCTGGAGATTTACTCTGAAATGCACATCTCCATTTTTCAAAGTTAGTCACTGGATCCAGCTTGTATTCCATCTTGCCACCTTCACCTCTTCGGGTCTGCAGGCACCGGATGACCCAGAGTCAGAAATGAGTGTCACGTTGGTGAGCGCGCTCCAGGAGGGGAGACACACACATGGCCTGCAGGAGGAATTGCAACATGAGGGCTAGAATTAGGGCTGGGCTGGGGTTAGGGTAAGGTTGGTCTTGGTGTCTGGGGTAGGTTTGGGAGGAGACTTTGGGTTGAGGGTAGATTTGGGGTTGGTGTGGGTTTGGGATTAGGGCTGGCTTTAGGATTACAGTTGGTATTGGGGTTCAGGTTGGGTTTAGGTTTGGTTTGGGGTTAGGGTTGGTTTTATGAATTTGAACTCTATTAAAATTCTTCTGCCACTGGTGTTGTGCGGACTCTCTGGCACATAGTAGGTAGCAATGGTTTTTGTTGTTGTTGTTATTTTTTTTTTAATGAATGAATGCCTATTTCATTGTAAAACCAGCAAGCCAAAGTGACCGGCCAGGCTCATTTTTCTGCATTTTGTGGTAATTGTGTGTGTGTTGTCCTGAGGGTGAACAAACTGGTGAAACTTAACCCAGGCACTAATTTCATATCCTTCTCTCTAGCACAGAGCGAAGAACCACACTGAAGTGAGAAAAGAGAGAGAGGCTGTACTTGCCAAACCGGTGACCAAGGAAGCAAAATAGGGATTTTGGAGACAGAATACCTGGGGACAGCAGGAAGGGGGAGTGGGACGGCTTTCAAGGACTTGTCACAGCAGGGCTGGGGGAGGTTGGAAGAACCAGATCCAGCTGCAGGGTGAGGTTAGAGGAGGAGTTGGGGGAGGGAAAGGCAGAAAGGTGAGCTGTGGCAGCGCTAAGGAGCCAGGTGGGCAGCCGCCATGGCGAGCCCCTGAAGCCCTGGAAACAGAACCCATGCAATTCTGGGGCCCGTGGGGCCTGTCGCTGCCGTCTCATTAAAGGGGCTCAGGACAGCAACCAAGCATTCTTTACAATACTGTTTGTGTCAGGCGAAGAATATTAGGGAGAGCCCAGCATGGTGGTGCATGCCTGTAATCCCAGCAGGCTGAGGCAGGAGGATCACCGTTAGTTCAGCCTGGGGTACATAGTGAGTCCAAGGCCAGCTCGGACTATACGGTGAGACCCTGTCTCAAAAAGCAAACAAACACAAGAAAGAATATTAGGGAGCCTAAGCTGTTCATCTGAGCAGCTCTTGCCAGCCCCTCCTCTCCGGTCCAGGGCTCTGGCCCCTCACTTGCTCCTCGCTCCTCCCCTCCACCCCTCTTCCCCCTTCCCTGCTCACTTGGTTCTTCCTGCAGTACTACCTGGCCTTGATTCCTTTCCATTTTCCTGGAGCCACCAACAAACACCTGCCTGGACCCCACCAGCAAGGTCATCCCTGCCCCTGTCCTGCTGTGTCCCCCTCCGCATGCCCAGCCTCTCTGCCCCATGGGATGCACAGACCAGGTCCGAGAGGGTGGGACAGAGGGGAGGGCTGAACAGGCAAGGTCACCATTCTCGATCATGGGGCTTGGGGAGCAGGGGACACACCAGGGCTTGTTCCTGTCGCAGGACAAGGTTCACACCGTCTCTGATGGGCACTGGGGAGCCATGGGAGGCTTTGGAATCAGGCTCATGAGAGCATTTTCTTTTCAGTACTGGGGACTGAACCAGGGCCGTCACACTGAGCTCTATCTCCAGTCCCTTTGTTGTTGTTTTTTCTTTTGAGACAAGGTCTCCATAAGTCACCCAGGGAGGTCCCAAACTTGGGATCTTCCTGCCTCAGCCTCCCAGAGTATTAGGATGACAGGCATGCACCCAGCATGAGCACCTTGAGAGCAGCACTCTGTGTGTTTTGAGGGTGACCCTCCACCTGCACCTTGAAGTTCTGTTGAAATGCATGATGAGTGAAGAGGCCGGCGGTGAATGAATGAATGCATGAATGAATGAGTGAATTTCATCTCGAAATTGCACCTCACCAGAGCCTGTGCCAGACAGGTCCCTGCCAATGACCCTCTAACTGCTGGGGACAGCAGGGCTCCTGGACCTGCTCCACAGCCTGCTGGGAACAGCCTGTGCTCCCCAGGGCAAGACCCGGGGCACACAGGAATCTCGCAGAGCCTTGGCTCTGGCTCTAATTCTGGCTTCCAGCACATATAAAAATAGTTCCAAGGACATCCCGGGGCAGGAGGGGAGACCTGGCCCCCGGCTTCCAGATCAGAACCTGGGAATGTAGCTCCTCATGGACCAGAGGCCTGAATACACAGGGTGCTGGGCCAAGGGAGGGGACACAGAAGCCTGGGGACATTCGAGTACCTTCCCGCCAGCGGGGCTGAATCCACCCAGCAGGGCCCTGGCACACAAGCATGGAGTCCCGACCTGAGCCTAGGGAATCCCCAGATCATGGGGCTGGGGTGCTGCCCAGCATAAGGACCAAAGAGGGACCGATAGTCCCCACAGCCAGCAGGGCAGACAGAGCCGGGATGAGAGCCCAGGGGACGCACGGGGCACTCCAGCGAAGATGTGGGTGCTAAAGGCTGGGGTCCGATTTCTCCCCTGCCTCCCCAAAACCCCAAAATAGACCCACTGTCCTGAGTAAGGTCTCCTCCCCTCAGCTCCACAAACATCGACCCCGGGCAGAGGCCAGGGCGGGGCCCTCAGGAGCTGGCCCTGGCAGGACCTATTTCTGGCTGCCGCCCGGTCTGGCCACAAGCAGCCTTCTGTGGTGGCTTCGGCCACAGCCCATGGCTGAGGCACAGGCCCTGGCCCGGGCAGCAAAGGGTCCATTGTCCACCGTCCCAAGGCTGCCAAGCCCAGCTCCTAGACATCCGGAGTGGGGGGCAGGTGACCAGGGGGAGATTCGGAGAGCTCAGCGTGGACTGAGGGACTCTGTGACCAGAGGACAGCAACAGACGGTGGCCTCAGGGAGGTAGATTTTCCCCCAGTGCTTGCTCTCTCTCACACATGCATGCATGCACATGTGTACATGTGCATACACGCATGCGCACACACATACACAGGGGTGTCAGCCACTGGGAGCAGCCACCACATCCACAGAGAACTAGAAGAGAAGAGCAGGGCCTGGAGCCCTGGGGCATCATCTAATTCCCTAATGCCCATCACCCACGCTGGCCTTGAACTCACTATGTAGCCCAGTCTAGCCTCAAACTCATATCGATCCTCCTGCCTCAGCCTCCCACCAAGTGCTAGGATCACAGGCATGTGTCACCACACCCAGCTGGTCCTGTGACTTTAAACTTATTTTCATGCCATTGACATAGTGGAGACTGAGTCAGTTGTCCTGGGGCATATCCACAGCCAATGTTTGCTATCTGCTTCTTCATGGTGTCATTTAGCTTGTTTCTCTGTCCCTGTGTTTCCCATGGGTCCAAGCTGAGCCCCTTCCCTTTTTAAATAGCTGCTTCATGCAGATATAATTCATATGCCATAAAATCTATCCTTTTAAAGAGTACCACTCAGTGGGTTTTAGTATATTCACAGAGCCACGCAACCAGAGCCACCATCCAATTTCAGAACATTTCTATGACTCTATGCCTGTGGCACATGCCTATGATCCCAGCAGTCAGGAGGCTGAGGCAGGAGGATTGCCACGAGTTTGAGACCAGCCTGGGCCACATAGTGAGTTCAAGGCCAGCCTGAACTACATAGTGAGATCTTGTCTCAAGAAACAAAAACAAACAAACAAACAAACAAACAAATCTAGAATATCCCCCAAGAGACACATATGTTCAGAGATGAGGCTTTTAGAAAGTGACTGGGTCATGACAGCACTGTACTCAAGGGTAGATTCATCCATTAATGGGCTCACAGTTCAGTGTGCTGTAGGTGGTGGGGCCTGGTTGGAGGAAGCAGTCACGGGGGGGGCTGTTCTGGTCTCTGGCCCCTTCCCCTCTCTCTTTCTCTGTCTCTTTCCCTCTCTCTCTCTACTTCCTGGCTGCCATGAGGTGAATAGCTCTCCTCCACCATACCCTTCCACCATGATGCTCCTGCCCTGGAGCCAGCTGATCATGGACTGAACCCTCCATACCTGTGAGTTCAGAGTTCAGGGGGAAAATAGGCTGTTCCTCCTTTAACTTGTGTATGTTGGGTATTTGGTCACAGGGATGAAAAGCTAATACAGAAACAAGCCTGTGTGGAAGCAAGGAAGAAAAAGAAAGAAAATGTATGCACAAAACATCTCCACATTGTCCTGAAGACCCGGAATCAAGTTTTGTCCCAGATGTCTGAACTTTTTTAAAAAACAGTACTGGGGATTAAACTCAGGGCCTTGCCAATGATATATCCTCAGCCCTTTTTATTCTTTGAGACAGGGTCTTGCTAAGTTACCCAGCTGGGGCTTGAACTTTACATCTTCATGCCTCAGCCTCCCAGAGGACTGTGTTTACAGGCATGCACCACAGAGCCCAGCATCATTGTTAGTCTTACTTTTACCACCATCTGTATTTGTGGCACGACAGTGGCAGCCCCAGCAGAGAAACACTTTCTGTGATTTTAGCACTTGTTTGGTGACAACCGAGTCCCTGTGCTTGCTGTAACTTTGCCATGGGGGACTCGCCATGCTTGTCCACTCAGAAGGCCCCTGAGACCCAGTGGGGCTCCATCAGCAAGAACCATGCCAGCCACTCTAGAGACATGCCCTTGCAGAACCCCACAACTTCAGAGAAATCATCAACCATATCCCCATTTTACAGAGGAGAAAACAGAGACTAAGAGAAGTTGAGTAATTCGTCACTATGCAAATCTTATGCTTTTCTGGTTAAGTTTATTCCTAGTTATTTGATGCTAATACAATTTTGAAAATGTTTTCATATTTTCATTTTCAGGGTGCTCCTTGATAATGGGTAGAAATACAATCAACCTTTGTATACTGATCTTGTCTCCTGCAACCTTGCTAAACTCATTTGACATCTACCAAGGGGTGGAATAGGATTTGAACCTGAGTCACTGATATTACCCACTGGGCTACACCCTCCTCCCCAGACCCTGGACCAGCTGGAAACTCAAGAAGTCACCTTGGGACACAGGAGATGGGGCACAGGGGCCAGGACAGAAACACAGAGGCTCTGGTTGGTGGCGCAACCAGAGCTTCAGGGTCTATAGTGCAGACCCCAAGCAGCCCTAGGGACCTTGCTGTGGAAACCCTTGGGGGCTCAGGACATCCAGGTACCCCTAGGGGTTCACACCAAGCTATGGCCAACACAAGGCCCTGGAGCCTCTAGAGGAGCCACTGTGGGGTCCCCTCCCCCCATCCTGCCACTGAGTTTTGGAGCCCAGAGGCAGAAGTTATGGTTTCCTTAGGGAAAAGTGCTGCAAGGTGTGGACACCAGGGAAGGCTCTGTGCATCTTCATTCTGCACAGTTTGGGACTTGGTGCCTCACTGCTCCGGGTCCAGGGGGCTGAGAACCTCCCAGGCCCTGCACCGCACCTGCCATTTCCGGCTGACTGCCGGGTGGTCTGCTTGCTCTTTACTCCACAAGGTCCTTCACCTCTGAAAGCAACGTGGGGGGTCCAAGGCCACAACAAATACGGCTGAGGACAGCAGTGAACCCTATTTCTGTCTTGGATATCTCTTGTCCAAGCATTTAGCAAATTTGTCACTGGACTGTACTGGGCTCAGCAGGGATTTGGGACCCCGGTCCCCCATTTTGGGGGTGGAGAGGGATGACCCAAGCCACCGTCTTCAAGCCCCACTTTGTGCTAGGAGCTAGGCACCACCCACTGGGTTCACACGAGCCCATGACATGTGGGCTGTCACTTATTCAGGGACCGATCATCTGTTCTTTCTTTCTTTCTTTTTTTTGTTTTGTTTCCTTTTGGGTCTGGCGATGGATTCCAAGGTCTCCCACATGCTAGGCGAGTGCTGTACCGCTAAGCTACACCCCGTAGCTCTGAGATGAATGTTTTTGTTTTTCTTTTTGCCGTGGTGGGGATTGAACCCAGGGCCTTTGCCTTGAGCTCCATCCCCAGCCCTTTTTTTTTTTTTTTTTTTTTTTTTGAGATAGGTTCTCACTAAGTTGCCCAGGCTAGGTTCAAACATGTGGTCCTCCTGCCTCAGCCTCCCAGAGTGCTGGGATCACAGGTGGGTGCCACCGAGCCCCCTAAATGAATGTATTTTTATCCATAAAGGGATATTAAGTGCAGGTGCAAAGAAACAGATGCACAAGGATGACGAAGATTCCTGGTCTCCGCCTCCTTGGAGGATGCTTTCCAGTGGAGAGGCAGACCCTGAGCGAGGAAAAGACGGAAGAGAGGAACGGAGGTTACAAACAGCAGCTGGCACTGGGGGTGAAAATACAGGGAGGGCATAACATAGGGGAGGGGTCCACTTGAAATAGGTTGATCTTGAAGCCAGGTGTGGTGTCGCACACCTGTGATCCTCGCACTCGGGAGGCTGAGGCAGGAGAATCACTGTGAGTTGGAGGCCAGCCTGGGCTACACAGTGAAACCCCATCTCAAAAAAAGAAGAAAAAGAAAGGAAAAAGCCAAACAAACAACAGTAAAAAAAAAAAAAAATAGGGCAGTGTCTGAGGTGAGAACTGAAGGTTGGGAAGAAGCTGGCCTCGTGGCATGTGTGGAAAAGCATTTTGGGTCGTGGATCTGCCAGCACAAAGCCCTCAGCGGCCGGAGCATGAAGAGCAGGGTGTGGGCCGGCGAGGCAGGGCAGGAGGGACCAGATCAAGCACGTGGGGCCCCAGGCTGGATGTGGGCGTGAGCCCAGGCCGCTGCGCTGTGCGGGGGTCTCCACAAGGGCGTGGTGGGGACATGGCCTGGTATTGGCCTCTGTGATGTGGGTGGAGCCAACAGGCTGCCATTGGGATGTAGGAGGTGAGAAAAAGGCAGGGAAAGGCGGCCCCAAGTGGGGGAAGAGGAGGCTCCCGGGCCACCACCTAGCTGTGTGACCCTGGGCAGTCTCTGTCCCTCTCTGGTCGCCAGTCTTGTCATAAGTGGTCACACCTGGCCACCACCGACCTCCATAACAGACCGGGTGGGAAAGCGTGGAGAAGGCCGTCCACAGACCACATGCTTTACAGTGTGCAGGATTCACACCTGCAAACCCCCAGAACACGCGTCTCCAGCACACCCGGCCTCTCCTAGCCAGCTTCTGTGCCTTCTGGTGCCCGGCAGGGTCGCGTCACGTTCTGTTCCTGATGAAGGGGACCTGAGGCCAGGTTAGGACATAAACCCCCAAATAATGCTGGCAACACACACCACTGGGCACTTGCTGTGTGCCAGGTAGTGCTAAGGGTCCTACACGGGTGGCCTCATTTGGACAACAGTCACCTGGAGTCTCGTTGTCATCAGCTGACTTTGGAAAGGTGGGAGGCCCTCAGGTCGGAGATGGAAGGTCCCCACCTGGATTTAAGGTAAACGGGAAGGTTCGATACTCTCCAGAGCTCCGTCACAGCCAGGCGCTGTTCTGGACGCTGGTGACCACAGCGACAAGGAGGAAGCGTGTGCACATCAGATGACAAGGACAAGCTGCAGGACCCACTTGCTCCAGGCACCACGCAGTTGGCACAGGACTTCTCAGGTCTTCGTGCCTGGGGTCATCAGCATCTACGGCTCCATCATCCCCCTGTCATGAGGCCGGCTGGATCCCCAAGACAGGCAGGGGAAATAAGGCAGGCAGGGAGGCTAAGGGCTTCATCTGCAAGGTCCTCCCAGGTGGGACAGGTGTTAGAATGGATGGCAGCCTCAAAGCCATCCCCCCAGCCTGGGGCTGTGTCATGTGAAGGAGAGTTTTCTGCAGTTGGAATTAAAACTGCCCCCTTGGGCCGGTGAGATAGCTCAGTGGTATAAGCACCTGCCTGGCAAGCACGAGGCCCTGAGTTCGACTCCCGGTACCCACATATGAAAAAAGGGCCGGTGATATTGCTCAGCGGCACGGGCACCTGCTGGCGCATGAAGTCCTGAGTTCAACCCCCGGTACCCACAAAAAAAAAAAAAAAAACTGCCCCCTCTGCTACATTTTGCCAAGGCCTCTAGCCCCAGCTCTCAATGTGGGTGGCAGGGAGTCAGTGTGAGCCTCAAGTAAGCTGCTAGAAGGAGCCTGGAGCCACTCAGTGCAAAAGATTGGGCTGGTGGGGTGGGGGGAAAAGGTAAGGACAGACATCCTGTCCCCCACTGCCAGTCAAACTGAGGGGTAGGAGATGGAGTCCAAGAGATAGAATGACTGACGATATCAAGATAGGAGTAAGAAGTCCACTCATCCACCCATCCACCCATCTACCCACCCATCCACCCATTCACTCATCCATTCATCCACCCATCCATCCATCCATCCACCCACCCACCCATCGACCTACCCACCTATCCATCCACCCACCCACCCATCCATCCATCCACCATTCATTTATCCACCCATCGATCCATCCATCCACCCATCCATCCATCCATCCATCCATCCATCGATCCATTTATCCACCCATCCATCCATCCACCCATCCATGCACCCACTCATCCATCCATCCACTCACCCATCCACCCATCCATCCATTCATCATTCATCCATCATCCATTCACCCATCTATCCACCCTTTCATAAAATGGATAATCATCCATTTATCCATCCATCCACCCCTTCCATAAATATGGACCAAAACCATAGTCTAATTGAAGCTAGTAACTACAGACCAATGTCACCAGTGCTGCAAGGGGGATGTACAGGGGACCCTGGGAACCCAGAGGAACTGCATGACTTAGCAAGAGGTCAGCGAGAGGCAGTCAGGGAAGGCTTCCTGGAAGCCTGTGTAACCTGTGAGGGCAGCCAGAATTTAGTCCAGCTAAGAGGTGAGGAAATTCATCTCAGAGGGAAGGGGGCTCAGACACCAGCGCAGCTCAGTGTGGCGGAGGTAGAAGAGCCAGGTGAGGGTAAGAGGAGAGCTGGGAGAGGAGGTAGCTGGAGCAGACCAGCCAGGACCATGGGAGACAAGTCGAGAGTGGGGTTCTCACTGAAGGGCAGCTGGGGCCATCACGGCTTCCAAACGGAGAAGAGACGGGGCCAGACTTCCTGTTTAGAAAGCGAACTCAGACTTCTGGTAATGGTGGGCTATGCTCTGAGTGGAAGAGAGCTTGAAAAGTCCAAATATCTTTGTCTAACAGAGAGAAATATTGTCAAAAGCGTTGAGGGTTTATAAGAGACTAAGGAATGTTCAAATGTGACGGGAAAGCAGGAACTCAGAGAGAGGTAAGCACATGGAAGCCACTTTTGCCTAAAGCACCAGAAAGCTCTCAGTTCCATTTGTGAAGAGCGAGGGGGAACAGAAACAAAGGCCAGGGGCCCACAGTCAGCTGGAGCCCCAGGGTCAACATTCGCAGGAGTGGGGCCGGTGAGATGGCTCAGCGGCGTAAGCGCCTGCCTGGCAAGTGCGAGGGCTCGAGTTCGACTCCCGGAACCCACATACGATAAAAGGGCTGGTGATATCGCTCAGCGGCACGGGCGCCTGCTGGCACGCGAGGTCCTGAGGTCGACCCCCGTACCCACAAAAAAAAAAAAAAATTCTCAGGAGTGATTGTCTGGAAAAGTAAAACCCAGAGGTTTTATTTTTATTATTATTATTTTATTATTATTTTTGTTTCTTGATCTGTGAGTGATGATCCCACATACATTTTTGGTTTCTTATTACTCATTAAATTGCATATTTGAGTTTCACTCTCTATGTGTATAGTGCTGTATGCCCTTTATGCATGTATGTTATATTTTCAAAATAACGGGATTTTAAAAAATATTCCAGGGCCGGTGAGATGGCTCAGCGGCATAAGTGCCTGCCTGGCAAGCATGAGGTCCTGAGTTCAACTCCCATAACCCACATACGAAAAAAAGGCTGGTGATATTGCTCAGGGGCACAGGTGCCCACTGGCACGCAAGGTCCTGAGGTCGACCCCCGGTACCCACAAAAAAAAAAAAAAAATCCAGGGATGGGTTTAAGATGGGATTAAACACAGTCAAAGAAAGAATTAGGCTAAAAGAAGATAGGTCAAAAGAAAATATCCAGAATACATTGCACAGAAACACAAAAATGATAAAATAGAGAGGGCGAGAGAGAAGGGTTTAATTGGACCCATGAGAGAGAAAATAGGCAGAGGCAATGTTTAAGAGATGATGGCTGATAAGTCTCCAGAACTGAAGGAAGATACCAGACACCCAAAGAGTCAAGTGTGGTGCAACATGCCTGAAATCCCAGCTACTCTGAAGGCTAAGGCAGACAGAAGTGAGTTCAAGACCTAGGCCACTTAGCCAGACCCTGTCTCAGAAAGGAAGGGAAGGGAAAGGAAGGGAGGGGAAGGGAGGGAGAGGGAACAGAAGGGGAGGGAAGGGGAGGGGAAGGAAGGGAAAAGGCAAGAACCTGGAGTCCTAGGGAAGAGAAATTTTTTAAAAAACCCACACCTCGAGCTGGTGAGATAGCTCAGCTGCATAAACACCCGCCTGGCAAGCACGAAGTCCTGAGTTCGACTTCCGGTACCCACATTAAAAAAAAAAAAAAAAAAAAAAAAAAAAAACATACCTCAGCTGGGCAGGGTGGTGGATGCCTGTGATCTTAACACTCAGAACCTGAGGCAGGAGGAACACAAGTCTGGACCTAGCCAGGGCAACTTAGCAAGACTCTATCTCAAAATTAAAAAAAATAGGGCCGGTGAGATGGCTCAGCGGCCATAAGCACCTGCCTTGCAAGCGCGAGGGCCCGAGTTTGACTCCCGGAACCCACATACGAAAAAGGGGCCGGTGATATCGCTCAGCGGCACGGGCGCCTGCTGGCGCGCGAGGTTCTGAGGTCGACCCCGGTACCCACACACACACAAAAAAAAATTTTTTTTAAATTAAAAAAATAAATAAAAGTCTGGGGGTGTAGCTCCGTGCAAAGGCCCTGGGTTCAATCTCCAGTAATTGAAAAAAAAAAAGTCACACACCTCATACATCTCAATCCATCACAGTAAAGCTGTAGAAAACCAAGTAAGGAAAAAACATTCCTAAAACCACCGCTGGGGAGCCAAATGGCTTTCAAGGGGAGCTGGTTAGACTGACAGCTGACTTCCCCACAACCGTGGAAACCAGGAGCCATGGAAAGTACTGTACTGCGGGGCACGGGACTGTCACCCACGACAGAGGGACGGAGCGGGCAGACACAGAACCAGCCAGCGCGGAGACGGCTGCAGTCTGGAGCAGGGCAGCAGCGGCAGCCAAGCAGAGCGGCGGGCAGACCCGAAGGTGGGAGAGGCTGAGCCGGCCACGCTCGGCGTCTGGCTGTGTCTGGGGCCAGAGGCGAGGGAGGACGCCGGGTCTTAGTTCCAGAATCTGCACAGCTGGAAGCGCCACTCAAAGACGGCTCGGCCGCAGGGGCAGGTTCGAGCAAGCTGAGGCAAGCAAGGCGGCGGGAGCCCAGAGAAGGAAGAGCCTCCCAGGGCCGAAGTGCTCCTCCCAGAGGCACCGTCAGCTCCTCTGGTCTGGACCAGAAGAGGAGGACCAACGAGGTGGCTGTCAGACACGGTACCTGACACCTGCAACTTGAAGGAGGAGAGGTTCGTTTTGGCTCCTAGTTTGTAGAGGTTTCAGTCCATAGTCGGCTCCAAAGCGCGGTGGCCATGCAGAGGGGCCTGGAAGAACTGCTCACTGCATGGTGGACAGGAAGCTGAACGAGAAGGGAGGAGCCGGGAGAGAGATGAACCCTTCCTGGCCACGCCCCAGTGGCCAAGCCACGCCCCACGAGACCAGGCCACACCCCCGGCACCGCCTCTTCCGAACAGACCCCGCCTCCTAATAGCATGAAGACCGGGCAGATGGCAGGTGCCCAGCAAATGCTTGCTGACCGAATCCAGGGAGGACCTGCCGGCCGCAGTAGGAGGCTGCGGTGGGTGGCGATGGGGCGGCCGGGGCTGCTCCTGTCCACCCTGGTGCAGAGCAAGGCTGCTCACCTGTCACCTGCCCCTTGGTCTGAGATTCCCAAGTCAACGCCGCCTGTAAACCTCAATGCATGCGACACCAAGTTGGGAAACAGAGGCAGCAGAAGCAGAGGTGCTGGGCAGGGCTCTTTGGAGACAAGGGGCAGGGAAAGACACCCAGCACCCAGCCCCTCTTGTCTGCTCCCTGCCTCACTCACCACTCCTGACCTGACGGGGCTCAGGGGCCCCACCTCCGGCGAAGCATCAATGGACACGGAGACCCTCTCCTCTGGGGTCCCTGACTCCTGCGAAACTGGGGGACTGAAGCTTTTCGGAGGCCTCCCACTCTCGCCTGCTCGCCTGCCTGCGGCTGCTCCCTTCCGCAGAATCCGTGGGCTGAGGCCCGGCCGGTGACTCACCTCCTGCTTTCTGCTCGCTGAGTAAATGTCAAGTGACATTAGTTATCCCGGCTCCCTCGGCAGCACCCCCCCCCCCCTCCATTTTTGGCGGTGCTGTTTACCTCGCCTGGATCAATCAGCGCTCAGGGAGAAAATAGAAACCCTTTAGATCCGATTAATGACAATCGGGCTGCCGCGTGCCTGTTCTGCATGTTACTGCTCCCCGAGCAGGGAGAGGCTGGCGCTGCAGCGAGCTGGCTCCAGACAGGCCCAGGCCGTGGCTGCCAGGCCCGGGACTCCTCTGGCATGGGAAAAGAGCCCCACTTGCTGGGGATTGGGGAGAGCTGGGAGGGGCCTCAACCTGATCCTGTTCCTCTGTGGACACAGTGGGGACATCTGCAACCTGGGATGTGAACTCAAATGCTTTCTAGGCTGACAGGGCAGATGGAAGAGGAAGGTATGGAAACCACGGGCACAAGTCAGCCTCTGGGGCACCCCGATCCCACACGTTCCAGCAAGGACCCACCTGCACCTGGCAGTTTCCCGTCTGGCTTGTGACATCTGTGCCCTTGGCCTCAGGGGACCAGACCCCAGACAGCTGCAGGAGGTGACCACGTTCATGGCAGAAGTGCAGACCTAGAACGGCTCCTGCAACGGCCCTGCAACCCAGATGCCCCCAGTTCTGCCTGACCCCTGAGCAGAGGCCGCTCCCTGCTTTGAGGACCCTGAGCACCCAGTGGCCCCATCCACAGGATGCTGAGCCCCAGGGGACAGAGTGTGGCGCATGCCTGTAATCCCAGCACTCAGGAGGCTGAGGCAGGAGGATCTC
Source organism: Erethizon dorsatum (assembly GCA_028451465.1). NCBI lineage: Eukaryota > Metazoa > Chordata > Mammalia > Rodentia > Erethizontidae > Erethizon > Erethizon dorsatum. The sequence continues at coordinate 6,446,124 of CM051822.1, forward strand.
TGTGAGTTTGAAACCAGCCTGGACTACACAGTGAGTTCAAAGCCAGCCTGGGACACATAGTGAGATCCTGTCTCAAAACACAAACAAACAAACAAAGAAGTAGAAGAAAAAGTGCTGGTTGCACTGTCCACATGACCCCAACCCCTGGGCCTCGTTTTCTTATCTGAAGATGGGAATTGAGCCCAGTGCTTATGCAAATAACAAATGACTTCTTAAGCCTATGAGGTGACCACTGAGCTCGCACACAGTGAGCCAGTGTGTGATGGGCGCAGAGTGGAGCAGGTGCAGCTTCCCGGGCAGAGTGGATGCCATGCATTTGCCCTGCACAGCTGAGAGAACGGCCAGCTTGTGCCACTCCAGGGCTCACCTCAGGTGTGGTAGCAGGGGTGCACAGCCAGGTGACAGGGTCATGTCAAGGTGGCAGTGTGCAAAGGAGGAAGGAGGGTGACCTTGGAGCCCTTCATGGGGGCAGAGAAGCATCCGACTTGGGGAGGCAGGAGCCAGGCTGTCCAGGCAGGCAGGAGGCAACCTGCACTGGCAGAGGGGACACTGGGGCACAGGACCAAGCAGGATGCTGGGGTGAGAGAAGGTAGAGGGGGCTGGGGGGTGCTGCACACCACATCCCTGCCAGCCAGGCCTCTGGAGCTGGCAGAGGCACCAGGGCCAGCGGGGCACAGATGTCCCTCCACCCTGCCAGCAGCAGCTGGGCTTTTGTGGCAGCGCCTGGCTCCAGAGGGTGCCCACTGAAGGGCCCAGCTGGGCTTATGTTCCACATGGCTTGCCAGGTCGGGAAAGGCCTGGCAGAGCAGGGGTCCTCCCCGTACCAGCCTAGAGCTAGGCTTGCCCAGAGCCAGACGTGGACAAGGGGCCAGATCGGCGCCACCAGAATCTCCTGCGCAGCAGGCCCCTGCTTGGATTGTCACAGGAAGCAGCTGTGAGCACATTGAGGAGGAGGGGGTCCTCACCGGGCAGGTGACAGTGCCCACCATCTTCTCCCACACAGCTGGGGTGGTAGGAGAGGGCTGTGTTCACCAGGCCAGGCTGGTGCCACTGCAGAAACAACCCCAGACCTCAGGCATCAATGTGACACAAAATCATCCCTCCCTAAGGCCATGTGACCACTGCTGAGCTGCACCCAGGGACCCAGCCAGGGGCTCCAGCATCTCATAGCTCTGCATCCAGAACAGGTGGCCTTCTCGGCCACAGGGAGGTTGGTTCTGTCCCTCCATGCTGCAGTCCAGAAGAGACACAGGTCACTCCCAGACCCCTGGCCAGAGACGCAAAGGGGCTGGGAAGGGCAAGGGCCCCAGTGAACACTGCTCCCATGGGGACACCCAGGGTGTGTGTTGGTCACATTTTCTTTGCTGGGATAAAATACTTGATACTCATAGCTTAAAGAAGAAAAGATTTACTGTGGCTCATGGTTAAAGAAGGCTCAGTCCATGAACATTACAGTGGAAGGATCTGGTGGAGCAAAGCTGCTTGACTCATGGTGACTAAGAAGCAGAGAGCAGGCAAGAACCAGAGAGCAAGGAAGACGCTGGGAACAGGACTGCCCTTCATGCTGGTGACCTCCAGCTGCCCCTGTCTCCTCAGAGCCACTCAACTATGAACTCATCAGTCCATCGAGAAGGCCGGTGCCTTCATGACCCACCCACTTGTCTAATCCCCACCTCTGAACATTGCTGCAGCAAAGACCAAGCCCTGGAGAGGGATATTTCATATTTAGACCATACAGGGCAGGTCCCAGAGCTGGTGACCTTGACCATGAGACAACCTCTCAGGGTTTCAACCAGCAAGGGTTCAAGAGGTGGAGGTAGTAAAGGGCTTCCCACCATGCCAAACCCTCCTGCCACTGCCCAGCGATGGGGGAATCTCTGACTGCAATGGTTATTAGTGGGAACTATCAAAACATGTGAGACAGGGTCTCCTTGAAATCACTATGTAGCCCAGGATGGCCTCGAACTCATGGCATCCTCCTGCCTCAGCCTCCTATGTGCTGGGATTACAGGCTTGTGCTACCATGCCTGGCTCTCAAAACAAGTGTGCTGAATTTCCTCTGACTTTATAAAAATGAGGTGTAAAAGGAAGAGGGAGAACTTTAAGCCAAAAGGGTGATGGGGGTAGTGTGGTCCCTCAGGTGATGTGACCAAGGGCAGCCATCCCAAGACCCACCATGAGGATCCACCTGCCCTCAGTGTAATCTGGGAGAGGAAGCTGTAGAGTGAAAGGACAGCATCAAAAAGAACACAAAACACTGGACGTGGTCCACTGGGGACCACACCTAGTGGGCGAGGGGTCTGGACAATGTCCCACGTTGGGAAACAGGGGTCTTGTAAGAATGCATGAGTCTGTAGGACATGCACACTTCAGCCTCCCATAGTGTTTACAGAAATATGCTGCAAGGAGGGGATTCCTGTCACATCATGTGCTGCTCAGGTACCCCAAAGCAGGGGGCACAGGAAGGGTGACCAACACCAGGGGAAGCTGGCTTTCCTGAAGAGGGTGATATTTGGGGTTGGCCTGAAAGGGTGAGCAAGGTCACCTCCTGGAGAAAGGGGCTCTGAGGATAGCTCTTCCTCACCTGCCTCCATCACTGAGGCTCCCATAGCCAGCCATATTCTTACTTGCCCAGCCTCCCTTGCAGCTAGGAGAGGTCATGTGATCATGTCCTGGCCAATGGTATCTAAGGAAAAGTCTACTGGGGCTTTGTGGAGATCCTTTCCTCCCTGCTAAAGAGAGGAGCAGCTCAGAGGAGAGGAGAGCACTCACCTCCCTTACCCCTTCTATCCCACATAAACATGCTTTCCCTACCCACTTGAGGATGTGGTCCTGTGAAGACATAGACCCCGGACCTGTGGCAGCCATCTTGGGACCTTGACAGTGGGATGTGGAGCTGAGTAGCCATCTGTGACCATGGCGGATGGACCAAGAGAATCACAGAGAGACCAACCCAGGCTCTCACCCTGGCCTTATGGCTGAATAAGCTCTGTAAACACTGCCCTTGGCCTTTTTTTTAGGTAAATCATAGGTGGCCTTTCTGATTGAAGCCTCTGAGATTCAGGTCTTGTGATGCCTGCAGCAGAAAGTGTTGCTGAGGTACAAGGTCATGCCCAGTAAGGAGTTCGCAGTAGGCGTCTCCTCTATCGCCATCTTAGGGACCCGGGGACACAGCTCAGTGGCAGGGTGCTGGCCTAGCATGTGCGAGGCCCTTGGTTTAATGCCCAGCACCACCAAAAGCAAAACAAAACAAACTGTGTGTGTGTATGTGCGTGTGCGCTCCATCTCAGGAAAGTGAGTTAAATTCCTATTTCAGCAAAGAATGTTTTCATTATGTCAGCACTGAGAAAGTCCCTAAATAGTGCCAGGCCCCAGTGCACCCAGACACCCCTCCCCGGGATGCCCGATCACCACGCTCCTAACCCTGACCCTGACCCCCCAAGGCAGGCAACCAGGACGAGGCCACACAGTTCCTCGCCCCACACTGCCCCCGTGTCCTCAGGAAGCCTGCGCCATGCAGAGCTCAGGAGAGTCCCAGCCGGAAATGAGACCCAGGGAGACAGGAACTAAGTGAAGGCGACTCACTAACTACTTCCTCCCAACTGCAACGAACGCCAGCCATAATGCAGGATGCAAAAACACAGGTAACAGGGAGCCCAGGCTTGGGGGCCAGAGACAGCTTCCCCAAGGAGGTGGCATTTACGCTGAGATCCACAGGGCAACGGGAGGCTGATCGTGCAGAAAGCTGGAACATCTCCAAAAGCTGTGGGCAGTTGTTTGGCAACTCTTCCTCCTCCCTGCACTCCCTGCCCAGGGAAGGGCACCCGCTGCCCTCTCCAGGTCCCCACGTCGGCACCTCCCACCTCTGCCGGAAGTCCTTTCACACTGTCTCCCCCCCAGGGAGAGCACCCAAGGGCAGGAGCCAGGCACGGCTCAGAACCCAGCTAAGAGAGGGCTCAATAGCTCTTAGTTAAGAAAAAGAAATGGATGTGTGGATGGAAGGATGAATGGATGGGTAGATGGGTGGAGTGGGTGGGTGAATGGATGGGAGGTTGGACGGGTGGGTGATGGATTGGTGGATGGATGGATAGGCAGATGAATAGGTGAGTGGATGAATGGATGAACGAATCGGTAAGAAACTGGATGGATGAATGATGGATGGGTGGATGGATGGATGGATGGATGATGGATGGATGGATGGGTGGATGGATGATGGATGGATGGATGGATGGATGGTGGATGGATGGATGGATGATGGATGGATGGGTGGATGGATGATGGATGGATGGATGGATGGTGGATGGATGATGGATGGATGGATGGTGGATGGATGGATGGTTGGATGGATGATGGGTGGATGGATGATGGATGGATGGATGATGGATGGGTGATGGATGGATGGATGGACAATGGATGGATGGATGGATGATGGATGGATGGATAATGGATGGATGGGTGGATGGATGGATGGAGGATGGACGGATGGATGGATGATGGATGGATGGATAGATTGGTGATGGATTGGTGGGTGATGGGTTGGGATAGATTGGTGGATACATAGCTGGATAAGTAGGTGAGTGGATGAATGGATGGATGAATTGATGGATGGATAGGCAAGTAGATAATGGATGATTTAATGAGAGGTTAGATGGATAAGTAGATGGATGCATGGATGGATGCATGGATAGGTGAGTGGTGGGATGGATGACTAAGTGAAAGACTGCATGGATGGACTGATGGCTAAGGGATGAAAGAGTGATGGGCAGATGGGTGCAGGGCAGTGGGAGGGAAGCTGCCCCTCAGCCCACGCAGAGTCCCGCTGAGTTGGAACCAGGGACTTTGTCAGGAACAAGACAGGTGGCAGCTTCACAGAGCTTTCTATTGCAAGGTGACACCTCAGTCTCTTAAGGCAGAGAACTGAAGACCATGGGAGGAAACTGTGTCTTCCATTTGCAACCCTGCTTCTCAGCTACCAGCAGTCATCTCACTCCCCACTCCCCACGTTCCCAATCACTCGGATTCTCTCCCTGTGTCAGCCCAGTCTGCACTCCCCAGGGCAGATCCCAGGCATCTGTGACCCTCAGAGCTCCCATGTGGCTCTAACATGATGATGCCTGCTTTTGGGCTTTATGGTACCAGTTTCTGAGGCCTGGACAGCACTGTGCCACCAGAACAGAACCACACCTGGCTCAGCCAGGGCAGAGGCACCCAGGAACAGAGGCTCCAAGCTGGGGTAGGCAGTGAGAATCAAAGCAGAGGCCAGAAGTCAAGGGCCAGAGGTCAGAGGTCAGAGGGAGAGCCAAAATTGGGGAGGCAGAAGGCCCAGGCCAGATGAACTGGGTGTGGTGGCACATCCCAGCACTTGGGAGGCTGAGGCAGGAGGATTGCCACAAGTTTGAGCCCAGCCTGGGCTACACAGTGAGACCCCTACAAAAAAAGAAAAGGAACTTTTACGTCGTGTCCTCCCTTAAGATCCATCGGTAGCTCCCCAGTGCCATGGGCCAAAGTCTGGCAGAGCCAAGCCCTGCGTGGGTGGCTCCTGCCTCATTTCCAGCCTCAGTGGGAGAAGGCTGTGGAGACCCGCTCAGGAGCAGCTCAAGACCACACCAGGGGGCTGGGTGCTGCTTCCCAAAGCCAAAAGGGGAAAGGAAAGGAAATTCCCATCCTCCTCCTCCATCTGGGACCCGCCCCTACTGCAGGCCTTCCATGCTAGGGTTACACCGACACGAAAGGCAACAGCCCCCCATCCATCCCATAGCCAGTGGCGGAACCCAGCTTAGTGCCAGCCCCATGCCGGGGGCAGGGCCAGCAGCTGTGGCAACGCTGGGGGCCCACCATGGCCTCTGCCCCCACAGACTTCTGCCCTTCTCACTCAGATCCCCACCTCCTCCTTTTCTGGGATGAGATTTCAGATCAGAAGACCCCAAAGCCAGGCATGGTGGCACACACCTGTCATCCCAGTGCTTTGGGAGGCTGAGTTAGGACGATTGCATGTTCAAGTCCAGCCTCAGCAACTTAGAAAGACCATCTCAATAATTATAGAATTTAAAAAGGCTGGAGAGGTAGCTCAGTGCAAAGGCCCTGGGTTCAGTCCCCAGTTCTGCATAAAGCTTCTCTACAATGACAGGAGCATTAGCCTTCACACGCGGTGGGCAGAGAGCAGGGACCAGCGTGCTTCTCCTGACCGCTCTTCGAGGTACGAGCTGGGGCGCTTTAGCCAGATGTCCTGGGTTCCAAACCCAGCGCTGCTACTTACTGGTCCCAGAGAGACTCAGACCGCTTCTGCAAAAGCCAGGAAGCCCCAGGACCTCTGCGCTGCCCTCACCCCTCCTTACCCCTGGCCCTACACTGGGCTCCAGAGCCATCACAGGGATCCATTTCCAGAACACGCTGAACCATGGCCAGCTGCTCTGCCACCAGCACGGGCACATGTGCCAGGCAGCTTTCGTCAGCCGCTCAACAGCTCTGCAGGAGGGAAATGGTTAAGCTAAGGGGAAGGAGCTGGGTGTGGTGGCACGCACTTGTCATCCCAGCACTCAGGAGGCTGAGGCAGTAGGATCTTGGTGAGTTCAAGGCCAGCCTGGGCTACACAGTGAGTCCAGGCCAGCCTGAACTACATAGCGAGACCCTAGCTGGAAAAGGAAAGGAAAGAGAAGAGAGAGAGAGAGAGAGAGATCGAAGAGAAAGAGAAAGAGAAAAAGAGAAAGAGAAAGAGAAAAAGAGAAAGAGAGATGAGGCCAAAAACCAACTTCGACTACAGCCTCACCATCAAGGTCTTGCAGGCCAGAGGCCCTGGGCCCTGCTAGCTCGGCAGGATTTGAGATGGGGACAGGTGGCCATCATATACCAGGGCCACCCATCCAAACAGACTGCCCCTCTCTAGCCAGACAAGATCCGCCACCAGGCCAGGGTCAGCTGCCTGTCACATAGCACATGCTCATAGGAGTCACCATGACAGTTAAGCTGAGACCTGAAGGCTCCCGGTGGCGAGCTGACCAAGCCAGGAAGAGCATTCTAGGACAGGAAGCAGCATGTGCAAAGGCCCTGGGGCAGTTGGGAGCCTGACTCACTCCAGGAACCAAGCAGAGCTCTTCACGACAGAGAAAGGAAAAGATGAGTGAAACTGTGCAATGACAGGCTCTGCAGCGCCGCAGGGGCACAAATACCTGTGTCTTCTGGCGGGCATCAGGCCCTAAATCCGCACAGGCACCGGCCATGTAGGCTCCGCCCCTTCTCACCAGTGGGACCCCTGTGCCCTGGCTGGCTGGCAGAGAAACCGTCACAGCCCGGAGCCCAGGACCAGAGGCATTGGCCCCTAAAGCCCGGTCCCTGCTGCTTCCCCACCATCCGCTGCACCCCGTGTGCCCTGACACCTGGGCAGGAACTTCCCACAGGGGTGCGAGGCGGGGGAAGGCAGGCCAGCCCAGAGAGGCCAAGGGAAGGGGTGCAGGAAGTCCTCCAGGTCTGCTCCCAGCCTCGGGGAGGTTATAGGTTCCTTTTTAAAAAGAATGGAAAGGATACCTGGCGTGGTGGTGCATGCCTGTAATCCCAGCACTCAGGAGGCTGAGACAGGAGGATCACCATGAGTTGGAGCCTGGGCTACATAGTGAGTTCAAGGCCAGCCTGAATTGCATAGCGTAGACCCTGTCTGAAAAAAAAACAAAAAAGAAAATAAAAAGCACGGAAAGGAAAATTCTTCAAACATTAAAAAGTACCACTCAGGGTGCAAACCTTTGTCTGCCCACACGACAAGTCTGCATGTAGCAGGCACAGGGCCATCTGGTCACCGCTGTGTCCCCAGGCTGAGCTCGATGCCAGGCAGGAGGCTGAACGAGTGAAATGAAGAAGCAGGGAGCTGAAAGACAGCAAAGCAGGCGGGATGGGGTGCAGGGGGCGGTGAAGGGGGTGCAGCGGCGGGAAAGTGCTGAGCGGAATCTGTCTCCGAGAGGCCCGATTACCATCTGAGTCCTCATCGCGCTCATTTCAGCTCACGTGGCTGCAAATATTTGAAATGAGTCATTTCTCCTGATGAAGAGAGGCTGATTTGGGCTGTGCCTCATGTTTTACAGGATTTCAGGGAGCACCCAGAAGGAGAGGCTGGGTCCTCTCCTGGGCCTGCTCCTGGCCAGACCTCTAGGAAGCAGGCACTGGGGGATCCGTGGCCAGAGGACGCCCCAGGGCCAGGCAGAGTCCTTGGGGACAGGACCAGAGCAGGTGGCCCCAGCCCTGCAGGGTTGCTCCCCTCCCCTCCGCTTCAGGACTCCTGGACAAATCCAAGCTGAGGCTCTCCCAGCCTCAGTTTACCCCCAACCTCGCCCCCTCCAGGACCTCCTCTGCTCACCCTGGCCAACACATGCCAGGCCCTGGCACTGTCCCGCCGCTCTTTGATGACACGCTGTGTGCTGGTGCCACATGCGGCCACCAGGAGAGCCAGGTGAACAACACAGCTAAAGCTCAGGTCCGACTGGTGACCCACTGGTCACTGCATGCGCCCTTCCAAAGCTGCCCTCTCCCCCTGCCCTCCTCCCCATGGCTCTGCAGGGCCGGGCTCCTTCCCATCGGTGGCTGCCTTCCCTGACTTTTAATAAATGAACCATCCACCTCGCTTATTTCTGCATAAGGAAACGGATTCTTTAAGAACAGTGATTTCTGGGATCCATGCAGAAGAAGACTCGGGAGGGGCGTCTTTCTCTCTCTCTCTCTTCCCCTCCCCCAGTGTTGGGGATTGAACCCAGGGCCTTTGCATGGAGCTACATCCCCAGCCCTTTTTATTTTTTATCCTGAGACAAGATCTCACTAAATTGCCCAAACTGGAGGCAAATTTGAGGTCCTCCTGCCTCAGCCTTCAGAGTGCTGGGATTACAGGCACCAGCACCACCCCACCCAACTGGGGGAGGGGCTTTTCTCTGTAGTTTTTTTATCTCTTCTGGGTTCAGAGTGCACTCAAAGAGGCACCGCCTGCCAGCCTGAGTGGACCTGCTTGGATTTCGTGCACAGCCCTCTCACTAGCTCACCGCCGTCGTGTGAGGTGTGGACCAGAGTGAGTGTCGCATTGCTTGTGTTGGGGTGTCTGTCACCCTGCAGAGCAAGGGCCGTGTCCCACTCACTGCAGAGCCTGTCCCTGAATCAGGGAGCCCCTGCCAGGGACGCTGAGCAGACCCAGGGAGAGCTGCTCCCGCTGCCTGGCGCGCCACTGCCTGCGCTGCCCAGGGCGTGGTGGGCATCACAACAGGATGGAGCCTGCACAGCAGGTGCTCAAAAATGTTTGCCAAGTGAACACAGGAACGGATGTCTATGGCCTTGGGAGGTGTGCATGCATTCCTTCCCGAGGCAGGTAGAAGGATGCCAGAGAGGAGCGAGGATGTGCGGTGGTCCTCCCTTCCTTCCTAGGCCCCAGGGGATGCCCAAAGCCCCAACAGTATTGAACGCTACCTGTGGTGTTTTTTCATAGACATACGGGCTTTCACCTTTGCGCTTTTTTATTTTTGAGGCAGACTCACTGTGTAGCCCAGGCTGACCTTGAACTCACAGCGATCCTCCTGCCTTAGCCTCTGAGTACTGGGATGACAGGCGCGCGCCACCATGCTCAGCCATCTTTGTACTTAAGGAAGGTCTTCAGGGTTCCTCTCTGGCCTGTTCAAATGGCCGGTGTCACTGCTCTTGGGCCTCAGGCCATTATGAAGTAGCATAAGGGTCACTTGACCACAGCACTGTGAGACCCGGGTAGTGGACCTGTCATCTTGGGTGGCTCTTAAGTGACTTAGGGGCAGACAGTGTACACAGCAAGGATGCTCTGGATGGAGATGACTCCTGTCCTGTGTGAGATGGAACAGTGTGGTGGGAGACTTTGTCACACTCTCAGGACAGCATGCAAATTCAAATTTAAGAATTACTGGGACTGGTGAGATGGCGCAGCGGCGTAAGCGCCTGCCTGGCAAGCGCAAGGGCCTGAGTTCGACTCCCGGATCCCACATACGAAAAAAAGGGCTGGTGATATCACTCAGCGGCACGGGCACCTGCTGGCGCACGAGGTCCTGAGGTCGACCCCCGGTACACACACACACACAAAAAAAAAAAAAAAAAAAAAAAAAAATAGAATTACTAGTTTCTGGTATTTTTCCAAATTTTCCAGATTTGACCACAGGTAACTGAAACCTAGAAAGCAAAACCACGTATGAGGAGGACTGTTGTCTAATTATTACTAAAGTGTGAATGACTTACCTAGGCTTCTTTCAGTGAGCAAAAGGAAGAAGTGAGCCTCAAAGGAAGAGAGGGAGGAGATCATTCTAGAGACACAAAATCCCCCCAGGGGAGTTCTCTGCAATAATTATGCAGTTTCCTTTTTCTTTTCAAAAAGTCTCCGAGGGCCTCTTCCTGCCTTCCCACCCTGCTGTAAGGGTTCCCAGGTTAGGGCCGCTGGGTTCCAGCTAGTGGTCAGGGAGCCTCAGCCCCTGACCCTATTTGGCAGGGTGGGAGGGACGGCCCTTAACCCCCTCGCAAGGGCTCCCCAGACCCAGCTCCCCAAGACCTCAGACGACAGTGGGAAGAATCCGGCCTCTGACTTTGACCCTGGCGGCCCTGGGTCACATCCCAGCTCCCAGCCTTTGGGTACACCCTACATCTGGTCCCTGCCCACTGTGCTGTAGGCCTGGACGGTGTTGACCTTGGCATCTTTTGGGGGGTGGAGTGTTTTGAGACAGGGTCTCACTATGGAGCCCAAGCTAGCCTTGAACTCGCAGCAATCCTCCTGCCTCAGCCTCCTGAGTGCTGGGATGACAGGCATGCACCATGATCCCCAGCATCTTTAGGAAGCAGTTCACCCTATTTCCCAGATGAGGAGGTGGAGGCTGGAAAATCCAAAGCCAGGAGTCAACTATCCCTAGGACATATTGCCTAGGGCCAGAGACCCCACCCCTCTGAGCCTCAGTTTCCCTTTTTATAAAACAGGAGCATCCAAGACTCCTTTTTCAGTTGATCTGGACATTTACTTACCTCCAAAGCGACCCATGGAAGGTGAGACCCCAGGAGGGCCTCACCCAACATCCTCTTCCTTCCCTCCGTGGGACAGCAGCCTTGTTCTGTGGCCAAGAGTGTCGCTGCCTCAGTTTCCCCAGTGGGAGAGGGAGGAGGGCGCTGGAGAAGAGATGAAGGCAGCAGATGAAGGCACCCCTGGGGGACCCAGGCTGGCCCAGATCTCAGAGGAGGCACAAAGAGGAGCTCGGCCACCCCTGCCACCTCCTGTTTTCTCCCCACAGCGTCGGGGGGGTTATTTTTTTCCTTTCTGTTTTCCTTTTCTGCTTTTTTTTGCTTTTTTTTTTTTTTTTTTTTTTTTTAATTTCAGCCACTCTGTGGTCCCACCCGGGGCCTTCTGCCCCCTCCCACCTCCTCGCCAGTGGCTGTCACATGACAGACATTTTTAGTGGTGACAGCTGGCCTTGTGGAACTCAGCTTGAGTACGGGAATGGTTTTTAAAAAAAGAGTGAGCCAAACCAGTGCCACTTTAAATAGCTCTGCAGCGGAGGAGAGCGGAGAGCGGGGCTGTCGCCGCTTCGCACCAGCTCCCAGGAAGGAAGGCCTGGCGCGGGGACCTCCCCAGGGAAACCGAGGCCCAGAGGGAACAGCGTCACCTCCCAGGTCACAGGCTGGAGGTGGCAGGGCCTGCCTCAAATCCAGGGCTGCGCAGGTCCCCCACCAAGCTCCTCCTGGTGATGATGCCAGCTGCCCTTTGCTGATCTTGGAGAACAGAGGCTGCCCAGAGGCCACTGCGATGGCCCCAGCACAATGGTCCCAAACATGTGACACACCGGGCTGGGACTCCACAGTGCCCACACCTCAGGATAGCAGATGCGCAGTCTGCAGCCTGCTCGATGCCCCTTGCTCCAGTCAGCACCAGGTGCTGTCACCTGTCTCTGTGTTGTCCCCCTGGCTGGCTTGATTGACCATGGCAGGACAGTGGCACCATGGGCATGGGTATGCGCCATCCCCGGAGAACTGTGTGCCCCCCCTGTGGTACCTACTATGGCCATAGACCTGGATTCAAACCCTGCCTCATCCGCCTCTCATGGTGTGGACTCCACAGCTCATGTGCCACCTGGAGCCTCCACTGCCCCTCTGTGAAATGGGAACAAGAGAAGCAAAGCTGGGCATGGTGCAGCAGACCTGTCATCCCAGCACTCGGGAGGCTGAGGCAGGAGGATCGCAGTGAGTTCGAGGCCAGCCTAAACTACATAGCGAGACCCTGGCTCAAAAGAGAGAGAGAGGAGATATAGATTGGGAGAAGTTGGCACATAGGACCCAGAGCCCAGACCCAGCCTAGTAAGCGAAGCCCTCAGTCCCGACCCCAGGCCAGGCCTTCTCCCCAGCCAGGCCCCCATTTCTGACCTGCACCCCTTTGCCTGTGCCATTTCCCAGGGACAGCCCGGCACAGAGCACCGCACGTCAGCGTGGCCTGGACAGGAAAAGGACAGAATGCTACACTCCTGGTTCCAGAGCTCACTTCTCCTCCTGGGCTCTTGGAACAAATCCCCAGCCATCCCTGCTGTCACCCTGCCTCTGACACTCACCCTCAGGGTGGCTGATTTCCTATGCATTCCCATCCCATCCTGCCCCAGAATGTGAGTGCCCAAGGACAGGCCCTCACTCGGCAGCCTCAGGGCCTAGCCCAGTGCCTGGGACATGGTGCGCTCTGGACACACACCTGCTGCAGGCAGGGCACATGGGCCGCGAGCTCCTGTGCACGGCCCCAAGGACCTGGAAAGTGGTGGTTCCTGCCAAATGCTGGAGGAGGAAATCTGACGCGGAAGAGGAGGCCCAGCAAGAGGGAGTTTTTCTATCCTGGGAACTTCTTTTTTTTTTTTTTTTTTTTTTTGGTGGGTACCGGGGGGGTCGACCTCAGGACCTTGCGCGCCAGCAGGCGCCCGTGCCACTGAGCGATATCACCGGCCCCTTTTTCGTATGTGGGTTCCAGGAGTCGAACTCGGGCCCTCGCGCTTGCCGGGCAGGTGCTTAAGCCGCTGAGCCATCTCACCGGCCCAATCCTGGGAACTTCTGTGTGCCTCTCCTGCTGGAACCTACTGGGTTCCCCATCTTTAATCCTCACAATGCCTCAGGAGGAGCATTTTTTACTACAGGGAAGGACATTAGGCTCAGAGAGGTAAATACATTTGCCCAAGGTCACACAGCATTAAGTGCAGAATCCAGAGTTCTAACCCCTGCCTGGCCCCAGAGCCTGACTTCTTGCTATTAACAACCTCCAGCCTCACCCAAGGGAGTCATCCTGCATCAAACCAAAGAGAGAAAACCCAATTCGCCACGAGGGAGATCCCAAAATTAAACAGACCAGCGTGTGAAGCAGTGAGCTCCACAGCGACAGGATTCAGGCAGAGGTTGAGCGAGTCCAGAGGTGGACAGGATGGGCAGGTTCCCAGGGTAGGGTGACCTAGAGGTCTCTGGGGTCTCCATGCCGAGAGATTTGCATCCTATGATGCATACCCCAGGCCATGGGCTGCATATAGTATATCTGTGTTTATTTTTTTAAATATAGTATCTCATTTAATCCTCAAACAATCCTGTGAGTGAGCACTATTATTACACTCGGCTCAGTCAGGTTCTGCTGTGATAATGCTGTGTAACAAACAGCCCCAACGATCCAGTGGTGGCTGCCACATTTATTTTCATCTCAGGGGCCTGCAGGCCAACTAGAGGGAATTTCTTCATTCTGTAAGCTGACTCGGCTCAGTTCTAGGCCCCGGGGCAGGTTTAGGTCAGCTCCACGATTCTCCTGGAACCATCAGCTCCCGGGACCCGTTTGCCTTGTCACACAGCAGAAGCACAGGCAGCTGTGTCACAGTCACAAGTGGCCTGTGGTCCATGGCCCATGGCCAGCCCCACACTTCAGAGGCACAGGGATGCGCTCGCCTGCCCCAGTGGGAGCAGCTGCCCCTCATTCTGCAAAGAGCATGATATGAAATCAGGAGGGGGTGGAAATTCGCAACGAGAAGCCAGGGTCTTCTACAGGGACACAAGTGGCCGAGGTCACAGCTGCTTACTGTGATTCCGAGTGGGATTCTGACCCAGGTGTCTGCCATTGAAGCTGGTCTGGCCCACAGGTGGCCCGGCCAGGACCAGGTCCATACTGGGTGCACTCTTCAAACCCAGTTCATTGTATGTCAGTTACACCTCAGTGAAACTGTTACAGTATTCCTAAAGGCACAGTATTCCCGAAGGCCAATTCTCAATCAAGGAATGATCAATTTAGTGAATGAAATGTTACTACCTTCCCGCTACCTCCTTAGCCCTTTCTAAATTTTGTTTTGAGACAGGGTCTCGCTAAGTTGCCCAGACTGGGCTCCTCGCAACCATAACTTGCAATCTTCCTTCCTCAGCCTCCCAGAGCACTGGGATGATAGCTGTGCACCACTGCACCCAGCACAAGGACGATTTTGAAGAATGTCAGCAGAAGGCTGGGGCTCAGCACCCACAAGTGAGAGCCAGGAAGACTCAAGGGTCCCGATGGACACTGGGATTATGCATAGGGGACAGCAGGCCTTCCCAGGGGGACTTGAGGGGCCAAGGGAGGACTTGGTTTTCTCAAAAAGCAAAGGCAGGGAGAGAGAGAAGTGGATGGAGGGAGAAAGAACAGCTGGCTTTCAGGAGAGAGCCTGGCCTCTGTGGGACCCCGGGGCCCATGGGCACTGGGACCTGAGACAGGGAGGACGAGGCACACAAGCCATGAGTGGGCAGAGGTGGCTTGCAGGGCTCAGGGCACAGGGCCATGGCCTGGTCCAGTACATATCTGTCCTCCGCCTCCCAGGCTGCAGGAACAGCCAGCAGAGAGACTGAGCAGCAGTGAAGTTCTGGCCTTGCCCGGGGAGGCCCTTTTGACCCAGATCCCAAGTCACACTCACCCAGGGGCCTCCAAGGGTACAGCGAGGAGCTGCATATCAAGAAAAGGACCGGGGCCGGTGAGATGGCTCAGCAGCATAAGCGCCTGCTCGGCAAGCTCGAGGGCCCGAGTTTGACTCCTGAAAGTCACATACAAAAAAAGGGCGGGTGATATCGCTCCGCGGCGTGAGCACCTGCTGGCGTGCAAGGTCCTGAGGTTGATCCCCAGTACCCACAAAAAAAAAAAAAAAAAAGAAAGAAAGAAAAGGACCGAACTCAGGAGGCTGAGGCAGGAGGATCCCTGGGTGTTCGAGGCTAGCCTGGGCTACATAGCAAGACGCTGTCTCAAACAAGGGGGAAAGAGGGACCAAGCTTGGGCCCTACCTGGAGGCCCTACCAGGTCCCCTAGTGCTGTGACAAGGCAGGGGCTGTGCACTACTGGATGGGCAGCATGGATTTCCTCCTCACAGCCTGTCAGGGCTCTGCAGGTCCAGGCAATGCTCACCCCAGCTCCGACCCCCAGAAGGAGAAGCCAGAGACCTCGGCTACTGTGACGTCCGTTCGCCCAGACAGCAAACCCAAAGGCCCAGATCCTCTGGACCGAAAGCCAGCTCACAGGACTCTTCCCGGAGACGTCCGTGGAGCAGACAGGGAGCTCTGTGCAGGACAAACACATCCAAGGGGACACACGGGGCGGGGCCGCACGAGAAGAGGCTGCGAGGACGAATGCACCGATTTCCACGCGTGGCTCTTATTTGGATCCATTCACGTGGAAATAATGCACATGCGTGGTAGATGTACTTTCCTCTAGTACTGGGGAGTGACCCTGGGGTCTTCACACTGAGCTACACCCCAGCCCTTTTTGTATTTTTTAATTTTGAGATAAGGTCTCACTAAGTTGCTAAGTTGCTGGGTTTGAACTTGTGATCCTCCTGCCTCAGCCTCCCAGAGTGCTACTTCTATACCTCACACACTACACAGTTATAGAATATATTGCAATTGTATAAAAACTATGGAATTTTAATGCATAGATATAGTTATAGCTATACATTAAATAGATAGGTATTTAGAGGCATGTGTTTTTATATTAAATGTATCTAGAGGGCATCGGAAGCTTGGTAACCCCTTATATGTGTTTAACATACATAATTATGTGTTAAGTAATTTATGTGTATGGGAAATGTGATGATATTGATTTGGGTTTTAGGTATTGTGGCTACATGGGAAGTGGGAAGGTTCTTATTTTTAACAGCTAAATACTGAGGCATTCCCAGTGGAAGCAATGTAATATCTGTCGTTGGCTTCGAAGTAAATAGGGAACTCAGGTTCGAGGACAGCCAGAATGACCGTGACCACAGGGTCCTGGGGTGGCTAGGCAGTGGCGCACAGGCTCATTATACCACTCGTTCTGGTTTGAGGAAATGCTTTAATCCCAGCTACTCTGGAGGCTGAGGCAGGAGGATTTCGAGTTCAAGACCAGCCTGGGCAATTCAGTGAGACTCTGTCTCAAAAAGAAAAGAGGAAGGCCAGTGAGATAGCTCAGCAGCATAAGCACCTTCCTGGCAAGTGCGAGGTCCTGAGTTCGACTCCTGGAACCCACATAAAGGAAAAAAAAGGGCCGGTGATATCACTCAGAGGCAGGAGTGCTTGCTGGCAAGCATGAGGTCCTGAGGTCGACTCCCAGTACCCATATTAAAGAAAAAGAAAAGAAAAGAGGAGGGAGACAAAAAAAATAAATAGAATTAAATCCATGGTGCTGGGGCTGGGGATGTAGCTCAGTGGCACAGCACACCTGCCTGGCAAGTGCAAAGTCATGAGTTCCAGTCCCAGTACCAAAAAAAAAAAAAAGGGTTATGGATAAATCCATGATGCTGGGGCACCCAGAACAGCCCAGTGAGCAAGGCAGCTGCACCCCAGCCTGGGGGAGGCGCCTTGCTCTGCGCCTGACAGGTCACGGGCTGGGGTCCTGGCTCAGGGGTCTGGCCTATGCGCTCCAAGTTGGACAGAGTGGCCAGATGGAGGGCAACAGTGCTTGCCAGCGTGTAACAAGTTCACTGGCCAGCAGGGTGAGGCTGGGACCTGGTATAGGGGCAAAGGGATGGGAAAGGCCTGATTTAGCCCAGGGCACTGGGGAGCCATGGACTGTTCAGCAACAGAGAGGTCCCATTGTTCTGGCCACAGTGGGGAAGACCGGAAGTGGAGAGGGCAGGTGGGAGGGACCTGCAGCAGCCCAGAGAGGGGTCCCTCCTGATCCAGAGCACCAGGCTGCCACCTCTTCTGCCCACCCCAGCCTTGGGAGCTCCGGAAATCCCCCAGGCTGCTCTTTGGCCTCTGCCCCACCCTCTCCCAAAGTGTCCAGAGTGCAGAGTCCCCGAAGAACACACCTGCACCCCAACAGAGGGGCGCTCAGGGCCAAGATCAGAGAGCCTCCTGCACCACTTGGTGTTCACACAACCTTGAGAGGGTCACCACCTCTCTGGGCCTCAGTTTCCCCACCTGAAAAAGGGAGACATGCTACCCTTACAGGGAGGCAGAGTTAGTGAGAAAGCAGACATCACTGCTAGCACGGTGATTGTGCATAGAATGCTGGTTATTTATCACCAGTAATAGTAACGAGTCCTATTACACAGACCCCAGCCGCCTGTGAAATCCCAACCCCTCCACCCCACACCACAGGGTTCAAGGGTTCCTGGTCTTTTCCATCCGTCTTTTTTGACTCGATCTACTGTGAAAGGTCCCCTCCCTGATTCTCAAGCCATTAAAATCCTGCCTCAAAGCCCTGCCCAAGAAACACCTCCTCCAGAAAGCCCTCCTAGATTTCCCCAAGACCCCAAAATAGGGCTGCTCACCACAGCCCACGGTCCCCAAGTTCCAGCTCTCAGTGTCTCCTGTTCTAAAAAGCTTATGTCACTTTGTCACCTCCCACTTGAAACAGGGCTGGGAGCAGGTTGTGGCCTACGGGCTGGTAGGGAGCGGGTGGACAGGCAGACAGATAAACGCATGTCCAGTGATCTTTCCACATTAGTCAGAACAATCTGCAAGGGCAGGAGCCCACCCCAAGCTGTCTTAACCAAAAGGGACAGATGGCCTCAGGCCAGGCTGGCTCCAGGTGTTCGGTGCCCCCCCATTCCCTCCACAGCTCTGAGCTGGCCCTGGGTCACACCGCTCGGGCTCGAAGAGAACTGGAGCCGGGGCCTGGGTGGGGGTGGATGCCAGGTAGGGAGACACAGCCACACCCATGGTCCCAGTGTCACCTGCGGTGGGACATGCAGGCCAGGCCCAGGACGAAGGCCCTCTCTGCAGAACTCAGAGTAGAGACAGGGCCAGCACTGCGGTGCTCATGCTGCGCGAGGCCGAGGTCAAGGACTCTGGGGAGAAAGTCCTATGGAGCAGGAGTGGGGGACCTGTCGCACGTCGCAGGCAGCCGCAGACGCTCTAAGACACAGCCCAGGCCCAAGCGTATGGCCGGGGCATCTCATCTCCCCACCTGGCCTGGGGGCAGCGACAGCTGCGGTGGCAGTGGCCAGGGGCAAAAGCTTCAGGCACCTCCCACCCCCGCCAGCCCAGCGCGGCCTCGAAGGTCGGGCGGGGGCATCGCAGACCAGCGCTTCCTGTGCGCGCCCGCTCCTCCCGCAGGCCTGGCCCCAGCCTCCCAGGCGTCTTCCCGCCTGACCCCCATCGGCGGAGGGGTCATTGATTGGCTTCCCCATTTTTTATTAATCAAAGACAACCCAGAGCAGAGCAGGGTGTGATGAGGGGACGCGCTGTCCTCACGCGGGGCTTCTCCTGGAGACGCCCAGGGGTGGCGGAGGCTGGGTTCCAGCCGGGTGCGGACACCTTGCTCCCTGCTGCTTGGTGTGACCAGAGCTGGAGAACATGTCCCCTGGGTCTCTGGCCATCAGGTCCACAGAGGGACGACAAAGCCGCCCACACCCAGTCACCACCCATTTCTCCACAGCCGGCTCCAAACGCAGCAGCTCCCACCCCAGGTAGGAGGCCCCTAACATCTGGCCCAAATCCTTTCTGCCTCCACCACATCTGGGGCGGGGGAGGGGCTCCTTGTGGTGAGCTCCTGACAGCTGGGGTCCGGAGCAGGCTTCTCTTAGATCGCTCTCAGAGGCCCACTCAGCAGAGATGCTGGAGGGCCTCAGTTTCCCCTCCAAGCAGCAGGGAGGCTGGGACCACCCATGGACACCCTGAGCTTTGACTCCTGGGACATTCCCCCCACCCCCCACCCCGCCACTGTGGCACTGTAGGGGCTGTCATTTGCGGGGCACTGTCTGGGGTCATGGAGTCTGGGTCCCCAGTCCCATCAATGACAGCTGGGACAGGCAAGAAGAGGGACCCAGGACATTTAGTCAGCGGGTCTGAAGGCATACGCCAGCCAGGGCCACAGGGAATGGGGTTGAGACCATTTTCCCAGGCAAAGACAGACACAGAGAGAGTAGAGGGCGGACTGGAATCTTGGAAACTGGAAGTGTGAATTTGGCGGGTGGCTTGGGAAAATCCGGGATGGATCCCCTTCATTATCCCTAGAGAAACTAGGAAGGCCAGGGTGTCGCTCAGGCGCAGAGCACTTGCCTAGCAGCTGGGAGGCCCTGGGTTCCATCCCCAGCATCACAAAAAAAAAGAAAAAGAAGCCTGGCTTTGTGGCACATGTCTGTCATCCCAGCACTCTGGCAGGCTGAGGCAAGAAGATCTCAAGCTCAAGCCCAGCCTGGGCAACTTAGAGACTTAGTGAGACCCTGCCTCAAAACAAGAAATTTTAAAAGGGATGGAGAATGGAGATGTAGCTCAGTGGGAAAATCCTGAACTCAGCCCCCAGTATCACAGAAGGAAGGAAGGAAGGAAAGAAGAAGGAAAGAAAGAAAGAAAGAAAAAAAGAAAGAAAGAAAGAAAGAAAGAAAGAAAGAAAGAAAGAAAGAAAGAAAGAAAGAGAAAGAAAGAAAGAAAGAAAGAAAGAAAGAAAGAAAGAAAAGGAAGGAAGGAAGGAAGGAAGGAAGGAAGGAAGGAAGGAAGGAAGGAAGGAAGGAAGGAAGAAGGAAAGAGAAAGAAAAAGAAAAAGAAATTGGCCCAGAGAGATGAGGACACTTGCCTGGGGTCACACAGCAGCTCAGAGGAAGTTGACCCAAGGACAGGGCCAGCTCTAGCGCCAGCTGCTAGATGCCTCCCTATGGTGTATGTGTGGGGGACCCTGTCAAAGCCCTCTCATGCCAGGCACCCGCTCCATGAAAACATGCAGCTGGGGGCTGGCAAAGGCCACCAGGTGCCAGAGACCCAGGGTTCCTACAAGGCCACCACCTGAGCAGACAGAGGAGTTGCTCGGCCGGTGGGCATTGAGGGCCACCCCGTGGGGCTGGATAGACGGGAGAGGCCGTTCGCGAGCAGGAGAGGAGTCGGCGTGAGTCACTTCTGCTCTGTGCCCCGACGTGACGCCGAGGAGCGGCCAGCCATGGGCTGCCCGGTGACAATTAGGGGACAGGATGCCAGGGCTGGCTGTGCACACAGGAGAGAGGCCCTGGGGCCTGGGCCTCTTTTGGGCAGTTGGGGCTTCATCCACACCCCAGGACTCCCCAGTGTCCAAATTTAGCTAGGCCTGGGCGTGGTGGCATGTGTCTCAGGAGGCTGAGGTGGGTGGATTTCAAGGCCACCCTGGGGAACTTAGACTTTGTCTTACAAATAAATAAATGGCAAAAGTTTCGGCACAAATCTGACTGTGTCACCCTCCTGAAAAGCCACTCAGGGCTCCTTCCATGTCCCCCAAGATGAATCCCACAGGCCCCTGCCACTCCTTGCCTTTCCATCTCTAGATGTCACCCAGGCATGGACTAGCAACCCCAAATCGCATCCCAAGTCCTTGTCCCTTCCTTTCCTCTACTACAGAGACCAGCAAAGTTTTAACCTCGCTTTTCCTGCCTTGCCTGTAGATTGAGGCATCCATAAAGCCCATTTCTGGCCAATGAGATAGAACAAAACTCCCCCATGAAGAAATTCCCTTTCTGAGTGGAAAGATGGAGTCTGGCAAGAAAAGGCCCTCTCTTGCCAAGCGTGGTGGTGCACACCTGTAATTCCAGGACTCAGAGGGCTGAGGCAGGAGGATTGCTGCAAGTTCAAGGCCAGCCTGGGCTACATAGTGAGTTCAAGGCCAGCCTGGACTACATAGCAAGAGCCTATCTCAAAAACCAAAAAAAAAAAAGAAAGAAAGAAAGAAAGAAAGAAAGAAAGAAAGAAAGAAAGAAAGAGCAAAGGCCTTCTCACCCTATGTTCTTGGGTCTTCTGCCCTTTCTCACCTTTCTACCTAGAACATCTACATGAGGCCTGGAGCTGCAGCAGCTACATTGTAAACACGAGGCAGCTAATGTGAGAGGACAAGGCCTCTGCAATTGAGGATAATGAAAAAGAAAGAGCAGGGAGCCTGGTGGCCTCCCTAACTCTGACTGCCTGCCCCAGGCTTATTGTTGACTAAGTCAAAATCCCCTATCTGTGTAAGCCGCGCTGTGTTCCTTCCTGCCTCAGGCCCTTTGCACTGCCCGGTCTGCTAGCTCCCTGTCATCCTTCCATCTTGCTCCGCCTGAGTCTCCCCCGCCACCTCTACCCCATGGCTCATTTTCCAGGCCCTTGTGGCTGCTCTCTCCATTCTTGGCTTCTTCCTTTGTTTCTGTACCCAGTCCAAGCTTCCCTGGGGACTGGGCTTTCATCCTCCTTATTTGCCTCTGCATCCTCATGGCGTGGCATAAGGGGCACTCACGACAGGTTTGTTGAGTTAATTAATCCACAGATTCATGAGCAATCCTTAATGTCTTTTCTGTTTTGTTTTTGAGACAGGGTCTCACTGTGTAGCCCAGGCTGGCCTCAAACTCACAGCAGTCCTCCCGCCTCAGCCTCCTGAGTGCCGGGATGACAGGCCTGTGCAGCCTCACCTGGCCACTACTCTAATGCACTTGGTACCTAGGGCTGCAGGTTCTCAAGACATCCCCTGAGCCGCCCGCCCCCCTAGGGTCCCTTCCTGTGCCCAGGCAGGGCAGGACAGCTCTGGTGTTGGCATCCAAGACTCTGAGCTTCTCTCCTCCTCCACTCCGCACACTCACAGTGGCAGGGTGGTTGCCATCATCGTCATCTGTCACATGCCATCTCCCCCTCTGGGCCATCAACCCCCAGAGGACAGGAACTCTTCTTTATTCCTTTTGGTCGGCACCTGACAGCAGGAGATGCGTTTGTTGAATGAATAAACGATGGGTGGGAGCAGCTCCAGTGACTTTGTTCGAAGTCCCAGGCTGGAAGATGCGGGTCTAGAGGGCCAGGACCACCCAAGTGCCATCCCTTCCCACCCCCGCTCCCTGCGGCAAGAAACCGGGTCCCCGCCCAGCACGGATCTGTCGCGCTGAACAAAAAAAGGGGGCAGCTGGTGCCTCTGCCCAGACAGACGCCGGCCTCGCTGCACAGCGCGGGGTCTCAGGGGCCTCTCCCCTCCCCCACCCACCCCCCAGCTACCCCAAGTCGTCGCGCACCCTCGGCCCTCGCGCAGCAGCGCCCAGCCTTGAGCGCTTGACAAACACGAGCTCATTAGCAGCGCGGCCGGCACCGCGGCTCCCCAGCTCTCTGAGTCACCGCCGCAGTTTACCGACAAAAACAAGCTTTTCCCACGCAGCGGATGCGGCGCCGCGGCCGGCCGGGAGTGCGCTCTCCGAGGGGGAGAAGAAAGGCGGCCAGCGCCGGGCCCAGGGGCGGCTCCGAGCCCCAGGCAGCTGAGGGATGCCACACCCGGCGGGGTCACTAAGAGCCCTGTCCCCTGCCTGGGCGGGAGACGCCGGAGAGGCGCGAGCTCCAGCCGCCGCGCCACCCCTGGAATGCGCCCTGTTCCATCCACCCTGTCCCTCGCCAACACAGCCCTGCAGTCACTTTAGGGTTTTTTGTTTTTGTTTTTGTTTTTTGACACATGGTCTTGCTATGTAGCTCAGGGTGGCTTTGAACTCCCCACGTAGCCTAGACTGGCCTCAAACTCATGGCGATCCTCCTGCCTCAGCCTCCCAAGTGCTGGATTTCAGGCGTGCACCACACCATGTCCACCCCCGGCTCACTTTGGGATTGAACAGACCTGAGTTCAAGTCTGGGGTGCTCACTTACAAGCAGGGGGCAGTGGTAGAGACCCTGTTTTCTCGCCTGTGGGAAGGGGTTCCCCCGACCTGTGGATATTCTATGTGTGGCACACTCAGGCACACATGGCACTGGGGAGCTGACGATGTGCTCTGCAGAGGGGTGGGCTCCGGGGATCACAGAGGGGCTTACAATCCAGAGAAGGGCGCAGGTCCTGCAGAGGGGACTATGGTCATGTGCCACCAAAGCACCCCCCACCGTGGCCCAACCCCACTGCCACCCCCCACCGTCTGTCCTAAGCACAACCGGTGACACTGCTGCCCCAGCTCCCAGGCTCAGTAAATACCCAGCAAACAATGCTGCCCAGACTCCTCTGGCCCCAGGGGACACCCGTCGCCCCGCCCTGTGCGGGCACGTGCTGGGCACAGGGCACTGCTGCCTCCGGAGGCGCTGAGAGAACTGGGACTCTCGTCCCCCACCAGCGACATCACCTTGCAGAACTGACGAGGTCCAAAGGGAGGTGGCCTCCACATGCAGGTTCCTTGTGACAGGAGCCATCAGGTGCCCACGTCATTCCACATCCCTTCCCTAAGCCAGCAAATGTACCGGGATAAAAATATTCACTTCTCCTGGAGCAATGGTGCAGTCCTGTCATCCTGGCACTCTGGGAAACTGAGGCAGGAGGATCACAGTGAGGCTGGGGATGTAGCTCAGTGGGAAGACCCTGGGTTTAATCCCCAGAGTAAAAAAAAAAAAAAAAAATGCCCCTCTCATACTCCTTTGCAGCTAGCTAGGACACTTGGCCCACTTCTGGCCATGAGATGAATTCAGGAGTTTCCTGTCAGGAATGTCCAGGAAATCAATGATTTTTCTAATAAAAAGAGGAACTCACCTGGCAGGAGTTTTTTTTTTGTTTCTTGCCCTTCTGCTCTCTCCAGTCTCCATCCCAATTTTCCAGCCTGGAATGCGGTCATGATCGCTGGAGGTGAAGCAGCTGTTTTGTGCCACAAGGATGAAAGTGATGTGCTTTCACTAGGAGAGGCAGAAGGACAATCTAACTGAGCTCCCCATTTAAGCCATCGTGCTGGGTTCCCATGACTTGCAGCGCACCGCAAATCCTAAGCTGTCTGTCACCAGGCCATCTTGGCAACCTCCAGGAGCTCAGCAGAGGGACCAACCTAGAGCAGCTGTCATAAATACAGAACAGTGGAGTGGATGGATGCGGCAGCCTGAGGCCCGGGAACAGAACAATGAGCTCAGCCAGTAGGGCTGTGTGACCTGAGCAAGCTCCTGCCCTCTCTGGGCCTCAGTTTCCCCATCCACAACATGACTTTGAGGTACCCAGTGCCCTTCAAAGTGGGCTGTGGGGATGAAGGAGGAGCCTGTCACTCCAGTTCTGATTGCCTCAGGGGACGATAAGGGAGGACCTACTTGGCAGCCATCACTGGGGAAGAGATGGTACTGGGGCAGCTGGCCTGGGGACAAGGGCCCTGTGCCATCTCTCAGTCTTGATGCCACCCAGAAAACTGGTGTTGTTGTTACCCCTAGGTGGTGAACGAGGAAACTGAAGCACAGCCCTACGGGAGGGGAACTCCCATGTCCCAAGGCCACAGGGAGGTGAAGGGGGGCAGTCCCGGGACAGGCCGTGCCTCCCCTCCCCGAGTCAGAGCCCTGGCCACTGTGTCCCCAACTGGGAGGCCACCGAGGGAAAGAAGGCTGGGAGGACACAGGGTGGACCCTGTGCCACCCGTGTGTGTTCGGCAGCAATGGCAGAGCCTGGGGACGGAGAGCCACGGGCAGCTCCGAAGGGGACACTGAGGAAGGGACACTGAAGGGTGGGGCGGGGAGGGGACTGGCTTCTGGGGCCTGAGGACTGCAGGGCAACCGGGGCTGCCAAGGAGTTGCCCTTGACACTGCCTCTGCCATCAGACTGCACCTCGGCCTCTTCCTCTGCCACACAGGCTGGGGGTGGCTGCATGTGACAGAGGAGACGGGAGACAGGGTGCCGCGCTGCCCTCCCACCAGGCTCCCCACCCCCGCCTCCCCCTCCTCCTGAGAGGCTTGGGAGTCCCCAGTCTCAGGGGGCTGGAAGTGCCTGCTGCAATGGAAGGCGAGAGACATCCAGAAACACTGGGTCAGGCGAAAGTTTGGGTCAGTGTGACCTTGCTCTCCCTCCCGGGACCCCGCAAGATCCCCCAGCTCCTTGATGATTCTGAGGCACTGACTTAACACCGGCAAGCCTCAGTTTCCTCATCTGGAAATGGGAGTGTGGCAGTGCCACCCCCGGCATAGCTGGAAGAATAGGCATGGTACTGTGATTCCCATACTCTACATTTTGTTTTGTCTTGAGGTGTGTGTGTGTGTGTGTGTGTGTGTGTGTGTGTGTGTCTCACTATGTAGCCCAGGCTTGTCTCGAACTCACGGCGATCCTCCTGCCTCAGCCTCCCAAGAGCTGGGATTACAGGTGTGCACCACCACACCCAGCACAAACTCTACCTTTAAAAAGCAAATTTTATCAGTAAAGAGGAAAACCTAATGTGGTAATTAACCGAGGGAAAACCAGAAAATCGAATAAAAGAGAAACCCAAACCCAGCCTCCTACACCCACCCCAAGCATGCTCAGCAAGAGTCAGATATTAATTAACTGCTCCCTCCATTTGGACTCTCCGAGAGCAAGATTCTTTCTTGTTTGTTACAAAAACTGCCACCGGGGGCTGGTGAGATAGCTCAGCGGCGTAGGTGCCTGCCTGGCAAGTGCGAGGGCTTGAGTTCGACTCCTGGAACCCACATACGAAAAAGGGCCAGTGATATCGCTCAGTGGCACGGGCGCCTGCTGGCATGTGAGGTCCTGAGGTCGACCCCCCGGTACCCACAAAAAAAAAAAAAAATGCCACCGGAGCCGACCAACAGAAGAACCCTGGGTCGCCAGGAGAAACGGACATCTGGCCAGCTGGACCTTGGGGAATTTTCTCTTTAAACAAATGCACCTCGATTTTGCAGTTATTTGTGTATGATATCAAGGGACAGACAGGAGTGAACAGATTTACCTGGATTGCAAGTCTGTGCAGGTATGTGGAGCTGTCACAACTACACACTCTTTAACCAGGCATGTGTGGCAGCACACACATGTAATCCCAGCACTCTGGGAGGCTGAGGCAGGAGGATTGCAAGTTTGAAGGCAGTCTGGGCTACATAGTTCAAGACTGGTCTGGGTTATATAGTAAGACTCTGTCTCTAAAAACAAAACCAATGGGCCGGTGAGATAGCTCAGCGGCATAAGCGCCTGCCTGGCAAGCGCAAGGTCCTGAGTTCGACTCCCCAAACCCACATAAAGGAAAAAAAGAGCCAGTGATATCGCTCAGCGGCACAAGCACCTGCTGGCAAGTGCGAGGTCCTGAGTTCGACTCCTGGTACCCACATTGAAAAAAAAAAAAGGAACCAGATGTGGGGGCACACATCTATAATCCCAGCATTCAGGAGGCTGAGCCAGAAGGATCACCATGAAGTATGAGGCCAGCCTGGGCTACATAGCAAGACCTGTATCAAAACACAAAAACAAAACAAAAAAAACACTTGCACTCTAGAAAATAGTAATCGCGTGGAACATTTAATTAATGATCATGATCTTAGGGCACTGAGACAAATGCAACAAGCTCCAACATAAAACACATTCTCAATGGTGAAACAAAGAATGTACATGAATAGCTAAAGAATTCTTTTTAAACACTGAACTTGGTACACATTTGAAAATTCTTCCAAATAACTCTTGAGGTAAGGCGGGAATTTGGGAGAAGTCAACCTACTGGTGAGGAGTTTCATGCCCTCCAGATGTTAGATAAAATGAGAGGATTGCACAAGACAATCTAGCAGATGCGGCCACACCACACTCAGGACAAATGGTATCATCAATAGACCTGGGAGGTATTAGGTGCCTAAGAAAGAGACTCTTGACAGACAGTTGATGTTCTCATTAAACAGCCCTTGGGGAGGGGGAAATTCTGAGAATGTCCAGTTCCTTAAATCTCATACAATAGAGGAATTGTTAATACATAGTTATCCCTCCAAAAAAATTAGACCTAAAACCCAGGAGCAGCCAGGGATGGGTCCCTATATAGTTAGTCCCTACTTAAGATGGTTTCACTCATGACATCTTTTTTTTTTTTTTTTTTTTTTGAGACAGGGTCTTGCTATGTAGTTCAGGCTGCCCTTGAACTCACTGTGTAGCCCAGGCTGGCCTCAAACTCATGGCGATCCTCCTGCCTCAGCCTCCTGAGTGCTGGGATGACAGGCGTGCACCACCACGCCTGGCTTACAATGGGTTTATTGGAACATAATGCCCATGGTCAATGGAGGGGCATCTGTACGTACACTGGGCTACTCATCTCCATTTGGCAGATGGAGAAATCAAGCAAGAAAAAGTCCCTGCAGAGACGCCTCTGTTGCAATTCTCTTCCCCTGACCGTCTGCACTTTCTTGGAGCCTCCAGATATCCACCAGAAGGGAAATCTAAAGAGTTCAAAATTCTATGCTCTGGCTCTTCTACTTAGCTGTGTGGACTTCAGTTGCTTGACATTTGTAGAGCAGTCAGTGTTTCCCGTACCAGTGCTGCCTAACAAACATCCCAAACTCTCTCAGGCTTCCTCCGCAGACACAGAGCCTGACTATAGTTGGCTGGTCTGCCTGGGTTCAACTCGGTTTTGTTGCAGGTGGTGGATCTGCTGAATTTGGCTTTGGGCTGGGCTCACGTCTGATTCATATATCGCCACACTCTTTGGGGACAAGCAGCTGGGTGGGATATATTTTGCAAGGACAGGTCACAAATGCAGCAGAGGAAGAGCAGAAACAAGCAACATTCTGGGCGTGGTGGTGCACGCCTGCAATCCCAGCACTCCGGAGGCTGAGTCAGGAGGATTGCCATGAGTTTGTGTTTCTGGCCTTGAAAATTTAAGCAGAGTAGGGAAACTCCATGGACCTCAGTTCCTTCATCCAGGAAATGGGGTTGCTAGAGCGTCTCCAAGGCGCGCTGTAGCACCAGTGGTGCACAGATGGCTCAGGACACAGGCTGTGCAGTAGTGCAGCACTGGCTGGAACCTGTCGCGGTTTCAATCTGAAATGTCCCCCAGGTCTCAGGTATTGAGAGGTGGGGCTTTTGGAAGGTGATTGGACCATCAACACATTGGTAGATTCTTCCATTAATGAGCCTCTGGCTGAACGTCCTGTCTGGAGGCGTGGCCTGGCCCGAGCCATCCGGGGACTCCTCCCGGAGGGGCACACTGCATTCTTGTTTCCGCTCCTCCCTCCTCTCTCTCTGCTTCCTGGTCGCCATGAGGTGAGCCGCTCTCCTCCGCCAGGCTCTTCACCACGCCGTTTCTGCCTTGGAGCCAGTCGATCACGAACTGAAACTGCGAGCCAAAATAAGCCTCTCTGCCTCTAAGTTGTATATGTTGGGTATTTTGTCCCAGGGACAGGAAAGTGATGACTACAGAACCCAGACTCTTCCAATGAGGGACTCTAGAAATGCTTTGGTTTCCTAATCTGTAAAGTGGGTACAATACAAATGCTGGATGGGGTGTTTAAAAATTCCCGTGTCAGGCACCCTGAGCACACCACTCAGGGAACACTCAGTTCTCAATGAAGAACAGTCCCTTCCCTTCTCGATGGCCCTAAACTACTGACAAGGCTGCCTCAACCAAGCTGGGGACACCAACCGTGGGATGATGACGGATGAGGTATTCCAAGTGATGTGCCTGCTTGTAGATGTTAAATAGCCCGATGAGTAGAGAACCCAACCTCTTGTTGGGTCTACAGTGCAATCAGTGGCTGGACAGTTTCTGATATCAAAGATGTTAGATGGGGCGGAAGTGGGTGCCTGTTTCCAGGGAATGGTCCATCACCCCATTCATTAAAGCACATCAACAATGACCCTTGTTGGCCAAAAGACCTTGCTCACCTCCAGGGGAAGGGCAAGACTGGCTACATATTTTTTTAAAGAGGGACTTCCATGCTCAACTATGTATTTTTGTACATGTCTGATACACACAGAGCTGAAACAGTTGTTCATCACAATCCCTTCACACAGACACGTTGGTTCATTGAGCACACACTAATTGAACATCCACGATTTGCCAGGAACGAAGGAAGCTGCCAAGCCCAGAGGTGGAGAGCCCTGCCTTCAAGGAATTAACTATTTAACAGGGAAGACAAACAGGCAACAAAACAAAACAAAAATTTTCCACTGTCATGTGATAAGTTCCCACCCCACCACCGGCTAACATCATTTTAGCTTATTTTTACAACCCACAAGGCAGCCAAGGCTCTTCTTTTGCATTCCTCAAGGCCTTTCTGTCCATGACAAAGCTGTGTATTATGCACCGAACTGGGTCATTTTCCTCCTGAGTACATCTGTGAACTACATTTCCCAGCCTCCCTTGCTGCTAGGTGGTACCATGTGACTTGGTGCTGGCCAATGGAAGGAAGAAAGGCTAATTAGGGCTTCATCATAAAAGATCCTGCTTCTACCCGCCACACTCTCCCATCTCCCCCTCTAGCAGCTCCAAACTTCTGGGTGTTAAAGCCACACAACGAGAGAACTCCAGAGTCGGGGGGTGGGGGCGACAGGGGTCTGGCCTACTTTAGACTGCGTCATGAAAAAGAAATACACTTTTATTGAGTCAAGCCTCTAAGATTTGGGGCATTGTTTGTTATTGTGGCAAAGCAGAGCCCGACTCACACGGGCTGTATGAAACCGCTCCTGCCATCTCATGAATGAGGCAGCGGGACTAAGGGTGTCCTTGTTGCCAAGCAGGAAAACTAGGAGCCACTGAAAGACCTGGCCATGAGGAAGCACGTGGGGAGCTGAGACCAGGCAGGGGCCACCTCGGCTGTACAGCAGAGCAGCCATGGACACAGCACTGGACAGAGTGACCAGGCTGGAGGGATGAACCAGCAGCATCGGAGGTTCACACAGACACCCACGAGCCTCAGCCCCCAGTCCCGGAGGCCATCTTCCTCTGCCTGACAGGTGCCTCCCAGGGGTTGGGGTTAAAGGTCAGCTCTGGAAGCCACCAGTCGAGGTCCCAGCTGCTGCCCCTCTCTGATCCTCAACTTCCTTGCCTCCTCAGTCAGAGGTCCCACAAGGATTCAGTAAGACCGGTCAGGTGAGGAGCTTCATGGCCAGTGCCCAGAAAGTGCCCAGTAAGTAAGCCAAGAAGAGGGCACTGGGAGACATCATGTGTGGTACAAGACAAAAAGCCAGGTGACAGGTGCACACCTGTCATCCCAGTGCTCTGGAGGCTGAGGCAGGAGGATCACCTCGAGTTTGAGGCTAGCCTAAACTACATAGCAAGACCCTGTCTCAGACAAAGAAAGAAAGAAACAAACAAACAGGTTCAAGGCTGAGACCCACTGCCACATCCTGGGGTCAGCTTTGGGGAAAGACTGCACTTCGACACCAACCACTAGCTTCTCTGAGATCTCCAACCAGGGCCCTCCTGAGGCCCGAGCTGCGATTTTGGGAGACATATCTTGCATGGTACTCTATAGTGGGAATATCATGCCCACCACCGCCTCAGTTTCCTCTTTTGTATAACAAAGGTGACATTAGTACCTGAGCCCCAGGGGCCATGGGGTCATGGTCACTCTGCCCAGTGCCCTTTTGCCAGCACCAGGTCCAGAACTGAAATCCCACGGGGGCCTGGGATTTTTGTTTGTTTGTTAATTAAACAAGAATAGGGGCCAGTGAGATGACTCAGCGGCATAAGCGCCTGCCTGACAAGCGCAAGGGCCTGAGTTCGACTCCCGGAACCCACATACAAAAAAAAAGGGCCGGTGATATCGCTCAGTGGCACGGGCGCCTGCTGGCGCACGAAGTCCTGAGGTCGACCCCCGGTACCCACAAAAAAAAAAAAAAATTAAACAAGAATAGAAAGGAGCTCTAGGGATGAATTGAGGACACACAGTCCTCACTGTCTCTCTTCACACACATGTTTTTGAGAAATGCTCTCAAAAACAAAAACAAAAAAACTCTGCTTTGTTCCATGGAACCAGCATTAAAAATTCACCAGTTGTGGGGAGCTGGAGGGATGAGAGAGCAGCCGGAGTGTCCGCAGCCTTCAATGAGAAGAGGGGCCGGGGACAGAGGGGCTGCTGGGGACTCTGGGGACCCTGACGCCAGCCTCTCCCTCAGCGGCCTTCCTGCAAAGCTTCTTCCTCTATGGCTGAGGCCTGCATAAGCAGTTGTTCCTCTGCTTCCCCACTTCTTCTTTGTTTCTCGTCTGGAAGGCAGGAAAGGTTTGGGGGGCAGGAACCGCTATGCTTTGGGGCACACGGTAGGCTCTTCGTACTTGTGAAAGAACAAAGAGATGTGTGACTGCATAAGTGAATCAAAGAGTGGGAGCAGGGCATGGTGGCACAGGCCTGTAATCCCAGCACTCGGGAGGCTGAGGCAGGAGGATCCCTGTGAGTTCAAAGCCAGCCTGGGCTACGTAAGTGAGTTCAGCCAGCCTGCACTACATAGTAAGACCCTGACTCAAAAAAACCAAACAAACAAACAGATAAATAAATAAAGTGGATGGAGAGGCTTTTCCCAGCTCAGACAGAGCTGGTACCTACAAGGCAGCCAGGGGATATCTGTGGGCCTCAGTTTACTCAACTCTGAAATGGAGATTCTAGTCCCTTCCACCTTGTTAGATCATTTTTGATGGTTTTGTTTTTGTTTTTTTGAGACAGGGTCTCGCTATGTAGTTCAGGGTGACCTCGGACTTACTATGTAGCTCAGGCTGGCCTTGAACTCACAGCGATCCTCCTGCCTCAGCTTCCCAAGTGCTGAGATCACAGCCATGCACCACCTCACCTGGCTCTTGTTAGGTCATTTTGAGGATCAAGGAGAAGGAATTCATGTTCAACTCCATCACGGCACAAAGGAGCCTGCAGCTGAGTGGGGCGGTAGGGAGGTGGGCAGCATATTCACCTGCCCCCACCACTCGAACGAAAACTAAAATTCTGCCATTCAGTGCCAGAGAGCTAAGGGGCCTCTCACTCCTTAGAACTCCCAGCAGAGCAGCGAGGGGACAAAGGTCTGTACCAAGTGAGTTATAAAACAGCTCAGAGCCAGGAACCGCTGAGCTGCCCCCTCACCCAGCCACCCATTCACCCACCCTCGCCCAGGGTGGCCCGGGATTAACTCCAGCCTGGCCAGGCCGGAGCTCCTGACGTTTTGAGAGGAAGGAAAGAGGAAGGGGTGTCTTCCAGACCAATCCCCTCTGCCATTCTTTGCTCCAGTTTGCAAAACACCTGTGAGTCCTCTGATGCTCATGGTACTCCTAGAGGAAAGTGACAAATTGGGAAACTGAGGCACAAGATAGCAATGCATGCTACCTAGAGATAATAAGGCCACTCTGAGGCTAGAACCCATTTCTCCTGACCACCCATCCCACTCTCTGCCAAACTCAGATCGCCCCAGTGTGAAAGCTGAGCAGATATCCATCCTCCTACCCTGCAGACTGGCCACAGAGGCTCCCGGCCAGCCCTGAGCAGACATCACTAATTGATTGGGCACAGGCTGAATCTCTGCCAACCCAGAGCTCCAGCAGACACTACGAGTCAATCAGATTTGGCCCGGGAGATTTAAAGGATCCCTCAGCCTGACTCTGGGCAGTAAGATCTGCTTGGTGTTTTTCCCACAGCGCAGCACACACCTGCACCCTGGCCCTTACTGAATGAAAGAGGAAAAGGAGGAAGAGGATGAGTGAATGAAAGAATGAATGAGCAAATGCACACCCAGCCTGTGCCAGCTGCTCAGACAGATATCCAAGACGCGAGAGGTCATCCCACACGCTATTCACATCCCACCAGTAAGCAAAATCACCCAAAGATCAGTTGGTGCCCCTCTGCCCCCCAAGCCCTGCTGCTCCTCGCTGTGACCCGAGGCAAGACATCCGGGCCCTCCAGGCCTCAGTTGTTTCACCCACGACACAGATTATAACTGAACCTGCCTCAAAGGTTGGCCTGGGGACTCGGGGCAGCTGACCTTGAGCCTGGCAAGAGCCAGAGCTCTGAGGAGCAGAGCCACTGTCCACCTTTCTCATTAGACCCGAAACCAGGGCCCAGTGTCTGCCTGGGCACTGAGTCTGTGCCAGGATTGTGCAGGGCAAACACAGCCGTGGTGGCTCATTAACTTCTCCCGGGGCTGGTGGTAGGTGTGGCTCCCAGGGTTGCAGGTGGGGGCTGCTCTGGCTCTGGGATCCCAGCCTCGCTTCCTGGTGCCCGCTGGCCACAGAATAGCATTCCTGCAACAGAGCTCAGAGCTCCTGCACCTGCGTGGCTCCTGGTGCTCAGGGGGGACTTGGCAGGGACCCTCACACTGGCCACGCCCCGCTATCTCCCTCGGTGCTGCCCTGAGCCCAGGGTTCCCATCCTCATGGAGCAATTCACTCCAAGCTGTCCCATCTATGTATCCTGTCTGCTTCCCCCTGAATCATGGCCTCCTGGGGACAGAATCACACTTGTCCCCTCATCTACTTCCAGGGGCTGCAGAGGATCAATGCGTGCGGTCCAAATCTATCTTCCCTTCTCCCAACACGAGGCTCTCAATAAACCTCTATGTATCTGCACCATCGTCCCCAAACCCAGCCCTGAGCACCCCCTGGGCAAATCTCCCTGCTGACCAGGCACCTTCTGGCCATGCCACGCCCCCCAGCCCTGGGTGACAGAGGTTTCCCTGGCGCCTGCATACTTGCCAGGTGTTAACTGATGTGGGACTGGCCTTCCCTGGGGTTTGATGGGAGCCCAGGTCCCCAGCCATCCCAGGCCCTGCTCCGTGCTGTCCCAGCAGACACTCGGTAAATATGGAGGCATTAATTAACTTCCTCCTAGGAGCAGTGACTCAGGCCAGATGCAATCTCCCCAGCTGGGCGGGGGGAGGAAAGTGTCCCAACCTCACTCAGGTGTCCAGACAAGGCCAGCGCTTTGCCCCCAAAGCTTCATCTCACTCTGACCCATCCCCACCATCCTACACACATTTGTGACTTCCTGTTGTGTGCGCTGCCCCCTCAGCCACCCTGGGCCCAGGGCCCCCACATAGTTCAGCTGCTCCCTTCCCTCCCTTGGTGAGTGTTTTCTTACAACAGCTGCGACTGCTCCCCTGCCCAGACCACCCCAAAAAAGATCAAGGGGTTTTACTAAGCCAGGCAACTGCTGAGCCCTCCCCTCGGGCCACCCCTCAGTTCTTGAGGAGAAGGAGAGGTCAAGTGAGCATCCGCCCAAATAAGAAGGCCCAGGGAAAGGGGCCATGTGTGTGGGACTGGCCGCTTCTCAGCTGGCCAGAAGGAATGAAAGGTTCCTAAAAGAGCTCGAAATTCAGCCATGTGTGGTGGCGCACGCCTGTCATTCCAGCACTCGGGAGGCCGAGGCAGGAGTATCGCTGCGGGTTCAAAGCCAGCCTGAACTACGCAGTGAGAGCTTGCCTCAAAAACCAAACAAGCAAAAAGAGCTCAGAATTCACCTTGTAGCATGGCTGGGTGAGGGTTGGGAGGTACCAAGAGGAGCGGCCCAAGTGACGTACTGGCTCCCCTACCCAGCACCTGTTTCCAACTCTACCTTGATTCCCCGGCCTGGCCCCTAGAGAATGTCGTGGGGCACAGCTGGAAGAAAGGCTCTGAATGATGAGCTAAGACTGAGCCCTGCTTCTCCGCGGGCTCCGACAGGCCTTGGTCCCGCAGCAGTCAGCAAACAAGTGGGGGGCGTCTATCAAGTCAAGACCAGGAAGCGGGCCAGAAGCACAGGACCCGGAAACAGACTGCCTGCAAGCTGCATCTCCCCAGCTCCCGAGTTCATCTTTTCCTGGCTGTATGACCTTAAGTCTCCATTTCCCTGATAAACACTAGGCAAGGACAGAATGAAGGCCTGAAATGCATTGTGGGTCCCGGACTGGCCAGTCCTAACAGCTGGAGTCAGGTAAGAATTCCTGATGTTCCCAGTCCATCTCTGAGGCTGGTGACATCTGCGAGGTGAACCTCAAGCCTAAATAAATGAAGCCGCTGCATGCACCTGAGCCAGGTGTTAGAGAAGGAAAGGGCGGCGTGGTTTATTCCTACAGCAATTCTCACATGAGCTGGCTCCCCAGCCCCTGATGTCCCCAGACCACCATTAGGGTGTAGGTAAAATATACTTGCCTTGAAGTCCCCCTAAAATTTAACCCTGGCTGCTCTGGGAGGGGGGAGGGAGGGGCGCTACTGTTTCCAAGGTCTCCAAGGTGGAAAGGACAGAGCTCGATGCCTGGAGCTGCATGGTCTTGGGCAAGACCCTTTGCTTATCAGTACCCAGCGTCCTGACTTGAAAAATGGGTGAAACACCCCCTAACTCTGTCTTCACCCTTGACGCCTGCCAGTGAGAAGGTGCTGGAAAACAAATCGGGACAGGCTGGTGAGATAGCTCAGCGGCATAAGCGCCTGCCTGGCAAGCGCGAGGTCCTGAGTTTGACTCCCGGTACCCACATACGAAAAAAGGGTCGGTGATATCGCTCAGCCGCACGGGCGCCTGCTGGTGCGCGAAGTCCTGAGGTCGACCCCCGGTACCCACACACACACACACACACACAAAAAAAAAAAAAAAACACAAATTGAGACAATGGTTAGGGCTAAAAGGAGACCCCCAAGGCTGCAAGGTGGGCTGGCTGGGTCTGCCAACCCCTGGCCAGGGACAAGGCTAGTGCTGAAAGCCAGACCAAGGGAAGACTCAGGTAAGGACTACAGCGTTGCCAGCAAGCTGCAGACCGAGGTTCGAATCCTGAGTTCATCTCAGGGGGGTCTGTGGGACCGATCCCCAGGTCTCTCCACTCCTTGGGCCTCAGCCCTCGCCCTGCAAAGGGTAGTGGGAGGAATTGGGCTTTGCAGCCAGGGCCTGCCCCCACTAGGCACAGAATAATGGTCCCTACTGACATTGTTATTCCCCAGTAGGAGGGAGCGGTTACAGAGTGGTGGTTAGGAACCTGGGATTGCTCTCCTACTCTTCAGGTCCTTAGATCCCTGGGCAGGACTGGAACCTTCTCCATCTGAGATCAAAATGCGCCAGGCTTGGGCTTTTCCCGCAGACAGATTGAGAGGCCGCCCCTTCGGCCCCTCGGCCAGAAGTCAGGGAGCCAGGCCCAACATTGCCCGTGGGGTAGGGTACCCCCAAGCCTCTCTCCCTGGAGGGCTCTCCAGTGTCACTATTCCTTTGCAGCGACCTTGGCTTCCGCGGTCCTTGGAGGCCGGGAAGGGGACTGAGGAGGCGCCTTCCGCGGGGAGCGGGGAGCGCGCACCTGCCGCAGGTGAGGCCCAGCTTGCGGAAGGGGGAGGAGCTGTCGCGCGGCACCCGGGTGGGCTGACCCCAAGCTCGGCCCCCGAGGGCGGCCGAGGGCATCAGCGGGCATCGACGTGGCCCCTGCCAGGCGATTCGCGCTGCAGACGGCGGCCCCAGTGGCTCCGAGCCCCGCGCGGCGCGGCGGCCCCAAGAGAACATTCGAGGCAGCGGCTGCGTTGGAGGCCCCGGGTCCGTTCGGTATTTGAATAGCACAAAGGAACCGCCTTGGACTGATTGGCCAGCCGAGCGGCCCGGGGGCGGGCAGTGCCTGTCACTCGGGAGGCTTCTCGTCCTCCTATTGGCTTATCCGGTAGGAGGCGGGGTCCAGCTTCCCGGCTAAATAGCTGGGGCCGGGGCCGGCCGAGGCTCATTGCTTTGGCGCCGTCTGGGGAGCGCGAGCCAGCGGGTGGCGCGCGGCGCATGGTGGCGGCTCCTCTCGGAGCGCAGCCGACCCGCTGACCCGGGCTCCGTTCCCCCTTGCCCGGCGCGCCCCAGCAGCCGGCTGGAGGCAGAAACGGCAGCAGTACTAACAGGAGCAGCGGCGGCTGCTTCGCCGCGGGAGCATGGAGTGCGCCCTGGACGCCCAGAGCCTGATCAGCATCTCCCTGCGCAAGATCCACAGCTCCCGGACCCAGCGCGGCGGCATCAAGCTGCACAAGAACCTCCTGGTGTCCTACGTGCTCCGAAACGCGCGCCAGCTCTACCTGAGTGAGCGCTACGCCGAGCTCTACCGGCGCCAGCAGCCTCCGCTGCAGCCGCAGCCGCCCCTCCACCAGCACCAGCCTCTCGGTTACGCGGCGGCGGCGCCCGGCATGCCGGCCAGCGCGGCCGACTTCGGCCCGCTCCAACTTGGCGGCGGCGGCGGGGACGCGGAGGCGCGCGAGCCGGCAGCCCGGCACCAGCTGCACCCGCTTCACCAGCTCCACCAGCTGCACCTCCAGCAGCAGCTGCACCAACCCCAGCAGCACCCGGCGCCCAGGGGCTGCGCGGCGGCGGCGGCGGCCGGGGCGCTCGCGGAGCTGCCCGGGTGCGCCGCGCTCCAGCCGCCGCACGGCGCGCCCCACCGCGGGCAGCCCCTGGAGCCGCTGCAGCCGGGTCCGCCGCCGCCCGCGCCCGCCGCGCTCTGCCCGCGGGACCCTCGCGCCTCCGCCGCCTGCTCCGCGCCCTCCGCGCCCCCAGGGGCCGCCCCTCCGGCCGCCGCCTCCCCGCCCATCTCTCCGGCCCCCGCCTCCTCCTCTGGCTTCTACCGGGGCGCGTACCCGGCCCCCTCGGACTTCGGCGTGCACTGCAGCAGCCAGACCACCGTGCTGGACCTGGACACACACGTGGTGACCACGGTGGAAAACGGCTACTTGCACCAGGACTGCTGCGCCTCCGCCCACTGCCCCTGCTGTGGCCACGGCGCTCCGGGACCGGGCCTGGCGTCCGCCGCTGCCGGGTGCAAGCGCAAGTATTACCCTGGCCAGGAGGACGAGGACGACGAGGAAGAGGAAGCGGGCGACTTGGGGGCCGAACCCCCCGGGGGCGCCCCGTTCGCCCCCTGCAAGCGCCCCCGCTTCGAGGACTTCTGCCCGGACTCGTCCCCGGACGCGTCCAACATCTCAAACTTGATCTCCATCTTTGGCTCGGGCTTCTCGGGGCTGGTGAGCCGACAGCCGGACTCTGAGCAGGCGCCGCCACTCAACGGGCAGCTGTGCGCCAAGCAGGCGCTCGCCAGCCTCGGTGCCTGGACTCGAGCCATTGTCGCCTTTTAGGGACCCCCGAGGGGACGGGGACCCGGGGCCCCGCGGGGCTGGGGCCAGACAAAGACTCGGCCAAGGGGCGAGAGGAAAGAGCGAGCGGGCGCCCAGCCACTAGGACCTGAGCTGGGGGCGAGCAGGGGGAGGCGGCTTATGTTTTATAATTGTAAAATAAAAAAGAAATATAAAATCTTGGACTTTATTTTTGCAGAGAGAAAAAGCGCCTATTTAAGTATGCTTTGTGTTTCTCCTACTCTTTTTTTCCTCTCTTTTTATTGTAGTGATTGCAGTGATGTTTAGCGAGGAGCCTGCCACGTGAGGGAGGGCTGCGGCCCGGAGGTGCCGGGCGGCCGGGGGCGAGGCAAGGCGCGCGGGCCACCGGGGCGCACCGGGGCGCAGCGCAGGAGGGCGCGGAGCTGGGGACGCAGATTCCAATCAGTTGTCAGACGCGGGAAGCCTGACGTTCCGCTCTCCTGAGTCCCTCTGTGGGGTGAGGAATGAGTCTTGTGAAATCCTCAGCAAAAAACAAAGGCAAACTCTATCTCCAAAAGGGACGTTTGGGTCACATTTCCTCTCTGGGGGCGGCCTCCAAAGTTCTCCAAATGAGAAGGCAGAAATGAAAACACTTGAACTTTTTTTTCTTTTCTTTTCTTCCCCGGGCGGGTGTTTTGAACCCCTCCTCTCCCCGCCCCTCTGGCTCCGTTCCCTTTCCCTCCTCCACCCGTCTCCCGAACTGCGGGGTGGCGCCCGACACCCCGACATTCTCTGGACACTGTTTGGGGAAGGGGTGGGGGGCGAGCACAGAGGACTACATTTCCCATCATGCTCAGCACTGCGGTCCTCACTAAACAAAAAAGGAAGTCGATTCCTTCACCTGGATCCCCGGCGGCCCCGGGGGAGGGAGGGGCCGGGACCGCCGACTGCGTTGGGGACTTCTCACTAAGTTCCTGGTCAGCTGTGGTGTTTGTATGTGTGTTTCGGAGTTGCACAGTCCTGGCTGAGCCTTCGGCTGCATTTCATGAAACCAGCATTGTTCGAGACTGTGAGAACCCCGTCCTGTGGTCTTCAGCTCCATAGATTTTATTTAATTTAAAAGCCTTTTGTTGTAAAAAGGTGAGGGTTCATCTGCAGCCCCTCTAGCACCATGCGGACTCCAAGACAAGTTGCCAACATTTCCCTTCCTCTGCCCTTCTCCCTCTTTCTCCTGTATTTTGTGCATACTGGATTGTATATCACCGGGTAAAACTGTTCAGATGATTTGTTTAAATTTATAATCCTAATAAAAAGTCGATTGTAGAGTATGGTGGTGCCTTGTTTTCAGACAGGCCTGGGGGGAGGCGGACGGGACCTGCCCACATCCGCAAGGCCGGGGTGGGAACGGGGAGGGGGGAGGAGGGATGTTGGTGCTGGGGATGGAGCCGGGGCTGCGCGCGCGCCTCCGGATCTCCCCCTCGCCCGCCCGCGGGTCCTGCCCCCCATGGGAACTGGCCGCCCCGGGGTCTCCAGCTGGAAGCCGCGCCAGCCTCATCCCACTCGCTCCCCGCGCAGCCAGGGGCGCAGGGCCTGCTCGGCCTCGAGTCTGAGCTCCCTGCAGCCGGGGGGCTCCCGGGCCACCCACACTCCCCGCCCCGCGCGTCCGCCCGCACGTCCGCACGTCTCGGGCTGTAACTTGAGGAAGTTTTTTCCTTTCCTTTTTTTCTTTTTCGTTTTTTTTTTTTTTTTTTTTAAGTTGAGTTTGTTATCACTGCTCGGTGCCACTTGGTGGTGTGCTGGCGGCGTCTCCCTCCCTCCTCGCGCCCCTCCCCTCCGCTCCCTCCTCTCCCTCGGCTCCCGCCTCCCCGCCCTCCCCAGGATGGAGGCAGGAAGGCTCCGGGCGCGCTCCCCTCTGACCACCTACGGAATGACCTCAGAGCGGGAGAATGTGCCAAGGCCCGGGGGAAGCTCGCGTGCTCCCCGCTGCAACCCAGCGCACATCTGGAGCCGCGGCTGGGCCCGGGGGCTCGCGAGCGGTTCCAGCTCTGCGAGGAGGGAATGGTAAAGAAAAGAACCGGGAGAAGAGGGGGTGTTGGAAAATAAGGCAAGCGGCTGCCTGCTTGCTCTGTGTGTCTGATGGGGGGTCTCTCGGTATCTCTCCATCTCTGGCTGTCTTCCCAAAGCTCCGTGGTCATTTGGGAGATTGGCCTGCAGTCTTTTTTTGGTTGTATCCTTCTCTGGTTTTGGCATCAGGGTAATGTCCCCAAAGCTCCAGCGCCCCCCTTTCCACGCGGGACCCCAGCCACGCGGCAGGACGGCTCAGCCTCCCCACCCCAGCCTTCGCGCCTCCCGCCGCTGGGAAGAGTGCGGCCCGACGCCCCCCGCCCCGACTCGGGGAGGCGAGTCCCCGGGGTCCTCTAGGCTCCGGAGCCCGGTGTCCCGCGAGGCGAAGTTCTCAGGGACACTCTCCAGGACGCGGGGGGCCACGCAGGGCCGCGACGCAGGTGGGGGAAGAGGGAGGATCTGGAGGCGTGCGCCACAGGGAGGAAAGGCACCTTCATCGCCACCTCCCCCAGGGCTGTTTTCTCGGCCTCCCACGGGAAGAGTCTGGAGCTGTTGAGGAGGGGGAACAGTGCGTGTCCCCCCTCCCCATTTCTCTCCCTGCAAGTCCAAGGAAATAGCTGCTGGCTGCGCCGTCGTGATTGCATCCGCCAAGCCAATTGCCGGAGCTCCCCCTAGCGCCGCTTCGTGGGAACTGCAGCGGCTGCGGATGGGAGTGGGCGAGGCCCGGCCGCGGGCGGCGGCGCTGCGGGGGGGCGGCTGTGCGCACCCGGGTGCAGCGCCGCGTCCTATCCAACCCTGGCAGGAGCGGGGCCCGGGAAGCCGCGAGCGTCCCCGATCCACGTCCGCGCCAAAGAGGGCACGTGGTCGGTCGCCTTTGTTGGGAACACGGGGCTGGTCACCAGAAGGGACCGACCAAGGGGCTTAGGAAGCCCACATTGGTCCTCCGGGATCTCCACGGAGGAGGTGTGTGGGTGGGTGACGGGGTGTGAAGTCGGAGCTCTGAAATCGGCAGAACCGCAGCCTGGGGCCAGGTTTCCAGAGCTCCAGCTTACAACACGTGGAGCTCGGTGGGACCTCGTGAGGCCGGAGCCAGGGGTGGAAAGGTCCCCACTCCTGTTAAAGGCCGAGGAACGTGGGGCGGTCACACAAAGGGTCAATGCCCAGAGTACCATAGCGTGACCCAAAGCACCAGGCACCAGGTAATGTCCACGTAACACTAGGACATGCACATAAAACAGCCCTGGACGACACAGAGCCACCGGCCCAGGCATCTTCCTCACCCATCACAACTCCAGCCCCGAGCACCCTGAGAGAATTCGGGAAATGCTGTCTGGCCATGAGGGTCCCCAGAAAGGGGGTGCGGACAGACTGGCAAACCACAGGTGCACACACAAGCCCCTCTGCCTCCAGTGAAAAGACCAAGCCACATCCCACGAGGGGCCTCAGACAGGATTTGGGGGTGCTGCTTGGGAGCTAAGGGAGTTGGAAGAGATTTGGGTGCCCCAGAAAGTGAGGAGGGGGAGCTTCCAGAGAACAGCAGCTCTGAAGGTGAGCAGGCCCCAGGTAGCCCACTCCCCAACCCCTGGGACACCCCAGGCTCTGCGCCCTTGTGTGGTGTGGGGCTGAGCCTGACTCCAAGCTGCGCTCCCAGAACATGGAGCCGCTGGGCTGAAAGCCCAGAGCCCAGGAGAGTGGCAGGCTGCCTGCCAGAGATGGGGGCGGTGCTGGGGTG
The DNA here is from genome assembly GCA_028451465.1 of Erethizon dorsatum. Lineage (NCBI taxonomy): Eukaryota > Metazoa > Chordata > Mammalia > Rodentia > Erethizontidae > Erethizon > Erethizon dorsatum. The sequence goes on from CM051822.1 coordinate 6,487,947, forward strand.
CCCGGGCTCCCTCAGGGCCACTGCTCAGGGCTCTGAGACCTGGGGCGCGCGTGTGCGTGCATTAGAGAAAGAGAGCCCAAGCATGCACGTGACCACGTGTGTCTCTGGCACAGGGCATGCATACTTGGAGCTGTGTCTTTCTGTCCCTCCATTCACCGGGCACACATTGACAAAGCGCTCACTTGGCACCTGGCCTATGCCCCGCAGAAAACTGACCACCAACAACAAAAACAGCAGATAGCAGGAACGGCAAGCACCTCTGTGATTGGTGGAGGTAGATGCTGTTAACATCTTCAGTTTAGAAATGAGAATATTTAGGGCTGGGCACAGTGACACACGCCTGTAGTCCCAAGTATTCAGGAGGCTGAGGCAGGAGGATTGCTTGAGCCCTGGAGTTCAAGGCCAGTCTGGGCAACATAGGCATCTCCCATCTCCAAAACTCAAAAATCTGAACCAAGAAATGATACAGTTTGCCCAGGGTCACACCATTAAGTGGCTGGTCTCCACCTGCTGCCACTCACAGTCTCATGGCAAAGAATCTATAACTTATGATGCAAGCAGCCACAGGAGGTGGGGTCTGTGTCCTGCCACCCCATCCAGGTCAGGGACTGACTTACATGGTAGGGGACAACAGCATGCCTGGGACCAGCTTGGGCAAAAGGCAGGACTCCGTGGCTCTTGCGCTAAAAACTGTGTATCTGGCTTCAGGTACAGCTGCATGCAGGCATGGATCTCCAGGATGCTCTTTCTCAGTGTCCTGTGCCTTTCTTCCCTGCATCTGCCCCTCCCACTCTGACCAGGGACCAGCTTTGGGCTACTTGTGTAGGCAGCAGCTCCAGCCTCCCCCTCCCCAGCATTGCCACCCAAGAGGAACTGGCCTCTTCCCTGATTGCTAGCTCAGAATATCCCAGAAAATGATCTGTCCCAAGCCTGGGGCCAGGCCTGAGGGGCAGTTGGCACCCCCCACCAGAAGTTCTCAGGCAGAGAAAAGTGCCACTTGTCACACCCCAGCAGGAAGGGCCTGGGGACATCCGGGATAGAGGTAACACGATCTGTCCACATGTCCAGATAAAAAGGGCTGCCTGCCGGGCATAGTGCATGCCTGTAATCCTAGCACTCAGGAGGCTGAGGCAGAAGGATCGCTGTGAGTTCGAGGCCAACCTGGGATACGAGTGAAGCCCTGTCTCAGAAGAAACCCAGAATTGCCCCTCCTGCACCCTGCTTTTTGGCATGGTGGTTTTGTGGGTTGGTTTCTGGTGCTGGGGTGAAACCCAGGGCCTCAGGCAGGCTTAGGAAAGTGCTCTACCAGTGAGCTACACCCCCACCATATACCCTGTTTTTGTTCAAAAGAAGAACGAGACCGGGGATATAGCTCAGCGGCACAGTGCCTGCCTGGCAAGCGTGAGGTCGTGAGTTCGGTTCCTGGTACCAAAAAAAAGAAAAGAACGAGGCAGAAACCCAGGCTGGGGGCATGGCTCAGTGGTAGAGCGCCCGCCTGGCTTGTCTGCAGCCCTGGCTTTGATGCCCAGCACCACAAGGAAAACAAAACAAAAACACAAGCTCATGGAGGAGGGGCGCAGCCTGGCCACGCTCCTCCGTGAGCCCTGTCCCAGCCCTACCCATCGGTCCCCACAGAAAGATTTGCCAGGGCTGCTGGGGAACCCGGTGAAGAGGGAGCGAGAGGCACACGTGCCCGGGAGTGTCTCAGCTGCTTAGGCAGAAGCTGAGGAGGAAGAAGCCGAGCTCAGCAGAAAGGGCACCGGCCCAGCCTCTAGAGAGCCCAGCTCAGGTCCTGACTCAGGCTGAGACTTCCCTGGGCCTGGGCTGAGTCACTTCCCTGCTCCCTCATCTGCGCAGCTAGCGCCAGAGGACAGAAGTGCTGTCCTGGGCCAGCTCGTACTCCCAGGGTCAGGACTGCAGCACTGGGAGAGTAGCTCCACGGCACAGCACTTACCCAGGTGGGAGGTGCTGCACAAAAGAAAAAAGAAAGAAAAACAGCCACGGCTTCCAGCTCTGATGATCTGAGGCCCTATGTTCAACCAGAGTAAGAAAAGCACAGGTGATGGTATCAAATTCCACAGCTACCTGTAAGCACAACATCTGTCTGTTCACTCCAGCACTGGGAGGCTGAGGCAGGAGGATCACTGCAAGTTCCAGGCCAGCCTGGGCTCCATAGTGAGTTCAAGTCCAGCCTAGACTACATAGTGAGACCCTGTCTCAAACAAACAAACAAACAAAAAAGACAAAACAGTATTCATTCTTTCAATACTATTTCTTTCTTTAGAAAGAGAAACAGTTTGAAGGAGGTGGGACTTTAGATTTGGTGAGCAGAGAAGGTAACTGTGTGGAGCTGAGAGTGGAACAGGGCAGTGATATTAGTCAGTGTGGGATCAGCTATGCTGCAGTAACAAATTAACGTCCATTTTGGAGATTTAACACAACAAAGTTTTCTTTCTTTCTTTTTTGTCTTTTTGAGACAGGGTCTCACTACACAGTTCAGGCTGGCCTTGAACTCACTATGTAGCCCAGGCTGCCCTCGAACTTGCAACAATCCTCCTGCCTCAGCCTCCCGAGTGCTGGGATTACAGGTGTGTGCCACCACACCCAGCCTAACCAGGTTTTATTTTTTGACCATGTGAAGTCCAACTAAAACAACTCTCCTAGGCTATGGTTCTCCGTGGGGTGACACAGCAACTCTGGCTACTTCTTTCGTTGTTGTTGTTTTGTTTTTTGAGACAGGGTCTCGCTATGTAGTTCAGGCTAATCTTGAATTTGAACCCGTCCTTCTGCCTCAGCCTCCCGAGCGCTAGGATTATAGGCATGCACCACCACGCCCGGCTGCTCCGATGCTTCTGTGTCAACACATCTACCAGGGCAGAGAGTAAGAGCTGGAGTCTTGCGAGGTCTCATCCGGCCCCAGCCCAGAAGCGATTCCTCTTCACACGCCGGGCCAGAAGGAGCCTTGTGCCTCTGCTTGACTGCAAGGGACAGGGAAGGAGAGAAGCAGCGCCCACGGGTGAGCACTGGGGCTCTGTTTGACATCGGGGAAGAGCATTCTAGGCAGGGAGAACGGAAAGGGCAAAGATGACCCTAGAGGCCACCGCGTGTTCCCAGATGGCTGAGGCAGAGGACAAGAGGCAGGGTGGCAGAGAGGAAGGGGCAAGAGAGGAAGGCAGGGCTGGGTCCAGTGGCCGGCGTCAGCCGTGGGAGGCGTTGAGAGTGCACCCTAAGTGCAGTACAGGTGAGTCCCAGCCGAGCCATCTCACAGACCAGGGTTCGAGTCCCGCTTTGTCCCTGTGGGACTAAAGTGTGCAGCCTGACATTTCTGACTCAGGCTCCCTGGAGAGCAATGGGCAATTTGGTTGTGACCCAAAAAGGGGCTTTGAGTGGTGCCCAGCCCCCAGCAGGCTGTCAAGAATCCAGCAGCCAGGAGTGGTGGCCCACGCCTGTCATCCCAGTACTCAGGAGGCTGAGGCAGGAGGACTGCAGCGAGTTCAAGGCTGGCCTGGGCTACATAGTGAATTCAAGGCCAGCCTGGAACACATACCAAGATCCTGTCTCAAAAAACAAAACAAAACAAAAAAAGAAGGGTCAGCAGTTATAGGCAGTACAGGAACTTCCTTCCTTCCCGGGTGGTGGAGGGGAGGTGCCAGAGGGGCAGGGGTAGGAGAAGCCTGCTTGCAGTCTGGCCAGCTGCCCCAACCAGTTCTCCTGGTTGTGCCTGGCCCACTGCAGCTCCAGACCAATCAGGGTCTGTGCTCTTGGGGGGCCAGGGACGGGGGGCTGGGCCCTATGGACAGTCCTGTGGCGGGGGATGTGTGCAGGGCTGTGTTGGGTCCCTCATGCCTGCCCCACCCCAAGGTGTGAAGTAGTGGGTGAGTGGTATGGACCAGGCCCAGTGCCAAGCGCTAGAGGGCTTCTGAGCCACCCTACCTGGGGCGCACACACTTCCCAAGCCCAGCCTGGTTGTTCTAAGCTCAGCCTCCAGCCACAGACTGGGTACAAACCAGGCACTGCCACTTTCCAGGTGACCACAAGCTCCCAATGCCGCCTCTCAGAGGCCCCAGTTCCTTGTCTGCAGAATAAGGAGGTGCATGAGAATACCCACTCATGTATGAGGCTTCTACAGCTGGGAACGTGACATACAGTATGTGCTCAGTAAGTGACAGCTGTAATGTTGGCGCTGGTCAGCTGTGTCCAGAGTGGTCCTTCACCAAAAACCCCAGGACAGTTTTTCCACTGACACTCTCCAGTTGAACAAATGGATGGGCTAAGAAGTGAGGCCAAGAGGGCATGGTGGCACACACCTGTAATCCTATTACAGGGGAGGCTGAGGCAGGAGCTCAAGGCCAGCCTGGGCTACATAGTGAATTGAAGGCCAGCCTGAAGTACATACCAAGACCCTGGCTGAAAAATGAAAAACAAACAGAAAAAATTAAATGTAAGGTCAGTCCCCAGCAAGGTGTCTGTGCACCTTTGGGGCCTGGCTGTGCCTAATAGCATTTACTCAGTGCAGGGTTAACAATTTCATTCAGGATATATGCTTGGTGACAAATGAATGAATGAATGGACAGATGGATGGATGGATGGATGGATGGATGGATGAATGAACGGACTATTTGTCCATTCCAGGGAGTCTTCCACCCGTCCTCCCTACCAGGCCTTCCCCAACCCCTAGCCCATGCCCCTGATCTCTAACTCTTCCCCTTTCCTGTCCCCAGCTGTTGGCGCCCTCCAGGCCACCACACACACACACACACACACACACACACACACACACACCCCTCCTTTCACACCCACTTCAACCAGCCTGCAAAAGCTGAAAAGACTGAGGAATAAAGCTTGCCTTTGTTGAGAGAAAGCAGTCGAGGCCTAAGGCAGATAAAGCATGTGACCTGTGGCAGAACAGAGTCACATGGGGAGGAACAGCCAGACTTCTAAGCGACCTGCAGACCTTCCAACAACATGATAGACAGGCCCAAAATTCTTTTGTTTTGTTTTATGAGACAGGATCTCACTGTGTAGTTCAGGATGGACTTGAACTCACTTTGTAGCCCAGCCTGGCCTCGAACTCACTGCAATCCTCCTGCCTCAGCCTCCGGAGTACTGGGATTACAGGCGTGTGCCACCACGCCCAGCAGGCCCAAGATTCTTTAACTCAAAAGAGAAACCAGGGCATCTGGATCCCAGGCCTGGGTCCTCCCCTCTGTGGGCCTCGTATTGTTCTGGCCTCAGAAATTCAACTAAAGCTGGCTTAGGCAAAGGGGTTTTATTTATTGGCTCAGACACTGGGAGGTCCCTAGGGCTTTTAGCTTGGGCACAGCTGGATGCTGAGGCCCGCATGATCTCATCTGGCCTCGCTTGCTCTCTCTTGGACTTCCTCTATCTCCTTGGCCTCTTCTTAGGTTTTCTGTGGCCTGAACAAGACTGGCCAGAAACAGTGCTGTTGCACAAGGCCCACGCTTGGGGTTTGATGCTCTGCGGCTGCCGTCTTGAAATCCATAATTGTCTTATCTTTGAATCTGTTTTGTACACGAAGTCTGGGGCGATGGGAGCTGATGGGAGCATGAGCCAGAGGCTTAAAGCTTCAATTCCTGTGCTGTCCTGTCCCTGCCACCTCCCCACCTGCCAGGGACAGGTTCTTCCCCCCAACACACACACACAGACCTGTCTAGATAGGGCACACCCCTCCCGCACCCTACCTGGGTATGAGACTCCTGGGCACCAGGTCTGTGCTGTAGGGCGCAGGGGGCCTATAGGAAGGGGAGGAGCCAGGACTCTGGACAAGAGTCTTGTGGCTCAGGAAGGTGAGCCTGCAGCCGTCAGGTGTCACGGGTGGGGCACGCACAGAGGCAGGCATAGCAGGGGTGCTGGGGGCAGGGCGAGCACACATTCCCCATGGGGAGAAGCACCCCTTAGCCAGCTCCATGGGCCTGGGGTCCCCTCCTCCTACTGTCACCCGCCTGAGCCTGGCATGTGTTTGTCTTTCCGGCCAGCTCAAGGGACCCTCGAGGATGAACCACAAAATACGAATTGTGTCCTTTCGGTGAATCTGAATGTAAAATAAACGCTGTGATATTTGTATCGAAAACTGGTATGGTGCAATACAAAGATTAATGGCAAAAACCCATGCTAGTCATTTAAAATTTTAATTTTTCCTTTCTTTCAAAAGACAGTAAACAGAAAATTAAAAACCCATGACCAGTTGCGAGAGATACCAGAAAAGTGTCATTTTTCCTGCTTGTTGGGCAACGGGCCCTACATCTTCACTTAGCCCTGGGCCCCGGATTATGTGCCTGGCTGGCCACTGGCATCGCCAGGATACCATCTTCCCAGCTCAGCAAGCCAGGCAGCAGGGCATCTTCCCAACAGCTCCAGCAGGAAGTACAAGGGAGACCTCATTGGCAGCCCCGGATCACATGCTCGGCTCTGAACCAATCACAGCAGATGGGGAGGCAGGAGCCCTTTGATTGGCCAGGTCCGGACACGTGACCATCCCTAAGCCTAGGGGGCTGCTCAGCCCCACCTCAGCCCCACCTCCTCCCACCTTCCCATGGGTTCTGCAAGGAGGAGGAATTCTGTTCCCACACAACCCTCGGCTTAGTTTGGAAAATGAAAACCATTCTGTTCCTGTCTTCTCAGTCTCCTCTGTGGGGTGCTCCTCCCCTTCCTCCAAATGCTGGGGATCCAGGGCTCAGGTCTGGCTCCCTTCTCCTGGTCCCCGCAGTCCACGGACAGCTCCCTCCAGCACCACCCCAGGGCCCAGGCTGCCTCACCTCTGTTCTTGGGGTACCCACGGCTCAGAGCTGACCTGTCTGAACCGAACCCCCGAACGCCTCCTCTGCCTGCAGAATCAATCAATAAAAACTGCTGGTGGGTGATCTCGCTTATGGCACTTGCTGATTTCGGTGGTATAAATCCTCCTGCCTTGGCCAATTCAGAACTGCCACGGTAGCCTGTCCTTTCCTCCCCACCATGCCCCGACTCGGCACACTCCAGCATCCTCCTCGCAGCCCGCCCCGTGCCAAGGCACTTGGCACCTGCGGCCCCTCTCTGGGGAACTCTCCGTTCTCTCAACTCTCTGCACAGTAACGCTCGCTTCTCACGCTCACTCGGGCCTCTTTCCGCCTGTCGCCCTGAGGACCCTTGCCAAATTGCACCTGTCCGTCACTCTCACCTTGTTTTTCAGCGTATCACTCGCCGCTTGCTGTTTCCCGGTGGGTTTGTTCAAGTGTCTGTCTTCTTACCAGCAGCCTTGGAGAGCACGGTGCCTGCACACAGTAGGGCCTCTGCAAGCTTCGTTGGTTGCAGGAAATGCTTCCTGCAGGTCACGCAGACACTGGGAAGATGGCTGCTCACAGAGCATGGGTGGCCCAGAGGGAAAGGAGGCTGGCGGTGTGGGTCTGGGTGCCAGCATGAGCACTTGGACTCTCTCCTGCCACAGCAGGTGCCATCCTTGGGTTATCAAAGGCAGGGCAGCTTCAGCTCAGTCTCTGCCTTGCCACTCTGCCTCTGCCCTTGAGAATGTCTTGCCCACTCAGCTACCAAAGGCCAAAGCCACCCGGTGCACCAATCTCCATCCAGGTGCTGCCCACACTTGGGAGTGAACCACAGAACCACTGAGTGCAAGGCCTGGGCAACCGTCCTGCCAGCATGGCCCCAGGGCCCTGGCCAGCATCTGCTGTCCAGCTTTTTCACTTTGATTCATTTGTTTGTTCATTCATTCCTCATTCCACAAATAGCTTGTGGGTACCTACATACTCTGGGCCAGCCCTGGGGACCTACACTGGTCCCAGGCACCGGGGACTCAATGGTGACCCAAAGAGGCCCACGTCCTGCCTTCATGAGCTCTCTTTTGACTAAGAAAGAAGAAGGTGACCAACTAAACAAGGCACCAGAGTAAAGTCTCAGGTTGTGAAGGACTAGTAGAGGAACTGGAAGATGGCAGGGTGGAGGACAGCTGGCGTGGGGCTGGCTCCCATGGCAGCAACTCAGAGGAGACAGAGGGTCATTGTACAGAGGTAGCATCTGAACTGAGCCCCCAAAACCCAAGGGAGGCCTTGCTTGGCCTGGTGCCCAGCAGTCTGAGCTGAAAGAGCAGCAGGTACAAAGGCCCTGGGGCAGCAACAAGCTTGGCATTTTGGAAGGCCAGGGAGAGAGCACTGCAATGGGAGCACAGGAGGTAAAAGGATGGAAGGGCCAGAGGGACCATGTGGCAGAGATTCCTGTTTGCAATGAGACTGTTGAGGGATCTGACAGGATCTGCCTCTGAGCAGCCCAGGCGAGGAGGGCAGAGGGGAGTCAGGGCCCCAGAGAAAGGACAGCTTACAGTGGCAAAAACTGAGCTGGCCATGGTACATGTAAGAAGGAACTGATAGCTGTGAGTTACATGTATTCCTCATTTAATGACCCACCTGTTTTAGCAACTATTTAGACTTATGATCTGCACTCAGACTTACAACCAGTCTTTTTTTTTTTTTTTTTTTTTTTTTTTTGTACAATTCTGTACATCTTGTTTATAGAGCCTCAGTGTCTTGTACGGTACACCTTGTTTATACAGTACTTGTTGTGGTTTGTGTCTGGATGTTCCCCCAAAGCCTCATGCAGTTTTAGATGGGGCTTTTTCAGAGGTGACCGAATCTAGAATTCATGATTGATTCATGGTTCAAGGCTAGGATTAAATGTACTAGGATTTAGGGTGGGTGATTGCTGGATCAGTTCACTGATTGAATTGGCACTGCCCTAATTCCAGGAGACTGGATACAATATAAGGGACAGAAAGAGGCTTGTCCCTTCTCTTTTCTCGTTGATTTTGCTGTCTTCTATGGCCATGAACTGTTGCCCTTCTACCATGTGCCATCCTGCCTTGGAGCCAGCTGATTATGGACTGAAACCTCCACAAATTGTGAGCTAAATAAACCTTTCCTCCTTTAACTTCAGGTGTCAGGTAGGTATTTTGTCCCAGCAATGAGAGAAAAGTAACTAAAACAGAATTTAGTACCAGAGAAGTGGGGTCGTTGCTGTGACTATACCTGATCATGTGGTTCAAGAGCCTTTGGGAATGGCTTGTGGGAAGAGTTAGGAAAGGTTTGCAGATGCGGGCTGAAAAAGTAAAGCTGGAACACCTTAGGCTGTTCTGTGTGGAAGATTCTGGTCAGAGCTCAGAAGACCAGAAGGCTGATAGAAATGCTGCCAGTAAAGACCATACTCTGGAGGTTTCTGCTGGGAAGAAGGAACTGCATTGGCTGTTGGACTCCAGATGATGTGTGTTAAGGCTTGGCAGAAAGTTTGTCTGCATTTTGCTCATGTCCAGAGACTTTACCTGAGACTAAGGGTAGTGGACTAATTAATCTGGCAGAAGAAATTTCAAGGTAGTTGAATGTTGAGGTGGTGGCATGGCTGCTGTTGGGGGCTTTTATGTTGAGATCTATGTTGAGAATCAAGAGCAAAGAGCCCAGCAGAATACTTTAAATGTTTTGAGTTTGGCCAGAAAGGGAGCTCCATACAGCTGTGGACTGCAAAGATAGAGCTGGAGAGATCTTGACTGCTGAGAAGGAACTGGAGAATAGAAAAGATGGCCTGAGGGCATCACAAGAAGCAGCAGGCTCCACCCTTTTCAGCCTCAAAACTGCAAAAGTGACTCTGCTTTGAGAAGAGAGGCCCAGAGCACCGTGGTGCAGAGTGTCGGTGGCTAAGATAATTTATTCCTCAGGATTGCAGAGTGCTCAGCAATCCAGGCACTCGACCCGTATAGCTAAGAGACAAGCAAGCCTGGCTACTGCTCCAGCTGGCAGCAGACCTTCGCATCATCCACATGACCCTGGTTTTAGGTGCATGCAGAATGCAAGAGTTGTGGGGTCAGGAAGGCTTCCACCCAGATTTCAGAAGGCCTGGGAGGTCAGGAAGTGTCCCTCTGAGAGGGCACTGTGTGAAGCTGTGAGTGTGAAGCCAAAGGTGCAGTGCAGCCTCAGAAGTCTGGGGAAGCCAGGAATGTGGGTAATCTCAGGAAAACTGCAAGGAGGGAGCAGAGCTGGCCCAAGAAAGAAGCCATGGGAGCTACAACCAGCAGCAGTGCCATAGGGGCGGAGCCACCCAAGCCCTTTGGAGTTCACATCTTGCCACAGATTGCCTTGGATGCTGCACACGGCACTTAATGTTTGCCCTGCTGGATTTTGGACTTGCTTTGGTCCCATTCCTCTGTATCCCCGTTTGTAACTTTTGGAATGGAAATGTCTATTTTGTGCCATTCAATGCTGGAAGTGTTTAACTTTCTTTTCATTTGTACAGGGGCTCACAGCTAAGAGTTTGCCTTAAATCTTAGAGGAGATTTAGGACTTAAACTTTTCACCAATGCTGAAACTGTTAGGACTTCCGCAACTCTTAGTCCGCAACTCTTAGAGATGGACTAAATGCCTTTTGCATAAAGGAATGTACATAAGTCTTTGGGGGGGCCAGGGGTGGAATGTTATGGTTTGTGTCTAGATTTCTCCCCAGAGCCTCATGCAGTTTTAGATGAAGGTAGCTGAATCTAGAATGTGTGATTGATTTATGGTTCAATGCTGGAATTAAGGGTGCTGGGATTAAGGGTGGGTGACTGCTAGATCAGCCCACTGATTGGATTGGCACTGCCCAATTCCAGGAGACTTGATACAAAATAAGGGACAGAAAGAGGCTTGTCCCGCCTCTTTGTTGCTTTTGCTGTCTTCTGTGGCCATGAACTGTTGCCTCTCTGCCATGTGCCACCCTGCCTTGGAGCCAGCCGATTATGGACTGAAACCTCCACAAACTGCAAGCTAAATAAACCTTTCTCCCTTTAACTTTGGGTGTTGGGTATTTTGTCTCAGCAATGAGAGAAAAGTAAAACAGTAATGTAATTTTTGCTGATTGTACTGTATAATACAGTACCATAGTTTTATGTTCTATTATATATTACAGTACTGCATACAAGAGTTATGCAAATAAAAGCAAAGTTGGAATTTCTTTTACCTTTTTTTGTTCTGAATATTGTAATATACATACTATGTACAATTCCTCATTTAGTGACAAATTCAACACCCTAGGCAGATGAACAGAACTAGGTTGTTAAATGAGGAGTGTCTATATAACTTGGAGGGAGAGCCAGTAGCCCCTGTTCATGGGTTGGTGCCATGGTTTAGGTCTAAAATGTCCCCTGAATGTCTCACATTTGGAGGTGGAGCCTGGTTACAAGGAGTGGTCACTGGGATGTGACCTGGAAGGGTGTGTTCTTGTCCCTGGTTCCTCCCTTTTCTCTATGCTTCCTGGCCACCATGATGTGAGCAGCTTTTCTCTGCCAGGCCCCCATGCCATTTCTGCCTTGAAACCAGCTGACCATAGCCTGAAATAAACCTGTCTTACTTTTTAATTTAATTTAATTTTTGGGGGACAAGGTCTATGTAGTTCAGACTGGCCTTGAACTCACTTATGTAGCCCAGGCTGGCCTTGAACTCATGGTGATCTTCTTGCCTCAGCCTCCTGAGTGCTGGGATTATAGGCATGCACCACCACCCCAGCTTAAATTATTTTTTATATCACGAATGTGTTTCATTTTTTATTAGTACGTTTGCAGTACCTAATGAATACATTCCTTGTGGTACATTGGGAAGAGTACATAACACATCTTTTTTCCTGCCCTTACCCCCCTCCTCCATCTCTTGATCTCTTTCCCATTTGAGAAATATCTACAGGGGTACCTCAGTTTATGAACTTAATTTATTTTATGATTTTGGGGAAGATGACTGTGTTTGTGTGGGGAGGATAGCCATGCTCATGTTTGTCACCCCATGTGGAGTTTGTGAATGGAAGCAAAATTTTACTGAATGCTTTTGTTTGCGAACTGAATTGTTTGCAAACAGAAGCATTCACAAACCAAGGTACTACTATATCTCTCTACTTCCATTATCTATCTTTTATTTTGCTCTTTATTCATATTTTGGGCTTCTCCTACAAGGGAAACCATGTGATATTTAAGCTTGAGTGTCTGACTTACTTCACTTAACATTATGGTCTCAAGATGCATCCATTTTTCTACAAATGACTCAAGTTTATACTACTTTCTGGCAAAGTAATATTTCATTGTGTGTAAATACCATATTTTCTTTAACCATTCATCTGTTGATGGACATATAGCCTGCTTCCAAGATTTAGCTGTTATGAATTATGCTTCTGTAACCATGGGTATGCTTATATCCCTCTAATATGATGTCTTTAATTCTTTTGGGAAGATACCTAGAAAGGAAATAACTAGGTCAAATGGAATTTCTACTTTTAGTTTTTTGAGGAATTTCCATACTGATCTCTATTATGGTTGTACTAGTTTACATTTCCACCAACAATGTAGAAGAGTTCCTTTTTCCCTGCAGCCTCTCCAGCATTTGTTATTATTTAATTTTTTGATGACAGCCATTCTTTCAGGGGTAAGATAGACGCTCAGTGTTTCAATTTGCATTTCTCTAATGGACAGAGGTGTTGAGCATTTCCTCATGTATTTATTGGCCATTTGTACTTCTTCTGAGAAGTGTCTATTCATTTCATTTGCCCATTTTTTGATTTGGTCTTTTATGTGGGAGGGGGCTAATTTTTTTGACTTCTCTATATATTGTAGTAATTAGTCCTCTGTCTGAGGAATAGCTGGTAAAATTTTTCCCCATTCTGTAGGCTGTCTCTTCACTGTTCATTGTTTCTTTTGCTGTGAAGAAACTTTTGAATTTGTTATGATTCCATTTGTTGATTCTTGGTATTATTTCCCATCCAACTAGGGTTCTGTTCAGAAAGTCCTTGCCTACACCTATGACTTCAAGAGTTTTACCTATTTTATCTTGAAGTACACTAGGTGTTTGTTTTAACATTTAGACATTTAGACCTTTGATCCATTTTGATTTTAGTTCAGTACATGTTCAGTGATATGGGTCTAGATTTAATCTTCTGCATGTGGACAGCCAGTTTTCCTAGCACCATTTATTAAACAGGCCATCTTTCCTCTGGTGTATGTTTTTGGTCCCTCTGTCAAAGATCAAAAAGTTGAATGTGCTTGGGGTTGTTTCTGTTTTCTCTATTCTGTTCCATTGATCTGCAGGTCTATTTTCGTGCTGGTAATCTCCTCCTCTAGGCTGCAGGCATTGGTGTTCTGTTCCAGCAATGGGAAAGTGACTAATAAAACTGGTACCAAGAGTGGGGTCACTGCTGTGACTGACCACGTCATTCAGAAGCCTTGGAACTGGTTTGCAGGAAGAGTTTGAAAAGATTTGGAAATGCTGGCTAGAGAACCTCTCGAATGCTGCAAGCAGAGACTGATGAGAGATTCTAGCTTGAGCTCAAAAAGCCCAGAATGCTGATAGGAATAGGGATAGTAAAAGGCAGGCTCTGGAGATTTCAGTTGGGAATGAGGACTCTACTGGAAACTAGACTAGATGCCATGCATGTTATGTTCTGGGAAAAAAGTCTACATTTTGCCCATGTCCTAAGACTTGTATGAGGCTGAATTTAAAGATAGTGAACTAATTAATCTGGTGGAGGAAATTTCAAGGCAGCCCAAGGCATGGATTCTCTTAGGTGCTTTTACCCAGATCTACAGTGAGAATCAGTAGAAAGAACATAGTGAATGACTTGAAAATTTCTCCAGAAAGGAAGAGCTTACAAAGTTGGGACAAAGAAGAGCACTGTTGCTGAAAAGATTATCATTTAAAAAAGCCAACATAGTGGACCCTTGACTTATGAACTCAGTGCGTTCCCGAGGGCTGGCTGAAACTCAGGTTGTCAACTGAAGATTTAGGCTCCTCCTCTACACGGCCTGCATCTCCTGTGTACAGGCAGATCTCAGTGTCCTCTTGCGTGAACACCGCACAGTTTCTCTGGTGGGAGAAACCAGAAGTGTAAATAAGGACCAAAATGTATTATAGATATTGTGAAACAGGAAGAAAATGTTCAAATGGGAAGGGGAACGAGGGAGGGGGGAGGGTAAAGGGAGGAAGGGAAAAGTAAAAAAAGTGAGAAAAGAAGGAAAACATGGAAACAAAGCTTTCTGTAAATAGGGAGGGGAAGAGGGGTTGAAGGGAGGGTAGGGGAATGGGAAAAAAAGAATCAAGATAAATCATGTACAGGTACAAATTCCTTATGATGAATGTGATCATTATGTATATCTAAAATGTACCAATACTTAAAAAAAACCTCAGTGTCCTTAGAGGGACATTGGCCAGCATTTCTCAGTTAACCCCATACAGGAAAGGATGTCGTAATGTCCCTTCCAGATCTCTTTAGGGGTTAAATCTGTGTCTGAGACCATCTGGAAGCACAAGCGGGTCATAACCCAAGTTGCTCGTATGTCAGGCCGGTGTTAACTTGAGGGCCCACTGCACTTTGTACAGGGACAAGAAGAAATACGCCCTTAGAGAACCTTAGAAATTAAGAGCTGGAAGCTGGTTAGAAATATGAGCTGGCCTTGAACTCACTAGGTAGCCAGGCTGGTCTTGAACTCAGTGATCCTCCTGCCTCAGCCTCTGAGTGCTGACATTACAAGCATGTGTCACCACACCCAGCTCTTCTTTTATTTATTTATTTATTTATTATTTTGTGTGTGTGTGTGGGTACTGGGGGTTGACCTCAGGACCTCGCATGCCAGCATCGACAACATCGGCCCTTTTTCTGTATGTGGGTTCCAGGAGTCGAACTCAGGCCCTTGCGCTTGCCAGGCAGGTGCTTATGCCGCTGAGCCATCTCACTGGCCCTCTTCTTTTATTTTTACAGGGGCTTTTAGCTGAGTTTGCCTTGAGTTTCAGAGGAGACTTTGGACTTGGACTTTTCAGAACTGTTAAGGTTTTGGTGACTTTTAGGGATGAACTACATTCATTTGCATAATGAGGTGGACATGAGCCTTTTGGCAGCAAGGGGAGGATGCTATGTTTTAGATCTAAAATGTCCCCCCAAAGTCACATTTGTAGATAGGGCCTGGTTGGAAGGGGTGGGTCACTGGGGATGTGACCCAGAAGAGTGTGTTCTCCTCCCTTCTTCCTGGGCACTGTGCCATGAGCAGCTTTTCTCTGCCAGGCCCTTTCACCATGCCATTTCTGCCTTAAAGCCAGCCAACCATGGGTTGAACCCATAGGAACTGTGAGCCAAAATCAATCTCTCCTTTAAGTAGCAAGTGTCCGGTATTCTGTCGGAGTAATGAGAAAGCCTACGAATACAGTTGGATTGTGTGGGTAGAGGAAAAGAAAAGAACTCAGGATAATGCCTGGGTTTGGGCCTGATGGCTGCCCACTGAGATGAGGTGGCTGGGACTGGGGGAGAATTGGGACCCCTTTTGGCCATTATCAATTCCCACTACTGCAGGGATGTCTTTCTCTTGTTCAGCCAGGAGTGCCTTGTCATGCTGGCCCCAACAAGACCTGACCTGGTATCAGACAAACTGGGATGAGCTTCAGGCCTTGGTCAGCCACCCAAATCCTCCAAGCTCCACCTTCATCGTCCCTAAAACAGGGACATGATGCCATTCTGTCAGCTCACTGTGGGGGCTCCATGAAGTGACACAGAACCCTGTCTCACAGACTAACACACCAAGACACATGTTGTCAGCCAGAATTGTCATTACTGTCACTGCTGTCTTTGTGCAAAACAGCACCTGTTTCCTGACAGGGAGTCAGGCCCTGGTGCCTCTCTGCCAGGGCCAGTCCTGTCCTGGAGGGATGGGCTCAGAAGCAGGACAAGAGCTGCCAGCCGCCAGAGTGGGACAGTGCAAGGCAGCTGGGGTTACTCCGAGGCCTCTGGTCGGGCCGGGAGACTGAGAACATGAGCTTCATGGGAAAGAGTCCCCCTGGCCAGCAGTGTCCTGGCCCATCTGAGCCTCAGTTTCCTCCTGTGACACACAGATGTCACCGGCCATGGTGAGGATGAGGTGAAACCAGCTTCCAGGCACCTATCCCAGGGCCCCACATGCATGCTGGGCGTGCCACCAGCTCAGGAGCCACCAGCTCCAAAGTCTCTGCAGAAACCCCCAGGGGCTGGGGCCAGGAAGCATCTGAGCCAGGAGCAGCTCAGTGGCCAACTGTCCACATCGATCCCGGTGGCTTGGCTTTGGACACTGCTTACCAAGGAAGTCCTTACCCTGTGTGGGCCAGTTACCATGTGCCCACCGCCTAGGCCTGTGAAGATCAGGGAGACTGTGCCACAGTGTCAGCAACACCCTGTCATCAATGGCTCGCACAACCCCGTAAGGCCTCGTTCACTTATCCCACCTGTACCTGAGGAACCTGAGGCTCGGTGGGGTTAAGACCAGATCAAGGTCACAGAGCGCGAAGCGCAAGGGCCCATGCCAGAGGCCTGCACACCTGGACCACCACACTCCTGCCCCTTGCAGGGGTGCACCTAGCTCGAGAAGGGTTGGTGGAGCCCTAAGACCTGGCACAGAGCCAACCAGGATGTCCCCAAGTGCAGGTCTGAGCACCTGGTCTGCGCAGAGCAGCCCAGCCTGCAGCCTTGCCAATGCCTGCGTGTCAGCATCCCTACCTAGTCTCCAGCAATTAAGGAGGGCAAAGGACCTGAGCACACATAGACTGAGAGGACTCTAGGGTCAGCAGAGGCTGGCTGGACAGGGAGGAGCTTGGAAAGCACAGTACGGTGGGGGTGGGCCGTGGGAGGGAAGCGCTCGAAGTGAGGGCTGCACGACGGTGCTATGAATGCCGCCTCGAGTGCGCGGGGCTCTGAGGGTCATTTGTTCCTGGGTATCGTCCCAGGTGGAAGACCGTGATGAAGATGGGCCCGCTGGGGTCATTGCCCTGTGCTGGGGCTCAGGAAATCACCCCAGAAGAATCATCACCCCGCTTATAATCACCTCCACCACCTCAATCCAGGCACTGCCCCTTCCTTACCAGATATCTGGGCCAACCCCTCTTCTCCTCCTCCTGCATAGAGGACAAGTCCCCTCCTCCCTGCTGGAAGTGCCCCATTCCCCACACGCTTTAGGGGGAAAATGTTCTTAATCAGTTCCCTTTTTGTGCCCTTAGTACAAAAGTACTATTTGGACATTGTGGAAAGATTTAAAAATCAAATATGAAAAATAAAAAGCAAAGTTAACACATACCCACAATCCTTTTCTCCTTTGTGGATTAGTGATGTTCAGCATTTCCTTGGCCATCTTTGGAGGCGGGAAAAGTGATGGGATTCTCTACAATCCTCCCAGCGCCATTAGCAGACACAGCACATTGCTACCTTTATGCATGCAGATGGGTGAACGAGGAACAGAAGGCACGGGGAGGCAGATCCCTGCGCTTGCACACAAAGGGGCTGACTGCCCATTACCAACAGCTCCCAAGCATTGTCCAGAAGAACAAACACTGTGCTTCATGGTGGCCAGAGTCTGATGGCTCCACCCAGCCTCTACTAAGCCCCAACTGCTGGGCACACCAGGCATTTTGAGCTTTCCTGAAGTAAGTCATGCTGGAACCCACTGCAGGAGGGAAGGCTCTGGGGGAGGTACGCCAGCACCTCCTGGCTCAGCTGGCCTCTCGCGCCCTCCCCATGTTTGTAGCCTGCTCATGCTCGCCTGTCACCTCTTGTAGGTCCCCTGCCTGCAGCTGCACTTGGGTTCCTCCTCATTTCTCCACAGCCCTCTGCGCCTCTGCTCCTCTCAAGCCCATGCCCTCAGAACTGTGCTGTCTGAGGCCATCTCCAGTGCTGGCCCTCAGTGAGTGCTGTCTCCCTGTCCCCTCCTTGCCTGTCACAGTCTGGGTGTCCAGCATGGCTTTTTCCTGCCACATCCTCCTGGGTGATCTCACCCTCTCCTGTGTCCCTGTCACCCCTCTGTGGGGAGGGCCCCAATCCATCCTGGCCATTCACAGATACGTCCCAGTGCCCCAGTTGGGGGGGGCATCCTCCTAGGGACAGATAAGGCCCCACCCTCCCAGGGCACAGTGTTGGTGGGGCTGAGAGCAGAGGGTACCACAGTCCACAACCACCTAGACTCCATCAGCCCCACAAGGACTCTGGGGAAGAGGAGCTCTGGCTGCAGAGCCAACCCCAGGTTCAGCCAGGTGGCTCCTCCTCTCTCCCCCAAGGCTCCCGGGGCGGCTGCGCCCAGGGAAGTGCTGCCCCCGCACCTGGCATGAGGAGCTCCAGAGGGGAAGGGGCAGTATGGCCTAGGGGGCCACATGAGGCCTCAGCAGAGCCTGAAGAGGGGCAGGGCTCCCCTCAAGGGGTGAAGGGTTCTGGGCACAGGGCCAAGCTGCTCAGTAGTCAGCAGAGTTTGAGGAACAGGGAGGCGGCCAGTGTGAGCGAGGACAGGAAGCCCAAGACTGGAGCACTCGGGGGTCCCGGGGGAGGACCCTGGGAGCCCCTGCAGCCCACCCCCTACCTGCCCGTAGTGGGGTCGTGGCAGCCCTGCCAGCTCTCCCGTCAGCCAGACCCACCACGTGCCCAACAGAGCTCTTCAGACTCACTGCCCCGGCTGAGCTCAGCGCCTCCCCTCGGCCTCTCCCTCCCTGAGGCCCCGGGCACAGTGGGGACAGCCCAGGGTCACCAAGAACTGCCCCTCGTTCTCAGCGCCAATCCCACTCAGTCTCCCTCCCCACAGCTGGGGCCCCCCGCCCACACACAGCCTCCACCAGCCACCCTACTGCTAACAGACAGCTGCCCCCCAGTACCCACCCAGGTGTGGCACCTGCAAGCCTCTGCCCTGGCTTCCCAGCTCCGCGCAACTTCCTTCTAATCATGGTCCATACCAACAGTGCCTGCTACATGGCAGGTGCTGCTGGGCACCAAGTATGGGATGCCTGTCCCCGCCCTCCTGTGACTCCCCTTGGATTGAGGGTCAAGGTGGTGCGTAAAGCACTAGAGGTGTCCATTCCAAGGCACCCAAAGTCCCAGGGGGCCAACTCCAGCCACTGCAGCCTGGCTCCTGCTTCCAACACTGCTCTCCGAATGGGCCCCCAGGATGTCCTGGTCTGTGCCCACTGCAGCGGGCACCAAGCTAGTGGAGCTCACCAGGTTGGCCTTTGCAGGGAAGCATGAGGCCAGGTCGTGGGCCAACCAGGGGAGGAGGTGGGGTTGGCATGGGAGCAGGGCAGCACCCGGCGTCCCAGGCCACCTCCCCAGCGCTGGGCCCCAGCTGGCTGTCTCCTTCTGGCAGGATTCTCCCCTCCTCCCATCTCCAGGTTCCCCTAAATGCCTTTCGTATGACTGGAGCTTCACGCTTGCTGGATTCGAGAAAAATTTTCCTTCTCACTCAGGCTCAAGTCTTGGGCTGCCAGGCCTCTTTGTTTTTCTTCCAATCCTGAGGGCTTTCCTCCTGGAAATGGCCTCATCCTCACCTCCTGCAAGGAGCAGGACACACACACGCACACGCATACACACGCACACACTCCTACAGGCTTTGCGTCTCGCTTGCTCCCTCCCACTCCCCACGCCGCACCCCGAAGGCCTCCTTGGGATCCACTGAGCCCCCAGGGTGACATTAGGCAGCGTCCTTCAGAGCTCAGGGGCTGCAGGTGCTTCCCACCTGCTTGCATACCAGCCTCACTCTTCCCACCAAGGCAAACTGGTGAGCTCAGGCCGCTCTCCTGTGGTCACGCGGTCAAGTGGCAGAAGGCTGCCCTCTGCCTGCCCAGGGCTCGCTCCCCCTCCTCCCTGCCTCGCCAAGCCCCTCCCCCGGCCCCCAGTCCCTGCCCACTCTCCTCCTCTGCTCCCCCTGGCGAAACTCCTGGGGAGGAACCCAGCCAGGAATCCCACTGCCAGTGGGCGGCCTGCACCGAGCCTGGTCAAACGCTGGCAGTCTGGCTCAAAGTGCTGCTCAGGCAGGGCCGTCACATACCACCCTCGTGTCCTCCTTCTTTCCATGCTGTCCTCAGCCAGGGCATCTCCTGAGGGTCACCCCTTTGCAGCACAGGCCGCACTGTGGTGGGGTCTGGTGGCAATGCTGTCCCCCCACCCCTCCCCCACCTTCTTCACAGCCTACCCTGTGCTACACCAGTATCCAGCGGCCACCCCACCTCCTGGAAGGCAGACAGGTAAGGCCCTGTGCTACTTCCCTCCAAAGGGCTCAGGTTATACACGCCAGGCACTGGGGTCTTAGTTGCACCTGTGGCCCTCACTCCTCCCTCCAGCATCTGAATGGGACCATTTCCACCCCGGCCTCTGGGCCTCCAGTACCCCGTGCTCAGCCGCTGGTACAGCCCCCCAACGGGCCAGTCTCCTGCCTACCCCCCCACAACACAAAACTGAGCTTCAACTCCCAACTCCTCTCGGCCAGGCTGTGCTCCACCACCCCGGCCTCTTCAAGGTCCTTCCTGACCTTCGGCTCGAGAAGCCTCCGCCAGCTGTGCCCATCTTCAGAACACACAGCGTGTTCAGGCTTCGCGCCTGCCCACATCTTCTTCAGCGCCCGCACTGTGCCCTTTCCTCCCAGGAAAACCCACCCAACTGAAGCACCTCAAGCCCACACACTCCGAATGGGGACGAAGTGATGCAGAGGTGAAACGAGCATGTGGCAGGAAAGATGCGTCTCACACACGTGACAGGTGCGAAACAGAGGCTTTAATCCCAACAGTAACCAAGGCGCAGAGGGCGGGCCCGGGGGAGCAGGGAGCCAGGAGGGCGATGGTCCGGCCCTGGGAGGAGCTGTGACAGCCTCTCCCGGAATCTGCATCTGGGACTGCCCCAATCTCTGCCCAGACCACGACGGTCTGGGTTGAGACCCGGGGTTGTGCTTCTTGGCGTGGCCTCCCCATGGGCTCTGTGGACCCAGACCCAGGAAGGGTGGTAGAGAAGGGCAGGCGGGCAGGCTAGGAGGAAATGGGCAGGCACCCACCGGCACCCCAGCCTGTGCCCCTTGGCCTGGCCCAGCACTGAGAGCCACCCCTAACCCCATCCCCTCATGGAGGTGGGAGGACAAGGAAGCACCGGGCCACACCAGCACCCACACAGCCAGAGGAGCAGAGCAAGCTGAGCACCCTGGGAAAGTCACAGCAGCGAAGCGGTGGCAGAAGCAGCCAGGCCTGGACGCCTGGAGGAATCAGCCCTAAACCCTTCCCTGAGTCTCTGCCACTCCTCCCTGCTGGGAAAGTTCTGGAAGCTTCACACAATCCACTGAGCCCTCCCAGGAGCACAGCACCTACCCAAAAGGCAGCTGCCATAGCTGGGTGACCTCTGGGGAGGGAGAAATGTGGCTATGGCCAAGCCAAGGGCCAAAGAACACAAAAGCCAAGCTGAGGCTCTGGGCCCAGGGGCAGCCTCGAGAAGGAACCTGGGAGGTCGCTGGCCGGAGCAAGGCCTCACCACCACCCGCCCTGTGGCTAGCCACCAGCCTCAGCCTCCAGCTCTGCAGCAGACACCCACCCACCCAAACACAGCCAGGAAGCGGACCCGCCCTGCAAAGAACAGAACTCCAACCCTCAGAGAGGCATGGGTGGGAAAGGGGAGAGAAAGCAACGGGAAGAGCAAGATGCCACTCTCCACAGCCCCTGGTCTCCAAGTGGGACTGCAAGAGAGAAGGGAGGAGAGGGAGGCCGGCAACAGGAGTGGAGTCCCAGTCCCTCTCTTCTTGCCTGGCCACCACAGAGGTCAGGACACTGGCCATACTTTGGTCACTTCTCCCAACCCGGGTCCTTCAGCCCTAAGCACTGCACCCTCCTCAAACCCCGCTCAGCACCCCACCCCAGTAAACAGCCTCTCATCAAACAGAAAGAACAAGGGTGGGAGCGGGGCCGCGCCAGGGTCAGGAGGGCACGGGAACCCGGCCTGGGTGGCTCTGCTACTCGGGCCTCCTAGCTAGAGGCAACAGGCTGGATGGGCAGCAGGCTCCCAAACTTGAAGTGCTGGATCACAGGGAACTTCTCCAGGCACTGTGAAGAAAGGCAGAGCGGAGAGTGAGGGCCCGAACCAGAGCTGCTCCACAGGTGCCCAGTCAGAGCAACCCCCGGGCCTTCCAGAAAGGGGGACACCTGTTTCTCCTGTTCCCTCCCCATCACCCTTCCCACCCAACAGCCCCACTGCAGCAGTCAGACCCAAAACCACCCCTATAAACTGGAAGCCAAGCCCAGGTGACAGGCAGCCAAGTGACATCACTTGGCCCAGGGAGAAGTGGACACAAGAGGTAAGAAGGACCTTCCTGACACTTGTACCCTCAGCCTAGCCCCAGTTCCCGCCTGGTGGCGAGGGGACATTTGAACACAAGCCTGAGCAGAGGCCAGAGCCGTTTTTCCCCAGTTTTCAGGGATCTGGACGGAAAAAGTCGCCTTGGCACTTCAGAGTGAGACAATAGCAGCCAGCTGACAGTCCCCCAGGCAGTCCTAGCAGCCCTGTGGGGGGCAGGGACACAGCACACACTGATGGTTAAGCATGGGTGGCGACCCTCAGCCCAGCAGACTGGATGGGACCTACCTGGGAACCAGGACCAAGGCCACAGTGCCGCCCCTCCCATCTCCCCACCTGTGGCTCTCAGGCCCCACAGGCCGCAGCAGCTGGGGCAGTGCAGTGTGAGGCCGGATCCCACGCCAGCCTGGGCTCCTCCCACACCTCCAGCCAGGGAAACAACCTCCTGGCTGGGGTGCAACAAGCGGCTGGCCTCACTCTAACCTAAGAGAACAAAGGGTGCCATGACCAGCCCTGCTTCCCTCACCTCGGAAAGCAGCGGCGGAACCACGCGGGGAGGGGCACACGAGTGTGCACAGGGTTTGGGTGGTCGGCAAGGCCAGAGGAGCAGGGAAAGCGGGGAGCAGGCTGCTGGGGTGGGGGTAGGGGGTTGGAGCAGCAGATCCAGGCCAGAGACAAGGCAGCTGCCACTGTGCTGATATCATCCGGAAGTGGTAGGAGTTTGCAAAGGGCCCCCCCAGGGCCCTGAATTCCAGAAAGGGTCAAAAGTCAATCTGCCTCCAGCTCTCACACTAGAAAAGCTGCAGGGGGGGGGGCAGAGGTTTCTCCACTCTGCTCTCAGGACCCCAGGGCCACAGGAGGCCAGGCTGGGCGGAGGCAGAGGGGCTGAGGGAGAGGAAGTCCATGGCTCCGGGGCAGGAAAAGCCTGGAGCACTATGGCCTCTCTCAAGCTGTGGCACCTGGCAGAGCCAGGTCCATTCAGCCTGCTCCTCATGGCCTTCCAGGACCAGGACCAGGGCCCTGCACGGCAGGCCTGTAGGACAGACGGGCCCCGTCACACACGACCCATGAAGGCACCTGGTTCTTCACCTCAGGAAGACCTGGTCAGAGCTGCCGTGGTGGGCCACTCTGCAATCCCAGCACTCTGGGAGGCTGAGGCAGGAGGATGGTAAGTTTGAGCCCAGCCTGGGCAACTTAGTGAGACCCTATCTCAAAATATAAAGAATTAAAAGGGCCAGGGCTGCAGGTTATGTTGGAAGGCTCTGGATTCAATCCCCAGTACTGCAGGAAAAAAATAAATAAATAAAAATAAAGGCTGGGTCAGCATATTGGAAACACAAGGTAATCCCGAATCCTGAGGCCACCTAATGCCACTCCTGCCAACTCAGACAGTCAACCCTGGCCCTGCTGATCCCCTCTGGACATCAAGGCTGGGGGCCTCAAAGCTCCTCCCTGTGGACTAAGAACCAGCCACGGAACGTCCTTCCCGGGGCCTCTGGGGATGGTGCACACAGCCCCATGGACTCTTAGGGACCAGAGACTAAGGGCTCCTTGTTAGGGCCTCATCAGTGAGTGCTGAGCACCACAAAGACTTGGGGTCTGTAACCAAGTGAGAAGTTTCCGCAGCACTCTACAAAGCAGTCTAGCTTATATAGCATCAGGGCAGGCAAGCTCCCACCACCGCTATGTGCACCAGGGCTCAGGCGTCCTGTTTTCGGGAAGGACACCTCTGGAATTCATGCAGTTTCCAGCTGCAGCCCCTTGTGATCAACAACCACAGAAGTACCAGCCACCTTTACGTTGTGGACTGTCTGGTTCTGTGTGCTGCACCATCATTTTGAATATTTTGTACAGTACTGGAGATAAAACTCAGGACCTCACATGGGCTAAGCAAGCCTTCTACCACTGAGCTACCTCCCCAGCCCTATTTATTTTTTTGAGACAAGGTCTTGCTAAGTTGCCCAGAATCGCCTCAAGCTTGCCAACCTCCTTCCTCAGCCTCCTGATCTTAAATCTTAACTTTCCCCTCCCTCAGCCTGTTGGTCTGTAGCTCTTCTGCCTCTGGAAGGAGGACAGTGTCAAGGAGCCATGGATCCCTCCCTTGCTGAGCCAGCCCCTAGCAGTAGGCGTGCCCCGCAGGGTGGCAGTGTGCCCCAGCAGCACCAGTGTGGGACCAGCAAGGGAGGTCTGTCAGCAAGGACAGGGCAGACAGCAGTGACCTGGATTCTCAGGACAGGGAAGGCTGGGTGGGGCAGCTCCAGCAAGGGAGGCTCAGATTAGAGAGGTATGTGGGCTGGAACCTAAACACAGGATGTGAGGTCCAGAGGAAGGGGACGGGGGAGGGGCGGAGGAAAAAGGCCAGGCGGTCAGCATGGCAGTTCCAGCACAGTTAACCCCTTCAGGGCAGGCACAGGAGCCCGGATGCCTGGAAGCCTCTCACTCCGTTCCTGCTGTCCTCCCTCTGGAGACAGAGGAAAGCAGCAGACCTAGAGCAGCCCTCCCAAAGGAGAAGGCAGTCCACAAGTCAGGAGAGTCAGCCACAGGCTGAGACCACTCAGGCACTCAAGGCCGGAACAGCCTGAAGACAGAAACAAAACAAAAGGAGGCACTTTGGGGACTCAAGGCTCCACTCCAGGTGAGGGGGGCACTGCACATCCAAAGACAAGCCCAACATGTGAGTAGGAAGATATTTGTTCCTTCCCTTTTTGCAAGAGGCAGGCAAAGGGCAGCCACCTTCCAGCAGGGGGAGCTCGGGGACCCAAGGCCCGCCCAGTCTCTAGAGGCCACCGGAAGTGGTCAGGAAAGTGCCCCCAGGCTTCCCCAGGCCTGCACCTGCCTGCAGCCATGCACTACAGCTTGACAGTGCCATTTAGGACGATGCCTCTGGGAAGCCACTCCACTCCAAGAATGCCTTGCTTCCTGTCACCACGGCAGACTCCAGGCTGCTGAGCATGGAAAGGCCTCTGGCAATTGTGTCACCCTAACTCAACTGGACCAGGTGGGAAGAGAGCCTGCTCCCAGTAGCAGGGCCCTGCTTAGCCTCTGCACTAATGAAGGCAGCGCTGGGCCTCCACCCAGCACTTGTCTGACCACCCCCCCGCCACTGAGGTCCCAAGCGTCAGATGGCCTCGCTTGAAGGCCACAGCAGTGGACCACACCTACCAAGCATGCCAGTCAGCCCCACTCACCTCGGCCTTATACATGCGGATGAGACCTTGGTTCACCTTGGACCAGGAGGGGACTGCACTGATATTCCACAGCTGGTTGGAGTGCTCTGCGAACGGCCCGGTCTTCATCTGGAGAAGAGCGGCCACAGCTGGGAAGCGGCCCTGCTTCCCCGCAGCAGGCGCTGTCTCTCACACGCATGCACACGCACACACGCGTGTGTGCACATACACACAAGGCCAGCCAAAGAGTACGCCCCGTGAGGCATACACACTCAGGTGCCAAAGACGGGGGTGTTCGAGCCTTCAAATTCACTGAGCAAATATTACTTCCCTCATCCACCCCCAGGATTCCCTCTCTCTCTCACATCCAGAAAAGGGGTCCAATTCCTACTACCACCAAATCTAGCAGCTATGGGAAAATAAAACCTCTCCCTAAGCCAGGTGTGGTGGCACACGCCTGTAATCCTAGCTCTTGGGAAGCTGGAGGATCGCCATGAGTTCAAGGCCAGCCTGAACTACATAGTGAGACCGTCTCAAAAAAACAAAAAAACAGCCCTCTCCCCAGGTCTCTGGTGTGGCTCCTCCAGCTCCCCCGGAGGCAGAACACCTACCCTGCCCAGCCCCACAGCAGGTCTGGTCTGCACCAGCCAGGCAGAGCTAGCAGGGCAGAGGAAGAGGCTGGGAGGGGTACGGTGGGGCTGCCCTGTGCGCTGTGCATGGCAGGCGGCAGGAGGGAACACAGGGGCCAACATGAGGCAGGGCACTTGCAGGAAAAAGGTCTGTTTATCTAGAAGGCCAGCCTGCCGCAGCCCAAAAGGCCAGGGGTAACAACCACAGCAGACGCAGGACAGTCTGTCCAGGTCCCTCCTCTTGCCCAAGAGCCCGAGCCTCCAGGAAGGAAGAAAACGCTGTGCCGCAAGCCCAGTGCAGTTCCCGTGACATCAGAGACCACAGCGCCGGGGGAGAGGGAGATGTGCCGAGCTATCAGCCGTGCAGTTCACAGAGCCCTCCCGCCCCCGGCCCGCAGCAGCCTTATGCTGGAAGCAGCCTCAGCACCTGGGCCTCGGGCTGCACAGAAAGATGGAAAAGCACAGAGGCTAAGTCTGGCAAGGAAAGAGACTTGGACCCGGAGTGGGTGGAAGGTTCCAGAAGCTGTGCATGGAGGCCTGGGAGGGGAGGCTGTTCCAGGGAGAGGAAAAGCCTAAGCTCTGTCTCACAGTGGGGCATGCTCACCAGAAGCCCCGCAGCTGTGGCAGCCACCTGGCTCTCCACTCCCCCAGGCCTTGTACTGTCCAGTAAGGGCAACACTGGCTAAACATTTCAGATGCAAGTCAAAAACCTGTCCCTGTCATCTCTTTTCCCTGGCCTAAGTCCCTAGAGAACCTGTCTCGGCCCCCAGGTTCTGTAGCAGGGACGACAGACTTCAGCAAAGCCGGACCAGGGCGCCCCTGCCCCCATCCCCAAAGGCTGTTCTTGGACAGCTCCCTGCACCCTCTCCCCAGCCTCTCCCCTCCCCTCCCCTGCAGGCCCGCCCCTTCCCAGGGTCCCACTAGGCTCCCAACCCTGCTGCCCCTGCCCACTCCCACAAGGCTCAGGGGCAATGGCACTGTGGGGACACTCCACTCTCCAGACCTAACCCCAGGGGGGCCCTGCAGGCTCCATCCCTGTCCAGCAGCAGCCCCAGGGCCACTCTGCAAGGGTCCAGGCAAGGGGAACAGAGGGACGGGACTCCTCTTCTGCACCAGCCTTGCCTACAGGGTCTGGGATGCACCCCCAGAAGCCCCTCTGGCCTGCTGGCTGAGCCAGGGCAAGGCCACACTGCAGAGCCCCAGAGAGACACACCCCTGCAGGCCGCAGCACCCCAGGCCTCCCTAAGTCCTTCAAGAGACTGAAAATTGGGAAAAGAACACAAGCAAAGACCAAAAAAAACAAAACAAAACAAAAAAAAAGAGCTCATTCTAGCCACAAAGGGAGAAGAGCAAGAGCAAGCACGCAAGCAGGCTGCAGTCCCGCAAGCAGGCTGCAGTCCCGCAGTGACCCCAGGGGAATCGTGAGTCAGAGCAGCCATATTGAGCAGGAAATTACTCACAGACGCTGCGTTCCTGCCTCTCCACTCCCCAGAGAATCGGCCTTTTGTAAATGGTTCCTCTGTCAGTAATGAGGGGGATGGGCAGGGTGGGGGAGGCTCTGCACAGCGCCTTCCTGTCAGCTCCTTCCCTTCCAGCTGAAATTTGATCCCTCCCTTCCCAAAACTCCAAATTTAGAAGCCAGACTGAAACTGAAATTCTTTTCCTGCCTGCCCTGGGCTCTTAAAGGCACCAGGGCTGTATTTCCTGAAGCAGCAGAAGCCTTGCAGGGTGGGGGTTCTCACCCAGGATGCCCAGGGCTACAAGGGGTCCAGAAGGAGACTGCGCAAGGGAGCTGGCTTCCATCCCAACTTCTCAGTGTTTTCTTTCACCTCCTAGTTGCACTGAGCCTCAGGATTTCTGGGTCTCCAGAGGCAACATCTCAGCCTTCCCAAGCAAAGAGCACAGAAGCCCTCGGAGGGCCTCTGGGCTTCTGAGCCCTAGGGTCTGTTTCGGAAGGCCAGGCTGTTGGCTCACTGACAGGGTGCCAGTGCTGCCCACCTGCGGAAGGACACAACGTGTGCTGCAACCAGCAACTCCCTGGGCCCAGCCTTACTGGCCAGCGGGAAGAAGGGGGCCCTCGGACAGCAGCTCCTAGAGCAGCCCCTCCTAACACCCACACTAACACCGTGCCCAAGACCCCAGGCCCCGAGTGAAAGCCAGGCTTTACAGAGAAGGTGCAGATCAGCCAAAAACTACGCCAGCCCGCCTGCGCTCTCCCCAAGGCTGGCAGTGAAATGGTACTGGAACCGGAGTTCAGTGTGCCTTTAGTGCCACCTAGTGGCTCCTAGGACTGACTTCCTGCAGAGGACATGGGTCTCTAATTTGAGCTTTTGGGTTTTCATAGCAGCCTAACCAACCAAACAGAAACACAGTTTCAGCATGGAACTGATTCTCATAGACCCTGGAGTGCAGCCTGTCCTGTCCTCTGGTTAAAAATCACTGACTGGGACCCTGGGGCCTGAGCAGCCACCAGGGGGAACCCAAACAGCTGTGGCTGGGCCTCAAGCAGTGAGCTCAATGTGGATTCTGTGGCCCTGCTCCCCAGCCTGCTCCTCCTCCTCATCCTGGGGGCTCCCCAGGCTCCGCAGATCCCCACACTCCACCATGGAGAGCAGCACGTGACTGGCTCTCAAAGCAGCAGCCAGGCTGCCCCCGTGTCCTCACGACCTTGGGCCTGCGACTCTGCTGAAGGCAGCAGATCTTGAGAAGGAAGCGGAGACCGCCCAGCCGTCAGTCCCAGCTCCATCTGCTGACTTGGAAAAAAATGTGTCATTCCCCCCTGGCCTCTGGAGTTTGGCAGAAGCCTGAGCCGAATGCTGACCAGGAGGAGCAGAGAGTCGAGGCTGCTAAGCAGGCTTCTGCCCTTTCAGAAGGCTGAGAAGACACAGCCAGGAGAAGCCCCACGCAGAAGGCTTGGGGAGGCAAGGACGCGGACGCCATGTGGCCATCAGACCACACAGCCAGGGCCCCCTTTGCTAATGTGCAGCGGCACAGGGGACGGAGAATGAAAAGTCCTGACGCCCCCCAGAAGTAAGGCCCTGGGAGCCGCGGGTCCCCGGTTACCTGGCAGATGTGTCTGAATACAGGCCCTGACTGTTGTCCCCAAAGATTCTGACTTAGAAAGCTGGAGTTAACAAAGTCCCCAGGTAATCCTGATGAATGGTCCAAGTCTTAGTCCCTCAGCAGAGAGTCCGTGCAGACGAGGACATCCTGGCCGGCCAAAAACTGGCGAACCCTTCCAGAGAGCCCAGTGGGGCTTCTTTTCCTTTTTCTTTTTTTAGGGGTCCTTCTCAATAGCCACCTCTGGGGCCAGCCCTACCACCATGGGCAGCACCTCCAGCTGTTCTCAGCCACCAGCCTCAGTTCATCCGAGCCCAGGGGTCGGAGGGCTCCCTCCCGCTTTGCCTCACCTCAGTGATAAACAGGATGCACTCCAGGAACATGTAGTCCTTGTGGTTCTCGTTCACGGCCTTCTCGTCCACAAAGTGCCTGGGCTCCAGGAACGGGTGGTCTGGGAAGAGCAGAAAAGGCCTGGGGTTCAGAACCCGGCCCTCACACCAGCTGGGCACCCACCCAAGGGCTGCGGCCTGACCCGGGATGTCCTCAACACTCGACCTCGGAGGACTAACACAGGACCTCACCGAGGGCACGGTCACGAGCATGTGGTCATTTTGGTCTGTGAAGGACCCCACACACAGCAGTGATCCCGCAAGACGGTAAGAGAGGGTTGGGGGTGAGCTCAGTGGCAGAGTGCGCGAGCACTCGGTGGGCACGGGGCCCTGCATTCAATGCCCAGCACTGAAAGATACTCATGAAGCTGAAGAACTCTCACCTAGTGACCCGGCCACCACAACGCCATGGCGGGGCCTGTTCCCCATAACTGTGTGGTGAGGCTGCTGTAAACAAAGCCCCTTACGCTGCCAGTTGCAGAAAACGCAGATACAATTGAGTATCAACTCTAATACTCAACAATGACAAGAAACAACTACGTTACTAACTTATGGATTTACTATGCTACCTTTTCCACTGTTTAGAAAATATGCTTAAGAAAACTACTGTCAGGCTTGGTCAGATAGCTCAGCAGCATAAGCACCTGCCTGCCAAGCGCGAGGTCCTGAGTTTGACTCCCGGAACCCACATACGAAAAAAGGGCCGGTGATATCGCTCAGCAGCACGGGCGCCTGCTGGCGCGCGAGGTCCTGAGGTCAACCCCTGGTACCCACAAAAAAAGAAGAAAAAAAAGAAAAAAAAGAAAACTACTGTCAAACTACAGCGTGGTGCACAAACAGCCCAGGACATCTGCGCACAGGCTCTGCTGTCGGAAGCCACTCCAAGTGAGGCGCGCGCCCACGTCTGCACTCGGCCTCCCCATAGCTGTGTTACCTCGGACAAAGAAGGTCGGCCTCTGAGGCTCGGTTTCCGCACCGGGGACATCGAGGAGCAAGTGGCAATGACGTGGACAGTACCAAGCACACTGCCTCAAGGGCTGCCAAAGACCCTTCACAGGGAGGTGGAGCAGCCTCAGGGGCCGGGGTCATCTACCTGGGCAATAGCAGGGCCTGG
Source organism: Erethizon dorsatum (assembly GCA_028451465.1). Classification (NCBI taxonomy): domain Eukaryota; kingdom Metazoa; phylum Chordata; class Mammalia; order Rodentia; family Erethizontidae; genus Erethizon; species Erethizon dorsatum. The sequence goes on from CM051822.1 coordinate 6,518,401, forward strand.
CATGGGGCAGGTTATTTGGTAGGTGGTTCATCCCACATCAAGAGAGAGATGACACCTGCTTGCTCCCGGTGATCCCGAGCGGCTGAGAGCCCCAAGAAGGGCTGCAGTGTGGGGGGTGTCACCGAGCAGGTCTGAGCCCCACAGGAAGCAGGCCAGGCCCCAACACTCGGCAGCAGCTCCCTGACAGCCCCTTGCACACAGCTCCATAAAAACAGTGGATGACACTGGTCACCAAATCAAAGAGCCCTTCATTTTCCACAGGATACCCTGCAGCCGCTGCCAGGAGTGGGTACACTGCACACCAGTCCACTATGTACCAGGTGTGTGCCCTCGCTCCAGCCCAAGTCCCTTCCCATTATCTCTGTGGCACTCGGCCTCCGCCACCCCCAGCCTCCACAGCAGGCCCTGTGGGCTTGCAGCAGAAGGTCGACAGCAAGCAGCCTCCATCAATAGCCACTCTAAGGCCTGCTTTATAAGCTGTCCCTGTCTTTCCTGGGCAGGAAAGGAAGAGGGAGGGGCGCGGCCCACACCCCTGGGTGAGGTCAAGGGTCGGTGGCCCCCCTTCCAGTACCTATCAGCTGTGAACTGCCCCAGATGAAGGGCAGGAACTGGAAGTCGTCCAGGCCCCACACGCCCTGGCTGCCGGCCGGCTCCATCCGGTAGGTCTTCTGGAGTTTCCGCATAACCTCCAGGTACCTGCACGGAGGAGAGAGGGCAGGGGCCAAAGTGAGAGGGCAGCCTCCTGCTCCGCACAGGGGCAGAGGCCAGAAAACACTGCCTCCTTAGGGATACGCCTGCGCAGTAAGAGAGCTCCACGCACCCAGGGCCGCCTGGCGCGAGGGGTGCAGGTTGGGGGCCACCTGCCTGGCCTAGGCTAACTGGGCAGGCATGAGCTCTCTGGGTCTCGGTTTCCTGCCCTGCCGCTCCTGCCAGCTTTCCTAGAGCAGAATGTGAAGCTGGTGGGAGAAGTGGCCTTGGCCCCATCCACAGCCAGGCTTGGTCAGGACAGGAGAGCCGTGAAGCACGAGGAGACCCCTCATGTCCCATCCTGACTGGGAGGAAAACAAAAGAGACCCTCAGCTCCTGCTCTGCCGGCCGCCCCGCCCTCCCTCCTCACCGATTGAACACCTTGAAGACAATGGCTATCTGGTCATCCACCCGCAGCACCCCGATCTTGCAGAGGCAGCAGAGGAAAGCAGCGAAGGCCGCCTCGTGCCCTGGAGAGAGAGGCTGAAGTTGACGGTCTTGGAGAAAAAGCCTGGGGCTGCTCTCTGTCTTCCTCAGAGGAAGGAGGCCAGTGTGGAAAGAACGGGCCCTCTCCCCTGTCCACAGTGACCTTGGTCCTGTCAAGAGCTACCAGTGCTGTAATTCTACTGCTAAGAGGCCTGGACTGCCGACGTCCGAGCAGGCTGAAGCCACTCGGCCACCCCACAAGGTTTACTGAGCACCTGTGAGGTGGGCAGGTAACACCCCTGTCAGCTGCCAGGCGGACAGTGATGCAGGAGTCCTGCCCTCGGGGAGCAGACCATCTGGCACGGACGCCAGACACTAACTATCCGGTCACTGCTATGATTCGAGCTCTGAAGGAAAAGCCAGGGTCACTAAAGAAGGAAGTGGACAGAGCAGCGGCTCTTCCATTTAGTAAGGCGGGGCCTTTACCAAAGCAGGAACCCCCAACCCAGACAGCACCTGCATTTCAGGAGCCCGCATAGCCCCTTCCCTCAAAGTCCAGTCAGCCTGACCAACACAGATGACAGATCCAAAGCTCAGCAGCTAGGACAGGCTAGGAGACCAGAGGTCTCGGGGAGAGGGGATCCCACCAAAGCAGTGCTCTTGCTTCTCAAAGCTGGCAGAAGTGGCTGTCTCAAGCTACAGTAGGTGCTCGATGAATGTTCATCTGAGTGATAATGCGGTGCTCGTAGAGACCACCTTTACTGAGCAGCAGTCAGCCCTGCACAGGCACCATGCATGTGGCATTAGTGCCCCCAGTGGACCCAGTGAGAGTCGCAGCATCAGCCACTCACACCCACTACGGGACCCCCCTGGACATGGCACTCGGCTGGCCCCAAAGGCTGCAGGGGGTGGCAAACTCTTGCTTGGTTGGAGCAAGAAGCAAGCAGCCCCAGAATGAAAGCAGGGGGACCAGGCAAGTGCAGAGCCTGCTGGCAGGCTGCAGTACCTGTGCCATAGTCAATGCGCGTGGAGTTGCCCACGGACTCCTTCAGGTAAACAGCCACTTCGGGCACAGCTGCTGCCAGGTGGGTGGGGACCACCGTGGCCACCAAGTTTTCTGCTTCCTGATAACATGAAAGACACAAAGTAGTGGCAGCAGATTAGGCAGCATCTGGAAGGGCGGGGGGGTAGCACCGTGCTGACAGCCACAAGGTGGGCATGCACTCTTACACAACAGAAAGACCATCCGGGGACGTTCAGCACCTGCTGGCCTCCTACCCCCAGGGAGTCGGCTGTGGGAGTCAGGACTATTGTCCCCATAGTCACCATCTCCCTCCACACTCCCAGGGTAGCAAGACCCTGTCCCATAAACCCAGCAAAAGGGTTTTATTTATTTGCAGTGTGGGGGGGACCTAAGCATTAAACCTGTGCTAGTCAAGTGCTCTACCAACTGAGCCACATCCCCGCCCCCAGTCCTTTTTAAATTTTTTTGTTTTTTTGTGGGTACCGGGGGGTCGACCTCAGGACCTCGCGCACCAACAGGCACCCGTGCCACTGAGCGATATCACCGGCCCCTTTTTCGTATGTGGGATCCGGGAGTCGAACTCGGGCCCTTGCGCTTGGAAGGCAGGCGCTTATGCCACTGAGCCATCTCACCGGCCCAAATTTTTTTTTTACTTTGAGACAAGGTCTTACTAAGTTGTCCAGCCTGACCTTGACTTGTGATCCTCCTGCTTTAGCCTCTCAAGTCACTAGGACCATAGGTGTGTACCACCGTGTCCAGCCAAGTGGCATTCTTTATAATAACCAAAATAAAATGTTCAGCAATGATGAAAAGAATAAGCTGTGGCATATTCCTACCATGGAATACCACACAGAAAAGAAAAAGAGCTACCACTACACACGACAACATGGATGAACTTCACAGATGTGATATCAAGCAAAAGAGGCCAGGCGTTGATATGAAGCTCAGAAACAACCAAAAGAATCAATATATTGGATAGAAATCAGGGAGGGCTCTGCTACAGAGATGGAACATTCTGTAGCTTAACATGAGTGATGCTAAAAACATGTAAAGAGCCATTGAACTGTAAAACTAGAACTCAGCAGCTTTCTTCTAAGTTAGACCTTAATGTAAGTCTTATTTATTTATTTATTTATTTATTTATTTTGGTACCAGGAATAGAACTTAAGACCTCGCTGGGCCAGGGATACCAGCACCTGCTTGGCAAGTGCAAGATTCTGAGTTTGATTCCTGGTACCAAAAAAAAAGACCTTGCGCTTGTCAGGCAGGCGCTGCGCTGCTGAGCTATATCCCCAGCCCCTTAATGCAAGTCTTGTGCAAAAACTAGAGCATATGCCCGTGTAGCATCCGCTCAGGACAGCACTCTTTGGGTCCCCGCTGCTGCACTCTGCTCCCCAAGCTCTCCAAGCTCAATGGGCTGGGGATGTGGCTCAGTAGTAGAGCTCTTACCTTGCATGCACAAGGCCCTGGGTTCAATCCCCAGCACCGCAAAAAAAAAAAAAAAAAACAGGCTCTCCAAGTTCAGCAGTGGACCCTCGCACAGGAATCTCCTAAACAGCTGGTAGCCACCTGGACCCCGCAGGCCCACTCCAACCGACAGACCACTCTCCCATTCCGGGCATGGGCCCAGAGCCTGGATTGTTTGCTCTAAACAGGTAACATCTTCAGTGATAAAAACAAGAACATATTGCCAGGCATGGTGGTGCACACCCGTGATCCCAGCACTTAGGAGGCTGAGGCAGGAGGACTGCTGTGAGTTCAAGGCCAGCCCGAACTACATAGTGAGACACAGTCTCAAAAAAGCAAAAAACAAAACAAACAGAAAAACAACACAAGAACAAAAAAACAAGAACACGGTGAAAGGGTGCACGGAGAAGTCCCCCTCCGCCCCAGCCTCCCCACCCCACACAGCCCAGCTCTCTCAGCCTCCTGTGCACACTTCTGATATAGGAGATGGCATGGCAAAGCTGCCTGGGGAAATGAGGGGGACCTGTCAATTAGAAGATCCCAGAACAGAGCCAGGTAATCCTCAGAGCCCCGTATGTAGAACTTCTCACAAGCTCCCATGAGATGTGGACAGCATAAGAGACCAGACGCCACAGATTGGTGTCGTGACTTCCCACAATAGCCCATGCTGTGTTTCTCAGACAAAGCATGTACTTTTATTTTTGCTTTTACTTCTTTTTCTCTTGCTCGTCCCAAGTTCACTCTGCAGAGCTGGTTTCTCCCATACCCATTCACCCCTCACTTTTCAAATAAACTTTTGGCACTCTTTTTGTCTTGTGTAGTCCAGTTCTTTGTTCAAGGCAAAAAGGACCTGGAATCCTTTCGACTGGCGAGCCATTTCTAAAGGAATGACTCAGTAACACTTCCACACACAGCTGAGAACGCAGACACGTACTTTCACCTCCCTTTCTCACCACCAGGGAGCGCACCACGTGCAGCATCGCACTGGGCTCCTCAGCCCAGCGGTGAGTACCAGAGTCCGTTCTGCCAAGTGCCCCACACAGCTCCCGCATTCTTTTTAACAGCTGCACAGCACGGCTGCACAGGTGTCTCACTGAGCCTTCCATGGGCCCACTGCTGCTAACACAATGACTTGATAAGCAGCCTGTGGCTGCAGGTGCGGTGCAGTGATAGAGCACTTGTTCAGCCTGCACGAAGCCTGGGTTCCATCCCAGCACTACTAAAACAAAACAAAGCAAAAAGTAAAAAAGCCTCCTGCAAGGGGTTGTGTAACTACAGCAGCAGTTCCCAGAAGACGGCTGGGACAAGGGTGAGCGTGCAGGTTACCTGGGCAAATGGACTGACCCTGTTACGCCCTGCCCCAGCCCCGCTACAGCGGCCTCACCTCGTGCAGCCTGGCATACCAGGTCCTGAAGGCCTTGTTCCCAAAGCGTGAGGGCTGGTCCACCGGAGGGATCTCGTCGATCCACCTGTCCAGGGTGTTGAGAAGAGCGACCAGCTTCTCAATGGCCTGTGGGGTGAGAGAGGCCCAAGCCAGTGACCAGGGGCCCCCCTTGAGCTGCAGAAGGGCTCAACTGCTGCCGGGCAGTGATGGCAGGTGTGCCAGCAGGTGCACTGTGCTCCTGCGGCCCCCTCTGCCCACCGTCCTGAATGTGAAGGAGCTCAGCGGTGCAGAGAGAGCTCGCCGCGAGAGGAGCGCCAGGCCACAGGGTCAAATGGGCGGCTGCAGCTCCGCTCCTAGAGCTGGCTGATCCGGGAGAAGCTTGACCTCCAGCCTGACCTTTGTTAAGCGGGAATCTATTCTGGCCCTTAGCTGAACGCACAATACCTACCCTCGCAGAACACAGAAATGTGAGAGAAGGGCCGGTGAGACGGCTCAGCGGCTTAAGCGCCTGCCTTGCAAGCGCGAAGGTCCGAGTTCGACTCCCGGAACCCACATACGAAAAAGGGGCCGGTGATATCGCTCAGCGGCACGGGCGCCTGTTGGCGCGTGAGGTCCTGAGGTCGTCCCCCCGGTACCCACAAAAAAAAAAAAAAAAGAAATGTGAGAGAAGAAAACAACCAAGCAGCCCACCACCTGGAAATAAACACTGCCCACTTAGCTTACCCACTCTTTTTTTTGGAGACAGGGTCTTGCCATGTAGTCCAGGCCAGCACTGAACGTGCTGTGCAGCCCAGACTGGCCTCAAACTCCCAATCCCCCTGCCTCAGCCTCCCAAGTGCTGGGATTACAAATGAGCACCACCAACCACACCTGACTAACCTATCCACATTTTAACATACCCTGTTTTGTCCCTTTTGGGGGGACGTGTGGAGATGGAACCCAGATAGCGCTGAGCTACATTCTCAGCTGTTCATATTTTTTTAAAGTTTGAAACAGGGTTTTGCTAATTTACCCAGGCTAGGCTTAAACTTGCAATCCTCCTGTCTCAGCCTCCTGAGCAGCTGGAATTACAGGTGTGTGCCAGCACTGCCTGCTGTTTTGTGTTTATATACTGTTTTCTGTTATTTGGCAGGGTGCTGTGGTTTAGATCTAAAATGTCCCCAAAGCTTCAGAGGTGGGGCTTCTGCAGAGTGACCGGGCCATGGGAGCTGCACTCATCTGTCGGTGAGTGCACAGCTGCGTGTGCTGTCAGGAGGTGGGCTGGTCAAAGAGGCAGGTGAAGGGGGAGCTGGAAGGGTGTACCCTTGTCCTCTGCAGCCATGCGTGAGCAGCTAGCTGTTCTCTGCCACGCCCTCCCACTGTGCTGTTCGTGCCGTGGAGCCAGCCAACTGCGGGCTCAATCTGCCGAAACCGTGAGCCAAAATAAACCTCCCTCCTTTAAGTCAAGGTATTGAGTATCTGCATAGAAAATGTGACTCGGGGAGGAAACCGGGCAGGATGCCCAACCACGAAGCAGGTCTGGGGCCAGGGATATAGCTCAGTGGCACAGCACCTGCCTGGCAAGAGCAAGGTCCTGAGTTCCATTCCTGGTTAAAAAAAAAAAAAAAAAAAAGTAGGTCTGTGAGGGAGGCTGGAGCGCTCCTGCAACGTGGCTTAGGGAACAGTGTCTACGGGAAAAAGTGGCTGAAGGAGAAACCTCAGCTGGGTATGGTGGTGCACGCCTGTAATCCCAGCACTCCAGAAGGCTGAGAAAGGAGGACTGCAGGTCTAGGCCCAAACTGGGCAACTTAGTGAGACCCTGTCTCAAAATTTTTTTCTTTTTTGTTTTTGTTTTGAAGTTTTATTATTTTTTTCTCTTTAAAATAACAGACAAAAACAAAAAAACCGAGTTTGACTCCCGGATCCCACATACGAAAAAGGGGCCGGTGATATCGCTCAGCGGCACGGGCGCCTGTTGGCGCGCGAGGTCCTGAGGTCGTCCCCCCGGTACCCACAAAAAAAAAAAAAAAAACTAAAAACAGGCGTCTTGATACAGGCGCCCGTTTAAACTGTGGTGGATTAGGAGTTGTTGGTGCCTAAACTTATCTGCACCCAGAGCAGTACTGGAGTCTTGCTTTTTGTTTTCATTTTGTTTTTTGTTGTTGGTGGTGTTTTTTGAGACAAGGTCTTGCTGTGTAGCCCAGGCTGGCCTCGAACTCGTGGTGATCCTCCTGCCTCAGCCTCCTGAGTGCTGGGAGGCACTACACCTCGCTGGAGTCTTGCTTTTAGTGAGACCCTGTCTCAAAATTAAAGAAAAGAAAAAAAAAAAGGAGCTATGGATGTAGCTCAGGGGTAGAGTGCTCCTGGGGAAGCAGCACGGTGACTCCCACAGTAAAGCTGTGCTGGGATGGCAAGGCGTCAACTGCAGGCTCTCCATGGGATTCAGAGTGCCCAGAGCACCGTGTCACGCTGGGGTGGGCTGGGGCTAAGGGAACAGGTGCTGGCGGTGGTCCCAGCTGCACAGCTCACATAACAAACGGCTCCTAGCACTGTGCAAGCCGACGCTGACTTGCTGCTGCTCTCTGGCCTCCCCTCATCTATTTGGGGCACAGGAGACATCTCCTGTGAGGGTGCACCTTCCCTTTGACACCAGACTGGGGGCAGAGGACGGGGGCACAAAGCTGCCCATTGGCAATGTGACCGCAGGTGCTGCCATGGCCTGGCTTTTGAGGTGCTGGTCCCCAGGACCCACTGAACAGTCCTGACCTCCTGCAGCAACTGAGACCACGTCTGCCGAGGGAGCTCCGGGTCCCTGGGGAACACAGACTCCAGGCACACAGGGGATAATGAAGGGAGCTGGCCGATGAGGAACTAAGGCTCTTCCTGGAGAGGGCTTCGCTCCCTGCAGCTGCCCCTTCATCTGGCCTGCCGGGGAGGTAGACTGCCGGACAGACTGTGTGCTGGAACCCTCAGAGCACAAAGGCAAATCTGAGCTCCCTACTCCTCCAAACTCCAGCTCACGCTTCCTTTTTGGATTTTATGGACTAGGAAAATCTTCCCTAAAATTTTACTAGCCAACTTCTTATTCTGCCCTGAGCATTAAAAAAAAAAAAGAACAAAAAGAAGCTTCCCATCTACTATCACCTTTGTTTTGCAAAAATCAGTGTTAGCTCCCACAGAGTAGGGCAGACATAATCTAAGGCAGCTTCTAGTCCCAGTGCAGACAACCAATCGCACCCTTGCTCGGCCTCTACTTCAGGGACAGAAGCTGCTGGCCTAGGCTGCTCTGCCCTCTCTGGAGCTGCAGCTGCCATCCATGCCGCAGGAAGCAGAGGGGACAACATGGGAGAGCTCTACTGAGCTCCACCTGCTGCTACCCCTGATGCCATGGGCAGAAACTGGGAGGCATCTGGAGACCGAATCAGTCACCTCTGCCCCACTCCCCCTGTGAAGAGCAGCCCACACACCAGCACCGGACGAAGACTTCCGGCCACAGCAGCAGCACCGCTGAAGGTTAAAACCGGGATCACTAATGCCAGCTAAGAGAGCACAGGCACCTGGGCTGTGTGGGCACGAGGCTAAGACCCTCCAAGCGGGACCTCTGGGGCTCCTCCCCACAGGCCTGCATGCATCTGTTCCCACTCTACAGATGAGGACACAGGTCAGACAGGACAAGGTCACTCAGCTCGGAAAAGGCGCATCAGCGAACCCTATCAGCCTGACTCCAGAACCGCAACACACAGACGTGCTGCCATCCTCCAGAGTAACAGCGCTTTCAGAAAGACCACACCTGAGCAGTATAGGCATCCCGCAGAGTCTCAGGAGCAACTGAGGGACCCAAAAGGAGTCTGGCAGCCAACCATTTGCTGGGGTAATTACGCCATTCCCCTTTTAATTAGCTCTCCCCATGATAGCCCAGCCCAGAGAACAGCTCTGGGCATCCTCTGTGGCCCAGAAAACATCTTCTGGGCCACAGGCCCCAGGAGAACCCAGGTTAGGCTCAAACTTTCAATCCTCCTGCCTCAGCCTCCCAGAGTGCTGAGATGACAGGTGTGTACCACCACGCCTGGATGTCATCTTTTTTAATTTCAAAAGTTACATAAAAACACAGTTAGGGCTGGGAGTATAGCTCAGTAGTAGAGTGTCCGCCTGCTGGAGCCCCTGGTTCAATCCCCCTAGCACTGCAAAACAAAACAAAACAGTAGTAAGCAGAAATGCAACTTATTAAACTGCATGTTTGCCTTGATCCCCATTATAAACGTCTGTCCGCTCACAGAGATAAAATAGGAAAGTACAACAGCGAAACACAAAGCACTGGTGTGCTTGGGTAACCCATCTTCCGCGTGGCCCGGTGTGCTGCGGCCGCCCTGCCCACACCCACCTCAGAGACTGTATGCTCCAAGCTCAGCTTCTTCCCCTTCACGCCTTCATTGAGGGTGAGGACGAATCCGATGTAGTCGGCGTACGCCTGCCGAAGAGAGGGGGAATGGGGCAGGGAGAGGTGAGAGACTCCGCCCGCCCCCCGCTCCCAACCCGGTGCAGCAGGAAACAGGTGAGGACAAACCCTTGAACCTCCCCAGCAGCAATCCAGCGACCACAGTGACCCAACCTCCAGCCAGTCTACTGAGCGCTCACAATGGCTGCAGCGGCCTTTAGGCGACATCCCATGAAGAAGTCACTGTTGTTGTCCCCACTCTACAGCTAAGGAGACCAAGGTTAAGGGGGAGAAGAGATTTGCCCAAGACCTTCTCAGACATGGAGCTAGGAGCCCGCCAGCCTCACCCCAAAGCTGAGACCTGAGTGTTCCCCACCACGATACACCACTAGGAGGTCAAGGCCACAACCAGGAGACCCAGGAACACGGCCAGGGACCCTCCTCCAGGTCCAGGCACAGGCTGGGTATCTGGCTGCCGTGCGGATGCCCAAGAAGGAGCTGCTTCCTGCCTACAGCCAGGCCCACCTGGTCCCCGATTCCAGCAAGACCGTTTCTTCCATGCTGGACTGCAGGGTACCTGGCACGGGGAGCAGAGAGCACTGAGGTGTAGGCCCCTGGGGACACAGGTGCTAGGGGCAAGGGACTCCTGCCTGGTCCTGTTTCTCCTCCTTTCCTATTTCCTCTTGCTTTCTTCCTTCCTCCTCATCCACACCTGGGACCAGCCCTGAGCAGCAGCATAGTTTTGGAACAGAGCAATCCTATACCAGGATCCTCCAGCAGACCACGTGGGTCCCCCCCAGTGTCCCCCCAGGCCAGGGAAAGTGTCATTCAGAGCACACTGGCATGCGAGAGCCAGTGTCATGTCTCGGTTCAGGTGAACAAGAGGTTCAGGGCGATTTAGCTCCCAGAGAACATCTGTCAACACCTGGAAAGATCTTTGGCTGCAACAACTGGGGAAAGGAGCACTGCTCTCACGTGCTGGGTAGGGCCAGGGGAGATGTCCCCACACCCAGGACAGCCCTCTCCAGCAATAACCATCCACCCCACAAGGTGCTGAGCTTGAGAAACTCACAGGTAGAGCAACCGAGATGATGAAAGGACCCGAACCAGGTCTCTGCAGCAGCTGACGGGACCAAGGCCTTTATCCCATTAGGACTCAGAAGAGGCACGATAACCATCTCCGAGCGCTCAGAGGGCAGGCTTGTGAAAGAGCGAGGCCCACGCTACCCAAGCCCCGGTGAGAGCCAAACACGGAAGCTGGGGGGCCTGGGCTCAGCGCACGCACAGCAGACTCCCATGGAGAACCCACCAAGTATTCGGGTCCCCGTGCCTGCCTGCCAGCCTGTCTGTCCATCCGTCTGTCTAAGTGACACTCTCCACCCAGCTGACCAGACCAGGCCTAGGCACCTGACTAGAACAGGGCTGAAAGCCTTCCCTGAGCATTTGAAATGCTTCTGAAATGCTTCAGTCTCCATCTCTCCACAGCATGGACCACAGACCCGGGAGCCACCGCTGTGACCATCTGCCCACCATCTGGGCTGAGCAGCAGAGAAAGCCAGTCTGCCACCCGTGCACTAGGCCTGGCTGCCAGGTACTTAGTCATGGCCCTGGCCGACGCACTCAGGAGACGGCCTCTTCTCCCTTTGGTACACTGGCTCCCGCCTCCACTCTTACTGCGGCCAAGGAGCAGTGCCCATTCATCACTTGGGGCACTCATGTTCAGCCAGAACAACAATGTACAAAGGGCAGGGTTCAGAGAACCAGAGTGGGCTTTCCAGGGTGACCAGAGCCGCAGTCCGGAGGCCCTGCTGACAGAGTGCCTCTGAGGGCCGCCCCTCAGAAGGGACAGCCAGCTCCCATCCTCCCTCTCCTTGACTTCTTATAGCTCAGGTGCCAAGAGTGAGCCAGCGCAGGAGCTCGGCACCTGATCATGCCGAGAAAAGCACTGTCTGAAGAGCCCAGGTCCTCGGCCCAGTTCTGATGCTTCGGTGCAGAGCCCAGTACCTGAGAACGCTTCCATTTGCCCATGTCCGGAACTGTGTGGATCTCTTTCTTTGGAATGATGAAGTTCTGTGTGGCTGTAGGAGTCTCCTCCGAAGACTCTTGAAAAAGAAAACAAGAAGGCAGTTAGGGAAATAGAATCCCTCCCCCAGCTCACTGCCCCCTTCTCTCTCTCTTCTCGCTTTGTAATATTTTTTGTACTGGTACATATTTGTGATTCATAATGAATACATTCATCGTGGGGAGTTGGCACATACACCGTGGCATCTTAGTCCTTTTTTATTTCCTCTTCCCCTCTCCTGCCTCCATCCTTAGATCTGCTTCCCAGCTCCAAAAGATCTCTCTCACTCTTAAACCAAGACTCCAACACCTGAGCCCTTGCAAGACCGGCCTTGTCCTCCAGGACAGAGTGATGCACATCAGCCAGGCCCACTGGCCTCCTGCCTTCCTTGCTCCATGAGGAATAAAAAGCAAGTCACTGGCAGTGTCTTCGATAACCATGCCCTCGCCTCCTGCTTGCCAACCTGACAGCACCGTCAGAAGGAAAAAAACACGCATTGTACCGGGACTGGACACCACCACCACCAACCTCCTGAATGGGCAAAGACAGGTGAAGTGCATGTGATCTCCTGTCCAGATAAGGCTGGCAGCTTAAAATCACCCGACACTGACTTGGGAGGGGAAAACAGGAAGTGTCAGTCGCGTCTGTGGAAATGTACCTCGGCAGGGCCTGCTAAGGGGCAACTCAGCTCCACCGTGAGTAAAAACTGCACATAGGACCCACTGGGCCAACAGCTCTGCTTATAGCATCTACCTTCTGACGCACTCACACAAACACACGCAGGGTGCTCACCACATGGAAAAAAATGAGCAACAACTCAAACAGCAATCAATAAAGTGACAAACAGATAATATAGCCATATAATAGGACTCTTCATAGCTCCTAAAAGGAGTGAAATCTATAGTATGGACACAGGAAAGACAGCCCAGATACTAAAGGAAGAAAAAAATTGCACTTTATTGTATTTAGTATCTCATTTTTGGCAAAACAACTGCAGCCTGTTATAAATAACCCATACACATGTTAGTATACACACTGGAAAAATCTACCAGTTCAAACAACAAAGTTGCTTATGTTCCTCTCTAAGGGGACTGGATGGAATCTAAATTGCTCAGGCTGCCCCTGAACTTGTGATCCTCCTGTCTCAGCCTTCAAAGTAGCTGGGATTTCAGGCATGCACCACCACACTTGGCAAGACCTCCACTTTCTAAAGTACATATTACTTTTAAGAACAAGCATATAGTGCTTTTAGGTACATGCACTTGAGAGGCTGAGGCAGGAGGACCACCAGTGAAAGCCAGCCTGGGCTACATAATGAGTTTGAAGCCAGCCTGAACTGCGTAGCAAAACCCTGTCTCAAAAAAAAAAAAAAATTGGGGCTGGTGAGATGACTCAGTGGCATAAGCGCCTGCCTGGCAAGCGCAAGGTCCTGAGTTCGACTCCTGGTACCCACATACGAAAAAAGGGCCGGTGATATAGCTCAGTGGCACGGGCTTCTGCTGGCACGCAAGGTCCTGAGTTTGACCCCCGGTACCCACAAAAAAAAAAAAAATTGGGGGGCCGGTGAGATAGCTCAGCGGCATAAGCGCCTGCCTGGCAAACGCAAGGTCCTGACTTCGACTCCTGGTACCCACATACAAAAAAAGGGCCAGTGATATCGCTCAGTGGCACGGGCGCCTGCTGGAGCGCGAGGTCCTGAGTTTGACCCCCGGTACCCACAAAAAAAAAAAAAAAAGTTTTTTTAATTCTCTGGAAGCATGAAGGTCTCACCATAACATAAACTTGCCTGACACTACCTTCCTCTCAAAACCTAGACATCAGCTGCATGGAGAAAAAGGGACAGGGACCTGGGAAGGTTCTGGAACCTGTGACATTTGGTGGTAAGAGCCTGCCTGGAGAGGTCTGAGGACAGGAAAAGTACCAAGAGATCTGGAGACCTAAGGAGAAGGACAATGCCTAACTCGAAAGTCAAACCAGGGCCCCAAAAGATACCGAAACCCTCTTCCTCCTCCCCTGCAAGCCTGTTCCCCGGGCCCATAACTGAGGCCCCTACTATTAGTAAATTGCTACTTCAGTAAGATGCTAAATAATAAGCTTTGCACGCCAGGCTGGTAACCCAACCACACTGTTTTTATGGGCAGATGTGTTCCACATTCCAAATTATCAATCTGCAAAATGATCTCTGGGAACGCCAACAGCAGGGGACTATTCACTGCAAGGAGCACCCCTCCAGACACTGCACAGGCAAGACAGCCTCTCAGCCAAGGCCAAGGCTACCTCACAGGAAGCCCTGCAAAAACACTGCCAAAATATACACATGTTGCCAGAATACAGTCCCAAGTCAAAAAAAAAAAAAGTTTTCTTTTTTTTTCAACATGGGTACTGGGAGTTGAACTCAGGACCTCGCACTTGCCAGGCAGGCGCTTACACTGCTGAGCCATCTCACCGGCCCTTTCCTTTGTTTCTGAGACAGGGTCTTGCTATGTAGTTCAGGCTGGACTCAAACTCACAGTGATCCTCCTGCTTCAGCTTCCCAAGTGCTGGGATCATGGCTGGGCAAAAAAAAAAACGGTTTTGGAGACAGGACTATGAGAAAAGAGGTCGCACCAGGTCCCTGCAGCCTTAAATCTGTCTCTGACAAAGGACCTCCCCTGACCTCCCGGTATAAGACAATATCCAGAGTTTTAAAGATGTCCCTAAAACACAATAAAACCCAAGAGTATCCTGGATTATCATCTACCACTGGAAAAGAGGTGTACAAGTTCAACCTGTACAAGGCCAAGAATAATCAGTGTTCCGTCACTACCCACTACGTCCCACGATTTCTCACATCTTCTGCTTGAACACACAGTACAACTCCATGAAGAAAGCATCTTCATTTTAAAAGATGACTGCTGGGTGTGGTGGCGCACACCTGTCATCCCAGCACTGGGAGGCTGAGGTGGGTGGATCACAGAGGGTTCAAGGCCAGCCTGGGCTACACAGTGAGTTCAAGGCCAGCCTGAACTACATAAGGAGACCCTGTCTCAAAAAACAAAATAAATAAGAAAAAAAGAAAGACTGAGTTTCACAGAGGCTGCGACTCACCAGCCACAATCCAAAGTTTCTACCCCTGCACTGTCTAACCAGAACTTCTTTCCACTGATCCAAAAAGTCCTTTCAAACTTTATGGCCACCTCTGGGGACACGTGGGTCTGTGCAGGAGCCACAGGTAACCCCTGTAGGCCTTGCTCTTTCAGCACCCAGGTTTCCCCCGTTCATCTCCAGAGGCTTGCGCATTCACTGGTAAGCCTGGCTGCTTTGTATCTCATAGCTCCTGATGTCATCGCCACAATTTATACGGCACAAGTGCAGAGGTTCTGTACAAACTAAGATAAACGTCTGCTTTCGAATTCCCTAACAGACAAACTCAGTACTTTACTCATCATTTGGGGGGAGGGGGAGCATAGTAGGGATACCTCTTCTGATTTTCAAAATTTCTCCCTCCTGAGACGCAGGGTAGAATAATAAATGTTTTCAAAACATTAGCTATGTTTCGCCAACCTATTTGCTCCTGCCCGAATTTCCAATGTTATCTATGTTCAGTTCTTAGCTCAAAGGAGGTCAGCAAGCAGGATCTGTATGCTATCCTTCCCTGGTATCTCCATCCCAGTTATCTGAGCCCAACTGAAAAGAGGGCACGGTGTAAACAAAAGTTACAGACGGGGACGCCAGACACTCATCTCCTTGCAAAAACCAGCCTTTTTAAATTAATGGTTTAGACACCAAGGGCAGTTTCTCCCCATAAACTCTCAGCCACTGAAACCCCAGAGTCCGGCCCCCAAGAGGGGACAGAGCCAGGTGGTGGGCAGAGGTGCGGAGGAGGCTGAAGCCCAGGCCCATTCCAGCACGGTCCAATGAAAACTGCAGCGCCTACATCCCTTTCGCCCCCATCGCTGGCAAATGTCCCACCGGGTCAGGAGCTTCACCGAAACACGCGCTGCCCTAAGGTGGGAAAGGTTCCCTCTGAAATCCCTACCTGGGGTTCGGGCAGCCCGGGCTCTCCAAGTCCCGGCTGCGCCCCCGACTCCCCCTCGGCGGCCTCGGTACATGCCCTCCCCCATCCCTCCAGCTCCTCTCCCGAGGCCCTGCAACTGCTGTTCCTCCCCGGAGCCTACCAGCCTCTGCCCCGCACCCAGCTCTCCATCTCGCAACCCGAGGCCCCCACTCCCAGCCCCACACCCCTTCCGCGCCCCCACGCCGGGCGCCGCCCCCCGCCCCGGCCCCCGGGTCCCGCCGGCCCTACCTGGAGGTGGCTGCTGCTCGCTCTCTGCCATCTTCTCTCGCCAGCAGCCGGGCCGGGTCCCCGCGGGCTCCGCTCAACTTCGCAGCCGTACCCTCCCTTGACCCGGCTCCCGCCACGAACTCCGAGCTTGCGGAAGAGAAATGAACACCGGCAGGCTACCACCAAGGAGCGAGAATTGAAGTCACCCCCGCGAAGACCGCCGCCATCCCGGTGCGGGGCACGCCGGGAACATATCCTCCAACGGCCGGCTCGCGGCGCCCGCGCCCTGGGCGGCGGCGGCCATGTTGTTGCGGGGCGTCGCGGCGCATGCGCAGTAGCGGCAACCTCCAGAGGGGAAACAAGGCGCCCGGCAGCCATAGTTTTGCGGGGCGTTAGAGTTGGGGAGACAGCCGTGTCTTTGCGGGGTAGTTCCCTTCCTGTCATCTTTGTGCGTGGCACTGAGCCTAACGCGAGTAATGTGAGAGAACACTGCCCTGTTAACGTGGTTGTGCTTTCCTGCCACTCTGAGAGGAACGCTCAAGGACACGGAAGGAACACAGCGCGGCCTCCAGCATTTTAGACACGCATTTGAGGGCGGCGGAGAGTCAGCGGGAGACACCTCCGCCGGCCATTCCTGCTCGAGTTCCAACGCCTTGCGAGGTCTCCAACCGCCAACTGCCTCGGCCCCGCCCCTCCGCGGGCCCCGCCCCCTCCGCGGGCCCCGCCCCGCGCCCGGGTCGCGCGCCCCAGGCCCCGCCCGCGAGTCCTCCTCCCGGCCCCGCCCGCGGCTCGCCCGGCCGGTGGGTGGGCGCCGGGCCGCGTCTCCCCGCTAGCGGCAGTGACTCGGCGACCTTGGCCCCTGAGCCCTAGCGGGGACCAGTGACCCAGCAGGGGTGCGGACCTAGCCCAGCGCGCGGGGCAGGGCGGACTGCGTGTCCGCGGGGGACTGCGACGATGTTGGCCTTTACCGCTAGGACGGCGGTGAGTGCGGCGGGGGCGCCGGGACGGGGACGCGCGTGGGGCGTCGAGAGCTGCAGGGTGGGGTGCCGGGGGCTCCCCGAGTTCAACGGAGGAGATGGCGGGTCAGGTCGGGGCGGACAGTGCCTTCGCCCTGGAGCCCTGCCCCGCACGCCCTTTGGCCGGCCCCTGCCCGGCCACAGCCAATCTCCAAACCTGTGCAGCGGGTCAGTGCCCTTGGGCCCCCAGGCAGCTGTGTGTGGCCAGAGAAGCTTACAGGGAGGCGTCGAGCTGGGCTTTGCAGGAAGTCCTGGGAGCTGGCGGAGGCGGCAGGTGGCAGCCCTGCGTGCCCCGTTCCCCTCCTGTCCACAGCTGCTCACCTGTCCTCCCCAGCTGCAAGCTGCTGTCTTCATTTGGGTCCCTTTCCTCTCTGATCCAAGCACGTCCCTGCTTGTCAGGCTCTGTCTGCCGGGGACAGACACTCCTGGCCAGCAGCTGAGGGCTCACGTCCGGGCTCAGACTTAGACTCTGGGTGTCGCAGCGTCTGAGTCTCTTCCTCTCCCTTTTCTGGGCCAACAGAGCCGTGCCCTGTCCCACAGGCACTTCTAGGGCACCCAGGACCACCACGTGGGCCTGCTAAGCTCATTGGTGGGGAAACTGGCCAGCAAATGCTCATTCAAATCTAGTCCAATCCTCAAACCAGTGACCTTTGGCTTATTTTTTCTGCCAGAAATCCTGTATTCTGGGCCTTCAGCTGGAGGAGCAACAGCTCAGAAAAATCAGGCTTTCATGGCAGGAAGGGCCCAGGAGTCCGGAGGGAAGCAGGGAATGAGTGGGGCTCTTGGTGGCCTTTTCTAGAGGTCTGTCCCCTTGCGCCATCCCCAGTTGCAGGACTGACTTTAGAGCCTCAGTGGTTTACAGGACTGGCTGTTGCGGCCTTCCAGCCAAGTTTTCCCACATCTAAAAGATCTATGTGAATTTTAGCAGGTGGATTTTTTAATACCTCTTGGCCCACATCCCTGGCACTGGGCCCATTCAGAGAAGAAAGGGGAAGCTTTCCAGGTTCCCTTCTACTCCAGTGCCTGCTGCCACCCACTCGCCTGTGCCCCATTCCTCCGAGCCTGGAAATTAGGGTGGACAGCTGCCGCAGTCCAGTGGCTTCTGCCACTGGCACAACCCCAGATGCCACCCCAGCCGTCACCACTGCCATGTTGCCTTTCCCCCTGAACCTTGGCTCTTGTCTTTTCTTTCCAGCCCGGGCAGGTGGCTGCGTCTAGGTTCTGCTCACCTCCTGGGTAGCACAGTTAGGCATAGCGATCCAGCCAAGGCAGACAGACAGGGTCAGGACCTCAGTCGGGCCATGGAGGATGGGCAGCAGAGAGAGCAGGTACGGAACAGAGCTGCTGCTGCTTGCCTGCCACCGTGCCAGCATCCTGGACCCTCCTCTCTCTCTCTCTCTCTCTCTCTCTCTCTCTGCTGCCTCCAGAATCTCTTTGTCTCTGTCTCTGCCACCACTCACCCTCTGTGCCAGGCCACTCAGCTCTCTCTTGCTGCCCCACACTCCCAACCCCCACTCCACAGGCAGGAGAAAACCCGAGGCCTCACTGTCCGGGTCTCTGCGCTTCTCTTGGATCCTGTTTCTAAGTCTAGAAGGGGTGAAAGAAAAGGAGGTGGGGACTTGGAGAGGGAGCTGTCCCCACTTTGGGGGACCTATCTTCCCGGGGAAAGAAGGGTAGGGTCTGTGCTTCCAGACAGTAGGGAGGTCCCCCTCACTTCTGCCACCCTAACAGTGTCGTGTATGTGTATCCTGACGGGGATCCCCTGGGCCACACCCCGCCCTCCCTGAGCCTGCCTGCAAGTCCAGGCCCCTGGGAGGCGGGGACACCACAGCCCCAGGGTTGGGAGGTCTGGGTGAGCACCACCCATGAGGCCACCTCTACCCCCTGTATGGGCACATAAGTGCCCAGGACTTTGGCTTAGGGAGCAGCGGGCTCCCGGAACTGCTGAGGGAATGAGCAAGGTGTTCTGCCTGCAGGCGAAGCCACTGGGCCTCCTCAAGCCCTCCTCCTTGATGAAGCTGCCTGGCAGGCTCAAGGCGCACCAGGATGCGCTGCCACGGCTGCCTGTGCCTCCGCTCCAGCAGTCCCTAGACCATTACCTCAAGGCGCTGCAGCCCATCGTGAGCGAGGAAGAGTGGGCCACAACCAAGCAGCTGGTGGATGAGTTCCGGAGCCCCGGGGGTGTAGGGGAACGGCTGCAGAAGGGGCTGGAGCGCAGGGCCAAGAAGACAGAGAACTGGGTGAGTCCGGAGTGTCCCCCAGCATTGCTCACTGTGGCTGCTGCCAGCTGCACACCTGGAATCTTCAGTGCCAGCTGCCCCAGCACATCCCCTGGTCTGCTCTGTGAAGGTTCCTGAGCACTGACCCCATGCTTCACACTATGTGGGTACAGGGTGGGCAAGGGCATGGGGGCAGCGTCTCGGAGCTGGTGGTCACACAGTGGGCAGAGTGCGGGTATGTGGCAAGGCCCTTTCAGGCGGCAACGTCCTGTGCACAGGAAAAGGAGGTGGGAAGCACGGGGACAGGCAGTTGGCAGCATCTTTCTATTGAGTGGGCGGGGTAGGTGGGAGGAGGGTGCTAGATCTGAACCCTGGGCAAAGGGGCAACAGCCTGGCGTGTGGGACAAGGCTGGAGGGAAGTGTGGGGCAAGGGGGACAGCTGAGGGGACAGAGCGGGGACTCGTGGGTGGGACGGTCAGTGACCCATGGCCTGGGCTCCACGCATTTGCGTTACGCAGGCACATTGGCTTTGTACGTTGGTACATTTGGTACACAGTGCACTTCCTTCCCTGTACTTGGCCTTTACTTCCACCTGGAGATGGAACAGAGATGCTGCCGGGAGGAAAGAGTGGGAGCCCAAAGCATGGGGAGGGTGGTGCCTTCGCCCCAGGGAGATGCAGGTGGCCTGGGCCAGTGCTGCAGGGGAGGGGAGGTCCAGAGTTCCTGGATTGTCCGCAAGGCAGTGCTGAGGGCACTTGTCCATGAGGCCAGCCCGGGGCTGCCAAGTCGGGAATGGCCAAAGCAGGGCAGATGTGGGGGAACCGGAGCTGGGTTCTGCCCCTGAGAGCACACTCGGTATCCACTGGGGACTGTTCCCAGGGCCCAGGCAGAGACCAACTATGATGCTCAACTCCATGCAAAGTAGCTTAGTATTTTGTGCCCACCTCCTGCGTACTTCAAGTCACCTCCCCGTTACTTATGATACCCGTGTTCGTGCTGTGTGAATGGTCCTTACAGTGTATCCTTCAGGGGACAGTAACAAGCAAACAGTCTGCGGAAAAGCTGACTGCACTAGGAAGCAGGAGGTGCCGTGGGGTGGGCAGGCGGAACCCTGACACCTGGACTTCTGCCCATGGGAGGTAGGAGGCAGATGGGCTTAGCAGAGCAGGGCCTTGGGGTCGCGGGTGAGGATGCTGGCCCTGAAAAGACTTTACAAGGCGGGGCTGGGGTTTTTTCAGATGGTTGAGCCAGGGACTGTTTCAAACCAAAGCTCAGAAGGCAGGGCTCAGGCCACTTCCTCCCCACAAGGGGTGCTCTGAAGCGGCTCTGCCACCACCTGCCAGTCTCCCTGGGGGGCGGCCTGCCTATAGGCTCTCCTGTGTCCCAGGCACAGCCGGAGGCTCTAATAGCCCTGTCTGCCTCTCCTTGCTGTTGAGGAAACTGAGGCCCAGAGAGGGGACTGGAGCCCAGAGCATTGCAGCAGCTCCCGCAGCGGCCCCGCTGCACAGGGAGGCTGGCTGAGCCAGCGCCAGGTCTTCGGGCTGTGAGTCAGAAGGGAGAGGAGTAAGTCACCTCCTCTGCCTCTTGCTGAGACCCCAGTTGAGTGGCCTGGTACCAGGGACCAGCCGTTCCCCATGAGGAGTCTGCGGGTGAGGGTCACAGTGGGGCTGGAGGAGTGGAACTGTGTGTGGGGTGCGGTCGGCAGGAAGGCCGGGGGCTGACAGTCGTCCGGAATGTGTACAGCCCCATGTCCCGGGCTGGTCCCCGGCAGGCCCTCAGGATGTGTCATCCACCTGCATCTTGTACGATCATTTGCCCTTGCTGTGAGCGCCCCCTGAAGATTGCCCTGACCTTGGGATCAATGTGGGTGTCCCCTTCCCAGTCCGTTACTGGCAAAACTGAGGCCACTGAGGGGGTCCTTTGGGCGGCCCTGGCAGCAAACCATTGTCTCCTTGGACAGTTCTCAGCCGGAGAAAGTCAGGAGCTCACTGGCTAGACGTGGATTTTTTTTTTGTGGGTACCGGGGGGTCGACCTCAGGACCTCGCGCGCCAGCAGGCACCTGTGCCGCTGAGCGATATCACCGGCCCTTTTCTCGTATGTGGGATCCGGGAGTCGAACTCGGGCCCTCGCACTTGCCAGGCAGGCGCTTACGCCGCTGAGCCGTCTCACCGGCCCCAGACTTAGTTTTTATCTAACTTTTCCTTTTGTTCTCTTTGTCTGTCCAGGGCTACATCTTTATTTACTAATGCATTGCAGTCATTGACAGAGAACTCGTAAGATAAAGAAAACTTGGAGCTGGGGTATAACTCAGTGACAGTGTGTGCTTGGTGTGGACACGGCCCTGGGTTCTCACTCCAGTGTCACAAGAAAGAAAAGAAAACTTGTGCAGCCTCCTGTCCTCCAGCTCGGGTTTCCTTCCAGCCTTTCCTGTGGGGAAGATTGTGCGTCAAAGGGACAGGACAGGGTGCTCTGGGACTCAGTGGTCACTGGGAGACTCAGTGCTGCAGGGCAGGGCCAGCCGTGTCCCCAGCCTGGGAAGGAAGGCACTCCAGGTCCCGGCACCCCCAACTCAGTCTGCTCCTTTCCCAGCTGTCCGAATGGTGGCTCAAGACAGCCTACCTCCAGTACCGCCAGCCTGTGGTCATCTGCTCCAGCCCGGGTGTGGTTCTGCCCAAGCAGGACTTTGTGGATCTACAGGGCCAGCTCCGGTGAGTGGCCAGGGCTGGGAAGGGACCTGGAACGGGGCTCTGGCATTTCCAGAGTCCACAAGCCCATTCCCAGGAGACTGCAGAGGCCCCAGTGCTGCTCTTCTTTTATCCCCACAAATGCCTTGTGAGGTCGGGGATATAGCTCAGCAGCGCAGCGCCTGCCTGGCAAGTGCAAGGCCCTGAGTTCAATTCCCAAAACCAAAAAAAAGCCTTGTGAAACAGGAGCACCATCCCTATTTTACAGATGGGGAAACTGAGGCTGGGCATGACAGGACCTCCCTAGGTTACCCTTCAGGACAGGAGGCAGAGTCTCTGCTAGCAGAGTGCCATAACTGTCCCTTCCTTCCCACAGTCCTCAGCTGGACACAGCGGTGACCTTTATACACAGTCCCCTTTTCCACATTAGTCATGACCCTTGTCCTGGCCCCTGTTCCAGTCCTACCAGAGATAAAAATACAGCCCAGGATCCCTGCTCCAGGCCAGCTCTCTGCTGCCTCCTGTGTCTCTTAAAGGGACAGGGCAAGAGAAAAAGAATGAAAAGAAGTGAAAAGAGAAAAGGCCAGGGCTGCAGCTCAGCAGCAGAACACTTACCTAGCATGTCCCAGGTTCCATCCCCAGCCCTGCAAAAACTAATAAAAGGACCAGGGCCCCCTGAGAAGGACCAGGGCTCAGTCCCAGAAAGCCCAGCCAGTGGTTCCCACGTTAGAGCTATGTGGCCCCAGGCATTGATGATGATTGGTCCAGGCCAGGAAATCCCTCTTCATAAACCCAGGTGATCTACCTGGATTACACTTGTAATTTCAGCTACTAGGGAGACTGAGGCAAGAGAATGACAAGTTCAAGGCCAGCCTGGGCAATTTACCAAGACCCTGTCTCAAAATGTGCTGGGCATGGTGGCACACACCTATAATCCCAGCACTCTGGGAGGCTGAGACAGAGAATCACAAGTTCAAGGCCAGCCTGGGCAATTTAGCGATTAGAGAGGCCGTGTTTGAAAACAAAAAGGAAGGGCTGGGTGTGTAGCTCAGTGTGAAGGCCCTGGATCTAATCCAGGGCTGGGTGGTAGCTCTGTGCAGAGCACTTGATTAGCATGTGCAGGGCCCTGGGTTCAACCCCTAGCACTACAAAAGAAGGAAAGAAGAAAGGAAAGAAGGAAAAGAGAGAGGCGAGGGGGAGGGAAGGAGGGAGAGAAGGAGGAGGAGAGAAGGAGAGAAGGAGAGGGAAAAGGAAGGGCCCCAGTAGAGGGGACATCCTCACCCTTGTCTACCCTTCTTGGGCCCTGAGCCCTGCTGACAGCCACCCACCCTGGAGACCCGGGCGGCTCCCAGCTTGTAGGCGGGGAGGTGGGGTGGGATCCGTAGGTTCTTGCCTGGGCCACCCCAGCCCCCAGCTTGTGTCCCTGGCCCAGGGGCCCCAGGTGCCCACACAGCTTCACATTTCTAACTGATCCTATAGGTTTGCTGCCAAACTCATCGAGGGCGTTTTGGATTTCAAGACCATGATTGACAAGTGAGCACTCCACCCTCAACCACCCTTGACCCCTGGGCGAGGTCAGTCCTTTCTGCTTCCTGTTGGCCCAGCTTCAGTGAGGGCTGGGGATAGCACATACTGGTGACTGGGACACTTAGGTTCTTTGTTGTCGCTGCTGGATTGTCTTCCTGCTGACCTTGACCCATCCCAACCAAGGATGACCCCAAGCCAGGCGTGGTGGCACACACCTGTCATCCCAGCACTCGAGAGGCAGAGGCGGGAGGATCGCTGCAAGTTCAAGGCAAGCCTAGGCTACATAGTGAGTTCAAGGCCACCCTGAACTGCATAGCAAGACCCTGTCTCAAAAATAAAAAAATAAGGGCCGGTGAGATGGCTCAGCAGCGTACGCACCTGCCTGGCAAGCGCGAGGGCCCGAGTTTGACTCCCAGAGCCCACATACGAGAAAAGGGCCAGTGATATCACTCAGCAGCATGGGTGCCTGCTGGCGCATGAGGTCCTGAGGTTGACCCCCGGTACCCACAAAATAAATAAATAAATAAATAAAAATAAAAAAAAAATAAGAGGACCCCTGAAGTTGACTTGCTGCCTTCTGTGCCCCATAGCAAACTGAAGCCCAGAGCGGGAGTTTCTGGGTGACTCATAAACAGGGCCCCCGCCGGGGGACACAGGTCTCTGGAGCCCCTGGTCCCAATGGCCCCTGCTCACGCTAATGGGAAGTAGAGACGCTGGGGCCCGCCTGGTGTGTGACCTGCTCACCTGCCTGCCCCACAGGGCCCGTCCACCTGCCCGCTTTCCTTGCCCTGAGGCCTTACTGTCCCCTGCCCCGCAGCGAGACCCTGCCGGTGGAGCACCTTGCGGGAAAGCCGCTGTGCATGAACCAGTACTACCAGATCCTGTCCTCCTGCCGTGTACCGGGCCCCAAGCAAGACTCTGTGGTCAACTTCCTAAAGACCAAGAAGCCACCCATGCATATCACCGTGGTGCACAACTACCAGGTGGGCGGTGCTGGCCACCGTCGCAGAGCCCTGCCCAGCTGCCTCCCTGACACCCGTGTGGGGGCCACGGGCCACCCTGGCTGTGATGACCTCTCCTCTCCTCGCTTTACAGTTCTTTGAGCTGGACGTGTACCACAGCGATGGGACGCCCCTCACCTCAGACCAGATCTTCGTGCAGCTGGAGAAGATCTGGAACTCATCCCTGCAAACCAATAAGGAGCCGGTGGGCATCCTGACTTCCAACCACCGAAACAGCTGGGCCAAGGCCTACAACACGCTCATCAAAGGTGAGGGCTGCCTCGGGGGCACGGCAGCCACACTGGATTCTGGACAGGGCTGGCTGCAGGTCTCGTGACCCCGTGTCGCCCAGGGCTTCCGCTCCTCCGTGTCTGCGGTGGGCCAGGAGTTTGGCAGTTGGGGTGCTGCTGTAGGGCCCCGTCAAGGATGAGATGGAGCACTCACCCAGCAGGCAGTGGATGGCTCGAGGCCCCCAGGCCGGGAACTCCCCTCCCCAGCGGGGCACCTGGGTACCAGGTCCCGAGTCTCACCCCACCCCACGCCACTGCAGACAAGGTGAACCGGGACTCTGTGCGCTCTATCCAGAAGAGCATCTTCACCGTGTGCCTGGACAAGCCGGTGCCCAGGGTCTCAGAAGACATCTACCGCAGCCACATGGCCGGCCAGGTGCTGCACGGCGGCGGTGGCGCGCTCAACAGCGGCAACCGCTGGTTCGACAAGACACTGCAGGTGAGCGCATGCCTGGGCCTGGGTGCTATGGCGCTGTGGCCTCGGGCCTTCCTGCCTGCCACTCCCCAGGCCTGGCGTCCCGGTCCCCTGCTTGTAAAGCAGATGGAAGGCAGCAGGCTGGACGCGCCGTAATTACCGGGCAGCCACCTGTCATTATCAAGCCTCTGTCACCCCTGGCACACCTCTTCAGCACGTCAGAGGGTCGGGGGTCAGACACAACCATCCCTCCCTGTGCCTGGAACTTGGGGTGACAGGAAAATGCCCCACTGCGGGTCCTCAAGGACTCACTGGGGTATGGAGTTCAGAAAGGGCTGAGGAAGGCCAGGCTGCCTGACAGATGGTAGTTGTCACTAACAGTAGAAAGTCAGTGTCACCCCGAGATGGCTTCAGAGCAGCCCTTCCCCTGAGACCCCCTGAGAGCAGCTGACAGGTCCCCTGTCCCCTCGCAGTTCATCGTGGCAGAGGATGGCTCCTGTGGGCTTGTCTATGAGCATGCCGCAGCCGAGGGGCCCCCCATCATTGCCCTTGTGGACCACGTCATGGAGTACACGTGAGTCTGCTCACAACTTTGTTCCCAAGTTCTTGGTGACAGGTGACCTGCGGGTCCAGGCGTCACTCTCCTTTTCTCCTAGGAATCAGTCTCTTGAAGGGAAGCAGGCAGAGGACATGGTTCAGAGAGTCAGTTAGACTTGAGTTCAAATCCTGGCTCTGGCACTTCCCAGCCGTGACCAGGACAAGCCCCTGCCCAGACCCTCTCCACCCAGCCCCCAGGCAGACTCAGCCCCTGCCCTCTGCACAGGAAGAAGCCTGAGCTGGTGCGGTCGCCCATGGTGCCCCTGCCCATGCCCAAGAAGCTGCGGTTCAACATCACTCCCGAGATCAAGAGTGACATCGAGAAGGCCAAGCAGAACCTCAGCATGTAGGTGGCTGTCATTGTGCCCCCCATCCCCCACTCGTGGGTCCCGGCTGGGCAGGGGCCCCCGGGGCTCGTTCTCACCCCCTTCGGCACACCCAGCATGATCCAGGACCTGGACATCATGGTGTCGGTGTTCCACCACTTCGGGAAGGACCTCCCCAAGTCCGAGAAGCTGAGCCCTGACAGCTTCTTCCAGATGGCCCTGCAGCTGGCCTACTACAGGTGTGCGCATGGCCCCTGGGAGCCGGGTGGGGCAGGGCAGGGACCTTTGGGGCAGTGCTGAGCACCCCTCTCCCCAGGATCTATGGGCAGGCCTGTGCCACCTACGAGAGCGCCTCCCTGCGTATGTTCCACTTGGGCCGCACTGACACCATCCGCTCAGCCTCCGTGGACTCGCTGGCCTTCACCAAGGCCATGGATGACTCCAGTGTGACAGTGAGAGCCTGGGCAAGGGTGGGGACTTGAGCGGAGCTGTCCCCTCTCCCGTTTGCTCTGCCAGTGCTCTCTGGCCATGCACCTGTGGGATCCCAGTCTCATGGTGGGCAATGGGAATCTAATAAGGTGGAGCCGGGACTTTAGTTCTGAGCTTCCTGATGGCCAAAGAGAAAGGATCCATCCGTCCGTTCAGCTGTTCACCCACAGCAGTGAGCTTCTGTCCTGCGTCAGCCCGGCTGGGGACCGAGGAGATGGCAGCTCCAATACGAGCTCCAAAGGAGCTTGGAGTCCAGTGCTGGGGGGACAGTAGGCTCCTGAGGTAGCACACAGGGAGGGACAGTGGCTCGGCCCCTCTCACCCGCACTCCCCAGGAGCACCAGAAGGTGGAGCTGCTGCGGAAGGCTGTGCAAGTGCACCGGGCCCACGTTGACCGGGTGAGTGGGTGCCCAGGGCTGGCCATGCTGGGAGGGGCCGTGCTAACCCCGCTGCACTCCGGGGAGGGCGAGGAGGACCTGTGACTTCGCACCTGCTCCTGACAGCACCTTCCTTCCCTCCAGGCCATCCGCGGGGAGGCCTTCGACCGCCACCTGCTGGGCCTCAAGCTGCAGGCCATCGAGGACCTGGTGAGCATGCCTGACATCTTCATGGACACCTCCTACGCTATCGCCATGCACTTCAACCTCTCCACCAGCCAGGTGGGCACTGCCCGCATGCCCCGCTGGGAGTGGGCAAGAACCCGCTGGGGCTGGGGCTTGGGGCCATGTGGACAGGCCCACAGCCAGAGCAGCCACGGTGCCTGGGAGGAACTGGGGGCAGGGGGTACACGGCAACCCCAGAAGGTGAGCAGGCGCCCCCAGCCCTGTAAGGAAATCGGCTTTGTCATTTGCTGGTCAGCTACGAACAATCGCCTGGTCTGTGCTGACCCGCGCTGCGTGCTGGGATGCAGCAGGGACAGATGAGGGAGGAGGGAGAAGCCAGGGCCCCCACAGAGGGAGTGACCCCAGGATCACTCGCCCACAGATGAGAGGGAGCAGTGCTGTGCCGGAGGAGAGGAGAGGGCATCTGGCAGAGCAGAGTGGGGCCGACGTGGGCAGGCAGGGGGTGAGACTGTGACCCTGCTGTCTCCAGGTCCCTGCCAAGACAGACTGTGTCATGTTCTTCGGGCCTGTGGTCCCTGACGGCTACGGTGTCTGCTACAACCCCATGGAGACCCACATCAACTTCTCCGTATCAGCCTACAACAGCTGCGCTGAGACCAACGCCGCCCGCATGGCGTACTACTTGGAGAAGGCGCTGCTGGACATGCGCGAACTGCTGCAGCGCCACCCCCGGGCCAAGCTCTGAGCTCCTGTGCCCAGGCCTCCCCGCACCACAGTCAAGCTCCTGGGGATGGGCACCTGCCAGGCTCAGCCCACGGCTTCCACAGCCCCAGCCCAGGTCTGACCAAGCCGGGGCCAGTGTTTTCTGGTGGGGCCTGCAGCCCTAAGCCAAGTGCCTTCCACGACTGTCCCCAGGACCTGCCACAGCCCAAGTGCTGGGATCAGCTGAGGCTGAACAGAATGGAAGATGCAGGCCCCCGGCCCCTGCCATGTCGTTCCTGGGCGAGGAACAAGACTACCCAGCACTTGCCAAAGCAGGGGCCTAAAAAGAGCTCCTTTTCTTCCCAGCTCCCCATCTCCACGCCAAGCCAGTGTCTGTACCCTGATCCTTGTCTCCCAGGGGCCTGGAGACAGGGTTAGCTGTGGCTGAGGGCTCTGGGCCTCCCCAGTCAGGGGACAGCTCAAGGGGACACTCAAGGGGCTGTCCCCACATGGCCACCATGGATGATGGGGTTCAGGAGCCTGGACCTCTCACTGACCCTGACGAACGCTGATGTTATACAAGGTGAATGGGCTGGTGGTTGAGTAATAAAGGAAAAATGTGCCGGTGAAGACGAGGTCCAGCGGAGTGGGCAGCAGGTCAGGTGCCTGGCCTCGCTTGCTTCTGGCTCTCCCTGGCTCAGCCAGTGCCCAGGGGCTCCCAGATGTGCCAAGGAGTCCTCGGACTGCCACCCAGGGGCTGGTCCGGCTGACACCCACCCGGTCAGAACTGTGGCCCTGTCGTGACCCATGCACCCGGTGGAGGCAGAATGTGCAGCCGCAGTCAGGCACAGAGCTGGGCACACTCCTACAACCCCAGCTGTGTGGAGGCTGAGGCGAGGGGGTCAGAAGTTCAGGCCAGTGTGAGCATCTCGGTGAGACCCTGTCTCAGAAAAAGGTTGCTGGGGATGTAGCTCAGTAATGGAAGCCTGGGTTCAATCCCCAGTACTGTTATAAAAAAAAAAGTGAAGTGGGCACATGCAAAATCCCTGAGCAGGTGCTGGGGGTGGGACCTGTAAGTGGAGTGGTCAGGGTGACCACCTGCAGCCCTTGCCCGAGGGTGCGGCCCATGGTTTGCTTGGGTGGTTTGTAGTTTCGTTTTTTGGCAATATGAGGGCGTGAACCCAAGGTCTTCACGCGACGCTCCATCCCCAGCCCTTTTTATTTTGAGTCAGGATCTCGCTAAGTTCCTTAGGCTGGGCTGGAACTCACAATTCTCCTGCCTCAGCCTCTCAGAGTGCTAGGATTACGGGTGGGCATGGCTGTGCCCCAGCTTCCTTGTTTTTCAGATGAGGAAACTGAGGTTCAGAGAGGTTAAGTCACCAGGACACTAAATGACCAGGCAGAAAGTCCTCGGGGACGCCCTTGTCTCTCCTGCAGGCCAAGGTCCAAGGAGCCCATGTGGTTCAGCAGCTGCCCCGTACCACGTCACCCAGCTGTCCCAGGGCAGGGGAGGCTGCAGCACAGGTGAAGGCCCCCACCTGCCAGGCCTGGCCCAGAATCCTTGGCCACGTGAAGGCGGGGATCACAGCACCCGGTGCTCCCCAAAGGCTGGATGAGGGCAGCCACCTGGCCAGAGCCCCAGGGAGCAGGTGATGGCACCTGCACAAGGGGCTCCGTGGTAATCTTTCTGTGCTGGGGCTTGGGCCCTGGGACACTCTACTACTGAGCAACATCCTCAGCCTTTTTTAGCTTTTATTTTGAGGCAGGGTTTCACTGAGTTGCCCAGGCTGCCCTGGAACTTAGGGTCCTCCTGCCTCAGCCTCCCAAACAGCTAGTAGTCCATAGGTGTTTGCCACCGCCACACCTGACACCTTTGTAATATAAAAACTACTCAGCCCAGAATTGAAGCCTGGGATGCAGGCCCCTTCCTCCAGAAATGTGTGTGCTGCTGCCACACCTAGATCGCTGCCCGTCTGAAGTTGCCTTCACTGAGTGTCAAGGTTCTGGGGGACCCAGCCCGGCCTTGGCACCTGGGTGAGGACAAGGTCGCTTCCGATTGGGCTGGCCTCTGGAGGCATGGCTGCGGCCCCTGTAGTAACCAGCTTGGGTCACTCCCTGGGTTTAACTCCTGCATGCCTCTAAATGCCTCTGGAGTGGCTGTTTTGAACATGGCTTGCTGAAAGTAGGCCAAAGCCCCCTGGCACCAGTTGACCCCAGTGAGGCGACCTCCTTGCTGGGCAGAGGACCCTGGAACCAGACTGGACAGGTCCTGGTGGGAAATGTTAAGAGGCTACCAAACCCCTGCTTTACGGGCCCGAGGGGATTGGATCGATAGACTTATTTTTGATATTGGGGATTGAACTTAGGCCTCAGCACTGAGCTACATCCCCAACCCTTTTAATTTTTTCAGACAGGGTCTCACCAGGTTGCCCAAGCTGGGCTTGAACTTGTGATCCTCCTGCCTCAGCCTCCCAGAGCTCTGGACTTATGAGTGTGTAGCACCACACCTGGCTGGGACTAGATACCTTGGAGAGATGCTTATAATTTTATGGTCTCAACCACACCCCAGCCAGGGGTCACGTGTCCCCAGAGCTTCCGAGTTCAGTCAGCATGTGCTCCAGCCATCAGAGTTTAAGATTTTATTTTAAAACAATAGTAAACAATTTCATTGATTTTTTTTTTTTTTTCTGAAATCAAACCACCTCACACTGGGCTTATCTCAGGCAAAAAGTACAAAATAAAAATCCTAAGAGGAGGGGAGGGAAATGTGGGCACTGACCTACCTCCCTAGAAATCAGCCCTGGTCCTGGCATCTAGAATGGCTTTGGACACTGCCTTAAACGAATGAGAAAAGAAAGCACCAAAAAATTGTGCTTCAGCAGCAGGTTAGAAACCTCCACAAAGAAAAGGGGGTGTCAGACACAGGTCCGTGGGGCCAGGCGCAGTTCTGGACACTTGGGGAGTCTGCACGCATCTGCTCGCGAGCTCTGCAGTGACCTACAGGCCCCTTAGGTGCCCTCCTGAGCCCACAGTCTCAGGCCCGAGGGTGGTCCCAAACAGGTCCCCAGTCGGGGACGAGGACGGTTCCGCGAACACAGAGGGAAGGTGTGGGCTCAGCCGGCTCCGGCCCCCAGTGTTTGTTCAAGCGGGAAGAGGACTGAGTGCTACTGCTGGGACAGAAAGAGCTGTAAACAGCCTGGGTGTGCACACCCACATGTGCAGGCTCTTTTGTCAGAAAGGGACAGTTGTCCTGGGGACGAGACCAGAGAAAGCCCTTGTGGTGTGGGGCGAGGATAGGGAAGAACATGTTGACAGCGGCTGCCAGCCGCATGCCTGCTCCAGCCCTGCCCCGTCCGGGAAACACTGAGAGGTTCTGGGATGGGCAGCAGGGAGGCCCCTCTGCACATGGGAGCCACTGCGCCACCGGCTGTCCTGGGGCCCTCTCCAAGCCCCTCCTGCCTTTGACGAGACAATAAATAGTGTGCGCGTCTCACACCCCCTGGAGCCCCGGGCCCCAAGCCCAGAGGCGCAAGCCCCCGTTCTCTTCCCACTCCCTGGTGCCCGTGCCAAGGGTGCGCTCCACCCTGCCAAGGTCTGGAGGCAACACAGCAAGGGGCCCTGGGCAGCAGGCCCTCTCGGTCCTCGCTGAGGGGCTGGCTCAGCACTTTGGTCCATCTTGTCCATTAAAATTAAAATAAAACAAAAAGGCTCCACTTGGTGACTTAGGTCTGTAGAGGTCTCTGCTTCATCCCTCTGTCCATCACGCTGTCCACCCTGCAAGGTGTTACACAGCCCAGACATGGAGGCGGGACCCAGCCACGCCTGCCGGTCACTGCAGCTTCGTCCCCAGCTTGCGCTGCCTGTTCCTGCAAACACGGCAGGGTCAGACGTGGGGGCGCCCGTTGCTTGGTGGCCTGGGCCCACAGCTGTCTCCCGTGCTCTCGAGGCCCAGCCGGGCAGGCAGCGCTGACCAGACCCGTGGCTGCAGCGTCCACACCAGCTGGGCCGATCAGCGCTCCCGCCCCAGGCCTGGGACCTGGAGAGCGCCGAGCTGTGCACAGAATCCCAGGAAGGTGGTGAGCTCAGTGCCAGAAGCTGTGCCAGCAGAGGCAGGAGACTGATGGGACACAGAGGGGACCCCAGCAGCTGCTTTGGGGCACACCTATATCCACAGTGGGATAGCCCAGGAGCCCGAGGGCAGTGGGGCAATCACCCTTATTTTCCAAAGATGCTGGCTGAGATCCGAGAGAATAGGGCTTGTCTAGGGCCCCAGTTGAAACCCAAAGTCTCACTGTGGCCCACAAGGCCCCACGTGCTGTGGCCTCAGTGCCCTCCCACCAGCGGCTCTGCCTGCGAGGCTTTGTGCCTGAGCTCCCTCTCCTGAGAGCTCCCTGCTGGCCGCCACATGTTGCCCCCCCCATCGGTCCCAGTCACCAGCTCTCAGGCCACCACACTCCGCTACTCATCTCGAATCACACAGCTCAGGCCCTTGTTCAAGGCTCCCTCTGCAGCGAGCAGCGAGAGGGGACATGCCTGTCTGTCTCACTCTGACCCCCAGCACCCCGAGCAGCCAGGGCAGGTCAATGAAGGCAGCAGGCAGAGCAGGGCAGGGCAGGGCAGGGCAGAGCCGGCCACTCTGGGGGCAGCCAGGTGGTGAGCTCAGCAGGGCCAGCTGGGGCCTTTCTGCCACTAATGGGATTGGCCTGCCCTAACCCTCAAATCCCCTTTCCTCACGGATCCCCACTTCACTCTAAGCTCATTAGGCTCATATGGACCCTGATGCACTAAACACGTCGTGTTGCTGCTGGGGTGGCCCCCGCCCAGCCCAGGCTCCTCTCATGCTCCTGGGAAAACCTCCCTGGAGTTCCCCGGAGCCTGACCTGCCTCACTCCCCTCTGAACGCAGAGGTGCCGGTCCTGCCTACCCTGCAGGCACCCCACCCAGGACCAGGATGCACTGAGGAAAGACTAAGTCAAGAGGCCCCAGAGCCCAGCCTTGCCCTGACTTGCTATGTGCCTCGGCTTATCAGGCCACCCCACGGATGCCACACACAGGCCCCCCGAGGACCTCAGGGCCTGCTCCGGGTTCTGGACTAGACAGGTTCCATGTGAGGGCTCTGGGACAACCAGCTCCCCCACCCCCTCTCCAAGAGACCTCAGGAGGTGACTTCACTTCTCTTTGAGCCCGGTTTTCTCATCTGTAAAGTGGGGACCACAGGAGAATTCAACAAGGCAACGCAAGGAAAGCAGGCAAGGGCCTGGCTCTTGGAGAGCCCTGCAGGTACAGGGCAGTGGGGTCTGCTGTCCCCTTAACCCACCTGGCTTCTGCCCGGGTCACTGTGTACTCAAACCAGAGCACGTTGGGGATGAGGCTTGTGTCCCGAATCAGGAAGAACTCAGAGATCGGCCTGCAGAGACAGAGGGATGCTCGGAGAGCCAGCACTGCATCAGGCACAACTGCCACCAAGCTGCTGACTCCCCAGTTCCTGGGGCCCACCCTGCCCCTCCCATGCTGCCTACAGTGTCTTTGCCTGGCCTGCAGCCCCAGAGCCACTGAGACCCTGCTGTGTCACCCGCATCATCAGGCAGGGACACTGCCCTGCAGTACTTAGAGCCCAGCATGATTCAGGCTGCTTTCTAAGACTCTAGGCAAGGACAGAGGATGGCGCCTCCATCCCCGCAGTAAGCCCCTGGGGAGGGGGGGCCCAAGCAGGTGGCCTGCAGCTTCTGCCACCTGGGCCTGGCACTGCCCTACCGGGGGGACTGGGCTAGGATCCAGACATGGAAGTCAGCACACAGGAGGGGACAGGGCCACAGTGCTGGGAGGCAGGAGGGGCAGGAGGCAGTTACCAGGCTGCTATCCTGGGGAACAGCGGGGTGAGGACCTCCTGGGTAAAGATGAACCAGGCGACAGCCATGAGGCTTCCAGCGACGCCCCCATACAGCACCTGGCTCCAGGTGTGGTACAACAGGTAGACCCTGGGTCAAGGCCAGAAGGGAAGTTTACGAGAGCCACCAGGGACAGGCAGCACAGTGGCCTGCACCAGGGCTGGCCGCCCAGGGACCTGTGTGCGCATGCGGAGATCCACACGAGCGGGACAGATCTCGGGGACAAGGCTGCAGCTCAGCTTCCAGGGGCCCGAAGAGCACTGCACCCTAGTAGCTGCCCCAATCTCTAGAAGGTGGCTCGGCTGGGGTTCTCTGCCCTCCTACCCAGCTCCTAACTCTGGGGAGCTAGGAATACATAGCTGGTACACACTGGTGTGCCCAGGATCGTGGGATCGGCCAACTGGGCTATGAGGGGCGATGAGAGCCCCACCCTTAGAACAGAGACCTGGGAGCCTTTCCAGCCTTGCCCTTGGGGGTCTGGAGTCGCAGTGGTCCCCACAGGGACCAAGAACCCAGCATGGCCCTGAGTGGGTGGGGTGCAGGTGGGGGTCCCTCCCTGTACCTGCTGTAGGAGACCAGAAAGGCTGCAGTGAGGAGCCCCAAGGACAGCACGTGCCTCCACAGAAGGTCTAGAAACCTCGCATTATTCGTCTGGTGCATTCTGGAAAGACAGGCCCATCCGGGGCTCAGCCCCCAGCCGGGGTCCAGGTCCCCCAAAGAGCCCTGGCCCCAGCCAAATGCTCCTGGAGCCTTCTGCCCTCCCTGCGGCCCCCCCCCAAAGGGTATCCAGAGGGTGGACAGTAAGTCCCCAGCAGAGCCTGGCCGGGGCCAGAAGCTCACCTTAGATACAGGAAGAGAAAGGAATAGACGGAGAAGAACCACATGAACTGGGAATGGCTCGAGGGCATCCCGTACTTAGTGCTCACCGCTGCGTGGGGGCCTAGGGCAGAAAGGAGACCAGGTATCAGGGGGCAATGCCCCGGCCCAGGGTACCCCCAGACACCCCAGCCCAGGCCCTACCTCCGCAAGGCCGTGGCTCCTGGACGACGTGTTTGATCAGCCAGTTGACCCCCTCGTTCAGTCCCAGGCCCCCGAGGAAAGAGATCTGCCAGGGAAGACACGCGCTCAGCTGGGCCTCTGTTGG
This sequence comes from Erethizon dorsatum, assembly GCA_028451465.1. NCBI lineage: Eukaryota > Metazoa > Chordata > Mammalia > Rodentia > Erethizontidae > Erethizon > Erethizon dorsatum. The sequence continues at coordinate 6,553,050 of CM051822.1, forward strand.
CCACCACCCAGTGGTGGTCCCAGGGACCATGGCTCTGACTGTGTCTCCAGGCCCAGCAGCATACAACCTGCCCCAGTGGGCACCCACACCTCAAGACAGGCCTGGGGAGAGGGTGCGGGACAGGGGTGGGAGCGGCAGGGACAGACTCACCGTGTGCAGCTCCCGCTTGAAGATGATGAGTGTCATGAAACCGACGATGACAAACACAGGACCGAGGCTCAGGTAGGCAAGGAGGTGGCCAGAGAGATCACCTGCAGGAGAAAGGGAACAGGATGAGGACGGGCACGGGCATCGGAAGAGGGGCCCCCGCAGGGCAAGCAGGCTGCAGGCGTACTTGCTGACCACTCCAGCTCGTGCGCTATGAGCTTAAGGCGGGTGCCTCTACTGTCCCCGCTCTACAGACCAAGGAAAGGAGTCCCAGGGGGGTTATGTGACTTCCCCAGTCACACAGCCAGAAAGGAACAGGACTTGGAGGGTCCACGTCTCTGGCCTGGTCCAGATACTACAGCCATGACCTTACTCGAGCAGGAACCTGAACCCCACTTGGTCTGATGCCAGAGGAGGGGCCCTGTGCAGGGGGCAGCCCGACAGACACGGGGGGAGGGGCTCTGAGGCACAGTGCCATGCTGGGGCTGTGCCAGTCGGGTCCTGATACCCTCAGGACATCACACAGCCTGGGTCCCAAAAAACTCCAAGGGCCAAGCCCAGTGTGGCCGCCCGCTGCAATGAGCTGTTTCCTGGAGCTTTGCCACGGGCCAGAAATCCCATCTGCGCAGCAGGCCGTCACCCTCCCGACAAGCCTGAGGGAGGAGCATGAGGACCTGTGGGCTTCTGACATACGGGGACACCAAGCCCAAGAGATGAGAGCCACTTCCCTCCCGCAGCCCACAGGGAAGGCTGAGTCCGAAGGTCGCCCCCACCGTTTAAGACAAGGTGGCCACGTGGTCATTCTGGGGTTCAGTTCAGTTCCTGTGCCAGCACGTGCTGCCTGTGTGAACTTCACCCCCTGGGTCTCAGCCTGGTGGTCCCTGACACCTGGGACGCCTCCACGCTAGGGCTCAGGTGGAGGCTGGGAGAACACAGGAGGAAGTGGCTGCCACAAGCAGCAGGGAAGGTGCCCACAGAGAGCCGAGGGAGACGCCAGGTGGAAGCAGTGTGTGTACACGTGCCCCAGGAGAGGCTGGCTTTGAGGTGGCCAACGGAACAGGACAGTAACCCAAGCTCAAGCGCTGGTGCCCCTCAGTCCCGGAGGGTGACACTGAATGAGTTCCTTCCCTTGTCAGGGCCTCTGTCTCCCCTCCCACCCCTGAGATTCTGGTCTCACTACTACACCAGGCTGAGGACAGAGGGTGGCAGGTGCCACCAAGCCTTTAGTAACTTCCTTAGTCTGTCCCACGGCTCCCTCTACCCTGGGGCCTCCCTGCGGCTGCTGCCAAGGACCCTGGCCTTGCCACACTCTGATTTCAGGCCCGCTGTGGCTCCCACTGTCCTTGGAGACTGCTCCCCTCGGCCTGGCTCCCCAGGCTCTGCCTAGCCCTGGCCTGCTTCCTGACACCTCTGCCCCAGTTCTGGGGATGGGACTTGTTCCCTGGATGCACCACGCGCTGTCCTACTTCTGTACCTTCACACACACTGCTTGCCCCACCAGGGATGTTGCCAGGGTGACCTCGACATGCACTAAGTGCCTACCAGAGTGGAGTGAGAGAGAGAGAGAAGGCACACCTCTGCCATCGCAAAGCTCTCAGTCTGCCATGTAATGGGGATGTGGTTCAGGATCTGCTAGCTGGTAAATCTACTGGGCCAGTGTCTGTCTTTCCCTCCTTCTTGTAGGCTCCTAAGAATAGGGACAAAGTCTATGTCCCATTCTACTCCTCAAGCCCAGAACAGTGCTCAAAAGCTGTGATAGGGGCCGGTGATATAGCTCAGTGGCATAAGCGCCTGCCTGGCACGCGTGAGGCCCTGAGTTCGACTCCTGGTACCCACATATTAAAAAAAAAAAAAAGCTGTGATAGGGCCAGGGATATAGCTCAGTGGCACAAAAGCCTGCCTGGCAAGCACAAGGTCCTGAGTGCGATTCCCGGTACCAAAAAAAAAAGCTGTAATAAATGATGGATGAAGGAAGCAAGTTCAGTGCAATGAGGGTTTGAAAAAGTGCAGGGGACCCCACAAATATTTACAAGGAACTCGACTTCACCAGGTGTTGCCAGGCTCAGCCAAGTCCCTCATTACCCCCTGCAGACATGCTGCTTCCAAATGCCAGGCTCCTTCTTAATTGTTACAGTGTGAGCCCCCCAAGAAGCTGCTCTGAAGTTGGGGAGAGGAAGTCATGAAGGAGCAGAGGCCTTAGCCAAGTCCTTCCCCGTCTCCAAGCCTTGGTTTCCCTCCTAGAAAGCAGAGATTTTCCCCAGAGAAGGAGTGCAGGGACCTATCAAGCCTGCTCACCAATCAAGCCCAGAGCTGGCCCAGGACCTATGCTTGGGAGGTGCACAGTGGGCACTGGCTGAATGAATGAATGAATGGTGGATGGGCAAGCTGATGGGGCCCAGCACCTAGCAGGGCTCCCACACCCCCAGGATAGGCCAGAACACCCAGAGTCAAAGTTCTCTGGCAGCCGGCCCTGGGGCCCTAAGCAGGACCAGGTTCCCACGTCCCTGCCCAAGGTAGAAGCACGAGAGGCCCTTCCTGGGCAATCACGGCTCAGTGAGGGGCTCCTCGCCTCACCTGCTAGAACCCCTCCTAAAGGGAGGGTGCTGGAAAGAGGGCAACACTGCCTGCAGGCGTTCACGTATGTTTACAGTGCGTACGCACTGCACCCAGCCCTTCTCAGGCCTGCCGTCATCTGATTCTCGCCAAAGGGAGGTACCATGCTTAATGCCACAGTAGAGATGAAGTAATTGAGCGGGGGGCGGGGAGGCACTTGCACAAGGCTTCAGCCTGCACTGGAGCCCAGATACATCCGACCTCAAGGCCCAAGCGCTGCACCACTCCCCCTAGACGGTCGCAAATAGACTTCCCAAGTGGAAGGTTCTGGGCCTCTGCAGGTTGGTCTGACGGGAAGCTCCATCCCGGGGCTGCCTGCCCCTTCGCCCGCCCGGCGCTGTGTGCGCTGCTCAGGGCGTAGCACACCCAATACTCACAAGCCTGGCCTCGGCTTGCACACTCCCTGCAACAGGGAGCTCCTTCTCTTGCAGGCAGCCCAGAGTACTGTCTGAAGGAAGAGGCACTCCCTGCACGCCGGGGGACGGAGTGCGGCCTCTCCAGCTCTGGAGAATGCAGGGAAGAAGGGCCAAGGTCCGGGGCCATGATTCTTTCCCACCTCACACAGATCCCTGCCCCACTGCAGCCCACCCGCGCCCCGGGACCTGGGGGAGCGCCCAGCCGCGCAGCCGCAGAGTACGAGAGCGAGCGCCTCACAATTTCGCCCAGCTCATCGCCGCCCCAATGCGCCTGCGCGGCGCGCGCCAGCCGAGCCCCTCCGTGGCTTACTATTTGACAGTTCCCACCCCGGTCTCTCGGCGCCCCCTCCGCCGGCGGGCCGAGGCGCCTGGGGCTGCGGGACCGGCCCCGGGAGGGCGTCCTCGGAGCCCGCGCTGCCTTTTACCTGCAGGATATTCGACGTGGGTGAGGGTCACCGGCCGCCATGAAGCGGGGAGCGAGCACTGTCCGTCCGCTGCCATCTTACCCGGAGACCGGGCTTCGCCGAACAGCCAATGGGGAGCCAGGGGGGCGGTGGTCCTGACCTATCACTCAGGGGAGGCGCCACGCATCCAATCGGAGCTCGAGACAGGTAGCGGCGCAGCCATTCAGCGTGCAGGCCGTGTGGCTGGCCCGAGAAGCCAATCAGGGAGCGGGGCCCCTAGGAGCCTTCGAGACCGCCCCTCCAGCATCCAATCCGTGGCGTTTGCAGGTAGTAGGCGAGCCAATCAGGAAAAGGGAGGGTTCCGGCACACAACACAAAGCAGGATAGCCAATCAGAAGGTAAAACTGGTTCACAGTATGAGCAGAGAGGGCCAATCAGGAACTAGTTTGGAGGGCGGGTTGAACTTTGGTGGGAGCTTTGGTTCGGCTGGGACCTGCGATCGACAGGACCTGCGTGCCTGTGACAGTGCGTGTGTGCAGTGGAAAGGGAACCTCGGCACCACCGGGGTATGAACCGACCCATTTGTCATTATGAGTAAACTGAGGCCAAAGATCCAGGGTGAACTTATTTTTCCCTTTCTCTTCAAAGTGCGTGGGCAAGCCGGGCGTGGTGCCGCACGCACTGGGGAGGCTGAGGCCGGAGGATCGCCGCGTGTTGGAGGCCAGCCTGGGCTACATAAGTGAGCTCAAGGCCAGCCTGTACTACATAGTGAGACCCTGTCTCAAAAACAAACAAAAAACCAAAGTTCGTGGGCTGAGGAGGGGATTCCTCCGGTGGGGGCGCAGAGGAGACCCCTAAACTCCTTAAACTTCACTGAGCATGGTGGTGCATGCCTGTAATCCCAGCTGTCCGGGAGGCTGAGGCAGGAGGATCTCAAATTCAAGCCCAGCCTAGGCAATTTAGTAAGACACTGTCCCAAAAAATAAAGGGGGCTGGGGATATAGCTCAGTGTGAAGGCCCTGGGTTCAATCCCCAGGACCAGGGTGGATAGGAAAGACTTCACTGAGGTTAAGGATTCCTTGGCATCTTTACTTCATTAACAAGGATGTATTGGTTGAGCCTTATCTATGCTACTTAAGGAGGCATCTTAGGAGTGCATTGAACAGGAAAGCGGTTTTCCATCGCCCAGTACCGTTTCCCCAGATACCCCTGAGCTGAGTGCCCGGCCTCCCACCCACCTGCCCCTGCCCCCCTCTCCGCAGCCGGACTGAGTTACAGCCCAGGCTGCGGATGGGGTTTCCCTGCCCAGCCCGCACCTGACTACCACCCCACTGTGCTGGACCACATCTATAGGGTTCTGTGGCCAAGTGAGGGCCTCCCCTGGGCACCCCCTTGGCTATGTTGGTCCTCAACACAGTGGACTGTCTCTGTCACAAAGTATGGCATCACGTAAGAAATGCAGATTCCTGGGGCCCACAGGGACCTGCCTTGAGTCATCAGCTCTGGATTGTTCTCTGCTTTCTTAGTCCGTATTTGTGGCACTGGAATCGAACCCAGGGCCTCCGCACTGAGCTGCATCCCAGCCCCAGATTTTTTGAGACAGGGACCCAATAATCACTAGGTTGCTCTAGCTGGGCTTGAACTTGAGGTCCTCCTACCTCAGCCTCCCAGAGTGCTGGATTGCAGGTGTGGGCTACCACACCCTGCCGGCCTCTGCATTCTGTTTCAGGGTTTCTGACACAGCTGACTGTGTGAGAATGAACTGGAGAATCACACTGACCAAGTGGAAAATCCGCCAGCCAGCCTGGACCATGGCCAGGGAGATGATGGTGACTTGGGACTCCGTTCATCTGTGCCCAGTGCCCTCCTCTCCACCCCTCCAGGCCCAGCCTGGCTTGTCTGGGTCACTGGGCCCCACGCCCATCACCTGCCTCAGGCATTGCCATTATTAGCTTCCAAGAAGCAGGAGGTGTGAGCAAGGGGCTGTGAGGTTCCTGAGATAGTTCCTGGGACAGGGCTGCCACCCCCTCCCAGTGCATCCCAGAGAGCCAAGTCCCTCACACACAGGCTCATCAGACCCAAGTCTTCCTGCCTCAGCAGTGTGAACCCAAGGAAGTGACAGGGATGAGGGAGGGCAAGATAAGTGGGAGCATCCAGCGCGGGGGCTTCCAGGCAGAGGAAATGGCAGGAGCAAGTGTCCTCTGACAGGCGAGGAGAGAGGGGAGCGAGGGTCAGGTGGGGGGAAGGGGCCTGGCCACCTGAAGCTCCAAGGGCACTGTTGCCGCTGAGGACAGAGGGGCACTCGGAAGCATGGGTGGGTTGTTTCATTCTTTAATTAAGATGTTACATTCAAGCCAAATGTGGTGGATGTGTGCCTGTAATGCCCGCACTCGGGAGGCTGAGGCAGGAGGATTGCTGCAAGTTCAAGGCTACCCTGGAGTACATAGCAAAACCCTGTCTCAAAAATAAATGAATATGGGGCCGGTGAGATGGCTCAGCGGCCTACGCGCCTGCCTGGCAAGCGCGAGGGCCCGAGTTCGACTCCCGGATCCCACATACGAAAAAAGGGGCCGGTGATATCGCTCAGCGGCATGGGCGCCACTGGCGTGCCAGGCCCTGAGGTCGACCCCCGGTACCCACAAAAAAAAAAAAAAAAAAGAAAAATAAATGAATAAATAAAATATTAATTTGTACAGGAAAGTTCCAGAAATCAAAAGTGTACAGTGCAGGGGCTGAGGGCGGCTCATTAGTAGAGCACTTGCCTTAGCACGCATGAGGCCCTGGATTCCATCCCCAGCACCACAAAAAAAAAAAAAAAAAAGTTTACAGTTTGATGCTGCCTCATAAATAAGACACACCTGGGCATTCTGGTGCAGGCCTGTAATCCCAGCACTGGGGAGGCTGAGGCTGTGGCCTTCACAGTGACCAGGTCCATGAGCCTCAGTTACAGATGAGAACAGCGAGGCTCAGCACATCAGACCATTTGCCCTGTGCACCTGGTTCGTGTGCAGCAGAGCCAGGACTCGAACCCCGGCCAACCTGGTGGGCAGGCACAGGCTCAGTGCCACCCTGTCTCTGAATGGCTGCTCCTGCCACAGCCCCAGTGGGTCCCTTGGGAAGTACTGAGACCAGGCTTCTTGAGGGCCAGTGTCCCAGGTCAATGGATGGCCTGGCCACGTGTGGGCCTCGGTGACAGGGACATGTTCAGCCCAGGTGCTGCCTGTGAGAAACACCCATGCCTTAGCAGCTGTGAACTCCTGGGTCCTGAGGATGCCTGCTGGAAAGGCCAGCAGTCTCACCAGTGTCATCACCACCTCTGCAGGGGACCAGCCAGGCCTCTCACGGCTTCTGGAAGGCACAGCCAGAGGCCACACACATGGGGACAGCTCCGTGACAGAAATGGTCAAGCTACCTCTGGGCTGCGAGCCTCTGGCTTCTGCATTTGCTGACTTCCATGGCAACGCGCTCTTCTGAGGTTGAGCTATGCTGCCAGGGTGCACCGTGCTGCACCCTGAAACTGGCACTGAAGCCGGCTTCACCTTGGGCGGCGGACCAGCACTCTACCTGCTCTGGGCATTTCTGCAGGGTCCCTCATGCAGCTGGTGACGGCTGGCCTCAGGGGGTCTCACACTGCCCCCTTGGGTCTGGCAGTGAGATTTGGGGGACCCTGGGCACCATGTTCGGCTCTGAGGAAGCGCTTGAGACAGGCAAGGGGGGCATCTGGATCCCAGCGCCAGCTTAAAGGGGCTCCCGCTGGCCAAATGTGCCACTGTTTGAGCTTCAAAAGAACGACTGTCACACAGTGTAAAATACTGAATAATTAAAACCCACGAGAGTCCACAGTGGTGTTAAAGGAGGGTAAGATTAATTTGCTGAACACCATGCAACAAGAGAATAAAATGCCAGCCGTGAAAGGAGTGAACCTCAAAAAATATTACTCTGGGCTGGTGAGATGGCTCAGCGGCGTAAGCGCCTGCCTGGCAAGCGCGAGGGCCCGAATTCGACTCCCGGAACCCACATACGAGAAAAGGGCTGGTGATATCGCTCAGCGACACGGGCACCTGCTGGTGCGCGAGGTCCTGAGGTCGACCACTGGTACCCACAAAAAAAAAAAAAAAATTATTCTATGGGAAGATGCCAAAACCAAAGACCACATATCACACCACTCCATTTACAGAAAATGTTCAGAACAGACGATTCTAGAGAGGGAAAGCAGGCAGGTGGTGGCCGGGGACGTAGTGTAATGAGTATCAGGGGTCTTACTAGGGTGATGGAAATGTTCAGGAACTGTAGAGTGGCTGAGCGTGGTGGCACACGCCTGTCATCCCAGCGGAGGCTGAGGCAGAAGGATTGCCAGGAGTTTAAGGCAAGCCTCAGCTCCACGGTGAGTTCAAGCCCAGCCTGAACCTTGCTTTAAAAAAATCAATCAATCAATCTGTATTGTGGTAGCTGATACACACCTCTGCTGATTTACTATACACCATTAAATCAAGTACATTTTATGGTATGCACGTTATAACATAATAAAGCTGTTTAGAACAAATTGGGTGGGAGGCATAGCTCAGTGGCAGAGTATGTGCTTAGCATGCATAGACCCCAGGTTTCGATTCCCAGCACCAAAAAAATGAAGGAGAAAAAACCCCAATTATTCACTGGCATTGGAAGTGACTTCAGCTAACATCTCTGGATGGAGCTGGTGAGGGGGAAGATGCACATGTCCTTTTTATTTTTGAGATGGGTGTCACTGTGCTGCCCAGGCTAGTCAAGGAACCCTCCTGCCTCAGCCTCCCACTAGGTGAACCACAGGTGTGCACCACCACGCCTGGCACACATTCTTTTTAGTTGGGACTGGGTTAGGAAAAGCTCCTCTTCAGACTCCTGGCAAAGACATTAAGAGAATCACTGATAGCTTTTTAGGTGCCGCTTTGGCTGTGCTGAACTTCAGGTTCTGTTCATTTAAGTGTTTCAAGCCCAAGTTTATGTCTGAAGCTTACTCTGAAATATTTTGAAAAATATGCACATGAAATAAATATGGCAAAATGTTCATCATTGACTAGAGCTGTTAGTTTTATGGGTGTTTATGAGTCTTTATGGGGTTCTGCTTTTTTGCAGTGCTGGGGATAAACCATAGGCTTCAGGCCAGCCTGGTGCTCTGCCACTGAGATGTATCCCCAGCCCATTTTAAAGGCTTTTTTCTTTTAACCTTTCTGTACATTTGAATTTTTTTTTCTTTTGAGACAGGATCTTGCCATGTGACTCAGGCTGGCCTTGAACTTGAGATTCTCCTGCCTTAGCCACCCAAATGCTGGGATCACAAGCTTGAACCACCATGCCCAGCTTGGCCTCGATCACTGCATTGCCCAGGGACATGTGGACACTCCCAGGCTGCCGAGTGACCCCAATGGGATCACAGCCCCCCTTCCCCAGGCTTCTCCCAACCTAGAAACTCACTACCACCAAAGAGAGCTTCCTCCTCCAGTACCCAGCAGCGACCTGAGGCAGGGCTGGGTCCAATCTTTTATTTGACTCAGGTTGACAACGGCGCTCTGCCCTACAGAAGGTGGAAGCTGTGAGTGCAAGCAGCAGCGCACGGATGTGTAAACAAAGACGAACAAAAATGCTGCTTCCGGTGCTTTGGGCAAACCAAGCAGGCCACATTCACAGCGCTCTAAGTGCAAATGAACGGAATGTGGGGTGCAGCTGGGAGGAGGAGCCACGCTTGCGCCCCGGGGTCCTCAGGGTGGGGACCAGGTTCCCTCAGGTGCCATCTCCTTCTGCAGCCCCCTCCCAGCCCTTCCCCCCCAGGAAGGGCCCGTCCCGGAGCCAGGCTACGACTCCGGGCTGGAAGAGGACTCTGCTTCTCCCGCAAGTCCTGAAACCCGAAGGGGCAGAACCCCCGAATGAAGTGTTAAGGCAATAAATAAAACTTGCGGCTCCGGCAAGACCACTGGCAGAGACGCGGGTCTGCAGGGCTGGCAAAGTCCCTGCAGCCACCCTGACCAATGCACCGGGCCTCGCCGCATGCCAGCAGGTGGCCCGCCCCGTGCCCGGTGCCTCCCCCACGCAGGTGTGCGCATCACTTGAAGGCAAAGCACTGGGCTGTTTCTCATCCTCATGAGGGGGATGGTCCATCTGGGAACGTCCTGGCCTCCCCCTGTGGTCCCTGGGACACTCACTCCTGGGGTAGCCGATGGCAGCACAGCTGATGGGCCAAGGGGGCCCTGGTCCCACCCCTAGCTCGGAGTTCAGCACCACCCAGGAACTTCCGGGTTCACAGAAGGGGTGGCGGGGCAGGGGACCCCAGCGCTCCCCCCCTTTGGTGGCGGTATTGGCGGAGGTGGCGGAAGATGTCTTTGGCAGGGGTGGGAAAGAGGGAGGGCAGGGTACTGGGGTGGTGCTTGGGGCACAGAGCCACCTCTGCCCCGCCCTGGAGGGCCCAGGCTGGCCATCTGCCCCATCCCCCACCCCCTGCAGTTAGCCTCTAGGGAGGTGGCCAGGGTGGGGCCCGCAGACACCTGGACTGAGACATACAGCTATGAGGTGCTCAGGCTTGGGACACTGTGACCATCACCACAGAGCCCTGCTGCCCGCTCCTCACTGCCACCCTCCTCGCGCCCTGGCTTTTCTGGTCCCGACTATCCTCAATGCCCCCTTTCCTCACGACCTTCCACTCCTGCTGTCCCCGGGGTCTGCTAAGGGCCCAGACCTGGGGCTCCACCCTCTTTAGGGAATGCTGCCCTCTGAGCCTTGGGGGGGCCCAAAGACAGGGCGGGGCGGGCTCAGGGGCCACTGCCCTCAGCTGCCATGGCACTTGGGTGCCACCAAAGGGGGCGCAGCTCCTGTCATTACCAGTGCAGGCAGGACCCGGGCAGCCAGGGTCTCCTCCAGCCTGTGTCTGCTACTGCAGCTGCACTGGGGGCCTGTTCCCTTGGGGCAACACCCCGTTCAGGCTGACACTGCTGGCCGCTGGCGCCCCCAGGTAGCCTAGCAGGATCTCGCTGCGGCGCCGGGACAGCTGCAGGATGTCATCAGCCAGTGCGGGCACCGAAGTGTAGCGCACGTTGTCCAGGTCGAACATGTCCCGTAGGTACTGCACAATCTGGTGCTGAAGACACAGGGCGGGAGGGGGCCTGGGTCCCTGAACGACATCCTGCGGAGCCCACAGTCTCCTTTTCCACCCCCGGGGACCCCGCCTGTTCTCCCATGCTCCTGGGGCCCTCTTGGGCCCCCTGTGGTGCCAGCACCCAGCTCCTGGGCAGTGACAGAGACAGGGCAGGAGGAGGGGCGCTGCACCCCACCTACCTTGAAAAAAGCACAGACTTCCGCGAGCTGGGGCTTCGGGCCAAGGAAGCCAAAGGCCAGGACAGGGCTAACGTGCTCCGATACGGAGTAGAAGTGGGAGATGAAGCCGTCAGGCACCTGTAGCAGGGCAAGTTCAGGAACAGGGCTGGGGGTGGAAGGGGGACCCCGGACACACAGTGCGGGCCTTCACAGCCCTGCTTTCTACATCTGCAGAAGGGGCACCTGGGGCCACTGGGAGTGTGCACAGGCCACGACCTGGTGGATACAGCAAGGGGCACTGGCAGCTGGCACCTGATGGGCAGCAGAGCCACAGGTAGAGAGAAGGCAGTGGGTGTCCACTACCCGACCTACCCCTGCCCCTCTGCGGGGTGCCCAGTTGGGTTCCAACAGCTCTCTCCATGCCTGGCCTCGGGTAAGAGGTGAAGGGGACCTATGTGACCTTCGGGAGTCCTGGCCACCAGAGGGAGGACGGAAGGATGGGCAGCAGTGTGGGAAGCACTGAAGGCCAGAGGTGCAGGGGCTGGGCGGGGGTCTTGGGTCCCTATCCGCCAGTCCTCCAGGGCCCAGGGGTCACTCACCATCAGGAGCCGCCTCTTGGCTTTCAGGACTGACCAGCACGCAGTGGCCAGGGCCTAAAGCAGAGGGGCGCCCGGCCCTGTGAGAACAGTCGTGACCGCCAGTCCCGACTGCGCCACCCAAGCAGGAGGAGGCCCGACGCCGAGGCCGGGATTGAGCTCCACCTGCACCTGGATCCGCACTCGAGCCTGACCGCCGAGGCCTGGACTCACCGCAGAGCCTCCCTGAGCCAGTGTCCCCAGCTACCCAGTGCTGCGGGGCTGCAGGAGTGCCAGTGAGCGGTGAGCTGCAGACACAGCTGCCCAGGAGTCACAGATACTCCTACGGGGTTCTCCCTGCCCAGGTCCCCTCTTCTCTTCTAGTGCATCATTTCCATTTATCCTTTTTTTTGGTTTTTTGAGACAGGGTCTCACAATGCAGTACAGGCCGGCCTTCAACTCACTATGTAACCTAGGCTGGTCTTGAATTTGCAGCAATCCTCCTGCCTCAGCCTCCCCAGTGCTGGTATCACAGGCATGAGCCACCACACCCAGCTCGTTTTTTCTTGGTTCTAATTTAACAGCTGTGTCAACAACCAGTAGGACCAAAGCCAGCTCAGAAAGAGTGGCAGTGACCAAGTGAACCCAGATGGCAGCAAACGCCTGTCCCACGGGTCTGACGGGGCCAGGGCAGTAGTGGGTTGCCCTGGAACGAGCCCAAGGGCACAGCCTGAGACCTTGGGGGGTGGCCCAGGAGCAGGGGGCCGGGAAGTGCCTGAGTCTGGTGACTGGCACGCTGGGGACAGGATGGCAGCCTACCGTCTCCTTGAAGCTGTCAGACAGCCAGCGATTCCGAAGCACAGCAAGCACCGAGGATGGCGGGTTCTCCAAGTCCTCAAAAGCATCCATGAGGATGAAGTCGAGCACGATGTCAAAGAAGCCCATGCACACCACCTGCAGGGCCACCATGCAGAGGGGACAGCTGGGGCTGGGACGTGCGGCGGGCACACGTGCCCCCTTTGCTCTGTAGTAGGGGCAGGGGGCAGGACCTGGGCTCAGAGCAGCGCACCCGCACACACACACCCTCTCTCCCCGCTCGGAGACCCCAGCTCAGCAGGGGCGACTCACCCCACGGCCCTCCAGCTCAAGTCGCGTGGTAGCCCAGGTCTCAGGCCGCAGGGCGTAGCTCAGCATCTCCTCGTAGCTCTCCAGGAAGCCCTTGGGGCTCTGCGGGGAGAAACGCAGCCTGTTCCAGTTGGGAGAGGCCAGGAGCCCTGGCTGCACAGCCTGGGACAGGCTGGAACAGGCTGGTGGTGGCTGGGAGCAGCAGCCAGCAAGAAAACAAGTCCAGGGCCACCCACAGTGCACCTCACAGGGGAATGGGGTGACTGGTGCTACTCAGGCCGCCACCGTCTTCCTGAGCCAGGCCCGGCCCTCCAGCTTGGCCTCGCTTCACAGGGACAGTGCCAACATGCAGCTCAGAGTCAGGGGGCTAAGCATCCAAACCTCCAGGGCCTGGGTAACGGGAGAAGCCACAGCCTGCGCTCCTGAGGCAGTGCCTATAACGAACTCAGCCCAGGGCACTGATGCCTTTGATACCCAACAGCTAAGGCTGCTATAGGGCTTTGGAATACAATTTGTTGGCAGGAGTAGTGGCGCAGTAATCCCAACACTTGGGAGGCTGAGGCAGGAGGATTTTCATGAGTTCGAGACCAGCCTGGGCTACATAGTGAGTTCAAGGCCAGCCTGAACTGCATACCAAAACCCTGTCTCAAAAAACAAACTATGGGCCGGTGAGATGGCTCAGCGGCTTAAGCGCCTGCCCGGCAAGCGCGAGCGCCCGAGTTCGACTCCCGGAACCCACATACAAAAAAAGGGGCCGGTGATATCACTCAGCGACACGGGCGCCTGCTGGCACGCGAGGTCCTGAGGTCGACCCCCTGGTACCCACAAAAAAAAAAGAAAAAAAACTAAACTAAACCAAAACAACAAATACAATTTGCTGCAGTGGGTCTGCACTCACAGACACAAAAAGAAAGTTAAGTGCCAAGGTCTGCTCTAAGCAGGAATGAGCTCAGGCTGCACATCTGGCAGCAAAAACAGGAGAGTCTAAGGCAGGCAGACGACGAGGGCAAATAAGGGCTTAAAAATCATCTCCCAGCATGTGGAAAAAAAAGACTGGAAGAGAGGCCTGTTCAAAAGCTCTGCTCCTGAGCAGGTGGTAGTGGTGCACGCTTGTAATCCTAGCACTCAGGAGGCTGAGGCAGGAGGATCACTGCCAGTTTGAGGCCAGCCTGGGCTACATAGTAAGGCCATCTCAAAACAAATAAACAAACAAAAGCTTTGTTCCAATCCATTAAAACATACGTGGCCAATAAACATGAAAAATTATACAGCCTCAACCAACAAGCAGAAAGGAATAGATAAAATAATACAGATTAAAAGGTTGCCATTACCCTCATGGGCCAAGACTCAGGGAAACCCTTGCTTGTGCAGGGAGGGCAGGGTCAGGGCCTGTCCAGGGGGAAAGTAGCAAGACCCGCCGGCCTGCAACGTGTCCTCGGGGCCCAAGACACCGCAGAGGGCTGACTGAGGAGGGTGAGCAGTGACCCGTGGCGTGAAAAGCAGACGCCACCCACAGGTCACACAAGGGACCCAGATGGACCACAGCCAGCCCGCGACAGTTGCCCCACGCCTGTGCTGGGAAGGTGACTGCTTATGCTTTTGCCCACAGGGCCAAGCTGTGGGCCAGCAGGGCATGCGCAGCTTGGGAAACACGACACGCTGTGCAAAGCCCACAGCGCCCATGGGCAGCAGGAGGGCGCGGGCCAGGTGGATTCCTGCAGCCAGCACGCACAGGCCACCTTCTATTTTACAACTGGTGAAGTTTTACAACTGCGCTATGTTGGAATTCGAAATAAAACAGAAATACAGAGCTCTGTTTTTCAAAAAGGGCCCAGGGAAGTAAACCTCAACCTGCAGAGTGTGGTGGCTTATAGTAAACCTGTAATCCTAGCACTGTAAGAGGCTGAGACAGGAGGATTCCATGTTCCAGCCCACAGTGGACAACTCAGTGACTGGCAAGACCCCGTCTCAAAATAAAAAATAAAACAGGCCGGGGATGAAGCTCAGTGACAGAGTGCCCCATACCACAGAATGAAACAAAACAAAATGAAACAACACAACACAACCCTAACCTCTCCTCAAAACCCTCTTCTCAGCCCCCCATGGCCACAGCATAAAGACAAGGCTCCTGTGCTTGATTTTCAATTTTTTTTCCTGCTGGGCATGGTGGCGCATGCCTGTAATCCCAGCACTTGGGAGGCTGAGGCAGGAGGATCCCTGCAAGTTCGAGACCAGCCTGAGCTATAAAGCGAGCTTAAGCCCAGCCTGAACTGCATCGCGAGACCCTGTCTCAAAAAGACCAAAAAAAAAAAATTTGTTTTTTCAAACAAACAACAACAAAAACCAGGAATTGGGGCCAGGGATATAGCTCAGCAACACAAGCGCCTGTCTGGCAAGTGCAAGGTCCTGAGTTTGATTCCCAGTACCAAAAAACCCCCCAAAATCCCAGGAATTGAATACAAATCTGGGGGAAAGATATATGGGGAAGAAAAGCTGAGTCCAGTCCCTGCCCAGTACCTTCTCAGCCTTGGTCATCAGCCCCATCACCATCTGCCGGCCGACCTCCCCGAAGAAAAGCTGGTTCCCTGGGTCCTCCAGAAGCCCCTGGAGGAGGGGTCAGAATGAGAGTGGGCGGGACACCAAGGGACAGGTGACACCATGTGTCAGCGGGGCCTATGAGGGGCACACCTGGCCATACCAGCCAGACTGACCCTCCTCCTGGCTCCACCCCCAGGAAGCCACACCCACCTCGAAGGCCTGCCGGACACAGTGCAGCTTGGCCAGGAAGTCCTGGTCACTGTAGCAGCCGAGCAGCTCAGTCCTGGGGGTGGGGGGGTCAGACAGCAACACACCATGGCTCAGCTGCCCTTTATCCAAACCACCGTGCCTTCAACCAGAGCTTTCAATCGTGCTTGATCAGCGGACTTTCTTTTGTTTTTGAGATGGGGTCTTGCTAAGTTACCCAGGTTGGTCTTGAACTTGAGATCCTCCTGCCTCAGCCTCCCAAAGTACTGGAATTACAGGCATGCACTAGCACTCCAGGCAATCAGTGGACTTTTAAACATGCTTAAACCTGCAAGCCATGATCAGAAAACCAAGCCCTGTTTCATCCCTTCAGAAAAGTTCACGGAGGATGGCTAAGACAGCTTGAAGGAAGCACAGGTAAGGACACGAAGGCCACTTGTTCAAGGCCACGCACTACAAAGTGGCAGAACCTGGAGAGAGCAGGGTCTGTCGTCCCGTGGCCTGGGTTCCTAGCCTCTGCTGCAAAGGGCTGCATCAGGACATGGCTGAGGACCGTGGCCACTGCAGTGCTGTGGCTGGGCCCTCCGCAGACTTGGAACAGGAGGAACTGTTACGTGATTCTCCATGTTTGTCACTGTGATCCTGATCCCCAGACCGGCCGGAACTGCTTCTCGGCCCCCGCCCCGCCGCACCCCGTGCGCTCTCACCGGAGCGTCCGGCAGGGCACCTTGCCCTCCTTCGCCAGCTGCAGGGCCTCCTCGTAGGCAGCGGCGGGCCTTGAGAGTGGCACCAGGTGATCTCCAGCCTGCAGGGACTCGAACAGCTGGGGAGGGCGCACAGGAAGGCAGGAGGTAAGCAGGGTCCCTGGGATGGGGATGTCTCCAGGGTCACCTCAGACCCTGCCCGCCTGCCCTTTTCATGGGGAGCCAGAGAGGACATGGCCTGGGTTCAAGTCCAGCTGTGGCCCTCAGCATCGTTCCTGCTCAGTGACCTGCCCCAGGGCTCTGAGTGGACACAGGCTGCTGTCCTCCTGTCCAGGCAGACACCACCTGACAACGCGGCCATGCCAGGTGACTAGTGTCAAGCACGGGCCTGGGGGCCTAGAGAAGGGAGGGGACTATGTGAGCTGAACCCTTGGGGATGGGATCTCTGGCGTCACCCCGGGGCTGCAGCCTCTGACTTCTCAGAGCTTCCTCTCCCCAGCAAAGTTGCCAAGTCCCCAGGAAGCAGCGCTTGGTTTCTGCCACATTCTGCCCTCATTTTCTGCCATCCAGTGCCCTAAGCCAGCCATCCCTGCCCCATACCCAACCCAAGTCACCTCAGTGGCTGAGAAGAAGGAGTCCTCGGAGGTCAGGCTGTCCTCGTCGTCAGCCTGCAGGCGCAGCGAGCCCTCAGTCAGGGGCAGCACGAGCGTCCTCTCTGGAAGAGCGGCACACAGGGGCTGAGCCCAGATCCACCCCAGCCCCAGTGGCCGGGCTCTGCAAGGACGCAGGGCTCCTGGCCTCAACTCCCTCTCTGGGTCCTCACGGCCCCTTGGAGCAGATGCCAGTGCTGAGGATCAGGCCATGGGCCACACCACTGAGTCTGAGGCCAGGCAGCCCTGGACCAGCCACTGCCCTCGATGTCGGCTGAAATCAGCCTCCAGGAGCCCACGGGCCTTGAACCCAGTATTCCCGTCTCTGCCTGCTCCAGAGCAGAGGGATCTGGACCTTTGGGCAGCATAGGAAAGGTGGGTAGGTGGATTAGCAGAGGCCCTAGCTACCAACCACGCAGGAAGCCCAGGCAGCAGGGGCCTCGGCAGGCCATGCTACAGGAGGCCACACTACAGGAGGCCATGCCACAGGAGGCCATGCAGGAGGGTGTGTGGCCTTGGCTACCCCTCCAGGACCCCAGCATCTCCACCAGCACAGCACAGGAGTCCAACAGGGGCCTGACCACACCAGGAGGATACCGCTGTGGGGCTGAGCACCTTGGTTCCCTCTCTGGGAGGTGCTGTCCCTTTGCCTCTGCGGGGCACCTGAAGGGCTTTCCGTGGCTCCCAGGCCTGCTCTGAGCCACCGCCACACAAGCCACGCTGTCCTCCCATGCGCAGCCCACAGGAGCACGTTCAGTCAAAGGCAACACGGGGACCCCGTCCTGCTCCAAGGGCCCTCATCGTGCCCCTATCCTGCTTGCCCACCCACACCTGTTTCCCCATCTGTGCCACAAGACACCAGGCAGCATAAGGTCCAAGGCCTGGGGACCCTCCCCAGCGCCGCCGCTCACCCAGGTCGAGTAGCACGCTGTCGGCAGGGAAAGTGGGCCCGAACTCCTCCTGCAGGTGGTAGGCACGGTGCAGCAGCAGCTCCAGCTTCTCCGCAAACCCCCACCGCTGCAACCCCGGCTGCGGGTGAAACCGGGAGGGACAGCTCAGTCTGGGACCTGTGCACCGAGACAGGAGGCTCAGCCACGTGAAGCCATGAGTGGAGACACATGGCCAGTCCCTACCCAGATGCGCCAGGAGCACGGCACTCATGGGATCGCTGTCACTGCTGCCAAAAAAGAAATGTAAACTATGGCAGCAGGCTTTCGTGTGGGTCACACAGTGAAATGATCAGACTCTGCATACAGAGGTATATTATTAAAATTAATTTCAATCATTTCTTTTTTTGGCAGTACTGGGGATTGAACCCAGAGCCTTTATGCTGAGCTACATCTCCAGCCATTTAAAAAAATTTTTTTTATATTGAGACAGGGTCTTGCTAAGTTACCAAGCTGGGCTACAACTTGCAATCCTCTTGCCTCAGCCTCCCAGAGTGCTGGGATTACAGATGTATACCACCTGGCTTCCACTCATCCTTTTCAGGAACTGCTGAACTGTTTTCCAAAGTGGTTGCACCATTTTACATGCCCACCAGCAGTGAGCGAGGGCTGCGACTTCCCGCACGTCACCAGCCCTTGTTGTCTGGCTTTGTGGTCATGGCCGTCCTGGGGGTGATACCTAAGTGTGGTTTCATGTTTGTTTTTTCCTTTTGGTTCTGGGGATGGAACACAGGGCCTCCCGCCTGATGGGCAAGTACTCTGCCCCTGAGTTCCAGCCAGCCCTTGAGTTCACACTTTCAAGCACAAAAGTTTTTCACTGTGCTTCATTCAAAACTGTCCTGGGAGGACACACAAGGTTACTCCAAGAGGCTGAGGCAAACCAAAGCAACCCGCAGCGCCACTACCTGTATGAGCCCTTGCCATAAGCACATGCTCAAAATTATAAAAGTTAAACAGAAGAGCCAGCCATGGTGGTGCATGCCTGTCATCCCGCCACTTGGGAGGCTGAAGCAGGAGGATTGCTGCAAGTTCAAGGCCAGCCTGAGCTACAGAGTGAATTCAAGGTCAGCCTGGACTACATAGCATGACCCTGTCTCAAAAAACAGACAGTTTACTTTTAGCCTTTTATGTTTATATTTGTTTCTTGATACTGAAATAACAAATGCTCACCTTAGAAAACTTGGACAGTACCCAGAAAAAAGTGTATGAAGAAAAGAAAAAACAAAGGCCTTGCAATGCAGTACTGTGAACAGAGGCCCGTTCCCTGCCAGCCTCTGACAGTGCTCACTTTTCCCTCCCAGCGCTGGGATAAGGTCTGATGGTCGCCAGGGGTCCGTGTCTGAGTGATCACGAAGTGCCAGGTACTGTGCTGCACGTGGCTATTTTACCTACGCTGAGCACCACGTGGATGGGAAAGCGTGGGCTGGGAAGGAAGCAGCCTGATAGCAGAAGGCAGCCAGGCATGGAGGCACACGCCTGTAATCCCGGCACGCAGGAGGCTGAGGCAGAAGATTGCCTCGAGCTCAAGGCCAGCCCGGGCTACACAGTGAGTCCAAGGCCAGCCTGAACTGCATAGCGAGCCCCTGTCTCAACAAACCCGAAAAAGATAAACGAAGGCGGACGAGGAGCCCGCCCCTCTCCTGCTCACCAACTTCCCACAGGGCTGGGAAGCAGAAGAGTCACAGGGAAGCCCCCACCTCTGACAGGGCCTCGGAGGCTGTCTCCGGGTGTCGCAGGCTGTCCCCAGGCGTGGGGGTGCTGCCGTTGTCCCCGCGCTGGCCCACGCTCAGCGCCTGCTCCCACTTCTGCAGCGCCTCCTCGAACAGCTCCATGCCTGGGCACAGGAGGGGGAGAAGGGACAGTCCGGCCCCACCACCTCGCCACGAGGGCACAGCGCAGTGTGGGGAGGAGGCTGCAGAGGGACAGGGCTGGGCAGGCTACGCAGCTGGGTTCGGCCACGGCTGATCCCTCTGCAGAGCTCTGTTCGGGTCAGTCCCGGAAAGCACTGAATGGGCTCGGGGCAGGGCAGGGGCAGTGCCCACCGCACCTTGCACGTAGAGGCTCTCGGCGCTGCCGTCGGTGGCGGGCACAGACTCCTCCATCCCTTGGGCTTCCCACTGCCTGGAGCACGTGGCCGTGGGGCTGGATGAGTTCACCGCCATCATCTGGGGGCCAAGGGCAAGGACAAGGAGTGAGCAGTCGTGGCCTCTCTGCCCGACCATATACCACAGCCACATGCCCTCCCCGAAGCCATCGTGGGCAAGCCTGGCAGCGTCCCCGCCCACCCAAAGGCCTGCATCCACCGACCCAGGTGTCTCCCTTGTGGGAGGAGACATGGAGGCCGGCCTGCCCCTGGGGTGGCAGCCTACAGTGACACCCACCCCAGGCCTGTCCTGCCTGGTGTCGCCAGCCCCTGCTCTGCTGGTCAGACCAGCTTGACAGAGAGCACCCACATGCTGGGCCTGTCACCCATGTACCTGGCTGCCGCCCTTGGAAAGAGGACAAACCCCTCTCCCGCTCACCCATGACCCCACGGCAGTGCCAACCTGGGGCTGGGCGCAGATCCTGCTTGTGAACTGACAGCCGGATGAGCGAAGGAACACCGGCCTCACTCCAGGAGAGAAGCAGCTCTCTCCATCCTATTTATCTCTAGATCCTCAGCACCCCACAATGTCCCTGTCACCTGGCGTGCCACCTGCCCCGCCCCCTAGCCTCCCCACTGCTCACCGAGGCCAGGCTGTGGGAGGAGCCTGAGCGCTTGCTGGGCTCGATGGAAGAAATGCCGCTGAGGGTGTCATTGCTCTTGCTGCTGGGGCTCTGCACCCTCCGACTGGAGTAGCCTGTGGGGGAAGGAGGGCAGTCATCCAGATGTCCCCCACGTGGGACCCGCCCATCCTGCTCATCTGGGAACCATGCTGCCCTCCTATGTCAGGTACCACAGGGCCCTAAGTTTATGCACAGGCAGAGGAACACAGGGCCCCTCCTGCTATCCCGCTCACTGCCATTGCTGTCACCCAGAACAGGGCCAGGCCCAGAGGAGGGGCCCCGATCTGCTGGGAAGTGCCGAGAATCAAGTAGAGCCGCCTCCCTGCCTCCTTACTTAGTTTTCCTGTGTTGTTGATTGACTGACTGAGATGTCTCCTCTTTCCAATGGGGATTGAGACAACTTTTAAAAATACACAACTGGGGCCGGTGAGATAGCTCAGTGGCAGAAGCACCTGCTGGCAAGGGTGAGGTCCTGCTGGCAAGGGCGAGTTTGACTCCCAGTACCCACATAAAAAAAAAATACACAACTGGGAAGCTGAAGTAGGAGGATCGTAAGTTTGAGCCCAGCCTAAACAATTTAGAAACTTTGAGAGAGCATGTCTCAAATAAAAAATAAAAGATAGGCCTGGCAGCCGGGCATACATCTGTAATCCTAGCACTCGGGAGGCTGAGGCAGGAGGACTACCTTGAATTCGAGCCCAACCTGGACTATACAGTCAGACCCTGTCTCAAAAGACCAAGAAGATTTTTCTTAAGTGAGAAAAGTGGGGACTGGGGTGTGGCTTGGGGAGAGGCGGGTTTGGCATCACAAGGCCCTAGTAAAGGAGAAGGGAACAGAAGAGGTGAAATAAGAGACAGTGCAGTGGCGTAGCGCATGCGGGCGCAAGGCCAGGGTGGACGCGGCTCCAGGCTGCCTGGGGGCCGCTGAGAGGAAAGCTGATGAGGCCACCTTCAGGGACACATCTCAGGGCCTAAAGACTTCTTCTTCCAACTGTGAAGATAAACCCTCCTTTCCAAATGACAGTTCAGAAGTAAAATTCATTTTCCCAGGGGACTTGCTTCCGTTTGGTTTCAGTTTTTGGTTTTGGTTTTTTGAGACGGGGTCTCACTGTGTAGTCCAGGCTGGCCTCGAACTCACAGCAATCCCCCTGCCTCAGCCTCCCGAGTGCTGGGATGACAGGTGTGCACCACCACGCCCAGCTGAGACTTGCTTCTTAAAACAGGTTTCTCCCGAGATGAGCGCCTAGGAGAACTCCCTGCCTGGGAAGTGATCGGTGTGATACTCAGGTGTGGCAAACAGCAGTAGCACAGCAGGAAGAGGGCAGTAAAAGTCTTCTAAAACCACAGCACCAGCACAAGACAGGCTGACACCACTGGGGTTGGAAGCAGAGACAGCGTGATGGCAAAGGGACAGGAAGAAACTGGGGGGACACAGCAGTGACTTGATTATGTGACTATGTGTGTGTCAAAGCTTGTAAATGAGCCAGACGGTAGTGCACACCTGTCATCCCAGCACTCTAGGAGGCTGAGGCAGGAGGATTGCAAACCGAAGCTCAGCCTGGCCAATTCAGGGAGACCCTATCTCAAACAAAACAAAAACAAAAACAAAAACAAAAACAAAAACAAAAACAAACCAGGCTGGGGATGGAGCTCAGTGCGAAGGCCCTGGATTCTATCCCCAGGACTGAAAAAAAAGAAGAAAAAAACCTTGCCCCAGGAACTGCTCTCCAGCCCCAGCCCCTCTGTACCACATGCTCTCCAAGGGTCCTTGGATCTGGGCCCCTGCAGAACCAGTGCCACCGACCAGACCATGCATGCGGCACACTGGCCCCTGGCCCTTGTGATGACTGGAGGAAGGGGTCCCCTGTCAGCCCGCCTCACACCAAGGGGAGCTGGCTGTGAGACAGAAGGCACCAGCCCGAGACCCCGCAGCCAACAGCAGCCCTGCCGCAATGCCTACCCTTCTTCACTGATGGCACCTTCCGGGCCACGAGGAAGGGCAGGGGCACCACGCCCAGCTGCTCGCCTCCCACCTCGGGCCCCGCCTGCTTCTTCCTCCGCCGGCGCCTCTTCAGCTGGTGGGCAGCCAGGGCCAAGGCCACAGTGCCCAGGGCCGTGGCAAAGAGGACTTTCCGCAGGCCTGGCGTCAGTCGTAGCTGCGAGAATGCAGACTGCAGGAGAGAAGTGGCTGTGTTATGTTGCCCCCTGGGAGGGCTGTCCCAGGAGTGCCAGATGAGTGACAGAGGAGACAGCCACCCCCCTACAGGACCTGCCCTGCCTCTCTGCAGCATGGCTCACAGACACAGGGCTGTGCCGGGAGAGGCGGTCTGGGGCCAGCAAGCGTCCTGGACACCATCAGCCCTGATGAGCACAGCTGCTGTGCCAGGCTCCACACCAGGACCCGGCCTAGGTACCTGTTGGAGCCCCGTCACTTTTCAGATGAGAAAACTGAGGTCAAAACACACACTCATGTTGACAGAGACGCAGAACTCGAACCCAGTCCTTAAAGACAGTAACGTTCACTCCACTAGGCTGCTCGGTCTGATGCTCCCCACTGCCCCACTCTTGCCTGCTGCCGGGGGAGCCCTGGGAGCCCTGGGTTGGAAGCTTCGCCCAGGACAGGGCCGTAGGAAGTGTGGGAGCCTGGTCAGCACCAAACCCCAAGGCTGTCAGGGACGGTGACACTGATTCCTCCTCCAGATAGAGAAGCTGGGGCTGGGACTTTACAGAACCTTGGGGTGAAGACTGGGACCTTCTTCCTCTGCTCAGGGAAGACACCAGATGCTTGGGACAGTAGGGACGAGGGCCCCGCTCTCCCAGCTGTAGGGCACCCCAGGCTGAGCAGCTCAGGGCTTCATGAGGCGGAGGGGGAAAGGGCAGGACTCCAACCTGGCCTGGTCCTCACCTGCCCGAAGGTGGTGTACAGGAACACGGGGATCTCGGCCACCGTCATGGCCAGTGCCTGGATCATGGACACACCCTCGGTGCGCCGGAATGCCATGGCAGGACAGGTGCCCAGGCCAGAGTCTGAAGGGCCAGAGGCTTCCACGCAGAATGTCTTCAGCTGGTGGCTGGCTGGGTCCTGGGCAGTGTCCACACCCCAACAGGACAGGGACACACATGCCAGAGGGTCCCTCCACAGAGCTGAGTGACAGACACCAAGGCAGACATGAGCAAGTGCACACAATGGTCAAAACACTCGAGTTATGATTCACATGCACACCAATCCCCTAAAACGTGTAAACGCAAACACACACCAGCACAAAAGCGAATGGGCGCCCATGGGCACAAACAGATGCACACAGAGTGCTTGTGGGGCCCGGGACAGAGCAAGGGCAACATCTGGTCACTGGCCTGCAATAAGGCCCCAGCCCTGGGCACCTGCCAGTAGGCAGCCACCCAGATGCCCACAGACCCTGTGCCCACCTTGAGCCCCCAGAGAGGAAGACAGCAGCCCTGCCATGCTGACCTGAGGCAGCTAAGTCGAGGCAGGGCCTGGGCTATGCATGTGTCACCCTCCAATGCAGGTTATTCTGCCCCTTTCTCAGCCTCTATAAAACCACAGGCCAGGTGCTAAGCAAAATTTGCAAGCCCCAGACTGGAAATCATGACACCCTTTTTTCCTCCCACAAGGCCAAGTGCGGTTTACTTCCTATGGACCACACCACAAAGAACAGTGGGCTCTAGCCCCACAGGGCAGCTACAACCCACGCTGTGCATTTGTGCTGAGTTCTTTCACCAAGTCATCACAATTCTGTAACACAGGTGCCACTCTGCCCCGCCCCACCTCCCTCCACCTTCCAGTGAGGAAACTGAGTCTCAAGGTGACTAAGTCGAGTCCAAAGTCACACGGCTGATATGTGATGCAGCCCGGGTGGATCAAGGTCCCTCGGACTCTAGACTCTGCTTGATGCAAACCCTCCAGCTAAATTTGACATGGAGCAGGAAGTGCAGTCCCAGTAGAACCACAGAGGACAAGGGCAGCTGCTCCAGGGCCATCTGAGAAGCCTCCAGGGTACCACACTGCCCCATCCCAAGGCTGGGCTTGATCACCCAGAGCCCGGACCCTGAGATGCTGCAGGGTGCTCCCCAACGCCACCACCCAGCCCAACGATGTCTTTAAGGTCTCCAGGGACCGCAAGCGGAAGGAACACAGGCCAGGAGACCCTGTCTCCTGGGAAGGCGGCCAAGCCACTGGCCAGCATAAGAGACAGCTTATCCCAGTGAGTAGGAAGGGTGGCTGGGCTGATCAGTCCAGTGCTGGGCCAGGATGTGAGGCAGGGTAATGTGCTGGGGTGAACCCTGACACGCTGTCAGCCCGCCAGGTGGCTGCGAGTATTGAGCTGTGACCCTGTGACCTCCAGTGTCAGGATACTGTGAGCCCCTCCTCCACCACCCAGCCTGGCAGGCCTCAGGAGGGACAAGACCATCAGAGGCCAAGCGCTGCTCTTTCCCATGCCAGGGCCGCAACAGGCTCTCCACTGAGGGCTTTGAGTTCGGTCACTCACAGAACCCCTGAGGACAAGGAAACTGAGGCTCTGGAGGAAAGCAACCTCACCAAGGTCGCTCAAGTGCCCCCAGCTTAGTGGACTGAGGACCCCCGCCGCTGCCCACAATTGCCACTCATCATCCACGCCACACCTGAAGGGCTTCAGAAGTCGACACAGTCACACGGATGAAGCGGGACACGCTCTCCAGGAGTCCAAAAGCCAGGCAGGTGCTGACGGGGACTGAGTCCAGGTACCCTCTGCTGGGAAGGAAACCACGCCGATCCCCTAAGCCCACTTCACTGAGGAGGTAAGGAGTCCAAATCCCACCCATCTATGCCCTGCCCGTCCCCCTGGCACAACCCAGGCCCCGAAGAGGGAAGGCTCCACGGTCAGAACCTCTTTCCCCGCATGAAAACCCCACGGGGATGTCCGCACCGGGAAGACACTCCCGATGCGCAGCAGAGCCTGGCCCACCTGGACAGCCGCCTCCCGAGCTCCACAGTCTTGGGCGGGCATCTCCTCACGCCACCTCCAGTGCCTTAACACTGCCAGCCTGGGTGCCGCCTTCCACCGCCCGGCCCTGGACGACCCCCAGTGCCTCGGGTCTGAGGGCCCGCAGCCCCGCCACCTTCGATGTCCCCGCGTGGGACTCCGCGGCCACCCCCGCGCAGCGTCCTGTTCCCCTCGGCCTGGAGCCCGCGGCAGCCCCGGCCCTCAGCAACGTCCCAATCTCCAGGACTTGTTCATCCACCCCGAGCACCGTGAGCGGCCCGGCTCGGCCCCGTCCTCTCGGGCTCCGGCCTCCGGGATACTCTTAAGGTCGCCCGGTGCCCTGCCGCGCTGCCCGGCCGGGGTGCCCGCCGCTTCTAGCCGGGGCACCTTGCCCGGGCGCCTGAGCCCCGACACCTGCGCCCGCCCCGTGCTGTGCACAGGCCCGGTCCCCGTCCGCCGCGGGGATCAGTCCCGCCGCGCCGCCCGGTGGGTTCAGCCCGGCCGCCACTCACTCACCCGCGAGCCCATCGCTGCGGAAGGGCAGCGTCTCCTTCCCCGGCAGCAGCGCAACCAAACCCAGGCCGCTGGAGGGCGTGGCCCCGCGCCGACCCTATCCAGCTCTGGCCAATGAGCGTCGCCAAGCTATTTCCCCCCCCCCGCCGCTGAGGCTCTTGGCCAATGGGGTAGGTCACATGACCACACTGGCCCCGCCTCTCCCGCCCTCTGGCCCGCCCCCTAGTGCGGTTGAGGTGGGAAGTGGTCTCTTCTTTCCTACGATTGGTCATCAGGGTTAGATTGACACCGGCAGCTGAGTGGGGCGGAGCCACTCTAAAAGGGATGAAGCTGCGCAGTCAAGCCTCCATCGAGCTTTCTGGACGTATAATTGCTAACGTTTGCCTACTCTACCGCTGTTGCTTTGCACGTGGAGAAGTCCATTCTACTCTTCAAGTGCCCATTTTCAAATATCACCTCCTCTGAGTACTGGGGAGGCTGAGGCAGGAGGATCACTGCAAGTTCAAGGCCAGCCTGAACTACATAGCGAGATCCTGCCTCAGAAAACCAAACCAGGGCCAGTGAGATGGCTCAGCGGCATAAGCACCTGCCTGGCAAGTGCGAGGTCCTGAGTTCGACCCCCAGTACCCACACAAACAAAAACAAACCAAAAACAAAACAAGAAAGAACAGTGCCTGACACATAGCAGGTGCTCCACGTGTTACTACTGATTCTTCTTTTTTGATGAATGGGAGTTACGGAATGAATGAATGAATGAACTGTTTTTCGGGGCTGGGTATCTGCCCAGGGCCCCGAGCTAGCTGGTGCACCTGCGCAGTCCACACACAGCTGTACTGGTGCCTGGCGGCTACAGGTGTCAGGTGCTGGCTAAGGGAAAACTGGCATGTGGCCCGCTGCAGACAGTGGCGGTGTCAACCATCAGTACTGACAATCCTTTTAATTTAAATGTGTATTTGTTAACAGTCCATGTTTCCAGGACATAATGATCACATTCCTTGCGGGAAGTTGGTGCATATACAGAACACGCCTCAATTCTTTTTTTGTCCCCTTTCCCTCGCTTCCCCAAATACAGACAATTAAAAAACCTATGGTCCGGCCGGTGAGATGGCTCAGCGGCTTAAGCGCCTGCCCGGCAAGCGCGTGGGCCCGAGTTCGACTCCCGGAACCCACATACAAAAAAGGGGCCGGTGATATCGCTCAGCGGCACGGGCGCCTGCTGGCGCGCGAGGTCCTGAGGTCGACCCCCCGGTACCCACAAAAAAAAAAAAAAAAAAAAAAAAAAACCTATGGTCCTCCCCACGCCAATCTAGCAGCTCCCATAAACGCAGTCTCTGCACGCTTCCTAGCAGCTTAGCGTCTGGCACCCTTCTTCATATCCTCTCAGAGAAGAAGCAACAGCAGCACAGAGAGGTCAAGTCTTTTGCTCAAGGCCTCACAACCAGGACGTCATTGATGCGGAATTCGAACTTGAGTTCTGGGGTTCAAGAGCCTGGTCTGGGCTGGAGGTGCAGCTTAGTGGTAGTAAAAGAGAAAGATGGAGAGAGAGAGGAAAAAAAAGAGCGAGAGTGAGAGAGAGAGAGAGAAAGAGAGAGACCACCATGGTAGCTACTCCTGCTTTTGTTTTGTTTTTCTTTTTTGAGACAAGATCTCACTGTGTATTTCAGGATAGCGTTGAACTCACTATGTAGCCCAGGCTGGCCTCGAACTCAGGGGATTCCCCCTGCCTCTGCCTCCCAGGTGCTGGGATTACAGGCATGTACTACCATGCCTGGGTGGTAGCTACTCCTGTAATCCCAGCACTCCAGAGGCTGAGGCAGTAGGAACACCACAAGATCAAGGCAGCCTGGGCTTCACAGTGTATTCAAGGCCAGCCTGAACTACACAGAAAGACCCTGTCTCAAAAAAATTCTTTGCTAAAGAGGTACATTTGAAATGGTCTCATCACCCACAAACACAAAATGAATAGGTTAGGGAGATGATTAATTAGCTTGATCTCATCGTTCCACAATGCAAACACACATCAAAACATTGCTGTGGCTGGGTGTGGGTGGCACACACGTCTGTACTTCCAGAATGTGGGAGGCTGTGGCAGGAGGATCACAAGTTTGAAGCCAGCCTAGGCAATTTAGCAAGATCAGGTCTCAAAACAAACAATAATAGCAAAATATCAATTTGTACCCCTTAAGTATACAAACGCTTTGTTTTGTTTTGTTTTTTGATATAAGGTCTTGCTATGTAGCCGGGGCTGGCCTCGAACTCACAGAGACCCTCCTGTCTCAGCCTCCCTAATGCTGGTATAACAGGCATGTGCCACCACGCCCAGCCCAAACATATACAACTTTTTTTTTTTTACTGGCTTAAATTTTATTTTATTTTATTTTTGGATTTCATGTCAAGAGATTTTTTTTAATTAATTAATTTTTTAAGACAAGTAAACAGTCTCATGTATTAACAAACTCAAGAATTACAGAATGTACAAATATCTTTTGGAGAAAAACATTACTCAGTATAAGATTAAGCCACGTAAAAGCTAAGTAAAAATAAGAGACTAAGGAATGGAATAGTCACAGTGAAATTGCATTTTCACACCAGGGAGACAATACGATGTTTACAAATGTGCGTCCGGTTTATTTCGCTTGTGAGTATTTTCTCGAGTTGCATCCATTTACCTATGAAAGTTTCCAGTTTATCTTTCTTTATGGCTGAGTAGTACTCCATTGTATAGAAATACCACATCTTTTTTATCCATTCCTCGGCTAATGGGCATTTGGGTTGTTTCCACAATCTAGCTATTACAAATTGTGTTGCTATAAACATGGGTGCACATATATCGCTGTGGTACGATGTTTTTAATTCTTCTGGGATACCCAGAAGGGGAATAGCTGGGTCAAATGGGACCTCCAACCCTAGTTTTTTGAGGAATCTCCACACTGACTTCCACAGTGGTTGCACCAGTCGACACTCCCACCAACAGTGCAGAAGGGTTCCTTTTTCCCACAGCCCCTCCAGCATTTGTTATTAGTTGATTTCTTGATAATAGCCATTCTTTCTGGGGTGAGATGGAATCTCAGTGTTGTTTTAATTTGCATCTCTCGAATGACTAGTGATGTTGAACATTTTTTCATATATTTATTTTGCATTTGTATTTCTTCACCTGAGAAGTGTTTATTCATCTCAGATGCCCATTTTTGGATTGGGTCTTTAAATTTGGGAGTTTTTTTTTTGTGTGTGGGTACCAGGGCTCGACCTCAGGACCTCGCGCACCAGCTGGTGCCTGTGCCGCTGAGCGATATCACCGGCCCTTTTGTCGTGTGTGGGTACCGGAAGTCGAACTCGGGCCCTCGCGCTTGCCAGGCAGGCACTTATGCTACTGAGCCATTTCACCGCCCTCAGGAGGTTTGATTTTTTTGACTTCTTTGTATGTTCTCGATAGTAATCCTTTGTCTGAGGAATAGATGGCAAACATTTTTTCCCACGCTGTGGGTTGTCTCTTCACTCTGTTGGTGGTTTCTCTTGCTGTGCAAAAGCTTTTTAATAAGATGAGATCCCAGTTGTTGATTCTTTGTGATATTTCCTATGCCATTGGGGTTTTATTTATAAAGTCTTTGCCTACACCAATGTCTTCAAGAATTTTATCTATTCTATTTTCCAGGAGATTTAATGTTTCTGTCTTAATATTTATATCTTTGATCCATTTTGAATTTAGTTTAGTGCACGGTGAAAGATATGGGTCTAGTTTTAATCTTCGGCATGTGTAGAGCCAGTTTTTCCAGCACCATTTATTAAAGAAGCTGTCTTTCTTCCAGTGAATGTGTTTGGCACCTTTGTCGAAGATAAGGTGGCTTAGTATGTCTGGAGTTGTTTCTGCATCTTCTAATCTATTCCATTGATCTTCGGGTCTGTTTTTTTGCCGATACCATGCTGTTTTTATCACAGTACCTTTATAGTATAATTTCAAATCAGGGATTGTGATGCCCCCTGCCTTGCATTTTTTGCTCAGAATTGCCTTTGCTATTCTAGGTTTCTTCTGGTTCCAGATGAATTTTAGGATTGTTTTCTCTAATTCTGTGAGATATGTTGTTGGAATTTTGATCGGAATTGCATTAAATCTGCATAACAATTTTGGAAGTATGGCCATTTTCACTATGTTGGTTCTTCCAACCCAAGAGCAAAGGATATCTTTCCATTTTCTGATATCCTCTTCAATCTCCTTTTTCAGAGTACTGTAGTTTTCAGTGTAGAGGTGTTTTACATCCTTTGTGAGATTGATTCCTAGGTATTTCAATTTTTTGGATGTCATTGTGAAAGGTGTTATTTCCGTAATTTCTCTTTCAGTGAGTTTGTTATTCGTGTACAGGAAGGCTATTGATTTTTGAGTGTTGACTTTGTATTCAGCTACACTACTGAATTTGCTTTTTTTTTTTTTTTTTGTGGGTGCCGGGGGTCGACCTCAGGACCTCGCGCGCCAGCAGGCGCCCGTGCCGCTGAGCGATATCACCGGCCCCTTTTTTGTATGTGGGTTCCGGGAGTCGAACTCGGGCCCTCGCGCTTGCCGGGCAGGCGCTTAAGCCGCTGAGCCATCTCACTGGCCCTGAATTTGCTTATTAAATCTAGCATTTTTTTAGTGGTGTTTTTGGGGTCTTCTACATAGAGTATCACGTCATCTGCAAATAATGATAATTTAACTTCTTCCTTTCCAATCATTATTCCTTTTATTTCTTTCTCTTGTCTAATTGCTCTGGCTAAAGTTTCCAGGACTGTGTTGAATAAGAGTGGGGACAGTGGACATCCTTGTCTTGTTCCTGATTTTAGAGAGAAGGCTTTCAGTTTTTGTCCATTTAGTATGATATTGGCTGTTGGTTTGTCATAGATAGCTTTTATCAGATTGAGATAAATACCACCTGTTCCAATTTTCTGTAGGGTTTTTATCATGAATGGGTGCCGGACTTTGTCAAAAGCTTTTTCTTCATCTATTGAGATGATCATATGATTTTTGTCCTTGGTTCTGTTAATATGTTGTATTACATTTATTGATTTATGTATGTTGAACCATCCCTGCATCCCTGGGATGAATCCAACTTGGTCATGGTGTATAATCTTGATGATTTGCTGCATTCTGTTTGCCAGTATCTTATTGAGAATTTTTCCATCTATGTTCATTAGGGAGATTGGCCTGTAGTTCTCTTTCTTAGTTGGGTCCTTCTCTGGTTTTGGTATCAAGGTAATGCTTGCTTCCACGAATGAATTTGGGAGTATTGCTTCCCTTTCAATTTCATTAAAGAGTTTGAGAAGTAGTGGTGTTAGGTCTTCTCTAAATTTCTTGTAGAATTTGGCAGTGAATCCATCAGGGCCTGGGCTTTTCTTTGTTGCGAGGTTTTTAATTACATCTTCAATTTCATTGATTGTTGTTGGTTTATTTAGGATTTTTATATCTTCTTGATTGAGCTTTGGTAATTCCTGTGTTATCTAGGATTCTGTCCATTTGTTCTGCATTTTCCATCTTATTAGAATACAAATTTTCAAAATAGGTATAGATGATCTTCTGGATTTCTGCAGGGTCCGTTGTGATATCACCCTTTTCATTTTTAATTGGATTTGAGTACTTTCTTTCCTTTTTTTAATAAGGTTGGATAAGGGTTTGTTGATTTTATTTAATCTTTCAAAGAACCAACTCTTTGATTCATTGATTCTTTGTATTGTTTTTTTAGTCTCCAATACGTTAATTTCTGCTCTGATCTTTATAACTTCCTCCCTTGTACGAGCTTTTGGCTTAGCCTGCTCTTCTTTTTCTAGAAGTTTGAGGTTCACCATTAGGTTGTTTATTTGTGCTTGCTCTGTTTTCCTGATATAAGTATTTAATGCTATAAATTTCCCTCTTAGGACTGCTTTCATTGTATCCCATAAGTTCCAGTATGTTGTACTGTCGTTGTCATTCAGTTGCAGAAACTGTCTAATTTCTTCTTTAATTTCATCTGTGACCCATTGGTTGTTCAGGGGGGTGCTATTTAATTTCCATGTGTTTAGGAAGTTCTTGTGGTTTCTTTTGCCTTTGATTTCCAATTTCATTGCACTATGGTCTGATAATATGCATGGGATAATTTCAATTCCTCTGCATTTACTTAAGCGTGTTCTATGAGTTAGTATGTGGTCTATTTTGGAGAACATCCCATGTGCAGCTGAGAAGAATGCGTATTCTGATGTTGTGGGGTGAAACACTCTGTAGACATCTACTAAGTCCATTTGTCCCAAAGTTTGGTTCAGTTCTAATATTTCATCGTTGATTTGTCTAGTTGATCTGTCTTTTTGTGTTAGTGGAGTATTGAGATCCCCCAATACAATTGTATTATTGTGCTTATTTGATTTTTCATGTCCATTAATATTTGTTTTATGTAGTTGGGTGCACAGGTAGTTGTTGTATATATATTTATGATTGTTATCTCTTCCTCTTGATTTGTTCCCTTTACAAGGATGTAGTGGCCTTCTTTATCTCTCCTAATCATTCTTGGCTTGAAATTCACTTTGTCTGCAAAAAGAATAGCTACCCCTGCTTTTTTCTGGGTTCCTGTCGCATGAAGTATTGTCTTCCATCCTTTGACTTTCAGTTCTTTTTTTTTAATGCAACTCTTCTTTGTTAATTGAAAATAAAAAAATTGGTAAAAATCATTAGGAAAAAAACAAGCCAGACATAGTGGTGCACACCTGTCATCCCAGCTCTCTAGGAGGCTGAGGAAAGAGGATGGAAAGTTTGAGCCCAGCCTGGGCAACTGAGTGACTTAGGGAGACCCTGTGCGACAACACAAAATAAAAAAGGGCTGGGGGTGGAGCTCAGTGCAAAACCCTGGGTTTAACCCCCAGTACCACCAAAAGAGAGAAGTCTGGTGTGCACGTGCAGGTACCTAGAGCTTCGGTGTTTTTCTCACGCGGTGCTTAGACGGGAGGCTGAGGAAGCCGGTCAGGCTGTGGTGCCGGCGGAGGCCTCAAGGGGGCAGCAGGGAGCGCGGCCGCCAGTCCCGCAGGCTCCGCCCACCCCGAGGCTCCTCCCGCCCCGCGCCCCGCCCCGCCCCGCGCAGGGACCGGCGGCCGGGGCGGCGGCAGCAGGTGGGCGGACGCGGGCGCGGGCGGGCGCGGGCGCCGGTGCGGGCGCGGGCGCGGGCGCGGCGGGGCCGGGGCTGCGGGCTGCGCTCGGGCCCGCGGCGGCCGTGCGTGCGCGTGTGCGGTGGGCGCGCCATGGACTTCAACATGAAGAAGCTGGCGTCGGACGCGGGCATCTTCTTCACTCGCGCCGTGCAGGTGAGGCCTGGCGCCGGGGCCGGATGTGGGCGCGGCGGGCGCCGTCGGCGGCCTGGGGGCGCGGGAACTCCCGCGCTGCTGCCGCCACTGTGCGGGGCGCCCAGCGCTTGGGGTCGCGCCCGGGAGGGGCTGCGGGAGTGGGGAGTTGGGGGGCGCCCCGGCCCCCCGCTTTCTCTGCGTGGCCCAGGTTCTGCCCCGCGCGGGGCAGAGGTGCCGCGCCCGCATCCGGACCCCCGGGCTGACCCGCGGCCCGGCGTCCGCCTCCCTGCCCTGCCCGGCAGCGATCCTGGCCCCCCGGGCGTTTGGAGGCCTGGATCCCAGGCCCAAGGGCCCGCACACCCGCCGCAACCCTTTCCCTAGCCTCAGTCTCCCCGCCGCTATAATGGGCAGGTGGTCCTATGCTCCCTAGGTCCCTTTTGCACGCTTGGATGGGCCGGCCGGAAGCCAGGAGTTATTTCCTTTCTCCTCCGGGAAGGCCTGTTTCCTCTCTTTCC
Source organism: Erethizon dorsatum (assembly GCA_028451465.1). Classification (NCBI taxonomy): domain Eukaryota; kingdom Metazoa; phylum Chordata; class Mammalia; order Rodentia; family Erethizontidae; genus Erethizon; species Erethizon dorsatum. The sequence goes on from CM051822.1 coordinate 6,586,702, forward strand.
CTAGGAATGGGGAGAGAGGGCGCCCTCCTTGGGAAGCTGCCCAGACCCTAATGCTGAGATTGGAACAAGTCCATCCATTTGGGGTGAGGGAGGAGAGCCCGGAGGCTCAATGTCACTGCAAAGACCTGAGTCAGATGTGGTGTGATGCCCCTCCTGTGACCTTGGGGAGGGGCTGAGCCTTGCTGGGCCTCGGTTTTCCCATCTGAGAAGTGGGGTGAGTCTCCCCCTCTCCGGGGTGGACGTGAGGATCTGTGGAACTCTGCACACAGTCTTCATCGCGGGCAGCCTCCTGAAGGGTGTTACTGTGGGTGACCCCGCACCAGTGCCACATGTGACCTTGGCCAAGTCGCTTCTCTCCCGGCCTCAGTCTGCCCTTCTGGGAAGGTGGCGTAGGTCTGCGCCGGCTCTGGGGACCGGTCCTGTTGTTGTTGAGGAGGAGCCCAGCCCCAGCTCCTCTCAGAAGCCCATGTGGCCGTGTTTACTAGAAATCGCAGTGTCCCCTTGAGGATGTGTGTCGCCGAGGGAGAGGCTCCCTGAGAAGGAAAGACTCCCTGCCCTGTGTTGTGAGGCTGGGGAGCAGAGAACGCAGAGCCCCAGTCCAGCTGGGCAGTGGGGAGCTCTCCCTTGTTGCTATGGCAACTGCTTATCTCCCACATCTCAGCTGAGAAGAACCTGATCCACCACTTTCCTGCTGTGGCCAGGGCCCTGCCACCCGACCTGGGGCTGTGGCCTTGCTCTGCCTGCGGGGGGCACCAGCCCTAGGGCCCCTGCTGGAGGGCAGCCAGCACCCAGGCCCAGCCAACTTGGGCGGAGGAGTGAGCCAGGCGCCTTATAAATAGAGGCTTGCTCCACTCCGCTCCACACGCCCACCCCCTGCTGCCGCCTAGCTGGGAGCAGCCTTGGCAGGAGTGGAACAAGGTGACCAGCCAGAGGGGATAGGGGCCTGGAATGTGGCCGAGCAGGAGAGGCCAGAGGGGACCTGCCTAGGGACTGGAGTGAAGCAGTGAGTCAGGAGGGCTGGGAGGGGTTCTTTAGTGTTTGGTTTGGTTTTGTTGGTTTTTTGAGGCAGGGTCTAGTTATGTAGCGCAGGCTGGCCTTGAATTTGGTGGCGATCCTCCTGCCACAGCCTCCCTAGTGCTGGGATCACAGGTGTGCACCCCCATGCCCTGCTGGGGGTTCTTCAGTATGGGCACGTGGTCCTCCTCTGGGTCAGTGCTGCTGGGCCAGCACCAGGATGGCCTGGGTAAGCACCCAGCCCCGGCACATAGCAGGGACGGCGTGAAGGCTTCAGCCCACTGTGTCCCCGGGGAGCAGGCCTTGGCTCTGCAGGGAGGTGCTGGAGGGCGGAACCTCTTCAGAGGCCTGGAGTTGGGTTTGGAAAATAGGGAGGTGCTTGTGAAGTGGGTCCAGGCGGGGCTTTGCTGGTGCCAGAGCGGCCTGATTTAGGGCAGCGAGGCAGGAAACCCCGAAGCATGTTCGACTAGGACGCTGAGGGTAGGAGTGGGCAGCCGTGGCACTGTCGGCAGGAATTGCAGGTGTCGTGCTGCTGGAAGTGGCAGAGGTACCAACAGGAAGAGCAAGAGAGGCTGTTGTCCTCCCGCCAGGCAGGCGGCAGCGCATGGCAGTGGGTGCAGAGGGGTCAGGGAGGACCCAAGGCTGGGTGGCTGTGGGCTGAGGGCCAGGTGGCCTGGTGGGTACGGAGGGCAGGGGCCGAAGTTCATGTTAGTTTGACTTGTGGTGCCATCAGGGTAGCTTTCAAGGGCCAGAGATGGACCTACGGGCAATCTTTCACTGGTGACGGTGACACCAGCTACCATTTACCCAGCCAGGGCACGGGGGGGTGGTGACAGCTCAGTGGGGAGAGCTTGCCAGCACTGCAAGAAAGCAAAGAAAAAACGTTGATCAGCTGGGCGTGGTGCCGCATGTTTGTAATCCCAGCACTCAGAAGGCTGAAGCAGGAGGATTGCTGTGAGTTGAGGCCAACCTAGGTTATATAAGCAAGTTCAAGGCCAGCCTGAACTACAGAGACCCTGCCTCAGAAAATAAACAGGGCTGGTGATACAGCTCAGTGGTATAAGCGCGTGCCTGGCAAGCACGAGGTCCTGAGTTCGACTCCCGGTACCCGCATATAAAAAAAGAAAAGAAAAGAAAACAAACAAAAACAAAAAAACGGGCCGGTGAGATGGCTCAGTGGTGTAAGCGCCTGCCTTGCAAGCGCGAGGGCCCGAGTTCGACTCCCGGAACCCACATACGAAAAAGGGGCCGGTGATATCGCTCAGTGGCACGGGTGCCTGTTGGCGCGCGAGGTCCTGAGGTCGTCCCCCTGGTACCCACAAAAAAAAAAAAAAAAAAAAAAACCATTGATCAAGCCCATAGAGTGTGCTGACCAATATTCCATGAGATAGGTTAGCCACATACTTTAGGGGGAAACTGAGGGCAGAGAGGTGATTTTCTGACACCTGGAATGTGGGATTGGGCCAGGTCCCCAGGCAGAGATGACCCGAGACCCCCCTTCCACCCCAGTTTGGGGGCTGTGAGGGACAGGAGGAGGCCGAGGCCCCAGCCGAACCCTCAGGGAGAAACCCAAGCCCAGCCTGCTACATAATTGATGCCTTGGAGCAACCTGGTGGTGAGGCTCCTCCGTCCTGCAGCCTCCCAATGACTCATCACTGCCAAGTGGCTCTGCCTCTCTGAAGGGCTCCAGCCCCGATGGCTCTGGCCTTGCTCAGCCTCAGTGGCCACATCCCGGAAATGGGACAGGTGACGCCCTGCTTTCGGAAGTCCCTGAGGTCCTGGGTGTGATGCCCTCAGCCCAGGGCCAGTCACAGGATCCTTGTTACTCCTTCTCATCTTACACCTGAAGGTCTTCACCCTTTCACTGTTTGGCTGTGACCTTGGGCAAGCCCCGTTCCCTGGCTGGCCAAGGCCTAGGTGTCCCTGTTAGAAAAATGGGGACAGTTGGTCCCAGGGCCCTTCTAGATCAGAGGGACCAGGACTCAGGCCTGGATGTTCCTAGATGGCTCTCATGGCTGCTGAGTGTACCCAGTGGCTGACTCTGATGGGCTGGCCAGGTCCCCCGTCCACCACAGACGGTGGCCAGGAGCTGAGCCCTCTCTGCCACACCCCTTGTCCCCCAAGGCTCCTGCCCAGGGCCTGGAGCAGTGGCCCCATCTTGCGGGCAGCCAGGGCTCTGTGCCAGGCCCCCTCTAGGGCTCCCAGCTGCCCACAGAGCCCCTGATAAGCCTGGACCTTGCTCTGTGCCCCATCCATTCCCTGCACTCTTGCTGCCAGCTCCTGTCCCTGCCAGGCCCACAGGGCCCTGGAGGTGGCCTCCCAAGTGCCCAGCCTGAAAGGCCCCAGAGGTGCCCAGCTGCTGGGAAGGGCATCGGGGGAGAGGCGGGGCTGCCATAAACCACGACCCCAGACTCAGATCCACCTGCTCCCATGGAGAGCAGTCGGAGCCCCGGAGGGGCTGTCCCTTGGTGGCCCCAGGAAGGTCCTCGACCTGGGGCCTGGCCCCTCGTTTCCGCCCACAGTTCACGGAGGAGAAGTTCGGCCAGGCCGAGAAGACCGAGCTCGATGCCCACTTTGAAAACCTCCTGGCACGGGCGGACAGCACCAGGAACTGGACGGAGCGCATCCTGCGGCAGACGGAGGTGCTGCTGCAGCCCAACCCCAGTGAGCCGGGGCAGCGGGGGCACGGCTACGCGGGCCAGGCTGTGGGGCGCCCAGGGGCGAGGCGATAGGAGCCCCAGGGTTGGGCCCAGACGCTCCCAGCACGGGAGGTGCCGGGCCTCGCACGGAGGAGGTGAAGAGCCTGGACGCAAACACAGGGAGGAGAGGCAGGCACGACAGACCCACAGCTGGGGGCAGGCAGGGACCAAGGCCACTGCTTGTCCACCTGTCACTCTGCCCTGTGGCTAACTGATATGTCCCAAGGGCTTCTGGGACCAAGGGCAGAGTTGTCCAGACAGGCACTGTGTGCTGTAAACCCTGTCTGTAAGGAGAGTGGAAAGCCCTGACTCTGGCCCCGTCATCCCCAGGCTGTGTGAGCTCAAGCAGGCGCTTGTGTCTCTGAGCCTTGGTTTCCTCCCCGTGGGGTGAGGGGTTAACAGAACCAGACTTGTGGGGCGAAGGTGGGCGTAGGTGAGATTATTCTGGGCGTCACCAGGCTGAGCACTCCTGGGCTTGGACTGGAGAGCCCCGTGGCTTTGGCTGCTGTCTCCCCGCAGGTGCCCGCGTGGAGGAGTTCCTCTATGAGAAGCTGGACAGGAAGGTGCCCTCGAGGGTCACCAACGGGGAGCTGCTGGCCCAGTACATGGCCGAGGCAGCCAGTGAGCTGGGGGCTACCACGCCCTATGGTGAGCAGCCGCACGCCGGGCCCGGGGCTGGCCCCGAATTTCCCTCGCCTTTCTTTCTCCTTCCTTCCATTCTTCCTTTCTCCCATCGCTCCCTTCCTTCTTTTCTTTTAAAAAATTACACAAATGATACCTGAATTCATCTAACTATAAAGCCAGGCGTAGTGGCGCATACCTGTAATCCCAGCAGTTGGGAGGCTGAGGCAGGAGGATCGCCATAGGTTCAAAGCCAGCCTGGGCTACATAGTGATTCAAGGCCAGCCTGAACTACAGAGCGAGACTCTGTTTAAAAAATACAAAAAATACTCTTAAGTGTAAAAATCTCCATCATTGCAGAATAGACCAAAAAATCCACCCCCCCAATCAGTTTTGGTTTGTATAAATTTGTGGTTTTTTGGTGGTGCTAGGGATGGAACCGGGGGCGAGTGCTCACCCGAGCTGCACCCCAGCCTGTTGTGTTAACAGGTCTGCGCTGTGGGAGCCACTCTGCCTGAGTCCCTCGGCATCGTGCTGCAGGTATCTGCCCACGGTAGCACGGCCAGAGCCACCCGTCTTAGTCCTTTCATTTCTTAATTGGAAGTGTAACTTATGTGCTATAAAATGTACCTGGTTTAAATGTATAATTCAATGGTTTTTAGTGAATTTATGGAGTTGTACAAGCATCTCTACAATCCTATTTTAAAACACCTAAAGCCCCCCTCCCCAGTCCTTCATTCCTATTTATGGTCAGTCCTTGTTCTCATTTCCAGCCAAGCACTAGTGTGCTTTTTGTCTAAGAAATTTGTCTTTTCTGAATATTTCCTGTAAGTAGAATCATTATATGCTGTCTTTTGCATTTGGCTTCTTTCACCTAGCATAATATTTGCGGGGGAGGATTTGAGGTAGGGGTTCGCTATGTAGTCTAGACTGGCCTCAAACTTGTGATCTTCCTGCTTCAGCTATCAGTGCTGGAATTACAGGCACCTGCCACCACACCTGTAAACAAAAACAAATCCATTCTGACAAGCACTGCCTTTTTTTTTGTTTTGTTTTGTTTTGCTTTTCGAGACAGGGTTTTGCTGTGTAGTTCAGGCTGGCCTCACTGGGATCCTCCTGCCTGCGCCTTCCTAGCGCTGAGGTTGCAGGCGTGCGCCACCACACCCAGCCTTTTGGTTGGTGTGCTAGTCTATTTACATTTAATGCAATCCTTGATGTGGTTGGATTTACGTGTGTACTTTGCTACTGTTTTCTTTAGCATTTAGAGGTCATTTTTCGGTCTGGTTTCTCCTTTACTATCTCATTTTGTGTTGTAGATATTTTCTAGTATAACATTTAAATTTCTTTGTTGCTTTAACTTTTAAAGTTTTCTTAGTGGTTATTCTAGAGATTACAATATGGATTTCTTGTTTTACAGTGTGGATTTTATCACAGACTACTTCTGTCATGCTAATTAACTTCTAGTAAAGAATGGAAACTGCTGCAGTACAACTACATTCTCTCTCCCTTTCTTTGTGCTGTTACTGTTATCTGTATGTTATGAAGCCAACAAGTTTTATAACCGTTCTTTCATGCAGTTATCTTAGATCAATTAATAGAAGAGAAAATTCTGTTATCTTTCATGTTTAACTGTAATTAATTGCTCTTCGTGGATTCAGGTTGTATCTGATGTCACTGCCTTTGAACTTTTTTTTTTTTTTTTTTTTTTTTGAGTCAGGGTCTCACTATGTAGCCCAGGCTGACTCACAGTGGTCTAGAGGCCCTGACCTAGGACCACCAATCTCCTGCTCAGGGGTACAATGACAAAATAAGACACGGACAAGATATATTTTAGTTACAAAGGGGAACCGGGATGTTCAGAGCCACAAGAAGGACTAAGACCCTGAGGCACTGGTGTCTCTTGTATTTATTAGGTGTACAGCTTAATTGGGGGGTGTGCTGGTGCGCTGCAGGAAGCGATGGGGGTGAACCGCTGATGCAGGCAAGGCTCAAGGATTGAGGCTCAAAGCATTTTTGCGAAAAGCACACAGGAATAGATCATGGTTAACTGGTTAACCTCTTTATCTGCTAACTGCAGCTACAGAGCTGGGAGAGGAATGAGAGTCACAGAGTCTTCAGCTGAGGTTGTTATATTGCTTTGAGGCGCCAGCCCAGGACTTCACAGACCATTTGCTGATTTCCGCCTTGGCTGTTAGCTTAGGGATCAACCTCATCTGCAAGCCAGCTGTGGGACTCACCACAGGTCACGACCCACAAGTAACGTAGGCCTAGGACAGACTCTTAGTTTACTTTACGCCAGTTTATTAATAACAATCACTGGCTACTGTGTACCACGTCAAGCTGGTCCTCCCTCAACAGTGATCCTCCTGCCTCAGCCCCCCGAGTGCTGGGATTACAGGTGTACACCACCACAGCCTGGCTGATGTTGAAGAATTTCTTGTATGCCACGTATGCTATCAAGGAATTTTTTTTTTTAGACTTTGCTTATCTGACAATGACTTTATTCTGCCTTTACTTCTGGAGGGTCACTTTTTTAAACGTGGATTTCTTGGATGAGCTTGCTTTCTTCCCCATGATTATATGGTCTCCCTGCTGTCTGGCCTCCGTCATTTCTGGTGAGAAATAAATCGCTAACCTTACTGTGCCTCTGCTGTGGACGAATCGTTTTTCTCTTGCCAGGTTCAAGGCTTTTTGTCTTTGTCTTGCAATAATTCGTGATATCCCAACGGTGGACCTCTTTGTGTTCTTTTTCCCTCTATTTAAAGTCTTGAATTTCTTGATATGTAGGTTCATGTTTTCCATCAAATTCAGAATGTTTGGGGCACTGCTGCTTCAGTATTTTTTCTGCCCTTTTCTCCCCTCTCCTGGGATTCCTGTTACTCACTGCTGGTTCATTTGCTGGTATTATTGTAGACAGATGTTAGGTAGAAATATTATAGGCAGTCAGGTAGGGCTGGGCCCTCCACAGAGTCAGGACAAAAGGTAAAAATATACTGAGACTGTGGCTAGGGACAGAGACGCATCAGTTGGAGGCCAGGCCTCAAGATAGCAACAAAAGGACCAGACCTACAGACTCCGCTAAAGGAGAGAGAAGTGATGAGTAACACTGGGTCTGAGGAAGTCCAGATGGGCATTGGGCCCCTCGGTGGGTGACCAGGACCCCAGACCCGTCACCTACCTGAGGAGTTCTTTGATCTCCATGCCCGCTGGATACATGACTTGCTTCCCCGCTGGGTCAGTGTTACCTGAGCAGCTGTACTTACGATCTTACCAGCTGATCACAGCTTATTACCCACACTGTACCCATGTGGTTGTGCTCTATAAAACTTCCCAAGAAGTGGGGTCCTTGGGCAACCCGACTTCCGGTATCCCCTCCAGTCCCTCTGGCAGGAGCTTTCTCCATAAGTATTTCCTACTCTTACCCTCTGTTGTTCCTAGAATTCATTCTTCGATCTTAGACAACACGAACTCGGCGTGTCAGACATGCAGCAGGTCGGGAGTTGTAATATTTCCCTTGTGTCATGTTTGGAGGTTTGGATATCATCCCTGTGTCAGTGTCCCATGGATTTCTGAGACACTATTCATTTTTCTTTCATCGTTTTTCTTTTTGCTCTTCAGTCTGTTTTCCTTTTCTGTTTTTTTCCACTGAGTAATCTCTATTACTTTGTCTTCAAAGTGGCTCATTTTTTCCTTCTGCCAGTTTAGATGTGCTGTTGAGCCCTTCTAATGAATTTTTCATTTCAGTTATTATACTTTTTGACTTCATGATTTTCTGTTTTTTAATAATTTCTCTTTACTGATGTTCTTTTTTTTTTTTGTGGGTACCGGGGGTCGACCTCAGGACCTCGCGCGCCAGGAGGTGCCCATGCCGCTGAGCAATATTGCTGGCCCTTTTTTCATATGTGGGTACCGGGAGTCAAACTCAGGACCTCGTGCTTGCCAGGCAGGCACTTATGCCGCTGAGCCATCTCACCGGCCCTTTACTGATGTTCTTAATCTGATGATACATTGCCATCATACTTTCTTTTAATTCTGTCACCGTGGCATCTGTTGATTCCTTTTTTCCCCTCTATATGGACCACACTTTCTTGCATCTTTCTGTGTCTCATTATTGTATTTTTTGCAATTGTAAGAATAGAGCCCAAGGCTTGTGTGTGCTGGCAACTGCTCTACTACTGTAAGGTACATGCCCAGCCCAGTGTTTGTATTTTATTTTGAGACAAGGTCTTGCTAAGATGCCCAAGCTGGGTTCAAACGCGGGTTTCTTCTCCCTCAGCCTCCTGAGCCGCTGGGATTACAGGCGTGGCCCAGCAGCCCGGCTGAAGTGCAGGCATCTCAGATAACACAGCAGCTCTGCATTCTCACCCCCTGCCTGCGAGCTGGGATTGCCCGGTGTTGGTTTAGAGACTTGCCTGAGCTAATTGTTTATACAATCTCTGTCTCCTGCCAGGTGCAGCCACCAAGGCTTCTGTGCCACCCTCCTTTTAAGATTTATTTTCCTCATTTTCAAGCTGAGCTTCTGAAGGGCTCTTCCTGGTCAGTGCACATTAGTAGCCGGCGGCGAATGGTCAGAGCTTGTGCTTGAACATCTATAGTGGGGAGAGGGGAGACACGTCCCCATTCAGGCAGCTTCCACGTCTCCACCGCACAGTCCCATGCTGGCTCCTTCCTTCCTGCGTCTGTTCCGGCAGGCGTGTGCGAACCAGTGTTCCAGCCCCAGGCTGGCTGCTCTGTTGCTTTTCCCAGCTGTGTGCCATCAAGGTTGCTGCTGTTTTCAGCGGTGTCTTGAAGCCTTTTTTGTGTTTCCACCCCAGATCAAGTCAGCCCCCTCCTGCAGCGGAGCTGGGCCTTGTCGCCTTCCCGCCTTGGTAGAGCCACAGACCTTGAGCAGCCAGCAGCATCCCCAGGCCACAGTGTCACCTGCATTGTCCCTACCAAGATCAGTAGGGTACCTTCAATTCATGCCTCGTGATGTGTTTTCTGCCTTTGGTCAATTTCCAGTCTGGAAATGGATGGTTTTGGCAGTTGGATGCAGTTAATGGTACTTTTAGGGGAGAGCATTTGTCCAGCTCTTTTCTCTGTCATTCTGGAAGTACCCCCGATCTTTCTGAGATGGAAACCAGGGCCTCGTGCACACTGGTGGCTACAGCATTTCATCTTTGGGGGATCCCACCGTGTATCCACCAGTCCCCAGTTGCCTGCTGGAGCTCTGCCTGACTGCCTGGGGGTCCAGCAGCCTGGGACCCTTCCCCACCCTCAGCCCTGTTCCCCAGGGAAGACGCTGCTCAAGGTGTCAGAAGCTGAGAAGCGCCTGGGAGCCGCTGAGAGGGACTTCATCCACACAGCCTCCATCAGCTTCCTCACGCCCCTGCGCAACTTCCTGGAGGGGGACTGGAAGACAGTCTCGGTGAGGGCCTCAGCCCACACGGGGACTGGAATTGCTGGGGCCTTCCTATCTACAAGTGGCTCCTGCAGACTGAGTGACCTGGAGGGACCTCGCAACTCTGGGCCTCAGTTTCCCTGTCTTGACCGGACAGCCCTTGGACCACCCAGGGCCTCACTGCTCCCCACTGCCCACCCTACAGAAGGAGAGACGGCTCCTCCAGAACCGGCGTCTGGACCTGGATGCCTGCAAAGCGCGGCTGAAGAAGGCCAAGGCTGCGGAAGCCAAAGCCACGGTAGGTGTCCCCACCAGCTTCCTAGCCCCCGGACTCTGGTGGGAGCTGAGGAGTGGGGGCCACAGGGGAACCTGGTGTTTGGCACGACCTCTGTCCCCTCTCCCTGGCTGGGGCAGGACTGAGCTGGCCGGTCATGTCCGTGTCCCCACCTCCGAGGGAGCCCTGGTGGCCCCAGGGCAGGCATTCCCAGAGTGGGTGCAGGGTACTCCACAGCCTCCCCAGACTGCCAGCTGGGCTTTCTCGCATGCCCTTGCTGCCACCCTGGATGCTCTGCCCGGGCATGGCTCCCCTACTAACCCTCCCTGCTGCTTCATCTCTGGGCCCGGGCTCCCCTGCAAGGGTGTGGAGAACACGCGCATTGCCTGCCCGCTCGGGGCTGTCTGCAGTGCAGGGCCTGTGCCATCGCTCCCCTTCTCAGCCAGGCCAGCAGCACATGCGTGAGCTGACTTGGCCAGGCTAGGCCAGGAATGGGCGAGCTCCCCCTTGCATGCTGGGGGCTCGGGCACAGGACATGGACGGGACTCCCAGCCCCGGGCCTGCTCAGGGACCGCCACCTGTGTGTTCCCAGGCTCAGCCAGGTGAGCCCGAGTAGGCTCCGGGCTGCCATGACCCTTACGTTCCCCTCTTGCTGTGTGGTGGCATGGCATGGAGCCCTGGTGTCACAGCTGGGCCTACACTGCCTCCGGGAAGAGCCACGGTAGAGTCTCAGCTCCCCCAGATCTGTGGCCAGGGGGACCTGGGACTGTTGGGGTGAGCTCTTGAGTCACCTGGGCAGGATGGTCTCTCTGTCACTAAGGATAGGACAGCCTCACACCAGGACAAACTTCTCTATCAGCCAGTCCAGGGCACCCTTTCCTAGTCACATCCTCCCCCGCCGTGGTCCTGCTTAGGTCGGGCAGGAGCAGTGTTCCCAACCTTAGCAACCCTGGCCCCCCACTCCACCCACCCAAACTGGCCGGGCCTCCTGCGCATCCTAGCGTCCTCCTGCACTGCGCCCTGGACTCACTAACTCTCTGTTTCTGTTCCTTTCCGTCCTGCTTTGGGTAACTTGGCTCAGTGTGAGGGAGATGTGAGTATACCTGTCCCGCGTGCTGTGCTGCTTCTGGTCCGCGTGGCCGGTCCAGGGTGTGTCCTTGGGCGGTTTGCAAGCAGCTGCGCTCTGCCGGGCTTAGCCCTGTGCTCCTGGCACGGGCGCACAGGAGCTGGAGCCTGCAGGCAGCTTTTTGCAATCATTGAACACCTGTCACTCTGTCCATCCATGCATCCATCTGTCCACCCTTGTAGGGGGAGGGCCTGTCCCTCGACGCAGGAGCCACAGACATGGTGTGCGGAGATTCTGGGGTGGAGTGGCTACGGCGGGGTGGGCCGTGGGGGGCCTCGAAGTGTGCCTGGGTCCAGGCAGGAGGGGCCTGGGCCGGGCTGTGGCTCGCTTGAAGGGCTGTGACCACAGCTGCATCTGCCCTTTTGGGGTCCCCAGCACATTCACCCTGGGCCACTGGACTCACCGGCCCTCAGCCTCCTCATCTCTGGCTCAGCGCTGGACGCAGGCACCAGGGGTCTGTGGTGTTTCTGTCTGTGTCCTCCTCTCCCTGGGGCAGGGGCCACTGGCACTTGTGGGGCAGCCTCCTGGCCTCGACCCCAGCCCCGGCCCAGGATGACCCCTTCCCCCCATGAACTCTGTTCCCCGCCAGACGGTGCCTGACTTTCAGGAGACTAGACCTCGTAATTACATTCTCTCGGCCAGCGCCTCCGCGGTAAGCGCCCTGCACCCCACCCCACCCCAGCTCCCCCCAGCCTTGCTGGGCCTGACCGTGCAGGAACCGGGAGGCAACAGGTGGCACAGGGCCTGCTGCTCCCAAGCCAGGCTTGCTTCTCCTGCAAAACACCACGGTGGCACAGCCAGCTGCACTGAGTCACCCACGCAGGAAAGTGCAGACAGCTCTGTCCTGTCCCCTGGCCCCTCCCCCTCTGCCCCGTCGCCCTCACAGCTCTGACTGCCCTGGGAGGCCCCTGAGGATGCAGTGGAGGCCTGGGCCTGCCTTCCCTGACCCAGACTCCCAGATGAAGGTTGAGGTGGCCATCCCTGTCGTAAACCTGCTCAGTGACCAGGGAGGACGGGGAGGCCTGACTGCCACCTGAGCCCAGGCCCAGGGTCTGGTTCCGGATTAGGGCCCGTCCCCAGGAGGAGAGAGCGCTGCGGGCTGCAGGGAGGTGGGCAGCAGTGCCCGCGGCTGAGCTCTGCCTTGGGTCTGCCAGTCAGCTCAGTCAGGCCAGTTTCCCTGTTGAATATGGAAGCAAGGCCAGTCACACTTCTGTCATGCCTGTCACAGCCACGCTGCCCATTTCCCACCTTTGCTGTCCTTCCATGTCCCCATGGGCAAAGCCCTCTGCATTGGCCCTGTGGCCTCCTCACCGACCTGAGCATGCTGATGTGTGATCTGTGCAGTCACTCGCGGCTGGTCATTGTCCCTTAAGGTGCCAATTGCACTTGATAGTCATGGCCCGTTGCTGCGTCTTGGTGTGGGACGTGTGGCCGCCCGCGGCGGTGTGGCGTGGCCTGTGCTGCTGCCTGGCCTGCTTCCACATTCTGTGCTGGGATGCTATCCTAGGTCGGGTTCCCAGAGTGGCCGGAGAGCGGGGTCTAAGTCACGGCGGGGGGAGGGGGGTCTTTCTTCTCTAGACTCTGGATGACACTTCCCGCCCCCTGCCCCAGGCCGAGTGGAAGGAGAAACATGCTGGCGGGTGGAGGCTGCCCTGTTTTTTTCTTTTGCCACTCAGCCCCAGTGTGACTCAGGCCCAAGGCTGCCTTTCTCTGCCGGAGGACAGAAAGGTTCAGTGACTGGCCCAGGGTCACATGTCCTGCCTCCCAGCCCTTCAGCCTTAGCCAGGAATCCAGGGTGGGACACATGGGCTGTCTGCCGGAGACCTCACTCAGAGCGGGGGGCTGTCACTGTAGGAGAGCACAGCAGGACTTCCCGGCTGGCTGTCCCCTCCCTGCATGTGGCATGTCAGATGGGCTGTGATTGTCACTCCGTGCCCTCTCAGCTCCTGGTGTGGCCGGGTGGGGGCAGAGAGGCAGGGGGGTGGGTGGGCCAGAGTTGGGTCCTGGAGCTGAGTCTGGCTGTCGCCTCTCCCGCTGACTGGTACTGTTGTGGTCCCCGCAGCTTTGGAATGACGAGGTGGACAAGGTGAGTTGGGCCCTGGGGCCAGGGGCTGGGAGGTAGAGGGGTGTGGACGGGGTGCTACTAGCTGGGCCTGTGCCCCGGCACTGGGGTGTGGGCATCTCCTCTCTGTGGGAGACATTGGCTCCGGTGCCTGGGCCACAGCCAGGCCGTGGGGAGGCCTCTGCTGGGTGGCTCTTCCTGAGGGGTACAGGGGGGTCTTTCAAGTGGGCTCCAGCTTCTGGAGGTGACATCTGTGCAGAGGGGGCCTGGGGCACAGGGCAGCTCCCTCTCTCTCATGCTCTCTGCACCCTGCCCAGGCCGAGCAGGAGCTCCGTGTGGCTCAGACGGAGTTTGACCGGCAAGCCGAAGTGACCCGTCTCCTGCTGGAGGGCATCAGCAGCACTCACGTGAGTCTGGCCTCACCTCAAGGAGATGGCATCATGGGGCGGCCTTGGGGCAGGAGCCGGGCACACTGGGGTGCTGGGAGGACTTGCCAGGGCACATGACCCACCTGGGCTGGAGGGCAGTGCCAACCTCCTCTCCAGGTGAACCACCTCCGCTGCCTCCATGAGTTCGTCAAGTCGCAGACAACCTACTATGCACAGTGCTACCGCCACATGCTGGACCTGCAGAAGCAGCTGGGCAGGTGTGGCTGGGTCCCCAGGCCCCCAGGTCCCCTAGATCCCCAGCCAGTGCGTAGCCCAGCCCCTCCTGTGAGCCCAGAGGCCCCACAACACAGGGCCAAGTGAGAGGCTTTGCCCGAGGCCTGCCTGGACCTCCCAGAAGGTGGTGGCTGCCCTTGGGGACATCCGAGTCCCCAGGATGCTTGGGGAAAGGTGGTAAGGACAGGGTAGGACCATCTCACTCCCGCTTGCTTTGCTTTCCCTTGTGCTGCCAGCTCCCAGGGCGCCATGTAAGTAGCGGGCAGGGGCTGCCCAGGGCTGGGAGGGCCTTCCCTGGCGGTATATTGGGGTGCACATGGGGCTTTCTCACTCGGGGAACAGCGACTGCTTAGACACCACCTTGCCTCCAGATTCCCTGGCACTTTTGTGGGCACCACAGAGCCCACCTCCCCGCCCCTGAGCACCACCTCGCCCACCACTGCTGCAGCCACCATGCCCGTGGTGCCAACAGTGGCCGGCTTGGCCACTCCGGGAGAGGCCGCGCTCTGCCTAGAGGAGGTCGCGCCCCCAGCTAGTGGGACCCGCAAGGCCCGGGTACTCTACGACTACGAGGCAGCTGACAGCAGCGAGCTGGCCCTGCTGGCTGACGAGGTGGGTCTGGTGCCAGTGGGGAGGTGGACCAGGGCTGGGGCAGGCATCGCCAGACTAGAGACTGGGGGCCCTGGTATCTTGGACAAGCCAGGGGGAGGGGGCAGCTCCGAGGAAGCAGCCAGACCTGCCGGTCCAGCAGGGCTGGGAGATGAACACCTGCCCCTGGGGTCTGGGTGCCTAGTTGGGGAGATGGCAGCTGTGTCCCTATCTACTCCTGGGGTCAGTTCCGTGCGTGGCCAGAGCACGAGCTTTCCTTGCCACCCTCTCCGCAGCTCATCACCGTCTACAGTCTGCCTGGCATGGACCCTGACTGGCTCATTGGCGAGAGAGGCAACAAGAAAGGGAAGGTGCCTGTCACCTACTTGGAACTGCTCAGCTAAGCAGGCCCCCCTAAGGCCCTGCCACCATCTTGTCTGTTGGTGACAGATGCCTACAGCAGGGAGACTAGACCCATTCCACCGTGCCCCCGTCCTCCAGCAGTGAGGGAGCCCAACAGGCCACGAGCCCTAGCCCCTCCTCCAGTCCTGCTTCTGACCTGTGGTTTGGAGCCTGACCTGCTCACCCCTGCGCACCCCAGCCCTCCTGGCCCCCTGGGGAGGGAGGGATGCATTGCTGGCACCCATGTGGCCTAGGAACCCAGGGTACCCTTGGCAAGAAGAGAGCACCTGTCTTTTAGCTGCCAAAGGCTGAGGGACAGCGGCGAGGGGCCAGCCTGGCAGGAGACGGGTTGGCCCTGGAGCAGTGCCTGCCTGGTGCTACCCTTTCCCCTCCTGCTCAGCTCCCAGCTCAAGCCATGTGTGGCTGCAGCCTTCACCTCTACACTCACTTTTTACCTGGTCTTTTTACTTCTGCCTGTCTGCTTGCTCTAGCCAACGGCGAATAAACCCTCTGTGTGCTTTGCCTGGGCTCCTGTCAGTACTGGATGGTGCAGCCAGCCCTGAAGAGGGGACAGGCAGTTACCAGTGACCCCGCTCCCTGGGCGCAGGTAACACAGGCATGGGGCGCCCTGGAGCACTGGGGCAGAGGAAGTTCCCAGCTTCCCACTCCCCATGGGCATGGTCTTCCATGGCAGCACAGTCCCCAGTGTGTGAAGCACACAATAAATTTTCCCTAAGAATGACTTTGCTACACGGGGACTGGAGCCCAGTGCCCAATCTGGAGTTTAAGCCCTGGACTCCAGCACATGCCAGCACACATCTTACAGGAGGGAAAGAGGAGAGATGTCACCTTGTACTTCAAGGTACCACAGTTGGCAGGTGGCCAAGCTGGGACTCAAGGCCAGGCCAGCCTCCCTGTGGGGCAGAGCTATAAATAGAATGGAGAGAGGTCCAGAAAGGCTGCACCCAGTGCCAGGCACGGCCAGCTGAACAAACAAGAGGGTGTGCTTGACAGTGTCCACCGGCTCTGCCTGCTCCCTGGGCACTGACTGACACAGGGGCACTGGTACACAGCCTGCCTTCCCCTGGCTACTGTCGCCTAGGCCAGGCCCAGGTGAAACTGGCCTGTCCACAGCTGAGAGCTGGCGTGTCTTCCCAGGCTCTGAAGGCACATGCCACTCAGTTGTGTATAAACAGTATTTTAATATTTGTATAAATAGACCACAGTATTACCAAAAAACTGCAAGAGATCCCGGAAACACCTGAACCCTGTGCACACAGCCTCTGGCCGTGGCCTCCCTGGCTGGTCGTGTGTGGGAATGCTTGAGGAAAGGAGCCGCCTAGGGGCCCCTGCTCCCTGCCTCTGCTGTGGACCTCTTGACCTAGTACAAAAATAATGTCAGCAGCGGGTGGCTGGAGTGGTGGTGACCTGGGAGGATGACAAGTTGCTCTCAACGCAGTGTGCCCCGTCCAGGGCAGGCGGTGGTGGGCACCCTATCTCTGCACGTGGCGGACGAAGGCCTGCACCAGCTGGACCAGGGGCTCCTGGCTCTCAGGGCTGGCTTTGGGGAGAGCAGTGGCCTTGCTCTGGGGTGAGGGCAGCACACCAGAAGCAGGGGAGCTGGGGGTTCCGCGCCGGAAGTATCGGGACAGGCTGGACAGCAGTGTGCTCTATAAGAAGAGAGGTGGCTTGCTAAAGCCCAGCACCCCTGGGCCACTGTCCCCACCCCAGGGGCTGGCAGGCAGGACTCTGTGGGGCTCTTTCCTTGCCAGCCTAGCCGCCCCCAAGAGTCCTCTCTGCCCATCCATACCAGCTCAGAGCTGAGCTCTTGCTTCATCCGCTGTTTGTCCCGGGGGTGCACGGCCGGGTCCCTAAGGTACCGCATGGCCTGGGAGATGAGCAGGTAGAAGCAGTTTTCCATGGTGAACATCAGAAGGGACCTGGAGGAAGGGCAGGGTGGGCACCGTTCAGGGCAAAGCTGGCAGATCAAGTGAGCCACCCAGCCAGGAAAAGAGGACTAGGACTGCCTGGGCCTTATGAGGTCCCACGAGGTCTTACTTCAGCGTTCTGGTTCCTTCTGCCTGGGTGCTGAGTCCCACAGCCTGGGGAAGCGGGTCCTTTTTCTTGTCCAGCTGGAAGGAGAAGCAAGTAGTGAAAACTAGACAAGAGCAACAGCTCTCAGCTACTGAGCACTTCCTGCCCAGCAGGCCCTGTGCCAGGCAGTTCTCACCAGCTGCCTCGAGGCCTCTGCACTCATGGGTCCCCCACCACACTCACTGTAAGGAGAGGACAGGACGGGGAGGCTGCAAACTGCTGGGGTCACTGGAAGTGGTAGGCTGAGGGGATACAGCACCCAACCCACCTCTCCAAGCATGTTGAGGACCACATTCACAGTGGTCAGGAGGGTTCCAAAGGAGGGGGCCACTTCAGAGTCAAAGGTGGGAGTGGTAAAGCTCAGGGCAAACAGGAAGTTGTATTCAGCAAGATCCAGGGACTGCAAGGCAAGGAAAGAGTGCTCAAGGACCCTGCAATGAACCCAGGTGCTCCCCAGAGCCACTCAGTATGGCAGACAAGACCAGCTACAGGGACCCTGGCAGTGCACAGGGCTGCTACCTGGTCCAAGAGGATCTGACAGACGTCTGGGGTGAAGTGACGCAGCGCTGCCAGCGTCCTGCTGAGGATCTTGAGGAGGCCACACTGGACCGCGTGCAAGGCGCGCTGCTCGGCAGACTCCGTGTCAGCAGCAGGCTGCTTGGAGGGGACCGCAGGAGCTGCAGTGGTGGTGGTGGGTGGCCGCTGAACTCGAGGGGTGACAGCCGAGGGAAGGCCATCCCCATTTTTGTTCTGGGGAGAGCCAGGCAATGAAGCAGGAGCCCAAGGAGCCCCAGTGAGCCATTCTGGGCAGTCCCAGGGCAGAGCTGGTACCTGCAGGTAGTGCTGAAGCATCTTGCGGCTGTGCAGGAGGGAGGTACAGGCCTGGCACAGGTAGCCCAGGTTCACCTGGGACATGGGGGAGGGAGGGGAGATGCTCCTGGGGCAACCAAACAGGTCTCTCCATGACCCCCATGTTTCTGTCCCCAGTGTCACCCTCCTCCTGCCCACTGATGCTCGAGCTTGACATTCTTACAGCTGCTACACAGGTCAGCTGGGCCCTGGGCCATTTTCCTAGGACCTAGTGACAGAGCCAGCCTGGTATTAAACCTGAAGTAAGGGAGAGGGAATTGTTGGCCCCCCAATTACAGAAGAACAGAGGCTTAGGGAGGGTCACACCAGCAGCACAGCAGCAGCCTGCCTGTCTTGAGCTTGTGCGCCTCTCCACCGTGGCCGCCCCTCTTGCTGGCTCCCAGCTCAAGCCTGTTCTTGAGGGCTCCAAAGCCAAGCTCTTGGCCCAGTGGGCTTGAACCAGACACTGTGCCCTTAGCAAAAAGCCCCTGTTCAGGAACAGGCTGCAGCTCACTGTGCTGCCGATTCCCCAGAGCTACCCTGGCAAGTGGCTGTTCTCCATCCCCTCCAAGACACTGCCTGAGGCCCCACCTGAATGTCACACATGAGCTGAGGCAGGTGGAAGTGCCACTCCTTCCGGAACTGGGAGAGCTGCAGGATGAAGCCCACGGTGTGATCGGCCTCCTCCAGGCAAGCCAGGCTCTGTACCGTCCTCACCGCATTGAGACACTGGGAGGACGGGATAGCAGAGGACGGGACAGCTTAGGGACGTGGCAGACTACACCTGCCCACCTGTGGAAGGTGAGGTCCTGGGCCTGCACCGAGGTGACAGGACAGCAGTGGCCAGGGTATGTGTGTGCGCTAGCATCCTCAGAGCACCTCACAGACGGAGACTGAGAGCACCTCAGAGACGGAGACAAGAGGCTCAGCACCCTCACCCATAGACCCTCAGCCGAGTGGCCTCGGGTCCCTCCCTGTGATGTGGGCAGTCCTTACCTGCAAGGTCCGCTCCTGGTGGACACCCACGAAGTCCAGGGCCTCAGTCAGGAAGTTGTAGCGCAGCGTCTTCAGCAGCCGCTCCATCAAGGACATGGACAGGCGGTAGACCCCAGGCCAGGAGGGGGCGTCCAGGGTCTTCCGGGAGGTGCCGGGCGTCTATGACAAACAGCAGATGAGCTCCAGTCCTGGTGCCACTGGCACCCAGCTGACGGGACAGCAGGGCTTCTGGGCAGCCAGGCTGCTGGGGGAGGACAAACTCCTAGAACAGGCATGGCCAGCAGGTGTGGATAGAGGACCAGGCAGAGGGACAAGATCCTGACTGGGCGTGCCAGGCTAGACGGCAAATCTGACACAATCCTGAAGGGAGAGAGGTCCTGGTGAAGACTACTCTTTTGCAGTGAGCAGACAGCTATGAGATAGAGGTAACCAGGGTATCTGGAGCCCCACCGAGCACTCACACCACCCTTTTCCCTCCTCTGGGTCCCAGGCTGGGAGGACAGGGATGGAGAAATCACACATGCATAATGCCTTGGGTGGGGGGTGGAAGCAAGGCCACCTGCCCTGGCCCTGATGGACCTGCTGACTGACTGGTCTGGTCCCTCTAACACCTGCAATAGGAAAAGTCCATCTCATCTTCAAAGCTGGCGTACGGGAACCAGGCGGCACATTTTGGGGGGACATGGGGTGCTTGGGATGGATTCTGGGGCCTTATGCACAGGTATGTACTTAGATGCCTTTCAGTGCAGAGAGCTGGAGGCTGGGGAGGATTCTGCACTCTCAGTGCGCTGCACAAGCCGTGGAGAGGACCGCGACCCTAAGCACACAGTGCAGTGAGGTGGGGTGGGGGCTTCCCACCTGGGCCTGCAGCTGGCGAGCACTGGCACTCACCTGCCCTGTGCCATTGGGGCTGAGCTGGTACACACTCAGGAGGGGCAGACAGATGCTCTGGGTGACGCCAGCACCGGCTACTGCTGTGGCTCCCTGGGGCAGGACACAGGAGGAAACGGATGGAGCCTGTCCCCATGGCCAACACTCCTACTTTTGAGCACCAGAACCCACTAGCTTGAGCCTGGGGTGCCCCTGCCCTCGCCTGGCCTCCTACCTGCTGAGTGCGAGCCAGGGTGAGGAGCAGGTGCAGCGCAGCCTCGGTGAAGTGCAGGTTCTGCTTCACACGCAGGCTCACCTCCAGGGTGGTGAACAAGGTGGGCAGGATGGGGAGCCTGCGGGTCACCTGCAGCCATGAGTCCCCATCCTCATCCACCTCACACAGCTCCTTGGCCAGGTGCAGGCCCAGGACACACACCTGCTGGAGCCCGAGGGCAGACATGGGTTAAAATGAAGGAAGCAGCCCAGGGAAGAGGAGCGGGGTAACGGCCGTGCAGGCCGAGCTGCCTGAAACCTCTGAGCCAGGTGACTGTCAGCTCTCCTGTGCCTCCCCTCAGGGAACACCAAGCCCGCCTGCTCATGTGAGCACCCCCAAAACTGGCACCGCAGCCCCTACCTCTTCCCTCCTGGCCCCAACACTGCCACCGAGACTTGCCAGTGCCATCACCCACCCGGAGGCCACCCAGGTCTGTAGTGGTGTCTGTGCCTCTCGCTGTGCCCTGCACCCACTGCTCCCGCACTGCTCCCCACCCTCAGCTCCCCGACGCCAGGAGTCATCACAACCCCCGTAAGGAAAGACTGGATCACGCCCAGCACAGATGATTATAGCTTTCCACTAACAGTATCTACTCTCCCATCACACAAAGCAGGCTGATGCTGCCCGTACGTTATATTCTCCGTCTGTGAAAGTGTTAGTCTTGACCAACTGAGCTCATGACAAGGCGCACTGCAAACACTGTTCTATGTGGCATCCAGGGACCCTTCTAGAGCATAAATGGGTCCTTACTCTCCTTGGCATAGCACTTCTGCTGTTTCCCACGTCAGTCACAGAGCCCAACTAGCGGCCTGCTTGGGTGCCCCCTCACCCCGTCACGCTCGTCCTTGTGTCGGAGCCGAGAGCAGTCATCAGTCTCCATGCTGTCCTTGTCCTCCGTGGCACTGCCTAAGGCCAGACTGTGGCGGGTCTGGTCAAAGAGCGCGATTACCTCTTCCTGGAGGGTCTCGCAGACGTTCAGCACCAGCTGCGAGTACTGGGGGATGTCACTTACTGCAGAGAGGACGGGAAAGGGACACTCAGTGGGCAACTCTCACTGCAAACCACAGTTTCTTTCCCAGATTGGGGCTGGGAATGGAGTAGGTGCTAAGAGGGAGAGTGTCATCCCAGGGGAGGGGAGAAGAGAGAGGTTTCTTAGGCCAGGAATTCCAAGACTGATGCTGGGTGTGGTAGCGCACGCCTGTAATGCCAGCACTGAGGAGGCTGAGGAAGGAGGACCATTGTGAACTACACAGGGAGACCTTGTCTCAAACAAATAAACAAACAAACAAACAAACCAAGACTGAAAACTCAAGTCACAGGAAAAACACATGGCCGTATGTTGGGGGGAGGCCTGCCCAGGCTGGCCCCTCACCTCGCATCTCCTTCATCTGCAACACCATGATGAATGCAGAGAACACCTTGGCCTTGGTCTTCTCCATGAGCTGCTGGTCTGCCTGAAGCACCCCCTCCAGGATCTCCGTCAAAGGCCCAAGGATCTCATCCACTGTACCTAACTCTCTGAATGAAGGGGGAACGGTGCACCTCACCCAGGGGCCGCACACTGCCCCACCCCATCGCAGGATGTTGCATGCAGGCGGCCTCAGCTCCTGTGCTTTGCTACTGACCCCCTTCCATTCCTACCCACTTCCCCCGAAGAAGGCAAAGTGCCAGCGCGGAGGAACGGAGGCCGGGCCCTGGGTGGCACTCACCCCTTCCACTGGCGGAGGAGGATGAGCAGCAGCGTGCACATCATGGAGCCCAGGCGAAGGCAGTTCACTGAGGCCGGAACGAGGAGCTGCAGAGACAGAGGAGTGAGGCCGCTTCCTGTGAGCATACGGGCTCCGTCCACAGAGCGCCACCTGGCCTTGTGCCTTCCTGCCCCGCAGGGAGCGCACAGGGAGGAAAGGAGGGGTGAGAGGGCCAAGGAGGTAGCAGGCCAGCCTACTCCCCTGCAGCCCCACCCCCTCAGTCCAACCCACGCCCTTGAATGTAACCTGTGCGGCCTCAGGACATAAACGACCTGGGGAAGAAAGACTCCTGGACACACTTACTAACACTTTGGTCCCATCAAGCACGTCCAGGAAGAGCTGGCGCCGCACAGAAGAATCGCTCAAGTGCATGATGTCTGCCTGTGTAGGAACAGGAAGGCTGCAGTGGAGAGAATCTCCAGACTGCTGAAGCCAAGAAACGTGGGATCCTCTGCCAGTCAGTCACCGATAAGCTACCGTCTCCATGATTACAACAGGGTTTGGGGGTCCTGCTGGTTTCCAGGTCCACCTGCCCTCCAGGACTGTCTAAGCCTTCCAGTGCCCAGGACACGCCAGGCACCCTCTCCCACACAGCCCACAGGCCCATGGATCCGGCCCTGCTACCGCCGTGCTGCCTGGGGTCTAGCCCTCCTCTCCTCCCTCCCCTGCACCTACTCGCTCCTTTCCATTTCAGGCTCGGCACCCGCAGGCCCACCTGCAAAGACCCGGAAGGCTCCCCCGCTCACTCCCCTGTCTGGGGCAGCCTCCTCGGAGAGGGCCCGACTTCTCCTGTCTCACGTGTTCAGCCCTACAGGAGCAAGACCATTCCCTTCATGGCAAAGTACCACAGTCTGAAGCTCTGCTTTTCATCCGGGAACTTCTTTTGATTTCACTTCCCTTGTGGTTTGCTCTCTGTGAGATCAAAGTGCTTATGTGCCTTACTGCTCTACAGATGATGCTGAGCACAAAGCAAGCACCGCCCCCCCAACGGCCACTGAATGAAACAATGAATGAATGAATGAATGAATGAATGAATGAATAAGCGATATTCTAGAGGGACAGAGAACAGCAGGATTTTCGGAGCTACCACTCAGAACTGCTGCCTGATAAGGGCCTAATAGGCAGGTGGCACAAACATCACACCTGGGAACCCATCACTCCCAAAGGAGGTCGAGCTTTGCAGGGTATCTGGAGTCTCAGAGCTTCTGGAACAAGGAGCAATCTGGCTGGGAACAGTCACAAAGATTAAGACACCTGGAAAAGGAGGCACCAAGCTTGTGCTGCTAATGAAGTCAAGCTATGGACCTGGATTCCTTAGGGGAAGAACAGCCCAACACCAAATGCTGTGGCACAGAGGATGCCAAGCTCGCTGCAAACTCTTCCCAGATGTCAGCCTTAGAGCACAAGGGCAGCGCTGGGCAAAAGGGCAGATGCTGGCTGGAGCTCCTGCTCCCCACTGGGAAATGCAGTTTCTAGCTCTAGCCAGGAGGCTGCTGCTCTTGCAGCTGCGTCCGCTCCCCAAGGACAGTCTCAGCTCACTCACACAGCATCCCTGGGCACACAGCACCGGGAGTGGCGATGCGTCTGCAAACCAGGCATGCAAGGAGGGAGCAGCACAGACCAGGACAGGCCCAAAGGAGCCACAGGAGGCCTTCGGAAATATAGGAAGGGATTTTTTTCTTCAGTACTGGGGATTGAACCCAGGGCCAGGCATATGTTGGGCAAGCACTCTACTGCAGAGCTGTATTCCCAGCCCTTTTTACTTTTCATTTTGAGACAGGATCTCACTAAGTGGGCCAGGGGGGCCTCAAACTTGCAATCCTCCTACCTCAGCCTTCCGAGGAGCAGGGATCACAGGCACACGCCATGGGGCCTGACTAAAGGTTTTGAATTACTTCTCTCCATCACTGTCAACCACCCCTTGTGAATCCTAATCTCAGCCTGGATCGGTTTCATACTGGCTCTCAGAGACACACTCCCAAGGGGTGATGTCCTCTAGCATCTCAACACATCACTGCTAAGCACCCAAGTGAAAATTCACTGCGGCGGCTCTTACATGGCTGGTGGCAATGATGAGAAGCATCCTCCAGGCGGAAACAAGCATCTGATACTCTGCCAGGGATGTGCAGCTGCTGCCCTCTGTCTCTGCCATGTGCACTGCCAGGGACTTGACGTACCCCGACCAGTAGGCGAAGCGCTTCTCGCTGGAAAATTTCTTGAGTGTGTCTTTTAATGACTGATCTAATGAACCCCTATGGTGTCAAGAAAACACAACCCCAAAGTTAGGTTCTGCAAGCCAGGGGGAAGTGATGGGCATAGACCCTTGCTGAGGCAGAGAAAACCACCTCACATGTGCTTAGGGCAGGCAGCTCCAGGTCACCTCTGCCTGGGCTCAGACTTCTCGCTCAACATGAGTGAGGCTGAGGCCCTTCCAGGACTCTTCCTCCATAAAATCCTGTTCACAAGGAGTTAGCTTCCCAGCAACTCTTCCTGACAACTGTAAATGCCGCCAATGGTCTGGTCAGGGACATAGCTCTCTGGCCTCCATAATGATTCCAAACCACCTCTCTCCTCTGCTTTGGCTCGTAAGCCAGCACCCCGTGGTGGGCTGCACCTCCCTCCCCTGCATGTTAATTCAAATCTCCACAGGGGCAAGGACTCACTTAACTACATAGTATATCTCCAGGCAAATGATCTTCATGATGAGGGCGCAGGTCTCCAGGATGCTGGGCTGAGGAGGGGAGGGCAAAGCACACCCCAGTCACTCTGGGGGACCTCTTCCCGATGTCTCCTACTCTGACAGCAGCGGCCAACACTTTCCATAGAAAGTGAAGGGGCACAGGCATGCAAGAGCAGGAGCATCAGGTCCACGACGTCTGCAAGCCAGTGGAGGAGACCACAGAGCCATCCTCCCAAGGCAGGGCAAGCCCCTTCCCTCCCAAAGCCAGATGTCAGAGCGGGAGCTGTCTGGTGAAGAGTCCACTCTGCGGCCTAACTGGAGAAGGTACCATTTTCTCCACTTCCACCTCACACCCCAGCCTTTCCTCCTAAGGACTTGCAGCCAGTCCTACCCTCCATGTAGCTCACCTCGGATGTCT
Organism: Erethizon dorsatum; assembly: GCA_028451465.1. Taxonomy (NCBI): domain Eukaryota; kingdom Metazoa; phylum Chordata; class Mammalia; order Rodentia; family Erethizontidae; genus Erethizon; species Erethizon dorsatum. The sequence goes on from CM051822.1 coordinate 6,611,459, forward strand.
CTGAGGGAGGAGAAAGGGTTCCAAACAGTGGACTGGTTAAATTCTCCCAAAATTTGGGTCTAGAATGAGAATACAGGTTGGAAATCATATTTTTCCTCTCCCATAATCCACCTCTCCAAAACTTTTTTTTTTTTTTTTTTTTTTTTTTTTTTTTTTTTTAAAGATAGGGTCTCACTATGTAGTTCATGCTGGCCTGGACTCACTATGTAGTCCAGGCTTGCCTCAAACTCAGTGATCCTCTTGCCTCAGCCTCCCAAGTGCTGGGATTATAGGCGTGCACCATCACACCTGTCCCCAGCACCTCTTTGTGGTTTTGGGTTTTTTTTTTGTTTTTTTCCTCTGTACAGGGAATCAACCCAGGGGCACTGTAACACTGAGCTACATCCCAAGCCCCTTTTATTATTTTTTATTCTGAGACAGGATTTCACTAAATTGTCCAGGCAGGACTTGAACTTGTGAACCTCTTGCCTCAGCCAGGCATGCACTACTGTGCCCGAGTAATAAAACATTCTCAATGATTCATTCACTGTATACTTCCCAAAGAAGTGTGCACACAGAAAAAGACCGCAGGCTTCACACTGAGCTTTTTAAACATTCCTTCCCTTTGCGCCACAGGGTCCAAGAGGACAGGGAGTTTCATTCTGTCCGATGGCTTGAGCAAGCCACCCTTACCTGATTCTACTTCTCAAGAACAATGGGTTTTGAGGGCTTAACAGAAGGCAGAAACCCAAAGTAAGTGAACCCTAACGATGATACCTGCCTGTGGCAGTACAGCATTAAAAAGCCCAAGACCCCGGCACTGAGCCATGCATGGAGCACTTTCCATGTGTGTTCCCAGTGAACAAGTCACAGGCCTCTGTGGCAGGAACTCTGGGTGCTTCCACTTTAGGACAAGGATGGTAAGACTCTGGGGGGCAGGCTTACTTGGTTCTGAGGACCAGCATGGCACTGTCTCGCCGATCTTGCCACAGAGCATGCAGAAAAGCAATGGCTGCGCGATGCAGCAGGGGCGGGCACCAGTACCGATCCGGCTCCTGGGACTCGATCAGCTCCAGCACGGCATGGAGACAGCTCCACTCTCCAAGGCTGAACTCCTGCAAGAGGGGCCCGGTCGGAGTTGAATCCACAGCCACTCTGGGAGCCATGCCTTCCAGGGAGCTGGGCTAAGCTCCTCTGAGTGCAGGCTCACCTTGGAGCCATCGCTGCCATCCTTCACCTCCAGATTCAGGAAGAGCTCGATGAGGCCCGGCTGGGTCTCCACCGCGACTGTGAGGAACTCCAGAATCATAACTTTGATACGCATGTCCTCAATCTTACTCTGCAGGCGGGTGAGGAAGGCATCACGGATGGCAGCCGCATCACTGCCCAGGCATGCGTACACTGACATGGGGGCCACCTGCACGAGACCAAGACACAGGCTCAGAGCTCTGCATGCCAGCTTCTGCAGAAGGGCACTGGGGATCTCCAGAAAACAACAGAAAGTGAAGCACTGGACATACAAGTCTGGGGTGAGCCCAAAGCTTACAGGAGACCCAGTAAACGTAAAATGATGCTCAATCCCTCTCTCAGCTAAATACATATAAAGTGAAAAAAATTTTTTTGCCTATAAGATTGGCAAAGACTGAAACACTGGCAAAGCCATTTTGCAAAGCTGTAGGACTTGGCATTAGAAGTATAAACCGTAGCACACTAGTCACTCCTCAGCATGGACAGTAGTAGAATTCTAGTTTGGTAAAGAACAGAAGCAGTGCTGGGCATGGTGGCACACTCAGGAGACTGAGGCAGGAGGGTCGCCATGAGTTCAATGCCAGCCTGGGTTACATAAGCGAGTTCAAGGCCAGCCTGCAATACATGGTGAGAGCCTGTCTCAAAAAACAAAACAAGGGGGCCAGTGAGATGGCTCAGCGGCTTAAGCGCCTGCCTGGCAAGCGCAAGGGCCCGAGTTCGACTCCCGGAACCCACATACGAAAAAGGGGCCGGTGATATCGCTCAGCGGCACGGGCACCTCCTGGTGTGCGAGGTCCTGAGGTCGACCCCCCGGTACCCACAAAAAAAAAAAAAAAAAAAAACAAAGAACAGACACAAATACCTTTTATTTAATACATATAGATAAAAAGAAAGCTCTGGTAGCTGAGCCAACCTGACCTGCCCACAGCAATTTTTTTTTTTTTTTTTTTTTTGTGGGTACCGGGGGGTTGACCTCAGGACCTTGCGCGCCAGCAGGCGCCCATGCCGCTGAGCAATATCACCGGCCCTTTTTTCGTATGTGGATTCCGGGAGTCGAACTCAGGCCCTCGCGCTTGCCGGGCAGGCGCTTAAGCCGCTGAGCCATCTCACCGGCCCCACTGAGCCATCTCACCGGCCTAGCAATTTTTGAAATAAGGGGCTTAGAAGCACTTTAACTCCCTCCCTCCCTCCCTTTTTTTTTTTTTTTGTGGTACTGGGGATTGAACCTAAGGAGCAATGAACTAGCCCTTTGTATTTTGAAATAAATTTGTATTTTGAAAGCCCTTTGTATTTCTAAGTTGCCCAGGCTGACCTTGAATTTGTGATGCTCCTGCCTCAGCCTCCATAGTGGCTGAGATTACAGGCATGTGCCACCATGATTGGCTGGGACCTTCATTTTCTATGCTGTGTTTGTCTATAACATTAAATATTTTACAATTAGCATGGATATCTCCTGCAATCAGGAAAATACCACCATATAAACACATTTGTATGCGTGTCTGTGTGTGGTATGTGTATGGCTATGTTCCTTCAAGTCCAAGTTAACCATCTGCTTCTCTTGCAAGAGAGCAAGGTCTGAAGCCAAGATTCCTTGTCCTGGGCTCCAGTCGGTAAATGGATCCTACCGTAGCCAGGCGTTTCAGCAGCTGGATGGCAAGCCGTGGCAAGGCGGGGTCATGCTTGTGGTAGATATACTTGGCTAGAACAGCAATGAGGTTGTTCCCATGCGCACCTGAAGAAGCACAGGAAACAGTCAGACACCAGGGCGCCTCATTTGAGCCCTTGAAGAGGCTGATGTTCCAAAAGACTCATCTCGGGGACTCTGGCTTCAAGTTTTTGTTCTCTTTTTCAGAAGCGAAGAGGTGAACAGTTCAATCCAATTCAGTAATGGCAAAGATAAACATTTTGAAGAAAAGTGTTTTCGACAGGCGTAGTGATGCACACCTGTAATCCTGGCACTGGGGAGGCTGAGGCAGGAGTATCACCATGAGTCTGAGGCCAGCCTGGGCTACACAGTGAGTTCAAGACCAGCCTGAACTACACAGCGAGACCCTGTCTCAAAAAAAAAAGTTTTGAGACAAGGTCTCACTAAACTGCCTTGAACTCTTGATCTTCCTGTCTCAGCCTCTCACGTAGCTGGGATTACAGGGTTATGCCACCAAGACCGTCTGAAAACAGGTAGTTTTAACAAACAGGTTAGAAAAAAGGCATTGCATTGCAATGCAAGAAAATTGTAAAGTCCCCAAATTATATGGCTACAAAAAGTTTTAGACATGATTGAAACACATATTGAAAATGAGGAGACTAGGTCATAAAAAAAAATTAAATAACTAGAGTCACAAAGTAAAAAGAGCCAGAATTTAAAAGGTACCAGGGACTTTTTCTATGTTTTACATGTAGCTATTTATCTACTCTTGATTGTATTCTTACAAAGCAGATACTACTACTATCCCTATTTTAGAAAGAAATATGAGGCAGTTGTACACACCAAGTACGTGGTGCCGAGGACTGAGCCCACGGACTGAGACAAAATTTCAGCCCCCCCAAACCACCTTTGTTTGTTTGTTTGAGACGGGGTCTTGCTACGTTGCTCAGGATGGACCTAAACTTTCAATCCTCCTGCCTCAGCTTCCCCGAGTGGACCACCACCAAGCTAAGAGGTTTTTTTTGTTTTTTTTTTTTGTGTGTGTGTGGGTACCGGGAGTCAAACTCAGGACCTCGCACTTGCCAGCAGGTGCTTGTGTCGCTGAGCTATCTCACCGGCCCTTTTTTTCCTTTATGTGGGTACTGGGAGTCGAACTCAGGACCTCGCGCTTGCCAGGCAGGCACTTATGCCACTGAGCTATGTCACCGCCCCAAGCTGAGAATTTTTAATAATACACCTGAAGTCACACAGCTGCCTGGAGCCTAAATTTGGATCAAGCAAGTCTGACTTTGAGTCTGCATCCTTAACAGTTGTTCTGTAGTCAATAGGAAGCATAAAGAAAGGATGATCCAGTCCCCTCATTTCCAAGTCCAGGAAAGGAGCTGGTGGTGTTCCCGATTTCGCTTAAAGAGTTCATTAAAAAAAAAAAAGGTTGATACTCAAAAACACAGCTTAAAATATGGGTTTATGGGCAAAAATGTGGCTGCCTGAAAAGAAATACATACCGTGTTGGGTGAGAGCCTGTTCTAGGGGGGATACCACATTAGAAAGAGGTTTCAGCCGGATGACATTGTTCGTGACAGAGAATGCCAGTTTCACGGTCTTGATCAGTAGCTGGCCCTGGCCCTGGCCCTCTAAGCCGTCACTAGAATGGAAACCAAAGTTGATTCAGACAACATGACTTCACTCATTACATATGTGCTCTCCTGAACTGGGTTCCAACAATAATCCTGGAGCTCAGCAGCGTGTGTGAGCGGCTCCCAGCCCCAACTGGAGACAGGAAGAGGAGTCAAGTCCCCATGCTATGGGCCCATCTACACAGCAGCCACTCGCTTGTGTAAAGGCTACATACTACGAAGAACAAAGTTGTCTTTAAAAAGCTACTCCAAGTTAATGTAAACTGGATTCTTTAGAAGCAGGCACAATAAAGACGAGGGGGAAAGGTGGAGAGGGAGCTCTACCTTCGGGGCTGAGAGGCCATCACCACGTCGATGTTGTCCACGCCAATGCCCATGATGTTGGTAACTGTCTGTCCTGCTTCCGTGTATGCCAGACTGCAGATGCAGAGAGACTGCAGGCTCGGGGTGTGACTGCAAGACAGGAGAGCTCTGAGTTACAAGGCTGCCAAGTTTACTACTGGAGGGGAAGAGTCCAGCTGGGCCAGGGGAATGAACCTAACCAAATCAACGCTGGTGATACATCAGTATTCTGCAAAACGAAAGCACTCTGCTCACTTCCCTAAAGTAGAACTGATCCTAAGAATCACCCTGAGACTTGACCAGAAGACCATTTTTAATGAAATGAATCTTCACTAACCCATACATGGAACGCATGGAACCATTAAAACAAGACAGATCTACATGTAGGGGCATGGAAAGAAAGCTAGAGCAGGCAGTACAAGCAGAGGAAGAAACCTAGAAGAAGACACATTAACTTGTTAATATGTCACATCTGGGAAATAGATTTATGAAGGGCATTTTGCACTGATAAGTATTTCCAATGATTTTTATAAAGATCATAAAAATGATTAAGTGTATACATTTGCATGCACCAAAAGAACACAGCATCTCACTGGCATTTCATCTGCTCTTCTCTCCCACAGGGAGAAATGATAATCAGGCCAGCGGAAAGGAAATCACAATCTCAACATTAAGGAACTCTGGGTCCAACCAAGGTGAGCTCTGGAAGAAATGAGATGGCTTTACATAGCCAAAGCCTGGCTCCCCCAGTGAGCTCTGAGCTCTAGCAAAAGCCCCTCGTTACCTGCTGTGCAGCTCTGTCTCCTGGCACAGGTTCAGTATTGCATGAATCAGCTCCAGGATCAGGCAACCTGGACCCCAGAAAAGATACGGCAATGACGCAGCCTTGTGTGATGGCCCTCATCCCACGAGAGGGGAAGAAGCAATGTGTTGGGCCCTAGTAATCCCCACACCTCCCCCGCCCACGCTGTCCTTACCGATCTGCTCCCGAACACCATGGAAGTTGTAGCGCCACTTGTGGTAGCCGGGAAGCATCTCCTTCAGCACAAACATCACACAGGGCACCAGGCCTTGGCTCTGGGTACTACCAAGCTGCCCCTACGGGAAACCGTGCCATGAGGCCTGCGCCACACACAGAAGGACATTCAGCTACTCAAGATCTAACTCCAGAAGCACTGACAGGCTCAAAGGGAACCTAGGCAAACCCTGGACATCAGTGCAGAACTGACACATCAGAACTCCCAACTTCAAAGCGCACGTGTGCACACACGCACGCACGAGAATTCCTGACTTCAACTGAGCCCGTGTTGTAAATTTCTTTTTTTCTTTTTTTTTTTTCCTGTGTGGGTACCGGGAGTCGAACTCAGGACCTCGTGTGCCAGCAGGTGCCCGTGCCGCTGAGCGATATCACTTGCCCTTTCTTCATATGTGAGTACCTAGAGTCGAACTCAGGACCTCGCGCTTGCCAGGTAGACGCTTATGCCGCTGAGCTATCTCACCGGCCCTATAAATTTCTTAAGAGAAAAAGCAACTAAAAAGACAATGTGACTGGATTACAAAAGGCACCTACAAGAAGGAGAGGGGGGCCGGTGAGATAGCTCAGTGGCATAAGCGCCTGCCTGGCAAGTGCAAGGTCCTGAGTTTGACCCCTGGTACCCACATTAAAAAAAAAAAAGAACGAGAGGGACAGAGGCTAAATCTGGACAGAAAGGAGGACTTCTACATAAAGGATCTAGGACTGTTGATGAAAAATGCCAGTGTCACTAACATGATCACCAATCGTCCCTCACCCCAACCCCATCTCTGGAATACCAGAAAGGAGAGCTGAGATCCCAACTTTTTTGCCCTAATAGTATTTGTTAAATTTAGTTTCCTGATATTAAAACTGGGGTCTCCTTATTTACACAGACATCTTCATCTACATACAACTTTTCTCTCTTTATAAGCATTCACCAACGTCTGGAGCTAGAGGCGTGCTGTGCACTCTTCATGTTATGACCTTCTCAACCCAGTGAGACAGAGCCCATACACCACTCCTATTTCACAGAGGTTGTGAGAAACTCTGCCGTTGCCCAAGGTCACGTAGCTGCATGCTAAGTGACCAACCTGAAATGCAAACCTAATCTGACTCCAAAACCCTAGCTCTAAACTACGTAGCGCTATTTTTCAAACTGAGTTGTGATTCATTAATTGACTATGAGATCAGCTGATGCTCACAACTTACTTTAAAAAAGGGAGAAAATGAGTAGGAAATGGAGTGCCTCTTATGTGGCAAACACAGCAAGTACTGAGCTTCTGGAGTCCTCACACACACAGGTGCAGGCCGGGGCATGATATAAAACGTGCACTACCCCGGGTACAGACACAATAGCTCGACTGGCACTGTGTTACTAACGTGACTCCCGGTTTTACCCCACAAGCCTTCTACTGAGTAGTAAATAAATCCACATAGGTGAGCACTTTCTATTGAATGTATTGGCATAGAGTAGGTCCTCAAGACAGAAACTTCAGGACGACTGTTCTGCCTACAGACGACGACGGCAGCAGGGGCCGGAGAATCTTCCGACCAGACTGTACCTTGACAAGGGTGGTGACCAGGCGCAGGAAGGCGGTGGTGACCCCGTACTCGCCCTGAGGCTGTTCGCTGTTCATCAGAAGGTTCCCGTACCCACCGGCATTCATCCCCTCCGCGCTGGGGAAGACAGAGGAGAGGCAAGATGATGGGGAAGTTCCAAGCTTTCAAGAGCATTTACAGAGCATTTTTGCTGTTATCTAGATGGCTCAGGCATAAAATACAAAAGCTCTGCAAGGGAAATAATCAAATCTAGACAATGTTATACCCAGGGTAAATATTAAGAAAATATTTCATGATTTACAATTTCAAGAATGTTAAAATAAGAAATCAAATGAGCATCAGGAGAACATGTCTTACAAGCAAGAGAGTGAGGTGAGAATGTTCTGGTAATAAGATGGAGCCTGTGTACCAGTAACTGGTCTACTGGGCAAGCTGCAATATCCACGGAATGAGGAATAAGTGGCGTGACTATGCTTAAGAATGGGGCATTGGAGGTGGATGCTTGTATTTCCAGCACTCTGGGAGGCCAAGGCAGGAAAATTCCAAGTCCGAGCCCAGCCTGGACAACCTAGTGAGACAATGTCTCAAAAAAAAAAAAAAAGTCGGGATACAGCTCAGTGCGAAGGCCCTGGGTTCAACGTCCAGTGCCATTTAAAAAATTTTTAAAAAATAGAATGGGACATCAGGACTGTGGGTGTAGCTCACTGTAAGTACAACACTGGCCTAGCATGTGCAAAAGGCCCTGGGTTTGATCCCTAACACCACACACATACATACACAGGAAGTCAAGAGTCCAGATGTAGACACATCTGGATTCTCTTGGCTGGAAAGTAAACTCCCATGTACCTCACGTAGTCAAGCAGTCACAGCTGGATGAGAAATCTCTCACTCGCTCTCAGGTTTTAACACCTGTGAGCCACTCATGTGGTGCTCTGACAGAGGACAGCAGCTCTGTGCCCCAAGTCCCCTCATCTCCTTTACCTGGTCCTCACTCCCTTGCGGGTCCGAGAGCTGAATGGGCAAGGAGCACACCGAGCACACGGGGAGACAGCGTTCATAAAACCAACCAAGCCAGGCTACCATCAAATGAACACAGCTTGACTAGACCTGGAGGAGAACAGTCAGCACTGGGGATAAGGCTGATCCGCCCCGGGCCTGGCTCACCTAATCATCTGACTCAGGCTGGAGACAGGATGTGCCACAAATGGCAAAAATCCTGTGTGACGAAGATCTGTCCAGACCTGAGGAGGGAAAGAGGAGTTAAGTGTCCACACATCTCCAGGTCCCCACCAAGTGTGGATTCCTGAGCTGCTGGGAAGACCTGGCTCTCACCTTTGCTGGGTTCCGGGCAGCCAAGACAGTCAAGCAGTTGACACAGGAAGCAATGACATCCACAGGGGGTGAGATGACTGTCGTCAACCTGGTTGAAAAACAATACACTGCATTTAACAAAATGAACAATGCAATCACTTCTAGAACTCTCTTCCTAAAGGCCTCACACTAGCAAGGATCTAAAAACAGGAAAGAGGGCCGGTGAGACGGCTCAGCGGCTTAAGCGCCTGCCTTGCAAGCGCGAAGGCCCGAGTTCGACTCCCGGAACCCACATACGAAAAAGGGGCCGGTGATATCGCTCAGTGGCACGGGCGCCTGCTGGCGCGCGAGGTCCTGAGGTCGTCCCCCCGGTACCCACAAAAAAAAAAAAATAAATAAAAATAAAAACAGGAAAGACCCAAGCCAGGTACAGACATCCTCAAGGTTCCCACAGGGAAATGTGGAAGGGCACAGAGGATGTGCACTAGGCTCCTGAAACCCAGCTCGTCTGCTGGGAGCTCTGCCAGGGCCTCGGCCTAGAGGAGGACTCACCGCTGCAGCAGCATATAGATGCGGGACGTGATGGGCAGCAGGCAGTCTGCTATGGACAGATCTGTGCTGATGACCTTGTGGACCAGGTCAATGATGGGCTTGACCCGCTGGCAGTGCTGAATCACATCTGCAGGAGAGAGAGCTGATCTCAGGCCAAACAACTGAGACACAGCCTAACCCTGTTGGTCCTGGATTCTATCCGCCCTGCTGACCCTACAGGCGCGCCCACTACCCTCTCCCCACAGCCTCACCTGCCGTGGATACCACATGCAGCAGCATCTCGATCTCGCAGGTGAAGAGAGCCCAGCTGCTGTAGGAGTACTCCCAGCGCACCAGGTAAGCCCTCTCATCCGGCATCACTTGACCCACCGTGCCCTGAGGGATGCGGAGGTTGGTCTGACCCCCTGAGGGCAGAGGAAGAGAAGTCATTCTAGTACCTAAGAACAAATAGCAAGAGGTGACTCCTATCAGATAATATTTCTATGCCAAGAAATGTGGGCTCTGTTCTTAGCAGCTAACATTCTTACAGCTTTTCCCATTAAACAAAGGTTAAAAGTTCTCCGGTCATCTGGTGAAGGCCGCCTTTCCACGTGTGCGAGAATCAGATGTGTGCAGAATGGCTTCCATCCCCATCTGTTGCACTGTGGGTGCCGGAACCCTGGTACGCCAGGGTGACACGGGCCACAGCAGATAGGCTGTGCCTCTGCATGCGTGCCCGGGGCTCCAGAGTGGTGACTGCTCACTCTGACACACTCACTCCCAGCAACAAAATAAACTGTTCCAATCTTTCTCTACAGCTTTATTTGGCACTATTTGAAACTTTTAAAATTATTTTTTAATTTTAGTAAAATATATGTAACATGAAAACTTAACCAGGCTGAAGTGTACAGCTGAGTGGATTCCAGCACATTCACACTGTGGCACAGCCATCACCACCATCCACCCACAGAACGTGTGTATCCTGCAAAACCCCGATTCTGCGCCCATTCTCCAGTAATTCCCCAGGCTCTCCATCTTCTAGGCTACAGCAGCTACCACTCCCTGACCTGACAACTCCAAGCGCTTCAGATGAGTGGAATCTCACAGCATCTGTCCTTTGTGACTGGCTTATTCCACTTAAGCATAAAACGTTTTCAAGGTCCATTAATGTTGTAGAGTGTACAGAATGTCTTTTTTTTCCCCTTTTGTTTTGTTTTGTTTTACAGTGTAGGGGATCAAACCCAGGGTCTCACGCATGCTAGTTAAGTATTTTACCCCTAAGCCATACCCTCAGCCAGAATTTCCTTTCTTTTTAAGGCAGAATAACATTCGTGTGTGTGTGTGTGTGTGTTTTAACCAAAACACCACATTTTGTTTATTCATTCATCTGTTGATGGGTATCTATTCAAACTTTTTATTTGTACATATCCTTTAACATAAAAATTCTACTTTGGCAATTCTGTCTACTACAAATAAAAGCACCAGTATATAAGAGCATATATATCCTATGCAGTATTATTGGTAGTGGCAAAATCCTGACAGTCTGCATGTTCTTTAGCAGAAGGAAGACTAAAAAATTATGAAACATCAAAGATCAATGTGTAGTCATTAAAAAGAGTGAGTCAGGGACTGTGGATGTAGCTCAGTAGTAAAGGGCTCACCTAGCATGTATAAGGCCCTGGGTTCAATCCCCAGCATCTCAAAAGGGGAAGGAGGGAGGCAGGAGGGAGGGTGAGAGACTCCCATTATTTATCAATGAATCAGCAAGCACCACGAGCAGAGAAGGACCTGCTTTACAGGCAGCAGACACAAAAAGGACTGAACCAGCAACAATGCGGCCTTGCAAAGACTGCTGCGAAGGGTGCCCCGCCCAGGCGCTCCGTCTCACCCAGAGGGTACAGGAGTTTGGGTGTTTGCCTCCGCCACAGAGTTCCGTCTTCGTGGGAGATCACGTCATGGGGCTTGTGCTTATAAAGTTCATTGTAGAATGACATCTTATCCAGGAAACTATAGACCTGCCAACATGCAGGAAGAAACTGTCACACATTCGCCTATGCAACATTTGAGGAAGTCCAACACCTGCTCTTGCAGCCAAAATGTACGTGCTGGTCCTCAAACTTCTCATCAGCCCACAACTGTGGCTTTTGCCTGGTTCTTCTGTTCTTGCCTATCTTTTCTAGACATTTTTTCCCGGTTTTGTTTTTTTTCAGACAGGGTCTCCGCTATGTAGTTCAGGCTAGCCTTGAACTCACTCTGTAGTCCAGGCTGGCCTCAAACTTCCAGTGATCCTCCTGCGTCAGCCTCCTAAGTGCTGGTGTTACAGGCGTGCGCCACTATGCTTGGCCTCACTGTTCTTTAATCTAATTTGCGGCCAATCCAACATCCCCCTTCTCACCAGAGATAGTTGTCCCTTCTCAGCAGTGTGGGCTGTATTACTCTGAGCAGTAAAGTTTTCTCTCTACGTATATGGTTATTATGCATTTCGTCTATTATCCTCTTCCAAATAGACATTTAGGAACTTTATTCTTATTCCCACAGTAACCACAGCAGGTATTTCGTAAAAAGATCTTCATCTTACAGAAGTGTGGCGCCATCTCTGGCATCTTCCATCCAACTTTAAACTCTTACTAAGGCAGTGGGACAGCACTGTGGCGAGCAGAAAGGGCTCCTAATGAAAGCTCCTTGACAGTGTGTCCCGTTCTCTTCGGGGTCTGACCAGACAACTCACCTTTTTGGCAGTGGACTTCCCAGACACAAGGGCGCGAAGCAACTGCAGGAGCGGGGAAAGGAGATGTGGAAACATTCCACACACGCTGTCCAGAATGATCCCAAGGCCAGAGGTTGGTTCCTACGGTGGGAGGGGAGGAGTCGCTGGGCTTCAGAACTTCCGGCAATCGTAAGAAAACTGAGGATTCGTCCTTCCCTTTAGACAGACACCATCCTTCTCTAATAATTTCACACATTCTTACTTCCTATTTCCACTGAAAAAGGGTAGCAGACGACTGATTTAGTCAGGAACTAAAAGACACTGCTGGTCTCTCCAGTGACCTCTTATTCGCCATTCTTCCCACAGGAAGGTAACATTGCTCCCCGATATGACACTTCCACTGAAGTGGCAGCGTGTGAGCGCTCAGCCACCACACACAAGCAACGGGTGCTCAGTCCAAACACTGGCTCATCCCCCCGGCTTCGCCCAGGACACTGCAGGCTTCTGGAGGAGGAATCAGCCTCCCAGGAAAAGGGTATGATATCCTGGCAGAACAGCCAGCCACAGCCCAAGAGAAAAGAGCGATTTACCAGCGCAAGCCTGAGGCATGGGGCTGGCGTCAATTCTCATTCTCTCTCCAAAGCCGAGTTCTCATGACACCCTGGCACCTTGTAGAAACAGTGACAGTCCCCTAGCAGTACATTCACGAGTTGCAGAAATGCACCTCAAATCTCCAGGCATGGATGACCTTTCATCATCCTCAAAATGGTGACAACAACAGGACCGACTATGCCCATTTTTATGAAGATTAAATGAGAAAATATACATAAATGCTAAGCATAAAACCTATGACTAAGTGTTTGACAAATCTTTTTGCTCCAGAGTGTAACGGCAGGACTCCCTCCAACACACTTACAGTTCCCCAGAAGAGTTCTGGAAGAGAAGGGTCCGCCAGGACTTCACACGCCGTGTCGATTATATCCTGTCAGGGGAGGAGAGAGAATGGTTCGTTTTCCCCAGTTGAAGCAGTCTTTCTAAATTGTATTCTACTGACACAAAAACACTATAAACATCTTCATGCTGCATGTCAGAAAGAACTCTGGCTTTAAAGAGTAAGATTACACTTTGTTGGCACGCATGTTGTATCTGCAGTATGACATTAGACAGATTTACCTCTCTGCTCTTCAAATGCTCATCTGTAAAATGGGGATGATAAATGCTGGGTGTGGTGCTCATACCTGTAATCCCAGCACTTGGGAGGCTAAGGCAGGAGGACTGTCATAAATTCAAGGCCAGCCTGGGCTACATAGTGAGACCCTGTCTCAAAACACCAAACCAAACAAAAAAACAAAAACAGAGAGAAAGAGAATAAAAGCTGACAGTAGCTGAGTATGGTGGTAGACTAAGGCAGGAGGACTATAACTGTAAGGCCAGCCCAAGCAACTCAGCAAGACCCTCAATTCAATCCTAAGCAAAAAAAGCTGCTAGTACTCTGCTTCAGTGTACCACCCTACAATGAGGGTTAAGTGAGATAATATATAGGAATGAACTGGAAATTCAGAAATACCATACAGATGTAAGGTATAACTAGGCTCAGCAAAACTGTGCTCCTAAGAAAACAATGTCTTTTTAATTTTTTATCCTCAGCAAATAGCACAGAGCTTAGCACACAGTAGGCACCCAATAAATGCTTACAGATTCACCTTTTTTAAAATGCAGGTACAAGCATTCCTACAGTGCCAACAAGTTAATAACAATCCAAGTGCAGGGTAGGATCCACAGTGACCAGAATTTTCCCAGAATGTGCAAAGCTTGCTCTATGTCCTTAGTGGTTTGGAAATTGAGTCTTTCAATTAAGTCCAATCTCATCTTTCTCTAATGTTAAGAAATTTTCACCAGTTTACAAAACGAGCCACTCATCATTAAAAATGAACACAATGAGCTGGGTGGGATGGTGCACGTCTGTAATCCCAGCACTCAGGAGGCTCAGGCAGGAGGATTGCTGCAAGTTCAAGGCCAGCCTGAACTACACAGTGAGACCCTGTCTCAAGAAAACAAACAAACAAGCAAAAAAATAAGGATGAACACGATGGCCAGGTACAGTGGTGTGCCCCTGTAATCCCAGCTACCTGGGAGGCTGAGGCAAGAGGATCCCAAGTTGGGGCAGCCTGGACAACTTAGTGAGACCTCATCTGAAAACATGAAAAGCTAGGAACACAGCTAAGCACTCCTCGGATCTCGTCGCCAGCACCACCTCTCCCCAACCCCACAGAAACACTTTCAAGTGTAGCTGAGGAGCCGAGCACTGACTCTCAGTTAATTTAAGTTTAAACGGCCACATTTCTCATGGCTCCCACAGTGCACGGCACGGTTACGAAGCAAAAGAAGCCTGAGACACTCACCAACCTGCTACGCTGCTATCCACCTACAGAGAATTCAGGACACTTATCACACAACTGCAAATCCGAAACCTGACTGGATTCTTTTTTTTTTTTTTTTGTGGGTACTGGAGTCGAACTCAGGACCTCGCGCTTGCCAGGCAGGCACTGTACCACTGAGCTATATCCCCAGCCCCTGGGATTTGTTTTAAAATAATCAAAGAGCTTTGTGCAGTGGCAGTATTGTAGCCAACGAGGTTTATCCGAGGGGCGATTATTGCTAATTGAAAACATTTCCCAATACCCAACATCATGACTTGAAATACAGTCAGCATTGGCAATTTTTGACAGTCTCTACGGAGACCAAAAAAAATAAAAAAATAATAATAAAATAAAATAAAATAAAGAGGAGGCTGAGGCAGGAAGATCGCTGCATGTTCAAGGCCAGCCTAGGCTGCATAGTCAGTTCAAGGCTGGTCTGAACTATATAGGGAGACCCTGTCTCAAACAAACAAACAAAATAAAATAATCAAGGAGGGAAGGGGCAGAAATGAAGGAACATTAGCCCTGAGCAGATAACTGTGGGAGCCTGTGATGGGGTCATGGAATGTGATCTATCTGGTCATGAGTTTGAAACCCTGCATTTGAGGAAAATGTTGTGGAACAGCATCTTTTAGCATGCACCGATGTCTAGGACAGATGAACCACAGAGCAAAAAATGAAGTTATAGAACAGTACCAGGCACCCCTCCCTATCTCCCACCTTTGGATTCAACAAACATGGCGTAAAACTACTGTTGAAAAACCCAAATCTGTACAAACACATGCAGACCTTTTTCTCTTAATCATTATTCTCTAAACAAGACCACTAACAGCTATTCCCAAAGCACGCACACCGTATTAGGTATTTTGAGTAATTTAGAGATAATGTAAAGTATCCTGGAGGATACATGTAAGTTACACGTGAACATCACACCATTTTACAGAAGGACTTAGCAGCAGTGGACTTTGGTATGCTCGGTTTCTGAACCCACCTTCGCAGGTACCAGGGGGTGACTATCTACTATGACTCCATACTAGAAAAGAATTATTATTTTTTATGTGTGTGAGGAACATGGAAGGGAACCCATCAAAATGTTAACAGAAGTTATCCAGAGGTGAGATGAGATTACATTTTTTACTAGTGACCAGCATTTTGTTTTTTCTATGACTAACGGATATCACTCATACAACCATAAATGAAAACGAACGGCAATGAACAAATGAAAACATGAAGCAAACAGTATCAGATCTGAAGCAGCTGTCACAGGGATCTGACTGCAGAGCTCAGCAGTGCAGCCAGCCCAGAAAGCCAAGTACCGACCTGCTGATTGCCCAGCGTGTGCAGCTCCAGCGAGGTGAGGACGAAGGAGAGCAGCCCGTAGACACACATGCACGCGGTGCTCGAGGTGCACTGCAAAGCAGAGTGGTCGTGACTGACTGAGCATCACAGCGCCTGCCCAGACTCGCCCTAAGCCTAGCATGGTACATCCTTGGATGCAAATGGGCCCAGACCCTGAATCTTTCATCATTTTCCTAATTTAGTTACAGGATCAGAAAAACACAGGGAGAAAAGGGAACATGGAAGCCACAAACATGACAACACAGTCAAGAATAAAGTCAGAAAAAAAAAAAGAATAAAATCAGAAAGAACTACTTCGAGCTGGAAATTCAGTTCAATAGTAGAGTGCTTGCCTATCATGCGTGAGACCCTGGTCAATTCCCACTGTACATGTATGTATTAATATATTTATAAATGTATATGTATATTTGTATTTTTTTTCCTCAAATGATCAAAATTTGTGTGGGGAAAAAGAAAACCACAACCTGCCTAGAGAAAAGATAGAGTCTACATCTTTAGTCTACCCTAGAGAAAGGACAAGACTAATACAGCGCCTCAACCACCCAACATTAATCAACCAGGATCATCAAATGGGGCCTGTGTGCTGATGTTCTGGTTTTGTTTTGTTTTATTTCTTAGAGCAGTTTTAGTTTCACATATACAGAATCATTTTACTACCCTAAAAATCCTCTGTACGCAGCCTATTCATCCTTCCCCCTCTCAACCAGTGCCTGACGACTGACCACTGCTCTTTACTGCTCTTTACTTCTCCGTACCTCTGCCTTCCCCAGAACATCTTCTGCTGGAGCCACGTACTATGTAGTCTTTTCCAGCTGGTTTCTTTCACTTAGTAATACACAGTTCAGAGTCCTCCAATCTGCTCTCGGTCTGACAGCTCACCTCCTTATAGCACTAAATAAAGTCCGTTTTCTGGACGTACCAGTTTCCTTACACCTACAGAAGGTCATTTTAGTGGCCTCCAAGCTCTGGCAATTATGAAAAATGTTGCTGTAAACACCTGTGAGCAGGTTTTTGTGTAAACATAAATCTTCAACCCCTCTGGGCAAACACCCAGGAGCACAACCGTGGAATCCGAGGTTTCATTTTATTTCCTTGCAGGGCTGGGGATGGAACCCCGGGCCTCACATGTGCAAGGCACACACTCTACCACTGAGCTAAACCCCTAGTCTCTGAGGTTTCATTTTAGTACAACAAAATAAGCTGACTAAACCACGCCACTTGAATTAAACCCCAACACCAGACTCAAGAGAAATATAGTTCATCCTGTTACAGTTGAGAGAGTAGGTCCCCGAGAAAGGACTCCTCCCATCGACATGACCCAAGCTGTCCTCTAGGGCGAGGACTTCACTGCCAAAAAGTCAGGCATAATGAGTTCGATCTATGTCCATTTACTGGTGGTTACTGTTGCTTCAGGCAAATTACATCTCACTGACTCTCAATTTCCTAATGTGGAAAACGAGACAATAATCCTTAACCCAAAGAAGTGTTTAATCCTTACTTAAGGATTAAGTAAAATCCTGCCGAGAAAGCGCTGAGCAGTGTCTGCTAACAGCAAAAGCCTTTTAAGGTTAGTTCCACCTCATCACCCTCACCCACCACACTACAGCCATTCTTACAGTGGCCTCGGTTCTGCCTGCTCTTCCCCATTCGTTCTCCTGTTCAACCAACAGCCTCAGACTCACATCATCCCCGCCGCTGGCCAGAGACCGGAGCAGTCGGGTCAAGTACTGAAACACGTTCAGCTGGATGGCCATGCCGCCTATCTTGCGCACCACACTGCTTGTCTCTTCCGGGTTCAGGGTGTGGCGGAGGAGAGCCCAGGCCAAAAGCACAGGGGCGTGATGAGGGATGTCCCCAAAAGTCAACATCAAACGGTCCATATCCTAATGAAGGGAGAAATAGCAAGGATGAAGATTCCTCGACAGGATTCTTCGCCACAATCAATAAGCACTTCATTCATCCAGAGAAGCCTCTCTCTCCATTCTGATATTCCCCAGTCACCTTCACAATAAACCCCCTCCTGCTATGGCTTATATCTGGATGTCCCCCCAAAGCCTCATGCGTTCAGAGGTAGGGCTGGCTAATTGTGGGGTGCCACAGCTGGGTGTTGGGAGGTGGGACCTGGTCAGCAGACAAAGGTCACTGGGGACATGACCTGGAAAGGTGGGTCTCCCTTCCCAGCGGGGCCGCCACGACGTGAGCAGCTCTCCTCCGCCCAGGCCTTTCCACCACGCCTTCCTGCCTTGGAGCCAGCCGACTACAGACTAAAAACATGAGCCAGAATAAACCTCTCCTTTGAGCTTGGGTGTCCAGTATTTTGTCCCAGTGATGACGAAAGTGATGAAGATACCCTCCATTACTCTTCACTTTTCCCACCATTTTTTCTCCTGATTTTTTTTTTTTTTTTTCTTTTTCTCTTTTTGAGACAGGGTCTGGCTATATAGTTCAGGCTCGCCTTGAACTCGCTATGTAGTCCAGGCTGGCCTCGAACTCACAGTGGTCATCCTGCCTCAGCCTCCCAAATGCTGGGATTACAGGCATGCACCACCATGCCCAGCTTCTCCTGACTTTTATGTAGTCTTAGTTTAAAATTATAAAACATATGTTCAAATGGAGACTCTAGAAATTTTATTACCCTGATCTTCCTCCTTTTTTTGTTTTTGTGGTACTCTTGTCCCTGCACCATTTCCATGAGTGACTCTACTCACTCTCACAGATTAAATCATCACTGTAAAGATGACTGACAAAGATGAGGTTTATTCCAGGTCTAATTGTCTAACGATGCAGAACTTCAAATTCTGCAACACTAGAAATGTTACACAACAGGATACTTGAGCGGTTAAAAACACACTACTTACCACAAAAGAGCTGAGAAAAGAGGTTCCTCCAAGCTCACCTGACAAATAAGCCCATCCTGAGCAAACTGGTGCAGCTCTCTCCTGTCATCCAAAGCACATTTATGCAAAGACTCAATGTCCATGCCTTCCACCAGGATAAGGGCACTGAAGTAGCTGGAAAGGAAACAGTGCCTTCGTCTCATTTTGCTGCTCTGAACCTCACTGGAGACACTTCGCTATCAACAAGTTACTGGTGAGTTATTTAACATTCTTTTTTCATACTAAGTCTTCTGATCTAGTCTGTGGTTTACACTTCCAGCACATCTCAAGTGCCTGACAGTCATGTGCAGCTGGGCCTGCCATCCTGGGCAGCAGAGATTTAGAACTAAAGGTACTGAATACCAGCACTTATACCTGACCCAGGTTAAACCATCCCATTTCTCAGGTGTGAATCTTTGCTATGGCACAGAGAACAGGCCTCAAGATGTGGGTCCACCCATGGCCATCGGCAGGGAAAAAAACAATTAAAGTCCATAGACAATGATCTCTTCTTTGCATCTGCATAATACCTAGCCTGGGATGGTTGTCAAAACTACTTTCTGTTGAACGAATGAACTCTTAGGTGAAGATGGAAAGGAAAAGAGCATAATAATTACTCTGAGAGAACACATCCCCTTGAATCCCCCTTTCCTTCCTGTACAAACTGGAATGAGTCAATGCACCCCCACTTCCCTACCCCCTTACCTATTCACAGAATGGCTATCATAACGTCAGCGCTCTGAACACTGCACAAGGGCTCTGACTTCATTTCGTTCACACTCACCCGATCCGATCTATAATGGGGTCCATGGTCTCATCCACCAAGTGCCTGTTGGTCTGCCTACTACCGAATCCTTGCTCTTTAAACATCTTGGTTAATACCAGCAGATCACTAGGTGCCATCTCAAAGTATGCGTAAAAAAGAAAAATAATTTCTAGCAGCATAGACTGTTCCCGAAGGCACTGAAGAAACCAGCGAGACACCTGGCGCTCAGTCTACATAACCAATGAAAAAACAATGGGAAAGAAGAGTGAGAATTGGGGCCGGTGAGATGGCTCAGCGGCATAAGCGCCTGCCTGGCAAGCACGAGGTCCTGAGTTCGACTCCCGGTACCCACATATGAAAAAGCGCCGGTGATATCGCTCAGCAGCACGGGCGCCTGCTGGCGCACAAGGTCCTGAATTTGACCCCTGGTACCCACAAAAGAAAAAAAAAAAAAAAAAGAGTGAGAATAAAAACCATACTTTATTTTTGGTACATTTTTGTTTTGTTTTTTGAGACAGGGTCACACATGTAGTCCATGTTGGCTTAGAACTTCCGGCGATCCCCCTGCCTTAGCCATCCACATGCTGGGATTACAGGCATGCACTATATAGCACCCAGCTAAAAACCATACTTTAAAGAATTTAAATTATTTTCATTAGATAATAACATGCATGGCTGGGAGTGGTGGCGCACGCCTGTAATCCCAGCACTCAGGAGGCTGAAGCAGGAAGGTAGCCATGAGTTTGAGGCCTGCCTGGGCTACCTAGTGAGTTCAAGGCCAACCTGAACCACACAGGGAGACCCTGTCTCAAAAAACCAAAAACAAATAAGCAACAACAACAAAAAATACCTTAAAGATTATTTCCTCTAACAGTATATTAACAGTGGACATGCACTGATTATTCAACCAATGCCCTCATTTTTAATGTTGTATAATATTCCACTGCAAAGTAAATGTCATAATTCATTTTACCTAGCCCACTTGGAAGGGCATTAGGATAGTCTTTTGCTAATAAAACCATGCTATACAACTGAACAAAAATCAGCAGACAGGGCCGGTGATATAGCTCAGCGGCATAAGCGCCTGCCTGGCAAGCGCAAGGTCCTGAGTTTGACTCCCGGTACCCACATAAAGGAAAAAAAAAAGGGCCGGTGATATCGCTCAGTGGCAGAAGCACCTGCTGGCAAGCGCAAGGTCCTGAGTTTGACTCCTGGTGCCCACATAAATAAATAAATAAGAAAGAAGGGCTGGGGAGGTACCTCGCTTGCCTGGCATGCCTGTGCCCCTCTCTTTTATTAAATGTTCTCGATAGCTAATGTCTGGTTTTGTTGACATGTTTTTAATGAAAATCCATTCCATTCAAAACAAAAAAAGGCATGCTACAATCTACAAATGCAAATTGGTTTAGGATTTAGGATAACATGATTAGGCTAGTGCCATACACTTAATAGAAAATGATAATAGCCAGAGATACAAAGCTCAGCGGCACAAGCGCCTGCCTGGCAAGCATGAGGTCCTGAGTTCAATTCCTGGTACCAAAAAAAAGAAAGAAAATGATTAATAAAGAAGATAAAATTGCTGGGGATATAGCTCAGCAGCATAAGCACCTGCTTGGCAAGCACGAGGTCCTGAGTTCAATTCCCAGTACCAAAAAAAAAAAAAGAAGATAAAATCTTGGGCTTAGAGTAGCATTAACCACCAAGAGAATATTTTAGGTGTGAACAGAAAATAAACAAACAGATAAAGACAGCCTGGGTCCAGAATTAAGTACTGTTATGAAGTCATCAGCGTGTTGACCTCACTGTTTTTCTGAAGAACGGTAACCCAGACACACACTCAGTTAGTACCTGACGATCGTTTCACCTGCTCCCATGAACGGGGCCACGCCGTTCCCCTCGGGCTGCAGGAGAGCGGAGCGCAAGTCCCACATACCATGAGGTTCCCGCGTGTCTCCCAGGTCGGTGCTTCGGCTTTACACAGCTCTTCAAACTGCTGCCTGTATTTTACAACTAGCTGTTCCTTGTCCAATTTATCAACACAGTCCGCATACTCAACCTTAAAGAAAAAAAAAAAACTCACACCTAAAGTGTAAATATTCAGATCAATATGAATGGCATAAAATGATTAGAAAGGTCTGAGTGCTCCAGGGCAGAGAGAAAGAGAAGCACTGAACAGGTTTACCCTGTAAGGGTGTCTCTCATCTTGGAAATAAGTGAGAAGGTGTAAGACACAACGAAGAACACAGGTTCTTTCTTCATAGTAATAGTCTGCAACCTGAGAAGAGTCCAAAGAGCCAAAGTCAGTAATTCACCTGTGACAAGTGGGTACTCAAGCTACATTTACTGGTGATCCATCACTTAAGATGTGAACTGAAAAGCTGGTCAAGAATTTGAATTAGGCCAAAAAACAAAACAAAACAAAAAATACTTTCATAAACCAGAAAATAATGAAGCCAAGGAGGATGGAAGGATTAGTAATATAAACAAGTTTCATAAAAAGCTTTCCAGTATGATTTCTCAGAGCATTCAAACAACACACAGTGCTATATACTGACAGGCCAGATATATAAAAACAAACACAAAAATATCAGGGATATATGTCCTCATTGCTTGAATTAATATACTGTATTAAGTCTCACTACATATCAAATAGGAAACTAATTCCTTTTTTTTTTTTATTTTTGAAACAGGGTCTCACTATGTAGTTCAGCCTGGCCTTGAATTCACTCTGTAGTCCAGGCTGGCCTCAAACTCAAAGTGATACTCCTGCCTCAGCCTCCCCAGTGCTGAGATTACTGGTGTGTGACACCACATCCAGCACAAATTCCATTTTAAAACAAGATGCTGGAGGTTGCTGGAGAGGAAGAAGAGAATATAGGATAAAAAGAAATATAGGGCCGGCGAGATGGCTCAGCGGCTTAAGCGCCTGCCTGGCAAGCGCGAGGGCCCGAGTTCGACTCCCGGAACCCACATACGAAAAAGGGGCCGGTGATATCGCTCAGTGGCACGGGCGCCTGCTGGTGCGCGAGGTCCTGAGGTCGACCCCCTGGTACCCACAAAAAAAAAAAAAAAAAAGAAATATAAATTAATTCTGTTGGATTTAGACTTCAAAAAAAGGCTGGTGAGATGGCTCAGCGGCGTAAGCATCTGCCTGGCAAGCACGAGGGCCCGAGTTCGACTCCTGGAAGCCACATATGAAAAAAGGGCCGGTGATATCGCTCAGCAGCATGGGTACCTGCTGGCGCGTGAGGTCCTGAAGTCGACTCCCGGTACCCACCAAAAAAAAAAAAAAAAGATACCCATGAACCAGATCTTAACATCAGGAGCTGAAGAACGTCCTAGGAAAAATTCCTCAGCAGGGCCCAGCACATCCAGCCTCTTATTTCTCAACAGGCTGATAATGGTCTTCACTAAGACCTCAACGCTTGTCCACCAGAGAAGTCAAAGGCCATCCATGAAAACAAGATAAGAAGTTGCCACCCAATTGTACCCCAAAGAATGGAAATGATGCCCACTACTGACCTTCAGGATTAAGGCCTGACTCTGCCTCTCATCTTGCAGGACCGTCTGACAGAGAAGAGAGCAGTCAAGATGCCGTCTTACAGGCAAAACTCAATTAACAGAGAAAGCGATGTACAATTTTACCCCATCCTTCAAGATCATGATTGCCCATTTGTTTCTGCAAACATTTCCTACATCTTATTTTTTACCTCAAACCTGTACTCAAATCCCCTCTGCTCTCCTCTAGCCTCAGTTTCCTCACATGTAAAATGAACTGGGCTGGCACGGCACACCCTCGATTCCATGATTAAAGAGCCTACTCTTTACCCCTCCACCCTCCCAAAATGAGGCCACAGCTCAGTTTAAATGTATGTTTTTTTTTTAAGCCTCTAGAAGTCTTTACTGAGAATGGCTGCATCTGATAACCTACCTCTGTTGAAAGAATGGGTGCCAAACCCCTAAATCTCTAAAACTACCAAGGAAAAAGAAAAAGGGCAGCAGGGGGAGCTGACCAGAAGCACGCACCTTCAGAGAGTCCACCGTGCCCCTGTAGTCCTCTTGAATGTAACACTGGAGAAGCAGCACACTCTGCTCCGCATCAAGACCCTAAGACACACAGGAGCAGCCATGGGGGCTCCAATCGCACATGGGGTACAAACCATTCAAATGATCTGTCCTCTGGACTGGACACAGGACTTGGATAAACACGAGTCCTTCTCGAATATTCCATGCAACATAACAATTTCACCCCAAGTAGGAGAAAAAAGGGGTAACTGAAATGCAATTTGCATGATGAGTAAATTCACAAACCTGACCAAAAAAAAAGGGGGGGGGGGTGCTGGGAATATAGCTCAGCAGCACAGCACCTACCTGGCAAGTGCAAGGTTGTGAGTTCAATTCCCGGTACCAAAAAAAAACAAAAAACAAAAAACAAACAAACTCGAAACAGGTGCTCATTCACCCAGCACATTAATACACCCAGCACATTAATACAGCAGCGAGGCGTGATCTGGGCTTCCCACATTAAACAGAAGCAGCCACGTATTTAGTTACAAACTCATCAGTTTACAGAGCACCGCAAGCATGCTGAAGAAAATGGATATGAACAAAATAAATAAATCAGTAAAAGAAAACTATGATATGTAGCAAATAGGTTAGGTAACTTTGATTTGTGACTTTCGGTAAGTAAAGTTGTAATCTGGATATTTCTGAAATACAGTATGTTGAATTAAACCATCAAAACTGAAATAAAATGAATTTTCACTAACAATCACTAACAATAAAATCATGTAAATCCATACAGCAAGTAAATTTTTTTTTTGGCTTTGTTTTTTGGTTTTTTTTGAGACAGGATCTTACTACACAGTCTGGGCCGGCCTTGAACGCACTTTCTAGCCCAGGCTGGCCTTGAACTCATGGCGATCCTACTGCCTCAGCCTCTCCAATGCTCGGATTACAGGCATGCGCCACCAGGCCCGGCTTACTGCAAGTAATAAAAAATGAGCAGGAGCTCATGTTTACTCACCAAAAATTTGCTGATTCTTAAGCCCACTTCCTTCAGTTGTGGAGCTAACTCTTCATCAGCTTTCACTTTTTCAGCTGAACTTGGACTATGAAAACAAGAACGAATCATTTCCTCATTCTCAATGACCCTCTAGTAGTTTAAATAAAAATACTTAAAGATATTTTTAGTACAGGCTTTTTTTTCTGCCATTTAAGTGCCTACAAAATATACACACACACACTCACTGCAATAGACTTTGTAACACAGAACTTGTTATGCCTAAGTAATACAAATAGTGTATTTCTGTTACAACAACATTATTTGAGGATTTATTTGAGTTTTTTGTTTAATTTTGGTCTTTCTGCAGTGTGGGGGATTGAAGCCAGGGCACTGTGCATGCTAGGCAAGCACCTGCCACCAGCTATATCCCCAGCCTTTTACATTTTTCATGTTGAAACAGGGTCTTGCTAAGTTGCCCAGGCTGGTTTTGAATTCACAGTCCTGCCTCAGCCTCTTCAGTAGCTGAGATTACAGGTGTGAGCCACCACTCCCAACACATTATTTCTGATCTTTGCAAATACCCTGAAAGGTAAATATATTACTATCTTCATTTTATAAGGAATTATCAACACCTAGAAAGAGGAAATAACTTACCAAAAATCCCACAGCTAATAAAAAGTTGAGAGGAAATTTAAAACCAGGTCTGTTACTATGCACACATGTATTACCAAGCTCTATGAAGGCCTAGAAGTTAGGAGCCCCAGTAACAGCAACCACATTCATCACTCGCATCTTTGTTTCTAATACCATTGGCCAGTGAAAGGGGCCAGGACTCCTTGGAGAAATGGCTGACTCTAGAGCAGATTAGGAAAAATTAAAGATGAGCCTAAACCACCGTGAAGTGTCAAAAAGCAAGGAAGTAGCCGGGCGTGGTGGCACATGCCTGTAATCCCAGCACTCAGGAGGCTGAGGCAGGAGGGTTACTGTAAGTTTGAGGCCAGCCTGGGGTACACAGTGAGTCCAAGGCCAACCTGAACTACATAGCAAGACCCTGTCTCAAAAAAAAACAAACAAAAAAAAAGTAAGGAAGTGTTCAAAAAACAAAAGGATGGGGACATATCAAAAGGACACATATGTCAATCTGAAAGAACTCCCAATAGCCAAAGATAGAACGAAGTATAAACAAAATATAGGGGACCGGGGCATAGCTCAATAGTACTTGTCTAATATGCATAAAGCCCTGAGTTCAATTACCAGGACCTCACCCAAAACAGCATAAACAAAGTATAAAATAAGTATATATGAGTAGATACCGATAGAAACAAATGAATAAATGAGGGAGTAAGGGAAATTTTTCCTTTCAGAAAATCCCAAATAGGGCCGGTGAGATGGCTCAGCGGCGTAAGCGCCTGCCTTGCAAGCGCGAGGGCCCGAGTTCAACTCCCGGATCCCACATACGAAAAAGGGGCCAGTGATATCACTCAGTGGCATGGGTGCCTGTTGGCACGCGAGGTCCTGAGGTTGACCCCCCGGTACCCACAAAAAAAAAAAAAAAAAAAAAGAAAATCCCAAATAGCATACACAGATGCTACCTCCTTCAGGAGGTGGAGTTTAATCCCACTGCCACCCACTTTAAGAGCAGGCTGTACTTAGTAACTCACCTCCACAGACAGAGGAGGGGAAAAGTAACTTTGCAGAGGAGAAACTTGGCAAATGCCACTTTAACCAAGTGACCAAGGTTAACGTCACCAGTGATTTTGTGAATATAACACATACCTCTGACATGAGAATGGTCCTTCACCTCGGTGCATTCTTTCCCAAAACCCACACCCCAAACCTAATAATGACGAAAACATTGGACAAATCTAAATTGAGGGTATTCTACAAAATACCTGATTGGCCCTCCTCAAAAATGCTCAAGGTCATCAAAATCAAGGAAAGAAATCTGAGATGCTGTCAGAGTTAAGTGGAGACTAAGGAGACATGACAACAAAATGCAATGTAGGGGGCCGGTGAGATGGCTCAGTGGCATAAGCGCCTGCCTAGCAAGCGCGAGGTCTCGAGTGCAACTCCCGGAACCCACATATGAAAAAGGGGCCGGTGATATCGCTCAGCGGCACGGGCGCCTGCTGGCGCGCGAGGTCCTGAGGTCGACCCCCCGGTACCCACAAAAAAAAAAATGCAATGTAGTACCCTGGATTGGGTTCTGGAACAAAAAGAAGACATTAATGACAAAAACGGTAATGGTCCAATAAAGTCCAGAGTTTAGTATTAGTTAAAAAAGAAAAGAAAAGGGCCGGTGAGATGGCTCAGTGGCGTAAGCGCCTGCCTTGCAAGCGCGAGGGCCCGAGTTCGACTCCCGGATCCCACATACGGAAAAAAGGGCCGGTGATATCGCTCAGTGGCACGGGCGCCTGTTGGCGCGCGAGGTCCTGAGGTCGACCCCCCGGTACCCACAAAAAAAAAAAAAAAAAAAAAAAGAAAAGCAAAAGTCTATTCAACTTCAAATCCCACAGTTCTCCTGGGAAGGGAGCACAGCGGGGGCCTTGTGTTCAGCCTGCACAAGGCCAGAGGTACAAACACCATTAAAACCCTTCCAAAACAACCCTAAAGCTCTGAAAAGCATGATGCTGTTGGATTTTTCTAAAAAATAAGAGATTCTCACATTTCACAGAAAAGCCACAACATAAAGGCTAATGTAAGGGTAAACAACAGGTTCTGAAAAAGGCAACACAGAATGAATAAGAACACAGACGCTGGAGTTAAGACTGCCAGGTTTGAATCCTGGTTTCACCACTTACTAGCTGTGTGACCTTGGGCAAGTTATTTACCTCTTTGTGCCTCAGTTTCCCCATCTGTAAAATGGAAACAGTGATAATAAAAGAGTATCTAAATGTGATAAAATAATTATATTCTTTTTTTTAAAGCCCATCTATTTTAAATATATAGTGGAATATTTACAAATAAAATAGTGTGTCTGGGAGTTACTTCAAATCATTATGAGAGAAGGGTTAATAAACAATAAAAACAAAAAGTTCATGAACAACCTAAGAGAATGAAGATAGTAAAGAAGGAATAAATTCAACAGATGTTAGAAGTAGAAAGGAAATGAGGACAACGGAAGTTTGATGTGCCAACAGAATGAAATCTAGACTATGAATTAAGATGAATGATTCTAGCCTTACAAGGTGTATTTTCTTTTTTAACTATTTTACATTTTATTATTGCTGTTTTCCACTGACCAGTAAAAAACTATATACTCACCAAAAATAAAAATAGTAAAGTCTTAAAGGGTCATTATGATGCTTAAATAACTTATAAGTGCTTAAAAAAAAACTGGTACACAATAAACACTATGAATTGCTAGCTAAACACTGAATCATTAGCTGCTACTGTTCACTGCTACAGCCCCATTTAGTGCTCACGCAAAGATAGTGAGCCCCAAACCTTAGAAGTGTTAGTTGAATACATACTAAATGCTCACCTCCAGACACGGTCAGATAACTGGATTCTATATGAAATTTCTAGAATAAATTTCCCTTTCAACAGAGAGAAAAAAATGTGCTATATTCTTTATTGTTTTGGTTTTTTGAGACAGGGTCTCCATATGTAGCCCAGGCTGGCCTCCAACTCACAGTGATCCTCCTGCCTCTGCCTCCGGAGTGCTGGCATTACAGGCACATGCCACCATGCCCGACCCTTTTTTTATTGATAACCAAATTGCTTTCTCTCCGATCTAGACACCTAGCAATATCACAGAAGTACACAGAAGGACAGTTTCAACCATGCCAGCTTCCTCCAGGGAAATCACTCCAACCCAGACGCATGGAGCAGTCATACCTGGGAGGTCTGTAGTAGGAAAGCCCTTCTAATAACCGCTGCCAATGTTTATTCAGTTCTGCTTCAATCTGATTCTGGAAAAGAACAATCACACAAATGCAATTCTAATCATGCTCCAGGATCACACTGAGGATTACATCTTCCATTGAGTCTTTTTAAACTGCACTTTCCCCTACAGTTTAAAGTACTTTCAACACAGAATTCCGTACCCTCTTCTTTGCTTACCATCATAGCATAGTAATGTACCCCTATTATTAAAAGCTTGATAAATAAACTTTCTAGTGGTTGCATAATATTTTACCAAGTGGCTACATCATAATTTATTTACCATTCTTCTAATGTTAGATACACTTTGGCTGAGTGTAATTCTTTATTAATGTAAATAAAGTGCTGAAACACTTTCTGCACAAAACCTTTTGAGGATTTTCTCTGAAGATTCATTCTAGATGTGGAGTTATCAGATAAAGGAATATCAAAAAATGCTAACACTCTAACATGGATGCAACATTTGTTACATTAATTATAATAACATCATAAGGGCTGGAGATACAGCTCGCTGCAAAGCGGTTCAGAGCATGCACGAAGCCCTGGGTGCAATCCCCAGCACTACAAATACAACTACCATCTCTCAACACGTTATCCTCACAGGGTCAGAACACATAAACGTCAAGCAGAACAACTACCCTTTACTGACACACACTTGGAAATGCCCTTGAAACCACAGCCGCTGTGAGCTAAGGGAGAGAGCTGAAAGGAAAATGAAGAAAAGGGAAGTCGAGGACAAGCGAGAGCAAAGGTCTGAGACTCAGCCTGAGGGAGCAGAACAATGTTTATTCCCTATTCTCAGCAGCTAATCAACAGCAGTACCTCTTCAGAAAAGGGACAAAAAAAGGGAGATTTGGGAAACTTCAGCACCTACATTACGTTTCCATTTTGGCAAACAGAAGCAGGGAACGCTTAATATTTTATGAAGCTTTAGGAACAAAAAATGTGTTTACTTACTACTCCAAAGAAAAGGCTTAATATAAGCAACACCCACATCAAAAATCAGAAATCACTGAAGAGCACTGCCACCACTTACCAGTTCTCTCAGAGCTGATCTTCCGAGTAGAATTGTCCACAGCTCCCTACTGCTTCTGAAAAATGAGAGAGCAGAAGTAATTTTGTTCTTCTAGACCACATGAACTTGAAGCTACCTCACAGCTATTTTGTCTACTCATTAAAAGCAAAATAGTCAATATATAAGACAATATGTTAAAATTTTGGAAAGTAATTGTTATACTATCAGAAGTTTGATATTCAAAATAAAAAAAAAATGAAGAAACTAAAATATAAAACTTTAATCTAAACCAGTTCAGCAGTGACCTGGGTGGGAGGGGGAGGGGATTGGCTCCGGGGGTCGGTGGGGGGATTTTAACCTAAACCAAACAGGTAGCATGTTTCAAAAAAGGAAGACAGCTACCATATCTCAACACAGTTAAGATGCCATTAAGGCTAGAGATGTGGACTTGCCTAGCGTGTACAAACCCGAGTTCATCCCCAGCACTGGAAAACAAACAAACAAACAAACAAACAGTCACGTAAGCCTGCAAGCTGAGGCAAGTAGGTGAGACCCTGTCTCAGAAATAAAAAGGGCCAAGGAAGGAGCTCAACAGTAGGGCACCTGCCTACACTTGCAAGGCCCTGGGCTCAATCCTGCATACCCCGTACACGAAAACTTCCATCTCCTCTCTTCTCCTCACAACGCAGTGACCCACAAAAAAGAAGAATCTAAAAAAAGGGCTATGTATATTTCAGGGCCCTTGTCACCTCTAGGATATTTTCTAAATACATGATATAATCCATGTCCTCAATGAAATAAAGTTTAATAGTCATTATGAAGAATACTAGTTTATTCATTAATTAATGATTCCCAGTACATGCCACAAGCAGAGCTAGACAACAAAATAATAAAAGCCATATATTAGTCCCCGCCCCAGTGTGTTTTCAAATATACTACACCGCCCATCTGCTTACTTCAGTTCTTTTTTTTTTCTTTTAAGAAACTGGTGTTTCATTTTCTGTCCACCTTATTCCCATTTTGCGTAAGTGTCTGCAGAACAGCTCAAAACCACTCGGTAGTGGTTCCTATCCCCTTGGTGGCCTGCACAGTGGGGGATGCAGACCAGCTTTCTGTGGCCAGCTGAGCGCTCCGTCTTCGGCAGGAGCTGCTGAATGGGCACAGGGGGCACCTGCACGCCTTCAGACAGTCTGCAACCTCAGGCTGAGCAGCAGTGAACTCAGTAGCTGGTACAGTCCATTCACCCTGAAATTCCTCTTTGGACACAGCCTTTTCAGCAACAGCCTGCTCTTCCTTTTCAAGCTCTTCAGACTCTCCATAGAAGCAGAGGACGACCTCCCAAGGTGTTCAGAGGGAACACGCCACACATGCACAGCACTTCCCAGGCCAGCACCCACATCAGACCCACAGAGTGAGCCCCACATGGTTGCACAGGATGGCAATGTCCACACAGCGCAGAGGAGAGTCTGTGTTACACAGACTGACATAGACGCCTCCGTGAGGGGCTGGTGGTCGCCCTGGGATCAGCAACCACCAGAAGACGCGGCTCTCGGAAGGCTGCCTGGAGGTTAGTGAAGGTCCCAGGAATGAAGCGGCCAGCGATAGGAGTCGCTCCAGTGGCAGTGGCAAACTTCAGCACAGCCCGCTGGCTGGTGTTCCTAGAGGACGCTGATGCTAATGTCAGCAGGGTTTTCAATGGCGACTATGGCTCGCGCTCCAGCAGAAGCTTCTCCCAGGCCCGCTTCAGATTTCTGATGTGGATTTCATCACTTTTCCTTTTGTAGATACACTGCTTCATCTGTAAATCCAGGTTGATGCCACCTAACTGGGTTTCTGCGGCAAGGAATTTGAGGATATCTTCCTCCTTTAATTGCAGGACAGCAAGGGCTCCAGACACTGTGAGTTTCCCTTTAAATTATGACAGGAACCAACAATGCTGTATGGACCCCTCCCTAGGTGGCAGGGAAAGTTTACCCCAGTTCTTGCTTTCACCCAGGCCTCTGGAACGTCACAATACACATTTTGGTGGTTAAATCTAGAATTAATCTCAAAATGTAATCATTAAGACATGCTCTCAATATTTTTCTCCAAAAGGCATTTGTACATTCTCTAATGCTTGAGTTTGTTAATACATGAGAATGTTTACTTGTTGTCTTAATAAATAAATAAATAAATAAATAAATAAATGTTTGGAAAAAATAAATAAATAAATACACATTTTTTTTTTTTTTTTTTGGAAAAAAAAAAAAAGACATGCTCTCAAACCAGGCATGGTCCCAGCATTTGGGAGGCTGAAGCAGCAGGATCGCCTCAAATGTGAGGCCAGCCTGAGCTACATAGTGAGTCCAGGCCAGCCTGAATTGCATAGCGAGACCAAGACACGCACTCAAGAAAGTTATAAAAAGGATAGGTGCCCTACCTTATGATATTCTAAATCAATACCTAGAAGAGTAACCTATATAACACCATTTAGAAAGCCTATCTGCAGAGAAAGGATGAAAAGGACCTAATAAAATATACAAAATGTTTAAGAAAAAGAATGCAAGCTGCTATGAGGATAAGCTGAAAAATGTTTTCCTCAGCTGGGCGTGATGGTACACATCTGTAATCTCACTGCTTGGTTGGCTGAGACAAGATCACCCAGAGTTTGAGGCCAGCCTGGGCTACATAGTGAGTTCAAGGGCAGCTGAACCAGAGACTCTGTCTCAAAAAACCAAAAAAATAAAAAAACTGCTTTCCCCATTAAGACTGTAACAAGAGTACTATCTTCAAAAACTGTCTTTCAGGGTTTTCCCATCAAAAGAGATTTAAACACATCTAAAAATCATAAATCTCTTCCTAAAGGCTGCTTCCAAGAAAACAGCCTCAATTCTGTTGAATCTGTAGTCACGAACCCCCACAACAGCACCAGAAGGACCAATCATTTTTCTGATAACAAGACTGCATTCACTGTGCAAAAATAACTAGGAGATTAGACCCAGTTAATGAAATAAATGTGCCCCTTTATACTGATAATGCAACGGTAAAAACGTACGAGTAAACTAGTCCTAAGTAATTAAAAACATAGCAGCAAGTTCACTACTTAAAGAAATTTACAGTAAAAATTTGAAAGTGAGCCTAGCATGGTAGCTCACGCCTGTAATCCCAGCACTGGGAGGCTGAGGCAGGAGGATCTCTGTGAGTTCGAGGCCAGCCTGGACTACATAGTGAAACTCTGCCTCCAAAAAAAAAAGTCAATTAAAAAAAATCAATTCAGACCAGAGACTTAAACATAAGACCTGAAACTTTGGAACTGCTAGAAGAAAACATAGTGCAGGGGGGATACTTGAAGCCAGGCACAGGCAGACTTCCTGAACAGGACTCAGAACTAGTAACACAGAAAATGATAGCAAGAATCAACAAATTGGAAAAAAAAAAAAAAAAAAAATCAACAAATTGGATTATATCAAATTAAAAAGTTTGGGTTTTTGTTTTTGTTTTTGGTCTTTTTGAGGCAGGGTCTTGCTATACTGTTCAGGCTGGCCTTGAGCTCACTGTGTAGCTCAGGCTGGCCTCAAACTCATGTTGATGCTCCTGCCTCAGCCTGCCAAGTACTGGGATTACAGGTGTGCACCAACATACCCAGCCTTCAAATTAAAAAGTTTCTGCACAGCAAGGGAAACAACCAACAGAGTAAAGAGACAGCCTACAGAATGAGAGAGTATCTTTGCCAGCCAGCTACTCTTCAGAGGATTAATATCTAGAATATATAAAGCACTCAAAACACTGAATACCAAAAGACAAACAAGCAAACAAAAACAATACTGCAATCAATAAATGGACAATTTTTTTTTTTTTTTTGTGGGTACCAGGAGTCGACCTCAGGACCTTGTGCGCCAGTAGGCGCCCGTGCCACTGAGCAATATCACCGGCCCTTTTTTCATATGTGGGTTCCGGGAGTCAAACTCAGGACCTCGCACTTGCCAGGCAGGCGCTTACACCGCTGAGCCATCTCACCGGCCCTAAATGGACAAATTTAACAGACACTTCTCAAAAGAAGTACAAATGGCCAGTCAAAAAAATGTTGGGGCCGGGGATGTAGCTCAGCGGCACAGCGCCTGCCTGGCAAGTAAAAGACCCTGATTTCTATTCCTGGTACCAAAAAATAAATAAATAAATAAATAAATAAAGCTTATGGCTGGGCATAGTGGCATATGTCTGTAATCCCAGCACTTAGGAGGCTGAGGCAGGAGAATCACTATGATTTAGAGGCCAGCCTGGTGAGTTCAAGGCCCACTTGAACCACATAGCAAGACCCTGTCTCAGAAAAAAGAAAAGAAAAGAATGTTAAAAGCTGGGAGTGGTGGTGAATGCCTGTAATCCCAGCACTTGGGAGGCTGAGGCAGGAGAATCACTTCCAGTTCAAGGCCAGCCTGGGCTACACAGTGAATTCAAGGCCAACCTGGACTACATAGTGAGACCCCGTGTCCAAAAAAAAAAAAAAAAGGTTAATGTCTTTAGCCACTAGGAAAATGCAAATCAAAACTACACTGAGATTCCACCCCACTTCAGTGAGAATGGCTATCACCAAGATTACCAAAAAAAAACCTGAGGAGGATTACAAGGAAAAATGAATACTTCTACACTGCCAGTAAGAATGTAAATTAGTCTAGTCACTGTGGAAATCAGTATAGAGGTTCCTCAAAAAACGAAAACTAGAACTACCACATAACCCAGCTATACCACTCCTTGGTATAAAGCCAAAGGAATTCAAGTCGGCGTACTACGGAACAGCTGCATGCTCACGTCTACTGCAGCACAACTGACAACAGCCAAGATATGGGGCCAGCCTAGGTAGCCATCGGGATGAACGGGTAAAAAAAGCAGATACACACAATGGAGTATTATTTTGACATACAGGAGAATTAAATTATGTCATCTGCAGGAAAATGGATGGAACTGGTGACCAGGTCAAGGCAAGTAAACTAGACTCGGACAAGTATCGCATGATTTCCTAGTATGTGGAATCTAAAAAATATGAGAGGAAAGTGGAAGAGATTGTTGGACGAGAGGAAGGGAACGAGGGAAAGGGAGTATAATGGAGGGTAACAGGGTGGATGGAGAAGTTATTAATTACGTCACTAAGAGCGTGATGTTGACATTTATGTGTTGAGGCAAAAAAGTGTCCACTGGTGCCCTTCACGCCAGGAGCCCCATGACAGGCGCTTCTGGACACTCATACACCCAGCCGCTGGGTCCTGGTTGCCTTATTTTTAAAGAGTGACAGTGCTGCTAGGATGAAGCTTGTGAGATTTTTGATGAAACTGAGTCGTTAAACTGTCACCACTGGACTGAAGAATGGAACACAGGTCCATGGAAATCACGGGCATAGATGTCAGCATGAACACACATCTGAAAGCTGCAAAGATGACCCCGAGGGACAGAGAGCCGGTCCACTGGAAATGTTGAGCACTCGAGGAAATAAATTCGCTATTTTATTCTGCCAGACAGCTTGCCTCGGGATGCTGAACCTAAGGTGAAATCTAAGAGGGAAGCTGTGGCGGCAAGAGGCCGAGGCAGAGGCCGAGGAAGAGGCCGAGGCCGTGGCTGTGGTGGAGGAAGAAGGGGTCCTAGGCAGTACCGCCTCTCAAGATGACTGGTGCAGAAGTGATTGGGGATATTTTCTGTACAGGTTTTGTCAGTTTTTAATAAACATAAATGTGGGACAGAGTTGTCGATTATTATCAAGTTTAAGTTTCAGTAGTTTGCTCTGTGTTTGTGATTAACACAGCGCAAGCAAATCAGTTCCTTTTTTTGGTTTTGTTTTTATTATTTATTTATTTTTATTTAATTTTGGGGGGGTACTGGGAATCCAACTCAGGACCTTGCGCTTGCCAGGCAGGTGCTGTGCTGCTGAGCTATATCCCCAGCCCGTTTTTAGTTTTTGTTTCATTTTGCTTTTGTCTTTTTCAGACAAGGTCTCGCTATGTAGTTCAGGCTGGCTTTGAACTCACTAGGTAGCCCAGGCTGGCCTG
Organism: Erethizon dorsatum; assembly: GCA_028451465.1. NCBI lineage: Eukaryota > Metazoa > Chordata > Mammalia > Rodentia > Erethizontidae > Erethizon > Erethizon dorsatum. The sequence continues at coordinate 6,646,774 of CM051822.1, forward strand.
GAACTCAAGATCCTCCTGCCTCAGCCTCCTGAATGCTAGGCTTACTTAGATTTTTAGGGGGAGCAAGGGGGGGTTTACCAGGGATGGAACCCAGGGCCTTCATACTGAGCTACATCCTCAGCCTCTTTTTTTTTTTTCTTTTGAGACTGAGTCTTGCTAAGCTGCTAAACTGCCCAGACTGGGCTCAAACTTATGACTCTCCTGCCTCAGCCTCCCAGAGTACTAGGATTACAGGTGTGCACCATCACAACCAGCTTGGTCTTTAATTTTTTTTGGTCTTTAATATTTACACTGAGGTTTCTCTTTCATAGCGATTATACATAGAATATACACCTTTTTATTTCACATGCACTGCATATGCATTGTACTGGTTGCTCTGATTCCATTGTGTGGAACCTGGCCCCAGGTGAAATAAGTTTCAGTGTTTCAGAAATTAAAGTTCTTATGGGATGGCGTCTCAAACTGACCTTCCTCTCCTTGGGTTAACTCAGAAACATCAATATGTGTTACAGGTTGATCGTTATCTTCTTATGAGTCAGAAGCCAGTAATTCTGTTGTCAGTGAATGTTTTTGTTTCTTTTGCTTTTTTTATAGGTTCTCAATAAAATACAGTTGTATATTTTTTTTTAAAAGGTGTGCACTACGTTCCATTAAGTGAAATGGCAGGTTAGAAAACAGTGTAACAGCACTGCCAATTTTTTTATTTAAAAAAATTTTTTGTGAGACAGGGTCTCGCTATGTAGCCCAGGCTGGTCTCAAATTCACAGTGATCCTCCTGCCTCAGACTCCCTGAGTGCTGGGATTACAGGCATGCACCACCATGCCCGACAAAACTGTATTTTTTTTTAAGAGGAAAAAAAAAATACAAATAACAATAAAATGGAGTTTCAGGGGCCGGTGATACAGCTCAGCAGCATAAGCGCTTGCCTGGCAAATGCAAGGTCCTGAGTTCGGCTTCTGATACCCACAAAAAAAAAAAAAAAAAAAAAAAAAAAAACAGAGTTTTCAAAACAGGTTAGTAGAAGAGTTACAATAATTAATACATTTCGTATGGTTACCTTCATAGTAGTAAAATTGTATTTTTGTAGAGAGATATAAAGAAATTGTCTACAATGGTGTTCACTTAACTGTTTTAACCTGTCTCTGGAGATGAGATGCTAAGCACATTTTTCTTTTCATGTAAGAGTATTTTTTGACTTCTGCTATTATAAAGTATTTCTAACCAGAACAAATTAAGAATTGCTATAAGAAGCTGGGCGTAGTGGTGCACGCCTGTAATCCCAGCACTCAGAAGGCTGAGGCAGGAGGACCGCCCTGAGTTTGAGACCAGCCTGGGCTACATAGCAAGACCCTGTCTCAACAACAACAACAAAAAGATTGGACACCAATTACATAAAACTCACAGCTGAGACTGGAGCTAACATCAAAATTAATGGAAAGAAAAAAAAGCCTGAGCTAATTTGTGGGGGTAGCAGTACTGGAGATTGAACCCAGAACTTGCATACTGAACTACATCCCCAGCCCTTTTTTTCATTTTGAGACAGGGTCTCGCTAAGTTGTCCAGGCTGAGTTTGAATGGGCTGAGCTCGAACTTGCAGTCCTATCTCAGCCTCCCAAAGTGCTGGGACAACAGAAGTGCGCCACCAAGCCCAGACTAATTCACTTTCTTGATCATTCACCTTCCAACTCCAAAAAGCTTGGGTATCAAGTGAGCTTTCTCTGCATTCGCTTTTGGAACTTAAAGTCTCTAGCTAGCTGCAATCCCCAGAGGACACTGACAAGGTCACTACTCTGACTCAAAGACCAGCCATGAACTAGACAGTTTTGCTTTCTCATATTCAAGCTGTTCCTATTTGCCTGGGTTCTATCCTCAGCACTGCAAAATAAATTTAAAAGTAAATAAAATAAGCCATGTGTCCCAAATGAATTTTTCAATTGCCCCTGCTCTGGGGCATCATTTCGCTTCAGAGGAACATGTAAAATCCCTGGTTACTGGAGATTCTCTCTGCCATTTCTGTTTTTATACTGCCTCCCCATATACTCTGCAGTACTGGGGACTGAACCCAGCCTTTAGGCTGAGCTATACCCCCAGCCCTTTTTTAGTTAATCTGAGACAGGGTCTCCCTAAATTGTCCAGGCTGGGCTCAAATTTAACAATCATCCTGCCTCAGCCTCCCAGAGTGCAGAGATCACAGGTATGCGCCACTACGCCTGGCTCTTTTTTTTTTTTTTTAAAGAAACAGATTCTGCTACTAAACAAGATTTGAGTAACAACAACTTTTATACTTACTACTCAAAAAAAAAATATATATATATATAAAACAAAAACCTAAGGGCTGGGATGTAGCTCACTAGTAGAGTGCTTGCTGAGTTAGCACCTTCAAGGCCCCAAGTTCAATCCCCAGCACCACAACAGACACATAAAACAGCTGTATTAGAAATTAAAATTCTCAGTGATATGTTAATTTACTTGATTTAATCATTTTACAATGCATACATATATCAAAACATCACGCTGTATACCTAAGTATATGCAATTTTGTCATTTTTCCTTAATACATCTGGCTGGAAAATAAAAATAGAAAAAGAGGGAAATTCTCAATGGCAAAGCCATGTTGTAGTCTTTTCATTAAAAGTTGTCCAAAAAAAAAGTTGGCAAAAACAATGTTTCTCTTTCTTTTTTTCCTTGGGTGCTGAGATTGAAGCCAGGGCCTCATATATGCTATTCACACTCTCTACCAGTAACCTACACCCCTAGCCCCAAAAATGAATTTTTGGTTAAGAATAGCCAACATTTACTGAGCAGTTATGTCAAGCCCTGTGCTCCGTAGTTTAACTCCTTAACTTACTGAATATTAACAACTTATGATGAAACAGATACTGTTATTCTCATTCTCGTTACCTCATTAGAAAGCAAAGGTTTGGGACTGGTTAAGTAACTTGCCTAGGGTCACAAAGCTAATCTACAAGGAAGCCAGGGCTTGAAGGGCGTGGTGCTTGACTTGACCTAACCATTAGAATATATGGTCTCCCGCCGGTGAGATGGCTCAGTGGCATAGGCGCCTGCCTGGCAAGCACGAGGTCCTGAGTTTGACTCCCAGAACCCACATAAAGGAAAAAAAAAAGGGTCGGTGATATCGCTCAGCGGCACAAGCACTTGCTGGCAAGCGCGAGGTTCTGAGGTCGACTACCGGTGCCCACATTAAAAAAAAAAAAAAAGAATATATGGTCTCAAGTTGAACCCAAGAACGCACCCAGCAAATGAGCAAAGATGGTGACCGAGGTGAAGCTTCCTGACCTACAGTAGCAGACCTTACCCTTATCACAGTGGCAGGCACACTCTGGCGGCTCAATAAAACACATGACAAATGAAAGAATATCAAAGGTGAATATTTCTCTTTTAGACCTGTAATCTACTTGGAATAGAAAAATTAAAAACTAGTAACAGTATATTAGGTAGAAGTCCTAAGCAGAGGCAGAATGAAAAAGAACACAGTAGTTCATCAGGAAGAGAATCTTTGTGGAAATAAGTGTTAACAGTTCCTCAACGCCTACACATTTACTGGTCTGAGAATAATAAGGATATAAAGAAACCTAAGACCTTGATGAGTCTCATAATAATGAAGGGTATTAAATGCACATTACACAATCAGCAAAAAAGGAAGAAAGTACTACAGGGTACAATACTAACAATATAGAACATACAGAACATGACAGAATGGAGATCAGTGGCAATAGAGGAAAGGCTTCACCGAAACTGGGACATGAATGTTTGAACAAATGGGTTTTTTTCGTTTTTCTTTTTTTGTTTCTGAGACAGGGTCTCACTATGTAGTTCAGGCCGTCCTTGAACTCTCTATGTAGCCCACACTGGCCTCAAACTCATGGCGATCCTTCTGCCTCAGCCTCCCGAGTGCTGGGATTACAGGCGTGTGACAGCACACCCAGCCAGAACAAATGATTCTTTTGTGTGTGTGTGTGTGGGTACCGGGGGGTCGACCTCAGGACCTCGCGCGCCAGCAGGCGCCCGTGCCGCTGAGCGATATCACCGGCCCTTTTTTTTTTTTTTGCATGTGGGTTCCGGGAGTCAAACTCAGGACCTCGCGCTTGCCAGGCAAGCGCTTATGCCGCTGAGCCATCTCACCGGCCCCGAGAACAAATGATTCTTAAAACACAAAGATGGCTTGAACTGTGATGTCCAGTATAAAGATTCAGGCGAACATCTTCTATATATTTAAAAGAAATTAATTATGGGCCACGGCATCTCTCATTTATTTGCACAATAAATAAATGTGGGATAAGTATTTGGGGGAGAAACTAAGGCGCAGAAATTAACTAACTTGCTTCAGAGTTAAAAAAAAAAAGTATCAATATCCAGTCCAGTGTTCTAGTAGACACTTGGAACTGCATTTCTAAAAGAGGTGGAGTAATGGATACTAACATCATCTTCACAGCTTAGAGATCTACCTGGTTGGAAACCCTTGGACGGAAGCTACTGGAAGGTCAGGAATAATAATTTACAACTGAGACCTTTTAGAGAAAGCTGAGACAGCCAAACTACTGAGATAATACTTTTGAGAAAGTTATATTCCATGTGACAATAAATAAAAGCAGCCACTGCCCATATGACTCCACAGAGGTACACCTCTCTGGTATAAACTCAGATTCAAGCGCAACAGCAAAAGCTTTTCAAACTGCAATTCTATTTGTTGGCACACTCAGGCCAGACTACAAATACATTCAATGAAGAACACAAGACACCCTGAACTCCAATACTGCACTGTATTGAAACTGACTTTCTCCCAGGCCCTGGGTGACCTTCCCAGAACTGAGTAATTTAAGAGATTATTTCATTTTGATTATTCCCTTAATATGGCCCAAGAATAACTTGCTTCACAGCCATCTATATACTCTGAAAGGGACCCACATTTGGAGAAACAGGAGCACAAAATGATAAGGTCAGGTCACCTGCCTGAGGTCAACTGCAAATCAGAGGGCATCGGGAATGGAATGAAAAGTTTTCTTAAGAGTTTTCTTAATCTCTAGGCATTTCAAAGAAAAAGCCAGCTGTTCAGAACGCACCTTAGAACATGCCTTCCAGCGCTACAGGAAAATACAAACCAGGCAGGCCAGTAATTCCACTAACTCGGAGACTCCGGCCCAGCCGAGGCAATTTAGTGTGTCCCTGTATCCAAAAATAAAAAATAAAAAAAGCCCGGGGGATAAAAAAACAATCTGGGGATGTAGCTCAGGGCAATCAGTCCCCCATAAGGGTGGGGAGCATGACTGATGGAAGAAGAGAGAAAAAAAGAAAATCTCACTTCCAGTTGAGAGGTGAAGGAAGTGACACTGGATAACATGGGGAATATTTACATGCTTTTCTGGGTGTTTAGGGGACAGCGATAAACAAGACACATAGAGCAGAGAAAAACATAGGAAGTAACAGGACATGTTAGGAGGGCTGTGACAATGAAGACACTTCTTCAAGCCTTAGTGTAGGAAGATGGGGACGTGGTTCTAGCTGTAGGGTCGCAGAGCCTCCGATCTGAATCCTCACTTCATCACGGGACTACCTAGGCCCTGGCTTTGAGTCATCTTGTAATAGAAGGCGCCTCTCGGGAGTTGTGAGAATTGAATGAGAAAACGCCTGGAAAGCGCTTCTCCGGGATCCGGCGCTGGTGAGCGCTCTCGGAGAGCGACATCTTTTCAATAATTCATCTTCATGTCCCTAAAGCCGGGAACTGTACCCGGAGTCTCTGGGAGGATGCGGGCAAGCCGTCCGACTGAATGCATGCATGGGAAAGGAAAACGAGGGAAGCGCGGAGGAAGGCAAACACCGCAGGGACGGGAGCAGGGTTCCCGACCAGAGCCCCGAGAGGAGCTGGGGCGCGAGGAGACCACCGATCGCCCGGCGGGACGCGGGGAGGCTGCGCGGGGGCCAGGTCGGCGAGGAAGTGCAGGTGGGGCGTCAGAGGACTGGTGGGGGACGAGGGAGATCAAGGGACCCGAGTGAGCAGGCGGGAGGCCGGCGCCGAGGCAAGGGGACAGCAGCTGGCCCCCCGGGACAAGTGCCTTCAGAGCTCCGCGCGCGGACCGTTTGGACGTAACCGCCTCGCGTCTCGGCACCCGTAATCTCGGCCAGGGCTCATCGCGCCACTGCCGCGACATCTCGCTCCCCACTCCCTCCCGGTCTCCACTCAGCTTGCAACCCACGCCTTCGGCCACCCCTGCCGACTTGGCCCGCTCCGCACCTCACGCAGAACCTGCCGGCATCCGCCGCCATCTTCACGCGCGCGCGCGCACCCTGGCCCCGCCCCCAGACGTCAGACCCACGTGACAGCGCCGCGCTGGACTTGGCCTGCAGGCGTGGCTTCTGGTCACGTGACGGCGGCGCGGAGCCGGGCCAAGATGGCGCTGCCCAGGGAGGTGAGGCGTCCGCGGCGGGGGCGGTGGGTGCTGTAAAGAGCGCGGAGGAGTGGCGACGTCTGCATTGTCGGTTGCAGGCGGTGGAGGGTGACGGCGCCAGCTCCCGGGCCGCAGTGAATGAACTGCTGCAGCGCTCCCTCCTCGAAGCTGGAGAAGGTTACCGGTCGGGTCCGCTTGGCGGGGTGAGGGGCCCAGAGGCCGAGGCGTCCCTAGTCACCCGGCTTCCCCAGAGTTTCAGGCCTGAAGACATGACCCGAGAGTGCCCGGCCCCAGCCCGGGAGCCCGGGGCGCCGCCGAGCGGGCCGGTGCTGGCCGAAGCTGCGGTGGTGTTCGCAGTGGTACTGAGCATCCACGCCTCCGTGTGGGACCGCTACTCGTGGTGCGCTGTGGCTCTCGCAGTGCAGGCCTTCTACGTTCAGTACAAGTGGGACCGGCTGCTGCAGCAGGGCAACGCCGTTTTCCAGTTCCGAATGTCCGCAAACAGCGGTCTGCTGCCCGCCTCCATGGTTATGCCTTTGCTCGGGCTGGTCATGAAGGAGCGCTGCCAGGCTGCGGGGAACCGGCACTTCGAACGCTTTGGCGTCGTAGTAGCAGCCACCGGCATGGCAGTGGCCCTCTTCTCCTCGGTGTTGGCGCTGGGTATCACTCGCCCGATGCCCACCAACACCTGTGCCATCTCGGGTTTGGCTGGAGGTGTCATCATATATATCATGAGGCACTCACTCAGCGTAGGCGAGGTGATCGAAGTCCTGGAAGTCTTGCTGATCTTTGTTTATCTCAACATGATCCTGTTGTACCTGCTGCCCCGCTGCTTCACTCCTGGAGAGGCCCTGCTGGTGTTAGGTGGCATTAGTTTTGTCCTCAACCAACTCATCAAGCGCTCTCTGACCGTGATAGAAAGCCAGGGGGACCCCGTGGACTTCTTCCTGCTGGTGGTGGTGGTAGGGATGGTGCTCATGGGTATCTTCTTCAGCACCCTCTTTGTCTTCATGGACTCGGGAACCTGGGCCTCATCCATCTTCTTCCACCTCATGACCTGTGTGCTGGGTCTTGGCGTAGTCCTGCCCTGGCTGCACTGGCTCATCCACAGGAACCCCCTGCTCTGGCTTCTTCAGTTCCTCTTCCGGACGGAAACTCGAATCTACCTCTTAGCCTATTGGTCTCTGCTGGCCATCTTGGCGTGCCTGGTGGTGCTCTACCAGAATGCCAAGCGGTCATCTTCCGAGTCTAAAAAGCACCAGGCCCCTGCCATCACGCGAAAGTATTTCCACTTCATTGTGGTAGCCACTTACATCCCAGGAATTATGTTTGATCGGCTGCTGCTCTATGTGGCCGCCACAGTATGCCTGGCAGTCTTCATCTTCCTGGAGTATGTGCGCTACTTCCGCATCAAGCCCTTGGGCCACACTCTGCGGAGCCTCCTGTCTCTCTTCCTGGATGAACGAGACAGTGGGCCTCTCATCCTGACACACATCTACCTGCTTTTGGGCATGTCTCTTCCCATTTGGCTAATCCCCAGACCCTGCACACAGAAGGGCAGCCTGGGGGGAGCAAGGGCCCTAGTGCCCTATGCTGGGGTCCTGGCCGTGGGTGTGGGCGATACTGTGGCCTCCATCTTTGGCAGCACCATAGGGGAGATCCAGTGGCCTGGAACCAAGAAGACTTTTGAGGGGACCATGACATCTATATTTGCACAGATCATTTCTGTAGCTCTGATCTTGATCTTTGACAGTGGAGTGGACCTCAACTACAGCTATGCCTGGCTTTTGGGGTCCATCAGCACCGTGTCCCTCCTAGAAGCATACACTACACAGATAGATAACCTCCTTTTGCCTCTCTACCTCCTGATATTGCTGATGGCCTAGCTCCTGTGCAGCAGCAGTGAGGGAGGAAATAGGGATGTGGGGAGGAGGAATGGGCCTCATGGCAGCTTGCCATTTGGGCACAAAGAGCCAAGGGGTGAAAAACAGGTTTGGTTTTCAGGTGATTCAGACTGCAAATAAAAAGGCAAAGCTCTTCTGATTTTAGTTTTGCTGATCTTTATAAAGAAAAAAAGGCCTGAAGGATAAGTACAACTACTTAGAGAACTTGGATGTGCTATTGAGACCCCTTCTCTCTCTCGAAGTTTTGGGGAGGGGGCTGGAGCCAGAGCATAATGGTTAGTGCTTCACATTCTGGCCAGAATTCTTGGCCACGTAAGTCCTAACCGTGTGACCTTAAATGAGGCACTTAACCAGTCTAAGCCTCAGTTGTCCTGTAAGACAGGACAGCCTGAGCTGGTGTAACATACCCAGGCTGCGGCCCACCCATGCCAAGCGATCAGTAAGGAAAACTCACTGTTGCCCAAGACGAGTTCTGATCAGAGCAAAAAGCCAGGCGAGACGAGGGGTTTGATGGGTTGTGCTTGGAAACCAGAGTGACCTTTACTCTCCTGGCTTGGCCTAGAGGAGGACTCCAGAGAAAGAGCCGAGGCGGGGTGGTTCCACCCACTTAGGCTAGGAAGGGCCGAGGGAGCTCAGCTCTGGGGCTGAGGCCCTGTTCGAGCCGGCTCCACCCTGCCTCTGCTGCCTGCCTGACAGTGCTGATGGAGAAGGACGGGTCCAAGAGCGCTGGCTTGTCAAGGGGCCCTCCTGAGACCCTTTCAATGCTGGTTCCAGTGCTGGCCAGTGTCTCTGGTGGCAAAGCAGAGGACATACACATGGCACTCCAGACCACTCCACTAGGGGGCATATGCCCATCCTGGCTCTGGTTCGGAGCCTGCTTCCCCGCCACAGCCCCCAGGGCCTGTTCACAGAGCCGGGGCAGAAGCAGGAATCTGGGAGACCTGCAGCGAGCAGATGAACCTTTGGCGCCATTGAAAAGTAGCCCAGCAGGATCTCAGGCCAGACAGGGTTCTTACCCAGCCTGTCAGGAAGGGCTGAACTTCGGCCCAACAAGGCCAAAAGCCAGAAGCGGAGCTCTAGGAAGCAGGGGATCACTGCCAGGTCCTTCCCTCAGGGAGAGGAGAGACACACGTTCCTTTAGGGCTCGGGGGAGACTTAGGCCTTTTCTCCAGGCTTCAGGGGACGGTCAGCTGTTGGAGAAAGAGCACTGGTTATGCCCACTGACTCCCTGACTGACCTTGGAAAAGGGCTCTGCTGTGGGCCTTACAGTGGGTAGAGGATAAGCCAGGGGCACCAGCACGGCCACAGAGCCCTGGCAAGTGACAGGAATGAGGATAGGGAAGTGCACTGGGCCTCTAAGGAGACAGCTCCAGCCAGTAGTCACCATGCTAGAGAGTAGGCCCGGGGTCATCAGTGGCCAGTTGCCTGCTCATTCATGGAAACCAAGGTTATTATGTGAAATCTCCCAATTAAAAAGAAACATTTCACCAGGTGTGGTGGCGCACACCTGTAATCCCAGTACCTGGGAGGCTGAGGCAGGAGGATCACCATGAGTTTGAGGCCAGCCTGGGCTACAATAGTGAGACCCTGTCTCAAAAAAAAAAATTGCCAGGCGTGGTAGTACACGCCTTTGTAAGCCCAGCACTCAGAAGGCTGAGGCAGGAGGAGTGCCATGAATTGGAGGCCAGGCTGGGCTTACAGTGAGTTCAAGGCTAACCTGAACTACATAGCGAGACCCTGTCTTCAAAAATCAAAACTAAATAAATAAAAGAAACACTTTGCGGGGCATGGTGGTGTATGCCTACAATCCCCAGTGATCCCAGCACTTGGGAGGATGAGGCAGGAGTATCACATTTGACCCCAGACTAAGCAGCTTAGCAAGACCCTGTCTTAAGGGTTGGGGAGGTAGCTCAGTGTGAAGGCCCTGAGTTCAATCCCTAGTACTGGAAAAGGAAAAAAAAACACAATTTCGCTGGGGATTGAACCCTGGGCCTCACACATGCTGGGCAAGTGCTTTACTACTGAGCTACACCCTCCTGCCCAAAAGTTGTTTTTCTAACACTGAGTCCCAGAGCAGATACATCTGCAGTCTACAGTCAGCCAGTTAGAACCCAGCTTTCGACCTCTGGGCCAAGGCCTGGCTGAACAGATTCGGGGTTTGGTGGCTGGTCCAGGTCTGGGTGTCCGGGTACCTACCCCACATGCTGGGGGCAGAGGGGTCCCTGGAGGTCCCTGTCCAGTGCCCTGGGTTCCTGGGAGAGGGAGGACCTGGGCTGAGGCCCGAGAGCAAGCTGGTCACAGCACCAAGACCAGAGCCTGGGACTGGGTTCCTAGCTCTGGCCGCTGTCCCCTTCCCAGCAGGGTAAGGGGCAGGGGCAGGGTGAGCTCAGGCCTGAAACTGGCTGGGGCAGGTCACTTTCTGGTTCCCTGACTCAGTCCCTTTGACCACGGGGCCAACAGGAGTACCTGCCTCTGCAAGCGGGGATTCAGCACAGCCGCACGCAGCAAGCACTGAGTAAAAGTTACTTGAAGCTATTCAAGTCATGCAAACTAAGGCCAGGCATGGTGGCACATGCATGTAATCCTAGCACTTGGTAGGCTGAGGCAGGAGGATCGCTGTGCATTCAAAGCCATCCTGGGCTATGTAGCAAGACTCTCTGAAGAAAAAAAAGAAACTAAAAGCATGGAAAACCAGGCCAGGCCGGGCTGGGGGGCGGGGAAGATTCCCACCAGGCTGTCATGTGGAGAGCAGGGCTGCTTGGTGCAGAAGGATCCTCCAGGAAGCTGCCTTCAGAAATCACTTTTATTGTCTTACAGTGCCAGTCATCAGAGTTCTATGTGAGAAGCGGCCAGAACCTGCCCAAGGCCTCAAACCCCTCAAGGTGGCAGCTGTGCGGGGGATGGGGTGGCAGAAGGACAGAGATCTCGGGGAGCCCACCCATCCTCCTGTCTGCAGGGCTGAAGGGCACAGACACTGGCAAACGGAAGCGCAGGAGGGGCGGCTTGACTCCTGTCACTGCAGCCGGCAGGCAGGTCCACAGAGGCCCTGGCATCTGGGAGGGGACAGCCCCGCCCTGCAAGGCCTTCAGGTGTACAGCGGGGGGAAGGGCAGCTCCACTGTCGGCTGGAGCCTGCAAAGAATAGAGGAGGCGACCTTGAGAAGCCAGGACCACTGCTGCCAGCAGCTCCCCAGGGGACTCTGGGACCCACACACCAGCCACGTACCAGTTCTCCGGGCTCCAGATGGTGCCCTCGGCCTCCATGAGGTGGACCGTGTAGGCCTGGCGCGAGCGGTCCGAGAGGTTCTGCGCACTCTTGTGCACCACTTCCCCGTGAATCAGGACCAGGGCGCCTGGCAGGAGGACACCAGCCCTGCGGCTCCCCTTCCTGGGGCAGGAAGGGACATGGCCCTATTCCCTTGAGCAGTTTAGTGTCCCCCACCCATCCCCATTCCCGTCCCTGAAAGCTTGGGTGCCTGCACCCTGCTGTGTAGACACTGGGCCCCTGAGATGAGGTGCCCTCCACTGTGGCCTTGGTGAGCCCATGTGGGCAGGACTGGGCAGCAGCTCTATTGAGCTAGACCTCCGGGGCCCCTTTCCCATACAAAGGAGGGGGTGCTATTAGCTGATGGTTGCGAAGCCCCTGCTGCAGGCGCCGGACTGATTTCGCTGTACCTCATCACACTCCATAATCATCTCACTACCTTCCTCACTTTACACGTGGGGAAAGTGAGGCTCGGAGAGATTCTGTCATTTCCTCTAGGAAGCATCCCGTAAGTAGCAGTCTGGATTCTTGCCTGATGCAGTTTGCTGGTAACCACATGTTTCCCGGTGCCTGGCCAGCCCCGCCTCTCCCATGCTGTGACTTCGCACCCCGTGGGTGACCCTGAGTGGAGCCTCTCAGCTGTTGGGTGGTGGGACGAGAACAGATCCCTGGGCATGACCGCCTGCTCCCTGTGCCCCACCTACCTCTCTGCACTGGCACGGGCACAAAGAGACTGTCATCCCAGTCTGGCTCTGAGCCCAGGTAGCTGGTGCCATCCGGGCCCCGGATGAACCTCCTTGCCACTCCACCTGTGGGCCAAGAGGGAACTTCAGCCCCTCTGCCCACCAGGGCCGCTCCCAGGGGCTGGGCAGGGAGAGACAGACAGGGCCTCACTGGTGTGGGAGCCGGGGATGAACCAGAGACAACTGTTCTCCAGCGTGGCGTCCTCCAGAGCGATCCATATGCCTATTACCCGGCCCAGCGGCTCGGTGTATAGGAAGGTGGCATCCTGGTGCGGGGCGACTGCAGCAGGGACAGCAGAGTGAGAAGTCAGCCCTTCGCCTGGCCTCTCCCCACCTTGTCCTGTTTCCCACTCCATGGTCCCCTTGGAGCCCTCCAGGCCAGCCTTACCAAAATCAGAATCTTTTTTATTTTTTATTTCTTGGTATTTTGAGACAGGGTCTCACTATGTAGTTCAGGCTCGCCTCGCACTCGGGGCAATCCACCTGCCCCAGCCTCCCGAGTGCTGGGATTACAGGCATGTGCTACCTCACTCGGCTCCTTCCCAGGCAACTGTCTGTGTTCCCCAGGCTGCTCGGGAATTCATGGGCCTCAGCCTCCGAAGTACCTGGGACTACAAGTGCGCCACCGTGCCTGGCTCTTAACTGTGTGTTTTCTAAACACCAAGCTTTGAGAATCTGGGTGGTGTCCCGAAGAGGGTGTCCAATGGTGGGAGCCTCAAAGGACTTGGGATAGGACAGGCTGAAGTAGCTGGAATGCTGGTGGTGGGCAGAGCAGGCTCAGGGGGTGTGGGCACCCTTTGGGGACCACCCTTGGGGGGTGCTCATATGGAGAAACCTGGCTCTTGGAAGGAAGGGAAGGCCTGCCGGTGAGGAGGTAGGTGAGCTCCCTGCTGCCAGTTGCCCACCAGGAAGTCTGGAAAGGGTGTCTGCATCCAGTAGGGTATGGACTGGATCAGCAAACTGCATGCCGAATTAATCCTCCAGGGAGCTTGTTAAAAATACAATTCTCCAAGCCAGACATGGTAGCACACACCTGTAATCCCAGCACTCAAGAGGCTGAGGCAGGAGGATCACTTCAAGTTTGAGGCCAGCCTGGGCTACATAGTGAGACCCTATCTCAAAAAAACAACAAGAAGTTTTTTCCAGGCCCAAATGGATCTCCTAGCCTAAGATCTCAGGGCCTAGGACTCTATTTTAAGTTAAAGCTTCCTGTCAGATTCCCGGACCACTGTGCCAAGGGCTGAAGGTCTCCAGGGCTTCCCCACCCCTGAGTTCCCACTCTCCTGCCCGTGGCCTTCACAGCCCCATGGCTGGCTCTGGGCTCACCTTCACCTCCGATGCGAGGTTGCTACAAGAGAGAGGAAGAGGCTGGTGAGAGTGGGGCTGAGCAGGCTGGAACTCGGGCCTGGCTCCAGCTCCACGCGGGTCAGCACCCAGCCACCCCACAGAGCCCCCGCTGCATGCCAGGCCCAGCATGGAGCCAAAGGCTGAAGCCCTGCCTGCCAGGGAGCTGCGGTCCGCATGGCCCCAGTGGCGGCACAGGGCAGAACTCGGCGAGAGTACAATGGGCCAGAGGGGGAGCCCTGGGGTCCCCGGTCCATGTTGGGTCCTGCTCTTCCCAGGGGATCTGGGAAGCTTCTTGGAGGAGGTGGCCTGGAGCTGGGCCTAGAGAGCTGAGAGTAGAGCATTTCAGTAGGAAATCTTGGGGGCCCCCTCTCCTCTTACCACCAAGTGTGCATGTGTATGTGTGTGGGGGGGATGGGTGGGTGGTACTGGGGATCAAACCCTAGGTGCTCTACCACTGAGCTACACCCCCAGCTCTTTTTCAGCTTTTTTTTTTTTTTTTTGTGGGTACCAGGGGTTCGACCTCAGGACCTCGCGCGCCAGCAGGCGCCCAGGCCGCTGAGCGATATCACCGGCCCCTTTTTCGTATGTGGGATCCGGGAGTCGAACTCGGGCCCTCGCGCTTGCAAGGCAGGCGCTTACGCCGCTGAGCCATCTCACCGGCCCTCTTTTTCAGCTTTGAGACCGAGTCTTGCTAAGTTGTCCAGGCTGGCCTTGAACGTGTGATCCTCCTGCCTCAGCCCAGCTCCTACCACCAAATTTTAACTGAGCACCAACTAAGTGCTTAGGCACCTTAGCCAGAGACCAACTTGATGTGTTCTACCACCAACGTCATAATTCTAGTGGCTTTGGCTCATTATACAGAGGGGCTTTTGTTCTGTTTTGTAGAGACAGGGTCTCTACGTGTAGTTCAGGCTGATCGTGAACTCACTATGTAGCCCAGGCTGGCCTCAAACTCGTGGCAATCCTCCTACCTCAGCCTCCTGAGTTCTAGGGTTACAGGCGTGCACCGCCACACCCAGCCTTACACGAAGGGGCTCTGTCTGAGCAGTCTGCCCATTTCACAGAGGACGAACCGAGGCCTGGGGAGGACGCGGAGCTCACCTTGAAGATGTACATGCTCTGCACCACCACGGGCTTCTGCAGGCCCAGACTTCTGGCCAAGGCCTAGAAGGGAGCAGAGGACGCTGCCAGCTGGGCCCCGCGCACACTTGGCCCCCCCTTGCACCCTGGCCCCATCCCGCCCGGCTCTACTCACCTGCACCTTGGGGGAGTATGTGACACTCTTGAAGACAGGGTCGTGGGCGTGCAGAGCTGTGGGACAGAGTGGGGAACAGGCTAGTCTCAGCCCCACGTGTCTCTCCCACACCCTCAGCACCAAACTAACGTTTTTACCTATTTTGGGTGCAGTAGCTTTGTTGCTTTTTGAGACAAGTTCTTGCTGTACAGCCCAGGCTGGCCTCAGACTCACAGTGATCCTCCTGCCTCAGCCTCCTGAGTGCTTGGATTATAGGCATGTGCCACCATGTCTGGCTCAGGGGCATTACACTTTATGCTTATTTATATCCAAGTAATAGACTCCACACACACCTTCACCCCACCCAGGACCGCATCCTCTCCCTGACTTTCTGGCCATCTGGGTGCTCACTGCAGCCCTTACTCCCACCATCGCGGGGGACAAAGGGCTCCACAGGGCCCATCACTTGGTGGCAGCCTCCATACTGCCACTTTCCTGTGACCTCGGGGAACCATTTCTGTCCTGTGAGCCTCGGTCTCCCGCTTTGTGAAATGAGGGTGAGGACAGCCTGCCTGTCAGGGCGGCTGAGGAGCCCATGGCTAACACCAGCAGCAGTGGTCCAGGGCCAGACATGCGGCAGACACTCGTTAGCAATATTTGTATTATTATTATTATAAAAAGGGAGGGTTGAATGTCTGTAACACTACTGAGTGACATACTCTAAAATGGTTATGAGGGTAATTATGTTATATGGATTTTACCACAACTGGTTTACAGTCCTTTTATGATACAACTTCAAGTTTGAAAATAAGCAAATCTATAAGCCGAGCATGGTAGTGGACACCTGCACTCAGGAGGGCTGAGGCAGGAGGATCGCTGTGAATTTGGGGCCAGCCTGGGCTACATAGTCAGTTCAAGGCCAGACCTTCAGTTCTTCAGACCTCAAGCTTCCCATCTTCTGTCCAGTACCCCCAGCCCCTGCTCACCATGGCCGATTTTGTTGATGGATTTCTCCGGGGGAACCAAGAACTCTCCTGTGGCACAAAAAACAGGTAAAGGTAGAAGCGCTGGAGTCCAGCCTCCCTTGGACAGCAGGTCTGGTGCCCACCCTGCCCCAGAGAGCAGATGCACAGATCCAGGCCAAGTCCATGGCCTCCCCCAGCCCTCTCTAAGGCCCAGCTCCAAACCTTTCTCGTCGAAAACATCTTTCTCAAAGAAGAAGCGAACCTTGTCCCCACTGTTCAGGAAGTAGTCAGAGATGCACTGTGGACAGGGCAGGGAAGGACTGAAACAGCAGCCTGGGGCCAGAGCTGGGCCTTGTGAAGGAGGGAAGGGGTCCAGCTGCTGCCCCTCCGAGGGCTATGGACGCCCCTCCAGGGTCTCCCAGTCAGGCCCACTGAGTCATAGAAGCCTGAAGCACTGCCCAAGCTTCGAACACGGGAATGCTTGGAAATCACTTATTAACACCCGCGCCTCAATTTACAGTGGGGCCTCATCCAGATAAATGCGGCATCATGGCTTTACCTCACCTGCCTTAACCGTGCTCAGAACGTTTCCATCGGCGGACTGTTGTTTTGGGTGTTTTGTGTTTTGAGACAGGGTCTCACTGTGTAGCCCAGAGTGGTCTTGAACTCACTGTGTGACCCAATGAGTTCCCCTGAACTCACAGGCATCCTCCTGTCTCAGCCTCCCCAGTGCTAGCATTACAGGTGTGTGCCACCATGCCCGACAGCAAGACCCCATCTCAAAAAAAAAAAAAAAAAAAAAAAGAAAATCAGGGTTGGGGATGTAGTTAGTTCCGTGGTAGAGCACGTGCCAGGGTGCACATGGCTCTGGTTCAGTCCCGTCTCTCTCTCTCTCTCTCTCTCACACACACACACACACACACACACACACACACACACACACGCCGAAGTGCTGTTTCTACTGAACGTGCTTCACTTGCACGGTATCAGAAAGTAGGAGAACCTAGGCTGAACTGTCGTCGTCGGGCCCACACGTACCCTTCCTGCCCTGCCCGCTGGTCCCTGAGCATTCGCAGAAGGCAGCTTGCAGGGCACAGAGCTGAGCCCCTCACTCCTCAGAGCCCTTGAGGGACCCGGCTGTCTCTGACTGCAGGACCACTCTCTGGCTTCCTTAGCTGGGAAGGGGGACAGCGACCACGTGAGAGCAGCTGGACTCCCCATTCCGCGGGATTCAGGGCTCCTGTAATTCCCTCTGTGGCCACCAGATGGCAGGCGCTCCTCGAGAGAGTGAACGAGTCCAGCGAGCCGCCGGACCAGAGCTGGGCTGCCCGCACTAGGGCTGAGCTGCCAGGCAAAGTGGGGCTCAGACTTCGCAGGGAACAAGGCAGGAGACACATCCACCCTTCTCAAACTGCACCGAGTCCTAGGAAGCAACCAGAGCTTCTTTTTTTCTTTCTTTTTTTTTTGAGACAGTCTTGCTCTGTAGCCCAGACTGGCCTTGAACTTGAAGCAATTCTCCTGCCTCAGCCTCCTGAGTGCTGGGATGACAGTCATGTAACACCACACCCGGCTTGGTGGGAGTTATAGAGTCACATGTGGGCCCATCAAAATCACAGGGCCACTGTGGGATGCTGGCCACAGAGAGGGCCTTTCTGGCCGGACAACCTGAAGAAGCACAGCGGAGCATTGCACAGCACCAGTAAGTATCAGATCTGGGTTCGAATCCTGACTCTGTTGGTTACTGTGTGATCTGGATGAGTGCTCTGAGCCTCACCTTCATCACCTTTTGGTGGGATAGGGATGGGTTTGCCTGCCATGTCAACGCGCAGTGTGGAGAGAAGGGAGGCAAGCGGGGTACACAAGCTTGTGTGTGGCTCACGGACAGCTGGCCGAGCCCTCGTCAGAAGCAGCCTCGGCCTTCAAGGCCTCCCTCCAGGCTGCCACCCATGGAGGACCAGCTCCCCCCTCCCCTGCCCGGCACCCACCTGGGCACGAAGCTGCTCCTCCCTATGGGTGGTGAACACCGTGCGACAGTGCTCAGGGACATCCATCTTAGCCATGAGCACCGCAATCCTTTGCTGCAGGGCCGTGCACTCGTCCGAAGACAGGAACCCTTCCAGCACCAGGAACCCATCGTCCTGGAACTGCAGCAGGAGTGAGGCTGAGGCTGCCCTCTGCCCGCAGAGGCACCTTCTCACCCATGTGTGTTTGTTTGTTTGTTGAGACAGGGTCTCTCTCTGTAGCCAAGCTGGCCTGGAACTTACAGCGATCCTCCTGCCTCAGCCTCCCGTGTGCTGGATCACAGGCGTGCTCCACCATGCCTGGTTTATCCCTCATATTTGATCCCTGCCCTAAACCTAAAACTGTGTAAGGGTGAAAGGTAGTCCTGTGCACACTCTCCTGCGCCTGCCAGATGGTGTCTGGTGTCCTGACAGAAGCAATCAGTATCGGCTGCTTGGAACTCAGGAGAAAGGGAAGGGCAGCTCGTCCCTGGCTGAGTCCTCCCATGGGCAGGTGTCACATGGAAATACAACCTCGTTCGTATTCCAGCCATACTGACTGAGCACCCACTGTATGTGTGGCGTGGTTATCAACTTGGAGCTTACAGACTACTAAGGAGACTAGCGGTGCACCAGTCCTTGCCCTGGCGGACACGTCACTACAAGACAGGCTCAGCGCGGGGATGGAGGGCAGGCTGCGAGAGCTAAGGGCAGATGGGAAGGAAAAGGGTCCTAGGGGGCCGGTGAGATGGCTCAGCGGCGTAAGCGCCTGCCTTGCAAGCGCGAGGGCCCGAGTTCGACTCCCGGAACCCACATACGAAAAAGGGGCCGGTGATATCGCTCAGTGGCACGGGTGCCTGTTGGTGCGCGAGGTCCTGAGGTCGTCCCCCTGGTACCCACAAAAAAAAAAAAAAAAGAAAAGGGTCCTAGGGCAGTAGCTATGAGGAAGTGACACAGGATGCTGGGTGGTGGTGCACGCCCATCATCCCAGCACTCAGGAGGCTGAGGCAGGAGGACTGCTGTGAGTTCGAGGCCAGTCTGGGCTACATAGTGAGACCCTGTCTCAAAAATAAATACATACAAATAAAAAGGGCACCACAGGATACTGGGGAGTGAAGAGATGAGGAAGAGCCCGCAAACAGAGGGAACAGGATGTGTGCAGCCTCCGAGCATGGGAGGAACAGAAGGAACTGGGAAGGGAAAGAGGACAGGACGAGGGAGGCAGGAGGGTGGCAGGGACGGGGCCGGCGAGGGAGCACGGTGGGCAGGCGGTTACAGCAGATGGCTGCCTCTGATTTGGCCCTAGTCCTCCTATTCTGAGGCTTTGATAGCGACGGGCAGGATAGGGAGACTCTCTGTGTGCTTGCAAGCAGAGCAGGATGGAGTCAGCACTCGCAGATGTGGAAGCCCCTCCCGGATGTACCACCGCGTGGTGCCCGATTCCCAGTGTCCGGCCCGCACCAGTGCTGCGGGACGCCTGGTCGTGCTGCCACATGCTGGATGCCGGAATATTCATGACCACGCATGTGGGCCCTGCTGCCTCTGGGCAGTGCTGCGTGTCAGTATCAAGATGAACACTGGCTCCTTGGGAACTGAGCCATCCATGCAGACTGCATAACCTTGATCCAGTAAACACCCCAGTAAGACTCTGTGTGTGTGTGTGTGTGTGTGTGTGTGTGTGTGTCTGTGTGGTACCAGGGACTGAACCCAGGGCTTTTATACTGAGCAACATCCCAACACTTTTTTTTTTTTTTTTTTTTTTTAAATCTCCAGACAGGGTCTCACTAAGTTGCCTAGCCTGAGCTCAAACCTCCTATCCTCCTGCCTTAGCCTCCAAGAATCTGAGAGGACTTCTCTTAAGATTAGGGAATAGCCAATGTGGTGGCACATGCCTGTAATCCCAGTACCACAGGAGGCTGAAGCAGGAGGATTGCAAGTTTGAGCCCAACCTAGCTAACTCTGAAAGATCCTGTCTCAAGACAGGATCCCAGTACTGGAAAAAAAAAAAAAAAAAATAGAGGGTTGAGGGTGCAGCTCAGTGGCAGAGCACTTGCCTAGCATATACAGGGACTGGGTTCGATCTCCAGCACTACAAAGAAAGAGGAAAAATTAAGAATAACAAGAAGAGGCAATAGAGGAGCAAAGGTGGCCACATTGGCGTATTCAGGGGATTAGGTCAACAAAGTATGCTTCTCTGTCTGGAACACAACACAGCTGATACAAACCCTGCCATGGGCTGGCGACCCGGCCCAGTTCCAGAACACTCGCCCAACAGGTGCGAGGCCCTGGGTTCAACCCCCAGCACTGCAGACCTGAACAACACTACCTCAAAAGCCATGGAGCACGGGCCGGTGAGATAGCTCAGCGGCATAAGCGCCTGCCCGGCAAGCGCGAGGGCCCGAGTTCGACTCCCGGAACCCACATACGAAAAAAGGGCCGGTGATATCGCTCAGCGGCACGGGCACCTGCTGGCGCGCGAGGTCCTGAGGTCGACCCACGGTACCCACAAAAAAAAAAAAAGAAAGAAAGAAAAAAAGCTATGGAGCAAATAATGACCCGTGGCTATGCTCCCAATATACTGTGAGATAGGAAAAAAAAAAAAAAAAAAAAAGCAGGCTATACATGAATATTAGGCAAGGGATTTCCTCTCTGACTCTCCCACTGTCAAAGGGGCCAAACAGCAGTGCCTCTGATTTCCATGTGTTAGTTTTCTTTTTTTTTTTCCTTTTAAGGTTCTGGTGATTAAACCCAGTGCCTTTGCACTAAGCTACATTCCCAGCCCGTTTTTTTTTGTTTTTTTTTTTTTTGAGACAGCGTCCCTCTAAGTTACCCTGCGATCCCCCTGCCTCAGCCTCCCAGAGAGCTGGGATTAATGTGTAACACCACATACCCAACAAGCCTTTCTTATCTGGACCTGCAAGCCCCAGATGGTGAGCTCCCAGCTGGCCATTCCCCTCCCCTAGGCTCCCAGGCCTGACTGGCCTGACTGGCTGAATGCTGTATTCTGGTTTCAGTGGCACACACTTATACTTCCCCAGTTCCCAGCCTCCCACACGTGCTGTAACCAGGGTACCCAGGGCTGTGTGTGCAAAGTTAGGGCCTGTAGCAGGGAACCCATCCTCTGGGCTGTTTTCCTTTTCTGTGAAATGGCAGGGTGAGGGTTGAGTTCTGGGGACTCCTGGAGATCCCCCACATGCTAACCTGACCCTCCCAGTCACTGCCCCAGAGCCCTACCTTCTGGAGCTGCGAGGGGCTCAAGCAGGCCATGGGGAAGTCGTAGGCACCGGCGCCTCAGAGTCAGGGTGCCTCAGAGAAAGTTCTGGAGGGGAGGGGCCTGAACCAGGAAGTCCCAGGAGCTCTTAACCCTTCCAGACCTAGCAGGACTGCATCCTGGCATTCAGCCCTCCCCTCGGGGCCCCGGCCCTATCTCTGCCCCTGGATGAGGGCCAGGCCTCTGCCCTGGTGTCCCCAGCTAATCCAGGATTAGCCCTCTCTGGTCTCCTTCGTGGTATTTAATGACTTCCTCTGGGTTTCTTTCTAGAAACCACTCCTGGCTGGCAGCTTACTGGATGCCCAGAAATTGTGTTCCGGGGGTACCAGGCAAAGATGCTGGTCTCAGTCCAGGGGCTACCACTACCTGTGACTCTTTGACAGATGTCTGCCCTTCTCTGGGCCTCAAGTGAAGAAAGCAAGGCTTAGAAAGTCCCTAAGACCACAGGCCTGGACATCTGGGTGTTGCAAAGGGGCCAAGGAGGATGGTCACAGGGCCTGGCCCTGAGTGGCTTTGCTCTCCAAGGTGGAGGAGCTCCATGGAAAAACTGTCTGGGCTTCTCCCGGTACTGGCCTGAAAGCCTGTGGGTCCTGGGAGGACAGGGACAGGAGCTGAGGATGCACCGTCCACAGGAGGGTGGACAGGAGGGCTGTCTTGGAAAGCAGAGGCACAGCGGGTGGGGCCTGGGGCTCAGGAAGAGGGAAAGCAGGAGATGGCTTGTTCCTGTCCTCAGGCCCAAGATGTTCAGCTTCTCCAGTCAGGCTAGCGGGCGGTCAGAGATGCCTGCCGGCTGTGCAGTTCTAAGAAACCAGCCACTGCTTCCCAGAAATGACACTGAATGGCAAAGGGACAGAGTCTCAGGAGCAAGCACAGGCACTGTGCGGCTCCCAAGAGCCTTGGCCCCAGGTCGTCATGTTTTCTGGGCCACTGCACTGGGGACTGGGCTTTGTCCTGGCTTGGGGGCAGGGGGCAGGGAGGGTGAGCCCACTGGCTCTGGGAGACAGAACCATGACAGTCACAAGGCAGGCCGTGTTCCCAGCTGTCCTGGCCTTCTGCTGCCGCCACCAGCAAATACTGAGACACTGTGGAGGGCCGGGGACACAGCGCAGCCCCAACCCCGGTGCTGAGCCAGCAATGGCCTGGGCAGCCCCACCAAAGCTGGGGCCGAGGCTCTGTGAGGCAGCTGGGCTTAAACCCTAGCCCTTACTTCCCCATCTGCAATCTAGGGTGGGGCTAGGGATGTAGCTCAGCAGCAAGTGCCTGCCTGGCAAGGGCAAGGTCCCGAGTTCGATTCCCATACCCCCCCCAAAAAAATCTGGGGTGACACCAGGCCTGCTATGAGCAGTAAATGAGGGGAAGACATGAAGCTGGGCACAGCGCCCTGGCGCCTAGGAAGCGACTCCAGCCTGGTTGACCCGATGCTAGTGGCGGCCCTCTGGGGTGGAACATGAAGGGTTTGGGGTTTTTACATTTTGTGACTTCCTCCATGTTTTCCACATCGCTGTTGTGACTAGAGAAAGACCACTGTGGTTTCAGGCTGAGGCCCCTGCTCTTTCCCTCCCTGTCCGGCTTTGGGAAGAGTGGGCGGTGTTTCGACATCTTATTTTCTCCAGAAGCTAACCAGTTCCAGACCAAGCTCTCCCACAGGGCCCCAAACGCTGGGGTAGGGGTGTCAGGGGTTTAGGGGGAGCTGGGAGGAAGAGGACCAGAACAGGCTGGAGGGGAGGTCCAAAGAGGGTCTGCAGGGGGTCACAGCCCAGCCGCTCAGCCTCCCTGCACAGGAGCCCAGAAAGAGCAGAGGAGGGAGGGACTGGGCCTGGGCCTCGAATCCCCCACAGGGGTCCAAGTCCCCAAGGCAGGAGGAGAACAGGCACCAGGTCCCCTCCCTGAGGCCCAAGTGAGACACAGCGGTCCCGCTTTCTCGCCCAGACTTTGCTGCAGGACCCCTGTGTCAGCCCAGCGCAAGCTCCTTGGTCTCGTCAGCTGCTGGGTGCAGGCCCTCCACTGAAAACCCACCTCCCTCCCTCCCTGCTGTGGTCTGTGTGCACACCCCAGAAGCCCATCTGCTGGAACCTTAATTCCTTGATGTGGCAGCATGGGGAGGGAGGGCCCAGTGGGAGGCGTTCGGGTCCGCGTTCATAAATGGGCTTACGCCTTTCCCGTAGGGAGCCCGTTAGCTATGGTACCCACCTGTACTCACAGCATCCGTCCCCCCTCGTCACCGCGCCATGTGCCTGGACTTCGCGGCCTCCATGAGACTAAGGCGGCTTTCTTCTGCCCGCCACCACCTCAGGTGACCCCCAGCACAGTCCTGGCAGCCGCCCTTCCCATCCTGACTTTACCGATGAGGGACCTGAAGTCTGGAGTCAAGACGCATGGTGGAAGTGGGGTCTGAGAGCAGCTCTGCCCACCTCTAAGCCTCTGCCCTCAACCTCGGTGCCTTCAGCAGGTCCCGAAGGGGCTAGGAGCCAGGCTGGGGCTCCCCATGGTGACTCAGCCACACCTCTAGAACCCTAGGCACAGACAACCAGGGAGGGAAGGGTCACACCCAGCTTCACACATGACTGAGCTGGGACAAGGACCCTGGACTGCCAGCTCCCATTCCAGGGGCCTCTCCTGCCCCCACTTATCAAAGCTCACAGGCAATAGGGACAGCACAGGATGACTGGTCGTGAGGTCCCTGGCCAGGTCCAGCTCACACCCGCAGGTCCTGCCTCAGAGGCTCCAGGTTTCACAGGGCCCAAGCCAAACACAGCCCAGGAAACAGGGCCTGAGCGAGGAGCCCAGAGCTCAGCAGGCCTCGCAGGAGGGAAGGGGCCCCTCCATGATGGGACTCAGAGACCCCCAAAAGCTACTTTGTGTTACAGGTTTATTTGATATTTGATCCAAGTCTGTGTAACGGATTGCTTCATGGTCGGCAGAGGCTAGTGTGCATAATTTCTGAAGATTACATCCAACGACACAATGCAGGAAACACCAAATGGACAGACGAATGGACGTAACTGTTAAGACGAGAGACGCTAAAACGTGCCTTAGTGTCCACGTGATTGATCTAAGGCGGGGACCCTCCTAAAGTGGGGACCCAAGTGATGATCTAAAGCGGGTGGCTTCCCACACGAGGTGCTGACCTGGCTAGGTGCAAGCCAGGGGCCTGGGACGGAAACTGGCTTGGAACCGAAAGCCAGGGGCCTGCCTGCCCTCCCAGCAGTGCCCCCCCCCGTGCCTGACCAGCCTTGAAATGCCTACTCTTCAGGAATGACCAGCAGTGACAGGGTCGACGTGAGCCGCGGAGGTGGGTAGTGGCACTGAGCAAGCCCGTGATACGCGAGGAGGGGAAACAAGAGTCCAGGCAAAGTGGCCCCCTTGGCTTGGTAACACTGTGCGTGGAGGGGTGGGGCGCTGCGGGGAGTGGGGGGAGGATGGAGCACCATTCATCCGGGGATTAGCCAACCCGAGTCTCTTCCTTTCTTGGCAGCTCTGGAACATTCCCTTTGGCCGACAGCCACAGAAAGGAGTCCCTGCCAAGATCCATGGAGGAGAAAGAAAACAAGACACCAAAAAAACAAACAAAAATAAAATCCCCACCCCAGGAGAAGAGCAGAAAAACAGAACTCCTGGACCAAGGTCACACCAGATTCGGAAGACATCCTGCGCCCGCGGCCCAGGAAAAGGAAATACAATTCAATGTCTCGCTGTTTTGCCCAAGGGAAACTGCCCCCCCACCCTGAGACTCCAATTCACTGGCCTTTAGTGTCTTTTTTTTTTTTTCCTGGTATTTTTTTTTCTTTTTAATACCCAAACCATCAATTTTCAAAGTTTAAAAAACAAAACAAAAATCTTCGACTTAAAAAAAAAGTTGAAAACTGCCACAAAAAGCAGTGAGGCGAAGCGGCGAGGGTGGCCTGCTCTCCCGTGGGCCCTGCTACCAGAGCCCGGAGCCGGCCACCGGGACGACCGCGTGTAGCCTGATCGCCCTGGGACCCTTGAACTAAGTCTGGCTGGGCATTCAGTGCCGGTGGCATCACCCAAAAAGGAAAAGGGGAAAACTGCCCACCATTCCTTAAACACCTCACATGGCGCTGAACGTTCTTGGGAATGTATAAGTTACCTGGAGGAGGAGATGGGAGGTGGAGGAAAAAAAATACCAAGCACTAACTCGGTGTCCCTGGACCTCTGGCGTCGGTGCGGCTTCTGAGACAGAGGTGGCCTCCAGGGAGGAGATCCTGATTGTCCAAATACTGCGCTCTGAGCCTGGCTAGGTTTCTCTGGTCTCCCCGCAGGCGCCTGCCCCTAGGGGAGTGAGTCTCAGAGGGTACGAGGGGCCAGCCCCTCAGATTCCATCCTCTGGCCTGCCTGGCTCATGCCAGGCCTCAGCTCCACTGCCGAGGCCAGGCTGGCTGTCCAGGACTCCTGGGAGGGCAGGGCCCAGCCCTCCTGGCCCGAGGATGCGGGTCCTGCTGCTGCTGGCTACGGCCGCGCTCAAGCCTGCTCCTTGTCAGCCCTCCAGAGCCGCTCCTTCACCTCGGGCGGCAGCGTGTTGAACAAGTCCTCCTCCACCACCAGGCCGCTGCGCTTGAGCAACGGGCACTCGCCCAGCTCCACGGGTAGGCATTCCAGCCGGTTGCCCCGTAGCTCGATCTGCGTCAGGTTGGTTAGCTCGCCCACCCGCGAGGGCAGCGACTGGAGCACGTTGTTGCCCAGGTGCAGGGCCCGCAGCTTCCGGCACTGGAAGAGCTCCGGGGGGAGTGCCTCGATCTGGGGGAGGAGCAGAGGGCCAGAGTGAGGGGGCGCAGCTGGGACGGGGCTCCTTCTCCACCCCACTGGGGCTCCCACGCCATCTGGGCTTCGGTCTGGGTAACTTTCACCTGTACAGTAGGTCTGGGCTCTGCGGCCACTTCCTCCAGGAAGCTCAGGTATAGCGGAACCCTGGGGAGTCCCCTTCCCGCCCTAGACCTCAGTTTACCCATCTGTAAAATGCAAGGGGTGGACTAGAAATGATTCTCAACTTGGACAATCTAAGGCTGATGACCTTTTTGCAGTCTTGGACCTCAACCTCACAGGCTCTGCCCTGAGGCTCTGGTTCCCAGAAAGCAACTCGGCCTTCCTAGCAGGGAAGCAAGAGTGGCCACGGGACCTTGGACATTGTGGACAACTTCGAGGAGACTCCTGGCCTGGTGTCTGAAACCACCCCTGCTGTGCCCAGAGCTCACAGGCCGGGCAGGCTTGGTGTCCGGGCCTGAGGTCGGGACATGAGGGTCTCAGCAGAGGGGAAGTGGGCTCTCCAGGACCCAGGACCAAAGCTTTCCTGAATGGCCTACTCCACCCCGTCACCTCCTCTGATGACACAGTGGTCAGGGCTACTGAAAAAGGCTCCACCCAGTGAGTGGCAGTCAGTGTGGCTCCAGAGACCCCTCCCCAAAAGGTCCCTTCCCCAGAAACCCCTACACCCCACCACTGAGCTCGGCTCAGACCCCACAGAGAGAAGAGGTGGCACCTTCAGCAGTGCGGCTCCCACCACAATCACACCTGTCCTTGGGACCTGTTCTCTCCTGAGATAATGCTGGCCCACTAGAGGCTTGAAGCCATTTCCCATCACCCCAGGCCCCCCTTCTCCTCAGGGACCCCATTGACTCTCCACGCGTGCGGAAATGGCCTCTGAGAAAGCTCTCCAAGGCTGCTCTCTTGCCCCTGAGCTCTGCCATCTGCCACCTGACCATCTGGAAGACACCGCCCTGCAATCCGCCACGTCTACTGGAGACCGTCTGCGGCTGCCGGCTTTGCCCCAGCCCCCAGGCCTACACGGCTCACCTGTCCCTGCCTCCCTACACAATGGAGCCAGGCTCAGCCCTTGCACCCTCTCTGTGCATCACACAAGCTCAGCGCAGACCCCTGTCCTCCTCCTCCTCGCGGAGGCGGCGTCACGGACTCTTCACCCATGAGCCCAGAGAGGACGACTCCTCCGGCTTTAGGCTGGTCCACCATGGGCCATGGGGCACTTATGCCTGGCAAGGGACAGTGAAACTGCAGTGAGGCCAGGAGCCTGCAAGAGGCCTGAGCATGGCTCTCCCCTGCCTGGGGTAAAGTCCACATTCCAGGGCAGTACCTGCAGACTCCTCCCCTCACACAGCCACCTTCCGGGTGACTTCAGATAACAGCCCCCTCCCTGAAGCTCCTCCTCCTCACGACCCAGCGGGGCCCCTATCTGCTAACCGCCTGGTCACCTGGGCACTCTGACCATCCCGTGTCCCCAGCACCCTGTGCCGCACTGGGTTCTAGGAGAGCTCAGAAAACATCTGCCCAAGTAGTGAGGGAACAAGAAGGGGATGAACACCCACCTGGCCAGGTGTTCATTAGCATTCGTGTCAAATGGGGACGCAGCACCCTAGAGCTTGGGCCAGGCCACTCCCACTTCCCCTTTTCACCGCAGTCCCAGGTGGCTCAGGCTCAGGAGCCTGAGAGCAGGAAGGAGAGACCAGGCCCTCCTCTGCCGGCTCAATCAAACATTTTTCCCAATAAAGCCCTCAGCCTCCAGCGGGTGGGGACAGGACGTGATTAAGCAGTGTGCTAAAATGGGTTTCCAGAGGGGCTCCTTCCTCCAGGACAGCGCCTCCACCAGCTCCCTTCCTGAGGGCTGACCTCAGCCAAAAG
This sequence comes from Erethizon dorsatum, assembly GCA_028451465.1. Lineage (NCBI taxonomy): Eukaryota > Metazoa > Chordata > Mammalia > Rodentia > Erethizontidae > Erethizon > Erethizon dorsatum. Next base: position 6,674,555 of record CM051822.1, read on the forward strand.
GCATGACACTAACGGGCAAGCCTAGCTCAAGGAACTGGGGGCGGGGACAGGCTGGGGACCAGGCTGGAAGCAGACTGTACCCCTTGCACCCAGGAGCAGGGCGGGGCCCAGCAGCTGGGGCAGAGCGGTGCATGGCAGGCAGTGGGAAGCACATCTGACCCACAGGGGTGGTGAGGTTCCAACACGTGGCCACAGGGAGGCCACTCAGCGTCCCCTCCTCACTCTAGAGAAGGTGGTGACCGGTCTGGCCCAGTGCTTCGTAAGTGTGGCTTCCTCCCCTGTGAGACTCCAACGTCCCCACTCAGTGACCCGCTGCAGTGAGACAACCTGAGATTTGACCCTGCCTTTACACGCTCACACCAGCGACCATGAGTCGTAACTTGGGAGAGGGACATAGAATTTATCATGATTCCTACGACACGGGGGAGGCAGGCTGGTTTGCAGCAGGAGGGACCTGGGAACCGGCGAGGAAAGGCCTTCCACGCCTTCCATGCTGAGCGAAGGAGAAGCAGACGGGGCCATTTCAGGGGCTCCTACCCAGCATGCCCAAGGTCACAGGAGAGAGCTTCTGTCGGTGGGAGGACAGCAGTGTCATAACCCGGACAGAGCTGCCACAGCAGGCACAGAGTGGGTCGCTGAATCAGCCCTCTGCTTCCTGAGCCCTGGCTTCAGGCTTCTACCACCATCTGCGGGAACCTGCACCTGAGAGCAAGGCCCGGGACGGCGGGCAGGGAGCGCCCACAGTGGCTGTGGCTCAGTTCCCCCAAGGACAGTCATGAAGAGTACACTGGCCACTACCTCAGCCTGCCTGCCTCTGCCAAGGGACCTTAGCACGGGGGCTTTTCCAGCCAGACAAGAGACTGCACACAGGCGCCACCAATGGTCTCAAAGGCGTCACCTCCTACACTGCCAGCCATTGGTTTACGTAATTTCCTCCCTGGCAAGGCAGCTGGTGACAAGCCAGCCCTATCTAAGGCCAACTCTGCCTCTCACCACCCCATAATGGTGGGGGGGACAAGGATGCAAAGACCATCTGGCTCCTCTCAGCGAGCACAGGCCACTCGCACAGCTTCTGTCCCCAGCAGCTAGACCCAGACAGGCTCCTGGGCTCCCAGTCTGGTTGGGGACAAGCTAAGAAAGACACTGCAAACTCCGGGCTAAGTCCTGCCTCCCGCTACCTTGCCCCAAGGAGACCACAGGCTGTGTACCTCTTGTCTGTGCACATCCCTGCCCATGCACGGAACCTCTTCAAGGTCACCTTGGGGACAGACCCTGCCTGGCCACACCTCTTTTCCTGGCAGGAGAATTCCACAGAATTCTGGGACAAAGGCAGCTCCCCACCCCAGCAATCCCCACTAGGAAGGTGTGGGGTGGGGCTTGGGAAGCCGAATCTTGAACGCGTGTCCTCCTGGGTGCTTCTGGGAACCAGAGGCGAGGACTCCAAACCCAGGAGCACTAACCATCCTCAGATGCTGGGCCTCCTGGGTGCCCGTCGTGGGCCGCCCCAGCCTACATGCCACACCATGGCCAGGCCACTCACCCGATTGGCCGTGACGGCCAGATTCTGGAGGTTCTGCAGGAGGCCAATGTCAGCAGGGAGGAAGGTCAGGTTGTTGTGGCTGAGGTCCAGGTAGCGCAGCTTGCGGCAGTAGAAGAGCTGGGTGGGGATCTTCTCGATCTTGTTGCGGTTCAGGTAGAGGCGCTCGAGGTTGGTGAGGTTGCCGATCTGGATGGGGATGTAGGCGATGTGGTTGTACCACAGCTTAAGGCAGGTGAGGCGGTGCAGGTGCTGGAAGCTGATGATCTCCTCGATGGTCTTGAGGTTGTTGTCCTTGAGGTCGATCTCCTGCAGGTTGTGGAGGCTGAAGATGGAGTGGGGGATGCGCTCCAGGTCACAGCGGATCAGCTCCAGCTCGGTCAGGTTCACCATCTTCTTGAGGCTGTTGAGCACGATGAGCTTGGTGCCCTCATTGTTGATGGACAGCTTCTGCAGGTGCACGCCCACGTCTGTCACCACCTGCGGCAGCTTGCTCAGGTTGCTCTTGAGCCGCAGCACCTTGAGGCGCTTGAGCTCCCGCAGCCCATCGATGACGATGTAGCGGTTGTTCTCGGCACTCAGGTTGCCCGTCAGGTGCAGCTCCTCCAGCGTCTTCAGGCTGTAGATCCACAGCGGGATCTCCTTGATGTCCGTGAACTTGATGTGCAGCGCCCGCAGGTTCTCGCGCAGGAAGGCCAGCGCCGGGGCCTCGATCTTGGCTGCCGTGTGGTACAGCCACAGCTCCTTGAGGCCCGTGAGCTGGGCGATGCTGGGTGGGATGGTCACATCAGGGATCAGCTCGAGCTTCAGGACTTCTAGCTCCACCAGGTCGAACACCGTGTCGGGGATGCCGCTGAGCATGAACAGGTGCAGCTCCAGCTTGTCCTGTGCGTTTTTGGTGAGCCGCTGCCGCAGCTTGTCCAGCGTCCACTCATTGTTGAGGTTCAGCTGCCGCAGCTTGTTCTCACTTACCTCCGACAGGAAGACGGCGAAGCGCTTCGAGTAGAGCGGGTCGTACTGGTCGATGAGGTGCAGCATGAAGGCGAAGTCATTCTTGACGTCAGGGATGTCACTGTAACTGCTCTCCTCACGGATCGACTCGAACGAGTACTTCTTGAGTGAGCGCCGCAGCATCCACCACAGCGTGTACATGCAGATGAGGCCGTAGAAGATGACCAGGCTGATATAGAAGGACGCCAAGATCTTGAAGAGTGTGGCCAGCGGGTGGGCACACCGGTAGGTGCGGTAACCCGTCAGGCTCTCGATGTCCACGGTGCAGTCCACATCGAATTTGATGTTGTGCACGTAGTAGACGGTGTAGCAGATGATGAGGACGAACTTGATCACTTTGATGATGGTCTGCCGCATGTAGAGGCGGTACACGATGTCCCCCTCCTCCACGTGGGTCCGGAATTTCTTCACCTTCTCGAACAGCGCCTTGGCCTGCTCCCCCTCCTTCTTGTCCAGCACGCCCGTCTCTGAGCGGTCCACGATGCCCTGCTCGATCCGCGACTTGGTGCGCTGCAGCATGGGCACGGTGGCCTCCACGTCCTCACTGACTGTTGAGGACTTCTTGTCCATGGAGCCGTTCATCTTGCTGAAGGCCGGCTTGGGGTCGCTCTCCTCCACCACCGTCTCGGACAGGGCCCTCGTGGTCCAGGGAGAGTCAAAGCACTTGAGCAGGATGGACACAAAGTGCTCCAGCTTGGAGCTGGTGCGTGGGAACTTGAACCAGAAGTTGCTGCAGGCCAGGAAAATGAGGGTGTGCAGGAGCACGAGGTAGGGGAAGTACTTGGCAAACCAGTGCAGTCGGTTCTCATAGCACACGGCGTCCACGTAGTTGTACTGGTGGCGGTCCAGGTCGTACTTGATGCCCGTGGGGCCCGTGTCAGGGGTCGGCAGGACTGTGGAGTTGGGGTAGGCGGGCTCTGGGCTGGGTGCTGTCCAGCCCCGAAATGAATCATTACAGGAGTCCTTGGTGACCCACTTACAAGGCAGGCAGATCATCTTGTCCTGGGTGACCTGCAGCGTCCCCCCAAAGACAGCGATCATCAGCATGACAATGGATATGTAGTCCGTGAACACGTCCCACCACGGCTTCAGGATCCGGTACGCTGGCTGTGTGTCCGCAAAGTAGCGCAGCTCTGTCACCGGAATCATGGTTCAACCTGAAAGGGACCCGTAGGAGGGGTTACCACAGGGTGGCCTGGCATTCCTGGAACCTGGGGTCAGGGGAAGGAGACAATGAAAATTCCATCACTGCCTAAAACTCCACCTTACATCTATGTAGGATTCAGAGCTCAGCTCCTACACAGGTGGCCACCAATTGGCCCTCAGGTAGAAACCATGTGGTCACCTGTTGCCTGGGAAACCACCTCAGGCCGGGCGTGGGCAGTCTCCCCACGTAACGCATGGGAAGATGGTGCACTGGGAGAACAGGGCTCCCCCGGCAGATCATGGGAGCAGCTCACCATCCCGGCTCCACCTGGAGCATTCAGGGATTCCTGCGTGGAGTGCACCCACTTACTCATCAGACTGCGCAGAGGGCTCATCTGAAACTCTCAGGGACTGGAACTGGCCGCTGCGAAGCTGCTGCAGTGAGCTGAAGGAACTTCCCCAGTGTGTGTAAGGAAAGCAAAATGCACAGGGGACTCACCAAGAACTCACTTTTATAAGACTAATAAAATCCAAAAATGCTACAGGGCATTAGGAAAGATGAGAAGGTTACACACAGCAGGCTGATTCAAGGTTCCTGCTCCTGGGTAGGGGCTCTGCAAGGGACAGCAGGGTCACACTGGCCCTGCTGGGAACTGATCTCCAGGGCCGAGCAGAGAAACAAGCAGGAAACAGTGACCACAGCAGATTCTCCCTGAGTCCGACTGGCTGGACTTGCAAGGAGCTCAGGACACTAATGATTAGCCAAGGTTGGAAACCCTGGATCAGAAGCCACATGAGGGAAACCCAGCCTGTGCCAGCCGGAAAGTTACAACCAGAGAGTCGGGGAAGGAATCCTCCCTCGGAGTCCACGACCACCCTGCCAAGGAGGTTGTTTTGATGCCAGTCTGTAAGACGGTAATGACAGGGAACAGGATGTTTCCCTGAATGGTCACCCAGGAACATCTGGAAGAATACAAGACTGCCCACTGTTACCTTTTTTTTTTTCTTTTTTGTGGTAGCAAGGATTGAACCAGATCCTCGCACATGCTAGGCAAATGCTCTACCACTGAGGTATGCCCCAGACCTTTTAAAATTTTAATTTTGGGACGGGATCTCCTTAAGTGGCCCAGGCTGGCCTTGAACTTGGGATCTTCTTGAATCAGCCTCAGGAGCAGGTGGGATTAAAGGCAGGTGCCACTGTGCTGGCCACTGTTAACTTTTTATCGCGTAATAACCTTCCAAGCTGGGCATGGTAATCCTAGCATTTGGGAGGCTTAAGCATGAGCAGTGTGAGTTTAAGGCCAGTCCTAGGCCAGCCTGGACTGCAGAGAAATACTCTCTCAAAAAAAAAAAAAAAAAAAAAAAAAGAAAAGAAAATGAAAGAAAATAATCCTCTAGTTCTTTCTGTACATTTGTTAAAATAAAAACTGTGCTTTTCCTTTATGTACTACTTTCTAGCCCAGAATCTAGGTTTCACACCAGGTTCTAAATACTTGTGTCAGGTGAGTTTGTTTCTCTTGGGAGAGGAGGAAGGTTCCCAAGGGAGGGGCCAGGCCACCTATTTTCCTCACTGACAATACTGCTCATACTAACAGTGGCAAACCCTTCACGACAGGACCTCTGCAGATGCCAAGGCCCCCAGCCCATAGGGCACACAGGGACAGGTGGGAGGCCAGGAGAAAGCAGACTAGGGACCCATGTGAGGGAGGTGGCACAGGGTCTGCCTGTGTGCCAGGAACCACGCCCCCAGAATCCCTCTGATGCCCTGAGGCCCTAGGTTCCTATGACAGATGGCTCAGGGACACAGTCACCAGCCCAAAGTCACTCTGCTATCAAGTGACAGGGCTGAGGTGGGATTGCCAACCTTTTGCCTGGGGTGCCCGGTAAAGGTGCTGGTGTTCTAAATACCCCAGACACCCCATCTCCCCACCCCTGGGGTTGCCAGAGCTCGGGTCACCCGGGGGCCAGCAGACGCTCCCACCCGCAGCGAGGATCTGTGTGCCCCATGAGCCTGGACTCTCAGCCAGGGCCCATATGCGTGCCCACCCCACAGGAAGGCCCCAGCCCTCTAATGACCAGCTGGCTCCACACACCACCCACACTCCTCGGAAAGGGACTCTCCGGGCCAGCGGCAAGGGCCTGCTGAATCACACAGCTGGCCTCCCGCTGAGACACCCTCGCGGGCCCTCCTTCCCGGCTCCCTGAGGCCTCACCCGGGTGTGGCCACAGTGTGGGGACCGGAAGGGAGGAGGGGTGAGGTGGAGAGGGCCCAGAGCATGCAGCAGCCTGCCCCAAGATCCCAGGAGAAGGACATGGACTGTGAGCTGGGCACCCGCAGTGGTGGCAGCTGCTGAGAGGCAGGACGTGGCTTCCACCTTGCAGTTCCCACCGTGCTTGCTGGCTGCCGGGCGTGGGGAGTCATCTCACGTGCTCACCAGCCTCCTGGGGGAGCAGCCTCCGCTCTGCCATCCTGGGGGAGGCAGACGCGTTCACAGGCCCTGTGCAGGTGAGGGGACCTAGGCTCAGAGGGAAGGCCACCTGCCCGCGGTAGGCAATGGTCCATTCCATCCAGGTCTGCCTGACTCTTCCCCAGCCCTGGTCTCAAGGCACCCTGAATTCTGTCCAGCCCTTAGCTGGGTCCTCAGGGGGCACAAGACGTGTCCGAGGTGTGTTCCCCACTTTGGGGTCTCTTCATTCAGAGGACAGAGGATGCAGGCGTCCAGAGGCAGAGCTCGGGGCTGGTCACAGAGCTATGAAGGACCAGGGCTGGAGTCCAGCAGAGGCCTGCCCCAGCTCAGGTCGAGGGCTGCCCTGGTGGAGGTGGACCGTCCAGAGGGCCACCCCCAGCTGTCCATGCACTGCCGCCGCACCTCAGCCATGTGGCTCTGGACAAGTCATTGGCCCTCTGTGATGGGGTTTTGGGGGAGACCTGAAAGAAAATGCAGGCACCAAAGCCAGGGGTTCCGTCCCTTGGGGTATGGAGGAAGAGGCCATGTGTCGGAGCAGCCTGCAGAAGCAGCTCCCACTGGGGGCAAAAGAGGGAAGCCACGGCCAAGGTGTGGCCAGGGCTGAGCGGGAGTCCCCTGGGGGACTAGAAGCAAGCTCCTTGCTGGCTTGTAGCGTGAGATCCTTCGCACACACAGCAGGCACAGAAGCGGCCCTCACAGGGATGCTCAGAAGAGTCTAAGAAAGTGCATGTCTCTAAGGAATTGGTGCATACCTGCAATCCCAGCTACTTGGAAGGCTGAGGCAGGAGAATCACATGTTCAAAGCTAGCTGGGGGATTTTAGGGAGACCCAGACTCAAAATAAAAATAAGAAGGGCTGGGGATGCAGCTCAGTGATAGTGTGTGCCTAGCATGAGCAAGGTCCTGGGTTTGATCCCTATTGCCACACATGTGCACAAAAAAGCAACAAGTGGGGGCTGGGGTGGGGCGGGCAGTTGGTTTGGGGTGGTATGATTGTCTCCCCTCCCACCACATCACCTGGGCCAGGCCAGATGCTCCTCGAGCACAGGCGTGTACAGCACACAGTAGGCAGTAATATAGACAGATGTGCTCCCAGAGAAAGAAGAAGACAGGGCGGAAGGGGACAGGACGTGAGCTCCACCTGGGCGGAAGGGCGTGGGCCTGGGGTGTGGAGGGGGGCAGTTTCAGGTGTCTGTGGCCTGGGCCGGGCCACCCAGGCTCAGGCCCCTCCCGCTTCCTGCGGGGAAGGCACTGGAGCCACAGGGAGGGAGGGAGGAGCCCCACACACGGACACACTGGGGGGGGGTGCCGATGAGTAACCCACAGTTCAGCAGCTCCCCAGTCACAGCCCGAGGGGAGCCAGCCTGATTCTCACAGTGAGCCGGGGCCATCGTTTTCCTGGGTGGTATCACTCTGCAGGGAAACCACGTGAGCCCGAACACTCCAGGGCAGTCAGGCTGTGGCGCAGCCACCCGCAGGCTCCACACCTTCTGACACAGAAACTCTGTCCCCGTTAGATGCCAGCTCCCCAGAGCCTCCGCCAACCCCCGGCAGCTGCCTTCTACTTTCTGTCTGTGTGCACCTGACCATCTGAACACCGCGCAGGAGCAGAATCACAGCCATGTCTGTTCCTTCGTGACTCGATTACGTCACTTGACAGGCGTCAAGGGTCATCCGCACTAGGTGTGTTTCAGAATCTCCGCTTTTAAGCCGGAAGGGTACTCCTAACCCTGTTTTACACACTGGGGCACCGAGTGGCAGAGGCAGAAGTCCTTTGCCAACTTCACCAACTGCCAGTGACTGCAACAGCCTCCCCAGGGAGGGACATTCCCTGGGCACAGACCCCACCTGCCAGCTCTCCTGAGTGTGGTAGGAAATCACGAGAAGGGGGGGCACACCCAGGGCAGTGGTCTGTCCTCATGTCACAGAAGAAGCCCTTCTCAGGTATCCCAAGGCACAGCTTTGGCGCCCTCCCTGGGCTCAGCCTTTTGTAACTGACCCAGCCTCCTAGCAGAGATGTGGAGCAGCCTCTCCCAGGGCCTCAGTTTCCCTGTCTGGAAGGGAGCAGAGAACCTGTCAACTGTGTGCCCGCACTGAATAAAAGGTGGACAGAGGAAGAGACAGGTGCGCAGCCCCAGCCCCCTCCCCGGCCTGGTCTCCTCCTTCACCATCTGCAGCCCAACCCCAGGTCACACAGCAGGGTTCAGGCCCAGAACCACTGCTGCCACCACAGGCCACCCTGCACCGCCCCCCTTTCCTGCCTGCAGCTAGCAGAGAGGGAGAGGTGCTGTCCAGCAGCCAGGACACCTCCCCCTGGCGCCTTGGATTCCCCAGCTAACATGGGGGAGGTGACAAATACCCTGCTGAGCCCTTGGACTCTCATGAAAAATCACAGAAATGGGGTTCCCCGAACTGCTGGTGTGTGACCCAGGGCAGGTAAGAGGGAACCCCTGATAGCAGAGAGGACATGAACTCCCGGACTAGGAGGATGGCCCAGCCCTGCCTCTCACCAATAGAGTGACTTCATGCAGGTCACTTCCTCTCCCCAGCCACCCAGCGCCTGAAACACCGTATGCCAAGTGCCAGGCACAGGGCCTCAGCCTGGGGCGGGGGGGCGGGGGGGCAGGGGGGCAGGGACCAAACAGACATGGGCTGACCCTCCAGCGGGCAGGCCTGACTTCACAGACACCGATGAGTAAGCTCAGTAAGAAAACGGAGAGAGGAAAGCCACCCAGATGTCTGCCAGTCACTGGGGGGCACCCAACCAGGTGGGGTGTGGCACACAGTAGGTGAACAGGAAGCTCCAGAAAGGGACAGAGCCATTTGGAAACTGCGAGAGCCGGAATACAGTACTGAATGAACAGAACCCATGTTGACAAGTCCTGAACCAACATTTCCTGCCCAGCAGGGAAGGGCTGTCTCCATGAGAGAATAGAAGGCAGAAACCTAAAATAGAAGCTTGGGTTTTTAGCCGGCATGCATTATCCTTGTGAGTAAAAAATAATATGAGGCCTAGGGCTGCAGCTCAGTGGTAGAACACTTACTTAGCATGAGGCAAGCCCTGGCTTCAATCCCCAGGACTGAAAAAAGAAAGATGTATGTTAAATGAATATAGCCTATGAAGAAAAAGGGCACTCGGCCGTGGGGATCAGGTGTTCTTTGTAGCTTGGAGATGGAGCGTTTGGAAGGCAACAGGGAGAAGGGTGAGGTCAGGTCTTTGCCCTGAGAAACAGCAAATTTGGAAAGGATCCTAAATAAAGGACAAAGATGAAAGGGCTTGAAATTGGGGCCATTGGGAAAAGACAAAAAGGAAGTGTGCCTGATCCGGCCTCAGAGTCCACTGCAGGCTTTTGCTGCAGGGGTCGGGGCTAACAGTTGAGGGGAGAAACCCCTGGCCACACCCAGCTAAAGCTCACAAGAGGCACGGGATGGAGAGGCTGCGGGCACTGCAGGACAGGGATACAGGGGCTCAGACCCCAGGGGTGGGAGGCGGACATGGGGTGGCCAACATGCACGCAGCCTGGGAATGAAAGGTGGCGCGAAGGAGGAGGACAAGAGCTGGGAGTCAGTCCCACAATCATTCATCACAGTGAACAGGAAGACTGGGAAAACCAGATGTCTGTTATTGGGTGATTCATTAAATCCTTGTTAAATACTATGCGGCAACAAAAGCACTTGAGAACACGAGGGAAGGTTTGAAAGAGACTAAATGCAAAAATTATGTACACATGCACACCCCAAACCATCCCGGTGGTGAGACAAACTGCTGTTTATAGTGCTTCTTCACTCCAACTTTACCTTGATTTTATATTATAAACGCGTTACATCCTTAAGAACAAAGATTCTTAAAAATCATGATTCCGAAGGATCAAGAATAGTCCTGATGATGACAGCTGAGGGAAGGGCAGCTGAGAACTTTCTTATGGGGCTCATCCTTCTCGTCACAGACTCCATTTTCCACGCTAGAAAACATATATTTTAAAATGGAAGGAAAGAAAACAGAAAAAAAGGCATTCCTCCACACCCTTCGCCTTTAAACACAGAGTATTTAAAAAATCAAAACAGCAAATTCAACCCACCACAGAACCTCTTTGTGGGCACTTGGTGACACCAAAGGAAGGCGCTCCAGAGCCACTCTGGGTGCCCCCCTTCCGGCTACCTGCACGGGATCCCTCACTTTCCTCTGAGAAAGCCCAGAGGGACACTGGCTCACGAACTGTGCGAGTGCGTTTCTATACTTGGAAATGGTGAATTATTTTATATAAGATCATTTAAATATCTATTTAAAAAATAGGAAGCTGCTTACATATTTAATAATAAAAGAAGCGCACAAGCTAAAAAAAAAAAAAAAAAGAATAGCAAAGATATTTGGAAGAGTAAAGAAGGAAGAAACATCCTACCAGAATCTGAAACTTAAATAAAGCTACAGCAATTGAAGCAATCCACGTGGTGCTGACGGGGGACAGAGAGGCAGATCAGAGAGTAGAAAAACAGCCAGAAACAGACACCAGCTTCTTAGAAACCTGGACAGGAAGTGTTGCCTTTGCAGGATAGGGGGAAAGAATGGGCATCTAGAAACAATGCCAGCTCGCAGGGGTCGCAGGGGTCACAGGAAAAAAGGCCTGCCCCAGGTCCCTCCCCCGCACAAATTAATCCCAGTGAACTACAGACTAAAGAAAAACCTGAGAATGCTCACAGCCGGGGCTGTAGCCTAACCGTAGTGTTTGTCTACCGAGCATGAGGGCCCCGCTTCCATCTCCTGCACCACACCGGGGGTAAAAACCTTAAAGAAAAATCGAAGAGGCTAGAAGAAAAAAGAATAGCGAAGAAAAAAGAAAAGAGACTAAGACAAATGTTTAAGCACTGTGCATGTGTGCGTGCGCACATGGGCATTGGGGATTGAGCCCAGGGGCACTTTTTCACTGAGCTACGGCCTCCACCTCTTGATTTTATTTTCTTTAATTTTGAAACAGTCTCACTAAGTTGCTCAGGCTGGCCTCAAACATGCGCTCCTCTCGCCTTAGCCTCCAGAACAGCTGGGACTGCAAGCATTCCACCACATGCATCTCAACATACACACTCTTCTAGGAGGAGATTCATATGCGATCGTATTAAACGTAAAACATACGCATATCACAGGACTTGATAATACACAAGTGAAAACAAGGAGGAGATACATTTTTTTTTGAGACAGGGTCTTGCTATGTAGCCTAGGCTGGCCTCGAACTCACAGCGATCCTCCTCTTTCAGCCTCCCAAGTGCTGGGATTACAGGTGTGCACCAACCACTACACCTGGATCAGGGAAATACTTCTAATGTGCACGATCACCAAAAGATCAGTACTAGAATAAGCAGAATTAATGCACGTGAAAAAGAATATCCAGTGGGTAGAAAAGGCAAGATGAATGAATAGGCAATTCACAGGAAAAATGCAAATGGAAATTAATGTATGAAATGACTCTCAACCTCATTAATAATCAAAGAATGCAAATTAAAACAATCACTCCACTCCCTCACATTGGCAGAAACTTTGAGCTCCTTGATGAGGAGTTAGGACACACAGGCAGCCAGCCTTTCTCTCCTAGAGAGGGGACAGAGCGCAATGCTCGCTGCAGAGCTGTTCTCAATAGCAAACATCAGCAGTAACCTAAACATTCATGGGCAGGAGAAAGGACACATTGTTTCCTTCATACAAAGGGATGCTTTACATCAATTAAAGCCAGGAACTTGTATCAAGGGGGACAAACCTCAAAAACACTGTAGAATGGAAAAACAAGTTATAGAATAATATAAAAATGATACATGATTTTTTTTTTTTTTTTTTTTTTGTGGGTACCGGGGGTCGACCTCAGGACCTCGCGCGCCAGCAGGCGCACGTGCCGCTGAGCGATATCACCGGCCCCTTTTTCGTATGTGGGTTCCGGGAGTCGAACTCGGGCCCTCACGCTTGCAAGGCAGGCGCTTACGCCGCTGAGCCATCTCACCGGCCCGATACATGATTTTTTATAATGTACCTAGCCAAGTGTTTTTGTTTGTTTTCCGCTTTTTGAGACAGAGTCTCGCTATGTACTTCATGCTGGCCTTGAACTTGTGGCAATCCTCCTCCTGCCTCAGCCTCCTGAGTGCTGGGATTACAGGTGTGAGCACCACACCTGGCTCGATACCCAAGTTTAGTAAAGGCACAAAACGATGCATGGCAAGTACCAAAATTGATGTGCCTGACACACTTAAGTACGTGAACACATGTGTATGTACGCGTATGTGTGCACGTATATCTGAAATGGTTACCATAAAATACGATGGTCTAATGAAGCTGAGTTCTGCGTACAGAGATATCTGTTCTAGTTTTAACCTTGTCTATTAAACTATTTCTTCATGCAAAATTTACTAAAACAAACATGCGTTTCTACCCCTCTGGCTGGTTCTCTCTCCACCCTCACCCCGAGAAGGCTCAGCAGGCAGCAGTAGGTACTGTACCAATTGCCAGGGCAGCAGATGCAGCCCCTCCTTCCAGCCTGCCCACTTTTCTGCCCAGGACACTGCCTGACTCAGAGGCAGCCCTTGGCTTGGTCCTGTCCTGTCCCCACAGAGATGAAGAAGTACCTGTGCTGCAGGCCAGGACCCCTCTCCTACAAGGCTGCTCAGGCACCTGAGAGAAGCAGGACCAGGTTCGCTCGGCAGGGCTGCAGGCTCCATGTCCCTGGGAAGGTCAAACGGGCAAGCTGGAGGGCCCCTATCCTGCCCTTGGTGGCAGGCAGATCTGGGAGAGGGCAAAGAGCAAGGGCTTTAGAGTTGGGGGCAAGTGGGTTCAAACCCAGCTCCAGTATGAAACAATTCCATGACCCCAGCAAATTACTTAGCCCAAGCTTCTGCTTTTGCAATGCTAAAATAGGAATAACGCTACTTGCCTCACAGGCCTATATTCGTGACCATCCAAATGATGCCCAAGAGATACTAAGACGTTAAAAAAAAACAGTAGCTCAGAAGTACATAAAATGCATGATCCACGAAAGAAGCCACCACAAAAGGTCAAATACTGTAGGACTGCACCTATGCGAGGTACACAGAGGAGTCAAATTCAGAAGCAGAGAGCAGGAGGAGCAAGGAATGCGGAGATGGCATCTGTGTCAGTCCCGCACAAGCAAAGGTTCTGGAATGAAGGTGGTACTGAACGCCACCGCTCTGTAGCTGGGACCTGGGTAAGGGGGGCAATCTCACATTATGTGCACTTTACCATAATAAAATCAATCAGGAAAAAAAGTATGATTCGATACTTGTTTTAAAAAACTCTTATCAGTATAAAACTCATTACAGTATGGATAGAGAAATCCAGAAAGCTACACATAAACTGTCCATGGTGATGCTGAAGAGGGGGTGAGATCATAATGGCGGTCTGTGTTGTATATTCTCATATTATTTAAATATGGCATGTTTATGAGGAGAAAAAAATACCTGCAAAAACATCAAAAGACTTTCCTCCTTGTGTGGTTTCTGAGAACCATAAAAGAATTACAGCTGCCGCCTACAATGGTAGAAGGTCACCCCTGTGCCTCCTGTTCTACCCTGTCACACACACTCAGCAGCCACCGCAAATGCCCAGGGAGGGCAAGAGCTCAAATGCCCCACCACTTCCTCACAGGGGCCTCAGGGCCTCAGTTTTCTCAGCTCTAAGATGGTCCATTACAGCTGTAAACTGGGTTATTGAGAACTGAGGATAAGGTACTGTACTACGTGTCAATTCAACACCCGGCACAGCTTGGGGCTGGGTTCTGCCTCATAGCCCCCCGCCCACCCCTGTGGAAGACCCTCCCCGAACCCAGCAGGGACGTAGCCAGTGACAGCTGAACCCTAAATGCTAGGACCTCTGAGCAGGGCCAGACCACCTGGCTCCAGATCCCAAGAAAGGACCAAGTGAAGAGCGGGCCATCCGCTCTCAGAACCAGCTTGAAGTGCCCGCCCTGGTCCAGAGTCGAGCCCCTTTTTTCTTTTAAGAGAAGGGGTCTTGCTACATTGCCCAGGCTGCCCCCAAAGGCCTGAGCTTGAGTGATCTTCCCACCTCAGCCTCCCAAGTAACTGGGACAACAGGCAGGTGCCACCTCTGCCAGCTTCAATTTCTTCTTGATCTTCCTTACAACTGGGAAAGGGAGTCAAAGAAATGACACACTGCTCCCTCTGTCCAGAGGGAAACCACCCAAGCATGCCCCTCCATGGGCCTTCAGAGGGCTGGAGAGCGCCCACACCTGGGTAGCAGGCCCTGGGGAGGTGGCCAGGAGATGGGGCACAGTGAGTCTTTTGTTAAAGCACCAACAGAGCTGCAGAGGTGGTGGGAGGCTGGTGTCCCTCCTCTAGCCCAGATGGGAAGGCTGTCCCTCCGGCACTCTCCCAGGGAAGGGGGCCGCCTGGGGTCGCTGGCCCTGTTGGGGGCTGTGAACCTGCTCCAGACCTTGCGCTTCCTCCGATCCCAGAGCCAGGAAGGGGAGGGGAGAAGAGGTCTCAGCCACATCTGGCACACTCAGCCCTTGCACACCCAAGAGCAAGGCACTGCCCTCCAGCCCCCCCCCCCACCGGGTGAGTCAGAGGCTGCGGTCTGGGGTGCTTCAGGCTGGGGACTTACCCTGCATAGAAGGGCACACCCTCAATTCCTGGGGAACTCGGAGGGGAGACAGCCCAGGCAGGGCGGGAGAAGGGAGCCAGTATCAGTTCCAAATGGCTCTCACGTTTGGGCTGGGCTTTCCAAACAGGTTCAGCTTTGTGGACACTTGCCAAGGTGTGGCCTGCCTTCCGGGGTGAAGGGTGACAGGTAAGGGACACCCCTTCGGCCCGGGTTCCCCTGCTGGAGACCCCAGCTCAGAACGCAGGAGCAGGCTGGCTCCAGCTCAGGACCAAGTGTGCGCTGTACCTCTGCTCCCCGTCCCCAGGCAGACAGGGAAGGTGGCTCCTCATTCACAGTGTGACCTTGGGAAAGTCGCTACCCTGAAGGACTCTGGTTTCCCCACCCAGAAGCCAGACAAATCTACTCCCCAGAGGCTGAGGTGGGGACTGAGTAAGGTAGTCCCCAAAAACCTCCTGGACAGCACCTGCTGCGCAGTAACACTCTCTCATGTTTGTAGTTACTATTATTTTGCTTGAAATAGGGTCTTGCTGTCTTATGCTGGCTAGCCTCAAACTCGTGATCCTCCTGCCTCAGCCTCCACAGAAAGTAGGACTACAGACATGCACCACTCAACCTGGCACTTTGCTGCTGTTATTCTTATTTTATTTAAAACAGGGTCTTGCTATGTAGCCCAGGCTGGCCTCGCCCTCACGGCGATACTCTTGCCTCAGCCTCCTGAGGGCTGCTGTTATTCTTACGGAAGTTTTCACTGGTCCTTTTACAATGTAAAGTCTGAGGCCCAGCGAAGACCTGGCTAAGGCCACCCAGCTGGAAGAGGGTGGGAAGATCCACACCACATCTGACCACTATGTCAACCTGCCTCTAAAGCAAACAGGTCTCCCAGGCCCACTCCTGTTCCTGAGGGGTCATGGGAAAAGGGACCCTAGAAGGCTACACTGGGACGCCTCCAGTCTTCCAAGGATTAAGGAAATTTTGGAAGGGAACCCACATCTGGGTCTGGGCCCCTGGGGGCAGGGGAGCCTTGAAGACAGGTCAGGACCTGCAGGGAACACCAGGCCGCCTTCCCACTGGCTCCACAGTGCAGCCATGGACACCCTAGAGAGGCTGCGGCCCGGTCTTGCACTGAGGTCCCAGGGGGCTGGGCACTGGTCAGCCCCCAGTGGGCAAGTGGACCAACCCAGGGAGCCAGCTAGGAGATGCAAGGACTCCCACCCCACCCTGCTGTCCATAGCACATTTGTCACACCTGCTGGCTGAGGGCGTGGGTTTGGCAGCTGTGCCTCTGAGGTGTCCAGGTGACACAAGAAAGCTGTGGAATTTTACAGCCACTTTTACTCCAGCAGAACGTCGCTCCAGGCGTGAGGTTATATTGCAGCAGGCAATTTAATTTTGAGGTTTCAAGCTCTCGAGAGACGCTTAGACGCTACAACTTACTGCTAGAGATGGAATGCAGCAGAAAGGTGCTGGGAGCGGCAGCAGGGAACGCTTGTGGCTGGAGTGAAGTTCTTCTAGGTAGCTCACCCCCACATATCTTTGCCAAGGGAAGGTTAAGAGCTCCACAACACACACACAGACACACACACACAAGTCACTAAAAACTAAACATCCAAGCTAGGCCTGGTGGCACACGCCTGTAATCCCAGCACTTGGGAGGCTGAGGCAGGGGGACTGCCATGAGTTCAAGGCCACCATGGGCTACACAGTGAGCCTCTGTCTCAAAAAACAAAAGTAGGTCAGGCCATCCAATCCTGGTCCTGGGGGGAATGCAGCCCTGCTCCCCCAAAGGCATGGGTGTGGGCAGCAGACAGCCTCATTCATCAGAGCCAGGGCCTCGAGGGTGAACCCAGCCAGTGCCCCCGTGTGGTCTGCAGGCCACCACCTGAACTGCCAGGGGACCCTCTGCGAAGTGCAGGCTCCTACGCCCAGCTGTCGAGGGCTGACTCCAGTTCTACAGTGGTCAGGGACACAACATTATTAATAAGGTCCCTAGGTGACCCTGAGGCACCCTCAAAAGCCTGAGAACATAGAGAAAAAGCAGCAGCAGAGTGAAGTAGGGAGCGCAGGCTGCCAAGCCACACAGACCTGCTTCAGTCCTGCCTGCCACTTATAAGCTGCAGGACTGGGGTATGAGATCCCACCCCTGAGCCTCGCTCTCCTCCTCTCTAGAAGGACCTCACCACCAAGCTGGGCCAAGGGTAAAGTGCACACATGACCTGCAGTGACCCAGCACTTAGAAGGTGGCACTGGGGATGCTCAGGGGAGGGGACAGAAGTTAAGACAAAGCACCATCTCCAGAGGGGCCACTCCAAAGGTGCTCTGCCAGGTGGGTCCCCTGTGAGAGGCAGACACTGCTGGGGACAGGGAAAGGGACATGGAGGAGGCAGAGGGGTGGCAAAAGAAGCCTGAGAAAACTGCCAGCTGACAAAGACACGAGGAGCCCTCCAAAGATTCATTCCTGGCTGGATCTCGCCAGACGCTGCTGGCGCCACTGAATGAGCCTGCTGGCCTCAAACGTCTCCTTGCAGAACCCACCCCAAGGTCACCTTTGCCTCCAAAGAGCAACTTTCCAGTGAGGTCCCAAGGTGGGCCCTCCCACCTGCCCTCCTGCTTGACACCTAAAAGACGTGTTCTAAAAGGACCAACAAAGAGCTTCCTATGGCTACTGCAAAGGGAAACTGAGTCAGGGCCAGGCTGCCCCTGAGGGGACGAGAAGGGCAAGACTAAGGGCTTCCGTGTCCTCCACCTGAGGTGGCTGTGCCTCAGGCAGATGGCAGACGTCAAAGCCTCCAAGGCCGACCTCTGAGGCCAGCTGGGCTGTCCCCTGCAGGGTGTCCCCGGCACCCAGGAGGAATTCCCACCTCACATAAGCAGCCCTGTCCAGCTCAGCACGGCCCAGAGCCTTCAGCTCAGGACTCCCCTCTCCAGGGACAGAGTTCCTCAGAACCAACAGGAAACTCCCACAGGGCAGGGCCCGGCTTTGCAGAACCCGTCCTAATAAACAGGACAGCGGCCTGCTTCGCACACCAGGCACTTCCGCCTCCTCTGTTGCTGAAATGCCCAACCAGACGGCTGGCCAGAAACACCTACGTGGCCAGGAGAGGCCGAGGGTGGTGGCACCAGAAAGTGCCTTCTGTCCCCACATTCACTGCCCTCGCCACATCTGTCTGCCTCTGGCCTGGGAAAGATCCAGGAGCTGTCATTCCGTGAAATAAAAGCAAGCTGCTAATTGGCAGCTTCAACAAAACCTGACTTTTATGAAAGCAGACAGGCTGTAGTGACAGAGATGAGGCTTACCGCCTCGAAGGTGAGACTCCCCTTGCTCTACCACATCAAAATCCAAACGGTGCGGGGCAGTGATGGCAAACCTTTACAGACGAGTGCCCAAACTGCAACCGCGAACCCGCTTATTTATTACAAAGTGCCAACACCGCAATTTAACCTGAGTACTGAGGCTTTAGTTTAGCAAAGACAACTCACACATTGACATTTTTGTTTTAAAACACAATAACACCGGAGCCATAGGTTTGCCACCACTGGTATAAGGCATACAATGAACTTATAACTACCTTGGTAATCATGAAAACAGCCCTAAGCTTTCCTATTGCTCTTCAAGCCCTGGGTAGGGAGGCTCAAGTCTTGCTTTGGGCAAAGCTGAGCTGGGAGGTGGCTGCGGAGAGGCCTCAGGCAGGAACAAAGGACCTGGCCCAGGGTTGCAGGATCCAGGTTCAAGTCCCTGACCCTGCTGTCCTCTGGAGGGGTTTCAGCCTGGTCCTTCATCACTCTGAGCCTGAGTCTCTGCACTTGTGAGCAGGGGACAATGGCCACTGCCCAACCTTCTGCAGATAATCACGAGTCAGTGAAGTGAACGTGCTCTGCACATTGCCCAGGACCCTGCACCCACCAGCTCTGAGTAGGGCCGGCTCTCTAGACACCCACTCTCCTAACAGCCTTCTCTTCATCAGAGTATTTAATCCTCAAAACATCCGGTAGGGAGCTAGGTGCTAATATAATCCCACACGCCCCTTTTTTGGGATGCTCGGGATACAATCCAAGGCCTCCCACATGCTAGGCCACCTTCTCCCAAAGCCGAGGCCAAGGAACCTCAGCCTACAGATGTCTGTGTGGCTGAGTTGGAGCAGGGAAACCCACCTTGCTCGCTGCCTCTCAGATTCACTGTGCTCAGCTCAACACATCCAAGTCTCTAACAAGTCCTGCGGAAGCACAAGTTTGCCATTTACCGAATTACTGAACCACTGCAGCAAACAAGAACGGTGCCCTACGGAACACATCTTGGGAGATGGGTCACGAGGCAGCGTTATCAGTAACCCAGACTGATAAGATCTGAGGGGCGAAACCCAAGAGGTTCAGTGCAGCATATTAGCCTTCAAAGAGCACAGTGACTGGACACGTTCAGTGAGAAGAGGAGGCTAAATCTGTCTTCAGGCCCCTCTGTCCCTGGTCCCTGGGCCTCCAGTGCTGAACCCACAGGACTGTGGAGCTGGAGATGCTGCCCTCTGCCCCGGGCTGTGCAGGAGTGGGCCTGGGCTGAGCTGCCTTACCCCTGGCTGCTATCTGCGCGTCGGCTGGAGGTGCTGAGGGTAGCGCACGTCTCTCCACGCAGGGTCCTGGCATCCCTTCTGCTCCATGGACGCTGCTGCCCTAGGGGGAAGCAAGAGCTGCTGTCAGCGGGAGTGTGTGACTCTCAGACCTGTGCTGCCAGCGCTTTTGGAGAGCCTGGTGGTGCCAAAGCCTGGGCTGGGCTGTAGGGTGAAAGAAGCTACTGGGACCAGGGAGCCTCAAAGAACCTGGTCCTCCAAGAGACTGCACATCGACAATTCCAATCTGGACGGCTCTGCTGGGGGAACCCAGGAAAAGCACAAGACCCAGATGAGCAAGGACCTGGGAGACTTCCTGGAGGAGGAGTGGGAGGAGCACTCAGGCAGAGGTGTATTGCATGTTTGCTTGGAGGGGAAAGAATGCGCCATCCAGAGAATACCGTGAGCTCCCCCTGGCCAGATCTTGCAGCAGGGAATTGGCAGGAGAAGAGATACAGGGAGGATGAGCCGGGCAAGACAAAGACTTCGAGTAAAACACAAAGCACGCACTTCGCCAATCAGTCAGTAAACACACAGGGCTCGCCCGCCACAACTATTCACGAAAGAACGAGACAAGTTGGCAAAGGGGAAAAGAAGCGTGTGCTCTACTCTATATTCAGGGGCCAGCAGTGAAATGAGCTGGAGCCCGAATGTGGCAGTAACCACCGGGGAAGGCCGTGCACGAGCAGGAGTCAGCCAGGAAGGTGGGGCTGGGCTCCAGGCACTTGGCTCCACCACATCCACTCTACATGAGTCCCCACGAGGTCTCAGCCTGTCAGCCTGTGCCTTGGTGTCTCCATGTGAAAACTTAGAATGAATTCCACTCAGGAGAGTCAGACGCCAGGCTATTTCTTCCCTCCGGCTCCTACAGGTGAGGTCCAGGCCACGTCAGGCAGCAACCGGAGCCCGGCCACCTCCTTGACTTCTGACCCACACGGACATTCCTCAGGAGCCCCACTTTCCAGAAAGGCCACTCAGAGTTGCAAATCAGATTTTCCCAGCGGGCGTGCCCAGGAAACAGAGAACAAATGCATCTGGTGAAGTTCTGGGGCCAGACAAGTCACTAACATTTCTTGGTTCCCCATCCCTGGCCCAAGGCATCAGACCCTGCCCCAATCCCAAACAAGCTCTGAGACCTGAAGACAGGGGCCGGCCACTCACTCATCCCCAGCATCCTCACAGCAGACAGTCCTCCAGCACAAGCCATCTGTCCTTGCCTCCCCTCCAGCCACAGGACAAGCGACCATAGACAATGCCTGAGAGACTGAGCCAGTGGCACGGCCTGGGGCCTTGGAACACACTCCCACCCCCCCTTTCCCTCACAGGAAGTAGCACCCCCTAGCTGACCTCTCCCCTTTCCACAGTGCCTGTCCATCTGCCACTTTGCTCCAGAGAGCAGAATATAGTTTGGCAAGACTTCTAGGTACTACTAGGAAAGGGGGAAGCGGTCCTCCGAATTTTCAGCTCCTCCAAACACCTCCCCCACGTCTCTGCCCCTCAGTACCCTCCCTTCATCAAGCTCTCTGCCTCCTATCTCATCCTCAAAGGCACCCTAAGTTGGGCAGGGGAAAAAGAGAGAGTGGAAGTGCAACTCCCCCAGGACCTGACCCACCCCACCCTGCCAGCCCAGTCCCCATCAGGAAGAGGCTGCCACACAATCCCCAACCACAGCTCTTCCCAAAAAAGGCAACACATCAGCGGAGAACCAGCCCAATCTCTGT
Organism: Erethizon dorsatum; assembly: GCA_028451465.1. Taxonomy (NCBI): domain Eukaryota; kingdom Metazoa; phylum Chordata; class Mammalia; order Rodentia; family Erethizontidae; genus Erethizon; species Erethizon dorsatum. The sequence goes on from CM051822.1 coordinate 6,695,645, forward strand.
TCAATCCAGTCCAGACCAAGGAGAAGGGGTGGTCTCCAAAGCAGCAGAATCATCACGAACCCCACGATCCCCAAGCTACGATCCTTCAGCCTGGGACCAGTGTGCAGGATCTCCAGCTCACCCAGACAGCTGGCCCAGGCAGTGACCTCACTAGATCTGCACCTCCCGCCCCTGTGGATGTAAGAGACAGGGGCAGGGGCTAAGGTCTCAGACTCCAAACCGGTCATCCTCAGAACCCCAGCCCAGGCAGGTCCCAGGGTCCCAGCCAGGGATCCTGCTCCCGTGTCAGGGCACTGTCCCTTCCAGATCAAGAGATGGACCAGTCCAAGGGTAGGGGACAGGGGTGGGGGACCTAAGAGAAGACACCTGGGGGAATTTACGAAAACGGAAAAGAAGCTGGCAAGAAAAGCGCCCAAGGGTGGAACCTCAGGGACGGGGGCAGTGTGTGTGTGGAGCGGAGGTGATCGGGGACCCAGGAGATGACAAGGGGACCTGGGGGAGCCAGGCGGAAACTTCGTTTAGGAGGACACAGGAGGAACGGGGTGCCTGGAGGGGGCTCCCGCGCCCCGACACCGGCGGGAGGGTGGGGCCGCGGGGACCCGGCGCCTGGCGGAGTGGGCAGGGGGGCCGCACGGCGCGGCCGCGGGAGTCCGGGACACAGCCCGGCGGGCGCAGCACGAGCGCTCCGAACGCGTGGGGCCGGGCGGCCGGAGGGGCGCTCCGAATGGGTTCCCAGAGGTGACAGCCCTCGCCCCTTCCCCCACCCGACCCACTCACCTCGGCACGCCGCGGCCGGCAGCGCAGCAGGCAGCCCCAGCCTCGGCCGCCCCGTCCCGCAGCTGACCACCGCGCTCAGCAGGCGCCTCCTTTTGTTTGTCCCTCACTGCACCACTCAGCCTCCTCCGCCCCGGAAGTGACGTCAGCGGCGGGCGAGAACGCGGCGCCCAGGGCGTCGCCATGTTTGTAAAGGGAGCTCTCGGCGGCCCCTCTTGACTCTCTCCTGCGCGCCTGCGCGTAATCGCTTCGGGCGGAAAGTAGCGGAGGCGGGGCTCCGCCCTCTTAAAGGGGCAGGAATGACCGCGACCTTCAGAGAGACCGCTAAGGGACTAGCGGTGAAGTAATCGAGAGGCAGGTGAGTAGAACTGATCCAGGGCGTGGCTGACACGAGTGACACGATGTCGAGCGCCAGTTCGGGGAGAAAGGTTACAGGATTCCGACCTTCATTGCTCCAGGGCGCTTGATGTGTGGGTGTCGCTGGTTTGCGGAGTGGCAGTCACCAAAGAGTGAGGTGCCAGCGGGAATGACTGGCGGCGCGCGCTGCCAAATGACCCGCGCTCGGACCCGGGGAGCAGCCAGCCTGATCCCCTCTGCACCTACATCCCCTTCCCACGATCGTGCTCCTGGAGAAGATGCAGCCTGGGGCAACAGCGAATTCTGGGCACAGGTGGGGCTGGAATCAAGTCTCTAGACGCCAGCTCTGCATCTCCGTGGAGCCTTCTGGATCCCCGCACTTCTTACACTGACAAAAGTAATGGCAATCGGGTGAAAAAATATCCACACAATGGAAAACTGTGCAGCCATTAAAACAAAAAATGTTCAGTGTGCACTAATACGGACGATTTCCAAGATACCTTAGGTGGAGAAAAGAAGGAGCTAAAAGAACAGCCTTGCGATGCTACTGTTCGTGGGCGGGGTGCATACCGGTATTTGGGGCGGTGTGCGCACCAGCTGTCTGCAGAAGTCAACTGGTTGCCTCCCCCATAGGAGACCCGGCACCCTGGTGGCATGCCACCGTTCGTGTGCTAGGTCGGATGTGGATGTGGTTGTATCTGCGAGTGTGTGCACTAGGGCCAGCTGATGATAGGCACAAGTTGCTAATTGGCTGGGTCACACAGGAGAACACCACCCGGCTGTGGCTGGCACAAGGAGCAAGTGGAACTGACAGGACACAAACTGGGAAAGACATAAAGAAGCTCATAGTGATGGCCAGAGCCCTGATAAAGCCCAAGACACTCTGCCCTTTTCCAGCCTTGAGACTGCACCTGGCCCCCTCCCTGGGCTTCCACGTGTACCCACCTGCAAAATGAACAACCACAACCACAATAGTAGACACAGAGCCCCTCCCTCTGAGGCACACACGGTCCTTTCATACAGTTCAGTTGCATTTTACAGAAGGGTAAGCGAAGCATGTAGTGGTAAAGGAACCCTCCTGGTCCCCAGGGGAGGGTGCTGGCCACTTCAGTCTCTCCCTCAGCTTCCTAGGACCATCAGCGCACAGGCTTTGGGACCTACTGTGTGCTGGGTGAGCTGCCAGAGGCTGTCTGGTGGAGAACAGGAGGTGCATGCAGCCCCCACCCTGGGAGTCCAGCAAAGGCAGCAAATGAGCCAGCAACTGGCTTCCGTATTGAGAGCCTGGGTGGCACACAGGAGGGGACACAGCCCCAGCAGAGGCAGAGCCAGGGAAAGGGTCTCCCAGGAGGTGACTTTAATCTGTGAGTGAAAAATATTAGGAGGCCCAGAAGCTGCAGTGAGAGGGCTGGAGACTGAAATGGGGCAGGCTCATCGGCTCATCCCCAGCCCAGCCTGAGGGTTGCTAAGGAGCCTGGAAAACTGACACAATTAGAGACTATGCAGCTGGAGACCTGCGGTGTGTCTTCTGAGTGGACCGTCTTTCCCTCCGACATCAGGTCTCCAGGGGGTGCCACCGCTGCTCCCGCTCCACTAACTCCACACTCAACCTCCAGAACCTCCAAAGGGCTGGGCTCTGGATTGCACAATCCACGTGGGGGCGACAGAGGATCACAGGAGACAATTCCAAAAAGATGAACTAAGCATGCACTCTACCATTTCGAGACAGCCCCGTCCTAACTTTGCTCATTTTTTTAAATGAGTTTCCTACTCATTATTTTTTGCTCACTTTATTTCTGCTTATTGAGATGTTGGTCTTTTATTATAGATTTATAAGAATTCTTTGTGTTACAGCCCACACTGTATTAAAATGGGCCAGTTATCTTGTCTCCTTCATTAGGTCAAGCACTGCTTTAGGGGAAACGTCCTATTCGCCCTTGTATACTTGTTGGCTAGCATAGGGAATGAGACACAATTGGAGTCCAGTAAAATATCTGCTGAAGAAATAAAGAAGTGTGTACCTACTATGTGGCAAGAAGCGGGGTTTTGTTTTGGATTTTTTGAGGTCTTGCTATGCAGTTCAGGCTGGGCTTGAACTCACTATGTAGTCCAGGCTGGCCTCGAACTTGCGGTAATCCTCCGCCTCAGCCTCCCAAGTGCTGGTATTACAGGTGTAAAGACAAAAAATGAAACAAAAAGTTTATTGAGCAACTTTTTAAAAATTTATTGAACAGCTAGTCTCTGCCAGTTGACATAATGCCTGTTGGAAGAGCCAGCCTGCAGGGTGAGAAAAATGCCAGGACTGTTGGACATATACCTAGATAGGAAACTGCTAGGTCACATATTGAAAAACTACTTTTCCCACTGGAAATGTCTTGGCATCCTTCTCAAGTAGCATTTGACCATGAATAGAAGAGTTTCTTTCTGGACTGTTAACTCTGCTCCATTGATTTATATATCTGTCCTGAAGCCAGTCCTATCCTTTCCAGGTTTCAATAGCTGGTATTAAAATTTGACATTGTGCAGTGTGATTTCCCTCATTTTTCTTCTTTTTCAGTCATTGCTTTGTTTGTGTTTGTATTTGTGTCCTTCCAATTGAAGCCAGAGCCTGGACCATACTGGGCAAACACTCCACTGAGCAGCACTACCAGCCCTTATTATTTATTTTCAGCAGGGTCTCACTAAGTTGCTTGGACTAGCCTTATATTTGTGATCCTCATGCTTAGCTTTCTGGCTACCTGGGGTTATAGGTGTGTGTCACCACACACTGTCAATTCCTTTTAGGCTATCTCACTCTGGCACTTATTTCCACACATGTAAGTTGTTGGAGAGTGAGTCACTTGTTCTGCAGCATTTCCATCAGCTTGAATTTGTTGACTACATCTCCATGGTATCACTTAACCTGTTCTTCTGTCCCTGGTATTTTAGTACTCCAATAGCAGGATCTGCTTTGGGTTCACTATTACAGCAGGAAAAATGGCAGGTGGTGTGTGTTTAGTCAGAACATGATGTTGGGTCGCTGTTTCTGTGATGTTAGCAGCTGTCAGGGATCCTCACCTTGGTCCTTATTTCCTTGGCAACGATTTGCATCTTGAAAGAACCCTGGTTGCAGTCATGCACACGTGTGCACCTGTTGTGAAAACTGAGTGAGATGATCATGCAACATGCTGGGCACACAGTGACCAAGTTGCTGTTGTTGTTAGAAGAGGGGAAGGGAAGGCAAATCCTGAGTGCAGAGCCATTCTCTGGCCTGGGCTCTCTTCCCATCTGTGCCCCTGGAGGAGGAGTCGGCCATGCCCGTTGACCTGGGAGGCCTGTGCAGAATGCAGCAGCCATCTCTCTGCACCTGGTGGGGAACCTCCTGGGAAGGATCCTCGCTCACCTCACGCTGGTGCCACACTGTAAGTGCCCTACCAGCACTGGGTGTCCAAGGTCACCTGGCCCAGACAGGCTAAAAGTTTGGTGGCTGCATGCCAAGACAGTTCCTGTGCACCTGAGGGAGCATGGGGAGCTGGCCTGGAAGGGATTCAGGGAGAGTGTGGGGATGAGGATCAGGCTGGGGATGAGGACCCCGAGGGCTTCCTAGGCCTGAGCGTCCCCTCACTTAGAATGTGAATTTGAATACCTAACTCTCCTCATGTGCTCTTCTTTATATCATCTATAAGACAGGCCCAGTGAGGTCATTCTGAGAATTAAATGGGAAGCCATAGGAAGACTTCTGTCAGTGGACACTGCTGCAGTCCCTGGTGCCACCGTGCTACCCACCTAGGAGACGCTGACTCTGACCACTGGCTCGGTCTCCAGCTCACCATGGCCAAACAGCTGCAGGCCTGAAGACTGGAGGGGACAGAGCACAACCCCTGGTGAGTGGCGGGCTGGGGGACCATGGGTTCTGGCTTGGGTTGGCCATCTCTGGTTGGCAGTGACTCAGTGGTGTCCAGGAAAGATTGTGGCAGCCACAGCCCAGGAGAGGGAAAAAACAAGGTGGGAGGCTTAGCCTTGAAGCTCAGTTTCATCCTGTTTGGCTGTGACACTGGGACGAGACACACTTCCTCTGAGCCTTAGCTCCAGCTCAAAATGGAGACAGAGCTCCCTGAAGGGCTGGGGAAGAGGCGGAAGAAGAGAGAAATGCTGTGTAACAGAGCAGCCGTTCACCCGGGCTCCTGCTAGGGGCTTCCCGGGAGTCACACTGACCCTCTCCATCCTGCTGTGGCGCATATCCATGGATTCAACCAACTGCAGATCAAAAACACGTTTAAAAAAATTCCTCCTATCCTGAACATGTGCAGATGTTTTTCTTGTCATTATCCCTTTTTTTCCTTCGATCAGATTTTATTGGTACATTTTAGGTATACATAATGATCTCATTCATCATAGAGAATTTGTACCTGTACATGATATAACTTGATTCTTTTTTTTCCCATTCCCCTCCCCTCCCCATTTACAAAAGCTTTGTTTCCATTTTTTCCTTTTCTCACTTTTACTTTTCCCTTTTTTCTTCCCCCCTCCCCTCTTCCTTGTCCCCTTCCCATTTGAACATTTTCTTCCTATTTCACAATACCTAACATACATTTTGGTCCTTATTTACACTTTCAGTTTCTCACCCCAGAGAAACAATGTGGTATTTACACATGTCTGATTTATTTCACTTAACAGTATGGTCTCAAACTACATCCTTTTACATAGGAATATCTCAAGCTTATCCTTCTTTACGGCAGAGTAGTACTCCATTGTATAAAAAAACCACATCTTCTTTAGACATTCCTCAGTTGATGGGCATCTGGGCTGTTTCTAAGATTTGGCTATTACAAACTGTGCCACTAAAAACACAGTTTGCATATATCGCTGTGGTATGATGCTTTTTAATTATTTCAGGAAGATACCCAGAAGGGGAATAGCTAGGTCAAATGGGACCTCTAGCCCTAATTTTTTTTTTTTGTACCAGAAATTGAACTCAGGGCTTTGCACTTGCCAGACAGGCGCTGTGCTGCTGAGCTACATTCCCAGCCCTAGTCCTAGTTTTTTGAAGACTCTCCACACTGATTTCCACAGTGGTTGCACCAGTCTACACTCCCACCAACAGTGGAGAAGGGTTCCTTTTCCCCCACAGCCCCGCCAGCATTTGTTATTGGTTAATTTATTGATAACAGCCATTCTTTCTGGGGTGAGATGGAATCTCGGTGTTTTAATCTGCATCTCCCCAATTGTCATTATCCCTTAAACAGCACTGTGTAATGACTATTTGTATAACACATGACATTAGGTATTGTTAGACTCGAGCATTGACATCAAGTGTACAGGAAGATGTGGTCAGGGTCTCTGCGAATGCTACACATTTTTTATATAAGGAACTAGAGCATCAGCACATTTTCATATCCCCAGGGCTCTGGGAACCAATCTCTCACCAATACCGGCATACTTTATTTCAGTCTAGGGACTAAGAAAATAAGATAGTAAAACACAGGCAGCACTTTGCCTGATATGTGCAAGCTTAATATTTCTTTAGACTTGTGAGTACAAAAGGAATTTGTGCCCAGCGGGGATACTCTGGCACTCTGTGCCCAGCAGTGGAGAGATGTGTAAGAAAGGTTTACACTTCCTACTCCTTCCCACAGCTGTGGCCAGGTGCAGAGAGATACTTGTATACTTTTCACAAAAATTATTAGCTTGTATTTTTACAAAAATGAGACCATCTTTCCTTTCAAATATTCCCCCACGCACCAAGTTTTGTTCCAGGAAGATCTTGCGTCTCCACTGCCGTCTCTTGGGTGCCCCATGGCACTGGGAAGAGGGAACCAGGCCCCGAGGCCCCACCGTGCCCGCCACCCTCTGGGTTGGCCCAGGGCCCTGATCCATCCTCAGCTGTCACCCTGTCCTCTTGTGAGTGGGCTGGGCAGATGAGGTGAAGTCCAGAGCAGTTCAAGACACCATCTCCGCATCTCCTCCTGTGCACTCCCACTGCAGACCGGGCCTGCGGCCCAGACCGGGCCTGCGGCCCAGACCGGAGGGACCCCGCACGCCCAGCACTGCTGCACACGACTGCCGCAGAGCAGTGGGTGTCCTCCCCGGGTTCATTTGCTACAGCAGCTGACAGAACTCAAGGAAGCATTTTATTTATACCACCCACCTACCATAAAGGACATTACAAAGAAGGGAATGAGCAGCCAGCAGCAGAGCTGTGCAGAGCCTCTGCGTTCAGTTGTCTAGAAGCCCTCAGAACACAGTCCTTTGGGGGGGTTTTGTTTGGTTGGGTTTGGTTTTTTTTTTTTTTAACTTTATTTTATTTATTTTTTGTGGGTACCGGGGGTCGACCTCAGGACCTCGCGCGCCAGTAGGCGCCCGTGCCACTGAGCGATATCACCGGCCCCTTTTTCGTATGTGGGTTCCGGGAGTCGAACTCGGGCCCTCGCGCTTGCCGGGCAGGCGCTTAAGCCACTGAGCCATCTCACCGGCCCTGGGTTTGGTTCCTTGAGACAGGGTCTCTCTATATAGTTCAAGCTGGCCTCAAACTCATGGTGATCTTCCTGCCTTAGCCTCCTGAGTGTTGGGATTACAGGCATTCACGACTGCCCTTTGGGGTTTTTATGGAAATTATATTGTGTATGTGTGGGATGTGACCAAACTATATGGTGTTTAAATTTTTTTTAATGTATTACAATAAAAGACACATTGTCATTTATCTCCCTTAAAGTACTGCTCACTTCAAACACACTTATCCCACCATTCTTGCCACTTCTGAAGCAGTTCTGGAATTCCTCTTTCATGGGAGTCTTAACGTGTTGTGATAAAAAATACAGTGAATGCTGCTGGGGAGCGCCATCCAACAGAAATGCTGGCTTGTAAAAACATGACACTGTGTCCTCATCCACCTTATTCACCAGATCAGGCAAAATGTGACTTCTGGCTCCTCCTCAAAGTCAAAATGACCATGAAAGTCAAATATTTGTAATCAATTAAGGACAGGCAGTGTTGGCAGCCACAATACAACTAAGGACATTCATGAAAAAGGACTTTCAGAATTGCTTCAGAAAATGACAAGTATGATGGGATAAGTGTGTTTGAAGCGAGGGAGAGTATTTTGAGGGGGATTCACGGCAACCTTTTGCTTTGTATTGTTTTGTTTTGTTTTTTTGAGCCAGGGTCTTGCTATGTAATCCAGGCTTGCTTTGAACTCACTAGGTAGCCTAGGCTGGCCTTGAACTCATAGCGATCTTCCTACCTCAGCCTCCAGAGATGTAAGGATTTGGGGACCTGTCTGTCAGGAAATGGGCTAGAAGCCCAAATATATACTTCATAGCATCACAGGCTCAGAGGGAAGAAGGTGACAGGCTGAGCAAGGCCACAGGGCTTCTCCTGACTCAGGCCTAGCTGAACTAGCCCTGGCGCTGCCTCCTCCAGCAGGTACAAGGGGGCCCAGGAGGCAGTGGAAACTCTACACTTCTCTGGCTCTCCATAAGAGGAAGGAGGACCTTCGGGCTCATCTGATCATCCCAGCAGCCTTCACGACAGGTCTGATCTGATGGGTAGAAAAACAAGTCACCCAGGGAAAGCTGCTGACTTGCCCAAGGTCACACACCTTAGCACCCTTGGGTGTGGTGGGAAAGCATCAGAAGGGTGAGGCCCTTAGGGCAGTGGTCTGTCCTCATGTCACAGAAGGAGCCCCTCTCAGGAGGTACCCCAAGGCAGTATCGTGGTGCCCTCCCTGGGCTCGAGCCCTGTCTAACTGGCCTGGCCTCCTAGCAGAGATGTGGAGCAGCTTCTCTCCCAGGGCCTCGGTTTCCTTTCTTGGGAGGGAGCCTGAGAATCTGTCATCCCTGTGCCCATATGATATAAAAAAAGCAGACAAAAATAGAGGGGTGGGTGCCCAAGGCTCATGCCCAACTTGGTCTTTTCCTCCTATCATCTGTTCCAGCTCCAGGTCACACAGCAGGGCTCCGGCCCAGAGCCTCTGCTGCTATCTCTCTCTTACACATACACACACACCCCATCCTTACCATTCCTGCCTGCAGCCAGCAGAGAGGGAAAGACGCCATCCAGCAGCCAGGACACCTTTCCCTGGCCCCCAGTTTTCCCCAGCTAACATGGGGAAGGTGACAAAGGTCCTGTTGAGCCATGGACTCTCATGAAGGTCACAGACATGGGGCTTCCCCAACTGGTTGTGTGGGACTTGGGGCAGGTGAAGCAAAAGCCCTGGACAGAAGTGAAGACATGAGCTGGATTCCACCTAACAGACTGAGGCCGCCAGGCCTGAAATCTCACTTTCAAAAACCCTTCCGAGGTCATTGCTACATAGAGCATGTTTAGACTCAGGTCACAGGGACAGTCTTCCCCCTTCTCACCTTCCTCTTGGCTGACACGTAAGGAACATTCCAAAAAGAGCCAGGGCAAAGCTTCCAGGTACTGCAAGAGGAGAATGAGTCAGGGCCAGCCTGTTCCTGAAGGTCCAAGAAGGGCCAGACCCAGGCTTATGCAATCATGACTCCATTCAATGGGTGTGGGTCCCACACTTAAGGTGAACAAGGCGGCTGTGCCTCAGGCAGACAGCAGAGGCCAAAGCCTGCAGGACTAACCTGGAGGCTGGCCTTGCTGTTCCCTGCAGGGTGTCCCCAGTACTGAGGAAGAATTCCCACCTCACTAAAGCAGGACTGCCCATCTACGGGGACAGAGTTCCTCAAAACCAACAGGAAACTCCTAAGGGGAGGGCCTAGGTATGTTGAACTTGTCTCAAAAAAACAGAAGATGGCACGCTCCACACATCAGTCACTTCCTGCCTTCCTCTGCAGCTGAAATCCCCAGCACTCCAGGGGGAGAGGCAGGGGTGGCTGGCAGCAGACAGTGCCTTCTATCTGCACATTCAGAGTGTGCACTCACCACATCTGTCTGCCTCTGGCCTAGGAAAGGGGGCCAAGGGCTCCCAACCAATTAAACAAAAGCAATCTGCTGATTTTTGTGACGGTAGATACACTGTAGTAATAGAGGTTAAGGGAAACGCTTGCCCAGGAGTTTGGGCCTGTTCCTTGCTCCTCTGAGCCTCAGTCTGCCCACCTGTAAACAGCCACTACCCAAATGTCTCCAGATGATGACACGAGTCAATGACCTGAATGTGTTCTCCACATTACCCAGCAGTCTACACACGAGCCACCTCTGATTCGGGGTCCCTTTCTGGGACACCCACTATGTTAAGAGCCTGCTCTACGTCAATGAATTCAAGCCTAAAAACGCTAAGAAAGTCAGCCTCTACGACTATCCCTTTTCAAACAAGAGAAATCCACGGCTCAGAGAGGTACAGTAACTGCCCCGAAGCCTCAGAAACCACATGGCAGCTGGGGCTCAAGCACAAGTCGGCCTGGAATCGGATCCTAATTATCTCCTGCCTTGGGCATCCTTTTGCAATCCTAGGCCAAGGAGCTGTCCCTTCCAGATCAGGAGGAAGGAGGGGTCCAAGGGCAGGGGACGCAGCCGCGAAACCAGGAGACGACAGCTTCGCAAACGGACAAAAAAGCTGGCAAGGAGCCCCGAGGTGGAACCTGTGCGAAGCGGGGAGTGCACGCAGGAAGAGATCGAGGGAACGTGAAGGAGCCAAGGGGACCTGGAGGAGGCAGGCGGAAGCTGCCGGTGAGAGCACACAGGCGTGGGGCTCCCGCGCCGCGGCACCGGAGAGGGTGGGACCGCGGGGACCCGGGAGGAAGGCGGAACCCAGCGGCCCCGGGGGTCCCAGGCGGACCGCACGGGGGACACAGCCGGAACTGCCCAGGACGTGTGACGTCGGGCAGCGGCGGAGCGCGTCTGAAGGGCTTCCAGAACTGACAAGTCACGCGCACTCTCCTCACCTGACTCAGTCACCCATGCTTTTTGCACCTGGCCGCTGAACTCCTCTGACTAGTTTAGCCAGCCCCTCGCCTGACCACGCAGTGGCTGCGTCCCCGGAAGTGACGTTACCGGAATTGCGCAGGGCGGGCAAGGCGAAGCCAACGCTTCAGTGGCAGCTGTCTCTACGCCTTCGGGTAACTGCTTCTCTTGCGCCAGCGCCATGTTGTTTTTGGGCGGAAGTAACCGATCCACGGCTCGGCCCCCTTAAAGGACTAGGAACCTCGGTAACCTTAGGGATACACTTAGGCTGGAGCGGAGAAGCGGTTCTAAAGGAGGTGAATAGTGGCTGATTCCCGAGGGTGGCTGCCCTGAGGGCTGGTGCCGAGGCCAGGAGGATCTGGTAAGGGTTCTGAGCTTGATGGTGCCAGAACATTTGATGCGTTTGGTGCTGCTCTTACGTGCTGTGTGGCTTCCTCGAAAAGATAGAATTTAGGGTAATTTAAGCGCGCTGCTAGCTGATCTGCGCTCGGGCACTGCTTTTTGTACCCACATTCCTTCCCCTTGGTCATACCCGCGGTGAACGGGAAGCCCAAGGTAACAGCGAATTCTAGGGAGAGCTGGGTCTGGAACAGTCCTTGGGCGCCAACTCCATCTCTACGGATCCTCCTGGGTCCTCGCAGTTCCCAGGGTGACAGTAGTAATGTCAGTCGGGTTTAAAAATAATAATAATCCATACGTTGGAGAACTGTGCAGCCATTAAAAGCGGCAAGTGTTCAGTGCTCACTAATACGGGAGGACTTGCAAGGTACCCTAGGTGGAAAAGGAGGGGGCAGAAAGACCTTCGCGTAAGGTTGTCTGTGGATATGGGTGTGGTTGTACCTGCCATGTGCCCACCCGCTAACTGATGAGATGCACAAGTTAGGAGAACTGGAGTCCTGGGTACCTGGCAAGGGGGATATACTGGCAACCTTGTGCACAAATTGATCATCCAAAATAAAATGATGAGCTGCGTGTGGTGGGCACGCCTGTAATCCCAGTACTCGGGAGGCTGAAGCAGGAGAATCACCGAGAGTTTGAGGCCAGCCAAGGCCAACCTGAACTACATAGTGAGACCCTGTCTCAAAAAAAAAAAAAAAAAAAAAAAAAAAAAAATATATATATATATATATATATACATATATATATATATATGATGAAGCCACCTGTTGAGCTAATACTTCTTGCAGCTCTCCTACTAGGAGGTCTTTTTCCCTCCTTTTATTACCCCCCCTTTTAATTCAAGAGGAAACTGCCTCAAAGAGGTTGAGGAATTTAGCAGTATCACAACCAGAAAGTGGAGAAGCTGGACTTTGAGTGCTGGAGGGTTTTACACAAATGCCCCACCTACCGTGACCTACTTTCTGCTACTAAGGAGCTGGAGTTTTTTTTTGTCAGTCACACACCGCCGCACAATCAATACCCAGTGACTGTTCAGTGATGGAACAAGTGGGACAGACAGGGAGACAACCTGGAGGATGGTGTGGAAAGAAGCAAATAGGTATGGCAAGAGCTCAGGATGAAGTGCAAGGCTGCCTGCTGGTTTCCAGCCTGAACTAGGCCTCCAGGGGGTGCTGCCCTGGCTCTCCCGCCTCAACTAACTACACGCGCAACCTCCAGAACCTCAAAGGGCTGGGCTCCAGTTTTCTAATCCAGATTGAGGTGACAGAAAAACATAGGACAGATAATAGCAATGAAGAAGTTCTTCACCAGGTCCCACCTGCCCTGAACATTTTCTAAAACACTCCTGGGCAGAGGTGGGAACTTGAACTCACAGCTGGCTGCCTTCCTTGCTCTTCTGAAACATTGACTTTGGTATTTTCTTGTTTTGTTTTTTGTTTTTTATTGTTGTTGCTGTTTTTTATTTTTTTGAGACAGGGTCTCGTTTTGTAGCTAGGCTGGTGGAACTCACTATGTACCCAGGCTGGCCTTAACTCAGCAATTCTCCTGCCTCAGCCTCCCGAGCGCTGAGATTATAGGCGTATGCCACCACCCCCAGTTTGGGACTTTGACTTTGGGTAAGTCATTTCCCACCTCCGAGCCCCAATTTCCCCAGGTAGAATAGTGTGGGACTTTCTCAGTGGTTCCTGCCTTCCTATCTACATCTGTTGTGGATATCTTCATGTGTAAAGATGCTCTTGGGAATGAAATTTCAATTTTGAATCTGGACGCTGTACCAAGGGGAGGAAAGGATGGGATGTCTGGCTCCTGCCTGTCACACTTGGGATCCCCATGAATCTCCTGGACTGAAAACCTGCATGCAGTCTGGGTTGCAAAAGTCATTTCTCTCTCTTCTGCCAATTCCAGGGGCAAAGGGCCCTGGGTGTAAGTCCCAGTGTTGGGCGGGTCTCAGGCCAAGCTTTCGCTTAGGGTAAACCATTTAACAGTTTTCCCCAGGGGTTATTTTATGGTAATTCTGCTTTGCTGATCCAAGAAAAGTATCTGGCCTCATTATCTGATGGAGACTTTGTTTTGTGGTTACACTTTTTTTTTTTTTTTTTTTGTAGAATTGGGAATTGAATCTAGGGAGCACTGAGCTACACCCCAGACCTTTTCTATTTTATTTTGAGACAGGGTCCCACTGGATCCTCCTGCTTCAGCCTCCTGAGTAGCTGGGATTACAGGTGTGTGCTACTATACCAGGCTTGATTTAAATATTAATAGCTCCTTATGGCTTGTATCTAGATGTCCCCCAAAGCTTCACGCACACATAAGTGTTGCTTTTTGGAGGTGGCTGTATCTATGGTGAGTGAATATAGATTAAGAGCATGTGATAACTAAATTAGTCCACTGATTGGTTTAGCGTAGGCCTGGGTGTGGGTAATGAGAAGGCCCACCCAGGATGTGGATTGCACCATTCAGTAGCCTGGATGAGATAAAAGGGAAAGGAAGGCTCACTGCTTCCTGCATTCTGCCTGCCCTACCATAGACTGTTTTTCCTCTGCCACACCACCCTGCCTTGGAGCTAACTAACTGTGGACTGAAACCTCTACAAACCATGAACCAAAATAAACCTTTCCTCCTATAACTTGTGCGTATCAGGTATTTTGTCCCAGCAACAAGAAAGATACTAAGACATAGCTGATTGTCAGTGATAGGTTACTGCAGACCAGGAATCAATTCTGTAGCTTGTGGGCAGTTGTATTTTCCATTTTTGTGTGGCTACAGATTAATTAAGTACCCTGGTGCATGCCAGGCAGGTGTCCTACCACTGAGCTACATCGCCAGCCCCGAGTTTTGCAATATTATCCCCACTGTCTAGAAGAGGATGCTGAGCCTCAGAAATGCTGTAGTATGGCATGACCAAGGTCCCATAGAAAACATGGTGAAGTTGGGGCCATTTTATTTCTGACCAAGTTTCCATCTTCTCTGGTTTCCTTTCTCCTGCCCCACTTCTCTAGAGGTGCCAAGGTTAGCGTTGCTTGCATTCTGAGCCCAGGGTGCTAAACATCATTTAAGGCCCTCTGTAGCTCTACCTCTGAAGAACCAGCCCACCTCAAACACCAAGTGTGCCTCCTCTGAGAAACACCAACACCTAGGTCTGATTGTCCTAATCGATGGACGTGAGTCAGGGCCAGCGTAGGAAGCCATAGTCACCTTGCCTGCCCTGCATGGTAGGAGCTGGACAGGGGTGGCTGTGGTCCCCAAGGGGCAGTGGCCTCCTGTAGGCAGGGGAGCTGACAGAGGCATCGCCACCCACCTCCTGGAGAGGGAAGGGCAGAGGGATTTGCAGAAAGAGAGTGGACTTGGAGAAGAGGAAAACAGAAGTATGAATCCCAGCTTGTGCACTCTTGGCTGAGTCATCTTTGTTCTTGTGCTCTGGTGCAACACAGGGACAACAGCAGCTTTCTAGGAGGCTGCAGTGACATCAGCAGACCCAAGTCCAACCGCTTGCCACACAAGAAGCCAACTAAGCTGAGAGACGACATATTGAAGCAAGGAAGGAAGCTTAACTACAGGTGGAGGACTCTTACCCAAAGCTCATCTTGCTGGGAGCCTTTCTAAGGGTGGTTTATGGAGGTGCTTGATGGGTGTTCCCAGCTGGCGGGGGCACACGATGCACATCTGATCCTAATCGCCTTATCATGGGGTGCTTCTCAGTTCTCAGGGCTCAAGAGCAAAGATCATTATTTCACTCTTGGTAATGAAAGAAAGCATACTTAACACCCAGCTTCAGTGAGGATCTGGGAACGCAGCCCAGCAGCCCAGCACGAGTTCAGAGCAGGGCCTGGGTGGGTGCCAAGGCTGCAGAGTGGAGGGCCTGGTGGGCAGAGGGCAGAGGACAGAGCTCAAGCACAGCTGGGCCAGGTCTGTACATTGCCACAACCTAGAATTCTGGTGGTAACCCAAGTTGTTTGTACGTGAGGCCGGTCGTAACTCGAGGGTCCACTGTAGAGAGCTGAGTACGCTGAGCTCCGAGCCTCGGTTCATGGCCCATCTAGACTTCAATGCCCTCATCTACCCTCTCAGTTCCACCACCTCAGTTATTTTGGATTATTCGGAATCGAATCCTAGATAGTAGATCATAAGTACCTTAGAATACAGCTCTAAGGCAGACGTGGCGGCACACGTAGCTGACTGAACAGCAGCAACCCAGACATTTCCGGACCTATAAACTCACGCCTTGCCTCCACCAATTATAATGTGTGCAAAGCAACGTGCGCAGGTGCGGCTTTTGCCGTTTCGAACTCTGCATTTCTCCCCAGCCCTCAGAACACAACCCAGCAGTTACTGGACCTGTGTCTTAAGGTATGGTGCTTTAGCCTAAACTTTAGAGGTTTCCAATTTATTGATAATACCCAGCTGTCCCCACTGCATTGGTTAAGAGGACTGTTCTTTTCCCCACCGAATTGTTTTGACCCCCTTCTTTAGTAGCAGTTGACCATCGACAGTTTTTCTCTGGACTGGCAGCTCTATTCCATTGAGACACATTGGTCCTTAAGCCAGTCCCATCTGTCTTGTTCCTATAATTTGTAGTAAGCTTTGAAATTGTTGGGGTTGTTTTGTTTTGTTTTGTTTTTGAGGCAGGGTCTTGCTATGTAGTTCAGCCTGGCTTTGAACTCACTTTGTAGTCCAGGCTGGGCTGAAACTCATGGCGATCCTCCTGCCTCAGCCTCCTGAGTCCTGGGATTACAGGTATGCACCACCATGCCCAGCTGAAATTGTTTAGTGTCCAACTTTTTCGTCTTTACTGGGTATCGCCCTTTTTTAATTTCTCTGTTAGGTCTTTTTTTAATCTGTAACACCCCAGCCATTTTTTCTTTCTTTGCATTTAGTTGTTGAAGAAACACGACAGAACCAGGCATGATGGTTGATGCCTTCTACCCAGGTACTCAGGAGGCTGAGGCAGGAGGGTTGTGAGTTGGAGGCCAGCCTGGGCAATTTAGTGAGACCTTGTCTCAAAATAAAAATAAATAAATGGAAAAGGGCTGGGGATGTAGCTCGGTGGTATTACTGTATTTTGGGGTGCTGGAGTCTCCTTCTGGAGATGGTGTGTAGGTCAAGACAAGCGCAAATGGTAGCAAAGTTTTATTAAAGATAGGAAAAGAAACAGGCTCTGCATAGTGAGTTTGGGCCAAATAAAAGCAGGAAAAGAAGTACACCCTACAGCGTGAGGGGGGCTACCGTGCAAAAGGAAACACAGTGGCTGAAACTCAACCATCCTCTTTGTATCACCCACTCCCCAAGCTTTAGGCCATCCTATCGAAAACCTGCTCAAGTTCTCACCAGACATCCACTTGCAGGGCATTGGGAACTGTTCTGCACGTGTGTCCGGAGATTTTGTAGCTAACAGGCCATGCCTACTTCACCAGCCAGCTTTGTCGCACGCTAATCTTCTGTTGCATTGGTAGAGCTCTCCTCCTGTTCAATGCTGAGTAGAAGAAAAGAAGGAAGGGAAGGGAAGGGAACACTGGGTATAGTGGTGAATGCCATAATCCCAGCACTGTGGAAGGCTGAGGCAGGAGGATCACAAGTTTGAGCCCAGTCTGGGCAACTCAAGTGAGTTAGCATGACCCAAAATAAAAAGTAATAAGAAAAGGCCTGGGGATGTAGCTCAGTGCTAAGACCCTGGATTTAATCCCCAGTACTGGGAAAAAAAAAAAAAAAAAAAACAGGGAGAAAGAGAAAACTGGGTCAGCTCAGTATATTACAGAGTGCCTGTAATATAAGTGCCCTGGGAGGCCGGTGCAGGAAGATCACAAGTGCAGCTCCAGCCTGGGCAATTTAGTGACTTAGCAAGATCCTATCTCAAAAAAAAGGAAGGGAGGGCCTGTGAGATGGCTCAGGGGCGTAAGCGCCTGCCTGGCAAGCGCAAGGGCCCGAGTTCGACTCCCAGAACCCACATATGAAAAAAGGGCCGGTGATATCGCTCAGCGGCACAGGCGCCTGCTGGCGCGCGAGGTCCTGAGGTCGACCCCGGTACCCACAAAAAAAAAACGGGGGGGGTGGGAAATTTGACTCAGTGTGAAGTTTTTGGGTTCAGTCCTCAGTACCACAAGAAAGAAAGAGAGAGAGAAAAAAGGAAACGAAAAGAGAAGAGAAGAAAAAAGGAGAGAGAAAGGAAGAAAACTCAGGCCAGGTGTGGTGGTGCACACCTGTAATCCCAGCACTCTGGAGGCTGAGGCAGGAGGATCGCTGCAAGTTCAAGGCCAGCCTGAATTACATAGCGAAACCCTGCCTCAAAAAGACAAAAAAGGAAACTTTGTCACTTGCTTTGTAAAGCCACTGTCCCCAGGGTTTTTGGCATCAAGGACTGGTTTCATGGAAGACAATTTTTCCACAGACCAGGTAAAAGGATGATAGTTTCAGGAGGACTCAAGCACATTACACGTATCGTGTGCCTTATTTCTATTATTATTACATTGTAATATATAATGAAATAATAACTATGCAACTCACCGTACTGCAGAATCAGTGGGGGCCCTGAACTTGTTTTCCTGCAACTAGACAGTCCCACCTGGGGTGCCGGGAGACTGCCACCGGCAGCGTGTCACTTACGTCCAGTCTGTGCAGTAATCTCGTCTTGGTTGCTGTCACTGCAGGAAACCCTGCTTCACAAAGGCAGGATGTTGGAAATGGAAGCAGACTTTTCAGTGCTTTTGTGGCAACTCAGGATATTCCGCCTTGACTTGAATTGAGGATGTATGAAGATTCGAAGTTGTCTCAGAGATACTTTTAAGGCCACTGTCATTTGCAGTCTCAAGCAGCTGATCCTCTTCTAGCACCAAGTCAATTCACCTGTCGTCTCTTGTGGCCGGGAAGTAACGTTTAAACTGTCTTGAAAACTGAGATAGGGGATCACGCACCAGCTGGGAGAAAGAAGGCTCAGTCTCTTGCAGAATCTGCTAATGTTTGAAACTTGTCAAAAATCCTGGTGTTTGTTGATTGCCCCACGGTTCCAGTCTGATCTGAATGGGGCCACTTTATCTGCTGACCTGATTGCATTTGCTCTTCCCCAAAGTGGCAGATTGAGTTTGTTGAGCAGGTCGAATATGTCACTTAAGAAAGCAAGTTTTGGGCCGGTGAGATGACTCAGTGGCGTAAGCGCCTGCCTTGCAAGCGCAAGGGCCCGAGTTCGACTCCCGGATCCCACATACGAAAAAGGGGCCGGTGATATCGCTCAGTGGCACGGGTGCCTGTTGGCGCACGAGGTCCTGAGGTCGACCCCCCGGTACCCACAAAAAAAAAAAAAAAAAAAAAAGAAAGCAAGTTTTGTGACTCATTCTGTGTCACTGAAATGTGCTGCCAATGGTGACTGTTTTTCTAAAAGAAATCTCTGGGGCAGCTCTTGTAGCTCGAAAACTCTGACCAGTGATCTACATTTACAAAGCCATCTCACTTCTGTGTGTCAGAGAAGACATGGATGCTCTCTGTTCATCTCCTCCCAAACAGACAGGCGTTAAGGGCATGTACTTTATTTGATCATTTTAATCACATCCTCCAAAACATTGCTACATGTGGGCGACATTTTTCAGCTATTCAGCAGTTCTCTAAGGATGACACTGTACATAGACTCACATTCGGAAGTGACCTCTTTAACTCCAGTAGTGACACCGGAACGCCCGTCCAGTCATGGCAGCTGACACAAAACGACCAATTCAGTTTTCCTGATAGGTAATCTTTCAAAGACTTAAATATTCCTGCAGCTGCGGTACTCATTGGCAACAGAAGCGCACACAATATAGCCTCACGCACATCCTCTTGAAAAATATATCACGCAAAAATAAGCATTGTTGCCTTGTCAGTGTCGGTAGACTCATCCAGCTGGATTTCATACCACTGTGACTCATTAATCCTCTCAAAGTTGTGCCTCGATATCCTCTGCTGTTTCATCAGTTCACCTAGTTATGGTGGTAGCTGAAAGAGAAACACATGCCGCTTCTGGAACTGCAGCCTCTCCTAAAAGTTCATCATAAATGTCCTTAGTAGCCAGCAAGATCAACTCCTCTCCAATAGCAGAGGGCTTTGTAGCTTTGCAACAGCAAGCAGAAACAGAAACACCGAAACAACACCCCGGATTTGGAGGCAGATTTATTTACATTGACAAGTGCTGATTGGGATCATTCCCAGAATATCAGGCCCCAATCTCTGGTGGTCTAGGGCTTTTAATGATGCACAAGCAGGAGGTACAAAGGTGAAACAGAACAGCCTGGCAGTTCTTCTGATTAGCTAGCAGGGTGAGATCATTGGGCACAGGGCTAATGACCATCAGTTACAAGACTAGATTAAAGACCACAAAGCTTGGTACAATCAAGTATCCTTTATGTTCAGTGGCACTCTTGTGGTTACAGGGATCAAGAAAGTAATTACAAAGCCATGAGGCAGTTACAGAGCTAGGCAGTTTCAAAGAGAACAAAGTTTTAAAAAGAACAATTTCTCTTGCACAGTTTTTCCTTTTCAGCTTTAGCAATGTAGTTAGTAACAAAATGACGTGCTCAGTGCAGGCACGTTTGATGTGGTGGTGGCCTTTCATGATTACTTTTTGTGTGTGTGTGTGTGTGTGTGTAGGTACTGGGGGTCGAACTCAGGACCTCACGCTTGCCAGGCAGACGCTTATGCCACTGAGCTATCTCACCTGCCCTCATGATTACTTCTTGATGTTCATGTCTCTTTCTTTTTTTTTTTTTTTTGTGGGTATCAGGGGGTCGACCTCAGGACCTTGCGCGCCAACAGGCACCCGTGCCGCTGAGCGATATCACCGGCCCCTTTTTCGTATGTGGGATCCGGGAGTCGAACTCAGGCCCTCGCGCTTGCAAGGCAGGTGCTTATGCCGCTGAGCCATCTCACCGGCCCCGTCTCTTTCTTTTTTTAAAAAACAAAAACTCTGAAGGCTTATCTTTTAATGCAGGGTGCTTGGTCTCCATGTGCCAAAGCAGTTTTTAAAGTTTCATGGCTTTATTATTATTATTATTTTGGTACCGGAAATCAAACTCATGCTTGCCAGGCAGGCACTGTGCCACTGAGCTATATCCCTGGCCCAAGTTTCATGGCTTTGATAGATAGCCATTCATCACGTATCACACAGAACAGACTTGGAGAATGTAAACCACCAGTTGCGATGAACCTGTAATTTAAGTAGGGCTCTTGGTACTTTTTTTTCATTTCATTTTGTTTCTTGAGAGAGGGTCTCACTATGTAGTTCAGGCTGGCCTTGAACTCATGGCGATCCTCCTGCTTCAGCCTCCCAAGTGCTGGGATTACAGACATGCACCACCATGCCTGGCGTGGTACATTTTTTGAATGCAGCTTTCTTTTTGTTGGCATCTTAGAGCCTTCTATTTCCTCCTCACTGGGCCTTACCCCTCCCCACCTTGTGTTGTTCTGTTTTGATTTTGAGGTCTCGCTAGGTAGTCCAGGCTGGTCTTGAACTCACTATGTAGCCCAGGCTGGCCTTAAATTCATGGCAGTCCTGCCTCAGCCTCCCAAGTGCTGAGATTACAGGCATGCATCATGCTGGGCTTGAGGTTTTGTTTTGTTTGATTTAGTTTGGTTTGTTTTTTTGAGACAGGGTCTCACTATGTAGCCCAGGCTGGCCTTTAACTCAAGGTGGTCCTCCTTCCTCATCCTCCCAAGTGCTGGGATGACAGGAGTGCACCACCACACCCAGCCCATGACATTTGTTTTTTACTCATTTTGGCTAGGGTTAGCTTGTGGGCCTACCAAAACTGTGACTGAGGCAAGTGGGCAGTTTGGAAAAGAGGCATGGACAGAAGTGGCAAATAAAATAATGGGCAGGCCATGTGGAAATGAAAATAAGTGTCACATTCTGATTTAAAGCCTGCTACCGGATTGTTATGGTTTGTGTCTGGATGTCCCCCCAAAGCGGCCAATTATATGGT
Organism: Erethizon dorsatum; assembly: GCA_028451465.1. Lineage (NCBI taxonomy): Eukaryota > Metazoa > Chordata > Mammalia > Rodentia > Erethizontidae > Erethizon > Erethizon dorsatum. Next base: position 6,716,959 of record CM051822.1, read on the forward strand.
TTCCTCCTTTAACACTGGATGTTGGGTATTTTGTCCCAGCAACAGGAGAAAGATAACTAAGACATGGATGAAGCCATATAATTGACTACAGCAACTCACTGATCACTCTAAAACCTGCTGCTAGATATGGCTTAATTGTCACTTGCCACTCATTGATAGGGTTTTGATATCCATCTGCAAGCAATTGATTTGTGATGGTTTGTGCCCTCAGACCTCTCTGCTATGTTCATCTGTATTTTCAGCCACTCCCCAATGCACCCTGGGTCCCTTGCATGTAGGGTTCACAGTAAGCTTCCTGTTCCTGTGAGAATGCCACCACTCATCTAGTGCCACCGCTCATCTGACAGGAAGTGGAGCTTGGCTATAAATACAGATGAAGCTTCCTGTATTTGCCCCACCCGTCTCCCGCTGTGTGGCCTGGTTCCTAACAGGTGATGGACCATCCTGAGCTGAAGCCCAGGAGCTGGGGACCCCTGCTGGTAGTGTTTCCATCCATTTGAATGAGTTGATTGCATTCTATGGTGTCATTTAGCATGTTCTTCTGTCCTTCGTATTTTAGTAACTCAGTGGTGTGACCTGGTTTAGGTTCACTTTTACAGCTGAATAAACAGCTGGTGTTCATGTGTTTCCAGAGTCAAAATATAATGTTGGGTTGATGCGTCTGTGGTGTTAGCAGCTGTCAGCGATCCTCATCTGGGTCATTTTATTTTTCACTGGAAGACATATGCATTTTGAAAAAGATCACTCTAGTGACAGGTGTGTGTGTATATGGGGGGGCAGAGTTGTGATGATTTAGTGGAATAATTAATTGTGCAACAAAGCACTTGCCAGGTGCCTGGCACACAATGACATGCTGTTGTTGTTACTGTTAGAACTGTGTGTGGGGGACCCAAGTCCTGAGCTCACAGACATTCTCTGGCCCAGGCTGTCTCTTCCTCCTCCTTTGGCCCTGGAAGGGAAGTCAGCAGTGCCCGGGATCTGAGAGGCATGTTCTGGAATGCAGCAGCCATTTGTGTGCCCCTGGTTCGGCTCCTCCAGGGAAGGAAGGCTGGTGTCCCACCCATGCGGTGCTTGCACTGGACTGTAAGTGCCCTACCCCACTACTGTGCCTCCTGCATGGCCTGGGGACCCTGTGGTCTGGCTTGGTCCCAGCTTCAAAACTATGCATGAGCCTCCTCCTTCAGGAAGCCTTCCCTGACTGCAGCCCTTCCAGCAGACCTCCCTGGCCCTTGCTTCTGAAGTTTTATAGCTCTGCACTGAGTCAGCTTGGGCACTGCGGCTGCCTCCCCATCGTCCCTGCGGTCCAGCCCAGCAGCTCCTATGCAGTAGGTGCCCCACCATGTTGGTTACACTTAAACCCAAGGACAGACACTGTTTCCTCATTTATCCAAGCACTGGGTGCCATTCCCAAAGGTCAGGACCTTGAGCACCCTGTGTTTCTGGTAGCCCCATTATTTTCATCATCTTCGCAAATCCATTCAACTCCAGTCACTTCTGTTCCTCTCCCTATCTGTCTGGGCCCTGCACCCTCTACTCTTCCCTCCTTTGCTGCCCTCCCCCAACCCCCCAAGTTATTCTTTTCACCGAAGCATCCCTGCTCCCGATGCGGTGTCTGTCAGAGAATCCATAGGATCCAGTTGCTACCGATTGTAAGACGTGCTGCGACCTCAGGGCTTAGTCAGAGGAAATGCCAGTGAACTGCCGCTATGGATCGTAACACACACTTGAAATCAGAGAAAATGCAAGGTGAAAAAACACATGTCAGGGCCGGTGAGATGGCTCAGCGGCTTAAGCACCTGCCCGTCAAGCACGAGGGCCTGAGTTCGACTCCCAGATCCCACATACGAAAAAGGGGCCGGTGATATCGCTCAGAGGCACGGGCGCCTGCTGGCGCGTGAGGTCCTGAGGTCGACACCCCGGTACCCACAAAAAAAAAAAAAAAAGAAAAAAGAAAAAACACATGTCAGATTCAAATAACCTGCTCCTCATACACAAACAATGGGAAAATAAAATCAGACACGGGAAGCAAAATCACCTTTGTAATCCTGACCCCTAAAGGCAAGCTTTGCAGACATTTTGATAAATTTCTTTCCAAACTTTTTTTTTCCTACTCATATATTGTCATAGAAAACGTGTCTGTACCTAAAAAATATAAAGATTTTTTCTTGTCACAAAACTGTTATTATACTTCTATCATACTATTTTGGAGCTTTTTTTTCCTTTATGTGGGTACCAGGAACCGAACTCAGGACCTTGCGCTTGCCAGGCAGGCGCTTATGCTGCTGAGCTATATCACTGGCCCTTGTTTTATTTTTAAAAATTATTTTTTGTATTACTGGGGATTGAACCCAGGGCTTTCACACTGAGCTACATCCCTACCCCCCCCTTTTTTTTTAATGTGGGTACCGGGAGTCAACCTCAGGACTTCGCGCTTGCCAGCAGGCACTTATGCCACTGAGCAATATCACCAGCCCCTTTTTTCCTTTATGTGGGTTCTGGGAGTCAAACTCAGGACCTCATGCTTGCCAGGCAAGCGCTTGCACCGCTGAGCCATCTCACCGGCCCTTTATTTTTTGTTTTTTTGGGGTTTTTTGAGATAGGTTCTCATGAGGTTGTCAAGTTGCCCAGGCTTTGCTTGAACTTGCAATCCTCCTGCCTCAGCCCCCCAGAGCGCTTGGACAACAGGCATGCATCACCTGTCCGGCTGAGCCTGTTTCATTGATCAGTACACATTCTTCTAAAATGTGATGATAGTCCCCCACATTTTCAAAACATCATAATAAAATGTTTATTTTACAAGATTTGGAAAACAATACAAGAAAGTAAATTAAAAATATCTGTTAGCCAACAGACCAAAGACAATGACCACTGACATTTTGGTGATGGCATAGTTGTTCCCAACAAGGACCTTCCTTCCTGCTGAATGATCCTGATGGGCACTGAGTGCTGGCCAAGGGACAGGGCGGCCAGAGCTGGCAAACCCCCCGCTGGGCCGAGGCCCCAGGCTGGCCCTGTACCCAGATCCCCAGCTGTGGAGCAGTCGGGCCTCATGCAGCTGTCCGGGGCCCTCTGAGCCCAACCAGGGGCCAACACTGCTGCTGCCACTGACGTGCCTGGCAGCTTCTCCTCTGACCCTGAGCAAGTCCCTGAGCCTCCGTGAGCCCTGGGTGTTCATCCGTTAGGTGGAGGTGGCTGTGGCGGGGGTGGCCATGGCAGTTCCCATGGGCGCTGTGGGGACAGAGCAGATCCTGACCACAGAGGGACTCACTGCTGGCCACGCTGGTGGCTGCCAAGAATGAGAGACCTGGCCCTGTTACCCATGAGCCACCCGGCACTGGCCAGCCCACGGGAGCAGCGGATCCTGAGGGACCGCACAGCCCTGCTGCTGTCGTGCTGAGGGGAGACTGAGGCCACAAGGAGCCCAGTCCCCATCCAAGGTCACCCAGCCGAGGTGGGCTGAGAGCGTGGTGGCTGTCAGGCTGGGACAGCTGCTGTGCATTGCAGGAGAGCTGGCCTGGAAGGGCCTCGGGAATGGGAATGGTGACCCCTGAAGCCCCCCAGGCCTGAGTGTGTGTCCCCTCACCTGAGTGAGGACACAGCCTGGGGTCACACAAGCCTGAGTCTCAGTGTATTTTTCATGTCACCACATCCATCTGCCTAAGACCCCTCCATTTTCTCATCTGTAAAATGGGCCCACCAGGTCATTCTGAAGTTAAATGACAGGCCTTAGGAGGTCCTCTGTAAGTGACACCACTGCTGTCCCCATGCCACTGTCCTCCATACCCCTTGCTTCCCCTCCTCACCCATCAGCAGCTCTGGACTCATTAGAACCAGGCACTGCTAGGCCGGTAGCCTCTGCCCAAGGTGGGGGCAGGTGGCTGAGGCTGGGAAGAGCCTTCAGGTGCAGTCAGGATGAGCCTGAAAAGCAGGCTGCCACCTCCCACCCTCCCCATAGCATCTTCCCTCACCTGTCTCTTCCCTGAAGCAGCAGGGTGCGGCTGTGTCCCGAAAGTGGCTCTGCAGCACCTGGAGTCGCCCCAGCTGGGAGACTCTGACTCTGACCGTCTCTTCCTCTGTCCCCAGCTCACCATGGCCAAACAGCTGCAGGCCCGAAGACTGGAGGGGACGGAGCACAACCACTGGTGAGTGGCGGGCCGGGAGGGGCCCAGGTGTCCCTCCAGGCTTGGGCTGGCAGGGACTCGTGTCCAGGAGAGGGAAGACTCGAGGTAGCAGGCTTGGTGTCCAGTTTCGGCTTTTCACCTGCTTGGCTGTGGCCCTGGGAAGGGGGGCACACTGTGGTTCCAAGCCTCAGCTCCTGGCTCTACTTGGAATTGCTTAAAAATCCCTGAAGGGCCAGACATGGTGGCGCATACCTGTAATCCCAGCACTCCGGAGGCTGAGGCAGGAGGTTTGCCACAAGTTTGAGGCCCACCTGGGATACATAAGCAAGTTCAGGGCAGCCTGCACTACATAGGGAGACCCTGTCTCAAACAAACAAACAAACAAACAAACAAATCCCTGAAGGGCTTGGGAGGAAGACGGCAAAGCTGAGTCATCACTGTAGCCTTTGGCCCGGGCTCCTGGGGTCACACCAGACCCTCTGCCTCTGCCTCAGTTGGTTCCAGGCATCTGTGGTTCAGCCAACTACAGATCAAAAATATAGTTTAAAAGATCAAATTTGCACTCAACATGTACAGGCCCAGTTTTTTTCCTGGTCATTATTTTCTAAACAACATCGCCTCACCATGTGCTAAGTATTAGTAACCTAGAGATGAGCTAAAGTATTGTGAAATGGGAAGAAAATGTTCAAATGGGAAAGGGAACTAAGGAAGGGGGAAGGCGAAAGGAAGAAAGGGAAAAGAAAAAAAATTGATGAGAAAAGAAGGGAAAAATGGAAACAAAGTTTTTGTAAATGAAGAGGGGAAGAGGAGTTGAAGGGAGGGGGAAATGGGAAAAAAGAAGAAGCAAGATGTACCATGTACAGGTACGAATTCCCTATAATGAATGTGATCATTATGTATACCTATAATGTACCAATAAACTTAACAAAAATAAATAAATAGATAAAGTACTGTATGGGAAGCTGGGCATGGTGGGCCATGCCTGTAATCCCAGCATTCAGCAGGCTGAGGCAGAAGGATCACCTTGAGTTTGAGGCCAGCTGGGCTACACACTATCTCAAAACACACACACACACACACACACACACACACACACACACAAATTTTTAAATAATGAAAAAACAAGTAATAACATAATTAAAAAATATGGGAGCTGCTGAGGATCTGGCTTAGTAGCAGAGTACTTGCCGAGCAGGTGAGGCAAAAAAAAAAAATTGTTGGGTTGTATTTTTTTTTTCCTTTTTTTTGGTACTGGGAATCAAACTCAGGACCTTGTGCTTGCCAGGCAGGCTCTGTGCTGCTGCGCTATATCCCCAGTCCTGGGATGTATTTTTATAAAAACGTGGGACCCCTGGGGTGTGGTGGTATATATGTATAGTCTCATTTAGTAGGGAAGCTGAGGCAGGAGGATCTCTAGTTGGAAGCCAGCCTGGGAAATTTAGTGAGACCTTGTCTCATACAAGTGCTGGAGGGGGGCGGTGAGATAGCTCAGCGGCATAAGCACCTGCCTGGCAAGTGTGAGGTCTTGAATTCGACTCCCGGTACCCACATAAAGGAAAAAAAGGGCTGGTGATATAGCTCAGCGGCACGCACGCCTGCTCGCAGGGGCAGGGTCCTGAGGTCAACTCCCAGTACCCACACACACAAAAAAAAAAGTGCTGGGGGTATGGTTCAGTGGTAGAGCTCTTTCCTAGCATGCACAAGGTCCTGGGTTCAATCCCTTGTACCAAAAAAGAAAGTACGACTGCTTTTCCTTTCACTCTTGGCTCATGTGTAGCATCTTGTGTTTTGCAAAGAACTTGCACCTCCGCCACCTCCTTGGGTGCTGCACTGCTGGGAAGGGGAGCCAGGCTCAGAGGGTTAGGGTTGAGGTTGGGGCTCGGTCCCATGACGCCATCCCCCGCTTCAGACCCAGCGGCACACACAAGTTGTGATTCGTGGCTGCGAGGGACTGGCCATCTGTGGGGGGCAGTTCATTTGGTCCAGCGACTGACAGGACTGGCGGACACTGTACCCACATGACACACTCGTTATGAAGGGCACGGCAAAGGGACAGGCGAGCAGCCATGGAGAGCTGCGCAGGCAGCTGTGGGAGGCGCGGAGCTTCCGTGCGCCCCGGGGGGGCTCTCTCCTCCCAATTCCTTGAAGGCCCCCGTCCTGAGAGAGGGACCTCTGAAAAGGGTGTCTTTTTCTTTTCGGTGTCATGAGACACAAGAAAAAGCCAGGCTGGTGCAGACAGCACAGCTTTACTCAGTGGCCGACGAGCAGGGAAGAGGGAATGCGGCTCCCAAGTGGACTTCTAGACTGTTTGGGGCGGGGAAGGCACAGGTGGGGGATGTGAAGGAAACGATGGCGAGGGATAGGCTATAAGAGGGAGGAATGTTCATGTCTGTTCTCACAATAGGCAGAGGTTTTCCCCGGGGAATTGGAATGCCCTTTTCCCCCTTTTATGGTTCTTTCCAGCTGACAATCGTGGCAGTTGTCAACTGAGTGTGTCATTTAGCATGCAGGTGGGATTAAAGTAGGGTGTGGGGTCTATTAGATGTCCTTTAGGTGACCCTTTTGGATATCCTCTGTCTCCATTGGTCTGATCAAAGAGGACTTTCAACCCCTAATCATCCTGTACTTTTGTTTTGGTTTGGTTTTTGGTTTTTTGAGGCCCTATCTTGCTATGTAGTCCAGGCTGGCCTCCAACTCTTGTCAATCCTCCCACTTCAGCCTCTCGAGTGCTTGAATTACAGGCATGTGCCACCATGCCGAGCACAACATCCTGTTCTTAAAAGATAAACAGAGTTAGGGGTTTGGCAAGGGTTCAACTAGGCTGTATAAATATTACACTGGGTAACACCTCCAGAACACCTATGTATACAGCCATCTGAAAGCCCTCACAATTTAAGTCCTTTTTTGCTTTCATTGAAGTTTCATTTCATACATAAAGATGGATTCAGTCGTTGACCACTGGTGTATGCACTCAATCTTTAGCCCCTCTCCCTTCCCAGAGTCTAAGGGGTGGGACTTTCCAACCCTGAATGGTGTGGTTGGTTGCCCTGGCAACCAGCCCCAAGCACAACCCACTTAGGAGTCCCAACTCTGTCACCTCATGAGCCGCTCTCATCCTGGTGGTAATTCTGGGGGTTTCTATGACTGTGTGCCAAAAAACAGTGTGGAGACTGAATGTCTTTCACAGTAGCCAGTGTTCAGAGGGGGGAGCCGGCAGGCTTGATATAGGGGAAATGCTAGATGTCAGATACACCGAGTTCATGTTCCCTGAAGTGAAAGCATGAATTCTAAGGAATAATGGAGGTTAAGAGTGGGAAAATTTATTGGGGAAAAGGAATGGGGAATAGGAATAGCTCCTGAGAGACAGGAGAGGTCCCGAATGGGTTGCCAATGAGCCCACTTCTCAAAGGAAGTTTTATAGAGCAAAATCATGAGGCAGGTACAACATGGGTGAAAATTATGATTAAGCAGTAAGGTTGCAAGTATAGTCGCTTAGGTAATATTGACCCAATGGTACCAAGGGCACATGGGTGACAACATTAAGCTTGGTCAATAAGCTATAGTCTTACACTTGTCTTTAGTCTTAGTCTTCCTAGTCTTAGTCTTGGTCTTAGTGGGTGGGAGAGGATGGCCCACCCCTAATGGGATAATGGGAAATCTCAAAAGGGTGATACCAGTAACCTCAAGCTTGTTTATCCCTTGGGGAAGTACGTAAATCTAGCCATTGTGACTTTAATCTTCTTCAGATGCGCCTCCAGCCACAGCTTTGATGCATTCCCACCTTCTGCACGACTCACTCCCTGGAGGACGCAGCCCTGTCTGACTGCCTACTATGTTTCTACCTAATGTCATAGGCTAAGCAAGACCACAGGTGTCCCTCCTCACTTGCAGCCTCGGGAGAGTTAGGGCCCTGCCAGGCCATGGGGCTGACTGTGGACAGGAGAGGCCACGTCTCATGAAAAGGCAGCCCAGAGCAGGCGCTGCTTAGAAGGCATCCTTGGGAAGAGAGGGGAAGGCAGAAGAGTCGGGCAAAGGAGCACCCAGGTTCCTGCAGATGCCAGGCTGGCGGCCAGAGGACTAAGACCTAGAGGTTCCTCCTAGAGGTCCCTCCACAGGACCTTTGAGCCTGGCTTCCCCTGTCCCAACCACCATGGAATGTTCTCCAACTGACTGACTGACTGATTCATTGATTGATTTCACACTGGAGGTACTAGATAAGCTATACCACTGAGCTATATGCCTCCAGCCTTTTTAATTTTTTTATTTTTACTTTGAGACAGGGTCTTGTTAAGTTGCTCAGACTGGCCCCAATCTTGTGATCCTCCTGCCACGGCCTCCAGATGCTGGAATTGTAGGCCTGTGCCACGGTGCTCAGCTTCTTCAGCTGGTGGGGATGTGGCTCGATAGTAGAACACTTCCTTGGCATTTGCCAGCCCCAGACTTCCATCCAGAAAGGAGGGAAGGGAGGAGGGAAGACAGGAAGACAAAAGGGCAGGTTTGGGGTATGACTTAGTGATAGAGTGCTTGCCTGGTATATGTCCTGGGTTTAATCCTCAGCCCAGCAAAAATAAAAACAATAGAACAGAGAAGAAAATGCTGTATTAGATCACACCAAGGACAGTTTCTGCTCTATGGGATTTGGGGTATAAACATTTGTTATCACGTGAGTCTTGACTGAAGAAGTTGAAATACCCTCTGTGACACATCAGAGGGCGCCGGGCCTAGCCCACCTTGTCTCAAAGCAGGGGACCAGTTCCCATCTGCGGGTGTGGGCAGATGCTGTCGTCCCGCTGTCCAGGTGGGGCTTTGTGCCTGCTCACTGCCCGGGACCAGGTGGAAGTCCAGGTCGGGTGGAGGGGGTGCTGCTTCTGACTCCCTACTTCTTCCCAGGGTGGAGTATGTCAAGCTGGCCAATGAATACAAAGACTCCGTCAACTTGGGCCAGGGCTTCCCGAACTTTCCACCCCCAGACTTTGCCATGGAAGCCTTTCAGCGGGCCATCAGCGGGGACTACATGCTCAACCAGTACACCATGGCGTTTGTGAGTCCCCGGCCTTCCCTGGGGAAGAAAGGGCAGGCCCTCCCGGACATCAAAGCCACACAGGGTCAGGGTTCCTGGGACTTCAGTGTGGCCACTGTTCAGTTGGCTGAGTGTCTCCTCTGCCCCAGGCTCTGAGGTGGGACAGGGAGCAGAAAGGAGGGAATGAAACCTGGGAATGGATGGGAGGGCTGCCTGGAGGAGGCAACACCTAAACCAAACCCTGACACACAAGCCGCTGATTGGATTAGACTCAAATTCCAAACTCTGTGTGGGGGTTACTGGAGATGGAACCCAGGGCCGTCGCACTGAGCTACATCCCCGGCCCTTCTTGTTTTGTACTTTGAGAAAGGGTCTCACCAGATCTCTCTGGGTAGGCTCGACCTTGCAATCCTCCTTCCTCAGCCTCCTGGACTGCTGGGATTACAGGTGTGTGCCACCATGCCCAGCCAAAATCCAAACTTTTTCTGTAAGGACACGTAGGAAATATTTGCCACCCTTACACTAGAAGAGTGGCTCTTCAATTTTGGTGTGTCCCTGTATTGCTGGGAGGTATTTTTCCCAAAATTCTTTTCAGGGTGATGTTGCATTCTGTAATGTAAGTGGCCTCATAGTATACACAGTGTTCTGGAACTGATTTCACTAAACAGCATATCCTGGGCACCTTCCCTGTCCACAAAGCCCCTCGATCAAGGCTGCAGACTTCATATGGCACTGGCTACCTGTGTCATATTTCACTACCTGTCCTACATTGGTGGGCTGCTTCAGGTGTTCACTGTTCTGAACAGTGCCACAGTGAATACCATGCGGACATGTTTGGATACATGTACATTTCTCAAAGATAAATTCCTTCAAGTAAGAGAGAGAGGGTGCTCCTTTGCCTGCCTGTCTTGCTAACAGTGGGCACACTCAATTTTTTTTTTTTTTTTGTGGGTACTGGGGGTCGACCTCAGGACCTCATGTGCCAGCAGGCTCCCATGCCGCTGAGTGATATCACCGGCCCTTTTTTTGTATGTGGGTACTGGGAGTCGAACTCAGGACCTCGCGCTTGCCAGGCAGGCGCTTATGCCGCTGAGCTATCTCACCGGCCTTTTTTTTTTTTTTTTTTTTTTTTGAGACAGGGTCTCACTATGCAATTCAGGCTGGTCCTGAACTCACTTTGTAGCCCAGGCTGACCTTGAACTCACAGTGATCCTCCTGCCTCAGCCTCCCTGGTGCTGGGATTACAGCTGTATGCCACCACATCTGACTTTTCAATTTAAACTATCTCCCTCTTTGCTTCCACAGTGATGTGAAATGCTCACCTTTAGGAATTTTCTCCTTATGTGCATTTTGGTCAGTTTATTTTTCTTGTCATCGCACCTTACTCATCAGTGTTTCCCAAAACCCTGTCTAAAGATCTTTTGGGTAGGCAAGCACATGTTATCTTGCAGTTTTAAAAGCCATCTCTCCCATCAAGACCTCCACATAAGCCACTATTTCTGATCTCTTCCTGAGTCCCTGTCACCTAATTTCAAATCTGCCTTCCTGGCTCCTCGCCCAGTCTCAAGGCAAAACCAACTGCGTTATAGTTTGTTTTTCCCCACACATATATTATGTTGCTGCAGCTTGTCCTAAATCCCTTGGTTGAGCTGGATGGGAATATCACGTCTAGCTTACCGCCACTTCGCAGCCCTGGGTGAACCTCTAGAACAGACTGGCCAGATTGCAAAGTGGGGAGAGGAAATGAAAACGCTGACAGCAGCAGACACTGCCCCAGACCTGCCACTAGAAGGCGCGAGAATTGCCTGGGTACAGCTTAGCGAGGAGGTGAGCATGGCTTCCTGAGCCTCTGTCCCAACAGGGTCACCCACCTCTGACCAAGGTCCTGGCAAGCTTCTTTGGGAAGCTGCTGGGACAGGAGTTGGACCCACTCACCAACGTGCTGGTGACCGTGGGAGCCTACGGAGCCCTGTTCACAGCCTTCCAGGCCCTGGTGGATGAAGGAGATGAGGTGAATGGCAAGTGTGGCGGGTGGGGTAGGGGACAGGGCAGTGCCAACCCTGGCTGACACCACCCTTGTTCCAGGTCATCATCATTGAACCTTTTTTTGACTGTTATGAGCCCATGACACTAATGGCTGGGGGTCGCCCTGTGTTTGTGTCTCTGAAGCAGGTGAGATGCCAGGTCAGTGGGTGACAGAGGGACCCTGAAGGAGCTGGGCTGGACCCTGGGAGGTGGGACAGGGGGGAAGAGGAAGGAGCTCAGTGCCTCTGGGCTGGGACAGACACTAGGGCAAGGGGCTGAGTGACAGGCAGGGACATTCTTCCAGCCCCTCCCACCACCTCCTGCAGAGCCCCGGCCAGGACCAGGACCTGGATTCCAGCAGCAACTGGCAGCTGGACACCGAGGAACTGGCCAGCAAGTTCACGCCTCGCACTAAAGTCCTGGTGCTCAATACACCCAACAACCCCCTTGGGAAGGTACCTGGGGACCAAGCCTCCTGGGGAGTCCCAGTGACAAGAGCAGTAACCCCAAAAGGCGGTCAGGGCTGGGATGGTGGCATGGGCTGGGGCCTCATTGCTTCCCAGCGACCATGGGACAGTGACCTTTCCCAGTGCCTCCTCATGTGTGAAACGGGATCTTACAGGACCATGTCACCAGATCGGGTCAGGGTGCCGAGATCTGCGGGAAGGTGCAGGGACGCCCCCAGTGCCCGGTGTGGCCGCCTGCTGCCTCTGAGCAGGCCCTGTGTGTGGGATGGTCCCAGCTGCAGGCCCGCACCTCCCTGGTCACACAGGTGTTCTCCAAGGCAGAGCTGGAGCTGGTGGCCAGCCTGTGCCGGCAGCACAACGTGCTGTGCATCAGTGACGAGGTCTACCAGTGGCTCGTCTACGACGCGAACCAGCATGTCAGCATAGGTGAGCCCAGCTGGCTGCGCCCCTCCCTGGACACTGTGACCAGGCACTGAGCCCCAGCTGGTGACCTGGACTCGGGCTGGGACTCTACAGTTGTGTGACCTTGGGCAGTGACTTCACCTTCCTGAGGACGGGGACCACAGCAGCATGTTCCTCCCCAGGCTGTCCTGAGGATGAGATCAAATAAGTCCTGTCTGTAGCTTAGTGGGTGGCCGCGTCCCCAGCGTGGAGAGTCTATGCATATACCTGGGCCCGGGCCACCTCCTCCCTCCCTGCCCACCCCCCTGGCTCAGCAGTGGTTCTCTTTGGCCCTGGGCAGCCAGCCTCCCCGGCATGTGGGAACGGACTCTGACCATCGGCAGTGCTGGCAAGACCTTCAGTGTCACCGGCTGGAAGGTGAGTCCATGCGGGTATGGGGTGTGAGGCGTGGGGTGATCCTCCCCTTGTGGTCCTTGGCAGTGATGCCAGCCATGGGAGCTGAAAAAGGTTTGGCCAGGCCCCGAGGGCCTCACCCGCTGTCTGTGTCCCTGGTCCAGGTGGGCTGGGTCCTGGGTCCCGAGAACATCATGAAGCACTTGCGGACCGTGCACCAGAACTCCATCTACCACTGTCCTACACAGGCCCAGGTGAGAGGGGCAGGGACCAGGGTGGGTGCAGGAACAAGCAAGAGAAGAGCCCCGTCTGGCACAGTGGCGGGGCACCCCTGACCAGCTTGTCCATCCTCCCTGTCCAGGCGGCGGTAGCCCAGTGCTTCGAGCGGGAGCAGCTCCTCTTCGGCCAACCCAGCAGCTACTTTGTGCAGCTGCCTCAGGCCTTGCAGCGCAGCCGGGACCACATGATTCGCAGCCTGCAGTCTGTGGGTTTCAAGCCTGTGGTCCCCCAGGGCAGCTACTTTCTCACTGTGGACATCTCAGACTTCAGTGAGTGACACTGGCCATACCCAGTGACGGTGTGGGGGCTGGAGGCTGCCTAGGATTCAGCATGGCCTCTGTCCTCCAGAGAGCAAGATGCCCGACCTGCCTGGCACTGCACATGAGCCCTATGACAGATGCTTCGTCAAGTGGATGATCAAAAACAAGGTAGACTGTGCTTCCGCTGAGCGGCTGGGTGCCCAAGGGTGCCCGGCCCAGAGGCACCACCTGCCCTCCACTGTGAGCCCTGCTATACGGTTCTATTCACTCCCATAAGTAGGGATCCTGGCTCTAATTTGCATGAAGATCCAGTGGTGGGTGACAAGATTTCCTGCCCCTCTCTGGGTCTCAGTCTTCCCATCTGCAAAATGAGGAGCTGGTCCATTTCTCTCAAGTCCGTCCAGCTCACCCCTGTGATTCTAAGGCCGACTTCTCTGGCTCTGCCCTGGCCTGCGGCATGGTCTGCCCCCTCCGGCAGCCACACCTCTGCACACACGCAGGGACCAAGCATGAAGCCCGGGGTTTCTTTTGCCCTGACACAGCACTTGGAGGGGATGCATGGGCCCTACTTTCCTTGCTGCCACTCATGGGAAGCTCTGTGTCCCCTGAGCTGTGGCTGCTGGACCACGAGTCCACATGGAAACCTGTGCTTGCTCCTCCCCAGGGCCTGGTGGCCATGCCGGTCTCCATCTTCTACAGTGGGCCACATCAGAAGGACTTTCACCACTACATCCGCTTCTGCTTTGCGAAGGTAATGGTGGGGCTGGGGGCCCTTCCTGTGCTTCTGCAGCTGGGCCATGGTGGAAGGAAGGACACGTGTGTGTCACTGCAGGAGGAAGCCACACTCCAGGCCATGGATGAGAAGCTGCAGAAGTGGAAGACTGAGCTCAAGTTCTGAGGTGGCTCCTGGGCCACGCGGGTGCCACATGCATGCCTCTTTGTCCAGGTTCCAGCAATTCCCACATCAGGGAGCTGGTACTGGAGACTGCTGCTCTGTGATCCAGACTATTCCCAGGGAAGAGCCTGCCTAGGTCTAGGGCATTATCTGTCCCCTCCCACGGTGCCTGGAACTCCTATCTCGGGTGAGGGAGGCCTGAGAGCTCTCTGCCCCTCCCTGGGTCCATTGTAGGCCCTTGGGTCTCTTAAGACTGGCTTAGCTGGGAAGCACTGGCACCATAGTAGACACTGAATCCCAGCCCTGTCCCTCACCCTTCCTAGCTCCAGCTGAAGCTCAGGCATCACCTCTACCTTTCCAGGTCTAACCTTGACCGCAGGAAGTTCAATTCAGTCTTGAATCTTTTTTGCCCATAATAAAATTTTAAATTATTCAAATTCTAGCTGGCAGTGTGTCTCTGCCTCAGACAGTGGGATTGCTGAGTGGGGCTTGGTCAGAATGGAAGAAAGTTCAGACCCAACCTCTCCTTTTTGTACAATATTGTGTGTGTGTGTGTGTGTGTGTGTGTGTGAAAGGTAAGGCCCCCAAAAGGCTGGGGACTTTGGGCTTGTCTGAAGTCAAAGTCACATTTGTCTTGTTCTTTGGTAAATGTGGATTAAATTGGCAACCAAAAGAAGTTATGGAACGTGCAGGGTGTGGTGGCACACACCTGTAATCCCAGAACTTGGAGGCTGAGGCAGGAGAATCGCTGTGAGCTCGAGGCCAGCCTGAACGACAAAGTGAGACCCTGTCTCAAAAAAAAAAAAAAAAGTTGGAACTTGCCAGGGGTGCTAGGAGCAAGTTGCAATTGCAGAGGAATCTTCTGAGTTGGGACCCTCTAATCTCATGCCCCAAAGGAGCTTTTTATGAATAACAAAAAAACCACTCGATCACTCAAGAAATTCCATGGGCCACCCAGAGGGTGGCCATCCAAGTACAGTATCTGAGACGCAGTTAGCGGCTTACCCACCTGGCCGGCAGTTTAGCCCCGCCCCATCCTGCAGTCCAGACTCCACTCCCGCGGAGCCCCTCCCAGCCGCACGTAAAGCCACGCCCCACACTCTATGGGGCCTCCGATTGGACGGCTCTGCGGGGGTGTGGCCGGAAGAGGCGAATCTGCGTGGCATGGGCGTGGCCAGCGGTGTGCTGCGAATATGGCGGAGCGCGGGAGGAAGCGGCCCTGCGGTCCGGTAGGTTCGCGGTGGGACTAAGGGCAGGGCCGGGGCTGGGGACGTGAGGACGGACAACCTAGGGGCCCGTGGTGGGGCCGGCCCGCGCGTCTCGCTCCCCGCTCCGAGGCCCGGAAGCCGCATGTGCCGCAAGCTGGTGGCCCTGTGCGCCCCAGCGGGGCCGCGATCCCCGAGGCTGGGACGGCGTCTGGTAGGCTGGGGCCGGGGTCCCCGTGGCCCTCCGGCCTGGGCTGGATTCAGGGATTGGGACCGTGCTCGCAACCCGGAGCGCTTCCGTGCCTCAAGTCTTCTGATTCGCAGGGGACTGTGGGCATGTCCTGTTGCCGGTGTCTCAGTTTCCTCTTCCGTCTCATGAATTCGTCGTGCCAGGCCTGATCCAGACACTGGGGGTACAGCAGGTCCCTGGCCCCTTGACACAGTAGTGTGTAGTGGTTTCCTGGCTTCCTCACGACCCCGGTTGGAGGAACAGGAGGGCTGTGAAGCAGCACATGTGGTCCCCTCCAGATGGGGCCATTCAGCCTCTCACTTTCAGTCCTGCTCCTCCTCCAGGGTGAACACGGACAAAGGGTTGAGTGGCGAAAATGGAAACAACAGAGTAAGTAAGGGCCGCGGTGGGGAAGAGAGTCTGTGTTCACCCTTCCTCCAGGCCATTTCAGCGGTGCCGCGGAGCCCGCTCGGTAGAACTCACAGCTCTCCAAGCGGGGAGGCTTCGGGGTGCTGGGCTGACCCAGTCCCTTACCCCCCACCAATCAGGCTGTTCCCTTACCCAGAGAAAGAGGAGAAAAAGAAGTGGAAGGACCTCAAGCTGACCAAAAAACTGGAGCGGCAGCGGGCACAGGAAGAGCAGGCAAAGCGCCAGAAGGAGGAGGAGGAGGCAGCTGCCCAGAGGGAGGACCTAGGTGAGCCTGGACCCTGAGGAGGGGCTCAGGCGACCTGCAGTAGCTGTGCTGTGGCAGAACAGAGGGTCGTATCTGGAAGAGCCCTTAGTGACCACTGAGCTCAGACATCTCCTGACAGGGAAACAGACCCAGAAAGGGAAGGGAGAGTCCTAACCTCCTTAGGTAGAGTTCAAGCCTATGGATATTAAACATCCCATCTCTTTAACTGTATGCCTCTAGGGCCATGTCTTTTTCTTTTTTGTGGTTGTGGGCAAGCATTGTACCACTGAGCTATAGCTCCAACCCAGAACGTGCCTGTCGGAGGTGGGGGCTGAGCCACGGTTCACTGTGTCGTCCCGGCTACCCTCAAACTTGCAGTCATTTTGCCTTTGCTTCCCAAGTGAAAGGATTATCAATATATGCTACCACACCTGGCTCAGAACATCATAATTTTAATGAGTTTTTTGTTTGTTTTTTGTTTGTACTGGGCGTTAAACCTAGGGCCATGACTTTTTCTTTTTTTTTGAGACAGGATCTTGTTAAATTGCCCAGGCTGGGCTCAAACTCACTTGCCATCCTCCTGCCTCAGCCTCCCAGAGTGCTAGGATACAGGTGTGTTTTACCACACCTGGCTTATTTTTAGAGTATTTTCTTGAGCATGTTCTGTGTGCTTTGATTTCATTTTTCATTCAATTATTTTGCTTTCATAATGGAAATGTTTCTTTATTTTCCAATCATAAATACATACAGGCTCAAAACTATAGAAAACTATAAAGAAGGAAAATCCCAATAAACAGTTGTGAAAGTTTGTCCTAACATTGTATCCACTGACACAGAAGATCAATGTGTTGCGACAGTTTTACAGCAGTGAGCGCAGTTTATGTGCATCTTTTCATCCTGTATTACACCCCTCAGCCCTTCCACATCCACCCTAAGAAAGCTGATCTTCTTTTCTTCAGCCAGACCCCCAGCTATGGAGGTCAGGAGCCACAGGGTCCCTGGTGAGCCCAATAAGTTACCTGTGATAATGTGACAGTCATCAGTGCCAGGGAATTGGGAAGCCCTGCCTGGGCGTCATCTCCTGTGGCTCCTTCCCGGAAACCCTGGAAGGGATGGAATGCAGTGGCTTCTCTAGAGCCAGCAGGCCTAAACTAACCCTGGGTCTCAGCTGCCTGCCTTTCTGGCTGCCGTGGGTCACTTATTTGACTTCTCTGGACTACAGACTCCTCTCCTGTAATGGGAACAGGGCATTGGTTCCAGGATTCCTCACACCATGGACATCAAAATCTGCTGGTGTTCATGTTCCTTACAAAAAACAGTGTGGTATTTGCACTATACCGTTCTCTTATATACCTTTCACCTTTTGGGGTGTGTGTGTGTGTGTGTGTGTGTGTGTGTGTGTGTGTGTGTGTGTGTGTGTCTTTTTGAGACAGAGTTTTGCTATGCAGTCCAGGCTGGTCTCGAATTCACAGCAGTCCTCCTGCCTCAACCTCCTGAGAGCTGGGATTACAGGCATGCACCACCATGCCCAGCTTTTTTGTTGTCGTCATTGTTGTTGTTTTTGTTTGTTTTTTGAGACAGGGTCTCACTATGTAGTTCAGGCTGGCTTTGAACTATGTAGCCCGGGCTGACCTTCAACTCACAGAGATCCTCCTGCCTCAGCCTCCTGAGTGCTATATCTGTTTCACAGCTGGAGAACTGAGGGAGTGTAGGCTAGAGCCAGGATGTGAATTTAGGTCAACACTCCTGACTACTCCCTGGCCTTGCCCAGTTTTCTGCTCTGCTCAGAGGAACCTAGGAGGTCACCGTATCCATCTTCCTCCTGGAGGAACTGAAGTCCAGAAGGGAGTTGGATCTATTTTGCTGATCTCAGAATTCCTCCAGTTGAGCTGGGTGTGGTGGCGCACACCAGTAATCCCAGTACTCTGGGAGACTGAGGCAGGAAGATCACAAGTTCAAGTCTAGCCTAGGCAACTTAATGAGACTTTGTCTCAAAATAAAAAGTAAAAAGGGCTGGGGATGTAGCTGAGTACAAAGGCCCTGGATTTGATCCCTAGTCACACACACATCCCCCCAGTTGAACAGGTCTCCAACCCTAGGCCCCAGGGACAGAGGAAGGGAGTAGGGGTGGGATTTGGCCTCCTAGGCTGACCAGGAGCACCTCGCCCCTGCCCAGGACGGCCCTACACCCTGAGCGTGGCCCTGCCAGGCTCCATCCTGGACAATGCCCAGTCGCCTGAGCTTCGCACCTACCTGGCTGGCCAGATCGCCAGGGCCTGCGCCATATTCTGTGTGGACGAGATCGTGGTATTCGATGAGGAAGGCCAGGAAGCCAAGTGAGAAGCCACCCATGGGCAGTGGGGCCGGGGAGGAGGGAGGAGACAATGCCCTGCCCAGCTGCGTGGCTCCTCCTGGACCTGAAACGGCCCATTGTGATCCTCAGCAGGTACGGGCCAGGGCAGGGCCGGGGCAGTGGCTGCACGGCTCAGACTGTATGGGAGGAGCTGCTGCAGGGGCCTTAGGTGGTGCTAAGGATCCCACCCAGGGCTCTGCATGCTTAGCCACTGAGCTCCACCCGCAGCCAGCAGTTCCATCTTGCGCCTGCTTCTGTCCAGGTCTGTGGAGGGCGAATTCAGGGGAGTTGGCAAGAAAGGGCAGGCGTGTGTGCAGCTGGCCCGCATCCTGCAATACCTGGAGTGTCCACAGTAAGACGTGACTTCCCGGAGTGTGGGGACGGGGCGGTCAGCATGGAGGTCAGTTGGTCAACCTCCTGAGACCCACATCCTCCACCAGGTACCTGAGAAAGGCATTCTTCCCCAAGCACCAGGACCTCCAGTTTGCAGGTACTGAGCACCCAGCCCTCTGGTTCACCACCCCTGTCCTGGGAAGAAGGCAAGGAAGTGGCACAAGCGGTCCCTGCCTCACCCTCCTGTGTTCCTCTCGCCCAGGCCTCCTGAACCCCCTGGACAGCCCTCACCATGTGCGTCAGGACGAGGACTCCGAGTTCCGAGAGGGCGTAGTGGTAGACCGGCCCACCAGGCCGGGCCACGGCTCCTTCGTCAACTGTGGCATGAAGAAGGTGGGACCCGGAAGGCAGGCTATGGCATGCCTTGAGGACACCCTAGCCAAGGGGGGCAGGCAGGGATGTGTTGGGGAGAGGCCTGGAATCGGACCTGCCTGTGGCGCCCCCGCTGATGCAGACCTGAGCCAGCAAAGATCCCAAAACAGGGCCTGGAGATGAGGCCAGCAGCAAATGCCCTGTTGCTTATTTGCTTATTCTTGGTGCTGGCGATTAAACCAAGGGCTCTTGTATGCTGAGCATGTGCTCAGCCACTGAGCTACACTCCCAGCTTCCTTGTGTTTTAAAAAGCAAATCATAGCTGGGCCTGGTGCCGCACACCTGTAATCCTAGCACTTGGGAGGCTGAGGCAGGAGGATTGCTGCGAGTTTGAGGCCAGCCTGAACTGCATATCGAGACCCTGTCTCAAAAAAAAAAAAAAACCAAAAACCCCACAACGGGGCCGGCAAGATAGCTCAGCGGCATGAGCGCCTACCTGGCAGGCACAAGGTCCTGAGTTCGATTCCTGGTACCCACATAAAGGAAAAAGGCCGGTGATATCGCTCAGCAGCACAAGCGCCTGCTGGCAAGCATGAGGTCCTGAGTTTGACTCCCGGTACCCATATTTAAAAAAAAAAAAAAAAAAAAAAAAACAACAACAACAAAATAAGCAAATCATGAGCCAGGTAGGTAGCCCACACCAATAATCCCAGCACTCTGGGAGACCGAGGCAGGAGGATTGCAAGTTCGAACCCCGCCTGGAGGATGTAGCAGTTTAGTAAGATGCTGTCTCAAAATGAAAAGTAGAAAGGGCTGAGAATGCAGGGCGTGGTGGTGCAGGCCTGTAATCCCAGCGTTCTGGGAGGCTGAGGCAGGAGGATCACAATTTCAATACAGCTCAGCAAAGGCGCCGGGTTCAATCCCCAGTACCATAAAGAAAGAAAGAATTCAGGCTGTGCTGTAGCACATTGCAGAGCCAGGCTGGGAATAGTTTGCTCTCAGGTCTCCTAAATGCAGAGGCAGACGCCTCTAGGTGTGTGGGTCTCCCCTCTCCAAAAGAACAGACCGGAAGTCCCCAGCTACAAGCAGACCAGGGTGATACAGAGAATAAAGGGAAAAGCTTGAGAAACTCTCTGAAGGGAGATGGTGCCCACTGAGTGTGATCAATGCAAAACTGGCTCCAACACAAATAACTGTGATTCTTCACAGCTCCAGCATGGTAGCCATTTACTTCCTGCCCAGCCCCGTGCTGTACGAGAATAGCTATTTATGGGGAGTTTTGGCTCAGAGGGGTTAAGTGCACAGTCGTTTCTAACCAGTGTCTTGTGATAAGTTTTTGTTTTGTTGGTTTTTTGAGACAGGGTCTCACTATGTAGTTCTATATAGCCCAAGCTGGCCTCAAACTAATGGAATTCCTCCTGCCTCAGCCTCCCAAGTGCTAGGTGTGCGCTATCATGCCCAGCTGTCATAACTGTTTGCTGCAAATGGTTTCCTGTGAGGGGACTGCCCCAGTGGCCTTGAGTGGGAGGCCCAGGCCCAAGCCTGCGGCCCCCACCCTCCAAAGAGGCCATGTGGGGACAGCACCCATTTCTTCTGGCCTCTCTCCAGGAGGTGAAGATTGACAAGAGCTTGGAGCCTGGACTTCGGGTGACCGTGAGACTGAATCAGCAGCAGCTCCCAGGTATCCGGAAGCGTCCCTGGCTCCTACCATGGCCTGGCCAGCTTCAGGACTGAGCCCCTCTGTCCCCAGCCCCTTGCTTCGTCTTCACAGCCTATGTCCCCCCGCAGAGTGCAAGACCTACCGGGGCACGGTTGTGTCGTCGCAGGAGCCTCGAACCAGAGCCGGGCTGTACTGGGGCTACACTGTCCGGCTGGCCTCCTGCCTCAGTAAGAACACACATCCGCCTCTGAGTGTCTGTCCGTCCCTGCTGGGGAGGCAGCAGGGAGCCCTGCTTGACCTGGAAGTCAGGCCGGGCCCTCATCCACCAGGCTGGCGTGTCCTGGGTGGGCAGGCAACTTTACTATAGTCAAAGGTTCCATGTCCCTGGCACTCCTGCCTACCGCCCTCTGCTTGTTCCCTGGATCCAGCTTGGGCTTGGCCTCTGCTGTGCCCATCCTCGTCCTCCCCAGGGCAGTGCAGGGCCAGGCGTGGTGTCCTTACCAGATGCCAGCCGAGACCAGGAGGCCACTGTTGACCCCTCACAGGTGCTGTGTTTGCTGAGGCCCCCTTCCAGGATGGGTATGACCTGACCATTGGGACATCAGAGCGCGGCTCGGATGTGGCCTCCACCCAGCTGCCCAGCTTTCGGTGGGTGCCAGGGGTGAAGGGCTGGAGCCAGGCAGGGCCTGGATGTCCATGGGGGTGAGAAGTCTGGGGCTGTGCTCATCCGGGCCCTGGTGAGTGGGCAGTGACCTGGTCTCTGGGTGTCAGGCACGCGCTTGTGGTGTTCGGGGGCCTCCAAGGGCTGGAAGCTGGCGTGGAGGCTGACCCCAACCTGGAGGTGTCCGAACCCAGTGTTCTTTTCGATCTGTACGTCAACACGTGCCCAGGCCAGGGCAGCCGCACCATCCGCACAGAGGTGAGCCTGTCGGGGGCCTCGGCTGTCCAGGGAGCTTTGTGACTGCCTTCTGTCGGGGACAGGACACTGTGCGTCCGGGGTCTTGTGGGCCCAGGCTGGGGGCCTCAGCTCCCTTAGCTGTATGACCAGTGTTCCTAGGTGGCCTGGTTCTGCATGACCTCGCACGTGGGTGTGGCTGCTCTCCCCGTGGAGCCCTCACTCCAGAGATGGCCACAGGAGGCTGTCCCTGTGGGTACTGTGCTGGGGGAGGCTCGGTTCCCAGTAGTCTCAAAGGGGTGGTGACTATGTCCCCAAGCCCTTGCCCAAGCGCTGTGAGCCTGCCAGCCACACGTACCCCCCCGCAGCCGGCCCAGAGGCCAAGAGCTTGGTGCCACCCTCACACTGAGGAGCAGGATAATCCCAAACCTGCCCCCAGCCTCCCCAGGGACCGTAGGGGTGGCCAGGCTATGGAACTGGGTGCCACCGGCCCCGGCTGTTGTCCGTTGTCCTCCAGGAAGCCATCCTCATCTCCCTAGCTGCCCTGCAGCCCAGCCTCACCCAGGCAGGCGCCCGACCCACTTGAAGGTTCACACAGGACACAGACAAGCAGGTGTGGAACCAGGCAGGGGCTCCTGCAGGTCACCTGGGACAGCCGCAGCCAAGATTCGGCTCCAAAAATAACCACCTTTAATGTGCCGCAGCTCCTACACCCTCAGTCTCAGCCTGCACCTCACTTGCTGCCGGCAGTGATGGCCTTGACGCTGCCTGCCCGTGCCAGGATGTTGGGCACGAAGAGCAGGCCCGAGGCCCGCTCAATGCTCTCAATGGGCACCAGGAAGCGCTCGAGTGGGATCGCCTCGTCCACGGGCGCATTGGGCATCACGTAGGAGCGGAGCTCGATCTGCCCACCTGTGGCCTCCAGGATCAGCACCTTGAAGAAGTGCGTGGGCACCGCCACGTGGTTCTTGCCGATGACCTGGTACTTCACGTAGGACTTCCCGTCGGCCTCCGTCCTGTGGGCAGGCCCAGAACTCATGGCAGGAGCCTGGTTGGACTCAAGGCCTCTGCCTCCAGGAAGCCCATTCTGACCCTGACCTCCAATTCTGCCATCCCGCCAGGCCACCCCTGACTTCAGGGCTCCAGGCCCTGCCTGCCTCCTCGAGGCTAGAAACTGTCCAGGGTGGAGACTGACTCTCTCCTTCTGGTTCTGGCTCAGCCAGAGGGTTGGCAATAAATGCTGCTGAAAGTATTGGGCTTCGTAAACCTTCAGCTCACCTCTGGGAGGTGATTACTATTTGTCTGTCCCAAAGGCAGTGCACCAAGTGGGCAGGGCCATAGCAGCTGAAATCCCATGCCCAGTACAGAGCCTGGCACACGAGTCACTTTTTTTTTTTTTTTTTTTTTTTTTTAAGACAAGAGTCTCACTGTGTAGTTTAGGCTGGACTTGATTGAATTCACTAGCCTAGGCTGGCCTTGAACTCATGGCAATCCTCCTGCTTCGGCTTCCCGAGTACTAGGATTACAGGGGTGCACCACCACGCCTGGTCACATGAGTGGCTTCTGGCTCCCATCTCAGTGGGCACTTGCTGGTGGAAGTTTATCAGTGCTAAAGCCACCACCCTCACCAGCCCATACTGACCCCTTACCATAGGCCAGGCCCTGGGCTGGGTGTGTGATGTCCCATGTCCCCCATCTGTGAGGTCACAGGCTTTAGTGCCATTTTACCAGGGAGGACACTGAGACCCTCAGCCCACAGCACCAAGGGACTGGGCAGTAAGACCTGGGTCCCATCCCAAGCCTGCAGACTCCATTCCTCACTCAGCCCGATCCTCAATAGACCAGGGAAATGAGTGACCCTGCCCAGAAGGTCTCAGTCCCCAATAGCTGGGACAGGCAGGGGGACAGTGAGGCCGATCTGAGGGTGGGAGGAGAGCACTGTGAGCAGAACAGATGGAAGGTGAGAGCCTGGCATGCTGGGGACCTGTGTGGTTCCATCCATGCAGAACATGGGCTGGGTGGGGGTGGCAGGGCTCGCAGAGGAGCAAGGATATTTGGGGTTGGGTACTCTTGGGCAGAGTCTCTAGGAGGCCACCCAAAGGCCTCTGGTTACCGAAGTAGAATGGGACTGCATGTGGTAGTACACCCATGTAATCCCAGCACTTGTGAGGCTGAGGCAGGAAGATAATTCACTGCACATTCGAGGCCAGCCTGGGCTATATCATGGGTTTAAGATCATCCTGAACTACACAGCTGGACTCTTACCTCAAAAAAAATAAAGTGGAATGGGGGGCCCAAGCCAGGGACACAGACTTGCCAAGAAGGCTGGTGAACGGTGCCCGGGTGCTGACCCCTGGGTCCAGCCTGGCTGTGGACTCACCTAGGCAGGAAGAGCGGCCCAGTGCAGACGTAGACGTTCTGGTAGCTGCGCGTCAGGCTGCGGCTGTACTTCTCCAGGTTGTTCCAGGCATTCTGGTTGAGGTGCGGTACCTGGGGGCCGAAGGGGAGCTCAGCGGGATATGCCGGTCCCTCCCCTTCCAACAGGAAACAGGCTCAAGGAAGACATGCCCCTCCCTGAGGCAGGGTGGCCACAAGAGAAGAGCCTGCTGGGCTCCGTCCATCCATCGCTCCTGCACCCTGGGTCTCTAGGTCTTCTCCCAAATCTGGAGGTGTCCCCCTTTCAGGGAGACACCCAGGCCACCTGGGCTTTCCGAGCTAGGAAACTGGGTAGAGCCCTGAGTCATGGGGGGAGAAGTCGGGTCGGAAGTGCACAGCCATGGATTTCCCCCAGAGCCCCCTTTGGTCCACACCCACTGAGCTCCACACGCTGGAGGGACAAGGGTGGCGGTAGGGTAGATTGGCTTGGGTGGCATGAGTGGCATTAATAGCCCGACTGAGTGTCCCTTGTTTTCCTGGTGATGCTGGAAGGCAGCCTGCTACCTTAGCTCCTCCAGCCCAGCTGCCTGGGACTGGGGATGTAGCTCAGCGTTAGACACTTGCAGAGCATGCTTGAGGCCCTGGGTTCAATCCCCAGTGCTACCAAAAAATAACCATGCATGGTGGTGTATGCCTGAGGTCAGCCTGGGCTACAAGGTTCAAGGCAAGCGTCAACTACACAGCAAGACTGTCTCAACAACAAAAACAACTGCCTGGGTGCGCCTCCGGCTGTGACACTAGGCCAGTCAGCTTACCTCTCTGAGCCTTAGTTCCCTCCTTACAGCTAACAGCCCACTTTAGTGTCTTCAGTACCTCAACCCTATGCAATGGGGAAGTGAATGACAGCATCGCCCGCAGGTTACTGAGGAGACTGGAAGTCACCTTAGTGTCCAGGGCTCAGAACCTCTGTCCAAGCCCAGATCTGGGTGCAGGGCCTGCGCGCTGGGCCCCAGGGCTCCTCCCCACCCCCGGGCCTCACAGTCGGGCGGGGCGCCGCGAACCTGGGGCGCGACGTTGCTCAGGTAGAAGGTGTCGTCCATGGCCTTCTGGCTCCAGCGGTGGTTGGCAGCGGCGGCGAGGTGGCCGCGGTCGAAGCCGCTGCCGCGGAAGTCGGCGTTGGTGGCGCGGTGGTACGCGTGCACCGAGTCGTCCTCGCGGAAGTCGCACGCGCGGCGGTCGCTGTCGCCGCGGAGCCTCTCGGGCCGCAGCTGCTCGACCACCCAGAGCGCGCCGCGGGTGCGCGGGTCGTAGCACAGCACATACGACTCCCGGCTCTTGAGCTGCGCCACCCCGGGCAGCCCGTACTTGGCGAGCTCGCCGGGGCCCAGGCCGGCCGGTCCCCCGGGCACCGCGGGCAGCTCGGCCGCCGCCGCCACGGGCAGCA
This sequence comes from Erethizon dorsatum, assembly GCA_028451465.1. Taxonomy (NCBI): domain Eukaryota; kingdom Metazoa; phylum Chordata; class Mammalia; order Rodentia; family Erethizontidae; genus Erethizon; species Erethizon dorsatum. The sequence goes on from CM051822.1 coordinate 6,742,361, forward strand.
CCGGCAGCCGGCCCAGCAGCCCCGGCGCCACCCGCGCATCCGCCCCGCGCCGCCGCCAGCGCTCGGCCGCAGCGCCCAGCCCCGCTCCCAGCGCCAGCGTCAGGGCTGCCCGCAGCGCGCGCATGGCGCCGCAGCCCGGACAAGGGGACCTCGCACTGAGCCCCGCGGGGCTTAAAGGAGCCGCGCCGCGCTGCCGGACCCGCCACGGGGCTGAGACTGGGTGGGGGTGGAGGAGGGTGGACTGTCCTTCCCGTCCCCTCGCAAATGCTCTCCAGGACTCGGGAACCACAACCAAGGGAGGTGGGACCAGCCCCCACGTGGCTGTCCCAACGCCCTTTCTTTGCCCTTTTAAGACCCCGGGACAAGGGGTGTGGCATCATCGCCTCAGCTCTGGATTGGTCGCAGCCGGGTCTCTGGCTCCGCCCAGCCTCGTTCGTGTCCAAGGTGGCGGAGCTTGCCCTCTGCGCATGTGCAAGGAGCTAGTACTAGCGATCTCTAAAGTGCCTTTACCCTATTTTATTTAGTCCTCAAAACAAATGTGAGGGAGCTCCTAGTTGGCAGAACAAGTACAGGATCCCAAGTCTGTCAGACTCCAGTCTGCCCTAACTGTGCCACCATAAAGTAACCCAAAAACTCTGTGAGCATGGCAATGATTTGTTATTATTGGTGTGGGGGCGCGGGTACCGGGGATTAAACGCAGGGCCTTTCCACTGAGCTACATCAATAGCCCTTTAAAAACTTTTTTAATTTTTTTTTTTTTTTTTTTTTTTTTTTTAGGATAGGGTATTGATAAGTCACCAAATTGCCCAGGCTGGGCTCCACGTGTGATCCTCCTGTCTCAGCCTCCCAGAGCGCTGGGATTGCAGGCGTGGCCACCATGCCTGGCTCCAAAGATTTTCTTGATACCCAGCTTGATGCAAAGGATGCAGGCAGCCCAAGGTAACTGCTGGCTGGAGCGGCACTTGGTACACTGACTCCAGAAAGCAGTGGGACAGTATTGTGAAAAGGTTTTTAAAAGTTCACACCTTTCAACCCAGTTACAGGACGGAGGCAGGGAAACAAAACAGGAATCAAGGATTTGGAACATGAATATTCACTACAGTATTACTTATGAGGCTGGAATCAGCCATAGTCACAAAGAGACTTGCCAAGGATATTTTTAGCCCATTAAAATGTTTTAAAATCATAGCAGCCAGGCGTGGTGACACACACCTGTAATCCCAGCACTCGGGAGGCTGAGGCAGTAGGATCAACATGAGTTGGAGACCAGCCCAGGATACATAGTGAGTTCAAGGCCAGCCTGGACTGCACAGTGAGACCCTGTCTCAAAAAGATCAAATCAAATCAAATCATACAGCAACTTGCTTACCATCTAAGGTGCGGAAAGAACAATACTGTACACAAGAAGTATAAATAAAAATGCTGGACGTGGTAGTGCATGCCTGCAATTCCAGCACAGGGGAGGCTGAGGCAGGAGAATTGCTGCAAGTTCAAGGCTAGCGTAGTTCACATAGTGAATTCAAGGGCAGCCTGGGATACACAGCAAGATCCTGTCTCAAAAAACAAAAAACAAAATATAAATCAAGAAAATAACAAGTATGCAGTAAAAATTATATTTGCAAAAAATGACGTTATTGGTGATTCTCAATTAGAGGGTATAGGGGCAGGTTTATTACATTTTTTGAATTTTGAGAGTTTTTTATTCTAAGTCAATCAAATGGATTTACTGGGTATAATGTGATTTTTTTACACATGTATACAATGTGGAATGATTTTAACAAATTTATGTATCAGTCACTGCAAATATTTTTTGTGATGAGAGCATTTAAAAGTGCCCTGTTAGCAATTTAAACAAATACATTATTACTAACTATAGTCACCAAACTACAATAATTATCTCAGTAAGTGCCAGGCATGGTGGCACACCCCTATAATCCCAGCTTCTTGGGAGGCTGAGCCAGGAGATTACAATTGGAAGGCCAGCCTGGGCTATTTATTTAGCCAGTATTTTGTTATTTTGAGACAGGGTTTCACTATGTAGGCCAGGCTGGCTTTGAACTATGTGATCCATACTGGCCTCTAACACATAGGAACTTGTAGCAATCCTCCTGCCTCAGCCTCCTGATGCTGGAATGACAGGCATACAATATGCCACCATGCCCCTGCTAGAGGTGAATTTGAAAACAGCCAGGCCTCAAGGCCTGGAGACGTGATGGCCAGGCCCGCAAGCCTCCCTGTCAATAAACAGTAGCTTGAGATTATGCTGTACTTAGCACTGCCTGATCCAGCAAGCCACACAGGTGGGTGACCAGAACACCCTGACCATACTCCCATCCCTTTCAAGGACCAACTTTGTTCTTTCTACATTGGAAGTTCTAGAAAATCCAGGTTAATGATGCCCACCATATACCCTTGCTCTGTGCCTCACTTCCCTATTGAACCAGTATTAGCTAAGCAGCTATATTTACAACCGTATTACCCCTAGCTACCCAAACTGTGATTTTGCCATATAAAATATCCTAGACAAAAAGCCTCAGTGGCCACCCACTACTAGGACCCCTCCTGTTTCTCGGGAGCTCTCAATAAGCCTTTCCTACTCTTAGCCCCCTTTGTCCTCAAATCCATTCTTCGACATTAGGATATACAATCTCAGCACATCTGATATCTAACAGGTGGGGAGGGGCTTCCGGTGAGTGATTGGAGGTCCCACCAAGATCCTTGGAAGGAGGTTAAGAGTTTGCTTTTGTCTCATGGCCCCCCTAGAGTATTTCCACTGGATTGTGACTGGCTTAGGTAATCGAGAATTGTCACCCTCATTCGTGGGTTGCTTACACTATCTTTTTTGTCAAAATGATAATAGCTTTAAGTCCAGAGCGTGGAAAGATTGTAATCCCTTTTATATTTGGGTTTCTTTGACGGGGTATCTTTTTTTTTTTTTTTTTGGGTACCGGGGGGTCGACCTCAGGACCTCGCACGCCAGCAGGCGCCCATGCCGCTGAGCAATATCACCGGCCCTTTTCTCGTATGTGGGATCCGGGAGTCGAACTCAGGCCCTCGCACTTGCCAGGCAGGCGCTTATGCCGCTGAGCCATCTCACCGGCCCTGGGGTATCTTTCATTTTGCAAACATGGCCTGCATTCCTTCCTTGACTTGCTTGTACTCTTCCTTGATTGCTTGGTCTCTTATTATACACAGCATCTTGAGATGGTTTTCAAACTTCTAACTGGCTGCTGCTTGGTGCTCTTAGGCATGTCTGAGGGCCCGGAAGCAACGGGACAGGTTTTGGCAGTTCACCTTTCATAGGGATGTTTGTTACTATGATTAGGAGATAGTAACATGCTTCTCTTTACGATCCTAAGAATCTCTTTCCTTTCCAGTTAGAGGCTCCTGAATCCACAGAAAATGAATGCTTGTGCGAAAGGGCGCTGAAGACCTGCAGCATTTGCTTCCCCTTCCCAGAAAAGCAAGAAGATATCAGGAGGCAGGCACGCTCCGGGACACACAGGTACAGTATTCCTTTAGCAACACACCTCATCTCTGGGTTAGACAGGACTCAGAAACCGTGCTCATCGAGGAAGACACAACATAAGGATATGGCCCACCCAGTGACTTGAGCAGATGTCTCATGCGACCCCTGGAGAAACTCACCCTACACTGTGCAAAGAACTGATCTCCGGGGCGCACCACAGAAATCTCCAAAACACACACATTATGACCCCCAAGCACTGTAGCACTACAGCCTGAAGGAGTCCCTCCCATCTGCCCTCCTGGCGTCTCTCTCTCTCCCCCCCCTCTCTGTTAGAGAATCGTCTGTCTGGTCCCTTGATCACTGGCTTAATTTTGTGTTTGGCAGTGCTTCCCTTCTCAAACAGGGCTATTACAGTCAAAAGTCAAATGGTGCTTTTGCTTTTAGAGATCTGCTTTGGAGGTGGAAACGTGAGTGTGAGACACGGGACTAGCAATTCAGAGGAAACAGGTACATGCACGCAGTAAGGTGGACAGTCCACTCCAACCAATCTTTAGAGAATTCAGTCCTACCAGTGACCATGTATCCTTTGCTCTCAGCAACTGCAACAGATCAAAGAAGATTAAGGGAAGTTTTCAGACAATCCTGATAAGTGCCTTGAGGTCTTCAGGGGACTTACCCAGGTCTTTAAACTTGACTGGAAAGATGAGTTGTGCTCTTACATCAAACACTGACCCCTAGTGAGAAATGAGCAGCATTACAGAAATCCTATTGTTCATTTTAAAAGACCAAAAGAGATGCCAGGCATGGTGGCACCCACCTGTCATCTCAGTACTCGGCAGGCTGAGGCAGGATTGCCACTGAGTGCGAGACCAGCCTGGGCAACATAGTGAGTTAAAGGCCAGCCTGGACTACATATCAAGGCCGTGTCTCAAAAAAAAAAAAAAAGACCGAGAGACAGCAAGGGGAAGCACTGGGACCCAGGCAGCCCTATACAAGATCCCTACTGGTCCATCACCTGGAGGGGAGATTGGAATAGGAGACATTTCCAAACTTGTATTCTTGAAGGCCTAAGAAGGACAAGAACTAAGCCCTAAAATTATTCTTGTCAACTATTAATCGGGAAAAAGATGAGAACCCCTCTGCCCTCTTAGATTGTTTACAAGGGGCCTTGCTCGTGTGTCTGTTCTGACTCAGCAAAAGGCACGTTGTTGGTTTTTGTCTGTTTTTTGAGACAGGGCCTCACTATGCAGTTCAGGCTGACCTTGAACTTATTATATAACCCAGGCTGGCCTCAAACTCCAGGCAACCCTCCTGCCTCCACTTCCCAAGTGCTAGGATTACAGGCATCTGCCACCACACCTGGCCTGGACAGATTATTCTTAGAGACCAATTTATTACCCAGTCAGCCTCAGTCATCACGAGAAAGCCACAAAAGATGGCTGTTACTCTAGACAGCTCACCTGATGTGCCAGTGAGCGCTGCCACCTCTTTCATCAAGACCAGGAGGAGACCAAGGGGGAAAAAAAAAAAAAAAAGAGACAAAGAGAAAGCAGCTGCCTTGGTTGCAGCCTTAAAAGGAGTCAGCTCTGGGTCTGGAACTCCAGCAACAGCCCAACAACTAATCCCACTTCCATGGCTGCGGGAGGCCAGCGCGCTTCAGGAGGGACTATGACAAGAACCAACCTAAGCCGTACCCCATGTGCAGCGGTGACCACTGGAAGTCGGACTGCCCCTACCAGGTGTCCAGCAGGAATGAAGGGCCTGGGGCACTCTTCGCCCTCTCCCTCTGGCCAGACTGCCATCTCCGCAGAGGAGCCCTAGTCATGACTATCGAGGGAAAAGAGACCAGCCTGTTGCTAGACACTGCAGCCAGCCTTTTGGTCCTTTTCAACCCTCGCCTTCCTTCCGGCCATCAGAGCTCAGGGAAGAGTCACCGGGGAGGAAGTGGTCCGCTGCTTCTCACAAACTTAGGCGGTAACTGGGATGGCTTTCTCTTCTCCCACTCCTACTTTATCATACCTGAACGTCCAGTTCCCCTTCTGGGGACAGGAATCTTGTTTGAATACTGCATATACATGCACCCAGGTCAGGTGCGTTGGCTCCCTCTAGTTGAGATCAAAATAAATCCTAAAATATGGGCAATTGAGGATAAAATTGGACAGCAGTTAAGAGCTGCCCCAGTGCAAATAATCTTAAAAGACCCCACTATTTTTCTCACCAGAGACAGTATCATCTATGACCTAAAGCTAAAAAAGGACTACTGCCCATTATTGACAAGCTAAGGGCCTGAGGTTTACTGGCTCCCTGTAACAGCTCCTGCAATACTCCAATCTCAGAGTCCAAACACCCAATGGGGAGCAGAGATTGGTACAGGACCTTAGGTTGGTAAATTTGGCAATGGTGCCCATCCACCGGGTGGTACCCAACCCACTCTCCTGCCCAGACCCCCAAAGATGCCAGTTGGTTCTCAGTGTTAGATTTAAAAGATGCCTTTTATATTCTTTAATATCCAGTTTCCCCATTTCTTTTGCCTTTGAAAGTTCTTATGACCAGGCCTCTCAAGTGAGTTGGACTGTGCTGCCTTGAACTCATGGCAACCCTCCTGCCTCAGCCTCCCAAGTGCTGGGATTACAGCCATGCACCACCACACGTGGCTCTCAGCATCATTACTGAAGACTCCTTTTTCCCATAATGTTCTTGGCACTGTTGTAGAAAACTCATTGACAGTAACTGTGCATTTGTCTGGGCTTTTTCTGTGCACAGGACAGGAGGGGATGAGTGGAATCCAGGGCCTATGCACCATTAAGCACTCGCTCTGCTCCTAGCTACACCCCGCCTGCGTACTGACTTTGGATCCTGCACTTTCGTGGAATCTGTGGGGTTTTCTCCATGTAAGATCACGTTGTCGGGCCGGTGAGATGGCTCAGTGGCATAAGTGCCTGCCTGGCAAGCACGAGGGCCTGAGTTCGACTCCCGGAACCTGCATACGAAGAAAAGGGCCGGTGATATCGCTCAGCAGCAGGGGCGCCTGCTGGCGCACAAGGTCCTGTGGTCGACCCCTGGTACCCACAAAAAAAAAAAAAAAAGATGATGTTGTCAGCAGACAAGAGAACCTCACTTCCTCCTTTCCCACGTGGACAGCTTCTGTTTCTTCCTCTTGTCCAACTGCTCCCAGCGAGGACCTCCCATGCTATCGACCAGCAGTTGCATGAGGAGCATCACTGTCTCATTTCTGACCTTCCAGGAGACCTTTCAACTTCTCACCGTGTCATGCCATTAGCCACGGAAACCTCGCTTTGAGGTCTATTCCTTTGTTTTTTTGAGACTGGGTCTCACTATGTCATTCAGGCTGGCCTTGAACTCACTTTGTAACCTGGGCTGGCCTCGAACTTGTAGTGATCCTCCAGCCTCAGCCTCCCAAGTACTGGGATTACAGGCATGCGCCACCACACCCGGGTGACTCATTTTTTTTCTTTTTTTTTTTTTTTTTTTTTTTTGACACAGGGTCTTGCTATGCAGTTCAGGCTGGCTTTGAACTATGTAGCCCAGACTGGCCTCGAATTCACAGCAATCCTCCTGCCTCAACCCTGAGAGTGCTGGGATTATGGGCATATGCCACCACACCGGGCCTGACTCAAGTATTTTGAACTCTAAGAAATACTTGCCATGTGATCAAGCAGTACAGTACTTCCTTCCCGCACCCACGCAGACAGCGCTGAGGCTGACACAGAAGAGCTGAGCTGGCTCTTTCAACACGCAGTCCTGGCCTCCCTCTTAGACCATGAGGAGGCCAATCCCATTGTCCCTGCTCCGGGGTCTCTAAGGTGCCAGCCCCTCACGGCACCAACGCCCATTGCAAAGAACATAGGATTTATTAAAGACAACTCATCGTCCACAGCACTGATTCTGAGAACAGACGGGAACAGCAGCCAACACATCCTGGCCCTCCGCACTGAGACCTGGGACTGCACAAGCTGTCTCTAGTGTCCGGGCAGCGTCCCACGCGGGAGCCTCAGGCGCTGACTGCTGACCTCGAGAGTCCGGGAGGAATCAGCCAGGCCAGGTCCTTGCCCAGACAGCATCCCAAGGGGCTCTGCCTAGTGCAGGTCCCTGTGCTCTTGACCTTCATCTCAAGGACAAGGACAGCCCACTGGATGCGGTGCTCCCATAAAGCAGATCAGATGCCATGATTCGCCAGGCGTGGTGGCACATGCCTGTAATCCCAGCACTCAGGAGGCTGAGGCAGGAGGATTGCTGCAAGTTCAAGGCCAGCCTGGGCTACACAGTGAGTTCAGGGGCAGCCTGAACTATACAGTGAGACCTTGTCTCAAACAAACAAACAAACAAACAAACAAGAACCTAACTGCCATGATTCAAGTAGTATGTTCCCAGGCAGGGAGCCAGGGCCGGGCCATAGGGAATGGTCCCGGGCAGTGTCTGCTGGGTCCCGTTGGTGGCCCATGCCTCGGGCTGTGGAGGGTCAAAGCTGGGGTTGAGCCACTAGCTGACGAGTTCTGAGGGAGGGAGACTGGCTGGCAGGACTGTCCCCACCCCGTCCGCAGATCGTAATTCTGGCCAGGACACCAGCCCTCTGGCCTCCCTTACACTAGCGCCAGTAGAACTTGCAGCCCTCCTGGCCAGGACCTCCTGGAAAACCAGGTCCCCGAGGCAGGGGGAGGGAGAGATGTCCCTGCTGAGCTTGGGAAACGGGCAGACCACGTCTGCAACTCCTTTGTCCATTCCCCGCCACCTCCCCACCCCCAAAGCATTTGTCAATCTGTAATAAATAGGCAGGAGTCTGAATAAATAGCAGAAGCCTCCCAAATCCTGGGCCAGGAGAGGCGGCGGCGAGGCGGCAAGTGCAGAGTCCTGCACATCCGAGAAGAGCCTGACTCTGGCAGCTCCTGGGTCCCAGGACTGCAGGGCGGGCTCCTGTGGGCCAGTCTGGGATGAGGCTCAGAACCCAGCGGAGCAGATGATGGCACCTGCTCAGGCGGCCCCACCCCAAATCCTGCAGGGCCTGAGCAGGTGACCAGACAAGCCCTGCACCTGCAGCTCCAGTTGCCTGCGTGGAGCACAGGAGACACCAGACCCGGATGGGCTCTCCTGGTACTAAGATGCAGGCCACAAGCTCCGCTCCACCTGGGCCCAAAGGCTTCCTGGGTCCCCAGCTGACCTGTGTAGCACTTGAACCATGGGCTGGGACCTGGAAACCGGGTCGACGACAACTCTTGGAAGGACCTGACGCATGATGTCCTTTGCCTTCCAGGCTCAGGAGGGCTGCGAGGGAGCCTCCAGGGAATCCGCTCTCCTCCTTCTCCCTCCCCCATCATGGGCAAGACATAGGTGAGAGGTGCAGCTTCCTGGGCCACCAGTCCTCGGCAGCTCTGGGTTTCCAGATCTCCATGGTGGGAGAGGCCCAGCGCCCTCGGGAGAGCACAGTGGAGTCCTTCCCAGCCTGTGGCCCAGGCGCCTTGGACCCCCCTCCAGGGACCATGCTGAACCACACCCCTCATTCTGCCCCCGGGCTTCCTGGGAGTGGAGGAAAGGAGGCAGGAAGAGGCTCTGGATAAGGCACCCCAGAAAGGCAGGGGGAGAGCAGCAGAGGAGGAGGCAGTCTCAGACACCCCTGGGAAGAGGCAGAGGTAGAGAGAGAGAAGAGGAAGCCAGACCCTAGAGGGACCCAAGACATCCTCGCCCCACCTGAGCACCCTCGGACACCTCAGGGATGGATTCTGGGACGCACACTTCCCAGCAACACGTGCTTAGTGGGAGACAGAGCATGGGACCTGGGCGGCAGTCACTCGGCTCCTTTGGTGTCACTCCCCATGGAGAAGCCTAAACACCAACCCCCAGAATTGGTATCTGCCCCATTTGCCAAGCACCCCCTGACCAGCAGCCAGGCGAAGACTGGAAGCAAGGAGGGACGAGGAAGGAGGCAGAGCGGAGACAGGGAGGGACCCCTGACAGCCTCCCTCTGCCTGGAATGGTCCCCAGCCCTGCTCAACAGCCAGGGCAAAGGGTCCCAGGGCTGAGAGCAGGGAGGACACCAGGGCTTGGTGGCTGAAGGAGACGGCACAGTGTGCCCCAGAGGGCAGAGCCTAGGTGGTTGGAGACAGATGGACCTCGAGCAGCCGCACCTGCAGCAGCCCCGTGGGCCAGCAATGCCCGGACCCCAGGATCCAGGGCACGGTGTGGGCGGCTGCTCTCCCAGCCTCTTGCCATGAAGCTACTTGGAGTCCTGGAGTTCCTTGGCCTTCTGTAGGATCCGGCAGACATCTGTGATGGGGTAATCCTGGCACAGGAAAGCCCAATGATGTGCCCCTGCAGCAGCTCACCCTCTGCCACCTCTGCCACAGCCGTACCCTCCACACTGGGACCTGTCACCATGCTGCAGGCCCACACCCCATGCACACTGCCCACACCCTGCACACTGCCAACCCTGTACCCCCCAACTTAACCAGCCCGAACATGACAGCCCAGGGGTCTCACAGGCTTTGCGGGACCAGGCCCGCCCTGCCTGTGTCTCCCGAGTCCCACTTGCCCGGGGACCGATGCTGGCGACTGTTTCAGAGACTAAGTTCACGATGTCGCTAAGAAGCAATCCTAGCCAGACTCTGGGGAAGAAACTGGATGCAGCGCCATCGGCCCTCGGGCCCAGGCTCTTAACCACCGTGCTCCGCCCCGAGTATGAGTGCCACGCCTGACCGTGTTCTGGGCACCGCTGCACCTTGTGTGAGCTGACTCGTGGACACGTGTGGCCCGGAGGCCAAGTCCTTAGCTGAAGGCCACACAACACTGGAGGCAAGTGGGGGGCCAGGAATCCGAGACCCTGAGCCCTGGCTGCCCACTCCCGCTCTGGCCCCGGCTGGCAGGGGTGGGTGGTGGTGTCTGCCTCAAGGCTGAGGCCGGGCTCCCCTCCAAGCGCCCTCACCTGCAGAAGCCTCATGTTGACAGTGAAGTCCCCTTCCAGCAACTGCTCCCGGATCAGGCTACGGGAGAAGAGTGGCTGAGGTGCTGGGCTCCGGGCTGCTCCGACGCAGGCCAGCCAGGCCCCTCCCGCTTCTCCTGGCCCCACACATTTGCGTGGTGCTCCCTGAATTCCAGACCTGCCCTCCCACCACGTGGCAGTAGTCCCTGCCCACCATCAGGCCCAGCCAGGTCACTCACATGAGCATGGCGCAGCAAACGAGGAGGAGGAAGTCAAAGCGGCTGTCATCCGCGAAGAGCGAGTCCCAGATGCGGATGACGTCTGGCAGCAAGAACTCCTGGGACAGCAGCAGCGTGAGCCAACGGAAGGCGAAGAACTGGGGCCTGATGTTCTGCTCTTGCTGGGGAGACAGTGGGGGACCCAGCCAGGCTTCAACGTCCAGGACAGCAAGAAGGCCAGGGACACGAAGTGGGTAGCACCGAGCCACCCAGAAAGCCTCACTCCCTTAAAGGGCAGCTGCGCCTGCTGCCAGCCAACGCTGTCAGCTCTGATTTTCCAGAGAAGCCGGAAAGCCCGACTTTGCTGAGCTCTCCAGATTTAGAAATGATGGCTCCAATTCCTTAAAACACCACGGTTATAACCTTGGATCTGCAGACACGCACAGTGACTGTCGCCGGCAAGTCCGAAGTATCCCTCCCTTATTTAGCATCTCATGACCCTGCGGGGCGCCTGTCCCCAATGGAGGTGACTGTCACTAACCGAAGACAGCATGCCACAAAGCCGTAGATGGCGTGGCGCCATTTGTTGATTTGTTTGTATTTACCTTCTCACAGCGCTGTTTCTTTTTTTTTTTTTTGTGGGTACCGGGGGGTCGACCTCAGGACCTCGCGCGCCAGCAGGCGCCCGTGCCGCTGAGCGATATCACCGGCCCCTTTTTCGTATGTGGGTTCCGGGAGTCGAACTCAGGCCCTCGCGCTTGCCGGGCAGGCACTTAAGCCGCTGAGCCATCTCACCGGCCCTCACAGCGCTGTTTCTATGTCAATACACATCTTTTACTGAGTGGCTTTCTGAAATACAGGATGCCACGAGAATTTTCAAAAATGAAGTGACAACTTTTTTTTTGGTCTCGCTACGTAGATCAGGCTGGCCTTGAACACGTGGCCAGTGTGGCCAGGGCGGGGCGGTGGGTCCTCACCAGTTTCAGGTAGAGCTCCACGTCCTTCTCCTTCAGGGTGGAGTAAACCTTCTCCATCTTGTAGGTGATGCCGCACTGCGAGTCGTCCAGGCTCTTGATGAAGTTGTCCCGGATCTCAGCCATGAGGTTGGTGAAGCAGAAGAAGGTGTCTGCCTCGGCGTGCTCTGAGAGAGACGGCAGGGTGTGGGAAGCATCACTCCCCAGTCACCTCGAGACCCTTCCCCATGTCTCCCCAAGCCCCCACCCTCATGGCTTGGCCGACCCCTTCTATATCCTTGGCCACTGTCTACCCCAGATTAAGGACCTCACCACGGTCTTCCCACTCTGAAACACTGTTCCCTCCCTCAGCAACCGATCACATGCTTTCCAGATGACATTTTCAAACAGATTTTTTTTTTTTTTTTTTTTTTTGAGACAGGGTCTTGCTATGTAATTCAGGCTGGCCTCAAACTCAGAGATCCTCCTGCTTCAGCCTCCCAAGTGCAGGGATTACGGGCGTGCGCTACCACACCCGGCTCAAATTGAGATTTAAATCTCATCTCAGCCTCCTATATCCACATCTCATCCCTTTTACCAGAAATTAGGCTCCATCAACATCAGCATCCTAGAAGGCAGATGTGGAAGGACTGAGAGACCATCCGGGCCACTACTCCTCTGCCAGAGGTGGCTGGGAAGCCCGAGGGGGTGGCAGCACAGCCTGACAGCCCCTCCGTGTGTCCTGCCTCAGCCTCTCTCTAGGGAGCCAGCTGTGGGGTCGGGGCACCCAGAGCCTGGCTACCTTTCCACTCGCTGTTGGGGTCAGTGGCGAATGTGTAGTAGAGGGGCCCCACGATCTCATTCATGCCCTGCACGTAAGCAATGCCCGGGTTGAGCTTGGCGTAGATGAACAGGATCCGCTCCACCACCTCCCAGTGGGCCTCGCAGCCGTTGGGCAGCACCTCGTACTCGTTCAGGGCTGGCGCCGCGGCATTCTTGTGCGGGGAGCTCATCTGGGGGAAAGGCAGAGCCGTTAGACAGGGCGAGCTTTCCAGCGAAGTTCACACTCAGCACCCAGCTCGTGGGAAAGACACGGCACAGGGGAGTCGACACCACCGGGAAAACAGGCAGCACTTTCTGTGAGAGACAGGCTGCCACCAGCTTTAGGTGCCAAAGCCAGGCATGGCGTACAGAGACGGGTACAGGAAGAAGGGGTTTTTGGATGATGAAATGTTCTGTATTTTTTTTTTTTTTTTTTTTTGGTGGGTACCAGGGGTCGACCTCAGGACCTCGTGTGCCAGCAGGCGCCCGTGCCGCTGAGCGATATCACCGGCCCTTTTTTCATATGTGGGTATCGGGAGTCGAACTCAGGACCTCACACTTGCCAGGCAGGCGCTTATGCCACTGAGCCATCTCATCGGCCCATGTTCTGTATCTTGACCCATATAAAAAGTTTAGTACATTTTGCTTCATGTAAGTTACACCTCAATTTAAAATAAAAACTTTAAATAGACAACTAGCCAAGACTCTTTAAAAGGTAAGCTGGTCGAGTATGGTGGCGCATGCCACCGTACTCATGGGGCTGAAGCAGGATTCCTGCAAATTCAAGGCCAGCCTGAACTACCTAGCAAGACCCTGTCTCACCTCCCCCTACAAAAGTCAACTGTTGGGGGTGAGAGTGGAGACCTGTTCCAAATCAAGAAACTGAAGAAACTGCCAGGTGTGGTGGAGCATGCCTGTAATCCCAGCACTTGGGAAGCTGAGGCAGGAGGATCACTGTGAGTTCGAGGCCAGCCTGAACTACACAGCAAGACCCTGTCCCAAAAAAAAAAAAAAAAAAAAGAAAGAAAGAAAGAAACTGAAGAAACAGCATAGATCTTGTCTGGATCTTAGTTTGGAATATTTATTTTATTTTATTTATTTTTTTTTTTTGTGGGTACCGGGGGGTCGACCTCAGGACCTCGCGCACCAGCAGGCACCCGTGCCGCTGAACGATATCACCGGCCCCTTTTTTGTATGTGGGTTCCGGGAGTCGAACTCGGGCCCTTGCGCTTGCCGGGCAGGCGCTTAAGCCGCTGAGCCATCTCACCGGCCCTCTTAGTTTGGAATAAAACAACGAATTTATTCTTTTCTTGGGTTCAGAGGTTTACTGGGAATTGAACTTCACACTGGGAATGGTCTTCACACCAAACCATATCCCCAGCCCTTGTTTTAATTTTCATTTTGAAACAAGACCCTGCTAAGTTGCCCAGGTGGGGCTCGAACTTATGATCCTCCTGCCTCAGCCTCCCAGACTGCTAGAACTACAGGTGTGCACCACCACACCCAACTTTTTTTGAGACAGAGTCTTACTATGTAGCCTGGACTGGCCTCAAACTCACAGCAATCCTCCTGCCTCAGCCTCCAGAGTGCTGAGATGACAGGCATGCACCACCATGCCCAATTAGTAAACATTACGCCTGGCCTAGCAGCAGGCATCCCAGTTGGTGTCAACTGTGTGCTGGGCATTGGGTGATGTTTGGGGCTGTCTCCTGTCTCAGCCTCCTAGGTGCCACCCCTGGCTCAACACCCTCTGTCACTCGCTAGGTGTCTCCCTCGAGCTAGCCTGGCTAACTCCAGAACCCATGTTCCAGGCCTAGAGACCAGGCGGCCTCAAGGATGCCCAGGTTTCCCAGCTCTCAGGCAATCTGCCCTCCGTGGGGGCGCCCCCCCGCCGCCAATGCCACAGCCAGGCAGGGTTGCGAGGATGACATCCAGCTTGTGGGCGTGGGAGCGCCAGCCTGGTATTCCTCGCCCAGAGCCCCCAGTGGCCAACTTCAACTTTAACCCCCCAAGCACTGGTCCAGGGGCCCAGGGACAAAGCATATGGGGGGTTCTCTGCCGCCAGGATCAGGTGCAACAGTTACAGTGGGTCACAGCACAGCTCTGAGGCTCCAACTCCTACAGTGAAAGGACTGATTCGAGCCCGTTCCTGCCTGCCCCTTCAGCTAGGCAAGCAGCTGCCCTCAAGGCGGCCCATGTCACCCCCTCAAGCCCTGGCACCTCAGGCGGCTCCACAGGACCCCAGCCCCGCCACAGGCTCATGGAGCTGGGATAGGCTGGGTCTGCCTCACTGTGCTGAGCTCACGGCTGGTCCCTGGGAAAAGTGAGCTCCACAGTCCTGTCTGCCTCCAGCCAGGGGAGGCCACACACAGAGACGCTTTCTCCACTGTCGGGGGACAGTGACAAGGTTGGGGCCACAGGCCACTGTCCCAGGTACCCAGGCAGTGGATGTAAACACCGGAAGAAGGGAACACATGGGTCTGGCTATGAGCAGCGTCTCCAGAGGTTTGGGAATCTGCGAGACTGGGGTTCCATGCACGAGCTCTGCCCGCTGTTACTTCAGCCTCCTGAGTGTCTTGAATCTGTCCCTGCCACACCCCTGGCCCTCCCACTTCCTGCCTTGACTGACCACAGCCACCGTCCTGCTCTTGTCACATGCACCCGTCTGCAGTTACTTGCTCAGAACCATCGCCACCTCAGGACCAGAAGCAGCAGCAAAATGAGCCTCTGACACTGCCTCCAGGAAGTGGCCAGAGCCGAGGTTCCTTCCGGTGATGGCAGGACAGATGGTCAGGGGTTGATGCCCTGCAGCCGGTGGACTTCGGGTGGCAGGAAGGGAAAGGCTGTCAGGGGAGTTCCAGGGGCCCCAGGCAGGCTCTTACATTTGTGACCCCACTCCGGTTCCGTGCCACTGTCTGGGATTTCAGAGTTGTCTGTTCCACTCGCTTGCGAAGGGTCTCGAATTCATTCTGGGGATCCAGGATGAGGAGGCAGGGGTACTCGGTGGCCCTCTGGAAGAAGGATATGTCTGGGCACAACCTCCTGTCAAGAGGGAGCAAGGGATGGGCTGGTGAGATGGCTCAGCGGCGTAAGCGCCTGCCTGGCAAGCGCGAGGTCCTGAGTTCGACTCCTGGTACCCACACGAAAAAAGGGCCGGTGATATCGCTCAGTGGCACGGGCGCCTGCTGGCACACGAGGTCCTGAGGTCAACTCCTGTTACCCACATTAAAAAAAAAAAAAAAAAAAAAAGGGAGGGAACAAGGGAGAACATGGCCACCCAGGGTGGAGGTTCCGGCCGTTCCACCACCACCCCAGAAGCAGCTTCTGACCAACTGCTTTTTTTTCTTTTTGGTACCAGAAATCGAACTCAAGGCTTTGTGCTTGCCAGGCAGGTGCTGCGCCGCTGAGCTACATCCCTGGCCCTCTGACTGACTGCTTTTAACTGTAACGTTTTATCTAAGAAGTAATAGTCACTGGGCACAGTGACACATGCCTCTAATCCCAGGGAGGCCGAGGCAGGAGAATCACTGTGAGTTCAAGACCAGCCTGGGCTACACAGCGAGACCCCCATCTATAAAAAACAAACAAAAATGGAATGGTTGGGCTAGGATGTGGCTCAGTGGTAAAGCTCTTGCCTTGCAGGCACAAGGCCCTGAGTTCGATCCCTAGCACCACCAAGAAAAAAGAAGTAAAAGGAATGGTCGTTGTGTATGATACACCCACATTTTTACACACGTTTATAGAGATCTGTACATATACACTCTTTAAAATGTGTTCACAGCCATACAACCTAACCATTCTCTTAAACCTCAAACATCTCTCCACATCAAAATACCTGTCTGAGGCTGGGGGGGTGGACCTCAGTGGCACGGTGCTAGGACTGGCACACCCTTCCCGTTCACCTGTGAAGATCCAGACCCCCTTCATGCCCTTAACCTGCACCCTCTTACTCCTGTGTCACAGGTAAAGTCAGATCAGAGAGCAGCGGTCACCTGCCCAAGGTCACACAGGTAACTACTGACACAGCCATACTAGAGAGCAGATGAACAGACCCCAGAGCTCTTGGCCGCCCCGCTGCCCTGGGGACACTGCCCTGGGGACGAGCCTCCTGGGAGGTGCTGTACACTGGAGCCCGATAGGTGGCAGAGCGGCTTCCTGTGTTTCTTACCCAAGGGGGAAACACGCACATTGTAGCTCGCACTTTATAAAATACTACACGCCTGACCTTGTCACTCCTCTGCTGCCTGGGCACGGCTGTGCCACGCCCTTGGGATCAAGTCCAAGGTCCAGCCCTGCTTCCCGCTCTGGCCTCGGCGAGGGCTCTGGGGCTTCCTGCCCCGAGCCCAGCGTGTACAGAGCGGGGCTCCGCACCTATGCAAGGAGCGGTCTGATGAACACACACAGGCCCGGGGCAATGAAAAGAGGCTCAGTTAAGGCCCGGGCTCCAGCGGCCTCAACACCAGGCCAGAGCTGGAGACAGCCCCGGAAGGCCGTGGGCCAGCGCCAGCCCCGCCAGCCTCTTACCGGACGTCTTTGTCGATCTGCAGCAGCACCTCATTGTCCTTGAAGTACGTGTTCCATCGGCTGTCGGGGTTGGGGTTAAGGGGCTGAGGGGAGAAAAGCAGCTGCTTGGCACAAACTGTTCATTTTCTTCTTTTTTTGAGACAGGGTCTCACTATGTAGTCCAGGCTGGCACTGAACTCACTATGTAGCCCAGGCTGGCCTCAAATTTGCAGTGATCTTCCTGCCTCAAACTCCCGAGTGCCAGAATCACAGGTTTGCGCCACCTCGCCGGGCTGGCAGACGGTTCTTCAACCATTCTTTCCCCCCACTGCTCTGGCTCCAGAACTCGGCACAGAGCAGGTGCTCACGACATGCCGGCTGAATGAATGTAAGTGAATGAACGCTCTATCATTTTGCCTCTTCACACCTCACTCGTCCGCACTGTCACTGACTCCTATCCCCGGAAGATGGGCCTGGGAGCGGCCACCTCCACTGCCCGTGCTGGGCAGCACTGGGGGGAGCTCGGATATGGGGGACAGGACAGGGCTTGCTTCAAGTCAGACAGGCAGTTTAGCCTCCCTTCTGCGCACTCCAACTCTCCAACTGCACGACTGTAGTCCCTGCCTAAAGGAATAGGGCCAAGGGCCGAGGAGCCACTGACAAAGGGCCACCTGCTGCACTCCGCACACTGGGCACTGTGTGCTATGGACCAGGCCAGGACCCCCGCAGTCACCCTGTGCCTGGGGCTGGCGACACCACGCACAACGAAAGCACTGGCGGGGTCAGAGAGGACGGAAACCAGGCTGCCTTGCTCTGTCTACTCACGTGGTCCTCAAAGGTCACATCCTCCCTGGACACTCCCATGTTGGCCTTGGCGATGCCAGGCTGGATAATCATTTCCCTCAGGAACTGGGCATAGAGCTCCCTGTGGGAGAGGAGAGAGGAGAGGGTGACGCCCTAGGCCTGGCCAGGAGAAGCAGCAGCAGGAGCCAGGCCTTCCAGCCACAGCAGTCTCACCTCTGTTTGGCCAGGATGGACGTCCATGAGGCTCTCTCCAAGGGGAGGTAGTTTAAGAGGATCTGCGCAGAGAATGGTGGCACAGCTCTGGCACTGCCAGGGCCAGGGCCTGAAGAAGGCTTCTGGAAACCCGGAGCAGGCCAGATGCCCCAGGCCCAGGATGCAGCCTCCTGCCCCCGCCCCCACCCTTTATCCCAGAGCAGCCCTTTCTGCTGCTTTCCCTCACACAGACTCTTCCCAGTGATAAGAAAAGCAGGTGCCCAACGGGCTTGGCACCAGGGCTTGGGTGTGCACCAGCCCCTCTGCTCACAGCTTCACACGGAACACAGCTTGCGCTCTGTGCCAGTGAGCACCGGGTCTGCTCCCTGGGTGCAGGAGGAAGTAGGTGTCTGCACTAGCAATATGATGTCCCAGCCCCAAAGGCATCCCGGAGGAGACAGCAACGGGACAGGACAGGACAGAACAGAATGCCCAGAACTTCCCAGGCCAGCTTCCTCAGACAAGCAAGGGACGGAGTGGAGCAGGAGGGAGGGCCAGAGCTGGGCCGCCTATGCAGGACCCCGGAACCCAAGAGCGCACAGCCCACCTAGGCGCACCCACCTTCCAGCAGAGGCACCGCAGTCCGCCCTCACAGGGGATGCCTGTGGACACAGCAGGCAAAGGTCACCCCAGCCCAGGCCCAGCACCCCCAGCCCTCCACCTGGAACCAGTTGACAGGGAATGGCGTGGGCAAGTACTTCAAGAATCATTTTCCGGGCCGGTGAGATGGCTCAGCGGCTTAAGCGCCTGCCTGGCAAGCGCGAGGGCCCGAGTTCGACTCCCGGATCCCACATACGAAAAAGGGGCCGGTGATATCGCTCAGCGGCACAGGCGCCTGCTGGCGCGCGAGGTCCTGAGGTCGACCCCCCGGTACCCACAAAAAAAAAAAAAAAAAAAAGAATCATTTTCCACCAAAGAGATGGCTAAGCTGGATGCTAATTCTGGGTGTAGGTTCTGTCCCTGGCCCCAGCCCCCAGACCAGAGCCCCCTCTGTCTGGAATGTTTTGGGTTGGGTTTGGTTTTTTGAGACAGGGTCTGGATACGCAGTTCAGGTTGGACTTGAACTCATTAAGTAGCCCAGGCTGGCCTCAAATTCCCTGAGATCCTCTTGCCTCAGCCTCCCAGTGCTGTAATTACAGGTGTGTGCCACCACACCTGGCTCTGGAATGTTCTTTTGAGGGTCACACCTTCTCCTTCTGATGCTCGATATTCCTTCCCAGAGGAGCCATTACTAACCACAAGCTCTACCCAATCTAGATCAGGTTCCCCATTTATAAACGAAAAGGCTCTGGGACTTCTCGGCACCATCACAACTAGAATTACATAATCTGTGTATTAATTTGATGTGTGTAACCGCTACGACTGGGTTAGCCCCAGGGGGACAAGAACCACATCTGCCTGTCATTTCCGGGGCCTAGCACTGGGCGCCGCATCCAGAAAGAATTCCGTTAGTGCCTGAGAAATATAAACCAAGCTCTGAGGCTAACTGCTTTGTGCTTTACAGACGTTACTTCACGGACTCCTTGAAATAGCCTCGTAAGTAGGAAAAATAAGCATCATCACCCGCACTTTACAGATTGGGAAACTGGCCTGTAAAAACAGTCTCGGGGACTTAAATACACATCTGACCCGAGAATGCTTTTTTTTTTTTTTTCCCCTGTACTGGGAATCAAACTCAGTGGTGCTCTACCATTCAGCTACAACCCCAGCCCTACTCATTTTTTCATTCTGAGACAGGGTCTCACTAAATTGCCTAGGTGGGATTCGAACTTGTGTTCCTCCTGCCTCAGCCTCCCTCAGTGCTGGGATTACAGGTGTGCACCCCTGCGCCCAGCTTCTCCACCACTAATCACACGTTGCTGCTTCCCTTTTGCAACCTAAATATTACTCCAGAACAGGAAGGCCAACGTCTCCTGCAAAACCCCAGGAACCTCAAAAGAACGGCTGTTGCGACGGTTTCCCTAGTACCTTGAACACAAGCTAGTGTCCCCCCCTCAGTATCTGCATGGGGACGGTGGGGACAATTTAAACTCCTTCCTGACAAAGACACAAGGGCAGAGCAGTGACAAGGAGCTACACGAACACCGCAGACAAAACAAATACCTTAAAGACAGACAAAAAGCAGGCTATCCCTGTTCTGGAATAAGATTAACCACAGCAGGGAGGGCAAAGTCAAACATGGCCAAGGTTCAGCCCCTTAAAGTGACTATTCCAAGGCCAGAATTTTACCATTAACCAAAGATCACTGGCGCCTTAGTTAGCATGGATTCCAACCCTGGGCAAAAACCAGGAACCGACCTGTGGCTAAGGAAATTCCTTAACACAGGAAGGAAGCTGAGAAAGGAGGAAAAGCTTAACCTAGACTCAAAGCTTTCCCATTTTTGGGCCAGGTGTGGTGGGTCAAACCTGTGATACCAGCACTCGGGAGGCTGAGGCAGGAGGATCACTGTGTGTTCAAGGTCACCCTGATCTACGTGGTGAGACCCTGTCTCCAAAAACCAAACAGAGGAAAAAAACAGTTCAAGAACCTCACACCTCCCTAAGGCCTAATTGTGAACTCCACTCCTCCGGGAAACTCCTCTCAGATAAAGATAGCTCTACTCGATCTGCAGCAGGCTCCAAGTGTCACGCTGGCCCCCCGAACAGACCAGATGTGGCCCTGGGCACCTTCCTCTCCCCTTAGCCATTAACACTGTTCTAGGGCAACCTTACAAGCGCAGAGTTGCTGCTTACCACTAAAACTGAGTTCCCGCAGCTTCTCCAACGCAATCGAGGGCTCTTTCAGGACATCCTGGAAATCCGCAATCCTAGAAATGCATAGGAGGCAAATGAAGCCCATCCAAACCCCAAGACAACCTAGCCTACAGCCCACGGCTCCCTTACACCACCAGTCTCCAACCTGAAGCTTTAGGGAAGTACAGAACTATAGACATTTCTTACTCTAAACCCAGGCACACCGGGTGCCATATGAGGGATACTGTCTAGAGGTTCTCAAATGCGAATCATAAAATGAAGCATCTTCTAACAGTGAGCTGGCATTTACTGGGCACCTTCGTGCTGGCCAGGGGCAGCCCACAGCCTCACCGCTCCTCGAACTCAACCACTTCTAGGAGCCAGGAATAACCTGACCTGCATCCTTTGGACCTGTGCAATCTAGCCGCAGCTCTCCTTGCTCGTTAAAATATCTCTGGGCCTGCCCTCAAGCAAGAACAAAAGGCTTAAAAAATAGTAAGTCCCGGAGGGAAACTGAAGAGTAAGCAAAATTTCGCCAATGCTGCAGGCTCCAGCCTGGAGGAAGAGGGCAGACTGGATAATCCAGGTTCTCTAGCGCTTCTAGGAAGAAAAGGGCGCAGAGGATGTGGCGCATTTGGAGAGGTGGGCTGGGGGGCAGGGGGTTAACAGGGGAAGGGACGGGGAGCACCGAGGTCTGGATGAGGAAGACCCCGGGGAAGAGGTCCAGGGTGAGGCAGAAGGAAGGTGCCCCAGGGGCAGAGAGGCGTCTACCCCCGGCCAGCAGGCAGTGAGGTTACAAAGTGGGCGCCCGCGCGGGCCCGCTCTGCCCGGGAGAAGGGGCACCGGCCGGGAGCGCCCCGAGGGCCCTTACCGGCTCTTGTGCAGACTCGACATGGTGCTGACTTCCGGGCCCCCAGCTGCCTCCGCAGCCGCCGCCGCCGCCGCCGCCCCCCAGGGACGCGGGGCGCTGGACAAGAGCCTCCGGCCGGAAACCAAACCCGAGCCTCGCGTTCCGGCCCAGCAGGGGGCGCTGGCCCGGCGCGCCGCTCACGTGCTTTCGCGACCCCGCGTCGCTGCGGGAGAAGTGGGCGGGGCAAGAGGGCGCCCGCAGCGTGTCGCCCCGCCCCGGGCCGAGCCCCAGCTCCGCAGGCGACTGCACGGGCTGTGTCCCTGGGCTATTCCCTGCGCTTTCCTGGACCGGGGTTTCCATCTGCGCAGTGTGCGGATCGGCCTGTCCGCTCCCCTTCGCCCATCCCGCCTGTAATAAGGATTGCATGACTTGCATAAACGTCTGCGTCTTGTGCTGAAATGTGCAGGCCCCGAGTTTTTGTTGTTGTCGTTGTTTTTGTTTTTGTTTTGAGACAGGATCTAGCTATGTAGCCCAGGCTGGCCTTGAACTTACTAGGTAGCCAAGCCTGGCTTCGAATTCAGTGATCCTCCTGCCTCAGCCTCTCGAGTGCTGGGGTTACAGGTGTGCACCACCGTGCCCCACCCCGATTTGTGTTGTTCAGTATTGAGTCCCTCACACCCTGTAGCTCAGTAAGTGCTGGATAGAGGAACAGGACTGTTTTACTGTAGCTTTGACTTCTGGATTTCATAAACAGTAGGATTTCTGTCATTTAATCATAATTTCAGAACAATAGAAAAAGAAGACCAAGAATTGAGAAATCTCCCAAGGAAAGATAGTGGGCAGCCTTACAATGATTTTCTGTACAGGTGACTTTATATATGCATAATTGTACTTACTTTTTAAATTTCTCTACGAATCAGTGCGAAGGTTGACATTGGACTGTGTAACCTCGCACCCCTTCCAGTCTCCTGTAGCTGCCTGAGGTAGGATAGCAAAGATAAAAGATAGGTAGAAAGAGACAAGGAAATCATAACTTTAAAAAGTACTTTTTTTTGGAGACAGGTCTCATTATGTAGTTCAGACTGGCCTCAGACACATAGCAATCTTACTGCCTCAGCCTCCCCAGTGCTGGGATTACAGGCATGCCCCCATAACACCTGCTCCCCCCCAAATTGTACTTTTAATAAGATTCAGGCCTGGTGCCACACACCTGTGATCCAGCACTGGGGAGGCTGAGGCAGGAATACCAGAGTTAGAAACAATGGAGCTAAGGAAGTTACACCATTCCCTCCATTTAATTCTAAACAGTACTCTATGGTTACTCCTGCTTCCGTTGTCCTAAAAGGGGTAGAAAAAAATAAAAGAATGAAAACCCAGGAGCTTTCCAAGTGTGCATCACCAAGCCAGGCTTCTCAACGGGTTTTTGTTGTTTGGGGGGGTTGGTTTTTTTTGTGACAGGGTCTTGCTATGTAGTGCAGGCTGGCCTTGAACTCATGGCAATGCTCCTGCCTCAGCCTCCTGTGTGCTGGGATTATATGTGTGGACCACCACGCCCGACTTGCAACTTTTTTATTTTAGTACAATTTTTTTTTTGTATCAGCAATCGAACTCATGACCTCGTGCTTGCCAGGCAGGTGCTGTGCCACTAACCTATATCTCTGGCTTTTTTGTTTTGTTTTGTTTTTTTGAGTCAGGGTCTCACTATGCAGTTCAGGCTGGCCTTGAACTCACTACGTAGCCCAGACTGCCCTCAAACT
The DNA here is from genome assembly GCA_028451465.1 of Erethizon dorsatum. Taxonomy (NCBI): domain Eukaryota; kingdom Metazoa; phylum Chordata; class Mammalia; order Rodentia; family Erethizontidae; genus Erethizon; species Erethizon dorsatum. The sequence continues at coordinate 6,765,653 of CM051822.1, forward strand.
CACAGCGATCCTCCTGCCTCAGCTTCCAAAGTGCTGGGATTATAGGCATGGGCCACCACACCCAGCTTTAATACAGTTTCAACAGCTTTGTTGAAATAAAATTGACCTTTTAAAACTGCACATATTTAAATGTCACAATTTGATAAGTTTGGAAATATCTATATTTACACTTAGTTGTATGTATGTATATATATATACATATATTCATATATACATATATTCATATATATATATGAAACCACCACAATTAAAATAATAAGCAGGGCAGAGGTGCAGCTCAGTGGTAGAGCACTTGCCTACCATGCTGGAGGCCCTGGGTTTGAATCCCAGCACTGCAAAAACACATCGATCAATACAATAATAATGAACATATCCATCACTTTTGAAACATTTCTCCTGCCCCTTGAGATCTGCTCCCAGGCTCCTCCTCCATCCACCCCACCCAGGTCTTACCAAGACCACCTCTGCTGTGCTTTCTGTCACTATACATTAGTTTGCATTGTCTGAAATTTTATATAGATATAGCTTTTTTTTTTTGGTACCAGGAATCGAACTCAGGACCTTGTGCTTGCCAGGCAGGTGTAAAATTTTATATAAAGGAAAGCATACACTGTGTACTTTGGCAGGGGGCAGGGTGTTGCCATGAAGGCCAGGCTGGCCCTGAACTCACTATGTAGCCCAGGCTGGCCTCAGATTCTTAGCAATCCTCCTGCCTCAGCCTCCTGAGTGCTGGGATGACAAGTGTGCACCTCCATGCCTGGCCCTACTATGTACTTTTTTTTTTTTTTGTGGGTACCGGGGGTCAAACTCAGGACCTTGCGTGCCAGCAGGCGCCCATGCCGCTGAGCGATATCACCGGCCCCTTTTTTTGTATGTGGGTACCGGGAGTTGAACTCAGGACCTTGCGCTTGCCAGGCAGCTGCTTATGCGGCTGAGCCATCTCACCGGCCCCCTACTATGTACTCTTATTTAAATTATTTCCCTTGCACACCTGGAATCCCAGTACTCAGGAGGCTGATCCAAGAGAATCACATGAGTTCAAGGCCAGCCTGAACTACATGGCGATACCCTGTCTCAAAAGATCCCCAAAAATATAAAAAATAAATTATTTGCATTTTTTGTACATGGGTACTATGCTGGGGATAGAGCCTAGCAAGTGCTCAGCCGCTGCTATGCGCCTAGGACCTGTTGTGAGAGTCTACGCGGACATGTGTTTCCATTTCCGTCAGAGTCGAATGGTTGTATTAAATGGTGGATGAACATGACCTTTTTTTTTGGTACTGGGAATTGAACTCAGGACCTTGCGCTTGCCAGGCAGGTGCTTGTGCTGCTGAGCTATCCCCGGCCTGAACATGACATTTTTGAGAAGTCACCAAAACATTTTCCAAAATAATTGTATCATTTAACACCCACACGAGCGGAGTATGAGCATTCCCACAACACCACATCCTCACTCATTCTTAGTATGGTCAATTATTTTAATCTCGGACATTCTTGTAGGTGTGTAGTTGTATTTCCTGTTTAGGATTTTGTTTGTTTGTTTGTTTTTGTGGGTTTTTTTGAGACAGGATCTAGCTATGTAGTCCAGGCCGGCCTTGAACTCACTATGTTGCCCAAGCTGGCCTCAAACGCACGGCAATCCTCCTGCCTCAGCCTCCCACGTGCTGGCAATATAGGGGAAATGCTAGATGTCAAACATGCAGAGTTTGTGTTTCCCAAAGTGGAAGAATTAATTCTAAGAAACAGTGGAGGGTAAGGGTAGGAAATTTGCCAGGGATATAGCTCAGTGGCACAGCGCCTGCCTGGCAAGCACAAGGTCATGAGTTGGATTCCTGGTGCCAAAAAAAAAAAAAAAAAAAAAAAGAGTAGGAAAATTTATTGAAGAAAAGGAATGGGAAATAGGAATAGCTCCTGAGAGACAGGAGGGGTCCCGAATGGGTTGCCAAGGAACCTACCTCTCGAAGGAAGTTTTATGGAGCAAAATCATGAGGTGGGTACAACTTGTGTAAAATTATGATCAACCAATAAGATTGCAAGAATAGTCGCTTAGGTAATATTGATCTAATGGTGGTAGCAAGGGTACACGGGTAACATCATTAACCTTGGTCGATAATCTATAGCCTTAGCCTTGTCTGTAGTTTTAGCAGTCTTAGTCTTAGTGGTTTTAGTCTTAAGTCTTAGAAGGTGGGAGAGGATGGCCACCCCTAATGAGATAATGGGAAATCTCAAAAGGGTGATACCAATAATCCCAAGCCTCTGATCATCCCCTAGGGAAGTATGTCAAACTAGCCACTGTGACTTTAATCTTCAGATGCGCCTCCAGCCACAGTCCTGATGGATTCTCATCTTTTGCACTAACTCCCTTGAGGGCCCAGCCCAGTCTGACTGCTGACTATATTTCTGCCTAATCCAGCTGTCTATAATACTGGGATTACAGGCCTGCGCCACCACATCTGGCTCTTCTTCTTCTTTTTTTTTTTTTTTAATTGTTTTTTGGCCTTCGTATCTGGTCCTTAAAATACTACGTTAACTTTAGAAATAGCTTGTCAATTTCTAGGGGGGGAAACTGCTGGGATTTTGATTGGGACAGCGTTGAATCTATCTCCAGCTCAGTCTGGAGGTAATTCGTATGTTAACATCACTGAATCACCTGGTTTATCAACGTAGTATATCTCTTCACTGATTCAGGTCTTTTGTTTCTGCAATATTTGTGGTTTTCACAGTGTAAGTCTAACACATAATTGGTCAAATGTTTCCTGAAGTAGCTCATATTTTTGATGCTATTGTAAATAATGCTTTTTAAAATTTCAATTTCTGGGGCCGGTGAGATGGCTCAGCGGCATAAGCGCCTGCCCGGCAAGCGCAAAGTCCTGAGTTCGACTCCCGGAACCCACATAAAGGAAAAAAAGGGCCAGTGATATCGTTCAGTGGCACAAGCGCCTGCTGGCAAGCACGAGGTCCTGAGGTCAACTCCCAGTACCCACAAAAAAAAAAAAAAGAAAAAAAAATTTCAATTTCCAAGCCAGGCATGGTGGCCCATGCCTGTAATCCCAGCACTTAGGAGGCTGAGGCAGGAGGACTGCTGTGAGTTCCAGGCCATCGAGGCCAGCCTGGGCTACAAAGTAAGTTCAATGCCAACCTGAACAGTATAGCGAAACCCTGGCAACAACAACAACAACAAAACAGTTGTCAGCAGAAACCTTAACAGGAGAGAATATGTGGACTGCTTTCCAGGCTTTCCAACACACTCCTCTGGAGACAGGAAGTGAACGTAAAGAAGACTAAAGAAGAGGGCTCCACCAATTCCTGGGAAATTATCCGAGGAAATGACAATGTTACCAATCCAGGAAAAGAAGTGGTTTCCTTACTCATTATCCAGCAACAGAACTGTGCTCGGCCTGAAGAGGGAGGTGTTTCTTGGGAGAACACACACAACTCCAGAAGAGCAAGGCTTGGCACCTCCAGGCTGCAGGAGGGGTCCCCAAAGGGACCTTCTCACCAAGATGTCCCTAGGGATGTGGGACCAGGTCAGAGCAGTCCTCCCCTGAGCTTGTCCCAAGGCACCACAGCAATGAAGGAAATCCCACATGCGAGGGACACCATGGAAGCCAGAAATCATACAAATGTGAGGTGTCTGTGCTGGGTTGACTAATGGTCAACTTGGAACACCGAGCTGAACTGAGCCAGTGTGGTGCTGGGATTGGAGAGCCCACCTGAGGATTGTTGCCAACAGCACAAAAGGAGAACTTCAGTTCTCCTGGTGAAGCTTGTCACACTGGTTTTCCTGATATGAACTTGGCTGTTCTCATCATCGGAGGAGCTTGGGTCCTTGCTGTCGCTGAGGATGGCTTTAGTTCTCTTCAGGGGAGCTCTGGTCCTTACCTTGAGTGTCACTTCCTGGCTCCGGTGCAGATCCCTCAGCTGCTGGCACAGATCCTTCACCCCGCTGGCGCAGACTTTCCAGCTCCCACCACGGATCTTTGGGCCTTCCCAGTGCAGATCCTTGATGCGGACTTGCATGAGACATTGTCATGGGCTCTAGGCCTCAAACTGGACTCATGCAGGACACTGCTGTGGGATCGAGGCCCTCAGCTGGATTCTTTGGGTCTCTAATGTGTGGACAGGTCTCTCATACTTTTCTGCATCTGACGCTTTGGGTGAATATTACAAAATAATCCTATAAATTATGTGTCGTGTATTAAATCTGTTCCCTTGCAAACCCTGACTACAGCAATGCCTCTCCTGTTTCTCAGACCCTCAAAGAACACATGAACGGGAGGCCATTGGTTTGCGCTGAGCGTCGTGATGGTCCTTCCAGGCATCAGATGATTCACACACAAGAGAAGCCTTTCCCATGTCGCAGGTGTGGCAGGTGTGTCTTTCCACACAAGACCAGCCCGTGGCCTCGTGAGAGAATTCACGCGGGAGAAAAAGCCCTACTCATGCGCCCTTTGCTGGGAGGCTTCCACCAGTCATCCGCCGACTGTCATCAGAGGATTCATGGGAAAATTAGACTCCAAATTGGGCTCCTCCACACCAGAAGCTCCTCCAGTATTCATATACTTGTTTGTATAGTACTTATCATTGCTTTGGTTTTTTGAGACCAGGTCTCACTATGTAGCTCAGGCTGGCCTTGAACTCACTATGTAGCCCAGGCTGGCCTCAAACTCAGCCTCCTGAGTGCTGGGACTACAGGTGTGGGCTACCACATCTGGGAGTACTTATCCTTTGACAGTACATCATGTACTTTCCTGATTATGCTTTCCATTTATATTCTCACTCCACTAAAATATATAAGGCTCGTGGGCACATGGAACATAGGAATTGGTGCATTAAAGTATTCCAAGTGTCTAGAAATGTGACTGAGGGCCGGTGAGATAGCTCAGTGGCATAAGCGCCTGCCTGGCAAGCGCAAGGTCCTGAGTCGACTCCCGGTACCCACACACACACACACACAAAAATAGAAATGTGACTGATATTTCACATCTAATAATTATCTGGTGCATAAACAAATGATTCTGTAAAACAAACAAACAAACAAAGGATACCATGTGGATGACACCAAGGTCTGCTGCCAACTTGAGCAGTAGCTGGGCTCCCCTGTATCATGGCTGCAGAGGTCTCCAAGTGCCTGCATGTCTGAGCACTACAAACTGAATTGGGAACAAATTTCTGAGGCAGTTGTCCTCAACCATGGTGCCCTGGGGCTCTCTTCTCAAAGCAAAATCCTTTTTTTGTTGTTGTTGTGGTGCTGAGGTTGAACCCTGGGCCTTCCACTGAACTACACCCCCAGCCCTATTTGTTTTTTGTTTTTTGTTTTTTTTTTGTGGGTACCGGGGGGACGACCTCAGGACCTCGCGCGCCAACAGGCACCCGTGCCGCTGAGCGATATCACCGGCCCCTTTTTCGTATGTGGGATCCGGGAGTCGAACTCGGGCCTTCGCGCTTGCAAGGCAGGCGCTTAAGCCGCTGAGCCGTCTCACCGGCCCCCTATTTGTTTTGATTTGCAGTAATCATCTCAGTATGTTGCCTAGGCTGACTGGAATGGGATCCTCCTGTCTGAGCCTCCGGAGCGCTGAGAATACAGGCACGGGCTCCTGGGTCCTGCTGGGATAAATATTTTTGAGTAGCATTTACACAGCATATAATCCGGATATAACCAAAGAAGCTATGAATAAACGTGGCAATTGGCCTTCCGCCCGTCTAGCGTCACCAGGGCGGCCCGAGAACCCAGGCGGCTGCGCGCTGCCCCTCACTGGTGGCCTCAGACCGGGCAGCAGAGCACCAGGGGGAGCCGCCTCTTCTGTGTGGGCACTGACCTGGCGCCCTCCAGCGCTGAGCCCACGCTGCCCCCTGGAGGCAGCGCCCGCCACGACACCTGGGGGAGCTGATCACCGCCAGGGAGGGAGGGCCCTGCGTGATGCCCCCTGGACGCTTTATTTATTTGTTTATTTATTTAGACAGGGTCTCACTATGTAGTTCAGGCTGGCCTTGAACTTACTAAGTCGCCCAGGATCACTAAGTCTCACCAGTCTTGAATTCACGGCGCTCGTCCTGCCTCAGCCTCTGGAGGGCTATGAGCCACCACGCATAGTTTTTGAGAAACTGCTGAACTACTTTCCAAAGCACCTGCACCATTTTAAATTCCCATAAGCGGTGTATGAGGGTTCCTATCTCTCCACCAATACTTGTTACTGTCTGTCTCTTTGATCATATCCATCCCAGGGGCATGAAATTGTATCTCATAGTAGTTTTGATGTAGATTTCCCTAATGACTAATGATGTTGAGCATCTTTTCACTTACTCACTGGCCATTTGTATATCTTCCTTAGAGAGATGTCTAGTCAGCTTCTTTGGCTATTAAAAATTGTGTAACATTAGCCAGGAGTGGCGGCGGCACGTGCCTGTAATCCCAGCACTCAGGAGGCTGAGGCAGAAGGAGCACCACAAGTTCGAGGCCAGCCTGGACTACACAGTGAGACCCCGTCTCAAAAAAAAAAAAAAATTGTGTAACCTTTATAGCTCTTAGTTTAAAGTTCTTTATTCTGAATACTACCTTCTTGCCAGATATATGATTTGCAATTACTTCTATTCTATAGATTGTCTTTCTACTTTCTTTATGGTGCCCTTTGAAGCTCAAAGATTTGTAATTTTTATGAAACCAAATTTATCTACTTTTTGTTTTGTGCTTTATGCTTTTGGCATCCTATCTAAGCAACAATTGCTTAATTGAAAATCACAAAGATTCACTCCTATATCTAAGAGTTACAGTTCTAGCTCTACATACACTTTTTTTTTTTTTTTTAAGAATAAGAAGCTACACACAAGCCAGGCATGGTGACACATGCCTGTAATCCCAGGATGCTGGGAGGCTGAGGCAGGAGGATAACAAGTTTGAACCCAGCCTGAACAATTTAGAGATTTAGGGAAACCCTGTCTCAAAATAAAAAAGGGGTGGTGGTATAACTCAGTGCAAAGGCCCTGGGTCCCTGGTACCACACACATACACATAAGAAGGGGGGAAGGGGAAGGGAGAGCAGAGGAGAGGGAGAAACAGTGGGAGGAGAAACTCACCAAATTCTTTGAAGTGATCACTTCTGGTGAAGGAAAGGAAAGTGGGTTGGTTTAGGGATTGAATGGGGATTGAAGGGGATTTGAACTCCATATATTTCAGTATTGTTTGGATTTATTTTTCAAGCACATCTTACTTTGACAATTCAAAATCATCAACAGCATTTTTAAAGGATTCGAGATGGAGTCAGAGTGGTGGCAAAGGCCTGTAGTCCCAGATACCGAGAAGGCTGAGCGGGTGAGACTGCTTGAGTCCAGGAGTTCTAGACCAGCTGTGAAACACTGAGACCCTGTCTCAGTTTGTTTGTTTTGAGACAGAGTCTGGCTACATAGTTCAGGCTGGCATTGAACTCACGGTGTAGCCCAGGCTGGCCTTGAACTTGCAGTGATCCTCCTGCCTCAGCCTCCCGAAGGCTGGGATTACAGGCATGCGCCACCACACCCAGCTCCCATCCCAATTTTTAAAAAATTTCAGCCTGGTGTTGTGGCACAAGCCTGTGATCCCAGCACTCAGGAGGCTGAGGCAGGAGGATCACTGCGAGTTCAAGGCCTGCCTGGACTACATAGTGAGACACGTCTCAAAACAAAAAGAACCAAAACCTCTTTAAATTGTAAAAAGCATTTGCCATCACCTGGATTGGAGAAAGGAGAAGGTAAGGAGCAGCAGGGGAGGGAAAGGCTGGAGAGACCTAGGGACAGATCAGTCCCTGTCATCTTTGCTAAGGGGAGGGGTGCCCTGATCAGATCTGTGTTTTGGAAAAATCACTGTGGGGCGTGGGACTGTAGAGGGAATGAGGGGACATCTGTGAGGAGGCTGCGGCAGAAATCCAGACAGGAAAGGATGGTGGTGGAGCTAGGTGCCGCACGCCTGTCATCCCGGCACTCTGAGAGGCTGTGGCAGGAAGATCTCAAGTAAGAGCCTGTAATGGTTGCTACATGGTGTCAACTTGAGAAGTTTGGAAGTTTAACTAAGCGACTCAGCAGGGGGCCAGGGTCCTCACTTTGTAAACATCCTGAGCCTGTGCAAGAGGAGGGCAGGGAGATGGCTTGAGTGCCACACTGCCCTATGGGGGTGGCCTGCGTACAGTATCAGGGAGGAAAAGAGGCTTGCTCCCCTCTCTTGCTCTTGGTGCTTTCGCTGTCTTCTGCCACCCTGAAGTATTGCCCCTGTGCCATGCCACCCTGCCTTGGAGCCAGCTGATTAGGGACTGAAACCTCCACAAACCGTGCGCTAAATAAACCTTTCCCTCTTTAACTTTGGGTGTCGGGTATTTTGTCTCAGCAAGGAGAGAAAAGTAACCAAGACAGAGCCCAACCTGGGCAACTTAGCAAGAGCCTGAGTCAGCACAGAAAATAAAAGGGGATGGAGTTGGAGCTCAGCGCGGCGCCCCCGGTTCAATCCCCAGGGAGGGCGCAGGAGGAGGACAGAGGTAGGGGCGGAGAGGGGCCCGCGGGAGAGACCCTCGGGCCGGCGCTAGAGGCGCGGCAACGCACGGCCCGGCGCTCGGGGGTCCCACGCGCGGTCCCGCAGCCCAGCGGGGACACGCGCCGCGGCGGGGCGGGGCCGCCCGGGGCCGGAACTTTCCGCGCCGCCGCCGCGTTCGCCCCGGGACCCCTCGGGGGAACCCCGGCTCCGTTGCTAAGGGGCGGTCCCGGAAGTGACGCGCCGGGGGTTTGTTGACAGCGGAGGCGGCGGCGGCTGCCCGCTCCGAGTCGTAGAAGCCGGATCGGGGGAGGGGCCAGGCCCGGGACCCAGCACCTGGCGGCCCTCAGCCCAGCCGGCAGCCCTCGGGGCAAGGTAACAGCCACGGGGTCCCCGTCGTGACCCCCTCCCCCGGGCGCCAGCCCTCGGCAGCCCAAGCTCCGCCCCGCCGACCCCCGTCTCCCGGACCCCGGCCCTAGAGCGACGAGATCCCAGGCTCTGAGGCGCCGTGGCCCCGGCTGCTCCCGGGCCCCGTCCTCCGCTCCTCCTCGCGGACGAAGCATCCTGCCCGCTCCCCAGAGCGGAGGGCGGCCCCATCCCAGGGTAGGTCCCGGACGCCGGGCCACGGGTGTACCTGCGTCCCCTGCTTCCCGCCTACCTCTCGGGCCTAGGCATTGCCGCTGCAGCCCCTTGCAGACAGGGATCGACCTCGGCCAGGGCTCCGAGGGCCCCTTTCTCCACCTCTGCCGCCGGGTCTGACCGGCGTGCCTCGAAAACTGAGCTTCCTTCGTGCAGAAGGAAAATGACGCTCGTTGGGCGCCCCTACAAGATGGGGAATCGATATAGGGCTGGGAAGGCCAAGCCCTGCCCCTCCTACCTGTTGGATGAGCTGAAGTTCTCCCAGAGCCCTGCAGCTCAGGGATAGCTTGGGATTTGGGTGGCTCCCAAAAGGGATGACAAGGTGCAGGGAAAGCCACCCGGGTGGGAAAGGGAGGGGTGGGGTTGCACCCTGAAGGCTGGGGTGCCCGATAGGTGAGTTGAAAGTGAAACTGTAACTCTTGGTGGTGGAACTTGATTTGGCTGCCCTTTGACCGGAGCTGTCTAGGATTGCCCATCTTTACCTGTGCCTCTGAGCTAATTGGGTTTTAAGGGGAGAGGAGTGACCTGAAGCTGGGGAAAAGCCTCCTATCTGATGGTTCCCCGCACAGTGTGCAAACTGGTTAGAGGGAGCAAGGGAGACAGCTTTGAAAGAGCCCACATGAGGTCATGCTTAGAGCAGTAGGCGATTGTCAGGGAAGAGGGCCCCTCCACCTCAGTTCATTTGGCAAATGATAAACATGCGGTGTGTAGGGTGCTAATCAGTGTCATAGAGAAAAATAGACCACGAAGGTCTGTGAGGGAGGGCCAGAGACTGAGGTCACCTTTCTATATAGAAGGCTACCGGAGAAGGTGGTGTTTGGTGAGTGAGGGAGCCAGCTGTGCAGCAAGCTGGTGGCAGAGCATTCATTGGCAGGTGCAAAGGTCCTGAGGTTGTATGCTTATTGGTTTTATTATTTATTTTTTGTGGGTATCAGGGGTCGAACTCAGGACCTCTCGCTTGCAAGCAGGCACTTGTGCCACTGAGCGATATCACCAGCCCTTTTTTTCCTTTGTATGTGGGTACCGGGAGTCGAACTCAGGACCTCGTGCTTGCCAGGCAGGCTCTTATGCCGCTGAGCTATCTCACCGGCCCCTGCTTATTGGTTATAAAAATCAGCCAGAGAGGGACCAGTGAAATAGCTCAGCAGCATAAGCGCCTCCCTGGCAAGTGTGAGATCCTGAGTTCGACTCCCAGTACCCACATTAAAAAAAAAAAAAAAACAAAAAACAGCCAGAGAACAGAGGGCTGGAGCATGGTGAAGGAGTCAAAGAATGGTTGGCAAGGAAGTCAGCACAGCTGGAAGCAGATAATGGAGGGGAGCATGTCAGGGGCAGGAACATGGTCATGGGGTGGGTAAAGGCCACCCTTTCATTTTTTTGTCGTTTGTTACTAGGAATCAAACTCAGGACCTCACACTTGCCAGGCAGGTGCTGCGCCACTGAGCTAAATCCCAAGGCCACCCTTTCGGAATTTGCTTGTCGAAGTGTCTGGTGGCTGGAGAAAATACAGATTTGTTTTAGATGACAAATGGCCATTGTGCTCTGGCTTTGTGTCCTAAGTGCCCTTTTCCCATCTTTGTAACAACCATTGATGAAATAACTCCCCCCCCAAAGACAGCCATAGAGCACTGTGGTGACATCAAGTCAGCTAGCTCTACCCCGTGGGTGTGACATGTGGGCCAGAGGCCTTTGTTCCTGTCTTGGTCTTCTCATTTGTAAAAGACGGTTGTTGAGTGAAACAGGAGCACACACGGAAGGGCTTAGTGTTGAACTTGGCGAGTAGTATGTGCTCAGTTGTAGCGGGCGCAGTGGTGATGATAGCGTGACAATGAGGAGCCCTCTCCGTGTGTGTCACAGAGTCTCTGCTTGAGCACCAGCTTGTGGTTTCACCAGCTCTGGCTGCCTCCCTAAGCTTAGTAGGACTTGGGGGAATGTTGGGGGAGGCATGATAGAAACTTCCTGACACCTCCAGTTGCATCTCTTACAGGGAGGATGGGGGCTTGCTCCTGGTTTTTTTCACAGCACTGGACAACAGTGGGGAATTTTGAAAAAGACCCCGCACATCCCCGTTCTGTCCTCTAAAATAGACAAAATGAGGGTGTTGCAATAAATGCAGCTTGGAGACGCGTTGGGAAGGGCAGTGGACGATGGGCCCAGACGTGAGACTGGGGTGTCAGGGTGCTTATGGCCACCCGCAGGTGGAGGCCACAGATATTGGAAGTTCCTGGTGGTGGCTAAGGCCATGCACGCTGGATCTCCCTCCTCATCACCTGGATCACTGGCTAGCGGGGCAGCTGGGCCAGAGAGCTTGAAAATGAAAGATCCGGGGGCTGAGGACGTATCTCATGCTATAGCACTTACTTACCTAGCATGCTTGAGGGCCTGGATTTGGGCACATGAAAGAGGAAAAGCAAATGAAGGGCCAGAGCACTGTTCAGGCTGGCCTGGAACTCACTGTGCACCCCAGGCTGGCCTCGAATTCATGGTGATCCTCCTGCCTCAGCCTCCTGCATTCAGGGAGCCCATAGGAAGGGGGCTGCTTTTAGCCCCGAGGTTTTTTTCTAGGCTTCTGCACCTCAGCTGTCCTTGGTTTTGGAGTTGTGAGTTCAGAGACCCCTGATGGGCCATCTGTTCAGAGGCCAAGGTCGTACTTGGTGGTTCAGCAACCAGAATTGTCCCCACAGGCGCATGCTTAGGATACCACTCTTCTTAGAAATTCTTTACCACCCTGCTGCCGTTCTCATGCAGCCTCCTCAGCAGCCCCACCAGGCGGGGGCTGTGCCCAGCACAGTGACAGGTAAGGACCAGGAAAATACTAGGTTGAGAACCCTGCTTGGGGACCTCACAGAGCTCCAGCTTCTTTGCCATAGCTAACCTGTCGCACCTCAGTCATGGAGGCTCATAGGTCACACAGAGTCCCTTCCCTCAGGAAGCTTCCTGTCCTGTGGCAGAGTTAAATGACAGCTGCCCATGGGATCCTCCCCAGCCATACCAGGTCCCCTGTGCTCAGGCTGCAAGGCCACACAGGGTTGTGGGGACACCGCGGAGGCTTAGGCACAGAAGGCGAAGCTGAGGTGGGGAGTCAGGCGCTCGTGGGGCCCCTTGGGCAAGTCTCTGCACAGCTGTGACCCAGAGACTCATCCTCTGGGAAACAAAACCATCTCATGTCCCTTAGAGTTTCTCTGTGGCATCTGTGAGAACGTGCCTGGAAAGCTCCAAACGCTGAATCTTGAACTTGGAATGAAGATAGTACCCGGATCTTACGTGTTCATACCTGGTCCACAGCAGACCACTCAGCCCCAGTTGCCGCCCCAGTAAGCTGTAGATTACAAGAACTCCATGGGCCGGTGAGATGGCTCAGCGGCATAAGCGCCTGCCTGGCAAGTGTGAGGTCCTGAGTTCGACTCCCAGTACCCACATATGAAAAAAAGGGCCTGTGATATCGCTCAGCGGCACAGGCACCTGCTGGCGTGCAAGGTCCTGAGGTCGAACCACCGGTACCCACAAAAAAAAAAAAAAAAAAAGAACTCCTGGCTGGGCATGGTTGTGCACATCTATAATCCCAGTGCTCGGGAGGCTGAGGCAGAAGGATCACTATGAGTTCAAGGCCAGTCTGGGCTACATAGCGAGAGCCTGTCTCAAAACAAAAAAAAAGGAAGACAAGAACTCCTGCCTCTGATGGGGCCTGAGAGAATGAAATGAGTTAACGAGTATCAAGTATAGAGCAGAATTCGTAGCGTAGACTTGGCACTCAGCTTGAATATGATCATTATTAAGTTTGATTGCAAGATTAGAACCCAAGCTGATTCCTAGCCTACCCTGGCACCCCCAAAGCCTTGCATGTTCTCTCTCTGTCACTCTCCTTTTTTTTTTTTTTTTTTTTTTGTGGGTACCGGGGGGTCGACCTCAGGACCTCGTGCGCCAACAGGCACCCGTGCCACTGAGCGATATCACCGGCCCCTTTTTCGTATGTGGGATCCGGGAGTCGAACTCGGGCCCTTGCGCTTGCAAGGCAGGCGCTTACGCCGCTGAGCCATCTCACCGGCCCTCTGTCACTCTCTTTCATGATGTTTGTTGTTTATTTATCCAGAGAGGTGGCACCAGCAGCCTTCTCGTGGAACTCTGCTTTCCTCCCTTGTTCCATTTCAGCACCTTCCGCCCTTAACCCTTCCTGCCCACTGGTCTCTGCAGACACTGTGGCCAGGTCATCTCTGAGCCTTACCTGTGCCCCATCCTCCGAGAATCCTGGCATCACCCCGACCCCCGGCCCACTGTGGCACATGATCTGCTCCGCCCCTGGAAGGCTCCAGCCTCTGTAAATAGGGAATTTGTCTGGTCCCCCACCTCGAGGGTTAATATTTCTTTTTTTTTGGAGGGGGTACTGGGAATCAAACTCAGGACCTTGTGCTTGCCAGGCAGGCACTGTGCTGCTGAGCTGTATCCCCGGCCCGAGGGTTAATATTTCACAGGATAGGCACTGCTCCAAGGCCCAGGCCTGACACCCCCAGTGTTCTGTTCCCTGGGTGTCTGGGTACTGGTGGGAGTCCCCTGCTTCTCCTCTGGACCTCAGCTTCTTTCCCCTCCCTTGCTTGGCAGGATAGATGGACCGGAAGCACCTGGCTGGTGAGAAGCTTGGCCTGGCCCGAGGTTTGGGTCCCTCTCCATCACTTTGGAGGTCAAAGCAAATGGGCCAGCAGTCTTGACCTCTGACTGCCATCGGAGGTCATTCCCGCAGCAGCAAACCTGTGTTCTGCTAGATGCCACATGCCGGCGCACACGGGGACCACACCGGGGACCAGGATGCAGGCGTGGGTCTAGCCAGACAGTCTCGGCTCCCACCTCGTGGGCTGGGGGAGGGGCCATGGAAAATTTGTTATGCAAATGATTAATTCACTATAAGAGTACAGGGTGCCGGGACTGGATGTTTTATTGCTTAAATAAGAGACTGTACCAAGGAAAGCTCAGCACCAGTCCAGAAGCGCCAACATGGAGACGGCAGCTCCTCTCTCCTCTCCTGTGGCCCCCATCCCCAGGATGCGCTGGGTGTGGAGGGATCCAGTCAGAGGGAACCTGCAGGAAAAGGATTCTCCCCATTCAGTGGCCTGTGAAAATCAGGGTCCCCTCTGTCCCCAGTTCCTAGAACTCCAGATGGTCGGTGCGAGGCCTGCAGCTGCATGGGCATAAGTGGCAGGGTGTTCCAGCCTCCAGGCCTCTCAGCCTTGGTGCCAAGATGCAGATGGCTCCTTCCTCCCCCAGCTCACCCTAGCTCCAGGCAGCTGCTTGGCACTGCCATAGTGAACTCAGCAGATGGTACCCTTTGCTCGGTTCGTCTTTTGGGGGCTTTGGGAATTGACATGCTGGTCTCTACCTGGGGACCAGAGCAGGGGCGCAGCGGCTTCCCGGGTACCTGGCTCAGCCTGGCAGCTCTCTCCAGTCACACAGCTTCAGCCGTGGGCACAGAGGCCCGTGCCCAGCCTGTGGGCTCGCCCTCTGCAAGTCTTTTGTCGCTCCAGCCACAGGCATTTGCTGAAGTGGTTAGGCCCCACTGGCGCTCAGGGCTCCCTTTGCTCTTAGCATTCCTGGACCTGGGCCCACAGCCCCAGCATCCCCCTCACCCCCTCCTCCCAGCCCATACATCTCCTCCTTCCCAGGTGCTGCTCCCTCCTCTCCCGCCACCAGGTAACCAGGACTCATCTTTGGGGTCTCCCTGAAGTGTCCCCCTTTTTTGAGACAAGGTCTCACTATGTAGTTCAGGCTGATCTTTTTGTGTGTGTGTGTGTGTGTGTGTGTGTACCAGGAGTCGACCTCAGGACCTCACGCTTACCAGCAAGGGCTTATGCCGCTGAGCGATATCACCGGCCCCGTTTTTCCTTTATGTGGGTTCCGGGAGTTGAACTTGGGACCTCGCGCTTGCCAGGTAGGCGCTTATGCCACTGAGCTATCTCACCAGCCCTTTCAGGCTGATCTTGAACTCGAAGAGATCCTACATCGTGTGTCTGTGCGCGTCTTAGGTGCATGTCTTGTCACCCTGCAGAGCCCAAATGTTCCGGGAGGCCTGGGTCTTGCCGCTCCTGCTCGAGGCTGGAGTAGGGTGCTCAGGAGCTGGTTGCTGAGTGTTCAGGCCTGGGAAAGCTGTGCCAGGGAGGAAGCCTACTGACTGCAGTGGCATCAGGACAGGGCCTATGGGGACACTCGGCGGGAGCATCCTGGCAGGTCAGGGGTGGCCTCCCAGAGGAAGTCGCCTTGCTACTGGGACAGTGGACTGGCTGAGCAAGAGGAGAGTTCAAAGGCAGTGTGGGCCAGCGTGGTGGGGAGCCGCTTCCCGGAGGAAGGGCCTGGATGTGTGCTCGGGGGTGGGGCTGACATTTGGAGGAGAAATGGAATAACCAGTTGGGTTCAGATGGGACCAGCTGAAGAGCATGGGCAGAGCAGAGGTCTGAAGGTGACCTGGGCCTAGGGCCTCCTGCAGGCCAGTTGGAGTAGGGGTCCTGGGGGACCGAGTCCTCTGGCAAGCTGCTGCTTATCCAGGGGCCTGGAGTTCCTGGGACTCTGCAGGGCGGGGCCTCCTGGCAGGGGACTCCGCTGAGTGCTTGAAGACCCGGAAGTAAATGAAGGTGGAAGGCCAGGCCAGGACGCAGTCTTCCCAAATGCTGCACCTTCCCTCCAGCGTGTCCCCGCATTGCCAGTGGGACAGGTGGTGCAGCGGGCCTTGTGGGAGGGCCCAGGCCGGGAACTGGGCTGGGACAGACCCTCCTCTGTGTGGGGGTCAGAGGGGTAGAAGAAGGGAATAATGATGTGATAAGAATCACTGTCTTAGCCAGGCGTGGTGGTGCGTACCTGTAATCCCAGCACTTGGGAGGCTGAGGTGGGAGGATCACCATGAGCTCAAGGCCAGCCTGCTGAGCTGCAAAGTGAGTTCAAGGCCAGCCTGAACTACATAGTGAGACCCTGTCTCAAAAAAGAAAAGAAACGGAAAGGAAAGAATGGCTGTCTTTCATTGAGTGATTACTAGGTGCCAGGCACCATGCTAAGCCCTTTCCGTATTGTCCTGTGTAACCATCGCAGTGCCGTGGACAGAGGACCGTGTTGTCCTCTTAGAGAAGAAGATCCGGAGGCATGAGAGGTGAAGATGCTCACCCAACTCCACCTACTCTTAAGCGGCAGGGCTGGGGTTGGAGCCAGGTCCACCCTTGGGCAGCACTTGAGTGGCTCCTGTGGCGCAGTGATGGTGGCTGGGGCCCCACTCCATGTCCCCATGCATGGCCGTGGAGTGCAGAAGCCAGGAGCCCTCTGGGAGCCGGGCTCTCGGGCCAGGAGAGCGGCTCCAAGTCCTGGTGTGCCCAGAGGTCCTGTCCCCTCCCTGGCTGCTGGGACCGGAGCCCACACTGGCCATGTGCTGTCTGTGCTGAGCCCGAGCCGAGCGATTCCCCAGCGTTACCTCCTGTACTCACCGGCCGCGTGAGGAAACGGATCTGGAGAGCCTGAGGAAGTTAGCATGGAGTCTGACCACAGAGCCTGCACTTCTATCTGCTTGCTTGTTTGTGACAGGATCTCTCTGTATAGTCCAGGCTGGCCTCCAGCTCATGACGATCCTCCTGCCTCAGCTTCCCCAGTGCTGAAATTACAGGCACATACAAGCCTGTGCATTTGTTTTGTTTTGTTTTTATACTACCTAATGCTATGTATTGTCCTGTGCTGTGTAGGGATACCGACGCACAGGCCCGTCCCTACGCTCAGTACAAATGTACTATTTTTTCTACGTATTTCTGACCCATGGCTGCTTGTATCCATGGATGTAGAACCTGTGGGTACATAATGAAGGGTGCACGAGATCAGGCTGCATTTGGTGGCTTTCCACAAAGGCACACTGTCCCAGCACTCCCAGAAGCCCCTGTGCCCACCTGCTACTTCCTGCCCGCCCACAGAGGGTGGTGCCGCCCTGGCTCCTCCCATCCCCCCACACTGATACAGACCTTGCTAGGAAAAAGTGTGGTCAGGAATTAATTCCTGGCTGACCTACGTTCTAGGCATTATTTCTTCTGTTGTTGATTTTGAGACAGGGTCTTGCTCTGTTGCTCACTCTGGCCTTGAGCTCCTGGGCTCCACCATCCTGGAACTGTGGGAATATACTTCCATGCTTGGCTAGATTGTTTCTGGTTCACCCATGTGAATATAAAGTTTCACTTTTCATTCTTTGAGGGCAGTGGTGTATGCACTGTTAGCTGGATGATTACTTGACTGAGCCCTGAATCTCTTTTCAGTGTGAACCCCTTTGGGCTATTTTCTTACCTTTTTGTGGGGGAGGTAGGAGAGGTGCAGTACTAGGGGTTGAACCCAGGACCTTTGCTGGACTGAGCTACATCCCCAGACTTTTATTTACTTATTTATTTTTTGTATTTTATTTTGAGATAGGTCACTAAGTCACTACATTGCCTAGGCTGGGCTCAAAGTTGCCACTTTCCTGCCTCAGCCTCCTACAGTACTAGGATTATAGGCATGTGCCACCATCCCCAGCTCATTTTCTACCTTTTTATTGAATCATAATATACATTTGAAAATGTGCACATGTTAATGTGCTCTGTGAATGTTCAGAGTGAATATACCTGGCTGGGCCTGGTGGTACATACCTGTAATCATTCTAGGAGGCTGAGGCAGGAGGACCACCAGTTTGAGCCTAGCTTGGGAAACTTGGCAGCTTACCAGGTCTTGTCTCAAAATAAAAAGTAAACAAGGGTGGGCTGGTGAGATGGCTCAGTGGCATAAGCACCTGCCTGGCAAGCTCAAGGGCCTGAGTTCAACTCCTGGAACCCACATACAAAAACAGGGCCGGTGATATCGCTCAGTGGCACGGGCGCCTGCTGGTGCGCGAGGTCCTGAGGTCGACCCCTGGTACCCACAAAAAGTAAACAAGGGCTAGGGTTGTAGATCAATGCAAAAATGCAAAGGCTCTGGGTTCAATCCCAATACCGCCAAAAAAATAATAAAATGAAAGACTATGCCTGTATGTCCAGCACTCAGATAAAGGACGAGGAACTCATCAGCACCAGAAACTGGCTCCTAGCAGCCCCACCCTTGCACCACTGACCCACGGTCCCGGTCTCCCCACCTCGGAGTAGATTCCTGTTTGTGAGCCTCTCAGTAAGACCGTGTGCACTGACCACGTGTGCTGTTTCTGTCCCTCCGTTACATGCTGTGAGGTCGCCTGCGCTACTGACTTCAGTGCCTGCTTTTCAGCTCCATGCAGTTCCCCTCGTTGAAGATGCCCGGTCAGCGACACATGGGTTCTTTTCTCTTTGGGGCCCTTACATCACTGCTGTGAACCTTCTAGAGTATGTCTCAGTGCACATTTCTGTTTTTGTTTTGTTTTGTTTTTGAGACAGAGTCTTACTATGTAGTCCAGGCTGGTCTTAAACTCACTGTGTAGCCCATGCTGGCCTCAAACTCGCAGTGATCCTCTTGCCTCAGCCTCCCAAGTACTGGGATTACTGCCACACCTGGTTTTTCTTGCCAGTTTTAAAATTGGATGCTCTGTCTTTTTCTTTTCAGACTGATTTATAGAAATTGCCTATACTGTATATTTAAACACAAGTCCTCTGAGCTGGGCGCGGTGATGCACACCTATAATCCCAGCACTCAGGAGCCTGAGGCAAGAAGATCGCTGCAAGTTCCAGGCCAGCGTGAACTACCTAGCAAGACTGTGTCTCAAAATACCCACCCCCCCGAAAAAAAATCACAAGACTCTGTTGTGTGTATTATTGGAAATAGCCTGTTTCTCTTTTTTTTTTTTTTTTAACAGAGGTCTTGCTAAATTGCACAGGCTGGCTTTGAACTCATGATCCTCCTGCCTCAGCCTCTCAAGTAGCTGGGATTATAGGTATGCACCATTGCATCAGCCTCTTTTTCTTAATGTTTTTTTTTTTCTTTTTTTTTTTTTTTTTCCATCCTAATACTGGGAATTGAACTCGAGGAGTGCGAAGATACATCCCCTGCCCATTTTAATTTTATTTTGAGACAAGGTCTCACTGTGTTCTCAGCTAGAACTTGCAATCCTCCTGCCTCAGCCTCCCAAGTAGCTGGGATTATATGTGTGTCACTGTGCCCAACTCTTCCTGGTATTGTTTTTGATTTATGGGGATTGAACCCAGGGCTTTGGCATGGAGCCACATCCCCAGCTCCTTTCTTTTTTTTTTTTTTGTGGGTACCAGGGGGTCGACCTCAGGACCTCGCGCGCCAGCAGGCGCCCGTGCCACTGAGCGATATCACCGGCCCCTTTTTTGTATGTGGGTTCCGGGAGTCGAACTCGGGCCCTCGCGCTTGCAAGGCAGGCGCTTAAACCGCTGAGCCATCTCACCGGCCCCCCCAGCTCCTTTCTTAACATTTTTAAAATTTTTATTTTGAGATAGTATCTTGCTAAGTTGCCCAGGCTGGACTTCTGATCTTCCAGCCTCTGAGTGCTGAGGTTATAGGCACGTGACACCACGCCCAACTGTATTCACCGTTTTGTGACTCAGTAATATTCAGCATTCTGTGGATGAGCAGATTTTGTTGATCTGCTTGTCAGTCTATGAGCATGTGGACTATTCCCCTTTTTCACTGCTAGGAATAGTGCTGTGCTGAACATCCATGCGTGGGTAGATGTTACGTTCTCTTGCGGGGGCTTTCATGTTTAATCATATGTCCTGAGATGCAGTATTAGTTCTCTGAGGCGTGCCCCATGCTAAGTGCTCATTAGCAGCAAGTGTGTGCGGGTCAGAAAGTTCTGCTCTGCACAGGACACTGCACTGTAGCTGTTAAGACTTCGAGAAGCAAAGTTCCTATTAGTAAAGTTCCTATTGGTAAAGTTCCTATTAGTCCCAAGCAGTGGGGCCCCAATACACCTGGCCGCGCAGAGGCATGGTGCAGGCAAAAGAATCTGGACAAGGCCCCTTGTTCTTTGCAGGTCTGGTCATGCATACAGGTAGTGCAGCAGAGAGGGACAAGAGAAGGAGCCAGGCCGGGCATAATGGCACAGGCCTATAATCCCAGTGCTTGGGAGGCTGAAGCAGGAGGATCTCCACAAGTTCAAGGCCAGCCTGGGCTACATAGTGAGTGCAAAGCCAGGCTAAACTGCATATTGAGACTCCATCTCATAAATAAATGAATAAATGAATAAACGAATAAATAAATAAATAAATTTATGTCAGGAGTCCTGGGCCTGGTCCAGCTAAGCTGCTAATTTGCATATGTGATGTCCAGGGCCTCAGTTTCCCTGGACATAGGGTGGCTGATGGTGCTGGCCCTTAACTGTAGGTCACCTGGCTTCTCTTCAGTTCCTCAGGTGTGGCCCCTCCAATGATCCTGTGACAGCTGAGGCATCACTGCTGCTTGGGGGGGGGTCCTGTCCTGGAGTGGCCACCTGCTGCCCCCAGCATGGCATCTGACACCCCCGAGTCCCTGATGGCCCTCTGTACCGACTTCTGCCTGCGTAACCTGGACGGTACCCTGGGCTACCTGCTGGACAAGGAGACCCTGCGGCTACATCCAGACATCTTCCTGCCCAGCGAGATCTGTGACCGGCTGGTCAACGAGTGAGCGGCCCGGGACGGGCGGGGGCGGGGGCGGAGCATGAACGTGTGCCCTACGTGGGAGATGGCTGTGAGTGCAAATGTACAAGGGGTGTGTGTGCACCCGGAGGCCCGTGGGTACGAAGTAGTGGTGTATTCATACCATAAAAGTATGTGTGTGTTGGGTTGTGTGTACCAGGGTGTGCGTGTGCAGGAACCAGAGTGTATTATACACTAGTCTTCTGCCCCACAGGGGATGTGCGTGTGTGCGTTTGGGGATGAGATAGTGTAAAAATCTGTACGTTCACATTCTTATAATCCCAGCGCTCAGCAGGCTGAGGCAGGAGGATTGCTGTGAGTTTGAGGCCAGAGTGGACTACATAGAGTTCAAGGCCAGCCTGTACTACATAGCAAAACCCTGTCTCACAAAAGAAGAACGAAAGGGCCGGTGAGATGGCTCAGTGGCGTAAGCGCCTGCCTTGCAAGCGCGAGGGCCCGAGTTCGACTCCCGGAACCCACATACGAAAAAGGGGCCGGTGATATCGCTCAGCGGCACGGGTGCCTGTTGGCGCGCGAGGTCCTGAGGTCGACCCCCCGGTACCCACCAAAAAAAAAAAAAAAAAAAAAAAAGAACGAAAGAAGGAAGGAAGGAAAGAAAAAAAAGAAAAAAAATGAGGCCCCTATACAAAGAGAGAAAGAAAGAAAGAAAGAGAGAGCAAGAGAAAAGGGGAGGGGAGGGAGGGGAAGGGGAGGAGCGGGAAGGGAAGGGAAGGGAGGAGGAGGAAAAGAAAATGAGGCCCCTGTACCACCAGGTCACCCCAAGAGCTACCTTTAGGTCCTGGTCCCTTGGGTACCCTTAATCTTGCCTGATCTGTAGTCAAGCCCCAGTCAAATACTGGGAGGACGAAGAGGAGGAGGCTGCTGAGGATGATTCCGCCAGGCTTCAGGGAGGGAGGCCTCGGGTTCTGAGGGAGCCAGGGTCCTGGGTGCACCCCAAGCAGGTGTCCATCTCTCCCAGGTATGTGGAACTGGTCAACGCCGCCTGCACCTTCGAGCCACACGAGAGCTTCTTCAGCCTCTTCTCAGACCCCCGCAGCACGCGCCTCACCCGCATCCACCTGCGTGAGGACCTGGTGCAGGACCAGGACCTGGAGGCCATCCGCAAGCAGGTGAGGCCACCTCACCGAGGTGCCAGGCACGGTGGGCGGAGCAGGGCCCGCGGCAGGTGGCGGTGGCGCTGATGGGGCTGTGCCCGCAGGGTCTGGTGGAGCTATACCTCACCAACTGCGAGAAGCTGTCTGCCAAGAGCCTGCAGACACTGCGCAACTTCAGCCACACCCTGGTGTCCCTGAGCCTCTTTGGCTGTGCCAACATCTTCTACGAGGAGGAGAACCCAGGGGGCTGCGAGGACGAGTGCCTGGTGAACCCCACTTGCCAGGTGCTGGTAAAGGACTTCACTTTTGAAGGCTTCAGCCGCCTGCGCTTCCTCAACCTGGGCCGTATGATCGATGGGGTCCCTGTGGAGTCGCTGCTGCGGCCACTCAGCTCACTATCCGCCCTGGACCTCTCGGGCATCCAGACAAGCGACGCCGCCTTCCTGACCCAGTGGAAAGATAGCCTGGTGTCCCTCGTGCTCTACAACATGGACCTGTCGGATGACCACATCCGGGTCATCGTCCAGCTGCACAAGCTGCGGTGAGCGGGACGGGATGGTGGTGAGGACAGGAGGGCAGGGCCAGGCTGAGGACGGAAGTGAAAGCAAGTCCATTGCTAGGGCCCAGCAGGGTGCAGGTGGGGGCTCCCCGAGTGCACAGCAAGGGCTGTAGTGGCCCAGTCTCCCCGCTGTGTGCGGCAGGAGTGAGGTCCTGACCTGTGGCCCCCGTCCAGGCACCTGGATATCTCCCGCGACCGCCTCTCCAGCTACTACAAGTTCAAGCTAACGCGGAAGGTGCTGAGCCTCTTCGTGCAGAAGCTGGGGAGCCTCATGTCCCTGGACATCTCTGGCCACATGATCCTGGAGAACTGTAGCATCTCCAAGATGGATGAGGAGGCTGGCCAGACCAGGTGGGCACCGGGGCCAGGGCTGCTGCTGCCATGCAGGGGACACATGCGCCAGCCCTGCCCAGGCCCCGCTGCCCCCACTGAGGAACGGAGCCAGGCCCTGCCTCCCGGGTCTTCTTGGGTTGGAGGGGTATAGGCTCAGGGTGGCCCTGAGGATCAGGAGAGAGAGGGAGGAGAAATGGCCTCCAGCTGGCCCTGAAAGCTCATTCTCCTGAGTTTGCCAAAAGCCTGGGGACCCAGCAAATGGGTACAGTGTGTGCGAGCGGAGCTGCCCGGACTGATGGGACCACGGTGTGATGAGATGACGCCAGCCAGGCATGGCGCACACCTGTGATCCCAGCACTCTGGGAGGCTGAGGCACCATGATGGAAAGTTTGAGCCCAGGCTGGGCAACCTGGGGATTTGGCAAGAGCCCATTTCCACATTAAAAAAAGGGCTGGGGGTGGAGCTCAGTGTGAAGGCGAAAGCTCTGAGTTCAATCCCAAGGAGAGAGAGAGAGCAGCAGTATCTGTGCTGATGAGGGGTCGCTGCTGCAGGTGGGTCGGTGCCTGGGTGGGTGGTCGGCTGCCCGGGGCCAGAGCAGACTTTAGTGCTGCTCCACTGATGAGCTTGTCGCTTGGTGACCGCTGAAACCTGAAGGCATCACGTCCTTACTACAATGGCCAGTGATATTCTCCATGAGGGCTGAAGCAGTCCCTCCCTTCCCGTATGGTTGCTCCAATGGGACCTCGCCACCCCGCCATCCAGAGGTGGGGTCTTTGTTCCCCACGCTTAAAAGAAAAAAGGAGGATGAGGCTGGAGGTCCTAGGAGAGCACTCAGTAAATGGAGTGTTGCCCCGTACACACCCCAGACCCCTGATCCCAGCACGCTCTTCCCCAGCATCGAGCCTGCGAAGAGCAGCATCATGCCCTTCCGGGCCCTGAAGCGGCCCCTGCAGTTCCTCGGGCTCTTTGAGACCTCCCTGTGCCGCCTCACGCACATCCCGGCCTACAAAGTGAGCACTGTGGGGGGCAGCGGGAGGGACCTAAGGAGGGACAAGGGAGCCACTGAGCTGCAGCACCCTGTGCTCCAGGGCCAGGGACCAAGCTGAGATCTGGGGATGCCACCCTGTCTCTGTCCCCAGGTGAGTGGTGACAAAAATGAGGAGCAGGTGCTGAACGCCATCGAGGCCTACACAGAGCACCGGCCTGAGATCACGTCGCGGGCCATCAACCTGCTCTTTGACATCGCACGCATCGAGCGCTGCAACCAGCTCCTACGGGCCCTGAAGGTCGGTGCCCGCCAGGAGGGTGCTGGGCTCAGTGAAACTGTGCCCGAGCCCTGTCCCTCCCCACCCCCAGGGAGCAGTTGGGCCTTCTCATCTCCAGCCCCACCCCACCCCTACCTGCTGCACCCGGCTTGCTTCTGCACGCCCTTGTTCAGGGTGCTGTCCTGCCCTGGTCCCCTCCTGTCCCTCCTGTCTGCCCTGGTTCATGGGACCGGGGTTCTTGTGGCTCCAGAGGAGCTGCCCACACCCCTCCCGCAGGCCAGGCCAGTCACGCTCAGCTCTCAGGCCACCTGTCACCCTCTCCACACAGTTGGTCATCACAGCTCTCAAGTGCCACAAGTATGACAAGAACATCCAAGTGACAGGCAGCGCCGCCCTCTTCTACCTGACCAATTCCGAGTACCGCTCTGAGCAGAGCGTCAGGCTGCGCCGCCAGGTCATCCAGGTGGTGCTGAATGGCATGGAGTCCTACCAGGAGGTGACGGTGAGCCCCATCCGCTCCTCCCAACCCTCCTGGGGCCTCCTGGCTCCATCCCCCTCCTCCCTAGCCCCCTGTCCCATGCAGCACTCGTGGGCTCCCTGACCTGGCACCCGGGGTCCCCAGAACCCAGCCCCTGGCCCATGGCCACCCTAGCCTTGGCCACCCTGCTCGGTGGAGGCCTCCAGCCTCTGGGCCCAGCCATGCTGTCTGTCACAGACACTGTGCTCGGCTCAGCCACACACTGTCCAATAGCTGTTTTATTAGAAAGTAATCAAAACTGGGGGCTAGCTTATGGCTCGGTCGTGGAGTCCTATCTAGCATGATGCAGGAGGCCCTCAGGTACCACACACACCAAAAAGAGTAACAACTTTTTTTTTTTTTTTTAACAATAGAACACTTGTAATTACAGCTATAAGAAAAATAAAAATCACCCGTAAGCCCACCACCCAGAGGTAGCCACCATGAACGTTGGAAGTCTGTGGATCTGGATTTTAGTCTGTGCGTTCATGGCTGGTAAACAGTAATTCATGTAACGTGGACGTTTACTCAGTGTCTTGTGAATGCGAACACCTGTTATGTCAGCAAACATATTTTTAAAAATTTTTATTCTTGGGGCTGGTGAGATGGCTCAGCGGCTTAAGCGCCTGCCCGGCAAGTGCGAGGGCCCAAGTTCGACTCCCGGATCCCACATACGAAAAAGGGGCCAGTGATATCGCTCAGCGGCACGGGCGCCTGCTGGCGCGTGAGGTCCTGAGTTCGACCCCCGGTACCCACAAAAAAAAAAAAAAAATCAAAAAAGAAAGTACTGAGGACACGGTGAAGATACCGCTTTAAAAAAACCAACAGCTGGGTTTTGTGGTACACACGTGTAATCCCAGCTCTGAGGAGTCTGAGGCGGGAGGACTGCTATGCATTCAAGGTCAGCCTGGGCTACATAAGGAAGACCTTGCCTCAAAATGAAAACAAACCTCCCAGAGTGCAAAGAGCAAGCGAGGGCGAGGAGCACCCAGAGCCCTCGCACACTGCTGGTGGGGCTGTAACTCGCACACCCACTCTGGAAGGCAGCCTGGCATTTCCTGGTAAAGCTGAAGACCCAGAAGGCCCACCGGGCACGTGTACCCTGGGGCAGTCACACCATGGCCTGGAGGGTGCACACATAATACATATGCTTGGTGGTCGGCCATGCCCAAACCCCCATCAAGGGAGAGGATGAGTAAGGGGGCCTCATGGGATGAAATACTGTACTATAGTGAAAAGTGAGGGCATTTCAGCTGCACATACCAAGGGTGGCTCTTGTGATCATGTGGAGCAGAGAGGAGCAAGAAGCAGGGACAGTTGTTCCTGGGATAGGGGGAGGCTGGAGCTTATGAGAAGGAAGGGACATACAGGGCCTTCTGGCACTGGCAGGGCTATTTCTTGGCCCAGGTGGTGGTTCATGGGTGCACATGGGTGGTTCATGGGTATAATCATTTATGCAGTTACATTTGTGCTTTTTGTATCTTTCTCTATAAATATTTTACATTTTAAAATATTTTTAAAAACCAAGCCTGTAGCCTCCCTCCCAGGAAGCCTTCCTGGAGCACCCTGCTCTGCAACCCCGAGCCTCCAGAGAGCCCCAAGACTGACCACACATGCCCCGTTCATCCTTGTGCCCTGCAGGTGCAGCGGAACTGCTGCCTGACCCTCTGCAACTTCAGCATCCCCGAGGAGCTGGAATTCCAATACCGCCGCGTCAACGAGCTGCTGCTCGGCATCCTCAGCCCCACACGGCAGGATGAGTCAATCCAGCGCATTGCTGTGCACCTGTGCAATGCCCTGGTCTGCCAGGTGGACAACGACCACAAGGAGGCCGTGGGCAAGATGGGCTTCGTCGTGGTACGCGAGGGCGGGACTGTGCTGCACCGGAGTCCATGGGGCTGGGGCTGCGGGTCCCGAGCAGGGAGCAGTGCTGCAAGTCCCCTCCTCAGACCACGTCTGCTATCCCCATTATGCACCCCAGCTGGGGTAGCTGGGTAGCTGTCTTTTGTCGCTGTCCTCCCCAGCTGTCCTGGCCTCAGGCAGATAAATTGCTAGCCTCAGCCTAGTGCATGCTGGGAGAGGATTGATATCGCTGGCCAAAGGAAGGTAAGAACTAAGGCAGGGAAAGGAACTAAGGCAGGCCAGGCGTGATGGTGCACACCTGTGATCCCAGCGCTCAGGAGGCTGAGCCAGGAGGAGCACCATGAGTTGGAGGCCAGCCTGGGCTACACAGTCAGTTCAAGGGCAGCCTGAACTACACGGAGAGACCCTGTCTCAAGATACCAAAAAAAAAGAAAAAAGGACTAAGGTGCACCTCATCTTGTCACCTATAATCTCCGGGGAAACACAGCCCACAGTGGAGACAGGTTGTGCCAAAGTCACCAGGGAGCAGCATGGGGCCAGGGTTGGCTCTCAGGCCACCTGCTACCAG
The DNA here is from genome assembly GCA_028451465.1 of Erethizon dorsatum. Classification (NCBI taxonomy): domain Eukaryota; kingdom Metazoa; phylum Chordata; class Mammalia; order Rodentia; family Erethizontidae; genus Erethizon; species Erethizon dorsatum. The sequence goes on from CM051822.1 coordinate 6,792,588, forward strand.
CTTCCAGGGTCTGTGCCTTGCATGTCCTCCAGTCACCTCCCAAAGAGACACAGAGACTTGATCTCCCCGGAAGCACTCACCGGAAGTGTCCCTTCCCCCGTCCTGTGCCGGGATCCTGGGGATGTGGTAGCCCCCAAGCCCTGGCCTCCTCACCTTCTCTCCTCTGCCTGCAGACCATGCTGAAGCTGATTCAGAAGAAGCTGCTGGACAAGATAGTAAGTGGGGGCTCCAGGGCAGCTCACCCCGGGGGCTGGCGCTGTGGGTGCCCGGCACGCCCTGAGCCCTGTGTCCCTTGCAGTGTGACCAGGTCATGGAGTTCTCCTGGAGCGCCTTGTGGAACATCACGGATGAGACGCCCGACAACTGTGAGATGTTCCTCAATTACAGCGGCATGAAGCTCTTCTTGGACTGCCTGAAGGTAGGGCCCTCGCAGGACGAATGTGCCCTGCCGTGCCGCCCCGGATCCTGCTCCCAAGCTCCCCGAGGCCCGCTGGGCCCTGACTTCTCAGTCTGCGGGGCAACATCCACTGGGCCGGCTTCCCTAAGCCGCATCCTCTCGCTCCCATGGGGACTCCCAGAAACCAGTCCTCTGAGCCTCCGTAACTAGAGCCATGCTGGCCCCAGAGCTCAGCTCTCTTGGCAGCCGCCACTCTTTTATCCCTCATCTGTGCACCCAGCTCTCCCCTGGGCCATCAGAAACCAGGAGGGCGGCCTTGTACACTGCCTCCCTCTCATCTAATCGGAAGGGCCAGACAGACGCCCATAAAACTTTCAGATTAATGACACCAGACTCTAAGTAACTCAGTACTAATTGAGTGGCCCCGTTGGGTCTCATGTTGCCAGGAATTCCCAGAGAAGCAGGAACTGCACCGGAACATGCTGGGACTCCTGGGAAATGTGGCGGAGGTGAAGGAGCTGCGGCCTCAGCTGATGACCTCCCAGTTCATTAGTGTCTTCAGGTCAGTACTGGCCGCCTTCCCCTTCTGCCCTGGCTTCCAGGTTACTGAGGACTGTAGTCTGTGCTCAGCCGCTATGATGCTCTTGGCCTGGATTTCTGTTACAGATGTCACCTTCCCTCTGAAATGCAGTTCCTTATTTATTCAACCTGCAAAATGTGGTCTTCTTGTAATTGTAACTTAAGTAACCTCAAATCTCTTTTAGGAATCTGAGTGTAAAGAATAAGTTATAATGAGATAAATAGTCCCCCTGGCATCTGGTTTATAAATTGCAATCCAAGCCAGGCAAGGTGGTGCACACTTATAATCCCAGCCCTCTGAGAGGCTGAAGCAGGAGAACTGCAAGTTCAAGACCAGACTGGAAAATTTAGGAACTTACCAAGACCCTATCTCAAAATACAAAAGGGGGCCGGTGAGATGGCTCAGCGGTGTAAGTGCCTGCCTTGCAAGCGCGAGGGCCCGAGTTCGACTTCCGGAACCCACATACGAAAAAGGGGCCGGTGATATCGCTCAGCGGCACGGGTGCCTGTTGGCGCGCGAGGTCCTGAGGTCAACCCCCCCGTACCCACAAAAAAAAAAAAAAAAAGGGCTGGAGATGCAGCTTAGCATGAAGGTCCTAACTTCAATCACCAGTCCCGTAAAACATAAATAATAAGTAAAAATAAATTTCTCCAGGCATGACGGCACACACCTGTAATCCCAGCACTAGGGAGGCTGAGGCAGGAGGATCACCGTGAGTTTGAGGCCAGCCTTGGCTACATAGTGAGTTCAAGGCCAGCCTGGACTGCATAGCAAGAGCCTGTCTCAAAATGACAAAACAACAACAAAGAACAGCTACAATCCAGCAAGTTCCTGGGAGCCCACCTCGCTCCTTCCTCCTGCAGCAACCTGCTGGAGAGCAAGGCCGACGGCATTGAGGTGTCCTACAACGCCTGTGGCGTCCTGTCCCACATCATGTTCGATGGGCCGGAGGCCTGGGGTGTGTGTGAGCCCCAGCGGGCGGAGGTGGAGGAGCGCATGTGGGCAGCCATCCAGAGCTGGGACATCAACTCCCGCAGGAACATCAACTACAGGTGCTGTGGGAGGCGGGCGGGACCTCGTCCCTGGGGTGGCCGACATCCTCTAACAGGTCTGTTTCTGCTCACCAGCTCCAAGCCACACACAGCTGAGAGTACAGGGGACCCTGAGCTGCCCATGCACAGCCTGTGCTTGGCGGTGCCTGATGCAGACACCCAAGGGGAAAGGACAGGGCGTCCACTCCGCCCACCTTTGCGGCAGAGCCCCCGCTCATGCTCTGGTGTCCCTTTGGCGTCTGTTCTTACTGTGTTGTGGCTGAGTGCCCTGTACCAGGGCCTGCTGCCCAGCCACTTGGTTCGTGGCACCCTGGACCGATGGACGTTTGAATGGGAAGCTCACACTGGGAGGATGAGGCCTCGCTGGCAGCTCAGCCAAGTCTCCAAGCACTGAAACTCCCGGGCCACACACCAGGGAGCCCCCAGCAGTCCCCAGAAGCAGTGACTCCAGGGTGGCCCTCAGAGCCCCTTGCCAGGGGTCCCCAGCGCTCTGCCCCTGTCTGTGGCCCTGCTGTGCAGGGAGCCGGGGAGCAGAACCTCCCACACCTGGTCACCTCACTTTCTCTGCCCACAGGTCCTTCGAGCCCATCCTCCGCCTGCTCCCCCAGGGCATCTCCCCCGTCAGCCAGCACTGGGCGACCTGGGCCCTGTACAACCTCGTGTCTGTCTACCGTGAGTGCCCACTGCCCTGGCTGCAGGCTCTCGCAGCTGTGCCCTCAGGGAGCTGTGCCCTGAGCTACTATCACGGCAGAGCCCTCTGCTTTCTGTCACCAAGAGCAGCCTGGCAGGCGACGCCACTGTCCAGGGTTCCCACACGGCTTAGTGTCCTGCCCTGCTATGAGTGAACCATCAGAACTCGAGCTTGAACAGCACCGTGGTTCCACCTGGCTGGCACCAGAGTCACAGGATGGTGTTTTGTTTACAATCCCAGTCAAAGCCATGTGCCACCCTCAGTTTTGTAATCCCAATCCTGAGGAAAGCTGAGACAGGAGGATTGCAAGTTCAAGTCCCCCCTACCCGGGCAACAAGGGGGAATAGGTAGCTCAGGGGTGGAGCATCCCTGGGTTTAATCCCCAGTACCATAGAAACAAAAAATATACAAATCAATGCAGGTCCCAGATGTGTGGATCTGAATATACAGGAACAGAATTTAGGAATCTGTGTTTTATTTATTGATGGGGGGGGTCTTTTTTGAGACAGGGTCTCAATCTGCAGTTCAGGCTGGCTTTGAACTCCCTTTGTAGCCCAAGCTAGCCTCGAACTTGCAGTGATCCTCCTGCCTCAGCCTCCCGAGTGCTGGGATTACTGGCGTGTAGTGACTCAGGATCCCCCCACAGGCTGGACAGATGTGACTGTGACTGTCCCCCTCCCTTAGGGTGGTCCTCAAACGAGGGTGGGTTTCTGGGGCAGATCTGTGGAAGACCCAGCCCTCATCAGCTCTCCGCCCCTGCCTCACAGCCGACAAGTACTGTCCCCTGCTGATCAAGGAAGGCGGGATGCCCCTTCTGAGGGACATGATCAAGATGGCGACCGCACGGCAGGAGACCAAGGAGATGGCCCGGTGAGAGACCACAATGTGCTTCTCATTGGAGGCCTGATCCAGGCAGGGAGGGCATGGGGTCCTCTGGTGGTGCTCAGGTGGTCCTCAGGTTCCCAGCAGCTGCTCCAGCCTGAGCATGGAGGTGGACAGTGTACGGGTCTCCCGTGGGGCCTCTCTGTCACTCCAGCTGCAGTGTGGCAGGAAGCTGATGGCTGAGCGCTGCCAGAACGTCATGGACTCGTGTGTCAACTTCATTTCCTTGTGTCCCAGCAAAGTCCACCCTTTTCTCTCTGGGCATTAGCAAGTCAAGTCAGGACTTCCTGTTCTTCTTGGCAGACATTGCAACCAAATAGGACACAGTGTGGGGAGGTGCATTCTGGGAAAGCAGAGGGGCCAGAGTGCGAGGAAGTTCCTCTGAGGGGCCGGAGGTGTCACCTGGGTAGAGTGCTTGCCTAGCTCACTCAAGGCCCTGGGTTCCATCCTCAGCACCTTGCCCCCAAAAAAGGGTCAGTGAGCAGGTCACCAGCGTGCCAGAGTTTGTTCTGTGGGTTTCACTGCCAGGTGTAAACATGGGCTCTGGTTTTCCCATCTACCTATGTGCGAGGAAGAGTCAGGGATGCCGTGTCAGGTCAGCAGGAAGGACCACTCTGAAGGGCACACAGTCAGGCTCCCCCGGGCTTTTGTCACAGTTCCGAGCATGGAGTGGAGTAAAAGGGAACGTGGGTCAGGGGCCTGGCGCTCCGGGGCCCCATGCAGTGACAGGCTGTGGGCATTGGCTGCTCTGCCATTGTTTTGGCAAAAGGCACCGCTTGCATTAGTTGACAGGCTCATCTGAGTTTGAGGATGGTGAAATGAGTGCTTCACCACCTGAGTCTCCCTAAGGCACCACCAGGAATGAGTGCTGTAGATGAGCAGCCCGAAGCCTAGGTTCTCCTTTCCCGAGGGCTGGGAGGTGGGCCTGGGATGTCCATGGTAATCGGGGATGCTGGGAATTTCCGAAGCTCTGTGTGAGCCTGGCCAGCAAGCTTCCCGGCCCACCCTCCAGCCCTCTCCCCTGTGTCCCCAGCAAGGTGATCGAGCACTGCAGCAACTTTAAAGAGGAGAACATGGACACATCCAGATAGAGGCCTCCACCATGCCACCCGGACCGCGGCCGGGATGCAGCACCGAGGCCCAGGCGCAGGCCCTCCGGAGGCCCTGCGTGACAAGGAGATAGAGGGGACTTTTGCACAACTGACGCTTTTCCTTAACGTTAGTGAGAGATATATATATTATATATATATATTATTTTTTTTGGTTAGGTAGTGTGGAGTTTTGTGTGTATGATTTCTGTACAAAAACAAAGGAGACCCCCGAGCCCTTGCAGCTCCTCGGCCATCCCCAGTCCAGCTCCAAACATCGCTGCCATGCTCCTCCTGCCCCAGCCGCCTCGATGCCTCTAACGTGAATGTCTGGTCCTCTCCCGGTGAACTTGGACCCCAGCCTAGCTCTGGCACCCTAGGCCATCTGCGCACACCTGAGATCCCCTTCTGGGGTCCCAGGTGCGGCTGACGGGGTTTGGGGATTAAACTAACCCCACGGGTCTCCCTGAAGCCTTGGTGCTCCCAGCTGTGGGCCATTGGGGCAGGATTCGAGCTGATCCCAGGACCCCCCAGGTCCCTGAGGGGCAGGGCTTCGGCCGGGCCCGCCTGGGCCACGCTGCTATGGAGGCTGCCTCCAAGCCTCCCACCGGCCCCAGGCTGCTGACGGCCCCAGCCCAGGACAGCCAGGTTTCAGGGGCAGCGCCACTGCGCCTCTGCCAAACCCGCCCGGAACCTGCCACTCTCCGAAGTCAGCGCCTCCTGGGGCCTGGGGCTCAGCTCGCTCACTCTGCCCTCTTCTGCCCACCATCCCTGAGGTGCCGGGCACCCTCCCAGCAGAACTGAGCCTGCGCCTGCCTCCCTCGCCCCGCCACCAGGCTGTCCCTGCTGACCCGAGAGGCAGCTGTGTCCCCGGCTGGAGCTCGGAGTTGCTTCTCGTGGACACCTGGGTGGCAAAGAGACCACGTGGCATGGGCCAGGGGAGCAGAGCTGCCCTGGAGGTGGCCCCGATGGCTCTGGCCTTCCTGTTGCTTGCGGGTTGCTAGATGCACGGGCACCTTGCCCTCCAGGGTGGGAGCGGCCTCTCCTGCAGCCTCTCCCTGGCAGGTGGGGCCACCTGTGCTCCCCACGCAACCACGGGGCTCGGTATCGCCCTTCACCCCAGGCCCTGCCGGCCTCACCAGCCCCAGGCAGAGCTCGCACCGCATCGCTTTACCCCCCAGGGCCAGGACGCCTCTGTGCGTGGGGATGTCACAGAAATACATTTTTGTCAAAGTGCACAGGACCGGCCTTTTTTGTGGAGGGGCTGTGGGGTCAGGGAAGGGGACTGGGTGTGGACACCCTGGCAAAGGGTGCTGTGTTCGGTGGCTTTGTGTGTCCCGCCCACAGGGACAGGTGGCAGACAGGTTGAGTCTATTTCCTCCACCTTCTCTTCACGCCTGTGTGCCAGAGCCTGAGACCGAGGCCAGCCAAGACTAACAGCACCCTGCCGTGTGTGCGTGTGACGGGACAGACGTGGCACAGGAGCTCCCAACCCCAGCGGCCTGAGCAGGGAGAAGGCGCCACCTGCAGCCTCAGGGTCAGGGAAGAGTGGCGTTGGCAAGGCGGTGGTGCCAAAGGACAGAGGGAAGAGCAGGCCTGGTGTCCCGCATGCCAGGTGGGGGGCTGTCCCCAGAGGAGACTTCAGAGCCGGCCACAGCCCTGGGGCCTAGGAAAGCGCCCACTTGGGCATGGAAGGAGCCAGGGTGGAGACAGGGTGCTAGGGCCCCAGGTGCTAGGGCTCCAGGGTTAGACGCTCGGACCCTGGCTTTCCCCAGCATGGTTCGTTTACACCTGTAGTCCATGTCACACTAGCAGAGCTCTCCTCAGATGTCACCTGACTAGAAAAAAACTGTGCAGTCACATTCCTTACAGGCTGTGGTGACCACATGGCTTTTTCGTTGTCATTGTTTTCTAGTACTGGGAATTGAACCCTAGGGCCTTTGCACTGAGCTACATCCCAGCCTGTTTTTTTAGTTTTTATTTGGAGACAGGATCTCTGTTAAGTCCCTAAATTACCCAGGCTGGGCTCAAACTTGCGATCCTCATGCCTCAGCCTCCTGAGTGCTGGGATTCCAGGTGTGCACAGCCAGGCCTGGCTGCAGTGTTGCTTTTACTCTGTGTGAGAGAAAGTTACTGGAGTGTTCGGAAGGACCCGCTGGGCCAGATGTAACATTCCTGGGACCTGAGCATTTGGACCCCGCCACCAGGCCTCCTGCAAAGAACCCTCTGCCACCCACTGCCCATAGAGGTTGGGCAGAAAGCGCACCCAGAATGGTGGCTTGCCGTGGAGCCCTGGGGGGGACACTGCATGTCTGGGAAGGGACAAGGGGAGGGTGCCTGTGTGCCATGTCCTGCCAAGTGCTGTGTGCACATCCTGCTTCTTCACGGTCCCCTGGTGTCACAGACAAGGACACTGAGGCCAAGAGAGGCAGAGTGACTCTCTCTCTCAAGGTCGCCACAGCAAAGGAGGGAAACCCAAGTCCTCTAGGTGTCGGAGCCCCACCCCCACCTGCACCCTTGTCACTGCCTGGCCCTGGTCCCTGCTGTGTCTGGAGCCCCTGCTTACTTCCTGCACTGAGATTGCTTCCTCTGCCTCCTCCATCTGGCTGTGAGCAGCCCCAAGGCTCAGTGGCAGTGGCAGCTTGGTACACAGCACAGAGCCTGGCACAGCAAGCGAGCCCATTATACACATACTGGATGAGCCAGCTGCGGTGCTGCAGGCCTGTAATCCCAGCACGCTGGAAGGCTGAGGCAGGAGGATTGAAAATTCAAGGACAACCAGCACAATTTAGCAAGACCGTGTCTCAAAATGTTTAAAGGGGCAGGGTTATAACTCAGTGGCAGAGCACCTGCCTAGCATGTGTGCGGCCCTGGGTCCCATCCCCAGTACGGGGCGGGGACAGGGCAGCTAGAGGGATCGGGCACACTGGCTACAGGCCAGGGTCCAAACATGATTCCCTGCAAAAGCAGGCCGCCATCTAAACCACAAAGCCATGTCATTGTGTCCATGAGAAACGTGCTCTCCATCGGGAACCGGAATCCATGGGCACATCAGCATCAAACAAAAGGCCCTCAGGGACAAATCTCCCAGCAAGAGAGGCGTGAGTGACCTGGGCTGCAATTATCAAACTATGCCACCAGGTGCCAGTCTGTCCACCATGGGGGCAGATGTGGGGATGGGATGGGGAGGGGCCCTACCACCGTCCTGTCCTAGTGCTCCCAAACTGTGACTGAGTCTCGTTCTTCCCTTCTGTTTGTTTCTTTGGTGGTACTGGGAATTGAACCCAGGGTCCTCACCATGAGTTACATTACCAGCCCTTTTTATGTTTTTGTTTTGTTTTGTTTTGTTTTTTGAGACTGGATCTCACTATGCAGTTCAGGTTGGCCTCCAATTCACTGCAATCATCCTGCCTCAGCCTCCCCATGGTGGGATTACAGGTGTGCTTCATCACACCCACCCCCAGCTGCTCTCTTAACTGTATCCCCTTGCTAAGATTCAGAGTCCTGATCCCAAAAGATTGGCTGAGGGGAGTGCCGTGCCCCGCCTCTTCCTGGTGGGGCCTCCACAGCACAAACACTATCCTTCACTCCTCTCCCCCTACATTAGGAGACCGAAACCCTGACCCAGTTTCTAGCAGCTCAAGGTCGCATCCTCAGACAACCAACCCTAAATCCCTTGACTGCCTGCCTGAGAAAGTTAAGGCTGCCCAAAGAATTTACAGGTGTGCTGTAGCCAGCACTGGCTTAGTAGGTGGCTGAAAGGGGCTGGGGGTAGGTCTGTCCCCACAGAGGAGCCAGAGACCCAGGGCCCCTCCTCCCACTCAGTCATTCTGCAGGACCTGAGAGTCGCTCCTTTGGAATGTAATCATCAGAGGCCCTGGGGAGCTGGGCGTGGTGGCACGTGGCTGTAATCCCAACACTCAGGAGGCTGAAGCAGGAGGACTGCCATTGAGTTCGAAGCCAGCCTAGGGTACATAGTGAGTTCAAGGCCAGTCTGAACTACATAAGAGACCCTGTCTCAAAAAACAAAACAAATGTCCTGGGAAGCCAGAATTCTGCTTCCTACCATCGCCCACTGGCCTAGTGTACCTTTTTTTTTTTTTTTTTTTTTTTTTTTTTTGGTGGGTACCGGGGGGTCAACCTCAGGACCTCGCGTGCCAGCAGGCGCCCATGCTGCTGAGCGATATCACCGGCCCCTTTTTCGTATGTGGGTTCCGGGAGTCGAACTCGGGCCCTCGCGCTTGCCGGACAGGCGCTTAAAAGCCGCTGAGCCATCTCACCGGCCCTGTTTTTGTTTTTTTGAGACAGGGTCTCAAAAAAGTAGTTCAGGCTGGACTTGAACTCACTATGTAGCCAAAGTTGGTCTCGAATTTGCAGCAATCCTCCTGCCTCAGCCTCCCAAGTGCTGGGATTACAGGCATGTGCCACCACACCCAGCTAGTTTGTTTTTTGAGACAATGTCTCACTATGTAGCTCAGGCTGGCCTGCAGTGATCCTCCTGTGTCAGCCTCCTAGATTCTGGGATTACAGATGTGCTCTATCATGTCTGGCAGTTTTATTTTTGTTGTTTCTGGTACCGTGGACCAAGCCCAGGTGCTCCAGCATGCAAAGCCAGCGCCCTACCACGAAGACACAAATCCAGTCGTTATTTTAGATTTTAACAAAAGGTTGCCCAGGCTGGCCTTGAATTTGCGACCCTCCTGCCTCAGCCTTCCCAGTACAGTATATGCAATTATCTTATCCTCCCAACCACCCGCGAAGGTGGGTATCACTGTCATTTCCTTATGTGGGTAGCAACCAGCTCAGAGTTCAGTAACTGGCTCAGGGAACACTCAGTGGCCAGGAGCAGCGCTGGTACCGTATTTCAGATTCCAACCCGGGCTGAGCCATTCATAGCCAGTATCTGCACCACGATCTCCACTCTTCATCATCCATCTGCAGAATCCGGAAAGGAAGAAGAGGAAGCGAAGGTACCATTGTGGAGCGACCTATGTCTCGCGAGGCCTTCGCCCTCACACCTCTCGAACCAGCAAGCTCCTGATCTGTGGAGCACCCAGGGGGCTACGCGCATGCTCGGTGTGGGGCGGAGCCCACGAGACGGGGTGGGGCCGCGCTCCTGCTCTCCGGCTTTCAAAAGTTACCTGGCCGGTGGGGGCTGGAGTTGGAGGAGTAACCGGCTGCGCGCGCGCCGACCCCGCCCTCAGCCTCCTCAGGCACCTGTTGGTTTGTGGGCCCACCGGTCCGTGGCTACCACCCAATAGGAAGCCTCACTGACCTACACCGGCCCCGCCTACCTACCAGACTCGCCAATCCCCGGGTGGCCGCGGCCCCTCTCTCTCTCTCCGAGGGCCCGCCCCTCCGGGCGCTGCTTCCGGGTGGGGCCGGGGCCGAGGCGATGGCGCCTTGGGCGCTCCTCAGCCCTGGGGTCCTGGTGCGGACCGGCCACACCGTGCTGACCTGGGGGATCACGCTGGTACTCTTCCTGCACGATACCGGTGAGCTGGACGCACCCGATCCCGCTTGGTTCCCCACACGTTTGGTTCTACTGGGTCCGCCTGCTTAATCCCCAGAGATACTGGAATTCACCCCGTCTCCGCCAGTCCCTGAGGCCCCTCCCCACCTCCAATTCCAGGCGCCACCTGCTGATACCCACTTGACCCTTAATTAATCCTAGCATCTTCCTGATCGCTGCCTGATGCCCTGTCTATCCCAGACCCATCCAGTGCCCACCAAACCCCAGGGCCAACTAGAGCCCATTCTCCACTGACCCTCGATTCCACCCCATCCTCCAGGAACTCACTCCCAACTTCCCGTCCGTAAGATTAGGGGGGTCAACTAGACTCAAGGACTGGCCATCGCCCACATCCCCCTGGCCTCCAGTTGGCAGCCACTAGGTACCCAGGCGGGTTCCCTACTCTCAAAACGGCACCTTATGAGGGGTGCTATTCCCATGGTAGCCCCCATTCACCCACTGCCCAGCGCCCCCAGCAGCCTCTCCGACACAGTCCCCTCCTTGGTCCGTCCAGCCTCAGCCTCCCATGCCTTTCCCTCAGCCTAGGAACTTGCTTGGGTCTCCCCATCAGAAACCACCCTTCCTTCCCTGCTGCCTTCTACATCCAAGGGCACCGGAGCTGTCCGTGCCTTGACGCCCTTCACTCCTCAGCCTCTTCCATCCCCCCAGCCCTGCACCCTCTTAGGGGAGGAGGCTCCACCCTGGCTCCTCTGCAGCACCTGTGACCACAGTCCCGCCACCATCCGGCCTCAGGCCTTTCAGACCTGGTAGGTCTGTCCCCACAGAGGAGCCAGAGACCCAGGGCCCCTCCTCCCACTCCCCCACCCATCACTCTGTCCCCCTCATCCCCTTATCCCTGTGTCCACTCCCCCCTCTCCCCTTTCCTGGTAGGCCTTGTTCAGTCACCCTCCCTTTCCTCCTGGCCAGACCTCTGTCCCTCTTGGCTTCCCCTTTAATCCATCTTCTTGCCAGCAGGAGGGCTGTGGGAAACAGATGTTGCCCTATAACCTTACATGGCTCCCTATTACCCTCTGGAGAAAGTGCAGATGAACTGTTTGACGGGGCCTGCCTCCCCTCTAGCAGCACCCTCGGTCACCCCTGGAACCCCATCTTCAGGGCTGTTCTCAGCCATGAACACATTCCTCACCTCTAGCTGCGCCCCAGCCCCACCCCTCCGGCTCTGCCCAGCCCCCACCTCACTGTCCTCCTCTGGCCTCTCCAGAGCTGCGGCAATGGGAGGAGCAGGGGGAGCTGCTGCTGCCCCTCACCTTCCTGCTCCTGGTGCTGGGCTCCCTCCTGCTCTACCTGGCTGTGTCGCTCATGGACCCGGGCTATGTGAACACTCAGCCCCAGCCCCAGGTAACTGGGAGCCCCCGAGAGCCTGAACCTGTCCTCCAGCCTCCAGAGACTCAAGGGCCCAGGCCCATTGTGGGCTTTCTTGGGCCTCTCAGAGAATCCTCTTGCCAGGGTCCAGAGAGGGCAAGTGCCTGGCAAAGGTCACACAGCCTTGCTCAGTGCAGGCTGCTCTGCCCCACCCACACCTCCACTCCCTGAACCATGCTGGTCCCCCAGGGAGATGCCCATCATGCTAGCTGCCCCCCTCACCTCATCTTAGACCTCACCCCTCATTTTTCAGGAGGAGCCCAAGGAGGAGCAGACAGCCATGGTCCCCCAGGCCATAGCCCTCCGGCGCTGCAGATACTGCCTGGTGTTGGTGGGTGATGCGGGGACCCTTGGGGAGGAGCAAAGGCCATGTTGAGACTCCCTGACCTCCTCCTGCCCCAGTGCCCTCCTCACCCCTCCCCTCCATGGGGGACCCCCGGGCACTGAGCCCCAACTCTGCTGCACACCCACAGCAGCCACTGCGGGCCCAGCATTGTCGTGACTGCCGCCGCTGCGTCCGCCGCTATGACCACCACTGCCCCTGGATGGAGAACTGCGTGGGTGAACGCAACCACCCGCTCTTCGTGGCCTACCTGGCATTGCAGCTGGCGGTGCTGCTATGGGGCCTGCACTTGGCGTGGTAGGTGCCATATGCCCAGGGCATGGGCAGTGTGGGCAGCGAGCATCCCTAGGCATGTGCAGAGCCAGGGCTCCTTGGGGCAGCCATCCCACTCCTAGCCTGGGCCCCTTCTCTGCTGCAGGTCTGGCCTCCACTTCGTCCAGCCCTGGGGGCTGTGGCTGCGATCCAGTGGGCTCCTGTTTGCCACCTTCCTGCTGCTGTCCCTCTTCTCCCTGGTGGCTGGACTGCTCCTGGCCTCACACCTCTACCTGGTGGCCAGCAACACCACCACCTGGGAGTTCATCTCCTCACACCGCATCGCCTACCTCCGCCAGCGCCCCAGCAACCCCTTTGACCGTGGCCTGACCCGCAACTTGGCCCACTTCTTCTGTGGGTGGCCCTCAGGGTCCTGGGATACTTTGTGGGCCGAGGAGGAGGAGGAGGGGGGCAGCAGCCAGGATGTTTAGTGTCCCCAGAGGCTGCCTGCCACCTCAGCCAGGCCTGGGAAGGCCAAGAATCCCTGCCTCCTGAGCACAGTACCACCTTCCTGAGGAAGAAGGTGAGGAAGAGGATGGAGTGATTCTGAACAGCTGGACCCCAGGCCCCCAGACCCCGAGGCTGGGCCTCGTCCCGTGCAGTTTTACACATTTAATAATCCACAAAGCCAGTCAAGTATTAAAAAGACAAACGAAGCCATTGCTCACTGTGGTGCCCTTTCTGGTCCAGCTCTTGCTGGGAGGCTGAGGAGGGTGGGAGGACAGGAAGGGTACACACTCTGCCCAGTGACAGCCCACACAGCAGCCCAACGGCCACCATCTTGAGTCCCACAGGCTCCTCAATACCTGAGAGCCCTGCTGCTGGGCAGGGCACCCGAAGGCACATGCGGGTTCTTAGAGTCTGGGCCAGGCCGTACCACTGGCCTTAGGGCTGCAGGAAGCTCTCGGACACGAAGTCGAAGTCCTGGAAGGCGGCCTGCTGGCGGGCACTAAGGGTACTTCGCGGGCCAGGCGGGCTCAGGGTGGGCGGCAGCCCTGTGAACTCGCCTTCAAAGTAGCGCAGGTCCGCGGGACCGCAGAGGATGGGCACGAAAGGGGGCTGCACGGCTCGGGCCAGCAGGGCCTGCCAGTCGATGGTCTGGGGGTGAAGGCAGAGGCGGCTGGGTCGGCAGGAAGAGCAGCCCCAGGGATCACTCCAGGCCCCCACCCTGCCAAGCAGTGGGGCCGCTGTGGCCGGCCACTTACCCTGAAGAACAGCTGGAGCTTGATCTCCTCTGCATCCTGCTCGCCAGCGCCCAGGCGCTGCTCCGGGCACTTCTGGAGGAGCTGGGCAGGGAGCGGGTGTGCACTCAGGGTGTCCCACAGGCACCCCACATGGCTGCGCCGGTGACCCCAACCAAGGGCAATAGTAGCAGAGCCCAGGTACTATGAGCAGCTATGGAGCCCGGCCCTGGACCCCAATGTGCCTACCTTCTGAATGAGCTCAAGGGCTTGCACGGACAAAAAGTGGGGGTACGGGGCGTCTGTGTTGACGATGCAGTCAAACACCTCCTCTTCCGTGTCCCCTGGGAATGGGCACTGTGGAGAGGGAGGCTCAGCAGTGTGTGGGGCACCTCGCCCATCACCATGCCCCAGAGAAGCCCTCTGCTCACCTCGCCCACCAGCATTTCATACAGCAGCACGCCCAGCCCCCACCAGTCCACAGCCCGAGTGTATGTCTCCTGCGTCAGCACCTCAGGTGCCAGGAACTCTGGGGTGCCGCAGAAGGTGCTCGTCCGGTCCCCAAAGCCAATCCCTGCAAACCAACATCCATACCAGTGCCTGCTCGGGGAGATGACCTGACCCACTCATCAACACCAGGAAGCCAGGTGTGTCGGTGCAGGCCTGTAACCCCAGCACTTAGGAGGCTGAGGCAGGAGGATCACCAAGGCTATAGGACTACACGATGAAGATCTGGGACAGACAGCCCCACCTTCTTTGCACAGCCCAAAATCTGCAATCTTCAGAAAGCCCTGGGCGTCAAGCAGGAGATTATCCAATTTCAGGTCCCTGAGGGCAAAGGAGCTTTGGAGGTGGAGACCAGGAGGAGCCAGAGCCAGCCCTGGCCCACAGCACCACCCGAGCATCTCTGGGAGATGTTACCTGTAAATGATTTTCTTCTCATGTAGGAACTGCAGCCCCAGTACCACACAGGCCAGGTAGAAGCTGGGGGTGGGGTGGGGAGAATTCAGGCCCAGGCTGGGCATCAGAGAGGCATCGGTTGTGTCACACAGGTGAGAGGCGGGGTGGGGGAGGACCATGCCCAGGCTGGGAGGCAGCCCCCAGACAAGGAGCCCAAGGTCATCTCAAGGTTGCTGTGCACTCAGTCCACCCTTCCTGAACTCTCCCACTGTGCACTTTCCTCTCCTGACGTCCTCCACCACAGTGACCTGGTACCCAAAGGAGGCACCCACCTCACTATGCCTGGTACCCAAAGCAGGACCTGATACTCCAGGGAAGAGCCAGGCCCTGGGTCACACAGCTAGGGGTAGGGCTTAGTGAGCATCAGGACTTTCTAACTCCAAGAGCCTTGCACTGCGGATGCAGAAAATAACCAGCTGCCAGTTTCCACGCCAGGCAGATTTTTTTATTTTTTGAGATAGGGTCTCACTGTGCAGCCCAGTCTTGCCTCAAACTCACAGGGGTCCTCCTGCCTCAGCCTCCTGAATGCTGGGCCAGCAGCAATCTGTAACTGTTACTTGCATGCTGGGAGAATGGAACCACGAGACTTGCTGACAGGTTTCCAGAGGGAGGAAGGAAGTGGGGACAGGGCAGGGTACAGGGGAAGCTGAACACACCGGGCCTGGGGCTCAGGAAAGACATCCTCGTGGATCTGCATCATGAGGTCACCACCCTGTACAAACTCAGTCACGAAGCAGGTGTGGCTGGAGGTCTGGAAGCAGGCGAGGAGGGAGAGCAGGAAGGGGTGCCCTGTGCGGCCCACGGCCTCCAGGATCCGCTTCTCACAGTACAGGCTGTGGGGAGGGAGGGCCTGGGTCTCAGGGCCGA
This sequence comes from Erethizon dorsatum, assembly GCA_028451465.1. Classification (NCBI taxonomy): domain Eukaryota; kingdom Metazoa; phylum Chordata; class Mammalia; order Rodentia; family Erethizontidae; genus Erethizon; species Erethizon dorsatum. The sequence goes on from CM051822.1 coordinate 6,807,836, forward strand.
AAACCTCCATGGGAGCTGGGCATGGTGGTGCACAGCTGTATTCCCAGCACTGGGGAGGCTGAAGCAGGAGGATCACCATGAGTTCAAGGCCAGTCTAGGCTACATAGTGCGTGCAAAGCCAGCCTGGACTACACTACAAGACCTTGTCTCAAAAACCCTCCCCGAGGGCTGGTGAGATGGCTCAGCGGCGTAAGCGCCTGCCTGGCAAGCGCGAGGGCCCGAGTTCGACTTCTGGAACCCACATACGATAAAAGGGCCGGTGATATCGCTCAGCGGCACGGGTGCCTGCTGGCATGCGAGGTCCTGAGGTTGACCCCCGGTATCCACAAAAAAAAACAAAACAAAAACCCTCCCCCAAAATTTAAAAAAATAAGGGGCTAGAGATGTAGTTGAGTGAGAAGGTGTTGGATTTAGTCCACAATGCCACCAAAACAAAAAAGCTTCGGTGGGCAGTGCCCTGCCACCCACACAGTACCCCAGCTCACTTGGTCTTCAGAGTGCCAGGCAGGCAAAGTGATGGTGTCCATAAAGCAAAGGCTTACGGGGGTCATTGAGCCTGCACGACCACCGTGGCCTCAACTATACAGAAGAGCAAACTGAGATGCTGAGAGAAGGGCCCTGCCCAGCGGCCCAGAGTTCCCAACTGCAGATGCCAATGAGAACCCAGGCCGGCCAGGGCCCCATGGCCTTCGGGTGCCCCCTGTCGGCCACAGCCCAGGCCAGCCCCCGAAGAGCCCTCTAGGGACCCCGCACACCTCTCAACCTCGTCCCGGCTCAGCACCTCCTGCTTCTTCAGCGCCTTGATGGCATAGTATTTCCCTGTCCCCTTGAACTGGACCAGGAGGACCTGGGGACCAGGCAGAGGTTGACTCCGGGTGGGCAGGACAGGGATGGCTTTACTTCCCTGCCCATGATCCCCAGGTCTCAGTGCCTCAGGTGCCCACCGGCCCCCGTGGCACCCTCCCGAGCCACTACCTTGCCGAAGTGTCCCCGGCCCAGCACAGCCAGGCAGCGGAAGTCCTGCAGCTGGGGGGGTTTCCTGCAAGACAGGAAGGGCACAAGAAGCCCGGGGACCAGGCCGGGGCTCCCTGTGAGCCACCCCACACCCTCCGTGTCCAGCCATGGGACAGCCTCACAGGTACAAAGGGAACAGTTGTCCCTGCAGTCTTGCAAACAGCTGGAGCTCAATAACAGCGGTGAGCAAAGAACCTGCCAGCCAGCCGGCCGCGGTGCACACCCTAAGGTGAGGTAGAGCGAGCACAAATGTCCCAAAGCGAACACAGCCCAACGGAGTACCTAGTGGGGGAGGCTGGCAGGGCAGGCGCGAGTCTAGTCCTCAGCTCCATGTGGGGGCGTTTGGTGCGCTGTGGGGACATAGGGGCTCAGGCCAGGGCTCGCAGCCACCTCTTGGCCTCTCGGCCTGCCACCCCCAGCCCTCACCGGCATCTCCTCTGGTGTGGGATCCTGGGGCAGGAAGAGGCGTGGGGGCTTGGGTGGGGGCTGGATCTCTTCTCCCAAGGGGCTCTTCTTGGGCAGATTACTGCAGGGTGGAAGCAGAGACAAGGCCAACCTCAGGAGGACAGGACAGTCATGGGATGGACACACGGCCACACAGAGACAGAGGGGCGGAGAGACAGACAGGTGGAGAAGCGAGCATCTGGGGCAAGACGGTGCCTCACCTGGGGGACACAGGCTCAGGGGCCCCATGGGGTGTAATAGGGGTCCGAGGGCACCCTTTTGGGGGGCTGATAGTGCTGGGCGAGCTGCACGGGGGCAGCAGGCTCATGACCAGGCGCCCCCAGGCCGCCATGCTGAGGTTCATCTGCGAAGCCCTCAGGAAGTCCTGGCCTGAAACAGAGGGGGAGTCAGTCCCAGGACCCCCGACGGCTCCAGCCCTGTCCCCTCCACACACAGCCCCTCCCCTCCACACCTCGGTGTTTAGAAAAAATGCGTTTCTGCCTCTGCAGCCGGGGCCGCCTCTCAAAGACAGGGTCACAGAAGGTCACCTGCAGGGGCCAGGACAGAGCTGACAACCAGTCCCTTCCCATCCCATCTGCTACACTGCCTCGTCCACCCCAGACCCCTAGGCCCAGCCCCCAGTATCAACCCACAGATGCAAGAGCCAGAAGGACCCTGAGAGGTGGATTCCACATCCTCAGTGACATCAGTGGAGAAACTGAGGCTCAGGGAAGAGAGGCACTTGTTCAGAGTGCATACAAAGCAGGGCAGAGTCAGGACAGGGACACCAGCCTCCAGACTTGTCCCCTAAAGACCTCCCCTCTCTGGTCAGTCTCAAAGGGTCTTCAAACCCTGCACCCAGGGGCCAGTGAGATGGCTCAGCGGCTTAAGCGCCTGCCTAGCAAGCGCGAGGGCCCGAGTTCAACTCCCGGAACCCACACACGAGAAAAGGGCCGGTGATATCGCTCAGTGGCACAGGCACCTGCTGGCACGCAAGGTCCTGAGGTCGACCCCAGTACCCACAAAAAAAAAACAAAAAAAAAACCCCTGCACCCAGGGGCTGTCGGGTCAGAGGGCAGGGGATAGGCAGCACCTGGGCAAAGAGCCGGCCCTGCGGCACCAGGCTGAGGGACAGCTGGTGACAGGCGTTGTCCAGGAAGTCCTCGAGCTTCAGGAAGGCCACGCCGCACAGCTGCCGCCAATCGCGCCAATGCACTCCGATCTCCAGCTCCCGTGCCTGCAACCGGGAGGCCAGGCTGAGGGGTGGGCCAGGGAGTACCCCGAGCTGGGGGACCTAGTGCCCTATGGCCCCTACTAGCCCAGACCCCACCACAGCCAGCCTTACTCGCTCCAGGGGAATGGCAAACGTCTGGTCCCAGCACCGCTCGGCCACCTGACCCCAGCCTGTCTGGCCCACAGCACGGTTGTCCACCTTCAGCACAGCCAGCACCTCACCTGTGGGCCGGGGTTCAGAGCAGGCACAGAGCAGGGTCCCTGCCACCCTCCATGGCTGCTCCCCTACTACTCACTGGCCAGCTCGCCTCCGCCGCGCTGCTGCCTGGCCCTGGCCCGAAGCCAGCCCTCAGAGGGGCTGCTGGCCAGCGCGGCCACCGGGGAGCGTCCGGGCACGGCTGCCAGAGGCTGCTCACAGCCTAGGAGATGGACCTGCAGCATCCCTGGGGAGCAGGAGGGCCCTATCAGATGCCACTACCGATGTACCCTAGGACCCCAGCAAGGTCGCCCTCTCCACAAGGTGGCTCACCCAGACCTGATGCACATGGGACCTTAGTAGCCACTTGCCATACTCAGGGTGACAAACTGGTGCCTCCCCCCAGTCAGCCATGTAAGACCCAGGCCTCCTGTAATCCCAGCACCCAGAAGGCTGAGGCAGGAGGATCACTGCAAGTTCAAGGCCAGCCTCAATTACACAGGGAGCCACTGTCTCAAGGAAACAAACAAAATGCCCAGACTTCGGTCAGGCTGTGGTGGAATCCGGCAGGGCCAGCAGAACAAGATGCTGCCTGGTGCTTGAGTCTCAAGCGCGCTGTGGCAGGGAGCAAAGCTTGGGGCAGGGAGCAAGAAGCCTGGCTTTTGGCCTTGGCCCCACTTGCTCCCTGGGCCTCAGTTTCCCCATCCGAACAGTGGAGGTGAGTCCTAGCTGAGGCCCACCTCACCCAATGGGTACAAAAATGAGTGGGCTCAGTTTTAGGGTCACTAAGAGTTTTGTCTCAAAGGCCAGAGAAACCAGTGGAGGTCTAGGTGTCCACCCAAAGGTAAGGGGAGCTCTGAAGCTGGCTACCTGTCAGGGCAGTAGGCTTCACAAGTGTCCCCGAAGGCTGTGGGTTCCCAAGCGACGCCATTCGCAGCTCCCGGGCCACCCTGCTATGTAGAGGGTGGCCGGGCGGCAGGCCCTCCAGCAGCCGTTCCAAGGCCAGCCGGAGCAGGTCCAGCTTCTGCGAGGATTCTTGGAGCTGGGCCTGGGCCTACAGAGGGGACAGAGGCAGGGACAGGCCATGGGATGCAGGGTCCAGGCCACCTGGAGACACCCTGCAGGTCCCGGCAGCACTTGAGTCCTGCTTCCTCGCTGCTGCCTGCACAGCCTGGCCTGTGGTGCCTTGAGTCACTACAGGAGGCCAAGTGAAACCCAGCAGCAAGGGCAGGGGACACGGCTGACCTCGGCCAGGGCCTTGCGGTCCTGTGTCCTCCGACCACCAAGCAGCTTCACCACATTCTTGGCACCCTCGGCCACTGCAGCCTCGATGTGTAGTCGGTGCCGCAGCTCCTCAGCCAGCAGCTCGGGGCCTGAGGTGTGGGGGACACTCAGGCCTCAGGCCTGACCCAGCCCTGTCCTGCCCACCCTTGTTGCAAGGTCACAAGGCCTCAAGGCCTCACCTGGCTCAGGGGACCCGTTGGCCTCCAGGCTGCTGATCTTCATGCGGAGCAGGGCCACCTTCAGCTGGGAATCCCGCAGCATCTGCTGGGCAGCAGCCAGGAGCTTTCTCTCCTACAGGGACGTGACAGGCGTCCTGTCAGACCTGGGTGGGGACAGAGCTTCCCCATCAGACCAAGGGTCAAGGCTAGGCCTTCCTGGGCCGGTGAGATGGCTCAGCGGCATAAGCGCCTGCCTTGCGAGCGCGAGGGCCCAAGTTCGACTCCCGGAACCCACATACGAAAAAAGGGGCCGGTGATATCGCTCAGCGGCACGGGCGCCTATTGGCGCGCGAGGTCCTGAGGTCGACCCCCCGGTACCCACAAAAAAAAAAAAGGCTAGGCCTTCCTGTCAGACAAATACTGAGGCGCAGCTCTCCCCATCATGCTCAGAGCTGTGACTGAGAAGGGGCTGGGCGTCCATCAGGTCAGCACTAGGTACTGTTTGTTAGACTCTGGACCAGAGCCATGCCTTCCTCATTCCCAGGGGTTTGGGGCTGTACACTTCTACCATCAGAGTAGGGGCTGGGACTATATCTCCCCTAACATTTGTTTTTTTTTTTCTTTGAGACAGGATCTCACTCTGTAGCCCAGGCTGGACTTGAACTCACAGCAATCCTCCTGCCTCAGCCTCCTGAGTGCTAAGATATGGGCATTTTTTTTTTTTTTTGTGGGTACCAGGGGGACGACCTCAGGACCTCGCGCGCCAACAGGCACCCGTGCCACTGAGCGATATCACCGGCCCCTTTTTCGTATGTGGGTTCCGGGAGTCGAACTCGGGCCCTCGCGCTTGCAAGGCAGGCGCTTACGCCGCTGAGCCATAAGATATGGGCATTTGACAGCCACCACACCCTGCTTCCCCTAACATCTGAGAGCCCAGTCTCTCCCATTCTCTCCCATCTGTCCAGAGGCCAGGGCGCTGCCTCCCCCATCAAATCCCTGGAGTCAGGGCTTACCTTGGGGGTGCCACTGGCGCATGTGTGGGTCATGTTCTCGGCCCCCTGCTTTACCTTCAGCTCCACTTGCAGCTGCCTCTGCAGGGCCTCCAGGTGCCGAGCCTTGGACTGCTCTGCCCTCGGCCGGGGTCCTGAGGCCACAGGCTCTGTATGCAGGGAGTGTCAGGCACAGGAAGCTGTCACCAGGGCTGAGACCCCCTCCCCCCTCCACCAGGGCACATGGGTGACCAAGACACAGGAGGAGGCTTGGAGCAGTGAGGCAGTCTGCAGGCCCGAGGCCAAATTGGGGGGACAGGAGCCTTTGTCTGTAGGAGTCGTCAGACCCCGTCTGCTCACCAGCCGGGCCAGGCAGCAGGACTCGGGTGTGCAGTTCCCGCAGCTCGCCATGCAGCTGTTCCAGGCGGCGGTTGGAGGATCGCAGCAGCTGCTGCACGTGGCCTAGGTGGCGGCGGTCTGTGGCCACGCGCCGCAGGTTCTCCATGCCCTCCTTTATTTTCAGCTCCTTCTGGATGGCCCGGCGGATCATCTCCTTCTCATCCTCCAGGGGCCGCTGGCCAGGCTCACCCTGCAGAAGGACAAAGAGGAGTCACCACAGCCCGAGGGACAGAGTGTGGCACCCAAGATGGATGTGTACAGGGCCGGTGAGACGGCTCAGCGGTGTAAGCACCTGCCTAGCAAGCGCGAGGGCCCGGGTTCGACTCCCAGAACCCACATATGAAAAAAGGGCCGGTGATATCGCTCAGCGGCACAGGTGCCTGCTGGTGCGCAAGGTCCTGAGGTCGATCCCCGGTACCCACAAAAAAAAAAAAAAAAAAAAAAAGATGGATGTGTACAGCTTAGGAAACTCTCCACCGTCAGAGCCAGGTGAGGTGGCACACACCTGTCATCCCAGTGCTTGGAAGGCTGAGGCAGGAGGATTGCTGCAAGTTCAAGCCTAGCTTGGGCTACACAGTGAGTTCAAGGCTCACCTAAACTACATAGCAAGACCCTGTCTCAAAAATCCAAAACAAGTAGAGAAGAGGGAGGGGAGATTGCTGTAGCTCTTCTGGTGCTAATCAGGTCCTGGGTTGCACTCTAAGGCTGTCACCCCTCACCGCAACCCCTCCACATAGGAGAAGGGCTTTGTTCTGCTTTGCTTTGGGGGCTGGAGAACAGGGCCTTGAGGGCCCCTCCAGGCCCACGTGACACAGGGGAAATGTGTACAGTGGCCCACGGTGGTGACACCGGGGAGAAGACAGTGTATCTCAGACACTACCCTCTCCCTGACAGCCACGATGCTTTTTCAGAGTCTGGGAACTGAAGTAGAAGCTTGGAAGCCAGAAAAAGCTCAGGTCTGCCCAGCAGGGACTCAGCCAGGGTGAGAAGGCAGGGAGAAGGCAGCCAGTGGCCCAAGGCCAAGGCTTGTTCCTCTGACCTCCCAATGCCACAGGTGGCAAAGCAGGGACATCCAGAGGGGCTGGGAAGTCAGTCCGGGCCTCAACTCAGCTTTGGAAGGAAGTAGAAGGCTCTCTCCCTCCGACCCAGGTCAGAGCCAGGAAGAAAACCCCCTCTCTGGAGGCGACACTGCAAACCAAGGCATCCAGGACATTCCCTCTCAGGGACTCTGGCAGCCACCCCATCTTACCTTTCGGCCTGCCATCTTCTGAGCCCAGGGTAAGAGTGGCTGCCCAACCTCGGGGACCCCCACCCCAGGCTCTGCTGGCCTGGCTGTCTGAGGGCAAGGGCGAGGCTCAGGAAATCCTCTGACCGCCCCAGGCAAGAGGGCCAGAGCCAAAGGCCTGAGCAAACAAAGATCTCAGGAGCTGGGGGCCCGGCAGCAGGGGTCCTGAGTCACCCAGCTACTGCAGCAGGGCGGAGGCTGCAGGAAATCGGAAAATGTGTGTGAGCAGGCCTGGAACCGGCAGAGGGACTTCTTGGAGGAACGGGGCGGGAGAGGGTAGATTCAGCCCTGAGGGCAGCCTAAACCCTGGGTGGGGACACTCTGGAGGCCCCGTGTACTACACCCCGTCTGCTCTGGGCTGGAATCCTGACCACACACCCTTCCTCAGACACACACATGCACACGCACAGAGCCAGCGCACCTATGGCTAGTTCCTAGCAGAAACCCCGGGTCCCTCCACATTCTGGAACCCTGTGTACCTCCAAATTCCCACCTGGACTCTGGGCTGGGCACCTTCCGGCGTGCAGCTCACCCTCGCACCCCGCGGGCCTGGGAAGGACCCCCCACAAGCACACAGATTGCCCCCTCCCCACAGCGCACACCTCCTTCGCCCCCAGGCAGCTCCCCGAGTGCCCGAAGGGCACCCCCTACATCTCTTTCCGGCTAATTCCCATCGCCTTAGCGTCCCACCTGGAAGAACCGATTTGGGGGCATTTCGGGGCCCATCCCGGTGGCGCACACCGCGGTTCCAGACCGGCTCCTGGGCTGGCCTGACCCAAGGCTCTGAGTCACCCAGGGGACACAAGCGACTCTGCCCAGGGCTCAGGTCTACCCCGCGAAGGTGTCACGGGCAGCGACACCGGAGGGGCCCCGCACCCCGTCCCGGCCCGCGCTCACCTGCCGCCTCGCCCCCTCCTCCATGGCGCCGCTCGGCCCCTCCTCCCGACCCCTTGGTTCCGGAAGCCCCGGCCTCTCCGCCAGGACTTTCGAACTTGAAACTTCCCGGGAAGCGGCGCGGAGACCTGGGATCGAGCGCCCCCTCCCGAGGCCCGCGGCCCGCGGGGACTTGGGGACCAGCGCCGCCTCCCGGCCGCGCGCGCGGAAGCCGCGTTCCGGACCCCGCTCCCGAAGTCCCCAGCGCCGCCCGGCACCCGAAGCTGCGCGCGACCCTGCGCCCCGCGCCCGGTGGTTCTCGGCGCGACACGGATGCGCCCGGGGATGGAAGGGGCGAGGGGCATTTCTGCGGCCAGGGCCCCTCTAGCTGTGTCCCGCCGTCCGCTCGGGGGTGACCCGGGGCGGAACAGCGCCGCCTGTGTGGCGGCCGCTCTCGCTGGGGTCCTCGCCGCCTGGCGCCCCCGCTTAACGCGCTGGGCTTCCTCCACCACGTGCCTCTCTTGGTCTCCAAGACACTGATGTAAATGGGCGAGGAGTGCGTGGCCTTGTAGGTTAACGCCTCACCCAGTTTTGCTGAATTGTGACAAAGTACGGATGAACCCAACTTCTCTCGGGCACATCTCCTCATCCGACTGAGCTTGCTGGTTCTAAAAAGTCCATCTGCCTCTAAGGAAAGATAAACGCGGCATTTGTAGGAACACAGGTGCACCTGGAGACCATAATGTTAAGTGAAATAAATCAGACACACAAGCTTACCTATCTCCTGGTTTCTCTTATATGAGAAACCCAAAGGATAAATAAAGAGCAAAATAAAAGATAATAGGAAACGGAGATATTTTGTAAATGGGAAGGAGACCAAGAGACAGAGGAAGGAGGGAAGGGGACAGAAAAGAATTAAGATGTGTTATGTACCAACCCCCCGAATGTGATCATTATGTACTGAAAACACATACTAATAATAAAAAAAAAAGGTCCACTGCTAGGAGGAAAGGCATTTACACCTAGTAAAATAGTCGCTGTCTCAGTGCCTCGGTAACTAGCCCACCTGCGGCCCCTGGCCTGTGTAAGAGGCCCTGGTTCTCGCTGCCTCTCCCATGGCCAGCCCTGAGCCGCTTCCTCACCAGCAATCCAACCTGACCTCACAGGAAGCAGCCTCCTCCGGCGCCAGATGAGAGGTCAGATGTTGACCTGACTCGGAATGGGAACCCTCCAAGCTTCAACTGATGGGAACAGCTCACACTAGGACAAGAGCCTAACACACAGTTGGCTCTTTAAAATGGGTTATCCAGCTTAACGTTATTAACCATCATTTAGAAGTAACAAGACCTCAGCTTCTGACTGCAGCTCATCAAAACACACGAATCAAGCTAGCAAGCCTCCCCCTTTGGAGTTCCCCAACTGGAGCAGTGTGGTGGCAGCTGCCCACCTGTAATCCCAGCACTCAGGAGGCTGAGGCAGGAGGATCACTATGAGTTCAAGGTGGGCCTGGACTACATAGGGAGACCCTGTCTCCCAAAAAAAAAAAAAAAAAAGAAATTTTCCTTGATTAATGAAGGATACTTGGCTACTTCTTAATCTGATTCCAGTAACCCTCCACAGGAAGGCTCACTTCTCAGCACTGGCCCCGTTTATCCAGTCCCGAGCCCAGGCTGCTGAATTAGCTGGTTTTGCGTGGTTGCTGCTTATCCTTCTGAGAATGGAAAGGAGCTCTGAGGAGTCACATCACAGAAGGCACTGGGGTGGGTATGCAGGCAGCCAAACCCAGGCTGCAGCCAAGGGTGACCAGATGGCTGCATCTTCTGTCTCCGGCTACCTGACTGTTAAAGCTGTATAGAGCCCACCTTGCAGGGTACAGAAAAATTATCTCCCCTTTTCCAGCCCCACGACTTTTTCCTCCGCAGTATGGAACTGTCTTGCTACACTTAAGTCTCTGGGCAGAATCTGAGTACACGATGTCACCAGCTAATCAAATTGGCACACACCATCCGCTCGGAGGTCCATTATTCTTGTTCTAATCACAAAACTATAGTCCTTTCCCTCAGAGCTGCCAGAGAGCACCTTGGAAGCTGTCGTACCCACGGCCATGTATTCTAAAAGGAGCGCTCTCTGCTGAGGTGGGGCAGAGACTCTCAAAAGTGAGTATGCACTCTTCCTTTGAAGAACTTACCAGCAGGGCAAGGTGGTTCATGCCTATACTCGAAGCACTCTGGGAGGCTGAGGCAGGAGGACCTCAAGTTCCAGCAACTTAGTGAGATCCTGTCTCAACATAAAAAATGGCTGGGGATGAAGCTCAGTTCCAAGGCTCTGGGGGTGGAGGGAGCAAAAACAAAAACTTCAGTGCTGGGCCAGTGAGATGGCTCAGCGGCGTAAGTGCCTGCCTTGCAAGCGCGAGGGCCCGAGTTCGACTCCCGGAACCCACATACGAAAAAGGGGCCGGTGATATTGCTCAGCGGCACGGGCGCCTGTTGGCGCGCGAGGTCCTGAGGTCGACCCCCCGGTACCCACAAGAAAAAAAAAAAAAAAACTTCAGTGCTAAAGATGAGCTCAAGGGTAGAATGCTTCTCTAGCATGTGTGAGGCCCTGGGTTTCACCCACACCACTGGGAAAAAAAAAGAACACTTATCTTCAGGAGACACTACCCTGGAAGACTTACTCTTTGTGATGAACTATATTTTGTGACACTAATAAAGGGTTCATAGCAATAATTTTTTAAAAGGCAGAACCATTAGGCTCGTTTCTGGAAGCATGTGAGACTGAAATTAGCTAATTATATTAGCTAATTAATTAGCTAATATAGATTACTAAATGAATCCACAAGCACGATGGTTAGGAGCCCTCTGGTGTCTAAGAGAACCCAAAAGTCCATTGAGTCAACTATAGCCACCTTTCAGGAATAGTCCAGACGGGTCCGGTGTACAGGAGGTCTGTCAAACATGATGCTCAGTGGCTCTGTGGGTCATTTAAACTCCACATTGTAAAGGCCAGTCGAGTGGATATTAAGAACTTGTTCGAGATCGGGGAACAGAGTTAAATCTTTTCTGAGACAGGATCTTGTAGTCCAAGATGGCCTTGAACTCACAGCAATCCTCCTGCCTGTCTCCCGAGTGCTAGGATTACAGGTGTGTAGCACCATGCCCTGGAGTTGTCTTTTTGAAATTATTGGGAGAGTCGGGCATGGTGTTGCACACCTGTCATCCCAGCACTCCATAGGCTGAGGCAGGAGGATCGTCCCAAGTTCAAGGCCAGCCTGTGCTACACAGTGAGTGCAAAGCTAGCCTGAATTACAGTGAGACCCTTTCTCAAAGTAAATTAATATGTTGACATTATTGGAGAAGTAAGTAATCTACATGGTAGTTTTCAAACTAAACCAAAGGACACCTTGTCCTCTGTAGCTTTGGGAAAGCACTGAGCAGCTTAGCAGGAAGGAAATTAGCTCAACAGCAGACAGCTCCTTGATTTTCTCTGCAAAGCAGCCGCATGATGTGCTACCCACCTGCACCAACCAATCCCCAGGGCCAGTTCAGAAGCCCCTCCACTGGGCACTCCAGGAATGACTTGAGAAGCCACATGGCCATTTTACTTTCTCACAGCCCGGCCCACTTTACTTTATGCCTGATTTACAGCCCACCCCCAAATTACAGCCAGCTGCAATGCAGTGCCTGGAGCTTGTACCAGCTACTTGGGAGATGAGGCAGGAGTAGGACTTGGGCCCAGGAGTTCAAGGCCAGCCTTGACAACAACCCAAGACCCAACCCTAAACAAAGGAATGTGACATGTGATTGGATCTCCAAAAACACCTAAGACCAGCTGGGCCAGGGATTTAGCTCAGTGGCAGTGCCTGCCTGGCAAGCATGAGGTCCTGAGTTCAATTCCCAGTACTACCCCCACCCCCCAAAAACAGAAACCTATCTACCAATTGTGCACAAGCAGTTCAATCCTTTTCATGTAGATGAACCTATGCTGGATTTTGTAGTTACTGCTGAACTGATTATCCCCCCTACCCATCACTTAGATCAAATTCAAAAGCAAGTAACATTTCTCTGCAAAACAAGGAGAATGACCCCAGTCCAAAAAAAATCTTTATGTTCCTTTATTGGAGCAACATTCCTGCCCAGTATACAGTGATGAATTCACTAAACAGAGACCTGTGCGGAAATCACACACTACCCATCTAGACAGGTTAGGGTTACACTCCGCCTACTGATGCAATAACTCAATTTATAAAGTTCTATACATCAAAAAGCTTTGAATTTGACTAGGCTGTCCATTAATTCACCTCTGAAAAAGTGGCATTTAATTTCAGCTCTATTTTACAGCAGTAAAAACCTTACGCATTAGAAGTCTCTCGAAGTATTACTCCGCAGAGGCTTTGAGCAGAGTCCGCCTTCCCGCCCACCGATTCACAGTGGCATCTCCATTTCCTCCGAGACCCCCGAGGCTCCAGAGAGCAAGTGCTCCTAACCCTCCGAGCGCCCCTTCCTTGCTGGACACTGCTGTGGCCCCAGCACACACCCCAGCAGCTGCTCCGCATGCAGCAAGGCACCAGAGCACCTGGCCCGCGTGAGGGCGGTGGAGGATGTGCCTATTATATCCGGGTACACAGAGGGCCACTTCAAAAGCTGCCAATTGAAAGTTAAGAAGAGTACAACTTGGAACTCAGTTCGCATTATGGTATCTCAAATGACATTATTTTCAGAAATCACTGGCAAACTGTACCCGTTTCCCAGCTGTGGAGACATTAAGACACTGATTCAAATCCCTTTAATCCCATCTATAATAGCCCTGAGGTCATCCTGGAAAGTGCGTATCAAAAAATACGGAGTTAGGTAACAAAGTCTGACAAGGGGGTTGTTACAAGTCAAACTCGGGAGGCCCTGTGGGTACATCCATTCTGAGAGAAAACATCAAACCCTTTGTGTACACATGTAGTTTTATTGTAACAAAGCAACTTGTACACTTTGAACGTTTAAAACTGCGCATCACCTTTTCCTTTCCAGTGAAAACAAAAAAGAATTTAAAAATAAACCAATAAAATTACAATAGAGAATGTCAATTCCAAATAAGACCCTACAGGTTCTGCTGATTCTCCCATCGAGTGGCAGGGCTCAAGTCATCATTAGGAGAGAATTTTATTTTAAAAGTGTCATCTTAAACTGCAAGGATGTCTGTTAACATCACAATTAAACATGCCAAAGGAGAAGCCATGTTGTCAAATGCCCACTTAACCCACCCAAACATCTCAAACCCACCCTTTGCTGACCTTCTATACCCCATTTTTTTGTTTTTTTAATCTTTTTTTAAACAAGAGAAAGTAGACAGGTACATGTTGGTAAACGCTAACTGTCCGTATTCACAGAGAGACGCAGTGTAATCTCTGAGCCCAATACACAGAGGAAGGAGGAAAAAGCTAGAGTTCTATGCACTACTACACAGGGGCCGAGCACCCTCCAGCTTCCAGCAGAGTGAAGGGAGCGGAGGGTGTTCTTTTTTCCCACAGAGCACGGTGGTGTTGATTCCAAAAAGTTTGTGTGGAGACAGGAGGGGATCAAAATGAATTTAGAACAGAAGGTTGTAGAGATCCTTTTCCCACTGTGTTCTGCTCAAGGTTTCTCCCCACAAAGTCGAGAACCATGGTGTTTGAGAAGAGAGACCTCAAGAACACGGTGACTGAGCACAAGAGGGGGAAAAAAAAGACTGCAACTTGCTCCCAGGGACTGGAGAAAATAAAAAAATAAAATAAAAAAAAGAAAAAGAAAAAAAGAAAAACAAGAAGGTTGGAATCCATCAGTGTTCAGTTAGTCATCTTCTCCTTCATCCTCCTGAAAAGAGAAAGTGGGTAGTTAAGTCTTCAGGTTGATTCTCAGGCCACGCCCTTGTTTCCATGCATGCAGAACCCGAACATCATGAGGACCATTTCCCGGGTACTCCCAGTTTTCTGAACCTGTGTATTCATCTGCATCAAATCAAGATGAAAAGCCTATGAAGCTGTGTCAGAAAATTTGGCAATTTCTCAGAAACAAATCTTTGGCCATATTTTGAACCAAATAACCTACAATATAACCAACCTACTAATTTGACTATTTGCTTCTCTTTTTTGGTTTTTTGAGATAGGATCTTGCTGTGTAGTTCAGACTGGCCTCAAACTTGTGGCAATACTCCTGGCCTCAGCGACCCACGTGCTAGGATTACAGGCATGTACTACACCTGGCCCACGGCCCAGCTTGACTATTAAGAATTCTGTGGTTTGTTTGGGGTGCAGCTCAGTGGTAGAGCATTTGCCTAGAATGTTCAAGGCCCAACCTCCACCACCACAAAAGGGAGAAAAAACAAAACACCTCCAAACATGCTTAGCTTTTTTTATTTGGGAGGCATTTCTGAACTTGACCAACTATAGTATTATTGCTTATCATTAAATCAGACACTTCCCTGATTCTAAGCCAACAAAAGAGCGTATCCTCCCAGTCAGTGGGTCACACCCACCATCCTGCACTCCCCCCAATATGGTGGGGTCCTTCTCAGGCTTAGCCTACTTTTCTTTACCTCTCCTTCCTCCCCTTCATCATCATCTTCGTCTTCTTCACCTTCATCCTCATCCCCTTCTTCATCAATGTCTTCCAATCCCTCTTCTTCTTCATCATCATCATCATCTTCTTCTCCTTCCCCTTCCTCGTCATCCATATCAGGAACCTTAAAATAATAAGAGCTACCTTAGGAACTCACTTTTACACAAACCTGACAATCACCTTGAGTAAACCAACACTCAACTCACCAAGTAGTACTGCAATGGATTTGGCCAAATGTCATCTTTGATGACCTCTCCTAATTCATCTGCACCTGCATCAGAATGGTCAGTAAACCAGGTAAAGAAGCTCTCAGGTTCTTCATGCTGCCTCTTTCTACTGGCTTTATTCTGTGTTTGACTTGAACGTTTCGTCAAATCCTAAGTAAAAATGTAAAGAAATTTTTGATAGAAGCTCTCTATGCCACCTAAACTCATATGATTTAGTTATGATCCTACCAAAGCATTAACAAAAACATCAGTATTTACACTAACTAAAAACAATTATAAAAGTATACTGAACAAAGAAAGTCATATTATTTTCTAAGAAGGCATCAACTAAATGACTTCTTCCTTAAAATCTGTTCCATGCTAACTATAAGCACTAACACAGTAACTCAAAATCCCCACCTTACTACTTAATCTGTAATTACAGTTCCAAAACTATGTATTTGGATCAACACATTGAAAAAAAAAATTTTTTTTTAATGCGGGTACTGGGAGTCGACCTCAGGACCTCACGCTTGCCAGCAAACGCTTGTGCCGCCAAGCGCTATCATCGGCCCTTTTTTTCCTTTATGTGGGCACCGGGAATCGAACTCAGGACCATAAGTGCAGGCACTTATGCAACTGAGCTATCTCACGGGCCCCACATTGAGATTTTTATATTTTTACTATGCTTAACAACCAGTAAGAACAAAAACGAGGGCCGGTGAGATGGCTCAGCGGCTTAAGCGCCTGCCTTGCAAGCGCGAAGGCCCGAGTTCGACTCCCGGAACCCACATACGAAAAAGGGGCCGGTGATATCGCTCAGTGGCACGGGTGCCTGTTGGCGCGCGAGGTCCTGAGGTCGTCCCCCCGGTACCCACAAAAAAAAAAAAAAAAAAGAACAAAAACGATCAATAAAATCCAAGTACTGGTTAAGTGGCTCTACCAAGCCAGAACATAAAATGTTCCATTTGTCCAAGAATTTCTCAAAGCATACCTTTCCAGATTTCCATTTGATTTCAGTGGACTTTGAAGATGGATCACCACTCTCGTTCAGATGAAATTCTTTGGAGAGAACTTTATTTTCAAAGTAAGGATTTTCATCAAAATACTATAATAAATAATAGCAAAATGAGGTTATCAGTATGAACAGTTTATCTTAAAGGTCAAATTAATTTCCAGAATAGCCAACAGATTATGAATACTTACAAAATCTATTCTGTAACCTGATTTTATATCTTCAAATTCTGTCACTTCGACTCTGGTCAAATAATGCAATGCTTCTTCGTCTTCCTCCCCAAGCAGTGCAGACACTAGACCAACAAATTATAGATCAGTTGAACTTTAAACAGGCAAACATTAACAACTTAAGTGAGCCCTTTTCAACTTTTTAGTGATCACCTTTCATTTTATGAACCCTTTATTAAGAAAAACCAAAATTTTCATAACCAGGATTGACTGTTTTTTATTAGATAATTACACTAAGCTCTAAGTAGAGAAAAAGCATTAAAGTGGTCTCCCCTTTATAAAGGTTTCAACCTGTATATGCAACCCAACATGCTGGATTAAATCCTCCGCCAGGCTCCTCCACCCTAACAAATGAACACCCTGTCTACATCTTTTAACAATGTTCTGACTACAACATACCTTGTGGATGGTTAACAAATGTTGTTACCCAAAAATTTGGGATTTTGGCGATCAATTCTGACCTCTTCTGAAAAAATGGTTGGCGGAGTTTGTTATATTTCTGTTCTACTTTCAATATCTCCTCACTGGCTTGTTCATTAAGTCTGAAGCAAATGAAGACATGTCAACAATGATGGTTATTGACAAACACTGAAACTGCTTGACTACAGAATGGTCATTCATTCTCAATAGCTTTAGGACAGTTCAAAATCCCTATTTTTAATAAGCAAATCACCTAGGTTGTAGCTAAAGACACAAAATTAAGATGGCAATTTTTTTTTTAAATCAATGAACACTTAAAACAAGGGTTAATTCTTTAAAAATCTCTGAATAAACATTCTGGTAACATTGTATATGTATATTTACTTTATCTACTGTATTTCCAACCAAACTCACAATTGTTTCCCTCAGGAAAATGTTCTAAATAAAGCTGTTTATCAAGCAACGTTACAAGCAAGTTAGTTCAACACAGATGCAGTAAGGTTAAGCCATCAGAAATCCTACACAACCATTCAGATATTTGTAGCCTTTAAAAATCAAACCCAATCATTTAAGTCAATGTTCTTTTTAAAATCAAATCCTCTGTAACTGTGTATTTCACAGAAAAATTACACTGAATATATCTACTTCCAACTAAGATATAATCATCTCTCCTTTGCCAACAAATAGAGATTTCCATATTTCAAAGTTATCAGACCACTAGATGCATTTCAGAAAACGCCGAAGTAAACCAGAAAAATTTTACCTGTCTATTTCATTTTGTACTTCATCGATATGTTCAATTGCTTCTTGTTGTTCTTTTTCTGCAAAAAAGGGAGCATAAAACTCAATACTATTGACTATTTTTCCTACTATTAACACATGATAATAGGCGAACATAAAGCTGATTTTATGAAGTGCACACTACGAGGCGTGCTCTCCACGTGTTCATACACTTAGTTGACAAATTACTTTTACATTAAAAGACATTCATGATTTGCTGCAGTACTTTTACAAACAAACAGTTCCAACACAGGAAAACAAGATTCCAATAGTTATTTTCTTTTAAGAAAGATCAGGCCCAGACTTAATCAGGAATTCTTGGTGTATTTATTTATCACATCATACACTTGCAATGGAATGCCGGCTGCTAACTAGAATCTGGCAACTAACGTACGACAATACAATTTAGGACTCGCTTATCCCTTATCTCAGTGGTACAAACACTTTTTACAGAAAGTTGAAGATTCTGCTCAGTACTCAGCACAATGAAGTCACCAAGGCACACGGACAAAAGTAAGTCCTCAGAACTACTCCACCGTCGCAAACCTTGCACTTAGGGAGTCCTAGAACGGAAGCCCCGGATTCAAATCCGACATTCCCCACTGCTCCAAGCCAACCCCGGCGGAAGGATCGCCTAGGCGGGCTCGCACGATTTTGGAGCACGCTTACGAGGGAATAACTACGAGATTGGAAAACTACGAGGCGAAAAGAAAGAGGAAGAAGCGGGGGTATGTTTCTCCTGTTCGGTGCCCTTTTGTCCGGTAGGAACTGCGAAGAGCCCTACAATGCTAAGTGGGCGTGCAGGGCCCGATCGCGCGGGTCATTTCCGGTAACCATCCCGGCATCTGCGGTGCCGCCAGCGGGTCCTTCCCGCCGAAGCAGGAGTTTCAGGGGCGTCCCGGGGACCTCCCTCCGCCGGGGCCCGCGCCGCGGCGGCCGCCCACGTGGGGAGCGCGCCAGGCGCCCGAGCATCCCGAGCCGCCCGGGCCAGCCGCGTGCGCCCCCACCCCGCCCCGGCCCGAGCGCGAGGCCCGCGGCCCGGGTGCAGCGGGGGGCGCCGGGCGGGGAGGGCGGCGCGGGAGGCCCGGCGCGAGGCCGCGTCCGGCTGCACCATGTGGCGGCGGCGGCGGCTGATGGGAGCGAGGCATCATGGCGGAGCACAATAAAGAGAGGCTTCTCGGGAGGGAGGGAGGAGGAGGGGAGGAGAGCGCGGGAGGGGGAGAAGGGGGGGTCTCCTCCTCCCGCGCCGAGCAGGCCGCAGCGCCCCCGCAGCCGCGGCGCCACCCGGCCCCGGCCCCGGCGCAACACAAAAAGGGCGCCGATCCCGCCGCCCCCGCCTGCCAGCCCTGCGCGCCCCCCGCGCCCCGCCGCCGGCTGCGGCCCGGACGGGCGGCGAAGATGGCGGCGCGGCCGGCCCCCGCCTCGCCCGCGGCTCACCTGAGGTCTCGTCGGCCCCGTCGTGGTTGGAGTTGAGCTCCTTTTTACTGACTTTGGCCGCCGGCGCCGACATGGTGCTGCTCCGCGGTCGGGGGAGGGGGGAGGGGGAGAGAAGGGAAGGCGAAGGGGGCGGGCGGGCAGGCGGCTTCCCTCACGCCACACGCGCGGGCGCCCGCTCGGTCCGGCCGCCTCCTCCCGGCGCGGCTCGCTCGCCCTCCCCCTCGCTCTCTTGCTCGCTCTGCCCTCGCGGCCAGACGACCAGGGAGGGGCGGGGGGCGGCGTGCCGGGCCCCGGCCGGGGCTCCTGCTTGCGGAGGGGAGGCGGCGGCAGGCGGGCGGGCGGGCGGTTCGGCTCCCTCACTCGCGCTCCGCGCTCCGGCTCGCTGCTCGCTCTCCCCGAGCCGCCTCCTCCTCCACCACCTCCTCACGGCGAGGGGCGAGCCACAAGGCGCAGGCGCGCTGAGCCCGCGCGCACGCCCCGCCCCCGGCCGGAGAGGCTCGCGCCGTCTCGCCATTGGCTAGGGCGCCGGGACGAGGGGGCGGAGCCGCGGCGAGGAGACACAGGGCCAGGCGAAGAGGCGGGAGGAAGGAACGCCGCGACGTACGGGCCGGCCCCCCGCGCGGCGTTCCCCTCCCCCCTTCCCCTTCTTCAGCCGGACCCGGGACATTGGCGCGCGGCGGGCGCGCGGCGGCCGGGGGGCGGGGCCCCGCACGGCTGCGCACGGCTCCTTGCCCCCCCCCTTACGTCACGTGGTGGCGGAGCGGCTTCCCTTCTCCGCCGGGCGGCGGGGGGAGCGCAAGAGGGGCGCTTGTAGCCCCCCAACAGTGCAGGCCTTAGTCGCCCGCCTTCGCATCCGGGCGCTTTCCCCTTCGCGGGAGAAAGACGGCGGCACTGCCATCCTCTTCCAGCGGGGAAGCCACCGTCCGCGCTCAGACTGAGGCTGCTCTGCAAAGCCCGAAGACGCGCGCCCCGCCGGCGGGGCCATCGCCGGGTTCTTGCCCAAGCCCTGCTCAGGAGGCGGCTGGGGACCCTTGGGCAAGTCACCTTTCCCCTGTGGACCTGCCCCAGTTGGGCAATTACAGGCGCTGTCGTGCTCGAACAAGTCCTCCCCGAAGTGGAAGTCCCCTGCAGGCAGGCGGGCACCACGCCCACCCGCGGGTCCTTCGGGCCCAACTCGGGGCGACGGCTTGCAAAAAGCAACCCGGAGAGCCCGGCCGGCGTCGCGAGGCGCCGTCGCCCGGGGTCGCACAAGCGCTCTCGGGGATGCACGTGGCACTCGGAGCTCGGGGAATTCGAGATTGTGAGGCGTGCTTTAGAGGCCAAGCCCTGAAACTCCGAGTAGGGCTAGGGCATCAGCTTAGATAATGCTTTCCAGGAAATGGAGATGCGCCAGGCCCTACTGTCTCCTCCAGGGCCAAGCCTCCGTTTCCCCCGGGTGTTTGTAACCAGAACTTGGGGCTGGGTTATTTGCCTGCCTGCACTCAAGTTTTACTATGGGCGCGTGAAGCTCAACCAGCGCCTTTAATGTTCAAAACAGACCATGGTTGGTGATCGATACATGTTAAGTAAATGACTCACAGTTCGTGCTTAGAGCATACAGAGGTCTTTTTAGAGCTGTCCAAACCCAGAAATTCATCTAATCCTTCCCTCTAAACCTAATTCTCAGTTGAGTGCAGCCCGGTTCTTACCTCTGCCAACTGGACAGGCTCTTCTAAAGAATTACTAGCATCGGTAGCTAAATGTTTGACAAGCATTTCGAGGGGTGGGAAGAGAAAATAAACCCCCGACTTGAGCATTTGTGAATTGCGATGATGTACACCGGGCTAGTGCTGTGATGTCACCCAACCGAATGGCAGATCTCACAACCAGCTCTTGTACGCAGCCTCTGCTCTGCCACACTGCTGATCACACCGGGCCGCAGGCCGTGGTAACCACACGCACTCCTTACTGAATCCTTGCAAAAGAGCAGGTGAGTTTTAATGTTCCTCATCGCACTTCATCCCTAGCCCAAACTGAACTTTTCTACAAGTGGCAGAACCAATACTCTTTTTTTCTTTTTAAGTTTTTTTTTTTTTTAATTTTTTGAGACAGAATCTCACTATGCAGTTCAGGCTGGCCTCGAACTCAACGATTCTCCTGCCTCTGCCTCCCAAGTGCCGGTATTACAGGCGCGTGCCACCACGCCTGGCTCAGAACCAATATTCTAAAGGAGGTTGGCAGATGACAAACCCGTTGCCCTAAAGCGGTGGTTTGCTAGCTATTTTTTTTTTTTTTTTTTTTGTGGGTACCGGGGGTCGACCTCAGGACCTCGCACGCCAGCAGGCGCCCGTGCCGCTGAGCGATATCACTGGCCCTTTTCTCTTATGTGGGTTCTGGGAGTCGAACTTGGGCCTTCGCGCTCACCAGGCAGGTGCTTATGCCGCTGAGCCATTTCACCGGCCCTATTTTTTTTTTTTTTTGTTTTTTTGAAACAGGGTCTTGTTATATAGCTCAGGCTGGCCTAGAACTCAGCAATCCTCCTGCCTCAGCCTCCCAAGTACTGGGATTACAGGCGTGCACCATCACACCCGACTTCAATTTTTATATCTATTTACTTATTTATTTTACAGTGCTAGGGATTGAACCCAGGACCTCCTGCATACTAGACAAGCTCTCTACCACTGAGTCACATTGTTAGCCCCTCTGTTTTGTTTTGTTTTGTTTTTTTTGTGGGTACCGGGAGTCGACCTCAGGACCTCGCGCACCAGCAGGCGCCCGTGCCACT
Organism: Erethizon dorsatum; assembly: GCA_028451465.1. Lineage (NCBI taxonomy): Eukaryota > Metazoa > Chordata > Mammalia > Rodentia > Erethizontidae > Erethizon > Erethizon dorsatum. The sequence continues at coordinate 6,829,147 of CM051822.1, forward strand.
GAGTGATATCACCGGCCCTTTTTTCGTATGTGGGTTCCAGGAGTCAAACTCGGGCCCTCGCGCTTGCCAGGCAGGCGCATACGCCGCTGAGCCATCTCACCGGCCCCCCTCTGTTTTTTTTAAAACGTGACCTACAATACTGCATACATTTGGCAGGGCACGGTGGTGCATAGCTCTAACCCCAGCAGCACTCAGGAGGTTGACACAGGAGGATGGCTTCAAGTTCAGGGCCAGCCTAGGCCTTGTTTTTTGCCTCAAAAAACAAAAACACATATATTGCATACATTTGACATGTGAACTGGTACACCTACACATAAAACAGTACCATTACTAAGGGAGATGTGACTCTAATTTTCTACTTTATTTTATTTATTTTTTTTTTTTATTTTTTGTGGGTACCGGGGGGTCGACCTCAGGACCTCGCGCGCCAACAGGCACCGTGCCGCTGAGCGATATCACCGGCCCCTTTTTTGTATGTGGGTTCTGGGAGTTGAACTCGGGCCCTCGCGCTTGCAAGGCAGGCGCTTACGCCGCTGAGCCATCTCACCGGCCCTAATTTTCTACTTTAAAAAAAAAAATGCAAGTGACAGCCCGCTACATGGGCCACTACTGGGATGAGACTTAGTCTGAAAATCACTGCTGCTGTATTCATCCACAAAGCCTGCTTCACAGGTTGGTGCCAGAAGTCTGTTCCACCTGCTTCTGGAGCATGCACAGGGGGAGCATCCGCAGGGCGCTGGGGACCCTGTGATACCTCCACCCTCTCCAAGCCCCGGAATCCCCAGCCCCTCTTCCCAAACCGCCCCACACAGCACTTCCTTCTTAACATGACTGCACTGGAAGTGGAAGAGAAAGAGAAAGCAAAAGGGCAGGAGTTTCAGTAAAAAAGGAGGGGCTCTGTGCCCTCCAAGCCTTGTGGCTCTGCCCTTGTCCAGCTCCAGCAGCTCTGCATTCTCTCCTTGCCTCCTACTCACTCCCTCTCCCACTTCCTGTCTTCCTTGAAGACCAGAAAACCCCGAAGCCAGCAAGCCCAGCTCAGAGGTGCTAGCTAGAAATCTGAGCTCTGGTGGCCTTGCATGCCACCCCCACACCTCTGAGTCTTTTTCTGATCCATAAATGGGGACCCTCGCCCCATGCCGCTGTCCTAACCATGGAGAACTCAGCAGGGAGCCCTGGAGCGCCTGTGGCTGCACCCTCTGTCCATTCTGCTCTGGTTATTTCTCCCAGGAAGCCAAGCGGAAGGAGACAGGCGGGCGCACCCACATTCCGCTGCTCCCGGTGATGAGGAATTCACTGCCCAACCGGAAGGACTCAGAATGTGCCAGTCTCTGTCATACTGCTTTTACTTAGGGTCAAGGCTCAGCAAGTGTGAGAAATAGGAACTGCTGACCCATTTTAACGGAGGGGAAATCAGCAAGGTGGGTCCCATACCCTGGCAGTGCCTATCAGAGCCACCAGCACAGGAGGTGTCTACTTGTGGAAGACGAGGGAGCGGAAGCCGAGTAGAGTGCAAGCCAGGTAGTTGTGCAACACTGAGGACTCCTTGCCCAGTGCTTCTTCCCTAACCACTGGCTGGCCCACCTTGTACCTAGCCAAGGCTGATCTGAGGAGGCCAGGCCACATCCTCACTGTCACGGGGACCTGCCAAGAAAACCAGCTTTGTGTCCACATCCAAGCTCTAAGAAACACAGCCCTCCAAGCTCAACCAGTTGGCATCAGGGGATCAGGGCCAGACAAAACTGCCATTGCCACCTGCGGACTCAAAGACCAGGACAGGGCAACTCTGAATGCTGCCAGGGCAGAGTGGGCTCCTCTGCAAAGGGCCTGAGGCTCAGAGGACAAAGTCTGCAAAAGTGACTCTGCAAGCCCAGCATGCTGGTGCACACCTGTAATCCTTGCACTAGGGAGGCTGAGGCAGGAGGATAACAGCGAATTCAAGGCCAGCCTGAACTACGTAGGGAGACCCTGTCTCAAAAAAAAACAAAGACTTTTCCAGCCAGATGTAATGAGGTACACTTGAAATTTCAACTTCTCAGGAGGCTGAGGTAGGAGGATCATAAATTTGAGGCCTGGTTGAGCAGTTTATGAGACCCTGTCTCAAAATTAAAAATTAAGGGCCAGGGATATAGCTCAGCAGCACAGAGCAAGCACGAGGCCCTGAGTTCAATTCCCGGTACCAAAAAAAAAAAAAAAAAAAAAATTATAAGTGCTAGGGATGTAGCACAGTATGAAGGCTCTGGGTTCAATTCCCAGTTGGACAAGAAAAAATAAATACAATTAAAAAGTAGACTAAAATGGGCTGGGGCTGGGTGTGGTGCTCCACGCCTGTAATCCCAGCACTCAGGAGGCTGAGGCAGGAGGATCACTGAAGAGTTTGAGGCCAGTCTGGGCTACATAGTGAGACTGTTTCAAAAAAAAATAAAAAATACATTAAAAAGGGTTGAGAATGTAGCTCAGTGTGAAGGCCCTGGTTCAATCCCCGCACTGAAGACATCCCCCCCCCCGCGACCCGAGCGGGAGAGAGCCCCCTGGTGGTGGAGGTAGGGGAGAGGTCCTGGAGGCCCCGCAGAGAGGCTTCAGGAACCGGGCTGTAGGAGCTGGAGCCCGCGGAGGCCTGAAGGGAGCGGGAGGGCAGAGCCCGGAAGTCTCAGTCTATACCTGGAGGCCGCCGGGGAGGATTGAAGCGGGAGCCAGTCACGTGACTGCCTCTGCTCCGGCTGGGAGGAAGAGGCCTGGAGCAAAAAGGAGGCGGTGGCTGTAATTCAGGCGGGAGTTGTGGGCCGGCGGGAGCAGCAGCAAGAAACGGGGAGGGCGTTTCGGAGAAGCAGACCCACCAAAGGCTCGGGAAGCCGGCAAGGCGTAGAGGGCTGAGGAGGAGGCCTCAGGCTCACTGGTGGTGCCACTGGCCAAGACTAAGAGCCCCAAAGAGGGCCGTGGTGGCACAGGCCTGTAATCCCAGCACTCAGGAGGCTGAGGCAGGAGGATCGCATGAGTTCGAGGCCAGCTTGGACCACGTAGCGAGACCCTGTCTCAAAACGCACGCACACACACACACACACAAACCTAAGAGCCCCAGGAGGGAGCTGGGTGACGGAGTCTTTCCAGGTCTGTCGCCCATCATCCCAATCGACCTACCCCAGCCTTCAGACCATTCAGGGGAGTTTGGGTCACAGATGAAGGGGGAAGAGATCACAAAGTCAATCCTTGCGAATCCTTAAATCCTCAATAACACGTAGCGCCAGCACTCACCTCCCTTGGGCAGGCCCGGCGAGGCCGTCGCTGCCTCGGATTTGGGGCCCGGAGACTGTCGGGCCTTCTCGGTCGGAGGGGTGAGCGAAGACTGGCGCTTGGGGGCCATGACACGAGGGAAGTCCCAGCGCCAGGCCCGGGGTCGTCTCTGGCCACAGGAAGCAGCTCAGGAACGGAGGCGGGCCCAGGTGTAGGGGGTTTAAATCGGCTCAGCAGCCGCCCTGCCTGGAGGGGGCATTTACAAGACAAGGCCGGGACACACCCTGCACCCCGGCCCCCCGCCGCACCCCTCCCCCAATCGGCGCGAGCTCCCCAGTGGCTCTGGGCACCTCCGCAGGGACGCGCTGGCAGCTGCGGCAGGAGGCAGCTTGGCCTTGCTGGGAACAGCTCTCAGCTTTTGAACCCCCCCCCGTCCTCTCCTGCGTCCCTGTCCCTTTGACCTCCCTGGCCCATCCCGCCCCACCGAGAGCGTGGCTTCTTTTTTGTCCCTTTGGTCTCCAGACTAGCTGTGCCGTCGCCTCCCCTCAGCCTGGGGCCTTCTCCAGTCGTCCTTACCCCAGCCACCCCACTCGCAGGTCTGGCTGACCCCATCCCAATCGCCGTCCCCACCCACGCACCCCCGCCCCCGGCAGCGATGGTGAATGTGGGAAAGAGCAGGGGTGCGGCTCGGGGGCGGAGCTCCCCTGCAGGTCCTGGGCCCTGTTTCCTTCCCCAGCACTGGGGAGAGCGTGTGGGAGGGTGTAAGAGACAGGAAAAGCAGGTCCCCCTGAGCTTGGGGTGCGGGGAGAGAACCCATTCATTCTCTGCTGATTGTAGAAAAGGGTAGAAGTACCCGGTGTATTGTGCACGCCTGTAATCTTAACACTTGGAAGGCTGAGGCAGGAGGATCGCTGCAAGTTTGAGGCCAGCCTGGAATACATAGTGAGACACTGTCCAAAACAAAACAAGGGGCCGGTGAGATGGCTCAGCTGCGTAAGCGCCTGCCTGGCAAGAGCGAGGGCCCAAGTTCGACTCCTGGAACCCACATACGAAAAAAGGGCCGGTGATATCGCTCAGCGGCACGGGCGCCTGCTGGCGTGCGAGGTCCTGAGGTCGACACCCCGGTACCCACAAAAAAAAAAAAAAAAGAGGATAGAAGTTGTGAGTTAAAATAAATTTTTTTGGGGGGGTCGCTGCTGAGAATTGAACCCTGGGGCCTCACACCTGCTCTGGCACTGGACTCCACCTCTGCAAGACAAATGGTCTGGGAGTCCCAAGCCCTGGTGACTCTGGCAGCCTATCAGGCAAAGACTGAGCAAAAGGCTGGGGTGTTGCTCATTAGTGGGGCTCTGGCTCAGCATGTGTGAAGCCTTGAGTTTAGTCCCTGCACTGGGGGGATGTGGTTGGGAGGCAGAGGACCTGGCACGCAGGGGGCTCTGTGTGCTGCAAATCCTAATAGTAACAATCCTGGAGGGTTTTCTTGTTCTGCTTTTGGCTGTACGGGCTATTTTCCAATTTTAAAAATTTTTAATTTTGAGACAGGTTCTTGCTAAGTTGCTAAATTTGCTGTGCTCCTGCCTCAGCCTTCCAGGATGCTGGGGTTACAGGCATCCATCACCCTGCCCGGCTTGTTTGTTTTGTTTTGTTTTTTCCTTTTTTTTGAGACAGTCTCTCACTGTAGCTCAGAGTGGCCCTGAGCTCCAGCAATTCTTCTGCCTCAGCTTTCTGTCTTTGACACAGGATCTTGGCAGTGTAGCAGGCTGGCCTTCAAATTGTGATCCTCCTGCCTCAGCCTGCTGAGTGCTGGGATTATAGTTGTGGGCCACCACGCCCCACTTGAGGCTGAGAATTTTCAGTTTAAGGTCAAGCAGAGTTCCCAGGAGAGCTGGGAGGCTGAGTACCCCGACTCAGACAGCTATGTGCCCACCATGTCACCCCAAGCAGGGCCCCTTCACACGCAGTGGCCCAGGATCCCACTCTTGGCCGTGTCTCTGACAAAAACCGTGTACAGGTGCACGCATGTGTGATGAGTGTGCACTCGGTTCACAGCAGCAAGATACATAATGGCCTGATCCAGAAACAATGGGAATATCCGTCAGCAGTGGAAGGAGCGCATTGAATGCATTGTGGGATAGTTATACAGAGAAATATTATAAAGCAACTGAAATAAATGAACTACAGCTTACACAGAAAGATATGAATGAAGCCCACAAACATGTCAGTGGAAGACATGAGACACAAAATAGTAAACATTGACTTCATTTGTATAAAGTGCACAATCCCAGCATTTGGGAGGCTGAGGCAGGAGGACCGCTGTGAGTTTCAGGCCAGCCTGAATTACACAGTGAGACCCTGTCTCAAAAAACAAATAAGGGCCGGTAATATAGCTCAGCAGCACAAGCACCAGCCTGGTTCGATTCCTGGTACCAAAAAAAAAAAAAAAAAAAGTACACAAACAGATAAAACTCAAGGAGGTAGAAGGGGAAATGGAATAGAAAATGATCGAGAGGGCTGGAGATGTAGCTCAGTAGTAGAGTGCTTGCCTAGCATGCACAAGGCCCTGAGTTCAATCCCCAGTACCAAAAAAAAAAAAAAAAAGAAAATGATCAAGATAGGATTTTTTTTTTCTTTTTTGAGATGAGGGTCTCATTTATATTGCCCTGGCTGGCTTTGAACTTCTGGGATCAAGCAACGCTCTTGCCTCAGCCTCCCTAGTAGCTGAGACAATAGGTATACACCACCATACCCTTTTTCATTGAGACAGTTTCTCCCTAAATTGCTAAATTGCCCAGATTTGCAATCCTCCTGCCTCAGCCTCCCAAAGTGCTGGGATTACGGCATCCTGGATTTTCAAAAGTTGGCAATTTGGGCCAGCCATAGTGGCACACACCTGGAATCCCATCACTCTGGGAGGCTGAGGCAGAAGGATCACAAATTTAAACCCAGGGAATTTAGCTATTTATCCAGACCCTGTCTCAAAATAAAAAATTTTAGAAAGGGCTGAGGATGTAGCTCAGTGGGAAGTCTTTGGGTTCGATACCTAGTACCACAGGGGGAAATAAAAGCTGGCAACTAATTAAACTTTTCTTTTTTGAGACAGATTCTCCCTGTATAGCCTATGCTGGCCTTGAATTTGTGATGATCCTCCTGCCTCAGCCTTCCTAGTGCTGGGATTATAGGCATATGCCACCACGCCTGGCATTTTTTATTATTGAGACTATGTTGCCCACCCTAGTTTCAACCCTCCCTCCTCAGTCTTTCCAGTGCTGTGACTATAAATACATGCTACCACCCACACCCAGCATTAATGAAACTTTTTGTATGTTTGTTTTGGTCTTGTTTGGGTTTTTTTGGTTTTGTTTGTTTTGTTTTTTGGGACAGGATCTCATTATGTAGTTCAGGCTGGCCTTGAACTCACTATGTAGCACAGGCTGGCCTCAAACTCACTGCAATCCTTCTGCCTCAGGCTCCCAAGTGGTTTTGTTTTGTTTTGTTTTGTTTTTTGGTTTGGTTTTTTGAGACAGGTAGTTCAGGGTGGACTTGAACTGACTATGAAGCCCATGCTGGTCTCCAACTTGTTGCAATCCTCCTGCCTCGGCCTCCCCAGTCCTTGGGATTACAGGTTGGGCACTACCACGCTCAACTTGACCCACTTTTAAATGAATTTTGTATATCAAAATATGCTGATGGTCACTTTCAGCCCATGGGCCAGAGTTTACTGCCTCAGAAATACTATATGGATTTTCCTTTTTTGTTTCCTATGTGTTGTGCCTTTCTCATAACGCTTTTAGCAAAATTAACCTTTGCCAGAAATCAGTGTTGTGGATGCTGATGGAAAGACGGAAAGCTGAGCTCTGGCGGAAGAAGCCAGGAAGACCTGCCACAGTCACGTCCCGCTCCGCGCCCTCGGTTCCGTGTGTGTGGTGGGGGCTTGGGGTTCTGGAGATTGAAGCCAGGGCTTCGACCCTGAGCTATGTCTCCATCCCTTTTTAAATTTTTATTTTAAGACAAGTTCTCACTAAGTTGCTGAATTGTCTGGGCTGGGCTCCAACTTGCAATCTTTCTGCCTCAGCCTCCCAGAGTGCTGGGATTGCCCCCTTTCGGGGGGACTTAGCAATCAGACCAGCCACCTAAAGTGTGGAATGCACAACTGTGACCCTGAAATTCCCTCTGGAGCTGAGCCTGCAGATTCCTGCAGGGCCGTGTGAGGTCTCTGACCAGGGAGCTCCTGGGCGCATCGGCACAGAGGCTGGAAACCGCCCCCAGCTCCTCCAGCTCTGGGAAGCAGAGGCTGCATGCACATCCCCGGACGCTCTGCAGCCCGAGGAACACAGCTGGGGCTCTGGGGCACCGCTCTAGGATTCCAGCTACGAGGATCGAAGGTTCCAGCCCAGCCTGGGCAACATATCGAGACCCTGTCTCAAAACAGAAAATAAAAAGGGCTGGAGATGTAGCTCAGTACTGCCTGGTTTCCATTCCTAGCACAAAAATAAAAATAATAAATACATAAACTAGCGGTGTGATGGTGCATGTCCCTAATCCCAGTACTCTGGGAGGCTGAGGCACGAGGACTGCACACCTGGGCAATTTAGCAATTTTGGGAGACCCTGTCTCAAAATAAAAAAGGGATGGGACTGGGCATGATGGCCCATGCCCGTAATCCCAGCACATGGAGGCTGAAGCAATAGGGTCGCCATGAGTTCAAGACCAAGCTGGGCTACATAGTGAGACCCTGTCTCAAAAAAACAAAACAAAACAAAAAAGTAAATTACTAGAGAACTAGAGCTATGGTGAAATGAAAAAAATAAAGACCAAACCCCCATGGTCAGTATGTTACCATTTGTGCCAAAGGGAGGTAAAGATAACGTGGTGGGTTTACCATTTTTTTGTTTGTTTTTTGTTTGTTTGGTTGTTTTGTTTTGTTTGAGACAGGGTCTCACTCTGCTGTTCAGGCTGGTCTTGAACTCACTATGTAGCCCAGGCTGGTCTTGAACTCACAGCGATCCTCCTGCCTCAGCCTCCCGAGTGATGGGATTACAGGCATGCAGCACTGCACCCGGCATTGTTTTGTTTTTTTAAAACAAGGTCTTGCTATGTAGTTCTGATTGACCTTGAACTCATTCTGTACCCTAGGCTGGCCTTAAACTCTGTGGCGATCCTTCTGCCTCAGCCTCCCAATGCCACAGTGCCCAGCTGTGAATTTGCCTTGTCTTTTCTTTTCATTGATTGATTGATTGATTTAGAGACAGAGTCTCCCTATGTATCCCAGGCTGGCCTCAAATTTGTTGCGCTCCTCCTTTCTCAGCCTCCCAAGTGCTGGGACCGCAGGCATGTGCCACCATGCCTGATGCTGGATTTGCCTTTTAACACAGCCCTGGAGGGGCTCCCAAGATGAGATCACATGACTGACCCTGAGGAGGGCATGCATGGTGAGAGGGGAAGAAAAGGCCTAGGAGGGAGGAATTTGACTCTTTTTTTGGTACTGGGGGTTGAACCCAGGGCCTTTGCACTAAATTACATCCCCGGCCCCCACCCCCTTTTTGAGGCAGGGTCTCACTATGCAACCCTGGATGGCCTTGAACTTGTGGTGGTCCTCCTGCCTCAGCCTCCAGAGTGTGCCACCACACCTGGCCTCAGTTTCTTAAATTTTTTTTTTAAATTTGGGACAGGGTTTTGCCAAGTCACTAAATTGCCCAATCTCAGCTCAAACTAGGGATCCTTCTGCCTCAGCCTCTCAGAATGCTGAGATTATAGACTTATTTTTAATTATTTTATTTTATTTTGTATTACTGAGGATTGAACCCAGGGCCTTTGCATTGAGCTACATCCACAGCTCTTTTTTGTTTGTTTGGTTTTGAGGCAGAGTCTTGCTAAATCACTAAATTCATCAATCTAGGCTCAAATTTGCCATCCTCCTGCCTCAGCCTCCTAAATGCTTGGATTATATATATTTTTTTCTTTTTCTGTTCTTTTTTTTTTTTTTTTTTTTTTTTTTTTCTCTCTTGTTAAATGCTGGGATTATAGCATGGGCCATTGGGCCTGGCTAGAAATTTTACTTTACCCTGTTGCACACTGTGAATTTTGAAACTTATATTACATTAAAAAACAAACAAGCTGAGCTAGGTGTAGCAGCACTTGCCTGTAATCCCAGCTATTTGGGAGGCTGAGACAAGAGGATTGCAAGGTCAAGCCCAGCCTAGGCATTTTAGGGAGACCCTGCCTCAAAATAAATATTTTCTAAAAGGCCTATGGATGCAGCTCACAAGTGCAGTGCTTGCCTGGTATGCAGGAGGCCTCCGGTTGATCCCCAGCACTACAAAAATAGCAGCAATAAAAACAAACAAAAACCACGTTAAGAATTGTTTTTAGGGCCGGTGAGATAGCTCAGTGGCATAAGCACCTGCCTGGCAAGCATGAGGTCCTGAGTTCGACTCCCGGTACCCACATACGAAAAAAGGGCCAGTGATATCACTCAGTGGCACGGGCGCCTGCTGGCGCGCAAGGTCCTGAGTTCGACCCCCGGTAGCCACACACACACAAAAATATATTGTTTTTAGCTGGGTGTGGTGGAGCATGCCTGTAATCCCAGCACTTGGGAGGCTGAGGCAGGAGGATCACCATGAGTTCAAGGCCAGCCTGGGCTACATAGCAAGTTCAAGATCAGCCTGAAGTATGTAGTGAAACCTTGCCTCAAAATAAATAAATAAATTAATAAATAAAAATTTGTATTAGTCCACATTTGCAGTACCTAATGGTTATATTCCTTGTGGAGAGCTGACACATGTGAAGAACACATCTTCGTTCTTTTTTTATCCTCTATCCCTCCCAGCTTCCTCCAACTCTTGGTCTCCTTCCTATTATAAAAAGCTCTATTTTCATCTTTTTTTCCTCTTCAATTTTTTTTTTTTCCATTCCCTTTCTCTCCCTTGCCTACCCCCTCCCTCCATCTCTTGTTCCCCTATCCAGTTGAAAAAGAAACCAAGAACTCAGGAGGAGGCAGGAGGATCACCAAGACTTCAAGGCCAGCCTGAACTACACAGCAAGACCGTGTCTCAAAAATCCAAACCAAACAAAACAAGCGAGAAAAGAAAAAGATTTCCCCACTTCCTATTTAATCTATCTTCTATTTTGCATATATACATATAGTTTTTGAGTTTCTTTTTTTTGTTTGTTTGGTGGGGTTTTTGTTTTGTTTTGCTTTCTGTTTTTGAAACAGGGTATCACTATGTAGCTCGGGCTGGCCTCAAACTCACAATGATCTCCTGCCTCAGCCTTCCTAGTGTTGGGATTACAGGCATGCACCACCACGCCCAGCTCTTTTAGTTTCTTATATAAGAGAAACCATGGAATATTTATGCTTGTGTGTCTGACTTATTTCACTTAATATTATGTTCTCAAGTTGCACCCATTTTCCTACAAATGACTCAAATTTATCCTTCTTTATGGCAGGGTAGTACTCCATTGTGTACAACTGCCACATTTTCTTCATCCATTCGTCTGTTGATGGATATATAGGCTGCTTCCAAGACTTAGCTGTTAGGAGTTGTGCAGCTATAAACATGAGTGTGCACGGATCCCTATAACAGGATATCTTTAACTCTTTCGGGAATAGCTGGGTCAAATGAAATTTCTAGTTTTACAAACCACATTCTTCTGAGCTCGGGTGCTTAAAGTCAGTCAGTCACCTAGTAGAGCACCCACACGGCCCAGGACAGCTTCAACTAGGCCATGCAACTGGGCCCTTCCTCTCTAGGTTCTAAAACCTGGGCTTCCTGGAGTCCCTGGGCGTAGCTAGCCAACCGCGGAACCTGCCGCTCCATCTGGAAGAGGCTGCAGGGGTCCCAGCACAAGGAACAGACGCCTCCCCCTGCCCCACCTGCCCGCCGCTGCTCCAGAGGCCCAGATGTTCTGTGACCCCGAGGCCAGGCTTCCCCGGGAACCGGGGGTTTCTGACTCATGGATGCTTTAGTTATCAGTTCCCACCACACTTGATGGCTGGAGACACCTCAGTTACCATTCACCCAGCGCTAGCTGTTTCGGAGGGAAACGAGGGAGGCTTCATTATTTTTGTTGGTGGTGTTTTTTTTGTTTTATTGAGGTACTGTGGATTGAGTTCAGGGATCATGGGAAGTCCTTTATCCTGTAGTTACTTCTCTTCTACGGTTATTTTGAATTTTATTTAGAGCAGAGTGTTGGGAAGCTGCGGCAGGAGGAGGCCAGCTGGCCTTAAACTCATTGGGATCCTCCTGCCTCAGCCTCCCAAGTGCTGGGATCACAGGTGTGCACTACCACACCAGGGTGGTTGGCACATGCTTGCCTGTTGGTGATTTCCGTCTCCAGCAGAGCTGAGCTGCAGCCTCGGGCCCATAACAGTTTGCAGTACTGACCAGTTGAAATTCTGAACAGCGGGGATGGTGAACCTTTTAGAGCTTTCAAAGATACTAACAGCCCGCTGTAGCCCAAGTGCCATAGATTCCTTGCCACTGCTGTAGGGTGTCAGAAAAAAGCAACCAAGCTGGGGTGGTGGCACAGGCCTGTGATCCCAGCATTCTGAAGGCCGAGGCAGGATGATCACCACAAGTTCAAGATCAGCCTGGGCTACATAGTGAGACTCTCTCTCAAAAAACCAAAAAAATAAAAGCCCAAACCAAAAATGAAATAAGCAACCAAAGAGTCATTATCAAATACTTTATAAATATCTGTAATCTGCCAGGACTTGCTTGGATGTTTAGGCTTGTCCACAATATATATAATTTTGGGGGTTTTTGGTGGTGCTGGGGATTGAATCTGCTCGTGCTAGGCAAGTGCTGTGCCATTGAGCTACCCCCGGTCTTTTATGAGGCGGTTTTGCTATGCAGTTCAGGTTGGCCTTGAACTCCTTATGTAGCCCAGGCTGGCCTCAAACTCATGGTGATCCTCCTCCCTTGGCCTCCTGAATGTGGAATTTTTTTTATTTTGAGGCAAGTTCTGATGGCCAGTCTGACCTTGAACTTGCGATTCTCCTGCTTCAGCCTTCCAAACAGCTGGGATTTCAGGCGTGAGCCAGGTGCCCAGCTTGGCCTTATCTTACCCAGCTGTTAGTGGCACTGACGAGACCACCCTTGTCTTTCTGTAATGCTCTCCCTCTGCCACACAAAGCAGGGCTCTGCCTAGCGCATTCTCCATCCAGGACACTCAGGCTGGAGAGGCATCCATGCTAGAGAGCACCTGCAGAGGTCCGTGCCAGCCTGGCTCTCCATGCAGACAGCTGGAGAACAGTCTACCTGTAAGGGAAAAAAAAAAAATCCACATTTTTCTCCCCTGCCTGTTTCTGTGCTCCTAATTTTTTTTTTTTTTTTTGGTGGGTACTGGGGGTCGAACTCAGGACCTCACGCGCCAGCAGGTGCCCGTGCCGCTGAGCAATATCACTGGCCCTTTTTTCGTATGTGGGTACCAGGAGTCGAACTCAGGACCTCGCGCTTGCCAGGCAGGTGCTTATGCCGCTGAGCCATCTCACTGGCCCTGTGCTCCTAATTTTTAAACATCAATTTTATCCTCTTGATTACGCCAAGCCTGTTACAGAGTACAAATTTTTCTCCATGTTTCAAATCACTCCCATAGCTTTTAGCTTCTTTTGTTTTGTTTTTTGAGACAGGGTCTCCCTATGTAGCCCAGGCTGGCCTTGAACTCATAGTAATCCTCCTGCCTCAGCCTCCCAAGTGCTAGGATTATAAGCATGTACCACCATCCCTGATTTTTGGCTTCTTTTTTTTTTTTGTGGGTACCGGGGGGTCGACCTCAGGACCTCGCACGCCAACAGGCACCCATGCTGCTGAGCGATATCACCGGCCCCTTTTTTGTATGTGGGATCCGGGAGTCGAACTCGGGCCCTCGCGCTTGCAAGGCAGGCGCTTACACCGCTGAGCCATCTCACCGGCCCTTGGCTTCTTTTTTGAGGGTGACTTTTGGAGTCCTTGATGATGTTTGCAAATTTTTCCAGGTTTAAGAAGACCTTGCAAGGAGTATTTTATCTAGTTTCACCTTCTAAGAAGACGTTTCTGAGCCGGTGAGATGGCTCAGTGGCATAAGCGCCTGCCTGGCAAGCGCGAGGTCCTGAGTTAGACTGCTGGTACCCACATACGAAAAAAGCGCTGGTGGGCCGGTGAGATGGCTCAGCGGCTTAAGCGCCTGCCCAGCAAGCGCGAGGGCCCGAGTTTGACTCCCGGAACCCACATACAAAAAAGGGTCCGGTGATATCGCTCAGTGGCATGGGCGCCAGCTGGCGCGCGAGGTCCTGAGGTCGACCCCCCGATACCCACAAAAAAAAAAAAAAAAGAAAGAAAAAAGCGCTGGTGATATGTCTCAGCGGCACGGGCACCTGCTGGTGCACGAGGTCCTGAGGTCGACTCCTGGTACCCACCAAAAAACAAAACAAAACAACGAAGATGTTTCTATTGCATTTCTTTTTTCTTTTTTGGTAGGATTTGGAAATTGCGCCCAGGGTCTTTACACTGAGCTACGTCCCCAGACCTTTTATTTTTTTATTTTTTTGAGACAGGGTTTTTCTGAAGTGTCCAGTTTGGGCTCAGACTTGCAATCCTTGTGACTTAGGCTCCCAGAGTACTGGCATTACATGAATCGCCATGCCCGGTTTAGCTCTTTTTATTTTGTTATTTGTTTGTTTTTTGAGACAGGATCTCCCTATGTAGTTCAGGCTGGCCTTGAACTATGTAGCCCAGAGTCAGGTGTGCTGGTGCACTCCTGTAACGCCAGCACTTGGGAGGCAGGAGGATTGGCAGGAGTTCAAGGCCAGCACAGGTTGCATAGTTCATTTATTTTTATTAATTTTTTCTTCTGCTTTTTTTTTTTTTGTGGGTACCGGGGGGTCGACCTCAGGACCTCGCGCGCCAGCAGGCGCCCGTGCCGCTGAGCGATATCACCGGCCCCTTTTTCGTATGTGGGTTCCGGGAGTCGAACTCGGGCCCTCGCGCTTGCCGGGCAGGCGCTTAAGCCGCTGAGCCATCTCACCGGCCCTTGTTTTGTTTTTTGAGACAGTGTCTTGCTATGTAGTTCAGGCTGGCCTGGATCCTGCTGTTTCAGTGATCCTCCTACTGCAATTTCCAGACTGCTGGGGTTGCAGGCGTCTGCCACCATGTCTGGCTCCTTCTTTATTTTTTTTGTGGGTATGGGGGGTCGACCTCAGGACCTCGCGCGCCAACAGGCGCCCCTGCCGCTGAGCGATATCACCGGCCCTTTTTTCATATGTGGGTTCTGGGAGCCGAACTCGGGCCCTCGTGTTTGCCAGGCAGGCGCTTATGCCGCTAAGCCATCTCACCGGCCCCTTCTTTTTTTCTTAATTTCTTTTGCTTTTTGTGTTTTTGAGTCAGGGTCTTACTTTGCAGTGCAGGCTGGCCTAGAAATCACAGCAATCCTCCTGCCTCAGCTTCCCAGTGCTGGGATTACATATGTGCACTAAGTCCAGATTTGTTGTTGCTGTTGTTTGAGACAGGGTCTCGCTATGTAGTTCACGCTGACCTGGACTCACTATGTAGCCCAGGCTGGCCTCCAACTCATGGCAATCCTCCTGCCTCATCCTCCCAAGTGCTGGGATTACAGGCGTGGAGCACCACGCCTGTAGGTCCAGTTTTAGTCTCTTTTTTCTTTTTTGGCACCAGGAATTGAACTCAGGGCCTCGAGCTTGCCCAGCAGGCGACGCGTCGCTGAGCAACATCCTTGGCCCCAGTTTTTATCTTTTTTTTTTTTTTTGGTGGGTACCGGGGGGTCGACCTCAGGACCTCGCGCGCCAGCAGGCGCCCATGCCGCTGAGCGATATCACCGGCCCCTTTTCCGTACGTGGGTTCCGGGAGTCGAACTCGGGCCCTCGCACTTGCCGGGCAGGCGCTTAAGCCACTGAGCCATCTCACCGGCCCCCAAGTTTTTATCTTTTTATTCTTATTTTTGGTTTTTTTGAGGCAGGGTCTTGCTAACCTAGTTCAAACCGGCCTTGAACTCGCTATGTAGCCCAGGCTGGCCTCGAAGGATCGCTGCGATCCTTCTGCCTCGGCCTCCGGTGTGCTGGGATTACAGGCGTGCCCCACCAGACTGGCTAGGCCGAGTTTTTTTTTTTTTTTTTTTTTTTTGTGGGTACCGGGGGGACGACCTCAGGACCTCGCGCGCCAGCAGGCGCCCGTGCCACTGAGCGATATCACCGGCCCCTTTTTCGCATGTGGGTTCCGGGAGTCGAACTCGGGCCTTCGCGCTTGCAAGGCAGGCGCTTAAGCCGCTGAGCCGTCTCACCAGCCCTAGGCCGAGTTTTTAATGTCGATTTAAGAAACATTCTGACGGTCTAATGCCTCATTTGGGATCCGCGTATGGGATCATCATTCTATCAAGCAGAAACTGAGACTCAGAGGGCGAGGCCTTGGATTCGCGGCGGCCGCCTACTCTAGCGCGTGGCGCACCCTGCCGCTGGGCCGCTGGCCGCGCTTCGCCCAGCTCCCCAGGCCGCCCTGCTGCAGCCCCCGCCCTGCGCCCGGCCACTCAGCGCCATCTTTGAGCCTGGCAGCGCGGCCTCACTTCCGCAGTTCTAGTCCCCTCCCCAGAAATAGATGCGCCTGCCCCATGCATATCCTGTCTGGGAATACAGTACTCCAAACCAGTCACTTCTGTCGTACCAGCTGAAAGGAATCATCCCCCGCTCCCCGGCCTTGGGGAACCTCTGTGTAACCAGTTCAAAAATGGTGCTACTAGCTTCACCTCTCCTGTCCTCCGCTCCGCAGGGGGCGGGCAGCAGCGCTCGGGTACCAGTGCGCCGGCGCGAGAGGGCGGGGTCGTGGCCATGGCAACGCGCTTGCAGCCTAGGCCTTTTGGTCCGGCGGGAAGCGAGAGTGCAGTGGCGCTGGCGACAGGCTGGGCTGCGAGCGCCGAGGGGCCCTGGCGGCCCGGGCCGCTGCAGGACGAGACCCTGGGCGTGGCGTCCGTGCCCTCGCAGTGGAGGGGCGTCCAGGGCGTCCGCGGGGAGACGGTGAGGGCGCGGGGACGCGCTGGGCGACGAGAGCTGGGTGGCGGGCGAGGCTCTGGGGGCCCGCGGTTTATTGTACGTTTTAATCCGCAAATGTGATCAAGGTCTGCTCTCGGCCCAGACTTTCCCGTCCTTTGAGTTACAACAAAAAGTCAAAACTTTTAAAGATCCCACCACGCTGTAAAGGTTTTGTTTTTAAGAAAAAAAGACCACACTGCATCTTCAGGTCTGGGTAAATCGGGTTTCTGGTGGAACGAGGCGCCCTGGGACACCGGGCCGGGGTGGCCCCGGGTCCAGCAGTGAAGAATACAAATGTCGCCCTGAGCTCGCTTGAGGCGGTTGCTGGAGATGGAGCATGAGCAGTGTGTGCTAGTGAAGGCGTGAGCGAGTAGTGAGTGAGTGAGGAGGTGAACAGTGCCCTGGACAGAAGGAAGGAGGCATTGGCCGAGGGCGCGTTGCAGGTGCGGTCCTTGAGAGGGTGATGTTCCAGCCAACACCCCAACACTCCAAGAGAGAGAGTCCTCCGTCTGGACTAAAGCGGGCCAGGGAGAACTGACTGAAAGTGCACAGGTTCTGGGGCCCTGGTGCACCACCGCACCCGGCTGGGCTTTTCATCTGAATCAAAATGAGCTGTAGCCTGGCATGGTGGCACACGACTGTAATCCCAGCACTGAAGAGGCTGAGGCAGGAGGACCAATGCAAATTGGAGGCTAGCCTGGGCTGCATTGTGGGCTGAGGCAGGAGGACCGCTGCAAATTGGAGGCTAGCCTGGGCTGCATTGTGAGCTCAAGGCCAGTCTGGACTACACATCGAGATCCTGTCTCAACCCGTACCCCCGCCCCACCCCACCCCCAAAATGAGCTGTGTTACAGGGTGCTGCCTATTTCCAGAAAAGAAAATTGCCAGGTGTGATGGCACATGTCTGTAATCCCAGTACTGTACTTGGGAAGCTGAGGCAGGAGGTTTGCTGTGAGTTCCAGGCCAGCCTGGGCTATGTAGTAAGTTCAAGGCCAGCCTGAACTGCATAGCAAGACCCTGTCTCAAAAAACAAAAAGCAGCAAGGGGGGGGCGTCGCTGAGACTCAGGTTGTTGAATCTGCAGGTAGCCTAGGTCCACCAATGCCAGATGTCCCCTGAAATCTGGCCTTTGGGGACAGCTGTCTTGCTGTAGGCCTAGTGGCCAGTCTGACCTAGCTTCCAGGTACCTCCCATTGTGCCGTGCTGCCTAGGAATGGTTCCAGTCAGAAAGGCTGTGGTCATTTCAGTTCAGGCTCTGTCCTTATTGCAGGTATGATTCATACACTGACCTTTTAAAAATGACTCAGAATAGCTCTTGCTGAAGATTCCAGGTTGGGAGTCATTGATTCAGTCTAACACTTATTATTTATTTTTTGATTTTTTGAGACAGGGTCTCACTATGTAGCCCAGGCTGGCCCGGAACTCACAGTTATCCTTCCACCTCAGCCTCCAGACTGCTGGGATTATAGTTGTTCACCACCATGCCTGGCTCTAACACTTTTTTTTGGACAGAGAATGAGATTGAGGCTTGTTAATGTTCTTGTAGATAAAATATTGACCTGCAGGTTTAAAAAAAAATTTTTTTTTTTTTTTTTTTTTTTTTTTGGGTACCAGGGGGACGACCTCAGGACCTCGCGCGCCAACAGGCACCCGTGCCACTGAGCGATATCACCGGCCCCTTTTTCGTATGTGGGTTCCGGGAGTCGAACTCGGGCCCTCGCGCTTGCAAGGCAGGCGCCTACGCCGCTGAGCCATCTCACCGGCCCAAAAAAATTTTTTTTTTTTAAGTTTTTTTTTTTTTTTTTTTTTTTTTTCAGACAGTGTCTCACTGAGTTGCAAAATGGCCCAGGCTGGGCTCGAACTTGTGATCCTCCTGCTTCGGCATCCCAGAGTGCTGGGATTACAGGCATGACTGCCAGGCTTTGGTGCAGTTTTTCTTGCCATATGCTGATCTGTTCAGAGGGATGAGGTCCTGGAGCGAGGTGGGGTGGGAAGGGGCTGGACCTCAGACCGCTTGAAGACTCTTGGCGAGTCTTCATGGTGGGAGCGGGTGACATAGCTGAGCGGAAAGCCATTTGAAAGCACTGTTCCGGTGGTGCAGCTTCTGAGGGGCTGAGGTGGGAGACCCCCTAAGCAGCCCCCGAGCCCCCCCCATCTTCAGTGCGACCCCTGCTGGGAATAGAGGCCCTGTGATCAGCCTGCAGGGAGTCTGGCTTCCCTGGCCTGTGGCCTGACCTGCAGATCTGTTTTTATATTTTTTATTTTTGCAGCGCTGAGGATGAATCCAGAGCCTCAAGCTCTACTACTGAGCCACGTCCCAGTGTAACACTTACCATATTTTAAAAAATTTCTCATTTTTTTGAGATGAGGTCTTGCTATGTAGCCTAGCTGGCACCAAACTTGTGGGCTCAAGAGATCCTCTTGCCTCAGCCTCCTGAGTGCTGGGACTCTAGGCTCGTGCCCCTGAGCCTGGGTATTTTAGCCTTTTTTTTTTTTTTTCTTTCTTCATTGTTGGAAGACTAACCCAGGGCCTTAGGCATGCTAGGCAGGTGCTCCGCCCTGGAGCTGCATCACCCTCAACCCTACTTTAATCACTTAGAAATGTGATTCAGTGGGGTTCTGTTCTTTTAGGGGTGCAGCCCTCAGGGCACCCCTAGGCGTTTTTCACAGAGCTCCCTGAGGGCCGGGGTGGATCTTGTGTATTTTCCCTTTGCCTCCAGGTAACCCTGCCGCCCACCTGCGGGCCCTGATATGAGCCCAGTCCTCATCTGATCCCTGCATCTTCGGCCTGCGCTGCCCGGCAACATGTGGCGCCCCCTGCTGGACAGTGTTTGTTTTATTTTTGGTACTGGGTATTGAACCCGGGGTCTTTGCCCAAAGTTGCTAAATTGCGGGGCTGGGCTGGAACTTGCGATCCTCCTGCCTTAGTCTCCCAGTGTTCTGGGATTGCAGGCATGTGCCACCACGCCCCGTGAGAGAGTTTTTTGTTTTTGTTTTTTGTTTCATTTATTTTGTTTTTTTGAGACGTCTTGCTGTGTAGTCTGTGCTGGCCTTGAACTCACTTTGTAGCCCAGGCTGGCCCAGAACTCTCGGCGATCCTTTTGCCTCAGCCTCCCGAGTGTTGGGATTACAGGCGTACACCACCATGCCTGGGTTAGTGTTTTTAAACAGGGTGTGGGTCCAGGGGAATTAATCTGTGCTTTTCAGCCTACTAGACTTTTTTTTTTGTGGTACTGGGGATTAAAGCCAGGGACTTCACACTGAGCTACATCCCCAGTTTCTTATTTTTGGTTTTTTAGTTTTTTATGTTTTTTGTTTGTTGTTTTGAGACAGGCTCCTGCTATGTAGTTCAAGCTGGCCTTGAGCTCATGGTGATTCTCCTGCCTCAGCCTCCCAAGTGCTGGAATTACCAGCATGCACCCCCATGCCTAGCCTATATTTTAAGGTTAGGTTGCTGCCTTTTGCTGTTTCAAGTAGGTTAATTTCTGGATTTATAATATCTTTAAGGGATTTGGGGTGATTTGGGCCTGAAACTATAAACCAAGCCTGGGGCAGACAGGTATGGAGGACAGGTGTGGAGAACCTCAGGTGATTTTGTGTCCTGAAGTTGCAGTCTTCTTAAAAATATAGTTTGAGGGGGCTGGTGAGATGGCTCAGCGGCGTAAGTTCCTGCCTGGCAAGTGCGAGGGCCCGAGTTCGACTCCTGAAACCCACATACGAAAAAAGGGCTGGTGATATTGCTCAGCTGGTGCGCAAGGTCCTGAGGTCGACCCCGGTACCCACCCACCCCCAAAAAAAATACAGTTGGAAAATTACCATTTTCCTTGTGTCCTTCATACCTGTCTTTCTTTCTTTTCTTGCATCCCTCACCTCAATTTGATCCCTGATTTTTTTTTTTTTTTGAGGCAATTCAGGCTTGCCTTGAACTCACTATGGAGCCCAGGCTGGCCTCAAACTTGTAGTGATCCTCCTGCCTCAGCCTCCCAAGTGCGGGGAATACAGGCCTGCACCACCTCTTTGGTCCTGACTTGGGTTATTTCTGTGTACCTTGGTGCTGACACCAGCGCTGTCAAATCATTTAGTCCACAGGGTGGTGGGGAGGAGGATGAGGTGCTGCGAGGGAAGCTCTTGCAAGTATCTGGGACACTGGCTCGCCCCCGCCCCTCCTCGTGGCTTCGGGAGTTTGAGATACCCGCATGTCCCGTGGTGCTGTGCGCTCTGTGGCCTCTTCTTCCGCCTCCGCGGTCCTGTGGCTTCCAGTGGCCGCTCTGCCTGCCGCCCTCCGGAGCCCCGGGACTGTGGTCGACTCCAGGCCCTTTTTGGACTTCGCCCACGCATCCGAGCCCCGGAGTCACCGTGTTCCCTCCGCACGGTTCCCCCCTCCCCAGCCAGTGTGGGTCTACACTGCCCTCAAGTCCTGCCGCCCTGCCCTGCCCTGGCCTGCTCGCCTCCCTGGTGGCCGGAGAGGCTGTGGGTTTCTGTCCCACCCGCTGACTGTGGTCTGGGGCTCATCTCATCCCAGAGGGGACCCCAGCTCTTGGTGGCTCGTGGTGTGTGCCAGCTGAGCAGGGACAAAGACCTGGTGACAGGTTGGAGAGAGGGCCAGGGTATGCTCCTCCTGAGGCAGTCACTCATGCGGCTGAGAGGTGAGGGACACTGAGCTGGGGGTGGCCTGCAGGGGCCAGGCCAGGTGGCCCAGGCTGCTTCTAAGATGCTGTGATTCTTTTGTAGATGAGGTTTTTGTAGATTAGGTTTTGTTAAGTTGCCCTGGCTGGCCTTGAACTTGCAACCCTCCTGCCTCAGCCTCTTGAGCTATCTGGAATTGGAGGAGTGCGCCACTATGCTCCACTAGCTGTGGTTCTAGGGCTGCCGGTATATCCAGAGAGGGCACTCTGTCCCCTCAAATAGTTTCACCTGAAGTCCTGGGGCAGGCTCTTATTGGCCCGTTTGGGTTACATGGCCACCCCTGAGCCAATCACTGTGGCGGGGGTGGGAGAGGCAGTGCTCTGATTGGCTGCTTGTGGTCAGTAGGCCTAGGACTAAGTGGTCCTTTTTGGCATTTTAGAAAGGTAGCTGCTCGCAGTGTGGGGCAGGGTGGCCAGGGCCACTGGTCAAGTGCCTGGGGTACAGCCGGGTAACATGGGTTTCCATGTCCCTCCCAGAAGAGTTGCCAGACAGCCAGCGTCGCCACAGCTGAGGCGGGCACCCAGGCCCGGAAGCGCGCCGACGCCCAGGTGCAGACAGAGGCCCCCGCACTGCCCGTGCCCCCCGCGCCCCGGCCCGACGCGCCCGGGCTGCTTGCCTTCTTGCACCGCGTGGAGCCTGTGGTCACCCGCGAGCTGAGCCGGAACTGGAGGAGCCACGCGTTCGATGGCTTCGAAGTGACCTGGACAGAGCCGCAGCAGACGGTAGGCCTGGCGACGGCCCGTGATGCCACCCCTCCTACTGGTAGTAGTGCCTGCCCGGGTGGCGTTCACTGAGCTCTTACTTTCTGCCGGGTACTGGACTAAGTTGTTCTTTTTGGCAGTACTGGAGGTTGAACCCGAGGCCGTGCCACTGAGGGGCATCTCCAGCCCTTTTTATTTTTTTCAGCCGTTTTTATTTTGAGTTGGTCTTGCTAAATCACTAAGTTGCCCGGGTTGGGCTTGATTTTGTGATCCTCCTGCCTCAGGCTTCCAGAATGCGGGCCCACAGGTGCGTGCCCCCAGCATCTGGCCTGAGCTAAGCTTTGTATGCATAAATCCTTGAGCCCCCACCCCCACCCCATCCCTGGGTCCTGTCAGTCTCTCCAAGGTGCAGTTGGGGGAATGGACCCCTGGAGCAGAACCCACTTGTCTAGGGTGAAACCAAGGGAGCACTTGCAGGTGGCAGGCAGGGTTGGACAGCTGCTGTGCCAGCTCCTGGGGTGTTGGGGGGTGCTTTCTTTGTAGCTCATTCACCCTCAGGATGGTGGGTGGGGCAGCACTTAAGATCTCCATTTGCAGCTGAGCCTGAGTGACTTGCTCCAGGTCACACACGTGATACTAAAATTAGCCCAGCTGCTCAGGAGGCTGAGGCAGGAGGATCACAAGTCCTATTGGCAAATAGAAAAGGGCTGGGGATGTGGCTCACAGGAAGCATGAGGCTCTGGGTTCAATCTTCAGTAGTAGGAAAAAAAAAAAGGAACAGAATCGACCATGTCAGCCCTATGCAGGTGTCTGGTCCAGGGTCCTTGAGTTTGTTCATGCCACAGCCGCCACCCCTTCCCCTCCCTGCCCAGGCGCTGCCAATGTCAGCTCTGTGTGTGGAGCCCCTGCGAGCGTAGCCTTTGGCCTGGTCCTCAGCTGGCGCAGGCCTTGGCTGTCTGGCCCTGCCATCTGGGTTCCGGAAGTGACATCCGCAGGGCTACAATTTCCTCAGGGAAAGCTGGTTTGTTTGGCCAGTGTTGAGGGCTTTCCCTGCCCAGGCCTGGGTGTGGCTTTATCTTCTGGCTACAAGGCCACCTGGTGGGTGGCCTGGGGCTCAGAGTGGGGACACCTGTCTCTGCAGGTGACCTGTCTGCACACGCTGGGCTACCCACTGGCCCAGGTGCAGGGTCTGCATGTGACCAGCGTGTCCTGGAATGCCACCGGCTCTGTGTTGGCCTGTGCCTATGGCCGGTGAGTGGCAGTGGGGCAGGCGGGGGGCAGTGGGGGCCCCAAGACTCATCTGGGCCTGTCTCCCCAGGGTTGGTCCCTAAACCTGGCCATTTTGGGCATCTTGCTTTAGGCTGCCTGGGCACATTGGGCTGCCGCTTAGTGGGAACAGCAGGGGAGGGCTGGGGACTGCACCTTTGTGCCCACCTGCTGCCTGGCAGCCTAGTCTTCCTGGTCCGCCGCCTCTGCTGCCTGTCCCTCGATGCCTCGGCCTCCCTGGCCCACTGCACGGAGCCACCCTCAGCGCCCGGGTCCTTTCCTAGAGTGTCCTGCCCTTGGTGGGGCTGAGCATGGGTTGCACCCCTGGGGTACCAGAGTGCAGTGTGTGGGCACAGAGGCGATCTGTCTGGGTTAGCGGGCAGAGGCGAGGAGATGACAGGAGCCCGACAGCTGCAGCTCGCCCTGTGCAGGCTGGACGATGGGGACTGGAGCACGCTCAGGTCCTATGTGTGTGCCTGGAACCTGGACCGGCGCGGCCTGCACCCCCAGCAGCCATGGGCGGTGGTGGAGGTGCCCAGCGCCACCATGTGCCTGGCCTTCCACCCCACGCAGCCCTCCCAGGTCGCAGGTGAATGCCTGGGGTGCCCACGCTGTAAGGGGTGAGGGGACAGGAAGCCGGTGGGCTGGGCCTGCTGGCAAGGACACGGTCTGGAGCCCGTGGAAAACCTGGGGGCTGCATGTGGGGTGCTTGCAGGAAGGGAGCCTGGGGGGGCACCAGGAGGGGCTGGGTGTGAGGCCTTGGGAACCAGGACTCCCCAAGGGGACCCTTCTTGGGGCCCTTCGGCCCTGCCCTATGGGTGGGTGTGTGGGCTGACGCCTGGGCCGGGTCCCTGCAGGAGGACTGTACAGCGGCGAGGTGCTGCTGTGGGACCTGAGCCGGCCTGAGGACCCACTGCTGTGGCGCACAGGCCTGACTGACGACAGCCACACAGACCCTGTGTACCAGGTCCGGGCTGGGGTGCTGCGGGGCCGGTGGGCAGGTGGTTTCCCACTTTCCCTTGGAGGGAGTGGCACCCCTCGCCTAGGGAGGTCACCAGGGAGCTGGCCCTTGGACTACCTGAGTCATATCTGTCCCAGCAGGGGCCCCGTGGTGTCCCCAGCCTCCTCCTTCCTGTGGCCTGGACTCTGGGCTGGGGCAGGATCTTGGGACCCTCTTTGTTTTCCTGGAAAGGGGGTGGACTGCACACAGCTGGCCCTTCTGCATCCACCTCTCCCTGTTGCAGGTGGCGTGGCTGCCCGAGGCTGGGCACAGCCACTGCTTCCGGCTGCTGAGCGTGGCCCCTGATGGGAAGGTGCTGCTGTGGCAGGCAGGTGGCATGGGTAGCCTGCAGCTCCGCGAGGGCTTCGCCTTAGTCATGCAGCAGCTGCCGCGGAGTGCCAGGCTGAAGAAGGTATGCACAAGGGCGCAGGCCCGGAGGGCAGCCCCAGAGGAGGCCCTTGGCCGTGACCCTGCTGCCCCTCCACAGCCTCCCCGGGGCGAGACAGAGGTGGGCGCTACGGCGGTGGCCTTGTCCAGCTTCGACCCCAGCCTCTTCATCCTGGGCACGGAGGGAGGCTTCCCGCTCAAGTGCTCCCTGGCGTCGGAAGTGGTGGCCCAGGTGCGGACGCCCAGCTCCGTGCCCCTTCGGGCCCCAGCGCGCTTCACCTTCTCGCCGCACAGCGGCCCCATCTACTCCGTGAGCTGCTCCCCGTTCCACAGGTGGGGGCGGTGGCCTGCCGCACTGTGTCCCCACCCTCTCCATCTGAGCCCCTGCTGCAGGTGGCTGGTCCTGGGGATCATTTCCAGTGTACTGAGGGGGACCCATGCTAGTTTGGGGGGCTAGGGAGGCTGCTGGGAGCCGCGGGCTCAGGAGCACTCTGCCCTGCTCTGTCTAGGAACCTCTTCGTGAGTGCGGGGACGGACGGCCACGTCCACTTGTATTCCATGCTGCAGGCGCAGCCCCTGGCCTCGCTGCGCCTGTCCCACCAGTACCTGTTTGCTGTGCGCTGGTCTCCTGTGCGCCCCCTGGTCTTCGCAGCCGCCTCTGGGGAAGGTAGGGAAAGGCTGCCGGGCTAGGGGCCTCTAGCTGGTGGCAGGGCCAGGGAGGGCGGGGCAGAGCTGCGGCCTTGAATTTGTCCCCCCTGCCCCTGCAGGTGATGTGCAGCTGTTTGACCTCCAGAGAAGCTCCCAGAAGCCCACAGTGTCTGTCACACAGACCCAGGATGGAAGCCCTGTGTACTGTCTTGAGTTTAACAGCCAGCAGCCCCAGCTCCTGGCTGCCGGTGACGCCAAGGGCACTGTCAAGGTGTGGCGGCTGAGCTCAGCGTTTATGGAACAAGGGCCCCGGGAGATTGAGGACCTGGACTGCCTGGCAGCTGAGGTGGCCACCTGAGGACGACAGGGAACCTCCCCCCCCCCGCCTCTGCCATGTGGTTCGGGGTCTGTGGTTCAGGTGTGAGCTGAATGAAGAGGTGAAGCCTTTAGGGGGAAAGCGAGTCCTTTATTTAATGTCTTTTACACGAAAACAGATTTGGGGTGGGGGGAAGAACAGGAAAGGCACGAGCCAGCTGCTTCGGTTTTTCTATGTCGGAATGAGGGCAGCTGGCTCCTGACATGGGTCTGGGTCCCCACAGCAAGGTGGTGATGTGACTAGACCAGAAGCGGTTCACTGAGTTGCCATTTCTACTACATCTTACCCAAGTGAAGCAGGCTCATGGGTACACTGAAGTGACACTGAGGAGTGGACATGCAGCGGGGCGGGCAGGGGTCAGTTCACGAAGAGCGAGCGGGTGAACTCCACGTAGTCGAAGGCTGTGGGCAGCTCGCGGCCCTTGCTGTCCACATAGGGCTTCATGTGGGAGACGCAGTAGTCGGCCTGTTCGCGGGTCAGGTTCTGGAGGGGGAGGTGATGGTCAGCAAGGCCTGCAGCTATATTCTGGGTGGCTTTACAGGGTGCCACAGGCCCCAGCCCCTACCCAGACCGTGAGCCAGCCCTGCGCACGACTTCAGGCACAGCCCTCAGCTCGGTGTCCCCAAGCCCCTGCTGCCTGGACGCACCTGGTAGAGCTCCTCCTTGGTCACGTAGGGCTTCCCTTCAGAGCTGAGGGCCCGGAAAGCGCTCTCGATCTCCTCGCTGGACTTGACGTTCTCTGTCTCGCGGCTGATCATGAAAGCCATGTATTCTTGCAGGGAGACGTGGCCATCCCTAGGGAGGGATCAAGGGCATGACGGTGAGTGGTGGGCAGGCTGGGGGTCAGGCCGTGGCCACCACTGCCCCTGATGCTTACCTGTTGGGATCCACTGTGTCCAGGATCGCCTCGAACTCAGGGTCGGGCTCCCCTTCTTCTACCATGGGGAGGTCGTAGCCCAGCGAGCGCAGGCAGGACTTGAACTCCTGGTGGTTCAGCCTGCCGGACTTGTCCTTGTCAAAGTGTCTGTGGCACAGAGCCCAAGGCTGCTCAGTATGTGACCTGGCTGCAGAGCCACTGCAGCCCAGAGCTGGGGAGGGATCCTACTCACTTAAACATCATGCTGAACTCCTTGAGGGCTTCCTCGGTCACACCTGTTGTGTTCCTGGAAGAAGAGGATTAGAGGCCAGGCCCTCCACATGACAGGGGACACATTCTTGCTGACCCTGGGGCCAAGACCTCTGCCCGCTCACACCCAGTACCTGGCCTGGATCTGCTGCTCCAGGTTGTGCTGCATGCGCATGCCCAGCTGGTCCAGCTGGTCCCACTGCTGGGCCAGGCCCACGGTGCTGTGCTCCGTGTACTTGTTGTCCAGGATGAGGGCCTCTTCCATGGCGGCCCCCAGGTCCTCGATCTTCTTCAGTTGGCTCCGCATGGCTCGGATCTCCTGGTGCTTGCGCTGCAGGATGGGGCAGAAACGTGTGAGACGGGGCCCTGCCAGGCCTGGCTCGAGACCCTCACGGTGGGAAGAGTAGAGAGCAACAGCAGGCCACCCCGTGGGGGAGCAGCAGGGACTGCAGGCCGAAGGGCCACTTCTTTGTGTGTGTGTGTGTGTGTACCGAGGGTCGACCTCAGGACCTCGCGCGCCAGCAGGCACCCGTGCCACTGAGCGATATCACTGGCCCTTATTTCATATGTGGGTTCTGGGAGTCGAACTCGGGCCCTCGCGCTTGCCAGGCAGTCGCTTACGCTACTGAGCCATCTCACCGGCCCAGGGCCACTTCCTTTTTAAGCAGTGCTCCAAGTAGCAGCTGCCAAGGACTGTGAGACATGGATTCTGGGTTGCTTTAGGCCAAGGGTAAAGGGGTACAGCCAGCCCATCAGGTCCGGACTAAAGCCAAGAAGCAAGAGCAGGCCTCAATGGTGGTGAGCAGGGCCCGGAGCCCAGGGCACTCACTTTGGTGGCTTCAAGCTGGGACTCGAGAGTTCCAGATTCTTCCACCATGCAGGACCTAAACACAGAAGCACAGTGAGGCGGGGCCTGAGCTCAGGCAGCAGAGCTCATGATTAACTGCTCACTCGGGTGAACAATGCCTGGCAGCCTGCACATCCTTTCTCAGGAAACAAAACCTATCTGCTTCCCGACAGGCCTCGGGGGCCAGGAGGGCAGGAACCCTGCAGGCCTGACAACCCTTCCCTGTTGGCAGGTGACCCACACAGGAAGCCATGTTCCAGGAGGGACACCATGGCCCCTCAGATAAGCAGACAAGTGGGGCGCAGGGGTGGTTTTGGGAAGTGGGCCTAGTCCTGCCCGAGGAAAGATAAGCCCAGACTCGGGATCTGTCACCAACAGCCAAGGCAGGTTCTGAGGAGCAGGTGGGCTTGGGGTAGCCCGCTTCTCCCCAGGATCACACACACACAGCGAGGTCACAGAAGGCTGCCAGTGAACAAAGACGGCACACAAGTCCAGGGTCACATGCAGGGATGAGTTCACACGGTGCGCAGCCCGGGCTCCTCCATCCCCATGTGCCCAAAGCCCAGTGAGCCAGGGTGAGCCCTGAGTCTCCCCAGGTCCAGAGAGCTCTAGCAGGCAAGGCCCTGGGTCCTGGCGGGGGAAGAGGGCGGTAGGGCTGGTGCAGCGGGACAGACCCTCCTTCCAAGCGGCCCAGGGCATGAGTTAGTCAGAAAGCAGAGCCGCTAGGGAGGCCACAGTGCATTGGAAAACCACGGTGAGGGAAGAAGAGAATAAGAGGAGAAAAACCTTCCAGACAGGTCATCCCCAACTTCATACTGATAGACACGAATGACCCGACGATATGCTATGCTAGTCAAAGAGAAGAAACCGAATGAATACAAAGGAGGGCGGCAGCGGGAGCACCCAAGACAGACATGTGCACCAGGCCCCAGCTGGCAGTGCTCAGGCCAGGGCACTTTGGTGCCGGGAGGGGACACCTTGGGGCAGCTCTGTGGCACTAGTGAGGCCAGCCAGAGCTTGGGAGGAGCCACAGTCCAGAGGGCATGGCAGGTGAGGAGAGGCGATTGAGGGCAGCAGGCAGCGTGAGGGGCAGGTGGGCAGTGGGTGTGCTTGGTTGGGCCCGGGCCAGGAGTTCCGTCCCTGTCCCTTGCTGCTCTGTGGGCACTCGTGCCTTCAACTGGCTTGGACAGCTTCCTTGCCTTGCCACCACCAAAGGCCACGTCTTCCTGTCCCAGAACCTCAGGGGCACCAGTGAACCTACCAAAGTCTCGGTGGGGCTGGCCTGGCCTGTCCCCACATCACATCCACCAGGCATTTCTGCCTTCTGCTGGCCTCCCCAACGGGGACTGGGGCTGTGCCCAGCCTGCACCCCAACACTGCCACCCAGCATCATGCCTGCTGACCACCTGGGAGCTAGGCACAGTGTCCCTGGACATACAGGATGGAGACAAAGAGAAGCCCAATGCATCTCCAGGGGCTATAGCTCTGGCCTCCTGGCCTGGCTATGGTCCTCCCTGGGGAGCAGCCCTGGTGTGGGGCAGCAACACCATCAGGGCGCCACTGCAGCTGGGAGCTGCGGTGCAAGGCAGGGCCCTGCCAGGTGCTTGGGCAAGGTGGGTATCAGGCCCATCCTGGGACTCCCTGCAAGCTGGGCCACAGAGGGACAAGGGGCACAGGGACAAGCACACGAGACACCACCACACCACGAGCCCAGACAAAGAGGACAATATTAACCCGTCGAGGAGGTAGGTTCTGTGGAGATCCAGGCAGCCACGAGACAAGGTGGTATTCAGGCGCAGCAGCAATCGGGGATGGGGATGGGGACGGAGAAAAGACAAAAGAGAAACAAAACGAAAAACGTGAGTACTTGTGGCATTTGGCCTGTGCCAGCTACTGCTTCTGGGGGCCGACTGTGGGCTTCGACGGTGCCATCAGCTTGGTGTATCTGACCTCTCTCCAGGGACCTGCCTCTAGATCCCTGCTCCAGCTGCCCACCCTTGTGGCCCCAGGGCCCGAGCAGGCAGTGCCGACCTCCTCTCCTCATTGAGTGACCTAGCGCACTAGATGCAGCTTCTGTTCCCCTGGGCTGGGGGCACAGAGTCACCCCGAGGAGGCCGCACCTGGTCTCCTGGATCCACTGGTGGAAAGCATTTGCGTGCTGCGCGAACTCCTGGCGCAGCTTGTCGTTCTCCTCCTGCCGCCGCTGTTCCTTCTGCAGCTCCAGCTCGCGCTCCTGACAGAGGGAGGCCAATGTTACCTTCGGCTTCCACCCGGCCCAAACTGCAGACTCAGCTCCACCCCCGGCCCAATCCCGAAGGGCAGATCAACAAGTGCTCGGAAGCCCACTGGCACCTTGATGATCTTCTGCAGGTTCCTCCAGGTCTCCTCCAGGGCCTCCATGGTGAACCAGGTATAGGGGTTGGAGGCTACGCGGAAGCTCTTGATCTGGCGGTCCAGCTCAGCCAGCTGGTTGAAGTCTGCCTGTGCAGAGCTGAGGGAGGAGCGGAAGGCGTCGTGGGCCTCGCGCAAGGCCTTGATCTCTTCGAGGGAGTTGCAGCGCACCGGGTCTGTCAGGTCCTCCTCTGCGTTCTCAAACCAGCTGTTGAAGGCTGACGCCTTTTTGGCAAAGGTCAGGAAGAGGTCCTCCACCTGCAAGCAGAGGGGACTGAGTGAAGCGTGTCACTGAAGAGCAGGGCAGCTCCCAGGACAGGGCCAGGGCAGCCCGTGTCCTCCCTGGCCCTCCTGCCGCTCGGCACAGCTGGGGCTCTGAGGACAGTGGGGCAGAGGCTGAGGACCCCAGGTTCCCGCTCAGCTCTTCTGGCTGAAGCCACAGCTTCTTCCAGAACGGAGGCTGCCACAGCACAGGAAGTCGGGTCTGCCATCCGCCATGGGCCAGCTGAGCCTGCCCTGGTCCCACCTCACCTTGCGGAAATGGCTCTGGGCCTCCAGCAGCTTCTTCTTCCGGGTGGCCGAGTTGGCCAGCAGCTGGCTCCACCTCTTCATGAGCGAGGCGTGCCGGGCCTCGATGGCCTTTGACTGGATGTGCTTGGCAGCCAGCAGCTGGTCTTTGAGGGCAGTGATGTTGGCGATGCCTTCCTGCTGGAAGGCCTGCAGGCCGGCATCAAAGGTCTCCTGCAGCAAGGAGGACAAGCCAGCTTGGAGGAACCCCGGCCAAACCTGGGCTTTCTCTCCTGGTGCCTCAGCGCAGCGGGCAGCGGCAGGTTTTTCTAGGTGTCCCCGCCCCTGCTGGCCCTCAGTCACACCTCCAGCTCGCCTCAAAGGCTCCTCAGACATGACCCGCTCTCCCCAACTCAGTTTACCCTTCATAACAGCCCAGGGAGGCTGTCTATGCTGGTGACTGACCGGCGCCCCACACCAACCGTGTTTCCCTGAAAATAAGACCTAACTGGAAAATATGCCCGTGTCATGCAAAGATTAGACCTGTGTTCCCTCGCACAGTGGCCACTCTGTGAGGCAGGTAAGGCAAGGATAGGCTGATTGAGGCTGGCACTTTTGATCTCTAGTTGTCAAGGCTATTTTCCAGTTAGGTCTTCTTTTTTTTTTTTTTTGTGGGTACTGGGGGTTGAACTCAGGACTTTGCACTTGTGAGCAGGCGCTTGTGCCGCTGAGCAATATCACCGGCCCTTTTTTGCTTTGTATGTGGGTAACTGGGAGTCAAACTCAGGACCTCGCGCTTGCCGGGCAGGCACTTATGCCGCTGAGCCATCTCACCGGCCCAGTTAGGTCTTCTTTTCGGGGAGACTAGGTAGGTCCCTGTGAGACTGGGGACAGTCTGCTTCCCAATTACTCTGGAAGCTCCAGGCCCCAGAGCTGCAGCTACAAACTGCTGCATCCTGGGTCTCACAGGAGATCTCTGAGGACCTCAGGGAAGGATGCTGAGCTCCTGTCATCTGCATGAAGTGCCCTGGTGGCTATGCTGACCTGCTTGGTGAGGAGAGTCTGGACAGAGGACAGGTCTCGGCCATAGTCATCTGTCTTCAAGCTGTTTTCCTTTTCACCTAGAGAAGCGAGGTGGAAACTGTGGCACCTCTTCCCAGTGCCGCAAGACACGTCAGAGAATCACATGACTGAGCGGCAAAGCACTGCTTTGTCTACAGGTAAGTCCAGAGTCGCCAACACCCCTTCCTAATGTCAGCTGGGTGCTCCCTGCACTCCAGGCCCAGCCTCTGTGTGACACAAGCCACATGGGCCCCAAGTCAGAATCCGGTCCCCCACATCCAAGGGGCTAGATGGTGGCCTAGACCAAGGCAGCCCGTGAGGGTGCTGACTGGGCTGGCCCCTTGGGCGAGCCCGCCGTGTCAGCGTCACAGGCCCTTGTGTTGTTAGCCCAGTGCCAGCTCTCTGACCCCCACACTCAGCCCTTCTCTTTGGCTGCTCACCGATCCAGGACTCCACCACGTCTGCCTTCCAGTTAAACTGAAGGAAGGCCGAGTTCTCGTCCAGCTTTGCCTTTCTCTGGGCCGCGGCCTTCTCCAGGTCGGACACCTTCCCGTTCAGGGCCTTCATCTTCGAGGAGATGTTCTCCTCGTGGTGATTGTTCTAGGACCAACAAAAGCACATCAGCCTCCCTCACATGGTGGCCACTCTGCCCCATGCCCTGCGAGCCTCCCAAGAGATGTGGTGCCCAGGGCTTGGGACAGACACTCAGTGTAGTGGGCTGCCTCTGGGTAAGGAAGGTGCTGGTGTTTTAGTCACAATGACATAGTCACTATTAGTGACCAGGGCCTTTGCAAGGAACTATATCCCAGCCCTTTTTTATTTTTTGAGACAAGGTCTAACTAAGTCATTAAGTTGAACAGCCTGAGCTCAAACTTGTAGTCCTCTTGCCTCAGTCTCCTGGTGTGCAGGGATTACAGGCACGCGCCACCATGCCTGGCCATGATTTCTATTTTATGTCAATCTTTATTTTCTGTCATCTCTATGAAGAGGTTGTATTTGTTGAAAAAGAAACTTAAACTTTGGGAGTGCTATTGTCACAGGAGAACCAACCCTGTTTGCTTAATTAAGGGAGAAAACCCAGCCTTAGCGGAGTTTCCCTCACTGGCCTGCTTGTCATGTGACACTTCCCTTCTGTGTTGCACAGGGACAGGATCTGTGGGGACACAGGCAGCTGCCCTGGGTTGGGGCGAGGTCTGCCCTGGGCCCTCACCTTCTTAATGAGGTCCTGTCCATTGGTGCAGACGTCGTTCACGCGGTCCTTGTGCACAGTGAAGTCTGTCTCGAAGGCCTCGTGTTTCTTCAGTAAGCCCTGGAGCGGGAACAAGGCCAGCTACCGAGGGCCGTGTGTGCTAGGCAAGGGTCCCGGGACAAAGGGGGACAAAGCCAACCCCGCCCTCACACAGCAGTCTCAGTGAAGGTGAAGTGACACTGAGGCACAATGACAGAGAGTAATTAAAGAACAGAAACGGATGAAGCAGAAGCAGCAGTGCTGGGTATGGGGGAAGCTGCTGTCAAAGGCGCCAGTGTCTGCTCACTGAGCTATAGGGTCCCTTGTCCCCTCTCACTTAGCACATCTCCTTAGGGGCTTTCCAAGTACCGCCCCCTCCCATTGCTCCCAATGAACTTGGCCATGTGCAGAAGCCACCGACTTCATCAAAATTCTGCTGGATCATTCTGTGGGCGGATGCTGCTCCCCACAGTGCAGGGGGCGGCACAGAGGCCACCCTGATCTCCAGGAATATAAAACTCTGCTGCTGGGAACTTAGGGACACCCGGCCATGACATTTCACAGTGTCTCCTGCCAACAGGGGTATTTCTGTCCTCCCATGAGTGTGGGCTGCCCTGGGGCTGGCTCTTGACAACGCAGGGAGGACAATGCTACAAGGCCTGACACCCTGCAGCTTCTGCCTCTGCCACCAAGGAAGCGGGTCCACCACCAGCCATGGGACAGGCCTAAGCGGAAGCTGTGGAGGACGCCTGTTGATTCACAGAATCAGGACAAGAGTTTCCGGAGGGCTGTTGAATAGCACTGCCACCCTGGTTGGGGGTGTGTTATGGGCTGGATGGTACCTGACTTTTAGGGCCGTGGAGTGGAAATGCGGAAATGCTACAGAAGGGACATGCAGGGTTACGATGAGGTCATTTGGGCAGACCTGATCCAACAGGGCCCGTTTCCTTGCAAGACAGGCAATGTGAATGCAGACAGGCACCGGAAAAGAACAGAGACTAGAGTGACACTGCTGTGCACCCAAGCAGGGAAGCAGAGGAGGCAGCAGAGCACAGCCCTGCCCACCAGGACCTCATGTTTCCAGCCCTCGAGCCGGCCGGGGATACCTCCCGTTAGCAGCCTGAGCCCTATAAGGCGCTGTGTGCAGTTCTCCCTAACCTGGATGGCAGCAAGAGTATCTCCATAATCTTCACTGGCCACCAGCGTCATCTTCTCATTGATCCACGCTTCTTCCTCCTCCACATTGGCTACAAACTGCTGATACTCCAAGGACTCCTCTAGCCGCTGACCCCTGATTACAGGAAACAGGAACAAAATCATAATCTCCTCGGGCTAAAATTTTCCTATTTAATGTGTGTTTAAAAAAACGTTCATGAGAAGGGCAGGAATATAAAGGGTTTGGGACATGAGGCAGACAGGTCCCTCAGGCAGGAAACTCAGGAACCACACACGAGGTCCAGATTTGCAGGACAGGATGGCTCCACGTGGGCCTGTGGGGTACCCCCCGGGCAAGGTGACCGCATGTGGCACTCAAGGAAAGGACTGAGCCATGCCTCACACCAGGAGAGTGCTCACCGTGCGGCTGCCAGCTGCTTCAGCTCCTGCCAGTGCTCCACAAACTGGGCCAGGCGCTGCTGAATCTCCTCCTGCCCAATGGTGTTGTCATCAGACAGCTTCTTGCCGGTGTCCAGGACGCCCTAGAGGGCGAGAGCGGGCAGATCAGCCAGCAAGGCAGTGCTTTGGGGGCTGCATCCTGCTGCCTCTGTCTCGAGGATTCCAGGGAATGGCCTCAGCATCGAGCCAGGGCCTTGGTGCAGGGACAGGCTACCGTGGGCATGAATACGCAGTGAGGTCAGGGCCGGGGACTGTGCCTGTCCCGGCATCCCTCCGCACAGGCCCACTCACCTGGATGGCCGGCTCGTGCGCAGCCAGCTCTGCCTCCAGCCGCTTGTGCTTCTTCCTCAGGTTCTGCACACCGGTGAGGTCACGGCCGTAGTCCTCGGAGCTGACCAGCAGCTTCTTCTCCCTGAGGCCAGGGGCAGCGTGGCCGGTCAGTGTGTGTACCTCGTCTTCCCAAGGGACCCACACCAGCCAGCCCTCGCTGGGAGCCC
The DNA here is from genome assembly GCA_028451465.1 of Erethizon dorsatum. Classification (NCBI taxonomy): domain Eukaryota; kingdom Metazoa; phylum Chordata; class Mammalia; order Rodentia; family Erethizontidae; genus Erethizon; species Erethizon dorsatum. The sequence goes on from CM051822.1 coordinate 6,863,728, forward strand.
CTATCCACACATGGATGGATGGACTCATCTGTGTGTCTGGGTTCTGCAGGGCACTGATGCCACCCTGGGGACGGGAGTGCCACTGGTGCTACCCTGATGAGCCTGATTTCATCGTGTCCCCATTACATGCACATGAACACAGAAAGGTTCTAGATTTCTGACATGGGTCTCACTGCATTGCCCAGGCTGGTCCTGAACTCATGCATTCAATCCTCCTGCCTTAGCTTCCCAAGTAGCTGGGACTATGGATATGCACTATCGCATCTGGTTTAGACATGTGATTTCAGATTTTAAGCAAAAAAAGAATTAGGAGAAGAATTTATCCTTTTTTTTTTTTTTTTGTGGGTACCGGGGGGGTCGACCTCAGGACCTCGCGCGCCAGCAGGCGCCCGTGCCGCTGAGCGATATCACCGGCCCCTTTTTCGTATGTGGGTTCCGGGAGTCGAACTCGGGCCCTTGCGCTTGCCGGGCAGGCGCTTAAGCCGCTGAGCCATCTCACCGGCCCAAGAATTTATCCTTAAAAGTGGTCTGCTGGAGCTGGTGTGGTGGCGCACGCCTGTAATCCCAGTATGTGGGAGGCTGAGGCAGGAGGATCACGAGTTCAAGACTAGCCTGGAATACACAGTGAGACCCAGTCTTAAAGCGGTGGTCTGTATGCATGCTTCATCACTTGGGAAAGAGAGACATTTTGGGGGAGGAGGGTTTAAGAAAAAAATTGGTCCCATTTCCATGAAGAGCTGCTCTTTCCCAGGTCAGACACACACGCAGGGAAGGGCATAGTGTGACACCACTGGTTGCCACTGCACATGGGATGTGGAACTGAGTGTGCGGTGGCCCTGGGAGCCCAGCAGGGTCTCCTTTAGCTGCACCTCCCCGAAACCTCCTGCCTCTCCTGCCTCCAGCAGCCTGCTGTCGGAAGCCCTGAGGCCCCTAGCGGGGCGGGGTGGGGACTGGAGCACAGCCGCAGGACACGCACTTGATCCAGGACTCCTCGTCGTCCATGTCCCGGAAGAACTGGTGCAGGCGATGGGACTCGCTCAGCTTGGCACGCCGGGAGGCCGCCATGCTCTTTATCTTCTGGAAGCGCCCGTTGATGGTATCCCGCTTGTCCTTCACTTGGGAGGTGTCGAAGGCACTGCTGGTCATCAGGCTGTCTGCCTGACTGTTCAGGTCCTTTAAGCGATCCTGGGGGAAGGGATGGAAGGAAAAGGTCAGACACCTGTAAACCCAGCACTTGGGAAGCTGAGGCAGGAGGATCACCGTGAGTCTGAGGCTAGCCTGACCCTGTCTCAAAAAACCAAAAACCAAAACCAAACCAAACCAAAAACCAAAACCAAACCAAACCAAAAAACATGGCTGGGGATGTAGCTCAGTGACATGCCTTTTTACTGTGTGGACACCTGCACTGATGGTGCAGAAGCAAAGGAGTGGGAAGCCTGTGCCCTGCTCACAGCCAGGCAGCTGCATGTGGTACAAGCAGGAAGGGATTCCTTTTAGTGACTGTTGTTTTGAGACAAGGTTTTGCTAGGTAGCTCAGGCTGTCCTCAAACCTGCAATCCTCCTGCCTCAGCCCCTCAACCCCCAGGGTTAGGACTGCAGGTGTGAGCCACTGTGCCCGGCAGAAGCCAAGTCTTTACTGGCACCACCTGTGTAAGAAAGACAGTTAAAGGTGTCTTTTTTTTAAATGTTTTAAGTGATGGGGATCAGACAGTCTTACACCTTCTAAGCACATGCTCCGCCACTAAGCTCTACTCTGAACCACCCCAGCATCCTTTCTTTTTCCTTTATGTGGGTACCAGGAGTTGAACTCAGGACCTTGCGCTTGCCAGGTAGGCGCTTATGCCGCTAAGCTATCTCACTGGCCCCAGCATCCTTTATTTATTTTTTATTTATTTATTTTACTTATTTTTTTTTTTTTGTGGGTACCAGGGGTCGACCTCAGGACCTCACGCACCAGCAGGTGCCTGTGCCACTGAGCGATATCACCAGCCCTTTTCTCATATGTGGGTTCCGGGAGTCGAACTCGGGCCCTCACGCTTGCCAGGCAGGTGCTTATGCCACTGAGCCATCTCACCGGCCCCCCAGCATCCTTTAAAAGCAGCAGAAGTGGGGCCGGTGAGATGGCTCAGCGGCATAAGCGCCTGCCTTGCAAGCGTGAGGGCCCGAGTTCGACTCCCGGATCCCACATACGAAAAAGGGGCCGGTGATATCGCTCAGCGGCACGGGCGCCTGCTGGCGTGCGAGGTCCTGAGGTCGACCCCCCGGTACCCACAAAAAAAAAAAAATAAATAAATAAAAGCAGCAGAAGTTAATGTAATGGGCTGGATACGGCTTGGTGGTAGAGCACTTGCCTAGCAGTCATGAAGCCCTGAGTTCAATCCCCAGCACTACAAAAGCAAGTTAATTTTTACTGAATATTCAACTTTTAACTTGGAAGAACAACTAACATAAACTGGTCACTCAGCCTTGGGCATCAATAGATACTTTGTTTAGACTGAAAGTGAGCCTGTCACTTACCAGAAAATTGATGGTTTGATGCTAATGACAAACCTTGAACTGGGTACAGCCCAGACACTTGGGAAGCTGAGGCAGGAGGATAACAAATGCCAAGCCAGCCTGGGCAACTTAACAAGTTCCTGTCTCAAAAAATTAAAAGGGCTGGGGATGGGAATTTGGTTTAATGGCAAAGTACCCCTTGTTTATTTATTTATTTATTTATTTATTTTTTTGTCTTTTGGAGACAGGGTCTTGCTATGTAGTTCAGGCTGGCCTTAAACTCACTTTGTAGCCCAGACTGGCCTCAACTCACAGCGATTCTCCTACCTCAGCCTCCCAAGCACTGGGATTACAGGTGTGCACAACCCAAGCCTCGTGGTAGTACCCCTTGGTGTGACCCCCGGTAATGTAAGAAAAAAAAATATCAAAACTTTCAATAGAGAATTAGAATTCTGGAAAATTTATATCCACTACTATGAGCTTGACAGCTTACCAAAATGTAAAGTTTTTTTTTTTCTCCTTTTTTCTCTTTTGCAGTGTTGAAGACTGAACCTGGGGCCTTGGGCCTGCTAGGCAAGCAATCTACAACCCCAGTTTTTTTTTGAGACAGTCTCACTAAATTGCTGAGTCTGGCCTTGATCTTGTGATATTCCTGCCTCAGCCTCCTGAGTAGCTATGATTACAGGCATGCACATCACACCTGGCTAAAATGTAAAGATTTTTCTTTCTTAGTTGCCCAGACTGGCCTTGAATTTATGATTTTTCTGCCTTAGCCTCCTGAGTAGCTAAACTTACTGGTATAGATCACCATGCTTGGCTTAAAATTTAACTTTTAAGATTTGTAACGTGGGCATGATGGTCTATGTCTGTAATTCCAGGGCTTGGGAGGCTGAGGCAGGAGGACTGCTGCCAAGTTGGAGGCCAGCCAGGACTACACTGTGAGACCCTGTCTCAAATCCAAGGAAAAAAAAAGAAAAGAAAAGAAAAAGGATTTTTAAATGATGGTAAGTACTAATAGCTAAAACCTACATAAACCAATTCTCTTATGGGCTGTCAGTAACTGGCCCAAGTGTAATGGCCCCAAAACCACGAGACGTTGTGCCCTCCCTAGTGCCCTAGCTCTGCCTCACAGGTCCCAGAAGTGTGTGCCTCGCACCTGCCCACCCACGTCCTGCCTACCTCATGGGCTGAGATGTCTGCCTCCAGCAGTTGGTGCTTTTTCAGCAGGTTGTTCACGGAGGCCAGATCTTTGCCGTAGTCTTCAGATGCCAGAAGGGCCTCCACCTGGCAGGGAGACACAGAAAGGAAAGGCTCTGTGCGGTACACACGTGGCATTTGGGAGAAAGCAGGCTGCCTGGCAGCTGCTCCAGGTCCTGCTCAGTCACAAGTCAGTGCTGTGGCTGCTCGGCCGGGTCAGGCTGCCTGGCTGTGCCACTTCCTCTGCCAGCCCATTAACTTACAAGGCCCGCTGAAGGCGCAGGCCCCACCTTCCCTGTGGGGCAAGGCTTGGAGCATGGCGACCCACTGCCCACTGTCACCAGACTTGCTAGGGAGGGGAGCAGCAGTGTGCACAGAGACTAACACGGAGCTGTTCCCTGCGGCAGGGGTCACACCCCAAAGTGGAAACGATGGACAAGGCTGACGACAGCAGAGCCTCGGGAGGGGCCTACCCAGTTGCTCTGGTGCTCGGGAAGAATTTTTAGTAACTTGGAGTAGTGTTCCTGATACACGCTAGTGAAAAGAGTGGCTGTAAAAGACCTCTGCAAATACTCAAAATGCTCATGCGAATATCTACAGATTGGAAAAAACAGATTGGAAAAAACGTTAATGGTGTTGTCTAGGAGTCTGTGTCTTTTTATTTGCTGTACTTTCCCGACTTCCTCCGCAGAGAAAGGGTCTCCAGTGCTGGCTCCCCGACCCACAGACTGGTCAGGGCTGCCCGCAGTCAGACCCCACCTCTGCCTCTGTGCCTCACCCAGGGATGGGGTAAACCAAGCTCTTCTCTCCACACCCGCTCCCTCTGCTCAGCAGTCTCTACGGCACAGAGCTCCCCTCCAGAACAAGAGACAGGTGTCTGTGACACTGCACGCTCATGGTTGGGGCTTCTGACCCACCCCTCACCCGGAATGCCTAATCCTGCTGGCGGCCAGAGGAACAACCCTGCAGTACCTCAGAGAGCCAGAAGTCGAAGTCCTTGATGCCTGTGTTGAAGTTCTGCTGCTTGTTGGCCTCCTTCAGCTTCTGGCTCTTCTCGGCCGACTTCTGCACTAGGAACTGCCACTGGTCAGCGAGGGCAGCCAGGCGGGCCTGGGGAGAGGGGGCAGTCAGGACAGGAAGGAGCCTTTCCTCCAGTCCGCTCAGCAGCGGAAACACCGTGGGAAGTGCTCCCACAGCACTCCCCCAAGTTCCTGATGCCTCCTGCTTTCCAGTGCCCTGTGCAGCAGGCAGGCGCCGGGCCATACCTTCACGGCATCCTCGCTGCCAGCGCAGGCGCCCCGCTCGATGAGGGAGTTGCCCATGTCGATGACTCCTCGGATGCGGTCGGCATTGGCGTGCAGCTCGGCTTCGAAGGCCTGGTGTTTCTGGTGCTTGCTCTGAAAACACCAAGACCGCCCGTCAGAGCAACTCCAGGGAAGCACTCTTTCAGCAGCAGGGCTCTCAGGAGGGAGGGAGTGGTGGGAAAGTTAAAAAAGTAGGCCAAGGGCTGAGGTGTTTTCTAGCAGGCATCACAGAACACCTGTGGGATGCTATAGGGGTTCAGCAGGGGGCCTGGGCCAGGGAAGATAGGAAGTGCTCCGGCTCACCAGCAGGGACTGAAAGGTAGTTCTGAAAGCTGAGAGTGAACTCCTAAAATTACAGACTTTGGGCTGGTGAGATAGCTCAGCGGCATAAGCGCCTGCCTGGCAAGCGCGAGGTCCTGAGTTCGACTCCTGGTACCCACATACTAAAAAAGGGCCAGTGATATCGCTCAGCGGCACGGGCGCCTACTGGCGTGCAAGGTCCTGAATTCGACCCCCGGTGCCCACAAAATAAATAAATAAATAAATAAATAAATAAATAAATAAATAAATAAAACTACAGACTTCCTAACATTTTCTAGGATGATGGCAATGGCCACTTTCAGCTTTTTTCTTTTCTTTTTTTTTTTTTTGTGGGTACCGGGGGGTCGACCTCAGGACCTCGCGCGCCAACAGGCGCCCGTGCCGCTGAGCAATATCACCGGCCCCTTTTCCGTATGTGGGTTCCGGGAGTCGAACTCGGGCCCTCGCGCTTGCAAGGCAGGCGCTTACGCCGCTGAGCCATCTCACCGGCCCCCTTTTTTTTTTTTTTTTTTTGTGGGTACTGGGGGGTCGACCTCAGGACCTCACGCGCCAACAGGCACCCGTGCTGCTGAGCGATATCACCGGCCCCTTTTTCGTATGTGGGTTCCGGGAGTCGAACTCGGGCCCTCGCGCTTGCAAGGCAGGCGCTTACGCCGCTGAGCCATCTCACCGGCCCTCAATTTCAGTTTTGAATCTACTTATATGTCAATTTCCACCCACCATGGCTTTGTCCATATTGGACAGAAATTTTTTGTTTTTTCTGAGACAGAATCTTGCTATGTAGTTCAGGCTGGCCTTGAACATGTGGTGATCCTTCTGCCTCAGCCTCCTGAGTACTGGGATAACAGGCCTGCGCCTCCATGCCCAGCTTGGACAGAAATTCTTAACAAATAACACACATGGGGATATCTCACCATCTAAGGCAGTGACCACCATACAGCTATGTATCTGGTGGCCAGTCTTGTCCCTCTGTTGACAGAGAGACAATCTATAGCCACTACAGACCTTGGTTATGTTGGTTTCTCATCTGGTAGCTGCCACGATTTAAAGCACTGGGTTGCTGTCAAAACCCAGGTCTGATAGTAGGTGGGAATTTATTTTTGCCAGGAAAAGAGGGCTGGGAGTTGGATAAAGTTCTGAAGAATTCATTAACAAACAAGATGCTAAAACACTACAAGAGACAACTGCAAGATGATGGCAGCTGAGGCAGAGTTCTGGGCAAAACACCTGGCAGGGTGCGAAACGCAGGGTCTCAGGGGAGCATGTTACAGGGGCGAAGGGGGACTAAAAGAAAAAAGCAGCATAGCTGGGTAAGAATTCTGCATTAGATGTTTCATTTCAGAGGCAGCAATTGTCAGGCTGGGGCCCCTTGGCTGGCTCAACTCAGCAGCAATGTGATGTGGCCCTGACACATATTCCAACCCCTGATCTAACATCCAAAATGCAGGGACAGAAAGGGCCTCAACCACAGACCCCGACAAAAGTCCAGGTCTCTTTTGTGTCTTGCTCTGATTGCTCTTTGATTCAAAGCCCACTTACTCTCTTCTACAGCTTCATTCTGTCACCCACTTATGCAACTTCTGGGCTACATGCTGACAGAGATGTCTCCTTTCCTTCCCTGCTGGGCAATTCCTGCTCTTTTCTTTCTTCCTTTTTTTTGGGACAGGGTCTCACTATGTAGTTCAGGCTTGCCTTGAATGCATGGTGATCCTCCTGCCTCGGCCTCCTGAGTGCTGGGATTACGGAGTGTGCCACCATGCCCAGATCTAATGTCTGCTCTTATCTTCACCTCCAGCTCCTGCTTCTCTCCCGCTGGGAGAGACCATGACTCTCCACAGCTGCCTAGCTGTTACCCTAGAGGCCAGCACCTCTGGGTGTCCGCCGGATTCACACCAGGCCAGACTGCTCTGCCTGGGCCACCTCACCCCGAGTAAGACTGCACTGAAGTCTACAGAGAAAAGCTGACTGTTTCATTTTCAAAAGAAGTGTCCTCGGAAAGAACGAAGGCAACTACTGCCCCTAAATCAAACACCATACAGAACTCGCCTACATGACGACTGGGGAGAGAAGGGGTGAAGGCTGCAGGCTGATTACAACAGAGAAAGCCACATCCCACAGGGACACTGGATGGAGGGTGATGAGTATTAGAGATGAAAAGCATGGATGGAGAGACACCAGTGGACCATGTGGGTGACCACAGTAATAGCACACTACAGAGAGAACACAAATACCAGAGCTCTTGGATCTAGAACTCTTAGAAACATAAAGAACTTACCAGCAGCTTGGAAAGCTACAAAAACAGATTGAAAGAACAAGAGTTCAGTACACTGATGTGAACACATGAACTGCTATCAAACAGAGCCTCATCTTGCCGTCCTCCTTCCCCCAGGAAGCTCAGCACTGGGAGCAGTAAAGGAAGGGGATTCCATGTACTTTCACCGCATAGGAGGCTTCAACACAGAGAGCCAAGAAAGGCAGCCTTCTAGTGTCTTGACCAGAGTGGGGCTTTTCCACTGGCTCTGCTTATTAAAGTGTTTCTTACTGGCCTCAGCGTGAGTGCTGGGAGAGGATGGGATAGGTACACCCCCTTTAAAGACGCTTATGTAACGGCATCTGCTCAGTAGCACAGGGGCCTCAGGACAAATGTCCACCTGCTCTGCGCACCTGGATGTTGGTGGGGTCCTTGTATGACTCATCGCTCGCTGTCTGCAGCTTTTCACTGATCCAAGCCTCGATCTCATCCACATCCCGGCTGAACTGCTGCAGGGTCTGGGACTCTCCAAGCTTTGACCTTTTCTCAATCATCTGGGCTTTTAGGCGTCGCCACCTGCGAGTGAAACCGTGAGAGCAAATGTGAATGTCCCTCACTGTGGAGGAGGAAGCCAGAAGGCAGATCAGGCCAGGCTCTCACAGGTGGGCACACATCCTCTCCGAGCGAGTGGCTGTCAGCACCAGGACACCCACCTGTCCAAGACCTCGTTGCGCCGGCTTGCGATGTCCCCTTTGGCATAGTGGCCAGCGGCGATAAGCTGATCTGCAAAGGCCTGCAGGGCAGCGATCTTCTCCTCCTGGGGGAAGACAAAGGTAGGAGGTCAAGGTGGCTGGTGCAGTCCTTCTGAGACTGTCTTCAGAATGGAGTGGTTATTTTAGGTGACTGTGAACTAGCTGGTGACAGGATCAGAATACAGACACTTTAGAAGCAAGAGTGTAAAAAGCCAAAAGAAAGCTTGATTTTAATCATTACTAGAGTAGAGTTTAACTCAAGAAGATTCCAGGTCACACTGGGGTGGGCTAGTGCTAGGACACTACCAGATGTCAGACAAAAAAATTAAACTTCATAATAGGAAAAGGTGACCAGACTTTCAACAAAATGGTTTATAAATCAGAGTTGTGTATTATTATTATTATTATTTTTTAATTATTCTTGTAACTCCTTCACCTACCCCAAATTTACCCACTCTTAAAAACAAAATAAGTTTTCTTAGGACATCATTTATATTAAACTTCAGAAATACTGAAATTATTTAAGGTTTTTTAGGCTTTTTTGTGGGGAGCATGGGGGACTGAACCCAGGGCATCACAGTCGCTCAGCGAGCAGCCTACCACTGAGCCACATCCCTGGCCCTAGTACCAACTGCCAGAGCTCTCTAGCTGAGAAAAACCAAGTCAGTAACTACTTTTTATTCTGATCTTTATAAGATGGAAGGACAATCAGCCAACTAGATGAATTGACGAATAGATGTTAATCAGGAAAAATCCAGACTCGGGCTCTCTGGCATAGGCCCTACCTGGACATTGATAGCTTTGTCAAAGTCCTCGTGCTTCTTGATGAGAGCCTCCACACTGTCCAGCGAGTCTCCTTTGTCCTCAGTGTCCAGGAAGGCCTCCCGCGCAGCCATCCAGCTCTCAGCTTGCTCGCAGTCCCGATGGAACAGCTGCGGGAGCCGAAAGGCAGGTGAGCAGGCAGGGCCCCAGGCAAGGATATGTGGGGCCAGACACTCAGGGCACACGCACCTGCAGCTCCAGGCACTGATCCAGCATCATCCTGCGCTGAACCCAGGCCTTCTCCAGGTCTGCACGCTCCTGATCAAGGATGTCAAGTTTCTCCTTGATCTCAGGGCTGGCATAGTGCCCATGAGCCAACAGCTGCTGCCCAAACTGCTCAAATGCCTGGAAAGTGCCAGCCCTGGCATCAATTTCTGTCCGGTGTTCCTGCCAAGAGGAGGGAATGGATTAGGTAACTGGCAGAAGATGCACATGCTAGTGTCAACCACTGGCTCACAACACAGGCTGGTGGGCAAGGGTACTCGGCAGGCAGGTCTACCCACCTGGTGCCGCTCCAGCAAAGCCTCGGCTCCGGTGACATCCTTGGCCAGCTCGTCTGAGGACACCAGCCCCCGGATTCCATTGATCCAAGACATGAGGTCCCTGGAACACAGACCCGCAGGGGAATAGCCATTACACTATCTGGCAAGCAGGCCTCTGCCCAGGAAAATGAAACTACATCACTCTTGCCTCAGAAGGTTATTTTGGGTTAATCATGTATTAAACAGGACTGGGCCTTTGTGCACAGGGTTCCAGAGCCTCTTGCTCTTGTTAAGACACTTAAAAAAAAAAAAAAAAAAAAAAAAAGGAGAAAAAGGCAGCATTTCTTTGGAGGAAAATGAACAGCTTCATAACTAAGGTCTTTCACCTTACAGAACAGCAACTGCTAACATAGGCAACACCTGTGCTTAAGTTTCTGATGGCTTCAAATGAAAGCCTTTCATTAGGACTAAGCTTGGAAGCCCTAGGCCTGTGCATACATTTAATCCCAGCTTCTCACAAAGCTACTGCTACATGGGTGTGCATTAAGTGTGTAAAGCCCTACAGTGTATGATTCATTCTATAAGAAATGTCCAAAATAGGCAAATACACAGGGACAGAAAGCAGATGAAGGGTTGCCAGGGGCTATGAGAGAAGTGGAGTGGTTAGCTAAGGCATAGGGGTTATTCACAGAGAGGAAAAAGTTCCAAAATTTGAAAGGTGGTAGCTGCATAACACTGGGACGGTATGAATGCCAATGAATCGCACACTTTAAAATGGGTAACTAAAAGCCAGGCAATGTGGAACATGTCTGTAATCCCAGCACTTTGGGAGAATGAAGAAAGATGATTACAAGTTTGAGCCCAGCCTGGGCAATTAGTGACTTACTGAGACTGTCTCAAAATATAAAAGGCCTGCGGACGCAGCTCAGGGCAAAAACCCTGGCTGCTATCCCCATTACTGGGGGGAAAATGGTTAATGGTATGTTACATGACTGCCTCAAAAAAAAGAAAAATATCGAAACTACCAACTGAGATCCCCTCTGAGGCCTGGTGCGGGGGGCCCACCTGCCTCCTCCCATCTAGCAGTGGAAATGCCTGAGACTGCACAGTGAGTGAGTCGGTGTGCACAGCAACACTGCTCAAGGGCAGAAGAACACACGAGGGGAGCTCCTGTCCTCGGGCTGCAGCTGAGAACGCCAGGCATCCCATGCCCTGGGGAATGCTATGCAGCCATGAAAAGACAAGGGAACGCTGGACATAGAACACCGCACAAGACACCTGGCCTGGCTGCTTCAAACATGTATCACTGAAGATAGAAATAGGCTGTGGGGATACAGTTCACGGTTCAAGAAGACCGAGACAAGGCTACCAAGTGTGCTGGCATTCCGAGACTGGACTCCAAATTACACAGCCCGAGGACAAAATATACACTGGAGAAAGGGGGACAACCTGAAAACAGACTTGAGGACTATACTGCTCGGGTAGGTTTCTTGGTGTGGTAACGGAAAGCCGCTCTGTAGGCCGCCCTTGCTCCCGGGAGACGTATGCTCACACACACAGAGGGAGCACCGCAGGTTTGCAATCTACAGCAATGTTCACAAACAAAATGCCCAGGGAGAATAAGAGTGTCATAAAGTCAACTGGCGACAGTGGATGACAGCATCACAGCTGTCATTCTTTCAACTTCTCTGTGGCCTTAAAACTTCTAAATCAAAAAGCTGATGAAAAACACGAAGGTGTATATATAGTACAGTGAAAAATGTATCTAAAGAAAAAATAGAATTCCATTTCCAAAGGGGACGTGAAGGCGCGCACGCAAGTGTGCGTGCACACTCAGGAAAGAGATTTATCTTGGACTTTTGGTATTCGGTAGTTTGATGCTACTGTAATGAGCAGGTATTACTTTCTTTTTTTTAATTTTAAAGAGAAAAAAATATAATAAAATTTCAAAACAACATAATAGGAGGGTAACAATGGTTGATACATTCCATATTGTTATCTTTAAATTGTTATCTTTAAATTACTCAGGGTACAAGTTATCAGCATTCAATTGTCTAAACAGTATTTTTCCTTTTGAACAGTTTCTTCCTGTTTTACCGTGTCTACTGTAGATTTTGGATCTTATTTACTCTTTCAGTTTCTCACACTAGGGAAACAATACGATGTTTACAAATGGACCAGGTATTACTTTCATAATTAAATGACCACCAAAAAGAAGGCTGTGGGATCAGAGCTCTGAGCAACACATTTTCCTACCGGAAATCACTAAGGAAGCGCTGCAGGTCATGGGAGTCGCCCAGCTTGGCCTTGCGCTGGTCAGCACGTTTGCCCAGGCTGCTCCAGGCCTGGTTTAACTCAGTGCACTTCTCTTTGAGATCCTCTGCAGCCTCGGGGTGGGACTGGATCAGGCGCTGGGCCGTGTCTCCGAGGGAGTTGACCTATGGAGAGAAAGGGGTGAGGAACACCGTTAAGGGAGCCCTGCTCTGCAGCACGAGGCTCTGTTCCGCCCCAGGCACCACTTACCTTGTCGCCCAGAGCTGCAAGGTCCCTCTCAAAGCCTTCGTGTTTGCGCTGCAGGGCCTGGACGCTGGCCAGATCATGGCCATAGTTGTCTGTGTTGAGAGCCTGATTCTTCTCTTCAATCCACTCTTTTGTCTCGTCTGCGTCTCTGTGGGCGACAGACATACATGTGCAGGTTAATAAATCCTAAGCACAGTTAGCTCCAGGACAGGCACAAGACAAGTCCCATTAGCTGGCACCTCGAAGCGTTTCCTAAACAGCCACATCGTTAGCTAGAGTCCTAGGCCCCAGAGTGGAGCTGTCAGCAAGCCCAGGCTTTCAGTGTGGGATGACAGCCCCCGTTTCTCCCGTGCCCGCTGGTGCTGCGCCCCTCACCTGTGGAACCTCTGCACTTCGTGGGCGCTGCCCAGGAGCTGGCTCCGCTCCTCAGCCAGCTGCTGCAGGGACCGCCAGCGCTCATTCAGCTCCTGCAGGAGGATGGCACAGTGTTGGCCCTGCTCCCTCCTCCCTCGCAGCCATAGCCAGGCCTTGGGAGAGGGGCTGACCTGGGCTAGAGCACTCACGCACACACGACTTCACGTTTCCGACCTCCCCAGCTGAGTATGTTAGTATCCAACAGCGGCAGAATTCCACAAAGTCAAAGCCAGCCACATCTGGTGGTTCAAACACCCCCAAACCTGATCTAGGAATCCCCTCAGAAGCAGAAGGAGCCCCAGTTAACTTGTTCTCCCTCTCAGCTGGCCTGGGGCCTGGCATGGGGCCCCTGCTTCCACCCAGCAGAAAGGCACTAGCCACTCTCTCACCCAGCTGGAAACCCAAGGCAAGGCCCGCAGCACCGTTAGGAACCTGACTGGGTGGCTGAAAGGGCCGCACAGGAGGCCTCCATGAGACCTGCAGAGTCACCCGGCCAACTGGACGGGCGATCCACTGATGACGGGGAAGGAGGCAGTGAAGCAAAGCAGGGGAAGCCAGCGATGCTGGCCCCCGTTCCTTACCTTGATGGAACTGAAGGTGGCCACGGTGTGAACCATCAGACGAGCAGACTGTAGGGAAGAGAGCAGAGAGGAAATCGATCAAGTGCCTGCCAGACGAGGGACAGAGACCTGAGCCACACTTGTGCCGGTTACCTCAATGGGACTCTGGCAGGGTTCTGAGCAGGGCATTAATACAGAGTCAACCCTAGAGGTCTGAGGAGAGTCAAGGGCACACCTAGAGCCAGCCCTGTGATGATGTTTACTTGATGAGGAGTGAAGACAATTCTGAGAGCTCAACGACTAATGGTTAGAGTCTTTTGTCTATGCTACAGAAACTCCAGGAAACACTCAATTTAACACCTGGCAGCTGGAACTGTTTAAAATATACACTGCCCCAATAGTCATCTTCATGTGTGACACAGCTATGGGGCTGCTGCTCTCTTTTTTTTTTTTTTGTGGGTACCAGGGGGACGACCTCAGGACCTCGCGGGCCAACAGGCACCCGTGCCACTGAGCGATATCACCGGCCCCTTTTTCGTATGTGGGTTCCGGGAGTCGAACTCGGGCCCTCGCGCTTGCAAGGCAGGCGCTTACGCCGCTGAGCCATCTCACCGGCCCCCCTGCTGCTCTCTTTAACAGTGCCCTCCTCACAGAAAAGTGAGAGCTTTGCCAGAGAAAACAGAAACGCGCAGTCCATTAACTTTCATTTTTGTTTTGTTTTGAGACAGGGTCTGTGTAGTACAGGCTGGCCTTGAACTATGTAGCCCAGGCTGGCCTTGAATTATGTAGCCCAGGCTGGCCTCGAACTCACAGCAATCCTCCTGCTTCAGCCTCCCAAATGTGTGGATGACAGGCATGTGCCATCATGCCTGGCCTCCATTAGCTTTCTTCTCAGCAATGCAGATACTTCGAAACCCCAGAGCCCACGCCATTTCCATGAAAGATAGCCCACATGGCCCGTAGCTCTCCAAGTTTGCCCTAGGAGGGGGCCTTGGCTTCAGCGCAGGGGAGGGAAGCTCATCAGTGTCCCCACCAGTCTCAGGTGACATGTGGCTGTCCCAAAGGCAGCCCCACCGTCTCCCCTCTCCTCAGAAGGAGCAGGTATGCACATCTGCGAAGGCATCTGAAAGAACACTGACACTGCCAGGAAAAGTACGAAGGTGAGTAAAGTGCCACTGTCCTTTGAAGTTATCAACCATCAAAGTCTGCTATCTGAGAAAAGTCAAGATTGAAAGTGAGGAAAGTTGGTTTCATGGGAAAATGTCCTGCCCCTAGGCAGAGGTAGAGGCAGCAGGGCCCGGGTCCCCAGGACAGGTCATAAAACAATGGAGCAGGGGGCAGGGGGCGCAGTAGTGCTGGGGCCAGAGGCCTGTGTGTTCAGGCTTTCCTTTCAGTCCTTTTCTCTTTGAGACAGGGTCTTGCTGTGTTGCCCCGGTTAGGCTCAAACTCGTGATCCTCCTGTCTCAGCCTCCCAAGTAGTTGGGATTACAGGCATGTGCCATCACACCCGGCAGAGATACTGTTCAAGCAACAGAAATCTACTCTAACTTGCCTATAGCTCTAGCAACTTATTCCCAAGAGCAAAGTCAAGAAGATACCAGAATTGAGACCTAGCCCTGTAATCTTAGCTGTAGTACAACACATGCACCTCCTGCCCGTCCCCAACCTCTGCCACCCGTCCCCCATCAGAAGTGCGTCTGCTCTGTGAAGCACGTCTGCAGAGCCTGAGCCTTGTCTATGCAGTGGCTAACCTGTTCCTCCCTTCAGACCTCTGGCTTCGCAGTCTTCTACAAAGCCTTTCTTAGACCATGGGAGGAAGAGGGGAGTCCCATGGATGGGAGGCTGACATTCTTTCACTTCTGCAGTTGTCTCACGTTTACATTATCTCAGTTGGACTGCCGTGGGGGGGCGCCCAGAAACATGGCACCCCTGTGACTGCCACGCTGGAGGTGATAAGGTCTGCCCAGGCTGAATGCAAGCTCCTGGAACCTGTGTCTCACGCGCTGCACTTCCAGAGCTAAACGGACCCAGTACCTAGGTCAGAAAGAGGCCAGCCTGAGTCTAGAGATGACAGAAGGAGCAAGCTGAGGACTCAGAAAACGGCGCACTAAGAGAGGACAGAGAAGAATTGTACACTGCTGCCAAACCCTTGGAAAGCAACTTGCAAGAGAGCCCCTACCTTCCACGGGGAGGCAGTCTTGGAATCCCCTTCATCCTGTTCAGAGGAAGAAGAGTTTAGGGAGTGGGCAAGGGAGCCTGGAGCCACCCTGCGCCGACCCTACTTGTGACTTGGTACTTCCTGGGGCACGCACGGATAAACGAGCAAAAGCAGCGCCATCCATCTGTGGCTCAGAGATGCCCACGGGCTGGCAACAAGCCCAAGGCTGGGTGAGGAAATTCATGCAAACAAACAGAAAAATGTCTTTTACCCAGTAGGAAAAAATGAGATGAAGTTTTTTTTTTTTTTTTTTTTTGAGATGAAGTTATTTAATAATAAAACGACCAAATTTTCTTATGTCATACTCACATGATTCTTTGAAAGGGGCAATAATGCTAAATGGTAGTTGGGGCAAAGTTTTAGAAAACGGAAGAGAAAAGTTTTTTTTGTTTTGAGACAGAGTCTCACTCAGTAATTCAGGCTGGCCTTGAACTCACTATGTAGCCCAGGCTGGCCTTTAACTCTTGGCAATCCTCCTGCCTCAAGCCTCCCAACTGCTGGGATTAGAGGCATGCGCCACCACGCCCAGTGAGAGGATGTTTTTGGTCTTCTGGAGAATAGAAAATAGATGTTTTCACTTTTGATTTAATTTTGATAGTTAAAGGGTTACTGTTTTCCTTTTTTGCAGTGCTGGGGATTGAACCCAGGGCCTCACACATGCTCAGCAAGCGCTCTAGCAAGTAGAAATCAATGTCCAGAATTTCTTTTCCAGATTTTTATACACAAAAGGATCTCCGAGGCTCAGGAACAGAAATCCTCAGGAAACAGCTCCTGACTTTCCAGCTTCCCCAAGATCTAATCCTTTTCATGGTCAAGTTCCACACAGAGCACTGAGACTTACCCGGGGTATTGCGCCATATACCTCCTACAAGGAGAGAGAAAAATCAGTTTATCATCAGAGGAAATACAGCCCTCTCAGCACACATGATATGACTGTCAGGACAGGCGATACTCAGAGAATGCCAGCCCACAGAAAGCAGGACTTCCTGTATGCATACACAAAACCTCCCAGCCACTTAGGAACTCACAGAAGTACCACTAGTTAAGGGCTCCACAAACTTTAAACAAGGGAGAACACAGAGTCCCCAGGGATAAAGCTGGGGGATGTTGGCCCAAGAAGTGACAATGGCTCAGGACACACAGAACCGCAGTTCTTGATAGGAAACCCTGCTGGTAGGACCGCAAGGGTCACAGTGAGGGAGAGACACCCACCTGCTGCTGCACAGCCTGCACCTCCTCTGCCATCAGACCTTCGGATTCCAAGTCCTCAGCCACCTTGTTAATGTCCTTCAGCCGGGACTCATTGGCCTTCAGATCCTGTAAAGCAAAGGCACGAAAACTAATCCACGACGGCAAGCTGCGGCAGAGGACAACAGCAAAATGGCCCATACCGAGCTGTTCCACAGGCATCCTGTGGCTTCTGGACTCCTCAGCAGGGCTCGAGGTCAGTAATCCTGACTGCCACTATCAAGGAAGCAAGGAAATAAACAGTCTGTCTCGAATTTACTTCATTAACTATAGGTAAGGAACCATTATTCTGATTGAATGTGTATTTTTTTAAAACATTTTCTGGAGAAGGAAATGATGCTTTTAAAATGTTTTTGTTATTTTTGTTTTTTGAGACAGGGTTTTTTTTTTTTTTTGAGACAGGGTCTCGCTATGTAGCCCAGGCTGGCCTCAAACTCATGGCAATCTTCCTGTCTCAGCCTCCAGAGTGCTGGGATTACAGGTGTATGCCACCACGCCCAGCTTGTGCCACCACATCCAGCTTAAAAATGTGATGAAGGGCCGGTGATATAGCTCAGCGGCATAAGCGCCTGCCTGGCAAGCACAAAGTTCTGAGTTCGACTCCCAGTACCCACATTAAAAAAAAAAAATGTGATAAAGCTTTAACACACAGGCACTATAGGAGAATGAAGCTCCCCTGCCATGGGTCCTAAGAATCTGGAAACAGGAATGGTCACACAGTATGTCCCGTATCTACACAATGGAGTGTTACTCAGCAATGAAAAGGAATGGAGCACCAATATACAAGGCTAAATCTTGAAAACATGTTAAATAAAAAAAGCAATCATTTTAAAAGAAAGTCACGTAATATGTGACTTTCCTTAAACGGCTGTCCAGAATAAGAAAATGCAGATAGGGCCGGTGAGATAGCTCAGCGGCATAAGCGCCTGCCTGGCAAGCGTGAGGTCATGAGTTCAACTCCTGGAACCCACATAAAGGAAAAAAAAGGGCTGGTGATATCGCTCAGTAGCAGAAGCGCCTGCTGGCAAGCGCGAGGTCCTGAGATTGACGCCCGGTACCCACAAAAAAAAAAAAGAAAGAAAGAAAGAAAGAAAATGCAGATACAGAGGCAGACTGACTATCAGGGGCTGCAGAGGCTGGGAAAAATGGGCACTTGCTGCTTCACGGGATGTAGTTTCTTCTGAGGTGACAAGAGTGTCCCGGAACCAGATAGAGGTGGTGGTGGCGTCACTATGAAGGTGCTGAATCCATTGAGCTACATGCTCTGGATGGTATACATATTTTACCCCAATTAAAAAATCTTAGGGGGCGGTGAGATAGCTCAGCGGCATAAGCGCCTGCCTGACAAGCGCGAGGTCCCGAGTTCGACTCCCGGTACCCACATATAAAAAAAGGGCCAGTGATACTGCTCAGCAGCACAGGCGCCTGCTGGCATGTGAGGTCCTGAGTTTGACCCCTGGTACCCACACACACAAAAAATCTTATCCCTTTTTGAATTTTAGGTTTTGAAAAGTTTGTTCTTAATTTGTATTTTATGTGGTGCTGGGAATCAAATCCAGGGCTCTGTGCATGACAGAAAAGTGCTCCAACACTGAGCCTCCTCCAGCCTCCTTAGAAAAATTCTTAGAATGCAGAGAAAATGGCATGTCTTTTCCTGAAGCTAAGGTGGTCTAAGAAAACTTTCTATTAAAGTCATTTGAAATTTGAAAGTAAGAAAAATAAATAAAAATCGAAAATAAAAAAATGTATTTTGAAAAGTATTATAAATTAAAAGAAAAAAAAAACATTTAAAAAGAACATTTAGGGCCGGTGAGATGGCTCAGCGGCGTAAGCGCCTGCCTGGCAAGCGCGAGAGCCCGAGTTCGACTCCCGGAACCCACATACGAAAAAAGGGCCGGTGATATCGCTCAGCGGCACGGGCACCTGCTGGCGCATGAGGTCCTGAGGTCGACCCCCGGTACCCACAAAAAAAATAAATAAATAAATAAATAAATAAAAAGAACATTTAAAATACATTTAAAAGTAATCTGCATCTGCAGTCCCCCCGCCCAAGCTACAAGGTGAAGCGAGATCTCTGCAGACGCTGGGGTAAAATCTGTTCTTCCCGTCCCGGAAGCTGTGGCCAAGTCAGGAGAAGCCGTCTCTGAGCCAGGCACCCTCACCTTCTGGAAGTCATCGAACTTCTTCTGCAGCACCTCGACCTGCTCCAGGTCCGCGCCGACCTCCTCACTCGTCAGTGCCGCCTCCTTCTCATGGATCCACTGCTGCAGCTCGTTGGCCTCACGGAACAGCATGAACTTCTTGCAGCTCTTCTCCAACATGCCTTTGCGCTTCTCGCCCAGTTCCAGCAGTGAGTGGTATCTGACATAGGCCAAGGGGTGACAGGGGGCGAGGAAGGCAGTTAGCGATCCCAGGTGTTAACAGAAGCGGCCACCAGGCGTCTCCAAGCTGGGAGCCAGGCATGAGTGTGTGATGACGGTGCACTGCTGACAAGGATCAAGATGTTGGGAGATGAGGCTCCTGAGTCCCCAGACTACAGCTTCAGGAATAAGCACATGCTGAACTGGTCACAACCAGGTGGCCAGAGCAGCCAGGCACACTTGTCCCTGGGCCAGTTTTGCACTTATGACATCATGACCACAAATGGCTGAAATCAAGCATTTTAGCACAGAAACACAGGGTTCATGTGACTACAGCTGGGACACAAGATGGGTTTGTGTAACATACACAGAGGGGTTCTCTTTTATCAGTTCTCTGAGCAGCCCCCAGTGGGGGACGGCACACCCAGCTTTATAGCCTTCTAGGATGTTTGCATCCTTAGGACTTTCCTAAAATGAGATCTTTTTTTCAGAAAGTTATGGCAATTTAAGAAGGAAAATTAGGTAGAGTCGAGTCTCTGTACCATTTCCTTGTCTGGAAGACTCATGGAAACCCAGAGAATATTCTAGCCCTTGGGTGCTAAATCCAAAAAGCTGAACTCTGACTATCTTTAGAGACACAGAAATGACAAACTTCATAAAAAAAACTGAAAGTTGAAAACTCTAAGATCACCATTAACTCTAAGCTTCCCAAACAGAAATAAGAAAGCAGTGAGTCACCAGGAATCAGAGAACCGAGAGAAGCATTCAGCCTCCTTCCTGCTAAGGAACACTACAGCACCAGCCTCGGGTTTCTGCCAACACGGAATGGTCCACCACAGAGCCCAGGAGGGAAGGACACCGTACTACGCACAGCTACACACAGAAGCCACCGACAAGAGCAGCCGTCACCACCAATGTGGCAGCACCGAAACCTCTCCCCTTGCCAGCGAAGCCACCACACAGACCTGCATCCCTCCTGCACCTCATCTCTCTGGATGGACAAGCGCCTCGGAGAGAAGCGCAGGGAGCATGGACGGGCGGAACAATGGACACGGGTGTCAGCGAGGCTCAGCCTACTCACAGTTCTTCCACCTGTTTCATACGCAGAGATACACTGCCGGCCTCCTTAGTTATGCGTGTCCTGCACAGAGGGTACAGCAAAAGCATGCATGAATTAGTGGGATTAATCCGCAGGAAGAAGAGGCAGCTCTGACCAACTGGTGCCATGATGGTGGATGCTTAAAGTGGGGAAAAGGAAGGAGTCATTCAAAAGCTCTTAGAAGTGTCCAGACTGTGAGTGAAGATGCAGTGAAGAAACAGCAGGAAAACTAAAGGACAGGGTTAGTTTACCTGCGCTTTCCTGACAACCTGCCCTTCTCAAGGCAGATTTCCCTGTACTGTAACACTGTTAGCTTCAGGGAGTGAAGCCAGGAGAGAAATGGGCTGGGAAAGAAATTTTATGGATTGCTAACAACCAATTTAACCATATTTTTGCTCTCACACTTATGATCCAGACCACTAAGAATAGAAACCCAAATCTCTTGTTCTTCTCTCAACAGTAAAAGGATCTGGACATGTACAAAGACTTCCAGTCTTTTTAAGGATCACTAGGGTGAGGAATGTTTCATTATTCCTGACACTAGGGGGAGTGTATTTTCAGGGCAATTCCTAGGTGCCCAAAGCTGATTTCATTAGTGGAACAAGATATGCTCTGAAGGAGGGACACAGGGCAGCACGGTGCTTAACTAGAGCAATGAGGACAGAGCCACATCATACAAAATCATCTCCAGCCTGAGGACACAATGCCATGATACAGAGACAATCTCTAAGCAGCTGTCCAAAGTGGGCCAGAGCTGAGGGCTGGAAAGTCTGAATGTACAATTTCAAAACGCATCTTGAACCACAAGACAAAGGTTAAGATGGTAACAATCTGAAAACAACAAAACAAAACAAAAGGGATTAAGGTGCCAGGCATGGATTTGGGGCGGTTTGAACAGGGAGGTAGGTGTCTTAAAAGTAGCTCTGGGAAGGCAAAACGTGGACGGCCGGGCTCCAAAGGCCACGGGACACTGCCAACACCTCAGCCTGCATGGGACAGATGGACCTTGAGAGACACTGGGCCCTGTGTCCTTACTGGTTGTCAATCTGTTCCTGCCTCACCGCGATGCTGCCCTGCTCCTCCAGCAGGTTCTCCCGGGAGGCTGACTGGGCGGGGTCCAGCTTCTTCACATAAGCAGCAGGCACAAAACCCTGACGATCGTTCACTTCCACTTTCCACCAGTCCTACGGGGACAAGGAAGAAGAGTGAGGAGAGATCGCTTTGTGCAAGGCCACTCTGCACTGGCATGCACAATGCCAGACTGCCCTGGGCTTAGACACCGTGAAACTGTGCCACCCCATACAGCAGCCACTGTGCCTCTCAAATGTCCAGCAAGTTTGAGTCAAAGTCAGTAAATAGCTGCGCTGGCCACAGTTCAGGTGCTCACACTCACCCGTGGCTGGCAGCCACCATGGGGCAGCACAGACATGTGACACTGCACCATCACAGAAGGTTCTACCGCAACATTGCTCTGGGATAAACCACAGTCAGACCAGACGGTTGATTTAGGTTTAAACCAGAATCAAGAGGAGGATAGGAGGGCCGGTGAGATAGCTCAGTGGCATAAGCGCCTGCCTGGCAAGCGCTAGATCCTGAGTTCGACTCCTGGAACCCACATAAAGGAAAAAAAGGGCCGGTAACATCACTCAGCGGCACAAGCGCTTGCTGGCAAGTGTGAGGTCCTGAGGTCGACTCCTGGTACCCACTTTAAAAAAAAAAAAGAGAAGGATAGGAATTATAGGTTTCCTTAAAGACTCACAATGAAGTTAACTAGGCGAGGGAAGAAAGAGGTTCTTAACAAGGGGCCAGAACCTCTTTCTGGCCTTAACCAAGACAGGGACCAGATCCTTCAGGATCAGTCAGGTTTGATGCAGAGGATCTTGCACCTTTTTTCTTTTTTTTTAAACCTCTGTTTGAAGCCACTATCAAATCAACACATGTCAAGGAAGAAGGGCCAAGGAACCAGGAAGCATTTAACGGGGAAGACAAAGTATATGAAGCGACAGCACTGCTGTCCTTAACCATCTGCCAGGCCAGGGCACAGCGCTATGGTCCACGCTAACAAACAGCTGGGGGCTGGGGATGGCGTGCAGCGGTAGAGCACTTGCCTAGTGTTCCTGAGTATCTCACACACACACAGACTCACAAACGACAAGAAACCAACCCAACAGGTAGCAGCACACATGCTCAGTGAGGAGCAAAGCCACCCCGAGTGTGACCTGTGTACTACCTGCAGAAGTGATTCAGTGCCTTCCTGGTCGTACCCACACACAGCCCAGGTTGGCATATACCAAGTGGGAGACTGATGAGGAAGCCCTCTCAAGGTCACCTTGGGGTGCTGACAGAAAAGGGCACCAGCCACTTCCCAAGCCTTGCCTTGTTGGTGCTGTTGAGCAGGGTGAGGATGTCGCCTTTCTTCATGGTCACCTCGCGAGGACTCTTCTCCTGATAGTCATAGAGAGCCAAGACCAGCTCCTTCCCAGTCTCATCATCCATGGGGGCCACTTGTTGCTGAGAATCCGAAGAGCAAGCAGATAAGGACACCCACAGCATGCCATGCAAGGGGATGGGAGACCCCCCCGGACAGTGCGTTTACCAAATGCACACTCATGGAGGCGTTTCCTCAAAGCTACCAATGGCATCTTCTTTGAGGCATTTGCTATCTGTTAAAAATCTTACCTTAGGCTGTCTGATTGTAAACTTATGTGTCACAAGAACACTGGCTACAGCCATCGGAGTGGCAGACAGTATGAGTCCAGTGATGCTCCCTGGCCCCCCCATCTCCCCTGAGTAACCTGTCACCACTGATGTGCTTACCCGGCACGACTGAGCCTGCTCCCGAAGAGCCTGGATGCTGCTGCCATAGGCGCTGAGGTCTGACATCAAAGCTTCGTGTTTCTTTAGCAGAGCCTGAAGCCAGAGTGACACATGAGCGACAGTGCGAGGAGCATGAGTCCTGTCCTCGACTTCCCTCCCTGGAAGCTCCCTCAGTCACATAAGTGATCTCCTGCTCTACAAACCACCCCCCTCCTTTTGATTTTCTGAGATAGGGTCTCCCAATGTAGTTCAGGTTGGCCTCAAACTCATAGGGATCCTCCTTCCTCTGCCTCTCAAGTGCTGGGATTACAATGTGGGCCACCACATCTGGCTACCCTCACCCCTTGTTGAAGATCAACACTTAATCTGGGGGAAATATTGTGACTTATAGTCTCACATTCACCCTTCTACCTAATTATGCAGTTTTGAAATTATACAAAAAAAAAAAAAACATGAAAAAACAGTATCACACTTACTGGTGAATCCACCACCTATTCTGAGAAAACAAATATTACCACTAAAGCAAAACTGGCTACGTACACTACTCCTTCCCTCTCTACAATGGCTGCTTTAACTTTTCCCACTAATCCCACTTCCAAAGTTTTCATTCGCCCTTCTTTGGGGAAGACATGTAGAGCTTACGTCAATACTAAACTCATTCCAGTTTTTAAGACTAGCAAGAAAACGTATAGACATGCCAGGTGTGGTGATGCACACCTGTAACTCCAGCACTTGGGATGATGAGGCAGGAGGACTGGGAGTTGAAGGCCAACCTGGGCTAAGTAGCAGGAAGAAGAGGGAGAAGGGGAAAGTAGGAATGGAGACTACATTTACACCTTTATGAATAAAAAGAATTACCATAAAAAAAAGGACCAGCAAACACTGTATGTATGTATGTTGGCGCGTGTGTGTGGGTGCGTAAGCGTGTACCAGAACACCCACGTGTTGATATGACTGTGCACACGTCTACGTGCGTAGGATGGAGAGAACAGAGCAGACAAAAACTGTAAATGAGAGCAGTCAAGGTGGGTGACAGGGAGCCTTCTCTCTCCTTTAGTTATGACTGAATTTCCACAATGAACAGTGGAAAAAAGATTCCAGAACAATCACTGAGACACTGCACCTTCCCCACATCGTCACTTCTACCTTATTCCCGCCCCGCCCTGGCCTGCTTCCTGCCAGGCGCGGTACTGAGCCCGAGGTTACCTCAGCGGAGTCCTCGTCCTTCCCGTAGTCCGTGCTGCCCACGATGGGCTCCTTCTCCCGCATCCAGGACTCGGCCTCGTTGGCATCGGCAAAGTATTGCTGGGCCTGCAGTGAGTCCTCCAGGTCCTGCCGCCGCTGGGAGGCTTTGGCTTTCAGGGCCTCCCATTTCTGGTTCAGCTCATGGAGCTTGGCCTTCACGTCCTCCGCAGCAAAGTGGCCTGTGGGGGAGGACGTGAAGTCCACCCAACATCACAGAAGGACAACAGGAGGCTTCCGTGTGCTCACGGAGCTCGTTACTAAGTTTTAGGCCACCATGCCCAGTCACGTCACATTCCTATCAAAATCCAGATTCTAAGCCTTTAACAGACAGCCTCATTTTTGCCTCCTCAAATCATGCCTCATTCTAGATCCCAAGCAGCAGACATCCCAGATGGCAACAACATTATCATAGAAAAATAATATAACCACGCACTGGGTGTAGTGGCACGGCCCGTAACCCCAGTACTCCAGATGCTGAGGCAGGAGGGATCAAAAATTTGAGCCCAGGCTTGGCTATGTAGTGAGACTTTGTTTCAACCAAAAAGAAAGAAAAAACAAAACAAAAAGTAATAAAACCAACAGCAATGCAGTGGTCCTTAGTGACTGAGACTTCGAGTGCAGCTGCCTCTCAGGCCTTTACCTACTTGAGTTCACTTAGGCCTCAAAACTCCATCAGGAGGAGGTGTGGCATCACTATGAGTACCCCTTTTCTATTTCAGAAATTAGGGTCAGCAAAGGTTTGGCCTTTGGTCACGGTCTTCCGGTCAGGAAGTCTGCTGTGCCCATGTCTGTGCACTCAACCAATGGAGGGGAGGCAGGGAGTGCAAAGCCATGCCACACTGGCTGAGGACGGCCACTCACCTTCCTCCACCATGGCATTCCCCTTCTGGGTCACTGCTTTGATGCGGGGCTCGTGTCCGGCAATTTCTGCTTGTAAAGCTTGGTGTTTCTTTAGCAGATTCTGGACTCCAATTAAGTCCTTGCCTGCAAGTAGAAAGCAAAAACTACTCCCTCATCCTCCAGCCCCAGAGAAGCGGCAGTGCCCACTGTCACTCTCCTCGGTGCCACCAGGGTGTCAGTGCAGGAATGGAACCGCGATCTCGCACATCTGAAGCACAGCCTGTCTCAGCGGAGGCAGACTCACCTCTGTTGGTAGAGGCCGCAATGGGCTCCTTCTCTCGGATCCACGTCTCCTCGTCCTCCACGTCACGGAAGAGCTGCTGCAGACGCAGAGAATCCGCCAGCTTCTGCTTCCGGGCAACCATGGGTTCCTTGAGGGCCTCGTAGCGAGCCACCAGCGCCTCCTGTTTCTTCTTGATGTTTTCAGCATCAAAATGGCCAGCATCCTGGAACTGGCGGGCCTGAATGGTGATGCCATCGATCCGATCCTGGGAACGAGAGAGGACAAAGCCTTGGAAGCCAGTGTTCAGCGACAAGGCTGACTTTATTACTGTGCATGTGTTTTTCCTGTAAGAAGAAAAACAGGATGCCTTTCCCATTCTGGAAGTATCCTTCCTACCATCTCCTTCCCTCGCTTTAGGCTCCAGGAGAGCTCTGAGGAAGACAACTTAACTTGAGCAGCAGCATGGAGTTCCCAAAGACAGCTACCCATTCTGTCCCCCAGCACCAGTCTTGCCCTTCGATTCCTGCCATTCTTCCCTCCTCACTTGTGCAGTCCTGTGCCAGGCTCCTGCCCCGGTGCCCACGCACCTGGTGAGCAGCCACGTCTGCCTCCAGCAGGGCGTGCTTCTTCTGCAGGTTCTGGACGTTGGTAAGGTCTTTGCCATAATCATCCGAAGCCAAGTGACCTTCTACTTCATACAGCCACAATTCAATGTCCTCCACATTGCGATTAAACTGCTGTTGCTGGTTCGCTTCACGAAGCTTGATTCCTGTCCAAGAAGGCAAGTTTGATTTCCTACTGATTAAGGGAGTCTTTCTACCACACCGCCCACAAACCATGTCCTTGGTGAAGGACTACGAGTCAGAATCTGAACTACTGCTTCCCTTCACCACAGGGTGCGTGCAGTCTCTGCTCTACCTTCTGCAGATGGATGGGAAGTTGTGCGGAAAGCACTCCAGCTCCATGAGCTCAGGGCCTCTGGGCTTTACTGAATGTCCTTGGCTCCCCTCACAATGCTGGTGTTCAGTGATGAGGTGTGATTCATTCCTTTCCAGCACCCCCACCAGCCAGCACATTCAATCACACTTGCCAAATCAGCAAAGTGTGAGAACCCGAGCCAAGTAACTCCGGCACAGGAAATGCTCCCTATGCTCAAAGTCATCACCCGCTTTCCCTGGGAGTGTATGTCCCTTACAGTTAACCGGGAGAGAGCATTTAGTTCCTCAAACATTCCCGTCACCTACCTTTCAGTTCCGTGGCCTCTAGCAGCTTCTTCCACAAGCTGATGACCTCATTCATCCGAGCGGCTACTTCGTCCTTGGCATAGTGGTTGACATCAATGAGTTTTTGCCCAGCTTTCTCCAGGGCATCGATGCGGCTCTGGTTTGCAGAGAGCTCAGCCTCAAAAGCCTGATGCTTCTGTACTTTTCCTTGCAGATTGGATGGGTCCTGCCCATGAAAATGAACAAAGGATTCTGTATGGAACCAGTTCATCGAGGTACTTTGCTTCCCTTCATACTGATATTTATAGCGCATGGATAAAATATCCAGGTCCTATTAAATAAGCAGTTTATGTAATCCCATCTCTTTATTCAGCTATGATAAATGACAACAAGGTTTACTTCACTACTCAGGAGCCACACAAGGCCAACAGTGTCTCACCTTATAAGCTTCATCTGTGGCAGTTTTCATCTTCTCATTGACCCAGCTCTTGAGCTCATCAGAATCACGGAAAAACTGCTGCAAGTGGAAGGAGTCGGCCAGCTGGGCCCTGCGATGCATGGCTCGCTCATGAAGGGCGTTGCGGCGACTCAGCAGCTGAAAGAGAGGGATCCCTGTGACTCTCCAGTTCTTACTCCCAAAAGTTGTCCAGCTCTAGGGACAACTGCCCTGGAAAGACCCCCTCATACAGCCAGGAAAGGGTACAGAAAACCTAGGAACTTACAGCATCTCGGCGAGTGGCCACATCTTCCATCGCATAGTGGTTGTTCTGGATTAGCTTGGTTGCAAACTCATCCAGTGCCTAAGGAGGAGGAAGGTGGTCACATGAGCATGGTTTCCAGCCTGGGTGCTCGAACAGGACATGAGACACCCCAGGCCTCAACACCTCAAGGTTCACATCCCACAATTGGTAATAGCCACATTTTCCTGCTACTTGTCACATTCTGCCGCATGTTATTAGAAAAAGACCATGCTTGCTCCATTCCAGACCTGAGATGCGAATGACAGCAGGAGGTCCTAACGAGCATGGGATACAGGTCAGCAGCCTTCCAATTCTTGCTCCCAACGTGTTTTCACAGGAAGGGTACATGCACATTAACTCTGAACTAGTTTTAGTGAAAGCTCCATCTCTGTTCAGAAGTTCCCTGTACACATAATTTCACCGTGTACAGGTGTCAGGTACCCAACAAGGTGGCTGTCATGAGCAGGAGATCTGAGCGCTCCTGGGAGGGCTCTGCACATAACTCCCCTATTAGAACTGCTCAGGGCTGGTGAGATAGCTCAGCGGCATAAGCTCCTGCCTGGCAAGCATGAGGTCTTGAGTTCGACTCCCAGTGCCCACATAAAGGAAAAAAAAAGGGCTGGTGATATCGCTCAGCAGCACAAGCGCTTGCTGGCAAGCGCGAGGTCCTGAAGTCAACTCCCGGTATCCACATTAAAAAAAAAAGAACTGCTCAGAACCTTTCAGGAAAGGGGATCCTGCTTATTCAAGGGTTCCCAATGACAAGGAAGTCTTACTGTAATCTTTTCCTCCTGGGCACTGAGAGATTTCTCAAAGTCCTCGTGCTTCTTGAGAAGTGCTTCCACACTGTCCAAAGAATCGCCCAAGTCTTCATTCAGCAGGAATGCCTTGCGGAAAAAAGAGACAGTCTTCAGAATCACGTCTTGGTCTTGACCCTCTATACCTTGAAAGCCACAATACAGAAACTACTACTGAACTCTGAGACTGCTCCTGGGAAGTCTAAAGTCCTTTCACATTCACTTAAAATCAATCCAGCACCATCAAGAAATCTTTGCTCCACATTCTGCTTTTTTTTTTTTTTGGCAGTGCTAGGGACTGAACCCAGGACCTTGTGGTCCACCACTGAGCTACATTCCAGCCCTTTTTGAGACAGGGTCTTGCTAAGTACCTAGGCTGGACTTGAACTTGTGATCCTCTTGCCTCACTCTCCTGAGTAGCTGGGATTACAGAGATGTGGCTCTGAAACGTTTTTCAAATAGCTTTTGTTCCTTCTCTTAGATTTAGATTACACATAATGATTAAAATCTAAGGAAAAAATCTTTTCTGTAAATAATTTTACATCCCACTAATCTGAAAAACTGAGACCTTTTCAGCCATGCAAGGAGGATGATGGCACAGAGGACAGAAGGCTGCTCGGTCCCCACCCTCTGCTCAATCCAGGGCTGAAACAGCACCGATTTCCCTGGTTGGCAAGGCCCTGTGCATGAGTTACCTCCTGTTTGCTCATCCAGTTGTCCACCTGCTCTGTGTCGCGGTAGAAGAGCTGCAGGTCCATGCACTGCTCATACTGCTGCCTGCGCAGCTCCCAGAGCTCCAGCAGGGCGGCTCTCTCCTCCGAGAGGATGGTCAGCTTGGGAGACAGGAAGCAAAGTCAGCCTCCTGCCCTAGGGTTAGACATGGGGCTGTCTGGAGAGCCCAGATCCCACGATAACTTTAGCTAACCCTTCTGATTTGCAAGAGGATAAACTCCACGCACTTGTGTAAGGCTCATCACAGGAGATACATAAATGCTGGGGTGCGTATGTTAAACATAAGCGTGATGCCGTCCTGGTATTGCCACATTATTACAAATGATTTCCGATAGACTGGCAGGTAGAAGAAAAAGGACTCTATGAACAGGAGGCTGTCTGAGAGGAGGGGGACTCTTGACTGAGAAACGCCATCGGGTGGGCTCTCCATGGAATCTCTCAAATAAATCCATGAATGTGCCAGACTCATTTTATAGAAATTTGTTTCAACTTTGCTCCAACTACTAAAACAGCAGTCACTCTCTGCAAATTCCCTTTTTAAGTAGGAAATGTATCACACATGTCCCAAGTTTAAAAAAAACCTGTCCCCTGGGCAAGTCAGCGTATATGTATACACCTTTTTCTTAAATCTCTGAAGGGAAACCTGCTCCCTTGCAGGCAGAATCCCAGGCTGTGTTCTGACACGGGCTGGTGGATGCTACATCTGGGCATGGAAGGACGCATGCGAGCTTTCTGAGCTTGGCTTCCCCGAAGAAGCTGCCCCTACCTTCTCCCTCACTTCATCTGAGGCGTAGTGACCGGCAGCTAGCAGTGCCTGTCCAGACTCATCTGCGGACTTAAAGCTGTCTTCATGGGCATCAATTTCACCCTGCAGAGGGAAATAGCACAATTTATTCCCAGCACTGTGTAAAAGAAAAATGAGCTGCTGAATTTTGGTATCATCACAGGTTAGACCGGCACATCGGAAATGAGGAATGAGTGCATGACTGGGCCCTGTGTCCCAACAACCGGCCTGGGTCATCAGATGTGAAAACCATTTACAGGCTGAGAGATCCTTTCTGCTGGCTTTGCAGGCCACCTCTGTCACTGGTCCAGTTTCCTCATGGGGCTGAGCCCTCCCCTCTCTCCCACTGGCCTGCCTGGCTGCCTTGTGCTCAAAGATTTGTTATCTATGACCTAACAGCACCTGGTAGGGTGAATTCCTCCCTCCCCTACCAAATCTTCAAAACCAAGGGTTTTCCTTCAAGATTGATTTTGGAACCAGCTTATTTCATTCCAGACACACACATGCACATACACAAACTACTTTTGCAGGGTTTTAGACTAGAACTGCACTTAATATCTCTGTCTTGGGGACAATTTACACCTTTATGCTAAGTAAGTCATTCCGCCTATTCAGTTTTCCCTTAAACAAAACTTTTCAGCTTTCTCCATGAAGGTCTCATACTTTTTTTTTTTTCTGACACAGAGTCGCACCATGTAGTCCAGGCTAGCCTTGAACTCACAATCCTCCTGCCTCAGCCTCCTCAAGTGCTGGGATTACAGATGTACAGCATCATGCTCAGCTCTTATACAACTTTTAAAAAAATTATTCCCAAGAACTTTATATTCTCTGTGATCACTTAGAAAACCTCCTCTTTTTAACGGTAAAGCCTATTTAAGATCTTAGATAACTAGTTTTCCATGAAACATACTTTGGGAAGCTACTACTGGAATAAGAAATTCAAATTTACTCGAACAGGTATGAAATTCAGTACTCAAACAGACATTTCTAAGACAACACAGATGACACACCAAGAAGCAGCACCTGTACCTCCCAAGTGCTCACCTCTAGGCCTTTACGGATCACAACCAACCCCCCACCCCCGAAGTAGGCAGAGAAGGTCTCAAGGGGCAAACCCATAAGCCTAACCATGGGGGCCCTGTGAATAACATTCCCAGGATGCCCCCAGGCCTCGAAGGACAGTGAGTTGCTGACACGTGGTGTGCTGAAGCCTCACTTCTGGGAGGCTCTGGCAAGGTTACCTTGTGCTCCTGGTGTCTGTCCAGCAGGGCCTCAGCTCCAGCCACGTCGTTGGCGAGCTCATCCGCATTGATGAGGGCTTTCATCTCAGTGACCCAGCTGGTGAGGTCCCGGAAGTCAGCGAGGAAGCGCTGGAGCCTTGGGAAACCAAAGCTGTGTCATTAGCTCTTCCCGGGGGGAGGGTGCAGGGTGACGATGACCTCCCTAGAGCCTGAAGTCTATGTTCTCAAAAGTAAAAAATCATACACACTCTAGTCCTGGGAAATAAAAACTTCTCTCAACCTAGACCGAAAGGAAAGCAAGATAAGGCTGAAATCAATCCCTTTAAAAGGTAGGTTCTCCCAAAAAAAAAAAAAAAAAAAAAAGTAGGTTCAGCTAGGTGTGGTGGCGCACACCTCTAATCCCACCACTTGGGAGGCTGAGGCAGGAGGATCACCATGAGTTTGAGGCCATCATGGACTACATAAGCGAGTTCAAGGTCAACGTGAACCACGTAGTGGTTCCCTGTTCCACGTAGTGATACCCTGTCTCAAAAACAAACAAAACAAACACAAAAAACCAAAAATGTAGGTTCTGTTCATCGCTCTAATGCCCCGATCTTTTCCCACATGCATCTTTTATGTGTTTTTGAGACAGAGTCTGGCTGTGTTGCCCAGGTTGGTCACTGTTCCACATATTAAACTTGCTTATTATATCCAGGCTCAAACCCAGGTCAGTAAAAACCATTCTTTCTCTTCCTAACATTTACTTTTCTTTCTTTCTTTTTTTTTTTTTTTTTCTCTTTTTGTTTTTTTTTTTTTGAGATAAGGTCTTGCTATGCAGGTCAGGCTGGCCTTGAACTCATTGAACTCACTTGGTAGCCCAGGCTGGCCTTGAGCTTGTGGTGACCCTCCTGAGTCAGCTTCCTGAGTGCTGGGATTACTGGTGTGTGCTACCATGCCTGGGTATCAGTCCTTTTTTGTTTTGTAGTTCATTACTTTTTTTTTTTGAGACAGGGTCTCGCTCTGTTGTACAGGCTGGCCTTGAACTCACAGCAATCCTCCTGCATCAGCCTTCTGAGTGCTGGGATTACAGGTGTGGGCTACCACACTCAGCAGTTTAATGGGATATTTCACATGATTCTCAGGAGACATTTCCTTTTTCTCCCCTTGCAGTACTAAGGATTAAACTCAGGGTCTTTGCACTGAGCTACATCCCCATCTCCTATTCCCCACCCCACCCCCCCTTTTTTAAATTTTGAGACAGGCTATCACTTAGTTTCTAAGTTGCCCAGTCTGGGCTTGAACTTGTGATTCTCTTGTTTCAGCCTCCCAGAGCCCAGGAATTACAGGTGTGCACCACCACACTCTGCTTGACAACTCCATTTCAATTGTCATATAGAAGAAAGAAAGGATGGCCAGTGAGATGGCTCAGTGGCATAAGCGCCTGCCTGGCAAGTGCGAGGGCCCGAGTTCTACTCCCAGAACCCACATACGAAAAAAGGGCCGGTGATATCGCTCAGCGGCACGGGTGCCTGCTGGCGCGTGAGGTCCTGAGGTCGGCCCCCGGTATCCACACATACACACACACAAAAAAAAAAAAAGAAGTAAGAAAGGATGAAGTCATTTATGAAGTATAAATATGCAACTGCAAGTCTCCAAGCAGACATAATACAGGTGAGAAAAGGTGGTCTGCATTTTCTTAGTATGAGGTACCTGGCAGGTCCACAGGACAGACCTGACCCCTCCCTCTGCATCCCTCTCCTCTAAGCTAGAGTGGGGGACACTGGCTGGGGAGCCCCCAGAGGCCGCTCCCACCTGTACGAGTCGTTGAGCCGTGCATGCCTCTCTGCCGCGAGTGTGCGGATCTGCTCCCAGTTGGCGATCAGCTCCTCTCGCTTCACGTGGATCTGGCTGGCGCTCATAGGGTGGGACTGCTGTAAGCGGTCGGCCTCGGCGCACAGGGCCTTGACCTAGAGACATGCTCCATCAGAGCTGCTTGGCGACCCCAGGAACTTGCTCAGAGTCAGGCGCTCCCCAAACCCACCTTGTCCTCTAGAGCAGCAAGGTCTCTCTCCAGACCCTCGTGCTTCCGAAGCAGGGCCTGCACACTTGCCAGGTCTCGGCCGAAATCATCAGAGGCCATCAACTGCTCTTTTTCCTTAATCCAGCTGATGGTCTCATCCACATCCCTAGGGAACGTAGTAACCCAGTCATGACACCTGTGCACAGACCTTCCCAAGCTCTTCCAGGAGATGCCTGGCGCTCAAAGCCTCTCTGGGTCGGTACCTGTTAAAGCGCTGCACCTCGGCTGCCCCAAACAGCTTCCCCTGTCTCTGAAGAGCCAGGCCCTTGAGCCGCTGCCAGGCGGCATTCACTTCGTCCTGCTTGGTCTTGATCAGCTCCTCCTCAGGATGCTGTTCCTAAACAAGAGCAGAAGAGACCAGGTTTGCCTGTCAGCTCTGGCTCCTCCAACCAGTAACCCTGGGCCTGGCTCCTTTAAGCAAGTGCGTGGCCAAAACTTCATCATTCTGAAGAAATCTCCATGGAAGAATGAGTAGTTTTCTGTGTGAAATGACATGACCCGCAACTCTAGAGCGCGCCACTCCTTCTCACGTGAACAGGGAGAGCACTGTGTGTCCCTTGGGGTAGTGCGGGTGGTTGCGTGTATCAGCACCAGATATTAACACTTGGGCTCCAACTCTGTGCAAGCCTCACCACTGCACCCACTGGCCCAAGTGCTCCAAGCCTGGCATTTCCAGTGCTCGAGAGGCTGGTACGCGTTAGTGCCCACTCACACCATTCTCAGGGCTCAAGGCTTTGTTCTGGCTTTAGACTGCCAACATTCTGTTAAAAGTATCCACCCACCAAACACGTTTTATTACTTCGTTTTGTTTTAATTAAAGAGAACAGCTAAGGTAATAAGGGCAAGCTGGAAGACTGTGGGTGTGTCCGGCCTGCTCTTTTCCAGCACAGAGCTGGCATGGGGAGGGGACACCGTGTCTGCAGAATGGCAGAAAAATTTGAAATCTGTGCCCCTCAACAAAAACTTATCCCAATGCAAAAGTATACTTCCAACTGCCTGAGGGCCTGGAGCACACTGACCTCTGCAGCAGAAGAATGAAAAAGCAGTGCCCAGAACTGCGAAGCAGGCAATGTGTCTCGCCCCTTTCATGGCTCTAGAGCTACCAGTGGGGACCCTGTCCATCACAAGGTCCCCGAGGCTCCCCAGAGAGCCTTTAATCAAAAAGGCAGGGAAGGGCCGGTGAGATGGCTCAGCGGCGTAAGCGCCTGCCTTGCAAGCGCGAGGGCCCGAGTTCGACTCCCGGAACCCACATACGAAAAAGGGGCCAGTGATATCGCTCAGTGGCACGGGTGCCTGTTGGCGCGCGAGGTCCTGAGGTCGACCCCCTGGTACCCACAAAAAAAAAAAAAAAAAAAAAAAAAAAAAAGGCAGGGAAGAGCAAAAGGTCCAGTGGACACCTGCCAATACCGAGCAGGCGCTCCCACCACACCCTCAGCTGAGAAACCTGGAGACCCGGCTCCAGCAGCCCAATAAAAGCCTCACCCCACCTGCCTGAAAGTGGGTGGAGGAAACAGACCAAATGAACTCTGTCCTTCCTGCCCAAGGCCACGGTTAAAAAGCACATTGTCATTCAGGAGTCATCGGTGTGGGGCCTTCCTTCCTTCCATACATTGAAACAAAACTGTGTTTATAACAACTTGCTCACTCAGCAAATAAGGATCATGGTGATGCTGGAGGGTTAACAGGAGATGCGGCAAGGAGCGCTAGCAGTGTGCCAGTTACCTGGATGAGTTTGGCAGCAAACTGGTTCACTTCATTAACTCTTTCTTCATGAGCAGCCAGGTCTGTCTGAAACTCTTCAAATTTCTTCTGCAGAACCTCCACATGTTCCAGGTCCTGGCCTAGCTCCTCTGAAGTCACAATTGCTTCCTAGTCAGGCACCAAAACAGAGCAGGGTCACCAGCCAGCAGCTGGGAACAGAGGTCCCTAGAAACTTAATGTGAGACAGAGGCACCAGGAAGGGGCCTCAGTGGACACAGCTTTGTGTGCCGTAGCTGATTTCAGGGCTCTCACAGTATCCTGAACCTGGGACCCTGGACTCTGGAGTCAGAGCACAGATGGTGCTGAAGAGTGGCTGCAGACACAGCAGGCCCAGCCTCCCCTTTTGGCACACCCGGCCGGCTGGAACACACATACCTTGTCATTGATCCAGTCCATCACATCCTCACACTCCCGCAGATACTGCACCAACTTCTGGGCCTGCAGCAGTTTGACTCCCTTTTCCCTCATCTTCTCCAGAAGCAATTCCCACTGGCGGTGCAGGTCCATCAAACGAGTCTGGAGGACAAAAATCAAGACTCCTGACTGGCCGACAACTGGCTCTGTAGGATCTGGCTCCTCAGAGAGTTCTGACAAGTTAAAGCCAACCTCATGGGCTCTGAATAATGCTCTTTTAAAAAGATAATCCGGGCCAGTGAGATAGCTCAGTGGCATAAGCGCCTGCCTGGCAACAGCGAGGTCTTGAGTTCGACTCCCAGTACCCACATACGAAAAAAGGGCCGGTGATATCGCTCAGGGGCACGGGCGCCTGCTGGCGTGTGAGGTCCTGAATTCGACCTCTGGTACCCACAAAAAATAAATAAATAAATAAATAAAAAGATAATCCCTAAACTAAGAGGAAATCTTAAATTTAACTGAGAGTAGAAAAAAGTACATACATTAGAGTGGTTTGCTTAGTCTTAGAAGTTACAAAATAATGGACCTTTCATAGGTATATTTTTCTAGTTTACTTCAAAGAAGTTTTTTTAATTATAATTATTGCTTGCATATTGTATAATCAGTATTAATTACTAAGGCATTAATAATTATTAAGGTGGGATTCCTAGGTCAGGAGACTAATAAGGGAGGAAAGATGAAGAATTAATATGACTCAGGAGGCTGAGGTAGGAGGATCACCGTGAATTTGAGGCCAGCCTGGGTACACAGTGAGTTCAAGGCCTGCCTGAATTACAGAGTGAGACCCTGTCTCAAAACACAACACAACAGGGCCGGTGAGATGGCTCAGCGGCATAAGCGCCTGCTGGGCAAGTGCGAGGGCCGGAGTTCGACTCCTGGAACCCACATACGAAAAAAGGGCCAGTGATATCGCTCAGTGGCTCGGGCGCCTGCTGGCATGCGAGATCCTGAGGTCGATACCCCGGTACCCACAAAAAAAAAAAAAAAAAAAAACACACAACACAACAAAACAAAGAATTAATGTGGAAACTGGGCAAAAATTATGAAGGTTGTATTCGAATCCATGGAGGTGAGACAGATACAAAAGAAGAGGTCTTACAGATATCATACACATAAAGATTATGAAGACAACAGGAAAATCTCAAGATACAAGGAGAAAAGACAGGGTCCTTGGGCCAGTGAGATGGCTCAGCGGCGTAAGCGCCTGCCTGGCAAGTGTGAGGGCCTGAGTTCGACTCTCGGAACCCACATACGAAAAAAGGGCCGGTGATATCACTCAGTGGCATGGGCGCCTGCTGGCACACGAGGTCCTGAGGTCGACCCCTGGTACCCACAAAAAAAAAAAAAAAAAAAAAAAAAAAAAAAAAGGCGGGGTCCTGTAATGTCATCAGCTACCAAAAAGGATTTCTGGCAAAGATTTGGCGTGTCTGTGAAAAGACAGTAAACACAACATCTCAAAAGTGAGGCTTATTTCAGTAGGGTGCTATTTAATTTCCATGTGTTTAGCAAATTCTTGTGGTTTCTTTTGCCATTGATTTCCAATTTCATTGCACTATGGTCTGATAATATACATGGGATAATTTCAATTCCTTTGCATTTACTTAGGCAGGTTCTATGAGCTAGTATGTGGTCTATTTTGGAGAATGTCCCATGTGCAGCTGAGAAGTATGTGTATTCTGATGTGGGGTGGAACACTCTGTAGACATCTACTAAGTTCATTTGTTCCAAAGTTTGGTTCAGTTTTAATATTTCATTGTTGGGGGCCGGTGAGATGGCTCAGCGGTGAAAGCGCCTGCCTGGCAAGCGTGAGGGCCCGAGTTCGACTCCCAGAACCCACATACGAAAAAAGGGCCGGTGATATTGCTCAGAGGCACGGGCGCCTGCTGGCATGTGAGGTCCTGAGGTCGACCCCTGGTACCCACCAAAAGAAAAAAAAAAAAAAAAAAAAAAAATCTCATTGTTGATTTTTTGTCTAGTTGATCTGTCTTTTTGTGACAGTGGAGTATTGAGATCCCCCAATACAACTGTATTAGTGGTTATTTGATTTTTCATGTCCATTAATATTTGTTTTATATAGTTGGGTGCACTGGTATTTGTTGCATATATATTTATGATTGTTATATCTTCCTCTTGGATTGTTCCCTTTACAAGGATGTAGTGACCTTCTTTATCTCTCTGAATCATTCTTGGTTTGAAATTCACTTTGTCTGCGAAAAGAATAGCTACCCCTGCTTTTTTCTGAAGTGAGGCTTATTTCAAACTGCACCCAAGTAGCAGCCACAGGGCCAAAGGTATTCACCTCTTAGCATCTTTGGGTGCTCACACCACAGGCCCAGTGAGACACGAGGCAGGGACCTGAGAAGCACTCCAGCCTCAGAGCTGTGTGTTGGGGCCTTGGTTACACCCACCAAAGATCCTGGGAGTTTCACACCACAGGCAGAGGGAAACCAAACAGAAAGGCTCAAACAGAACAGAAAGGAGATGGAATCTGGGATCCACCCATCACTAAATGCCACTCCCAGCAGAAAAAACCTGAAAGCCAGGAGACACTCAGCGTGGGTGGAGTCTCTTCGAAACAAGAATTGATGTTTCAGAGAGAAAGCAGAGGAGAGACGGGCACTCACACAAGTCACTTCCACCTGTGGGCGCGGGTGGCCCACAGAGAGAAGTGAAGGCATTCCACAGCAACCAGCAGCACGCCAATACTCCACCTACTCGGATGTGGGACCCAATGTGGGTGGCGGTGACTATGGGGCGCCATGCCGTCCGGTACGGTGTGAAAGTCTAAACCGGTGACAGACAGGTTATGCAGGACACACACACAGCCCTCCAGGCCACCCACCTTCCTGCACGCTAAAGCTGCCTGCCACAAAGAGCTGCTGAGCTAGGGACAAACCGCTGTGGCAGGATCACCATGGGAACTGGGAGCGGGGATGTGCAGAGCAAGCCAGGGCTCCCTGCATACATCAAGACATAGGAGGACCAGGAAGAAACCACTCTGGCCCACTGCTGGCCTCACAAACTGCACCCTCACACACTCAGCACTAAGGCGAGGCCTATTCTGGTACGGGAGCAAGTTTCCCATGCCTGTCTGTCTAATCTCGTCGATCCTGTAGGTCAGAGTCCAGCTTTACAGGCCTCCTACTATTGGAAAGTGTGAGTGGGCAGGGAGCAGGTGCATTTCAGAAGCACCCAGAGCACAGGGTGGAGAAGAAAGCCTGGCTCCGACTCAGGTGGATTTCTCAACAGGGGCGGGGCCGGCAGCCAAAGTGTTCAGAGACTCAGGTGGCACAGACATTGAGAAAGGAAGGAATGAGACACAGGTGCAGGGGGACAGTGAATTGTCACTGGCAGAAGAAGGGGCAGTCTGAGACTCCAGCTGCGTCATCTGTTAGATGCGGGACTGTGGGCAGGGCACTGAAAATTCTCAGCCTCAACCTCTACCCTTCCATACTGGCCACCTTGCAAGTTTATTGTGAGAATCAGAGATTAGCAAAGTGCCTATAAATTAATAGCTACTAACAGCTGCTCAACAGACAGTAGTTAACAGTATTTTTAATGTTGATTTAATAAGATCTCTAAAAGGACAGAGGATACTAACAGACAGGAACAAAATCAGATTTATCACTGGAATGTTTGGTCTATTTCTCATGTTCCCCACCTGTGACCTGGTTATGTGACTATTAGCCAGCCCCATTCCCTCTATCAGGAAAATAATAAGCAGGCTGATTTTACTTACTATAAGCCTGTAAATACAAGGCAGTGGTGGGGGGATATAGCTCAGTGGCACCGTGCCTGCCTGGCAAGCGTGAGATCATGAGTTCAATTCCTGGTACCAAAAAACAAAACAAGGGCCGGTGAGATAGCTCAGCAGCATAAGCGCCTGCCTGGCATGTGCAAGGTCCTGAGTTCGACTCCTGGTACCCACAGAAAAAGGAAAAAAGGGCCGGTGATATTGCTCAGCAGCACAAGCACCTGCTGCCAAGCGCAAGGTCCTGAGTTCGACCCCGGTACCACATAAACAAAACAAAACAAAACAAAACAAAACTTTAAGCCGGCAATGGTAGCACATGCCTGTAATCCCAGCATTCAGGAGGCTGAAGCAGGAGGATTGCCATGAGTATGAGGCCAGTCTGGGCTACACAGTGAGACCCTTTCTCAAAACAAAAAACAAAAACAAAAAACAAAAACAAAAACAAAAAACACAAAGCAGTGGGAAAATGAGATAAGTATTTGTATTTAATTGTATGCATCATATCACCCAAATGGTTCAATATAATTCAGTAGTTGGTCATGTATTTGGAACTCACTTTTACTTCCTACTTACAATTATTACTAGTAACAGTTAATGATTATTAATCATAAGGACAAGGCTAATTACAAGTCTTCAATGAGCCTGTCGAATACAGCAGAACAAACATAAGCTGGCAAATATTTATTGCTGAAAACCACTATCTTGGATCCTGAGGGCATAAAACCTCCAAGATGGTCAGCAGGGAATCGAGGAGGAGGGAACATTTCCAGCTAAGGCCAAAGAACACAGTTTTCATTTAAGTCTTTGGGATTGCTTGACAGGTAAAGGCCTAGAAAAACCTGGGTCCTCCATGGAACGTGGCTTTGGGGACATGAAATCAAACAAGACACACAGCTAGGTACGAGGACATCAAAGACAGGTAGGAGCCGTCCACTCCTAAGAAACTCAGTGTGCACCCTCATCATAAAGAAATGTTTTGTCCCTTAATCCTCGGTATTAGAAATGTGAAAGCAGAGAATGAGCAGCTATTGTCCTGACTCCGAAACAAGCCAGACCAAGGAGTTCGAGGGCACCTGCCTCGAGGTAGCCATGTCACCGTATCACAGACCAACAAGTGCCAGGTCATTCCTTAGAGCTGGATCTCTCTGGCTGCAGTCTAGACCTCACAACCCCGTCCAGGCCAAGCCATCAAGATGTAGATGCCAAACTCTCCAACAGAGAATCTTCTCTAGAGTGCTGATTGTACCTCTTTATCTTTGTAACCTAACCCCCAAATTCATCAGTCTCCTTAACATGCCCCCCGTCTGATTACCACCTGTAAATGTTTAGCATTCATTTGCACACTCTTCTTTAACACGCAGTAACACTCACTCTAGTAATGTTCTTCCAGGAGCACGTTAATTCCTCACTGAAAAACCAACACTGATTTATATTCATGCTGAATCTGATTATAAAGGCAGGATTTGGGCAACTTCTTTAGGGGACTACAAATACTCTAAAAAGCTAGAAAGAGCCTATCCTTCTGGGAACCCAAACTGACATGCAAGCCTGACTCCACACTCCTCTTCCTCCCTGGGGAGGCCTTCCACGCCAGGCATGAACCACACTCACCCGGATGGTTTCTGATGCAAAATGCCCTTCGGAGATCATCAGGTTTCCAGTTTCATCCAGCTTGACGATGGCTCCAGAGTTGGCCTGCACTTCAGCTTCAAAGGCTTGGTGCTTCTGAAGCTTTCCCTGGGGGGCGGGCGGACCGTGAAGTGAGCCACCAGTGTGACACACAGCACTCACCTTGTCCCCAGCCCATCGTCCCTCCCCTCTTGTTAGAGGGACCCTACTCAGCAGGACTGATCCCTCCCGGCCTTCTGCAAGCTTGGCCCACGAGGCACCACCTTTTCAGGTGGAAGACGCTACAGAGTACCCTACTCCTACTGTCAACAGGAAACGCGTCTTCACGTGGCTACAGAGCCAGCACGTCAGTCATCTCAGCGCCCCTTACCTACTCTTTTTTTTTTTTAATGTGGGTACCACGAGCCAGCCTCAGGATCTCACACTTGCCAGCAAGCACTTGTGCCGCTGAGCAATATCACCGGCCCTTTTTTTCCTTTATATGGGTACCGGGAATCAAACTCAGGGCCTCGCGCTTGCCGAGCAGGCGCTTATGCCGCTGAGCTATCTCACTGGCCCCCCTTATCTACTCTTAACTAACCCACCCATCCTCACAACGTGACACTCGGTTCTGCCTGCTGCACAAGTCACGCTCTGCTCCTGCCTACACCGTGCTCAATACCTCTTTTGTCATCAAGAACTGAGCTGGGAAGGGGCCTGCAGGGCAGGGATTGCACCTTAACCAGCATTCGTGGTTTTCCCATCTTACACTATGTGGGTGTAGTGATGGAACCACCACAGGCCCAACTACTGCTCCACTTGCTACCAAAACAGTATTTGAAAAGTCTTTCACCAAAATAGCCGGGGGTGGTGGCGCATGCCTGTAATACCAGCACTGGGAAGGCTGAGGCAGGAGGATTAGGCCAGCCTGGGCTACATAGTGAGTTCAAGGCTGGCCTGAACTACATGATGAGACTCTGTCTCAAAAAAAAAAGAAAAAAAAAGGGCCGGTGAGATGGCTCAGCGGCGTAAGCACCTGCCTGGCAAGCGCGAGGGCCCAAGTTCGACTCCCGGAACCCACATACGAAAAAGGGGCCAGTGATATCGCTCAGCGGCATGGGCGCCTGCTGGCACGCGAGGTCCTGAGGTCGACCCCCGGTACCCACCAAAGAAAAAAAAAGAAAAAGGAAACAAAACAAAACAAAACAAAACAAAACAAAAACAATGGCCTGGGATATAGCTCAGAGGCATGGCACCTGCCTGGCAAGCACAAGATCTTGAGTTTGATTCCCAGTTCCAAAAAAAAAAAAAAAAAACACCCAAAAAATAAAATTCAGGCTTAGGCTTTGCTTTTGGTAAGACTGATTCATTACAGGGATTCATTACTATGAATTTTTGCCAAAAAGAAGACTGTTAACATGCCTTTCTCAAAAATTCACAGTCCAAAAGTACAACTAAGAATTTTCTTGAATAATGTTTAAGGATCACCAATGGTTTCAAGGCAACTGTTTGAGAACCAGCAGTTTAAAGCTTCCAGAAAAGCAGGGTCTGGTGTTGCACGCCTGTAATCCTAGCACTTGGGAGGCTGAGGCAGGAGGATCACAAGTTCAAGGCCAGCCTGGACTACGTAGTGAGTTCAGGACCAGCCTGAACTACATAGTGAGACCCTGTCTCAAAACAAAATAAAAAACAAGAAGGCATCCAGAAAAGAAAAGTTAATGTCTCCAAGACCCCACATTCACTCTCCCTAAAGTATGGGAGGCATCAGGACAGTGAGCTGGCACCACTTCTGATCTGTGTTCTCTTGCTGTCCAATCTCCACCTGACTTTCTGTGTAATAACACTTGGGCTCTTGAGTTCCGGTAGGAATCTCAGAGAGATCAAACGCACCTGCAAGTTGGTTGGGTCTTTGTAATTCTCATCGGATGCAATTTGAAGTTTTTCCTGAATCCACTTCTCGAGCTCCTCAGCATCTCTTTGGAAAAACTGGAATCGATAGGAATCTTCCAGCTTCTGACGTCTCAAGGTTGAGAGCTCCTTGAAGCGATGGTACCGGTCCAGGACCTGCTGCCGCCTCTCCTGGATATCCTCTGCTGTTTCCAGCACCTTGACCCCGCTTGGGTCCATTTTCTGAAAAGACAGAATGCCCTGAGATAAACACCCCGGGAAACCAAGACAGACTCTGAGGAATAAGGCTCTCTGAAGGCAAGAGAGAATCATCGGATCCCCCGGCAGACAAATGAACCGAGAAGACAGCCCCTCTTAAGAATCAAACAATCAGGGGGCCGGTGAGATGGCTCAGCGGCTTAAGCGCCTGCCCGGCAAGCACGAGGGCCCGAGTTCGACTCCCAGAACCCACATACAAAAAGGGGCCAGTGATATCGCTCAGCGGCACGGGCGCCTGCTAGCGCGCGAGGTCCTGAGGTCGACACCCCAGTACCCACAAAAAAATAAAGAAAGAAAGAAAGAAAGAATCAAACAATCAAATCCTCTACTAAAAAACAGCTATCCACAGCTGGGTGCGGTGATGCAGAACCCTCCCCAGAACTCTGGGAGCCTGAAGCAGGTGGATTGTGTGTTTGAGCCCAGCCTGGGCAATGTAGCAAAACCCTGTCTCAAAATAAGTAAAAATGGGCTGGAGATGTAGCTTGGTACAAAGGTCTTGGATTCAATCTCCAGGACCAGAAGAAAAAAGACAAAACCAGCTCTCTACTCCACACGACCCCTCCTACCTCCTGGGGCCCTGAGAGGAGGCCCAGCCAACAGGCAATGAAACAATCAAATGAAAACCA
Organism: Erethizon dorsatum; assembly: GCA_028451465.1. Taxonomy (NCBI): domain Eukaryota; kingdom Metazoa; phylum Chordata; class Mammalia; order Rodentia; family Erethizontidae; genus Erethizon; species Erethizon dorsatum. The sequence continues at coordinate 6,906,865 of CM051822.1, forward strand.
TGAGTGGAAATTATGTCAATTCCACAAGGGCCTAAGGGTTCAAAGGAAACATCACTATTGGTATTCAGAGAATTATTGAGAAGCTCATTCAAAAGTCTTTTCCTCTGATCTCTGTATTTCATGGGGTGGGAGATTGGAATGAATTGCTCTTACCTAAATCAGTTTTGCTATCTTTCCAGGTGTTGGTCTAATATTCAAGGAAAGGACTGACTATAACATAACTTGCATCAATAAGCAAAAGAATTTATCCAGACAAAGTAGCTGATCTCTCAGTTTCTCCAACATGTCAACCCTCCAAGTCTTCAGACTATCACACAGCCTGGACAAAGGACAGGCTTAGCTTCATCTGAATGTGCACAGTGAAAAGAAAACCCAGTAAAAGAACTAAAATGTGTTATGTCCATGTACCAACTCCCCACGATGAAGATAATCATTATGTATGGAAAACATGGGCTAATAAAAATTAAAAAAAAAAAAAAGAAAATCAAATCATGGTGTACCCTGGATGGGGTGCGTGAGAAACATTTACCCCACTTAACTTCTACCTGTTATTTTGAAAAGCAGAGGCTGCATAGGGTCAGCATCAATTTCAACTTCACTATAAATGCAGGCTAACTGGACAAGGTCTTTTCCTACAGCATTCAACCTGCCCCAGCTTTATACTATCAATTTTCTGGGCGGTTTTACCAAATTTTTATTTTATTTTATAATTTTTAAAAAAATTTTATTTTAAAGAGAAAAAAATAGAACAAAATTTCAAAACAAGATAATTGGAGGGTAACAATGGTTAATACATTTCATATTGTTATCTTTAAATTAGTTACTCAGGGTACAAGATAATCGGCATTCAATTGTCCAAACAATATTAGCACACACCTTTCTTTTCAATGAACTAAGAGAAATTAGTAGTATATCTATCTTAACTATCTTTTATATATACATGTGTATATACATATATATTTTTTTTCTTTTCTCTTCCTTCTTTTCTCCATTCCCCCATCCCAGTGTCTCTTTCCTTTTGAACAGTTTCTTCCCGTTTTACAATATCTACTGCACATTTTGGATCTTATTTATACTCTTTCAGCTTCTCACACTAGGGAGACAATACAATGTTTACACATGTGCGTCTGGTTTATTTCACTTATGAGTATAGTTTTACCAAATTTAATGTCAAAGAGATCTTAACCATTTACATTAAAAGGAGGAAAAAAAAAAAAAAAAGCAACCCAGACTGCTACTTGATCTTATCAAGAAGCCATTTTATCCTCTAACCAATTAAAGACCACAAAGGTAAACAGATTAATGACAAAAAGTTTCTAAGTTTGTTGTAGTATGTGACCCTGGGGGCCGGGGATTTAGCTCAGTGGTGCAATGCCTGCCCGGCCAGTGTGAAATCCTGAGTTCGATTCCCAGTACCCCCCCAAAAAAAAGTGACCTTGCACAAGCCCCCTTCCTCTCTGTACCTCAGTTTTCTATTGTGTCTGACAATGGCAGGTGAACATGGCAGGGCATCACCACCCCTCAGGTTACAGTCTACGCAGGGGCTCTGGGCTTGGCAAAAAGCAGACCAGTGGATGTGATGGTGTCTTCCAGGCACTGTTCCATAATGTATGAAAGACAAAAATGGTGACCCCGGGAAACACCAGGGAGCTTGTCCCATGATCCCGTTGCTTGCCCCAGCTACTGAAAATCCTAAGCAGGCTGAGAAGCCAGGGATGGGGTTGGTGAATGGCTGCCCGCATCCTGCCAGGAGGTAACAGCCTGGTGAGCTCTGTGTCACCACATCATCCGAGGGCCACCTCTATATGAAGAGACCCCTTCCCAGTGGAGGGCCATGAGGTAACCGCAGCCTTATGGTCATGCCTCCAAAATCACACTCCGCATAGCCACCAGGTCCTTCTGTTGTATAACTGTTTTTCCACATACACTGATTTTTTTTAAACTATAAAAGGAAATAGGGGCCAGGGATATAGCTAGGCACAGCGCCTGCCTGGTAAGCGCAAGGTCCTGAGTTCAACTCCTGGTACAAAAAAAAAGAAAGAAAAAAGGAAATGTTCTTTGCCCCATTGCTCCCAAACCTTTTAGCTGCCTTCTAACAGAGGAAGAATTTGCCTCTTTAGCAGGACCTCCCCAACCTGGCCCAACACACCTGCCTGGTGTCATATCACCCATGCCTCCCCACTTGGCACACAGAAATCTTTCTTCTCTGAAATACAGGACTTCCTGAATTCCAAGGCATTTTCAATGATTGTTTTTGGCCTAGAATGAGCCGGTTCTTCTCTGCCTCAGTAACTCCTATTTATATCTCAATTCCTAGCTGAAACGAGTAAACTGCAGGACCCCGTGTTCTTACTAAACTGTACTCAGTGCCCACCCCACCCTCTTCTCAGATGTGAGCACACTTTCTGCAGAGCAGCAAAGCACTTGCATGTATTCCTCACTGTATGCTTAGCCTGGACAACCTAATCTGTGCCCCTGATACAGAGACGCTTAAGAAACACTTGTTAAGGCTGGTGAGATAGCTCAGCGGTGTAAGCGCCTGCCTGGCAAGCGCAAGGGCCCGAGTTCGACTCCCGGAACCCACATACGAAAAAAGGGCCGGTGATATCGCTCAGCGGCATGGCGCCTGCTGGCGTGCGAGGTCCTGAGGTCGACCCCCGGTACCCACAAAAAAAAAAAAAAAAAAGAAACACTTGTTAGCTGAGCGTGGTGGTGCATGCCTGTCATCCCAGCACTCAGGAGGCTGAGGCAGAGGATCGCTGTGAGTTCAAGGCCAACCTGAACTACACAGCAAGACCCTGTCTCAAACAAAAAGACAAAAAAAAAAAAAAAAAAAGGAAGAAACAAAAGAAACGCTTGTTGAATGAATGACTGAGGCCATGTGCAAGGGGTGGGGAGAGGGCTCCGGAGTGAAGCTTTCACTTTCCATATACAGAAAGTGGAATTCTATCCAGGGAAAGGCGAGACTTGTGACAGGAATGGCAAACAGAATGTGCTGACTGAGGCTATGGGACGAGGCGTAACTGTAAGGAGTCAGTCTGATGACCAGTCTTGGACTGGCCACCTGAGGTGTCCCCCAGAAAGCAGCTGCTCTTTTCAGCAACACAGGGTGGGACCATGGGAAACAAGGGAAGGCACAACTTTGTATACTCAGTAGAGAGGATGCTTGTTTTCCTGGGGTTTTTTGTGCAGTGCTGGCAATAGAAGTGCGTATTAGGCAAGCATTCTACCACTGAGCTACACCTCCAAACTGAAGCTTCAAGGCATTTTTAAAACACCTTGAAGCTGGTGATAATGGTACACACCTACAATCCTGGCACTCTGGGAGGCTGAGGCAGGAGGGTCACAAATTTAAACACAGCCTAGACAACTTAGCTAGACCCCATCTCAAAATAAAAAAAATAGAAGGGCTGGGGGTGTAGTTCAAGGTAAAGGCCCTGAGTTCAATCCTTTTTTTTTTTTTTTTAAATGAAGTAAACATTTTTATTTACAGAAGATTATGATCATCTATGCACAGAATCATAGATAACCTACCAAAAAAGATACTACAACTAAGATGTGAATTTTGCAAATTTACAGAGTACAAACTAATACAAAAAATCAGTTGTCGCCTGCCTGGCAAGCACGAGGTCCTGAGCTCAACTCCCGGTACACGTATTAAAAAAAAAAAAAAAAATCAGTTGTATTTCTATACTGCCAGCAAAGTGAAAATAGAAGTTTAAAATACCATTATATCAGATGATATGCAATACTTAATGACAGATCTAACGAAATATGTGCGAAACCTAATCACTGAAAATTACAAAACATTACTGAGAGAAATTAAAGACCTCCTAAATAATTGGAGAGATACACTGTGTTTATAGATCTGAAGGCTCTTTGTTAAATTGTAAGAATTAACATAATCTCACAAAAAAATCTTAGCAGATTGACAAACTATGCATAAAATCTATATGAATCTATTCAGAAATTTACCTAGATGAATTCATACTAGAAAATTTGCTGCAAGAGAATTTTAAAGCCTGATGGCACTGAAATGATCTTAGTGCTACGTGTGAGCCCATAAAATGGGCTTCCATTCTACAAAGGAAGCAAGAAGCAACCCAGGCTGGGGTCTAGATTTTAGGCTGGTGCTCTGTGAGCAGGGATCACACTCCTTGCAATTAATGTTAGTTTACTTTTTTTTTTTTTTTTTGCCTAGAGATTTAGATCTCCCCTAAAGATATCAGCAGCTTGGGCCGGTGAGATGGCTCAGCGGCTTAAGCGCCTGCCCGGCAAGCGCGAGGGCCCGAGTTCGACTCCCAGAACCCACATACGAAAAAGGGGCCGGTGATATCGCTCAGCGGCACGGGCGCCTGCTGGCGCGCGAGGTCCTGAGGTCGACCCCCCGGTACCCACAAAAAAAAAAAAAAAAAAAAAAAAAAGATATCAGCAACTCTAGATGTGTCTATTTCTAGATCTGCCACAACTGTTAGAAAAATGGTTAATAATCATGCAAGGAATCAATGAAATAATAAATCTCCCAACATTTATTAATAAAAGTCATAAAATACTTGATCTTAGAGATGAACTACTTATAAATAAATTACACGTTTTAAAGATATAAGGGACCAGTAAAAATGTTCAGTTTCATAAATTACTTCATAATTTATACTGCCCAAAGAATGAGAATTTTAACTGAATTCATTAAAATAGCCACCAGTGTCAGACTGGTTCTTTTAATTAATTTCTTATTTTTCTGTGCTATGATACAAACCCAACTAAACCAAATCACATTTTCACAGCTTTTTAGAAAGAGACTCAATCTGAAGGCACTGCTATAATACTGATTTTCCAGAGTATGTAATTAAATACCAGTGCCTCTTCTGATAACCAGGACACTTCAAGTAAACTGGTGGACAGCACCAGCCCTTGGTGAGTCTATTGTTCATGGAAACTGCCCATTTTGTGATTGTGTATCTTTGTTCAAGATGCTTTTAGAGCTGGGGATATAGCTCAGTGACATTATGCCTGCCCAGCATGTATGAGGCCCCACGTTCTATCCCCAGCACCGCCAAAAAACATAAAAAAAAAAAAAGAAAAGAAAGATGCTTTTACACCTTTGCTCCAATTAAGTAGCTTCTACAGTATTTTTTTTTTTTTTTTTTTTTTTTTTTTTTGTGGGTACCGGGGGGACGACCTCAGGACCTCGCGCACCAACAGGCACCCGTGCCTCTGAGCGATATCACCGGCCCCTTTTTCATATGTGGGTTCCGGGAGTCGAACTCGGGCCTTCGCGCTTGCAAGGCAGGCGCTTAAGCCGCTGAGCCGTCTCACCGGCCCAGTATTTTTTTTTTTAATTTAAAACAATTTAAACTAATTCCTTTACATACATAACTGGCAGGTATGTCCCGGGAGTTCAACCCTAAGTACGGCAAAAAACAACAAAAACACTTTCAATCCTTAAAGCCAAAAACTGAAATAACCTTGAGAAACTAAGTCTGTTGAGCGCAGTCTTTTTTTTTTTTTTCTCTAGGTGAGCCACAGCTCACCTAGGCAAGGTCAGCTGCCCAGCTCTAAACGTCCCTGTGCCGGGGGCGTGCTCTTTCCTCGCTGCCAACTCCACCACTTAGTGTCACATAAGTCTCGCGAGGTCTCAGGTGAATTCCTCAGCCTCTGCGAAGTTGGTGTGTCACAAGTCTCTGCTCCTTTATCCGCCTATCGCTCACCTTACAGCGCAACCGCATTCTGCCAGGAATTACGGTCTTCTCTCCACCACATGGCAAATTCTTTAAGGAACTGAAAGCTCCTCAGGAGCTTTCTGCACTCTACTTCGTGGAACAGCACATGCTTGACATACCCGAGGCCCTGAATTCAATCCCCAGCACTAAAAAAAGTTCTTAAAAGACCATATCTTAGGGCCGGTGAGATGGCTCAGCGGTATAAGTGCCTGCCTGGCAAGCGTGAGGTCCTGAGTTTGACTCCCAGTACCCAAGTAAAAAGGAAAAAAAAAGGGCCGGTGATATCGCTCAGCGGCACAAGCGCCTGCTAGTAAGCGTGAGGTCAAGTTCGACCCGCAGTACCTAGATTAAAAAAAAAAAAAAAAAAAAAGACCACATCTTATTCTCAGAGGACAGAACTCAGGACTTGACTTAAAGACTTGGACTGTGGACTTGGTAATACAGAAACTACTAGTACTTTGATGGTTCTTTTTTTTTTTTTTTTTTTTTTTTTTGGGTACCGGGGGGTCGACCTCAGGACCTCGCGCGCCAGCAGGCGCCTATGCCGCTGAGCGATATCACCGGCCCCTTTTTCGTATGTGGGATCCGGGAGTCGAACTCGGGCCCTCGCGCTTGCCGGGCAGGCGCTTAAGCCGCTGAGCCATCTCACCGGCCCACTTTGATGGTTCTTTCTGTTTTTGTTTTTGTTTTTTTTTTTGTGGGTACCGGGGGGTCGACCTCAGGACCTCGCGCGCCAGCAGGCACCCGTGCCACTGAGCAATATCACCGGCCCCTTTTTCGTATGTGGGTTCCGGGAGTCGAACTCGGGCCCTCGCGCTTGCCGGGCAGGCGCTTAAGCCGCTGAGCCATCTCACCGGCCCTCTTTCTGTTTTTTTAAGAGATGGGTTCTTGCTCTATTCCCCAGGCTGGGCTTGAAATCCAGGGGTAAAGCAACCTCCTGCCTCAGCCTCCTCAGTAGCCAGACTAGAGACGCATGCCACCTCATCCAGGGATCACTTCATCATTAAGTAGTTAGGAGACACGGGTGATCTAGTAAGCAAGTTGCCGAGAGAAGGGTCATCCAGGATCCTCTGGCTTCTAGACCGAGCATACGATGACCTGGGGATTTTAACATGACTGGAGCCAACATACTCCTTACTGACAACCATTTATTCATTCCCTCTTATTTTTCCATCCTCACCATGGAGGGAAACAGGAAGAGGATGTATTAATCACTGAATAAAATCAAAATTAATTTTGTTTTTTTAAGATTGAAACCTTAGTAAACAATGAGGATTAGAATTACTTATATATTTCCATTATTCTCACCCCTAGGAAAACAGTCAAGATGGAAAAACATCAGGATATCAGATATCTACTTTGCTAGCTTACAAAATTTTCTCATCAGAATAACGACACCATGTGAGCTCCTGGAAGGCACCTGAAAGTATATGGTTTTTGCCCTGTCTCCTATCACCAGATTCACTGCATTTCTAAAAGCCTTTTGCTGCTTTAGAAATCTCAAAAGAAATCACACTTGGAAGCAGCTCTTTATGAAGGAAAAAAAGAATCTCCACCATTTGGTTGCCAAGGTTCCACCTGAGCAAGTCTCCTGCTGGGCTCAGCTGGCTGACCTGACTCTACCAATCCAGGGAGCCAGCCCAGTGTGCGGCCCTGTGGAAGTGAACCAACCTGAAAGGCCCTCTTTGTCACCCCAGTGAAGTAGAACAAGTCAATTCTATACCAAGTGCTTTGGTCAGGCAATAATGGACTTTTCTTTCCTGCTAGTAGATCAGCTGATGTTAGTGGGTGGGAGCTTTGCCAAATCACCACTGGCTGTCTCTGGGGAGCCGGACATTCGAAAGTCACCCGTCTGAAAGTCACACGCATGCCCACACTGCAGTCATGGCATTCAGATTTCTCGTTTGCATGATTACAGGAGACAATAGAAAGATTATGGGTTAATAAGAGTTTCCCCCTCCTAAAGTGACAAGAGAGCTGTCTCTAGTTTATCTATGAGTCCCAGTTTCCTTTTGCTCCTAAAAGGGTTATTTCCACAGAACACATTAAACACGGGAAATTTTTCATTTTTCATTTTTCATAAACACCACCAAGAACTGTCACCACCCAAAGACCCTCACCCAAAACTACCTCAGAGGGTTAATGGAGTTTCTTACTGTGTGCCACATTCCTTCCATGACTAAGGCTGCAGGCTACAGGAACCCCGCCCCTGCCCTGGCAACCTGCAGCAGTATGATAAGGCTCACTCTACAGAGAATGTTCCAGGCCCTTCCCAGCCTTGTGGGATTAACACCCTGCGAGCACTGGAAAGGAAGAATCTGGGAAATGTGCCATTAAACAATCTCCACCTGACCAGCCTATCTGTCCACTCCACTCACAGTCTGGAGGAAAGACCTCCTCGGAGTGCAGTCATTAGCTGCTTATCTCAAAGCAGCCTGCCAGCTCTGATTTTGCCAATCAAACCCATGTACACAGAGACAAGGAGGAGGATAAAAGTGCTAAGTCCACCGTGTATACGTCCAAGTACAGTGTTCCAGTTAAGGAAAAGCTTGTATTTGTGCAAATATTAGAGAAAACTGAAGATGCAGGCTATTTATAAATGCTGTAACACACCAGTCACAATACTCTCGCGGCATTCAGCAAGAGATGTGAACTGATCTCGGGGATGAAGCAGAATTACAACTATGTCCTCACTGTCATAAATAAGAAGGACTCATCAGTGTTCTTACACCACTGCCAGATCTCTGGGAAGGAAGAGCAGGTTCTAAAGACATGAAGTTTAGCTAGAAATTTCTAGTTCAACCCAAAGATATAACATGCCTAAGATAAGCTCCTCATATCCAACACGAACTTCCACACATCAACTAAAACCAATTCCTACAAAGGAGGTCAGACAGGACTGTCTTTATCTTCCTGAAGAATGCCAAGAGACAGCTGTTCTTGGTACGCAGGGAATTTCAAAACGCCCTCACCCAATCTAAAGAAGCCACATGCCGGGCCGGTGAGATGGCTCAGCGGCTTAAGCGCCTGCCCGGCAAGCGCGAGGGCCTGAGTTCGACTCCCGGAACCCACATATGAAAAAGGGGCCGGTGATATCGCTCAGCGGCACGGGCGCCTGCTGGCACGCGAGGTCCTGAGGTCGTTCCCCCGGTACCCACCAAAAAAAAAAAAAAAGAAGCCACATGCCATGTACAGGGACTTAGCTACCTGGGCAGCAGGCAGAGGCACTGGCTGGGAACCACAATGCGGTGAGCAACCCAACACACTGCAGATGCAAACATTTTCAAACCAAAGGTCAAATGCTTTGGACTCTCTGAACTTGGCACCCACAGCGAGTGGTTCAGGACACCCTCACACATCTTAGAGAGTGGAGGAATCCAGCAACCACGGTTTCTCTGGGGAACCCCAAAAGAGAAGAAAACAGTGAAGATGCAAGGAGTCTCTCAGCCGGGACAGTAGTGCATGCCTGTGATCCTAGCCACTGTCTCAAAAAAAAAAAACAACAAAAAACAAACCTGCTGCAGATGTAGCTCAGTGGTAGACCACCTCTCAGTTCAATCCCCAGTACCACAATAAATAAATATTAAAGAAAGGAGTCTCTGTTACAGAGCATTGGGATAGTCACTCTTTTAGCAAGATGAAGGTGCTGGATGTTAAGAGGCATTTGGACTACTACCAAATGAATGCCAATTTTCAGGCAGAACTACATTGTTTTGAAAGGAAAAAAAAGGCATTTTATCAGGCACTAACAAGATAAAGGGATCCCTTGGCTCTATGGAAAAATTTATAAACACCACTCAAGGCAAAAGGTTACAGAAACCATTCATCAGTTTTGTTTTTGTTGCTTAGTCAGAGCCTAAATGTGCACAACTGACAATACCTTTTTCCTGTGGCTTAGAAAGCCAGCCTATACCAAACTCTAGATTTGCCAAGCAAGAGAACTGTGTACATCCATGGGTGTGGAAGGGCTCCCCCTCCCCACTATGAACACACCACCTAAGAGTTGGTTAGCACCCATACAACTGTGTAGTAACAGTGGATTCTCAGGTCAAACAAATTAACTCAAAACCGGCTTAGTTGCAGATTTTAGTGGCAGATCTGATGGGAAGCAGAGACTTTCAGCATCATGAATAAAAACAATAAATATTTTTGCTTAAACCACATTCCATTTAGGATTGTGGATCTGCATGTCAGCCTTCAAGTTGATTAATTCATGTCAACTTGTTAGCGCAATTCTGCAAAGGTGAGCGGGACTTAGCTTTAAGAAAGCAAAAGATTCATACTGCATTGCATCAAAATCCAGAAATGCAGAGTAATACTGAGAAAACTTACTTCTGAATGCTTCCCAAACACTCTTGCTGCTACTTACCTTTTAACCTGTAAAATTCAGATGAAAGGCGTTTAAGTGCAACATGTTACTAAGATTCAAAAGAGGAAAAGATTATGTGGCCCATTTTTTTTATAAATCTCATTTAAATAATTAGCCTGATTTATAAAAGGGCCTGCCTTGGATTTATCACCTTATAGTCACTAGAAATTTCCAAAGTTTTTATTTCTCATTTTTGGATATCAAAATAATAATTTTAAGCATTTTGGGGGGAAAGGTCCAATTTTATCAAACACTCAAAAACTATAAATATACAGGGCTTAGAAAACAAACACACAAGAAAATGTAAGCTCCATTTCATTACAGAGATTGTGGCAGAAGAAATAAATCAACTGAAGAGGAAACAAACCCAAGTTTATGGTATCTATCAAATTTTAGCAACACTATTTGTATTATATGTTTTCTTTTTTTTTTTTTTTTTTTTTTTGTGGGTACCGGGGGGTCGACCTCAGGACCTCGCGCGCCAACAGGCGCCCGTGCCACTGAGCGATATCACCGGCCCCTTTTCCGTATGTGGGATCCGGGAGTCGAACTCGGGCCCTCGCGCTTGCAAGGCAGGCGCTTACACCACTGAGCCATCTCACCGGCCCGTATTATATGTTTTCTGATTACGATCTATCCAAATATATAGGATAATGTCTTTAGTCCTTGGTTCTTAAGAACCAAATAGCCATCAAGAAAAAATCAGCAAACACTACATGCAAACACCAAGATGGCAGTAAGAAATTAATATATTCATGCCTTAAAGAGAAGGAGAGGAAAGGAGAAAAACAAGAGGCTTTGGGAATTTAAAATAGGTTTCTGGTCATGGAACACCAAAACCCCGAACAAGCTCTAACCAATCTGTTTAACAGAAAGGTCATACAGGCAGGGTTTTCCCCCTTCTCTGTGGATCATTCAACCTCTTTGACATAAATGTCTTCACTGCAAGCCAGGCAAAACCAAAAAATCGACACATTTTCCGCATGCTGGTCAAATACCTGAACTCTGCGTTTACGAAATGATGACAACATGATGGAGGAATGTGGAGTCTAAAGAGGGAGGGGGAAGAGCAAGACAACAAGCTTCTAAGGGCAAAGGGAACAGAATTATTTCAAAATGAAAACAGATCTGTAAAAAAAATATATGAATTACAGGTGAAAATTAAGTATCTCCTACTTGCCGGTGTTTTCTCTTTGACAGTCCCTACAGTGTCTAAAATCCCTGTGGGAATTTTCAGTGTGGAAAGAGAACCAAGCTTCCCAAGCTTGGCAGTTGCTAGTATCTAGATGTGCTGCCTTGACCAAGAAACAGCTTCTCTGTGCTTCAGGTTTCCCCACCTGTCAAACTAATAATGCTAAATACACTCTTAAAACTGAATATATCGTCCCTCCATCACACTCTAAAAATTGAGAATCCCAGGGCTATCTGATTCCTAAATCCCCTTTCACTTAGTAATAAGAGAGCATGTGTTGTTCATGAAATCAACTCGATGAGAAAGAACTCAAACAACAAAGGAAGATCTGGGCTGGGGATGTGGCTCAGTGGCACAGCACCTGCCTGGCAAGTGCAAGGTTCTGAGTTTGATTCCTGGTACCAAAAAAACAAAGGAAGATGCTTCTTCGGCCTAGTTTGCTGGTGCATTCCTTTACAGAATATACTTTCTGTTCAAAACTGGTACAAGAGGAATATGCAAAAGAGATGGAAGGGAGGTGCCGGCTCACTGCACAGCTGCTTCAGTCCATTGGCCCCAAGTGATCAGTTATGTGGGCCTCTGCATTCCTGGAGTCAGCATTTGCCACCAGGGTGGTGCATTCTTCCACTGCATGGCCACAGCGCACCCGAGCCATAACTAGCTGTGCGTAACTAGCGCAGGTCTCGTAGAACCCATGAAGGACTGGTTACCAAGGCAGGCTGCCCTCAGACCCTCTGTCCTTAGCGCAGGGTCAACAGTAACAGGAGGTGGGGGCCTATTCCTGAGACTAACTTCTCAAGATCTGCAGTGGCCCCACCCTTTGGGATGAAGGCAGGGAAGGAAAAATAGAATTTCAACCCAGGGATCCAAAAGATGTACTTAAAACAGTTCTCCCCACCTAAATCTTTTCATGAAATTGCTTGACAGGTTTACACTGGATCCTGAGACATATCAGATTTCTCCAATTACTAGACTACTACAAAATAGACTGCCAAGACCAAAAGCATATTAGCAAGTAAGTTACCAGGCTAATGGTTTACGATAAAAACTACTTCACCCTTGTCCAGTGCAGGGCAAATCCTCCATTCCATCCTCTCCACCTAGGTCCCTGGGTAACAGTTAACACACTTTGAGGGTCCCTTGGAGTAATTATTGGCCCAGTTACTAAAAAAGGCTTATTGTTAATTTCCCGCAGAGCCCTTACTGCAGCACATTTTTCCCCCATAGCACATTTTTTAAATTTTGCCTTCAATTTGACCTTTCAAAATATAAGACATTAGCTGCAATGCAAGGGAAGATAAATGACGACTTTGAGGAGTGGGAACCTTGGCTCAATGGTTTCCTACAGCTGACTGTTCTGCTGCTATTCTTAAGATTTGCTGTTTCTTGGCAAGACACCCCCATCCTTCCATCTTTGATACATTCTGTCTTACTTAAGTCCAATCGCTATGACAATGCAATTTCTCAACAATTACGAAAATACTTCATATGGTCTCTTTTCCATTCTCCCTAGACAGCCATGATGGCAAGTTTCTTTAAAATACCATCATGAAGCCAGAACAAAGGACCTAAATATTTTAGGATTACATAAAAGAGATCTGACAAGGTACTGCAGCAGTTCAAAAATCATCTCTACCCAGCTCTCTGGGTGATTCATGCCTTTCATTTAAAACATATTCAATTCTTAATTTAAACAAGCCCCCTATGTAAAATATATTTTATCCCAGTACCTGAAAGAGACTTTTAAAAAGCAACTGTCTTTGGAAAGCGTCTAATCAAATTTGCAGGGACAGCTTTCAAACAAAAGACTACTCTATCATTCCACACTGGCATGGCTGTAGAATTTTGGACAAATAATATACAGCCCTCGACCTCCAAGACCCAGTCAGTCTCTCTCTGTCTCTGTCTTTTTCACACACACTCACACACAGCACTAGATTAGGTTATTTGATTTGCGTCTCACAACAAGCAAACGTCGCCATCTACCTATTATTTCCAAGCAGGTCACAACTGGAGAAGAAAGAAATGTTTATTACAAGGAAAGGAAAGGCAAGGCGACCCCGATCCTAGACCCTTCTGCAGTTAGGAGAGGGCCAAGGATCGCCATCCAGGATGGCGTAAGGTCAAGGAGCCCTGTACGCCATGCACTGGTTCTTCCTCCCCACAGAGGAAGGGACTGCAGGGACGGGGGCTGCAGGATCCCGACGGGACCCCCCCCACCTGCCGTGGCCAGACCGGGCAGGGCGGGGCCGCGGCCGGCGGGGGTGGCGGGCAGGGAGGTACCCACGGCCTCGCCCCCTCCCCCCGACGGTGACAAACTAGCGCCCGCGTCCGGCCCGACTCCGCAGCCCACGCGACACAAAGGCGGCGGTGGCTGCGGGTTGGACAGGTCGCTGGGGCTGCGAGGCCCGCCGGGCTCACCTGTCCGCGCGGCGGCCCCGCCCCACCCGGGGTCTACCCGGCTCCCGCCCAGGGGTCGGCCGCCCCGGGCCCGGCTCCCGCCCGGAGCTCGCCCGCCGCCCCCCTCACCGGCTCCTGGAAGGCGAAGGCCGTGGGTGCGTCGGGCTGAGGGGTGCTGAGGGGCTGAGGAACCGACGCGACTCCGCGGCCTCCGCTCCGCGCTGTCCGCTCCGCAGCGGGTATAGGCGACGACGCGCGCGCCCCGCCTCTTTTATAGGCGGCCCTGCGCGCTCCCGCGGCTGGCGAGCGCGACCGTGGGGGGAAGCGCCCTGGCGAGGCGCGAGGGGCCGGGGAGCGCTCCGGCAGCGCGAAGGGGGCGGAGCTTCCGCGGGCTCGCCGCGGGACAGCCTGACGGAAAGGGCCGAGCGATCTCGGAAGCAGCCGAAGCGACGGGGCGGGGGTGGAAGCGAGGCTGTGAGAGGAAATAGGGCGTGCGCCAGGGACCGGAGGGTATGGTGCAGTGGAGTCGCGGCCCCCGCCCTGGCAGTGCCCCACCCTCCCCGCAGCTTGGGTCCTCCAATCCCGCCCTCCCCCACTAGCGCAGCAGAGAATCTGCACCGCACCCTTCCGCCCCCGGGAACCCTTCCTGGACTGCGGCGGAGGGCGAGGCAAGGGCCAACACTGCAGTCCGCTGGGGGATGCTGCACACCCCGGAAAAAACGCCCAGTCTGAGAGGCAGAGATCACCCGAAGGCTGCTCTTCCTGCCCACTCTCCCAAGAGGAGGCTGGTGGCGCTAGGGACTTGTGTCCACCTGCTCGGCTGCGTCCATGAAGACTAGGACGGTTTGGGGCTCCCAGTTTGAGGAGGTTGGTAAGAAAGAAGGCCAAATTTGGATCAGGAAAAACAAAGGCGACTAATTTGAGGCGTAAATCTGCCATTACAGGATTTGGAGAATTAATAATTTCTCATTCTGACAGCAGAAGCTTTCTCACTGGTCGCCAGTGGAATAGGGTGCATTAGACATATTTCATAGACAAGACCTGAAGGTTCCTTTTCCCACAATTAATTGGACTTCCCGTGTGTACCAGGCACCATGCTAAGCATTTCGTGTGCGTTACCCCTTTGAGGTCATTTTACCAGGTAGACATGGTGTCCCCACGTTCCGAATGGGCACACTCACATAGAGGCCAGTCTCTCGCTTGGGGTTAGGTGGGTAGCAATCAGAAAGGCCAGGATTTGAATCCACGCAGTTACAAGTACTACCTTCCAGTAGGAAAGGGAGGCATTGTGATGCAGGTGGGTCCTGAAGAAGAGATAACTTAAGATTCCTGCCATTTCTGTTCCTTCCAGCCCTAGCAGTCCGGGGGCCTGGCTCTAAACCCTGTAACCAGAAGCCCTCCTTGTTAGAAAACTCTTTCCCTACCCCTGTTTGGGCGACAGCTGGGCCGCAGCCATTGGGAGTAACACCCAGCTCATTCCTGTGCAGTCAGGCAGTGTGGGAGCGCTGCAGCTCACGGAGGCCTCAGCCTGCTGGTTACCAAGCAGCCCTCCTCTTTAAGCAAAGATAAAGGCCCTTGGCATTGCACCAGTACTTGGGCCCAGGCCCAGCCCTGGGCTTCCTGGTCCTCTGCAGTTTGGCTGCTGCTCCTGAGGCCTGGGATCTGCAACCTGATTTCTAAGCTGCCCTAGCTGTAGCAAAAATAGGAAAAATTCCCCTAGTCCCTCTCAATTGGAGTGGAGAGAAAGAAAAGGAGGGGCCACACCCCAAGAGCAGCTTACAGAGAATGTAGAGGAAAAAACTGAAGGAGCTGAGAGGCATTTCCTGCAGTCTTCTATGCAAAGAAAACAGGGCTGGGCGGCTCCTCCCGGGAGAGTGCGTTTCTGGAAACAGCTGATGGCGTCCGTGGCCTTTTCTCCAGCCAGTAGCAGCGAAATTGTTAAATGGATTTTCAGCCCCGGGTACAAAATGGCTCACACAATCATAGCTCTCCAAAATTTCCTAGACCTTTCGCTTCAGCAGAGAATGGGTCTCAGGGCTGTGGGCTTTTCTTTTCAGTTACCATAGCCCCATGGTGATACAGGGGTTTTCCTGCTCTTGCCAGATATAAAACAAACTGGAGACCTAAGAGAGAGGTCTGTTTTGAATCAGAAATGAAAATCTTATTTGTTGATCCTTTATGTGATCTGAGCCATGGCCAAGAAACTAGCCCTAGCCCTCTCGGCCTCCCACTCACCCACCCAGTTCTGTAATTGGAACTGCAAAGGAGACATTTAAAAAGCCATTCTTTGCCTGTTTCATTGTCTGGCTCCTTCACTCCCACCAATTTTAGCAAATGCCTAAAACTCTAGTAGGTGTGGGAACAAGGAGAAGATAAAACAGATAAGGACCCTCTTTGTCTTCTAAGAGAAATTCAAGGGAAAAAAACTAGCACAGGACAGCGTGGCAACTCAGGAACAAGTCAAGGACTTTCTCTGTCACATATCTCCCTCCCACATGGGTCCAACTGAATTCTAAGCTGTGGCTTCTAGTGCCAGCAGACTCCCAAAGGCTTGATGTGCACCGCAAACCCCAGCATGTTTCTGGGTGGTCCCAATACCTTCTCACGTTGTTCAAAAGGCGAACTATGGAATATCTATCACTTGCCTGCTCTCCCTGGGAGATTTCCCCCACCCGCAACCCCCAACCCACACTCCTTGCAAAGTTGCAGCATTTTCCCTGCCATCAAGGAGCCGACTGGGAAGAGTCATGCTGGCGAGGGACTGTACGTCACTGCAGATGACATTCTGCAGTGTCAGAGCTGGCAAGCAATAGCACAGAGCGTCTGAACACAGCGCTGGATAAACCCAGAGGACATTATGCAAAGGGAAACAAGCCAGATACAGAAGAATCAATATGGTTCCACTTACCTGATGTCCCTGTGAGAACAATAGTTACCAGGGGTTAGGAGGAGGGAGGAAGAGGGAATTACTGTTTCATGGGTTCAGTTTCCAACTGGGATAAGGAAGTGCTAGAGATGGGTGAGAGTGTTGGTTACACAACCTTATGAATCTACTTAATGCACAGAACTATATGCTTAAAAATGGTTAAGCTTTGCCTGGTGTGATGGCGCACACCTGTAATCCCAGCAATGGGGAGGCTGAGGCAGGAGGAGCACCATGAGTTCAAGGCCAGCCTGGTCTACATAGTGAGTTCAAGGCCAGCCTGAACTACATAGCAGGACCCTGTCTCAAAAAACAACCAATAAATAAATAAATAAATATAAAAGGTTAAACTTGATTCCATCTACAATTGGCTGCCATCCAGGGAGTTGCGGGAACAGTTCTTTGAGCAGGCATGAGGTCGCTCCAAATGGCTGTCCTCCAACACAGCCTCTAACAGAAGCAGGTTCTTGGGAGCCTCTGGTATCAGAATTGTTTGCCTTTATACCAAGAAGGGCAGGAAAGCACCAAGATCTGTACGTGCTGTGTGTCCAGGTGGCCTTTGAGGTCTTCGTGCTGTGAGACCGCAAGTTCTTCAGGGATTGTCTAAAATGAGAAACATCAGCAGGGCCCACAGTGGTTGTGTGTGCGCGTAATGAGTCTGGGACAAGACTGGAGCACCTTCCTTATCAAGGGGCAGAACACCCCGTGAAAGTGTTTAAGGCACAAGCACAGAGTCAAGAAGTCAAATTTAAAAATTAAGCTTTTGGCCAGGCGTGGTACCACACACTTGTTATCCTGCTACTCAGAAGCCCAAGGTGGGAGGATCACCACAAATTCAAGGCCAGCCTAGGCTACATAACAAGTTCAAGTCCAGCCTGAACTACATAGCAAGACCCTGTCTCAAAAAAAAGAGGAACAGGGCCGGTGAGATAGCTAAGCAGCATAAGTGCCTGCCTGGCAAGCGCGAGGTCCTGAGTTCGACTCCCATTACTCACATTAAAAAAAAAAAAAAGAGGAACACAAAAGCCAGGGGCCAGTGAGATGGCTCAGCGGCATAAGTGCCTGCCTGGCAAGCGCGAGGTCCTAAGTTCAACTCCTGGTACCCACATAAAGGAAAAAAAGGGCCGGTGATATCGCTCAGCAACACAAGCACCTGCTGGCAAGCGCGAGGTCCTGAGTTCAACTCCCATTACCCACGTTAAAAAAAAAAAAAAAAAAAAAAAAAAGCCATATTAGAGTAGAGACCCCACGGATGCTGGGAGCATGGCCTCCTCTGCCTGCCTTGCTTCAAAGGACTACAGGGTGACTGTGAAGAGGTGAGCTCCTCCATCCCTTCCCCTAATCTGGCTCTAGCTGTTTCACCTCTGCACCCTTGGGAGACTGCCTGCCTGTTAGACCAGATCAGTTCCCAGCCCTCCTGCTCATCTTACACACATGGTTAGAATTAGTTTTACAAACCATGTCAAACATTTTCCAAAAACTTTAGTACCTTCCCATTACTCAAACTACTGAATAGCCAAAGCTACTGCAATAGACATTCCAGAGCCTCCACAGTCTTGTTCCAACTGTTTTGTTTTGTTTTGTTTTTTTATTGAGACAGGGTCTTGTTATGTAGCCGACACTGGCCTTGAACTCACGGTGATCCCCCTGCCTCAAGCCTGAGGAGTGCTGAAATGACAGGTATGCACCACCGTGCCCAGCTGCATCTAGGACTTTGCCCTAAGGAGGCAGGAGAAGATGTATAATTCTCAATGTTAGGGGCTGGGCGGGCGCTTGCCTTGCCTGAAAAAGAATGTTAGAAGTTGGACACAGCCAGCATGGGGTGTACTCTTATCATCCCAGCTACCCTGGAGGCTGAGGCAGGAGTATCACTTGAGCCCAGGGGTTCATGGCCAGGCTGGGTAACATAGTGAGATCCTGTCTCAAAAAACAAAGAATGTTAACAATTATTAAAAAAAAAACAAAACAAAACAAAACAAAAACCAACTAGTAGCAATCTAGTTACCAACTAATTGTGTTTTGTTTTCGGTACTAAGGATCAAAAGCAGTGCTGCTCTACCGCTACATCCTTCACCAGCCCTCTTTTATTATTTTGAGACAGAATCTCTCGAAATTGCCAGGGTGGGACTTGAAACTATGTTCCTCCTGCCTCAGTGTCCCTTAATGCTGGGATTACATGCATGTGCCACTGCACCTTGGCTTGGGTTTTTTTTGGGGGGGTTGAGACAGGGTCTCACAATGTAGTTCAGGCTGGACTCGAACTCACTGTGTAGCCCATGCTGACCTCAAACTTGCAGCGATCCTCCTGCTTCAGCCCCCCAAGCTACAGGTATGCACCACCATACCCAGTTTCTGTTTGGTTTTTATTGTTATTTTCTCTCTCTTTTTTTTTTTCTTTCTTTCTTTTTTCCGTACTGGGGTTTGAAACCAGGCCCTCAAGCATGCTAGGCAAGCATTCTCCCACTAAGCTACATCCCCAGTTCTTTCTTTTTTTTTTTTTTGGTACCAGGGATCGAACTCAGGACCTTGAGCTTGCCAGGCAGGTGCTTGTGCCACGCTATATCCCCAGTTCTAATTATGGTTTATAAACTGAACAGAGTACATGGGTGATATGACTCACGTTGATTGACTTGAAAAAATATCTGAGATCTGAATGTTAGTAGGTTACAGAACAAGGGTACTGAGACCATTTACGTCAGAATTATATTTATCCATCTGTGGACGTATGTACAGAGATTGCTGAGCGGATGTTCACAGTGGGTGCCCAGGATAAAAACTTAACTTTTTTACTTTTTTTCTCTTTTTTTAAAGACTTGGGATAATTTTAAGTATCTGGCTCACATATTTCCAGCATACCTTCTTGACCACTCTAACCCCCAAGAAAAGCAAAACATTTCAGAGATAGAATCCAGGCCTGGGGATGTAGCTCAAGGTAAAGCACTTGGCTAACATGTGCAAGGCCTTGGGTTCCATCCCTGGTACATACACACACACACATGCATATATCCACACATTAAAGTGTGTATTCCCAAAACACTGGGCCCAAGAGAAGCTCTGGTAAACAGTGAAAATTTGTTTGAGAGTAACAATTCAAAGTAGCATGGTTACAACCAGGTGTAGTGGTGCATACCTATAATTAAAAAAAAAAAATTCCAGCACAAGGGAGGCTGAGGCAGGAGGATCACTGGGAGTTCAAGGCCAGCCTAGTTGGCTACATAGTGAGTTAAAGGCCAGCCTAAACTACATAGCAAGACCTTGTCTCTAAAAACAAACAAAACAAAATAATTACATGGTTAAGGCACCAAGAAATATTGCTAGAAAAAAAATTTTCTTTTAATCACTAAACTTTTTGTTGGTTTGTTTTGTTTTGAGGTGCTGAGATCAAACCCTCACACATGCCAGACAAGCACTCCACCATTGAGCTATACTCCTACTGCATTCCTAAGCTTTTGATTATGGAAGATTTCAAAGATATAGTAAATAGGATAGTATAATGAATTAACCATCAGTTAATTACTTTTCATCTTTTTTATTTATTTATTTTTTTTTTGTGGGTACCGGGGGTCGACCTCAGGACCTCGCGCGCCAGCAGGCGCCCGTGCCGCTGAGCGATATCACTGGCCCCTTTTTCGTATGTGGGTTCTGGGAGTCGAACTCGGGCCCTCGCACTTGCCGGGCAGGCGCTTAAGCCGCTGAGCCATCTCACCGGCTCTTTTCATCTTTTTTTGAGACAGGGTCTCACTATGTAGTTCAGGCTGGCCTTGTAGTCACTGTGTAGTCACTATGCAGCTGGCCTCAGACAAGCAGCGATCCTCCTGCCTCAGCCTCCTGAGTGTTGGAATTATATATGTGTGCCACCTGGCCCAGTGATGGTTAAGTTTAAGTGTCAATTTGACTGGGCCATGGGGTGTCCTGATTGTACATTCTTTCTGGGTGTCTATGAAGATGTTTCTGGATGAGAATAGCATTTAAATCTGTGGATTCAATAAACTGCCCCTCGTGTGAGTGGGCATCACCAGTCTGATAAAGAATAGAAGTCCAAGGGAGGAGGAATTGCACCCCTGCTGCTTGCTGGCTGGGGCTGGAATCCCTATCTTTCTCCAACCCCGGGGAGCCCACTGTCAACATTAGCTCCCTGGTTCCCCGGCCTTTGGAATCTGACTGGAGGCATGGCTGCCTTCGGCCTTCCCGGGCCTGCTGGTGGTGGTGACTGCATGGCCACCCCTGCACAGTGTAAGTCTTTGCTATCCCTGTCTATCTGTGTACCCACCGCTGGCTGTTTCCATGTGACCATCACCCACCTTCAACAATTACTGATCTTGGCTCTCTCACTTGCTTTACCTTCCTTTGGGCCAGAGTGCTGGTGCTGTACCTGCATTCCCCTCCAGCCTGATTGGCCTTTTTTTTTTGTGTGTGTGGGTACCGGGGTCGACCTCAGGACCTCGCGCGCCAGCAGGCGCCCGTGCCGCTGAGCGATATCACCAGCCCCTTTTTTTCGTATGTGGGTTCCAGGAGTCGAACTCAGGCCCTCGCGCTTGCCAGGCAGGCGCTTACGCCACTGAACCATCTCACCGGCCCTGGTTTTTGTTTTTGACGCGGCCTCACTATGTGGTCCAGGCTGTCCTCAAACTTGTGATCTTCCTCTCTCAGCCTCCTGAGTACTGGGATTACAGGCTTAAGCCATGACGCCTGGCTGGTTTACCTTTTGTGTATGTGTGGTACTGGGGATTGAACCCAGGGCCAAGTACATTCTAGGCAAGTTCTTTACCACTGACCCACATCTCCAGCCCTCATTAATTTATGTATGAGATAGGTTCTCACTATATAGTCCAGGCTGGCCTTGAACTTGTGATCCACCTGCCTCAGCCTCCCAAATAGGATCACAGGCATGTGTCATCACACCTGGCCTGCTTTCTCCTCGTTTACCTTGTTATTCTTTCTTCCTTCTGTGTCGGTCTCTCTCTTCATATTAGGGACTAAACCCAGGGATTTTTCTTCTTGAGACAGGGTCTTACTATGTAGTTCAGGATGGCCTTGTACTAACAGCAATCCTCCTGCCTCAGCCTCTCAAGTAGTGGGATTACAGGCATGTGCCACCATGCATGGCTTGAACCCAGGGCTTTTGCACTGAGCTACATCCACAGGGTCTTTTTTTTTTTTTTTTTCCTTTTTGCTTTTGCTTTGAAACAAGGTCATGCTACGTAGTTCAGGCTGGCCTTGAACTCACAGCAATCCTCCTGTCTCAGCCTCTTGACTGCTGGGATTATAGGCTTGCACCACCATGCCTGGCCTCACAGTCCTTTTTTTACTTTTAATTTTGAGACAGGTCTAGCTAATGTGCCCAGTCTGGGCTCGAACTTGAGATCCTTCTGCCTCAGCTTCTTAGAGTGCTGGCATTACAGACATGAGCTAACATGCCTGGCTGGTTTATCTTTAACATATTTCCCAAACTTATTTGGCAGTCAACCTCTTTTGTAGGACCTTGCAGAAAAACACTGGAAAACTCTGCCTTGGATGAAATAAATCTTATCTTTTGTGTTTCCATAACTTTATAGCTTTTAGTTCAACTCATGAGGCAAGCACTCTTAAGAATTTAGTTACATTTTACAGTGAATTAAAAAAAAATTTTTTTTTTCTTTTTGAGACAGTCTTGCTGCATAGTTCAAGCTGACCCTGAACTCACTATGTAGCCAGGCTGGCCTCGAACTCATGGTAACCCACCTGCCTCAGCCTCCTGAATGCTGATTACAGGTGTGCACCACCATGCCTGACACTCCAGTGAATTAAATTTCTGCCCTGATCATTTACTCCATGTAAGGAGGAAGTATTTTGCAAAACATACTTCAAATCAACTTTCTATCTGGCTACAAGTTAATGGATTCAAGGCAACCTTCATCATCAATGTCCTCTTTTCAGGTTGTCGGTTCTAGACCTTGATTTTGTCACTGTCACCACAGGTTGCTTGAAGAGGTTTGGAAGCTGCAGTACCCAAGTGGACACCCCAGAGCAACAACGCTCTTCTGCACGATGGACCTGCAGTTTCTGTCTGCTTGGAATGTCCTCAAATTTGCTCTAAGGTGACACAGGACAGTGATATGACAGAAGCATGGCACTCGGCCTGAGAAACGCGGCCAGGCTGGAAGGAAACAAGCAGACGAGCCCATGAGTTGGAAGCCGATGCAGCCCTGAGCGTCTACAGTGAGGAATCTGATGCTCCTGCCAACAGGGCTGCAGCGACCGAGGTCTCCAAGGCGACGCTATCAGGGGTATCAGAACCCTGGTCTCTGGTGCACCTCCTTGGATTACCTGAGAATCCACCAGGAATACCAGCGTCAAATGGTGAAGGCAAGATTGAACCCAGGGCCTTTGCATTGAGCTACATCCCCCAACTCCTTTATTTTTTGAGACAAGGTCCCACTAAATTGCTAAGTTGCCCAGGCTGGGCTCAAACTTACTGGCCTCCTGCCTCAGCCTCCAAGTGCTGAGATCACAGGCATGTGCTGCCATGCTTGGCCCACATTTCAGTTTTCACAGAGCAATTTTTCTTTATCTAATCTTACATGAAACCCCATTCACAGAGAGCACACAGAACAAAGACACTGCCAGAGAGAGCTCCAGTGAGGCCCCACTTAACAGCTGTGGGAAACATGGGCTGTACAGTTCTGGTGGGCACCACTCACCAGCCAGTACCTCAGGTTTTCGGTGATTAACGGGCAAATTTTCCAGTAGAGAGCAACGGTGTCTTGAAGGGGTGCTTTCTAGAAACCTGGTGGAACCTCCACCTGCTCCGGGCTCAGCCTCACCCTTCCAGTACCCCTCCCCCACTATCCTGCAGTTAGTGCTTCCCAGCCTGCTTCCTGCAGAGGCGCACGGAAAGGGATGCATTTCCAGGGCTCAGGAAAGAGCAGAAGTTGAATGCTAACGGGAGGAAGCCTTGCATCCATCACAGGCTATGTCCCACGGCCCCACAGGCTGAGGTTGGAGTGTAGAACTCATCGGCTAGAAAGCCCGGCCCCAAGGAGCTGCTGCGACAAAGCATAATCTGAAAGCTCCTGTGACAAGTCGCATTCGTTTATTGAGACGGGGTCTCACTTTGTAGGTTCAGGCTGGCCTCAAACTAATGACAATCCTCCTGCTTCAGCCTCCCGAGTGCAGGGATTACAGGCATGCACCACACACCCAGCAGTTCCTGTTTACACGTGGAAATACTGAGGTTCAGGGAGTGTTAGTGTGACCTACCCAAAGCTCAAGGTCAGTGAAGCCCAGGTGTCCTGACCTTCTCTGTGTTCACTGCCTCGTGTCTACACTAACAAGACAATGCTTTCACATCTCTCTTCTTTTTTGGGGGTGGAAGGGGTGCTGGGGATGGAACCCAGGGCCTCACACATGCCAGGCAGGTGCTCTAATACTGAGCTGCATCCCTAGCCCCTCACATCTCTTGCTAGATATATGAGTCAGATGGTGGGAGGTGACAGCGCATACCTGTAATCCCAGCACTTGGGAGGCTGAGGCAGAAGGATCTCTGCAAGTTCGAGGCCAGCTTGGGCTACACAGTGAGTTCAAGGCCAGCCTGAACCACAAACCAAGATGCTGTCTCAAAACAAACACACCAAACCAAGATGCTGTCTCAAAAACAGAGTCAGCTATTGGTACATAACTCCAAAAAAGAAAAGAAGCAATTTCCTCAAGGTGAAGGTTAAGAGGACAAGAAAGAAATGCGTGTTATTCTGTACCTGGACCTGTGAACCACCCACCAGGCCCCTAGTGACTGCACAACCTAAGGCACAGGAAGTTGATCCCACTGAACAAAGTACACATCAGCAAGATTTTGTTTTTTTAATCAAGCTTTATTACATATTTTGGCACCACAGCCAACAGTTCACAGAATGGGTCCCACTGAGCCACCCCAGAGTACCTGTGACACTATGACACCAATGCGTCTAGCGTTGGAAGCAGAGCCTGTTGCTGGCCCTGCAGCATAGGAGTGAGTCTTTCCACGCAACAAACCTCGACTTTGATGTCAAAGCTACTCTCAGGACTTCCTTGGTGGCTCTAGGCAGGCAAACTAGTCACCATTCACTCCTCAGAACACATCGATGGCTACAGCAGCTCCGAACTCCTCCCAAACAGCGCCATTTGACCCTGCCCACCGCTCCTACTGGGACACCAGCTTATGTGTGTTGTGAGCCGCACCTCAGCCCACCTCAGCCCATCATTTCCTGCTTTTGTTTTTCAGACAGGGTCTCACTGTGGAGTTTGGGCTGGAGTTAAACTCACTGTGTAGCCCAGACCAGCCTCAAACTTGCGGTGATCCTCCTGCATCAGCCTTCTAAGTGCTGGGATCGTAGGTGTGTACCACTGTGCTTGACTACAGTACTTCATAATACGAGCTAAAAACAAATCAAAAAGGAACCCACTCTGGTGCGCACATCCCTAGCACTGCAGGAAGCAGATTCCAAATTAAGGGGACAGAAAGTCGTCTGTTGTCCAATGTGACGTGCTTCCCATCCACATCCTGGACACCCAGCTCCGCCCGTGCATTCTTGTGACTCAGGCCCTGCGTCTGCGATCCCTTCCTCATCTGAGAGAGGACAACCCACCACCATGCAGGCTTGCATGTCAGCACTTTAAAGGGGATTCCATGGGAACAGGGTGGCGTGGGGGCCAGCTAAAAAGGAGGCTCAGTCCAGCTCAGAGTGAAATGGTTACGTCACCAGCTCCCCACGGATCCCAGAGGCAAGAGAAGCAAAGGAAGAGACCACATGGTGAAGGCTTCTGCTCATGACTTTTATAAATTAAGAAAGGCAATTTCATTCACTCTATCGTGTGGACGCCTGCAGGAGCCACCCCATCTGCTAAGGGACTGCACCTGTGAAAATCTCGCCTAGCCACACGGTACAAATATGTAAAACACACACTGACAAATTTCTAAATCTGGTATCTTCCAAACACAGCTGCCTTCGGTCACTTTATTATTGCTTCTCTGTGACACAGCAGTGATGGCAGGTGACGAAAGGACATCAGGAACGCCAGAAGGAAGAAGTCAGAAAGCCCTTGGGGACAGGAATCTCCTTGTGTTGCAAACATTTCTGGGCAGGGAAAGATGAAAAACAAAACCAGAGTGAGTTTCTGATCACACTGCTCCAATACGGGGCTGAGAGATCACTGAGGGACAGCAAGGTAAAGTCCTGCAGAGCAATGGGCAAAAAAAAGAAAAGGGCCTGGAAGTGAGATGATGATGATCCTGGGTAAGACCAGAGAAAATGCCTGTCTCAGCTGTCACACCATGCTGAAAGTTGGGGGGCTGGCTATCCTGGCAGACTTACTGTGGAATTAAAAATGAACCCCTCGGGCCGGTGAGAAGGCTCAGCGGCATAAGCGCCTGCCTGGCAAGCATGAGATCCTGAGTTCGGTTCCCGGTACCCACATAAAGAAAAATAAATAAATAAAATAAAATAAAATAAAATAAAATAAAAATGAACCCCTCAAAATTTCTTAGTAAGCCAGGCATAGTACCACATCAATTCTTGGTAGTTGAGTGGAGCTGTACACACCTCTAATCCCCAGCATCCTCAGAGACTGAGGCAGGAGGACCCAAGTTTGGGTCCAGCTTGGGCAATCAGCAAGACCCTGTCTCAAAAACAAAACAAAAAAACAACAAAAAACCCCACAAAGAATGTAGCTCAGTGTGGTGCAGTCTATTCTCATGGAGAAAAGTAACCACACTTACCAGGGCCCTGGGCCCAAGACTGAGAACAGAACCTTGGCCAACATGCACAAAAATGTACCGTGAGAGAGGATTCACTAACTACATTTGCCTCATCTTTAAGGACGGCTGCCTCATAGGACTGTGGAGAGTGATACACAGGAAGATGAAATGCCAGCTCTTAGTCCAAAGGGGAAATCAGAAACCAAGAGCAGGGTTTGGGAAACTCAGGAAGCGACTGCAAGCCGTGTCTGGAGGCTCAGACTGCTCAGCAGATGCAGCAGTCCAGGCCAAGAGCCTGCCGAGGGCAGCTTACCTCCAGGAACTGCTTGAGGCGTATGAAGGAGCCCATCTGTCCTGAGCTCGTGACGGCTTCGATTCTATGGCGAGAGAACCGAGAGCTGTGAATCCCACCATGGGGCCCACCTCTTCCAGAGAGCTCAGGGACCTGTTGCTCTGGGGCGAAGGGCAGATCCAGTGACTTGGAGCGCTGTCTTCTAGGCTATTGATGCTCTACTCTTCCACATGGCCCCAAACAAGGCACAAAGGACTAGAAAGCACTGTTCCCCTCTGAGGTCTTTGTGATCAGGTAGGATGGACCTTGCCACAGCCTCCCCCACCTGAGTTGAGAGGAAGGAGAGGTGTACCGAGATCGGGTCCACACCACTCATGCAAACTGGTGGGTGTTACGGCTTGTGTCTACATGTCCCCCTGAAGCCTCATGCAGTCATAGGTGGGGCTTTTCAGAGGTGATTGAATCTAGAGCATGTGATTGATTCATGGTACAATGCTAGGATTAAGGGTGGGTGACTGCGGGATCAGTCCACTGACTGGTTTGGTACCACTAATCCCGGCAGACTGGATACAGTATAGGGGACAGAAAGAGGCTTGTCTTGCCCCTTGCTTGCTTTCCTACCTTCTGCCCACCATCTCCTCTGTGATGCCATCTGCCACACCACCCCGCCTTGGAGCCAGCCAATTGAGGACTGAAACCTCTACACACTGTGAGCTAAATACACCTTTCCTCCTTTAGTTTTGGGTGTCAGGTATTTTATCTCAGCAATGACAGAAAAGTAAATCAGATTCTTTTACTGACTAAAAGAGGGCACTGGCCTCCGTGACACGTAACTGCCATTCCAGATTATCTGGGGGAGTTTGGAAAAGAATATTTTAAAAATGCCAGGTACCTAATCTAAGACCTTCTGCTTTGTGCTTGGCTTAGCCAACAAAATTTAAGAGAGAGAGTCTCATTAGAGTTTAAAATCATTTGTTCAAGTCAAATAGAAGGATGGGACAGCAATAGGAAGATCTCATCTTTAACACAGGCTTTTTTTTTTTTTTTGGTTGAAGCCAGGGCCTTCCACATGCCCTGGCATGAGCACTCTACCCTCAGCCTTAATACATTTTTAAATGGGAGTTAAAACTTGCAGGAAATAAATAGCACCCAAAGGGATCTGACCTGGTTCATGAGTTTGAACAAATCCCTATGCCCGCTGCACAAGCCTGCTACCTGAGCAAGTATTCCTCTTTGATGAGAAGTACCATCTTCCAGAACTGGGCCTGGTACTGCTTCCCGAGGGCATGGCCACACACCTGAAGGGACAGACAGGTGCTATGAGCAGACGCGGGATACATCTACTGAGCACGCTCAGCCCTTGGCTTTTACAATGCAACTGAACTAGCTAACAAGGAAATGAATGGAAAAACCCAACTTTCTTCTACAGTAGGAGAAATGCTCTAGAATGCACTTCTCTGTGTAGAGCAACACCTCCACTCAACCAGACTGTCAGGACTGAACAGAAGCCTTTTGAACGGTCCAGCGCCCCCAGCCTTAGGAAGAAAAGAATCCAATGTGTTCTCAAGAGACTCAGCTCTTGGGGCCGGGATATAGGTCAGTGGCAAAGCGCCTGACTGGCAAGCGCGAGGTCCTGAGTTCGATTCCCAGTACCCCCCCCAAAAAAAGAGCGACTCAGCTCCTGTTCATGTGGTATAACTTCGGGAGCTATGAAGTGATAGAACTGCTGGCATCCTTGGCCAAATGGTCCCAGGCTAGTCCTGGTATGTACCCTGAGCCTTCCTTAGGGAGTGTATCCTTTCTATAGAGACGCTCGCCTCACCCACCAGGAGCTCCCTTAGCTGCAGCCAGAAGCGTCCAGAGCCTTCTCGATGGGACAGACACCTGACACAAGATAGCCCTCCTGGGAACGAGGATTCAGGAGAAGATACCGATGCCACCACACTGAGACTGAGTGACAGCCCAGGATGGCCACTTCTCTTACTGTGCACGGGAAAACAGGGAGAGCCGGCCTCCACAGCGAGGCCGAGGCAACATGCAGGAAGAGGGCAAGAAAGAGCACATGGCCCACAGACAGCAGTCTGGGTGCTGGTGGGACTCCAGATCCGGGAGATGCCGAGGCACATGTGACCCTTGGTTTTGGGAGTCCTTCAATATCCCTAAAGTGACTGTTCCTTCACTTCTGCTAGGATGTACACATTTTCTTTATAATAAAAAAAACATCTGGGCCGGTGAGATGACTCAGCGATGCAAGCGCCTGCCTGGCAAGCGCGAGGTCCTGAGTTCGACTTCCAGTACCCACATAAAGAAGAAAAAGGGCCGGTGATATCGCTCAGTGGCACAAGTGCCTGCTGGCAAGCGCGAGGTCCTGAGGTCGACTCCCGGTACCCACATTATTAAAAAAAAAAAAGCATCTACCTGAAGAAGGTAAGTACAGTGGTTAGAAAAAGTGAAAGCTAGGTTTCTCTTATAGCTCAGAAAAACATGTGACACTGGCCCAATGTTGTTTACCACCAGGTTCTATTTCTTTTTTGAGACAGGGTCTTACTATACATAGTCCAGGCTGGCCTTGAATTCAGAGTGATTCTCCTGCCTCAGCCTTCTGTGTGCTGAGATCATAGGTGTGCACCACTATGCCTGCTGGCTGGGCTCCATTTCTTTTATATTTTTTTTCTTTTTATTTTTTTTTGTGGGTACCGGGGGTCGACCTCAGGACCTCGCGTGCCAGCAGATGCCCGTGCCACTGAGCGATATCACTGGCCCTTTTTTTGTGGGTTCCGGGAGTCGAACTCGGGCCCTTGCGCTTGCCAGGCAGGCGCTTATGCCGCTGAGCCATCTCACCGGCCCTCCATTTCTATACTATTTCCCCATTCATGTCATTCAGGGTCCTGAGCTCACCTCAACCACTGGCTTTCTCTTGTGTGAGGAATGAATTACATACCTCCAAGAAGTCAAAAAGGATGGTGGCTGTCACATCAGATAGAGGCTCCATGTTCACGACCTGTGCCAACCAGCGCCAGCCGTGACTCAGGCCGTGAGGGTGACTCTGGAGGGAGAGAAGCCTGGTGGTGACTCGACCTCATTTTGTCAGAGATCTAAACTCCTGTCAGACATGAACCCCATGACCATCCAGCCCAAGCACACCCACAGGGCAGAAATGACACAGCTAAACACATTCCTATGTTGGATGTCCTTGGATGTTCCAATCAATGTATAACTTTTTTTTTTGTACTGGGGATTGCAGGCCGGGCAAGCAGTCTACCAGTGAGCTATGTCCCCAGCCCTTCTTTTAATTATTTTCAGATGGATTATCCTTGAGTTGCCCAGGCTAGACTTGAACTTGTGATCCTCCTGCCTCAGCCTCCCAAGTGGCTGGGATTACAAGTGTTCGCCACTGCGCCTGGTTCACATGATGTTCTTCACAGGATCTCTTTGATACACACGTCAGCATTAGTTTCAGGACTTTTTTTTTTTTTGGTCTTTTTTTTTGAGACAGGCTTTCACTATGCAGTTCAGGTTGGCCTTGAACTCACTTTGTAGCCCAGGCTGGCCTCGAACATGCAGTGATCCTCCTGCATCAGCCTCCCGAGTGCTGGGATTACAGGCATGCACCACCATGCCTGGCTAGTTTCAGGACTCTACAGAACAATACTTACTCTTGCGGCTTTTCTGAGACAACAGCCTTGCTAAGTTGTCCAGGCTGGCCTTGAACCTATGATCCTCCTGCCTTAGCCTCCAAGTAGCTGGGATTACAGGTATGTGACACCATGCCTGGCTCTTACTGACATTTTATTATTTTTGGCACCTTTAGCACACAACCTGGATATAGCAGGTACACACTAAAAACTTGAATTCCATCAACTTCTATTTTTCCCTGTAGGTCTCCAGGTCCTTAACCTCCCCATCTCTCTAACCTGTGTTCCTGCAGAAAGACCTGGGCTGAACTCCAGTCATGCTTTGTCCCTCTAACTTCCTCAGTCTCCAGCTACCAATCTGTGAGGTAAGGCAGGAGACCTAGATGGCTTCCAAGGCTTCTTGGTCATTCCTCTATTAAAAAAATCTTGGGCTGGGTACGGTGATGCACACCTGTAATCCCAGCTACCTGGAAGGAGGAGAGCAAATGTGAAGGCAGCCTGGGCTACCCTAGGAGACCCATCTCAAAAAACGAACAAATGGCTACGAATAGCAGAGTGTGAGGCCCTGGGTCCTGGAAGGAAGGAAGGAAGGATGAAGGTGGGGAGGGGAGAAGAGAGGGTGGAATCAGGGCTGGGATGTACCTCAGAGGCAGATCACTTGCTTAGCGTATGTAAGGCCCTGGGTTCTGCCCCCAGCATTGCCAAAAGTAAATAATAAATAAGTAAATAAAATCCTTGTAAGCCTATTATTGACAACAGCCTTTCCTCTGGTAGATTTTGTTATAAAACCAGTTCTTTGAGGCCCCAGATGAGTCAGCCATTGAACAAATGGTTCTGTTGATCCAAAAAAGCTCCTAATGATCAACGTCTACTTCCCTAAAAGATCTATATGAAGCTATCATACACTTCCCCAAGCGTCAGAAGGAAGAACATCAAGGTTTCCAAGTGAAAGGCTTGGAGCCAGCCCGGGGCACTGCTGAGAGGTGGCAGAACTTTTAAAGGTGTGGTCTGGGCCGGTGAGATGGCTCAGCGGCATAAGCGCCTGCCTGGCAAGCGCGAGGGCCCAAGTTCGACTCCCGGAACCCACATACGAAAAACGGGCTGGTGATATCGCTCAGCAGCACGGGCACCTGCTAGTGTGCGAGGTCCTGAGGTCGACCCCCAGTACCAATCAATAAACAAACAAACAAACAAAGAAATAAATAAATAAAACGTGTGGTCTGTTGGATGAAGTTAGGTGACAGGACCAGCCTCAAAGGGGATACTAGAACCTCACCTCAGCTTCCCGCCTTTTTGTGGTACTGAGGATTGTACTCAGGGCCTTCACATGGAGTTATATCCCCAGCCCTTTTTAATTCTGTTGAGACAGGATATCACTAGGTCACTAAGTTGCCCAGGCTGGGCTCAAACTTGCAATCCTCCTGCTTCAGCCTCCCAGAATGCTGAGATTATAGGTGTGTGCCACTATGCCAGGACATCTCTACCTTTTGGTTTCCAGCTGCCCTGAGGTAAGCAGCTTTATTCCATCTACACATCTGCCATAAGGTGCTGTCTTACTACAGGCATCAAAGCACTGAAGCCAAGTGACCATGGACAGAGATTTCTGAAATCATGAGCCCAAATAAACCTTTGTCCTTGGAAGCTGCTTACCTCAGGTATTTTGTTACAGTAACAGACTAGCATCAAGGGCAGGACACCCTAACATGTTCTCAGTCCAACCCCTCGGTCGGTATCCACAGTAAGCCTTTTGAACCTACAGCTTGTTGGTTCCCATACGGCCACCGGAGCTGGATGATGGCAGCATAGAGACGGATCATCCCAGACATGCGTTTCAGAAAGTTGTCCTGCTGTTCCACCTTGGATTCCTTTACTTGGTAGCCAAGCATTCTGTATAGGAAGAAAATAATCACTAAGATGAGGCCAAAATGAGGGTGACAAATCAGATATCAAAAAAATAGCTTGGAGTATTAATGTTATTACATTTCACATTGTTATGTATTATTCTATCTGTAGAGTGCTTTGCTTACAAAGTACTCATGTCCATTATCAATTTACTTCATAGAAGCTCTGCAAGGTAAACTCACAGGTGAACTCAGGAGGTAACAGATATCATTACCCCATTTACAAATAAGGAAACTGATGCTTGAAGAGCTTAGATTACCTACCCAGTTTTGCAAAGCTATTAAATGAAAAGCAGGGATCAATTCCAAGATCCCTGGATTCTGGATTCAGCATTCTTCCTAGTAAAGTAAATGGATTATTGGTGCTTAAATCCACAAATCCCAAAGCTGTCCACTTGCATGAAATACACTGTATTTTTTGACCAAATATTCCAGGTGAAGCAGAGGAGCTTGAGGAGGGAAAAAAATCCCAATTCTATTTATATTGCACTGATCACCCTAGGGAGAGCGAGGAGAAAAACCTCACCGCTGGTAGTCTTCCAAAGCCATGCCCTCCCTGAACGCTGGGTAGAAAGGAACAGAGTAAGGACACTTTTTGTGCAGGTGGGCAAGGATGAGGTCCCCGACTCTGGGGTGCAGCTCCCAGATGCCGGAGGCCACGACCGCAATGGGGAAAGCTGCTTCATGGTGAGAGGCCACCTCCTCCTCGCCTTGTTTCTGGGAACAGAGATGGGTTCAACTTTACATCAACACCGGGAAGGCTCAATGCTGCGCACCAGCCACTTCAGCCCACACCGCTGGCAACAAGGTTCCTCACCACAAATTTCTCGGCCAGCTTGTACTGCACAAAGTCCAGCCCCTGTGGGTTCTGTGTGATGGACACGTAGTGCCCACCGGACTGGAGGGACTTTCCAGAGAGCAGACTGTGGATCTTGTCAAAGATCTCCTTCAGCTTCGAGCCTGGGAGAGGGAGAGGGGGAAGGAGGGCGGAGGAGAGACAGACAGAGACATCGAAAAGATCCAACTGCTTGTCAATCGCTTCCTCATTGTGTAACCCTAATAGCATCCCGAAACCAAGCCCAGTAGCTGTACAGCAGTTTGAAGCCTAAAGCCAAAACCCAGGTGCAGAGGAACGCATGACAGTCAAACCCACACTGTGGGGGGTGCGAAAGGGCACAAGTCATGGTTCTGTTCCTTCCCTGATTTGGGAATGAAATAATTCTGAAACCAACACATAAGAGAAGGTGTCCAATAGTGTCCCAGATGCATGGGTGATGTCCCTAGAGGAGTCAGTCACATCTCTAGGACCTAAGGGACCTTCCCAGGTCCTTCCCAGGGAGGGATATTCTCCCCTTCTCTGGAGCCCGCCTTCCTCCAGCCTTGCACACACAGGCGGCTTCAGTGTCCCTTGTCACACACACTCAGGGGCCGCAGTGTTGTGTGTGTACCACAGAACAGCAACGTGCAACATGAGGATGAAGACGTACAGACGGAAGTGGAGCCAAGGAAGGAAGAGAACCAAAGGTTCTATCTCCTGAGACCAACCCCATCCCTGTCACTGGGTTCTACAAGATGACCCTTCATCTTGGGGACACTTTTTTTTTTTTTTTTTGTGGGTACCAGGGGTCAACCTCAGGACCTTGTGCACCAGCAGGCACCCGTGCCACTGAGCGATATCACCGGCCTTTTCTTCGTATATGGGTTCCAGGAGTCGAACTTGGGCCCTCGCGCTTGCCAGGCAGGCGCTTACGCCGCTGAGCCATCTCACCGGCCCTTTTTTTTATTATTATTATTATTTTTTTTTATTTTTTTTATTTTTTTTTGTGAGTACCGGGGGGTTGACCTCAGGACCTCGCGCGCCAACAGGCACCCGTGTCACTGAGCGATATCACCGGCCCCTTTTTGGTATGTGGGTTCCGGGAGTCGAACTCGGGCCCTCGCTCTTGCAAGGCAGGCGCTTACGCCGCTGAGCCATCTCACCGGCCCCTCTTTTTTTTTTAAAGTAAAAGATAATTTACTTGACAATGGAGGGCCAGGTGTGATGGTGCACACCTGTAATCCCAACACTCAGGAGGCTGAGGCAGGAGGATCGCTGCAAGTTCAAGGCCAGCCTGGGCTACAAAGTGAGTTCAAGGCCAGTCTGGACTGCATAATGAAATCCTGTCTCAAAAAAAAGAGGGAGAAGAGGAAAAGAGAGATGACAGGCCGCTACTATGGATGATTAGGGAGAATGTGAAAGTGAACTGCTCTCTTTTTCTTAAATATATCTGGATTTATTTCAGGCGGGATCCAAGAATCAATGAAGTACCACAGAGACCCAAGCCTTACTGAGATGATAAAATACGGACATTTCTACACAAATCTCTCCAGCTTACCTTCCTGATGGATTCCTGTTACCGGTGATCGATCTCCAAGGGCCCCGGGGGCAGAATTCCCAGTCTCATCCCACTCCATTCTCCCCTCCCCACTCAAAATATATTTTTTTGAGACAGGGTCTTGCTAGGTCATTAAGTTACCCAGGCTGGGCTCAAACTTGTGATCCACCTGGCTCAGCCTCCCAGAGTGCTGGGACTACAGGCGTGCGTGTGCCACCGCCACCACTACACCTGGCAGCAGGAGTCTTACACAGAAGGGGGAGGTCGACAGTACCAAATGGAAAAGTGTGAAAGAGGAGAAAACAGGAGTGGAAGATTCTCTAGGATGTGAGCGATGCCTGCATGTTTCAAGGCTGAGGGGAACGCAGCCTGGAGAGGGAGTGACTCATCAATAGAAGAGAAAGGCTGGGAAATGCCAGGAGTCCTCGGGAGAAGGAACAGGGCAGGGTGTAAGGGTAAAATGGGGTGAACAGAGCCATGAGGGGGACAGGCCTTGTTCTAGGCCACCCTGTGTTCTTGTGTCCACGCTGACCGAGGGGAAAGGACAGGAGAGAAGAGGGGAAAAGTGGTGGAGATGTGGTGTGGCTGTGCAGGCACCCCTCTCCCTTGCTGCTATCAGAACGAAGGGCACTGTCAATTCCACCAAGCTGTATGTTTACGTATTTATACTCTGCCCTGTTCTAGAAAGAATTTCAAACAAGGTGACATGTAACTTTGTCCTATGGCCTCTCAAGGACACAAACTGCAACTTCCTGTGCCTCTTAGGCAACAAGTTAATGGGGCGCTGGGCCGCAGTGCGAGCAGCTTCCCAGTTGTGTCTGCTTCCCTGGCCCGTGGTGGCAGTCAGTACTTGGGAGGCATCCTCGTTAGAGCCGTGTAAAAATAACCCTAGGGCGGGTCTCTCCTCTGCTTCTTTCTCTCTGCATCTCAGTCTCTAGAGAGCATCAATGTGGCCAGTCCTAAATTATCAATGTGCATTGGACATGGTGGCACAATCTGTAATCCCAGCGCTAGGGAGGCTGAGGCAGGAGTGTTGCCATGAGTCTGAAGCCAGCCTACCCAATATAGTGAGATCATGTCTCAGAAAAAAAAAAAAAGGTGGCAAGCATGGGCTTTGAAAAAGCTGTTTACAACAAAAGCAAAGACCCATCCTAGGTTCCCCTTATGATTTTTGTAGCAGTAACTGTCAATTTTACATTTAAGAGTTGTCCTACATAATTTATTATTACTGCCGGGCAGGGTAGTGCACGCCTGTAATCTGAGCACTTGGGAGGCTGGGACAGGAGGATTGCTGCTAGCTCAAGGCCAGTCTGGGCTACACAGTGAGTTGAAGGCCAGCCTGGACTACGTAGCAAGACCGTCTCAAAAAACCAAATACATACATACATACGTAAATTTATTACTACTATATAGCTTATTAAAAATCAGTCAATGGGCAGGCATGATGGCACATGCCTGCAATCCTAGTACTCTGTGACACTGAGGCAGGAGGGTCCTAAATTTGAGCCCAGCCTGGGCAGGGTCTCACTTAGTGACTTAGTGAGACCCTGTCTCAAAATAAAAAAGGATGTAAGTGCCAGGGATATAGCTCAGCAGCACAGTGCCTGCCTGGCAAGGCGAGGTCATGAGTTCGATTCCCAGTACCAAAAAACAAAAAACAAAAAACAAAAAAAGGATGTAGATCTGTGCGAAGGCCATGGGTTCAATCCTGAGTACCACCAAAAAAAAAAAGTCAACAAACACATAGTGATTACTTTATCATCTATGCACTGAAGAAGAAAAAGGGGAGAAAAACAGACTCTATGGTTTATATATAACTGCGGCAACACCCAACATTTGTTTGAACGTATTTTTCTTTCTTTGCAGTGCTGGGGATGGAAGCCGGGGCCTTGCACATGCTAGGCAAGGGCTCTACACTGAGCTGCACCCCGCCTTGAACAGTGTTTCACAGGAACTGTAGCTGTGGCTCAGCAGTACTGCGTTCACGACACTGAGACCCGAAGCCAAGGGTCGCGTTCCCAACCTCCCAACCCACCTGCGATGGTGGAGATCTGGCTCACAGGGATGGTGGCAGCCTTCTGCAGGTCCATCTTTATCTTCTTGGTCTGCCAGAGGAGAACAGGGCAGAATGTTCTGAAGGGCCGAGCAGACGCCCTTAGGATTAGGGAATTCTTGTGGCAACCAAGGCCTGCCATTCTGCCATCCACTGCTCCTTACCTGTGTGTCCTTGCTGCTGGTCAGGCCCTCGAAGGCCAACACGCACTGGGCAGCAGCATCCTGCAGCTGCTGGTACCACTGCCTTGTACTCTCCTGCACCTTCACCTGGAGGCCTGGGCAGCAGAAGACAGACTTCAACAGCAGCAAGTGTTTAGAGCCTGTTACAGGGGCTGGGGTGTCACTCATCCCCTCTCACGTAGGAGCTGCTTCTGCGGTCACAGTAACACTGTGAAATAGGTATCAGCGTTAGCGCCGTCTCAGGGATGAAGGAACTGGTATGGAAAGGTTAAATGCTTTGTCACGGGGGACAGTGCTCACAAGGAGAAACAGACTTCCCCGCTCAGGCTCCAGAGCCCGCCTCCGAACACTGCTCTACTGCTTCTCACACATCTCAAGTGGACACCGTGTGTATCTGTACCTACTTACTCAAAACACTCGGCACCAGCAATACTGGGAATAATACATCTGCTAGAATCGAGGATTGTGTCCACACCACACCCACCTCCACTCTGTGTCCTGCCCGGGCTCTGGCCAGGCCCTGGTGCCTGGGGGGCGGCCCCCAGCCCCTGCTGCATCTGTGACTCCTGGAGCTTGGGCCGGGCCTCCTCCTCCTCCTGCCTCTTGTCCCTGCAGGCTCTACTGATCTCCTGGCCCAGGCCGGTGCACAGGTCTCGCATCTCCTGCAGGGCCCGCTCGGCCTCAGCCTGGTTCTCCGCTGTGGGGTAGCCACTCTGCAGAATGAGAGACATGAGGCATGGCACTCAGTCCCCAGGGGCCCTTGAAGGTTCAATCCCACCCCACACAAGGCGAATATTTCTGGCCTGGGGCAGCTAGGCCAGTGCAGCACCTGCACTTGACATTTCACGCGCGCCGCTTTCCTCTCCACTGGAAGACCTACCACCTACCGCTGCACCCCAGCTATCTAAGCTGGAGCGCCTACATGCTCAGCAACACTGGCCAGAGTCATTTCTTCCAAGTCTGTATCGGGGACATTAAATTTTCTTCTACTGTGTATGTCACAAATGTTTACTAATTTGTAATATTCTCAATGTTTTATGTTTTCATATCAACTTTTCCTTTATCATTTGTTTTTATTGCTGGCTTACAAAGAGCCTCTATACCTTACAGTTTTAAATTTAAATATCTAAGAAATATGGGATAAGATGAAAGTGTGGTATAAATTCAATCTTTACATATCAGTTCGCTATATAATTAATCTTTCCTTCGCTGATTTTATTATGCTTTGCAGTACTGGGAATCAAACACAGCCCTTGTGCATTCTAAGCAGTCTACCACTGAAATCCACCCATAGCTCCAGAAATAGGTTTCAAAATATGTACGTATACAGATATACATATACATATACGTGGTCTGACTTTTCTCTCTTCCTTTCCTTCTGTTTTTGCAATGCAAAACATGAGAGGCAAGTGCTGGCCCACTTAGCTACACCTCCAGTTCTGACTCTCTTGCCATCTGTTCACAGAGAGATGCGGTCCTGGCCCTTCCCTCGCTGATGTAAAGTGGTATTAGCTGGGGCTATAGCTCAGTGGCACAGCACTTGCCTAGCACATGGAAAGCCTAGGTCTGATCACCAGCACTGAAAAAAATTACTACGTATCTCCACTCATACACACATAAAATGGTAATACTCAGGCACCACATAATGATGGTTCTATCAAAGATGGACGGCATAGACAAGAGCGGTCCAATAAGATTCTATCAGCTAATGACACCCCTGGGTTTGTTGAGTTCACTCTATGATGTTTGCACAACTATGAAATTGCCTAACAAATTTCTCAGAAAGTGTCCCTGTCATTAAGCAATGTACAACTATGTGTTAATTACCTACAAAAAAATGTGTTTCTTACTGGGCTTGCTATCCTGCCCCACTTCTCCTGCTTTCTACTCCTTGGCAAGAACAAATTGCTTTCACTCTACTGCCAGAAAGTGTTTCTATATTGATAACACAAGTCCTCCATCACTAATCATCTGGAGATGATCCAATATATTTTTGGACATATTTCATACCTTACTTTATGGAAGTTTCAGAAATATTATTAGTCCAATCAATCAAGTTTCACTTACTGATTGATTGATTGTCTTCCTGAGACAGGGTTTTGCTACGCAGTTCAGGCCAGCCTTGAACTCATTTTGTAGCCCAGGCTGGCCTCGAACTCATGGTGATCTTCCTGCCTCAGCCTCCTGAGGGATGGGATTACAGGCGTGTGCCACCATGTCCAGCCTCAAGTTTCATTTTATAAATCCAAAACAACTTTGCAATTTCCATTATCTAAATCATATCTATTTTGTGTTCATTTATTTCTAGGTATTTTATGTTCCATTATATTTATAACTTCTTTTGCCAGAATATTTTGAATTTTAGTCACATTATTTAAAAACGCCAGCCAGGCATGGTGGTGCACACTCAACACTCTGGAAGGCTGAAGCAGGAGAATAACAATCGAGTCCCACCTGGGCAATTTAGCAAGACCCTGTCTCAAAATAAAAATCAAAAAGGGCTGGGGCTGTTGCTCAGTGGTAGAATGGCCCTAGGTTCAATCCCCAAGGATGAAGAAAAGAAACCCAAAAGGTCATAGACGATGGTGGCAGGACAGATGTCTAATGTCCATTCACGACAGAGAACTATGCACTTATACGACAGTTACATAAAGAAATGATTGGTACCCACGTGCTGCTAAGCACTGATCTGTATGATACGCTGCTTAGTACACCAACATCAAGGCAAGGACAGTGAGTGACTTTCCTCTGGGAGTATTTTATTTTTTGGTGTTTGGGGACAGGGTCTCCCTATATAGTCCAGACACACTATGTAGCCCAGGATGGCCTCAAATTTGTGATCTTCTCGCCTCAGCCTCCCAAGTGCTCGGATTACAGACTTCACTACCATACTGGGCCTTGCTTTCATATTTAAATAATAGACACACTATCCAAAAGCTGAAAGAAACTATCCTTTGCAGAGAGGACAAGAACTGAGTAGGAAGTTGGGCACAGTGGCACACACCTGTAATGCCAGCACTGGGGAGGTTGAGGCAGGAGGAGAGCAAGAAAAAGAAGCTAGACTTCTCTGGATATACTCTGTTGTGTAGCTCAAACTTTGGAATATGTCTTACATAATTATAAAACAAAGTTAAATCCAGTTAAAAAAATTTTTAAATCAAAAGCAAAATGAAATAATGACCCCAACCTTTCAAGTTGGTAACTAAATAAGAATTTTTTTTTAAGAAAAGGGAAACTAATTTTACTGTCCATTCACACAATATAGCTATAGGCAAAAAGATCTTTTCCTTTTGGTTTTTTGAGACAGGGTCTCATTATGTAGCCCAGGCTGGCCTCAAATTCCTAACAATCCTCCTGTCTCAGCCTCCCGAGTGCTGGGATTACAGGCATGCACCACCATGCCTGGCTAGAAACAAATTTTTTCTTCTTTTTTTTCTTTGAGACAGGGTCTTGCTATGCAGTTCAGGCTGGCCTTAAACTCACTACGGAGCCCAGGCTGGTCTTGAGCTCACAGCGATCCCTCTGCCTCAGCCTCCTGACTGCTGCAATTAAGGGCGCATGCCACCATACCTAGCTAGAAACAAAATTTTTTAACCTAAGACATAAAATAAGAAACTCAGAAAACAAAAACATACAAAAATGTTACCATTGTTGCCTCTGGGCAAGGAGGCGATAGCAGTGACTGTTGCATCCTCCAGGAAGCCGGCATTACTTTGGGGGATGGAACCCATAGCCTGGCACACTGTAGGCAGCATCCCCCAGCCCAGCCATTACTTTTCAATCAGAAAACACACTGCACTTCCAGCCCCCACTCCAAAGACAGAGGAGTCCCCGAGTAGCCCTCACCTCTGAGGTGGTGCGGATGATGCCGGAGATGAGGCTGCACAGCTGGTTGCCACGGGTGCGGAAGGCTGCCAGGTCGATCTGCAGCGGGTCCCTGAGCAGGCTGGAGGCACTGGAGGCAGAGGCTTCGAGCCGCTGGTTCAGCTGCAACACTTCCTCCTGCAGGGCGTAGAGGTTCCGCAGGCGGCCTTGACCCTCCTCCTTGCGCAGGCGCTCCTGCTCCTCCTTGCGCAGGCGCTGCTGCTCGGCCTCGCGCAGCTTCAGGTTGAGAATCTGCACAAGGCCAGCTGGGGTCACCAGGGCTCCAGCCTAGACTGGCTAAGAGCAAGGCTGGTCACAGAGGCAGGACTGCAAACCTGACCCCTCGGTTTGCCCACCCCCAGCCCCCCCAGCCCCTGACCTTGGCTCGGTGGTGATGCTCCGCTTTGAGCTTCTCCTGGTAGCCCAGGGCTTCTCTGGTGCTGCATGGAAACAGCATTAAGGGAGAGGCAGGGGTGCTTGCTAGGCCTGAGCTCCTCCTCCAGGCTTCCTCACTGAACTGCACGGGCCACCTGCCAGTTAAAAGCTGCCCTGCCAGCTCTGAAGACTTCAGCTCTTCCCTCCCCAGCATG
Organism: Erethizon dorsatum; assembly: GCA_028451465.1. Taxonomy (NCBI): domain Eukaryota; kingdom Metazoa; phylum Chordata; class Mammalia; order Rodentia; family Erethizontidae; genus Erethizon; species Erethizon dorsatum. The sequence goes on from CM051822.1 coordinate 6,948,070, forward strand.
ACCAGGGGCTCACCTCCTCTCTACCACCTCCCAGCACCCTCCAGGGCTCACCTCCTCTCCATCACCTCTTGCAGCTCCTGGAATTCCTTGTGCTGCTTCAGCATCTTTAGCTCATCGAAGCGCTTCAGCTGTTCCGACGCCATCTCCGACAGGGCCCGCACTTTCTGTTCCTGCTCCTCCTGCCACTGCCGCAAGCCCTCCTGGAAGGCAGCACCCCTGCCCTGGGACTGTCCCCACAACATGCTCCTCTGCCCTCAGCGACCATCCCCTCAGTCTTGAGCTCCTCAGAGACCTCGAGGGCCCAGACTCACACGCCCATTCCTGGGGACCACAGGGACCCGCTCTCTTGCAGATCCACCTTTATGGTCTGCCCCATATGGTATCATTCTAGCATGCACTGGGAAAGAAGAGGTACTTAGAAATGTGGTATCAGATACATGTACTATTTTTATTTTGTAGTACTGGGAATTAAACACAGGTGCACTCTACTAGCCCCCCACCCCCTTCTCTTTTTGGTTTTTGGAGACAGTCTTGCTATGTATCCCAGGGGGGCCTTGAACTCACAGGAATCCTCCTGTCTATGACTCTGAGTGCTGGGATTACAGGTGGGCCCCAGCACACCTGACTTCTAGCCCCTTTATTTTTTTGCATACTGGTGATTGAACCTAGTATCTTCACATTGAGCTACATTCCCAGCCCCCCCTTTTAATGTGGGTACCAGGAGTCGAACTCAGGACCTCACGCTTGCCAGCAGGTGCTTATGCCGCTGAGCGATATCACCGGCCCTTTTTTCCCTTTATGTGGGTACCAGGAGTCGAACTCAGGACCTCGCGCTTGCCAGGCAGGTGCTTATGCTGCTGAGCTATCTCACCAGCCCTTTTTTGTGTATGTTTTATTCTGACAGTCTCACCAAGTAGCCTAGGTTTGCTGTGAACTTGGGATCTTCAGCCTTATGGAGTGCTGGCATTACAAGTGTCACCATACCAGCCCAACCTTGCACTTTTAAGCTTCCATCCTGTGTATTCTTTATGTGTGTGTTACTGGAGATTGAACCCAAGGATAATGAACTATAACTCAGCCCCTTCTTTTTTTTTTTTTTGGTGGGTACTGGGGGTTAACCTCAGGACCTCACACACCAGCAGGTGCCCGTGCCGCTGAGTGGTATCACCGGCCCTTTTTTCGTATGTGGGTTCCGGGAGTCGAACTCAGGCCCTCGCACTTGCCAGGCAGGCGCTTATGCCGCTGAGCCATCTCACTAGCCCCCACTCAGCCCCTTCTGAGACAAGGTCTCTCTAAATTGATTCACCTGACTCAAACTTGCCATCCTCCTGCCTCAGCCTCTGGAGCAGCTAGGATTACAGATGTGTACCACTGCACCCAGCTCTTTCCTATGCAACCTTGTGAGGGCTTCATGACTAGCTGCAGAAACCCTTATTCTATTTTTTTCTTCTTTTTTGTTTTTTGAGACAGGGTCTTGCTATGTAGATCAGGCTGGCCTTGAACTCACAGCGATCCTCCTGCCTCAGCCTCTTGAGTGCTGGGATTACAGGCTTGTGCCACCATGCCCAGCATTCTTATTCTATTTTAATTTTGTAAACACACTGTGTTCACTGCTACCTTACTCCCAGCCCCTCCCCCACCTCCACTGAGCAGTCCCTTTCCTTACACCTAAGGAAAAACAACTAAGGGTCTTTGCATTTCTCTCTAGGAAAGCACTCTCATGGTTTTAAGGACAATTTGGTATTTATCAAAATTTACAGTGTATTTATCCTCTGACACTAGTTCCATTTTAGGAATTTATTCTGAGGAAAAACTCACACACCTGCACAAAGATCTACAGACACAGATGTTCCCTGCAGCCTTGCTGCCACTGACAATGCAGTTAAATAAGGGGAAGAGCCGGGGACAAGGGAATCAATCCCACGCAACCACAGTGCAGGACACTCCACGGCGGGCTCAAGGAGGGTGAGACGCTGCTGGACGGTGTGGAGACATGTCCAACCGTCCTTGAGACAGTACGTGGACAATGGGGGTGGCTCAGTCTCGAGCATATGCCCAGCACACAAGAGGCCCTGGAGGCCACTCAGCACCACAGTAAAAAGAGAAAAAAGACCATGTTATTCGGGCCGGTGAGATGGCTCAGCGGCATAAGCGCCTGCCTTGCAAGCGCGAGGGCCCGAGTTCGACTCCCGGATCCCACATACGAAAAAGGGGCCGGTGATATCGCTCAGCGGCACGGGTGCCTGTTGGCGCACGAGGTCCTGAGGTCGACCCCCCGGTACCCACCAAAAAAAAAAAAAAAAAAAAGACCATGTTATTCTATTTTAAACATTTTAAGCTTTCAGTGTAAGATGCAAATTAAACACAAGCCACATCTCTCCTCTCCTCTGAGACTCCACGAGTGGGAGTTGGCAAGTAAGAAAGACACGACAGACAGAATATGAAGGGGATATCACAAGCAAGGCCTGCTACGCATGTTTGGAAAACAAGAAGTAGGCAGAGAAGTGGTATGACAGAGCAGAGTTGAGCAACCCCAGAATGCAGAGACACACGCGCTGCGCATGTGTGCATGTGACTGCTATCCTGGGGGTGGGGGAAAGCCCGAGACTGGAAATGCCAGGTCTGATGTGCAGCGGCCTCCCGGGGCAGGGCCGCAAGAATGAGCTGAATGTGTGCAGAGAAAACAGCCAACTCGTGCCACCACCCCCAGTCAACAGACCAATCGGCCACGACCAAGGCATCTGTGCAATGTTTTAAAAACACCTGGAAATTCTCACCCCTCTGCACTTCAAGTCACCCAGCCTTTATAATCACCGTGGTGACTGAATGTGGCCATCATATGCTAGCACATGACTTCTGAGGGTAGGTTTGAAAGGGAAATGTAACGCTGCCGATTTCTCTTAGGATGCTTGCATTTTATTTTTTGAGACAGGGCCCCATTCTGTAGTCTAGGCTGACCTGGAATTCCCTATGCAGCGCAGGTGGGCCTTAAACTTTTGATCCTCCTGCCTCAGCCTGAGTGCTGGGATGACAGCCATGCACCACCATACCTGGATTAGGATCCTTGATTTTGAAACCTGACAACAGTGCTGAGGAAGCCCAGGCCACAGGGACAGGACAGAAGTCCCGGCGAACCGCAAATGCCAGACAGGGAAACCACTGTGATGACTCCAACCTCAGCTGCTACAACCACAGTAACCCCACATGGGAGCCTCCTGGCTGAGGCGAGGGACCCTGATGCAGGACAGCAAGGAATGCCGGCTGCTTCAAGTCACAAGATTTGGGACAGTCAGGTGGTGATGCACACTCTTAGACAAAAACAAGGAGTTCTAGAAGCAAAGAAAGAAAAATAGTTCTGTAAAAGAAAATAAGGAAGGAAGGAGACAGGAGAGGGGAAGAGAGAAAGGAGGGAAGGCAGGGGGTGCTGTCCAGACACGAGCGTGTCCCCTGGTCTAGGAGCTGGACTTCTGGAAAGGTGCTCTGGAACTGTGGTGCTCAGGAAGTCTCAAAGCATAATAATACTGTTCCGGTTACTCTATTTGAATCCCTGGTCTGACCACTAGTAAATAACCACCTTTATTTATTTATTTTTTTTTTTAATTTTTGTGGGTCTTTTTTGTTTTTTGACACAGGGTCTTGCTGTGTAGTTCAGGGTGGGCTTGAACTCACTATGTAGCCCAGGCTGGCCTTGAATTTGCAGCAATCCTCCTGCCTCAGCCTCCCAAGAGCTAGGATTACAGGTATGCATCACCATGCCCGCCAGTAATAAACATCTTTTTTTTTTTATGGTAATAACCATCTTTAGATACGTGTGGAATCTCTACATTGTACAAGATCAAGATGAACAAATGGAAAATGATGAACCTCAAGAAAAAATATTTCAAAGAATACAAGTGAATCTAAAAGAACTCTAGTATGACATGAAATATGAGTGCGATGCTCTGAAAAAAGAACAAGTGGATAATAAGAAAAAGCTCAGGGTTGGTGAGATAGCTCAGTGGCATAAACGCCTGCCTGGCAAGCGCGAGGTCCTGAGTTCGACTCCCGGAACCCACATACGAAAAAAGGGCCGGTGATACCGCTCAGCGGCATGGACGCCTACTAGCGCGTGAGGTCCTGAGTTCGACCCCCGGTACCCACAAAACAAAACAAAACAAAAAAAAAAGAAAAAGCTCATAATAGGGCGGCTAAGGCAGGAGAATCACTGAGCCCAGGAGTCTGAGGCCAGCCTGGGCAATATAGTGAGATCCCACCTCAAAAACAAAAAAATGGCCCAGGGATACAGCTCAGCGGCACAGTGCCTGCCTGGTAAGCATGAGGTCGTGAGTTTGATTCCTGGTACCAAAAAAAAAAAACAAAAACAAAAAAAAGTACCGGAAAAAAAAAAAAAAAAAAAAAAAAAAAAGGAGAAAAAGAAGAAGAAAAAGAAATGCCTGCAGGGCCGGTGAGATGGCTCAGCGGCATATGTGCCTGCCTGGCAAGCGCGAGGGCCCGAGTTCGACTCCTGGAACCCACATACAAAAAAAGGGCCGGTGATATCGCTCAGCGGCACGGGTGCCTGCTGCCGCGCGAGGTCCTGAGGTTGACCCTCGGTACCCACCAAAAAAAAAAAAAAAAGAAATGCCTGCAGTCCCAGTGCTTGGGAGGCTGAGGAAGGAGCACTGCTGCATGTTCATGGGAGCCACTCACTGTGCAGCCCAGGCTCACCTAGGACTCATTGCGATCCTCCTGCCTTAGCCTCCCAGGTGCTGGGATTACAGGCATGCACCACCACTCCTGGCTAAAGACTCATCTTTACACTGTAACCTTGTCTGATAATCCTGGACCATCTCCAAGTAATTCTCTCAAAGTTACATGTAAAATAGAAAAGCTAATATGTGAAACAAGATTAGACTTCAGAGTGGTTCACTCTAGACCTCTACTTTATTTTTTTTCTGACAGTACTGAGGACTGAAGCCAGTGCCTTCACACTGAGCTACATCCCCAGCCCTTTTTAAAATTTTTATTTTGAGACAGGCCTCACTAAGTCACTAAGTTGCCCAGGTTGCGTTCGAACTTGTGATCTTCCTGCCTCAGCTTCCCACGGTGTTGGGATTACAGCCATGGGCTACCACACCTGGCTTGACCTCTACGTTACGCTACTGCCTCCAATGAGTCCTGGTGGGTGGGACACCATGATCAGCACAGCAGGCACTCCTACACCCTGGGGAACTGCAGTAAAACATGGCTCCCTCAGACCAGGCCTGCCACGCGTCACAGAGGTCACTTACTGTCCCCCGCATTCTGTGTACCAGTTCGTACATCCGGATGCAGCCTTCCACACTGATCCCACTCGAGGACTGCGAAGCCTTGGATTCTGTATACTGGGACTCCTGTTTGCCCTTGAGAAAAAAAGTGGGAAAAGAATTAGGATTTTAACATGATAAAGTCAGTGCCATGTCTTCTAGATAAAGATCAGATCCAACACCAATCCAGACAGCTTAGGTTGGAAGCAGCGTGCTTTTCGTGACACCGCCCTTGTTCAAACTGTTTTCTTTAACAAACAGAGCTTTGTTGCGTTGGGTGGCTTTCTGCTGTTTTTGATCTGGCTTGCGTGCTTGCTGTTTTATTCTGCCCGACAATGTCCCCCTCTCTTCTGGTGAGTACCCACTTGTCCACACCCCCAAACTTTGCTCCTGGCCTGAGAGGTAACTACACAATCAGCCTAATCCTGAAGTCCTCTCCCCTCTGGTACCCAGTGTCCACTTGAGGGATGAGGCCCATGCCCCAAGCCAGGCCAGGGCCATCTGTGAACCTGGCGTTCTCTTTCTCAGGGGATGCTAACCTACGACGTGAGTGTGGGGCTCCCATGAGCCAACCTGCCACAGTACCTGGCTGCAAGACAAAACCAAGAAGAGTGTGGAAAAACAGAGAGATGGAAGGCAACACACTGCATTTGGGTCACTGGATCGAGTCAAAAATAATGCCAAGGAGCAATGAGAACACTGACCTTCTAAATCTAAACAACTCCCAATTCACTTCTGCTTAATTCCTAATGATAAAATAATGTATATAAAATCACTCAAGAACTTATGTAAATTCAAAGGGTTATGGAACTTTATACCCAGACAGGACCAACAACTGAGTCTAGTGTCAGATTTACAGATGCAGAAGCTGAGGCCTCAAGAGGGGAAACAGCAGGATAAGCATTGCAAGTGCTGGCTCTGAGAAGTTCATCATATTGACTTTTTAAACGTATTTTTAAATAATTATAAGTCACAGAAAGTTGCAAGAATATGTACATAGGTCCTGTGCATGTTCCTCCAGTCTCTCCCAATCATGCCATTCACAAATACACAGTAATATCAAAACCAGAAGAGCATGTTCATGGTGGAGCATGCCAGTAATCCTAACACTTGGGAGGCTGAGGCAGGAGGACTGCCATGAGTTTGAGGCCATCCTGGGCTACAAAGTAAGTTCAAGGCCAGGCTGAACTACATAGTGAGACACTGTCTCAAAAACAAAAAACAGGGCCGGAGATATTGCTCAGTGGCACAAGCACCTGTTGGCAAGAGCGAGGTCCTGAGTTCGACTCCTGGTACCCACATAAAAACAAAAAACAACAACCCCCCCCAAAATGCAAAGAAAACAAAACAAAAATACCAAGGAGAAACTGCCAGTTATCCAATCCCGAGGGCTTATTCAGATTTCAAAAGATTTTCTGCTTATGTACAGTTTTGTGCAACTTTATCACATGTAGACTTGTGTAGACATAAGCACACTTAATGCACACAAATCTTGCCACATGATGGCACACACCTATAATCCCAGCTACTTGGAGAGGTTGAGGCAGGAATGCCACCAGGCTTGAGACCAGCCTGGGCAACATATCAAGAACTTGTTTCAACACGAAATAAAAAGGGTTGGGAATGTAACTCAGCGATTAAGTGCTTGCTTAGAGGCCCTGGATTCAATCCTCAGGACTGCAAAAAAACAAGCAAAAAATAGATGTGGTATAGGGGAGTCTGGTGGTGAGGGAAGAGTTCTATATCCTTTTTTTTCCTTTTCTTTTCTTCAGTCCTGGGGATTGAACTCAGGGTCTTGTGCACGTTAGGCAAGTACTCTACCACTGAGCTACGTTTTTGGGCCTTTGTATTTATATTATTTTGAGCTAAGAGTCTCGGTAAGTTCTCATGCTGTCTTTGAACTTGCAATCCTCCCGCCTTGGCCTCACAAAAAGCTGGGATTGCAAATATGCACCACAGAGCCCAGCCCACACACCTTTGTGGCTAGGCCACTTCCACTCTGATCCCTAAACCTTGATTTGTCCTCCACCTCTACAATGTTATTGGTTCAAGAATGTTAAACAAGTGGCATTATAAAGTACACAATCTTTTGAAATTAGCTCATTTTTTCTTAAACTCCATATAATACCCTTGTGGTGGTTAAGCTTAATTGTGTCAAATTGACTGGCTTGGGAGCTGCCTAGGGGATTGGTAAAACACAGTGCTTCCCAGCCACCATGAACTAAGCAGCTTTGCTCTACCACACCCTTTCACTATGTTTCTGCCCTGGAGTCAGCTGACCGTGGACTGAATCCCCCAAAACTGTGAGCCAAATTAAACCCCTCCTCTTCTAAACTGTGGGTGTCGGGTACTGTGTCTCACTGATGAGAAAGCTGATAGATAAAGCTCTTGAAATCCATCCAGACTGCTGCATGTACTGACGATTCACAACTTTTTATTGCTGGTAATAATTTCATGATAAGAATAATCCAAAATAGTGTGTTTAACAATTCAGCTTTCAGTTTTTGGATATTACAACTAAAGCTGCTATGGACGCTTGTTTACAACTTGTTACTAGAATGGAAGTTTTGATTTCTCTGACATCTATTTTTTTATTTTTGCAGGGCGAGGTTGAGACAGGGTCTTGGTATATATTTCAGACTGGCCTAGAACTCAGTGTGTAGCCCACGCTGGCCTTGAACAAGCAGTGATCCTCCTGCCTCAGCCTCCCCAGTCCCTGGGATTACAGGTGTGCACTACCATGCCTGGCTTGCCACCCAGTTTTCTGGAGAATGGAACCATCCTGTACTTCAGTTTAAAATGTATGTGTGACCCAGATTCTCCCCATCTTCACCAACATTTGGTGGTGGTGCTGTTTCTATTTCAACTCTTTTTACAGATATGTAATACTTCACTGCACTTCTAATTTTCATTTCCCACCGGCTAATGTTGGACACCTTTTCACACCCTTATCTATCATCTTATACTGTCTTAGACGAAATGTTTGGTCACATCATTTGCCCCTTTTTTAAAAATTTTGAGAGCATTTTATATAGTATATTCTAGGTATAGATATGAAATTTCTAACTGCCTTCTCCCAGTTTGTACTTGTTTATATCCTCTTCAAAGGGTCTTTCACAGAACAAAAACTGTCATTTTTAACAAGGTCCAATTTATCAATTTTTCCTTTTACAAGTTATGCTTTGTATTTTATTTCTAGTACGCTTACAGTTCTACCTTTAAGTCACTGATCATTTTGTAATTTTGATGTAATATATGATGTTTAGGCTGGGCATGGTAGCATACGCCTGTAATCCCAGCACTTGGGAAGCTGAGGCAGGAGGATGGCTATAAGTTTGAGTCTAGCCTGAGCTACACAGTGAGTTCAAGGCCAGCCTGAACTACAGACCAAGACCCTGTCTCAAAAAAATCAAACCAAACTAAGTAAGATATGAGCTTTATGTCAAGGCTTTTTTTTTTTTTTTTTTTTTTTTTTTGGTCTCTGAGGTTTAGTTGCTACAAAAATTGCCCAGGATGATCTCAATCTTGCAATCCTCCTGCCTTAGCCACCTGAGGAGCTGGGATTATAGGTTAAACCACTAAAATCAATAAGACAGGTAAATTTAAGAGAAAATATAAATTTTATTCTAAGCCTTTCAGCAATCAACGGATGCAATAATCCTGAGAAGAAACAATCCAGTTGCACATGAAACTGACACCTGTTCTTGGTACCAGTAATGGGGGATTTCTCTGCATCTTCCTGAGAGAACATTGACTGATGTATTAAACACTATCCCTATACACAGCTGTTATGTGAAACAATCGTTACTTTCCCCAGAGAAAGTCACTGTCATGTGACAACATTAAATACTTCAATTCTGCAGCCATGGGCCGGTGAGATGGCTCAGCGGCTTAAGTGCCTGCCCGGCAAGTGCAAGGACCCGAGTTCGACTCCCAGATCCCACATACGAAAAAGGGGCCGGTGATATCGCTCAGCGGCACGGGCGCCTGCTGGCGCGTGAGGTCCTGAGGTCGACCCCCCGGTACCCACAAAAAAACAAAAAACAAACAATCAATTCTGCAGCCACATGTTTTGTCCTAAGCTAATTCAGTTTTACCTTGACTCCATCCGGTGCTGTGAGAGAGGCTGGAGAGAAGGCAGCGCTTTGGACAGGAGATCTGGGAACAAATGAGGGTTGGTCTAGAGCAGAAGTCGATCCTGAGGATGATGACGTCTCAGAGGCAGCGAGATTCTCCTGCGTGTAGGGTAGGACGTGATCTACCACCCATCCAGAGTAAGAAGACAGCTTGGGAGGAGTCAGGCATTCTTCTAGAACATCCTAGGGAGAAAAAAAAATGCTGAATCCAACTTGCATGTCCACCAATCTAACGGTAATCCAGCATGTAACCTCACTGAACATCTCTGAAGATAATAAACTCGTCCCAAAGACCCGAAGTGACTGCACTGACAGTCAGAGATGGACAGGAAGCACAGGGGTTCCGTGCGAACGACACTGGCCATGATTCTAAAAAAAATTCAAATGGCCAGGTGTGGTGGCGCACACCTGTAATCCCAGCACTCGGGAGGCTGATGTAGCAGGACTGCAGTGAGTTCAAGGCCAGCCTGGGCTACATGGTGAGACCTTGTCTCAAAAACAAACAAACAGGACCGGTGAGATGGCTCAGCGGCTTAAGCGCCTGCCCAGCAAGTGCGAGGGCCCGAGTTTGACTCCCGGAACCTACATACGAAAAAGGGGCTGGTGATATCGCTCAGCGGCACGGGTGCCTGCTGGCGCGCGAGGTCCTGAGGTCGACCCCCCGGTACCCACACACACACAAAAACAAAACAAAACAAAACAAAAAAACGAACAAACAAACAAAACACAAAAAACAATTCTAACTGAACAACTCCAATTACAAAAACAGAATAATGTAGCCAGGAGGAGTGGTGCACACCTGTAATTCTGGTGGAAGGAAGATCAAAATTCAAGGCCAGGGCCGGTGAATGGCTCAGTGGCGTAAGCGCCTGCCTGGCAAGCACGAGGGCCCGAGTTCGACTCCCGGAACCCACATACGAAAAAAGGGCCGGTGATATCGCTCAGCAGCACAGGCGCCTGCTGGCGCATGAGGTCCTGAGGTCGACCCCTGGTACCCACAACAACAACAACAACAACAACAAAAAGTACCAAATAAATAAATAGGCTGGGGATGTGGCACAGCAGTAGACAGCTTTCCTAACATGTGTGAGACCCTAGACTCAATACTATAAAAAAATATACCTCAGCGGCATAAGCGCCTGCCTAGCAAGCGCAACATCCCGAGTTGTATTCCTGGTACCAAACAAAAACAAAACAAAACAAAAACGAAAACAAAACAAACAAACAAAAAAAAAAAAGAAAAAAAAAACATACAAAGACTATCATTAAAGCGATTTTGAAGCCAGGCATGGTGATGCACACCTGCAATCCCACCTCTCGGGAGGCTGAGGCAAGAGGATCACCCTGAGTTCAAGGACAGCCTGGGCTACATACCAAGACCCCTATCTCAAAAAAAAAAAAAATAATAATAATAATTAAATAAATAAAAATAAAAATAAAAATAAATTTTTTGATACCAGGAATTGAACTCAGGACCTTCCACTCACCAGGCAGGCATTGTGCTACTGAGCTATATCCCCAGCCCAGAAAAAAGCAATTTGGAAAGCAATATAAATCATTAAAACAGAACTGAACACATGAAGAATTCTGAAGATATCATTTACACAGTCAGTGGAGTATTAGTCACTTTACCATACTGATTGATTGAGGCCTGGTGTGTAGCTCAGTGATAGAACACCTGCTTAGCATGTGTGAGGTGCTGGTCTGATCCACAGCAACACACACACACACAACTAATTGTGACTCCTATGTAAGAATACATTTTTTTTTTTTTTTTTGTGAGACAGGGTCTTGCTGTGTAGTTCAGGCTCGCCTTGAACTTACCATGTAGCCCAGGCTGGCCTCAAACTCATGGCAATCCTCCTGCCTCAGCCTCCCAAATGGGAAACATTATTTTATTTTATTTTATTTTTATTTTTTTTGTGGGTACCGGGGGGTCGACCTCAGGACCTCGCGCGCCAGCAGGCGCCCGTGCCACTGAGCGATATCACCGGCCCCTTTTTCGTATGTGGGTTCCGGGAGTCGAACTCGGGCCCTCGCACTTGCCGGGCAGACGCTTAAGCCACTGAGCCTTCTCACCGGCCCAACATTATTTTATTTTTATTTATTTATTTATTTATTTTTTGTGGGTACCGGGGGGTCGACCTCAGGACCTCGCGCGCCAGCAGGCGCCCGTGCCACTGAGCGATATCACCGGCCCCTTTTTCGTATGTGGGTTCCGGGAGTCGAACTCGGGCCCTCACGCTTGCCGGGCAGGTGCTTAAGCCGCTGAGCCATCTCACCGGCCCCCAACATTATTTTAAATAGTCATATATTTTTATCTATTTCTAAAATGTCAGCGTTATTGGTCAGACTTGAAAACATTTTTAACAAATTTGTGGCAACCTCCAAATTGTTCTCTTAGTCACCCTGATATCCCCCTGGCCAAACTTGAGACCAGAGGGGCATATTAAAAAAAAAAAAAATCACCTTTATTTTTTATTTTTTATTATTATTTTTTTTTTGTGTGGGTACCGGGGGGTTGACCTCAGGACCTCGCGTGACAGCAGGCGCCCGTGCCGCTGAGCGATATCACCGGCCCCTTTTTCGTATGTGGGTTCCGGGAGTCGAACTCGGGCCCTCACGCTTGCAAGGCAGGCGCTTAAGCCGCTGAGCCATCTCACCGGCCCAAAAAAATCACCTTTAGAATATACTTTAAGATTCATTTTTAGGGGCCGGTGATATAGCTCAGCGGCATAAGTGCCTGCCTGGCAAGTGCGAGGTCCCCGAGTTCGACTTCCGGAACCCACATACAAGAAAAGGGCTGGTGATATCGCTCAGCAGCACGGGTGCCTGCTGGCGCGCGAGGTCCTGAGGTCGACCCCTGGTACCCACAAAAAAAAAAAAAAAAGAAAGAAAGAAAGAAAGAAAATACAGAAAAAATACTAGAATGAAAAAATTGAACTAAATATACAATTTGTCTAATACATAAAGAAATTGTACAACCTGGGGGGGACACCAAAATCCTCCTAGAAAAACATGCAAAAGACATAAGCAGGCAATTCATAAACAAAGTTTTTTAAAAAATGAGTCAAAGGGGCCGGTGAGATGGCTCAGCGGCTTAACCGCCTGCCTGGCAGGCGCGAGGGCCCGAGTTCGACTCCCGGAACCCACATACGAAAAAGGGGCCGGTGATATCGCTCAGCGGCACGGGCGCCTGCTGGCGCGCGAGGTCCTGAGGTCGACCCCCCGGTACCCACAAAAAAAAAAAAAAAAATGAGTCAAATAGCCAGGTGTGGTAGTGGATGCCTGCAATCCCAGCATTCAGGAGGCTGAGACAGGAGGATTGCCGTGAGTTTGAGGCCAGCCTAGGCTATGTAGTCAGTTCCAGACCAGCCTGAACTACATAGCAAGACCTTGTCTCAAAAAAGCAAACAAGCTGGACACAGTGGCACACGCCTGTAATTCCAGTACTTAGGAGGGTGAGGCAGGAGAATTACTGCAAGTTCAAGACCAGCCTGGGCTACATAGTCCTGAGTTTAAGGCCAGTCTGAACTATATAGTGAGACCCTGTCTCAAACAAACAAACAAACAAACAGGGCCAGGGATACAGCTCAGTGGCATAAGCGCCTGCCTGGCAAGTGCAAAGTTCCAAGTTCGATTCCTGGTACCAAAAACAAACAAACAACCTGAAAACAAAGTGACTCAAACATATGAAAAGACATTCAACTTCACTAAAGAAATGCACAGTGAACTACACTGAGATTTCAATCTTCCCTACTAGCAAAAATTAAAAAGTATAATAAAGCATGCTGTCGAAATAGATATCAATTGTGTGTGTGTGTTTATGTGTCTAAGAAGGCTATAGGCAAACAGGCACAATTGTGCATTGCTGACTAAAAAAATAAACTGATATATCCATTATGGAGGGAATTTGGCAATATACACAAAACTAAATTTGGATTTACTTTTTGACCCAGCAATCACATTTCTAGGATTATGTCTTAAAAATACACTTCCCACAAATAAAAATATATATGCACAAGGTTATTTACTGTAATACTGCAAATTATTGGAAGAAACCCAATACCCACAAATAGAGTGGTTGAATGAACTATGGAACTCCCACACAATAAAATATAATGCAACCAAAAAAAACAAAAAACCAGGTATGGAGTGAGCTACAAGACATTAAGTGAAAAAAGATAAGTACAAAAATTATTTACAAGCCCAGGCATGGTGGCACATGCCTGTAATCCCAGCATTCGGGAGGCTGAGGTGGGAGAATTGCCGTGAGTTTGAGGCCAGCCTGGGCTACAACGTGAGTTCAAGGCCGGCCTGAGCTGCATAGCAAGACCCTGTCTCAAAAAGACAAAGAAGGGGCCGATGAGATAGCTCAGCGGCATAAGCGCCTGCCTGGCAAGTGCAAGGTCCTGAGTTTGACTCCCAGTACCCACATAAAGGAAAAAAAGGGCCGGTGATATCGCTCAGCAGCACAAGCACTTGCTGGCAAGCGTAAGGTCCTGAGGTCGACTCCTGGTACCCACGTTAAAAAAAAAGACAAAAGAAGTTATTTACAGAAAAAAAGAATTAAAACATATATGTTTAGTTAGGTAGAAAGAAAGCATAGGAAAGATGAACTAGAAACTAATTAGATTGCTTACCTACAATGAGTGGATATGAATTTAAGGACGTGACCCTTCTCTGGAATACCTTTTCATATAGCTATTTTACAGTCATCTTAATGTTTCATATACTCAACCAAAATCCACAAGGATGTAGAAAAAATCTTTTTTTTTTTTTTTTTGAAAAAATCTTAAATGGAATACAAACCAAAATGTATAAACCCTAAATAATTTTGTTCTTGTGTGGTTTTGTTTCTGTTTGAGAAGGGTTTTGCCCAGCCTGGCCTCGAACTTGTGAACTTGTGCCCTTCCCCTTCAGCCTCCCCGCAGCCGCTCACCAGGCTCGCGCGCCACAGACAGGAACTGAGCAACTTTGCCCTCAGCATACACTTGTTGAATCATAGGTTAGTGAACTTTTTTTTTTTTTTTTTTTTTTTTGTGGGTACCGGGGGGTCGACCTCAGGACCTCGTGCACCAACAGGCACCCGTGCCGCTGAGCGATATCACCGGCCCCTTTTTTCGTATGTGGGATCCGGGAGTCGAACTCAGGCCCTTGCGCTTGCAAGGCAGGCGCTTATGCCGCTGAGCCATCTCACCGGCCCAGGTTAGTGAACTTTTCAGAGGCATTCTGTACCCTAAAATTCAAACCCCATCTTCCATTTATTCTAGGGTGCAGGAGTAAATATACTGTGTATATAGGAGCTAGGTTTCTTCCTATTAGAGGAGGGAGAGAGGAAGAACAGAATAAACTTTTTTTCCTGTGGGTACCGGGGGTCGACCTCAGGACCTTGCGCGCCAGCAGGCCCCCGTGCCGCTGAGCGATATCACCGGCCCTTTTCTCGTATGTGGGTTCCGGGAGTCTAATGCAGGACCTCGCGCTTGCCAGGCAGGCGCTTATACCGCTGAGCTATCTCACTGGCCCCATGTTTTTTGTTTTTATTTTATTTTTTTTATGTGGGTACTGGGAGTTGAACTCAGGACCTCACGCTTGCCAGGCAGGCGCTTATGCCACTGAGCCGTATCACTGGCCCAAGAGCTCATGTTTTTTAATGTATATAGAAACAGATGTTAGGCTGGGGATATAGCTCAGCAGCATACAGCCTGCCTGGCAAGTGCAAAGTCCTGAGTTTGAGTCCCTGTATCAAAAAAAAAAAGAAAAAGAAAAAGAAATAGCTGCATGTGTGCATGTGTGTGTGTATACACCTCTAGTCTGGTTTTTTTGAGATAGGGTCTCATGATGTAGTCCAGGTGGGACTCAAACATGTCATCATCCTGCTTCAACTTCCTGAGAGCCAGAATTACAGGGATGCGCCACCATGCCTGGCTTGAATATACCTCTAGAAGCAGTACTAACACATCTAGTGCCATATCCTGGTCTCTAAACACAGCGTTACGAGAAAGGAAACCAGGGGTCCTTACAGAACAGGCAGGTTCCCGAGACCACAGCTGGAAAAACAGATGGTCTGGACCACCTCACTTTTTTTTTTTTTGGAGACAGGATTTCACTACTGGACCACCTTGCTGTATGAGAAAGGAAGGAAGCACTGAAAGGAGAGCCTGTCCCCTTCCCTTGGCCTGCAGGATTCAGCAGAGAGCAGGTGTGGATGGAAACTGTGGGGTGGGGGTTAGGAGGCCTGTGGAGGAAGCTCCTATAATGAGCTGAATTGGTAAACTGATTGAGCAATTAAAAAAAAATACTGAGAATAAAAGGAGCCACATTTCTCACTGCTGCATAACATATTTACAAATATGGATGAGGGAAAGTTAGAAATAACACTGAGGCAGTGGATTGGAGGTGGAGGTTATTGGTATGAAATCCTGATATATACATATACACACACACACACACACACACACACACACACACACAGAGAAATAGATGCAGATAACATATATAAGGGGTGTGTGTATACATGTGTGTTCATATATGCACACATACATTTTCTAGCTAAGTCTACTGAGGCCTAGAAACAATGACAGCCAAGAAACGGTAAGTCCACTTGAGTTCCCAGACTTTTGTTTCTAAATATATACAGTACCATCATCCATTTCAAAAGAATCAGGCTTTGAAGAAATAGCTGAGTCCAGAGTTGGGATAGGGAGAGTATGATTTGCACCTGGGACATCCTGTTGTGCCAAGAAGGAAAGAAGTGTCAATAAGTGATAGAAACACAGGAGTCAACTTTAAAAAAAAAAGGCCCCCAATGGCCAAATCTGAGACAAATATATAACAATAGTAATGGATTACAGCTCACTGAATTAAACAGGAACTTGAGTCCATAAAAAATGTAGATGGAATGGGGACCATACAACATTTGGCAACATCCTAGAGGTTAAAAGCATCAATGAAAGCTTAGGCTAAATGAATGCTTAGTGGAAGTCTGATGAGGAAAAAAGATATTGGTGTAGCGGGGATATAGCTCAGTGGCATGGTGCCTGCCTGGCAAGGGCAAGGTCCTGAGTTTGATTCCCAGTACCAAAAAAGAAAAGGAAACAAAAAAACCAAAAGATATTGGTATAGAGCTGGTGTGTAATCCCAGCACTTGGGAGGCTGAGGCAGAAGGATTGCTGTGAGTTCACAGCCAGCCTGGGCTACATAGTAAAACTCTGTCAAAAAAAAAAAAAGATATTGGTGTAATCTGTGGAAAACCCCACAAAATACTATTCAATTACCAATGGGAAAATGAATTAAGTGAAGAATTGGCAGATACCAGTGTGACCAGGTGATCACGATTAGTCTCAATCTCTCTCTCTCTCACTCTCTCTCACACACACACACACAATTAGCATCACCAGTGTTGGGGTGGATTGTCTGTGCGCCCCCAATGTGACTTAGCAGAACACAACATCATTTCTGTGGTGTTCCTTGTTTCGTTTTTTGATTTATTTATTTATTTTGGAGACAGGGTCTTGCTATATAGTTTAGGTTCGTTTTGAACTTGCAGCAATCCTCCTGCCTCAGCCTTCCAGTGTTGGGATTAAATGCATGCACCACCACGCCCGGCTCTGTGTTACTGTTAAGAATGCACAACCCTTTTCTCCAAAAGGTATTTGTACATTCTCTAATGCTTAAGTTTGTTAATACATGAGAATGTTTACTTGTTGTCTTTAAAAAAAAATTTAATTAATTAATTAAAAAAAAAATGCACAACCCAAATCAAGTAACTTGAAAACCCCAATACTCAAGCTGGGAGTCAAGTTATAAAATGTATATCTGTATTCTTTTCTTTTTTTTTTTTTTAAAGTGGGGGAAGGAGGGAAAATTGTTTTTTTTGAGACTAGGTGTTGCTATGTAGCCCAGGCCGGCCTTGAACTCGGGGCGATCCTCCTCCTAAGCCTTCTGAGTGCTGGGATTACAGGAATTCACCACTGTGTCCTGCTAAAACTTCCAAAGACATCAAAGACAGGGAAATAGTTTTAGAATTGTCTTCCATAGAAGTCTGAAGAGACAGAACAACATATGTATATCCGCAGCTAGGTTACCAGCAATTTGGGAACAGGGTCTCTGCCTTAACCGTCTCCACACGCTCCGCCTTTAGTACAGAACTTCCAAAATAAGCACAGTAACCACGCCCCAACTTCAACAGGTCCCCTCAGTGCCATCTAAACATTTGGTCATTTCACGAGCGGGCGGTGAATCGCTCTCCTAAATCAAGAGCTCTCAACACAGGAGATGAGCGGTAAATTAACAGACCCTGGCCGGGTGTGGTGGCGCACGCCTGTAACCCCAGCACTCCGGAGGCTGAGGCAGGAGGATCACCAGTTCGAGGCCAGCCCGGGCCCCATATTACATAGTGAATTCAAGGGCAGCCTAACTACGGTACATAGTGAAACCCCGCCTCAAAAACAAAACAAAACAAAAAACAAACACAAAAAAGCAGACCCTGAAAGCCCAGGGTTGCCCTGACAACAGAAAGAGGGGCACCTAACTCCGGCTGGGATGGTAATGAAGTCCCTCGAATACCCTGGAAAGGGCAGAAGCGCAAGGACAGGGACACGCACACACAGAAGTCAAGAAATAAACGCGAGCTGTCGGAACGCACCGGCCCCGGGCGCAGAGCGAACGCCGGCGGGGGAATCGCAAGTCCCCTCGCCCGGGGCCACCACTCACCTCGCCTCGCAGCAACCAGTCCCGGTGGTAGCAGAGGCGACCTTTGCTGGAACTGCGCAGCGCCTGCAGGGTCTCCCAGCAGCGACCCTCGGACGGCATGGCCAGTCTGGCTGCACCTCCTCAGAAGCGTTGTTGGCGACAAAGCAATCCCTTACTCCCGCCGCTGGGAAAGGGCATCGGCTTCCGCTTCCGGGGCACGTGCGCAGTGTAGCCCCGCCCCTAACGACGGCAAGTCCCGCCTCCGACTCGCCTACCCTCCACCGCGCATGCGCAAAGTGGAGTTGCGGAGGCTGCCTTGGCTGGGTTTGCGGAGTATCGAGAGCCTGCGAACGAGGATGCGGAGGAACTGGGACACTCACTGGCAGCCTGCTCGGGGGAATGTGAGATGCGGCAGATGCTGTGGAAGACGGTCTGGAAGCTCCTCAAAAGGCTAAAGATAGTTACCATTTTTCTGAGGTATACCAGAGAAACGAAACATGCCCACCGCCGAAACCCGAACACGAATGCTGAAAGCAGCCTTAGTCATAATGTGCAAGCAACCAAATGTTTCGAGGCCGGCCTGGGAGACGCGCTCAAAAGTAAAACAAAAAACCCACCAGGTTCGGGATGTAGATCAGTGTTAAAGCACATCGGGTTCAATCCCCAGTACCACAAAGAAAAGAAAGAGTACTGGTACACCTACAACATAAACTTTTGAGTGTTTTTACTAAGTGAAAAAAGCCAGTCACCAGGGATGACATGGTGTATGAGTCCATTCATGTGAAATGTCCGTAACAGGGAAATCCACCAACAACGAAAAATCCGGGTGTGCTGGCACAGGTCTGTCACCCCAGCACTGGGGAGGCTAGGGAGGGAGGATTGTCCTGTAGCCTGGGCTACATAGTGAGTTCAAGGCCAGCCTAGAGCCCCTGTCTCAAAAAGGAAAAAAAAAAAAAAAAAAACAAAAAAAAATCCATAATAGACAAATCGTAGACAGAGATTATTGAGGTTGCCAGGGACGGGGACGGGGAGACAGAACAGGGAGTGGCCGCTAATTCATGTGGGGTTTTTTGGGAGGTGAAAATGGTCTAAAATTAGATAATGGTGATTGTGGCACACCTTGGCGAATATACTAAAAAAAAAAAAAAAAAAAAAATGTACCTTAAATGGTTGCATTTTACAATATGTGGATTTTCTCAATAAATAAATAGAACGTAAGACCCAATTGCTCTGAGCTAGCTTCACCCAGGCCTTCTCCTTTTGAACTTTCTACAGGTCCGCATTCATTTTGTGGCGTCTGTTTGAGGTGGGAAGGGTTGTCTCTGGAGCATGGACGGTTTCAATTTCCTGTTTTTTTTTTACAAATTCCCTGGACTTTTTTTTTTTTTTTTTTTGAGGCAGGTCTCACTGTGTAGCTCAGGCTAGCCTCAAACTCGTGGTGATCCTCCTGCCTCAGCCTCCCAAATGCTGGGATGACAGTTGTGCACCACCACACCCAGCTTGGACTTTTTCTAAAACGTTTTACAAAGAAAATTAGAAAAAAAAAAAAAAAAAATAGAAGGCTGGTGGGAGCATCCCAGGAATGCACTCCCTTCAGCAGTGTTGAACAGCTTAGCCCTGCACTGTTTTCACAAGTTTGGTGATAACGAGCTATACAGGTACATAGGCACATATTGGTGTAAGTTTGCCACCTGTTCTTTCTTAAGAGCTTATAAAATCAAATCCATTTACAATAAGAATATGGACTCAGTTCTGTGGCAATGGTAGCTGGTAACTTTATAATTACTTTCCTTGGGGTAGAGTGTGGTGACATACATGTATAGTCCCAGCACTCAGGAGGCTGAGGCAGGAAGATCACAAATACAAGACCAGCCTGGACTAGTGAGACATTGATTCAAAAAAAAACAAAAAAAACTTTCATTGGAGATACTGAAAACTGGAAATG
Source organism: Erethizon dorsatum (assembly GCA_028451465.1). Taxonomy (NCBI): domain Eukaryota; kingdom Metazoa; phylum Chordata; class Mammalia; order Rodentia; family Erethizontidae; genus Erethizon; species Erethizon dorsatum. Next base: position 6,968,130 of record CM051822.1, read on the forward strand.
ACAAATATCCTCGAAATTTTGGGGGGGCGGTTTCTGGCCCATGAAATCAGATACCCTGCGGCAGGAATTGCCTTCAAGGACAGTGTTTTGGACTTGGGTTGTAAGTGGCCAAGAGAGGGCAAGTCCCAGAGACAGAAGGCTGATACCGGCTAGAATGAAATGTTACAGGCGTTCCCCACAGTACCAGTTTGTTCTTGTCTAACGAATGTGGTTGTTCTTTTGTTTGTTTTTTGGTGGTGGTGCTGGGGACAGAACCCAAGGCCTCATGCACACTAGGCAAGTGCTTTTACCACTAAGTCATATCCCCGGTAGGTTGTTCCTTTTGTAATGTATGTTTTTGTGGTCCTAGAGATGGAAGCCAGGCCCTCGCATATGTTAGGCAAGTGTTTTACCACTGAGCTATATCCCACCCATCCTTTTTTCTCCCAGTACCGGGAATCAAACCCGGGAGCATTCTATCACCAGGCTACATCTCTAGCTCTTTTTAGTTTTTATTTTGAGACAGGGTCTACCTAAATTGCCCAGCCTGGCTTCAAACTTGTGACCCTCCTGGCTCAGATTCCTGAGTGGGTGGGATTACAAGTGTGTGTAACCCTGCCTGGCCTGTTCTTTCTTATAAATACAGAAAAGTCACCCATAATCTTAACATTCATAAACCAATTAACACTTTAAAAATAAAATACAGCTGGGCGTGGTAGCACACGCCTGTAATCCCAGCATTTGGGAAGCTGAGGCAGGAGGATCGCCATGACTTTGAGGCCAGCCTGAGGCACACAGTAAGACCCTGTCTCAAAAAAAAAAAAAAAAACAACAAAACAAAACAAGCACATCCTATCTTCTTCCTAACAGGTAGAGTGGCCTACCTGAGCAGTGCCTCACCAAGTGTGTTTCCTCCAGACATCTGAGCATTATGATGTGAAAGTGCAAAAAGGAGAAACAACAGCCGGGCACTTGCCTGTAATTCCAGCTTGGGAGGCTGAGGCAGGTGGATGCCTGTGAATTCAAGGCCAGTGTGGGGTACATAGTGAGTTCAAAACCAGCCCAAATGACATAGCGAGACCTATCTCAAAAAAAAAAGAGACAGAAGGAAACGACATGGGCTAAAATAAAACAGAGAGCCTTATGTTTCATGCACCAAGTACTTTCAAAACACTTACTCTTTCGTAGTGTTTCGCTTTAATCATTTTTTAAGAGAGGGATGGGGTGGATGGATAAAGGAAATCATCTCAAGGAGCCTTAAATAACTGATTATAAATCTTTTTGTAAAACCATACAAATATTTCAAGAACAAATGCATTCCAGAGATACAAAGAGAAACCAAATGAGCTTGGGGTTACACCTGTAAAGTCGGGAGGCCACCCGAGCCCCAAGAAGGTGTCTGCGAAGTGCTGAGGACCGAGTGCCTCAAGGAAACAGGGGTGAGAGGTGTCAAGGGCTCCCCAACCTTAAGGGAACATCACCCTCTCCCGTACCCCCTCCGGTACCCGTGAAATCAGAAAGCAAGAAAGCTGCTCGCAGCCCTGCAGAGCTTCTGCTGGTTCAGATCAGAGAAAACCCAAGGATTCCTCGAAGGATGAAGATGGTGGGGACTGGAGGGAAAAGCCCAGCCCAGAGTCTCTCGGGAGAGTCTTGGCACCTGCTGTGGGGAGTTGCAATCTGCTCCCCAGTGGGAGTAGTAAATGTAAGGCCTATCAAGTTCGGTAAAAAAATTCCATCAGGTGGCGACATCAGAGAGGAGGCAACCAAGTGCCTCCTAGTCCTGGCCTGCTGCGCTAGGGACGATCCCGGAGTCACAGCTGAGGACAAGCCCAGACATTTCCACACTGGGACAGCGGAACCAGCAGCTTCCTGACTATGGCTTGGCAACTCCTTCCTTCCTTCCTCTGCAACGGGTGGGGCTCCTGCCCCGGGAAGGTGGCCTCAGGCAGGGGGTGATCGGGAGCGGATCGGGGAGCTGGTTAGGAAGGAGGTATAGGGACTGTCCCCAAACACGTTGGCATAGGAGGACTTGAGGAACTGGACGTAGTTCTGCATGCTGCGGTTGGTGCTCTCTGACTGCTCCAGGCGGTCCTTCAGGTCCTGCAGGCGGCTCTGGTAGCGGCGATCCGCCTAGGAGAGAAACGGGTTGTAAAGGCGACGGCCGAATCGGAGACACAGGACTTACGTGCAGGGTGTCCGGCTGGGGAGGTGCACAGGGAGTGAGGGCTAATGGGGATGGAGTTTCTATGGCTATTTTTTAAAAGACAAGGTCTCTATGCCAGACATGGTGATGCAGACCTATAATCCCAGCCCTCAGGAGGCTGAGGCAGAAGGATCGACTTGAGTTTCAAAGTTCAAGGCCAGCCTGGATGACAGTGAGACCCTGTCTCAAAACTCTTTAAAAAAAAAAAAAAAAAAAAAAAAGAGGGAGAAGAAGAGACAAGGTCTCACTGTGTTGCCCAAACTGGCCTTTAACACCTAGAGTCAAGCAATCCTCCTGCCTCAGTGTCCTGAGTAGCTGGAAGGGTACACCACCATACCAAGCTTGGGGATTTCTTTTCAAAAATATTCCAAACCTAGATTATTGTGGTAATTGGATGACCCTGTGAGTATACTCCCGAAAAGCCAGTGAAATGTACAATTGGGTGTGGGGGTAGGTTTGGATTCAGTGTCTTGCCATGTAGCCCAAGCTGGCCTCAAACTCACAGCAATCCTTCTGCCTCAGCCTCCCAGGTGCTAGGATTACAGATATGTACCACCCAGGCCCAGCTGAATCGTACAATTTAAGTGAGCAAATTTTACGGGATATAAATATCTTATAAAGTTGGGGATTTTTTTGTTTGAGACAGGGTCTCGCTATGTAGCTCAGGCTGGCCCTGAACTCACTATGCAGCCCAAGCTAGCCTCGAACTTGCAGCATCCTTTTCCCTGAGCCTCCTGAGTGCTGGGATTACAAGCACGTGCCAACACACCCCACTAAAGTTGTGTTTAAGAAATATCTATATGGAACATCCTTAAGAGATAGAAAAGAAACTGGGAAGAAACTGTTAGATTCATAAGAACAGTGACAACAGAACACCTTGCCCTGCGCATCCCACGGACTAAAACACAATCCAGGCCCTGTGTTTGGGTCCCCAGCTCCTGCCGGACTCACGTCCTCACGGCTCCGCCGTAGCTGGCTCAGTTCGGTCTTGGTCCTGCTCAGCTGGGTCTCGAGGTCCAGGATCTTGTTCTGGGCTGCTCGTTCCTTGGACAGTGCCTGCTCCTTGGTCTGCTCCACCTGCATGGAAGGCACAGAGGTGGGCAGCTCCCCAGTGGCTGGTAGAGAGAAGCCTGGCACAGCCGGCGCTTGCACACTGGTATGAGAAGAGCTCCCAGAGGCTCGGGGAGGAGCTAAGGGTGCAGCCTATGCCTGTGCCCCCACTTTCCTGCCCTTTCCCAGCTAGGACTTGCAGTAAACTAGCCGTCGTGTAGTAACGGCTGAGCCCTGCACAGTAATTACTCATTTGATTTTTGTTGTTTGATTTTTTGAGACAGGGTCTCGCTATGTAGTCCAAGCTGGCCTGAAGTCACCATGTTGCCCAGGCTGGCCTTAAACTCGTGACAGTCCTCCTGCCTCGGCTTCCCAAGTGCTGGGGTTATAGGTGTGCGCCTCCACTCCTCTGATTCTTCCCACAAGGCCATGGGGCAGGTGCCACTTCTACCCACTTGTCAGATGGGAGACAGGCTCAGAAAGCTGTGGTGTTGCCGGGGTCACAGAGCACAGCAGGACTGACAGACACTGACCTGCCGCCTGGCGTCCTCGAGGGCGCCCTCCAGCTGCCTGGCCAGTGACCCGCACTCCTGGGTTTTCTCCTCCAGCCGCAGCTGGGAGAGGTGGATCGCCTCCTCCCTCTTGGCGATCACCTGCAGGAACTCGACATTCTGGGCGCTGGTGGCCTCCAGTTTCCTAGGTGAAAGCGCCCAGTCAGACCCCAAGCTAAGCCCTGTCTTCCTGCAGCCCGCCAAGAATCTCCAAGGTCTGCGATGAGGCGGCCGGACACTGGGCGGCAGAAGCACTAGTTAGAGAGCAACAAGAGGATGGCAGCCTGCAGCTCGGGAGGGGTGCTTGCTGGGGTCTGCACTCGGCCAGGTCCCTGTTACCAAGTCCCGAGCCTTCAACTTCCGCTGTCACTGTTGCCTCCCAGGGAAAAGGGACTTTGGCTGGACCACTGAGACAGCCTGCAGGCCCCCGTGGCTGTCCCAGGGGACACACGCTACTCCCGCTGCTCTTCCAGACACTTCCCAATTTATCATCATCATGATTATTATTAATTTGGCAGTTCTGGAGGTTGAACCCAGGGCCTTCACACTGAGCTACCTCTCAGCCTCTGATTTTTGGGGGGCAGGGTCTCACTAAGTCGCCCACACTGGGCTCAAACTTGTGATCCTCCTACCTCGGCCACAGGCATGGCTGCACCTTCTAATTTAAGAAGTGTCACAAGTCCTGCTGGACCTAGCCACGTGATACAGGCCAGCAGGGCAGGGCACAGGTAGAGCCTAGAAGAGACCGCCCAGTGCCAGCTCCTGCAGGGCTGCATGAGCCCTCGGCTCGTCACCTCTGAAGCTTAGGTTGGACCCAGGCAGAGGCTCCCGGTCTCCGTTGCCAGGTGCCAAAAGGCTTCGGTGAAAGGCAAAGCTTTGGCAGCACCCAGCTGTGACCCATCCCCCAGCTCAGTGTCTTCATATGAAAACTGGACTAAGACCAGCTGGCAAGTGTAGCATCTGTGTACCAGGTAATGTCCTAAGGCCTTTTCCAGGACCCTCTCATTGAAGACTTAAGTCTCATCCCTGCCTCAATCCCTCCTCAAGATGAGGAAACTTTGGAGAGCTGAGGCAGGAGGATCACCATGAGTTTGAGGCCCATCTGGACTACATAGTAAGACCCTGTCTCAAAAAACCAGAAAGAAAAGAAAACCTAACAAAACACCCTACTCCCAAAAAGATGAGGAACCTGAGGTCCAAAGTAGTTAAAAGATTTGCTCAAGGTCACAGTGCAATTAAGTGGCAAAGCTATGACCCGAGGACAGGGCTTCTGATTCCAATAGTCCATGAGTAAGAGAGTGGTTGGATCAGAGAGATCACGGAGAAGGTGACTGGGAACACAGGACAGCATAAGGGGCAGCAGGCCGGGGGGGAGGTGCAGAGCAGTGGTACAGCATTTGCCTTAGCATGAGCAAGGACCTAGGTTTGAGGCCCCAGGAGCACAGAAGAAAAAAATATATATATATATGAAATAAATATGAAATATATAAATAAATAAATAAATATGAAAAAATATATATATGAAAGCTGGGCATGGTGGCACATGCCTGTAATCCCAGCACTTGGGAGGCTGAGGCAGGAGGAGCTTCAAGAGTCAAGATCAAGGCCAGACTGAACTACATAGTGAGACCCTGTCTCAAAAAAGGAGAGTAGTGGGCCGGTGAGATGGCTCAGCGGCATAAGCGCCTGCCTGGCAAGCGCGAGGGCCCGAGTTTGACTCCCAGAACCCACATACGAGAAAAGGGCCGGTGATACTGCTCAGCGGCACGGGCGCCTGCTGGCATGTGAGGTCCTGAAGTCGACCCCCGGTACCCACAAAAAAAAAAAAAAAAAAAAAAAAGGAGTAGTGAGAAGCCCCTGCCCTTCCTTCACACCAGGCCTGCTGGCTCGCTTGGACCAAGTGTCCCTTTGGCATAGGTGGTGCCTCAGGCAGGCTGTGATCATGGCATCCAGCAGCGTCCCTCGAGGCTGAGAGCCCGTTCCCCTGTCCCACATCCTTACCACTGCAGGAAGCAGCTTCCTCTGAGGTCTGCCTAGCACCTTCCGGGGCCTCGAGTCCCTCAAACACTTCCGCACACTGAGCACAAAGCAGCTAAGTGGCTGAAAGTCTCAGGTCCTAGGAAGACAACAGAGATGGGACCAAGTGCCTCTAACCTCTCCAGTTCATCCACCTTCAGACTCAGCTGTTTATTTTCCTTCTGGGAGGCTTGGTGTTTCTCTCTCGCCATCTCCAGCTTGTCCCCCTGGTGTTCGATCTAAAAGGACAGGAACACAGACTAATTTACAAAGGAATTTCCCTTCAGGAGAGATCACGAGGGAATCGTCGTCTCTCCCAGGACCTGTGGTCCACAGCCAGGAGAGAGGGCTGTGTCCGAGGCTCAGGTTCTCATAAAGGAGAGGACAGCGGGGACAGGGTGGACTGTCACACACCAGAAGCCAGGCTGGCTGTTGGAGAAGCGCACAGTGTCACTTCCTTGCTCCTCCCCTCATGGGGGGGCACTCTGGGTCCCAGCTGTGACTGGGGAGGCAGGCAAAGGCGAAAGCTGACGGTGACCCACCTAACAGGCCACAACCCTTTCCCAGGGACAACGCTGGCATCACTGACTGCACCTGTCCCTTTCCTGGGGACCAAGTAGTAAGGCGGCAGGACAGCCATCAACCTTTTGTGCTGGTGACTTTGAGAAGTCCCCAGGGGGCTCCTTTACGCAGAGCCTTGGGTCTCAGGGCTCCAAAGGCCCTGAGACCGCAAATGTTCAAAGCAGAAGACAGGAAAGCTGGAGTCTGAGAACACAGGCTTGGGTTCCAATCCCTGTCAAGATGCAGTAGCTCTGTGACGCTGGGGAAATACTCTCCCCTTGGGGCCTAGGCTGCTCTGTATAAAACAGGGAGATGACACATCCACCTCACCGAGTTCCTGAGGAATCACTGAAAGAATGGTAGGGGAAGAGAGAGAGGGGAAGGGCCCTGCCCAAGGTCACACTGCAGGTGCGGGTGGCCTAGCGTTTCTGGGTCACCGTGGGCAGCAGGCTTGGCTCCAGGAACCCAGAGGCAGATGCTGCTGAAGAAGGGACCAACTGCTTCTGTCCCTCAGGACAGAATCTCAGCAGCGCATCTGCAAAGAGGAAGCAGAGGTGGTTAAAGCAGGAGGACAGGAAGGGGCGGCCTGGCTGGGTGCCTGCGGGGCGAGGCAGGTGGAGCCAGTGTTGGGGTGAGGCGGAGCAGGGCCCTGGGGTCCCCAGCGCGTGGCGGCTCCTGTGACGACAACCACTCTGTGCAACGCAAGGCATTTGGCACACCAGACTTTTATTTCACAGCACGGAGGACAGCTCACTCCTTTCCGAAAGTGGCAGTCGAGAAAAAGGCAGCAGTCGTCCCTTGGGGGCCGTGCAGCTCATCTTGGCAAGCGGACCCCTGCTCGGCTCGGGTCGTGGGACCCTTTCTGCCAGTCCCTTACCCGGCTGCGCAGGTCAGAGATGATGGCCGTCAGGTCGATGTTCTTCCTCTCGTAGCCCTGCAGCTGGTCCTGGCACTCGGCCAGTTTGGCCTCTGTGATCTTGAGGATGTCCGGCAGCTGCTGCAGGTCAGCCAGCTGCAACTGGAACTGCCGACGCGCCTGCTCGGGGAAAGGAGAGAGGTTGGCAAGGGCCTCGGCGGGGGGCAGGACTGCCCCAGAAGATCCTGCCAAACCCGCGGGCAGAAGTGTGCTACTGTGGAGGGGACACACTTAGCCTGCCTTGCTCTGGGGCTTGGATTCATGTACAGTAGTCATCAAATAAAAACGGGAGCCAGGCGTGGTGGCACACGCCTGTAATCCCAGCACTCGGAAGGCTGAGGCAAGAGGACTGATGTGAGTTTGAGGCCAGCCTGCCTACACAGTGAGTTCAAGGCCAGCCCGAACTGCTTGGTGAGACCCTGCCTTGAAAAAACAAACAAGCAAACAAACAAATAAAATGCTAAGGCCTGGGTTTGATCCCCAGCATCAAAAAAAAGCCTAAGTCAGGGTTAAGGTCAAGACTAGTTCCCAAGCCCTTAGGAGAGCAGCCAAAATGCCACAGGTCAGAGGTAGAGTAAGAAATACCATGGGCTTTGCCCATGTTTGTACATAACTAGGAGAAAAAGGACTAGAGAGGGCAGTGAGCTGCCAGTTACTAAACTAATTAGAGGCTGAGCCTGACCCATCCTGTCTCCAGGGCTACCGCTGGGACGCTCCCTGTGCCTAGCCAGCTGAGCAGCTCTGGAGCAGGCTCTCTGGGAAGGGCACAGGAGGCATATATTTTGGTTGGTACGAAATAAAGACACCACACAGAATGAAATGGGAGTGCCAGAGACCCAGCAGACCTGCGGACTGAGTCTACTTCAATGTTCCATGCAGCAGGGAGTTATTTGCCATTTTTGTGTTTTCTATTTTTTATTTTTGAGACAGTGTCTTGCTATGCAGTTCAGGCTGACTTTGAACTTGCTAAGTAGCCCAGGCTGTCCTTGAGCTAGCAGTGATCCTCCTGCCTCAGCCTCCCAAGTGCCAGGATTACAGCCGTGTATCACCACACCTGTCTATCTGCTTGCATTTTTACAGAAATGGAAGCTGGGGGCGTAGCTCAATGGCACTGCACATGCTTAGCATGTATAAGGCCCTGGGTTTGATCCCTGGCATCAAAAAACAGATGCGGAAGAGAAGGAAGAAGACCAGGAAGGGAAGGCTAAAACTTGAGAAGGAACAAGGAGGAGGAGAACACAGACATGGTGGGGCAGACAGGAAAGCCAGTTACTCTGTCATCCCAAGCAGGGAGCCAGGGCGCATGGAGGGCAGACACAGACTCAGTCACCGAGCTGCACGTCAGAACTGGGGAGGGAAGAAAGCAAGGATGGGAGCAATACCGCCTCGATCTCCTTGTTCATCTCGTCTTTAAGGATCTTGTTCTCTTTGTCGCAGCGCTCGAGCTGGGCAGCCACTTCATCAGCCTCCAATCTGGTCTTCATCACCTGGGACGAGAACCACAGTGGGCCATCATGGGCAGAGCCAGGCTGGGTGTGACCCACCTTCCGCCCCCAGCAGCATTATAAGAGGCCTACCTGGCTCTTATAATTGTCAATCATCCCCTCATAGTTCTTCACGGATGCCTTCAGCTGCTGGACCTCAAGGTGTGCCTGGCTGAGCTTGTCCTCCATTGGGGTGAAGCTGGCCTGGAAGGGGTGGCTCGTGAATGGCCAGCAGGAAGGTACCCATCGGGAGGTCCTCCCACCCTCTGCTCTACTCCAAGGAACCAGCAAAAGCAGCTGGGCGTGGTGGCACACGCCTGTGATCCCAGCACTCAGGAGGCTGAACCAGGAGGATTGCTGCAAGCTGGAGTCCAGCCTGGGCTACGTAATGAGACCTTATCTCAAAAAAAACAAAAAAATAAAACAAAAAAATTAAGCAAGCACCAGCAAAGGCAAGGCCCATTCCTCTAAGCCACATAGCAATTAGCAACTGTCCTTGACTCCAATGTGACCCAACTCAAGGGAGCAGACACACAAGTAAGTAGTTACATCATATTCCAAAAGCCACAATCACTGAAGAAAATGGAGGGCTGGGGTGCGGCTCAGGGGTAGAATCCTTGCTTGCCTAACACACGTGACACCCCAGGTTTAGTCCCCAGCACCACTAAGAGAAATGACATAAAACCTAGACACACTCATGACAACGCAGAATGCCTGTGACTGGCTGTGTATTTACAGCTCTGTAGTTACTTTCTTTCTTTTCTTTTTTTTTTTGTGGGTACCAGGGGTCGACCTCAGGACCTCGCACGCCAGAAGGCGTCTGTGCCGCTGAGCGATATCACCGGCCCTTTTTTAGTATGTGGGATCCAAGAGTCGAACTCGGGCCCTCACGCTTGCCAGGCAGGCGCGTACGCCACTGAGCGATCTCACCAGCCCTGTAGTTACTCTCTTTCTCCCAGCAAGAATGGGATTAGAGGGTCAGTGATATAGCTCAGCGGCATAAGCACCTGCCTGGCAAGTGCTAGGTCCTGAGTTCAGTTCCCGGTACCCACATAAAGGAAAAAAAAAAAAAAAAAGAATGGAATTAAACTATTCTTACTGCTTTGCAACATGCATGTGTATGTGGGGTGCTGGGGATGGAACCCAGGGCCTCACACATGCTAGGCAAGCGCTCTCCCACTGAGCTATGCCCCTACCCCCAGCTCCTTCTGTTTTAAACTTATTATGTGCATATTTGACTTTTATAATTATGCTAAGTAAGAAAATACATTTCTAGGGGGTGTAACTGAGTGACAGAGCATTTGCCTAGCATGCACCAGGCCCTGGGTTCAATCCCCAGCACTGCAGGAAAAAAAATACACTTCTAAAAATACCATTTTGAAGCCAGGTATGGTGGTGCATGCCTGTAATCCCAGCAATTGGCAGTCTGAGGCAGGAGAAGTTCGAGGCCAGCCTGAACTACATAGCAAAACCCTGTCCCCCACCTACCCCCAAAAAAACCCCAAAATAAATAAATAAATAAAAACATAATTTTGAATGGCTACACTGTATTACACTACATAGAGGCACCAGACTATAACTAATCACCCGCTAATTCTCAGGCACGGGTTATTTTCCGTTTATCTAACAATTGTAGTACAACAGAGGTACTACTCACACTCCCACCAGAGTTGCTAAAATCAAGAAGACAATTCCAAGTGTCACCAAGGAGACAGGGAGCAACTGTCACCGCTCACGTACCACTGTAGGGAACATAAATGCTTGCAGCTACTTTCGCCCTTGTACCACCCACTGGAGCCAGGGGACAGCCTGGCAGCTTTCCTTCAGGGATAAGCAATCAAATATGGCAAACTCGTGCTCAAAGAGGCGCACAGCGGCGAATGATAGCAAAAGCTAGACAGTAGAACGAAGCAATGGGCTGTGACCTGTGCCCGTAATGACATTTCCCCAGCACTGAGCATGAGCGAACAGCTGCACCCAACAGGGGCAATCGTGCAAACACAGGCTGAGCAAAAGCCACATACGAGAGTATTTAAATCTGCCTGGTGTGGCAGTGCACACCTGTAATAACCAGCACTCAGGAGGCTGAGGCAGGAGGATCACTGCGAGTTCGAGACCAGCTTAGGCTAGAGTAAGTTCAAGGCCAGCCTAAACTGCATAGCGAGACCCTGTCTTAAAGAAACAAAATAAAATAGACAAATCTACAAAGTTCAAAACCAGGCAAAAGTGATCTGTGGGGACAGAAGTCAGGACAGCGGTCACCTCTGCAAGGCTGTTAGCCACAAGGAGAGGTCACTGGAGCGCTGGTCAGGTTCATTCAGGAGGACAAATTGCGTTCACTTTATGAAAATTCTAGGACTTACAGACTTTTCCATATAACTTCCTTAAAATCAATTTTATTCAACAACAAAAAGTCAGTAAAAACAACAACAAACAAACCTAGCTGCTACTGCCCAGGTCAGTGAAGACCAAGACCAAGCCTGTCTCTGCAGGTCACCCTCTGTCTGGCATGCTGGGCCGGCGCGACGAAAAAAGCCAAGAGTTAGGGCTCCAGAGAGAGTCAGGTTCAAATCCCACCTGCAACTCTCCCTGGGCACAATCTTGGCGAGACCCTCCCTAGGCCTCCATTTCCTTATCTTGTCGCCCTGAGTCAGTTCTTTGTCCTGCCATGAGAAGCCAGGAAATTCTCACCGAGCCCTACAGCTCGCAAGAGGCAGAGCCAGGACCTGGACCCAGGCCTTGCCAACCTGAGCGCCCTCCCTTTCACTGTGCTGCTGACTTGAGCCAGGTGTGGTGGTGCACGCCTATCATCCTAGCCCTTGGGAGGCTGAGGCAGGATACTGCTGTGAGTTCAAGGCCAGCCTGGGCTACACAGTGAATTCAAGACCCACCCAAACTACATAGAGAGACATCAGCTCAACCCAAAATCCAAAAAGAAAAAAAAGACGAACACTTGCACTGCTGCTCCCAGGCCTCCGAAAGACCCCCGGGCTGGTCTCTGCCCACCCAGGCCCGCCAGCCTTGGCCTCCCCATTTCCCGCCTGGTCTCCTGAGCCCCTGGGACCTTCAGCCGCTCGTTCTCCAGCTTGAAGGCGGAGTACTCGGCCGTCTGCCGGTGCAGTCTCTCCACCAGGCTGTCCCGGTCCTCCCGCATCTTTTCCTCCAAGGTCTGTTGCTGGTTTACAAGATCAGTCACCCGGCTGGAAGGGGGCAAAGTGACAGCGGCAGGGCATCAACTCCACAGCTCTGAGGCCCCTCTGTGGGCGAGGGCCCTGGGGTCCTCCTCAGGCCACACCCCACTCTTGGCTCCCCAGCTTCCAGTTGGCACAGCTGCCTCCCAAGAACATCTTTCGGATCTGTCACCCATGCCACCCTCATCTACGGTTCAGTCAAAAGCAATGACCTAGAGTAAGCACCCATCAGACTGTGGCGCTGTTCCTCGGAGCCTCAAGGATACTCCCGTCCAGCTTGACCTCAGATGTGACACAGAACCTTTGCTCTCAGTATCTATACTTCACGGTCCACCGTTCAGCAAATACTTACTAGATGCTGACTAGGCCCGAACACCTCCCCTGGGAAGTAAACTCCTTATCTGGCAAGCTCTTTCTCACCCTTCAAAACCCAGTTCAGATTTCCCCTTCTCAGGCATTCCTTCCCCAACTCCTCTCATCTGTACCATGGATGCTTCTACCTTACTGATCTCCTTTTTCCCACTAGATGGAGAACTCTCTGAGGGCAGCACACAGCCTGGGGCCTGGAACACAGCAGGGTCTCAGTGCATGTGCTAAGTTGGAGGCTCTCCTGACCAGGGAGGCCCAGCCTCAGCCCAGGCAGCCCGCATCTCTTGTAGCCCCATCTCCTCCACTGGAGCAGGGCAGGGAATGCACTTGTCATCTTCCTGCTGCTGCCTGGCAGCCAGCACAGAGCAGGGCAGGAGCCCAAGGCGGTTGCTGAGGCCCGCAGCCAGCTCCATCAGAAACCCTGACCCGGGCAGCCTCACAGCCTCTGTGACCCAGGGCACCTGGCCGTCCACCTCCACCTGCTGTGCTGACGCAAGGACCTACTCATTCAGGACGATGATTTCCAACTCCAGGTCTCCCTTGTCTTTCACGACCTGGTTGTAGCGGCTTCTCCATGATTCCAGAGTGGATAAAGCTTCAGCAACATAAAGATCCTGGGGAGACAGGAGTGGGCAGGTCAGCGGCCTGGGGCAGGGGGCTCCCCCTAAACGACCCCTGCCCCAGCTGCCTGACCCTTGCTCCAGGGCACCAGAAGCCGCTCCTAAACTCCCAGCACCACCTGCAGCAGCTGCAAACCCTGCACCATCATCCCTAGAGCAGATGTGGCCAAATTTTTCCACAGATGCCCTCAGCCATCTCTACCCACCTACCTGCCCGCGACAGGGTCTCCCTGTGTAGTCCAAGCTGGCCTCATATTGACAGTGATTATCCTGCCTCAGCCTCCTGCCTCCTCCTTTTCCCGTTACTCCCTCCACCGCACCCTGTCCGCTACCACTGTCCCTCTGCTCATCCCCCACCCTTGCCATCGCCCGCACCTTGTCTGCGAGCTGCACATGCAGCTGCTCAGCGTATTCCTCGCTCTTCTCGGCCCGCTCCTTCTGGGCCCGGATGGCCTTCTTCAGGGACTCCTTGTCTCGGTCTCCCTTCTGCTTCAGTTCTTTCAGCTGCTCCATGATGGCCTCCACCTCCGCCTTGTGCTGGTTCCCACTGCGCTCCAGGTTCTGTGGCAAGGGGATGAGGGGGACGGCAGGAAGGGGCAGAGGATGTGTCAGTGACTGAGCGAGGGCCACGGTGCCACCTGAGTCTCGGACAGCAGGTGGCGATGTCAGGACGGGATCTGTTGGAATCCTCTGATCGAACTCCTGAGCAGGTACTAAGAAATCCCCTGGGTCACGTGGCAGAGCTGTCACCTCACAGGACCCTGACTGCATCTGAGACTATGGCGTCCGTCCGTTGGGGAGCCAGCTGAGGTGTGGGCTGGAGGGACTAAGTGACAGGCCCCAGGGAATGGCACCCCACCTGGTCACTGCTGGGAAAGGCACCCTGACCACTGTTGTCTCTGCCTGTAAAGCCGTGGGCCAAATGTTCTGAGTGGGACCTGGCCAGGCCCCGCCTCCTCCGTCCCGGCCCCGCGGCCCGGCAGGCACCTTGATCTGCATGCACAGGCGACTGTTCTCAGCCTCTTTGCACCGGAGCTGCGCCTGCAGGTGCCCACGCATCGACTCCATGGACTTAGAAAGCTCAGATGCTGTCTTCGCTTGAGCCTTTGGAGAGATGGAGGAAGTGGTGGACTCAGAATTTGAACCCAGCTCCAGCAAACCCACTGTGCTCTGCTGTGCCCAGCCGGCGCGTAGAGAGGCGTGGCACAGTACCTTCTCACACTGTATCTCCTGCAGGAGCTCTTCCACCTCCTTGTCCTTGTCCTGCAGCAGTAACAGCAGCCGCTGCAAGAAAACACACACTGTCACGAGCCCCGGGGATGGGCAGAGAGGCTCAGCCCAGGAAGGGAAGGACTGAGTACCCGGCCACTGGGGCCCAAGGCACGGAGACCCACCGGCCTGTCACTGAGGCCCTGTGGGAAGCACCTAACATCTGGATTACGTTTTTTCAAAAGTAAGCGCTGGATATACGTAGCTCAGTGCTACAGTGCTTGCCTGGTGTGCCCAAAGCCCTGCATTTGATCCCCAGCACTGCAAAACAACAAGTAAAATAAAGCATAAAATGAAATCCCTAAGAACTTTTGTAGGGCATGATGGTGCATTCTTGTAATCCAGGGGAATCACAAATTCAAGCCCAGCCTGGGCGACTTAAGTGTCTTAGTGAGCTCCTGTCTGAAAATAAAAAATTAAGAAAAGGGCTGGGGATATAGCTCAGTGCAAAGGCCTTCGGTTCAATCCCCAGTACCAAAGATGAAATAAAATATTTTAAAAATAATGATTATCTATCTTGAAATTGAAAAAAAGTAATGTTAATTGTAGAAAACATTGAAAAAAAACACAAAAAGAGCTCTAGAGAATCCTTATAACCTTCTTACCCATCTATAACCACTGCTCATAGTCATTCGAAGTCAAGCAGATTTCAGTAAAACAAACTAAAATGTGATATGCCCGACGATGAATGTAATCACTTTGTACTGCAAACATGGACTAATAAAAAAGCATATTTGGGGGCCGGTGAAATGGCTCAGTGGCATAAGCGCCTGCCCGGCAAGCGCAAGGGCCCGAGTTCGACTCCTGGAACCCACATACGAAAAAAGGGCCGGTGATATCGCTCAGCGGCACAGGCACCTACTGGCGCGCGAGGTCCTGAGGTCGACCCCCGGCACCCACGAGAAAAAAGAAAAAAAGAGCATATTTTGTTCTGCAATCTACAGTAATTTCATACTATATTTACTGAATGTGAGAAAATACTCTACATTTTTTGAAGCAGGAACAGAGTTTCAATGCACTGCTGTATCATAACACGGCCTCTCAATCAGAAAATACAGGCTTAGTGGTGTCACCATTGTCCCTCAACCTCCCCTCTTTTTTCAGTGTTTTTATTTGTTTTTTTATGGTACTGGGGGTTGAACCTAGGGCCTTCCACCTAAGCTACAATCCCTCTGTCCGTTTTTTCATTTAAAAAAATTTTTTTTCCATTTTTTAATATTTTGAGATGGGATCTCAAGTTGCTCAACTGCCCAGGCTGGGCTCAAACTTAAGATCCTCTTGCCTCAGCCTCCCACAGTGGATCCATTAACTAACATCCTATGGAACTTAACCCTTCAATGCTGAGTGATCCATTTCTGGAACGCCCATAACAGTGGAACACAGTAAAATGTGTTCTCTTCAAGTTCTTGTTTGAATTTTTCTAGGTAACATATATGAATTTCAGGCAAAAATTCAAAGACTTTCAACCTTCGGCATAAATAGGTTAAGCATCAGCCGGGTGGGGGGGTGCATGCCTGTAATACCAGCATTTAGGAGGCTGAGGGAGGAGGACTACAATGAGTTCAAGGCCAGCCTAGTCTACATAGTGAATTTAAGGCCAGCCTGAACTACTGTATACAACAAGAATCACAAAAAAAAAAAAGAAGACTTAATTGTCCATGGAACCACATTGGCTTGAGAAAGCTTCTTACACTTGGAATGTGGGGGTTTTTTTGGTCTTTTTTTTTTTAATGTGGGTACCAGGAATCGACCTCAGGACCTTGCACTTGCCAGAAAGCGCTTGTGCCGCTGAGCGATATCACCGGCCCCTTTTTTCCTTTATGTGGGTTCCAGGAGTTGAACTCAGGACCTTGCGCTTGCCAGGCAGGTGCTTACGCCGCTGAGCCATCTCACCGGCCCCAATGTCTTTTTTTTTTTGAGACAGGTCTCACTAATTCAGGCTGGCCTTGAACTCACTTTGTAGCCTTCGAACTGACCTCGAACTCACAGCAATCCTCCGGCCTCAGCCTCTCGAGTGCTGGGATTACAGGTATGCACCACCATGTCCAGCCTTCTTACACTTGGAATTATTGAGGAAAAAGTTGCGCACGTTTTCTTTCCTTGGTTTTTGTCTTTTTTTTTTTTGTGGGTACCAGGGGTCGAACTCAGGACCTCGTGCGCCAGCAGGCGCCCGTGCCGCTGAGCGATATCACTGGCCCTTTCTTCCTATGTGGGTACCGGAAGTCAAACTCAGGACCTCGCGCTTGCCAGGCAGGCGCTTATGCCACTGAGCCATCTCACCGGCCTGGTTTTTGTCTTTTTGAGACAGGGTTTCACTATGCAGTTCGGGCTGGCCTTGAACTCACTGTGTAGCCCAGGCTGGCCTCGAACTCACAGCAGTCCTCCTGCCTCAGCCTCAAATGCTGTGATTACAGGCATGCGCTAACACACCCGGCCCTAGGCGTGCACTTTTTGATGGTTTGGAATCTGCAGTACAAATACGGAAGTCCAGGTTTGGTTCTTTCTTTGCTGGCGATGGAACCCAGGGAGGGCCTCCCGCACACCGAGCCAGAGCTCTGCACCTGGGCTCTGTCCCCCCGCAGCCTGGGAAATGCAGGTTGAGCGGAGTCTGATGGTTTACACATCCGTCATCCTTACTTCCAGCTGCTCTTGTATGATCAATCAAACAAGCCGAGCACAGCAGGCAGGAGAGCGAACAAGCCCATCCTACAGATCATGAAAGCACCACCCAGAGCAGCGCCAGAGTAGGGGCTGCAGCCCTCGGCCTCCCTCAGCCCCGCCACGCTGGGGGTCCAGCGCGCGGCCCGGTCCCCACGAGGCCCGGCAGAGGGCGCTGTGTTACCGCTTTCTCAGAGTCCGCCTCCGCCAGCCTTTTCAGCAACGCTCCTTGTTGCTCCATGAGTCGATCAGAGTCCTGGAGGAAGAGGGAGGAGTCACTTCGATGAAGAGTAAAACCAGATCCTACAGCCTTTGTTTGATTCTTCTCCTTCCCTGAAAACTATATTACTAAGTCTAAAAGCAATAAATGAATCCATTCGCACTGTACAACTGTTAATGGCAATAAAGCTAAGGTTCTGGAGATGCAGCCTCCAAACCTTAGCCTGGGGCTAATGGTTTGGGAAGGGCGCTTCCCGTCCCAGGGAGAGGACAGAAGGAGTGCACATGCAGCTTTACAAATACATCCTACTGTATTTCTGTGTTCAAACTTGGTTTTTTAAAATTTTTTACTTGCAGCTGATTTTTTTGTTTGTTTTTTGAGACAGGGTCTTGCTATGTGTTCCTGGCTGGCCTTGAACTCACAGCAGTCCTCTTGCTTCAGCCTCCCAAATCCTGGAATTACAGGTGTGCACTGCTATACCCAAGCTTTGTACTTACAACTGATTTTTTGGGGGGAAGGGGTCTTTCTGAGACAGGGTTTTGCTATGCAGTTCAGGCTGGCTTTGAACTCACTTTGTAACCCAGGCTGGCGTCCAACTCACAGTGATCCTCCTGCCTCAGCCTCCCAAGTGCTGGGATTACAGGTGTGTGCCACCAGGCCTGGCTTGCAACTGATGTTTTAAACAGTTTTACTGAGGTGTAAATTTGGGTGCCATACAATTCATTGGGGGTCCTCTTCCAGGGTACCCCCCAGTGACCTATTTTCCTTCCACTAGATCCCACCTCTTAGAAGTCCACCTCCTCCCGACAGCACTGCAGATTGGGGACCAACATTCCACACATGGCCCTAGCACTTGGGAGGTTGAGGCAGGAGGATTTCCTCAAGTAGTAGCCTGGGCTACATAGTGAGTTCAAAGCCAGCCTGAACTATATAGTGAGACCCTGTCTCAAAAAACCAACACAAGGGCCGGTGAGATGGCTCAGCGGCTTAAGCGCCTGCCCGGCAAGCGCGAGGGCCCGAGTTCGACTCCCGGATCCCACATACGAAAAAGGGGCCGGTGATATCGCTCAGCGGCACGGGCGCCTGCTGGCGCGCGAGGTCCTGAGGTCGACCCCCCGGTACCCACACAAAAAAAAAAAAAAACCAACACAAGATGGGGATATAGCTCAGTGGCACAAGCGCCTGCTTGGCAAGTGCAATGTCCCAAGTTCGATTACCGGTACCAAAACAAACAAACAAACAAAAAAACACAAGATGGGTAAGAACAGTACCTCCTACTCTAAAAGAATCGACTGCAGCAGGTGTTTAAACCCTTAAACCAAGAGTGATCATCACCATTTCAGGAATCCATACTACCTTTTAACAGTAGTACAAAAAAAAAAAACCCACAACAGTAATGTGGTCTTTTTTTTTTTTTTTTTTTTTTTTTGTGGGTACCGGGGGGTCGACCTCAGGACCTCGTGCGCCAACAGGCACCCGTGCCACTGAGCGATATCACTGGCCCCTTTTTCGTATGTGGGATCCGGGAGTCGAACTCGGGCCCTTGCGCTTGCAAGGCAGGCGCTTACGCCGCTGAGCCATCTCACCGGCCCAGTAATGTGGTCTTAAGATAACAGCATGAGGTATTTTAAAGCCTTGCAATTCTCCTCCCTCATCAGGAAGCTATTGCTCCAAACACAGTGCCAACTTAAGGTTCTTCTCCAAACTACTTTTCCATTCTTTTAATTTGGCTTTCTGAGATAGGGTCTCACTATGTAGTTCAGGCTGGCCTTGAACTCACTATGTAACCCAGGCTGGCCTCCAACCTGTGCCGATCTTCCTGCCTCAGCCTCCTGAGTGGTGGGATTTCAGGTATCAGCCACCATGGCAGCCTGCCAGTGCAATTTGAACTTCTCCCCACAATCTGGGCAATGAGGCTATGTGTGGGTTTTGTAACTACAGAGTGTGAGGCAGTGGACAGTGCTAGGCAGGAACCAAGTGTCTCCCTAGGTTGATATGAAAAAAAGGGGGTGGCAGGATTGGGAGGTCTGTGATTTGCGGCTGCAATGCTCCTCCAGAGCCTGCCCGAGCTCACATCACACAGGCAGGACACTCAGGTGCTGGCCTCTCATGCTCACAGGGCCTGGAGCGCAGCCGAGGTCATGGGGAACACAGCGCCAGCGGCTCACCTGGCCTCTCCCTAATCGCCACCCAGGCCCAGCAGCCTTTCACTTGTCTGCCAGCCATCTGGATTCTCTCTGCCGCTCCCTCTTCTCTCCCTTCACACCAGACTGCTTCTCTGTGATTGTCCCTATTCTTCCTCCCTTGCACTTAGACAAAATGTCCCTTGAAGGAAGGAGGCTGAAACTCTCCCTCTCAGTTCCACAGGTCCCATTCACAAATCAAGAAAAAATGGCTCCCTGACTCCCAGTTTCTGGGGACCAAGGAACTGACAAAGAGAAAAAGAACACAGACAAAAGCCTCAGCCAGCTGGGCATGGTGGCAAGCAAGGGAAGCTGAGGCAGGAGGATCACATCATCCTCTCGGTTCCTTACACAATTCTATGTGGGAGACACCGTGCCCATTTTATAAGTAGGGAAAATGAAGCCCAGAGAGGTAAGAATCACCTCCTTGAGGTTGCTGAGCCAGAAATAAAACACATAGGGAACAATTTGGCCATAACTAGCAAAATTATTAGAAACATATTCTAAAAACTCTGAAGTACACCAGGAGAGTGTACATGTGCATTGCCTGTGAGAGCAAACAACTGAAAATGTGTCAGAAAAAGGGATAAACACACTGTGCTACACTTATAAAATGGAATTGAGTGGTGAAAATTCTTGAAAAAAATTCTAGGGGCCGGTGAGATGGCTCAGCGGCATAAGCGCCTGCCTAGCAAGCGCGAGGTCCTGAGGTCGACCCCCGGTACCCACACACACAAAAAAAATCTAGGGCTGGCCGGGCGTGGTGGCGCATGCCTGTAATCCCAGAACTCGGGGGGGCTGAAGAAGGAGGATCGCTGCGAGTTTGAGGACAGCCTGGGCTACAAAGTGAATTCAGCCATCCTGAACTGCACAGCGAAACCCTGTCTCAAAAAGACAAAAAAAAAAAAAAAAAAAAAAAAAAAAATCTAGGGCCTTAAGAATAAAAATGATGGTCTCAGTCAGGCACATGCCTGTAATCCAGCACTCTGGAAGGCTGAGGCAGGAAGATGACGAATTTGAGCCCAGCCTGGTCAATTTAGCAACTTATTGAGACCATGTCTCAAGACAAAACATTAAAAGGGCTGAGAATGTAGCTCAGTGTCGAAGCGCACCTGGGTTTGATCCCCAGCACTATTAATAAATAAAATAAGTAAATAAAAAGTGTAACAATTGATTAAAAGAAACATCTGCTACCCTGGGGTACGTTTCTGAGAGCTGGGCCCACGGTTTGGCAGTGGCAGGGCTCCTGGTGACCACACAGCGCCCGGCCACCCTGGCTGACAGCTCGCGCCTGCGCAGAGCTGAGGGCGGCGCCAGAGAGCGCAGCGTGGGTACTCACCTCCCTGCAGTGCTGTTCCCGCAGCAGGTCTCGGAGGGTGCGGTTGGTCTCCTCGAACGTGCTCAGCTTCTGCAGGAGAAGTTCCTTCTGCCTCGTCAGCGTGTTGATGTCCGTGCAGGTCATTTGTTTTTCCTGGAAGACACGCAGGGCTTGGCTCACAAGGTGCCAGAAGGGATGGTGCAGGCACCACGGGGACCCAGGGAAACCCTGGGAGGAGGAGCTGGGCCAGGGCGGTTCAAGGCTTCCCAGAGGCGGCAGTGCTGGGAGGTGGGCAGGAGCCCAGCCTGCCAAGTGCAAGAGGTAGAGAAAGGGGCTGTAATCCTAGCACTCAGGAGGCTGAGGCAGGAGGATCACGGTGAGTTTCAGGACAGTCTGGGCTACATAGTGAGACCCAATCTCAAAAAACAAAACAAAGTAAAAAAGAGAGAAGAGTGGAGAAGGGTGGGAGAGCTCAGCCTGGGAGTCTGGGACAGGCAAGGCCTGAAGAAGAAGAGGACAGCGACACCTGGTGGCTCACACTGGCAGGACTTGACCGCATGTCAGGACTCAAAGCGATGCCAGGCAACCCATGATGAGGTCTCCTCAGAGGCCCGGGCCACTAGAGCTCATGTTTGAGGGTCAGGGCCCAGGAAGTGAGTGGGGGCCAGGGGCTGAGGAGCTGAGCACCCTCCCGACCGGGATGTCACAGTCAGCCTGATGACTGCACAAAGGCCCCGCCCGGCCTGCAGCTCAACCCCCAACCCCGCGGGGTCCTGCCACCCCACCCTACCGTCTTAAGCTTCCCGATGGTATCCTTCAGGGCCATGACCTGCTTGGCGGCGGCGGCTCCGTCCATCTCCGCCTCCACCAGCTTGGACATGAGGCACTCCTTCTCCTGCTGGAGGTGCTTCTTCTGGAGCCTGGGCACACAGGCGGGGGCTCCGTGAGCCCTGGCAGGCCCTCCAGGCGCTCACCTCACAATGCCCCTCTCAGGCCCCTCAGCCAGGGGGTGGCGGGGGAGGGGCGGTGCATTCGCCCAGACAATGAGCAGCCCATCAACACCGGGCAGTGCCACCAGGTCCCACTCACCTCCAACAGCCACCATCATCGCCACTGCCATGGCCTCCTAGCTACTGGGACAAAACCAGTCCAGGCAAGCGCTCTGCCACTGAGCTGCACTGCCAGGCCTTGGAACCCACTCTCCACACTGGAGCCATGCCTGGTCACGCCATACCCCTGCTTTTAAAGCCTTTCCACAGTCCCCAGCTGCGTCCGCCACCTCTGAGTTGCTGCTAAACGCCACCTTGTGCCACCTGGTGGCACCCCTGCCCTTGCCTGTGGCTCTGCCCTGCCTCCCATCTCTCACAGCAACGCTGTCCCAGTGGCCTGCAGCCTTCCCACCAGACGGTCCCACCACCCTGCTTTCTTCCTTGCCTCTCCTGTGCCTAAACTGCCACCCTGCAGGGCTCCCCCTTTATGACACTTCTTGGAGGAGTTCCTGGTCTACCATGGGCCCTTCCTCTCGCTCCCCATGTGTAGCTCAAGTGCAGCCAGGCCGGAACAGTCACCAAGTTAAGGGGCTCCCGGGCATTTCGGGGCTGGGGCACTGGCCAGGAGGTGTCGCCCGTGGGGGGCACAGCGCAGTCCTCACATGGTGTAGTCCTTCTCCTCCTTGATGCGCTCGATGTTGTGCCTCAGCACCGTGTTCTCGTGCTCCGTCTCGGCCAGCTCGTGGGCCACTTCCTCCAGCTCCTCCTTCCGCTCCTCCAGGAACTTCTTAGCCATCTGTCTCTCGCCCTTCTGCATCCTGACCTGGCAGGGGTACGTGGGCAGGGCCACTGTTGGGTGCTGTCCTCGACACTATATTGCTAGGTCCCACGCTCAAGATGGAAAGGAGGCACCTCCGACAGAAGTGGCAGGAGCCACCTGTGCTAGGCCATAGGGGCTTTGTGGACATAGTTTCAGTGACAAGGGACAAACACAAACTCCCTGAGGAGAGACTTCCTCCTCCTCTCCACACTGTGCAAATGAGGCAACTGCGTGCAGAAAGCCTGGCTGGCTGGGGACACAGCTAGGTTGCACCATGGGTTGCCTGGGCTATGGTGTCAGGAGGGCCTGTGGCCAGGTGGGCAGCCCTAGGTTCTACAGGAGGATCCCAGGACCCCAAGGACAGGGTGAAGGATTAAAGACACAGGGCCCCTTAGCCCGCAGGAGCTGTATTTTAATGCCAGCCCCAGCAACTTCCACCTGGGGACTCTGGACTTTCAGGCCTTGTCTGCAGTTCCATTCCCGTGTCCCTCCCCAGGGACAGCTTGCACGTGAGGACAAACTCGTTCCTTTAGGGCTTCACTTTGGTTCAACGTTTGTATAAAACCCAAAGCCAGGCCCCAGCTTGCCGGTCACTTCGCCTGTACAATGGGACACTAATTCCACCAGCATTATTTCCTGTTGTCAAAGTCAAACTGGGCCACACTTTCTGGACCACCTCAGTGTCAGGACCTTCCCAGACTGCCCCAGCTCCCTCCCTGCAACTGAGGGGACAGGAAGTCCCCAGAGGGGGACCAGCTGAGGGACCCGGCTGCCAGGAACCCGAACCCCCCCAGGCTGTCCCCGGCCTTGGGGCACCAGCCATTCGGCTCCCAGCTTCCTCACCTCAGACTTGAGACAACCAACCGCGTTCATTAGACTGTCGATCTTCTTATCATAGTGGTTCATTTTACAGTGACCCGAGTCATCGTCTTCTGTTGAGAGGTCACTTAAGCGCATGACCGATACCAGCTTTTCTGAAGATGGAGGTGTGATTTCTAGGCAGTGAGGGGGATTCTGGGGTAGAGGAGAGAGAGACGTGTGAGCTCGCTGGCTGGGAGTTTGTCCTGCGCTGCTGGGGGACCACAGTGGCGGCTGAAGAGCTGACCCAGCTCCACAGCCACCACCCAGGGAGGACACTGCTCCACACCCGGCAACCAAAGCTACCTACCTACCCATGTCTACGGGACGTCTTGGGAGAATTTCTAACACTGAGTGAAAAGCTCGGATTAGAATGATTAAAGAAAGGAAAGCTGGGTGTGCTCACGCACACCTACAGCCCCAGCTACTCAGGAGGCTCCGAGGAGGATCGCTGGAGCCCAGGAGTCCAAGGCCAGCCTGTGCTACTTCGTGACTTAGCCAGACCCCGTCTCGAAACAAAAAAGGGCTGGGGATGTGGCTCAGTGTGAAGGTCCTGGGCTCGATCCCCAGTACTGTAACACCGACAACAAAAGCAGCCATAAGAGAAAATGTAGTACATGAGGCAGGGCAGCGACTACTTTTGGGGGTAATGAGTGACATGAACAGGGCAGTAGGAAGGTGCTAGGAAGAGGGCGGATTCCAGGGAGTCGGGATGGGTGACAGGGACATTCAGCTTGTGAGGTTTCCTCCAGCAACACGCTCCTAATGAACGAAATCGTTACCACTGTAACAGCAGCCATTCAAAACGACAGGTGATAGTTACAGGTGAATTAAACAGGTGATTGTTTACTTTTCTGCATTTTAAAATTTCCATAATGAAAATGGGTCACTTTTAATAACTGACAAAAGAAAATTTTTAATAATTGACAACTTTTTTTTTTTTTTTTCATGGGTACCAGGAGTCGAAGTCAGGACCCTGCGCTTGCCAGGCAGGCTCTTACTCCGCTGAGCCATCTCACCGGCCCACAACTTTTAATAAATGACAAAAGAAAAAAATCTACATTTGTTTCAAAGATAATTTTATATACTAGAGGGCATTTAAAAATCTATATACCATATCTAACAAGGGCCAGAAATTGTGTCTTAGCATGCCTAGCATGCCCAAGGTTCTATGTTCCCAAAACCCACCAACCCCCCAAAAAATATTAAATAAAAATCCCTCAAGGTCTAGCATGGTGCACACCATTGTAATCCCAGCACTCAGATAGGCTGAGGCAGGAGGATCGTAAGTTTGAGTCCAGCCTGGGCAACTTTGTGACTCAGCGAGACTCTGTCTCAAAATTTAAAAATAAAAAAAATAAAAATTTAAAATTTAAAAATAAATAAAGGGCTGGGATGTAGTCCAGCACAAAGGCCCAGTTCAATCCTCGGTACCACTAAGTAAATAAATCAGAATCGGGCCGGGGATATAGCTCAGCGTTACAGCGCCTGCCTGGCAAGTGCAAGGTCCTGAGTTAAGAGTTCCAGTAAAAAAAAAAAAAAAAAAAAAAAAAAAATCAGAATCCCACGTGCACACAGGAGCTCCGGTCTCATCTCCGGCTCTGCTCCCAACACCCACCTCCTGGGGCCCTTCACCCTTCATCCCTAAGGGAAAGGGTCAGGCGAGGACTTCCCAGGCGGCCCCGGGCAAGGGGTGAACAGCAGACCAAGAGAGAAGCAGGGATGACAGCTACTGCTTGAGGTAGCTGCTGAGCACCTGGACCAGTTACCCATGGGGGGCCCTTGGCCCCCCAGGATGCTGTGGCCACAGAATTGGGGTCAGCATTGAGCTTGGGGTGGGGGAATGAGGAGGATGGGATTCCTGCAACCCACGTCAATACAAAGTCAACTTCTGCCATGCAGAACTGGTGATAGAACCCAGGCCTCCTACCAAGCTACATCTTTAGCCCTTTTTTTTTTCTTTTTTTTGAGACAGTGACCTGCTATGTAGTTTAAGCTTGGCTTTGAACTCACTAGGTAGCACAAGCTGGACTCAAACTCATGACCCTTCTTTCTCAGCCTTTGTGGCCTCGAACATTGGATCTTCCTGACTCAGCCTCCTGATTAGCTGGGATTACAGGCTTGCACCACCATCAGTCTGAAAGTCAATTTTTTTTTTTGAGACAAGGTCTCACTATGTAGTTCAGGCAGCTTTGAACTTACCATGTAGCCCAAGCTGGCCTTGAACTCACACCTGGCTCAAAGTCAGTTTCCATAGCAGCATCTCTTTGATGTAGACTTGAAAACTATCAATCTTTTCACTTTTTCACTTTTAATTATAAAATACACTATGCTAGCCAGGCGTGGTGGCCCATGGCTGTAATCCTAGCACTCCGGAAGCTGAGGCAGGAGGATCACTGTGAGTGTGAGGTCAGCCTGGGCTACATAGCCAAGACTGTATCTCAAAAAAACAAACAAAAAAAGAAAAAGAGAGAGAGAGAGAGAGAGAGATGAGAGATTCCAGTACTCTTCTGCAGTACTTCTAGGATAAATTCCCAGATATAAACCTATAAAATCAATGTTTGGATAGATGCTGTCAGATTAGATAAATACCTCCAGAACAGCCAAATCAGCTTCATAGACCCATCAAAAATCTCTAAAAAGGAGCTGGGCATAGTGTTGCATACTTGTAATACCAGCTACTTGGGAGGCTGAGATGGGGGTAGGTGTCACAACTCAGTCTGGACAACTTGGTGAACCCTTGTCCTACTTAGCACGTGTGAACCCGTGTTCAATCCACAGTACCACGCACACACAAAAAAAAGTCTACAAAGCTTCTTAAAGTTGGGTATGGAGGCTTAGGCAGAAAAATGCCTGCAAGTTCGAGGCCAGCCTGGGCTACCTAACAAGACTGTCTCAAAAAAAACAAAAAAACAACAAAGAAGACCAAACTTTTTCAACAAAAATGATAGTTCATTGTTTCTTTTACAATAAATATTAACGCTTGAAATTTACATTTCAATGATTGTTAGTGAGAATAACTTAGTAAAAAATGTAAGAGAGCATTTTCATTTTGACTTCTTTTTTTTTGGAGAGGGTGTTGCTGGGAATACAATGTGGGGCCTACCACATGCTAAATATAAGCTCTACCACTGAACTACACCCCCAGTCCCAAATTCCAATCTTTCTTGTGCCCTACCACCTTGTCAATATTGGGGATTGAACCCAAGACCACTTCACTGAGCTATTACCCCTATTTCCTTTCCTTTTTTTTTTTTTTTATGTGGGTACTGGGAGCCGAACTCGGGACCTCGCGCTTGCCAGCAGGCGCTTGTGCCACTGAGCGATATCACCAGCCCTTTTTTCCCTCTATGTGGGTACCGAGAGTCGAATTCAGGACTTTGTGCTTGCCGGGCAGGCGCTTATGCCACTGAGCTATCTCACTGGCCCTTTTTTTTTTCTTTTTTTTTTTTGAGACAGGGTCTTGCTGAATTGTCCAGGTAGGACTTGAACTTGGGATCTTCCTGCCTTAGCCTCTCAAATGCTGGCATTATAGGTATGTACTACCATGCCTGGCTTCTTGTGTTTTCTGCTACTAGTCAGAATGCTTTCCATTTATCCTTAAGAGTAACGTACAGTATTCCCTTTATCTTTTAGGGAAAAATTGTAAGTCAGGAAATTAAAACCATAAGGTATAACTATCAATGTCAGGATAATGACTTTTGTTTTGGATTTCTAATCTTAAAAGTAATGAAACATAGCCAGGCGTGATGGTGCACACCTGTAATCCCAGCACTCGGGAGGCTGAGGCAGGAGGATTGCTGTGAATTTGAGGCCAGTCTGGGCTGAATAGCAAGACCCTATCTCAAAAAAAAAAAACCAAAAAAAAAAGTAATGAACTGAAAAAAAAAAAAAAAAGACTGATGGCCAGGCTTAGTATAGTAACACACACCTGTAATCCCAGCACTCAGGAGGCTGAGGCAGGAGGATGGCTGCAAGTTCGAGGCCACCCTGGGCTACACAGTGAGTTCGAGGCCAGCCTGCACTGTATAGTTAAGACCCTGCCTCAAAAAAACAAGCAAACAATACCAACAACAAAAAAACCCCGCCCCCCCAAAAAAGGGTGTATTTTCAAAATAGATCAGGAATCATCATTTTACAGTAGTCCCCAAAAATGAGATCTCTGTCCAAACTTGGCCAAAGGCTATCAGCCTTGTCTGACTGAACTTTTCACTGCAACTGACTGGAAAGAAGCGTTAGGACACAGTCTGCCCGATCTGTGGCTACCACCCGCGGGTCCCGCAGTGCCTGGAACAACTCTCAACGGATGTGTGCTGCAGGAATCTCTGCGTGGACGGATGGTGACGGACGGATAAGAGACTCGGGGGCTGAACAGACGGACAGACGGAGAGATGGACGGGAGGGTGGATGAACGGGTGTGGATGGATGCACAGCACACGGACAGGAGAGTAGAAGGACGCGTGGATGGATAAATGGAATGGATAGGAGAGTGCGTGGACGGGTATGTTTGTAGATAGACAAAATATATCAAGATGTGGCAAAAAAACAAAACAAAACAAAAACCATACCGCTTCTCTTGGCCAGTGCAACTGTAACACTGAAGGCAATTCCCCAGGACACGGATCCCAAAGTGGGGTCACGCCAGCACCCAGGGGTAGCCATATGTTCACTCCTCCACAGAGACCATACAGATATCTTTATGCTTCACGCACTGTGACAGACACGCGGGACCCTCATACACACACGGTTCCGCCTATGCGAAGCAGTGGCTGGAGCTCAGCCTCTAGACCCAGCCGGTTCTGGCTCAGCCCGCCGCCTTCTCAGACCCCAGCAGCTCTCGCTTCTCCCAGAGCTGCTCTTCTCTCTAAGCTGGGATGCCAGGATCCACCCGACGGCAGTACCGTGAGGACTTGGGAAGAGTTGCATATTTGCAGGGTTCATTTGGGCGCGTGGTAAAGGGGGCTCACGAGCAGGGACCAAGCCTGACTCGTGCGGAGTTCGAGGCCCCATAGAATCTGACCCATCCGAGAAGAAAGCCTGAACAGGAATGAGCCTACCTCCCACTTGCATCCCACATGCCGGGCGGATGACTTTCCAGGGGGGATCCAAGGTACCTTGGTTTTCACCCGGACACTCCGCCGCACATTCACAGTGTCCCCTTTCATTCCACGCTTATGAGATTTCTGTGGGAAAGGGACAGATGCAGGGTCACCTTCTTTCCCATGTGCCATGGGGTCACTTTGGTGGGATCACCTCCAACTCTGCAGGGCTGCGTCTGCTGACTGAGGTCGCTGTGGCCACTGCTGGATGACAGGTGCCTACCTTCCAAGCAGGCAAGTGGCCTCCAGAAGAAAGTGCGCATCTCCCAAAGCTCTGGAGCCAGAAGCGAGCAGGCTGGGTGGGAAAAATCACCTAGCCGCAGCCATCGCCCAGCCCCCGGTGTGCTCCTACCTGGCTGCTGGCTGCTGTTGGTTTCGGGAGTTTTTTTATGTGGACGTGAACGGGGGTGTTCTCATCCACGTGAACATGTAAG
Organism: Erethizon dorsatum; assembly: GCA_028451465.1. Taxonomy (NCBI): domain Eukaryota; kingdom Metazoa; phylum Chordata; class Mammalia; order Rodentia; family Erethizontidae; genus Erethizon; species Erethizon dorsatum. The sequence continues at coordinate 6,996,918 of CM051822.1, forward strand.
GGGGGAGTTGAAGAGCGGTCCTTCATGGTTCACTTCTGGCAGGCAGGGGAGGGCAACACAAAAAAGGCTGATCTGTGGATGAGTAAACTAGGCATGAACACAGAGCTCACGGCCTCCAGGGCCCCCTGAAAGCCTGGCCATCAAGCAAGCAGGACAGGAGCCGACTATGGCATGCAGGTGGGGCCGCAGCAAGAGCATCATTCACCAGGCTCCAGCGGACATCCCAGCTGGGCCACTGGAGAGCACCTGGTCCAAGCAAGAGAAGGGCCTGCAGGCTTTGAATCGGAAACTCCATCCAAGCCTCCCAGAAGTGCAGAGCTCCCCTTGGATTTAGGGTAGAGGGCTGGCAAGCAGGAGGAGCCTTCTACACAGGGATCTCAATCAGCCGACCATGCGGATTAGCGTGGCACACACAGAGATTGGTTATGGTGCAGCATCAATCAGAGCGCAGGCAGATAAATGACAGGATATAGAAAGCAGCTGGAAATGTTAAGGATGAGAAGGTTGTGCAGATTCTAAAAAAACCATAAAGGGACAGGGATGCAGCCCAGGGTTCGAGCCCTTGCCTACCATGTGTGAGGCCCTGGGTTCCATGCCCAGGAACACGAGGCAAAACCAAAAAGCCATGAATGGGACAGAACCCCAGCTATACACCCCTCACTCACCACCAGCTCCCAGCCCCTACCTTCGTCTTTTTAAAAAATTTTTTCTCTTTTTCCTGGCTATTTAAAGACAGGGTCTCGCTATGTAGTTCAGGCTGGCCAGGAACTTATCACGTAGCCCAGGCTGGCCTTGAACTCATGGTGATCCTCCTGCCTCAGCCTCCTGAGTGCTGGGATTAGAAGCGTGCACCACCATGCCTGGATTAAATTTTTTTTCCCTCTCTTTTTTTTTTTTGAATTCTATTCGAAAAATTTTGGCATTTGCCTGGAAGGATAATGTTTTCACAACCTTCTCACTGCTGGCAGACTTAAGACAGGCCAAAAATAAATAAATAAATAAATAATAAAAAGCAGCAGCAAGAAAGAGTAGGACATGCATAACAGCTCAGTACAGAGCACTTGGGCCACAGTGGTGCCCAGCAGGTTGAGGCAGCGCCTAGGGAGTGTGCAGAAGCGTTTCTGATGGGGTCACAGGCCGGGGAGGGCGCCTCCGCACGCAAGTCACCTACCGTCACGGTTACACTGGGTGGGCCACAAGGTCTTCTCAAGACTTTTTTCTGCGTGAGACTCGTTACTCCGTTCTTCCCACACGATGGAAACCTGCACCCGGGCACAAGAACCAGATTACAAGTGGAACCCTAGGCTCTCCTACTCCTTACTCTGTGGGACTGCACACCGCAGGCGGGCTGCTGGAGTCACAGCCAGCAGCAGTAGCCTGGAGCCCTGGGGCTCTCACATGGGGTGCCCAGGATGGGGGCGGACACTCGCACTGCTGCCCTGGGCTCCTGCCATCCCATCACATGGATCGGGACCTTTTGCTGAAAAGCTTGGCTGTCATCCTGGCAGGCTGCACTTGAGAAGCAGCTAAGGGACTCATGTGGACAAGAGTGACAGTCCCCAACCAGGTCGGCACCTGGAGCAGATCTAGCTCTGGAGAAGGGCTCAGGAAGTGACTAACATAAAGACAGAATTCAAACCCCTTTCACAACTGAGGAGGGCACTAAGATGTATCACTAAGTAATTGGGCCTGGTCACACAAGCCTCTAATCCCAGCACTCTAGGAGGCTGAGGCAGGAAGATCATAAGTTTGAGCCCAACCTAGGCAACTGAGTGACTTAGCAAGACCTTGTCTCAAAATTAAACGGCTGGGCCGGTGAGATGGCTCAGCGGCATAAGCGCCTGCCCGGCAAGTGCGAGGGCCCGAGTTCGACTCCCGGAACCCACATACGAGAAAGGGGCCGGTGATATCGCTCAGCGGCACGGGCGCCTCCTGGCGCGCGAGGTCCTGAGGTCGACCCCCCGGTACCCACAAAAAAAAAAGAAAAAAAATTAAACGGCTGGGGACAAAGCTCCGTGTGAAGGTCTTGGGTTCAATCCCAGGCACAAAAAATGAACAAACAAACAAAAACAAAACCATTCAGCTTAGTCACTGGCATTTAAATTAAGGTTGGAATAGTCACTTAAGAGGACAAAAAAAATACTTCCCAAAATATTCCACTAAGTGCCAAGGAAACAGGAACAAATTTTTTTTTTTTTTTTTGTGGGTACCGGGGGGTCGACCTCAGGACCTCGCGCGCCAGCAGGCGCCCGTGATGCTGAGCGATATCACCGGCCCCTTTTTTGTATGTGGGTTCCGGAAGTCGAACTCAGGCCCTTGCGCTTGCCGGGCAGGCGCTTAAGCCGCTGAGCCATCTCACCGGCCCACAGGAACAAACTTTAATGCCATGTGTAATCCCCTTGCTTATACATAGTAACACCTCCATCACCAGATTCACAAAGACAGAAGAAGTTCAATCTACCTAAAACTCTGGTAACACATCTATCAATTCCTGGCTGGGAAGGGACTTGGAATAATCATCTGATTTACCCTATTGCTTCCTGACAGCCCCAAAATAATATGTTGGCCTCCCCACAAATTCTTGGAGAAAATAATGCAACACCAAAATAATTAGGCCGGGCATGGAAGCACATGCCTGTAATCCCAGCACTCTGGAGGCTGAGGCAGGAAGATTGCCACAAGTTTGAAGCCAGCCTGGGCTACATAAGGAGACCCTGTCTCAAAAAACAAACAAACAAACAAAAAACACTAAAAAAGCCAGATGTTGTGCCACACGCCTGTAATCCCAGCACATGGAAGGATGAGGCAGGAGGATCATGCGAATTCTAGGCCAGCCCTTGGCTACATGAGTTCAAGACCAGTCTGAACCACACAACGAGACCATTTCAAAAAGAAAAGAAAAACCCACTAAAAGAATAATAAGTGAGCACTTTACTATACAAGTTGCTGTACATATGTAACACCTTCTAATCCGTCCTAATCATTTAGCCAAATACCAGATCTGAGAAGGCAGGATCCCCACCACCACACACACACACACACACTCTCTTATCTGTCCGCTTAAAGCCAATACCTTTGGGAAAGACCATCAAACCACCCAGACTCCGCGAACACCTTGTTAACCGCACATTCACCTCCTATCTTATCGTTATTTATTTACACTCAGCTTCCAAAAAAAAGGAGGGGGGCTGCAAACTTATTCCACTAAGACAAGGGCAACTTGTGTCTGCTTCAAGGAAGCTGTCCAACTGCCAGGTAAGGAGCCAGGGCGCAGAGCTGGGATGTGTGTGTGCATTTATTTCCTTCTCCCCTTTAAAGGTGACTTCCAAATAAGAGGGAAGCCTTCAGCACACAGACAAAGGAAGCTGAAGAGGGACGCTTCCAGCGGGCCTGGCCTGGGGGCTCCTGACCACCTCTCCCTGCCCTAGGGCAGAGGCGCCCCCCACAAGGCAGTACCTGGGGGAGCCGCCTGAGGACGAGGCAGACATGGCTAGGCATCAAAGCCGCAAAGGTGGGCAATTGGGTCAGCAGGCTCAGCTCAGAGGGACCAGAGGGGCTTGTCAATGAGAACCTCAGGGGCCTGGCATCAAACGTCCTCTCTGAGGGGAGGTGGGTGGAAGCTTTGGGGGTGGCAGTTGGATGAAAACTTGGGAGGCGCTCCTCTACTGTCCAAGTCGCACAGCAACTGTCCTGCCAAAGTGGGGGAGATAGGAGAGGCTGAGCTGCCTGCATGGAGCCCGGTGCGCTGCCGGTAGGCAGGTGGGGAGGGATGGGACCACCATGCCCAGGCCCCACCCAGGAGGACGGACGGGTGGGTGGCTACCAGGGGGAAACCTGAGGCCTGGCTGGCGGGCGAGGAGGACAGGTGAGTACCGCTAGGCCCCAAGTGGGCCCCCGAGGGGCCGGAACACGCGCTGGGACCTAGAGGCGTATCGCGGGCGGGGCCGAGGCAACTGTCTCCTAGGAGAAGGGGAGTTCCCGGGAGAACAGACAGCGCGGAGAACCAATCGTATTCGAAGGAGGGAGGCGAGGAGGGGACAGGTGGGCCCTGACCGTGGGGGACTAGACTTAGAGGGGGCAGGGGACTCGACGGAGGGCTGCGCTGGCGGCGGGCACTGCGGCCGGAGACGGGGCGGGGACCGAGGAGGACGCGGGGTGCGGCGCCCAGGCCCGCGGGGAGGCGGCGGTGGTCCGGCCGACCCCGCCGTGGCCAGGAGGGCGAGGGGCGGCTTCCGGGGAGGACCGCGGGGCCGGCCACCCACCAGCGCGCAGGAGGGCACTAGCTGCTGCCCATGGAGAAGAAGCCGAGCCTGCCCGAGGGCAGCGGAGGAGCGCGGCGCGCCGCCGGCCGGGAGAGGAGGGAGCCGCCGCCCGCCCGTTACGGGAGGAGAAGCCCGCGCCGGGGGCGGGGCGCGGCCACATTCGACCCGGGCGACCAGCGGGGCCGAGGCGGGGAGTGCGGCGACCTCGCGGCAGGGACGCGCGTGGCGCCCCACGTCCCGCTCGCCCGCGGCGGCCTCTCACCAGGAGCGACACGGCTGCGCCCAGAAACGCCTCCTTAGGAAGTCGTTGAAGTCGGCGGCCAGGGTCGTGCCATGGAGACGCCGCGGCGGATGCAGTCGGGCTCTGGCGGCCCCTCCTCCCCGCTTCCGCCTCCTTTTCCGACACCCGGTCGGCAGCTCGCCCATTGGCCAGTTCAAACCCCCCCCAGAGCCCCTCGGGTTTCGCCATTAGGCCCAGGCCTTGGCGTCACAGAGATGCCCCGCCTCTCCGGGCGTCCCGCCCACCTCCGCGTCGCGCGTATCGTCGCCCAGGAGACGGGCGACGCCTGCGGCGGGCCTGCTGTGTCTTTCTCCGCCATTCAAGGACCCGCTTCCTTTTCCGCCATTTTTTAAAAATATTCACTTTATTTGTATACTTAGAAAGTTGTACATAGAAACTTTTTTTTTTTTGGAACCGGGACTCGAACTCGGGGTCTTGCGCTTGCCAGGCAGGCACCATGCCGCTGAGCTATACTCCAGGCCTGTACAGAGAAACTTATAATAGTACAGTTCTGCGAAAGTGAAAGAACTGTCAGGAGAAAGGGAATGTGAGATCTTTTTGACTGATCATTAGGGAAGTTATAGAACTAAAACAAAAACAGTAAAATGTTTAAAACAGTTAAAACATTAACATTTCCCAAGTATAAATTTTATAAATAGAAACAAATTCACAAATTACTCGGAATGCCAAATGTCTAGTTAATAAACTCAGATTTAGCCGAGCATGGTGCCGCACGCGCATAATGGCGGCACTGGGGAGGGTGAGGCAGGATAGCTGTGAGGTCAAGGCCAGTCTGGGCTACATAGTGAGGTCAGGCCAGCCTGAACTACATAGCGAATCCCTGTCTCAAAAAAATAAAAATAAATAAACACAGCCAGCATTGGCACACCACTTCAAGGGATATCAAATTGGATTTATTCATGTTCAGTGTTGAAAGAATGTACTCATTAAACAATTCTTAAGACGTGCACACGTTTTTCTAAAGTGTGCTACAGCAGACCATCTGTGTAGATACCTCTCCCTGTCTTCCATCCCCGATTCCCAGAACTCGGAGAAGCCTGGAAGCCCCAAAGAGCTGCCCAACTAGAAAACCAGGTCCACGGCACAAGTTAGTGGCCGGCGCTGAGCACTGCTTGTGGAAAACCAGCCCTGGGCCTGGTCCACTGCCTGTGTGCCACACACACCATCCCCTCCCACAGCGCCCTGTCGGGTCCCAAGCAGGAGGAGGGGCCTGTCTTGTCCTCGCGCCCTCCTGCACACTGTGGCCGTGCAGTGTACAGACTCTCTGGGCCGAGCTGCTCACTAAGCCGCATCTTCTCATGACGCTGCGCTGTCAGCCAATCGTGGGGGGCTGTCACGTGGCTCACTGGGCCGCCCTGGATTCTGGTAGATGACAACTCCCGGGCAATCCGGCCTCGGGTCCTTGACATCTTTACCTTCACTGACCCTCCAAGGTCACACAACTGTGAACTCTTAAATTCCAGCTCCCGCCTCTCCTAAACAGAACCTGCTTTTCTGCCTTCACTTTCACTGACTGCCACACAATATTTGATTTTCGGTGTAGAGAGCCCCACTCCGTTCCCTTGACCTGTTCATGTTTTTCCATGTTGAATAATTGATGGGTTCTGAGGTAAAACAGAAATACAGAAAGGAGACAGGCTGGGCCCATGGCCCTAATCCCAGCATTCTGGGAGGTTGAGGCAGGAGGATGGCGAGTTTAAACGTGGCCTGGGCAATTTAGTGAGTTAATGACACCTGTCGCAAAAAATTTTTTAAAGGCTGGTGAGGTAACTCACTGTGAAGGCCCTGGATTCAATCCCTGGTACAGGACAGAGAGAAAAGAGGAGTTCCTAATTTTTAAATTGTACTTTTAAGAAGACCCCAACTTCGGGCCGGTGAGATGGCTCAGCGGCTTAAGCGCCTGCCCGGCAAGCGCGAGGGCCTGAGTTCGACTCCCGGAACCCACATACGAAAAAGGGGCCGGTGATATCGCTCAGCGGCACGGGCGCCTGCTGGCGCGCAAGGTCCTGAGGTCGACCCCCCGTACCCACACAAAAAAAAAAGACCCCAACTTCAAGACACAAAGTTACCCAAGGTTATTTATATCCGTGTTCCATATCTTTACCCCCTAGTCTTGTTTGTTTTTTTCTTCCAAATCCACCATACCAAATCCCTTAAAGCTACTGTAAATCCAGAAATTAACCAGTCGATACAGTAAAGGGTGGTAACCTGACTTTAAAATTAAGAAACAGGGCTGGTGAGATGGCTCAGCGGTGTAAGCGCCTGCCTGGCAAGCGCGAGGCCCTGAGTTTGACTCCTGGAACCCACATACAAAAAAAGGGCCAGTGATATCGCTCAGCGGCACAGGCGCCTGCTGGCACGTGAGATCCTGAGGTTGACCCCCCGGTACCCACAAAAAAAATAAAAATAAAATGAAGAAACAGATTCAAAGCGATGTTTTAGGCAAAACAATTTAGAGCATCCATCTTGGGGGTTAAGGGGTTGAGACAAGGTCTTGCCCTTGAACCCACTATGTAGCCCACACTAGTCTCAATCTCATGGCGATCCTCCTCCCTCAGCCTTCCCAGTGCTGGAATTAAAGGCGTGTGCCACCATGCCCAATTTCACTGCCTCTTTCTGAAATTCCTTTTCTGTGATAGTCAAGAACATATTCAGTGGGCCAAGTTGTGTCCCTATTTCCTTGAAGCAGCTCCACATACCCAATCCAGTGACAGCTTCCCCAATCTCTTTCGTAATCCAACCATTTGAGATTCTGCAAAGATCAACCCCACACCAGCTACCGTACTCTGGAGGCTGAACCGAGACTATCACAAGTTTGCAGCCAGCCTGGGCAACATGGTGAGACTTCATCTAAAAATAATTTTTTTTTTTTTTAGTACCGGGAATCAAACTCAGGACCTCACACTTGCTGGGCAGGCGCTGTGCCACTGAGCTATATCCCTGGCCCGAAATAAAATTTTTAAAAAAAGGGCTGTGGATATAGCTCAGTGGGAGAATGCACTGGGCTCAAGCTCCAATTCTGCTAAAAAAAAAAAAAAAAAAAAAAATCCACAAATCACTACCTCCACCCTCAGCTGATTCCTGGATATTGCACAACAATTGCTGTATTTGTCCCTAGACCCCTCCTGATAGTGGCTTTTCCAAACTTTTGCCATTTCCCAATCCCGTACTTCAACTCTCTTTTTTCATAGAGAAAAATAAAGCCATCCTTGTCTTTAATATCCCTAAGTGCAGGAACCAAAAGCTGAAGCACATTGTGATCTGGGGCTGGGCTATGTATGTGGACTTGTGAGGCTGCTGTCAAGATGGATGAGCTAGGATGTGTAGTCCTAGGGCCTGTCAGGTCACCCATTAGTAGGCTAGGTAAAAATGCAAACAATTGCTGGGCGTGGTGGCTCAGGAGACCCAGGCAGAAGTGTTGCTGAGTTCGACACCAGCCTGGGCTACATAGTGAGTTCAAGGCCACCCTGAACTACGTAACAAGACCCTGTCTCAAAAAAACAAGCAAAAAACAAAACAAAAAGTGCAAGCTATTTAGAAGAGCATAGTGGTGCACACCTGTCTCCACAGGAGAATCACAAGTTGCCAAGCCTGGGCAATTTAATGACTTAGTGGAAACCTGTCTCAAAATAAAAAATAAAAAAGGGGGCTGGTGAGATGGCTCAATGACATAAGCGCCTGCCTGGCAAGCGCGAGGGCCCAAGTTCGACTCCCAGATCCCACATATGAAAAAAGGGCCAGTGATATCGCTCAGCGGCCCGGGAGCCTGCTGGCACGCGAAGTCCTGAATTCAACCCCCAGTACCTACCAAAAAAAAAAATAAATAAATAAATAAAATAAATAAAAAAGGGCAGCATGTAGCTAATTGTGAAGGCCTTGGATTCAATCACTAGTACAAAAAAAAAAAAAAAAAAAGCCAGGTGTGGAGGCACACGCCTATAATCTCAGGAGGCCGAGGCAGAAGGATTACTGCATGTTCCAGGCCAGCAAGGGGTATGTAGCGAGTTCAAGGCGAGCCTGGACTATACTGTGAAACCCTGTCTAAAAAAAAAAAAAAGAAAAGAAAAGAGAAAAGTAAAGAAAAACATTTGGATGTATTATGGTTTGTATCTAGATGTCTTCCCAAAGATTCATGTGCTTATAGGTGGAGCTTTTCTGTAATACTGGGATATTAAGTGTGTCTGATACTGGGATTAAGGGTGCATAGTACTAAATTAGTCCACTGATTGGTTTAGCATAGTTCTGGGTGGGAAGGCCCACCCCGGGGGGGTGGCACCATCCAATAAGCTTGTACCCTGGGTGGGATAAAAGGGGCATGGAGGCTGGCTGATGTTTGCTGCCCTTTGCTTGCTCTGCCATGGACTATTTCTCCTGTGCAATGCCCATCTGCCATGCTGCCTGTCTTGGAACCAGCTGGTTGTGGACTGAAATCTCTGCAAACTGTGAACTGAAGTAAACCTTTCCTCCTTTAACTTGTTGGTGTCAGGTATTTTGTCTCAGCAAGGAGAAAATAACCAAGATAGCTTGTGTTTGAAGTTCAAAGATATGGCACCTAATTCATACTGCTGTTTCCTTGAGGGTAGTAGTATTAGAAGAAAAGCACTGACCCAATTTATAGACATTGTGTATTTTGTTGTTGTTTTGCACCAAGGTCTCACTATGTAGTCCAGGCAGGCCTTGAATTCACTATGTAACCCAGGCTGGCCTCAAACTCACAGCAATTCTCCTGCCTCAGCCTCGTGAGTGCTGGGGTTACAGGTGTGTGCCATCACACTGGGCAAAGAAATCATTTTTGACCTATGTCATTGGCCACTTTTTTCCTCTTCTTTTACTGATGCTGTTAATAAAATCCAAAGCCTGGGGCATGCAAAATACATGTTCTACACTTGAATTTCCCCCTGGGACCTTGCCACTTTTTCCTAGACCCTGGGAAGCAAGCGGTCTCAAACATTGCTGTAGGTTAAAACTTGATGGGCCCTTTGGGAAGCCTTTGTTTTGATGTAACCTTCAAAACCTTTAGAGACAAACATCTCCTTTGACCCAGAAATTCCATAGCTTTGAGCTCATTTTAAGGAAATAATCAAGAAGATATGCGGATTGACATCGTAGAGAGACAGTATCACTCTGCTCGGTGTTCCTCCATGAGATCCCCTTGGAAAATCAAGACCCTGCCTGACCCACATGGGTGAGAGACTCAAGGAATGGAGAAAGGTAGCCAGATGTGGTGGTCCAGACCTTCAATCCCAGCACTCGGGAGGCTGAGGCAGGAGGATGTCCAGTAATTCAAGGGCAGCCTCGGCTACATAGTGAGAGCCTGTGTAAAAAAAAAAAAAAAAAATCCCAGGTTATCTCCCTCTCATGCAAATAAGGCATTGGCACAGTCTTCCCATGAAACACTCACTTAGCCCTACATCATGTGTAAATTGTCCTATCAAAAGAATCAGTGGGCCAGGCATGGTGGTGCACAGCTGTAATCCCAGCACTTGGGAGGCTGAGGCAGGAGGATCACCACAGGTTCGAGGCCAGCCTGGGCTACGTAGTGAGTTTAAGGCCAGCCTGGACTAAATAGCAACACCTTCCTAAAACAAACAAACAAACAAATGCCAGTGGCTTGCTGCCATATGTAAAGGAAGGATCAGGAACAGTGTCTTTCTTTTTTTTGTTGTTTTTTTTTGTTTTTTGAGACAGGGTCTTGCTGTATAGTTCAGGCTATCCCTGAACTCACTATGTAGCCCAGGCTGGCCTCGAACTTGTGGCAATCCTCCTGCCTCAGCCTCCTGAGTGCTGGGCTGACAGGCATGCACCACCACACCTAGCAGGAACAGTATCTTTTGATCAGTTGTGCCCACGTGCAAATGAAGGATTGAAAATAGCATCTTCTGACTGGTCCTGTGTATAGCACCAAATTCAACTGAAGGATTGAAAATAGCACTTTTCTGACTGGCTATGTGTATTAGAAGTGTTCCTCATTCTGTTCCCATCCTAACTCTATTTATTGTGTTTGGGCATGGGATGGGGGAGAAATGCAGGCCAAAATGAGATTTGGGTGGAAGGTCACAGGGGTGTTTTATACGATGCTTTGTGGTGCTGGGGATGGAAGGTGCCGGGGCCTCAAGCATGCTAGGCAAGTGTCTACACTGAGCTATACCCTCGGCACCCCATCTCAAAATGTTAATGATAGTGATTTTATAGCTGCAGTGGTGGCACATACCTGTAATCCCAGTACTCGGCAGGCTGAGGCAGGAGGATCTCCGTGAGTTCAAGGCCAGCCTGGAATACATAGACCTTCTCTCAAACAAAACAGTGATTTTATCCTACTTGTTTTTCTAAAGGAAACTGGGTTTGTCTTGTTGCTTAGAAATAACCACAGGTGGAGGAGCTGTGGGCCTCAGCGCCGGCCCCAGCCTGTGCAACTGTCTTCCTCGGGTGCCACAGTCCTCGGGGCTCAGGCTCTAGCCTCTCCATTTGCCCAAGAGTCTGATTACTACTGGTTTCCATCCAGGAACAATTCCTCCAGGGCCTGATGCAACAGCCGCATCCCTGCCCTGGGGAGAAGGAATCCATGCTTCCAAGTGGGGCTGGCCTCTTTTTCTTTCTTTTTTGTTTGGTTTTGTTTTGCTTTTTTTGTTTGTTTGTTTGTTTGGTTTGGTTTGGTTTTTCAAGACAGGGTCTTGCTGGTAGTCCAGGCTGGCCTTGAACTCATTATGTAGGCGAGGGTGGCCTCGAACAGTCAGTGATCCTCCTGCCTCAGTCTCCCAAGTGCTGGGACTGCAGGTGCACACCACATACCCACTGAAGATGAAAACTTAGGTCCACACAAAGACCTGTGCCCAAATATCCACCGGAGTTTATTCATAACAGCCCCTAACTGGAAACAATTCAAATATGTAAACATGATCCATCGATAAACGAACTGTGGTCACGCCCTATGAGGGACTCAGCCATGAGGAATAAGATCCCAAACACACCAAAGGCCACAAAAGCACCACGGCGGATGAAAGAAGACAGACTTGAAAGGCCACATGCTATGTGGTCCCAACCCTATGATGGTTTGGGAACAATGGCAAAACCACAGGGACAGAAATCAAATCTGTGGTTCCCAGGGGCTAGGGGGAAGAAGGAGCTGACTGCAAAGGGACGGCAGGGGGATCTTCCTGGGAGAGGGACACGTTCCAGGTGTCAGTTCCAGGTCTTCACTGCAGTGGTGGTGACACGACTGTGCTCATCCATCAGACTGAAGGTAAATTTTACTGCATGAAATTAGGTTTTGTTTGTTTTTAGAGACGGAGCCTTGCTCTGTAGTTCACGCTGGCCTTGAACTCACTATATAGCCCAGGCTGGCCTCAGACTTGTGGCAAGTCTCCTGCCTCAGCCTCCTGAGTGCTGGGATGACAGGCGTGCACTACTACAGTGGGCTTCTCTGTGCAAGTTACGGCTTTATTGCTACACTGGTGCACGAGGGGATGGGCTTCAGGTTGCCAGCTCTTTGGGTTCCCAAAGGTGGGGTGGCTGTGTTCACCCACAACTGGCTGGACCCAGGCTTTGGGGGCTGGGAGAGGCAGGAATCTGTGCTTTAACAGGGTCCCCAGGAACCTGTGTGCTTGGGGCCAGGAACTCAGGACCAGCAGAGGGGTCCAAGCTCCCACCTCCAGCCAGAGCTGGTCCCCCACATCCCAGATGTTTGAAGCCAGCTGCTCCTCCACATCCCCACTTGGGTGTCATATTTAGGCCCCTTGAGCTTGTCACCTGCCCCACCTGCACCACCCGTCCTCTGCCCCATTTCAGCTCAAGAAAGCTTGGTTCTTCAGCCAAAGCGTGAAGCAGCATCCGCAGCTCCTCTTGCTTGACTTGCTGTGGGCTCCGCCTCCTCACGCCCTGCACCTCCTGGTCCGAGGTCTGTGCTGCTGAATTAGTACAGCAGGTTTCTCACGGTCTCCCTGGTTCTGCCCCAGACCCCCTAGGTTCGTTCTCAGTAGTCAGGGTGCACATGTAAAACTGTTGCTTATGCTGCTCCCCTGCTGGGATGATTGAATAAAAGTGTAAGTCAGACGGGGGTGCTGGGGCCCATCTGGAACCTCAGCTATCTGGGAGGCTGAGGCAGGGCCCTCTAGTGGCCCCATCTTGGAATAAAAGCCAAAATGGCTTCCAAGGCCCTCCCTGCGCTGGGCCTGACCTGGGTCACTATCTCCAGATAATAGGTCCTTCTCATCACTGGTTCCAGACTCTGGCCTCCTTGCTATCTCCCTGGCCTGCCCTGCCTGTGCCACAGGTCCTTTGTCCATGCTGCTCCCTCTCCTGCTGTGCCCTTCCTCCCAGCATCCCTCTGGCTTGCTCTGTCTGGCTGCCCAGTCACTTCCTGCAAGTATTCAGACACTAACTTGTCAGATTTTACCTGATTATCTTTCCCTCCTCATCTCCCCTCAGTAGCACTTAAGAACCTAAAGTCAGGGGTGGAACCCAGGGCTACCCCCCTCCAGGCCATCTGCATCAGTTTTATTCCCTGCTCTGTACCCACAGTGCCTGATCCCAGCCCCCAGGAGGGGTTCAATCAATGCCAACTCAATGAACAAGGGGACACCAGAAGATGTGACTTACTCAATGTCATAGTAACCCAGAATTAATAACTTCCTTTTTTTTTTTTTTAAAGACAGGGTCGCCTTTTATGGCCTTGAACCCAGAGTGATCCTCCTGTCTCAGCCTCCCAAGTGCTGGGAATACAGGTGTGCACCACCGTGCCCGCCTTTCTTTTTCTTTTTGAGATAGAGTCTCTCTATGTAGCCCAGACTGGCCTCAAACTCAAGATCGTCCTGCCTCATCCTCGGGTGTTGGAATTACAGACGTGCACCACCACACAGGGTTGATGACTTCAATTCTTGGAACAAAGCACCAAGCCCACAGTCCTTCTCACAGCTGGGTTCCAGACCTCACCCCCAGGGTGGGGCTTGGTGGACTCAGGACCCGGAGCGCACACAGCCAAGGTGAAGGGCCGGGAAGGGCTCAGCTTTCCAGGACATCTGCCGCAGTCCTGAGCCGGTGAAGGCGAGGCCGAACGCTTGCCACCCCAGCTGCCTGAGTGCAGCCATGGGAGTCAGGCGCTGGGCCCGGACCCTGGCCCAGTGGGGGTGGCGGAGAAGGCCGCAGGGCCCGGGGAGCAGCCTCTGCTGCTGCTGCTGCCTGGGGGGCTGCGCAGCAGGTCCCAACCCCCCACTCTCCCTTCACGGTGTTGGCTGCAGCCGCCTCAAGGGGCGCCCTGGCCCACAAGGTGCAGCCTCTGTCGCCTGGCGCCCTCTGGCGGCGTCACAGTTTAGGGACATGAGGGGAATCCTGCGTCTCCCCCAAGGCTTCCTCCTATAAACTCGGGTTCCAGCTGCTAGATGCAGACCCGAGGGGCAAAGGGTGGGTGCAATCAGCAGCCCTGGGTCTGGCTGGTGCCCACTCTGACCAGCAAGGTGAGGCCGGCAGTGACATCGATGGCCACGTCAGCGCTGCCAGGTGAGTCCTCGCTGCCCACCCAGCCCGTGAGCTACTTTTTTTTTTTTTTTTGGACAGTGTCTGGCTAGGTAGTTCAGGGGGGCCTTGAACTCGCCATGTAGCCACTGCCTCAGCCTCCCTAGCACTGAGATTACAGGCATGCACCACCCCTGGCTTCTCTTCCCACTCTTCAATCTACCAAAGAGAAGGGGAAGGCTCAGGGCAATTAATGCCCCCACCCAAGATCACTCAGCACAGAGGTGGGGCCGGGCGGGTCTGACCATCCCAGGCCAGTTGAGATGCAAAGAGGCTGAGCCAGTGGTTACAAATGATAAAGTGCAAACGCAGCTGGCTTTTACTGAGGGCCTACTGTGTGTCACCCACAGCCTGCTAGGTACACCCAACCCCCCTTGCACGTCCCACTGGCAGGGAAGAGGTCCCGGCAGACCCAGCCTTGGAGCCAGGGAGGGGCGAGGTAGAAGTAGGGGCAGCCAGGGACCCAGCCACTCTGTCCTCAGGGAGGATAGGGCCTGGGGTCTGCCCAGCTTGCATGAAGGCTGAGGAGCCACCTCCTGCCCTCCGTCCTGGGCTCTGAGCCTGCCTTTTGGCTGTGCGACCTTCGGAAGGAACTGGGATCCGTCTCTGAGTGGTTTCTCCTGACCTAAGATGGCCAAAGCCTAAGTTGACAGCCAGTCCTCTGCTGGCTTTCTGGCTCCTGCCAGCAGTCAGTCTCCTCCTCGGCTCCTGGTCACTCCTCTGGAGTCATCACTTGGCCTGGTGGGACAGGGACCCTGAGGGGCAGGATGTCCAGATGCTCAGTGAGAGGACTTGCTGAGGCAGACGGCTGGATGGGATGAGAGAAAGAGGGTCAGACGCAATCAGACAAACAGTGCAACAGCCAGGGACAGTAGAGATGCAGAGACAGCCAAAGACAGAGACAAGGCGGAGAGAGCAAGGAGGTGGCCATGGAGGAGGAAGCAGACCCGCCCCAGTCAAGCGCAGAAGGGATGCCCAGGCCCTCGGGGTGAGCCCCATCCCTGCTGGCTGCACCTAGAGCTCGTCCCGGGGGTGCGGATGGATGCTGTGCCCGCTGCTTCCTGCCAGGTCCAGCCGGGAGTCACGCAGGGTCTTTTGAGAGCCAGTCCAGCTGATGAGGTGGCCACTGTCGTCATCCCAAGGAGAAGATGTTTCTGTGTCACTGAGCCAGTCAGTGTCCCCTGCATAGTGGGTGGGGGCGGCGAGCAGAGGCCGGGCGGAGAAGGCCCTCAAGTCCCGAGGCCAGAAGTGCGCCTTGTACTGCTCACTGTGGGGGTGCAGCGGGACAGTGCAGGTGACCCCTCCACCCAGACCCCATGCCAGCTGGTCTTCCTGAGGGACCCCAGGACTCCTCACAGCAGCCCTGACAAGTGGGGCTTCTGTGATCCCCATTTTCCACAAAAAGAAACTGAGGCTTAGAACAAGAAGTTATCGGATTAAAGACCATGCAGCCAGGTGTGGTGGCACACACCTGTAATCTCAGCATTTGGGAGGCTGAGGCAGGAAGATTGCCACAAGTTTGAGGCCAGCCTGGGCTACACAGCGAGACCCTGTCTCAAAACAAAGCCCCAAAAAGAAAAAAAATAAACATAAAAAGAAAAGCCACACAGGCAGCACAGCCTCCCCACCTCACCAAGTCTGACTTACTAGGGGGACCTGCCCAGGGAGGGGAACCCCTGAGGCCCCGCCCTGCCCCCAGGCTCACTTGGGGTGCTGGTCAAACATGATGGGCAGGAACTCATCCACGGGCACCATGCGGCGCAGGGGCTGTGAGGCCAGCAGCTTGTGGGCACCTGCCAGGCTCAGGGTGTAGGCCAGCGTCCAGTAGGAGTACCCAGCCACCACGAGGCCCGGCAGCCCCTCCACAGCCACCTCCTCCTCTGGGTTCACCTGCTTCCGGCCGAGGTAGCTGCAAGTGACACCAAGGGCCCCTGGTCACTGCAGGTCCTTCAACTCTCTGCCCCTCCCTTGCCCTGGGCTGCAGACAGCCTACATCAGGTCCCACTGCAGCTTCTGCTCGGCCACCTCCTCCATCAGCCGCTCCAGCCGGCCTCGGAAGTTCCTCTCAAAGCGAACGTCATCTTCAAACACCAGCACCTGGGCCAGGCCCCTGGCGACCACCTGTGGTCCGCGGTAGGGTGAGAGATGGCTCCACAGATCTGCGCTGTCCATTTCCCACCTGCCTACTGCTCGCCTCAGTGATGACAGCTCCTTGTGCTCAGCCCTGGCTGCACTACGCAGCTGCTTTGCACCCTGTCGGGCTCCCACTGCCCGGCGACTAAAGTCTCAGCCCCCACTCAGGCACCAAGGCACACCAGGACCCAGCGCAGCTCTCCAGAGAGAATCATGGTGGCCGCCACTGTCCTGCTTCATTCACTGAGGGCAACTGGATGCCAGGGCCATGGCTCATTTCCAGGGACGCCAGGGGCAGGAACCATGACATGGGGGATGGACAGTGGCTTACCCACAGCACATGGCAGGAAGTGGTGGGGCTGGGATTTCAACCTTTTTTTTTTTTGAGACACGGTCTTGCTGTGTAGTTCAGGCTGGCCTTGAGTTCACTATGTAGCCCAGGCTGGCCTCGAACTTGTGGCAACCCTCCTGCCTCAGCCTCCTAAGTGCTGGGATTACAGGTGTGTGCCACCATGCCCGGCACTTCAACTTTATTGCTGACCTCCAGGATTGGTCACTTGGACCTCCTGAGCCAGTCAAAGGAAGCTAGGCTGGTGGAAGCAGAGGAGACCCCAGCCCCTCACATCACAAGGAAAAATACTTTTTGTAACTTTGTTCTTTTTGTTCGTTTTTTTGTTTTATGACAGGGTCTCGCTGTGTAGCCCAGGCTGGCCTCAAACTCATGGCAATCCTGCCTCAGCTTCCTAAGAGCTGAGATTACAGGTATGTGCAACCACACCTAGCAATAACTTTGGAAATATGCAAATAAAATGAAATCCATTCAATAAATGGTGAATTATGTCATCCTTCAATTTCAGAGACAATAAAAAGAGTACAAGCCAGGCGTGGTGGCGCACACCTGTAATCCCAGCACTCGGGAGGCTGAGGCAGGAGGATTATTGCAAGTTCGAGACAAGCCTGGGCTACAAAGTGAGCTCAAGGCCATCCTGAACTGCATAGTGAGACCCTGTCTCAAAAAGACAAAAAAAAAAGGACCGGTGAGATGGCTCAGCGGCGTCAGCGCCTGCCTGGCAAGCGCGAGGGCCCGAGTTCGACTCCCAGAACCCATGTACGAAAAAAGGGGCCGGTGATATTGCTCAGCGGCACGGGCGCCTGCTGGCACGCGAGGTCCTGAGGTCGACCCCTGGTACCCACAAAAAAAAAAAAAAAAAAGTACAAACATAAGCTCACAGACATGCACATATGAAATAAAAATAAAGACAAAGAGTAAAAGCAGGTAGGGTGGCTCTTGCCTATAATCCCTTTGGGAAGCTGAGGCAGGAGGATTGTGAGATCAAGGCCAGTCTGGATAACTTGGTGAGACCCTATCTTAAAATTTTAAACGGACTGCGGTTATAGCTCACTGGCAGAGCACTTGCCTAGCATGTGTGAGGCCCTAGGTTTCATGGCAGTAACACACGTGCAACTGCATGTGAGCACACACACAGAAATTCAGCTCTGTGCCCTCTGTGCCCGCTCCCTCCTTCCCCAGCACTCTGGCCCTGGCTAAGGCCCCCCAAGTGCTGAGCATGTGCCAGGTCCCAGGCCTCCCCACATCTGCTGCTGAACACTCCCTGCCCGGGCCGGGGCTGGCTCGGCCTCTGCTCCCAGAAGCATGTCCTCACCTCTTCCCAGATGGAGTAGTGGCTGAGGAAGCAGCCCACCTCGCCCTTGGTCAGTGTGCGGCCCGAGTAGGGGTCCTGGTAGCCGGGGAGCAGGTCCACGCCCAGGCTCCGGAGGATACTGCTGTTGAGCATCCTGCAGGACATGGGGACTATGGTGACAGGTGTGCCGGCCAGAGGCCCTCTCCAGGTGGCCTGACCTGCACGTGTTGGAGATAGTCGCGCCTAAGTCTAGCCTGAAGGAGGTTTCAGCTTTATGGCTCTTTTGAGTAGCCAGAAGCTGTCAGCGACGGGGCCTGGGGAACCACGGTCACCTCAGAGGCCCCACGGAAAGGGGAGGTGGGGGTGCAGGGCTAACGGAGGCGCCCCAGGATGGATGTGGGCAACACAGTGGAGACTTCTCGGGCAGAGTCCCAAGCACAAGATGGACACACCAAAGTCAAAAGAGTTGGGAAGATGGCAGTGATGGTGTACACTTGTGATCCCAGAACTCTGGGAGGCTGAGGCAGGAGGACTGCAAGTTCCCTTCCAGCCCAGACAACTTAATGATTTAGCAAGACCTTGTCTCAAAATAAATAAAAAAGGGCTGGGGGTGTAGCTCAGTGTGAAGGCCCTGGGTTTAATCCCCAGTATGGAAATAAAAGGGGGCTGAGGTGTGACACAAACAGCGGCAGGCACGGGAGCCCCGTGACCCTGGAGGCTAGAGTAGCCTGGCCCGGGCCCCTGGGAGAACATAGCAGGC
Organism: Erethizon dorsatum; assembly: GCA_028451465.1. NCBI lineage: Eukaryota > Metazoa > Chordata > Mammalia > Rodentia > Erethizontidae > Erethizon > Erethizon dorsatum. The sequence goes on from CM051822.1 coordinate 7,015,524, forward strand.
CAAACCCCAGCTCAATCAGGGACCTAAGTCCAGGGTGGAGGTGGAGACTGAGGACACTTAACCTTCAGAAGACTGCCCAGGTGTCAGGACCTGTCCGGGTAAACCCCCACTGAGTCGCAGGGAAACATAAGAAGGCAGAGTTATTAGCCGTTTCCACGGTGGGGCCCAACATGCCTGGGGTCACACAGCTAGCAAGTGACACCCCTATATCCCAGGCCCGGAGCATTAACCGTCTGTCTGCTGAGAACTCCAAGACAGCATGACTCAGGCCCTATTTGTTTTTTTTTGTTTGTTCATTCGTTTTTTGAGACAGGGTCTCACTTTATGTAGTTCAAGCTGGCCTTGAATTCACTGTCACTTTGAACTTGGAGCAATCCTCCTGCCTCAGCCTCCCGGCTGCTGGGCTTAAGGGCATGTGCCATCCCACCCAGCTCACTCAGGCTCTATTTGGATGCCTCCTGGAACAGGAGCCTCATTCACCCCCTCTGTTCTGCACACTCTGGGAGCTCAGGGAGAGACCACAGCACCCCACGGCCGCATCCCAGGAAGACTTACCGGCCGTCCACGGCATCCACCACGCGCCCCGAGATCTCCATCTCCCAGAGCGAGCTCAGCATGCGCTGGCGGCGGCCAGGCCTGCGGGCCAGGCTGATGACAAAGACCTGGGGGGCAGAGGCTGGCTGCAGGGGAGCAGAGGGGAGTGCCCGTCCACCACGGCCCAGTCCCACAGATTGGGGCACTCACCTCATCAAACCCCATCTTGCTGGGCCTCTTCAGGGGGCAAGACACATGAGCAGAGGCCTGCATGGGGGGCCCGTCCACTGCAAAGGGAGGTGCCCATCATGAGTCCCAGCCCCCACACCCCAATTCCTGCCCCCTCAGCAGAATGCTGGGGCCCAGGAAAAGGACACTAGCCTGATGTGGTGGCACATGCCTGTCATCTCAGCACTCAGGAGGCTGAAGCAGGAGGATCACTGCAAGTTTGAGGCCAGCCTGGGCTACATAGTGAGTTCAAAGCCAGCCTGAACTACATAGTGAGACCCTCAGAAAAAACCTGAAGAAAGAAAGAAAGAGGCACTGAAGGAAGGCAGGGAGCCACCCAGCAGGTGAATGGAACAGGCTCCCCAGCCTCACCTAGCGACTGCAAGATCAGGTGAATGAAGTTGACCTTCTCATCTTCCAGCCCCTGGCGAGGACTCACGGCCACATTCATGTACCCGTACCGCTGCTCATTGCACACATAGACCGAGACCCCTGCCGAGAAAGGCCGAGTGAGAGCCAGCAGGGCAGGGCTCAGACGACCCAGCCGAGGGCTTCCAGGCCAGAGCTGCCGGTACCCCAACCTGAGTCTCCTCTGGGATGCGGGCCCCACCTGTGGGCTGCAGGGACAAAGGACTCGGCTCCCACAAGGACGGCTGAGTTGTGTGGGGCTCCAGCAGGGCGCTGGCATGGTGGATGGAGGTGAGGAAGGCACTGCAGGACACCAGTGAGCTGTGTGGCTCCAGCATCTAAGTCCCCATCTCTCCTTGTCCTCGCTGTGCAACCCTAATCTGGGGACTGTCAGCTTTAGTCCACACCCCTATGCTTCCCCAGCATCCCCGATGTACCTTCCACACAGTCCGCCACCTGCCAGCCACAGTGGCCTCTTCCCTGTAGGCTCTGTCACCTGTGCTAGAACCATCCTCAGGGGCAGGTGCGTGCTGTCTTTCCTTTTTTTGCAGGCTGGGGGTTCCCGGGGCGCTAAGCTACTCTGCAGCCTGCATGGTATATTTGATTTTTTTGGCAGTACTGGAGACTGAACCCAAGGCCTCTGTACTGAGCTACATCCTCAGTCCTTTTTATTTTTTAAACTTTTATTTTATTTACATTTTGGTTGGTTTGGTTTTGAGACAGGGTCTCGTTATGTAGCCCAGGCTGGCCTTGAACTCGCAGCTAGGTCATTAAATTGCCCAGGTTGGTCTCGAACTTGGGATCCTCCTGCCTCAGCCTCCCAGGGTACTGGGATTACAGGCCTGTGCCACCACACCCAGCATGCATGGTGTATTTGAAAGCCAGCCCCACACCCAGCCTTGAACGCAGAGCCTGGCCCAGGGCTGGTACACAATAGCTGTACATTGGAAGCCTGAAAGATGGACACAAAACCGTGGTTCACTGCATTCTTCAAACCAGCACCCATGAACGAAGGCTGGCAGGAGGGTACACAGAGCTCACCCCAGCCCTTGATAAGCTAACTCTTCCTCTTGCTCATCCATACTGCAGATTTCCCCAGGACCTGGGGCACAGAACAGAGGATCACCACACCCTCCTCTCTGGCTCCTCAGGCCGCGCTGCTCGCTTGGGTGCAAGACTTCGCGGTTCACTCTCACTCTGAGCATGAGCTGAGCTGTTCTCCACCCCCCACAGACTTTACGGCCTTGGCCAAGTCTCGGTCCATGTCCTGAATTATGACCTCTGCAGCCTTCATTTTTTTTTTTTTTTTGTGGGTACTGGGGGCCGACCTCAGGACCTCATGCGCCAGCAGGCGCCCGTGCCACTGAGCGATAACACCGGCCCCTTTTTTCGTATGTGGGTTCCGGGAGTCGAACTCAGGCCCTTGCACTTGCCAGGCAGGCACGTATGCCGCTGAGCCATCTCACCGGCCTGTGCAGCCTTCTTAAGAATAGCACAGTACAGCACTTCGGAGGCTGAGGCAGGAGGATCGCTGTGAGTTTGAGACCAGCCTGGGCTACATAGTGTGTTCAAGACCAGCCTGAACTACATAGTGAAACCCTGTCTCAAAAGAAAAAAAAAAAAAAAAAAGAATGGCACCCCAACATTCATCTCTCTGTCTCTCTAATCTTCAGCTCCTCCGAAGGACTGGATTTATGTCATCCACAACCAAATACTTTGTAATAACTTTCATCTGAAAAATAACTGTGGCTGGCATGTGGCTCAGTGGGTCAGTGTGTGCTCAGCGTGCTCCCGAATAAAGAAATACAAAGGCTGGGGATGTAGCTCAGTGTTACAGTGCTTGCCTACTATTCTGGAGGTCCCGGTGGGTTCCCCAGCACCACCAAAAAATAAGATAAACCTGGCACTATGCCCTCTCACTCACTGCGCCTGCCCCCTGCCCTCTCTCTGGTTTTATAGAGGCAAGTCTTGCTACGCACCCAGGTTGGCCTCAAACTTGCAGCAATCCTCCTGCCTCAGCCTCCTGAGTTCTGGGATTACAGGAATGTGCTACCACGCTGGAAGTCACCTGCCTTCTTATGGTGCCTGGGGCATCTACTGCTCCCTCTCCCTGGAAAACTCTTTCCTGCTCTCGTCCATTGTCTGCCCATATTTTAGCTCTGAGACCAACCGCTCACCTTCTCCAGTAGCTTCCCCTGACCAAGCCAATGCTAGGCTAAGCTCCCAGAGTGCCTATAATCAAGGAGTTCTTCCTGGCACAGCTGTGACTGGAATGGAGGCTCAGAGGGCAGCGACTGGCATGGGGCAGCTGGTCCACAAATGCGTGCCTAGTGAAGGAGTACATGAGGGCACCTAACCCGCTAAGGCAGGGTTTCAGGAAAGGTTATGACCCAAAGGCAAACAGGAGCTAACAGGACAGAACACAAAGCAGGAAAGGGAATAGCTCGTGCAAAGGCCATGAGGCCTCAAGGGACGCACAGGGGGCGCAGGTCCTTACCAGCAGCCTCACAGGCGTAGGCGAAAACAATGATGTCATCGAAGGGCCATGTGTAGTTGGGGTGAGGGGGGTAGAAGGCGAGCTGGGCTGTCCCCTCCACCCTCAGTGACACCAGGAAGGTGGAGTGGACCATGGGGACACGGAAGCAGCCCCGGCGCTGGCGATTCTTGGTGGGGAAGTAGTCGGCCGTGCGGCGGTAGTAGCCCTGGGAATGGGGGACACTCTGGGCTGCAGGGCTCCCTTGCCACAAACCCCAAAGCCTGTAGGCTCCCTGCTGTGCAGTGCCTCCTCCCGGAAGCCCAGGCTCCCACAGCCCATCCCAGCTTACCTGGGGGGTGATCCCACACCAGAAGTTGGAGTAGTAGGTCTGCGAGTCCAGCATGGGGGCCACCACGGGCAGCCCCTGCTCCGTCAGAAACCGCAGCGTCTGGTTGTTGGTCAGGATGTTGTCTGTGTCTGCAAACTGTGGGGAGGGGACGTCACGGGCCTCAGCCCTGTTGGCCTGCAGTCCCCAAGGAGGTGGCTGGGTGGGGGTCCCTCCAGGCCACCAAAGGCCCAGAGCAGGCGTTCCCTTGATTTCTGACTGCCACACCCAGGAGAGCTGCTCATCACCCAGAATCTGGCCTGGGCACTGGCCTAGCGACGGGGCCTTGCGACCAGACCTGAGCAGCTGATCTAAGACCTTCTCTGAGAGCTGGCTGAGGCAGTAGATGCAAAGACCTCCTGCGAGCGCTAGTCCAGAGGCCTTGGCTCAGTGTAAATTCTGGACACACCCCAGGAATTTAGGCCTAGAATATTCCCTAGGACCTGTCTCAGGGATCCAGGCTTAGTACCTAGTCGGACCTCAAGTGTCGGGAGCCACACTCAACATCTGATCTGGCCCTACACCAACATTTCTATCGGGGTCTCAAGATGTAGCCCTGGCTGGCCTTGAACTTGCCATGACCCTCCTGCCTCAGCCTCCTAACTGCTGACATTATAGGCTTGTGCCACCATGCCTGGCTCAGAAGCCCAATCCTAAACCAGGTTTCCTTACCAGGATGTAGTCAGCCCCCCAGTCCCTGGCAAAGGTCAGGGCTTCCTGCTTCAACTCCATCAGAAACTGGTGCCTTTCCTTGGTCCAGTGCTTGGGACCCTCCTCATCTGGGTAGGACCTGAGGGGGTAGAGAAATGAGATGTGCCATGGGGCAGGCTCTGGGAGGTACCTGTCCACTCTGGCGCCACTGTCCTCCACCTTCCCCTCAGTCACACCTGGGCTCCCCCTCAGGCCTCCAGATCACAGCTGCGTAGTGGTGGCCCACAGCCGCCAGCCACTCCCGCAGCATCGCCGTGGTGTTGTCTACGTTGTGGTCTGTGGCACACCTGGGAACGCAGGAGAAGAAAGGCTGAGGGGCCACAGCCACAGGACTGAACCCCAGGCAGCCTGGACCCCACAGGACCAACACCTCAAGGCTGGCCTCTTCTGGGAACAGCTCCTGATCATCACCCTGGGACCAGCCCTGTGACCTCAGACAAGTGCCGTCCCTCTCCTCCTAACTGTAAGCTGCCCTGCCTGTCACAGCCCAGATTAAAGAGTGCGTTTTAATGCCTGTCACATTTCCTGGTTACTTTCCTTCCTTGCTGTGTGACCCCAAGCCAGGCCCTGTCCCTCTCTGAATCAGGACTAGACAAAAGCGCTGCTGCTTTCCTCCACCCCCACATTGTATCAGGACCAAACCATACACTGAGCTCCCTGAGAGTGCAAATGGGCCTAGCTCTGTGGCCGTGGAGCACAGCCTCCCAGTCCTGGGGAGGGGCCCCCATTCGGAGGTGGGGGGCTTAGCCAAGACCCCAGGGTTCGGGAGATGCTGCCCCTTTAAGCCAGCTCCCCAGAATTGAAGACTACGTGTCAAGCCTTATAGGGTGGGAACTCACTCCCAAACTGTGGTGATTGTGGGTGCCTCCCCAGCCACGGCTCCACCCCAGGCCAGCTTTGGTGCGCTGAGGAGAGTTTGTCATTTCTCTCAGTTCACCCCAGCCTCAGCTCGGCTCCTTCCTGTTTGGCTTTCACAGACCGGGGTTGTGGCCTCTGATTCCAGCGCCCCATGGGGACGCGGGGGTCAAGATGGGGAGGGCTTGGCACCAGCTCAGCGGGAGGGCAGTAGTCAGACTCCCCCACCTGTTCCCCAGGGACTTCCAGTCTGCTGTCCCTGCCACGCGGGGCCCCAGGGAGCCCCAGAGTGTCCAGTCTGCTCTACTCCAAGCCCATCTAACCACAGGTCCCCCTGTGGTTCCGTCTGGGATGAAGGCTGGAGCAAGGTCTGGGACCAACTGATCCCAGGGGAGGCCCAAGAAGTGGTGTAGAGGGCCGGGAGGAGGGGCGGGGGTCCCCGCGTCGATCTGTGGCCTCAGACGTCTGTCCTTGCCCCCCTCAAGGCACAGGGGTCCTGTCCTGGGCTTGGGGCAGCAGAGGGCCTGTCCGGGAGGGGAGGGCTCTGTCGGGCTGCGTCGGAAAGAAGAGCAACGGGGTCGCCCGCGAGGCTGGGGGCTGCATGCCCAGAGGGTCCCCCACACCCGGGTCGCTCACCAAAGGGCCAGCCTGGCCCGGGGGTAGTCCAGCCGCTCCAGGGCACCTAGATAGTGGGGCAGAGAGTGCTCGGCATTGCGAGCCAGGATGGCCAGGACCACGGAGGGCAGCGGCGGCTCGGCGACTCCTGAAGCCCACAACCGCGGCCTCATCAGGAGCAGCAGCGCGAGCAGCGGGGCCGAGCGCATGGCTGGCGCGGGTCTGCTGCGGCCCCCCGGGCTCTGGCCCGCGAAGGGAGTGGGCGGGGCCTCGGAGGGAGTGGGCGGGGCGGGCGGGGTCAGGGCGGGGCCTGGCGGGTCCAGGGGGCGGGTCAGTCTCCTTGCTGGGTGGGTGCCCGCTCTCTCCTCCGCCCCGTGCGGGAGGGAGGAAAGGGAGAGGTGGGGTCCCGGGTGACGGCCTCGGAGAACATCGACTCCTCGCACACTGAGACCTCAGCCCTCGGAATCCGGACTCTCCCGATCCCGATTCCCTGACCATGCAGGCCACGCGCGGACCTCAGATGCAGACCGCGAGTGGCGGGACCCACTCGGCGCGGCCATCCAGGAGCCCTGGCTCCCACCTCGCCTCTGCCCCGGGCGCCCTCTGGCGGACCCAGATGGGAACTTCGCAGACGGCCGAGGAGACGCGTGGGCCGAGGGGAAGCCCCTGCTGGGGGCTGGGGGAGGACAGGGTCGGCGTCCTGACCTGGGCGCGCCATCCCTCGGTGCTCCTCGCCTGGCGTCCCGGCGCCTCACGGTCCTTGCCTCGTCACCGGCACCAGGACTCCTCCGGCGGCCCTTGAAGAGAGCAAAGCCCTCTCAGACTGAGTATAGGATCTGGGGACGTAGAGCCCCTGATGAGACCCAACTCCTTTCCCCAAAGCAGAGATACAGCCTCCCCGGGGGCAGGCCCAGGTCCTAGGACCCTGCTGGGCTGGAAGGAAATCTCCAGGCTCCCTTTGGAGAGGGACAGAAAACGGGAGGGTCCTGGAGGCGTCCGAAGTAGGCCCTGGCTGGACATCTGCCTCTGACCTCGGATGGGTCACCTTTCCTGAGCCTCAGGTCCTCACCGGTACATCCGGCTGAAGACACCACCTAACCGCAGGGTTTGCCCGGACTCTTCGGAGAATGAATGCACCGGAAGCTTTGTCTGCCTGGAGCTCAGGGTTGGCAGACAGAGCTGCAGAAGAGAGAACCCCCTCCATACTCACCCTCCCCGGCAACTGGAAGATCCGGGTGACCCTTCAGCCTCTTCCCAGGGTCAGGAAGCGGGACCAGGCAAGAACCGCACTCACCTGGTGAGAGCAGCGTGAAAACACCTTCCACCCAGGAGTGGCCCCGTGGCCTCCACCAGGTTCCATCACAGCTTCTGGCCAATGGCCCTGCAAGGAGAGGAGCCCAGAGTCCTTGGAGGTGCGGAGGCCACATTCCGACAGTGGAAGCCTCTGACAGGAAGGCAGGCCTTGTCCAGGACGGGATTCCCTCTCTAAATCCAAGCCACATCCAACTTTCGCCCAGCTCAGAGTCTCCCCAGAGCTTTTGCCCGCCCTGTTGGTCGTGGGGTGCTGCGGTCTGAACGTTGTGACCCCAACATCCATAAACTGAAACTTAATCATCAGCGTGGTAGTACTAAGAGGCCTTCCAGAGATAATTAAGCCAGGAAGATTAGTGCCCTTATAAAAAAGGCTTGACACCTAGCGTGACTGAGTCCTTGGGCTCAGTCCCCAGCACTGAAAAAAAATTGAACATAAACCAAATAAAAATCTAAATAATAATAAACTGGGCATGTGGCACACGCCTGTAATCCCAGCACTCAGGAGGCTGAGGCAGGAGGATGGCTGCATGTTCAAGTCCAGCCTGGGCTACACAGTGAGTTAAAGGTCAGCTTGAACTACATAGTGAGACCCTGTCTCAAAAAGCCAAAATAAATAAACAAACAAATATGCAAATAAACATTGCCCAGTCTAAGGTACTTTGTTACAGCAGCCCAAATGAATGAAGAGAAGAGACTCCTACTGGCCCGGAGTCTTCTCCTCCCTTCAATGCCACTCCCTTCCCTCCTTCCTCCTGGGCCCCAGGGTTCTCATTCACCCTGCCAGGAAAAGCCCCATAGCCACTTTGCTTCTGGCCAGGTTGGAGCCGCTCATCTTCACCCTCAGCCAGGCTCGCTCCATCCCCATTTCCTCTGCTCCTTGCCCCCTCTCCTCAGCAGAGTTTCAAATGCCCCGGGTCTTCCTGAGCCCCCAGCCCATCCCCTCCATGCCACAAGGGTCTCCTGCCACCTTCTGGAGAGAGTAGAAGGCATCTCCTGGGAACGCTCATTTTCTCACCCAAATCCTCTTCCCCAGCAGGCACCAACCAGCTTCTGTGCCACTGCCTGCCTGTTTGTGGCAGGGGTCCCCCCACAACAGAACAGCCCCTGGCCCCCATGCCGCCCCCTTGCCCTCCTTGTATCCCCAGTCTCCTCTCCGGATCCTTCCTCCCCAAGCGCAAAAGATTTGCATCTCCCCCAACTGAAACTAAGAAAATAGCGAGGCATCCAGGCAGTCGGCTTGCTGTCCGTCTCTCCCTCCAAGCTTCTGAACAGGGAATCTGGACCATGCTCCCTGTTTTACCTCTGTTCACTGCTTGACCCAGGTCAAGGTGTGGACCGGCATCCTCCAGCCACACCCCCAGGGGATGCTTCAAAGAGGCTTGGCATGCAGCCTCCCTTCTGTGGCCGACTGCATGAACTGCTCCCTCTCTCTAGAAACTGTACAGACCTGCACCACTGCCCACCTGGACCCACAGGCCATCCGTCCAAAACAGAAGCCAGCCTCCACCGCCTGGTCAACCTTCCCAATACCTCCTGCACATGCACGGCCACCTCTCTCCTCCAGCACTGCCCCTCGCTGCTCAGCATCAGAACCATGCACATGGACACTGCCGCCGCTGCTGCTGCAATGACCACCACCACGACCACTGCCACCACCACCGCCACCAGCGGGCTCTCTCCCTGGAAACCGCCACAGCACTCAGGACCCACCTCCAGGCCCTCCGGGGGCAGCCAGGCCCTGTGCAGCCTGCTCTTGGCTTCCACTCCTCTCATCCCACCCCTCTCACCTTCTGCCCCAGCCAAATTGGACAGTTTCCAGTTTCCAGAACACTGCATGGTTCCCAGCCTCCCTACGTCCTGTTTTATTGTTGTTTTCCTGCTCCCTCTGTCTGGGCTGCTCTCTCGCTTCCTGGAAAATTCCTACCCTACAGCCCCTGCAGTCTCAGTGTAACTTCCTCTGGGAAGCCTTGGCTGATGTCACGTGAGGTGACACACCCCTGTGTGGGTCCTATGTGACCCCAAGCACACGGCCGGTATTTCCTGAGCACGAGCCACGTGCAGGTAGAACTCTAGGTCCTGGGAGTCTCTGCTTCTGGAGTGCTTGTGCGGGGAGACAGACGGGAAACACGCCAACCATCAACGGACAGGTAATTTCAAGGGATGGCACATGCTATGAACAAATAAAAACGAGCAAACGCCTGGGATGGGGCAGTGCTCGGACAGTGGGGCCAAGGAAGACATGTGAGAGCACGGGGAGGCCTGGGTCAAGGGAAGATCTAGGAAAGTGTTTCTGGTGAGATGCGTGGTGCAAAGGTCCTGGGGTAGAACAGGCAAGGGGGCCAGTGCAGTTGGAGCAAAGGGAGAAGAGCAGAGTGGGGAGAGAGATGGGTAGGTGGGCATAGCCCAGTCACCCAGGGCCTCAAAGCCAGGGCAGGATTTTGGATTTCATTTCTAGCCGTGCTGGAAATGGAACACAGGGCCTCATGCATGCAAAGCACATGCTCTTTCCAGCCCCTAGAATTTTTCTTATTTTTTTGAAGTGCTGAGGATTGAACCTAGGGATGCTCTATCACTGCGCTATACCCCCAGTGCCTTTTTTTTTTTTTTTAATCTTGAGACAGGGTCTCACTAAATTGCCCAGGCTGATCTCCAACTTGTGAACCTTCTGCCTCTGCCTCCCCAGTGGCTGAGATTACAGTTGTGTACCACTGCACCCAGAAATGCCTGGATTTTTTTTTTTTATTGCAGTACTGGGGGTTGAATGCCAGTGTTTACACTCAGCTACATTCCCAGTCCATTTTTGTATTTTTTTACTTCGAGACAGGATCTCACTGAATTGCTAAGTTGCCCAGGCTGAACTCAAACTTTCGACCCTCCTGCCTCAGCCTCCCAGAGCATTTCAATTATAGGTGTGCACCACCATGCCCAGCTCCTGGAATTTTTAAAAAGTTTAATAGATAGGAAGACATGGGAAAAGTCCGCAGGGAACAATACAATACCTCTGAAAAAGATTGCTCTGGCTGCCCCTCAGAAGGCTGACAGGAGACCAAGGATGGAAGCCAGATACCCCAGGACAGAAAGAGATGGTTCTGGTGGGCAGAGCTGAGATTGCAATGGGGCAGGGTCCACAGGCCTTGTGAGGCTGGATGTGGAGACAGAGAAAGGAATCAGGATGGCTTTCGCCTCTGGCTTGAGATAAGCTAATTAGTAAATGGAGGAGAGTTGAGAAAAAGTAGATGGACAGTGAAAATTGGGCACTGGGCTGGGCATGGTGGTGCATGCCTGTCATCGCAGTAGTTGGGAGGCTGAAGCAGGAGGATTATCATGAGTTGGAAGCCAGGCTGGACTACATAGTGAGACCATGTCTCAAAACACAAAACAAAACAAAACAAAACAAAATATCAGGCACTGTTTTGGGCCTCATTTTGAGCTGCTCTTTGGACCTCCGGGAGGGAGGCCATATGACAGACCTGTCCAGCTCTGAGCCCTGCAGCAGGTGCCCATCCTCCACGTTCACCTGCCACCCAGCCCCAGAACAGAGACTACAGGCATGGGGTGGGCTTGGCGTAGGATCTGGTAGGGCCACTATTGGAGGTGGGGCCATCCACTGCCTACACTCCCATTTACACTCAATTTTTTATTCCCTGCCCCAAATAATCATAAAACATACTCTGCACAGGTGACATTGGCCTAATTCATAGAAATCCGAAAGCCATGGAACTCATCAAAGCATGGTTCCTCCTGTTCAGCAGCATCAGCCTCACATGGAAACTGGGAGACGAGAAACTCTGGGAGCGGAGGTCAAACCTCCTGTTGGAGTTTCTCGGTGCAGTGCGGGGTTGGGGACGGAACTCAGGGCCCTGTGCATGCTGGGCAAGTGGTTTACCACTGAGCTATAGCCCAGCCCTAAACAATCTGCTGTTAATAAAGCTTCTAAGTAAGCCTAATGCAAGCTAAAGTTTGAAATTGCTCATCTATAGAGCTATAGCCTCCTTCTCCAGGTCACATAGGGTACAAACCCGGAGAATGATGACTGTTGGTGCCCATCCGGCCCAGCAGGGTCCAGACCAGACAGGACCAACACCTAGTCTGGCTCAGGGTTCCTACCCACGGCACTCACCCCCACAAGCACTGTAGTTCTGGACAAAGCCAGGTGGCGGCGCCAGCACCTCAGGCTTCACTCTGGCATCATGAACTAGAGACCCCAAAAGAACTGTCCCCTTCCCCAAGGCCCTCCTCCTGCTGGGACCCTGATCTGCCACCCACTGGCAGAGCTTTGCAGCATGGCCTTCACCAGGAAGAGGGGTGCTGAAGCTGGCACACCCAAACTGGGGATCAAGCACTGCCCCTGCAGATCAGGGAGCTGGGGTAGGGGAGCCTCCTTGGCCAAAGAGAAATCAGGAGGGCCAGACCTCTGGACTTGGAAGTCAGTAGTCCAGGTAGGCAGCCCTAGCCCACTGGGGTGTGGCCACACCCCCATTAACCCTCTGCCAACCCTGCTCAGCCACATTCGAGGTCCCAGAAGCTGCTTCCCTGCCAATGGGTTGGGGCAGCCCAGAGGTGCCCCGGGGACCAGACATGGCTCCCGGGTTGGGAATCCTCATGGCCTGGTGGCCAAGCAGGCTGAGAAAGGGGACCCAAAGCGGGAGGATGCTTGGATGGAGCTCTTACCAGCTGCCAGCTTCATGTTGCCTGAGTTGGGGACTCTGGGCCCCTGTCCTGGTTTGTGGCCAAGGAAACCCAGGGTCCTGGCCAGAGGAAGGGCCCCCGCCTCGTTCCTGGTTCTAGGTGCATCTCGGCAGCTGGGAATCCAGGAGTCCGGCCTGGGCTCTGTCCCATCTCTGTTTCCGAGCTTGATTCCAGGAAGACCCAGGGCTGAGAGAGGCTTGTCCCTTCTATGCACCCCTGTCCCCCATCTTTCCTATTTGAGGGAACACTGAGGCCCCCAAGTCCCATTGGAGGCAGCCTCGCCTGTCTTAGACACAGCGCGCCCTGACCTCTGCTCTAGGAATCTGCCCACAGCCCTCACATCTGCAGGGGTCCACCCAACACCCACACGCACTTCCAGACCACCCTTTCCCTCTTGGCCATGGCCTCCTCCTCCAGGACCCCAGATGTGGAGCTGTCCTCCTCGGAGGCTCTGCCTCTGCTCTCAGGAGCCTGGGACCAGGCCAGCTGTTTTCTCTGGGCAGCCAGCTGTTTTGCCCATCAGGAAGCAGCCCTGGCTCCTCTGCTAAAATCGTGGCTTGGTTGCAGCGTGGCAGCTCCGCGGGGCCAGGGCCTGGAAGCATTTAACTCCTCGGGCCCGGGAGCCCCCTTCTGCCGCATCCCAGCGCTCCCTTTCGCTTTCCCCTGGCCCGCGGAAGTCCCCTGGCTGGGCCTCAAGTAGACCAGGTATTGCTCTCCCCACACCCCCAACACTACCCCACCCCCACCCCAGCCTGTCCTCAGATGAACCCAGGTGAGGGCCAAGGTTCCCAGGGGTAACTGTGATCCTCATTCAGAACTGTAATAATAATAGCTGTCACTAATTGTTTGCTGTGTGCCAGGTATTGTGCTAAATGCTTTAAACATATCATCTAATTTCACTTTCACAAGAATCCTCTGACGTAGGGAATATTTTTATTTTACAGAAGGGGAAACCAGGAAGCTTGGCATGGTGGCGCATGCCTATAATCCCAGTACTATGGAGGCTGAAGCAGAAGGATCACCATGAGTTCGAGGCCAGCCTGAACTATCTAGCAAGGCTCTGTCACAAGAAAACAAAAACAAAAAATAGAAGAAAAGGAACCAGGAACTCAGGTGTAGAGAGCCTAAGTCACTTGTCTGAGATCATCGGAGTACGGGTTAGAGCCTGGGTCAGCCTCCCTCCTGGGCAGCCCTGGTGGCTCTGGACTCGTCTTCCATGTCACCATTTAAGCCCCACTGAGCCCCCTGACCCAGGTGTGCTCTCTCTCTCTCTCTCTCTCCCTGGTTTGGGCCTCAGGCACCTCATCTGTGAAATGGGAAAATTGACAGATGGCATTAACACCCACTCCACCCGCCTGGATGATGAGTTGGGAGTTGTGCCGGGCTCTGCTCCACACCTTCCAAGTATCTGTGAGCAGATAACTCCTCCCAGTGGCTGTGGCTGGCCTGAGCTATAGTCCCAGCTTCCCTGCTCCTGGCTTCCTTGCCTGAGACAAGTGACTACCTCTTAGCTGCCTCTCAGTCTCCAAAGCCGGAAAGTAGGGATAAGAAGGATGCCTCCTGTGTCCTTGATTTTTTTGTTTTGTTTTTATTTTTTGAGAAAGGGTCTTACTATGTAGTTCAGGCTGGCCTGGAACTTACTATGTGGCCCAGGCTAGCCTCAAGCTCTAGGAGATCCCCCTGCCTCAGCCTCCCGAGTGCTGGGATTGCAGGTGTGCACCACCATGTCTGGCATATCCTGGATTTTGTTGTGGAAAAGTTGAGATAATGCAGGTGAAGTGAGGCCCAGGACAACAGGAAGGACATGGTGGGAAGTGTCACCTCTTACTCGTATGACTACTAACCATAAACTGGCGGTCTGAGTGGCCTATCCACCATGGGGTGCCTTTGTGCTTAGCAGACCCTGCCATACTTGTGAATGAATGGGCCCTGGTCCACCCAGGGACGTACGTAGGTAAGGCAGGCTGGGAGAGGGTCACAAAGTGCCCAGATCCCAGTTCCATTACCTGGTCAGAGCGGGGATGCTGCCCCGATCTAACTCTGCACCCCCATGGATTCTCTCCTGAGCCCAGAACCTGCTCTGGGGAAAGGACAAGGGAACAGTGACAATCTAGGGACAAGACAGCCCAGAAGGTGACTTGGTTGGGGTTGGGTGGGATCTGAGGGTCTGGGAACGACCCCTCAGGATGCAGTGACCCGTGTTCCCCCCCTTTGTCCCCTCCCCCCTGCCCACCATGGGTCAGTTCCCTGGTCCCAGCCTAGACATCTGGAACTGGGGCAGACAAAGGGCTGCGGGAAGGGACAATAACCTTCTGTCCATTTTCAGATGCCGGGCTGGGCCTGACCAGGGCTGGGGGCCGGAGCCCCGGCGAGGCGGTGCCAGGCCCCCCGCGGGCAGCGGACAATGTTGGCAGTGATGGAGAGGAGCCATTTCAAAGCGTTTTGTTCCCACTGACCCTTTCCCCCCCACCTCTCGCCCCAGCTCAGGGTGAGGCCCCAGCCCCACCCCCAGCCACCCAGGCCCTGCACTGGGCGGCTTGGGGACCGGCCACATTCTTGACCTCAGGGGAAAAGTTTAGACTCTCTGCGCCCTGGGCAACAATAACAGTGTCACAGAACTGATTTAGGAGCAACACTTACCATCACAAAGCAGCAGACAAAGAGCTGGGCTGAGAATGCGCTGGGCCTTGGCCGAGTCCACCAATCGCCACTCACTGCTCTCCTGGTTTCGCCCAGGCAAGACTGAGTGCCAGGCCCAGCTTCTGGGCACACTGGGGAGGACCTGATGTGGGCAGGGGGCAAGAGAGATAGGGGATCCAACTGGGAATCACGGGGCCTGAGATCCACTTCCTATTCCCAGTTTGCTATGTGATCTAGAGCAAGTCTTTCTCTATTCTGGGCCTCAGTTTCCCTATCTATATTAAACTAATAAGGCTAAACTATAAGGTGAGGCCGGGCATGGTGGTGCATGCCTGTAATTCCAGAACTTGGGAGGCTGCGGCAGGAGTATCGTTTAGAGTTGGAGGCCAGCCTGGACTACATAGTAAGTTCAAGACCAGCCTGAACTACATAGGGAGACCCTGTGTCAAAAACAAACCAATAGGGCTGGTGAGATGGCTCAGCGGCACAAGCGCCTGCCCGGCAAGTGCGAGGTCCTGAGTTCGACTCCCAGAACCCACGTAAAGGAAAAAAAAAAAAAGGCTGGTGATATCGTTCAGAGGCACAAGTGCTTGCTGGCAAGCATGAGGTCCTGAGGTCGACTCCCGGTACCCATATTAAAAAAAAAACAATAAAAAATAAACACACACATTACAGGGCTAAAAGCAGATCTTGTGAGCAGATGCATTTAATTAATGATAATGGCCAGGGTGAGGCACATGCCTATAGTCTCAGCTACAGTACTCAGGAGGCTGGGGCAGGAGGATCTCTTAAGCCCAAGAGTTTGAGACCAGCTTGGCAGCCTGAGAAACATAGTGAGTCCCTGTCTCAGGGAAAAAAAAAAAAAAGATGACAGACAGGACAGAAGTATTCACCCCTTTACCCTGGGGCACTTAGGGGGTCAGCACTGTGCTTACGAAGCCCTTTCTGGCCTTCGCCCCCTTTCATCATTTCGACCTCACCGGCCTCACAGAGCAGGTGTATAATTAGCCTCGATTTACACTTGATGCACAGAGGCTTGAGGAAGGGAGTTTCCGTGCAGGCCCACACCGCCTGGAGCTGTGGGCCTCCGAGGCCAGCCAGCTTCTCTCCGGACTGCGCTCGAGGGGGCAGGAGAGAGGGCGAGGAGGCAGCTGGGCACTGGCAAGCTCGGGTGGGTGGGAGGCCTCTCCTCCAGCTCAAAGGCGATGAATAAATGAATGTCTGGTTATCCCCAGGGGGACCCCGCTCTGGAGCAGGTGCCTTCAAAAACTAGGTTGATTCTTGTCTGGGAGCAGAGGCTGGCTGGGTGGACCCCCAGATGCAGGAGCCCGGATGCAAGGACCTCCAGTGGGGCCTTCTGGGAGTTACAGGCAGCACGGAAGGACACGGAAAGGCTCAGGGCTCTGGAGCCAGGCTGGGATCTGACTCCCAGCCCCGAGTCTTCCTGGCTGTGCGTCCACGGACAAGTTACTTCCGCTCTCTATGCCTCAGGGAGCAACTGAACTCACCCTGTGGGAGTGTGGGCACTGTCCAGGGAGGGACAAGGGAGGCCTCAGAAAAGACGGGCCAGGAAGCCTCACCACGGGCACCACAGGGATGCTGCGGCCTGCAGTTGGCCATTGACTGCTTGCTTGAACTGGCTGGGCTTTGATTCCAGCAGGAGAGACTATAGTTAGACACCACGAGCAAAGGGGTCCCTGTTGTCTGGGATCTGTAATGCAAGGGCCAAGCACGGCTTTCCAGGAAAGATCAAAGGAGACTGAGGTGGCTGGACATGGTGGCACACACCTGTAATCCCAGCACGTGAGAGGCTGAGGCAGGAGGATTGCTGCAAGGCCAGCCTGGGCTACACAGTAAATTCAAGGCCAGCCTGAACTGTACAATGAGACTTTGTCTCAAACAAAACAAAACAAAACAAACAAAACAAAACAAAAAAAAAAAAAAAAAAAGGAAGAAAGAAAGAAAGAGAAAAGAATAGAAAAGAAAAAAGTCAGCAGTAGTGTGTGTCTGCTCCCTGAGGCGGGAGGATTATTTCTGGAACACAGACAGGAGTTTGAGGCTGCCCAGGCAACATGATGAGACCCCATCCAAAAAAAAAAGAGTTGGCTTGGAATCCAGAGGTCCTCCAACCCAGGCTTTCCAGATGTCACCTCCAGCTTCCCCAACTGTCCTTACAGCTCCCCTCACCAAACCACCAGTGACACGCACCAGCCACAGTCATCCAAACAGAAAATACCACAAATCCGGGGGACTGATGGGGCTTGTTGGGATCCCGGGGAACCCCAACAAGGGCATCCTTCCCCTCCCTCAGAGCCTGGCTGCAGGGCCAGAGGAGCACTCACCCGGTCAGAGGATCTTGGGGCCCCCTTGGCCCAGGAGGGGACAGCAGTGCTGGGGCGAGGTGGTGTGCTATGACACCCAGCTGGCTGCTGCCCTCGACAAGGGTTGGCCAGGCAGCCCCAGGTGCCACACCGCCCTTCCTAGGCCCACATTTTCCTGGCACCTCTGGGCAGGAAGGCTCCAGCTGGGGTGGGTAGAGGAGCAGGGACGGATTGGAGGGAAGGGGTCTCCTCCAGGGTGGTCCCCAAGCTCTAGGCCCACTCTCCTCTGGACACGCAGATCAAGGGTCGAGGAAGACAGGGACCCTCAGAAGCTCAGGAGTGGGGATACCCCACCCCCCACCCCCTTTCCCTCCACAGCCCTGGGCAACAGGGCCCACGACAAGGTGTTGACTTTTCCTGTCTCCACACTGAGCCCTTTCAGAGTGGCCCATCCCCACCCAGGCCAGCGGCCAGCGGCCAGCAGCCAGCACCAGGGCACAGGGAACAGGGCGCTGCCCCACCCTCCCTCCTTCCTAACCCGCCCTGCTATACTTCTAGTGGTGGGAGCACAGGGCCACAAGGGCTTCCCAGTTGTTTGGGGGTCGGGGAAGAGGGGGCCACTGTAGAGGAGAAGAGCGAAAGCCAGGCCAAGTGGAGAAGAGGGCAGTGGGAAAGAGAGAAATGAGGCTGGGAAGTCAGGAGTAGTAGCACACACGTGTAATCCCAGCAATCAGGAGGCTGAGGCAGGAGGATCATCACGAGTTTGAGGCCAGCCTGGGCTACAGTTAATTCAAGGCCAGCTTGAACTATGTAGAGACACAAAAAGCTGAAAAATGTAAAAATTTTAAAATGAGCTTGGTAGATAGAAGAGGGATAGAAAGGGACTGGTGGGGGTGTGGGGCCCCTAGCTACAGAGGGCAGAGGACAGCCCTGGAGGCAGGGTAGCCTCTGTAGCCTGGGCCAGGGCCTCACCGCCTGGCTCTGTGCCTGGGATGCCTGGCACGGCCCGAGCTGCACCCTGATGCTGGAGCTCCTGATGCCCACCTGAAAACCAGCCTCCTCCTCAGACCAGGATGGGGCCCAGGTGGGTTGTGACCTGGTCTGGGGTCAGGGGATGGAGGAGGGTGGAGTTTCCCCAAGTCAGAAGTCCATGGGGGAGGCATCTCAGGGGGTCCTACTCTTTGCTCTCTCTGACTGTCATGTTGGTACATAAAGGGGGTAGAAAGGTCAGATGTGGCCTTTCAGGCCCGTGGGAAAAACTCTGCCCATTTCCCTAATCCATATTTATTGGTGTGAGACACTGAGATGGGAGGAAGCCCCCGCCCCCGCCCCCACCCTCGCCCCAGCCAGGCCAGGCCAGGTTAGCACTAAGAACAGGCTCCATGTTACCCAAATCCTACTCTTTGTCTCAAGATTGGCTCCAGAGTCCTCCCCTGCCCTCCTCCCCTTTGCTCCCCCCACCTAGCCCCCCTTGAGGTTGCCAAGCAACCATGGAAGGGTAGCTGAGATATTTTCTTTATTACAAGCAAAAGCAAGACAGCATCATGGCCCCAGGAGGGGAGCAGGGTGGGGGCTGGGGAGAGGGCATCCTGTGCTCTAGAGGGCTTTGGTCCCCTGTCTACCCTGGGCATGGGCAATGGGGACACAGAGCCCAGAGCCCATGAGAAGGTAGGAGAGAGGACAGAGCAGTAGTAAAGGGGATGAAGGGGAGGGAGGGGGTGCACAGCCATGATCTCATCTAGACAATGCTAAAAGCTAAGGAAACATGAGAGATCCAGGCCCAAGCCTGTCACCTGTCACCCATGAGCTGTACCACCCGTACCAAGTCAACTTTCTTCTCTGGGGCACGTTTCTTGATAAAATGGGAATCCTAACATGTATTATCTCATTTAATCGTCACCGAAGCCCCATGACATTTTTCCCATTTTACTGGTTAGGAAACTGAGTATCAGAGCTGGGTGTGGTGGTGCACACCTGTAATTCCAGCATTCAGGAGGCTGAGGCAGGAGGGTTGCCAGGAGTTCAATGCCAGCTGGGGCTATGTAGTGAGGCCAGCCTGAACCACATGAACTACATAGCAAGATCCTGTCTCAAAAAAAAAAAAGGAAATTGAGGATCAGAGGTGTGACCTCACAGGTCTTTTTATTTTCTTTCTTTTGTTTTGTTCTGAGACAGGGTCTCACTATGTAGTCCAGGCTGGTCTTTTGTGTGTGTGTGTGTGGGTACCGGGGGCGACCTCAGGACCTCATGCGCCAGCAGGCGCCCGTGCCGTTGAGCGATATCACTGGCCCTTTTTTCGTATGTGGGTACCGGGAGTCGAACTTGGGACCTCGTGCTTGCTAGGCAGGGGCTTTTGCCGCTGAGCCATCTCACTGGCCCCAGGCTGGTCTTGAACGCACTATGTATCCCAGGTTGGTCTGAACTCACAGTAATCCTCCTGTCTCAGCCTCCGAAGTGCTGGGATTACAAGCGTGGACCACCACATCTTTTTTTTTTTTTTTTAATAACAACTTTGATGAGATGTAACTCATACACCAAACAATTTGCCCACTGAAACTGCCCATACAGTTCAGTGGTTTGTAGCATACTAGAGTTGTCCACTTGTCATCACCATCAATTTTATATTATTTCCACAGCTCTGAAAAGAAATTCTATACTCATCAGCACCCTCTCCCCATCTCCTCCCAACTCTGGGCCTCAGGTTCCTGGCCTGTAACATGGGGAAAGTGATAACACTTCTCTCAGTGTTGCTGTAATGCATAGAAAGTATTTTGCTCAGTGCCTAATATACTGTAGTTGTGCTGGGCATGATGGCACTGGCCTGTAATCCAGCACTCAGGAGGCTGAGGCAGGAGAATTTCAAGTTCAAGACCAGCCTGAACTACATAGCAAGACCTTGTCTCAAAATAAAGACAGCAAAAAGTTGTAGTTGTTAATTAAACTACAATGATCCACGTAGCCTCTTACTTATCTTGGATCCAGGCGCACTCTCAGAGTCAGGCATAGTTCTTGGGTGGGGAGGAGTAATGAATGGGATGTGATCTCTGTCCTCTTCACAGGGCTTCCGTTCTAGTGGCGAGGCCGCAGGGACCACTTTTAGTATCACTCAGGGAAGACCACAGCACAGCAGGAAGGGATGAACATGCCAGCTGGGCGCCATGGTTACTAAGACTGGAAGGCTTCAGCCCTGTGTCACCCACCCCATGGAGAGAGACAACTTTCACACACTGGAACATGCTACGCAGGGTGGAGGGGTCCTTAGGAGCCCCTTTGCACGGGGACAGGTGGCCTGGCTCTAGCATCTTCTGGGCCTGGACCTGTCAAGTTATGAATTCATTTTCAAAGGAGGAGCCAGGCCTCTAATTCCTAGCTTGCCTCTAATTCCAGCACTTGGGAGGCTGAGGCAGGAGGACCACTGCAAGTTGCAGGCCAGCCTGGGCTACCTAGTCAGTTCAAGGCCAGCCTGAACTGCTTAGTGAGACCCTGTCTAAAATAAAACAAAACAAAGCAAAACCCAAAAAATCCAAGTCACCACACAGCAGGCACTGGTCACTCTTTATATACAAATGGGGCCACTGGAGCCCAGAGTGGGTTAGGACTGCTGGGGAGGCATGCTGAATAGTAAGAGAATCTTTCTCCTGTCCACCCACAGGTGCCAAGCCAGGTCACAGAACCCCGGGTAGACAAGAACACTCTGGGCAGGACGCTAGGGCTGGAAATACCCAGCATGGAGAATGGGGCCTGAGCAGTGGCCACTGCTGCTCCCTGGACACCTCTCTGTGATGCCCTGCATCCTGGGCCTGCTTTCAAAGCCGAGTGGAGGCCTTGGCATGACAGAAAATCCCTCCAGCCCCTTCAACCACCACAGTCCCAGCAATGCCTCCAGTTCTATACCTGGAGCCTCAGCTGACTGGCTACAAAATTTTTGCACCTAGCCTGGCATGGTGGTCCATGCTCTGGGGAGGCTGAGGCAGGAGGATCGCCCTTGAGTTCGAGGCCAGCTTCGGCTACATAGTGAGTTTAAGGCCAGCCTGGACTATATAGTGAGACCTGTCTCAAACAACTAAAAGAAAAAAAAAAAGAGAGAGAGAGAGAGAAGGAGGGAGGGAAAGAGAGAGATTCATCTGCCCACTGTCCATAGGTTTTTTTTTTTTTTTTTTTTTTTTTCTTTTGTGATACTAGGGACTGAACTCAAGGCCTTCACACTGAGCTACATCAACAGCTGTTTTTGTTTTTTGAGACAGGGACTCATTAAGTTGTGATCCTCCTGTCTCAGCCTCCCTCAGTGCTGGGATTACAGGTGTGCATCACCATGCAGAGTTGCCCACACTTTTATTACCCCTGTGTGTGTGTGTGTGTGTGTGTGGTGGTTCTGGGGTGGAAACCACAGCCTCATGTATGCTAAGGAAGTGCTCTACCACTGAGCTATGTCTTTATCTCCTTTTTTGTCCATTCTTACTCATCTTTCACCCCACAGTCCTGAAGTCTGCTTTTTCATCCATCTGTCTGTCTGTCCATCCACCCATTCCTTTAATTGCTATGTCAATAAAGCATTCATCTGTGCATCCATTCATCATCGATGCGGCAGAGGTTTGCTGAACATGCCCTGTGTGCCAGGCATGCTGTTTGACCAATTCTTGGTGAAGTGCCCATCTTGGTGGAAGGACGGCCATGCTAATGGAGAGTGCGGGGACTCTGTCCCTCTTCCTGAGAGCTGGTTTTCATAAGGGAGAGGGAGAGTCAGTTTTCTCTAGTGGAGCTGAGGGTGCACAGGAGCCCAACAGTGCCTCTGTGTGTGTGTGTGTGTGTGTGTGCCCATGCGTGTGCGTTAAAAGATCATGATAATGACTGCCTTACCACAAGCAAATGGCAAGTATGTTTGGATTCTTGCCTCCAAACACCACAACCACCTCAGGGAGAGGGGGCAGGACAGATGCAGTGGACAGGAAGAAGGAGCCCACTTCACAGAAGCCATGACTGCTGGCATGGTGGCGCAGGCCTTTAATCCCAGTACTCAGGAGGCTGAGGCAGGAGGATAGCCACGAGTTCAAGACCAGCCTGGGGTACATAGTGAGTTTAAGACCAGCCTGAACTACATAGCAAGACCCTGTCTTAAAAAAACAAAAACAAACAACAGCAATAAAAAACAAAGGCCAGCTGGGTGTGATGACAAATACCTGTAATCCCAGCACTTGGGAGGCTGTGCCAGGAGGATCACTGGCAGTTCGAGGCCAGCCTGGGCTACACAGTGAAACTCTGTCTCATGAGAAGAAAGAAAGAAGAAAGAAAGAAAGAAAGAAAGAAAGAAAGAAAGAAAGAAAGAAAGAAAGAAAGAAAGAAAGAAAGATAGATTAAAGGCCATAACTGAGGCTCAGCCTATCGGAACTCACTTGCCCTGGAAGCCTCTTCCAGAAGTTTCCCTGCGCTCTACCTGGAATGGAGAATGTTGCCAATTCTTCAGCTACTGTTTCCCTGCGGCTCTGCTCCTTTCCGTGGGGCTGGCTGGGTATCTGTGTGTCTGTCTGTCCATCTGTCCATTGGCTAGCTACTTCTGCAGGAGCAACGTCACTCTGGTCACTCTGGTAGCTTCCCCTGCTACCAGGGGACACATCAGGTCACTAAATGCTGTTCGGTGCAGGTCATCCAGACGGCCAGGAACAAACCGGGCTCTGCTGCCACCGCTCTCACCTGCAAAGCAGCAGTAGCCTAACTGGTTTCCTATCATCTCTTCCGACCCCTCCCCCTCCACACTTCAGCCCCAGCAAACCTTTGAAAATGTAAATCTGAACTTGTCAGACCTTTCAGGATCCCCACAGCGTTTAGGATAAAATCACAAATCCTCCCAAGGTCCGACAGGCCAGGCAGGGTCGATCCCAGCTTTCTTGGAGACGTCCTCTTCCCCTTGCGCTCCGACCATACCAAATCCCTGTCCTTCTCTTACTCACCCTGCTCAATTTTCTTCACTAGCTTTGGATGGGAAACGCACAGCGTCTGTGTCTGCCTCATGCCCTGGTCTTTGGGGCACCGGTCCTCTGTGATCTGCCTCCTCTGGCGACGTCTGTCTGCACTGAGCCGCTGACTAGCACACAGTGGGCATCCCATAAACGCTCCATGACTAGAGGTAGGACCTCCTCGCCCCTTCATTCCCTGAGGGCAACCCGCTGTTCTCTGCCCAGAACTGGTAGGCTTTTTCTTTTTTTCCCTGGTACTGGGGATTGAACCCAGGGGCTCATGCATGCGAGGCAAGAGCCCTACCACTGAGCTATCCCATCCTTTTAAAAATTTGAGATGGGGTCTCATTAAATTGCTTCATTGCCCAGGTTGGGTTTGAACTTGTGATACTCCTGTCTCAGGCTCCCAGACAGAGTACTAGATGACAGGTGTGCACCACCCTGCCTGGTTTACCGGGTCTCCCTAAATTACACAGGCTGACCTTGGACTTGTGATTCTCTTGCCTCAGCCTCCAAAATAGCTGGGATTGCAGGTGTGCGCCACTGTGCTTGGGTCCGCTGGGCTCTAAATAGCGCTGACATCAGACTGGGGGTATAACTTGATGGTACCACACTTGCCTAGCATGCTTGAGGCCCTGGGTTTGATTCCCTCAACCAAACAACCAAACAAAACAGTGGTAACGTCCCGCGCAGCGGGGGGAAAAGCCCTCTTTCTAGGATGCAGCTGGACCCACCTGGCATCCCCCACTCCCAGAGGCAGCCCTTTCCTGCTTTATCTCAACTGTGTTCACACAGACCAGGGTGGGGTTGGGAACGGATTATTATTTATAGGGACACTGGGTGTCTCCTGGGACCCACCGTTTTTGTTTTGTTTTGTTTTGTTTTGAGACAGGGTCTCGATATGTAGTTCAGACTGGTTTTGAACTATGTAGCCTAGGCTGACCTCGAACTCAGTGATCCTCCTGCCTCAGCTTCCCAGGTGCTAAGATTAGAGGGGAGTGTCACCATGCCCCGCAGGACTCACCATTTTGAGTGCATTTATGTCTGCCTCTTCTGTATCCGCTAAGGACAGAATGGAAAGCCACCATGTGGTGAGTCTGAAAGCCCCCAACTCTGGCTCATCACCTGCCAGCAGGGGGGCTTTCCACTAATCTCAATTTCTTCATCTATAAAATGAGACTGATAATAGTACCTACTTCCCAAAGTTGTGAGGAGTCAGCGAGCGACTACTATCTTTATTTTCTGAGACAGGGTCACTATCCCGGGCTCATATGATCCTCCTGTCTCAGCCTCCTGGGTAACATGCCATAGTGCCTAGCAAATTACTTTTTTTTTTTTTTTTTTTTAATTGGGGATTGAACCCAAGCACTTCACACACCTTTTTTTTTTTTTTTTTTTTTTTTTTTAATTTTGAGACTGTGTTATTGGTAAGTCACTAAATTGCTAAGGCTGGGCTCTAACTTGCAATCCTCCTGCCTCAGCCTCCCAGAGTTCAGGGATGACAGGCATGCACCACCATGCTAGGCTAAGCTACTAACTTTTTTTTTTTTTTTTTTTTTGGTACTGGGAATCAAACTCAGGACTTTGCGCTTGCCAGTAAGCTACTACCTTTAAAGCTCTTAGCCTGTGGCACATAAGACACTCTTAGTTATCAAGGGCAGCGTTCCCAGGACTTGGTTAGCTGGGCTCCTTCTCTATAAAGCCCAGAAGCTGTATTTTGTCACCTGTTGTAAGAAACTCCCAAGAAGTCTGCGTGGTTCATTTTCAAGTCAAGGGCCAAGCAAGCAAACACCCACAGACATGAAACCATTGGTTGGAGGAGGGCACTGTACTAAACCCTGGAGGCACGAAGTTGGGGAGGAACCACTTCCTGTCCTAGTGAGAAGAATCAGACAAACCAATAATCACAATTCATCCAGGCATGTGGCAGGGCTGCCCAGAGGTTGGGAGGTCAGAAGAGCATTCCAGGGTGTGCAAGGGCAGAGGCAGGAGTGCGTGGGGGACCCCTGGGGTACATGAAAGGCAGAATGTAGAACAGCCACGCACTCCCTTTCTAGAGAATGACAGGCTGAGAATCTGGGTCCGCGTCTGAGATCCTTCTCCGGGCCAGATCTGGCTGGGCAGGGGTGGGGGTGGGGGTGGAGATGCATCGGATCTTCTCTGGAGCCCTTGCGGTCCTGGATGGTGGGCTGTCCAGTGCGAGAGGCGAGGAAGTGACAGCCAGCCTTACTAGATTCCACGCCCCTCACACCCACCTGCTCCCCACCCCTGCTGCTAGAGCCAGGGTCTCCTGGAGACTGCAGGGGCCTGGGAATCAAGACCTTGTCCTCCATAGGGAAGGGCGCGGCCACCAGATCCCCAGCGGGGATGCGGTCTCTGGATACTGCATCTTTGGTCTTGGGGTTGGGACTGCACCCCTCCTCTCTTACCATTCAGTATAGGCTTCTAAAGGGGTGACCCTCTGACCTCCGGACTGTTCCCCCTCACCCTCCCTGGAAGACTCTGGGCAGGAACTTCAGAAAGAAGGGTTCCAGAGGCCATAGGTTTAGATGTAGCTGTTGTAAAGACTCTGGGGACCCCTGGGCACTCTTGGGGAGCTCAGCCAAGGCCAGGGGCCTGCCTCAGGGCCACAGAGCTCAGGGCCGAGGTGTGGGTGCCTGGCCCAGGAGAGAGGGGGAATGGTCGAAGGGGTCAGGCCGAGAGAGCAGGCGAGGCGCCAGGACCGGAGGGCGCCGAACGGGGGTGGAGGGCGAGGGGTCCGGCCGGTGCAGGGGGGGGCGGACCCCAGGGAGGGGCATGCTATGTCTTTAAGAGCTGCCTGAGCGCAGGTTGCAGCTGCCTGGCCAGCCCGAGAGACAGCAGAGATTCATTACCCGCCGACACAATGACCATTGATGGCCCCGTGGCGTTATTCAAATCCAGTACCAATTGCAGCCGAGCCCCTTTCTCCGCGCCAGGCCCGTATTGTTGGAGCGGCCCACTAAAAGCCCGCCCCGGCCCCGAGCCGCCAGAGGCGCCCGCTCGGGTTCAGCCCTGCGCCTCGCCAGCACGCCGGCTCCCAGTCCGGCTCCCCGGGCGCTGCAGGTGACCCGGCGGCGCATTCCAGTGCTCCCCGCCGCCGGGGCCACCGCCGGCGACTCAGCCACAGGGAAGCGGAGAGCGCCGGAGTCGGTGCGTGCGCGGGGCTGGGCGGGGGCGGGAGACCCGCGAGTCCAGCAGCCCGGACCCAGGGCTCGAAACGCGACCCGGCCTCGGGCCCCAGCTATCTGGACTCCCGGCGAACCCTGGCTGGGGGTGGGGAGAGGGAAGTCGGGGTTCCCTGGGCCTGACAGAGGAGATTCCCCCAAGCTGGGGCAGCGCGTAGATCAAATGCGGGCCACTCTAGGGACCCCGGGCCGCAATCGAAGGCAACACGCCGGGGGCAATGGGGATCCCCGCGCTGGGTCGGGATCCGTGTGCCTGCTGGTCCATCCACCTTACCGCGGGATGGGCCACAACCGCCCGGCACTGGCTAGGTATTCCGACGCGCAGCTCCGCAGATCTCCAGATCCGGCGCGTTTCAGGAGCGAAGCGCAGGCTGCAGGAGCCCGGGGCCCTGAACTCAGGGGCTTCGCCACTGATTGTCCAAACGCAATTCTTGTACGAGTCTGCGGCCAACCGAGAATTGTGGCTGGACATCTGTGGTTGAGCCCCGGGCGCAACAGGGGCCAGGGCCGCGGGGACCAAGCTCCGGGCAGGCGGCTGCCTGGCCCCAGCGCGAGGATCGCGGCACCAGCCCGGCACGCAAAGGAGGGATGCCGCTCCCTGCTACCAGCGCCGCCATCCTCATCCTCCCTCCTTCTGATCCTCCTCTGCGAGTGACCAGTCCCGGATAGCGGGGTCCTCCAGCCGATCGCGTCGGTTTTCCCCCTTTCAAATTTCGGTCGGAATGAAGCTGGCACGCAGCTGCGGACCGGACCCGAATGTGGTCCGAGAAGCCCGCCCTCAGCCAGAGCTGCAGGAAGTCGGGGTGAAAGAAGATGCTGGCTGAACGCGCTTGCTAACTCGCTTCAAATCTGTTCTAACCTATCCCCTGACCAGTCACCCCTAAACAAACAAAAAAATCCTAAATCAGCCCCCCTAAGTCCCAAACCAACCAACCCCTCCCACAAGCCCCTCTGCACGGACGGATGGGCTGAGCCTCCTCCAACCACTGCTGGGGACAGAGAAGCTCAGGAATGATGCGCTCCAGCTGGGTGACCACCGCGGCTCTGGAAGCAGAACTTGGACAAACGAATCCTTTCCATTAAAGAAAAATCTTTGGAGATAGTGGGGTTTATTTATTTATTTCCTCAAAAGAGGGGGTCAAGAGTTGCTTGTGCGGGGGACTGCTGGGAGCTGCTGGTGGTGGACCTGGGTCACCTGTCCTGACCCCTTTCTGGTGCGGGGCTTGGGGCTGGAGATGACCTGCAGTGGTTCAGACTGTCTTGGCCCCACCAATTCCCACTGTGGCGCCAGCACCCCTGTTGCGGGGAGAACCAGGCTTTCCCCACCGCCTTTCTCCGGCTCTGCCACTCAGCATTAACTAGGGTGCGACGGGGGCAGGGATCTCCTCCATCTCTAAGCCCCAACCCATCTCCGGCAGCAACATGAATCCTAATACCCAGTTTCCAGAAGCTGGAATCCCATGTGGGACAGCCCGCCAGTCCTGCAGCTTGGGAGCTGGGGGGATGCAGGGACCTCTAGGCTATAGGAATTGGGCCAGACTGACCCTCTGAGGTGAGGCTGTTGGGCCATTCCAGGTCCCCTGCTCTGTTCTGTTAGGGACACCCTGATCTCAGCACCTAGAGGGCTGGTCAGCCAGGCTCTGTGGAGAGCACCCAGCCCAGCCCCTACCGTAACCCCAACACGGCTATTCCCACCACTCATGGGAGGCCTCCACTGCAGCAGGCTGGAGAAGCCCACCAGCCAGGGGGTCACCTGTCCCCTAAGAGAATGATGTGCACCCTCCCCAACACTACCAGGACATTTGATGCTTTCACCTCCACAGGATGAGAAATTTCCACCTTAAATTATTGACATTTAATGAAAAGCAACATTCTAGGGTTTGGCAGGATAATGTTGGTGTCCTAATTCTTTTTTAAGGTCTCCCTCAGCAGACAAAGCTCTTTTCTCCAGGTTATGGAAGGAAAGGGGTTCAGCAGGCTCTTCTATGCCAATGCCAGTATGGGGTCAGGGGCTCTGGCTGCAGATGATGGAACAAAGCCTGGCTGGGTGTCCTGGGACCCAGACTGGTCAGCACAGACTGGCTCTGCACCTCCTTCTCCAGATACCCCTACAGAACCACCCCCTCTGGGGCAGTCTGTGTTTCAGCCTTTTGGGCAAAGGGCAGCTGAGAGCCCTAGGCACAGGACAGGGAGGTCATCCCAGAGGCCATGGCAGGGGAGAGATGAGGCACTGCCATCTCTAAGGATGCAGCTCTCAGCAAGGCTAGTGAACAACCTAGCCTTTTATTTGCCCAAGGCCAGCTGCTGCAGGCAACCAGACCCCCAGACTTCCAGAAGGGATGGAGAGAGGAGGGGCAAACCGCTCTGCCTACCAGGTGCTGCCTGCCCCCCACCCTGCTTCCTGCAAGCCAAACTTGTGCCATCAAGCATCTCCCCAAGTTTCAGACACTGTAAATACTCAGTTGTTGCAGAGGAAGCGACTGAGGGACGCTGACCCTGTGCCAGGCCTCTGCTGGCCAGTCCAAGGTTAGGCTCCTTCTCCCCACCACCCACAGCAGGATGAGCTGTACAAAGGCTGGGGAGGCACTCTGGAGCCCATCTGGTGGTGGTGGTGGTGGGGCAGCCAGGGTCAAGGGCTGGGGATCAAGGGGAGGAGGGGTGTGGCTGGGAGAGCAGCTGCTGGGTTGGGGGAAGGGGGTCAGCACTGAATAGGGGACCCCAGCTGGGGTTCCATAATGATATCAGTGGGGGACAGGCTCAGCCCCCTGCTGTCCAGATGGGGAAACTGAGGCGAAGAGTCCTCGATCTCTGGAAGGGAGGGCCCACCTTCAGTTCTTCAGGCCCATTCATCTTCCCCACAAGATGGCCCTGGAGCTGGAGTGCCTTGTTGGCAGTCACTCAGCGTTTAGACTGAGATGCAAGGAGCGGAAGGCAGCTGGGTCACCTGGCTGCAGAGCCTGATACACTGGAGGGGACCCCCCAGTCACTGCCTGCTTTCCCCTGCTCATGTGCTGAGAAAGGCTCATTTTTAGCACCTGGCCTCCTTTCTCTGCCTGGAGGGAGCTCAAGGGACAGAGCAGGGAAGAAGGCAGACAAGGGGGACAGGGAGACCTGGAAGCAGGGCCCAAGGGGATAGCTGATTGTTCTGATCTCCCACTGCAAAGGGCCCAGGCAGAGGGGCCCTCAGCCACCATGTAGTGTGGAGATGAAGAGGACGCTGTCCTGGTCCTGCAGCTGGTAGTCCAGCTCCCCCTGGGGCAGGAGAGAGGCGCGGACATTAGGGCACAGCCCAGATTTCTCCCAGGTGTTGGGAAGGGAAGGGGAAGGGCTGACTTCTCCACAAATACGGGCACCCTACACATCAACATGCAAACCTCAGCTGCCCCTTCCCTCTCCACTTGGGGTGGGGGACTCAAGCAGCCGCAGTGTGGCTGCTGCAGTGGGACAGGGACTGTCGAGTCACCCTCTCTGGGCCTGATGAGGGGCCCCAGACTTTCCCATGGAAGCAGCGGGGGGCCAGGCCCAGAAGGGGAGTCCCCAGGTACTGACCAGCAGTTCCCAGTCGGCGTCATTAATCAGCACCAGGATTCCTGGTCGCCTGTGGGAAAGACGGTGGTGAGTAGCAGGGAGCAAAAGAGAAGGCAGGAGGCACAGTCTGGGGCCATGGGAGAGAGTGGGGGGAGCGCTTCCTCCTGAGGTCTGGTCAAAGATATCTCAGGAAGCGCGGCTGTGGTCCGCAGCCAGTCGTAACCTTTGGGGCCAGGTGGAAAATGGGTACAAATGTCAGCACCACCAGCCAGACCTCAGGCAAGTCGTTTACTTCTCTGTGCATTAGTTTTTTCATCTGGAAAGGGGGTGAACTGTGCTGCCTGCCCGCAAGGTACGTTCAAGGCTTCAATGAGATGAATGTAGGGCCTGGCACCCTGCTTGTCAGCACACCCAGTAGAAGCCACTTTTAACATCTTAGGCGCTGGAAAGGAGGAACTTGGGCTTCAAAGCCTCATGTGTGCCCATCCTGGAGAGGAGGCACCTTGGTTCTTCTGGGTCAGGGACAGTGCCTGTGGCACTGAGCATCTGAATGTTCAAGAGCCTGCCTGCCTGCAGAAGGCGGGGCAGGTCCACATTTGGACAGGCAGCTTAGCCTGGCTCCTGCTGGCAGCAGCCCAAGGAGCACTGTTGTCCTTGCAGGTGGCCTCCAGGACTGCTGCTGCAGGATCTGAAGCAGGACTTGGTGGCAGCTCTGGCCCCGAGGGCCTGCTGGGTGACCTACGCTTTGAGGCAGATGAAGGAGCTTCTCAACTGTGCTGCCCACCTCTCTGCCACAGGAGGTTATCTCTGTTGTAGAAGTAAAGTAACTTCTCGCTACATGGAACCCTGTCCTTTGCTAGGAGCTAGGCTTAGGATAGGTCCAGAAGCCTGCGTGTGAGTGTGTGCCTGAGTGCGTATGTGAGTATAGTAAAAAACCCCCTGGAATCCCAGACCTGTGCTGTCCCACAGAGTGTCGCCTGGCCATCAGTGGCTCTTCAAATTACAGTGAAATAAAATGGAATGGTTACAGTTTCTTTCTTCTTTTGAGATAGGGTCTCCCTAGTGGTACAGGCTGGCCTTGAACTTGCTATGTAGCTGAGGGTGGCCTCGAACTTGTAGTGATCCTTCTGCTTCAGCCTAATAATGAGTGCTGGGATTACAGGCCTATGCTACCACATCCAGCTTGGTTACAGTTTCTTAGTCACTCCAGCCACACTGCAAGGGCTTAACAGCTGTGGCAGCAGCTACCGGGCTGGAAAGCACAAGTACAGAACATTTCCATCACTGCAGAGAGTTTACGGGACAGAACTGTCCTAAACACGGGATAAGGGGGACCTGGGCAGCATCTTCTTAGTCATTTCCGTATGGAGAGGGTAGCTGAAGCCCAGAGAAGCCAAAGAACTCGCCTAAGGTTCCACAGCAAATCTGTTAAGCAAGGCTATCAATTTTGGAGAAATTCAACAGGATCCTTTCATCTGGGCTCTTAACAAATGCCCAAGAGTCCAGTGTGGTAATGAGAAGACCAAAAACAGATGACAGAGCCGGATGGAAGTGCCTTCCTCAGAGGAGTCAGAGGAAACAAAGGGGAGGTGGGGACAGAGGAGGCTAAGACTGAACTCAAGGACAGGGGCTCAGACATCCTTCCCTCCCTCTGCACTCTTCAGGGAAGGAAGAAGGGGACTCACACACTGTCTCCCTGGATGAACAGCTCTGGCCGCTCTTTCAGCAAATTCTTCTTGATCCAGACAAGAAGGTTCCGGATGTCCCCTGGAGAGGAAGGCACAGAACAAACTAATGTCAAACTAAAGGGTTCCTAGCCCCCAAAACCCTGCCTGGCCCAGGAGGAAGTAAACATAGGGCTCCCAGGGCCTCTTTTAGATCAGGCTGTGATGCTCATGAACCTGCAGGTTCCTAAGATGGGGGAATGAATGAGAGGTTTCAGAGAAAGTGGCCTCTGGCACTGTTACAGGCTTTGAGAAGCATCGGCCTTTACCTATAGTAAGGACTTGAGGCAAGACAGTGGAAGAGACTGTCCAAGAGCCAGGGCACAGAGCCCTCCCAAGTGCAGGAAACTGGTTTGAGACTCCCCAGCAGGCTTCAGAGGGCCCCGAAGAGCCCCTTCTACCTTTATCTCTCTAGCCAGTCCCAGATGGGGGGGATCCAGCTTTGCTCTTGGAGGGGTCTGCATATATTTCCTTTTGTGAGGGGAGAAAAACAATCACTGAGCTGATAGCATCAGTTAATTTCCTCTAGCAGAGGGAGAGAAGGATCCTTCACCAGCCAGGGATGCTGACAAATCACTGCTCCATGGCTCCCCCTCCCACAGCCCTGCGGGCCAGCGATGGCCACCTTGAAGAGCGAGAGGTTCAGGGTCAAAGGGCCTCTCCTGCTCAGTGAACACCAAGACCTGCCTCCTGTGGGGAGTAGTGTTCTGGGACAGCCGCTGGTCCCTTTGTCCCCAAGGTCATCTCTCCTTTCCCAGGACCAGGAGCCAGGCTGAAAGATCCTGGGATCTGGCCCTATGAACTCTGTGGTACCTGGGCTCTCTCCCATGCACTCCTCCAACACGGTTCTCCCAAGCCTGCTGGGAATCTTGTTCTCTTAAAAGCAACCTAAGGGAGCCAGTGAGATAGCTCAGCAGCATAAGCACCTGCCTGGCATGTGCGAGATCCTGAGTTCGACTCCCAGAACTCACATAAAGGAAAAAAAGGGGCCGGTGATATTGCTCAGTGGCACAAGCACTTGCTGGCAAGTGCGAGGTCCTGAGGTTGACTCCCGGCACCCACTTAAAAAAAAGCGACCTAAGGACAAAGACCCTAAGGAGACAACCCAGCCTCTGGGAAGTCAGTGGGGAACTCCGGCCTAACCAGCACCTGTCCCAAGTCAGTGTCTCAGAGGGCTCTGTGTCTGGGACGTGCCTGAGACAAAGCTCAGGGGCTGAGCTGGGGCAGGGCCCAGCAGGGGCTGGGCTGTCCAGACTAGGTTGAGGGTCCTGGTGTGAGGGTCAGGGACGGGCTGCTTTATCATGCCCTCAGTGTAGCCCCACAGCATGGACATGGCACACACTCAGCCTCTGTGGTGGGCAGGGCTGAAGGCACTCTCCTGGCCTGCATGCCACCCTGGTGGCATGGCCTGGTCCTCTTTGCTCAGCGCCAACACCCCTGGATCTGATGCCAGCAGCGCACAGGCCATGGGCAAAGTGTCTTATGACTGAGACTGCTGCCTTCCAATTTTAACTCCTCTTTCTAAACAAAGCAGACTGGAGTCCCCATGGTCCCTGGAATGGGCGGGGTGGGGAGAGCCTGCCTCCAGCTAGCTGTGGTCTACTTGGCTTTGTAGTGGGCTCTTTCCTGTAGAGATTCCAGAGGCTTCCCCTTGGCCCTGAATCCCCTTGGCCTCCATCTTGGCACTGTCTGGTGGGCTGCCAGCCCATACATCTTGTGGCCGCTCGATAGAGCTGCCGGGGCCTGACACATCCACTGCCAGCCCTGGCGGGCGGGGCTGTGCTTATGTGTACGGAGGCACAAGAGGGACTGGGCAGTGCCTGACTTGGGAACCACGGGTTGTTACCTCCACAGACCTGGATGCCCTCCACTGCAGAGCCAGGACTCAGCTGGGGATGGCAGCTGATCCTCCAAAAGAAGGGCACCTTGCTGCATATGAGTAGGCTCTGGGCTGGGGGAGGGCCAGTGGTCACAGTGGGGTCATTCATGTGATGGCACCGTTGTGGAGTCCCAGGGGGTGGGCCGGGGGATGAGTCCCAGTGCTGGCTCATTTATCATGATGCTCCTGTTTGCTGAGGTCACTCCCTCCCTCCTCTGCCTGCCCCCACCCTGGGCCTGCACACATTTTTGATAGACTGTTACCATGGTGAGGTTACCGCATCACCACCCGTATTGTTCCCCCTTGCCTGGATTTGGGGGTGGGGAGAGGTGGAACTCATGGCTCCCTTCACAGGCTGCAAGGGCCACTTGGCCTGGCCTGAAACACATCCCCTGGGACATCTTGCTCAGCTTGTTGAGGCCCAGACAATATGCAAATAGGCTCCAAGCCAGATGGTCGGCTTCCAAAGGGGCCCAGGGGAGGAGGAAGGGTTAAGCAGACTCAGGGGCTGGTGGCTTGGGGATGGCTCTGGGATAGATGAGGTCTGGGGGGGGGTCCCACTTCCACCTTTCCACTCTGTGTCTTCCTGCCTTCTCACTCCTACTGAGGGCTGTCTCCCCCTGGGATCCCATGGAATCATTCACAAGACAGATATTTACTGAGCAATTACTATGTGCCAAGTGCAAGGGAGATGGCAGTGAGCAAGACGGGGACAGAGCCTACTCTCACGAAGCTAAGAGGCCAGCAGGGAGACAGACATTACTTAAGTAGTTGTGATAAATGGACCTTCTTTGTCTTGGATCAGGAAAGACCTTTCCGAGGTTGTTAACACTGAAGCTCCGGCCTGAAGGATGTGTGCGGGAGGTGCACGTGGGAAGACCTAAGGCAGGTTGAAACTGGCAGGTTCAGGATGGCAGAACAGAGAAGGCAAACAGCTCAGCATGAGGGGCCTACTCTGGATGAAGCTGCTCCCACCAGGGACCCCAGACCACATGTCTGCTCCATAGGCCCTGGGCCTGTGATGTGTGAAACAAGCTGTGGCTCAAACGGAAGCTTTCCCAGTCCTGTTCCCATTCCCGAGTAGGGGCTGAGGGCTCAGCACTATGGGACTCAGGATGCTTGCTGGATATGTGGACAACTGGGGTGGGGGACAGGAATCAGGGTGACAGCACCGATCTGGAGTTTGGAGTAGGACGCCATCATTTCCTGAGCTTGGGAAAGGAATTTCCAGAGGCTCAGCTTCCTTGCCGTGTAAAACAGGGTGTTCAGAATGCCTTGTAGGGTTGTTCTGAGGATGGAGTAAGCTGATCCACAGTATAGCTCCTGGCGCTGTGTCTGGCACAGCAAGGACACTACACCCACATCAGAGGGAGAATCTGTCTCCTCTGCCCTCTCTGGTGGCCTGGGTTTCCACGCGCTCTGCTCACTGGCCTGGCACCCAGCTTTGGGAAGTGAGGAGCATCATTAATCAGGTAGTGTTGGGCTGGCTGGGGTTTTCTGTGGGGTCCAGTGCCTTCCCACAAGAAGCTGGAAAGGGATGGGAGCAGCAGGAGAGTGGTGAGGGATCCAGGCACTGGCTGACCTTCTTTCCTTATTTATTTTTTAGTAGTACTGGGGATTGAAACCAAGGCCTTGTGCTCTACCACTGAGCTACATCCCCAGCCCTTTTTCATTATTTTTTTCAGCTTCCTATCATTCATTCTTTTTTTAATTAGGGCATGTTTGCAATATATAATATATTCATAGTGGGTTAGTTTTTATTTTGAGACAGGGCCTTGCTAAATTTCCCAGGCTGGTCTTGAACTTTTGTCTGCCTGCACGTGCCCCCCCCACTCCCCATTTTTGACACAGGTCTTGCTCTATTGTCCAGGCTGGCCTCAAACTCTGAGCTCAGACAATCCTGCCTCAGTCTCCTGAGAAGCTGGGACTACAGGTACTTATCATTGCACTCACCTGTCTGCTTCCTGGCATTTTAGATGTTCAGACCTGTAAGGCACCAGTGGTTGCTCAGTGCTCCCAGGACAACTGTGCACACAGCACCAGAGGAGGGAGGCGAGCACCTGACACAGGAGGGAGGCCTTGGGACCTCACCCATCCACGGGGGGAAGCAAGGATGCAAGCTGCTGCTCTGCAGTGGGGTGATTAAGAGTTCCCACTCTGGAGCTGGAAGAACCTGCGCTGTGGGTAAGACGGCCTTGAGTAGGATATCATGTCACCTCTCTGTCTTGGTGCTACCTGTCCTCTGACAAGTGGGGGCAATCACCCATATTCTTCAGGGTGGATGTGAGGATTAAGGTTCAGTACCAACAGCAGGCCAGCAGTGTCCAACACGCAGGACATGCTCAACAGCTGGGTGCTGTTGTGTGATCAAGTGACTTCAATTCCTTGTCCTCTGGGCTTCAGGAACCCTGCCCCAAAGGTTACTGCCACAGCATGTAGCATGCTCATTGTAGAGTACACCTATGAAAACTCCTCCAAGAATCTCACCCCAGGGGACTTGCTCGTGTCTAGGGACAGCGACTTCCCACTGTGGCAGGGCAGCTGAAAGGGAATGACCTCAAGATCTCCCCGGCATTGAATCCCAGCTGCAAGAGGCCCTCACCCAGCCTGCCTTGGGGACAGGTCACCTCCCGGCAAGCAGCTCTGTTAACTGCTCTTTCCTTCCCAGCAGAAGTCTGTGTTGCTGCCACCACTGGGCCTGCTGGGCCCCAGGGCCTACACCAACAAATGTGTCCCCTCATCCCCACAGCCCTTCAGATTTGGGAGACGCAGAGTCCCTAAATCTTCTGTTCTGCAGGTTAAACAGCTCTGTGCCCACTAAGTCCACCAGGCTCCAAGTCAGGGCTCTTCTCGGAGCCCACCCCAAGTCGAGTTGAAAGCTTGAAAGTGAGAAGAAAGCACTAGGGGCGGGGGTGGGGGGGTGGAGGGAACCTCTGAGGCTCCATTTACAAGTGAATGGGGGTAAGAATGGAGCAGTTTGTGGGCTAAACTGGCCTCAGAAGGAGGTTTACAGATGTGTGAGGGGACGCTCCTCATTGTTTAATTAAGCAGAAAGTGGATCTTTTCAAAAGCAATTTTGCACAGGGACTGGGAGGGGTGGGGAGAGTGGAGGGCAGTGGGGAGGGGATCAGCAAACAGGCCCCAGAGCAGAGAAAGGAACAGCTGGCCCTAGAGAAGCTGTGAAATGCATGCTAAGCAGTTTAAAGCGCCTAGGAGCTCCTCCAACTCGGCTCCTGCCCTCCCTCACCAACTAGCCACCCTTTACTGTGAGCTGAGTGGGAGGGAAGGGCGCAGGCCAGGGTAGAGGAAGCCGGGCTGGGAAAGGTGAGGCAGCCAGTCTCCTCCTGGGGTCAGGTCTGGGAGCCTGGAGTCAAGGGATCCTTGAGCCATAAAGGCCAGCTCCCTGCAGTGGAAGTAGCCAGAGCTGGCTGGTGCTGACCCTACCAAGCCCAGCCAGTCAAGGAGATGATCCATTCCTTCAAGATGGTGCTCATGGACCCCACCACCACCCCAGTTTGCACATGCGTGTGCACACACACACACGCATGCAAGCTCTCACCAGATCTGCACACCTACTTCACAGAAGTGAAGTACTGAGATCTGGAAGCAACTTTTCCAGACTGGAGATGTCAATAGATACTGAGCTCAATAAAAAATAGCCCATCTCCCATTCTACAGATGGGGAAACAAGAGGCCTGTGCATCAACGATGTGCAATGCACACTCTTGGGGCTCCTTTCTTGCGGTCTCGGCCTCTTTGGTTTCACCCGCCCTCTCCTCTCAGTCGGCTGGATTGGAGGTGCTCCCCTGACCCACGTGTCCCCTTGATTGGGGGACCTGTCACAATCCATGATCTGTGGCTGTTGCTGCTTTGGCTGCAGCCTCCAAGATCTGCTTGGCCAAGTGGCAGTCCCTGGCCTGGGAAGGCTGCCAGACAATGGATCTGGGCATGGGTTCGGGGAGAGAATAAGACTCACCCAGCAGCAGCAAGCGCCTGCTTCCTGCTGGGCTCACATGTGCCAGGATAAGGCCTAGCAGCTGCCAACCAGCTCGTGGCAACAGTGTGACCCATGCCTCTGGACAAATCAAGGTAGAAATGGGAATCACAGGTTCAGACCCACAACAGGGGCCCAAACAGTGAGCTAGAGATACTTTGTCTTCCCCTGCATTTCCTTTCCTTCCATCCAGGGGGTTAGGGAGTATGGGCCCCCATCTTGTCACTACAAGTGGCTAGAGGATGAAGGATAAGAAACCGAAGTCCTACACTAGCTTCCCTTCCTGGTAAGTGTGGCCAGGTCTCAAGTCCCTTCCTTCTTCCTGTCTTCCTCTCAGGTCTAGTTTCCTTGATGACAGATAGTATCTATCGGGATCATTACACAAACCGAACTCAGTAGCTGTTGAAGGCAAGAATGAATGAATGAGAGGGTAAAAACTGGAAAATAGGTTAACAGTGAGAGATGTCAGTGATTCAGGGAGCCTCTTGGGTCAAATGGTGATGGGCTGGTAGCAGTGCCAGGACTTAGAGATCCTGAATCTGGGTCTGATTACCAGCATAAGCATTTAAATAACCATAGGACTTGGGGTGAGACCCCTGGTATCTCTGAGTTTGGGTTTCCACTATTTACTTAGTGGTGCTGAGGACTGATCCCAGAGTCTCAGGCTTGCTAAACAAGTGCTCTACTACTGAGCTACATACTCAGCCTGGTTTCTACATTTTTTTTTTCCTACAGTACTAGGGACTAATTGAACCCAGGGCCTCCACATGGAGCTACATCCCTAGCCCTTCTTTAATTTTT
This sequence comes from Erethizon dorsatum, assembly GCA_028451465.1. NCBI lineage: Eukaryota > Metazoa > Chordata > Mammalia > Rodentia > Erethizontidae > Erethizon > Erethizon dorsatum. The sequence goes on from CM051822.1 coordinate 7,053,783, forward strand.
ATTTTTAGGCTGGATCTTGCTCAATTGCTAAGTTACCTAGGCTGGTCTGGGACTTGTGATCCTCCTGCCTCAGCCTCTCAGGGAGCTGGGATTACAGGCTGAAGCCACCATGCCCAGATTAGTTTCCACCTTTTAAAATGGAAATAACGGTAACTACTTCTTAGGAGTTTGTGACAATGATTTGCATAACCAACTGGGGCTTTTCATACCACTCCAAATTCAGCCTGTAGTCCATATAATCCTGGCTTTCAGTTCTTTGTCCACCCCAAGGCCTTTTATCCCTGGGGGCCTTCACAAGTGCTTCCTCACAGCCTGAAGGGCCCCTGTGTGTCTGTTCTCCCTCTGCAACTCCTCAGGCTGGCATCTTTTCATCTGCGCAGCCCTTGCCTCAATGCCATCTCTTTAAAGAGGCCTCCCTGACCAGTCATTAGTCCAGCCCTAAGGACCTGTTTGATTTCCTCGAGCTCAGGCTACAGTTTGTAATGAAACAGTTGTATATTTGTTTATTTCCTCACTTACTGCCTGGCTCCACTTCCATCCCACCGTTAACTCCATCAGGGCAAGAGCCGCACACCTGTTTTGTTTACCACTGAACAAGTACAGTGGTAAGTACAGTAACCGGCACAAAAAATATGTAGCTGGCATTTGCTGAATATTCAGTTAATGAATGAATGAGACGGGGATGGAATTGGGAAAATTTGTGTGGGCTTTTGTGCCAAGTAAACTTGAGGGGAAATAAGTCATAACTTGTGATATTTTAATAAACATCCAGCAAGGTCTTTGAGACTGAATCTGTAAGATAGAGGTGAACCCCTGTTCCCTCCCAAGGCTGTGTGGCCATCTGTCAAATTAAGAAACATCATCTCGTCACCTGTGGGTATTCCCCAGCAGGGACACACAATCTTATCATAATGACATTTAATGCCAGCCACCTGTCCATTCCCAGCTCAAGGGGAACACTGCCCTGCTCCTCACTGTGTCCCCCAGCCCTGGCACATGGCAGACAGACACACTCTGCTGCTGTTCCCTGACCCAGGGGAAGGCCAGGATGACCGGGCAGCCAGGGAGCCTGGGCCATCATAACCATTTGATTCCTGGCATTTGTGCACCCATTCCAGAAAAATCCCATTAAACCACTTAACCATTTCCTACTGTCCCCCCACAGGAACCCCATTTTCTGGGCTCCTACTCCCCAAGCATTCTGCTCTTAGTATCTACTGCCAGGCCTGCAAAAGACCTCAACATGGGCTGTGGGTATGACTCAGGGTTCAGTCCCCAGTGCCACCCCCCAAAAAAAAACCCTCAATGGTCGCTATATCCAGTCCTTGCTGCCAGGCTATACTGTTACCCAGCTGGGCCTCCAAGGGTTACCCTTTAAAGCCTCCCATTGGAAGGCAGGGACTGGCTCCTCTTGCCCATGTCTGTCTCTTCAATGACTAGACAGGGTCTGTCACTCAGGAGGTGCTTGGTATATATTTGTTTAAGAAATATTAGCAAGTATCTGAATGAACAAATTTTTAAAAATCCATATCTCTCTCAGTCAACCTCCCCTCTCCAGGCTTTCTAGCTGTAGGGAGAGAATGGGAAGGGGGACATATACTAACTTCCCAAGATGAATATATTACTATTATGTACTGCAAACATGTAGTAATAAAAATAAATAGAATCAATCCTCATACTGAAATGGGAGCCCATTCATGCATTCCATTCTCAGCAGAGGTTGCCTCCTTCAGAAGCACCCACCCCTGCTGCCATATTACAACAATGAAGACAAACAGCGCAACCTGCTTCCTCCTTTTTTTTTTTTTTTTTTGTGGGTACCAGGGGTCGAACTCAGGACCTCGTGCTTTCGAGCAGGCGCTTGTGCCACTGAGTGATATCACCGGCCCTTTTTTTCCTTTGTATGTGGGTACCAGGAGTCGAACTCAGGTTCACGCTTGCCAGGCAGGCGCTTATGCCGCTGAGCTATCTCACCGGCCCTCCTCCTTTTCAACACTGACAAATGGATCACCATTCCCACTTCACAGATGAGAATGCTAAAGCTCAGAAAGGTGAAGTTACTGGCTTAAAGTTTTTTGTTTTTTGTTTTTTTAGCCAGGGTCCTCCTAGGTAGCCCAGGCTAGCCTCGAACTCACGGTGATCTTCCTGCCTCAGCCTCCCTGAGTGCTGGGATTACAGGTGTGCGCCATCACATCTAGTACTGGCCTAAAGTTCTAGGGGGTCTTAGTATAGAAGCCCCATGTAAGGACTAAGCCATTCCCACTTGAATAGGGGTGAGGGAGCCCACAGACCCACTCCTGCCCAAAAGGACCCAGAGATGGGCTGAGAAAACCAATACTCACAGGGCTCCTCCTGCCCAGGCAAAGTGACTTGATGTTTCTTTACGCCATCAAACAGGAGCTCTGCACCGCCTCTGCAAAGGAAGGCCAGAAAAGATAGCAGGTGAGCTCCTGCAAGCAGGAGAGAGCTGAGCCTGAGAAATGAGGGTGTGGCTGGCAGTAGAAGCCCAAGAGATGCAGAGACCAAGGTGCAGGAACCAGTGACTGATTCTCTTGCGTGATTTCCTGATGTGGTAAACTAGAATGCATATAATTGTCAATAATCAAGCACCCACATTTGTAGATTTTCATTTTTATACCTCTGCTTTCTTGAGATAGCTTAGGATACAACTGTAAAACAACTGTAAATAGATTTTGGAGCTGCCAGCCCCAAGGTAGAGACCAGGCTCCACCCTGAGCACGTGTGATCTTCACAAGCTTTGATTTTTTTGTGTGTATGTGGTGGTACTAAGGATTGAATCTAGGGCCTCTGCAGTGGGCTCTATCCCTAGACCTTTTTTAATTTTATACTTTGAGACTAATTTGCTAAATTGCCCAGGTTGGGCTTGAATTTGTAATCCACCTGCCTCAGCCTCACACAGTGCTTGGATTACTGGTATGTAATCCCATGTCCAACTTCAAGCCTTGTGCTTTCCATCTGCAAAAACGCTGAGAAGCAGCCAAGCACAGTGGCACATGTCTGTAATCCCAGTTAGGGCAGGAAGATCATGAATTTGAAGGTAGCCTGGACGACTTAGACCTTATCTCGGAAAAGGAAAAAAAAAAAAAAAAAAAGCACAAAACCCAACCAAGTAAAGAAACAAAATGCCAAGAAGCCCCTGTAAGGCTTCTGGAGACCACTGTGCATCTAGCAGTTTCTTCTGGCTAGGTCAGTGTTGGAAATGCCCATCCCTGCCCCCTGCTGCTGGCTGGGTGGGCACAGAACAGTGCAGGAGGCCTAGAAAGCCACTGGGCTTAGCCTCAACAAAGAGTAACTGTTCACATCACCTTGCCCTTTTATTAGATGTTCCTCATCTCCTTTTTCCCTCAGGCCTTCTCAGGGAAGGAGGGAGGCCGACATTAATTCCATTTGACCAGAGAAGCCGACCGAAGCCTAGAGAGATTAAGTCAATTGTCCAAGGTCAGACAAGCAGCAGCTGCACTAGGAGTTGAATCTAACTGGTTCCCGCTCAGCTCCAGTAATCCTGCCAGAAACAAAACAAAACAAAACAAAACAACACAACCCATGACTCCTCTGAGGTCAGAAAGCCCCTTGAGGACAGAGTTTGGTTCACTTCTGTGCCCCAGCACCTGACCAAGGGAAGGATAGCAGAGATGCTCAGAGCCAAGTCCAGATGCCTTGTCCCACACAGCATCTCCCTCTAGGTCTCCTGATTCCCATCCCAGACTTCACATGGGTCTGAACTGAGAAGGCCTTAACAGACTTTGGATAGATGTGATGTCTCCTACCCCAGCACCCTTCCCCATCTCAGGAAACAGATATGTCCTAAGGCAGCCCACTGGGAGGCAAAGGCAAGGCAAGCATTGTCATGGGGGAAACATGGGGCGACTGTCATCCAAACAAGGTCATGCTTTGTTGATGCAGAAATGTGGAGGGGGAGCAGAGGCCCATCTGTGGCCGCGCACAGGGCCATTTCAGCTGTGAGCCGGCACAGAGCCTGCATTTATCTCCTTCCAAGAGCCTCGTTTTCTCCTGGGTAGGGGTTGGCACATGCAGCAGCTGGGGTGGGGGAGGGTGACAGGCAAGGGGCTCAGAAGTTGGGGGTCAGAGAAGAAGGGTGGGAACTGGAGGCACTGGGACCCAGGCAAACAACTGAGAGTGGCCAAACCTGGTGGTGCCAGGCTCGGAGGCTGAGTCTGTTTTCCCTTTCGAAGCAGATGAAGGGAGGACCAGTGTAGCTGAGAGACCTGGCACTGCTGGGTCCCAAGGGAGGGACTGGCATTTGCCAGAACATCTGGAATGGGGGAAGGTACATGGCAATCTCTGGAGTGATTCAGGGAGGCAGACAAGGAACTTGTTTTGGCCCCAGAGACTCAAGGCCAAATCCTGTTACATCTTAGAGGATTTGCTATTCAAACTCAATTAAGATATCTCCATCTTGCATCCACCCACACATCCTGATGGATATGTCTGATACCTGCGACAGATACAGACATTCTCCAAACTCTTTCGCTTTTTCTTTCTCTTTTTGTACAGCTGGAGATGGAACCCAGGGCCTTGAGCATGCTCCAAAAGAACTCCACCACTGAGCCACACCCCCAGCCATGCTCTTACTTTTTCTACTTTATCTTCATCTTAAAAAACAACAACAACAACAACAACAACAAAATCTATCTATACTTGCTTATTTCCCCTCTACCTGCTGGAATACAAGCTCTTCCTAAAACAGGGCCTGGCACACAGTAGGAACTCTGTGTTACTCTGTAATACTGTACTGCTAAATATTTACCAAATGAATGAAAATGCCCATTTCTCTCCCCTTTTTTCTGATTTCAGTGGTGTCCTGTCTTTGCCAATACTTCCCCAAATTGTTGAGGAGGAAATGGGATGGGACAAAGGTAATATCACACCTGGGGCTTTATAGCCTGGACCAAAGAGACCCAAAACAAATCCTATTACTTCCTGAGAAATGCTCTAAGGACAGCAGGGAGCAAGACAAAAGATAGTGGAAATGGTTACTGACAAGAGAAAGGTGTTACAGGGCCTACAGAAGAGCTGGTGGGGCCAAGATGACTGTCTGCCCAGGCGTTAGAAGTGAGGACATACCCTAGACTATTCCAGGACTGGTGGAGACAGGCCCACTGGCATAATGATGGGCATGGCAGCCTCAGGTTCAGACAGAAAGGTGAAGCATGGCTGCTAAGATATGCATGAAATGAGAAGGTCAGATGTACAGCATGCTCAGACAGAGAGAAGGGATCTGGGTCTGGCACATATCTTGGGGATTCTTACTTCCCATGAAGCTGCAACACTCATAGGGCACTGTGATGTGGGTGGAGGTAGGTAGGTGCAGGAATGTTGTCCTGCCTTGCTGGGGCTCAGTACTGCTCTTGGGGATAAACAAGGGTAATGTCAGAAAAGGGGCAATTGCGTCAGTTTGTAAACTCTGGAAGGCAAGGAACTTATTATCCTCCTGACTTCCTGTTGCCAGCAAGTATCTGGCAGACAGAAGACATCTCTGGTAAACAAGCACCATGTGTGATTCAGTGAGAACAAAAGGCAAGTCGGCTATAGGTAAACCTTAATCCTGGCAGTCTGTAGCTTCTTCCTTTCCAACTCTGCTGAGGTCTGTCAAGGTTGCATGGATCCTCTTAGATCCTCTTAGAATCCCCAGGCTTGGAGGGTAAAGCTGGGCCCAGGGTCAGTGAAGCAAAATAGTCAGGAGGCCAGACCAGTGTAGTTCTAATTGGATCCAAGCAGTCAGACAATATCGTCAATTAAAATTCATAAGACTGGCCCCATTCTAAGGGGCAGCAATGCTGAACACTGTAGGGCATGGACAGAGTGCTATTTATCTTTGTATCTTCGGTGTCTGGCCTACTGCCTGGCACATGGTAGGCACTCAATAAATGACTAGAGAATAAACTACCCAGTGAAAAGAGAACATGAAAGAAACGGGGCATCCAATGGGAGAAAAGGCATGTGGACAGAGATTTTAGATTCCCTTTCCAGACTTTTCTTATCACATAGACCTTATCTTCTCTCACACACAGGCACACGCATTCAGTCCCAGTTTCGCTGTGATTTTGGAAATGATAAACACCCGTTTTTTAGGCCCTCTGTTTTTCTGCCTTCTCTCTAAATTCTCCAGTTTTTCTCTCAGCTTTGAAACCACGACAAACCTTGTGTTTGTTGGGGGGACAAGACAGTGGCTTGAAAAGATTTTTCTGCTGTGTTTCTTTGGTTATTTCTCATGATCTTCAGAAATTACTCGGAAGGTTTACTGACTATTCTGAAAAGATAGAAGAAAAGATATCCTGAATGAAGCTCCAGTCTGCTTAAAACCCTCAATTCTTGGAGAAGGAGAAAGGAGTGTCGTAAAGAAATCAAGGGTAGGAAAGTAGTAGTTTCAGGTTCTAGGAGCTCAGATGCCAAACAGATGGGCCTGGTCGGAAATGAGACTGGTAAAGATCGTGGGGAGGCCGCATGCTGTCATGTCTTTTGAATCCTACAGGATATAGGGCACCGCGAAGTACCCGGAGCGCACCTCCCGCCGGTGTGTGCGTCTCTATTCTCGGACATACGGCCTCGTCGCCAAGGGAGACCGAACCTCTCAGACTCGAGGAGGGTGGTATAGCTCACGGCAGGTGCAGCGAGCCGCGGCAATTCGGCCTTGTCAGGCCCCAAGGTAGGAGGGGCGCTTCGGGCCCGAAGACTTCAATCCATCCCCACGGCGCCCCAGCTCCGTGACTCACCCGAACTCCACCTCCACTGACAAGGGCGCTGCCATGTTGAGGAAGCCTAGCCCGTAGGAAACTCCCCCCAACTTCCGGCGCGCCCGCCCATTTCCGGTTGCCGCGGGGCGTCGCGGGCGGAAGAGGCGGTACCACAGACGGAAGAAGCGGAGTCCAGGATTCCGTCCTCCTTAGCTATTGGAGGAAAGCGCGGAGGGCGGGGGGGGAGGTCATCTGGGCTTTTGAGGATTAGATCTGAGAGACCGTGAGTGTGGAGCTGCTTCAACGAAATCACAGCTTGGCAGACGAGAGCCGGCAGTATCTTTGCGACATGACTGTGAGCTACATTACTGCTTATCTTGCATTAATTATAAATGTCTTCAGCCGACACTGCTTGGGCGAGCTCGTTCACTTAACGTAAAGTAAAAGCGACCCCCCAAATTTTTATTTCCGCCCCAGAAGTCTCCCTCCTAAGCGGAGAACTTGGTGTCCAACCTCCTCCTTTCGATGTTGATTTAGATGTCACGCAACAGCTATTTATTGCACGTTCATGAGCCAGGGGTATCTTGTTTTGGTGCAGTGGATTCAGTAGTAAAAAGGGCGCAGGTAAGGTTTCTCCTGTCTTTAGGGGCCTTCACAGGCTAGCGAGGAGCCGACCTGTAATCAAATAAACATACTAGCATGCTAATAAGTGTAAATCTCAAACGGAAAGAAACGATCTAAAGTTAGACATTTCAGAAAAAAAACCGGGAGGTGGGGCTATAGCTCAGTAGTGGAGCGCCTGCCCCACCGTGTGTAAGGTCTTTGTTCGACCTGAAACTATCTAGACGAGACATGCTGGGCGCTAAAGCCTGAGTAAACTAGGGGAACATGAGGGGAGTCCATTGAGGAGAGCAGAAGGGGCAAACAAACCCGGGCACAAGGGAGGACGGTGGAAGTTGGTAAGCAGCGAGCTTGTTAAGATGAGGGTAGAGCTGTCTCAAAAACGAACAAACAGAAATCATTTTACAGCTGAGGATGTAGCTCAATGTGTTTTCCTAGCATGTGTGAGGAGCCCTCGGTTTGATCCTCAGTGCCACCCCCCCAAAAAAAAAGAACAAAAACATAATAACTTTTTTGGAAGCAGTATGGAGAATGGTTTGGAGCAGAATAAGCAAGGGAACTGACAGGTAGACCACTGGAGGTTGTTGCAAAAGCCTGGGTGAGAAACGGAGTGGAGCGGATGTGGCTGACCCATGGGTCTTTATACTGCAGCACTTTCTGAACCGAACTTGGTACTGGTGGAGGCTGGTGATGTAGCCTCCTGGGTCAGGGTGCATTGATTAAGTTGAGACCTTGGAGTTAAACTGTTATATCCAGGTCTCACCATGACCTAGCTGTTTGGACAAGGCCCTTAACATCTTTGTGCTTCACTTACCTCATCTGTAAAACAGAGATAATAGCCTATCCTTATAGGAGTGTTGTCAGGACTAAACGAGTTCTTGGCACAGTTCTTGGTATAGGCCAGTGAAGGCGAACCATTCGTTTATTTATTTATTTGAGACGGGGTCTTGCTATGTAGTCCAGGGCAATCCTCCTGCCTCAGCCTCCAAGTGCTGGGATTACAAGTGTGTACCACCATGGTTGGCCTGATAAGGAAACTTTTAAAACTTTCAATGATACAGACAGCCCTCTGCGGCATGCGTGCCATAGGTTTGCCACCACTGGTATAGGCTGTGTATTTCCCCATCTCCCTGATGCCACTATCACTCACCCAGACACCCAAGCGCCCAAATATTCAGACACTGTCCTCAATTCTTCTCCTCTTCCCATCCCCAGCCAACAAATTTGGATTAATCTCCTTTCTAACCTGGTTTTGCAACCTCAATTTCCTCCACACCTCCATGTCCTCTATCTCCTAATCCTACCCTCTCATCTACACCTGCTTCCTCTGGCCCTCCCGCTTCCTTCTTTGTCTTTGGCTATAGCTTCCTTGTCCAGTTCAAGTCCCTTCAGTGTGCTGGTCACTGCACCCGGGTACTGGTAAACAAGGACAAACATGACAGCTCTGGTTCTTGAAAAGCACAGAGGAGTGTGGTGGAACCTGGAACAGCCCCACAATCACCAAGCTATGTGGTAAGTCACTTTCCTCTCTGGAACTCAGTTTCCTCAGTCTGTAAAGAGAATTTAGAGCTGGGTGTGGTAGCGCATACCTGTAATCCCAGCACGCAGGCGGCTGAGGCAAGATGATCACAGTGAGTTCGAGGCTAGTCTGGGCTACATAGTGAGTTCAAGACCAGCCTTAACTACATAGCAAGACCCTGTCTGAAAAATCAAAAAAAGATTTGTGTTGTGAGATAGCTCCTGGGAGACAGGAGGGCTCCTGAGTAGTTTGTCACCGAGGCTCTTTTGTTAGGGGAAATTTATACAGCAAAGTCACAATGTGGGTACAACGTACATCAAACTATAATCAACCAATAAGATTACAAGTATAGCCGCTTAGCTAATATTGACCCAACCACGAAGCAGGGCGTGCACTTAGCAAGCTCTTATGGCTAGTACCATTAACATCCCCTTATCTAGGCCCCCTAAAACAGGAACAATTTTGGGAAGGGAGGGGTCCAGATGTCCTAGTCACCCACCTGGGTATCTGATGCATATATAGATTTACTGGACTGGGTGGTCCTAATTACAGTATAATCTCAATGTGTGCTTATCTCTTAAGGAAGTATGCAGATCTGGCCATTGTGACTTTATCTTGAGGCTTTGCCTTCTTCTGATGCACCTCCAGCCACAATTCTGATGTCTTTATTTTTTGCTGACTTCCTTGAGAACCTAGTTCCTCTCTGACAGTATATGAATTTCTATCTAACTTAGCTGTCTATAATACAACGAACATGGTGCTCGCTTCGGCAGCACATGTACTAAAATAGGAACGATACAGAGAAGATTAGCATGGCCCCTGTGCAAGGAAGACATGCAAATTCGTGAAGCGTTCCACATTAAAAAAATATATAAACATGTGCCCACCCCCAAGATGATTGTAATCTGCATATACTTAAAAACATACTGTAAACATGTACTATAAAAATAAATAAATAAATAAAATGAAACAGAAAAGCACGTTTGGGACCAAATGATCTCTAAGGTCTATTCAGCAAACCATGCTGATTCTTCCACGGGACTCTCCGCTCTTCTAAGAGCAGAAACCCTTCCTGGTTCATCTTACATCCTCAGTATATAAGGAGGAACTGTACACTGTAGGGCTTTTTTGTTTTTTGAGACAGGTTCTTGCTGTGTAGTTCAGGCTATTGAACTCTCAGCAATCCTGCCTTACCCTCCTGGGTGCTGGGGTTATAGGTATGCGTCACCATGCCCAGCTGTAGGGGTTTGCTGAATGAGTGGTATTTGCCAGCAAGGGCCTACCTAGAAGGTATTCAGGGCCCTTTGTACCCTTGATCTCACCCTATCGCAGCTGGATATCCTGAGACCCAGGGTGCCCAGGAACATTTGGAGCCCTTCACCCACCTGACATTCACTGAGCACCTGTTAAGCTCCAGGTGCAGTTGCTGGTGCAGGAACACGACGGTGAACAAAACTAGTGAGTCCCTGCCCTCCTGGGGATGATGTTCTAGAAGACATAAGTGGCAAAACAGGTCACGTGGCGAGATCAGTGTTATTGATGTAGGGAAAATGCTAGATGTCAAATATGCCAAGTTTGTGTCCCCAAGAAGAATGAATTGTAAGGAACAACGGAAGTTAAGGGTAGGAAAATTTATTGGAGAAAAGGAATAGAGAATAGGAACAGCTCCTGAGATGGGGAGGGGTCCCGAATGGGTTGCCAACAAGCCTACCTTTCAAAGGAAGTTTTATAGAGCAAAATCATGAGGCAGGTACAACGTGGGTCAAAATGATGATCAACCAATAAGATTGTAAGTTATAGTTGCTTAGGTAATTTTTTTTTCCAGTAAGATTATTGGTACATTTTAGATATACATAATGATCACATTCATCATAGAGAATTTATGCCTGTACATGATACAACTTGATTCTTTTTTTTCCCATTCCCCTACCCTCTCTTCAACCCCTCGTCCCCTCCCCATTTACAAAAGCTTTGTTTCCATGTTTTCCTTCTTTTCTCATTTTTTTTACTTTTCCCTTCTTTCCTTTCCTCTTCCCCCTCCCTTGTTCACCTCCCCATTTGAACATTTTCTTCCTATTTCATAATACCTACTACACATTTTGGTCCTTATTTACACTTTCGGTTTCTCACACAAGAGAAACAGTGTGGTATTTACATATGTGTGTCCGATTTATTTCACTGAAGAGTGTAGTCTCAAGGTGCATCCATTTACCTAGAAATGTCTCTAGCTTATCCTTCTTTATGTCTGAGTTTGCTTAGCTAATATTGATCTAATGGTGGTAGCAAGGGTACACGGGTAACATCATTAACCCTGGTCGATAATCTATAGCCTTAGTCTTGTCTGTAGTTTTAGCAGTCTTAGTCTTAGTGGTTTTAGTCTTAGTCTTAGAAGGTGGGAGAGGATGGCCACCCCTAATGAGATAATGGGAAATCTCAAAAGGGTGATACCAATAATCCCAAGCCTCTGATTTTGCACTGACTCCCACAGGCAGCCCAGTCTGACTGCCGACTATATTTCTACCTAATTTAGCTGTCTATAATAGTATCATGGGACATGGGGCTTTAGGGGATCAGGGAAGCCACCTGGGAACTGGAAGTGGGGAGGGGAGGGGCCCTTGCTTGTGCTAAGCCAGCCCATTCCATGGCTGCAAGCATTCACTCATGACATACTTTTTTCTGATCCCAAGCCTACCCCACTAGACCCCTCAGTAACAGAACTAGTTTAACATGGTATTCATTCAAGGAGTATTTATTGCCTGGCATGGTGGCACCTGCCTGTAATCCCAGGAGGCTGAGGCAGGAGGATCACCAAGATTTCAAGGCTAGCCTGAACTACATAGCAAGACCCTGTCTCCAAAAAAAAAAAAAAAAAAAAGAGTTTTTATTGGATTGCCTCTTTGCACCTGCCTGGTACTTCACATGCATTATCTAATTTATTCCTCACAGGGACTCCTGCCGTTTTTTGGATGAGAAAACAGACTTAGAATGTGTGACTTGCCCCAGGACCCTTACGTGGCAGGCCTCAAACCAGATTTTGTGTGCCTTCCGGCTCCTTACCCTGCTCCCTGACCCACACTGCCTCTGCCTGCCTAGCCTTCCCCTCGGACTCTTGCAGCACAGGGGCTTAGGCCCCATTCTCTGTCCCCTCCAGCAGGCCGCCTAGCCGAGGCGTCAGCCTCCGTCCTCTGGAGCTCCTGGGGAGACAATGGCGGGGTTGGCGGGGGCGGGGGCGGCGAGAGCGCGGGTGCCCCCCTTCCTGCTGCCCTTTATCTTCCCGCCTGCTCCCCTTGTGCACCCTGGGAGGCTGGGAGGCGCCTCTCACAGGCTTCCTCCTCCCATTCTTGTGCTAATTGGGTGTCAAGCTGAGATCAGTGAGAAAGAAATCCGCCCTGGCTCGGGTTAAACTGTCGCCAAAGCTGAGGGCTGAGCCCAGAATATCATTAGGCCTGGAGGAAGCTGGGCTCCTTCAGGGGAGGGGCTGGTCGCGCCTTGAGGCCCCTTTGAAAGTCACTCGGTCCCCCTCCCTTGCCACTGCCACCTCAATGGTATTTAACCTTCTTCCCAGGAATTGAAAGTGATAGCCATGCACTGGCCCGGACCACCACTTGCCTGTCCCGCTAGCTGCTGGACCTCCGGGGACAATGCGGGCTGGCCCCTTCCAGACTGCCAGAGGGAGCATCCAGGAGGCTCAAGGAAGGGGACTTCTCCCCAGTTTTGCCATTCACAGGCCTTGTGGTCTCTGAGACGACTTACCCTCTTGAGAGTCAGAATCCACATCTGTGGGATGGGGATTTAATGAAATCATGCAGGAAGTGCTCCAGTGAGAGACTTGACTGGATGACAAGGACCTCCAACCCGAGTGCCTTAGTCCCTGGGGGCATGCAGTAGTGCTCTCAAAGGATGCGCTTTCTTTTCTTTTCTGTTTTTCCACATAGGGTTTCTCTAGTAGTCCAGGCTGGTCTCAAACTCTGAGGTGACCCTCCTGCCTCAGCCTCCCAGAGTTCGGGGATTGGGCATGCACCACCACGCCCTGCAGGATTCACTTCCATATTTCGTCTCAGCCCTAACCCCCTCCCTCAGCCCTGCAGTCTCACTGCCTGCCTGCCCTCCTTTTTTTGCAGTATTGGGGATGGAACCCGGGGTCTTTTTTTTTTCCTTCCGGTGAGACAGGGTCTCACTATGTAGTCCAGGCTGGCCTTTAACTCTCAGCGATCTTCCTGCTTTAGCCTCCCATGTGCTGGAAGTACAGGTGTGTGCCATCACACCCGGCTCCCAAAATTCACTTTTTTATCTTTTCTTTAGAGACATGGCCTTGCTAAATTGCCCAGGCTGGGCTTGAACTTGCTATCCTCCTGTCTCAACCTCCTAGAGTGTTGGGATTAGAGACACACACCATCATGCTCAGCTATTTACAGTATTTTCAAATTACTGGGACAGCATCCTCACTCTTGAAGGAAGAGAAGGATCATCAGTGATATCACCAATGATCAGCAATGACAAAGGGCAGTGCAATTAAGAAGCCACACCCGGAGGTGCCTGATGCCTAGGGAGGACACTGCACCTCTGCTCCTAGTTCCTGGTGCTCTGTTCAGTGATGAACTATAGGGATGATCCCTGAAAGTCTGATCTCATCTTTCCTCAACCTGCTGTCTGCTACTTTAGGCCTTACCTCTGCCTGGAACATCCCAGAAAGTCCTCCCGCGCTGCTTGCTCGGTGCAGCGCTGGCTTCTCTACTAGCGTGCCCCTTCCCCTCCCTGCAGAGGCCTGGCTCCCTGATGGCAGATTAGGGCCCCATCTCTTCCTTCTTCCCTGACAGGCTTTATAATCTGTACACTTGGAGAATTCTTGGGAAGCACTAGGTGTCAGGAACTGCCCAATGAGCAGTAGCTATTGTTTATTAACCACCAGTGTGTATCCAGCAACTTCTGGCACGGAGGCGCTGGCCATGGTTCAGGGATGACCAGGTGTACATCCAGGAGGGCACACTGTGGGGCTGGGTGGGGTGGTCCAGTGACAAGTAGGTAACAGCTTAATTTGGGAATTTATTGATTCTCCTGCCTCAGCCTCCCAGGTGTTGGGATTACAGGTGTGCACCACCACACCCAGCTCCTTTTTTCTTTAACAGTGGTACTGTACCTTTGTATTCCTTGTTAATTTTTTTTTTTTTTTTTGAGACAGGGTCTCACTATGCAGCCTAGGCTGCCTCAAACTCATACTGATTCTCCTGCCTCAGCCTCCTGAGTGCTGGGACTATAGGCGAGTGCCACCATGCCTGGTCAAACGTATCTATTAATTGGTTCTTGGAGGTGCAAAGAGTACCAAACAAATTGTCTTGGCTGGAAAGGGTAGTCAGTCATGAGGTGATCAACATGGACAAGTTCTAGCTTGTACATCGAGTGCCTGGACAAAATTTCACATCCAAGTGCATTGTGTACCGAATTGGATGAGTTCCAAAGCAGGCGAATACCCAGGTATGACTACTGTGCAGTGAGCAGATGTGGCTGCAGGCCGTGCTAGGAGCTTCCCACACAGGATCTTGTAGTTTTGCAACATAGGGACTCCTTTACTGGAAGGGGAACTAAGGCCAGGCCTGCCCTGGCAGATGACGGGGCTGATACTGAAGGCAAACCACACTGAATCACCCTGCACTGCATCTTGATAACCCTAGCTCCACGTCAAGAACTGGCTGTAGAGGTTAAAGACACGCCGCTGCTCTACCAGCCAAGCCCAGGCCCTTGGAAGCCCTGCACAAATGGCCACAGGGTCCTCTAGCTCAGGGGTGAGTAGGGGACACAGCCCCTCCTTCCTGCTTCCCTGGGGCTGAGGACTGAGGGGCAGGACTGGATTCTCCAAGCTCTGCGCACCCTCTGCTGGTCACCATTGGCATGGCAGCTGTGCCCAGCACCCCAACCTCCCCACAAAGTGGCTGAGTAAGGGCCGCTCCAGCTGTTCCACACCTTCCCCAGAGGCACCCGACTCCTCTCTCAAAGGCCACTCCCCTGGGCGGTATCCTGACTTCCCAGCCTGGCCACCAAATGCCTCAGTCGTCAGCTCCTGGCTCAGGGTGTGGCCCAGGGCTGGTGACAGGCACGTGTGGAATGGAGATGTCACTTCCTTCTGCCTTCTGCACCCAGCAGGAAGAGCAATGCAGTGGGAAGGGCGGAGCTCAGCTTTGCATTTCGGCCCCCATTACTTTACTTACTTGTGTGACCTTGGCCAAGTGACAAAAATCTCCAAGTGAGGCTCAAGATTGGAGACTGGACCCCAGGGGTGTACACCACTCACTGCCCCAGGCCACGCCGGGCCCCTTCCCACCACGAGACTTCCAGGCTGGGTGTGACTCAGCTCTGCACTGTGCTGTGCTGTTGGGAGCAGCCAGGCAGGTTAGGCAGCCTTGCTGTGGCCTGGTGGCTGTCACCGTGGCAGCTCTTTCCAGCCCCTGAACAAAGCAAACCGCAGGCTGCAGCAGAGCAAGGGTTTCTCCTCAGAGGCTCATGACGGGCCCCTTCAGCTTCTGGATCTTTTTTTTTTTTTTTTTTTGTGGGTACTGGGGGTTGACCTGAGGACCTCACGTGCCAGCAGGCGCCCGTGCTGCTGAGCGATATCACCGGCCCTTTTTTTGTATGTGGGTTCCGGGAGTCGAACTCGGGCCCTCGCGCTTGCCGGGCAGGCGCTTATGCCGCTGAGCCATCTCACTGGCCCCAGCTTCTGGATCTTAACTATGATTTGCTTTTCACAGGAGACTGCGTTCCTGGCCCATGGCCACAAGCTTCTAAATGAGACCTGGTTTGGCCTTTGAGGTTCATGAGGTTAAACGCATTGCCAGACTCAGTGGGAGCTGCCCCCACCTGAGCCGGCACAGGGGGCAGGGGCCTGGCACTCACCAGCCCCATGTCCATGTCCCCGTCCCCGTGGGAGACCCGAGAGGGATGGGGTAGGCTCAGGCCATAGCACACAGGCTAGGATTCAAGGCAGTTTATTGGCCCCTGAGCCTTCCCTCCCATCCTTCCTATCACAGCAGGCGAGGGTTGAGATGGAAAAGGTGACAGAGACTCACAAGGACAAAAGGCTCTGTCTGAGGGACAGCTAGGCACCCCCAGGGAGACAAGGATGTGGGGGTTTTGAAGACAGATGTGCCATCCTGACCTGCTGTGGGGGAACGGGGGCCACGCTGGCTCTCCTCCCTGTCTGGAGGTGCAGGCAGGGCTGAAGCAAGGATCTTCTCTGGCCACCAGACCCATGGCCACTACTGTCCCTGCCCACTCTTGGCTTTCTGAGTCTGAGGCTGCCTGCCTTGGTCCCATTTACAAGCTCCTGCACCTCTCCCTGCCACGCCTCATCCAGACATTGTCCTGAGGAGGCCCCCTCAGTCTCAGCCTGGGCCCAGAGGCCTCGCCTGGCCCAGACAACATCACTTGGATGCAAAGCTTTCACAGAAAGCCCTGGAGGGCTGGGGAGGCGGCAGTGCGACACTTGGCAGTTTTGGAGGGAGGGGGTCAGCACCTTGGGGCTGAGGTGCGGGCCCTGCTTGCTTTGGTCTGGCATCACCCAGGAGTCCTCTGGGGCGGAAGTCACAGCTTCTCCTCGCCTGCCTGGATGCGAGTATAGGCCTCTTGGTCCAGCGGGACATAGTGGCCCTTGCGGGAGTCCAGGTAGAAGAGCGGGTCTTTCACCACGGCCGGGTCAAAGCCCTCCTTCCGCAGCTCTGTCTTCTGGAACTTGTAGGTCCCTGGGGGGGGGTAGAGGAGACTCAGAATGTGTGGGCCAGGGCCTGAGTCCCCAGGAACCTCACACCAGTGTTGAGAAAAAGCCAAGAGGAGGGCTGGAGAGAAAAAGGGAAGGGCAAGTGTGCAAGAAGGGTAGAACCCAGTACAGTTTGCAAGGACACTGCACTCCATCTGGGACATCATGCACTGCTTCTCAGTAGCCTGGGCAAAGCTGAGAGGGGGCTGACATGGGACAGCTGAGTTACCCACCCCCAATGCAGATGGGGCAACTGAGATTTAAGAAGGGAAGCTATGTGCCTAAGTCACACAGAGGGACAGCAGAGTGGGGACAGCTCTTTTTACTTGACACCTACAGAGGATAAGTGTGCCTCACCCCTTGAGGCAGGGGCCTGATCATATTCTCTGCATTCTAAGATGCATGTGTTTTAAGATTTTAACATCACTGAAATAGTTTAATTAGCTGCTTTTCTGTAAGTAAATTGTCTCTCAGTCAACTGGATCAGCCTCACTGTACACAGACTGCTGCTCAGACATCTCTGGACCTGGGTCACACAGCTAGTGTGGAGCTGGAACTTGAACCTGGGTGTGACAGACAACCAGCAGGACTCCTCTCCTCCACACCGTCACTCCTGCAATGTGGCTTAGCTGCTTCTCCCAGCAGGCCCTGGGGTCTTTCTCAAGTCACCCCCAGATTGAGTCTGGACTGGCCTTCTGCTTTGCTTTACCCAACAGATTGTGGCAGGGGCAATGTCAAGGGAGTTGTGTGTGATTCCAGAAGATGAACTCTCTCAGGTGAGACCCCAAAACCCACACTGTCCAGCAGGGTAGGCATTCGTCCTACATTTTGTTTTGTTTTGGTTTTTTGAGACAGGCTGTCACTATGTAGTGTAGGCTGGCCTTGAACTCACTATGTATGTAGCCCAGGCTAGCCTCAAACTCAGGGTAATCTCCTGCCTCAGCCTACTGAGTGCTGGGGTTACAGGTGTGTGCTCTACATTTTCCCTATGTGGCTATTTGCATTTAAATGAAACGTTTAGATTTCAGTTCCTTGGTCACACTGGTCTCATCTCAGATTCTGTCCATCTGGGCAGGGCAGGCAGCCACCGCACCGTGCAGCAATGACAGCTAACATTTCCGTCATCACAGTAGGTTCTGTTGTGTGGAAGCGACCAGCCAAGAGCCAGATGTGAGGCCATCTTAGCTCCTCTTGCGCTACCTGAGTCACTAAGCGATGGCAGCTTTGGGTGACCCAGGTAAGGTCGGCAGAACAACTACTCAACTAACCCTAGCCCCCGAACTGCTCACCACAGAACTGTGAATGAATGAAGCGTCTGTCTGGAGCCCTTCAGGGTTAGTCTGGCACCTGAGGTCTCCTTGTTTCTCCTGGGCGGAAGTCACAGGTGTCTGGGCCTCAGGGAGTTCACAGTGTCAGTCACAAGCCTGGCCTAGTATCCCCATCCTATGGCACACTGAGTCCTGGGCCCTGCCCACTGCTTCAGGTGCCCCCTGACATCCAGCCACCTGGCAGAGCCCACGTCAGTGGGGAAGGCCTGCCATTGACGTGGGGACTGAAATGGAGACCGTGTGGGAGGTGGCCAGGCAGATGTGGCCCAAGGGTGAGCAAAGGCAGAGGTTGAGCAAAGGGGGCAGCAAGAGCATGGGGGACACATGAGCTTCCGCACTTCCTGCCCACCAGGGAACTCCTGACAGCTGTTGGCAGACCAGCAGGAGGATGCCACTGCCCTGCCGTGTAACTCTGGGCTGGCAGTGCTCACCTGGACAGCTATGATAGCCTGTTCCTTGTCTGCCCGCTTCACGTCAGGGCCACCTGCAGTTCTCACCTGTGTGGCACCCAGTAGCCAGAGAGCTTTGTAGGTCACGAATCTGACCAGGTTACTACTTTCCTCAAATACTTCCATAGCTCCCAACTGCCCCTGGGAGAGTCTAAGTCCAACCCCAGCCTGCAAAGGCCTGGGCGTGTGGCTTCTGTTGGCCTCTCTCCACTGTTCCCCACTGCCTGCCCCTCTCAGGCGCTTCCTGTCACGCCTCCAGTGTCAAAGCTCCTTGCTGTCTTGGGGACTTCACATTTGCTGTTCCCACAGTCTGGAATGTCCAGCCCTGCTGTAAAGCCATCCGTATTTACATTCAGGTCTCAGTTAAAGTGTCACCTCCTCAGGGAAGCCACCCAGTCACCCCAAATGTGGCTCTATTTGCTTTGATTTTTTTTTTTTTTTCTTTTTTTTTTCCCTGTGCTGCTGGGGCTTGAACCATGCTTGACAAGTGCTGTAGTGCTGATTTACATCCCCAACCCTTTTTAAAAATTTGAGAGAGGCTTTCACTAAATTGCCCAGGATGGCCTAGAACTTACAATTCTCCTCTCTCAGCTTCCTCAGCAGCTGGGATTACAGGCATGTGCCACCAACCTGGCTTCATTTGCCTTTTTTTCTTTTTTTGAGACAGGGTCTTGCTATGTAGTTCAGGCTAGCCTCAAACTTGGGGTGATCCTCCTGCCTCAGCCTTCTGAGTATTGGGATTACATGCATGCCCTGCTTTCATTTGTCTTTCTGATCTGCTGTCTATTCCTTATCTTTGGAATTCCTTGTCCTACAGCTGCTGGGTCTTAAAGCTCCAAGAAGGTTGAGGTGGGGTGTGGCTCAGGGTAGAACACTCGCCTAGCATGCACAAACCCTGAGTTTGACCCCCCAGTACTGAGGAAAGGAAAAAAGCTCAAAGAAGGCAAAGTTCCAGTCAGAATCTGTAACCTGTAACCTAGGACCTAGCATGGTGCCAGATACACGTTCGACACTGTTCCACATGGAACAGCCCACCAACTACTTACTGGAAAGCTGTGGGTGGAGGTCAGTGAGCCACCAGGTCTGGAGAGAAGGGATGGGGGAAGGGCCCAGGCCTGGAGCCTGGTGCTGGAGCAGGGAGGGACAGACCTGTTTTGTGCAGTTCCGGCAGGAAGCGCAGGAAGATGGGGCGGGCGTACAGGGGCAGCTCCTTCTCCAAGGCCCGTGCAACGCGCTCCAGGTCATAGCTGCTGGCAGGGCTGGCCACAGCAGCCATGCCAGCCCGGCCCTCAGTTCCTGGGAGCAGGAGGGCAGACCGTGAGCAGCCGGCAGTGACCTGGGTGATGCCTCCCGATATGCACCTCTCCCTCTCCGCACGTACCTGGCACCTTGACCCCGTACACCGCCACGTCGGCCATGTCCAGCAGTCGGCTGAGTGTACCCTCCACCTCAGTGGTGGACACATTCTCGCCTTTCCAGCGGAACGTGTCGCCTGTGCGGTCCCGGAAGTACATGTAGCCCAGTTCGTCCATCACCAGCACGTCGCCTAGGGAGGACCTGGGTGAGGCTGGACCCAGGCCGTCCCTCTGGGAGCCTGGGGCTGGGTTTGACACGGGAGCTGAGCCTGGGAGATCCCTGGGCAGGTCTTCTCTGAAGGTGGCAGGAGGCTCCTTCTGGGAGTCCCAGGATTGGGGACTCACCAGTGAGGTAGGCTTGGTCCCCCTTCTTGAAGACATCCTGAGCGATCTTCTTGTTGGCGCCCTGGTTGAGGTAGCCATCAAAGCGGCGCAGAGGGTCTTGCTGGATGATGCGGCCCACCAGCTGGCCTGGCTGGCCTGGGAGACAGGGAAGGAGGAATCAGATTTGTCCCTGGTGACCTCTCTTACGTGTCCTCCCTGCTGAATGAACCCTGCGTCTTAATCTGACTTGATTAATACTGCTTTCCACAGAAATGCCCTGTTTCTAGGGGTTTAAGGTGTAGCTCAGTGGTAGAATTTGTACTTAGCATATGCAAGGCCCTGGGTTCAGTTCCTAGTACCAAAAAGAGAAAAGGAAAAGGGAAGAAGGTGGTTCCTATTTTCCTCCCTGCCTGGGAGCTCTGGAGGGAAGGAGCAGGCCTGACACACCCATCCACTGAAGATAACCAAACAGTGAGCAGGGCTCAGACTCACTGGACAGCCGCACAAGCAGCAACCCTGAGCCCCTGTCCCAGTCTGTGGTGTACTCAACGAGCCCTGTGTTCTTGTGATCCTCGCGTCAACCTGATGAGGCAGGGACTGCTACTTTGCAGATGAGGGGACTCAGGCACTGAGAGGTAACTGGCTCATGGCCCAGGGCTGAGGGTCTGAGCCAGAATCAGCCCCAGGCAGCCGAGACTTGGGTCCTCTTGGGACAACATGAAAATGAATGGACTTGTGGACAGACAAGACAGTAGATGGACAGCTGGATGGACAAAGAAGGGAACACCTCACAGGCCCAAGGGCAGAGCCATCTGATGGCCACTGGTCAGAACAGGCTCCCCACCTACCCACACTGGCCGACCTCACTCCTGGGCCTAAACCTTCCCCCCTGCCCTCCAATTCCCACCAGGGCTGACCTGGCTGGCAGGGGATGCAGACGCCATCGGGCCCCCGGATCAGTTCCATGGTGTCCTCATTGACACGCACCAGCCGGATGGGGTACACAAAGGACAGGATGCGGCTGTTGAAGCCACAGGCCCCCACCTGCAAAGGCCAACACTTGGGCCCAGGCTCTCCCCCATAGGACCTAAACAGGACAGCAGGTATGAGGGCACCCAGGACCCACACCCACTCTCACACTGGGACTCTTCCCTGTGGCCCACGGCCTCCTGTCCCCAACCCGGGCCGCACCTGGCTGTCGAAGTTGCCCAGGCTGCAGTTGCACTCAGTGGCTCCGTAGAACTCGGCCACCTGGGGGATGTGGAAGCGACTGGCGAAGTCCGTCCAGATGGACTGGCGGAGGCCGTTGCCTATTGCCATGCGCACCCGGTGCTGGGTCTCTGCCTCCCGGGGCGGCTGGTTCAGGAGGTACCGGCACAACTCACCTATATACTGCACGATCTGGGGTGGGTGGGCTTGGGGTGAGTCTGGGCCCACAGGGTAGCCCCACTTCACTTCCCTATCCCTCAAGCCCCTGCCCACCACAGGGGCGGACTGTGTGACTCCTTCCCTCCCTAAGCCTCGGTCTCCCCATCTGGACAGTGGGAGTGTTGTTGCACTGGACTGCAGCTGGCCAAGTTCTGAACTGTCTCAGCTCATAACAGATGCCAAGTCTGTCCCCCAAGGGGAGAGGGACTGCTCATCCCCAGCCCTTACTCACAGTACAGTTGTACTTGATACAATCATCCCAGAACCGGGAGGCTGAGAATTTCTTCCGGATCACCACCGTCATGCCGTGGAGCAGGCACTGCCCCATGCCCACGATGTTTCCTGAGGGCAGAGGGGGCCTGGAGGTCAAGGAGCCAGAGACACATTCCCCCCAGGGCCTGCTCTGGCCCAGGCCGACCTCTTCACAGGCCCTTTCCCCTGGTCTCTCTCCTGTCCTGTGCCCCTACACGAACTCACTGTATCTCTCCCACACTCAGTACCTATGGGATCAAGCACACACTCCTTACACTGCTGAGCTGGCCCCAAGCCTGTGAACTGCCATTCAGCCAGGCAGGACTGAGCTACCCTGCTTGGCTTCTGCATCTCACACCACCTCCTCCAGGAAGTTCTCCAGGTGCCCACCCCTTCCACTCTCTCCTGGCCCTCTCTCTTCTTAGTGTTAGGTAGCTACATATGTATGTACACACACACCATCTTCCCTTACACTGTACAACCAACAGCAATGATACACATACATGAGGAATACAGATGTCACCCCACATGATGAGGCAGCAATGATTACCCTCATGGACAAGCAGAATGGGGGAGCCACGCCATGCCTGGATTGAACCCAGACTGGAGTGCACTCGCTGGCCGAGAGAGTGGGAACTGCCTAAGGACAGGGTGCTGGAAGCTGAGAGGCAGGCCAGGGCTACCTGCGGAGTGGTAGAGTGGGAGGCAGTCATAAACAATGTCGTCGGGCCGCATGCGGAATCCGTAGTACACCAGGGCAGCCATGCGGTAGTACCTGGGAGGACACAGGGTGAAGGGCTCGGTGGGCCCCTGGAATGGCAGGAGGTGACCCCCCACACACCCGGGCCCCTGCCCCTTACCTGCTGTGCACCACGATGGCAGCTTTGGGAAGCCCTGTGGTGCCTGACGTGTAGATGTAGAAGAGCTTATCTGAAGAGAACACATATGGGTGGCTATGAGGGGGCACAGCACACGCACCTGCTCCCATCACACCTCCTCCAGGAAGCCACCTCGGATAGCCTCAACACCTCTGCTCTAACGCCTGCATCCACTCTTTCCAAACACTTCCTGGGCCTCACTCTGTGCCAGACTGGCCCTCTTGGAGGTCCTCACTGGGCGGGACAGAGGAGGACACAGGTGAATCAGATACTGAGCACGGGGTGGGGGGAGGGCAGAAGCACAGGACCTGGCAAAGTCCAGCAGCACCACCTGGCCCAAGCTTGTGGGAGTGGAGATGGCAGCAGGTGGGCTTCCAGGAATAGGGGGCAGTGAGGCAGGCTCTGCACCGCTGGCCACCTGTTCAGCCCACCCCACAGCTCTGAATAGGGACTGTCGCATTACAGCTCCTGTACGAGGCGCAGCCCATGGGGAGTAACTCTGTGCCTTTATTGTTTGCTTTTTTTTGCTGTTGTTTGAGACAGGATCTCACTATGTAGCCCAGGATGGCTTTGAACTCTTGGCAATCCTCCTGCCTCAGCTTCCCAAGTGCTGGGATGACAGGCACGTGTCACCATGCCTGCTGAACTCTGTACATTTAGAGCAACCACATCAGGGTCTCTGGCTGTCTGCTTTGCACCACCTGAGTGGCACGGGGGCACCAGGGTGAACCTGCCACAGGCCCTGCCCTCAGGCAGCTTACAGAATATCCAGGAGACGAGACAGGAAAGGCTAGCCGAGGATGATGAAAAGGACAAAGACCAGTCCCTGAGCCCTTCCTGCTATGCCCTAGCCTCAAAACTTAACCCCCTCTTTTCCTTAATCCATAAAGTCAACCCATGAAGTAGACTCAGTTACTGTCCCCAATTTTATGGCTGTGGGACACAGGCTCAGAAGGCAGGGCGGGTGTCACGTGGGGGAACAGATTGCCAGGATAAGGACTTGGATCCGCCTGGGCAGCGTGAGCTCTGCTGCCAGGCAATGCAGCAGGCTTGGGATTTGGAGGGACTGAGGCGAGCTGCAGGGCAGGACAGGCTGGAGCCAGGAGGAGGTGAGAGCTCTGGGAGGCTCCTGAGGGACCTAGCCACAACCTATGCAGGAAGGACAGAGCTAGGGCAGATCCTGTACAGGCCAGGGGCTTCACTAGGATTCCCAGGGTCTTGCCTCTCCCCACCTCCGCCTTGACCACGGCTGAGGTGAGGCAGGTTCCAGGGTATGTGCGATCCTCAATAAAGGCTGCCCCACAACTCAAAGAATTGATTTTGTAAGCTCATCTTGGCATCTGGGTCTTTCCACCTTCACAGCAACCCGAGTGTCAGTCCCCATGCTCCATGGAAAAAGGGAGGTGACGTAGCCCGTGTGAGCCACACGGCAAGTTACCAGCAGAACCCAGGCATTCTGGCTCTGAGACAGTGACCGCTGTGCTCTCAACCCAGCCTAGAAGCCCTGTGTGGGGGTGGGGCCCACCTGTGAAGCCTTTGTCGGGACGGCTAGGCAGGTGCTTGGGGGCCTCATCCAGCAGAGGGTCCAGGTGCTCTGTGCCAGCAGGCACGGAGCTGGGGTCCCAGGGGCCCGAGCACAAGAGGCTGAGCGAGGCGTCCAGGCTGGCATGGATCTCACAGACAGCTGTGGGGGAGACAGGCAGGTCAGCAGGTGGGAGTCTGCTCATGCCAGGGATGCATATCAGTGAGAAGGCTGGTGTGGAGAGGAGACGGGGAAGCCCCTTCCCTGTGGATGGGGCCTGAGCCTGACATGCAGCTGCCTGCAGCCCTAGGGATAAGGTACCCACAGCAGCTGCTTCTACAGCTGAGGAAACAAACCGGGGCTCTGAGAGCGAGCGGGCGGCTCTGTCTTACACCAAGGGCTGAGCTCTTTGCACCAGGCTAGGCCACTCTGTGGCAATTGGTTAGAGGGCAGGAGTGGAGGTCAGGGGCCCGAGTGCCCTCTTCAGAGAGGGAACTTTCTTTCAGATGCCTAGCCGCTCACCCACGCTGGCCATGGGGCTGTTCTGGCCTCTCTGCCCTGCTTCCTCTGGCTTCTTCCTCTTCTTTTTTATTTTTGGCAGTGATGGGCCTCACATGTAGTAGACAAGCCCTGTGCACTGTCTGGCTTCCCCTTGATTCACCCAACCCTCTCCTTTCCCCTCTCCCTGTGGCATCCTCCTCCCCTTCAGCATCTTAATCCCCCCAGTCCATTATCCTGTGACTTCAGCAGTGCAGGAACAGAGACCAGGAACACCGTGATGGAGCCCAAGATCAAACCCCAGTCCTGTCACTGCAGCCACGTGACCATGAGTGAGCTCTCTCCCGCCTCTGAACCCAGCTCATCACCCATAAAGCCAAGATGACAATCCTGGCCTCTCTGGTCTTTATGAAGATCAGAGCTGCTTTTGTAAAGCACCAAGCTCAGCACTCGGGACACCTGATGCAGAGCAGCAAATAAAACACAAGGTCTGCACTGAGAGCAGGAAGCAAGTCCCTGACCCCATTGTAGAGATGGTTGCCATTTTGTGGGGCCCAGCCAGCACCGGCTGCTTTGCTACTGCTCCAGAGCAAGCACCTTCTTGGCATCAGTGGGAGGCAGGTACTACCGGAAGGGAAACTGAGGCTCAGAGACTGCCCCTCACTTAGGACCTCCAGTTTCCCTAGCAGGGCCCAGGATGTCTGACTTTAAGGCCTGTGCCCTTCACCACGGATCCATGCAGCCTTCCCCAGGGCTGGGAGGGAGTTGTGGTCTGTGTAAGAACCCATGGAACCCCATCGCCCCCTGCTCCCCGGAGCTCACCTGGGGCCAGCTCACTGCCAAAGATGAGGGCCCGTGCCCGTGAGGTGGTGAGGCAGTGGCGCAGGGCGTCACGCCGGAGGTTGGTGTTGATGAGTGCTGCTTCCACGCCCAGCTTGGCCATGCCCAGCCACAGCCCCACAAACTCATTGCGGTTCTCCATGAACAGGGCAGCCACGTCGCCCGAGGCCAGGCCCCAGGCCTGCAGGAAGTTGGCCACACTGCTTGAGTAGTCATCCAGCTGGCGGAAGGTCCAGTGGGTATCTGTGCCCTCGAAGATCAGGGCTGTCTTGTCGGGGTGGCGCTGAACCGTAGAGGCAAACAGCACAGGGACTGTCCTCCGCTCCCGCAGGTACTGTCGAACCTTCGCCTTCACCTTCAGAAGCACCAGGCCACCGCTGTGTGGGAGTGGGCAAGGGAGCCGTGACTGCCAGGGCAGGGAGGATGGGCTAGTACCCTCACTGCTGCTCTGCTGGCCTGGGCTTCACTGCCAGCTCCTCCTGGGAGCTTGGCGCAGTGACACTCTCACCCAGGTCTCACAGTGATACCAGATTGTGCGATTACTCTCTCCCTTGACAGAGGAGAAGCAAACCGAGGCCAGCATGGCGCCATGATTTGCCCAGGGCTTCTCCCCAGGCTTCTCTGGTTTAGAGTTCAACTCCTCCTTCCGTCTAAGCCCGCTGTTCCCGCAGAAGCCTTCCAAAGCCAAGTGCCACCTCCAGGCCCCCAGTCTCCATCACTAGAGTCGATGAGGGACAAGTCTTTCTCCCTGGAGCCCAGGGTGGGGCTCTGCCTGGTCCACCACCTTGTCCCCCAGGTCTGCTGCGTGTC
The DNA here is from genome assembly GCA_028451465.1 of Erethizon dorsatum. Taxonomy (NCBI): domain Eukaryota; kingdom Metazoa; phylum Chordata; class Mammalia; order Rodentia; family Erethizontidae; genus Erethizon; species Erethizon dorsatum. Next base: position 7,080,067 of record CM051822.1, read on the forward strand.
AGGCACAGGGTAATGTTCATGCTGTGGAATCACCTGGCAACACCTCCTTCCTGCCCCACCCCTGCCACCCTCTGGGCCCTTGGACTCTGTGAGCCCTCCAGCCGCTGTGCCTTTGCTGACACTGTGCCCTTTGGCTGGATGCCTGCCTTCCACAGCTCCAAGGCACCTCTCAAGTACAACTCCTTCCTCCAGGGAGGCTCTCAGAGTCCCCAGGCCTCTGGCCTAACACTGTCTCTCCCTGCTCCGTGTCCCACCAGCTTCTTGCCCTCAGGCTGTCTCTCCCCATCCAAGACTCCATCCAGTCCTGTTGCTGCCACCCTTCCTGCAGGGCCACTTGACACTTCCTTTTGTAATCAGCCCAGATTGATAAGAGCTGGGCCGCTTGTTTTGGGTGCGCTTACAGAACTGGGTCCCGGAGCCAGCCTGCAGAGGTCTCTATGTGTATAATAGAATTACAGTATTTTGAAATTTTGGCCAATCTGAGCTCAGCAGACTGGATTTTCCCTGCTCCTCTCCTAGCCTCAGAGCTAGCTTTGCACCTGGTGTGGAGTAGCTAAGAGCAGGTCTTTCAAGATTTTTAACTTAGGGCCTTGCTTTAGAATTCAGAGCTCCTTGTGCCCTCTCAAACTCGTGACAACCTGAAGACAGGTTCCTCTTTACTTTGTCATAAACTAAAGGGTACCCTCAGGTCCCCTTAGGGATGTCTCCTCAAAACACCTGGCATTTGATATGGATATCAGAGCTCCAAGCCTGCCTCACCCCAAGGAGCCTCAAGTTAGGGAGAATAGCTGGGAGAAGACTTCGACCTTGGAGATGAAGGTAGCAGGCACAGCTATCAGGAAAGGATGTGGAGCAGAAGCTGCTCCTTTCGGGCCCAGATGTCCTCTGCTGGTGGGGACCATGGGTTTGGTCTGGGTACATTCTGGAGCTCAGGAGCCCAGTGTGATTGACAGCCCCCAGGAAGGCCCAGACCAGGTACTCACAAGATGTCTCGCCTGATGGTCTTGATGAAGACCCGGATGAAACGCCAGCCTCCGGATCCCAAGTAGAGGAGCAGCAAGGAGAACCCCACCTGGGTCCAGGGCAGTTTCAGCACCAGCTTGGAGAACAGCAGCACCCCCACTAGAGATGCTCCCAGCAGCATTGTGACCTGCAGGCACAAGGTGGTCAGGGAACCCAAATGTCTGTGTCCCAAGGCTCCCAACCTCCTGGCCCCAGCAGCCACTCCACTGCAATCCTAAAGAGTCAACTATGGTGAAGTGAGAGTTCTGGGGGTGAAAAGCGGGAGACGGTTCTAGTCTCTACTGTTGTCTCTATTACTCTTCAAGTGACCCTGGGCAAGTACCACCTCAGGCCTCAGTCTCCCATCCTGTGTAAGGGGTCCATGAGACTCCTCAAAGCCTAGACCCTTAACAAGGCAGATCACTGCCCTACATCCAAGGTCCTTAACCGAGATAGCTGGGGTAGTTACTGACTTCAGGGCCTCTGGCTTGGCTCCCTACTCACAGAGGTTCCGGGGATGACCAGAAAGCTGTAACGCCAAAAAGTGCAGCTTTTCGGGAAGGCAGCCCTGCTCAGTCACTGCCCACCCACTCAGGCAGCCTCCTGCCTCTACTGGTCGACAGAGGGCGACCCAGCAAACCAGTCAGAGTCAGGAGGTGCTGAGAGATGACTGCCCAGAGGGGAAAGGTGATTGAGGGAGAGGAAGAGGGTCCTGAAAGACCTCCCATCCCGGAGCACACGCTCGCGCGCGCGCGCACACACACACACACACACAAACACACGGATGAATTTCTGGGGACCGGGGCTTAGGAGAGGGGAATGGCTGACTGAGTTACTGTAACAGCTTGTCTCAGATTAGGACTCTGGGGCTCTATTCCTGGCTCTTTGCGGACTTGCTCGGGGGACAGCTGACGGGGTTTTTCATAGGGTTTTCCTATTCGTGGGAGGAGCTAAAGGTCAAGTCTGTGAAGTAGCCTGGGAGGTTCCAAGGAAGGATGGGAGATGGCCTGGCCCACAGATCGTATCGATCTCCTATAGAAAAGTCTAAACCCGGGGAGGAGCGTGGGGGGGGTGATAAATCAGCGCCCCAAGCCCAACGCCAGGATCTCCAAGGTCCTCATACCTACGGCGCACCAGAGGACAGCGGCGGGACCCGTCCAGGGAGGCCGGGAGATGGGGCGAGGACGGGAGGGGCGCCCATTCCCTCGAGCCCGGGGACAGACCTCATCCCGAAACAGCCAGGACAGGGAAGCGCCCGGAAGGCGCGCCCCTCGCGCCAGGCCGGCCCGGCCGCTTCCCGAACCGACCCCCGCCCGCACCTCTGCTCACCCGGCGGCTCGGGCCCCGCGGTGCGGCGCCTCGTCCCAGTGCAGCTCGGATGCGACAGCGGAGCGGGGACCGCGGAGGGCATCAGCCGCTCTGGCGCACAGAGCCGAGACTCGGCAGCTCCGCGCCCTGCAAGGCCCGCCCGCCGCCGCGCTCCTCCCCCGCCCGCCTCGCGCCGCCGAACGGGCTGGGCCTGGCCGCGGCACCGCCTCCCGCACGGTCGCGGCTGCGGGCCCGGAGCCTCAGAGCCCGCTGCGCAGCTCAGCCCGCGCGCCCCACGCCGCCCGCCCAGTCAGCCCTGCGCACGCCACGCCCCGCGGCACCGCGCAGCATGCCGGGAGTTGTAGTCCGCGCCGCGGGCTGGCCCTGCCTAGGTTCCGAAGGCTGCGCCCCGCACCGGGCCCCGCGGTCGCTGCCTATCCGGATGGGTTAAGGGGACGGTAGCCAAGAGGCTGGGGCCCGCGCAGAGGCCCGGGCAGAACTGAAGGTAACGAAGGCCCAGCGCCACACGTGGAGGAGCACTAAAGGGGCGGTTTCAGTAGAGGTGAGCCAAGAGCACCCAGGGTAACTCTGAGGCGCAGTGGATATCGCGCTGCACTTCTCGCCGAGCTCTTGGAGTGGGCATTTAAAGGTTGTGGGTTCCAGTCCCACCGGAGTCGAGTTTTGACAGCTCCTCCCTTCCACTTGGCTATTGTACAACCTCCAAGTAAAGTACCTTTATAAAGTTTGAAAGGCTGAGGCAGGAGGATCACAAGTTTGAGGCCAGCCTGGGCAACCTAGGAGACCCTGTCTCAAAAATAGAAAAGGCTGCTGATACAGCTTAGCAGTAAAGCATTTGACCAACATTCGCTAAGGCCCTGGCTCAATCTCTAGTACTGAAAATTTAAAAAAAAAAGAATCCTTTCTCATCCATGAGAATTAGTAAGCTTCCGAGCACAGATTTGTAGGATACCAGTTATCAGTTCATTTGCAAACCTAGGACCTTATTCATTAAACTACTGGTCAGCTAGATTCCCCGCCCTGTGGGGCTCATGGTATCCAAAAACCTGGTTCCTCGATAACCCAACCAGTTGGGCATCCACAGTAGTCACTTGTCCTTAAATAGATTCTCTTAATTCCTCAGTCCAGCAGAAGTCTTTAAAAGGGAAGAGGGCAGGGCCGGTGAGATGGCTCAGCGGCATAAGCGCCTGCCTTGCAAGCGCTTGGGCCCGAGTTCGACTCCCGGATCCCACATATGAAAAAGGGGCCGGTGATATCGTTCAGTGGCACGGGCGCCTGCTGGTGTGCGAGGTCCTGAGGTCGCCCTCCCGGTACCCACAAAAAAAAAAGAAAAAAAGGGAAGAGGGCAGTTTTCAGGGTCTATTTATAAGGATTGAAAGTGACTTTTGTATGTGTGTGTGTGTGTGTGTATTTGTGTGTGTTTTGAGACAGAGTCTCGGTATGTTGACTAGGCTGGCCTTGAATTTGCTGTTTGGCCCAGGCTGGCCTAAAATTCGGTATCTTCCTTGCCTCAGTCTCCTGAGTGCATGAAGGTTTATGGAGAACAGATCTGCTTGAAGATGACATTTTGGTCTGATAAATATTTGAACCTATTTCTTCTGGAGCATAGGGAGTATCCTTTTGGAGGATTTTGGTAAATTCAAGCACCACCTTCTCTGCAGATATCACATTCAAGAGGCAGTGCAGTGCAGTGGTTATGGGCATAGGCATTACCATGTAACACACTGGGTTCAGTTTCTAGGTTAGAAAGTTCAAAATCCCCATTTCTTTCTTTAAAATTTTTTTGTTTTTGTTTTTGTTTTTTGAGACAGGGTCTCACGATGTAGTTCAGGCTGGCCTTGAACTCACAGTAGTTCTCCTGCCTCAGCCTCCCAAGTGCTGGGATTACAGGCTTGTGCTACCATGCCTGGCTTCCATTTCTTTTTATATATTAAAAGGCTGAGGATGTAGCTCAGTGGTAGAATTGTTGCCTACCCCACACAAGACCTTGGGTTCAATCTCTAAGACTAGAGAATAAAATAAAAAGGACCGTTCTAATAGTGCCTACCTCACAGAGTGGGGTGGAGATTCGTGGGGAGTGTTTGAAATAGCACTCGACATATTTATTTAGTTTGTGGTAATGGGGCTGGACTCAGGTAGCACTGAATTTTTTGAGATAAAGCCCATGTTGCCCAGACTGGCCTGGAAGTTGTGATCCTCCTGCCTCAGCCTCCCAAGTAGCTGGGATTCCAGGCATGTGCCACTGTGCCCAGCTCTTGCTGTATTTATTATTGTAGCTTAGAGGCTCATGTGCCTAGGCTTTGACCACAAAGCACATACAAGATCAAAACTCTAGACACAGATTATTTCTAATTGTATTCCCGGGCTCATTGAGTAACAGAAGCTCAAAAAATGCTGAATGAATGAAAGGGGATAATGAATAAAAGAATCGAATCGGAGACTCTGACCTTGTCCACACCAGAATCTATGGACATAAACATGATTATTTCCAAATCACCTGTTAAGATCACTTGCAAATGGGGCAGTAAGGTCTGGGGAGGGGCGCTGATAACAAACCATCTGCTGTCCCCCACCCAGACGTGTCACACTGGTGAAACTAAGGCAACATCTGGGCCAGGCCTGAGGTGGGAAGCAAGGGACAGGGGACACAGCAGGAACAAGGCAGTCTGCCTTCAAGTTGCTCAGTGCAGCTGGACAGAGAGTGGGTGAAGATTAGTCTAGGGGGCCTCTCAGCAAGAGCTCGCTGTACACTGGCAAAACACCTGGCTTAACACTCTCCCCTCATATCGTGGTTTAACTGTCTTTGCATTCTAGTCAGGCATGGCTGGGGTGTGCTTCTGGGCCCAGCTGTGAGATTTGAGCAAATGACTGTCCCTGTGGAGCCTCAGTGTCCTTACCTGTCAAATGGGAATACCGTGTTCAAGGAGGTATCTGTTACTGTGGCTTAGGGGCTCACACACAAGATCAAGATCTAGATACAGAGAGTTTTCTCTGTGTGGCTGGTAAGCATTCAAGATGACATGTCACGCTCTCAGCTGGAGGCTGACACATGGAAGGCCTTCAGTTGACCTCTCCCAGCGCTGGAGCGGAGCTGTCTCCCTCACCGCCGGGGGCTCAGCCTCTGCGTTCGGCACATGCCCTGAAGCGGTCTATGATGACTGGTGGGCTTGGGCATTAGGGCACATGGTGGGGAGGATGCGCTGGGAAGAGGGAGTGGAAAGGACTTGTGTGCCGGGCTGAGCAGGTTTATCCCAGGGGCAGTGAAGAGCCATTGAGAGTTTCGAGAAGGGCAGGGACTTAGTTGTCACTTGTGAGAGGGGCCTAGCTGAGACCGACCTCTCAGTGGGCTCCTTTCCACTGATTTAGCCCCTGCTGCATGGCACTAGGGAACCAGCATCGGTGCTGGAGACTCTCCAGAACCTGAGACTCACATGGTGGCAGCCACTCAGATTCCCCAGGTTTCTGGGGTGCTTTGGTGTTTAGCCCATTGCATTCTTTTCCACTTGGCCTAGGAGCACCAAGCTGTAGAAACCCTCCCACTCCGGGTGTGTGCAAAGCAGCACTTCTGGCTTGCTTGACTTTCCATGTAGTGACTTCAGGGGTCTCCAGGGGCCTCCCTGGCAAAGGCTGGCTTCCTTTTCCTATGTGGTCACCACGTGCTAATGAGCACTGGCCAGGCACCATTTTCCCGAGCCTTCCAAGCTCCTGCTGGAAAGTAGGGGTGATTCTCTCCCCATTTTATAGATGAGGAAACAGGTTGGCAGGGTGATAAGCAGTGCTCAGGGCCAGGCATGCCTTTGGAGCCCGTGTGCTCAAATGTCAGCTACCTGTAGTTGTTTTTCTTTCCAGTGCTGGGGTTGGAACCCAGGGCCTCGTGCATACCAGGCAAGCTCTCTACCACTGAGCCACCCCCATCCTTGGCCTGCTACTTATGATTTCTGTCAGGCAGAGGGGAAAGGGGGCTCCTTAGGCTCCTAGGAAAGAACTCAAGCCCTGCGCTCCCCTCAGCCTGAGCACCAGGGTCACTGTGAAGCGAGGCTACTGTCAGCCTCCACCCACAGGTCATTGTGGGTGGCAACCAAATTAGGTCTTGACTGTAGGGCGCTGGCATGGGGCCTGGCATCCACTGTTCAGCCATGAAGTGTCAAGCCCTTGTGATCAGGGGAGATAACCTGAGGAAGTGGCATTTGAACAGATGTAAGTGACAAGCAGCTGACCATGTAACAACCTGGGGACACAGTGCTGTTCCCCAAGGCAGGAGGGAGCCTGGCGTGTGCTCAAGAAGCAGGTGAAGGCACACAAGGTTTATTGGATTAGAGAACAGAAGTTTCTAGGCAGAAATGAGCAGGGCCTCCCAGGCGGTGTCAGAACTGTCAGTGGGAGCTATCGCCAGTATTATTTTTCTCCAAATGCTACCCTGTGATTAGGAGCCCAAATTCCATTCCCAGTTAATCCAGATGTCCAGTGCCCATCTTGCAAGTTCTGTAATGGCCCAAGGTCATCTGGGCACCAACCAGCTAGAGCAGGAGAGGGATCCAGGTAGGCAGAGGAGGCCACCCAAGAGTCTGACCCCTGCCCTACCTTTTACTGAGTTGCAGTAGGGGAAGGAGCCCGGGTGCTGGGAAGTCATGGCAACAGCTGGCAGGTCTGCAGAGGTGGTCCAAGCTGTGAAATTCTTGAAGCTCAGGACAAAGCTTCCCTCTTGAGCTCCGGGTTCTCAGCCTGAGGCTTCCTGAACCCTCCCTCTGCCACTGGGAGCCCTGGACTGCATGTGGTGGGCATGGGGAAGGCCAGGGCCTGGGGCCTTCACACTGAGTTACGTCCCCATCCCTTTTTATTTTTTTTGAGACAGGGTCTTGCTAAGCTGCCCAGCTGGGCTTGAACTTGCAATCCTCCTGCCTCAGCCTCCCAGAGTGCTGGCATTACAGGCATACACCACCATGCCTAGCTAACCTGTGGCATTATAGAGAGGGAAACTGAAGCATAGGAAAACCAACCTAGAGGCTGGTGGCCACAGTTCTATTTACCCTGGGCAATTCATTGCCTACGTCTGGGACTTGGCTGATCTGGCCACACAATGAGTGTGAAGAACCCGAAAGGCTCTGCCATCTCAGGGGTTTTTCTGGTCCTAAATCCCCAGACAGGGCCACCTACTTGTCCAAGGACACTGTTCATCCTGCCTGTCCCCACACCTTGCTCTGACTCAAGGAATGTCCCTGTCCCTGTTTGCCACTCCAAAATAAACTGCAGCCTTGCAGTATCCTCCTGGGCCCATAAACACAACAGGAATAAAACTCCTTGGCCTTGCTCTGCAGCCCGTCCCTACTTCACCTCGGGAAACCCCCACAGCAACTGGAAGAGGCAGGCACTGCTGTTCTTCCCTGTACCAATGATCAAACTGTGCTCAGAAGGAAAAGGATTTGCCCTCAGTTCTCTGCTAAAAAATGGAGAGGAGGAGAGCTGAATCCTGGTCTGGCCAACTTTAGAGCAGAGAGAGGACAAGCGGCTGTTCAGGCGGGGAGAGAATTTCCACCCTGCGTAGCCATGCACAGCAGACACCAGGCCTGATGAGAGCCTTTATTCAGACAGTACTCGCCTCCCCTCTGCCTCGCCCCTCAGGAACTGGGTGTAGCTCTCACTCCTATGAGGATACCCAGCCTGAGCCCTGGGAAACCCTGGCTGCAGGGAGGCGTCCAGAACAGGGTCTGTGGGCCTGGGATAGTCTGGGGTGCTCCTAGACTGCCATTCCTTGTGCATAGGCGGCTCTCCGGGCAGTCTCAGCTCCTGGGGAGGGGTGCCTGCTGCCCTGCCTTTGACCTCCTGCTTTGGCCCTCAGGGGCACAGGACAGCAATTATGACAGTTATGATAAACGATGTCCAAAGGTCAGTGTTCAAAGAGAAGAGCAAAGGTACTGGCAAAGCACCCTCTGCCCCTAGGGAGGCAGGCCAGGTTCCCAGGCACAGCGGCCCAGGCTAGGCCAGGCCCTGCATGCACAGAGGGACCGCTGTGATGCCCAGCTCCCTCCGCAGGGCTGCCAGGGGCTGCTCCCAGCGCCGCTCGTAGTACAGGTTGAGGACACATGGAGCCCTGTGCCCATTCTGAACTGCCCATGGGATCAGCTCCGAGACCAGCACTTGCAGGTTCCTGTGGGGTGGCAGAGGGAAGAGATGACATCAGGTCCCTGAGGGCCAGGCTGGATGTACTTAGCACTCAGTCCCAAGCAGGAGGGAAACACAGTGCCGAAACTGCACATCCTGAACTTGTTGAAGCTCAGATGGAAAGAGGGCTCTGTAATTCCAGAAACTAACACACCCCTGCTGCCCCATTGACTCCTGTCCCTCTGACCCAACCCTGAGGCCCAAGAGACCCTGGGGCCCAAGCTTTGTTCACTGCTCTGGGCCAGATTCCCCTTTCAGACTCTGTCTTCCTACCCTTGCTTCCTGGACAGGCAACTTGTAGGTATCTGTGTTCCCTTCCCATTTCCAAGAGTCCTGGCCCCTGAGTTCGCTCCCACACCACCCCCAGTCTGTGGCGCCACTGAAAACTTACCGAGCGCTGAGGCGGATAGGTCCAAAGAGCGCACCCAGCGCACACATGGGCAGGCTGGTCTGTACAGCCTCGAACCATTTCACCACAATCTCCCCTAGGGGTGAACGGGTAGGAGGTGAGCAGGTGCCCAGAATGGACACAGCAGTGCTGCCAGCCTCCCTGACTTCTATCAGGGCTCAGCTGTGCCCTGTCACAGACTGTGCTGCTCTGGGGACACTTGGCTTGGGGTGGAGAGGGGCCAGGAGTAAGCAGGAGATAAAGGCTGGAAGGGAAGCGGGGAGTCAGAATGCAGAGGACCTCTAAAGCGAGGCTTAGGAGGCTGGGAAGGGAGCCTTAGGGAGGCACTGAGGGTCTCCAAGCTGGGAGGCAGCTGAAGGCCCAAACGGGGGAGGGAGCTCGGGTGTCTGCGTGCTGCGACATCAGTGTAGGCGGCACCAAGGGGCACTGAGGCAGAGAAGAGGGGATGATGTTCATGTCAAATAGCAGATACCAATAGCTGACAGGTGCATGGTGGAGACGGATGAGCCCAGCCCTGTCCTGCAGAGACCTGGGAGACAGCCGGCTAGAGCACCCTGCACCAGGCACTCACCCAGGATGTTGGTGGGCATCCCCAGCAGGGTGTGCAGCATGTCGTGGATCTCCCGGTACCGCTGGATCACATATGCTAGCTCCTCATCGTCCACAAAGCGGGTGGGTGCTCGGGTGTCTGGGGAGACCCTCTGCCAAGCGAGAACCTCCCTTAGACCCCTTCACAGAAGTTCCCAGGGCCCTATTTACCAGACTTCTTCACGTGCAACCATTCCCCACCAGACTCACCCCCCACCAGAAAACCCTGGCACTTTCTGTCCACGCTGGCCACACAGGGCCCTTGGGTTGGGAACGCACCTACCCTAACTCCTAGGGAATGGCTGTGGCCTGTGGGCCACCAGGGCAGCGATCACAGTGGGGAGGGAGGGTGTAAGGCAGAGCTGCTGAATGGTACAAAGTTTTCATTTTGCAAGATGGAGATTAGTTATGCAAGCAGATGAACATACTTAATGCTACTGAACACTTAAGAATGGTTAAGATGGTAAATTTTTCCATGGGCATTTTTTGTCTTTTTTTTTTTTAATGTGGGTACCGGGAGTCGACCTCAGGACCTCGCGCTTGTCAGCAAGCGCTTGTGCCGCTGAGCGATATCATTGGCCCTTTTTTTCCTTTATGTGGGTACCGGGAGTCGGACTCAGGACCTCATGCTTGCCAGGCAGGCGCTTATGCCGCTGAGCCATCTCACCAGCCTGCCATGGGCATTTTTTAAGAACCATAATTAAAAAGAGGGGCTGGGGTGGGATGAAGGAGAGGAGAAGTAAAAAGAATTAAGATGTGTTATGTATATGTACCAAATCCCCATGATGAAGGTAATCATTATGTATCACAAACACATACTAATTAAAAGGAAGCAGAAGAGCTGGGCATGTAGCTCAGTAGTAGAATACTTGTCTAGCATGTGTGAGACTTTGGGTTTGATCCCCAGCAACACACACACACACACACACACACACACACACACACACACACACTAAAATAGAGCCATGCATGGTGACGCATGCCTATAATCCTAGCACTTGGGAGGCTGAGGCAGGAGGACTGGCTCGAGTTTGAAGCTAGCCTGGGCTACACAGTGAGACCCTGTCTCAAAATAAAAAATAAAAGGGCTGGGGATATAGCTTACTGGTAGAGCACTTGCCTAGCATGCAAAAGCCCTGGGTTTAATTCCCAGCAGTGCATAAATAAATATATAATGCTATTAGAAAGCTTTAGGGCCAGTGAGATGGCTCAGTGGCATAAGCACCTGCCTGGCAAGTGCAAAGTCCTGAGTTTGACTCCCGATACCCACATAAAAAGGAAAAAAGGGCCGGTGATATCGCTCAGCAGCATAAGTGCCTGCTGGCAAGCGCGAGGTCCCGAGTTTGACCCCCCGGTACCCACATTAAAAAAAAAAAAAAGCTTTAAATGACATATATGGCTTGAGTTTTTATTTGTTTTGGCTTTTTGAGACAGGGTGTTGCTAGGTAGTCCAGGCTGGACTCAAACTCAGAGCAATCCTCCTGCCTCAGCCTCCTGAGTGCTGGGATTACAAGCGGGTGCCACCATGCCCAGCTTGAGTTCTATTTCTGTTGACAGTGTCACTGCATGATGGCAGCACTGGCTGCTGTGCACCCTGCTGTACCTCTGGTGCTGGTCCAGGGCCTGCAGGACTGAACATCTGAATGTGGGAGTAAAGGGCCAAGCCTCCAGCACTCCTCTGAGCCCAGGGTAGGAGGTTGAGCTTCCTCCTTCACCTGTCTCCTGAGTCCTCAGCAGTGCCCAGGGTGACAGCAGCCTGTTCTGCTTGTCCAGAAGCCAAGGGATCTGAGGTCTTCACGGCACAGTGCCATGGTTTCTTTGGGGGTATCCACCTACTGTGTGAAGCTGAAGCGATCACAGTAGTGGCAGTCTCCTCTACTGAGTCCCTACCATGTGTGGCCCCTGTGCCGTGTCCTTCTCAACAACCTAGGAAGTGTATTTTGTTTTTACCTTAGCTACAGGTAAGAAAAACAAAGCTCAGAGACATAGAGTAACTTGCCCCAAATCACACAGCTAATAAGGTGGCTGAGTTAGGACTGGAAACAAGTCTGCTAGATTCCAAAGCCTGCAGCCCTGCCATCCCTTCTCTTATCAATACAGTGAGCGCATGCCCTGAAGATGAAGACTAGGTCCCCTCACTTCAGATTTGTCCAGGGTTGTAAAACCGACGACAGAGGCAGGAGTTGGTCTCTCATCTTGATGCCCCGATGACCACAACCCTCAGCAAGGCCAGCTGCAGGGTAGGTGTCCTCACCCTGAATCTCTGCTTGGTCAAAGGTGCTTATCTCATTCTGGGGGCTGCTGCATCCTTTGTTCCACAAGTGTCACCTCTCTGGGCTGTTAGCCTCACCAGGGCCGTCACTGGGCAAGGAGCCCGGGGCAGTCCTGGTAGCCCCTTCCCTGCTGTCATCCCCACCACAGCAACATGACTAAAGGCTCCAGGGACTGCAGAAGTGGCGCCTCCCTTGGTGGCACTTGAGGGAGGTCACCCTAGCAGGGTTCCCATTGATGAAATAATCTGCATCCTGCAGAAACCTGAGGGAGATGGCATCAACCAGGACAGGTGAAAGCCCTGCCAAGGAGAGGGTACAGGGTGGGGTGTTGTCTTGGGCTTAATGCCTTTCTACATTAGTGCTTTGCTGCAGCTCACCAGGGGACATTAGTATCTGGAGACACTGGGCGTCACCCCGGGGGGATGTGAATTCTACGGGTGGGTAGAGGCTGGGGAGGCTGCTAAATGTCCTGCAAGGCATAGGGCAACCCCCCCCATAAAGCATTATCCAGCCCAGTATATCTGTAGCGCCAAGGTTGAGAAACCCTGCTCTACAGCAATCTTTGGTCACCCCTTCCCCTCCTCCACCTGGTTCGCTTCTGAGCTGGGTGGGACAGTGCTTGGCACCAGGCTTTGATGGCTGGAGGGAGGGAGGTTGGGGCTGGGCAGGTAAGGTCGGCCAGCTGTATTCTATGTTTTTCTTCCTTTTTTGGTGCTGTGGATGGAACCCAGTGCCATGTGCATGCTAGGTGAGTGCTCTAGTGCTGAGCTACATTCCCAGCCCCTCCTCTGGCTCTCTTATAAAAATCAGGTAATGTTACTATTGTGCTCAAGACCTCCCAGTGGCTCCAATGGCAAGATACAGACTCCTTCCTGTGGCCTGTGGGCCTAGTGCTAGCTGACCTCCCGGGCCATGGCTTCTCCTCTTCTGCTCCATTTTCTTTTTTCGCTTTGGTCCTGGAGATTTGAATCCATGCACGTGCTGTACCACTGAGCTGCACAATGTTCTTTCTGAAACACACAGAATATGCCAGGCCTGGTGGCATAGGCCTGCCAATCCAGCACTCTAGGAGACTGAGGCAGGAGACCTGTAAGTCTGAGCCCAGCCTGGGCAACTTAATGACTGGGGAAGACCCTGTTTCAAAAAATAAAAAAGGGCTGGGGATGGAGCTCAGTGCAAAGGCCTGGGTTCATTCCCCAGTTACACACACACACACACACAAACACACACACACCCCTTTTGCATGTCTGTTCCCTTTGTTTGGAATGTTCCTCCCCAGCTCTCTCCAACACTGGCTCCTGCTCATCCTCCTGGTCTCCTCAGAGGGCTTCCCCTGACCGATCAGAAGTGGCCTGAACTCTGCCACACCAGAGCCATCCTCTGTCATGGGAACGTGCTCTATTCATAGTGCATATGGCTAGGATATAAGGACCACAAAACAGGCTTCTCATTGGCTTTGTTCACTGTACCCTCATTGCTAAGAATGGGGCTTGGGACAGTCTATGTACTCAATGAATACTTTATCTGAATTTTATATGATTTTTCAAAACTACTGTTACTCAGCTCTGTAACTAGAATACAAGCTCCATGAGGGTAGAACCTCGCCTGCTATACCCCCAGCATGTGGAACCATGGATAGCAGAGGTCAGATGCTGGATAAGCGAGCTGTTATCTGTACCTCGAAACCCCTCAACTCCCCTACACCCTGACCATGCCACCATCCTTGCCTGGGGCTGAAGAGAGCGCCAAACCTGCCACCCCAGGAGGGCAGCAATGTCCTGGGGGAGGCGCGACACAGTGCTGCAGTTCAAAGTACTATCTGGGGTTACACAGGTCTCTGGTAATATGGCTGTGGGCAGTTAGCAAGTTACTTACCTTCTCAGAGCCTCTATTTCCTTCTCTATTAAAAGAGGATAATAATAGGACACACCCGACAGGGCTGTTGGGAGGATTTGGCAAGAGCGCAGCTGAGCCTGGCGCCTGGTGTGCGGCGTCAGGTTAATAGACAACAGCCAGTGCTATCCTTTCGAGCCATGTGTGCCACAGAAAATGGCAAAGCCACTTGGCAGAGGGCTCTGATGGGATGTGTATGTGTGTAAGGAGATGAGGTTGGGTAGAGACAGGTAAGGTGGCATGAGAGTAGACACCCTTTTGCCCATGATGGGAGTGCAGGACTCCTCTGGCCTCCGGCTGTCACTCCTGTGCCGTTCTCAGCCCGGCCTGCTGAATGCCAGGCGCACACGAGTTGGAAACTCACATTCACTTCCAAGAAGCGGAGATACTCGCGGCCGAGGGAGCCTTCAGGCAGGCTCTGGAGCTTGCCCATGTTGAGGGTGGCCAGTGAGATCCTGGGACGCTCCCTGAAAGGCAGAAGGCAGGACTTGGGTACTGGGATGGAGCCAGCAAGGAGCTGAAGGGTTCAACTAGAGCAAGCCTGGGGTGGGGGTCTGGCCACAGGTACCAATGGCATCTACTTGGGCCAGGGCAGTGTCAGGTCTGACACTACCACAAGCCAAGGACCCAGAAAGGTTGGCATCTGATGTGCTCAGGGTACTCACAAAAGGTACCACAGGGAAGAGGTACATCTAGCATGTCTCATGGGAGCTTAATGAAGACACAGAGCCCCATGGCTGGCACTGGGCTGAGCCACCACTCTGTAAAAGTCACAGGTCATTATAGTGCATATACATGTATGTGAACGGCAGTGCCCAGCCTCTACAAGCCTCTACGGACAGGGCATCAAGAAGAGTTCCCTCGGGCCGGTGAGATGGCTCAGTGGCGTAAGTGCCTGCCTTGCAAGCGTGAGGGCCCGAGTTCGACTCCCGGATCCCACATACGGAAAAGGGGCCGGTGATATCGCTCAGTGGCACGGGCGCCTGTTGGCGCGCGAGGTCCTGAGGTCGACCCCCCGGTACCCACAAAAAAAAAAAAAAAAAAAAAAAGAAGAGTTCCCTAGCAGGATGTGATGGGGCAAACCTGTAATCCTAGCTACTCAGGAGGCAGGAGGATCACAAGCTTGAGGCCAGCTTGAGCAACTTTTTTTTTTTTTTTTTTTTTTTTTTGAGACAGGACCACTGGGTAGTCCAGGCTGGCCTCAAACTTGCTGCTATCCTCCTGCCTCATCCTACCCAGTGCTAGGAAGTATAGGCAATGCTCACCATGCCCAGAGTTTAGGCAATATAATGAGACCTTGTCTCAAAAAATAAGAAGGGCTGGGATGTAGTTCGGTGGTAGAGCACTCCTGGGTTTGATCCCTAGTACAGTTAGAAAAATAAACAAAAACCACTAAGCTTATTTTGCAAACAAATTGGCTTTTCTTTGATTATCTTTGGCAAAACACAGGGTGACTAGAAAGAATAATCCCTAATTCTGAGAAAAAAACCAAAAAGAGTTTCTTTAGAGAAATAGGACTGATACAATGTAACTCTAGAGAGGTCAGTATTCCTAGAGAATGTCCCCAAGCAGAGATGGGACCTACTGTAGGATCTGGGCACCCTCTGGATCCCTCCTCATCTGGTCCCTGAGGACCTTCAGGGTGTAGTATCCTGTGGTCTCCCCTAGAACTGCAACCATGTCTGAAATGACAAAAATGGGCACAGATGCGGGATATGGTCTTGGGAAGTTACCTGATCTGAGTCTTAGTTTGTACATGATAAAATATGGATAATATCTATTTCTTAGAACGATTTATGTTATATGCTTTGTAAATCACTGGGCACACAGCAAAGGCTCACTGGATTAATAGTTATTAATGCTATTAATCTACTAGAGTGGGGTGGCTTTGGTTAGCACAGTGCCTAAAGGGTTTATAAATCTCATCTCCTTCCTTCCTCTCCCCTCTTATCTTGCTCTCTGAGAGGCATAGGCAGATTTATTAGGCAGAGATAGAAAGTAAGAGGAAATGGGAAAGGGGCTTCAGCTTGAGGAGCTGAAAAGTGCACAGTGCTGTGGAGAGGATCAGACTGGCCCTAAAAATCACTTGCACGTCCTGTTCTCACAACAGACTATCTCGTATCCGCTGGTACAGACTTCAGCATCAGAGTACAGGGCTTGAGTCAGGCCTGTATGCAGTGCATACGTAAGTGACCTGGAACAAATTGCTTCACACTTCTAAGCCTCATTTGTTAAATGCAGGTATCATATCTCATAGGGTTAATGTGAGAAATCCAGAAAATGTTGCATTTAAAACCCTTAGCACAATGTTGAACAGGCAGTTAACGTCATTCTTTTTTTTTTTTTTTTTTTTTTGCAATGCTGAGGATTGAACCCAGGGCCTCACAAATGCTAGGCAAATGCTGTACCACTGAGTTACATTCCCAATCCTTTATTCTGACACAGAGTCTTGCTAAGCTGCCCAGGGTGACCTCGAATTTGGGATTCTTGCTTCAGCTGCCCGAATAGCTGAGAGTACAGGTTTGCCTGCATTATCGTGTTTATTAGTTGAAGTACAGCACTTTTTGGAAGTAAAAAATACTGGGAGTGATGAGAAAGACGATGTAGGAGCACAGAACATTCTAATTATACATCTGGCAAACATTTACAGAGCATTTACTATGTGCCAGAAATGCTGCATACACAGTGAACCAGAGCCCTCAGGCCCTTGACCTCATACAGTTTGCTTTCTAGAGGTAATGTTACAATGTGATGGATGCTCATCAATCATCAACTTGAAAGTACTTTAAGAAGTACTACTCTGCAGAGTACAAAACAATGCTAATTTTATGTATTTAAAGAAACCTTAAGATCAGCTTCCAGTTTGACAGTGTAAGGAGATCTGCAGAACTGTTCTCAACTGAAACTGAAACAATTTTATAAAACCATTTAGAAGCTAGGTGTGGTGGTGTGTGACTGTAATCCCAGGACCCTGGGAGGCTGAGGTTAAGTGGGACTCCAGCAAGACTTGCTCACAAAATAAAGAGGGCTGGAAATATAGCTCAGTAGAGAGTGCTTCCTTCCATGCACAATGACCTCCGATCAATCCCTAGCAGTACAATCATCTACTTGATCCAGAGGTTCTCAATGTAGCTGGATGGCAGAATCTCCCGCGAAGAATTTACGAAGGCAGACGTTCAGATTCCACACCACTTTCTCCCTCCTTTCCCCCCGCCCGACAGATTCAGATTCGGTGAGTCTAGGTGGAAGCCAGGCAGCTGGTTTTTATAAACGTTCCTGATGATAAGGAGATGCAGTCAGCTTTGGGCACCCCGGCCTGGCACCCAATAGGAAACGAAGGCTTTGAAGAGGTCATGACCCGCCCAGAGTTACAAGGCAAGGACACCTGGATTCCTCGCTGCCGCAGCGTAAGAGCCGAGCTCACGAGCCTCACCGTGGCGATACGGGTCGTAGAGCGCCATTCCAGCCGAGCCGGCGGCTAGCAGCGCCTTCTGCAGCGGGGAGGTGGGAATATGGTCCGGGTACAACAGGCTAGCGCCATGGATCCCGGCCCGGAAGGGCACATCTGCGAGGTAAGAAAAAGACAGAGATCAGAGAAGCCCAGCGCCCGCATGCTTTTCCCGCTTGGCACTGGAACCCGGCGCCACTTGCCCGCAACAGGCCAGCCACTACCCCGGAGTCGGGAGAAGGGACGCAGGACTCGGAGCAGCAGCGTCGCCATGGCAGCGGGCGTCCGCCGGAGCGTGGGCGGGGCAAGGTTGACGTACCATAGTTCCGGGGGGACGGAGCGCCAGAGAAGTCAAGAAGACGCTATCCTGACTGCTGTGCTGCTGCCTAGGATGGGAAAACATCGTAGCCTGGGCAAGAAAGGGCCCTACCTATGTCTAAATATGAGGAGGAAACCCACGCAACCAGTCTGCCGCCTATTTCCATCGATATAAAACTGTCTCCATTTCCCTAAACCCCAGACAGGGGCTCCAAAGGAGCTGTGACCCCACCCGCTGTGCGGCTCCATCCCGGGCCCTATTTCCTTCCCAGAGTCACGTTTCCCCCGAGGACAAGAAGGTGAGAACCTCTTCCGGCTGCGGAACCTGGTGGCTTCTATTGTGAGGACCACATTTGGATCCGGACCGGACGACACTTCCGTTCGCATCTCCGCTTTTTGGCCTGGCCCGCGGGTTGAGAGAATGGGGTCTGCTGGCTTGGCGCGGCTGCACGGGCTCTTCGCGGTGTATAAGCCCCCGGGGCTAAAGTGGCTGCACCTGCGGGATACGGTAGAGATGCAGCTTCTGAAAGGTGAGTGTCTTCTACCAGATCCTCGATCCTGCTCCGCTCATCCTGCGAATCCCTGTTTCAGATCTTCCAGCAAAGTAGTCATGTGACCCGTTCGCTTGGGCTGATTGCTTTTCGTGTGTGTGTGTGTGTGTGTGTGTGTGTACCGGGAATCGAACTCAGGACCTCGCGCTTGAGGCTGATTGCTTTCTTAACAATCTGTTCTCTATACTTCATCATACCTCATTTTTTCCCTATTTACAAATGGGAAACTGACTCGGTATTGTCCTTGTCACACGGTTCATTAGGAGAGTCAAGAGTTGAGCCCAAATCTTTATTAACGGAAAGACACTTTTTACTTGTGTGTTCAGGTCTCAATGCCTGCAAGCCTCCTGCTCCGAAACAACGTGTTCGCTTTTTGCTGTACCCCGTGGAAGGCAGTGAAGAGAAGGAACTGACCCTCACAGCCACCAGCGTGCCCACCCTCACCGACCACCCGCTGGGTATGGCGATGCAAGCAAGATCCTGGGTGTCACTTCCCAGGAAATCCTTGACCAGAGGGAATGTGCCAGTGCTCAGACTCCTGCCCCCGACCCTTGAAGGGCCACAGTGAAGTGGATGAAGTACTAGGCCAGAGATTAGCAAACTTTCCTGGAAAGGTCCAGATTCCAAATAAATATAAAAATATATATGTTTTATAGGTATATATTTATGTTTATATTTGTTGTTTTGAGACAAGGTCTCACCATGTATTCCAGGCTGCTTTTGAACTCACTGTGTAGCCCAGGCTGGCCTCAAACTCATTGTGATCCTCCTGCCTCAGCCTCCTGAGTGCTGGGATTATGGGCATGGGCCACCACGTCAGGCCAGAATCTGAATATTTTAGGCCTTTGAGGCCATGTGATTTCTGTTGTAGCCACTAAGCTCTGCCATTGTAGTATAACATAGCTATAGGCAATAGGGAAAGGAATGAGCCTGGCTGTGTTTCAATAAAACTTTATTTATGATTGTAGTCGAAAACAGTTATAGACAGCTGGTTGTGCACCTGTAGTCTCAGCTACTTGGGAGGCTGAGGCAGGAATATCACTTGAGCTTAGGAGTTCCAGACCAACCTCGGCAATATAGTGAGATGCTGTATCTTTTAAAAAGCAAAACAGGGCCGGTGAGATGGCTCAACGGCTTAAGCGCCTGCCCGGCAAGCGCGAGGGCCCGAGTTCGACTCCCGGAACCCACATACGAAAAAGGGGCCGGTGATATCGCTCAGTGGCACGGGCGCCTGCTGGCGCGCGAGGTCCTGAGGTCGACCCCCCGGTACCCACAAAAAAAAAAAAAAAAAAAAGCAAAACAAAGGCTTGAGATTTGGCCTGTGGACTGTGGTTTGTTGACTGTTTTACTATTCTAGGACTCCAGGTGGGAATTGAGACCTTCAGGTAGAATTCTTTTTGTTTGTTTTGTTCTGTCTTTTGAGACTGGGTCACTGTGTAGTCCAGGCTCACCTTGAATTCACAACTGGTACGCAACCCAGGCTGGCCTCAAACTCCTGGCGATCCTCCTGCCTTAGCCTCCCAACTGCTGGGATAACAGAGGTGCACCACCATGCCCAGCTTGAAGTATCTTATTGGGCGAAACGTGATAGGGAAAGTTAGAGGCCTCTTGTGTTGCCCTTCCTCTAGGCCCTGGAGAACTGAGGAAGCAGTTCTGGGCTCCAAATTCCATAGTGGGGCAGCCCGAGGGTCCAGCCTGATCCTAGTGTTGGCTCCATGGGCCTTCATTCTAGGAATGAGGTCCTCATGCAGCCCAGTGCCATCTTGGCAGTGGGATCTGTTGAAAAATGGACTTGCTGTTTCTTTCCAGTATGTGGGCCAGCATTTACCAGCCTAAAGATTGGTGTGGGACACCGGCTGGACGTCCAGGCTTCAGGTGTGCTCGGTAGGTGATGCGGGCAGCCATGGGGTGTGGGGATATGGCCTTGGGAAGGATCAGGAAGCTGCCAGGCGTCCAGCCCGCTTCTTAGCTGACAGCTACCTTCTACCACTTCCCCCCTTGCCTGATTATTACCCCATGTCTCTGATCATTGGGAGGGAGGGAGTTAAAGGACAGTGATCACAGTGGCCCACCTTTATCAACTGATTCCTGCATATGACATATGGTTCAAGGTCTTTGTTTCTTTGTTTTGAGACAGGGTCTCCCTATGTATTCCAGGCTGGCCTTGAACTCACTGTGTAGCTCAGGGTGGCCTGGACTCCTGGTGATCCTCCTGCCTCAGCCTCCTGAGTTCCAGGCTTACAGGTGTGTGCCACCATGCCTGGCTCAAGGTCTTTTATGCACATTTGTTCACCACAGTAACCTTATTAGGTGGATACTATGTGGTTCTGTGGGTGAAGAAGGCAAGGCTTCAGGAGCTTAGGTGACTTGGCCTGGGTAGTTCCATGGCAGGTGAATGTCCCTGTTCCTCAGTGGGAACACCATCATCCCTTCATGGGGCAGCCAGGTGGGTGACTTGCCTCTCTGGCTAGATTCTGAGTATTGTCAGAGATGGAGACACAGGTCCCTGAGTTATGAGCTGTTTGTGTCCCCGGGGTCAAGTGGTAGCCATGTCCCCACCCTCAACAGTTGTGGTCCCCTTGTCTTTCTTCTGGGACTGTGGGCCAGCAGATGTGACCTCATGCCCCCTTTTGCTGTCCCTCTTCAGGATTGAATGGAAAGGGTCATTCTCTCCTTCAGCCTGAGGGACACGCAGACTGGGAGAGGCAGGAAGTGGGCACAGTGACCACTGTTTGTTGATCCCTTTCTCTGTGCTGACCTCAGCCTGTGCATTGCCGCTTTCTGTCTGCATGACACCCACAGGCATTAGATGGTATTTGCATCCCAACTTACTGATGGGGGTTTGAGCCCCAAAGAGGTTAAAGATGATGCTCAGAGCCATCAGATTTGACTGCAGCCGGGTGTGGTGGTGCACGCTTGTAATCCCAGCACTTGGGAAGCTGAGGCAGGAGGATCGATACAAGTTCAAGGCCAGCCTGGGCCACAGAGTGAGTCTAGGCCAGCCTGAACTACATAGCGAGACCCTGTCTCAAAAAAAAAAAAAAAAAAAGAAAAGAAAAGAAAAAAGAAAAAAATCAGATTTCACTGCAGCACTGTGGGACTGGGTCATCCCCTTCCTTTCGAGTACATCAGAAACCTGTGGGGAGCTTGCCAAGGAGCCCAGGCCCCTCGTCCACCGTGAGGCAGATTCTGTGCAACCTGCATTTTGGCGTCTCCCCGAGGAGGGTGTGTTCTGGTGGCAGGGGCGGGGTAGGAGTGGCTGGAAAGGGGGTGCCAGATGAGGTGGCTGCCTTTCAGTGCTCGCCGTGGGACACGGACGCAGACTCCTCACCGACCTGTATGACACTCACCTCACCAAGGTACGGGGCCTGGGAACAGCTGCCTATCCCTTGGTCCTTTCCAGGGGTTGCTAGGCAGAGTCTGACGCTCTGGCTTCCATAGGGACCACCCGACCATCAGCAGGCTTGTTTTATAGTCACTCACTAGGGACACTGTAACAGTGACGACAGTAACCCCGGCATTAGCACACGCCACCGACTCCTCTGCCAGCACCGTACGTGAGTTCCTTTGGGGCAGGCTCACCACTTCCGGTGCTGTCGATCCCACTTTACAGATGAGAGAGCCGAGGGTCAGAGAGGGGTTCACAGAGCCTTAAGGCTTTAAGAGCTGGTTGGTGCCACACCAGGGCCTGATGACAGTACCACTGTGTTGTCTCCCCAAAGCTGAGATGCTCATGTCACTGTCCAGGCCTCAGGGAGCTTCTCTTGGAGGTGGGGCCGTGGATCTGGCACCCAGAAGTATATGTGGAGGGACCACATCTTTAGTGTGAAAATCACAAGACTTTGGGTTTAAAACCTAGCGTCAAGGCTGGGGTGTTGCTCAGTGGTAGGGCTACACCACTGTAGCACTAGCACGTGCACCCTGGGCTCCATCCCCAGCACCCACCCAAAGCATAAAGCCCTCGAGCTCCTACCCACAGCTAGGCGCCCTTGGTGTATGTGCTACCGAAGTGAGCACAAGCCAGGTGTCCTCGCATGGGTCACCTAGCATCTGTGCTTCTGTTTCCTTTTCTCTGTAATGGCAGTGCGATGGTATTTGGAGTAGGGCTGCTCCAAAGATAAAACGAATGACTGCGTGTGGAGGGCTTAGCACAGTCCCTTGCCCATGGTACACGCTCAGTGAATGTCCTTGTCCTCAGTGTTCCTTATGGAAGACACAGCCAGGTGTGCGGAGTTAGAGGAAGGGGAGTCCCTGGAGCACGGAGGCAGAGGGTTTGACACGGGCAACAGGGCAGCCGTGGCTGGAGGAGAGAGATGCGGAGGCAGGGTGGCTGCAAGGTGACTGTCACTGCCTTTGCAGGTGGGCCCGTGCAACAGCACTGTGAGATTGGCCTTACCCCCACCCCCAGGTCACAGAGGAGAACTGGGGTACAGAGAGAGCTACCCAAGGCGCCCTAGCAGAGCGGGTACCTTCCCCAGTGGCCGGGAGCTCCCTGAGGGAGCACAGGGTCCCCACCCAGTCTCCGCCTCCTACCTCCTTAGTGCCACACCTGGGAGCAGATTCACTGACTGGACCCTCCCCTCTCGGCCCTCCCAGGCTTACACAGTGAGAGGCCTGCTGGGCAAAGCCACGGACGACTTCCAGGAGGACGGGCGGCTGGTGGAGAAGACGACATATGGTGAGAGCTCCTGACCCACGTTCGCTTCCCCTGGGCTCCTCACCCCACCCGGCCACACTGGTGCCAGCTTAGTTCCTCCAACTCACATGCCAAGCTCAGGCTGGGGCCTTGACCTCGTCACCTGTCTCCCCGAATGCCGTATACTCACCTTCTTGCCTGGCTCAAATGTCCCCTCCCCCAGGGAAGTCTAACCGCAGGCCTTGGGCTGGATGGATGCTCAGAATGGAACCAGCTAATGACACTGATTACCTCCTGTGTGTGCCCACCAGACCCCGCCAGGAGAGCAGGGACTGTGCGATCTTATTCCCGCAGTCGCACGCGTAGCACGGGGCCCAGGACGCGGGAGGCGGAGGTGGCTGGGTGATGGAAGGCAGATGGATGGTCATTCTTTTTTTCGTTTTTTTTTGTTTGTTTGTTTTGGTTTTTGTTTTTTGGGGGATTTTTTTTGTCTTTTTGAGACAGGGTTTCTCTATGCAATTCAGGCTGGCCTTGAACTCACTTTGTAGCCCAGGCTGGCCTTAAACTTGCAATGATCCTCCTGCCTCAGAGTCAGGTTGTGCCACCATGCCTAGGCTGTTTTTGTTTTTTGAGAGGGAGTCTCACTATGTAGTTCAGGCTGGTCTTAAACTCACTGTGTAGCCCAGGCTTGCCTAGAATTTGTGATCCTCCTGCCTCAGCCTCCCGAGTGCTGGGATTATTACACCCAGCTGGATTGCTCATTCTTCACTTCTCACCAGCCCCAAGTTCTGAGGCATTTCTCTTGCATGTGTTCCTTTGACAGACGGCCTTGAGTACCAGCCATGCGCCAAGCACTGGGAGGATGTGTGGTAAATCACTGGGGGTCCCCACCTTGGTGACCTCAGCCTAGCACGCACCCCTCCATCTTCTGTGGAAGACAGAAAACATGGCAAAGCACTACTGCATTTGCACATGGAGGCATGGGTCAGCCTCCAACAGCCCCTCAGAACAGTGCTCAAGCTGCTGCCTCTGGGAGGCAGAGAGGCAGAATTTGGAGAAATGGGGAGAGGTGGTGGTTGTTGCTAATCTACATTTTTAAAACATGATCTGTAAGTCAGCTATATAACTATATAACTAAGCCATCAGGTAAAAATCCAAGACCATCAAGAGCTAGGAAAAGAGCCAGGCACAATAGGAGACAAGCCAGGGGGAAGAAGCAGCCCGATCCAGGAGGGCTTCCTGCTAGAGGCAGCATCTGGCCATCAGGCTGGAAGGAGGCAGAGGCAGGTGTGTTCCAGGGAAGATGACAGTGTAAGCGCAGCCGATGGGAGGATGGCAAGGGCTGTGCCCATCCAGGTTGGCAAACCTTCTCTCGCCACTCCTGCTCCCTTGAACCAGAAGTTGGCACCTGCCACAGCTGGGCTCCAGGACCTGATCTTCCTGGCAGATTGTGAAAGCTGGAAAGTTGTGAAAGGCCCCAGTCATGGCTTTGGCAGTGGCTTAGTAGGACCAGCAGACAGAGCCTCTCCTGCTCCTCGCAGCCTATTTCTACACTGGGCCAGTGGCGTCATCCCTCGCGGGGTCCCTGCCATGGAATGTCGGGCAAGTTGCAGTAGCTCTTTGGCCCTACATTTCTAGACGAAAGGGGTGTATGTGGGTGTGACTGAGGACTGAACCCAGGGCCTTCACGCTGAGCTACATCCTCAGCCCTTTTTGTGTCTTTTTTTTTTTTTTTTTTTTTTTTGTGGGTACCGGGGGTCGACCTCAGGACCTCGCGCGCCAGCAGGCGCCCGTGCCGCTGAGCGATATCACCGGCCCCTTTTTTCATATGTGGGATCCAGGAGTCGAACTTGGGCCCTCGCGCTTGCCGGGCAGGCGCTTAGGCCGCTGAGCCATCTCACCGGCCCTTTGTGTTTTATTTTGAGACAGAATCTCACTAATTCACTAAGTTGCTCAGGGTGGGCTCAAACTCGTGATCCTCCTGCCTCAGCCTCCCAGAGTACTGGTGTTACAGGTATGCACCTCCACGCCTAGCTTAGCAGAAAGTATTCTTAACCTGCAGTCTGGTTGACTTTCATGGGATCTTCAAGCCCCGGAAAATATCTTCAGAATATTAAATTCCTATGTATCTTGCTGAGAAGAGGGTGTAGAGTTTTCATAAAGACTTCCCTGGAGCCAGGCACGGTGTGACACATCTATAATCCCAGCACTGAGACTCAAAATTGAGGCAGGAGGCTCAAAATTTCAGGGTCAGTTTGGGCAACCAAGCAAGACCTGTTTCAAAATAAAATTTTAAAAAAGGGAGTGCTGGAAAGGGTAAAGCACTTACCTATACTTTTCTGAACACCGCCATCCCCTGCAAAGTCCCAGACCAGTGCTTTGGTGGATTCCAAGTGCAGGGCTAGTGTGGTGGAAGGAGTTGCCAGTGTTTTGTTGGCCACCCTCAGTGGACACCTTACACTGACCACCCGCACCCCACACCTTTTCCAGACCACGTGACCAGAGAGAAGCTGGAGCGGATCCTGTCCGTCATCCAAGGCTCCCACCAGAAGGCCCTGGTGATGTGAGTGGCCCTGGGGAGGTGCTGGGACAGCAGGACTTGTAGCGTCCTGTTCTCAGAAATGTCAATGGAGTGGGACCCCTGTTCGCTCCCAGGGCACGCAGGAGTGACCTGTATGCCCCCCCAAGGGGAATAAGAACTCCAGGACCCTTTTGAGGAGCTTGGGTTCTGGTGGGGAGGAAGCCAAAGACTGAACGCTCAAGGCCAGATTGGAGGGCAATTGAATGGAGCAGGTGGAGGGTCCCCCTCGTCCTGAGAGCTGGGGACTGGTACCAGCCTGTACGAGAGCCCTGACTCAGCATCAGCAGCCTGGTCCTGGGTGAGGCCCTCACCTGCCATGCGCCACACTTTCCTTGTCTGTAAGTTGGACAGAGAGAATCCCTGCCTTAAGGCCGGACATGGTGGCTCACACCTGTCATCCCGGCACTCTGGAGGCTGAGGCAGGAGAATCACCATGAGTTTGAGGCCAGCGTGGGGTACATAGTGAGCTCAAGGCCAGCCTGGACTGCATAGCAAGACCCTGCCTCAAAAAAAGAAAGGAGGCTTCTTCAAAGATGGCTGGAGGAACAGCGATGGCAGACACCCTCACCCTCAGGGTGCGGCAGGGCTGGGCAGGGGTATGACCCAGCTCCCTGCTCCATACCACCCACCCACCCACCCACCATGTCCATCTGGCTCCCAGGTACTCCAACCTGGACCTGCAGTCGCAGGAGGCCTATGAGATGGCCGTGAGAGGGGTGATCCGGCCTATGAACAAGTCCCCGATGCTGATCTGTGGCATTCGCTGCCTCCACTTTGCGCCTCCGGAGTTCCTCTTAGGTGGGTCGCCAGAGGGTGGAGCCGTGAGGGGTGTCCGCGTGGAGCTGTGGCAGAGGCTGCCACAGTTCAGCTTGGCTGCGGCCCTGGTCTCTGCTGGCCAAGGCTGCAGGGACCAACTCCTCCCACCCTGGCCTCTGCCACATTGCACTGTGGAACTTGAGTTTGGCATACAGAGCTTGTGCCTGGCAGCTCAGTTCCCAGCTGCAGCGACTCCCATCGCCACAGTCCCCCGGGCCCCCCTCACACCCTGTCCTGCCCAGGTCCACCCCCAGGATCCCTGTTCATGACTGGTCCTGTTAACAAGGGCTCCTTTTCTCGAGTGCCGATGCTATCTAAGCACCCTGTATAAATGATGACTTAAGCCTTCATGCCCCCATTTTACAGATGAGCAAACCGAGCCTTCCAGTGGCACTTCCATACATTACCTGGGGGTCTTTTTCAAAGTCAGATTCTAACCGAGTAGGTGCAGGTCAGGGGCCTGAGATCCTGCACATCTGAACCCCACCCCAACCTGGCCCTGAGGCTGAGCAGCAGAGCCCAGAGAGGAGGCTATGATTGGGAGGTGTCCCCAGGGCTTGGGACTCCATGGCTGTGTTCCTGAGTGTCACGTACGCCTCTGTGTCCTGGCAGAGGTGCAGTGCATGCACGAGACACAGCAGCAGCTGCGGAAGCTGGTGCACGAAATCGGCCTGGAGCTCAAGACTACTGCCGTCTGCTCCCAAGTCCGGCGCACACGCGATGGCCTCTTTACGCTGGACGATGCCCTCCTGAGGACCCAGTGGGACCTGCGCAGCATCCAGGATGCCATCCGGGCCGCAGCCCCCCGGGTGGCAGCAGAGCTGGAGAAGAACCTAAGGCCACAGTCTGGCACCCAGCAGCTCCCTGGTCCTTCCAGGCCCTGGGGCTCTGGGCACCCAAACTCTGCCTTGGGGTTGGGATACTGAAGGGCTGGACAGCTGGTGGGGTGGTGGGCGGATTAAGGTAAAGGCTCAGTGGTTAGGAGCCAGAACTGCTAAGTGTGCAGAAAGTAAGTACAGGAAGCTTAGCAAATCCCAGGACTCTGGGAGGCTGAGGCAGGAGGGTCGTGAATTTGATCCCAGCCTGGGCAACTTAGTAAGACCCTATCTTACAATAAAAAATATTAAAAGAAGGGCTGGGGATGTAGGTCAGTGTAGGGGCCTGAAATTCAATCCCCTGTACTGGGGGAGAAAAAAGAGAAAAAGGCTTGTCTACATGAGACACAAAACTGAAATTATAGTCAGGTGTGGTGGTGCATGCCTGTAATCCCAGCACTCGGGAGGCTGAGGCAGGAGGGTCGCTATGAGTTCAAGGCCAGCCTGAACTCCATAGCAAAAACCTGTCTCAAAAAAGACAGAAACAAACAAAACAACAAAATCGAAAGCTCAGTTTCAGCCAGGCATGGTGGTGCATGCCTGTAATTCTGGCACTTGGGAGGCTGAGGCAGGAGGATTGGATGTTTGATCTAAATTTAGCAGTTTAGTGAGACCCTGTCTAAAAATAGAAAATGGACTGGGGAGTGACTCCATGGACTGGGGAGTCACTCGTTAGCTCAGTGTGAAGGCCCTGGGTTTAATCCCCAGTGAAAGAAAAAAAAACAGCTCAGCTTCCTCGTCCATGAGATGAGCACACTGATTTTTCCCACCTGGGAGTTGGGACAATCAGTTGTGCTTCTCCTGGCATCTGGTGCATGTCATGTGCTGCCCTGTGAGCTGTCACCTGGGTGGCTGCTGTCCCCCCCTTGCATCTCCTTGGAGCCAAGGCGGGCACGGAGGGTCCCCCTTCACCTCGTTCCTCTGGCATGAAGACTGGCCCGCTGTGGCGAGGGCAAGTGGGACCTCGGCAGGAGCCCACCGCGTGCCGCACAGATGGGATGACCGTGGTCTTTGCCTCTAGGATCTTTTTCCTGTGTCCCTCATCCGAGTCTTGTGCAAAAAATATCAGACAGAGGCGAGGAGCAGAGCATCCCGCAGGAGAGAACATGGTCCGAGCAAGGCCAGTCAGAGAAGCCACCACCCCAAGAGGAGCCTGGAGACCCATGACTGAGCCACATCTCAGTGGGGTCCAGGAACAGGTCAGGGGCTGCGGGAAAATGGTGGGCTTTGGTGAAGGATGTGGAGAAACTGGTGCAGTAACAGGCATTGTTCTAATGTGAGAGGTTAATACCCTAATACAGGATCTGGGTGCTCAGGTGTGGGAATTTTCTGTACTCTCAGATTCGTTCTGTAACTGGCCTTAAAGCCAGGCCCAGGACACTTGCCAAAATCCCAGGACTTTTGGAGGCTGAAAGAGTGCAAGTTCAAATCCTGCCTGGACAAGTTATCAAGAGCTGTCTTTATTTATTTATTTATTTGTTTGTTGGCACCGAGAATCGAACTCACAATCTCACATTTGCCAGGCAGGCACTGTGCCGCTGAGCTATATCCCCGCCTAGAGCTGTCTTTAAAAAGGGGATGCCAGGCTGGGGATGTAGCTCAGTGGTAGAGTGCTTGCCTAGCATGCACAAGGCCCTGAGTTCAATCTCCAGTACTATGCACACAAAAAAATAAAAAGGGGTTGCTGTGTGTGGTGGCGTACACCTATCATCCCAGCACTTGGGAGGCTGAGGCAGGAGGATTGCTGTGAGTTTGAGGCCAGCCTAGGCTACACTGAGTTCAAGGCCAAACTGAACTACATAGCGAGACCCTTTCTCAAAAAAGGAGTTTGGGGGGAACTCAGGGCAAACCCTGGGTTCAATCCCGGTACCACCAGAAAAAAAATTCTAGAAAGCTCTTTGAAAATCCATGCTCTAAGGCTGGACATGGTGGCGTACACCTTAAACCCAGCACTTGGAGGTTGAGGTGGGAGGATTGCTGTGAGTTCAAGGTCAGCCTGCACTACATAGTAAGACTCTGTCTCAAAAAAAACCAAAAATCCATATTCTGATCCCAGCCCTTAATTCAGACTCAGATCTGGTGTGGGCCCCAGAAACTGCATTTTACCGAGTGTCCCACATGAACTGTACTAGGTGTTTAAGAAACAGGACTCCAGAGAGGCCAGCTAGGGGCTCCCTTTTCCTTTGGGTTCAGGGATAAAGTACCCCATAAACTGAGTGCCTTAAACAGTAGAAATGTATTGTCTCAGCTGTAGAGGTTGGAGGTTAAGGTTCAAGATGTCAGCTGGAGCTGGGCATGGTGGTGCACACCTGTAATCCCAGCAGTCGGGAGGCCGAGGCAGGAGGATCACTGAGTTCAAGGCCAGCCTGGACTACATAGTGAGACCTTTGTCCTGCAGATTCATCCTCTTGTTTCTGCCCTCACCATGGTGTGGCGTCATCCATTTATAAGGCCCCCAATCAGGTGAGAGGCCTCCCTGCTCTGGTGTGGCCTCACCTAGCTAACTGTTTCCTCAGACTCCAAGTCGGGTCCCTTTCTGAGGTATTAGGGCTTCGTCTGCGTTGGGGGTGGGCATAGGTAGATTAGCCCATCCCCTGGAATTCCCTCGTGCTTCTCAGAGTATAGTTGTCCCACGATCCGCCACTGGGCTGCAGCCCCTCCACGCTTGCTGCCAGTGAGGCACCATGCTGGTGAGAGTGCTGGGACAGCGAGGAGCCAGCAGTGCTCAGCTCTCCCTGATGCCAGGCTGGGACAGGCAGGGAACCAGGCCCTCAGAGGTGTAGGGTGGGGTGACGCAGGGTGGGGGATTTGCTATTCTCCACTGCGCTGACCATAACTCCCTGTATCCAAGCAAGATTGTAAATTCTAACTGTGTTGTATATAGGAAGATACTCAGATCTCATTCTAGAGTTCACAAAGTTTGGGCAGTAGGTGTTAGATTGTAAAGCTAAGAAGCTGGGTGTAATGGCCCATGTCTGTCATCTCAGCACTTGGGAGGCTGAGGCAGGAGGATTGCTGTGAGTTTGAGGCCAGCCTGGGCTACACAGTGAGTTCCAGATCAGTCTAGTGAGACCCTGTCTCAAAAGGCAAAAACAAATGCAGAAATAGAAAATAAAGCTAAGAAAAGTATCTCACACAAGTCCATGAAAAGGGGGCTGTGTCTACTTCCCTTGCTGGAGCCATGCCCCTGGCTCCCAGGAAAGGCCTGGGTGTGAGCCAGGCTTCGTAAAGGGGACTGATGGCACGTACATAGAGACAGATTTGTGGCAGTCTCATGCAGTTGCAGAGCTGCCAAGTCCAGATCTACAGGTGGCCACACAGGCTGGAGCCGCCGGAAGTTGATGTGGCCAGTGGAGGCCTAGCATACAGTCTGGAGGCCAAGTTCTCTCTTCCTTGGGGAACCTGTCTTTTTTCTCCTAAGGCCTTCAGTTGATTGGATGATGCCTCCACACGTGGAGGGCAGGTAATGTGCTTTACTGAAAGTCTACTGATTTAGATGTTAAGCTTACCTGTAAAGTACCTTTACAACAACATCTAGCCTGTGTTTTAGCCAGGATCTGGGTACCTGTGGCCACCCAACTTAATACATAAAAGCACCCACCACTGGACTTTTTTTTTTAACTTTTTTGGTACTAGTGATTGAATCAGGGATACTCTACACTGAGCTACCACCCAGCCCTTTGTATTTTTTCCTCTTTTCACTATTTTTTATTTTGAGACTGGGTCTTGCTAAGTTGCCCAGTCCAGGTATATTAATTTTTTCTGTTGCCAGGACACAATACCTGGCACCCACAGCTTAAAGGAGGAGAGGGTTAATTTGGTTCTCTGTTTCAGGGGATTCAGTCCATGGATGGCCAGCTTCAAGGCAGGACCAGCATGGTGGAAGGGCCCGGTGGAGCAAAGCTGCTTAGGTCATGGCAGCCAGGAAGCTGAGCAGGGGAACAGGGCCCAAGAGGAAGAGGCCAAGGAGCAGCTACAGTCCCCAAGTCACGCCTTCATGACCCACTCATACGTACCTAGAAGTGTGCTTTACTAATCCTGTGGGCATTTCTTAAGCCAACCACAGTGACACGGTTAAGGTTAACCATCACATTGGACTTGAACTTGCCTTCCTCCTGCCTCAGCCTCCTGAGTAGCCAGGACTACAGTATGCGCCAACATGCTTGGTGTCTTTTTCATTTAGGAACATGACGCATGGTCCCTGGGCAAGGGGACTGTCTTCGTTACTTTTCTCATTGCTAAGACAAAATACCCAACACCCAGAGTTAAAGGGGGACAGGTTTATTTAGCTGTCGGTTTGTAGTTTTCAGTCCATAATCGGCTGCTCCAAATCAGTGTGGTGTATGGCAGAGGGGCAACAGTTCGTGGCCGCTGGAAGACAGCAAAGCAGCAAGGGAGAAGGGATAACCTTCTTTCCATCCTTTATATTGTATGCAGGCTACCCACCACAGGGCTGGTGTGGCACTCACACCCTTAATCTCAGCACTGGACCATGAACCAATCACAAACTTTAAAATCAGGGCTGGGGATATAGCTCAGCGGCATAAGCGCCTGCCTGGCAAGCGCAAGGTCCTGAGTTTGATTCTTGGTACCAAAAAATAAAAATAAAATCAGCCATCTCTGAAAAGCCCACCGCCCCCATGACTGCATGAGGCTTTGGGGAGACATCTAGATACAAACCATAACAAGGACTGTGGATGGGGGCCTGGGTTCACCTTGCTGTTTGGGGTCCTCACCTGTTGGGTTAATAAAGCCTGTCTTGCCAGGTGTGGTGCACACCTGTAAATCCCAGCACTCAGGAAGCTGAGACAGGAGGATCATCAAGGGTTCGAGGCTAGCCTGAACTACATAGACCCTGTCTCAAAAAAGCAAAAACAAAAATAATGCCTGTCTCATCTAGTTGACAAGAGGAGCCTAAAGCCACAAGGCAAACAGTTTTCCAGGGACCAGGAAATAGCAGTTAATGTACTTGATCTCATTTAGTCCTCAAATTGGCTAGGGTTTAGGCACCATGGTTATCCTCATTTTATAAATGAGAAACTAAAGCATTAAGAGGGCAAGTGACAGCCAGGTGTGGCGCATGCCTGTAATCCCAGTACTTGGAGGCTGACGCAGGAGGATCACTGTGAGCCATAAGGCAGCCTGGGCTAGAGTGAGTTCAAGGTGAGGCTAGATTAGATAACAGTCCTGGTCTCAAAACAAACAAATAAAAAAGGAGATGGGGAAGTGACTAGGTCACAAGGTAGGTCCCTGGTGACTGAATTTGTTCCCTTACAGAAGAGGCCCGCAGGCTGGGGAGTGGCTCGGTGGTGAGCACTGTCCTATCCTGTGTGAGGCCCTGGGTTCC
The DNA here is from genome assembly GCA_028451465.1 of Erethizon dorsatum. Classification (NCBI taxonomy): domain Eukaryota; kingdom Metazoa; phylum Chordata; class Mammalia; order Rodentia; family Erethizontidae; genus Erethizon; species Erethizon dorsatum. The sequence continues at coordinate 7,112,289 of CM051822.1, forward strand.
ACCCCCAGTACTGGAAAACAAACAAGCAAACAAACAACAAAAAAGGCCCAAGAAAGCTCATTAGCTGCTGGTATTACAGATAGCTAAATTCTTTAAATCGTGTGTGGTGGCGCATGCCTGTAATCCCAGCACTTGCGAGGTTGAGGCAGGAGGATCACTGTGATTTCGAGGTCAACCTGGGCTATAAAGTGAGTTCAAGTCCTGGCTGAACTACATACCAAGACCCTGCCTTAAAAAAAAAAAGAAAAAATAAGCTAAGTTATTTAGAAATATTATAGGCAGTCAGACAGGGCTGGGCCCTTGAGAGGTCAGTGCAGAAGACAGCTGTGGGTGGCAGTCCTTGAAGGTCAGGCCTCAGGACAAAGAGGAATGACTATACCCATGTACTTCTAGGGCTGAACAGCAGTGATTGTAGGCTAAGTAGGCATCAATCACCTTAGGTGGGGGACCAAAACCTCCTTAATGCACCCCTTCCAGGAAAGTCCTTGTTGTCCTGCCTGCACTTGCTTTGGACTTGCTTCCCCATTTGACCCCCATTTAATCAATATTACCTAAGTGACTATAGTTGTAATCTTATTGGTTCACTGTAGTCTTGTCCCACCTCACACCCACCTTGTGATTTCCCATTGGGTCAATGCTACCTAAGCGACGATGCTTGTAATCTTATTGGTTGACTAATTTTTTCTCACCTCCCACCCCCCTCACCTCTTAGTCTATAAAACTCCCTTGAGAAGCGGGTTCACCTGGCCATCCACTCGGGACTCCCTTCTGTTCCTCTTGAAGATTTTGGAGAAAATGTTGCCTCTGTGCTGAACGTGGACAGGCTTTCTCCTGTGATTACTCCCTACACAGTGCCCTGTCACAGCTGTTTACACACACACAAATGTTCTGTGAGGTACTGTAAGTGATCAAGTAAAGTAGACAGCTGGCCATGCTGGTGTACACCTGAATCCAGTACTCGGGAGGCCAAAGCAGGAGGGGATCTGTGTGAGCCTGAGGCCAGCCTAGACTAGTAGCAAGAGATCCTGTCTCGAGGTGGAGGAAGAAAAGAAAATGAGAGTCTGCTACTGGGAGGCTGAGGCAGGAGGATCTGAAGTTCAAGGCCAGCTGGACAACTTAGCAAGACCCTGTCTTAAAAGGGCTGGAAAAAAAAAAGGGCTGAGGGTGCAGTTCAGTGGTAGAGCATCTGCCTAGTATGAGGCCTTGGTTTCAACCCTGGGGGAGCGGGCAAAGAGACAGAGAGAAATTACCTGTCTATGAGTGCTCTACTATCGAATGGGTGACCCAAATGTTTGTTGTTGTTGTTTCGTTTTCTTTTTGCAGTTTTGGGGATGGAAGCCAGGACCTCACGCCTGCTAAGCACACACTCTATCACCCAGCTACCTCCCCAGCCCCAGTGTTTTTTGTTTTAATGATGCGGAATTGTAATATATAGAGGTATACAGGCTGCCTGCTGCAACCCGCTTCTCTCATTAGCAGCCAGGCATGGCCATTTCTCCACATCTCTCTGTCAGTCCTCCAGCCTGGGCACACTTTCCTCTAGACTCCACGGGGGTGGCGGCAGGGACAGGGCTCTCTGAGGAGGATCCTAGCTCTGCATAGGCCCTGACCTCTCCCCTCCCTGCTAAGCAAATTGCTGCACTGTGATGAAGCAACTTTCCCAAGGGCCTGAGTTCTCCATCACTCAGAAGATACCTATTCAGCACCGAGAACACATCAGATAAGATGTTTCAACATGGCAGGGGGAGGAGGGTGGTGATCACAGATGGGGCCACAAGAAGCTCTGAAGGCAATGAGGGACAGAGGCTTGAAAGGCCACACAAAGGGTGACAGGTTGATCAGGGCAAGTTAATGTACCAAGGACCACACTGGACAATGCAGTTGACCACCTGGGAGTGAGGGTGACCTCGGAGACCTTTATACCTCATAGGCAAATGTCACCTGGCATTGCTTGGTGCCTCTTCCATGGCACTGATGCCAGTGACTTCCACAGAAGGTGGAAATTATCTCCCCACCCCCGTTTCCTGGGAGGCTCCTTGAACTGGTGACTGGCTGTCACACCGCCCCATCTGAGCACTTCTTGGCACACACATGGTAAAAAAGCCCACACCAGGGTGGCCCAAAAAGTGTTCCCTTGGTCATGGCAAAAATATTCTGTGCAGATACAGCTGGTCTACTGGGAAGACCTGCTTAGCTCTCTTGGAATGGCAGAAAGTTTTCCTTAGCATGTGTCTTTAGCCCCAAAGTCTAAATTTATTTATTTATTTATTTATTTTTTGAGACACGGTCTCGCTGTGTAGTTCAGGCTGGTTTTGAACTGTGTAGTGCAAGCTGGCCTCAAACTCACAGTGATCCTCCTGCCTCAGCCTCCTGAGTGCTGGGATTACAGTGTATGCCAGCAAGCCTGCCCAGTCTGAATTTAAATGATTGTTGACAGCTACCAGATGAGCTGGGTGCAGTGATGTGTGCCTATAGTCCCTGCTGCTTGGGAGGCTGAGGCAGGAAATCACTTGAGCCCAAGAGTTCAAGGCTAGTTTGAGAACATAGCAAGACCCTCTCTTAAATAGTGTTGTGTCAAGGCACAAACCTGTAATCTCAGCACTTGGGAGGTTGAAGCAGAAGGATCATTGAGTTTCAGGCCTGCTTAAATCTCATAGTGAGACCCTTTCTCAAAAAACCAACAAAAAACAAAACTAAAAAAACAAAAACAAAAACAAAACAAAACACCCAAAATCTAATCCTCCCACAAAAAACCCTGTTCTGAAAGCCCCATTTCATTCCCCCAACCTAAATTTGTGTGTGTGTGTGTGTCTGTGTGTGGTCTAAGATGGAACCCAAGGCCTTTGAACTGAGCTGCGTCTCAGGCCTGTTCTTTCTTCATGTATTTGTTTTTATTTGGGGACAGGTTCTCAGTAAGTTGCTCAACTGCCCAGGTTGGACTTGAACTTGCGATCCTCCTGCCTTAGCCTCCCAGAGTGCTGGGATTACAGACATGTGCCACCATGCCTAGCTTGTTTGCCTGTTTTTTCTATTGCTTCCCTGGAAAGTTTTTTGGGTGGGGAGAGTTATTTTATTTATTTATTTATTTAGAGACAGGGTCTTACCATGTATTTTTAGGTTGGTCCTGAGATCACTAGGTAGAATTTATAGTGATACTCCTGCCTCAGCCTCCTGAGGACTGGAATTACAGGTGTGGGGCATGGTAGGCATTTTCTGTCCTCCTTTATAGAGGAGCCCAGCGCGGCCTCCTGGGTCTGACTGTACCTGTCATGGCCTGCTGGGCTTGCTGTGTCTGGCCACAGATAAGAAACAAACAGGAAGCTGTATCTACCGCCATCTCATTGACATCTCGACTTTCCGGAGAACTCAGAGTGGGGTGGGGTGCAGTGTTTAGTCACTTCAAGGAAGGAGGGAGGGGAGCTGCTACCTGGCTGAGTAGGGCGATGGTGCTTCCAGGCTGGTGGAAACTGAGTCAGAGACAAACATCGCAGGCAGGTAGGCGGGGTGACTAGGGGACAGGGGACTGTCATGTCCTTCTGGCCCACTAGTTCAGTCAGAGGGGCCACCTGCTCTGAGTTCTCCACCATGTTCCTCACCTCCAACCCCTGCATGTTCTTCCATCCCAGCACTCACTTGGGAGGCTGAGGCAGGAGGATCACCACGAGTTTGAGGCCTGCCTGGACTACACAGCGAGATGCTGCTTAGAAGAAACAAAACAAAACAAAACAAAAAACAAGAAAAAAAAAAACCCTGAGGTGGCAACACAGGCTCAACTCCTCCCTGGCAAACCAGCTGGGCAGGTCTGTTGGTGGCTGGGAGGAGGGTGGAGGAGCAAGGGAGCTCGGAGCCAGCAAATGGCAGAGTGTGTGAGCCATGTGGCTCTGGGGACAGGCCAGATCCAGTCACACCTCGGCTGGCTGGAGAGCTGGCCCCGCTGGCTCAGGACGTCATGGACACAGAGAGAACTGTGTCATTTCTGGGGTGGGGCTTGGGGCTGAGGACTCAGCTGGCCCAGGCAGGGTCAAGCTTCTGTCCCCAGCGCTGGAAGAAAAAATTCTGGGCCTGGAAAATCAGAATTCCTAAAGGTTGTAGACCCGGATTCTCTGTTTTTATTATCATTTTGTGGTGCCAGGGACAGAACCCAGGGCCTCCAGCACGCTAGGCAAGCACCTACCACCGAGCCCCATGCATCCTTTTTCTCTTTTCTCTTTTCGTGTGTGTCTGTGCAGTACTGAAGATGGAACCCAGATCTTTCCTACTGAGTTACATCACCAGCCCTTCTTATTTTGAGACATCTTGCTAAGTCACTAATTTGCCCAGGCTGGGCTCAAACTTGGCATCTTCCTGCCTCAGCTTCTCAGAGTGCTGGGATTACAGGCCTATGTCACTATGGCTGGCTCAGTTTTTTTTCTGAACCTGGAGATTGAATTTAGGGAGCGCTGAGCTTAATGTCCAGCCCTTATTATTTATGTATTTTTTATTTGGAGCCAGGTCTTGCTCAGTTGCCCTGGCTGGGCTGGAGCAATGGCTTCCTCAGGTGCTCAGCCCTATCCGACCAGCTCAGGATTACTGAAACGTTGGTTACTGTGGTGATCAACGCCTCTCTGGGGAACCTTTGGCTCCTAGCTGGTTGGGTGTGGGATGGTCACCTTTCACCTCATTCCCAATCCCTGTCTACCTGGCAGGAGCCTCCCTAGGCCTGGGCCCAGCTTCCTCCCTCTCATAGAAGTGGCACCCTCTGCTGAGCAAACCGGAGTGGGGTGAGATTTGGTGACACTGAGTGGCATCAGGCTGCCCAGAACCGGCCCCTTTAGGACCTCTGGAAGGAGAGTGGAGGCTGTATTACATTAGCGTTGTGAACTCTGTAGGTCGAAAGTGATAATTTTTTAAAATTAAAATCTAGTGTTTACATCGATTGATAGAGACAGAGTCTCACTATATAGTCCAGGCTGGCCTCAAACTCGTGTTGATCCTCCTGCATCAGCCTCCTGAATGCCAGGATTACGGGCATGCACACCATACAGGGCTGTTTCCTTTTTTAATTTTAAAATTATTTTATTTTGCTGTGCTGGGGTTGAACCCAGGGCCTCCCGCTGAACTACACTTCCAGCCCTATTTGTTTTGATTTCTAGTGATGGTCTCAGTATGTTGCCTAGGCTGGCTGGAATGGGGTCTTCCTGTCTCAGCCTCCCAGCGCTGAGAATACAGGCACGGGCTCCTGGGTCCTGCTGGGATAAAGATTTTTGAGTAGCATTTACACAACATATAATCCGGGTATAAGCAAACAAGCTAAGAATAAACGCGGCAATTGGCCTCCCGCCCGTCCAGCGTCACCAGGGCGCCCGAGAACCCAGGCGGCTGCGCACTGCCCCTCACTGGTGGCGTCAGACCCGGCAGCAGAGCACCAGGGGGAGCCGCCTCTTCTGTGCGGGCGCCGGCAGGACGCACCGACCGGGCGCCCTCCAGCGCCGAGCCCATGCTGCCCCCTGGCGGCCGCGCCCGCCACGACACCTGGGGGAGCTGATCACCTCCGGGGAGGGAGGCCCTGCGGGATGCCCCCTGGGCGCTTTTTGTTTTTTTGTGGGGGGAGGATTACAGATAGCTAAGTTATTTAGAAATATTATAGGCAGTCAGGCAGGACCGGGCCCTCCAGAGGCAACGCAGAAGACAAGAACACATTAGAACCGCGGTGGGCCTCGATAAGAAGCAATGACTCACCGTACCCTCCCCCTGGGGATGGACGGCAGTGATTCATATTCCAAATGGGCGCCAAGCGCCTTGGCTGGGGTACCGAAACCTCCCTAGCCCATTCCTTCCCGGAAAGTCCTTGTTTGTCCCTTGCGTGCTGTGAGACTTGCTTCCCCATCTGGTCTCCATTTAGTCAAAATTACCTAAGCGACTGTCCTCCTACTCTTACTGGCTGAACATAGTCTTGCCCGCCTCACACCCACCTTGTGATTTCCCATTGGATGGATGTTACCTAAGCGACTATGCCTGTAATCCTTAGTTACTTCTAATTTTGTCCTCCTCACACCCGCCTCACCTCTTGGTTTTACTCCATTGAGAAGCGGGTTTCCCTGGCCACTCATTCGGGACCTCCTTCTGTCCCTCTTAGAAGCTTTCTTTCTCTCAATAAATACTTCCCACTCCTAACCTCCCTTGTTTCTAGAATTCATTCCTCAACTTTTTTTTTTTTTAATGTGGGTACCAGGAGTCAACCTCAGGGCCTCACGCTTGCTAGCAAGCGCTTGTGCTGCTGAGCAATATCACCTGCCCATTTTTGTCCTTTATGTGGGTTCCGGGAGTTGAACTCAGGACCTCGTGCTTGCTGGGCAGGAGCTTATGCCGCTGAGCTATCTCACTGGCCCCCTCATTCCCCGATTTTAGAGAACGCAAACTCGGCATATGGGACTTCTAGAGGGTTGGGAATTATATTTCCTTTATATTATTTGGAGGTCCTATATCATCCTTATATCATATGCCCTGTATCAGTTTTTTTTTTTTTTTGTGGGTACCGGGGAGTCGACCTAAGGACCTCGCGCACCAACAGGCACCCGTGCCACTGAGCGATATCACCGGCCCCTTTTTCGTATGTGGGATCCGGGAGTCGAACTCAGGCCCTCGCGCTTGCAAGGCAGGCGCTTATGCCACTGAGCCATCTCACCGGCCCCCTGTATCAGTTTTTTTTTTTTGTGGGTACCAGGGGGTCGACCTCAGTACCTCGCGCGCCAGCAGGCGCCCGTGCCACTGAGCGATATCACCGGCCCTTTTTTCTCATATGTGGGTTCCGGGAGTCGAACTCAGGCCCTTGCGCTTGCCGGGCAGGCGCTTACACCGCTGAGCCATCTCACCGGCCCTCTGTATCAGTTTTTTGAAACAGGGTCTCGTTAAGTAGTTCAGGCTGGCCTTGAACTCACTATGTAGCCCAGGCTGGCCTTGAACTCGCAGCAATCCTCCTACCTCAGCCTCCTGAGCGCTGGGATTACAGGCGTGCACCACCACACCCAGGTTCCTCACTGCTCAAGACCCCAGCTTGCTGCTGGAGGGGGAGCCCTGTGTGGCAGAGGCAGATGAGCCTGCCCCTCATGGAGAGGGGTCCTCAAGATGCGATGGATTGCTTCTCTGCAGCTCCCCCACTCGAGCCCAGCACGTCTCCCCTCCTCCATGGTGATGGGAGGCGCCCCGGAAGTTGGGAGGGGAGTGGGTCAAGGCCCTGTCCCTCTGCCCAGGAGGCACCTGGGTGGGGCCTAGGATGCCTGGGAGTCTCCAGAGCCCATCTGGGTCCTGGTCCCACGTTCAGTGAGGCCACCAGCTCCTGCCTAGGGCCTCAGTGAACAGGACGAGGGCCATATTCGATGAAGCCAATCTGGAGCCCCTGGGAGGAGCTGGTGGGAGGAACACGAAGATGACAGCACCTCATTTTCAGGGGCATCAGGTCGGTGAGTCCGGGGCAGGGCCTCTCAGTGGGGCATCCAGGTCAAGAGCCTGGGGTCAGGACCGAGACAGCACCTCATCTGCCCCTGCAGGGCTGTGTGACTTTAACCGGTTGCTTTCTCTGTCTGACTTTGTTTCCTCATCTGCAAAATAAGGATAATCATGGAACCTATCTCCGAAGGCTTTGTGATAATTTGTTGACGTGAGGGTGTGAAAATATAAGGAGTAATGGGAAGAATGTCTGGTGTGGTGGTGTAAGCCTGTAATCCCAGCCCTCGGGAGGCTGAGGCAGGAGGATCACCGCGAATTCATCAGCCTGGGCTGCATAGTGAGACTGTCAAAAAAAGGGGCGGGGCCTCGGAAAGGGAAGTCCAGAAATAAAGATGCTTGCTGCTGCTGGGGCCCAGGGTTGCAGGGGCTCTGGAGGTCAATCAAGAAGAGTGCAGGTGCAGACCGGTGTTCGAGGTCCGGGAGGGCCAGACCAGAGCCCAGCCAGGGTCGCGGGAAATGAGCCGCTGTCCGCGTCAACTCCGGGCGCTGTGCCGCGGCTCACAGCGTCTTCAGCGCGCCCTCTGGTGGCGGGTCTGGTCTTGAGGCTGAGCGAGCTCAACCCTACCTAATACCCATGTGCCCACCCACATTTCCCAGCCCCTTCTGGGTCACTTTGGGCCATGTGGCTGCTTCTGAACAGTGAGCTGTGATAAGATGTCTGCCAATTTATTATTATTGTTGTTATTTATTTATTTATTTTGTCTTTTTGAGACAGGGTTTCACTATGCAGTTCAGGCTGGACTTGAACTCACTTTGTAGCCCAGGCTGGCCTCGAACTCACAGCGATCCTTGTGCCTCGGCCTCCCAAGGAGTGCTGGGATTACAGGTGTGCGCCACCACACCTGGCTTGTTATTATTATTATTGGTGTCTTGTGACAGGGTCTCATTATGTAGCCCAGGCTGGCCTTGAACTCACAGTGATCCTCCTGCTTCAGCCTCAGTGCTAGGATTACAGGAGTGTGCCACCATGCCCCGCTACAAATTGGAGTTTGGGAGACAAATAGATCTTTGTTATATTTGGCAACGGAGATTTGGGGGCCGTTATGGCTTGTGTTTAGATGCCCCCCTTTAAAGCCTCATGTAGCCATAGGTGGGGCTTTTTCAGAGGTGGCTGAATCTAGAGTGTGGGATGCTGGGATTAAGGGTGTGAGATAACTAAATCAGTCCGCTGATTGGTTTGGCACTGCCCTAATCCTGGTGGTCTAGATAGAATATAAAAAAGGGCAGAAAGCTGCTGCTAAGGTTGCTTGTTGGTTCCTTTGTTTGCTTGCTTTGCTACTTTCTGCCAGCCATGGTCTGTTTCTTCTCTGCGATGCCATCTGTTGTGCGACCCTGCCTTGGAGCCAGCCAACTAGGTCCTGAAACATCTACAAACTGAGCTTAACCTTTCCTCCCTTAACTTGTGGGTGTCAGGTATTTTGTCTCAGCAACAAGAAAGGAAACTAAGACAGGGGCATTTTGCTGAATTAGCAAATGCTAATCGTCCTGACCCACACATTACAGAGGCCCTGTCAGTCGCCTGGGGTCACACAGGTCCCTGTGGGCAGAACTGGGACTAGGTGGCAGTTTTCACAAACTCCATTTCCTTCTCTGCCTCAGAAAGGTCCCTAGGCGCTGCCACCCCACTGACGTCTCATAAGAGTGCTCAGCAGGGCTGCGGCTGCGTGGGCAGCGGGAGGACTTAGGCATGTGCCAGGCTGGCAAGAAATCTTGACACTCTAGGTGGCACCAAGTGGTGTCATTCACGGTGACAGATGCAACTGAGACCAGACCATAGCAGCTCACCCTTGCTGGGCAGAGTTGGGGGGGGCGGGCTCTGGGGGGATCTCCCTCTAGGCAGGAGCTAGGGTGTGGCAAATCTGCAGCTCGGGCAGGTCTGACCTGTCAATCACAGCCTGGACACGGCTCAGAGCGGCTTCCGGGCCCTGCCCTGGTGCCAGCTCTTGGCCTCGTGGCCATTGCCTTCCTTCTCATTGGCAGGCGTGCAGGGTGTATTTCTTTTTCCCACACTCCCTCTGCAGAGTACTTCTCTTAGAGCACTTCGGTTCTCCCTACTTTTCTTACTTTTAATAAATTTTTTTTTTTTTGAGACAGGATCTCACTATGTAGTGCAGGCTGCCCTTGAACTCACTATGCAGCTCAGGCTGGCCTTGAACTCGTGGTGATCCTCCTGCCTCAGGCTTCTGAGTGCTGGGATTACAGGCATGTGCAACCATGCCAGGCCTAAACCTCTATTTTTTTTTTTGCTTGGTCCCCTTCCTTGGAGGTCTCAGCCACAGCAAGGTCTGACCAGATTTTCCCTTGTCATATGGAAAGGCTGGGCGCCTGTCACCTGAAGGCTCACTTGTCGCTCAAGCTCTGCCCCTGAGCAGGCTCTCAGGAGCTGGGAATGGGCGAGCTTCCTAAACAGAAAACTGCAGGGCACCTTTCTAGGCATGGCCCTGAGCCAACAGCATTCTGCACCCAGAACCCGCCTGCCTGGGCGAGAGACCCTTTCCTCTGGCTCCTCAGGCTTGAAAAGTGGACACAACTGAGCCAAGTGGGACGTAAGCTATGGGGCTGCGCCTCCCAGCGTGCACTCTGGTGGGCTTAGGGGAAGGGCCTCGCCTTTCCCTTGCCTCTTCTAGGGCTGGGCACCAGAGGAGCTGCTGGAACCGGAGCTTTGAGAGCAGCTGGATGCTAAGGAGCTTTTATTTTCTTTGACTCCTAACAAGCTCTTCCTTTTCACTCCAGGTAAATCTATTCTCCCCTTCTTCCAAGGTATTCAAAGCAGCAGTGGCGGCCTCACTTACCTGAAATCTCACTTCTAACTTGAGTCTGAGAACTGATCCCTAATCAGTTACAGTTTATGCCAAAGAGCAGTCTTCCTACCTCCGCTGCCTCCCCCTCTCCATGGACACTGAGGCTGGCGCCACCAAGTGCCAACTTTATAGTACAGACACAGGCCGGGCGTGGTGGCGCATGCCTGTGATCCCAGCACTCGAGAGGCTGAGGCAGCAGGACCACTGCCAGTTTGATGCCTGCCTGGGCTACACGGTGAGTTCAAGGCCAGTGAGACCCTGTCTCAGAAAATCAGTCAAACAAACATGACACAGAAAGACTGGGGATGTAGCTCAGTGGTAGAGCAGTTGTCTAGCACGGTAAGGCCCTGGATTGATCCCCAGCATGGCAAAAACAAAAACAAAAACACACTGCTACCACAAAAAACCCAGAAACTCTCTGAGGAACAGTGATAGTAGCCAGGCATGGTGGCATATACCTGAATCCCAGCTACTCCTGGGGGCTGAGGCAGGGAGATCACCTGAGCACAGAAGTTCAAGACTGGTCTTCTAAGAACACAGTGAAGCTGGGTGTGCACACTTGTAATCCCAGCACTCAGGAGGCTGAGGCGGGAGGATCACTGTAAATTCGAGGTCAACCTGGGCTACACAGTGAGTTCAAGTCCAGTCTAAATTACACAGTGAGACCCTATCTCAAACCCCCCCCCACCAAAAAAGGTATCTAACTAAAGAAGAGGATCATATTTATTTGTTTTTAAATTTTAACTTTTTAGAGACAGGTTCTTAATATATCACCCAGGTTGGCTTTGAACTCACTATGTAGCCCAGGCTGGCCTCAAACTCTTGGTGATCCTCTTGCCTCAGCCTCCCAAATGCTGGGATCATAGGCTCGTGCCACCATGCCCAGCAAGGGTGTTTTTTTTTTTTTTTTTTTGGTGCTGGAAATCAAACTCAGGACCTTGAGCTTGCCAGGCAAGTGCTGTTGCACTGAGCTATATCCCCGGCCCAAAGATTTGGAATTTAGTCCAGACTACATGTAGATTACAAGAAATTGAAAACAATGAGGAGAGCTATAATCTAACACCAGGTGTAATATAGTTTTTCCTTAGAAACACAGCATCGTCCTGAGTCTTACCAAGGGTAACAAAGATAGACCAACTTGTTTGCAAAGTAAGTTTAGTTTTATCAGATTTGACTTGATTTCCTTGAGTGTAGCAAGAAAAGTGGTCAACTACATAGGAAAAAAAATTTTTTTTGTTTTTGTTTTTTTGAGACAGGGTCTTGCTATGTAGTGCAGGCTGGCCTTGAACTCACAGCGATCCTCCAGCCTCAGCCTCCCAAGTGCTGGGATTACAGATGTGTGCTACCATGCCTGGTGGAAAAATTTTTTATATGAGAATTTTGTTTGACAAGATAAACTTTTGGTTGCCAGGCGTGGTGGTGCATGCCTGTAATCCCAGCACTCAGGAGGCTGAGGGAGGACTGCCAAGAGCTCAAGGCCATCTTGGGCTACATAGTAAGTTCAAGACTAGCCTGAATTACATAGTGAGACCCCATTTCAAAAAATGAAAAATAAAAGAAATAAAGGGCTAAGGTGGAACTCAGTAGTAGAGCACTTGCCCAGCATGTGAGAGGTCCTGGATTTAATTCCTAGTCCCACAAAATATATGTAAATAACATAAGATTTCTCTTGTAAATTGGATCATTCTAGAATATGGAAGCAACACAGGACAAAACTGAAGATTTAAGGGTCATAGAAGGTTTGAGCAAGTTGTAAAGGGTCCGAACAAGTTGCAAAAGGGTTATGAAAGATTAATCTTGTGAAAAGAATTTTGTATGTAATCAAGATGGCTAGGGCCAGGGATATAGCTCTGAGGCACAGGCACATGCCTGGCAAGTGCAAGGTCCTGAGTTTGATTCCTGGTACAAAAATAAAAACAAAAAACAAAAAACAAAAAACGGCTAAAACTTAGAAGTGAATTATGAGTTTTACAAAAATTGAATACTGGGACACTGATACAAAACCAAATTCTAGCTGGGCGTGATGGTGCGCGCCTGTTATCCCAGCACTCCAGAGGCTGAGGCAGGAGCATTGCCTCGAGTTCAAGGCCAGCCTGGGCTACACAGTGAGTCCAAGCCAGCCTGAACTACATAGCGAGACTGAACCAGAATCCAGCAGTGTTCTCATTCCTCACTCCGGCTCTTGTTCTCCCCAACCCAGAAAACACAGTTTAGGCTCAAATCCCTGCTGTACCACTTTTTGCCTATGTGACATTGAGCAAGTCACTTTGCCTCTCAGAGCCTCCATTTCCTTGTCTGTGACATGTTTTTAAGTATTAGAGGGCCGGGCATGGTGGTGCACGCCTGGAATCCCAGCACTCTGGGAGGCCGAGGCAGGAGGATGGCAAGTTTGAGCTTAAATCAGGCAACTCAGCAAGCTCAAGATAATGGCTGAGAGGTGCTCAGCTATGTAGGCGGCTCCAATCCCAGGCTGGTTCTCTTCTAGGTGCGAGCGGGGGCTATCGAAGGATAGGGAATCAGTGAGCAGATCGGTACTGAGATGGTGCCGATGTTTATTAACAGACAGGACACACAGGGCCACATGCCATGGTGGGGGGACATTTCAGGAACCTTGAATTCGGCGTCCCTTCTCTTCTCCGCCCCTCTCCTCTGGGTGTCCTCCTGAGCCCAGGCACTTTAGAAAAGGGCTGCCAGCCTTTTCTCATGGCAAACCCTGCAGGGTGCTGGGCGGCTCTCATGGCTCCTTGCATCCACATCTGCCTGTCCCCATCAGTCATTCACGTCCAGATCGAATTCTGGGTACAGCTCTTTGGTGGTAACACCTCGGATCACGGCTGAATGGAAGGAAGGTAACATGGATGTCCAGGGAGAAGTGGCTGCAGGAATGGCCCAAACCCCAAGCTGGCATCACTGCCCTGACCAGCTGGCATCACTGCCCAGGACCATTGGCTCTCAGCCTGGGTCACACTACCACCTCCCCTGGGTAAGGGAAAGGGAACCGCCTTGCCTCCGCTCAGGCCACTCTGGTGGGCCCCGCCGGGCACTGTGCACAGCCAGCCACGCCTCAGCCCCGGCACCAGGCGGATGTGAGCCCCTGGGAGCGGCCGACTCTCCAAACCCTCAGCCCACTGTGCAGGGCGCAGCAAATCCCGGGCCACCCAGAGCAGCTGGCGTCCCGCACTTCAGATGTCATCACTGGCTCTGTGCTTGCTGCTTGGCGTGGCCCAGGTGCCAGCCCTCACCTATCTATAAAGCCCTGTGATGTGTGGCTATTCCTGTTCCTCCTCTTCAAACTCTGGTCTTTTATTTTTCGGTACTGGGTGTTGAACTCAGGGCCTTCACACTGAGCTATATCCCCAACCCTTTTCTGATTTTGAGGCAGGGTTTGCTAACTTGTCCAGGCTGAACTTGAACTTGGGATCCTCCTGCCTCAGCCTCACAGAGCACTGAGATTACAGGGGTGTGACAGCAAGCACAGTTCTAAACACTCATTCTTTTCTCAGGGAAGGCTATCCAGGAGGCCTCCTTGGAGCACTTTATCTTGTTCTACCTGCCACTACATTCACACTCAGTATTCTTCCCACCTTGGCTCCTGGTTTCCTTCAGAGCACTGAAATGTTTTGTAATTAACCAGCTGTGTTCATCTACTAACTGCCCACGGCGCCCACCCCAGCACTAAATCCTAAGCCACACAGGAACAGACCTTCAAGTGTCCGCTCACCAGGGTCTCCAGCACCCTGCTGAGTAAGGGGCACAGAGAAGGGGCCCAGTAAATATTCACCAAATAAACAACAAAAAAAGGGACAGGCCACAGTTCCAGGTCGTACGACCTAGAAACGAGAGGACACCACTGAAACAGAGGCACAGGCTTCCCACACAGCCCCAGCTCTGAACATGGTCCCACCAGCTGCAGGGAGCCTGCTAAGCCGGAGGGTTTGCATGAGACCATCTCTGCATATCTTACCCTCCGAGTCAGCCCACACGCATCGATCTTGGCCAAAGCCCTCTGGATTAGATTGACTGTGAGGCGGAGCAAAATACCCCTCTAGGCCACAAAGCACTGTCTTTGCACTTGCCTCCTCTTCAATAAGTCAGCCGCTCGAGGCCAAGATGGCATCTCCGTCACTCTGCAGGCCCCAGAAGAATGGGAACCCTAAGCTGGGTGTGGTGGTGCACATCTGTAATCCTGGCACTTGGGAGGCTGAGGCAGGAGGATTGCTGCAAATTGGAGGCCAGCCTAGGCTACATAGTGAGTTCCAGGCTGGGCTGAGCTACATAGTGAGACCCTGTCTCAAAAAGCCAAGGGGAATGGCACAGGAAGTATCACAAAGAATCAACAACTGGGATCTCATCTTATTAAAAAGCTTTTGCACAGCAAGAGAAACCACCAACAGAGTGAAGAGACAACCCACAGAGTGGGAAAAAAATTTTGCCAGCTATTCCTCAGACAAAAGACTAATATCTAGAATATATAAAGAACTCAAACAAACCAGATCCCCCAAATTTAAAGACAGAATCCAAAATTGGGCATCTGAAATGAACATACAGTTCTCAGATGAAGTAGAAATGGCAAAAAATATATGAAAAAATGTTCAACAACATTGGTCATTTGAGAAATACAAATTAAAACAACACTGAGATTCCATCTCACTCCAGAAAGAATGGCTATCATCAAAAACAATCAACTGATAACAAATGCTGGTGGGGCTGTGGGGAAAAAGGAACCCTTCTCCACTGTTGGTGGGAGTGTAGACTGGTGCAACCACTGTGGAAATCAGTGTGGAGATTCCTCAAAAAACTAGGACTAAAGATCCCATTTGACCCAGCTATTCCCCTTCTTGGTATCTTCCCGAAAGAATTAAAAGCATCATACCACAGTGATATATACACACCATGTTTACAGTGGCACAGTTTATAATAGCTAAATCTTGGAAACAGCCCAAATGCCCATCAACTGGTGAATGGACAAAGATGTGGTTTTTTTAAAAATATAATGGAATACTACTCTGCCATAAAGAAGGATAAGTTCAAGACATTCCTAGGTAAATGGATGCACCTTGGGACCAAACTCTTTTTTTTTTTTGTGGGTACCGGGGGTCGACCTCAGGACCTCGTGTGCCAGCAGGCGCCCGTGCTGCTGAGCGATATCACCGGCCCTTTTTTTTGTATGTGGGTTCTGGGAGTTGAACTTGGGCCCTCGCGCTTGCCAGGCAGGCGCTTACGCCACTGAGCCATCTCACCAGCCCGGGACCACACTCTTAAGTGAAATAAATTGGACACACGTGTAAATACCACATTGTTTCTCTGGTGTGAGAAAGTGAAAGTGTAAATAAGGACCAAAATGTATAATAGGTATTGTGAAATGGGAAGAAAAGTTCAAATGGGAAGAGGAATGGGGGAGGAAGGGTGAGGAAGGAAGGGAAAAGAAAATAAAAATGAGAAAGAAGGAAAAATGGAAACAAAGCTTTTGGAAATAAGGTGGGGAAGAGGGGTTGAAGGGAGGGTAGGGGAATGGGAAAAAAAATCAAGTTATATCATGTACAGGTACAAATTCCCTATGATGAATGTGATCATTATGTATACCTAAAATGTACCAATAAACTTAATTAATAAAAAAAAAAAGCAATAGCCAAGATTTAAAACATACCAAACCAAACCAAACCAAACCAAAAACAAACAAAAAACATTAAAAAACCAGGGGAAGCAGAGGCTGGAGAGAAGGGGAGAGCGGTTTTAGTGAGTTAGGAGGCCCAGGAGCAAAACCCAAGCCCGCGAGAGGTGGCCAGCGCCCTCATCGCAGGGGCGCCCCGAGCCTCTGCTCACCTAGCTTGCCTAGCAGCATCTGCCCCACGTCCTTGACGTCATTGTACTCATGCAGCTGGGAGATGTGCGCCTCCAGTTCATCCACACGGTAGCCTCTGGGGAGATGGAGGGAGGGAGAGAGACAGCATTGGCGGATCCCGGGCTGGGACAGCAGCGAGGTCCCTGTCTAGCAAATGGTCACTGTAGGCCTGAGCACGGGGACACAGGAACAGCCAGACAGACCGTGCCCTCCTGGCAAATGTGCCTCATCCCTTAAGGGAGAGTCCCTAGGCAAGGGACTCACAGATCGACTCTGGATCCAAGCAGCCAGGTGGATTTCCCCCAGGTGTGACTTGCACATTCCAGAGCTGCTCAGGGTCTGCCATGGGGACCTTGAGGAGGTGTGGACAAGCAGCTTCTCACACACTGAAAGCACCACAGAGGAAGCGAGTGCGAGAGGCCAGAACGGAGCTCCAGAGAGACACTGGACAGTGACCGTGACAGCCTCTAGCCCGGCAGCTTTCCAGTGTTTAGCCCCAGGCTCCACCCAGGTGGACCCCTGCCCTCCCAGAGAGGCTGCCAAGACCCCTGAAGCCAACAGCACAGTCTTGTCTTTTCTGTTTCTTTCAGACAGGGACTCACTGCGCAGCCCAGGCTGGCCTTGAACTCCGAGCAATCCTCCTGCCCCAGCCTCCCGAGCCCTGGGATTATAGGTGTGTGTCACCACGCCTAGCCAATTTTTTTAATGCCTAGCTAGTGTGACTACATTTTAGTTACTAGGCACTACATAGTTAAGTAGTTTTGTTTTTATTTTCTGCAGTGCTGAGGATGGAACCTGGGGCCTTGTGGACGGTAGGCAAGTGCTCTACTGCTGAGCTATAGCCCCCAGCCCAAAGTTATCTAAACCTCGCTCAGGAGCCTAATAAGACTTACTCAGATATTAACTGGGATATCTCCTTGTCCAGCGTGTCCCTCTTCTCCTTCAGTTTCTGAACGTCAAGGTGCAAGGCCTCCTCGCTGGTCCCATCAGCCTGGCCAGACTTGGGAGATGGCCGCTGAGTGGCAGAAAAAGCCATCATCTGGACTGACCAGCTATGCACAATTTGGAGTTTATGTGATGTCCCCAAGATGGTCAGTCCTTGCTTCTGCCTGTGACACCCTCTGGCCCCCAAGGCCTCAGAACATTTCCTCCTGCCTGGAATGTGGATGCTGGGGCTGAACATCCATCTTGGATGAGGAGGCAGAAGCCACAAGAGCTGGCATGGTGGCACATGTCTGTAATTCCAGCTACTCAGCTACTTGGGAGGTGAGGCAGGAGGATTGCACGTTTGAGGCCAGTCTGGGCAATTTGAGGAGACCTTGTCTTCAAAAAGTATTTTAAAGGGACTGGAGCTGTACGTAGCTCAGTGCTAGGGGGCTTGCGTGGCATGAGGTCCTGGGTTCAATCCCAGTAGTGCAAAGGAAAAAAAGTGCCATATGTTAACGATATAGTAGAATAAGATAGAAGGCTGGGTCCTTGATGATGGTTTATGCTACTATTTATTTACTTTCGGCACTGGGGATTGAAACCAGGGGCACTCGACCACTAAGCCCTTTTCATCTGGACACAGGAACACATTAAATTGCCCAGGCTAGCCTCAAATTTGTAATTCTCCTGCCTCGGCCTCCTAAGTAGCTGAGACTATAGGTGTATTCCACCACACTTGATGGATTTTTTTCCTTTTTGTGGTTCTAGGAGTCAAACCCGAGACTCACACATGTTAGGCAAACACTCTACCACTGAGCTACCCCTCAGGCCTATTTCAGGTCTTCTTTCACTCCCAGCTCTACCCAATCCTAAGTACCAGGCCCACCCTGGCCTCTGACTCCACAGAACGTGCACCAGGGGCTGTAGCTCAACCTTTCTTTGGGGCTGTAGTTCAACCTTGCCTTTTCTACATCTAAAAGCTGGTGAGGCCACACTAGCCGTACTCCACCGCTGTTCTTCAGGAAGTATCTGGTGGACAAACCGTCTCCTGATACAAGAAGAGATGTCACCCAACAACAGGAAGTGAGTACTACCTGTGAGAACTGGCAAAGGCCTCAGGGCAGCAGCAAGACAACATCCAGCCCTGCCCTTGTGGCCAGGGAACACACAGTCAAGGCCCAAAGAGAAAGCCCCAGCAAATAGCTCTTCCTGCACATGGCTCCATGGAAAGCTTTCCTCAGCTCCTCAGAAAGGCCCTCCCTGACCGCTGTGCCTCGAATAATGCCTCCATCATTGCTTTCTCTCTGTCCTGGGGTTTTATCTTGCTTCTCACTACCTGACAAGTTGTTCCACATCACTGTTGCAAAGGTAAACTCTGTGGGGCAGGGATTTGGGGTTTGGCTGGCTGACAGCACAGTGTCTAGGCCAGTACTTTGGTAAAAAGCTGGTAGAGAGCAAGGCAGAGGGAAGAGACTGACAGATGGGCTGGTTCATCTGATGCTATGATGCAGAAGAGGGACATGGGTTGGAGGGAATGAGGGGTGGCATGGGTAGGTGAGGGGACAGTGGTGTGAACAAGAATAAAAGCAACCACTTGAGGTGTGGTTAGAGAGGGGGCCAGTTAGCCTGGTGTGGTGGTGCACACCTGTAATACCAGCACTTCGGGACGTGGAGGCAGAAGGATCACAAGTTTGAGCCCAGCCTGGACAATTTAGGGACTTAGAAAAGACCCTGTCTCAAAACAAACAAAAAACACAAAGCAGACCCCACTGTGAGAGCCTGGATACCATTAGTGGATATGAGGCTGGTGGGGTCTTGCTATGTAAGCAGCCCAAGCTGGCCTCAAACTCAAGATCTTCTTGCCTCAGCCTCCTAGGTGCTGGGATTACAGGCCTCACATCTGGTTAAGGCAAAACTATTCTGCAGGCAGCTCTAAGTGTCCAGAGAAAGTCAGGGCTGGAGAAAGACTGCAGAGTTGTGGGCACTGGAGTGATTGGAGGCATGGATGGAGGCCTTTGAGGGAGTGGTTGAAAGAGCAGAGCAGGGAGAGGAGGCAGAGCCACTCCCAAAAGCCCATTTACATAGGAGAGGCCAGAGCACCAGGAGCCAGAGGGGCCAGCCAGGTGGGAAAGAAAAACAGAGGCAGGGAAGCAGGATGATGGCCCTGCAAGAGGCCCAATGAAGAGGAAACCAAGGGTCCTGGTGAGGAGCTCAGGCTCCAGTGTGAGGCTGCTTCAGTTCAAAGCCCCAAGCTCTGCTGCTTCCTGACTTAATCTCTCTGGCACTTATAGGCCTCAACTGTGAAATAAAGATGTTCAAGCGTCTGCCTCAAAGGTGCTGGAAGGATTTGAGAAACTATGTACTAAAGCAAGCCGACTGGGATAAAGTAAGTGCTCAACAAAACATTATTTTAGCCTGGCACACTGGTGCACACCTGTACACCCCGGACTTAGAAGGCTGAAACAGGAGGATCTCTTGAGCCCAGGAGTTCAAGACCAGACTGGGCACATATGAAGACCCTCATCTCTTAAAAAACCAAAAAAGAGCCTTATTTTCCTTTCTTTTGGTACCGGGAATCTCGTGCTTGCCCAGCAGGCACTGTGCCACTAAGCTATATCTCCAGCCCCAAGAGCCTTATTTTAAAAAAGTGACTGAATGAACGAATAGGAATGAACAAGGCATAATTTGCAAGTGTAGGAAATTTAAGGAAGATCAGAGATGGTGGCTTCTGAGTTTCCAGAGAGAAAGCACCACTAATATACTCTCAGAGGCTCAACGAATCCACTGCTTTTGGCAAACCTCGGCTTCCCACTTTATTATCTGGGCTCACTGCCACCCACCCATTCTGTCTTGGCCTCTGGCCTCACCGCCTCTGGGGAGCCCTTCCTGCACCCCTAAGTCCGGGCTGCCCCTCTCCCAACCACGCTTAGACTGTCCTGGAATTTTTTTTTGCCTGTTTATCCTTCTCACCTGTGGATTCTGGGAGAACGGGTGCCGGGCTCAGAGCAGCTGCTTAATCAATGAACAAACGAAAACCAAGTCTTTCGTGACCTAACTGAGGATGGTCGTGGAAATCTCACTGTGGGGGATGTGAGGAGGAGGGGGGAGGGGCGGGGCGGAGGCTGGGCTTTGGGGGTGGCTTGCTAGGGAAGGGCAAAGGACACTAGTAGTAGCTACAGGAGTGGACAGCACGAGCCATGAGTCGTCCTAATAGGGGAGCTGCGGGCAGATGGAAGGCAGGGCTGGGGTGAGGGAGAATCGGAGAGCAGGAAGGGGAAAAGCCTCCGAGGAGGCAGGAGGTCGGGAAAGGGGAGGGGAAGGCGACCTGGGCGAGGACTGGAGGTAGGAGAGAAGGGAGGGGAGGGATGGAGAAAGGGCCTGGGATTCTTAGAAGGACGGGCCAGCCAGCGGGGGGCGCATACTCACCGGGGATCGGAAGGCCCCGCGGCAACTCCGGCTCAGTCCTGGTTCGGTGCTGGGGAGGAAGCGGAAGGGAAAGGCTGATGGCGCCGAGGGGCTCGGAGAGGAAGCGGGGTACCGCGGGGGCGCGGCAGGAACTCGGGGGGCTGGGCGCGGGAGGGCGGTCCGACCCGCTCCTGGGATCCGGGCAGGGACCCTGAGGGAACGGGGTGTGGTGAGAGGGGGACCCTGGAGGTGATTTCCGAAACTTGCAAGTGTGTGGCGGAGGCGTGAGAGTTCAGGAAAGGGACTGTGAAGTGATGCACTTCTCCCTGTTGCTCGTTCCTCGCCCACCTCCTGAGCCCTGGAGTCCGAGGCCCCCTGGTTGGGGGACTCTGCAGCGCGGGAGGGTCCAGGGCCGGAGGCCGAAGAGCGGGTTCCCCGCCCGCCAGGCAACCAGAAGTCACTGACAGAAGTGGTAAACCGTACCACGGCCACCGCCAGGGCAGACCCCGCCCCCGGAATGGGCGGGAACAGCAACTGCGCGCGCAGCTTTCAACGTGACCCCGCCCACCCACGCGCTCGCTCAGCCGGCCACGCCCCCATGTGACGTAATCTCTCCCATCGACCAATGGACCTGGAGGATTAAGGTCACGCCTACACCGACGTGCGTTGAGTTTAGTGCCGCCCAGGTTACGCCTCTTGTGGCTGGGCAGCGTCCTAACGCGATAGCTATCGGAAGAAATTCCGCAGTGGCTGATGGGATTGTGGTGATGTGGCCCCACCCCTTCCCCCTCCCTGCCCCGGGATGTCGGAAGAAACCAGGCAGAAGAAATTGGCTGCGGCCAAGAAAAAGGTAAAACGCGCCAGGTCGCGAGCCCTCGACCCAGCCCGAGTCTCCTCGGTGGCCGGACCTTGGGCAGAGCATGTGCCATTTCTGAGGCACACGGGGTGAGCCCCTGGGCGCCCCTAGTTCCCCCACTTAAGTCCTCAGCCAGCCCCGCCTCCTCAGCTGCCCAGCCCCCGCCCTCTCCGGGCCCCCGGGTGACTTTGGCGGTGACTCCCGGGGCTCCCCACTCACGAGCACTTGTTCCCTCACCTCCTGCCGCCCCACACCGGACCTTCCCGGCCCCCACATCCGAGGACCTCGGTCCCTTTCCCCTTTGGAATGGAGAGGAGGGCCGGGCACGGACCTGCTCCGGTGGATCGGGAGTTACGTCACAGCCCCCCCCAACTGTCATTACTACAGCCAGCCCGGCTTTTGATCTTCCCACCCGGTCCCCTAAGTGTCCGAACCCCCTTTCCGGTTTTTCTGGTCGCGGCGCAGATGTCCACCTGGAAGGGGACTCAGGACCATGGGAAGGAATGCAGAGAGCTTTTAGGCTTCCTGACTCCTTTAACTTAGACCCCGGTTACACGCAAACTTCACCAGGGAGCTCAAAACGTTGACAGTATCCTTGGGTGACCATAGGAGAGCAGATTTATGTTGGTTTTCTCCCAGGCTTCAACTCTTCAGAGAGACTTCAAATTTTTTTCTAAATTCTCTGCTTTATATTCGAATTCCCTTTGACTCTGGGACCGGAATGGCCTTTATTCAAGTTCGTTGGAGAGAGATCTGCTTATCTAATGTGGAACACATCCTGGAAAACTGAACTCACAGCGTCATCACTACCTGGGGTGCTTAGTGTCACAAGATAAATACAAGGCCTTTTTTGTTTGTTTGTTTGTTTGTTTTTGAGACAGGGTCTTATTATGTAATTCAGCCTGGGCTTGAATTCACTGTGTATCCCAGATTGGCCTTGAACTCGTGGCAGCCTCAGCCTTCCAAATGCTGTGATTACAGGTGTGGCCACCAGGCCTGGCTGAGGTCAACCCCCCCCCCCCCGCATCTTGCTTTGTAGCCCAGGCAGGCTTTGATCTCAGGATCTTCCTGTCTCAGCCTCCCAAGGGCTGGGATTCCAGTCATGCACCACTGTACCCAGCTACTTTCTGAAACATCAGTTCTACTTGATTCTCTTGAGAGAGACTAAAGATGTTAATGTACTTAGGGATGACATATGCATAGATTTGTAAATTAGGATAGATTTCTTTTTGAAATGATGCTTGAGTTAGGCTGTTAGTTCCCAGGTTCTTTAGGGCTGTGTCATGAGTGCTTCTGGCCTTAGGGCACATTGATGAAAGTTTGAGAAATCTTGGTGTATAGCGCTAACAGATATGTAAAGAAAGTACCCGGATGTCTGTTTTCTAAACCACCAAATGTACAGTTCCTGCCTATTTAATGTTTACTTTTCCAACTCTACCTCTGGCTTTGCCCCCTGGGAGTGGCTGATTCATGGCAAACCCCAGAGCTGGGAGTTAGAAGATTGATTTTAAATCCATTATTGCCTTTTGTGTGTGTGGGGTGTGATGCTGGAGATTGAGCCCAGGGTTTTGAGCATGGTGGGCAAGTGCCCTACCACTGAGCTACACCCAGCCCAATTATTGCTTTTTTTTTTTTTTTCAGTACTAGGGATTAAGTACAGGGAGTGCTGAACTACCTGCTACAATATCCCCAGTAGCTGGGATTGTAGTAGTGCACCAGTGTTCCAGCTTGTCCTTTTTTGTGTGTGTGTGTGTGGGCAGCGGGTGTTGACCTCAGGACCTCGCACTTGCCAGGCAGGTGCTTATGTCACTGAGCTATCTCACCGGCCCTTGGTGGTCTTTTTGAGACAGGGTCTCACTGTTCACACTGGCCTTGAACTCATTATGTATCCTAGGCTGTCCTTGAACTCCTGACGATCCTTCTGCTTCAGCCTCCCAAGTGCTGGGATTACAAGTGTGTGGCACCATGCTCAGCCTTTTTTTTTTTTTTTTTTTTAAGGTGGGTACCGGGAGTCGACCTCAGGACCTCGCTCTTGCTAGCAGGCACTTGTGCCGCTGAGCGATACCACCGGCCCTTTTTTTCCTTTATGTGGGTACCAGGAGTCGAACTCAGGACCTCGCGCTTGCCAGGCAGGCTCTCACGCCGCTGAGCCATCTCACCAGCCCCCCAGCCTTTGTTTTTGAGACAGGGTCTCGCTCACAGCCTTCTTAGTGCTGGGGTTACAGGGGTGCACTATCGTGCTCAACTGATAAGAGTACTAAAAACTGCAGGAGGATATGAAAACACAGGCTTCTTTTCATGAGTACCCTTAACTTTTCCTTTCCGCAGTTGAGAGAATTTCAGCAGAAGAACAGCCCTGGTGGTCCTGCAGTAGTGAAGAAGAAGAAAAAGCTGAAAAATGACAGTAACCCTGAGACAAGCCCTGCTGGTGATGACCATTCACCTGAGGACGTGAGTCTTGGCTGGCCAGGCTGCTGGGCGTAGGGGCTTACATGGCAGTAGAGGGTCATGGTTCAGATGAGAAAAGTGTTGGGTACTGGTTAGAATTCTCATTTGAGGGCTAGGGGTGTTGTAGCTCAGTGGTAGGGTACTTGACTAGTATGTATGAAGCCCCGGTTTGATCCTCAGCATTGCCCAAGAAAACAAAAACAAAAACAAAAAGTATGTGCATATATATACAAATATATATGTGAGTATATATATATATTACACCCACAGAGAGAGAGAGAGACTATTTTATATATACTTATAAAGTTTAAGTGGGATGATGTTGCTTTTACGTCAGTTCCCTAGGGCCCAGTGCAGAGTAAACCTTCAGTAAATGGTAGTTACTATTTTATTTTCCTCAACCTCAAAGGAAGCCAGGCCAGGGAGAACATCCACTTGCCATCAGACTCTCTCAAAGATCCCCAAGGTGTGGTGAGGGGCACCCCAGGCAGCAGGAGTAGGAGAAGATCTGAGTTTTGAGTCCACTTAGCCATTAGTTTGCTGGGGACATTACAAAAATCACTTTCTCGGGCCGGTGAGATGGCTCAGCGGCATAAGTGCCTGCCTGGCAAGCACGAGGGTCCGAGTTCGACTCCCGGAACCCACATACGAGAAAAGGGCCGGTGATATCGCTCAGCGGCATGGGCGCCTGCTGGCGCACGAGGTCCTGAGGTCAACCCCCGGTACCCACAAAAAAAAAAAAATCACTTTATCCCCTGGTCCTCGGCGTCTTTCAGAGTTAATTTAAAGCTGTAGCCCGTCGTGTTCAAGTGATCCCTTACTTGGGAGTTTGGTTTTGAAAATGGAGATGGAGATCTGGAGCTCTTCCAGATTCCTTCCGCATCATGAGTCTGAGGAGAGGGTCTCATGTACATATAAGGGCTGCATTGTTCCAGCGACGTGACTCCATCACTTGGGACGACGTTCCCACCTACTTGTGTACCCTGAGTGGAGGTGACTGGAAGGTGGCACAGGTCCTGGTACTGATCTCCTCTGCTCTTCTTCAGCATTCCATTTCCCTGAGCCCATTTCTTCCTTCCCTGACTTTCTTGCCTTTCTAAGCCACTTTTCTCTTTCTCCCCTGCCCTTGTTTTTCCCTTCTCGGCTCCTGTAGATTCAGGACATTCTGAAGGTGCTGGTGTCCGACCTTAACCGTTCCAATGGGGTAGCGCTCCCCTCATTGGACAGATGGCAGGTGAGGCAGTGCCCAGACCCCTCTCTGGCTTGCTCTGTCCCAGCTGTGCATGCCCCTGAGGCTTCTCTGGTTTGGGGATCCTCTGCTGCTGGCTTATTTTATGTTGCTGCCATTAACCCTCAGCCTGCCTATGTCTGCTTCTTCACCTCCTTGGTTGACTGGGTGTTTTTTCTATCCCTCACATCTTTTGTCCTCTTGGAGGAGGTGACACATACCTTAAGGGTAAAGCTAATTTGGGAAAACTTTCAGAGCAGGTGTGCGGGGTTCTGGCTTTTGAATGCCTTGTGTGCTGCTATCAGAATGAGAGAAATAAAAAAAAAAACACCTTTAAGTCACGCCCTCTGGGCTTCTATCCCTCAAAGACCAGTAGACCATAGAAGTTTGTGATTTCTTGGAATTAATTTATCTTGGTTTGAAATCAAGAAAGGAAGGTTAAGAGGCAATGAGTTTGCATTAGAGGTGCAAGGATGAAGTCTAGTTTTTTCCAGAGGAACTGATTGCAAAGGGTATGAGGTTAACCAGACAGTTGAGTGACCAGAACTCTCTGCCCCTGATCTGTTTTACAAATCAGAGGCTGCTCGGCCATAGTCTCTGGGCCCTAGGTAGCCAGGCACTTTGCTAATAATGGTGAACATAGATGAGCAAGATAAGGTGCCCATGGGGCAGACAGAGACCTCTGGAAGCAGCAAGGGACAAGGCGGCAGTATGCAAACGCTCAGTGGACTCCAGGCTGGAGGAGGTGGCATTTGAGACTGCTTTGAAGATTAAAGGTGGGTCATGTTCATCCCCATGGAGAGTGGGGGTGGGGCGGGGGAGCCGAGCTCGAGAGCTCGTGGCTGACATCATGAGCTCACGGACCACTCTCTGGGGATGCAGGGCCTGGGTCTAGATGGTGAGGAAGTGGCTTCTTCCGGATGTGGCATTGGCACATCCTCCTTAGCTAACTTTCCCCAGGATGTCCGCCATGCTCGAGGAGCAGAGCTGAGCTGGGGCCAGATCCTGCTGGAGCTGGGCATGGGGAAAGGGATGGATGGGGCCCCCTTGGCTGGTGCTGGAGAGTTTTCCCATCATCACGGCTGTTCCCAGCTGGGAGGTCAGGTCTGCTCAGGTGCTGTGACTCACCTGGTAAACTCAGACATACCGGGGCACACTTAACTGCAGGATTTAAAATTATGGTGAGCTGGGTGCAGTGGCCCACGCCTGTAATCCCAGTTACCCTGGAGGCTGAGGCGGGAAGATCACAAGTTTGAGGCCAGCCTGAGCAACTAGTGAGACCGTATCTCAAAATAAAAATAATTAAAAGGGCTGGGGATGTAGCTCACTGGTAGAGTGCTATGGGGTTCTACCCCCAGTATACAGCTAACAAAACAAAACAAAAAACTCAAAAAAACAACAATCAAACCAAAAAAATCCTTAAAATTATGAATTGATTTGGTTGCTCAGAAAATAATCTTGTTAAGTATATTTGGAAATACTCAGAAAAATCCCCACCCCCCAGTATTCCTGGGTCTAATCTCAGAGATCAGTAGGAATCCAAGATGCCAGGAGGGACCTAGAGCCTGCAGGGTCTGTGGCTAGGACTGCAGCCTCCCCTAAGGTCTCATGCCTGGTCAGCTGCTGTACCTCAGCTCTTACCTAGTAGAGATTGTCAAGGCAACACCAGGTTCCTGGGCTAACAGTCATGCCAGGGACACTGGGATTCAGGGTCATGGTCACAGTAAACCTTCAGGATGTAGCTCATCCCGAGTTCCCCAGGCTCTAGCATTTCTGTATGGAGGGAAGTCAGTGTGGGTTTTTAGAGGGTGGGGCTGAAGGGTCTGGAAAGCAGGTAGCCCTTTCCATGGAGAGAGACACAACCACTTCCTCCTCATGCGCAGCCTCTCTGTGCAGGCCTTGGTGCCCTAGTGCTTGTCCCTCGTCAGGTGTCAGCTGTCCCATCTTTCCCATTCTCTGCTCCTCTGGTCTGTTGGACATTGGAAGATATTAGAGCCTGAGCCTTATCTAAGGTTGAGGCCTGAACTTGGGGATCAGTTAGGTGCAGCTGGCCAAGCAGGTGGGTCCAGTTGCGTGAGCGGGAGAGGTGTCCACATGGCCCCAAGTCCCAAATCCTAGGATTGTTCCCCAGCTGCTTTTTTAGGGAGGTGGCCCCGTGACCCCTAGGGGGAAGATATTTCTCCCTGGCTGTTTAGGTTGTTTCTGAATCAAACAGGCAATTCTTGGGGATGAGGCAGGAGGAAGGGAAGAAAGAGGGAGCATGGAGAAGAGAGTTACATTGGCCACGATGATGAGCCCATTACCGCCGGCCTCTGGCCAGCAGGGGCCCAGGGTCAGGGTCACTGTGGCACAGACCAGTTCTCTGGAAGAACAGTGCCTCCCACACCTTCCTTCTGCCTGGTGTGGCTGCCCCCAGTCAGAGCCTGTCCATCTTTTTGCTGAGCTGCAGGGAGACAGTGTCCTTAGGGATCCCGGCATGAGGCTGTGTGCCCCTGCTCTGAGCTTTGGCCGTGTGAAATGCCGCAAGTGGTCTGAAGCCTGGGCGAGCCTTATCTGTACCCCCAGTGGCTCCCAGCATGTGTGACCAGCTCTCTGACTGCAGCAGTGCTGTCCTACCCGCTCCACTCCTTTGTGTCTGTGGCAGTTAGGCATCTTCTCTCCTGCATGGCCCCCTAAAGCCTGCTGTGTTCTGTGACAGGCACCCAAAGACCATGCTGCTTCAGCACCACCTTCTGCTGCTGATGACACTGTGTCACCTGGCGGTGTCCCTTCCCCAGGTGCTACTCTTACTAGTGTGGCGTCACTTCAGGTTTGTGCCTTTTCCCTTTGGCCTGCTGTCTTACCGTGTGCTCGCCCCATCGTACTTCCCAGAGGTCTGCACCCTCTGTGGAGTCTCCTTTCTCTTCAGGCAGCCTGGTCCCTACTGCCACGTGTTCTCCTTGGGGTCTGGGCTGGGGAGGCCCCGATGAGGATTTTCCTTGCAGACCAGGGAAATGGAAGGTTGTTGGAGGGAGCTTGGTTCACCCTACTCCTGGCTCACCAGAAGTTGAATCACCACCCCCATGTCTCTTTCCAAACAGAACTATGATGCTGACAGTGAGCCTAATGTCATGGATGAAACCAAGTGAGTGTCTCCTGCCGGGCAGCAGTGCCTAGGCTGAGGGGTCAGGGCAAGCCACTGCGCATGAGCCTCTTGCCCATTCAGCTGCCTGCACCCCTGACCCTGTGTCTCCATCCCTAGGACCTTTTCATCCACCGAGAGCCTGCGACAACTTTCCCAGCAGCTCAACGGTCTTTTGTCTGAGGTACCCACTGGGGCCCAGGACTGGGGACGGGGGAAGGATGGTGTCTTAGAAACCAAGGCAGGGATTCACAAGAGAGCAAAAGAGCTTGTGACCAGCCAGTGTGCTGGGTAGCACCAGACAAGTCCTCTGTTCCTTGAGTCTTGTCCCTTGAAGCTATATAGACGAAGGACTTGGACCATGCAGTTGGTAACATCATTTATCCTGGTGCAGAAAGCGCAAGATGAGAGCTACCCAGCAGGGTGCGTGATGGGGGCTAAGAACCACGAGAAGTTGGCACAGGGGCTGTGGGAGGAGAGGCCCACGTTAGGCAGGAAAGGTTTTGCCAGGACAAGGGGAGAGGAAGTTGGAGGGCTCAGACATGATGGGGACAGAGCCGCTCCATGCGGGTTCTCCTCTCTTCTAGTCCACATCCTATGTCAACGGGGAGGGCCTCACGTCTGCTAACATGAAGGATCTAGAGGTGAGTGGCTTTGGACTGCGGCCCAGTGACCCTGCAGGCCAGTTCCCTTTCTCCTCCCACAGTGGGGCCTGGGCGCCCCACTGCCAGCTGAGACAGCCCACACACCCCCCGACCCTAATGATGCTCTCTCTACCTCTCCCCTCAACCTCCTCCACCTCCTCCTCTCTGCATGCGCCTCAGAGCCGGTACCAAGAGCTAGCAGTAGCCCTGGACTCCAGCTATCTAACAAACAAACAACTCAGTAGCAAGATAGAGGAATTGGTAAGAGTCCAGTGGGGTCCCCTGAGTCCATGCTGCCAACCGGGGCTCCAATTTCCCCTTGGGGCTCTGAAGAAAGGGGCTGGGGGCCCCTGGTGCCAAAGGGAACGGGGTAGTGGGGGGGCCTAAGTCTCAGCTGAAGGGACCCCAGAGCACAGAGCATGCTGCTTGGCGCTGTCCTGCCACCCTCTCTGCTTCTTCTTTGTACTGCAGACACCCCTGCTTGTCTCCTTGCCCCATTTGTTCTGGGTTGTCGCCTCCAATGGCAGCACAAGCCCATGTTCTGCCCTGGCTCAGGCCCTAATTTGCTGAGATTTTGGATGAGCTACCTTTCCTCTTTGGGCTTGAGTTCTCTGCAAAGGTAGAATTAGAGGGTGGCACAGGTCTCTCATGCTCTAAGAAGCAAAGATTTAAAGGCTCCCTGTCATGAGAACGTCGGAGAGGGGTGGCGTCTGTCCTCACCCTTGCACCCCTGCTGCTCAGCACAGTCCCTGTTGGGCAGCTCAGTTGTTCAGTGAATGCGCCCTCTAGGCTGCAGGCTGGCTGAGGGTCTGTTTTCTCCATTTCTAGAGGCTCATGTTCTCGTCTGTAAAGAGAACCTAGATTCAGACCTTCAGTGGCACAGCCATGAAGGAACAGCCATTTCTCTTTCCTTGGGAGTTTGAGGAGGTGATTTCACATCCCCACGGGATCTGAGAATTGCTCCTCTCAAATCCACCCCTGGCCCCTGCCTGCCTCTTCCTGGTCTGGGGAGCGCTGTAAAGGGGGCCAACTCCAGTCACCTTCTTTGACTCTCCCCACAGAAACAGCAGAACCAAGATACCGTGCAACAGCTGGAAAAAGTAATGTGATTTCTGTGTTTGCTCATTGCATGGCTACGGGGATGAGGTGAAGATGCAGAGGGAGAAGCCCCTGGCTTGTCCTGCTCCCTCCCAGCCTAGAGAAGCCTCACCCCCAAGCCCCAGCCCAGGTCCTCACAGGGTCCCCGATCATCTGGTCTCTTTGGTGGCCCTGTCCTGGGCCACTGATGGCGTTCTGGGGTGTGCTCGTAGCCGTTCCGTCTCTGCGGGCGCCCCTCCCCAGCG
This sequence comes from Erethizon dorsatum, assembly GCA_028451465.1. Lineage (NCBI taxonomy): Eukaryota > Metazoa > Chordata > Mammalia > Rodentia > Erethizontidae > Erethizon > Erethizon dorsatum. The sequence goes on from CM051822.1 coordinate 7,142,389, forward strand.
AGACGCCTTTCTTCCCTCTGCTGTAGGAGAAGCAGGAGTCTCAGCAGAAGCTGGCCAAGGAGCAGGTGGCTCTGCGGGAGCAGCTGCAGGTGAGCGGCGGCGCGGCAACCCCGTGGCCCTGGGCAGTGTTTCTTTGCTCTCTCACACGTGTTTGGCTTTTCTTCCAAAGGTTCACATTCAGACCATCGGCATCCTGGTTTCTGAAAAGGCAGAATTGCACACAGCCCTGGCCCACACTCAGCAGGCAGCCAGGCAGAAAGCAGGTGGGCATTCAGACGCCCCTTCCTCCTTCACCTGGCACCCTGCTCTGAGCTTTGGGGTGGAGGGGGTCCTTGGGGCTCATCTCAGCCTCTCCCTCATCTCAGGAGAGTGTGAAGATCTTGCCGGGCGCCTGAAGTCTTCGAGGCAGCGTGTCGGAGAGCTGGAGAAGACGCTGTCTGCCGTCTCCACGCAGCAGAAGCAGGTGGAAAAGGTGAGCCCCTTGCCTTTCCGGCCACCAGCAGGCCGCATCCTTCTGCAGGATGGAGGCCTTGCTGCTCAGAATGCGCCACAGGGCTGGTGATATCGCTCAGTGGCATAAGTGCCTGCCTGGCAAGTGCGAGGTCCTGAGTTCGGTTCCCGGTACCCACATAAAGAAAAAAAAAAAAAAAAGAATTCACCACAGGCCCTTCTTGCCGCGTAGTTGGTAGAAACAGCCTGTGGCTGAGTTGCCTGCTGCGGGCGATTTTGGGTGCTGTGAGGAGCAAGCCCTGGATGTGGAGCCTGAACACTGGGTGCCTGCCATACCCTTAACTGGTGGTGGCCTTGGCCAACGGCTAGGAGACTGGACATGAGGCCTGGGTCTGAAGGTCCAGAGGAGCTTACTGTGTTGCCGTTTGTGTGCATGTGATTTACATGAACCGTGTCTGAGAGGATTCATAAATTTGGGGAGAGGAGCAGGGTGGCTGGGAGACGTTTCACTTCCGAGAGAGTCCGACTACGAGAATGTACCATCCAATCAAGAGGTAAATGAAAGACGGGCCTAGAGAATTAGACCTGGGTGTCCAAATCCCAGCTCTGCCTAAGTGCATCTTAGGTAAGCACTTGGCATCTGTGTTTCACCTACAAAAGGAAGATGAAGTAACTGCCTCTTAAGGGCATGGCAGCTTGTGCCTCTAGTCCCAGTTACTCAGGAGGCTGATTCAGGAGGATCGCTTGACCCAGGGGTTTGGGGCCAGCCTGGGCAACATAGCAAGATCCTATCAGAACATGCAGAGGCCAGGCATGCTGACACATGCTTGTGATTCTTGTACTCTCAGAGGTTGAGCCAGGAAGATTGCAAAATCGAGCCCAGCCTGGGTAACTTAGTAACTTTTAGGGAGACCCTGTTACAAAATAAAAACTAAAAACAGGGCTGGGGCCAGGGGTGGTGGTGTATGCCTGTAATCCCAGCACTCAGGAGGCTGAGGCAGGAGGGTCAGTACAGATTCGAGGCCAGCCTGGGCTACAAAGGGAGTTCATGGCCAGCCTGAACTATGTAGTGAGACCCTGTCTCAAAAAACAAACAAAACCAAACAAAAAAAAGGGCTGGGGATGGAGCTTACAGTGAAGGCCCTGGGTTCAACCCCCGTCCTGGAAAACAGACAGACACACACACACACCACAAGACCAGCATGGAAATGCCTGGCAGAGATGTCACGTGTGACTGAGGGTGAGGAAGTGTCACTGTGGCATGGTTACTGTGGCTGTGGTTTGTGTGCCAGCCCCCTCTTCGACCTGCCAACCCTGAGTTGACTTTCTGTGTTGCAGTACAACAAGGAGCTAACGGAAGAGCGGGACACCCTCAGGCTGGAGTTATTCAAGAACAAGTAGGAGGGGAATGGAGGCTGGGCCGGCTGGGGTCTTGGCATTGTTGCGAGGTGGGGGGTGGGGTGCAGGCGAGCATGGGGAGGGGCGCACAGCTTGGGATGTGTGCAGAGCTAGCCCTTGTCCCAGCTGTGCCCCTGACTCCTGGGGCATCCCCAGGCAACTCATCCCCCTCTATGGCCTGTTACTTGTAACTCTTGATTGCTAGAGTCCCTTCGATGCCAGTGTTCTGGGTCATGTGGCAAGGGTAGCAGGCTGTTCATCAAAGCGGTCCTTTCTTTTCTTGGTTCATTCCTTCCTGCACTGCCTCTGCCTCTGGCCACAGCAAAAGCAACGAGGACCTGAAGCAGCACAACTCAGAACTAGAAGAGAGGCTCCGCGTTCTCACAGCAGAGAATGCAGCCAGCCAGCTGGGAATGGAGGAGCTGCAGAAGAAGCTGGAGATGTCTGAGCTTCTGCTGCAGCAGGTAAGAGGCTGCAGTGGGCAGCCCGAGCCCCTGCAGCTGCCACAGTCTCTGGGATCCAAAGAAATTTGCCATAGAATCCTCCAGAGATAGCTAGAAATCCATAAATTGGGGCCCTGCCCAGACCTGTAGAATCAGAATATCAGTGGCGGAGCCAGGTATGATGGTGCACGCCTATTATCCCAGCACTCGGGAGCCTGAGGAAGGAGGATTGCTATCAGTTCGAGGCCAGCCTGTGCTACATAGTGAGACCCTGTCTCAAAAAAAAAAAAAAAAAAGAATATCAGTTGTATTTTTTTTTTTTTTTTTTAAGGTACTGTGGTACTGGGAATTGCACTCAGGACCTCCACACTGAGCTACATCCACAGCCCTTTTTTATATTTTCATTTTGAGACAGAGTCTTGCTAAGTCACTAACTTACCTAAACTGGGCTGGAACTTGCTATCCTCCTGCCTCAGCCTGCCAGCTAGCCCAGGAGTCTGTTTCCCTCCTCTTGCATGCAAGCCCAGCTCTTCACTGTCAGTGGTAATGAGCCTGAAGTGTACACCATCCTAGCGTGCTCTCGTAGGGGCCTCGGGTGGAGCAGCCTGGGCTCCCAGATCTAAACTTCTTATTTTTCTCTGTCCAGTTCTCAAGCGGGTCTGCATCCCCTGATGGTGACCAACAGTTCCAGCAGGCCATGGAGGATCGGGCACGGCTGGAGACACATGTGGGGCAGGTGAGGTTTTGCAGAGGGAAGTGCATGGGAGGCAGATGGGCCCATGTGGCCGGGAGCAGGTAAGGACCGGTGAAGCCCTTCCTAACTTCTGCGTCGCTCTTGCAGCTGACGGAGTCACTGAAACAACTGCAGCTGGAGAGAGACCAGTATATGGAGAACCTGAAGGAAGAGCGCGCTATGTGGCAGCAGAGGATGCGGCAGATGTCAGAGCAGGTGAAGCGTAGTGGCCTTCAGTGGCTCACACTGCACAACCATGCTGGGTGTCTGCTCAGTAGGGATGGGATTGCTTGCTGTGTGGTTCTGTGTGTGGGTTTTTATTTTTTATTTTTTGGAGATAGTGTCTCACTCTGTAGTTCAGGCTGGCTTTGAACTCACTGTGGAGCCCAGGCTGGCCTCGAACTCCTCCTGCCTCAGCCTCCTGAGTGCTGGGATTACAGCATGCGCCACTACGCCTGGCCCTGTGTGTGGGTTTTGTGGAGGTGGAGCTGGAAGGGAGATAAGCCTGTGGGCACCATCCCCTCTCTCCCTCCACTGTCCCCTGTGCCTTGGGCAGGTGCACACATTGAAGGAGGAGAAGGAGCGCAGCGTGAGTCAGGTACAAGAGCTGGAGAGCAGCTTGGCTGAACTGAGGAGCCAGATGGGTGAGCAGGGATGAGAGTGACCTGGGAGCAGGGCCGGGGCCCCGCACTGTGGGGGTGGCTTGCATTTCCCCAAGAAGTGGGGTGGATTCAGGGGCACTGTGGCAAAGGGATAGGGGTCTGTGCCAGGAGATGCAACTCTTGTCATCTCTTGGAGCCTCAGTGTCTCCATCTGCAGAGAGGGGGATGTGCCCATTGCCAACCGTATTGGGAAGTGGCTTCAGGAGTGGCCATCATCTGGGTATGAGAAGTTGTTAGGAAGCCAGGATTGCGGCAGGGAGCCTAAATTGGGAGCCGAAGCCTGAGAAGAGTGTTCAGGAAGCCAGAGGCCCCAGACCCTGACTGCCTGTTTCCTTCCTAGTGGAGCCCCCGGCTCCAGAGCCCCCAGCCGGGCCCTCTGAGGAGGAACAGCGGCTGCAAGCAGAGGCCGAGCGGCTGCAGAAGGAGCTGGAGTGCCTGAGAGGACAGCTCCAAGCCCAGGTGCAGGACAATGAGAGCCTGAGTCGCCTGAATCGGGAGCAGGAGGAGCAGCTGCTACAGCTGGAGCGTGAGGCGGAGATGTGGGGAGAGCAGGAGGAGGAGCGCAGGCAGATCCTGGAGAGCATGCAGAGCGACCGCACCACCATCAGCCGTGCTGTCTCGCAGAACCGAGAGCTGAAGGAGCAGCTGGCTGAGCTGCAGGACGGCTTTGTCAGGCTGGTGCGCCAAGTCCTTCGGGGCCCGAGCAACACACTTGTCTGGGCCTTTGTCTCCCCCCATAGAAATGGGCACGTTACATTGGTAGATGCCCCGTGAACTAGAACCCTGCTCGGGCATCCGTCAGGGAAGAGAGGATGATTCTCCATCCTTCCCTGTGCTGTGGACACCCAGGTCTGGGGCCGGGTCTGCCTGTGTCGGTGGCACTGATTGCTGCTTTTTGTGTAGACCAATGAGAACATGGAGATGACCAGTGCGCTGCAGTCGGAGCAGCATGTTAAGAAGGAGCTGGCCAAGAAGCTGGGGCAGCTGCAGGAGAAGCTGGCAGAGCTCACAGAGATGGTAACTCCTGCCCCGTGAGCCTGGGCTCTGACAGAGGTGGTGGCCAGGGGAGGGGAGGTGCAGAGACCAGGACAAATCAGCTGCAGCCTGGGGACAGGTGATCTCAGTGTCCTATGGAGCCATGCTGTGACTGTTTCTTGCTCCCTGCCTCTGACTGCTAGAGGTGGGCAGGCCTGGGCTCCTCCAGATCCAGATATCCTCATCCCTGCTAGAGGCCTGGGGCCCCCTCATTACACAGGGAGACAGGGTTTAATGGGAGGCTCTTTGGGCTCGGGCTGGATTCTAACCTCAGCTCCTGGCAGTTTCAGTGTTTCGTATTGCTGAGTCTCAGTCTCCTTGTCTTCAGAAGATTAGCTGTTTCCTCATAGAGACTTTGAGGATTGAATGAGATAAAGCGTGTGAAGTAAGGATACCAGCAGAGTGTGCTTAGCAGATGTGGGTTGGCTCTCTCTGATGCTTCACATCCGGGGTTTAAAATCCAAGTGGTGCAGGTGGGTGTGGTGCCACATGCCTGTAATCCCAGCACTTGGGAGGCTGAGGCAGGAGGACTGTCAAGAGTTCGAAGCCAGCCTGGGCTACATAAGAGTTCAAGGCCAGCCCAGACTACATCGTGAGACCCTGTCTCCAAAAAAAAAAAAGGCCGGTGAGATAGCTCAGCGGCATAAGCTCCTGCCTGGCAAGCGCGAGGTCCTGAGTTCGACACCCGGTACCCACATATGAAAAAAAAAAAAGGGGCCGGTGAGATAGCTTAGTGGCACGGGCACCTGCTGGCGCACGAGGTCCTGAGCTCGACCCCTGGTACCCACACACACAAAAAAATTATATATATATATATATATATATATATATATAGTGTATACATATATATATAGCCTGTATATATATATAGCATATACATATATATAGCGTGTATAGATCTATCTATCTATATTTATATATATATATAGTGTATATCTATATATACAAAAGTAAAGTCCAAGTGGTGGGAAAGGTGTTTCCAAGGTGTGAGGGTGGGTGTAGAAGGTCTGGGCTCTGGCTGTCCCCACCCTGTTTATGGGTCAGAACTGGGAAGCAGGACATCCTCCGACTCACGCCCAGGGTCTTCTGCAGATGGACCTGAAGAACCAGGAGGCACAGGGTCTGCAGCAGCAGCGAGACCAACTGTTGTCCCAGCTGCAACAGTATGCAGTGGCCTGGCAGCAGGTGACTTCCGAGAAGGAGGCGCTGCACAGGCAGTTCCTGGTGCACACACAGCTCCTGGACCAGCTGCAGCATGAGCAGATGCAGGGCAAGACGGCGGAGGACAGGGCCCGCCAGGAGCTGCGGGAGACCCAGGTGAGGATGGGAGCTGCTGAGGCCGGGCGGGAGGACCCGGCTGCCTTGATGTCTGCTCACTTTCTTGCTGACCGCAGGAGCGCCTGGAGGCCACCATCCAGCAGAACCAGCAGTTGCAGGCCCAGCTCAGCCTCCTGGCCCTGCCTGGGGGAGGTGAGTGAGGCTGTGGGGAGGGAGGAGACCAAAGGGTACTCGTGGCAAAAAGAGAATGGAGAGGGGAGATGTGGGTGGCCCAGGGGGACGCAATGGGATGAGGCGGCAGAGGTGGGCTAGGACCCTCTGGTTGCTCCCACAGGAGCTGAAGTGGATGAGGAGGAGGAGGCTCCTTGGCCCGATGTAACCATCCCAAAGGACTTAGACAGCCGAGAGGCCATGGTGAGTCGGGGGCGACTGTCCCTTTCCTGTCCTACCTTCCCTGCCTCCCTGTGGTCCCTTTGGACACCCCAGTTCCTTGGTTTCCCCACCCTCTGATTTCTCTTGCCCCCCTCCCCCGCAGAACTTCCCCAGGAGCCGGTGGTCAGACACCATCCTCCTAGGAAGGACAGGTGCTCCCTGAGGCCCTGAGCAGTCTCCTGGCACAGACACCCCTCTTCTTGCAGGTGGCATTTTGTAATGCAGCTCTTGCCAGTGCCCGGGAAGAGCAGGTACGGCTCCTTGGTCGGCTGAGGGAGCAGAGGGCACAGTGCCAGCGCCTTGCCCACCTGGCAGCTGCATCTCAGGGTGAGCCTGAGAAGGAGGCCCTGGCCCCTGGGAGCGGAGGTGACAGTGTGTCTGCGGAGAGCCATTGGGCCCTACAGGTGGCCATGGAGAAGCTGCAAGTGAGTCTGTTCTGCTGGGCCGGGAAGGGCGGTTAGGGCAGGAGGCCACAGATCTGATCCCGCTGTTCTGGCTCTAGAGCCGCTTCCTGGAGGTCATGCAGGAGAAGGCGGAGCTCAAGGAGCGGGTGGACGAGCTGGAGCATCGCTGCATCCAGCTCTCTGGGGAGACGGACACCATCGGTGAGCGGGCCGGGGTCCAAGGCAGCAGGGCCGGGCAGTGGGGTGCAGGGAGCCAGCATGGGAGCCCTGATGTTGTGCCCTTCTTCACAGGGGAGTACATCGCCCTCTACCAAAATCAGAGGGCAGTGCTGAAGGAGCGGCACCGGGAGAAGGAGGAGTATATCAGCCGGCTGGCCCAGGACAAGGAAGAGATGAAGGTGGGGCCCCAGCATCGTGCGGCCAGTTGGGCTGGTGTGCAGCTGGGGCAAGCACTGAGCGCCTCTCCCTCCAGGTGAAGCTACTGGAGCTGCAGGAGCTGGTGCTGAGGCTTGTGGGTGAGCGCAATGAGTGGCAGGGCAGGTTCCTGGCAGCTGCCTGCAGCCCTGCTGAGGAGCCCACTCCGGGGCCCAAAGATGCCCAAGAACTTGGTGCTGCTGTGGCCGAGCAGGGTGGTGAGCAGAGCCCCTGGGGGGCAGGTGAAGGGCAGGCAGGGGTGGGGAGGGCAGTACAGCACTGACCCCCTGCTCTCTCCGAAGACCTTCGCGAGGTGAGCCTTGCGGACAGCGCTGAGCCTGCACAGGAAGCTGCTGGGCTGGGCTCTGCGCCCGAGAACCCCACGGCAAGGCAGATCATGCAGCTGCTGCGAGAGATCCAGAACCCTGAGGAGCGCCTGGGCTTGGGCAGCAACCCCTGCATCCCCTTCTTCTACCGGGCGGACAAGAACGACGAGGTGAAGATCATGGTGATCTAAAGAGACTGAGTGCCAGACCTAGAGAAGCGAGGCAGGGCTGTCCCCACTGTCCCCCCCGCTCACTCCCTGCCACTCTATCCCTGCCACCTTTTATCTTTAGAGTAGTAAGAGAAACTAAAAAAATTTTAAAAATTAAATTTAAAAAAATTTAAAGAAGTAATTTTTTCAAAATAAAAATAAAAAAAATTGAAAAAGAAAAAATTGAAAAAAGTAAAAAGAAAAAAAAAAAAGACAAGAAAAAGATAAGACCCCCTGTCTAACTGGGGACACAGACAGGTGCAGACCCTTCGCCATACTGGCCAGGCGTGAGTCTCACTTTCTGGACTTCTGTTCAGATAGAGCCATAGGCTCAGTTACTTAGCGGCTGCTCCTCTGGAGGGCCAGGGGCTCCTGGTGGCCTCCTCGCCCTTGCCAAGCCATCCCTCACCGGGGGACCCCCATTCTCTCGCTCAGGCGCTTTGGGGCAGGACAGTGGGCAGCATCTGCCAGCTCTTTGCACAGCTGGGGCTCCCTGTGGGCAGGTGAGGGTGGGTGGGGTCTGGCAGGACACCCTTCGTTCAGCCGCGCTCCATCTTTCTGTTCTGTGGATGGAACCCGGGGCCTGGCACATGCGAGGCAAGTGCACGAGCCCCAGCCCCAGCCCCAGCCCCAGCCCACTGCTTACGCTCTGGAGCAGGCCAGCTGGGTCCCCCTGCGGGCCCGTCAGGCAGTCAGTGAAGCAGTTCATTCAGGGGCTCCCACCTTTGAGGCACTTTCGGGCAGGACAGTGGGACAGTGTTCTTCAAGGCCTTATGACAATTGGGGTGCAGTAGGCCCAGCGAGGACAGAGGCTGCTGGGTGGGCTTCCCGCCCCGTGTACATACTGTACCTGTGTAACGTTTTGTATATTCTGGGGAGGGCCGCCCCTGTATCATAGCAGAGGCTGGAGCTAGTGATTGGGAGGGAGGTTCTATAATTATTTGGGGCTGGGAAACTTATTTATTGGTAGCAGAGAACAGAGGAAGGAGACGGGGACGGGGTTGTGGTGCCCTGGTGATACGGCTCCTGTTTATTTTGCTTTTCCTTTGGAATAAATGGATTTAGTCATACAGCCTGGCCTTGTGTGTTCCTTGTCCGGGGTCATCTGTAGGTTGGCACTGAGCAGGGAGTGGGTCTTGCCAGCAGAGGGTGGGCTTCGGGGCTGTGAGAAGCCCGAGTGTCTGCCTGTCCAGCAGGGCTACGTGGCATCTTCCTGTATGTCGCTTGATGGTGCAGAGACCACCATGGGGCCACAAGGACTGTCCTGTCCAGTGGGCCAGACTCGAGCCCGATAGGCCCTGCTCCCCTGACCTGCCCATCCCTGGGGGCCGGCGCCTCCCATGTGCCACCCCCAGCCCAACACCCTCCAGGCTGAATTTGAGACCTGGCCCCCTAGTGGCCAAAACGGGGTTCACAGCCTGTGGACAAGCTGACTTCCAGGTGTTTTGCCAGTAACCACCCTCCTCACAGCACCCGCCTGCAGCCCTGTGCTCTGCAGCGAAAATGAGCCAGCTGAGGAGGACACAGGTTCCCCATCATCCGGGTACACGTTTTATTCTCAGCCAAGAGACAGCAAGACGTGGTCAGAACCACGCAGCTGCCTTTGCAGCGCCCCCATGCTTTGGGTGGAGGGGACACGGGAAGGATGACTGAGGGGCTGGCTGTCCACAGGCCAAGCGGGACAGGGAGGCTCACTGCAGGTGGCACACCGTGGAGGGGGGTGTCGGTGACAGTGTTCCCTTGTAGTTGGGCCACAAGACTCCACAAGCACAGCATGGCGATTGATTCCCAACACTAGAGGTGAGGCTGTGTCGGCCATATATATGTATATATGTATATATATATATATATATATATATATATGTATGAGTATTTATAGATATTTATAGATAAGGGCAGGAGCAATACCACACGGGCACAAGAGTTCACCAACGTCACGCCTGGATGTGTCAGCTCACCACAACAGACTAAGTCACAGATGAAGGGGACACTTTGGGGCTGGGGAGCCACTGTTAAGTCACAGAACAGCCGTCCAGGCAGGCTTTAGGGAGGTCTCCGAGGAGTAGGAGGGATCTGCTTAGAGGTCGAAGGGGGGCCTGGGACTCTCAGGACGGGAAGGACTTGCCTGACCCGATCGGCTGGCAGTTGGAGAGAAAAGGAAGGATAGAACTGGTAAGGCAAGAGCAGCCACGCCCCAGCAGTGGCAGGAGGGGACGAGGCAGTGTGGGCATGGTGTGGAGGCTTCTGGAAAAGAGACGGAGGTGGAGGAAAAGATGGGAAAGGGGAGGAGGATGGGGGGTGGGAGGCAGTGGGCTGGAGCTCCCGGGTAATCTGGGAAGAGGCTGGGGTATCCCTCCCCTGCCACACACGCAGCCTCACACATCACCAGGCAGTGCACCCAGTTCCAGACCCAGTTCCCTCTTCTCTGGTCACCCTGTCTTCCATCCCACTGGCCCAGGGCCACCCCTAGTCTCAGGGAGCCCTACACCACAGCTGCCAGGCTGGAGGAAGAAGATGGCTGGAGCCAGGAGGGCGAATCTAAAAGGGATGGCTGCAGAGAGTGCTGAAGGCCCCTCAGGGGGTTAGAAAGCCCAGGAGTCTGCAGAGGGGACCCTGGGGAGGCTGGAAGGGCAGCAGTTGATGCCAGGGACCAGACTTATAAGTCTAAGAGGGGAGCCTCAGCTGGTCGGGGGGCTGCAGGTCGCGTAGGTGAGGCTGGGCCCTTCCTGCTGGGGAAAAGCAGAAGAGTGAGTCAGTGGCCAGGGAGGAGTGTCACATGGGGTCCCTGGGCGAATTCTGTGGCCTGGCTGGGTGGAACTCTGGAAGCTGACAGGCTCAGGTCAGCAACTCATGTTGTACTCTTGGCTAAAAAACACAGTCACCCCTAGGAGCAACAGGACAAATTGCAGGAGCCCATGGGGTTGCTTCGGTGCTTCACCTAGTGCTGAGGACACAGCCTTTAGTCACACGTGTGATGATACCAAGGAGGCAGGGAAGGGGCCGTAGGTCTCTGTTTTGACTACTGTGAGGTATATTGTAGGCTGACGATGTGTACAGGATTCTCAGGCTTCCAGAAATCATCAAACAACCAGAGCCTCCACTCAATTGCTGCCTGATTGTCACCCCTGCCTGGTGGAGTACTTGGTTCCCAGAGCTTGGCGCTGGGAGCAGGATGTCCAGCCTCAGCAGCAGGGCTCAGACCGGGAACCAGGTGTGGCATCCCAGATGAGGTTCCAGGCCTCCAGTTAACACAGAGCCCAGCCACACATGCACCTCTCCAAACTCCCAGCCCCTACACCACAAGCCATGAGCTCTCTGGCCTTTCTGGCGGCTCCAGAGAGCACCCTGCCTGCCAGTTCGGGCAGGGAGCCTGTCCCAAGAGCCCTTGGCTCAGCCACTGAGGCCATGGGCAGTGGCGCTGAGTCCCGAGTCTCGCTGAGAACGAAGTGACAGAGCCAGCTGGCAGAGGACAGAAAGGAAGAGGGCACATGGAGCTGCAGAAGGGAGAGGGGGGCCTGGCCTTTCGGTCCCCAGGTGTGCCCTGAAGATGGAGCTGGTGCAGCGGGGCAGACACACGGTTCATGCAGCAGGCTGAGAGCATATACCTACCGTGGCTGACACTCCTCAGGGGTCACTGATAGTGATTCTGAAAGACAGCATGAAATCAACAGGGCAGTTCACATGCACACGAGTGGGGCAAGCCTGGGGTTGGGGGACACACACACACACGCTCAGGCGTGCACACATATGCAGTGAGGCCCCACGGCCCTGCATGCACACGCTAACACACATGCCCACGAACAACACACACACACTTCCCATCCCCACCGCCCTGTACCCAGCACCCTCACTGGCCGGCGCGTGCAGCACGGATCTGGGACATGCAGCCACTTGGCACACGGAAGCACACACGTGGGCTGTCACGACACAGAAGCTGGCCCGCACACAGAAGGCATTTGCACCAGCTCCTTGCACACTCGTGCCTGGTGTGCTCAGAGGGCCACTGCACTGCTCCAGAAGGGACTGGGGTTGCTTTCTAGGATTTGATTGTCATTTCTCTGCCAAAGAGCCTTCCATGGCTCCCTACTGCCTATAGCCTTGAGTCCCAACAAGTCAACCTCTTATAAGGATTTTGAAGGCTCTCCAACCTGCCCACCCACACACAGATGTCTTCCTCATTCTACCTATACTCTTCGCCTGGCCAGAAGCTCTCCTGTACATCCCACGCCAACCTTCGCCCAGACTGCTGCTGCCTACGGAATGTCCTCCCATTCCTGCACTGCCTGAGCCTTATTTCCATCACATCCTGGATCCCACCGAAGTCAGGCTGCCTTGCAGAATTGCTCTCTTCTGGGCTGCTCTCATCCCCACAGCAGGACCTCAACTCCACTTGCCAGATGTTTCCCTCGTGTTAGTGAGACCAGAGTCAGAGCAGGTACCAAATCATAGTTCCCATGTGTCACAACTCAGCACAAACCCGGAATCGTCTGAACTTACGTTGGCAGTTAGCAAAGTGCTCGCATAGCCATACAACCACTGTGTCCCTTGGTCCCCACACCAACCGTGGGAGGAAAGCAAAAGATTATCATTTGGCAGGTAGAAGGGAAACAGGCTCTGGGAGGGAAAATGTGTAGCTTAAAGGGCCAGGATGAGCCAGCATATCTGGACCCCCAGTCCAGTCTAGTGTCCCTGACCATTATCATGCTGCCCATCAGGTTCTCACAGGGCAAGTCCCAGTGACACAGCTCTACCCTACAGCTACCTGGAAACATAAGTGATGCTCTTGGTCTAACGTGTTCTTCCTCAGGGAATGGGGGCTGTGCAAGCCAGGGAGACTTGGGTCAGATATGGGAATGAGCTTCCTTGAAAGGCCATGGCTCAAGAGGGCAAGGCCAGGGCTGGGAGACAGCTCAGTAATAGGGTGTTTGCCTTGCATGATGGAGGCCCTGGTTAGACCTCTAGCAGTGTGTGTGTGTTGGGTGGGTGGGTGGTTGCCAGGAGAAGAAATAGTATCCCTTCTCTGGAAATCTCTGGGAATGACACAGTCTTCACTCACTCACGTTGGTCCAGGCCAGGCTGGGCCTGAGGCAAGGGGAAGGGAAAGCCACCAGGATGCCCATGCCTCCCAGACCCTTCTCCAGCTGCTCCCTGTCCTACTCCATGCCTGGGTACCACGCTCGCACTCGCACCTGTGTGCACGCCCACACGCACCGCACACAGCTCGCATGCACCTCATAGTGGTCTCACAGTCACAGCCTGGCCTCTGTTCCTATGGGCCAGAGGCCGGACACCACGCGGACAGCTCAAAAGAGTTTGGGCCAGGGAGTAGGGCATCAGGCAGCCCTGGATGTAACTGAATGAAATCCACAGGTCCAGAGAGGATCTGGGAGCAGACCCCTAGACCTGAGGTAGGTTGCCAGGGGCTGGGAAAGGAGTTGAGGACGGAACGAGGGAGGAAAGAAGGGGAAAGGAGAAACGCAACGTGTGGGAGGCCAGGAGTGAAAAAAGAGGAAAGCGCCATGCAAGTGCTGAAAAGAAAGGGGCAGGTGGGACAAGCCCACAGCCTCCTGCCCAGAAACGACTGCCTCCCGGACTCAGCGCTCCCTGGGGGCAGGCTCCGCGGGCCAATCGCCCGGTCCCGGGCGCGGGGACGGAGAGGGCCGTCTCTGCCCGCCAGGCCGGGGCTGTAGATCCGACTCCGCCTCCCTCCCGGCCACGCCTGCCCGGAGACCTCTCCAGCCCCTACTCACCTGGGGACCCCAGGCGGAGCGCGGTTGGGGCGCGAGGGCACCTGGGGAGGGGGACCGAAGGGGTCAGGGGAAGCCCCCGGCCTGGAGGGCACGGGGGGCGCCCCCCCCAGGGCGGATCCAGCAGGCGGAGGCCCAGGAGCAGGGCCCCGCGACCCGGGCCGGGCTGGGGGGACGGCGGGGGCTCGTCGCTGCGGCGTGGGGCTGGACGTGGGCGATCTGCGGGCGACAGAAAGCAGGGAACAAGAAGATGAGCGGCTCCGCCCCGGCGCGAGGCCCCGCCCCAGCCCAGTGCAGGCCCCGCCCATGCACGCAAGCCCCGCCCCACCGCCACTAGGTGTACGCTGGAGCCCAAGCCCCGCCCCCAACGCTCCAGCTCGCGGCCCGCAGCCAGTGCTCCACGGCAAGCCCCGCCCCGCGACAAGCCCCGCCCCTTTCTAAGCTCCGCCCCTCGCTCCAGGTGGGAGCCACCCCGGTGACGCGGGCGCGCCACTGCCCGGTCCCGGCCCTCCTCCCGCGGGCCCCAGGCTGGGGGGCTTTGGGGCCGTGGGGACCGGCCCTGGTACCTGCGTCCGGCCGGTACGCTCTGCACCTGCAGCCAGGAGTCGTCCACGGGCGGGGGCATGGGCGTGCTGACGGTGGTCGTGTTGATGTCGCCGATGATGCTGAGAGCCTCCTTGAGCGCGTGGTACATGCGCAGCATCTCGTCGCGCCGCTGCGCCTGCTCGGCGGACTCCTCCATCAGCGTGTTCTGGTCCCCGCATGAGTACAGGTTGGCCAGCAGCTCCGAGAAGATGAACTCCTTGGTCTGAGGATGGCAGGCAAAGAGGGGACGGGGCTGGGACCTGACGCCTGGGCTCCCTTTCCACCCCACCAGGCCCTGCTGGACTGTGCGCTGGCCTGGGTTTAGACGGCTTCGCGCCTGACCTCGGAGACTCCCCACCCCTTTCTCCGCTGGGCGACGCTGACATCCAGAGAGGAAAAGTCACGCCCCCATCCAGGCCAGCTGTTAAGAGGTGGCTCAGAATCTAGGATGCTACTAGGACACCTGCCTACTCAGTTTTGGAAGGAAGCTGACAGTTTAAAATGTTCTGAGCCCTTGAGAAAGAGTAACAGCTGTAAAAGTGTGCCTAGACTGGGTGAAATGTGCTTCTCTATATGTAGGGCTGGGTTACTTTTTTTTTTTTTTTCTGAGACAGGGTCTTGCTACATAGTTCAGGTTGGCCTCAGACTCTCAGTGATCCTCCTGCCTCAGCCTCCTGAGCACTGGGATTACAGGCCTGTGCCACCTTTCCTGGCTTCAATTGTAAATTTCATGAAATCTAAATTTATATTTCCAATGGAAACAATGTCTGATTTGGACTTGGAAAACTTAGTATGAAAAGGGTATGTAAAACATGTTAATGTTTTCTGGACTGGTTACATGTTGAAAAATAATATTTTGGGTGTCTTGGGCTTAAAATATATATTATTAAAATTAAGCCTTTTTTTTTTTTTTAATTGTGGTGCTGGGGATCATACTCAGAGCCCAGGGCTTTGGGCATGCTAACTGCAAACTCCACCACTGAACTACATACCCAGGCCATCTGTTCACAAGGTGTGACTGAAAAATATGGTGAGTGTTTAAATTAAAAAACATTACAGTAAATGACACATTGCCATTAACCCTCCTTAAACTACTACTTCTCATTCCAAACACACATATTCCATCATTTTTGCCACTTTCATTTTTTTCAAGACAGTCTCGCTACTATAAAATGTAAAGTTGTAGACTAAGGCCACATTCTTTTTCTCAGAGGCAGCTCTGGTCTGGACCTGGCCTCCCTCCTAGGTCTGGCTTCGATGGGCTGGCCGGCATCTCCCAGGCCTGGTTCCACAACCCCGCCCTGACCCCCGGCGATGCACATACATTGTTGATCATGAGGTGCATGATGGTCTTCGGCATGAGGTCCCGCACTGTCTTATTGACAATGGCCATGTACGAGTCCACCAGGTTCCGGATGGTCTCCACCTGCCGCTCCAGTTGGGGGTCCATGGAGTGCATGAAGCTATCTGAGCCATTCTCCTCGGTCTCACTGGCCTACCATTGGGGACAGAAGGGCATCAGTGTGGCCAGGCCCAGGCCCAGGCTCCGGGCGTCCCAGACTCCCTCGGTAGCCCTTGTCTCGGTTCTGACTCCAGTGCCTAGAAACTGCCTAGTTTCAGACATTAGAAGAGGACATCTCCAAGCTGCCTTGCTTGAAGACCAGGTCATAGCTGGTGCCAGGCTGGAGGCAGCTGGCAGGAGGCAAAGGAGGGCACACTCACTTTCTCCTTGTCCTGGGAGGCCCGCAGGGAGCCATAGAGGCCGCACACCAGCATTGTCGCCACCATCAGCGCCACCGCCACCGCCACCAGGCGCGCAGAAACAGAAAGACACAGAGCGGAAAGGGGGAGGCATTGAGTGCACCTGGACCCTGCGTCCCAACTCTGAGGCAACTCCAGACACTGCCCAGTGAAAGTGGAGAGAAAGCAGGCAGCCGCTGGGAACTGCCATCATCTGACGGGGTGCGGACGTGGCAGGTAAGGGGCCACCTAAAACTGTTGCTGCACCGGGTGGGACGCTGGGGCTTCACTGCTTCCACCCCAGGGCAGGCGGGGGGTAGGGGGATGCCAGCTGTCTGCCAGCCATGGAAGGGCCCAGAAACATGGCATGACTTGGCATTTCTGAGGGTGGTGACTTCCCCTCCCTGGACTGCTGCTCACCCCAACACGCTCGGGGTACACGCCAGCCCGCAGGAAGGAGGCCTTCCAGCTGTCCACCTCCTCCTGTGTCTCGCAGGCCAGTTCCAGCTGCCGATAATCCTTGTAGACATTCCTGCAAGACAGGGCGAGTGGGGAGGGAAGATGGGCGGAGTCCTGGTCTCCTCCAGGGTTGAGGGAAGGCCTGGACTTCGGTGTCGTCATGCCTGGGGTTCAGCCCTGCCTTTCTTGCTTCCTAATCGTGGAACCATGGGAAAGTCCTCTCTCCAGGCCTCAGTTTCCTCATCTGGAAGATAGGTTCATAACAGTTCCAAGCTGGCTGTGGTGGTGCACGCTTGCAATCCCAGCACTCAGAAGGCTGAGGCAGGAGGACTGCTGAGAGTATGAGGTCAGCCTGGGCTACCTAGTGAGTTCAAGGCCAGCCTGGACTACATAGTGAGACCCTGTCTCCAAAAACCAAAACAACAAAACCAAAAAATAATAGTTCCCATCTCCTATGGTCATTGGGAGGCTTCAATGAAATGAGCAGTAAAATGCTTAGAAAGGGACTGAGCTCCCACAAAAGGGACACCCATAAGACAGTGAAGACACCCTACTAGCCCTGTCTCTGGCTTTCTAAGGACCCCCCCACCAAGTAGGAGAGAGAAGGGGCTGGGGGGGCTGAAAGGCCCGGTCCTGCCGCTGGCCTGATGGGCACCTGGGCAACACCAGAAGGGAACGAGGTTGTCCAGGTCTCTTATTTGTCCCCAGTGCCTGGTGGAGGGTCTCATGCAGTCAGGCACTAACAAGTGACTGTGAAACAGAGAAAGGAGGAAGGGAAAAAGGGAGGGAGGGAGGAAGGAAGGAAGGAAAGAAAGAAAGAAAAAAGGGAAGGAGGGAAGAAAGGCAGAAGGGAGTGGAAAGGGGGAACAGCCATCTAGACACCATGTCAAGTAAAAACTTGGTAAATATCTTTTAAATGAATGGCTCGTTGTGAGCCCTGGACCAGGTGCCTTTCCTGATGCATGGACCATGCACCCCGCTTCTACCAGTGGGGTGGCTGGGGCAGGCACCTCTGCTCTGTGTTGAAGAGGGCAAAGATGTGCTTGCTCGACATGAAGCCCTTCTCCACGTCACGCAGCTTCAGGTTGTCCACAGACAGCATGTATTTCTTCTCTTTCTCCTGTGGGCAGAGACGGGAGCCATGGGGGAGGCTGGCACTGCCATGCCTCGATGCCTGAGTGTGCTTCACCCTGGAGGGTGCCTGGGCACCAGCCTGATAAAGCCTGGCTGTTGGGCCCAGGCTGGGCTGGACACCGCTGGCCCTGGGGCCTTCAAGCCAGTCCCGCCCACCCTGCCTAGAGACGACAGTGCCCAAGGGGCTGGTGCGGGATTAGGCGGCTCCCACATCCCACCCTAAGAAGTGCTGGAGGTGTGCCACGTGGCCCAAGGAGGGACCAAGCCCCCCTGGAACCTCTCTCAGCCTGGCCTGGCTGCCCTGACTTCATTTCCAGACTTCAGGCCCAGGGAAGGGGGGCTGCCAGCCCACTGCCCCTGGCCACCCAGCTGGTAGCGACCAGACACACAGCACAGGCCTGGAGTTGGGGTGTTTGTGTGTGTTTGTGTGTGCGTGTGCGTGTGTATGCTTGTGTGTGCACATGTGCGGCTGTGTGTGCACATGTTTAGTTGTGTGCATGTCCCAAGCACATCACCATGCATGTGTGTGCACATGTGTGTGCAGGGAGGTGTCCAACACGATCAGGAGTCAGTGTGACCATGTTTGTGTATCCTGTGGAGGCCTGTGCACTCTGTGGGTGTGAGTGGCAACTGTGCGCGCCTCGTGTCGCATGGGTGTCCTAGGGAACCTGTACTGTGGGGACACCTGCATACAGTTTGTACAAGAGGCTAGATGTGTTTGGTTTATGTAGAGTTGTGTGAAAGGGGCTATGTGTGTCTGGGAACAGACCTGTGGCCGTAGGCTGTTGTGTCCCTGGGGAGGGGTTCAGGGATTTTGGGAAGCTGTAGGTACCCCATGATGGGGTTCTGGAGCAGGGAGGGGTTCCTGCTGCTTGTACGCTGCTTGCCTGGAGCTATGGTGGAGGGATGGAGTCTATGGGCCTCCAAGGGCTCAGGCGCAAGACTCCTCCAGGATCTCGGGTCGGGCGCTGGGTTACAGGGACCTTGCTCCTCCATCCTGGTGTCATCCTGCCCACCCCCTTGGCCCCCCATACCCGCCTGGCCCATGCAGCCACATAAAGCCTTCTTTATGCCAGGCGGGTGGCCGGGAGCCCCAGAGGACGGCTGGGGGAGGAGAGGAGGAAGTTGCACACACGGCCAGAGAACATCTGGAACCGTTTGAGGGAGGCCCCGCCGCTGCCGCCGCCACCGCAGCCTGCGCTTCGGGTTGGACACTAGGTGGGAGACGCCTCCTCCCCCAGCCCTCCCTTCCTGCCGCCGGCCCCCTCCCCAGGCCCCTCCTCCCAGCCCAGCTCCCGCTCACCCCTGCCACGTCAAAGGAGGCAGAAGGGGAGTCGCAGCAGAGAGGGACCGTGGCTGGCCGGGCTGGGAGGACACAGGCCGGGACTGGGGGGCCTTGGATATCCAGGGGATGGGGTCGAAGCTCCCACTGGATGGATGGACAGACACTGCTGCCGGGATGGACCAGAGGACACCTCCACTCCGTCTACCCAGTGTTTAGACTATCTGTTCAGGACTCCCAAATTGTACAGTAGTCTGCACATTGGTTAGGCTGGGCTGGGTTAGACCCTCGGTGCCGCCGCTGGAGACCTGGACAGACCCCCGCCTGCCAGCCCAGATCCGGAGCCTGGAGCCAGGGCCAGGGGCTTGGGGGGCACAGGGCGGGTGGGAGGGAGGTGCAGAGGGATGGGGGTACCACCCTGCTGGGTTGGTGGTGATGGTGGGTGGGGCAGGGGAGGAAGACAGAGAAGACAGGGGTCATGGGGAGCTGGGGGGCGTGGGCAGCTGCCTGTCTGCCCAAGGGCCTGCTTCACCCCAAGACCAGAGGGCAGGCGGCTGAGTGAAGGGGGGGCCAGACCCCTGCCTCCAAGCCCCCACCACCTCCTGATCCCCAGTGGTCTTAGCAAAAAAATCCATGGACACCCCGCCCGCGCATCTCCACACTCACCCCACCACAGCTTGGGCACATATATCTGCGCACCCAGATTTTAAAGCTCACGTCCATACCTCAGGCACACATGCACATCACAAGTGCGTGCACAGATGCGCACGCACACGTCCAGACACACACAGCCTCACAACGGAACCGGCCCCTCCCCCACCCTCCTTCCCAAACACAAACCCGAACTCTCGAAAATCCCAGCCACAGCCTCCCTCCCAAGCCCACTCCCCACCCGCTCCCCTCGCACCCAGACATCGCACGCACACCAGGAGTCACACTGCAAGCACACACACTCACACCTAGTGCTTCCACCCCAGCACATTCACCTACAAAACGCTGCTGCACAACATCTGCAAGTTACACGCGCACACAAGTGGCCCCGCATACACTACTCGGCCAGTTTTCATACACAACTAAGCTCAAAGGCACACACAGGGCTCAAAAAAGATCCACACTCTAGGGCCTGAGGACAGGGGATCCCTCAGTTATGCTCACCCCTCCCCAGGGTGGCCAGGCAAGGGCCCTCGGGCCCAGGTCACACCGTACCACTGTCCCTGTGTAAACAACCCCGATGTAGGAGCCCCAGACCCATGGGGGTATCTATGAAGCCTGCCAGGGTGACAGAGCAGGAAGCCAACCCCCAGCCTGTGTCCCACGCCACCTCACCCTCCATCTGTTTCAGGGGCCCCCAGGCTGGGGGAGAGGCCAGGGTTGGGGTAATGAGGTCCAGATGGCTTGGCGCCCCTGCTGGTGACAACAGAGGGTCCCACCCAAGGCGGGGAGATGGGGACCCTGCCCAGGGCAGACTTGGAGGAGACAGGAACCAAGAAGGGGGCACAGAGAGCAAAATCACCCCATCCCAGCCTCGCTGCCCTGCCGCGAGCACCCTATCTCCATCAGCCCCCTCAGGAAGAAGAGGGTCCCTTCCCCCACTCCTTGGCCAGCTGGAGTTCATTAGCACAACCCCCAACCCTCCCCGCTCTCTCTGGTCACCTCTGGAATCCAGATGTGGAAGCCAACCAAACAGACTCATTCTTAAAGGAGACCAGCAGCAGGGGAAGGAGGTGTCAGGGGCTTCCTGGCACCCTAGCGGGCAGGGAGGTGTTTTAGGGGGTGGCCCTGCAGGGCACCATCACCCCTTGCCCCTTGGCCTAGGAGCACCCTGCGCAGCTCCCCTGGACAGCAGGGACCTAAGGGGCTGGGGTGCAGGGGTTAACCGGGTGTCTGGCAACCAGACTTGTGTGTGTCATGGCCTGTGGGGGCCACGGAGGAGGCGGCACGCCCTGGAGTGAGAAAACAGGAAGGCCACTGGGCTCCAGTCGGGGGGGGTACCCAACACCCCTGCCCACCCTCTCCAGGGAGCTCAGCCCCACGTCCCTGGTTATGCCAGACCACCTTCTGCCAACCTGGGGGACAGGGCACCTCCCGCAGAGGCCCTGACACTGCTTGCTGCTGGTCCCCACGCCCCACCTCCACTCATGAGTCTCCCTTCGTCCTGATCCAGCCCACCCCATGCCAGCAGCCCAAGCCTGTGATGGGCAGTGGCCCCTCCACTCACCTCGTCATCCTTATACCAGGACAAGTTCTCAGCAGTGAGAACAAACCAGTACTCCTTGGAGCCCCCCTTCATGATGCCAATGTTGTTGATGGTCAGCCAGCCCTTCCGGATGACCTAGGCAGGGAGGGGGCAGGAGGTCAGTATGTGGGGCCTGGGCTACTGAGTGGAGGAGAGGTGGACAAGTAGAGGTGTGGAAAGCACCCCCCACCCAGTGCTCAGAGGCCTGGCTGGTCAGGGAGGGTGGGGGCCAGGCCTGCCTGCTTGACCCCCAAGGAATCAGAGAGGAAGACAGAGGAAGGCAGAGTACAGCTCAGGGTACAGAGCCTTCTGCCTGAGCGAGGGGCTGGCAAGTCTGGTAGGGGATGAGCTCCCCGTTGCTAAAAGTGTGCAAGCAGAGTTTTGTGGATGATTGGGTGACACGACTCCAAGGCGTGTTTTATTTATTTACTTATTTTGGAACTGGGAATCGAACTCAGGACCTCGCGCTTGCCAGGCAGGCACCGTGCTGCTGAGCTATATCCCTGGTCCCAAGGTGCATTTTAAGCTTAAGGTCTAATCTAGTCTAAGACTTGTTTCTGACCTCAGGGACCCTTTTTTTTTTTTTTTGTGGGTACTGGGGGTCGACCTCAGGACCTTGCGCGCCAGTAGGCGCCCGTGCCGCTGAGCGATATCACCGGCCCCTTTTTTTGTATGTGGGATCTGGGAGTCGAACTCGGGCCCTCGCGCTTGCCAGGCAGACGCGTAGGCCACTGAGCCATCTCACCGGCCCTGACCTCAGGGACTTTGCACATGCTGCTGTTGCCTCTGCCTAGAAAGCACTCCTTCCTTTTCACCTGGCAAATACCTAAATCAGCCTGTGGGTATCAGCTCAGAGTTTCTGTTTGCAGGAAGGCCCCAGTGTAAATTACGATCCTTGTAGCAATAACCTTTGATCACTCTCTTAGGTCTTCTATATAAAAATGACTATAATTTTAATATACCTCTGTGTGTGTGTGTACTTTTTTTTTTTAATACAGGGTCTCGCTGTGCAGTTCAGGCTGCTCTTGAGCTCACTATGTAGCCCAGGCTGGCTGCGAACTCAAGGCAATCCTCCTGCCTCAGCCTCCTGAGTTCTGGGATTACAGGTGTGTGCCACCACATCTGGCTTAAGTCATGAACTGTCCTGCTCATGAGCATACCCCAGCTCCTTGCAGACAGTAAGTGGTGACATGAATAGGTGACTGCCACACTGGTGTGGTTCTAGAATCTTTGACCCAGGCCCAGGAAGGCGGAGAGAAGAGGCTGAGCATGTGGACTGTCCAGGCCCCCTTCTTCCTCAGTATGACTGGGGTGGAGCGGGGGCTTCTGATGCAAGAAGGTTTCTGCAGACATCGGAGGGACAGAGAGCAGGGTGCCAGGTGGAGAGGGGGTTGTCTTGACTTTGCATTCATCTCTTTGTTCAACTTTCTGGTGGAGGGGCTGTCAGCTTCCTAAGAATGTCTCTCACATAGCCATTTGCCCATCCATTCACCCGGCCATCCATCAACAGATGGTTAAGGAGCACCTACCTCGCGTCAGGCCACGCCCACACAGTCTAGCTCTGCCTGGAGCGGGAGCCTGGCTCATGCACACGGATGGATGGGCAGATGGGGCTGTGTGTGTGGCCAGGCCTTGCTTTGGCCCATGAGTGGGTGTGCAAGGCTCATGTGCTGGCGTGTGCAGGTGGCTCAAGCCAGAAGGCACCCTCTTGCCCTCTGTGGGTCCCGACTACCGTTGGACTCCCTCCTCCCCCTCACTGCACGAGCCCAGAGCCCCAGTGCTGGTACTCACCAGAATCTCATCCTGCAAAGAGGTAACCATAGAACCACGAGAAGCATCGGGAGAGAGGAGAGAGGGTTACTGAGGCAGAGTGGGAGGCTTGTGGCTGGCAGATGACAGGCTCCCTGGCCCCGTGGGACCCTTGCCCTTGGGGAAGGGGGTTCTCAGAGCTCGGCGTCCATCCGGCACCCTCCATCCCTCGGGCTGGGGCGCAGAGACACACTAACCTGGTTCCCGGAAGCCTTCTTCTTGTTCATCTGGTTGCTCCTCTGCTGAGCACTAATGGGATGGAGGGGAGGGGTCTTAACACCTCTTCTCAAAAGGTCAGTGGCAGCCCTGGACTCTACACACACAGATCCGCGTGCATCTGAGGGTCCCCTCACTGCCCAGGAAGCACTCACTTGGCAAAGCCTATGAAGTCTTCGTGGTTGGTGTTCATGTAAGCCAGCTCGATATCGATGAGAAGCATGACCTTCGCGGGTGCCCAGGTCAGTGTGCAAGTGGAAAAGACACCACAGAGTTTAAAAATGCATGGCTGGCCAGGAGAAAAACACTTGCAGCATGTACGGAACGTTAGTGTCCTTAATAAACAAATAGCCCCTGCGACCGGTCAGTGAAAGACAGAAGGAAACAAGTCAAAATAGCCGAAGAACGTGGATGGGTGATCCAGAGAAGAAACCCATGCAACCAATAAGGATTTGTCAAAACTGCTCACTCTCATTAATAAAGAAAAGGAAGTTAAAACAATGAGATCCTTTTTTAACCTACTGAACAAAAATAAGCACTGGTAATGATCAATTTGGGCACAAGTACAGGGAGATGGACTGTCTCATACAGTCTTGGTAGAAGTATAATCTTTGTTTTTTGAGACACCGTCTCCCTATGTATTCCAGGCTGGCCTCAAACTCATGGTGATCCTCCTGCCTCAGCTTCCCGAGTGCTGGGATACAGATGTGTGCCACTATGCCTGGCTCGGAAGTATAATCTTTTTTTCCATGCTGAGGACTGAACCCAGGACCTTGCATATATGCTAGGCAAGTGCTCTACCTCTGAACGACACCACCATCCCCGGAAGTATAATGATCATCATGCTCAGGAGGGCAATTTAGCAACATTTAACAACATTAAAATGCACACACCCCCGTCTAAGATTGTATCTCACAGATAAACTCATGAAATGAACAAAGATATAGGTACTAAAGTGTTCAAGGTAGCACAAGGTTTTGTTTTGTTTTGAGACAGGGTCTTGTTACATTGCCCGCGCTGGCCTCAGGTTCCTAGTTTCAAGTAATCCTCCTGCTTCAGCCTCCCCAGTAGGTAGGACTACAGGCTCATGTCACTGCGCCCAGCTGTAGTATGATTTGAATAGAGAAAAATTAAGAATAAGCCATCAGAAGGTGAAATAGATTATAGTATGCTAAACAATGAAGCACTCTGCAGCTGTTCAAAAGAATAAGGATTTTTAGATTCTGGTATGGGAGACAGCCTCGCCCCCTCAAGTTATTAGTGGGCAGGGACTCATGATTGACTCACTGAATCCTGCTGAGAGGGATTTCCTGGAAGCAGCCTGCCTGGGCCAGCCCCAATCCCTTCTGCTTCCTGTGAGCTTGGGTCTGTCCTCACTGAGCCCAGACTCCCACAGGACTGGTAAGGACCAAAGAGATGGAGCAGTCATAGGCACTGAATAGAGAGTAAGTATTACAAGTATCTTTAGAGAGCAGAGCGGAACTGTGGTTCTTTAAGAGAAAGGTAGAATCTAGCTGGGCATGGGGGCACACACCTGTAATCCAGCACTTGGGAGGCTGAGGCAGAATTCTCAATTCAAGGCCAGCCTGCGCCAGCTAGAAAGTTCCTGTCTCAAAATAAACTATAAAAAGGGTTGGGATGTAGCTCATGATGTAGTGACTCTGGGTTCGATCTCTAGTACTGGGAAAAAAAAAAAAAGAAAGAAAAAGAAAAAAACATAGAATTACCACATGAATGAGCATTTTCACTTCCAAGTATAGATAAGAAGATCATAGAAAGCAGGGCCTTTAACAGATACTTGTACATCCACCTTTAGGGAAGATAGAAACAACTCAAGTGAATAGATAAAATGTAGCACGGATGTTCAATGGAACGTTATTCATGTGTTCAAAAGGAAGAAGATTCTGGCACACACTAAAACCCAGATGGACCCTGGCGGAATCGTGCTAAGGAAAGTGAGCGAGCCACAGAGGACAAATACTGTACGATTACTAACTTCTATGAGGAACCTATGGTTGACAAATTCACAGAGACAGAAAGGAGAAAAGAGACTGTCGGGCTGGGAGGGGCACGGGAGTTAGGGTTTAATGGGGTCAGAGTTTCATCTCTGAGAGATGAAAAGAGGTCTGTGATGGGTGGTGGTGATGGCTGAGCCACGACTGGAACGTACTCAACACCACTCAATTGTACACTTGAAAATGTCTAAAGTTATGTGTATTTTGTATTTGTTATGTGTGTTTTACCATGATAAAAAAAAGAGAAGAGCAGAGTCAGTATGAAGGGAAAGAGAAAGACTAAGACCATGGAGACAAAACAGGAAGAAGGCCAGGTGTGGTGGTGCATGCCTGTGATTCCAGCACTTGCGAGGCTGAGGCAGGAGGATCGCTGTGAGTTCGAGGCCAGCCTGGGCTATATAATGAGTTCAACGCCAGTCTGAACTACATAGCAAGACCCTGGCTGTCTCAAAATACAGACGGACAGACAGATAGACAGACAGAAGGGCGCGTGGCAGGGGCAGGAGGGGAGATGGCTCACCTGCTCCTTGGTGCGGCCCTCGCGCTCCCGGATGTGGGTGGTGACAATACGCTCCATCTCCTCGCGCAGGCGCGGGTACTGCTGGAGCTGGGGGAGGTGGGAGGGGAGAGCGCCACGTACACAGGGGGCACGGGCAGGGGCACCGGCCCTCCCGAGTCCGGGGGTCCAGGGCTGGCGGGAGGCGCATACAGAAGGCCCGCCGGGCGGGAAGAAGGCCCTGGGCTGCCAGGAAGCGGACGGCACCAGGCCTTGGCCACCCCTTTCCCCGAAGTGTGGGTTCCAAACGGCAATTTGCGGGGTTCCCTGGCTCCAGGCCCTCTCCTCCGGCCTGCCTGGGCAGCTTTGGCGGGAAGGGCGGTGCCGTGGGGAGAAACACCCGGGAACCAGCCTGCGCGGCGCCGTCTTGGCGATGACCCGGCGGGCGGACGCAGGCCTGTGGGGCAGCGCTGGCTTCCAGGGCCTCCCGGACCCGCAGGGCCGCCCGTGCCTTCCTCAGGCTCGGAGCTGGGCGGGGAAGCAGGCACGGGCAGCCTCCAGAGTCCTAGCCGGGGGAAACTGGGGAGGGCAGGGCCCAAGGTGCCAGGGGGCCTCCTGAGTAGGGCTAGGGCCAGGCGATGCTCTTTGTCAGAGCGGAGTGTGGGGGGACATTGCAGGGGAAAACTAGCAATCACACCAGAGGACATGCAGGAGCCAGACAGGCATGCGAGGACACGGTGGGGGCATGCGGATTGCGGGTGCCGGCAGCATGAGCAGTACCCCGCGGGGCCTGGCTGGGTCCTGATGGTACGGTCCACCGGGCCCTGCCCCCTTTCCATGCCCCCGACTGACACCATCGTCCCCGGCCACCTCTGTCCAGCTCCGAGCTGTCTCCACCCTGCTCCCTTGGGGCGGGAGTTTGGCAGCACCTCTTCCCCCAAGTTGTTCCAAACCCTGCCCTGTGAACCCTGCCCTCTGCTCAGCCAGGCTTGGACGAAGCCCGGGTGATGGGCTCTGCTGCAAATGTCTGCTGGCCGCCACCTCTTCCACAAACGCTGCCCGCTGCCCCAGCGTGGAGAGCTGAGCTAGGAGCCTCCCATACCCCGGACCTCCCCTGTCCCACTGCGTAGAAATCATCCCAATGGGGGTGCTGTGCACACGGCTGGTGCTCAGAGAGGGCTTGTTGAAGAGATGAAGGGATGGATGAAAGATGGATGTCCTCGGGGTGGCGGGCACAGGGTCTCCAGCCCTCAGGGAGGGAGACTCACTGAGCCTTGATGGCAGAGCTCACCAAGGGGCCCTCCAGGCCTGATGACCCTCCCTGCGAGACCAGGCTGGGAAAGCTAGGACAGCGCCTTGAACTTTTGTGAGATGGGGTCTTGCTATGTAGTTCAGGCTGGCCTTGAACTTGTAATCCTGGTGTGCACCACCACACCCAGCTTCCTTGTCCTTTCTCTGAGGGTCTCACCCCTCAGGTGGGCCCCCCAAATGAGAACCAGAGCTGAGGGGTGGCGCACCTTGGTCACAGGGGTGCATTTGAGGGCAGGATGGGGGCCAAGGAGCTGGTGGGTGGGGAGAGCCAGAAGGACAGGGAAGAAAGCAGCACCCTGCGTGCCAGCCCATGAGAGTGGCTGTGCGGAGGGCGTGCCTAGGGCAGGCGAGTACCAGGGACCTGGGGAGGGGCCGCCTGAGACTAGGGGCTCAGAATTGCTGGCCCAGGGACCCCCCACAGACCAGCTGTCCCCCAAGGTTTAAGGCTCAAGGGAGACCCCGCCCTGACTCCTGGAGGTCTCTGATCTGGGCAGAGATTAGGGACTGAGTCATAGCCACTGGGCCTCTAAGGTGGTCCTGACGCTCCCTCCCAGGGCAGGGCTGGGGTGGGGTGACAAGAAGGGAGGAGGGAGCAGTTTGCCAAAGAGCGTGACCAGTGCTCCCACCAGCCGCCTGCATGGGATGTTTCTCAAGTTTTCCACGTGTCACACGTGGCAGGGCAGCCTCAGCCTTTGAGGAGTTCTGTTCCCTTCGAGCATCTTTTTCCATCCTGGCTGCCTGGGAGCATTTCTGGGACTTTTAGCCAGTTTTGAAAATGGAACTTTTCTCCCCCGGCCTTGGCAGAGCAGGTCAGGCAGCGTGGAGCCTGCTGGTTTAGCAGCCGGGGACGCAGTTCCTGGGGCCACAGCGCCCTGGGTTGTGTAACCAGCCCTGCCTGCCCATGCTTCTTAGCAAGATGACCAGACCTCACTGAGCCTCGGTTTCTCCATGTGCCAAACAGTGGCTCCCCTCTTAGGGTTCTTGAGATAACTGAGTAGCAAATCCCATACCCAGGCTTAAATTTTAAATTTTATCCAGAGATGAAAAGTCTAATCCCAGCAGGGTTAGGAGTAATTAAACATTTATCAAACTTCTCACAGGAGTGATTTGCTATGCTTAAAAAAACTTGTGGAGGGGAAAAAAGATAGGTGAGTTTTGCTGTTAAAGAAAAATACTGTTCATTAAGTCAAGGCAAAAATATGATTTTCCTGCCATTTATTTATTTATTTATTTATTTATTTATTTATTTATTTATTTATAGTCAGGGTCTCACTAGGCAGTTCAGGCTGGCCTTGAACTCATGGCAGTCCTCTTGCCTCAGCATTCCAATTGCTGGGATTATAGATGTGTGCCAGCATGCCCACCTTTTTTCCTGCTTTTTAGACCAGTTTTTCTTTTCAAAGTTTTTGCTGATCAAATTTTCTATTCATAAAAATCATACAGATAACTTTAAAATATTTGAATATGAATAAAATTTGTGAAGTAGAAATGGAAAGATACCTATGTTCCTTGCCTTTTTTTTTTTTTTTTTTGAGGCCAGGTCTCGCTATGAAGTTCAGGCTGGCTTTGAACTCACTATGTAGCCCAGGCTGGCCTCGAATTTGTGGTGATCCTCCTGTCTCAGGCTCCCAAGTGCTGGGATTACAGGCATGCACCACCACGCCTGGCCCCTTGACCTCTTTCAAAATAAAGTTTAGTGACTGGTGAATGTGAATTTGGATTTTTTTGTGTGTGTGTTTGGTGTGGTACTGGGATTGACCCAAGGATGCTCCATTACTGAACTGCACCCTTTGCCCTTATTATTTTTTTAAATTTTGAGACAGAGTCTTGGTAAATTGTTCAGTCTGGCCTGGAATTTGTAATCTACCTGCCTCAGCCTCCTGAGTAGCTGGGATTTCAGGTATGTGCCACCACACCCGATTTGACTTTGAAATTTTATCATTCGATTTATTTTTTCCTAAAATACCATATGCATTCTATTCTCAAACCTGGATATATATATATATATTTTTCACAGTAAACTGTGGAGGAACACTGACTAGAAACAAATGTCTTGCGCTCTTAACAGCTGTGGTCTCCCCTGTCTGTATAATGCTTGACATATTATTGAGCCGCCCCTTTTGTTTCCCCAGATGGGGGAATGAACCCAGAGCCTTCACACTGGCTACATCCCTAGTCCTTTTTTGTTTTAGTTTTTGTTTTGAGACAGGTTCTCGCTAAGTCACTAAATTGCTGGGGCTGGGCTCAAACTTTCAGTCTTTCTGCCTCAGCCTCCCAAAGTGCTGAGATTACAGGCGTGCACCACCATGCCTGACTTACTGATCTTCTCTTGATGGATATCTGGGTTGTTTCCAAAATTTTACCCTTGTCAAAAATTACTATTTTCCTTTTAGAACTCAATTCAGTGAAGCGTTCTACAGTTTTTAACTGTTTATATCTAGTAATCAATCTTCTAGCCTTAGGAATCTAGCCTTAGGAAGTAATCCTATAGAAAGAAAAATAATACATCTTTATATACAGAGATGTTCAATACCAGGTTATTTATTCATAATACTGAAAAACTGACAACTATTTAAATGTTCGATGATAAGAACATGGTGAAGTAAACCGCAATACTTAATCTATTTCTTAGACGCTCATGCAATCATTAAAAATTATGTAGACTATATAATAATTGCCCCCCAAATTCATCTTATTTAAAGACAAAGAGCAGGACGCTAATATGTTCACAGTGTGATAACCTAACAAACAACACAATGTATATATATTAAAAAGAACGAACAAGATTTGGCTAGATATGGTGGCATATGCCTGTAATCCAGCTACTGGGGAGGCTGAGGCAGGAGGATGAAGAGTTCAAGGCCAGCCTGAGAAGCATATCAAGAACCAGTCTCAAAATTAAAAAAAAAAAAAAAAAAAAAGGCTGACACAGTTCAATGGTAGAACATTTGTAGTGTCAGGCCCTGGGTTCAATATGTGGTACCACACCAAAAGGAAAAAGGAAAGAAATAAAGAGAGGAAGGAAGGAGGCTGGCTGGGCGTGGTGGCCCATATCTATAATTATAGTACTCGGGAGGCTGAGACAGAAGGATCAGGATCTCAGGATCACTGCAAGTTCAAGGCCAGACTGAACTACAGGGGGAGACTGTTTCAAAAAAAAAAAGAAAAGAAAAAGAAGGAAAGAAAAGATTTGGAGAAATATAGGAAGTAAAGCCATCACAAGAATGGTGCAGCACTGTAAACAGGACAGTGTGAGTCCTGCAGTTAAAGGCCCCGGACCCATCTCCTTGTGGCAGTGTACGAGGGTTCCATAGCACAGTGCCCAGCAAAAAAGAATTGGGGTGATATTATTGCGTGCCCTGAAGCACAGGGGGCTTTTTCAAACACTGGTGAGACTGGCGCTGGGGGGCCGTATCTAGATTCTGGAAAAGCTCCTGTAGCCAGGGGATTCCCTTGCACACTCGGGGGGAAAAATAAAAAACTGCTTTGGGTGACCTGGCTGAAAATCCTCAAAATGCCCCAAAAGTAGATAAACAGGAAAAAGGCATCTAAAAGGTCACAGGCAACTCAAAGGAGGCTGGCGCTTCTAACGTGCATGGATTAATGTGGAGCAGTCCAATACACTTTTAGGCAAATTGGTTTTGATGTCTCCCTCACCTTGGGAGGTGCTGACCCCAGATCCCTTCTTAAATCTGCTTTTCCTTTCAGAGGCTCTGGTCCTCTGTTAAATGGACATAAGGCTACCACCCACTTCTGAGGGATGTTGGGAGAATTAAGCCAGAAGGTCAGGGTAAGCACTTAGCCTGGTGATTGTACATAGTAGCTGCTCAATGAGCAGCAGCCATCCTCTATCAGTATTGTGGTCCTCACTGTCATTCTTTTTGTTTGGTTGGTATTTTGAGACAGGGTCTCGCTATGTAGTTCAGGCTGGACTTGCACTCACTAAGTAGCCCAGGCTGGCCTCAGACTCAAGGCAATCCTCCTGTCTCAGCCTCCTGAGTGCTGGGATTACAGGCATGTGCCATCACACCTGGCTATCATTGTCATTCTTATTGATGGAAGGGTGCTGCTGAGGAAACTTGAATTAGAGACAAGTCCTCTGGCAGGGTCAGGGCCTGGAGGGACCACAAGGGCAGGGAGACCCAGGGTTATAAGCTGGAAGGAAACATCAGGCCAGCCAGGGGTCACCCAGCATGTGAGGGTGTCTGGTCCCTGTGGGGCTCAGAGGCCACTAGGTCTGCTTGGCAGATGGCTCTGCCTGAGGGAGGCCAAGGCCACGAGGAAGGGACGGCTGGGCCCAGCCCCGCCCAGGCGGCCGCCGTACCTTTTCGCTACACTTTCTGATGGTGGCTGTGAGCTCACTGACTACCATATCCACACACTTGATACTGGGCTCTTTGAGCTTCTGCACCTGCTTTTTCACTGTGGCTTCGAAAGCGAGGTCAGGTGTGAAGAGGCCTGTCCTGCACCCGGGGAGGACGAGGAGGAGCAGCAGAAGGGGGGACGAGGGGAGGGTGAGGGGAGCGGCTGGGTGGGTGGGGAGCAGGAGGGGAGTGGAAGCCAAGTGGGCGGGGCTCCGGGGGTGGGGGAGGATGGCACAGGCATGGGGAAGAGAGAGACACCGACACAGAGAAAGAGAGAACAGAAGACAATGTGAGCGTGGGACCCTGCCCTCCCTGCCACCACCCGGGGCGCACCTCCCAGGTGCTGAACAGCCAGAGGGCTTGGGGTCCAGGCCCCTGCTCCACAGGTACAAGATCCCTCCTGGCTGCAGCCCCGCACCCTGGGGCTGCTGTCCCCTCCTCCCGCTATGCTAAGTCTGCTCACGCTTCCTTTTCCAGACCTGTTTTTGTCTACAGCTTGGGTCTTCCTAAGGAGCTGACCCAGGCCAGGACAAGGCCAAGACCTTGCCCACCATCCTGTTCAGTTCTACGTTTCCTGTGACCCCTGCATTTGCTTCAACCGGACTCCAAACCCCAAGACTGTTCCCTACCTCCACCAGGGTTGCATGTCTAGGTGCCCAGGCTGTGCACTGAGCAACTCCAGGGGGCTCCACTTGCAGACTATGGTGCCGATGGCCCTCTGGAGGCCTCCTGAAGCTTCAGCGAGCAGTCTGGCCTCCACACTCCAGCTCCCTGCCCTACTCCTGCCCCTGCCTTTCTTCCCAAGGGGCATCCCTTGCCTTTCTTCCCAAGGGGCATCCCTTGCCTTTCTTCCCAAGGGGCATCCCTTGCCTTTCCCGCAAAGGGCTCTGGTGGAACTCAGCTCTAAAAGACAGAGAGAGAGAAGAGGGAAGACAGAAAGAGTGGAGGTGGTGATAGAGAGGGGCTGGGGCAGCAGTGGGGACAGAAGAGGGAGGGAGGCTGGGGGTGGGATCAGTGAGTCCTAGACTTGGGAGTCCAGAGCTCTGGCTCCCAGATACAGCTCTGGCACTGTGGGAAGTCTCAGCTCTCCCGCTGTGAGATGGGCGCCCCCTCCCGGCCCTGGTCTCCCTGTGTGGCCCTGGGGGGCTTGGACGACACAGCAGAAGGGAGACAGCTCTGTCCCTGGAGGGCTGGGCTGGATGCAGATGGAAGGGGAGACCTGAGGGAGGGGCCTGAGTGAAGGTGGGTGACAATGGGGGGATGGAGGACAGCAGGATCATGGCACCCACTAGTCCTGGAGCCTCTGCACCCCTCTGGTGCCCAGGTTCCCAGTGCCATGCCCAAGAAGGCCCTATATCTCACCTGTCTCCAGCCAAGGTTTCCCCAGGACACCCCCAGACCCCAAGAGGACCCACCTTTGTGTGGCAAGGGTCACAGCAGGGTCCCCAAGCTCTACTCTCTCTGAACTGGGGGAGATTTTGGTGGGTGCTCAGGGTCAACATCCAGCGATCAACCCGTCTCCCCAGTGTCCAACCCATGGTCCGCAGAGCCGGAGGGGGGTCCCTCTCGCCTCCCCTTACCCCGCTGGGGTCTGTACATGCTGCTGCAGAGGCAGTGGGGACACGGGGATGTGGGGGTGTGGAGGGGGCAGCGCCTGGCAGCAGTGCACGGCGGGGTGGAGGCGGGCTGCTGGGCTGGCGGGGGTTACCTTCTTGGTGCACTGTCTAACGGTGCTGATTAGCTCCGAGATAACCATGTCCACACACTTGAGACACGGTTCTCGGATCTTCTTCACCTGCTTTTTCACAATGGTCTCAAAGGCCATGTCTGGGGTAAACAGCCCCGTTCTGAACGCCCAGAGCAGGAGAAGGGCAGAGTGTCACAAGCCAGTGCCTGCCACAAGTGCCAGGCCAGGCCCCTCCCCAGACCCCTGAGCTGTGCCTGGAGGAGCCCTACTACCCTCTCTGGGCCTCAGTGTCCCTATCTGTCAAATGGGCTGGGGGTGGTAAGGTGGGATTCCCATTGATACTCTGTGGAGCAAGACAAGATGTCACATGTGTCTGTGACATATGTCCTGCTTCTTCTTCTGTGTCTCTACAAAAGGTTCTCTGGCCCAGCTGGTTCAGAAATTGCCTTAAGAGCCTTTCTAGAAATAGAGCTTTTCATCTGAACACTCAGCAGATGTTTCCCTGTGTCTTGACCAATGCAGCTACTGGTGTCTAAATTCCATGCCAAAGCTTGGAATTCAGCCTGCACAAATGCAGGGATATTAGGGTCTCAGTCACTGCCTGGCGCATAGTAGGTGCTTTAATTTTTTCTGCTGAATGCATTTATTGAATGAGCACAGTGCAGATCGGGGACCTAAGCTTTGAAGGAACACAGTCTGTCTGTCTCCCAATCCTCCCTGCCCCGTGGGTCTTGGGCGGCCCGGGAGGAAGGTGGGTAGGATGGGCTGGCTTGAGCCGAGGGGAATGGGGGAGCGTCTGGCGGGTGGAGAGGCTCCCACTGTCAAGGAGGGAGGCAGACCCTCACCTAGGTGTTCTGCCCGGGCCCTGTCCAGTGGTGTGGGTAGAGGTGTCTGACCCAGGGGTCCTGCTCCCAGGGACAGCAGAGGAGGGCAGTAGCTGCAGGGAAGGGGTAGCCCAGGCCTCCCATCTACCTCCCCCTGGCTGGAGCCTATTGAGCTGGTAGCTGGGAAGTTAGGGACCAGGGTTCTGGAGCCTTTCCCGAGAGAGCCCCACTTCATTACTCCCTGTGCCTTGGCATAGACTCCCTGCCTTCTGGGGTTCAGCCCGCTCCCCGGCCCAGTACGTGCCTAATGCCATGGATGTTCTTGATAGCATAGCTGATCTCCCGTCGGAGCTCCTTCTCATCAAACTCCATCTGCGAGGAAAGTGGGGACAGAAAGCTGGTCAGGGCCGTCGTTGCTGCTGAGGAGGTAACGAAGGGCTCACCCCATTCCCAGGGGTCAGCGGAGGCGCACATCCAAGAGTCCTGGGTAGGACAGGGGCTCAGGATGGCCCTGGGACTGCCCGCCCTACCTTGACCAGCTCAAAGGGGAAGCGCTCATGGAAGATCCGGTTAATTCGGGCTCCTCCCGACAGTTCATAGGTGTCGATCTGGTCTCCGGAGCCCTCGATGCGCTTCTCAAAGTCCACCGCGAACTGCTGGACCATCCTGTGGGGAAAGTGATGTGGGCTGAGGGAGCCGAGAGGCTGGGGAGGGGGCGGCTAAGTGATGGGTATGGGGGGCTGGGAGCCTCACTGCAGCAGGGCCTTGGTCTTGCGTGCTGGGTCATCAGGGCGGAAGTTCTTGTACTCCTCCACCTCCTTCTCGATGGACAGCAGCTGGCTCTGCAGCTTGTTCCGCAGCCCTGGCAGTGTGTCCCGGATGTGGTTTGTCAGTTGCTGGGATGCGGGTGAGGAAAGGGTTAAGGCCACAGTTATAAACCCAGATGTGACAGCACCAGGCAGGAGCAGATGCCAGGGGGCTGTGGGCTGGCACTCAGAGGTGTGCTATTTGAGTCAGGAAGCACATAATTCAGTTCTCAACACAAGCCAGAGATCTGAATTTATATTTGAAATTACCTGATTTTTATAATTATAATAATAATAATTGTTATTATTATCACCTGGTTGTACTGGGGATTGAAAACAAGGGCACTCTACCACTAAGCTACATCCTCAGCCCTTTTTCGAAAATATTTTATTTTGATATGAAGTCTTACTAAATTGCCACTAGGTTGGTCTCCAACTTGCGATCTTCCTGTTTCAGCCTCCTGAGTAGCTGGGGTTACAGGTGTGTCCCACTGTCCAGGCTGAAATTACCTGACTTTTACTAACTTAATGTTTTTTGATACCATAAAGGGCAAGCCAATGAGTCTGGGGCAGCGGTGCTGAGGGCTGCCCCCTTGCAGCTCCTGGGTTTCAGACCTTCCTTAAGGTAATTCTTTCCCTTTTGCTAGGGCCCCCTCCAGTGTATCTTCCTGAACCTTCACGATGACCCTCTGAAAGAGAGTCGGGTCACCATGATGCCAATTTTACAGATGCAGAAATAGAGGCTCAGGGGCTGGTGAGATGGCTCAGTGGCATAAGCGCCTGCCCGGCAAGCGCGAGGGCCCGAGTTCGACTCCCGGAACCCACATACGAAAAAAGGGCTGGTGATATCGCTCAGCGGCACGGGCGCCTGCTGGCGCGCGAGGTCCTGAGGTCGACCCCTGGTACCCACAAAAAAAAAAAAAAAAAAAGGAAAGAAATAGAGGCTCAGAGAGTTGGAGAGTGTGTTGCAGCAGAAGAATAATAAGGCTGGGATTAGAACCCCAATCTAGGGGAAAAAGGTGCTCCCTCGCACCTTTCTCCTGATTGTCTTTTATTTTATTTTTTGAGACAGGGTATCCCTGTGTAGTTCAGGCTGGCTTTGAACTCACTGTGTAGCCCAGGCTGGCCTCTAGTTCAACTCTGCGATCCTCCTGCCTCAGCCCCCCGAGTGCAGGACTATAGGCCTGTGTCATTGTGCCTGGCTCGCATACGTTCTGGAAGCCCCACTCCAGGTGAAGAAACATCCAAGGGAAAATCCCGGGAAAGCTGGCGTGGTCTCCAGCCCAGTGCCTCTCATCTCAGGGGAAACTGAGGTCTCCAGCCAGCTGCCCTCCCACGCTGGCTACAAACCCCACTCTCCACGCAAGGTCCTGCAGGACAGGGCTCCCCTTCCAGGTCCCACGCAGGTAAAGGCCAGCCGAGCTCTGCTCCACCTCCCCGTGGGACAGTGGCAAGCTGCTCTGCTTTTCTGGACCTCAGTGTGCTTGGGGGATGGGCATGCTCTCCTCTACTGGCCCCCCACTGCTTACGCTCACTCTGTCCTATTCTCAGGTGGGCTCCCCGGGCCCCATCCTGCCTGCTCCCCTACCTGATTGAGGACCTTCTGCAGGTAGGGCGTTCCCATTCGGTCAGCCAGGTGGCGGTAGGATGGGTGGGAGAGGAAGAACTTGCGTTCAGCAGCCAGGGCAGCCGTGATGTCTTTCTTGCCATCTATGTCCTTCTGGCTCCGGTTCACCACCCCAATGTAGCCTTTGGGCAGAGTCAAGATCAGGGGTGCCAGGCTTTGGGGGAGATGGGAAGGGGCAGGGCGGGGGAGCTGGGAGGGGTGCGGTCTGCCCACCTCTGCGCAGGGGGAGCAGCTTGTTCTCCAGCACATCGCGGGCATCCGTGCCCTCGTCCATAAGGTCCAGCTTGGTGATGACCCCAATGGTGCGCTGACCTGGGGGTGGGCCGCAGGAGGGCTCACACAGGGGACCCACGCACCCCTATGCCCACTGACCCCGCTCCCCTCATCTCATGTCCATCCCACCCAGTTCTGGCTGCCCCTCTTTCATGTTCCAGAGCAGCCAAGATAATTTTTTTTCCCCAATACTGGGAATTGAACCCAGGGCCTCTGCACTGAACTACGTCTCCAGGTCCTTCCTCAATCTAAATTTTGAGACAGGGCCTTGCTAAATTCCTCAAGTTGGGCTCGAATTTTGACCTTTCTGCCTCAGCCTCCTAGAATGCTGGGACAAGAGACATGCACCACCACATCTGGCTCCAAAATGATTTTTAAAGGCATAAATCGGATCCAGCAACTACTCTACTTATCTCTCTAGGAGCTCCCCCCAAATAAAAATACACTGCCCCCCCGGCTGCCCGGTGGAAACTTACCCTGGGGGTCCACCTCCTTGGCGACCTTGAGGGCATCCGAGTTGGCCAGGTCAGAGTTGGCAGGGGATACGGCCAAGATGAGGCAGTTCTCCTTAGTGACAAACTGCATAAGCATGTCCCGGATCTGGAACTCGATGTCGGGAGGCTGGTCCCCCACAGGGACCTTGGTCATTCCGGGGAGGTCCACCAGGGTCAGATTCAGCACTGGACAGGGATTAGGAAAATCAGCTCGAGGGGCGTGGCCAGAGGTGGGCGGAGCCACTGGGGTGGGGCTTGGGGCAGGAGGGTCAGAGGTGCGGTCGCTGTGGGGCGGAGTCTGCAGGGAGGGGCCGCGCAGAATAAGGACCCGAGGGGGGCGGGACCCAGATGGTATCCAGGGGCGTGGCTAGGCAAATTAGCTGAGAGGGTGGGGCGAGGCCAGGTCCTCACCGTGCGGAGAGTAAACCCGCAGGTTGATGGGCACTGGCGAGATGCCCTTGTTGGTGCCGGTGACCCGGTCGGTCTCCGCCTCGATCTCCAGGCGTACCTCCTCGAAGTCGGTGAATTTCTTTCCCTTGCAGTGCAAGAACTCGGCATATTCTGCCCAGAAGCAGGTAGGGGAAGGGCAGTAGGCATCACAGAACCCCACCTAGGCCCTATGTCCCACCGGCAATAGACCCCCCCATCTCCAAACACAACAGCCCACGTCTCCCTTGTCCAGATGGGGAGCAGAGGCCCAGAGGCAAGAGAGGACGCCCTGGAGGAAAGGTTCTCAGCCAGCAG
The DNA here is from genome assembly GCA_028451465.1 of Erethizon dorsatum. Taxonomy (NCBI): domain Eukaryota; kingdom Metazoa; phylum Chordata; class Mammalia; order Rodentia; family Erethizontidae; genus Erethizon; species Erethizon dorsatum. The sequence goes on from CM051822.1 coordinate 7,180,022, forward strand.
CTTGGGAAAGGGACAGGGGGCAGGAGAGGCCAGGCCTGGCTGTGACCAAGGGCACGTACCTGTGGTAGCATTGACCAGCTGCAGGACCAGGGGGCGTCGGGTGACAATGCCAGATCCGCGGGGCAAGAAGTCCCTGCAGTGAGTGGGGGATCAGAAGAAGGTCAAGATCTGAAGGAGCTGCCATGACCCAGGAGTTCTTGTCCTCCTGCTGGGGGATCCACGTCCCTTGGGTCACAGAATTTATGCATCCAATAGCCCAGACCAGCGACTCCCTAGCTGCCTCTCAGATATGCCTGTGTTGGTTCTGAGTCAACCAAGAAGTCCCTGCCCCACCCCAGCCACTGGCATGAACCCGGAGAAACTGAGGCATAGGGTGGCCCACGTGCCTAAGTGTCCGGTGGCCACAGAGTGGGTCCCAGGAAGTGGCGCTGCGCAACCTTCCCTCCCTTCCGCCGTGGTGGGGGGCAGCCTCTCACTTCCCTTCCCCAGGCCTCAGCTGGCCGGGGTTGAGGATGAGGGAGGCAGATGCAGGAGGCAGAAGTAAGGGACAGAACTCAGGCTTCCCAAGTGCCTACTGCATGCCAGCTACTTTGTGGGGTGCAGCTCACAGACCTGATGGCATCCCTGGAGGAAGGTGCTAATGTGATCCCCCATTTTACAAAGGAGAAAACTGAGGCTCAGTGCTGTTCCTCCTGCACAGTGGACCCTGGGCTCAGATCTGTTCTCTGCACTGTGAGGCTCCTGTCATCAGCTTTCCATGGACCCAGCCCCCTCTGAAGGCTGGACCAAGGGCTCCTGAAGTCCCCACTGTCCCCAAACTTGACAGGCTATACCTCAGACATGAGCTGATGTCAACCCCAGGTGTCCTTGGGGGCTGACTCCTCTTTTTCTTTACAGTACTGGGGATTGAACCCAGGGCCTTCACATTAAGCTACATCCCCAGCCATTAAATTTTTTTTTTTTTTTTTTTTTTTTTTTTTTTAAATTTTGAGAAAGGATCTTGCTAAGTCACTGAATTGCCCAGGCTGGGTTTGAATTTGCAATCTTCCTGCCTCGGCCTCCCAGAGTGCTGGGATTACAGGTGTGCACCACCACACCGGGCTTTAGCTGACTACGAAGGATTCCAGTTTTCTGTCTTGACGGTTCTTCTGGCCCCCGCCCCTCCCCCAGCAGGCTAGCGTGAGGGTGGAGGCCTCTCCAGGAACCAGGCTGTCAGAGTCAGCAGTCATGGGATCCCCGGGACCCAGGAAAGGGGAAGTGGGCTAGAGATCCAGGCAGCCACCTGCGCAGAGACCTGGGGTGGGGGACAGATGCTTAGGTTCAGCCTGGGTTCAGACACAGCCAGAGACAGAGCCCAGGTCTCCTGGCTTGAACCCAGGGCTGGACCTAGACTCACAAAGTGTCCTCACACCATCTTGAGGGTAAAGGCCTGGGGACAGCAGGCAGGCTCAGGATGCCCACGTTCCAGGCCTCCTCTTGGAGCTATCCCGAGTGTCACCTTGGGACAGCAGAGGCTGCTGCTGCATTTATTCATCATTGCTAGTGTCAGGCAACTGCCTTCCATTCTTTCTTTTTCCCCAGTACTGGGGAATGAACCCAGGGCCTTTGCACTGAGCTACATCTCCAGCCTTTTTTTATTTTGAGACAGAGTCTCGCTAAATTGTCCAGGCTGGGCTTGCATCCTCTTGCCTCAGCCTCCTGAATGCTGGGATCACAGGCACGTGCTGACTTGCCTGGCTGTTTTGTTCACTGCTGGGATCTGAATCCAGGGCCTCACATGGGCTAGGCAAGTGCTGAGCTACCCTCCAGTCCCAGAAATGAGATTCAAACCCGGAGCCTGCTGGATCTGGAGCCTGGAAAGTCCCCCATCGAACTGTGCTGCCCCCCACGTCCGAGGAGCCAGACTTGTCTGTTTTTTTTTTTTTGTGGGTACCGGGGGTCGACCTCAGGACCTCGCGCACCAGGAGGTTCCCATGCCGATGAGCAATATCATTGGCCCTTTTTTTGTATGTGGGTTCCGGGAGTTGAACTCAGGACCTCGTGCTTGCCAGGCAGGCGCTTATGCCGCTGAGCTATCTCACTGGCCCTGTTTTTTGTTTTTTTGAGACAGGGTCTCGCTGTATAGTTCAGGCTGGCCTCGAATTCGCTGTGATCCTCCTGCCTCAGCCTCTGGAGTGCTGAGATTACAGGCGTGTGCCACCATGCCTGGCTCAGACTTGCCTTTTTATGTAATTCAGTTAAATCAGGGCTGTGCCAGGCCCTGTGCTGGGCCCAGGATGGGAGATGATGAGTCACTCAGCTCCCCACCCGAGGTGCTTGCTTGCAGTGTGGTGAGAGAGACAGGCAAGTAAACAGATAATGCGATGCAGTGTGGCATGAGCTGGAGGTGGCCGCGCAGCACAGAGAGGGAGGGATTCGTTGGGTGGGGGACTTCCTGTCTCTCTTTGCCCCATCCTTTACTCAGTGGTTCTTTGGGGGAATGATCCCCCAGTTTTGGGGGTCCCCCAAATGGAGGCCAAATGGAGATAGGACATCATTCTCCCAGTGGTTAAAGTGGGTATGGGGGCCTGGGGTCGACCCTCTTCCCCACCAGCTCCCTGCCCAGCAATACCATGGCAACTGCTGTTGCCATGGAAACTGTAGGAGGGGCTGAGAAGGATGGGACTCCCCACAGAGAGCCCCCACGCACAGACATGGACCTTCCCTGCAGGCCTCCCCCTGAGCAGATGGTCCACCCAGCTCTGGCGGGCTGGAGGTGCTACACAGAGGGTGGGGAACCCAGGACCCAGCGAGAGGGTATGGGTGGTCAGGGGCCTGGGCCAGCCTGCCCCAAGTCAGGACGCCCCCTGGCCTGCTTCAAGGAGAAGCTGAGGGGTGGCAGAGATCGGAGGGCAGGGCCATGCCTGGGGGTAGAGTCCTCAGAGCAAGCTCTCCTGGGGCCAGGGTGGGCATGGGGGTGCCAGGCTGGGAAGTGCAACATTGTCCCAAGACCCAGGTTCTCAAAGTGAGGCCCTCACCTGTCCTGTGTCAGAATGGCCCGGGCAGTGGGCCTGATGGTGCATGCCTATAATCCCAGCACTTGAGAGGCTGAGGCAGGAGGATTGCTGTGAGTTTGAGGCCAGCCTGGGCTACACAGTGAGACCTTGTCTTAAAACATAAAAAACAAAAACAAAAACAAAAACCCCACAAACAGAAGAAGGTGGGACCAAGGCCCAGATCGGGCAGGCAGCTGCAAGGACACATAGCAAGGGGACAGGTGGCCCAGATGGGACTGGCACCTAGGAGGCTGGTTTCCTAGCCCCACACCTGGACAGATGGTAGACAGGACCAGCAGGTGTCCATGTCTAGACAGTGAGCCTGGAACACAGTAGGTGCTCAAGCAATGCTGGAAGGAATGAGCATGACTCTTTTCTTCCATCCAGACACACTGTTCCAGCTCGGTGCTCTGTAGGAGGAAACAGGTCCCCAGGGAGACTTGACCGATCTGGCCTTCAGCCAGTGCCATCCCTGCCCCCTTGCCCAGCCCCTGCTGAGGCTGAGCGAGGGGAGAGCGAGTGCCCAGAGAGAGCATGCCAGGCCCACCAGCCCTGGTGGCTGAGTGTTGCGCCCAGCGTGGGGGTGGTGGTGGTGGCCCTGCCAGCTCATCCCACGTACTCCGAGCAGATGGTGGCTTCTCAGGGACACGGTGCCTTGCCATCTGCAGAGCCACCTTCAAACCTGAGGCACAGAGAGGGCCAAGTAAACACCTCCGTCTAAACTGGCACTGTCACCACCAGGGGGGTACGGAGAAACCGCATCAAAGGACTAAAGGGTCTCCCATCGTTAGGACCTGAGATTTGGGGCCAGAGCTCAGGGACCCCGGTTCCCAGGCCCTGTTGGATGTAAATGATACCAGGAAAGAGCACGCCTGCTTTGGTGTGTACCTGGGGGTGCTGGGGGCTGCACCCAGGGTCTTCACACTGAGCTGCATCCCCAGCCCTTTTTAAATTTTTTTAAGATAGGGTCTAGTTAAGTTGTCCAGGCTGGGCTCAAAATTGCGATCTTTCTGCCTCAGCCTCCTAGAGTGCTGGGATGACAGGCCTATGCTACTACATCTGGCTTGGTGGTCATTTTTATGTCTCCTGCTTTTTGAGCTCTGATGTCAGACACGCCTGGCTTGAATGTCAAAGCCATCACTTGGGAGGTGTGTGGCTATAAACAAATGACCATGCATTTCTGACCTCAGTTTCCACAGTAAAACGGACTGCTAGGAGGCTCATAAGAGTCAATGCCTGAAAAAACGGTGCTGACAAATGAGAACTCGAGCGAGCTGGAGACCCAAGTTGGACATCCCTGGGAGGGGACTCTGTGGGTTTCCAGGTGGCTGGCTGGAACAGCAGGAGGTGGGTCAGGATGTTTAGGCCCAATCTGGACCTCAAAGTGGAGAACAGGGGCTCTAGGTTCTCTGGAGCGGGGAGCTGGGGTGAGGGCCAGGGAGTGGGTGGGCCAAAAAATACAGTGGGCGGAGGTGAGGTTGCTCCCAGCAACAAGCCCTTCTCTGTTCCCACTGCCCCAGGAGGCCCCAGGAATCCAGAGAAAGCCCAAGTCACAGCTCATGGATTTCAAGCTGAGGTTTGAACATGGCAGGGCAGTCTGGCCTTAGCCTTTGTCCCCTCCTCTTCCTCCTCCCTCCTCCTGCCCCCTCTTCCCCTCCTCCTTTTTTTCATTTTATTTTTAGACAGGGTCTTGCTATGTAGCCCAGGCTGGCCTCGAACTCGCAGCAATCCTTCTGTCTCAGCCTCCCAGGTGCTGGGATTACAAGTGTGCACCAACACACCCAGCTTTCCTTCATGTTCCAGGGCCCAGACAGAGCCTTCAGCACAACCCTGCTGACCGAAAACAGTTTCGAGCCGAGCTCTGACAATTCTCCACCCTCAGCCTCAGGGGAAACTGAGGCACAAAAGAGGACGAGTCCTGCTAAGGTCAGAGTGCAAGTTGGTGATGGGTAGGACTGGTATGCAGGGCTCACTCCATAGCAACCATTTTCTGCATAAAGAGAAGCTATTATCTTTCCTTCTTCCTACTTCCTTCTTTCCTTCCTTCCTCCCCCTCCCTGCCTCCAAAGTGTTGATGACTTCATATTTTCAAAATGGAAATAGATTTCTCTTTTGCAACTAATTAAAAAAAAATCCATTATGGTCTCCATTTGAAAAAAAAATTCAGAAGATACATAAAGTATTTAAAAAATGAAACCAGCCACCATTATGACACCTGGAGATAACGTTGCAAACATTCCCATATTAACAGTGACCAAGGTGGCCAGCAGTGATGGATGGCTGGCTGTTGGCCAGGCTCTGCTGGGCACTCTGAATCCTTCAGAGATTTCTTTTTTTTTTTTATTTTTTATTTTTTTGTGGGTACCGGGGGGTCGACCTCAGGACCTCGCGCGCCAACAGGCACCCGTGCCGCTGAGCGATATCACCAGCCCCTTTTTCGTATGTGGGATCCGGGAGTCGAACTCGGGCCCTCGCGCTTGCAAGGCAGGCGCTTATGCCGCTGAGCCATCTCACCGGCCCAGAGATTTCTTTTTAGGGGTGATGAAAATGTTCTAAAATTAGATTGTGATGATCGTTGCACAACTCTGTAAATATCCTAAAAATCATTGAATTGTGCCCTTGAAACAGATGGATTTTGTGGTTCATAAATTATATCATAACAAAGCTGGGTGCAGTGGTGCACACCTGTATTCCCAGCACTTGGGAGGCTGAGGCAGGAGGATCGCAAGTGGGAGCCCAGCCTGGGCAATTTAAACAACCTAATGAGACCTTGTCTCAAAATTAAAAAAAAAAAAACAAAGGGCTGGGGATGTAGCTCAGTGGGTTCAATCCTTGGTACTGCAAGGGGAAAAAAACGAGCAGGGGTAAAGAAATTAGATGTGATAACAGCCATGGTTGTAGCTGCCCCATATCATAGGGTTCTTTCTTCCTCATCGTTGGAGAAAATGGAGCCCCACAGAGGGCTGGGTTCTGGGGACCAGACAGCAGAGTAGGCATCAGGGAGGAGTTGTCACCTGATGTGACACTTGGGAGGAAGGAGTCCGAGCTGGGGGTGGGGGACAGTGTGGGGGGAATCTAGGAGACCGTCCTGAGCCCCTCCAAGCCTAATGTCCTCTTTGCCGTGCTGCCTGTCATAATTCCAAGTCGCTAGAGCTACTTCTCCAAACCAATTCTTGGTTCTCAGCCAGAGTTCAGTCCAGGGAAGAGTGGGGTAAGAAGGCCAGAGAGCCCCAGGAGAGCACAGGAGGGGAAACTGAGGTGTGTGGGGTGTGGGTGGGGTACAGAGTGCAGAGAGACCCATGGCAAGGTCTAGCCTGGAGGCAGGAGACCTGGGCTGCTTGTCCTGCCCATGATTCAATCGCTGTGTGACTTCAAGCAGGTCCCCTATCCTCTCTGTGCTGTCTGAAAATATGGGATGAAAATCTCTGCTGCTCCTGCTAGTGGGTGGGGGGCTCCAAGAGGACAAGAATGAGTACTGTCCCCAGACTTGGGGACTCGGGGCCCTGACCCAGGCCCTCACACTTTCCAAGTCCCTTTGGACTTTCTCTGGCCTCACTATGGGGCAAGGGTCCCCAAGGGTGAAGGGGAAGTGACCAGCAGGAGCCTGTGTGCCCCTCGTAGACTACTCAGGTGCCCTGGAATTGCCTCTCCAGCATCCCTGCCTCCTCTGGGTCTCCCCTCTGTGAGTGGACAGCGATGGGACCCAGGGGCTGAGGTGTCTGCCTGTGTGTGCAGGAGGCCCTGTGCACTGTGCAACAGGGGCCCAAGTCCTTAGTGGCAGCCATCGGGGGAGGGCGGGGCGCGCTGTATTTAGCGGCAGCTCAGCCTGGTTTCTGGATGGACTGCTTCGACAGACACCTCAGGGGCCTCGTTTCTGCTCCTGCCCATGCAGGGCAGTGCTACGTGCTGACTTCCTCCGCTCCTGCCTGGCCCTTCCCACCTTCTGACCCCAGCCCAAGCCTGGGAAACTCGATTCTCCTGGCACCGGGATCAGATGCTGTCTGTCGGGGTCACCTTTCCTCCCCAGCTCCTCTGGGCCACCAGGAGGGGCGGAGATGGCCTGATGTCCTCTGGCTGGGCCACCAGAGGCCGGAGCAGGGGTCTGCCAGTAGCTCTCGGGGCAAGGGTGACTGATAAAGGGCCCGAAAGGGCCCACTGAGCCCCTCCTCACCTTCCTAGCCCCACCTGCCACTTCTGCTGCTCCCTCAGCCACACTGCTCTCTGACCTTCCCAAATCCATGGGCGGCTCCCAGCTGGGGGCCTTTACTCTTTTGCTTGTCCAAGTCCTAATCTTTTTTTGTTTTTTTGAGACAGGGTCTCATAACATAGCTCAGGCTGGCCTCGAACTCACAGCAATCATCCTGCCTCAGCCTCCTGAGTGCTGGGATTACAGATGTGCACCACCATGCTCAGCCCAAGTCCCAGTCTTGCTCAGGTCCACCCTTAATGCCACCCTCCAGGGCTTCTCTGACCCCCAGACAATGCCCCTCTCTCCAGTGCTGTGCTCCTTGTACCTGACCCCTTGGGTATTTCGCCTCTGTCTTCCCTGTGAGCCCCTCCAGCAGGGATGCGCCTGGCTTCTTCCCAGCCACACCCTGGGCCTGGCACATGGTAAGTGCCAAGGAAATGTCACTTTCCTCCACCCATCCAGATCAGCGAGGCCTACTTGGGATGTCTCAACCATCCTTCCTCCTCTTTGGTCTCGGTCTCCAAATCTGATAAACGGGCCCATCCTGTATCCTGATGTGTTCACGGGAAGGAACAGAGCCTAGCTCTGGGGATCAGGCTGGCTCCCCAGGAAGGGCTGGGCCAGACACAGGGCCAAGGCCAAGTGCAGCACCAATGCCATGCCCTTGGAGGGTGGATGGGGGACAGGACATGAGGACTGGTGGACAGCAAGGACCTGGATGGGGTGCGGGTAGGCAGACATCTCTGACCCTGCCCCCAGCTGTCCCATGCTGCCCCTCACCCACAGAGCCCTCCCCAACCCCAGCCCCCTGGAGGCTGCCATATTCTCACAAGGAGACACTGGATGTCACCGTCCCCATTTTACAGGGGAGGAAGCGGCAGCTGGCTAGGGTGGAAGGAACCTGCTGGAGGTTGTCCTGCTATGAGAGGCAGACCTGCGTGGTCACCCCAGCGCCCTGGCCCTCGCCTCCACCACTCCCACTGCCCGTCCTCCCTGCCCTGAGGGTGACGGGGAGTGGGACACGGCTCATCTGCCCCCTGCCTTTCGCAGGACACCCACTCTGGGCCCTGGAGAAGAGGGAACGCCGGAGTGTCCTGGGGTCCACAAACACTCCTCCGTCTACACACACCCCAGGGTGAGCTCATCGATTCTCACGGGTTTAAATCCCATCTCTACACAGTGACTTCCAAATTTCTATTTCTAGCCCGCTTTGCTTCCCAAGCTCCCCAACACCTCCACGTGGAGGTCTAACAGGCACCTCAGGCTCAATATGCTCAAAACCAAACCCTCAGACTGGTGGGCGTGGTGGTGCACATCTGTCATCCCAGTTACTTGGATCCTGAGGCAGGACGGTCACAAGTTCCAGGCCAGCCTGGGCAACTTCGCAAGGGTCTGCTCTCGAAACGAACAACAAAAAAGAGCCGGGGAGCCATGTGTCGTATTAGATACCTGTCATCCCAACACTCTGGGGAAGCTGAGGCAGGAGGATTATAAATTTGAGCCCAGTCGGGACAACTTAAGTGACTTCCAGAGGCTTTGTCTCAAATTAAAAAAATAACAAAAAGGGATTCAGCTCAGTGTGATGTTCCTAGGTTTAATCCCCAGTACTGGAAAAAAAAAAAAAAATGCTGGGGATGTGGCTCAGCCTAGCAAGCGTGAGGCCCAGGGTTCCACCCTAGCACCACACACACACACCCTCATCTTCCTGTCCCTCAATCCTGTGCCTTCCAGACTCCACTAACAGCACCAACCCCCAGCCTGGTGCTTGCATCAAAGACCCTGCTCTTTCTCCATGTCCAGGCAGCAGTGGGAGCTTCTCCCAAAACAGAACCTGAACCCCACCATTCACCCTGGCTCAGGTCCCCCGACCTTGTGCCCACTGCAGCAGTCTCCTCACCTCCTCCCTGCTGCTCCCAAGTCACCCATGGGGGTCTAAGGGCCTTAGGGACCTGGTCCTGCCTACCTCTCTCATCCCATCTCTCCCCTGCTGGGCAAACACCAGCAAGGGCTTCTGTGCTTCAAAGGGCACCAGGTCCTTTCTTGCCCCAGGGCCTTTGCACTTGCTGTTCCCTGGCCTGGAACTCTCCTCCCCCAGCCTTGCACGGGCTTCTCATGCTAAGTGCCCCCTCCCACAGGCCCAGAGACCTTCCTGCTCTCTCCGGACATTGGCCACATCCTGTAATTGTCTTAGTGTCTCCCTCTGGAATGCACAGCCTTCAACTTTTCCACCATCCAAACCCCAGAGATGTGGGAGATTCTCCACAAATGTTTGCTAAATGATGGAATGAATGGGCCTCAATTTTCCCTTCTGAGAAACAGGAGTAAGAACCAGCATAGATCCTGACAAGTCCTAGCAGGCTCCTGGGAAGCCCTGGGGCCACCGCCACTGTGGAGCTGACTGCAGGGTCCTCCTGGGCCCCTGGGATCCCAGCAGGCCTGGAGCAGCCGCTTTCCCTGGACGTATTTTCCACTTCCTCTCCATGGGGGCAGAGCTCTCCCAGGAGCGGTGCTGCTGTTACCATGCTCACAGGGCTGGGGACCCAGCACTAGGTGGAGAGGTCAGGAACCCAGGGAGCAGCCGATAGTGCTGGCTGGGGGACTTGAGCCTCAGTTTACCTGCCTGTGCTCCAGCCCTGGCCTCCTCCCCAGCTTCCAGGAGACGGACAGTGCTTTCCACCTAGGGGGAGCCCTGTTCCCTGCTCTGGGCCTGCCTTTGGACAACCTGCTATTCCTCCTGCAGGGACCTTGGCCAAGGGCACTGGGGTGCAGGGGGCAGCGAGAGCCACAACTTGCTCTGCCCTGGACAAGCAGTTGCTGAAATCTGCCATGGCCGGGGCTGGCCTGCTGCACTGTGACCTCCAAAAGAATGTGCTGGGCACAGGTTGGCAGCCTGGTAACTACCAATGCCTTCCTCCCCTGTAGAGACACAAGGATGGCCAGGTGTGATGGTGCACACTTCTTATCCCAGCGCTCAGGAGGCTGAGGCAGGAGGATTGCCGAGAGTTTGAGGCCAGCCTGGGCTGCACAGTGAGTTCAAGGCCAGCCTGAACTACAAAGTGAGACCCTGTCTCAAAACCAAGTAAACAAATAAACAAAAGACAAAAGGGCTCTGGCACCCATGAACTCACTTTAGCTCTCCTTAGGAAGGAAGGGCAGCAGCTGTCTGGGTTCCCATCCCTCCGATGGGGACATGGAGGTCTGCACACTTGGACATCCCCACACCCAGCGCAGGGCCTAGCTCTCAGAGGCCAAGGGGGTGGAGATCAGGAAGCCAAGCTCTGGAGTCTGACACCTGCTCCCCTTAGCGCATATGTGACCTTGGGCAAGGCATGTAGCTAACCTCCAGGTCTCAGTTTCCCCATCTGTAGGGTGGGCATCACTATGCCTGCCTCATGGGGGCTGCTATGAGTCTGTGAAGGACCAGCCAGGCATGGGGGCATGGGAGAGGACAGGAGCTGGTGTCCCCAGTCCCCACATCCCCTGTCCAGAGCAGGGGTTCAGCAAATGTCTAATGGTGGAAGATGGGAAGGAGGGTTACACACTGTAAAGTGCCGTGGTCTCTAGGGTCCCCTCCAGCTCTAACCCCAACGCTTGCGTCTCTGCAACTCTGGGGGTCACATAATCCAGAGGGGGTTCTCAGAAGCCATCCTGAAGGACATTCGCCTCCCTCCTTGCTGACCAGATGGGCCGGTCGCCCCCACGGTGGCTTCCCAATGTCCCACCGCCATGTCCTCTGTTCACATCCCCCTCTCTCCACTAGTGCTGGCAGCGGGCTTCCCAGGACATCTGAAGGTCCCAAGAAATCCTCAGTCCAACTGTCCTTATTGGACATGGAGAAACTGAGGCTGGAGAGGAGAAGTGACTTGTCTGAGGTTTCACAGTAGAACCTAAAAAGATGTCACCCCACAGAACTACTGTTCCTCTGGCAGGACGGACCCCTGCCTCCTTTGCCACATGTTGGTCACTTCCTTTAGGCCTTAAGGTCATTGACTGGAAGCCAGGGTTTCTGGAGAGGTGAGGGGAGGTGACGGGGTGGAGGTCAACGTCACCCTCCTTCCTCCTCTCAGTCCGCCCAGCCCGAGATGCTGCTCCGCTCCTTTCCATCTCTGCACCCCTTCTTGGGGGGGGGGAGTCGCGACTCTGTTGCTCCCCTAAACCCAGGACCCTTTGTCTTTTCGTGGCTCCCCACCCTGCCACCTGGCCCTCGGCGCCTTGTGGGATCAGAGGCGGGAGGGGGATTAGATTCTGCAAATGGCTCACCCTCCCCGCCACCCTGCTTCCCCGTCTTAGTCATCTTTGCCCTTCGCCGCCTTCTCCCTCATCACAATCCCTCTGCCAGGCCAAGGGGGAGGGGACACTGACAGGCGCCCCCTACCCAGGGGCGGCGGGGAAGCCAGGGGCCGGCGGCTCAGAAACGGATCAGAAGCGGCTTCTGCCCCCCCTCGCGTCCGCACCGCAGCCCGCGCCTCCCCCTCGCCGCTGCGCACGGATGGCGGCCGGAGCCGCAGAGGTGCGCGTGAGCGCGGGGGGCGCCGCGCAGTCCTCCGGGCCCGCGGGGCCAGGTCCTGTTGCAGCGGCCGGGCTGGGGGTGTCCCCTGTCACGGCGCGGGGACTCCCGGGGGCAGAGGCAGAGCCTCGGTGGGGAAGGGGCACCGGGCCAGTGCTGCCCCGAGCTCCGGGGAGGCGCTGAGTAATGCGGCCCCTGTGCCCGTATTGGGGCGGGGGTCACCCTTTGCCAGGGTCCCTGGGCACCGCGCTGTCGTCCCCAAGGGACGCGGCGGCGGAGGAGGCGTGATGCGAAGGGCTGGGGGCGCTGCCGCCCCCCGGGCATCTCGAGGTGGGGGCGGGGCGGGCAGGGGGCGCGGCACGTGGAGCCGGGGGCCGGGGCGGGGGCCGCGCCGCCCTTACCTGCCTACGAAATTCTCGAGCACCGAGCTCTTGCCGGCGCTCTGGCCGCCCACCACGGCGATCTGTGGCAGGTCGAGGTCCGCGTTCTGGCCGATGGCGGAGAAGGCATCCTGCAGCCGGTTGACCAGCGGGATGAGATCCTCCATGCCGCGGTTGCCCATGGCTGCGCCGGGCCCCGCGGGCTGCGATCCGGACGCCGCTCCCGCTCCGGCTCCAGGCTTCGCCGCTGCAGCCGCGCGCCCCGACTGCCTGCGCCGCGGTCCCTCCGCCCCTCGGGGATGCGAGCTGAGCGCCGCGCAGGGCCGCCGCTAGCAGGCGCGCGCCCTCCTGCGGGCTGGCCGCTGTGCGCAGGCGCTGCCCCGCGCATCATGGGTGTTGTAGTTTTCTTCTTCTGCAGTTTTCGGGGCGCTTTCCCAGGTTCGGGGGCGGGGGCGCGGATGCTGCCTCGAGGATATCATTCTGGTGATGGACGAAGTACCATACCTAGCCGTAGGGTCTTCGATGGTGATCATAGCTGCTTTGCTCCACTTTACAGGTGGGGAAACTGAGGCTTGGAGAGAAGATGGAATTGCTCCAAGGTCACAGTCTCCTGACTAAGCCTCCACTTGACCTTGCTGCCTCCTGTAGGTCTTGACACTAACGTTTAACATGTCCATTCCCGCCTTTGGGCCTCAGTTTCCCTGTTTCTAGAAGGAGAAGATAGAACATGAATTCAACATATATTCACTGAGCAGTCAAGATAAGCCAGGCCCTGTCCGAGGCCTGCGGGCGGGGGCTTCAGCGTAGGGGCAGACAGCCAAGGGAGATCGCATAGCTTGGGGGATAGACAGCAAACGAGCGAGCAGGTAAATGAAGTAGGGAATGCTGGAAGAGATTCTAGTGGGAGCGCTGCAAAAAAGAAATGGGGAATGTAGAGAGAGGTATCTGTGGGTGTGAAAAGTCCACCAGCCTAGGAGGGGGTTCTCTGAAGAAACGAGACTGAGAAGAAATTTTGCCAGGTGGCCCACACCTGTGATTCCAGCACTCGGAGGCTGAGGCAGGAGGATAGCTGAGAGTTTGAGGACAGCCTGGGCTACATAGTGAGTTCAAGGCCAGCCTGGACTGCATAGTGAGGCCCTGTATAAAGAAACGAAAACGAACCAACCAACCAAACCAAACCAAACCAAACCAACCCAGATGAGCAGGCAGCCACAGGCAGATCAGGGGACGTGTGCCAGGCAGAATGAAGAGCAAGTGCAAAGGCCCTGATACTTGGAAGGCTCTTTTTGCAAGAGTGGGGAGTTCTTGTTCTACAGAGTGGGCAGTCTTGGCCCCAGCCCGTCAGGATGGTGGTAAAATAATGGGATTCAAATGTGGGGTTCCTACAAGCCTACTCCTTTCATCCTCTTCACATGGACAGGTGGTGGAAGTGCCAGGCCTAGCCTCCTGCCCCTGCATTTGAGGAACCCAAATAGGACTCCCCATAAGGACACTAGGAAGGGGAAGCCAGCCCGCTCTGTGCTGTTTGAGAGGTCATTTCCCTGTGTGCAAACAGGGAGGGGGCCATAGCAGTGGCCAATGAATTAGGACTGTTTTTTTTTTTTTTTTGAGACAGGGCCTCACTATGTAGTTCAGGCTGGCCTTGAACTCACTATGTAGCTCGAACTCTCAGAAGTTCTCCTGCCTCAGCCTCCTGAGTGCTGTGATTACAGTTGTGCACCACCATGCCAGGCAGGACTGTTCATCTTTTATCCCTCGTATCATTTTTATTAAGCCAGACACAGTGCTGGACCTCAGAGATAAAGCAGGGAGCAGATTGGACAAAGTCCTTACCTACATGTGGCTTCTGTCTAGTGGAAAAAAGAAGGACAATCCACAAGTAAGCTAAGTGTGACCGTATCCGACAGTGATGAGCAAGGAAGCAGGGCTGGGGAGGGGCTATGGTGCTAGGTGCGGAGGGCACACAGAGAAGTGTCTGGTGAGGTGACACTGGAGCAGAGATGTGAAGCAAATGAAAGACCAACCCATGTCAAGGAGGAAATTTCTAGGCCTGCAGAGGGAAACAAGTGGCCCTCGGTAGCAGGCCTACTTGGAACTTGGCCTGGGACTTCGACCAGCTCTATCATCCGGGTCCTTGGATCCAGGTCCTTGCCCATCACCATGCCTCCCCTATCTGACCTGGATGACGGGCATAGTGACAGCTTGCAATGCCTGCATAGGGCGTGGCCCTGGCCTGGCACCCAGCAGGCCCTCATTAGGTCTCAGCGGAGGACGTGATGATGACAGCTCTCTGGCCAGCTGGGACACCAGCTCCACACCCCACATCCTGTAGCTGCTCCAGCCAGCCTGTTCTGGGCTCTGATGGCCAGAGAGGGCAGAGATGGGAGCTCGGATGTGAGGTGCCATTAACTGGGGCAGGGGTGCAGTTTGCCTGGGCTTTTACTGCCTGGAGGGGTGCCATCACCTGGGCTTTTACTGTTTTTCACCCTTTTCTCCCTCCCTCATTACAATAGTGAAACTTGCAAGAAACAGATTATTTATTGTAGCACTGGGGATTGAAACCAGAGCCTTCACACTGAGCTACATCTCCAGCCTTATTTATTTATTTATTTATGTAAGTATGTATGGTGCTGGGGATTGAACCCTAGATCTCCCCACTGAGCTACATCCCCAGTGGTTTTTTTCTTTCTTTCTTTCTTTTTTTTTTTTTTTTGAGACATTCTGGCTAAGTTGCCCAGGCTGGGCTCAAACTTGCAATCTTCCTGCCTCAGCCTTCCAGAGTGCCCCATGGGATTCATGCTTGTGCCACTGTATCCAGCAAAATCAGATTTTATACAAATGTTCGAAAGGTTATTCTGTCATCTAGAGATCATCATTACCTACATTCTCTGGCTTCCTCCCCCCATATATGTTTTCTTCTATTTTGTTTGTACAGAAATGGGATCACATGAAATATCTTATAATACTGTATCGCTGACACCAGATCAGCAGCCTGGGCCTTATGGGAAGTGGGTGAGAAATGTAGAATCCCAGGCCTCACTTAAGATTGGCTGCATCACAGCCTGCGTGACAATAACCAAGGATTGCAAGATTCTTGTGCACATCAAAGTTGGAGAAGCTTTGATACACATTGTCTAAAACTTGCTGTTTAGTAACAGTATGTCTTAGACATCTTTTAGTCTAAGATAAGAACAGGTTGACCAGCCACATTCCTTGTTCATGGCTACATAGTTCTCCACAATGTAGCAGAACCCTGGTTTTGTTCCCTGGTCTTCTAAAAATGCCTGTGCTGGGCGGGTGAGATGGCTCAGCGGCGTAAGCGCCTGCCTGGCAAGCGCGAAGGCCCGAGTTCGACTCCCGGAACCCACATATGAAAAAAGGGCCGGTGATATCGCTCAGCAGCACGGGCGCCTGCTGGCACTCGAGGTCCTGAGGTCGACCCCCGGTACCCACACACACACACACAAAAAGCCTGTTCTAGGCCAATCAGTAACAGAAACGTGCAGTGGGCTTCCCCTCCCAGCTCAGGTTACTGAGATGAGCATCCCACCTGCACTCTTTCAGTGCAGCCCTCAGAAGGGAGAATTTTTATTGGCTCACTTTGACAGATGAGGAAACTGAGGCATGGGCAAGTGATAGAGTCAAGATATGGATGGAGATCGGTGTGACTCAGAGCTTCCACATTTACATCTTCCATTATATCAGCTCTTGAAGTCTATGTTTGTTTGATTTTTGCAATACTGGGGATTGAACCCAGGGCCTTGTGCATGCTCGGCAAGTGCTCTACCACTGAGCTACCTCTCCATTCTTTTAAAAATGTTTTATTTTGAGGGCTGGTGAGATGGCTCAGTGGTGTAAGCGCCTGCCTGGCAAGAGTGAGGGCCCGAGTTCGACTCCTGGAACCCACATACAAAAAAAGGGCCGGTGATATTGCTCAGTGGCATGGGCACCTGCTGGCACGCGAGGTCCTGAGGTCGACCCCTGGTACTCACACAAAAAAAATTTATTTTGAGACAGGGTTTCACTCGGTAGCCCAGGCTGGCCTTGAACTTGTGATACTCCTGCTTCAGCCTCCCAAGTGCTGGGATTATAAGTATGTGCCACCACGCCCGGCTTCTCTATCACTTTCTAGCCTGCTGACCTTGAGCAAACTACTTCACCTCTCTGAACCTCAGTTTCTTCATCTCTAAAAGGGGGGAATAATAAAGCCTCACTTATAAGATCATGTGGGGAGTCAGTGATGTAATAATTTAGGTATAGGCTGGAGATGTAGCTCAGTGGTAAAACTCTTGCCTAGCACATATGAGACCCCTGGTTCCATCCTCAGTACAGCAAACAAAACAAAACAAAACAAAACAAACAAAACCAGAAAACCAACCAAAAAACAAAAAACAAAACAAAAACAAAAGAAAACCTTAGGTAGCCAGGGATATAGCTCAGCGGTACAGTGCCTGCCTGGCAAGTGCAAGGTCCTGAGTTCAATTCCCGGTACAAAAAAAAAAAAAAAAAAACCTGAACAAAAAAAAACCCAACCTTAGGTAAAGCATTGGAACTGTGCATAGTGAGAGCTATGATTAGTGTAATTATAATCATCATCACCTTACACTGTCCAAAGAGGCTTCTTCAGCCTTTTATTTTGCGGGGTAGGGCTATGAGGGATTAAACCCAGAAGCTTCACACTGAGCTACATCCCCATCCCTCTTTTCAATATTTTTTTTTTGTGGGTACCGGGGGGTTGACCTCAGGACCTCGCACGCCAGCAGGCGCCTGTGCCGCTGAGCGATATCACCGGCCCCTTTTTCGTATGTGGGTTCCGGGAGTCGAACTTGGGCCCTCACGCTTGCCGGGCAGGCGCTTAAGCCTCTGAGCCATCTCACTGGCCCCTCTCTTTTCAAATTTTGAGACACGGTTTTACTAAGTCACTAAATTGCCCAGGCTGGGGTTGAACTTGTGAGTCTCTGGTTCCCCGAATGTGTCAGGATTATAGGCTTGGCCACCACTTCCGGCTTTCTTCAGCCTTTTGACAAAAGCAGGAGGCGTGGCTGGATACAGTAAGGAGGTAGGGATGGGGGGAGCCTGTTACCCACAAATCAGCCCTGCCCAGCAGAGCTGACCAGACTGGGGCCTTAAGTGGGGCGAGGGTCTCCCCAGAAGACAGAGATGGCAACGAGACTGTGCCCATTCTGCTTGTCTACACCTCCGTCCTGTCTCCCTCACCCTGTTTATTTATAGGAAGAGGCACAGGTGGGTGACAGCCACGGGAAGGCCACGTGATAAGCATATGGCCTTGTGTTTTTCTCTGCCTCTTGCCTGATTCGGAGCTGCCGCTGAGCACAGCCTGTTCTTGGGAGCTTGGAGCCCACTTTGCTGCCTGTGTCCCCATGGTGTGCTGGGTGCCCAGCTGGGGCTCCAGGGGATGGACACAGCTCTCGAGGAGGGAAGAGCTGAACCAGGAACCCCAGCCTGAGGACAGAGGGAGGAAATCACATTCTGGAGTCATTCGTTCATTCATTCATTCGGCAATGAATTAATTAATTCATGCATTCATTCATTTATTCATTCATGAAATTCACCTTCCCCAGGCCACCCTGTGACATGGAGAGCTGAGCTGGGGACAACTCAGCACCTGCTTTCTGTCATCAAGAGGCACATGACATCACTGAGGACAGAAATAATGTGAGGTGAGGAGGCGGCAGGGTACAAAATAAGGATGCCATAATCAATAGCTGCTTAGAAAGTGCACCAGGAAAAACAGCGACAAGGCCACTGCGGGAATTGTGTGGGTGCGGGGAGGTAGGTGCAGGCCAACTGGGGTTCCCGGCCTGAGGAATAGGGGACAGTGACCTCATTCGCAGACTGGAACCTCAGGGTAAAAAAGTCAGCTCTTCTTCAACTGAAACACACTGAATGCAAGCTGAGTAGAAATTCTCACGGGACTTGGGGGGCAGAGAAGGGGCTTGACAAAAATCTGAAATTTACCTGAAAAAAAAATATATGTTTGGAAATTTACAAGTTTTTTCCCCATCCTGTGCTGGGAATCGAACCCAGGGTCTCAAGCATACTAGACAAGTGCTCTGTCACTGAGCTACATCACCAAGCCCCAATTTTTTTAGTGTTTTTGAGAGAGGGCTTTTTCTATAATACAGTTTGGCTTTGAAGTTGTGATCCTCTTGCCTCAACCTCCTGAGTGCTGAAGAATTTTTTTTTTAAAGAATAACAGCGTAGGGTCAGGCATGGTGGCACATGCCTGTAATCCCAGCACTCAGGAGTCTGAGACAGGAGAATCACCTTGAGTTCCAGGCCAGCCTGGGCTCCATACTGAGCTCAAGGCCAGCCTGAACTACACAGTGAGACCCTGTCTAAAAAGAAAAACGTTTCTGTGCACAACCTGCTGGCTTTTTAAAACCTCATTTCCCCTGATCATTTTCTTGGGCTCCATTTCTCCACATGGAGTTACTCAAACAGCAGAACACATTCTCGAATCTTGATAGAAAATTTGCTGATTGCTTTGCAGCAAGATGCGTAGGCATGGGAAGCCAGCGCTGGCTTTTCTTCTTTCACCAGCACTGGGCTTGTTAGCGTTTCTTTGTTTTTTGAGACAGGGTCTCGCTATGTAGTTTAGGCTGGGGTCAAACTCACTATGTAACCCAGATTGGTCTTCAACTCCTGGTGATCCTCCTGCCTCAGCATCTTCAGCTGGGATTCCAAGCTTGCACCACCACGTAGGGGCATGGTTAGTGTTTTTACTTTGCAGTTTGTAAATCTGTGTTTCAGCCCAGTGCTAAGCATTATGCAATGTCATCCCCATATACCCCGTGGAAGGAGGCACCCATTTTACAGATGAAACGGGTGGAAAGGTCTCTCCTGTCCGCCAGGCTCGCCTAGCCTGACGGCTCCGGAGCTCCGGACTTCAGCAACGCAGGTCCCTAATCAGGGTGTCACCTGCTTCCACCTGGTTGGCAGCCTGCGCGGTCCTCAATCGCTCCTCCTCCCCGTCCCCACCGTCTGAGCCTCAATTCTCAGTAGGGTGCTTTTTTTCTAATCCGCGGATTTTATGTTGTCACCCGTGGGCTTCACGCCCTTTCCTAGAGCTTCCTACCCTTCAGGGACGCAGCCACTTCTTCAGCCCGGTGTCCAAAGTCTCCACATTTGCCAGGCTGCCTTCCCAGATGTACCACGGCCCGGTCCCCACCCCGAGTTCGGCCCACTGAGCCACTTTCCCGCCTCCGAGTCCCAGGTCCCGCGCCACTGGCCCAGGTCGAGTTAGACACCTGAGCCGCCGCGGGGGGCTGCGGTAGAGCCGGTCCAGAGCCCTGGGGCAGCGCTTGTCACCTGACTGCAGTGATTTGTTGACGCTGCCTGGCCGCTGCCGCCCGCCTCGTGTCTGGGTCCCCAGCGCCACCGTGCGCCCCGTGCGCACACAGTCGGCGCACAAGGCCCTGTGAGCAGCTCTCCCCGGGCAGGGGAAGGCTCTGAGCAAGAGAAAAGGGAAAAAAGAATGGCTACCTACTAGGCAAGGACTGTATAGGACCCGGGATGGAGGACGGAGTGGTCATAAAGAGGGGCCTTGGAGGGCAGGCCCATTTTTGAGGGGTGGGGTGGGAGGGTTCGGAACAGGATTTTTTATTCTTTTATTTTTATTTTGAGACAGGGTCTCTCTATGCAGTTCAGCCTGGCCTTGAACTCAATATGTAGCCCAGGCAGCCCTCAAACTCGCGGCGCTCCTCCTGCCTCAGCTTCCCGAGTGTTGGGATTACCGGTGTGCACCACCACGCCCGGCCAGGGCAGGTTTTTATAACTGAACTCTCATCCCATCCCTCGGGCCAAATCTAACAGAAAAACAAAACAAAACAAACTTTCAAATCGTCCCCCCTTCTCCCTTGCGGGGCGTCTCCTCCCCAGCTGTGCGACCCTGGCCACCGCCTGCCCGGCCGGGTCACCGAATGCGCACTGCCGCCTCCACGCCCCTCCCACCCCAGCCCGCGCGGGCTCAGGATCGCGGGACCGAGGCGGGCTCGGGGAGGTCGGTTGGGGACGGGTCCTCCTGGCAGCCCCCCGCGATGGCCCCGCCGGACCTCAGACCCCTCTAGGCGAAGACGGACCCGGGGCTCACAGCCCCCCTTCCCGAGGCGGAGGACGCGGCGCCGAGGGTCCGCGCCGCCGGGGGCCCCTCATCCGCTGCTGCCGCGGCGCGGGGTGGGTGAGCGACGCGGCTCCGGAAGCCGACCGGGCGCGGACTCGGTCCCAGACCTCCCGTCCTCCAGGGGGCGCTGTCCGGCCCGCCGCTGTCGGCCTTCGGAGCGTCCGGGCCCTGCCGAGTCGCGGGCAGCCCGGAGCCCAGATCTGGAGCTGCCCGGCCCGCGCGAGGCTGGCACGCGACCCGCCCTTCCCGTGGGGCGCGCGATTGCTGGGGGCCGGGGGCAGCCGCGGGGCCTACGGCGGAAGACGCGCGCGGCAGGGAGGTGGGGGAGCCGCGGGTGGGGGGAGCTGCAGGGTTTGGGGCCACTTTAGGCTTCGCGGCGGGCCGGCTCGGGAGCGGTGGGTAAGGCTGGCGAGTCTGCGGGGGAGGGTGGGGGCGGCTTTCCGCCGGGACGGTGCTGCTGTTACTGACACAGCCTGGGCACAAAGAGCAGGCTGTCGGTACCCGCTAGAGGTGTGAGTGGGGTGGGGCTGGGGGCCTGGGAGCCTGGAGGGGGGGCCAGGAGGTGTGTTGTGTTGGGATGCAGGGATGGAGGGATGTTGGCCGGATTGGGGGAAGCTGGCAGGGGAGGGCCCTCGGTGCGGATACAGTGTAGCTCAGCGGGCAGCATCAGAGGCTGCAGGCTCGGATGGGTGGCTGTGAAGGGGAGGGGACCTGGGCCTCACTCCCCTTGCTTCCCCCAGCCATCATGTTCAGCCACCAGCAGCAACTGCAGCAGCAGCAACTGCAGCAGCAGCAACTGATGCAGCTCCAGCAGCTGCTCCAGCAGTCCCCGCCACAGGCCCCGCTGCCCATGGCTGTGAGCCGGTGAGTCCCGGCTTGGGTGGGTGCCGGCTTCAGTCTGCCCTGCAGACCCATGTGTGGGAGTCACCCCTCCATGCTAGTCCTTGTATGAGTCCTAGATTTCATCATTCCCATCCTGAGAGGGGGTCCTCCGTCTGCTGTAGAAATGGGGAGGGGGGACAGAGAATGGAGACCAAGGGTCCCAAGGGGGTAGGGTCTGACTTTGCTAATAACCCTCCGAGGCCACTTTTCCCCCACAGCGGCCTCCCCCAGCAGCAGTCCCAGCAGCAGCTCCTGAACCTCCAGGCCACGTCCCTCCTCAGTGGCTCCATGCTGCAAAGAGCTTTGCTTTTGCAGCAGTTGCAAGGTAAGAACCCCACGCTTGGGCCACCTTCCGGGCACCCTCATTGCTCTCCTTCTCAGGACACTGGGGCTGCAGAAGGTGAAAGTCCCCGAGCTGCTCAGCTGACTGCAGCTCTGTCAGGTCGCAGAGGTGCCCTTGGCCATGGTGCTGGCTTTTTGGGCAGCGCTTAGCAGCCCACACTCACATTCAGATTAGATGCCGTTTGAATGCCCGGTGTGGTGGCGCACACCTGTGATCCCAGCACTTGGGAGGTTGAGGCAGGAGGATCGCCACCAGTTAAAGGCTGGCCTGCACTACAAAGCGAGACCCTGTCTCAAAAAACCAAACCAAACCAAGCCAAACGAAACCAAAAAAGCTGAGGCCCAGAGAGGGATCCTGTGCCCAAGGTCACCAGCGGGTGGGAGTTGATCAGACGGTTATCACTTTGCCAGGGCCACGTGAGTGCAGATAATCCTGGGAGCTGATCTATGAATCGTAGATGGATGGATAGAGAGAGAAACCACCCCCCAGGACACACATATACCAATATTTTCCCTTTATCTTGCATATTGCAAAAGTCACACTGATCAAAGTGAAAATAATGTGTAAAAAAAAGGAAAGGTCGGAAAACTGAAATTATCCATAGAATCACCTCCTAAAGAAAATTGCCGGGCCGGTGAGATGGCTCAGTGGCGTAAGCGCCTGCCTTGCAAGCGCGAAGGCCCGAGTTCGACTCCCGGAGCCCACATACGAAAAAGGGGCCGGTGATATCGCTCAGCGGCACGGGTGCCTGTTGGCGCACGAGGTCCTGAGGTCGTTCCCCCGGTACCCACAAAAAAAAAAAAAAAAAGAAAATTGCCAGCCAATATTTTGGTATATTTCCTCCCATTTTTTTTCCAGGCAAAGACTTGGGGAGCTGTATATGATTATTGTGTCTTGTTCTTTTCCACTGAACAGAGGGGCCCGATTGCTTACTCTGTGGTTTGACAGTCTCTGTCGAGGTTATTTTTAACACATCGGAGGGATGTGCCCTTGTTTACCTAAACCTGCTCAGCTATTCCTTTTCCTTTTCCGTTTTAAATAATATGATGAATATGATGTTTGAGACTGTTTTCTTAGACTAGATCCCCAAAAGTAGAATGACTGAATCAAGGGTTGGATGTTTTATGGTTTTTGATAAGTATTGCCAAATTGCTTTTCTAAAGGACTGGACCAGTTTGCAATGCCACCAGCCACGTATGACAGTGCCGGTCTCACCATGCCCACAGCAACACTGGGTATTATATGCTTGTTTTTTATATTTATAAATATATACATATCTGTATAATTTACTAAGTTGGCAAAAAAAGTGCTATGTCATCAATGTTTTAATTTACATTTCTTGGAGTGCTAGTGCTGTTGAACATTTTTATATTTATCTGAAGAACATTTATATTTCTTTTTGTGACTTGTCCATGTCCTTTGTCTGTTTTTCTTTGAGAGTGTTCCATCTTTTGTCTTGTTTTTAAGAGCTGGTTGGCTCTCTGCGCATGTGTATATGTATTGTTTTGAGTTCATGATAACTGAACACTTACTATGTACCAGGCACACATGTATATTTTTGTTTTTTTGAGACAGGGTCTTGGTATGCAGGTCAGGCTGGTCTTGAACTCACTATGTAGCCCAGGCTGACCTTGAACTCATAGTGATCCTTCTGCCTCAGCCTCCTGAGTGCTGGGATCACAGGTGTGCACAACAGGGAGAGGGTTTTAGAAAGATCCCTGTTTGCTGGCATCAGGTGTGAAAGCTATGGTTAAAATGCAGGCACAGGATAAAGTGGCTTTAGAAGAAGGGGAGGTGGAGAGAGGAAGCCATCTCGGGGAGCCATGTGGGGGACAGGGCAGATAGGTCTTGCTGATGTCTTGGATCTGGGTGGGGTGAGGAGAAGGAGAAAGCAGAAGGATGCCCAGGATCAAGCGGACAGGTAGTGGTGCCCCTCATTGAGGCGCTGGGTAAGCTATTCCTCTGCTTGGTGTCTCTGGTTTGTTTATTTATATTTTTGTTTGTTTGTTTGTTTGTTTGTTTTGAGATAGGGTCTTGCTGTGTAGGCCAGGCTGGCCTTGAACTTGTGACAGTCCTCTTGGGTCAGTCTCCTGAGTGCTGGGGTTTTAAGTGTGCACCACTATGCCTGGCTTGTGTCTGTTTTGTCACCAGTAGAGATGATGCTATCTTGCCTGATGCCTGGCAGGCCAGGAGCCAGAAGCAGTGATGGGAAGAGCTTAGTACAGTGCCTGGCTCATAGTGGGCCTTGGAGGAAGGGGAGCTGTGGGGTAGGGTCAGAATCTCGCTGCTTCTTCCTTTGGGTCCTGTGCTGGAGTCTGTCACGTAGCTACAATGAACTCTAAAGCATGCCTGAGGGTGAGCGGGTTTGCTGGGGTGCTCAAGATGATCCAAGGAGGCATCTGGGAGGTTTTCCCTTTTCTGCAGCATCCCCACCCCCAGCTGGAGCAGAAAACCAGCCCCCAGAGCCTCCTTCACCACCAACACCCATGGTGGGACTGAGATTGTGTGTCTCATCTCTCAACGCTGGCTGCCCTGGGGTGGGAAGAGCCCCCTTGGAAGATAACCGTGATGTTCCCATGATGCTTTGGGGGGTGACCCTGACTCCAGCCTCTACCACTCAGCCATGGTGAGACCCTCTTCTCTCCTTTCCTGCCTGCAGGCAGCCTCCGTAGCTACAACATGGCAACCCCGAGCCTGACTGCCCCCAGCATTACACCGCCCCAGCTGGGGCCTCCCAGTCTGCAGCAATTCTTTCCCCAGGCCACTCGCCAGTCTCTGCTGGGGCCCCCCCCTGTTGGAGTCCCCATAAATCCCTCACAGCTCAACCTTTCGGGGAGAAACCCCCAGAAACAGACCCGGACGCACTCCTCCCCCACCCCCAATCGCAAGGTGAGTGGTAGCTGGGGAGAGGGAGTGGGAAAGGGGACAGCTGGGTGTCAACCCCAGCTCCACCTGCTTGCACTCACCCTGGACCTTAGGGCAGGTCACATCCCTCTTTATGCCTCAGTGTTCTCCTCTGTAAAATAGGAGAGGAGAGTTGGACTTGTCTGGTGTTCCTTAACCTTTACACAGTCCCATGCTCCTGACATCCTTTTTGCCAGGTCCAAGTAGAACTAGGCCCAGCTTATAGGCAGCTTTAAGCGTTACCCACAGAAACTGGGGTTGTGGCTCCGTGTCAGAGCAGGGGCTCAGCATGTGCAAGGCTCTGGGTTCCATCCCCAGCATCACAAAAGCATAAATAAATGCTGTAATCCCAGCACTCTGAGAAGCTGAGGCAGAAGGATCACAAGTTTGAGTCCTTTCTGGGCAATTTGGCCTTTGGCAAGACCCTGTCTGAAAATAAAAAAAAAATTTTTAAAAAGATCTGAGGATATACCCTAGTGTGAAGGCCCTGGGTTCAATCTGTAGTACTGCAGTGTAAATGAATAAATAAATAAGTAAATAAATGTTAGATTTATTGATTGATTGATTGAGACAGGGTCTCGCTGTGTAGTTCAGGCTGGCTGGCCTGGAACTCACTATGTAGCCCAGGTTGGCCTTGAACTTGAGACAAGCCTCCTGCCTCGGCCTCCTGAGTGCTGGGATTACAGGTGCGGGGCACCACGCCTGGCTTTGTTAGGTTTATTTTAAAAGGAAACATTAAAGATAAAATCAAAGGAATCTTTATATCACTATCTGAAAATTTAAAAACTAAGTTAATTGGGATACACAGAAGTAAAAGTAATGTAGCTGCGGTGAAACAATGTCATGGGACCCTAAGCCACACACCAGTTGGTGTCTAATGGCTCAAGCTTGCAGCCCTCTGGGCCCTTGTACCCTTCATGTGTTCACCGTTTCCTTGACCTGCAGAGTGGATGAAGAGACTTTCACAGGGAGTCCCCTCCTCCCTCCCTAGACGGTCCTGTCCCTGAGTGTCCTAGCAACTCCTCGCGCGTGTCCGGCTTTTGAGCACATTCCTGGGCATAGGCGACACCCCTTACCTGGTTGCTTCAGGCAGCCCACACGTGGAGATGAGGCACTGTCTTCCAAAAGGGGCTCCGGCTCCAAGTTGGGCCATCAGCTTGCAGACAGATGCCTGTGTCATGCAGGGCAAGAGCAGGGTGGTGTCTGCGAGTCTTGATGTGGGTGCAGATTGCGTTTCCCACTTAGTACTAGTGTGTGGGGCTTAGCAGGAGGGAAGGAAGCTGCAGGCAGGCCCCAGGGTTTCCCCAGGATGCCCCGGCTGGCTGGAGCCTTGTGTTCGTAGAGCGAACATCTGTAAAGCCCCTTTGGGGTGGGGGTCCAGTAGTGCAGATGTTGCATGTAGCCTGGCCTCCCTGCAGGTTGTGGGGGAGGGTGTGAGAGATGTTAATGTGCATAATGCCCCAACGAACCATTTAAGACAGGAAAGTGCCACCAAAAGTAAGCAGAAGGCCCCTGGGGGCCTACAGTAAGGGTCTGGACCTAGTTTGGGGTCAGGAGGCTTCTGGCAAGGAGGCCCTGGGGACAGGAGGAGGCCCAGGGCTTGCTGGAGAGGCCCAGCATTGACAGACAGAGGGCCAGGGAGAGTGGAGACACTGAGGCCAGAGGGGCCTGATGAGGGGCTGAGGGGCAGAGACCAGGTGGTGTGGGTTGGGGTGGGCAGGGGAGGGTGGTTTCAGGCTTGGGTTAAGAAGTGCCCCAGGGTACAGGAAGCCAGGAGAAGTTTCAGCTTGAAAGAGACCAGAGAAGGTTTCAAAGGCTCCTTGGGAAGAAGGGTACGGGTAAGTCGGGGATGGAAGGGGCTCTGTGACCCCCAGCCTGTCTTTCTTTGCAGTCAGGCAGTTAAATGGGATGTGGGGTGTATCCCATCAAGTCCCTGGCAGCTCTGGTGCCGGGCCCACCAGAGATCCCCTGGGCCCTGGCATCCCCTGGGGACTGTGGCAGCCACTGTTGGCCAAGGCAGTATTTGCAGTAGTGGGTGGCAGCTGTCAGGAATGGTTTCTGAAAGGAAGCAGGATTCTTCTTCTCAGACAATGCCTGTGGAAGATGGGGCAGACCCCCAAGAGGGGTCTGAAGAAGCTGAAGAGCCCAGAATGGACACACCTGAAGGTGAGGGAGGTGGGGAGCCTGCTGGCCCTTCAGAGGGGACACGGATTGGGTGGTGGGAGTAGGGGTGGCAGGTCATAGAGGCAGATGTGGGAGGCAGGATTCTTGGCGGGGTTGAGCCCTGGCCCCATTTCTGGGGTCGGGCATACTCTACATGGTACCTTTATTCCCCTGTCCATTCCCACTCTAGACCAAGATTCGCCCCCATGCCCAGATGGCATCTTGGGTGAGAAACGTACTCCCATACCTGAGCCTGAACCTTGTGAGGCAACTGAGCCACTGGCCAAGAGGTCGAGGAGGTAAGTGATGCTGGGAAGGTGCCAGGGCCCAGGTTCCCTGCGCTCATCCCTACAAAGATGGGCTGGGGAGGCAGGAGCCAACCCTGTGGAAGATGGGTCAAGATGGCCTCTAGTGTGGGGGGAAGTCAGATTTACTTCTGCACCTACCTGGGAAGGCTCCAGGCCAGACCTGGAGGCCAGACTGGGGGCCAGGATAGGGGCTGATGATCTGTACCTGAGACCTCAGAGAGTGGCAGAGGGCCGGCAGGTTTGCAGGGCTAATTGGAGACGTGTTAGCACGTGGCAGGAACGGGGAATCCTCTCCAATTTATTAGGTGGCACTGACATCCCTGTATTAGTCAGCTAATTATTTGCTGTCCCTGGGATACAATAGTTGACACCCACAGTTGAAAGGAGGAGAGGTTTAACTCTTTCTAGCTCATGGTTTTAGGGGATTCAGTGCATGGTTGGCTGGCTCTAAGGCAGGAACATAATGACAGGAGGGCGTGGCAGTGTAAAGCTGCTTAGTTCATGGCAGCCAGGAAGCAGAACAGGGGAACAGGGCCAAAGAGGATGGAACAAGGGACCATAAATTGTACCCAAGGTCATGCCTTTGGTGACCTACCCAGACATACCCAGAAGTTGTACTTTACTGATCTGGTTTGCATGTCTAAATCCAATCAAGTGGATGTATCAAGATAACCAGTCACAATCCACCCCTTGTCAACCTGACACCAAATATATCTCCTTAAACCATACTTAATATCCAAATAAACACAATAATAAGTTAATAATTTCACCTGACATGATCCAGCTGTCTGGCATATAATAAAAAATGCAATAATCTCTTCCCCAGTCTTCAGAAGTCTGAGCCAAAGTCTCTTCTGCAACTCAAGGCAAACTCTTAGCTGTGAACCTTTGAAAAAAAAAATTATATAATCCTGGGATAGAATGGCACAGGGTAAACATTCCCATTAGGAAGATAGAAAAGAATCAGACCAAAGCAAGACTGAAACCCTGCAGGGAAAACATTAAATCCTATAGCTCCAAATCAGGCACCAGCGCAGGTTGTGGTGAGATGTGAGCCCCAAAGAGCTTGGGCAGCCCAGTTCGTGTGGCCTTGATGGTTGCAGCCCATATGGCTTCTCTCTTGGGGTGACTCTACTCAGAGCCTGCAGATGTTCTGTGTTTTTCTGACATCTTCAACCTCCTGGGGTTTCCACTACACTTTCTTTTTTCTTTTTCTTTTTTTTTTTGGGTGCTGGGAATCGAACTCAGGACCTCACGCTTGCCAGGCAGGTGCTGCGCCACTGAGCTAAATCCCTGGCCCCCCCACTACACTTTCAACCTTACTTTCACAGGTTCTTGCACTGCCCTCTCAGGGCCACATTGCCTGGCCTCTCAGGCCTTCCTTTGATATCTGGATAGGAATCTCCCTGACCCTACAACATATTCATTCTGAATATGTAAAACCAGCACTACATGGATGATGCTAAGGTCTGCCACCAGTGCAGGCAGTAGCCAGGCCCCTTGGGACCATGGCAGCAGCATCCTCTGAGTGCCTGGGTGACTGAGCACAGTGAAATGAATCCCAGGGAATCAGTTCTGTAGGTGCCCCAGGGCTCTTCTCAAATGAAAGGTTTATATTTTTGCACCATTGAGCCTGTGATGTGTAGGGTCTTCCTGAGATGCCCTTAAGGCATCTTTCTTCTTGTTCCCGTTCAAAGAACTTGGTTTCTTTTTTATGGCATTAGTCTCTTCAGCATCCACACCTCCGTTGGCTCCAGCTTTACACGTGGTTCCTTCTGGGCTAAAATTTAAGTTTTTCAAATATTTTTGCTCTGGCTTTTACCCTCAATTCTCACTAAAAATTTGGCTGGAAGCAGCCAGTAGTATCCATGCCACAGCCTGAATGTTGGACTGTCTTGAAATTTCCTTCACTGGATTAATTAGTCTGCCACCTTTAAATTCAGCCTCATACAGTTTTAGGACATGGAAAAAATGAAGACAAGTTAGCCAGAATGTAACATGCATGGCCTCTGGGCTGTTTCCTAATAGAGTCCTTGTTCCCATCTAAAACTTCCTGATGGGCCGGTGAGATGGCTCAGTGGCTTAAGCGCCTGCCCGGCAAGCGCGAGGGCCCGAGTTCGACTCCCGGATCCCACATACGAAAAAAGGGGCCGGTGATATCGCTCAGTGACACGGGCGCCTGCTGGCGTGCGAGGTCCTGAGGTCATCCCCCCGGTACCCACAAAAAAAAAAAAAAAACAAAAAAAAAAACTTCCTGAGCCTGGCCTTTACTATCCGAATTCTTATTAGCATTCTGGTTTTCTGGTCTCCCACCAGACTCACCCATCAAGCTCTGCTTAGTAGGGTTTCTGTTTCTTGTTTCTCCAAACTTCCAAAAACTTCCTATAAGCCAATTCCAGAAGCTTCTAAATCAAATGGTCAGATATAGTTACAGCAACAATCCCACTCTTGGTACCCATTTTCTATATTAGTGAGCTTTCCATTATTGGGACACAATAACTGATGCCTATAATTTAAAGGAGGAGAGGTTTAATTTAGCTGTTTCAGAGGATTCAGTCCATGGCTCCAAGAGAAACATCATGGCAGAGAGGTATGGTGGAGCAAAGTTGCCTAGCTCATAGCAGCCAGGAAGCAGAATAGGGAAATAGCACCAGAGCAGAAGGGGCCAGGGACCATATATAGTGGAGGTCTGCAACCCCTGGGCTGCAGACTAGTGCCAGTGTATATGTGGCCTGTTAGGAACCAGGCCACTTCATCTGTATTTACAGCCACTTCCCATCTCTTACACCACCACTTGAACTCCACCTCCTGCAGATCAGTGGCAGTGTTAGATTCTCATAGGAGCGCGCACCCTACCGTGAGCTGTGCATTCGAGGGGTCTAGGTCATGTTCTCTTTATGAGAATCTAACATAGTAATAACAGACATAAAGTCTACAGTGTAATAGTAATAGAAATAGAGCATATGACAAATGGACTGTACTTGAATCATCCTGAAACCATTCTTCACCGCTACCCTGGTCTGTGGAAAAAGTCGTCTTCCATGAAACTGGTCCTTGGTGCCAAAAATGTTGGGGGCCATTGACACATAGTCCCCAAGGTCACACCTCCCTGGCACACCCAGACACACTCCCAGATGTGCTTTACTGATCTTCCAAGTGTTTCTTAATCCAGTCAATTTGATACCTCAGGATTAATGATCACAGCCCAGAAAGCACAGAGTTGCCCCAGTCCTCTGCTTGTTAGTGGTGGAACTGGGATTAGAAACTGGGTCTTGGCCTTTCTTGGGGTCTCTTGGCAGATGTGAGCTTGATCTTCTTTTGATCCCTCGTAGCTCAGAGGTGCCCACGGAGAAGGGACCTCCAGGGCCGTCACAGGCGAAGGTGCAGCCTCTGGCCCGGATGACAGCGCCCAAGCAGACCCAGACACCAGAACTGCTGCCTGAGCCACCGGGAGCCCGAGTGCTGCCTCGGTTCCAGCCACGGGTCCTGCAGATCCAGGCTCAGGTGCAGCCCTCGACTCCACCACAGAAGCCACCTATGGACATGCAGGTGCCACTGAAGCTCCAGAAGCAGGCACAAACACAGACCTCCCCAGAGCACTTAGTGCCACTGCAGAAGGAGACAGAGCCACAGAAGCAGGTGCAGTCACGGGGCCATGCCCAGCCCCTGAAGCAGGGGCAGCCGCAGCCGCAGAAGCAGGCCCAGACACAGACATATCCACAGGTGCCTGGCCAGGGCCAGCCAAGGGGCCAGATGCGGAAGCAGCCCTCGGAGCAGCCTTCTGCCCAGGTGCCCGTGCAGCCACCAGAGCAGACCCAGGGCCAGCCTGAGATCTGGCCACAAGGGTCGGTGCCCACCCCAGAGCAAGCACCAGTTCCTATGGATGCCATGGTGCTGGGGACGCCACCTAACATCACAGCAGAGGCTGGGGGAGGTGAGTGAGTGTCGCCTCCCAGCCAGTTTCCTCCTCTGGCACTGTCCAGCCTGGACTGGGTGCTGCCAGAGGCTGAGGGCCGGGCCTGGAGCCCAGGTCTATGGCTGTCCACACCTGGGACCTCAAGGTCCTACCTGTGGGCAGAGAAGGCAGCTCTTGGCCCAGGTCCCTCAGAGCCCAGGGTGGCAAGTGGACTCTGGGACAGGGAGCACACCTGTCATTTCAGGTATGGAGGAGGCCTCGCCAGAGCCGATGTGGGCCCAGGTCAGGGTGGCAGCGAGCCAGGAGTCACCAGCTGGTGGTCTGCATGCAGGAGAATGTGAAAAAAGAGCACGAGAGATGCTTGGGGTGGGTAGCAGTGTGAATGCAGTCACGTTGGGCCCCAGGGCCCAGCAGCAGGGTGTCCTCTCTCTGCCTCAGGCCACCTGGGGGCTCCTCGTGTTTCCCCACAGAGTTTGATGTAGACCGGCTGCGTGGAAGCTTGTGCAGTAGTGTTGCCTTCCCGTGCCTTTGCTCTGAAGACCTAAGGTGCTTTTCGTGACAAGAGTCCCTTCTATAGCTGGGCTTGGGGGTGCACGCCTGTCACCCCAGCACTCAGGAGGCTGAGGCAGGAGGATCCCAGGGAATTGGAGGGTGGCCTGGGCTACATAGTGAGACCCTGACTCAAGAAAACAAAAAGAGCCTCTTACGGCTAGGCTGTCCTCAAGAAAGAGCTCCAAGTCCCCTCACACTGGGGACAGCTGTCTAGGAAGAGTGCAGAGTGAAAGCTTCTCTGAGGCTTGGGTCCCCGCCTGGGGCAAGCCCCTTCCCTTCTTTGGGTCGCAGTTTCCCCATCTGTCATGTGAGGAGTGGCGTGGGTTAGACTTTACAATTTGGCAGACCTGGATTCCCATTCTAGCTACAGCTTGGGCAGTCACCTAATAGCTGGAGCCTCAGTTTCCCTATCTGCCAGGAGGCTGTGATAGAACAGTGCTCATAGGTGTTCACCCTGGGGCTGGCTGGCCAGAAGCACCCAGATGGCAGAAGCTCTGCTCCCGCTCCTGGTGCAGATGTGGGGTGCCGGGGGCTCCCTGAAGGTCACCATCCTGCAGAGCAGTGACAGCCGGGCCTTTAACACCACACCCCTCACGCCTGGGCCCTGTCCCAGCGACTCTTCCTCTGCCACCCCTGCAGCCGCCAGCACGCCTTCTAAGCAGGGCCTTCACTTCTTCTGCTATGTCTGCAAGGCCAGCTGCAGCAGCCAGCAGGTACTGGGGTGGATGGGCAGGGGTGAGGGTGCAGGGGGCATTGGGGTCTGCACAGCACGCAGCCTGCCCTTTCCATGCTGCTCTAATGGCTGCACAGAACCCTTGAGCCTGGCCCTGGGCATTGGAGTGTCTGCTCAGAAAGCATTTCCTGCCGGGCATGGTGGCACACACCTGTAATCCCAGGACTTGGGAGGCTGAGGCAGGAGAATTGATTGCTAGGAATTCAAGGCCAGCCTGAACTATATAGCAAGACCCTGCCTCAAAACAAAACAAAACGAAACAGGGCCGGGGTTATAGCTCAGCAGCAAGCGCGAGGTCCTGAGTTCAATTGCCGGTACCAAAAAAAAAAAAAAAAGAAAACAAGAGCAGACCAGACCAGACCAGACCAAACCAAACCAAAAAGAAAGCATTTCCTGGCCAGCCAGAAGAACAGGTTTTATTTATTTATTTATTTATTTTTGATTTTAAAGAGAAAAAAATAGAACAAAATTTTGAAACAACATAATGGGAGGGTAACAATGGTTAATACCTTGCATATTGCTATCTTTAAATTAGTTACTCAGAGTATATCGGCATTCAGTTGTCCAAACAATATTAGCACAAACCTTTCTTTTCAATGAACTAAGAGAAATTAGTAGTGTATCTATCTTAACTATCTTTTCTACACACACACATACATATATATATATATATATATATATATTTTTTTTTTTTTTTTTTTTTTTTTTTTTTTGCTTTTCCCTTCTTTTCTCCATTCCCCCATCCCAGTTGCTCTTTCCTTTTGAACAGTTAAGAGCAGGTTTTAGAGTCAGGCAGACCTGGTTCAAATTGGCCCTGACCAGCTGTGTGGGCCTGGACCTGACATTGCAGTCTGGAGCCCAGGCCTGGTCCAAGTGACCAAAGCATCAATAACAGAAGGCTTCTGAGTGTGTTGCTACTCTTGTTGCTATGGTTACCTCTCTGCTCTGTCTGGCCTGAGCAGAACCATGCAGATCTAAGGGAACCAAAATGTTCCTTGTCTTTGAGGTGGTCACAGTCCCTGGGAAGGGCAGAGCTCTGGCTGGAGTGTGTTCCCTGCCTCAGTTTACCAGCATGTTCTGGCCCACATAGGGTCTCACGGAGATGGCAGGGTGGCTGTGAGGCCCAGGGCAGAGCTGTCCTCTGCGGGGCCTCCCCTCATGCCCATCCCTGGCTTGTTCGTGCTGCAGGAGTTCCAGGACCACATGTCGGAGGCCCAGCACCTGCAGCGGCTCGTGGAGCTCCAGCACATGAACCAAACATGCCTCCTGTCCCTGCTCCCCATGCCCCGGGATGCCCTGGAGAGAGACAAGGAGTGAGTTGGGGACTGCTTTGTGCTGGGGTGGGCAGGCCCACTGGGCAGGTCCTGAATCCACCCTCTGCCAGGGCTGCCTTTGGCCTCCCCAGAGGCCCCTTGACACCATTAACAATAGCTGTGGGCCTCAGTTTCCCCTCTCTGTAAATGGCCTGGTGAGGCGTGTGCTCAGGGATTCATCAGTCTCTTTAGGTTCCATCCTGATGGGAACATTGTGCCGTCTGGTGGGAAGGAGGTGGGCTCTGGCCCAGAGCCCTGCCCCCCTGGCATGCATGCTGTAGGGCGCAGTGGCAGGGATCAGTTCATCTTGGGGCCTGTGTTCAGAGAGTGTCCCCAAAGTCCCTTCTTTCATTGTCACAGGGTTCGTTTGATCAGAAACCTCGTCATCCTAGAGGTTGGCAGGAACCATCAGGACCCACTGAACTGTCACAGGGCTTCAGGGGCTGGGAGGTGTCATGGAGAAGCAGGACTGTGTTGGGTTGGTCTGTTGTCCCTACCCCGATCTTCTCTTCTTTCAGGAAAATTCAGAAATCCAGAGAAAGCTCCCAATTTCAAAATGCTAACCCAAGGGAGACCAAATAGAACCTTTCACAAGTTGGACAGTCGTCCCCTGAGTTCAGTGGTCAGGGACTTTGTCCGAGTTCACACAGCTCACAGCTTGAACTTTCTCAGGCGGGGATGAGGGGACAAAAAGGGCTCTTAGTTGGTGTCTTGGTTACTTTTCTCTCGTTGCTGGGACAAAATACCCAATGCTCAAAATTAAGGAAGGAAAGGTTTATTTAGCTCACAGTTTGTGGAGGTTTTAGTCCATAATCAACTGGCTCGAAGGCAGGGTGGCACTGTGCAGGGGCAACAGTTCAAGGCGACAGAAGACAGCGAAAGCAACGAGCAAAAGAGGGGAGCAAGCCTCTTTTCCTCCCTTATACTGTATGCAGGCCACCCCCCATAGGGCGGTGTGGCACTCACACCATCTGTGTGCCCTCTTCTTGCACAGGCTCAGGATTTTACAAAGTGAGGACCCTCGCCCCAGCCGAGTCACATAGTTAAACTTCTAAACTTCTCAAATTGACACAGTGAATCAGACATTGCAACATCCTGGAGCAAACAGCATGGCCTCTGCACACTAGGATGTAGAACTGCTAAGTTACTTAGTTAAGCTTCTAAACTTCTCAAGTTGACACAATGTATCAACCATTACAATTGGCCTCTGTGAATGCCTTGTGACAGATGCACTTTCCCTCCTCCCACAGCTCAGGTCTCTGTTAGCTGGTTCTCAGTGGGAGAAGAGCTTTCTTCCCTGGTCTTCTGCCCAGCAGACATTATCATGAACAAACACAGGAGGAGAGGAACTCACAAAGATGTTCTGTGAGTTAACGTAATGGGAGAAGCTGGGCTTGGTGGCGCACACACATAATCCCAGCACTCAGGAAGCTCAGGCAGGAGAATCATTGTGAGTTGGAGGCCAGCCTGGGCTACATAGTGAGTTTAAGGCCAGCCTGAACTGTATAGCGAGACCCTGTCTCCAAAAAAAAAGGTAGAAAAATCTAATTAGCAATGATCTAAAGTATCACAAACTGCAATTGGTTAGATCAGTTAAGCCCCATCCAACTGATACATAGGAGAGTTACAGGGACTTTATAACATTGCGAATTGGTCAGGTTCAAATAGGGTTCAACCTTGCATGCATAGAATGACCTTGACTGGAAGCTGGTGTGGTGGTGAATGCCTGTAATTGTAGCAGTTGGGAGGCTGAGGCAGGAAGATCACTAAGTTTAAGGCCAGCCTGGGCTACATAGTGAGTTCAAGGCCAGCCCAGACTAAATAACAAGACCCTGTCGAACCCCCCCCCAAAAAAAAACCCCAAAAAACTAAAAAAACCAACCAAACAAACAAACAAAATGATAAAACAGACCAGGCATTTACACTGAAGGACAAATTAAATCGGGATTTTCTAGGCCATCATCCTCAGTTACTTTATCATTCTAATGGCATCCCAGACGTGGCACTGGAAGCCAGTCATAATGTTAACGATTCATGAAACAAAGTAACCCCCAGCCCCAACCTGCAGCTACCTGACTTTGATCCGCAGCACCAGAGAGAAGACAAAAATTAGCTTGAGCACAAAGGAACTACATTTCTGGCCTTTGTAATTGAGAAAGTGAGAGACAGAGCTGGATGTAGGGGACACCATTTTGTAGAGAAGCCTCAGGCCACTCACAGCTCCAGCCTGGGCACACAGTGACCCGGCAGGAAGAGAGTCCGTATCTGCAGGGGCAGAAAGTGCTGGGCGTGGGGGGTGTTCTGCCCGGCCAGGCCTTGGTGGGCAGGGCCAGCACTACTTGAGCCACACGGTGTGTTTTCCATGGAAGACAGAGAAATGATTCCAAAAATGGGCTGAAGTGCTGGACCCCAGAGCTGAGCCCAGCCCCCGCTGGCGAGGATGACCCCCCCACTCCCTCCTCGCAGTCTGCTATGCTCTTGCCCAGCTTGGTCATTTCTAGGAGGCCTCAGGCATGGCATTGGCAACACACTGTGCACCTGTTGGATGAGTACATTTCTTCATTTAGTGCTTTTTAAAAAAATGTTTACCAGTGTACTAAAATTCTTGTAAAACTCAAATTTAGGGCCAGTGATATCGCTCAGTGGCACAAGCACCTGCTGGCAAGCGCAAGGTCCTGAGATTGACTCCTGGTACCCATGTTAAAAAAAACAAAAACAAAAAAACCCTCAAATTTAGCTGGGTGGTGTGGAGCATTCCCAGCTGTAATTCCAGCTACTCAGGAGGTTGAAGCAGGAAGATCTCAAGTTCAAGGTCAGCCTAGACAATGTAGACAGACCCTATACCAAAATAAAAAATAAGAAAAGGACTGGGGAGCTAGCTCAGTGTGAAAGTCCTGGGTTCAATCCTTAGTACCACATCAGTCAATCAGTCTCCAGTACCACAAAAATGAATGAATGAAAATTAAAAATTTAAAAGTAAAAAGGGATTGCCTCTGGGTTTATACATGTCCGTTGTATGACATTTTGAAAATACATCACACAAACACACAAGAATATAAAAATCGCGTTGAGAAAAACCACTATATTTTGGCCTAGTTCCTCCCGTGATACTTTCTGTGCTTTATAGTCTTTTTTTTTTTTTTTTTTTTTGTGATAAGGTCTTGCTATGTAGTTCAGGCTGGCCTTGAACTCACTATGTAGCCAAGGCTGGCCTCAAACTCATGGCAATCCTCCTGCCTCAGCCTCCCAAGTGCTCGGTGTGCACTGCCAGGACCAGCTTTAGTCTTTTTAAAGTAAAAATTAGAGTCACACTGCAAGATGTAGTGAAAGTATTTACATCTCTAAGTAGCCCTCTATATTAGGTTTCCCTCAGAGCTTCATTTCTGGACATTGAAGGGGGCTCTCATGGCCCCTAAAATTGGTACAAAGTGGTGTATGTGGATAGTTTGTAGAGAGTTCTTATTTTCACTGGCAGGGAACACTTTTGTATTTGTTTTGTTTTGCTTTTTGGTGCTGAGGATGGAACCCAGCACCTCTCACGTGCTAGGTGAGTTCTCTACCACTGAGCTGCTTCCCTGGTTTGGAATCCGTTCTTATATATATTTGGTTTTTCTTTAGCAAGCTGCCTACATTAAGGATACACTCTGGCCTGTTACTACACAGCCCTCTTCTCTGACAGCTGTTTGCTTTTTTATTTTTGTCTTAGTTACTTTTCTTGTTGCTGAGACAAAATACCTGACACCCAAAGGAGAAAAGGTTTATTCGGCTCACAGTTTGTAGAGGTTTCAGTCCATAATCAGCTGGTTCCAAGGCAGGAGGGGATGGCAGACAGCATCGCAGAGGAGAAACATTCATGGCAGGCAGAAGGCACCAAAGCAATGAGGGACAACCACAGCTCTTTCAGCCCCTTTTATTTTACCCAGGCTACTTATGGCGGGCAGCACTCACACCCTTAATCCTAGTGCCCTTGAGCCTAGCACTGCACCATGAATCAATTCGTGTGCCACACACTCTAGATCCGTCAGCCTCTGAAAAATGCCACCTGTGACCACATGAGGCTTTGGGGGGACCTCTAAACACAAGCCATAACAATTTTATTTATTATTCTTACTGTTCCTTTTTTTTTTTTTTTTTGAGACAAGGTCTCGTTATGTAGTTCAGACTAGGTTTGAAGTCACTGTGTAGGCCAGGCTGGCTACAAACTCACAGTGATCCTCCTGACTCCAGCTTTCTGAGTGCTGGGATTTTAGGTGTGAGCCACCACTCTTCTCATTTTTTTTTTTTGTGATGGGCATGGAACCCAGGGCCCCCTGTGTGCCAGGCACATGCTCTGCTGCTGAGCTGCATTATGTTTATGGAGCAATTTAGGGGAGATGCTGTGTTTCCTCCTAGAACATAGTGTCACACTATGCTTCTTTTGATTGTCATTCAGAGAGCCACCACTGAGGCGCTGGTGCAACACCTGCCAGGTATACTATGTGGGGGACCTGATCCAACATCGCAGGACACAGGACCACAAGGTAGGAGGCCTTCATCCTGCGAAGGCTCCTTGTCTGCGCCAGTGGAAGTAAAGCTCTGTCCTTGTCTGCATGTGACCGTCACTCCCAGCTGGGGCACAGCACCTGCCCTTTAGTCACAGGGCTCACGGGTCCTTTTGGGGGCTCCCCTCTCTTGCCTTGTTGCCACCTGCTGCCCATCTCCTGGCCTGGCACAGGGATGGGCTGTGTTTGCACATGTGCTGGGGCAGAGGCAGAGCCAGGCCAGCTGACGACAGATACGCTGGGCCTGCAGGTGCAGGGAGCGGTCTTGCTGGGTGCTGCCTGGCCACTTGTCCGTGGGTCACACCTGGGGATGCTGCCTGCCGTGCACATGGCCTGCCCTCCTTTTCTCAGGTCGCCAAACAGTCCTTGCGACCCTTCTGCACTGTTTGCAGCCGCTACTTCAAGACCCCCCGCAAGTTTGTGGAGCATGTGAAGTCCCAGGGGCACAAGGACAAAGCCAAGGAGGTAACCCCAGCTACCTCAGAGGACATGGGCCCAGAGAGGTGCCTCAGTCAGGGCCACACGGCAGGTTGGGCTTTATCCCAGCCTAACTCATAGCAGGTCCAAAGGCACCAGGACTCTCAGGGGTGTGTGGCATCTCGGCTGCCCACAGCTGACCCACATCCCTCACCCACTCCCCTGGGCAGCTGAAGACGCTCGAGAAGGAGATGGCTGGCCAGGACGAGGACCACTTCATCACAGTGGATGCCGTGGGCTGCTTTGAGGGTGATGAGGAGGAGGAGGAGGAGGAAGAGGAGGAAGAGGATGATGAAGAGGTCGAGGTTGAAGAAGAACTGTGCAAGCAGGTAGCTGGGGTGGGCTGCAGTAGGCAGGCTGGAGGCTGGACAGCCAGCCCAGGGGGGCCTTAGCCCACCCCAGAAGCCAGACATGGGGCTCGTGCAGGCCACACTGTTACTAGCTTGAACTGCATTGCAGGTGACCACGTAGAAAGATAGCGGGGTGGCTGTCGAGTAGCAGCTGAAACACGTGAGGGCCTGGAAGCCTGATGGAGATTTTGACCTGTCCAGAGGAAGGCAGAGGGCCTCCTGAGGACAGAGAGGCACAGAGTAACGTGCTGGTGGTGATGGTGTTAGCAGCTGACTTTTCCGTTTTTTTTGAGCATTTACTATGTGCTAGGCAGGAACCATGTACTGTACTGGCAGAATCTCATTCTAGTGGATGGCAGGAAGAGAGACTCATAGCCAGGCTGGTGCATGCCAGACTCATGGTGGCGCACGCCTGTAATCCCAGCACCTGGGAGGCTGAGGCAAGAGGATTGCTACGAGTTTGAGGCCAGCCTGGGCTACATAGTGAGTTTGAGGGCAGTCTGGAATACATAGTGAGACTGTCTCAAGAAACAAAAAAACAAACAAAAAAGTGAGATTCCTGAGCCCACACCTTTAATGGCCCAGCTCTGTACCTCTAATGAGCGGGTTGGGTCTTGGATTCTTTGCAGTTTAACAGATATTTCTGGGAATCTGATCAGGGCTAGGTCCTGGTGCTAGACACAGCGACATGGAGGCCCAAGGCCTGGCCCCCTTGCCTCATAGAGGTTGCCCATTTATAGTCCAGAGTGCAGAGGAAGGGCTTGGCAAAGGGATGTTGTCACTCTTGGAGCCACATGGCAGGTGGTGGAGGACACTTCTGGGTGCGGTAGGGCTGCTACACTGGGTATGGTCTCTGCTGGAAGGGGCCTATGTCCGGCAGGTTGGACACAGGGTCCTTGGGCACCTGAAACCCATGCCAGGGCTAAGGTCACCGCAGTACTGGGTGGGAACTTAGGGAGCTGAGGGCTCCCAGGTGAGAATTGGAACTCTTGCTCAAGCCCACCAGGGTTCATGCCCTGGCCTCTCCACAGACCAGCTGAGCGACCCTGGGTAAGCGAGTTAATGTCCCTGCAGCCTCAGTGTTCTTTTGCAAGATGGGTGTAGCCACAGGGTTGCTCTGAGCAGTCACTGAGATGACACACGATATGTTGAGTGTACTCGGTGGATCGCAGCCTGGAGGACGGGATGGGTTGAGCCGGGCCGGGGAAGCATGGAGCAGGAAGGGCCTGGAGGTAGCCCCACCCCGAAATCTAGGGAATGGGGCCTGGGGGAGCCAGACCCAGGTCTGAGGCCCTCACTTGCGTTTCTCCAGGTGAAGTCTAAAGATGGCGAAAAAGAGGAGCGGAAGGGCTTGGAGACCTATAGCCCCAACACTGCGTGTGGTAAGACCCAAGCCCAGAGCCCACCTGTGTGAACAGTGGCCCTGGGCTCAGCCTCCAGGTGACCCCCCAGATCCCAGCCAGCCAGCCTGTCCCCTAGCCTTTTTCTCTTCTGCTCCCTCCTAGAGGGTGGGTGTGGGATAAATGGGCCCTAGAGAGGCCAGGATACCTGGCTGGTACTGCGGATGTGCGTACATGACCCTGCCCTCCCTAGGTGTGGACTTCTTGGTGCCTGTGATGGGCTACATCTGCCGCGTCTGTCACAAGTTCTGCCATAGCAACTCCGGGGGGCGGCTTTCCCACTGCAAGTCGTTGGCCCACTTTGAGAACCTGCAGGTGAGCTGGACCCCCTGCCCTGCTCAGGGATGCAGCCTCTGTCTCCTCTGAGAAAGACAGCCAGCAGCCATATCCCCTGTGGGTAGCCTGTCCCCAGGCACACACCTGCTACAGGGAGGGAGTCAGAGCTGGGGTGGGGTTGGGCTCTTTCTGTCCCTGTTCTAGGGTAAGCTGAGGGCAAGGCCGTTAGCTCCAGAACCTGGCCCAGAAGGGCCGAGTGCATCACTCACGGTCACAGTGCACTGGGCTGGGGGAGCCGCTGCTGGCCAGGAGACCCCAGGTAAGTAGGAGGCCCTGACCTCCGTGCACCCTCTGTGCCTAGAAATACAAAGCAGCCGAGAGCTCCCGCCCCGCATCCCGGCCCGTGAGCCGCCAGTGCGCCATCAACGCCCGCAACGCGCTGACTGCGCTGTTCACCTCTAGCGTCGGCAGTGCTCGGCCGCCCACCCAGTCCAGCCCCCAGGACAAGGCCAAACCCCCCAGCAAGGTGACACCTCTATCCCCTAATCCCCCACCCCTTCCTCGGCGCTCAAGCCG
The DNA here is from genome assembly GCA_028451465.1 of Erethizon dorsatum. NCBI lineage: Eukaryota > Metazoa > Chordata > Mammalia > Rodentia > Erethizontidae > Erethizon > Erethizon dorsatum. Next base: position 7,221,010 of record CM051822.1, read on the forward strand.
CCTCAGAACCTGAGCCCAGCTGTCTGGGTCCAGATCTGTTAATGCTTTTAGGAGTCTGTGTGGAAACGGATGTGCTTGATGTTTTTACTCAAAACCAAATAAAAGGTTTTTTTTGGTGGTACCAGGAATTGAACTCAAGACCTTGGGCTTGCCAGGCAGGCATTGCGCCTCTGAGCCACATCCCTGGCCCTGTAAAAGGTAGTTTGGATGTGCAGTGCCCGCCAGCACTTCTGTCTGGGTGGACAGGCGACAGGACACCTAGGCAGCTCTCAGCCAGTGCCCAGCCTTTCTGGGCACAATATAATGGCCGAACTGGAAGACAAAGATAGGCTTCCTGAGAATTAGGGACTCTGGGACCACCAAGCACTTCACCTAAGCCTCAGTTTCCCTCTTAATAATGTATCAGGGCTAGGAAACTGCCTTCAAGTAAGTTAAGGTCTTTGTTAACCTTTGCAGTGACCCTAGGAGGTGGTATGGTTGCTACCCCAAAATTACAGGTGAAGAAAATGAGGCCTAGCAAGGTCAAGGGACTTGGCAGAGGTCACAGGGCTGGTAAGTGGCCAGGATTTGATCCCTGTGCTGGCCTCTGCAGCGGGACCTTGGTGCAGTTGAAATGCAGGTTGGGGGACCTTGCCACTCAGGCGCTCTGGTTCTCAGTTTTTGGTTCACTGGCAGGGTGCAAGCAACATTAAGATGAATCATCAGCAAATGGGGTCACACTTGTGTTGGCTTTGTAGTGCTGTCGTTTTCTCCTTTAGACCCTTAGAGAGACAACCAGCCCAGCCCAGTTGCTGGCCAGCATGTCTTGGTGTTGGTTGTCTTGGTGAAAGACCCTAGCAACCAGAGAGCCCAAGTGCGTCCCACAGAGTCACACAGCATGTCCGAAGCTGTCTTAGAGGAGACCCCTAACCTTGTGTACACCCTGTGTCCAGAAACACAAGGTGACTGAGCGTCCCAGCCCCACCTCCTAGCCTATGAGTTGCCAGTGTGTGATCAACGCCCAAAACACACTGACTGCGCTGTTCACCTCCAGCATCCTCAGTGGCCAACCACCCCCCAGCCAACCTCCCAGCAAGGCGACCGAGCTGCCTCAAAACCTGAAAGCAGGAGCTCCTTGTGCCCATTCTGTCTGGGTCCAGATCTGTTAATGCTTTTAGGAATCTGTGTGGAGACTGACGTGGTTTGTGTTTTTACTTAATATCCAACAAAAGTTGGTAGTTTGCGGGGGTGCAGTGCCCACCAGCACTTCCGTCTGGGTATATAGGGGAAGGGGCACCCAGGCAGCTCTCAGCCAGCACTTGGCCTATCTGGGTACAGCTGGTGCCACCAATGTATGGTCAGTGCCCGGACGCCTTGACTGCCCCATTCACCGCCAGTGGTTCTAGTGCACAGAGGAAAGAGGTGCAGTGGTGTGGGAGACCCGTTTAATGTGGATGCTTGATCCTGGACAGAATGGGGCACGCCCAGGAGATGGGCAGACTGGTGGGTGGGTGACCAGCCCACACCTGGCCGCAGGAGGGATGCTGGGCAGTGGGGGCTTGCACAGGCAGGCAGACCCACAAGGGGGCCAAAGGCCAACCCTCAAGAGGGTGTTGAAGCCAGAAGGTGAGTGCCAGGGCAGAGCCTGGCCCAGGGACACAGGGTTGGGGCCTGCCCCGAGGGCTCCCAGAGCCTAGGAGCTGGCATTACTGGCCTCCCCGAGCTGCTGCTGGAACTCGAGGCGTGTCTGCCGGTTGGACTCCAGCAGCTCCTGGAGACGGGCGTGGAGGTGGTCGTTCTTCTCCTCCAGGTGGTCCAAGCAGGAGTTGATCTGGTCCAACATGGAATTGATGGCGGCGTATTCTGGAGGAAGGGGAATCGGAGTCAAGTCCTGTGTCGCCTTGGGGCTCACCAATAACCTCACATCCCACTGTCCCCCAGCTGGCCTCCAGCAGGGTTTTGGACAAGTCCCTACTCCTTCTTGAGTCTCACTGTCACCATCTGGAAAGTGGGTGGATTTCAAAAGGAGAAAGGCTTTGAAGAAAGAAAACCTTGGTGCACTTTTTCCTAGGGTGCTGGCAGGGCAGCCAGTGAGTGAGCTGCCCGGGAGGTCTGATGGATGCCGGGCCTCCTTCACACTTCCTTCAGCAGCTGCGTAGAGGCCACAGCCTGTGTTCCTGAGCCTGCCAGTCAAGGCCACTTTTTGTGGCAGAACTCATTTTCCAGCCCTTCTGTGGCTCCCTCTGCCTTCAGGATTAAGCACCCAGTGGATTCCCCCAAGCCCCAGAATGGGAGCCAGGCCCTGCTTCCCTCTCTAGTCCCATCTCCTGAGCTTTTTCTTTTCCTCTTCCACCTGCCTTTGCCTATCTCAGGCCCTTGAATATGCTGTTGGTTGCCTCTGCCTGGAATGCACTGGGCCCTCCTCTTTCCTCCTCCTCCTGGATAAGTCCCACTCATCCTTCAAGTCTCAGGGTGGATGTTGCCATCGGGGAGCCTTCCCTGTACCCCAGGCCAGATCAGCCTCTCTTCTGAGCCCCTGGCCATCCTGGCCCCTCCCTGGCTGTCCCTCAATCAGGACTGAGCGCTGTGATTATTTATGTGTCCCTCCTTGACTGTGAGTCTCCGTGAAGTGACTGATCTTGTGTTTGCTGCTGTCTCCCCAGTGCCCTCCCAACATAAGCAGTTGTTGAATGAATGAGTGAATGAATGAATGAAGTTCTGACTGTCCAGCCTCTCTGCCTCTGCTCATCTGTCCCTGCCAGCCAGAACGCTCAGTGCAACAGCCCTTCCAGGACCAGCTCACAAAGCCTCCAAGAAGTCCTCCAGGTCTCCACTTGAAACTATCGCTTCCTCCTCTGCCACCATTCATGAGCTGCCTCTTTGGGCAACACTGTGTCCCTTAAGCCCCAAGGTCTGGGCCTGTGCCCACTGCGGGACCAATTCTGTGCCAGCACTTGAGTCAGATACATGAGACTGCCAGCATGGGACTAGAGGGGAAGTGGCTGATGGTTGTCTGGGACATGAGTGTGACCTCAAAAGACCACCCGCCTTGTGGTACAGATGGGGAAACTGTGGTCTAAGAAGGAAGAAACCTGTGCAGGTCCCATGGCTGGTTGATGACAGAACCAAAACAAACTTGGGGATTAGTGGCTCTTGAGTTTAAGTTCCAGCTCTGTTCCACCCCAGCAAGTTACTGTAGTTCCTTTCTGGAAAAGGTTGAGAACTGAGGATTCAAGTACACCAACAATTCAGATGGTCTGGCCACAGCAAGTACTCAATAGGTGGTCATTATGATCAACATTTCGCATCAGGGACACAGCTGGGACAAAGGGTGGGGGAGGTGGGTGTCTCCACACCACTTGGCCCTGGCTTTATCTGTGTCAAAGGTACTTCCCAGTTCCAAGCCTTTGCTTCTGCTCCGTACACCCTCCTCCCCACCATTCTGGGGATCTCCAACATCCACTCTGTAACGACCTGGGGGGTCCTTCCCAATACTCCCACCATGGCTCCCAGCAGTGATGACACACATCTGGCCCCTGTTTCACCAGCATCGCCCATGCAATGGACCCACTCCTTGGCCCCAGTGGGGGGTCTTCTACCTCTATTAAAAGCAGATCCTGGCCAGGCAGTGTGACGCTCACGTGCAGTCCTGGCTACAGGGGCAACTGAGGCAGGAGGATCACAAGTTCATGGCCCGTCTGGTCAATTTAGAGAGACCTTGTCTCAGAAGATGAAATGGCTGGAGCTGGATGTGGTGGTACATGCCTATAAGCCCAGCACTCTGGGAGGCTGAGGCAAGAGGATTGCAAATTCGAGTGCAGCGTGGGCAATTTAGTGACTTAGCAAGCCCCTGTCTCGAAAAACAAACAAAACAAACCAAAAACCAAAAGGTGGTGGTGGAGTGGGGATATAGCCATGTACAAAGGCCCTGGGTTCAATCCCCAGTATCAAAAAACAAGATACCAAGCAGACCGTGGGTGATGAAAATGGTCTTAAACTATTGTGGGATGGATATACAACTCTGAATATACTACAAGGCGTGGGACTGTATAATTTAAATGGATAAATTATATAGGATGTGAATTATAGCTCAATAAAGCTGTTACCAAAACCAAAAAGCATATTCTATCTTTACCCCACATTTCCTAAATTCTGCCCTCTACGTTGATACACCAATCTCGCTACAGTAAAGAGAAGCCCATAGTCACCGTAACCACTTAACACTCTGCATGCTGGAATCTGCTAAGCACTTTGCATTCCATTTTTCCTCTAATTCTATTCTACAGGAGGCACTAATCACTATTCCTATATTACAAATGGGGAAACTGAGGCTCAAGAAGATGACGGGAAGCCGAGGGTTGATGGTCCTCCCGCCCTCCCGCAGTGCTGTGCACACCACAGACTGCTCGGTGAGCGAGTCACCAGGAAAGCGGTGGCTGGGGTGCTGACTCAGCAGAGCGGGGAGCCCACAGGCTCCCCTTCTGCTAAATCAAGCCGACACGCTCGATCCCGCCCCCCTCTAGTGAAGGAAGCGGCTGGAGCAAATCCCAAACGGGTGTGCGTCCCTAAACTGCCTCAGTTTCCACATCTGTAAACCGGAGCTGGTTGTCCAGTTCTCCAATGCTGCGGTTTCCATGGGGGGACCCGTTCTCCGGTGCTCGCCTTGCACCTCTGGGACAGCTCCAGGACAACGCGGGCCCGCCCAGGGGCGGGTGAGGGGCCCTTTTCTGTCCCTTCCGAGCCCCCATCCCCGCCCCGATTCCCCATGCCAGGCACACGCCTGGAAAAGCAAAGGTGGCTTCAACGCCCCCGTGGGTCACCTGCTTCCTCGAAACCGCCGTCCTCCTCTTCCGTGGCCGCCTCCACCGGCATGCCCAAGTCCCCGTTGGGGCCCGACATTGCGGGATCGGGCGCCGCAGGGGCAGCGCAACGATGGGAAGCGGCGACGGTCGCAGCGAAAGACGGAGCCGGGCGGAAGATGGAAGCAGCAGGCGAACGCCGGCGGAAAGGTGGAACCCAAAGGCTGCCTGCGGCCTGGCCGCCCTGGCCCCGCCCCGGGGCGGAGTCCAGGGGCTCGAGCTCCGCCCCCGCCCCGCCCACGAGTAGGACCCAGCCATTGCCCTGCCGCCTAGCTCCGCCCCCAGCACTGGCCCCGCCCACGCCGCGTAGAGCGCCGCTCCCTCACCCTCCCCGTCCAGAGCTCCGACCCCGGCGGCCTCTGGGCGGGGCGGTCCCGGGACAGCCGGCCTGGAAGCCCAGGCGGGGGAGGCGCGGGCCCGCGGGAGGGACGAACGAGCCCAGGAGAGCCCGGAAGACGGGCGGGGCAGCCTGGGACCCCATACTCCGTCCCATACTGTCCTGGTCGCGGCTTGATGCGGTTTCCGAGGCCTCCTCTGGCTTCGGGAGACTCCCGTACACGGTGCGCACCCCCCGTCCTGCCACCTCGTCTACCTCCTCCCCTCCTCCAGCCCCAGCAGAGACGCCACCACCCTTACCCGGTCTTGGGCCTCCCGTCGTGATTCCACCTGTGCACAAGTGGGACTCAGCCCAGACTGGAACCCCAGACAAGAGAAGTAGGGACAGTTCCTGTTAGGCAGAGCCCCATAGCTGGGCAGGGGCAGGGGAGGGGTGCGAGGCTCCCCCAGATCTGGCGCTGGTTAAGTGCTTCCAGGACTGTGTCATGGTTTCCATAGGGAAGGGACTAGCTGCCTCCCTCCCGTGGGTGCTACAGTGTGCAGGGGAGGTTGTTAAGCCATGCAGCGTGCTTGGTGTGGCTGGTCATCAGAGTAGCCAGCAGGATAATAATGTGGCCCAGCTGACATCATTCCCCATCCCATGTACTTACAAGGAAAGGGAGGGCTGCACGAAGTCACCTCACCAGCAGGCTCACTCCTGGATGGCATCCAGAGGTGTGATCCTGGCTGGAGGTCCAGCTGAGAGGCCCACAGCCCAGGGGACGGCGGCTCAATTCCTGGGACTCCTGTAGCTGTGGTGGCCAGGAGGTGCTAAGGTTGCAGCAGTGTCCTGTTCTCCCACTGGATGCCTCAGAGGGTTGGCCACGCTCAGTATGGGGGCCAGGCTGGGTATATGTCCCAGGTGGTGGCAGGAAGGTGGAGGAGAGGGGGAGCACTCAGCCTGCTACAGGGACCACCGCTGGCTGGCCGTTGAGCAGCCCTATCTTCTCCCTGACCCAGGTGGAGTGGCGGTGGGGACCACTGAGTTAGTGCCCAAAGAATTTCAGAGAAAGGTCTCCCATGCTGACCATCATTGCCTGAAAGTGAGAACCGAGCAGGGACAGGGGTTTGTTGATGCGTTGCATCTCTGAAGGAGGAGGAAAGGGCTGAAAGCCAAGGAATGGACAGAAGAGAGCTCCAGAAGCTGGAAAAGGCAGGAAGGGGATTCTTCCCTGGGGACCCCCAGGGAACACATCCTTGGGGACTGTGGACTCAGTGCACAGTGAGACTGATTCAAACTTTTAAAAATTAGTACATGGTTGCAGTACATAATGATTACCTTTGTTGTGGGGAGTTGGTGTACGCACATAACATACCTTAACTTTTTTTGTCCCCATACCCTTTCCATTCCTCCCTGTTTCCTCCAACTCTTAGTCCCCTTCCCGTTTGAAAACCTGTATTTCCATTTCTTTCCCTTCAATTATTTTCCCCCCATTCCATTTCTCTCCCTTCCCTCCCTTTCCTGCCATCTCTTGTTCCTTTTCCCATCTGAAAAGGTCTCCTTACTTCCTGTTATCTTTTATTTCACTCTTTATTCATATTTTGTGTTTCTTATAAGGAAACCATGTGATATTTAAGCTTGTGTGTCTGATTTATTTCACTTAACATTATGGTCTGAAGGTGTATCCATTTACCTATGAATGCCTTAAATTTATCCTTCTTTATGTCTGAGTAGTACTCCATTGTGTATAAATATCACGTTTTCTTTATCCATTTATCTATTGATGGACATAGAGCCTGCTTCTGAGATTTAGCTGTTATGAATTGTGGTGCTATACAGATCAGTATGGATGGATCACTGTAATATGATGTCTTTGATTCTGTTGGGAAAATACCTAGAAGGTAAATAGCTGAGTCAAATGGAATTTCTAGTTTTAGTTTTTTTTTTTTTTTTTTTTTTTTGTGGGTACCGGGGGGTCGACCTCAGGACCTCGCGCGCCAGCAGGCGCCCGTGCCACTGAGCGATATCACCGGCCCCTTTTTCATATGTGGGTTCCGGGAGTCGAACTCGGGCCCTCGCGCTTGCAAGGCAGGCGCTTAAGCCACTGAGCCATCTCACCGGCCCTTGTTTTTTTTTTTGAGCAATCTCTATACTGATGCTGATCTCCATGGTGGTTGAACTAGTTTACATTCCCATCAGTAATGTAGAAGCCCTCTCCCACAAGCCTCTCCAGCATTTGTTACTTGATTTTCTTTTCTTTTTTTTTTTTTTTTTTTTTTTTGAGACAGGGTCTTGCTATTGTAGTTCAGGCTGGCCTTGGATTCACTGTGTAGCCCAGGCTGGCCTCAACTGTGCAGTGATCCTCCTGTCTCAGCCTCCAGAGTGCTGAGATTACAGGCATGCACCACCATGCCTGGCTATTACTTGATTTCTTGAAGATAGCCATTCTAGCTGGACTGAGATGGAACTTTAGTGTTGTTTTAATTTGGATTTCTTGCATTGCCAGCAATGTTGAATATTTTTTCACATATTTTTTGGCCATTTGTATTTCTTCTGAGAAATGTCTGTTCACCTCAGTTGCCCACTTTTTGATTGGGTCTTTTATTTTGGGGGGGTCTAATATTTTTGAGTGCTTTATACATTTTGGATGTTAGTTCTCTGTCCATGCAATAGCTGGCAATATTTTTTTCCTATTTTGTAGGTTGTCTCTTCATTCTGTTGGTTATTTCTTTTGCTGTGTAGAAGATTCGTAATTTGGTGTGATCCCATGTGTTGGTTCTCAGTATTATTTCTTGTGCCATTGGGGTTCTGTTTAGAAGTCCTTGTCCAAACTTACGTCTCTGAGAATTTTACCTATTTTATCTTCTAACTGATTAAGTGTTTCTGTTTTAACATTTAGATCTTTGATCCATTTTGATTTTAGTTTAGTACATGGTGAGAGATATGGGTCTAGACTCAATCTTCTGCATGTAGATATCCAATTTTCCCAGCACCATTTATTGAAGAGGCTGTCTTTCCTCCAATTTATGTTTTTGGCTCCTTTGTCAAAGATCAAATAGCTGAATGTCACTGGTGTTGTTTCTACTTCCTCTATTCTGTTCTATTGATCCATATTATCTGTTTCTGTGCCAGTATCATCCTCTTTTTGTCTCTTGAGACATAACTTCATATCTGGGATTGTGATACCTCCTGCTTTGCCTTTGTTGCCCAAGATGATTGCTTTTGCTATTCTGGGTCTCTTCTGGTTCCATATGAATTTTAGGGTTGTTTCTGCTAGATCTGTGAGAAATGCCGTTGGTATTTAGATTGGAATTGTATTAACCCATTTACATCGAAGGTTGAAATGTTTTGAATTTTTGCATGAAATTCATATATGTTACCTAGAAAAATTCAAGGAACAAGAATTTGAAGAGAAGACACTTCATTGTGTTTTGTTATGGGCATTCCAAAAATAGGTCACTAAGATATTGAAGGGATCTGTATATCAGCTCTGGAAGTATAGCTGTTTTGACTATATTGCTTCTGCCTACCACGAGTATGGGATATCTTTTCATTTTCTGATGTTCTCTTTGATCTCCTTTTTCAGAGTGATGTAATTTTCATTTTAGAGGTCTTTAAATTCCTTGGTTAGGTTAATTCCTAGGTATTTAATTTTTTGATGCTACTGTGAATTGTATTCTTTTCTGAATTTCTTTTTCAGTGAGTTTATTATTTGTGTACAGGAACACTATTGATTTTTGTGGGTTGATTTTGTATTCTGCTACGTTACTGAATTTGGTTATTAATTGTAGGAGCCTTTTGGGGTAGATTTTGGGTCTTTTAAGTAGAGGATCACTTTTGCAAATAATGGTATTTCCTTTCCTATATGTATCCCTTTTATTTCTTTTTCTTGTCTGATTGTGCTGGCTAATGTTTTCAGGATTATATTGAACAGGAGAGGCAAAAGTGGATATCCTTGACTTATTCCTGATTTTAGGGAGAAAGCTTTCAGTTTTTCCCCATTTAATAGGATGTTGACAGTAGGTTTGCCATAATGGCTTTTATCAGATTGAGATAGATCTTTCTATACGAATTTTCTGTAGGTTTTTTTTTTTATGATGAATGAGTGTTGGATATTAAAGGCTTTTCCTGCATCTATTGAGATGATCATGTGACTTGTGTCTTCGCTTCTGTTTATATGATGAATTACATTTATTGATTTGCATATGTTGAACCATCCTTGTATCCCTGGGATGAAACCTACTTGGTCATGGTGTACGAGCTATTTGATGATTTTTTTTTTTTTTTTTTGCTATTTGATGATTTGCTGTACTCTGTTCACCAATATCTTGCTGAAGATTTTTTAAAATCTGGGGATATAGCTCAGCAGCACAGCGCCTTCCTGGCAAGTGCAAGATCCTGAATTTGATTCCCAGTACAAAAAAAGTTCAGGAATCTCCAGCTTTATTAACAAATCATTTAAAAATTTTTTTATTAGTACATTTTTGCAGTACACAATGATTACATTCATTGTGGGGAATTGATATATGTGCATAACACATCTCAATTCTTTTCTCCCCTTCCCCTCCACTCCTGCTTTTAAAATTTTTTGCCAGTTTGCCAAATTTATTTTATGTCTTTATCAAGTTACTTATCATAAACACAGATTATTAGCCAGGCTGAGAGACCACAAAGCCTATAAAACAATTACACTAAATAAGGTACACTTTAGATACATTGGCCATGCTAGATTATAATAACTTTTTTTTCAGTCTTTTATTTTGGACTTTATTTATATATTGGCTTTCTCATGTAAGAGAAACCATGCAATACTTAAGCTTGTGTGTCTAATTTGCTTCACTTAACATTATGGTCTCAAGGAGAACCCATTTTCCTGCAAGTGACTCAATTTCATCCTTGTTGCTGGTGTGGTGGCACATGTCTGTATTCCTAGCACTTGGGAGGCTGAGGCAGGAGGGTTGCTGCAAGTTTGAGGCCAGCCTGCACTACATAGTAATTTCAAGGCCAGTTTGAACTACATAGCAAGACCCTGTCTTACAAAACCAAAAACCAAAGCAAACCAAACCAAACCAAAACAAAAACAAAAACAAAAACAAAAGTTTATCTTTCTTAATGGCAGAGTAGTACTCCATTATGTATAAATACCATTTTTTCTTCATCCATTCATGCACGGATGGATATAGGCTGTTTCCAAGATTTAGCTACTATGAACTATGTTGCTATAAACATGGGTATACATGTATCCCTGTAATATAACATCTTTAACTCTTTTGAGAAGGTACCTAGAAGGGGAATACCTGGGTCAAATGGAATTTCTATTTTTTGTTTTTTGAGGAATCGCCATAGTACCAGTTTACACTCCCATGAACAATGAAGAAGGGTTCCTTTTCCCCTGCAGGCTCTCCAGTATTTGTTATTGTTTGATTTCTTGAAGATGGCTATTCTTTCTGGAGTGAGATGGAATCTCAGTGTTGTTTTAAAATGTTGAACATTTTTTCATGTATCTTGGCCATTTATACTTCTTCATCTTAGAAGTATCTATTCATTTCACATGCCCAGTTTGTTTAAATTTTATTTTTATTTTTATTTATTTATTTATTTTTTGTGGGTACCGGGGATCGACCTCAGGACCTCATGCGCCAGTAGGCACCTGTGCCGCTGAGCGATATCACTGGCCCCTTTTTTCATATGTGAGTTCCGGGAGTTGAACTCGGGCCCTCGCGCTTGCCAGGCAGGCGCTTACACTGCTGAGCCATCTCACCAGCCCTAAATTTTATTTTAAAGAGAAAAAAAATAGAACAAAATTTCAAAACAAGATAATAGGAGGGTAACAATGGTTAATACATTGTGTATTGTGATCTTTAAATTAGTTACTCAGAGTACAAGGTATTGGCATTCAATGGTCCAAAGAATATTAGCACAAACCTTTCTTTTCAACGAACTAAGAGAAATTAGTAGAATAACTATCTTAACTATCTTTTATATACATATATATATATATATATTTTTTTTTTTTGCTTTTCCCTTCCTTTTTTTCTCCATTCCCCCATCCCAGTTTCTCTTTCCTTTTGAACAGTTTTTTCCCATTTTATGACATCTATTGTACATTTTGGATCTTATTTACTCTTTCAGCTTCTTACACTAGGAAGACAATATGATGTTCACACATGTGCATCTGGTTTATTTCACTTATGACTATAGTCTTGAGTTGAAGATGCCCAGTTTTTGATTGGGTCTTTTATTTTGGGAGGTCTAATTTTTTGAGTTCTTTATATACGGAGTCTGCCAAAAATGTATACATCAGGAAAAGAAAAACACATAAATATTTTAATACTAAATTTTTTTTGAGACATCATAAGATTAATACAAGTTTCCTTTGGCCTCTACAATTACAAGAGGTGTTCAAAGTGGTGGCCATTAGCTTCCAGACATTTATTAGTACAGCAAACTGCTGAAGTGTGTATACTTTTATGGTGGACTCTATATTCTAGACATTAATTCTTTAAGAAGTAGCTGGCAAAATTTTTTTCCCATTCCTTAGGTTGTTTGTTCACTCTGTTGGTTGTTACTTTTGCTGTGGAGAAGTTTGTAATTTTTTTTGTCTTTTTGAGACAGGGTTTCACTATGAAGTTCAGGCTGGCCTTGAACTCACTTTGTAGCCCAGGCTGGGCTTGAACTTGCAGCAATCCTCCTGCCTCAGCCTCCCGAGTGCTGGGATTACAGGCATGCACCACCATGCCTGCCCTGAAGCTTTGTAATTCGATGTGATCCCATTTTTTGGTTTTTGGTATTATTTCTTGTGCAACCTGGGTTCTGTTCAGAAAGTCTTTGCCTATGACCTATGTCTTCAAGAGTTTTACCTATTTTGTCTTCCAGCAGATTAAGTGTTTCTGTTTCTATTAGATCTTTGATCTATTTTGATTTTAGTTTAGTGGATGGTGAGAGATATGGGTCTGGTTTCAATCCTTCCAGGAATGATTTTGGGAATACTGCTTCCCTTTTGTTTTCATTAAAGAGTTTTAGGAATATTGGCATTAGGTGTTCTCTAAAGTTCTTGTAGAATTTGGCAGTGAATCCACTGGGACCAGGGCTTTTCTTAGCGTTTTTTTTTTTTTTTTTTTTGTACTTCTTCGATTTCATTGACTGATATTGTATTTGTTGAGCTTTGGTAGTTCATATGTATCTAAGAATTATCCATTTCTTCGGAATTTTTCATTTTATTAGAGCACAGGTTCTCAAAGTAGTTACCAATGATCTGGATTTCAGCAGAATCTGTTGAGAGTTTGCCTTTGCACATTTCTAATTGCATGGATTTGGGTCTTTTCTTTCCTTATTTTGGTAGGATTGGCTAAGGGTTTGTGTATTTTGTCTGTTCTTTCAATGAACCAACTCTTTGATTCTTTTTTTTTTTGTACTTTTTTATTATTTTAAAGAGAAAGGAACAATAAAAACAATAATAAAGAATTTCAAAACAAGATAATAGGAAATTAACAATGGTTAATATATTGCATACTGTTATCTTCAAAGTAGTTGCTCAGATTATAGGATACAGGCATGAAAAATTGATCAAACAATATAAGCACAAACCGTTCTTTTCAATGAACTGAAAGAAATTAGTAGTATAATTATCTTACCTATCTTGTGTGTGTATATATATATATACATATATACATATATATACATATATATGTATATATATATATTTTTTTCTTTTCCCTTCCTTCTTTTCTCCTTTCCCCCATCCCAGTTCTTTCCTTTTGAGGAGTTTCTTTCCCTTTCACAATATCTATTGTAGATTTTGGATCTTACTTACTCTTTCAGTTTCTTACACTAGGCAGACGATATGATGTTTACACATGCAGGTCTGATTTATTTCACTTATGAGTATGGTCTCTAGTTGCATCCATTTACCTATAAAAGCCTCAAGTTTATCCTTCTTTATAGCCGAGTAGTACTCCATTGTATAAAAATACCACATCTTTTTATTCATTCCTCAGTTGATGGGCATTTGGGTGGCTTCCAAGATTTAGCTATTACAAATTGTGCTGCTATAAACATGGGTGCACATACATTGCTGTGATATGATATATTTAATTCTTGTGGGAAAATACCCATAAGGGGAATAGCTGGGTCGAATGGGACCTCTGATCCTAGTTTTTTGAGGAATCTTCACACTGATTTCCACAGTGGTTGTACCAGTCTACACTCCTACTAACAGTGGAGAAGCATTCCCTTTCCTCCACAGCCCCTCCAGCATTTCTTATTGATTTCTTGATGATAGCCATTCTTTCTGGAGTATGATGGAATCTCAGTGTTGTTTTAATTTGCACCTCTCGAATGACCAATGGTATTGAACGTTTTTCATATATTTATTTTCTATCTGTATTTTTTCATCTGAGATGAATCTCAGATGCCCATTTTTGGATTGGGTCTTTGAACTTGGGGGGCCTGATTTTTAAAAATTCTTTATATGTTCTAGATAGAAGTCCTTTGTCTGAGGGACAGTTGGCTAAAATTTTTCCCATTCTGTGGGTTGTCTTTTCACTCTGTTGGTGATTTCTTTTTTTTTTTTTTTTTTGTGGGTACCGGGGGTTGACCTCAGGACCTCACACACCAGCAGGCGCCCATGCCACTGAGCGATATCACCGCCCCTTTTTCGTATGTGGGTTCCGGGAGTCGAACTCGGGCCCTCGCACTTGCCAGGCAGGCGCTTAAGCCGCTGAGCCATCTCACCGGCCCCTGTTGGTGATTTCTTTTGATGTGCAAAATCTTCTTAATGAGATCCCAGTTGTTGACTCTTCGACGTATTTCCCATGTAGTTTGGGTTTTGTTCATGAAGTCTCTGCCTACTCCTATGTCTTCAAGATTTCTACCTACTTTCTCTTCCAGTAGATTTAGTGTTTTTGTTTTAATATTTAGATCTTTGATCCATTTTGACTTTAGTTTAGTGCATGGTGGTAGACATGGGTCTAGTTTTAGTCTTTGGCATGTGGAAAGCCAGTTTTTCCAGCACCATTTATTGAAGAGGCTATCTTTCTTCCAATGAACATGTTTGGCCCCTTTGTCGAAGACAAGGTGGGTGAGTATGTTTGTAGTTGTGTCTGCATCTTCTAATCTCAGGAGATCTTGAACTGGCTTTATAGGCAGGAGAGGTATATTTTAGAGTTTGACAGTCTATGCTGTTTGCTTGGGGGACCATGATGGAGCTGGAAGGGACAGAGAAACCTCGAAGAAAAGGTGTGGTGGCTTGGCCAAATCTGTTGTTAGAGCCTCCCCCCAAATAGTGGGAGAGTTCTTATCCCCTTGTGGCAACTGAATCCAAGTAAGCTGACCTTTTATCTCAGGATCTTCCCAGTTGAAGGGGCTTATGGGAGCAACTTGCAAGCAGAGGAAGGCATCTTTTAAATCTAGAACAGTCCAAAAAGGGTGTATGGGTTGGGAACTGCAGAATGTAGGGTGATGGCTGTGTTGTTGACAGCACAGAGATCTTGCCCAAGGTGACTAACAGTCTATCAGGCTGATGAGTGGCTGGATGCCAGTTTGTGCTTCCCATGACATCTGATAGCAACAGGAATCACAGTGAGGTGGCATGGTTGATGGCCAGGCCCAGAGGCGAGTCTTTAGTTTATATTTCTGGGAGGAGAGTTTTCAGAACTTCAGGATTGTGGTTATCTGTCTTAGGCTGATGCAGGTGTCATCTTCCTGAGGAAACAGTCAAAATTGAAAGTGCAGGGTTAAATGAGAGGGAGGCTGACTGGTTTGGTGCACAGGAGATGGTCACTTCTAACTTAAAGAGGAGGTCTCTTCCCAGAAGCAGTATGGGGACTGGCTTATACAGGAATTCATGTTTGGTGAGATGTCCTCTCAGGCTGCAAGTTTGTGCCTGGCAGAAGGGGTGAGAGGCAAGAATCCCAGTTGCCCTGGTGATGGTATATTTTTGACAGAGGGAACTTTTGAAGCCCGAGAGTTCTGTTCCATTGTCTACCAGGAAAGTCACAGGTTTGCCCCCAACTTTTGCAATGACTGTGGACTCTTGGGGACCCAATTTGATAGAGTTTGGTCTGTCCTATATATTCAGGCCTGACAGGGTGCAACTCATTTGTCAGGGCTGACAGTCCAATTTTTCCTCAGTCAAAATGTGGAACTCAGATGGTATTGTTGACAGTCATCTTGGGTGGGAGTTAGATGACACCATCTGACCAGGATAGGCATGTAAGCAGAAGGTTCTGGAGGGAGGGCCTCTGTGACAGAATGCAGGAAATGGCTATCTGGAACCAGTTCAATTGGCTGGAAGTAGACAAGTCGGGAGCAAGGAGTGAAGCTATAGGTGTTGGCAGCAACGGCGGCAGCTGACGAGTGTGCCAAGGTGGAATTCTCGGGAAGAATGGGCCTCTTTTTCCTTTTTTTTTCTTTGAGATGCAGGGAGCAGTTTGGTTTCATTTTTAACTCCTTAAAAGCACTTTTTCCTGCAGTCAGGGACTGTGGGTTTTGACTAATTAATTCCCATCTCTGACTTCTTACGTGTGTGTTCTGTACCCTTGAGTGATGGCGCAACAGACAAAGGGTGGGTGCCCCTCAGAGAGAGACCATTCAGATGCCCACCTGGCCGTGCCCTTTGCGGGGACTTAGGCACGACTTAGCTAAGGATTGTGTGAGGCCTCCATTATGCCATACGTCGGTCACCATGGAACCACAGGTGAGGGCCCAATCAGCCAGTGCTTCCCAGTCTTGGTGCATAGACGGATCAGTCTATGGCTTACGCTGTCTGTTCCACTCACTCACACAATCATTCAGCAGGCACTCAGAGATTAAACGTTTCAACCCCCCTTCCCTTGAGGGTAGCCTTAATTAACAAGAGTTGATCAAGCTCTTCTTTGGCTCAAACTGAGCAGGACTGATGGACAGACTAACTGCGGTGCCCCTGGGGGTCTTACCAGAATCAGGCAGGCAGGCAGACAGACAGACAGACAGATTGTGCCCTCCTCCCGTTGGGGTCCAGTGTCAGCTGCTTAAGCGGGAAGCCAGGAATCCTCCTCCAGACCTCCGAGGGGACTCAAGAAATCTTGAGGGCATGCTTTCCCATCAGGACCTGGAGAGGTCCTTGCTCCATCTGCGAGGGCCACTACCAGTGACCAAAGAGGTCAGCACGGGCAGTCTTCCCGGATGATGCACCAGATGCAATGGTAAACAGAAACACCAAAACAACACCCAGGATTTGGAGGTAGATTTATTTACATTGATGGACACTGATCAGGATCATTCCCAGAATATCAGGCCCTTATCTCTGGTGGTCTAGGGCTTATATGGGATAAGCAAGCAGGAAGTACAGGGGAGAATATTTGTCAACTGTGGATTGGTTTGTACAATGTGCATCATAATGACCAGCTATGCATCACAGTGACCAGCCATTTCTAAGAGATAGAAGCAACCAGAACTGGAACAGAAACTATTACCTGGGTGTTGTAGTCAGGGTTTGCAAGGGAAACAATACAATACAGGACACATAACTTATAGAGTTATTTTGTAATAGTCACCCAAAGAGTCATATACAAAAGAGTGCAGGAAATCTGTCCACACACTAAAGACCCAAAGAATCCAGCTGAGGGCCTGGATCCTACAGCAGTGTCCTGCATGAGTCCAGCTGAAGACCTAGAGCCCATGGCAATGCCTCCATGAGTCCACTAGAGGCCCAGAGCCCACAACAATGTCTCATGCAAGGATATTTCACGGATCTACGCTGGGAAGGCCCAAAGGTCAGCGGTGGAAGCTAGAAAGTCTGCACCAGTGGGATGAAGGATCTGTGCCAGCAGGCTGAGGGATCTATCCTGGAGCAAGGAAGCGACGCTCAGAGTAAGAACTGGAGCTCCCTCGAAAGTCACCACAGCCATCTTCAGCAACAGTGAGGTCCCGAGCTCCTCCGACGATGAGAACAGCCAAGTTCCTATCAGGAAAGCCAGCGTGACAAGCTCCTCAAGGAGAACCGACAGCAGCAACTCTTCCTCTCCAGTTCTCCTTTTTATGTTGGCAACAGTCCTCAGGTGGGCCCTCCACACCAGGCACCACACTAATTCAATTCAGCTGGGTTTTACAAGTTGACCACCAATTGTCAATCCACCACACTGGGCAACTAAGAAACTGAAGTATATGGGCTGAGGGGGCATTTTCTGTTACAATACAGAAACACTGAGTTTTTGTCACTGCGTTTGCTCTTCCATGGTGGCCCCCCTCAGGCTGTAGGGTGCACTTCTTTTCCTACTTTTACTTGGGCCACACTCACTCTGCAGAGTCTGTTTCTTTTCCTACTTCTAATAAAACTTTGCTTCTGTTTGTGCTTGTCTTGATCAATTCTTTGCTCAGGACAGAAAGAACCTAGAAACCATCTCCAGAAGGAGACTCCAGCACCCCCAAACCTGGTAACATATATGGCAAGCCAGCCAAAGAAAGCAGGTAAGGCCCTTTGGGCACATTTTATTGTGTTTCTCTCTAAAATGCCATGAAGGTTTTTTTTTTTCTTTCCTTGTCTGTCTTCCCTATGTGGGATGGGGGAGGGGGAACACATGGCTTCTGTGTTTCTTTTGCAGATTTCACTGACTTCATGGCTTGATCAGTGGGGAAGGTTTAACCCTGCCAATTTGAGAAAGGAATAGCTTATCCATGATTGCAATATGGTTCAATGCGAACTAGGAAATGGCAAGAGATGGGTATAGGATGGCAGTCTAAATTGTGAGACTATTTTTCAGTTAAATAGTTTCTGCTTAAAACATAGAAGGTGGAATGAAATGCCTTATGTTCAGGCTTTTGTGACCTTTTATCTCACAAAAAGCCCAGAAACCATGGTATTCAGAGTGGCCCCCGAGGAAGATCCTGTCTTTGGATTCCCACCTGTCTCTCAGGGGGATATGGGTCTTTTCTATCTGTTTCATGAAGAAACTTCAGATGGGACCCCAGATGCCTATGACCCAATTGTTGGACATGGCCTTTTCTGTGTTCAACAGTCAGGGTCTGGAGGAGAGTCAAAAGAGAAAAGCTAGAATTATAGGTGTTGCAATTGGCAGTGCTTTAAAATCATCCAAATTGCCTAAGGGAAAACCCAAGGAGAACTGAGGCTCCTGTTTCATGTCCAAGAACTCTAGACACTGGGTACCTGACTGGACCAAGCCACTGCCTGGGCCCTGCTCTGAGTGTGAGGCAGCCAATGTGCCTGACTCATGGCACTGGAGAGTTGAGAGTTCCTGCTCCAGGGGAATGGCTAGGCCACCCAAACCCCACATTTCCTGCTCTGAAGAGGCTCAAGGGAACCTACGAGGCCCTGTTCATGGATATCACCATCTCCTATGAGGAGCCCTGGGTAACACTGGATGTCATGGGGAAGCCAATTAAATTGCTTCATCCTGTTTTGACTTACTTCCCTGGAAAACCCTCCTCTGGATCTACGGCCATAGCTGGGGTCGACAGGACCCCTTGTCAGAGATTCTTTATTCCTGCTGTCATGTGTCACTTTGAAGGACAAATGTTTATTTTATTTTATTTTTTTCATTATCCAGATTTTATTTATTTATTTATTTTTTAAAGACAACAAGTAAACATTCTCATGTATTAACAAACTCAAGCATTAGAGAATGTACAAATACCTTTTGGAGAAAAATATTACTCAGTATAAGATTAAGCCATGTAAAAGCTAGGTAAAAATAGAAGACTAAGGAATGGAATAGTCACAGTGAAATTGCATTTTCATACTAGGGAGACAATACGATGTTTACAGGTGTGCATCCGGTTTATTTCGCTTGTATTTTCTCGAGTTGCATCCATTTACCTATAAAAGTTTCCAGTTTATCTTTCTTTATGGCTGAGTAGTGCTCCATTGTATAAAAATACCACATCTTTCTTATCCATTCCTCAGTTGATGGGCATTTGGGTTGTTTCCAAGATCTGGCTATTACAAATTGTGCTGCTATAAACATGGGTGCACATATATCGCTGTGGTACGATGTTTTTAATTCTTCTGGGAAGATGCCCAGAAGGGGAATAGCTGGGTCAAATGGGACCTCCATCCCTAGTTTTTTGAGGAATCTCCACACTGACTTCCACAGTGGCTGTACCAGTCGACACTCCCACCAACAGTGAAGAAGGGTTCCTTTTTCCCCACAGCCCCTCCAGCATTTGTTATTAGTTGATTTCTTGATAACAGCCATTCTTTCTGGGGTGAGATGGAATCTCAGTGTTGTTTTAATTTGCATCTCTCGGATGACTAATGATGTTGAACATTTTTTCATATATTTATTTGCCATTTGTATTTCTTCATCTGAGAAGTGTTTATTCATCTCAGATGCCCATTTTTGGATTGGGTCTTTAAATTTGGGAGGTCTGATTTTTTTGAGTTCTTTGTATGTTCTGGATAGTAATCCTTTGTCTGAGGAACAGCTGGCAAACAGTTTTTCCCACGTTGTGGGTTGTGAAGGACAAATGTTTAACCTGAGTTTCTAATTGTTCCACAGGTGTCCTATTCCCTTGATAGGAGGAGATACACAAGCAAAACTGGGGGCAGTTCTCAAATTCTGGCAAATGCCAAAATGGATTTTACCCGTTGGTACTGACCTAACTAGCCAACGGGTATATCCTGCTGCATGGTATAATGGAATTCCAGACTTAAGAAAACTCTTCGGCCTCTACATCTCAGAAAAGAAAGGAATTGCTTTTTGTGCTTCACCCAGTGGGGAGCAGAGACTAGAAGTTCTGACTCTGCATCAGGTCAGGACTATTCTGGAGACAAAAGGTTACTTGTGGTTAACCGGGGAGTGGCTTGCCAAGTATCAGGCCATGCGCTTAAACACCCCCGAGGTTATTACAAAACATACACTGCTCTTAATACTGCCTCTCTGATGTCTATAGGTCCAGAAGTTAGCGACTCCTGTGGACAAATGATCTCCTAGGCCTATGCAAGCAGGCAGGACATCAGTGGTTGCCACCCCCCAAGACTGTGAAGAGGTGTGGTTCACTGATAAAAGTATGCAGTTGTCAGTTCCTAATGGGTCACTGAAATAAAACCTCTTCCTTCAGGGGAAGAGGCTCTTGATAATTTATCTAATCTCCCTCTTTGCCATATTTTGTCCTCTACAAGAAGCATGCAAGTCTGACCTGCTCCTCATATTTGTTTTTTTTATTTTTGAGACAGGGTCTCATTTTGTAGTGCAGGCTGGCTTTGAACTCACTGTGTGGCCCAGGCTGACCTCAAACTTGTAGTGATCTAGTTCCTGCCTCAGCCTCTTAGAGTGCTGGGACTACAGGTGTGCACCGCCATGCTCAGCTTCATTTTTTTTTTTTTTTTTTTGTGGGTACCGGGGGTTGACCTCAAGACCTCGTGCGCCAGCAGGCACCTGTGCCGCTGAGTGACATCACCGGCCCTTTTTTTGTATGTGGGATCCGGGAGTCGAACTTGGGCCCTTGTGCTTGCCAGGCAGGCGCTTATGCCGCTGAGCCATCTCACCGGCCCTCTTTTCCTACTTTCACACAGCCCCAACTTGCTCTGCAGAGCATTTCTTTTCCTACTTCTAATAAAACGTTGGTACTATTTGTGCTCGTCTCAATCAATTCTTTGCTTAGGACAGAAAGAATCTAGAAACCGTCTCCGAAAGGAGACTCCAGCACCCCCAAACCTGGTAACACTTCTGCTTCCTGGTGACTGCTTGCAGAGTGAATCTGGGATCTGATTGCCTTCTTTATCTACCACCATGAGTAGGGGCACATCTTGAGTTGGACCTTGCCCCAAAATTGTGGATCCTGGAAGAAAACTACATGTTTGAAATCACAGAGAAATTTCTTTTTTTCTTTTTTCTTTCTTTTTCTCTTTCTTTCTTTCTTTTCGTGAGTCTAGGCATTTTAATTTTTTGGTTTTGTTTTGTCTTTGTTTTTTTCTTCTCTTCTTTCCTTCCCTCCTTGAAGTTTGGGAAATTTTCCTTTGTCCTTCTGCCTTGCTTCTTATATATTTTTAAAACTTTTTTTCTCTCTTCTCTTTTAATGTTTCTCCCTTTAATTCTCTTATTTTTACTCTCTGTATAATTTCTTTTTTCTCCCTCTTTTTCTTTTATCTTCTATTTCTCATTAGTTTTTTCTCTTACTTTGGCCTAATTTTATAAACATTCTTCTCCTAAAAAGAACCTTTGTACTACTTCTTTCTCCTCCTTTTCTTCTCTTTTCTTTCTCTCTCTCTCTCTCTCTCTCTCTTTTTTGGTACTGGATATCAAACTCAGAGCCTGTATTTGCCAGAAAGGCACTGAGCCACAGAGCCATATCCCCAGCCTCCTCCTCTTTTTCATATAGAGTTGAAGGTTTCAATGTTTTCCTTTTACATTTCCCCATTCCCAAACCCTGTATATTTAATAGTACAACTATAAAGCTTTGTTAATCTTTTGATAGTTAACTCCGTAAAATTACTGTTGAATCATTTTCTACAATTAGCAGAGATATACCTGTCATATTTAGTACATATTAGCTGTAAGTCAATACCTGGGTTGTCTTATTGTTTACACCATAATTGTGGATCGCTACCCTAGGATTAAGGGTGGTACACAACTTGTTCTTATGATATGTTAATATCTAATTTGTTTTGAATTATATTTCTGTAGCTGATTCACTTACTAACAGATTTGTATAATTGTCACTGTTTCTCTGTAAGCCAACACTCACATTACATTTGTGACATTAACAGTACTAGAGTACAGTCCCAGAGAATTTGGTTGCTGGGCTAGCTACATTGCATCCTCTCCTTCCAAATTAACCAAAGTGGTTGGATTTTGTGGTGGTGACAAAGGATTATAGTTAGCCTCACACAAAGTTCATCAGTAATAAGCAACTAAAGGGATCTCTATACTAGCAGCAAAGTCTTTAGACTATAAGCATCCAGAAACCTCAGCACAAAACAAACGAACAGATGAACAAACAAGAAACATGAGAAGACAAGGCAACAAAATTCCTCCCAAAACTCCCAAATCCCCAAAAACCAACCCAGGGATCACTGAGGGGCAAAATAGCTTAAGCCACACACTTGAACTAATTGAAAGAATAGTAAAGGAGGTTAGGAAAGAGAGCAAAGAAGTACTCAGCAGGATTAGAGCAGATATAAGTAAACAGATATTGGAAGTAATAACCCAAAAGGATGCAGGAGCTTTCAGAAGACACTAATAAAAGGCTAGATGAGCTAAACAAAATGATACAAAACATGAACAACTAGTTTACCAAAGAATAAGAGTCCATGAAAGGGTTTCAATCAGAAATCCAGGAGATTAAATATCATATTGAAAGTATGGACAACAGAAGTGACTAATGTGAGGACAAAATTTCAGAACTAGAAGACAATGATGCCTTTAAAGACAAATTACTCAAAGACACCGTAAAAGAAACAAGAACATGAAAAACTGATAAAAAACTGCTAGATAATGCAAAGAAGACTAATCTAAGAATAACTGAATTAAGTGAAAAATCAGAAGACAACACAAATGGCATGAAACACTTTTTTCACAGAAATAATGGCAGAAAACTTCCCCATATAGGGAAAGAAATAAGCATACAGGTAACTGAGGCATATAGAACTCCAAATAGGTACAACCAAAAGAGAACCTCTCCATGCCACATTGTATGCAAAGTACCGGAAGCCCATCACAGGGACAAAGCTTAAAAGCTGTTAGAGAAAGGGAACAAATCACATATAGAGGCAAACCTGTTAGAATTACAGCAGATTTCTCTACTCAAACTTTAAAGTCCGGGCCGGTGACATGGCTCAGCGGCTTAAGCGCCTGCCCGGCAAGCGCGAGGGCCCGAGTTTGACTCCCGGAACCCACATACGAAAAAGGGGCCGGTGATATCGCTCAGTGGCACGGGCGCCTGCTGGCGCGCGAGGTCCTGAGGTCGACCCCCCGGTACCCACAAAAAAAAAGAAAACAAAACTTTAAAGTCCAAGTGGGCTTGGAGTGAAGTGTTTCAATCCCTATAAGATAACCCCAATTTATGTATCCTATAAAACATTCCTTTAAAGTTAATGGAGAAATAAGGAATTTCCATGACAAGGAGCACCTCAAGAAATTCATCACCACCAGACCAGCATTATAAACATTCTCGAGGATATCTTAGAAAGAGGCAATGAAGCCAACAATGCTGTTAAGTCAAAAAGAATGAATACACCTGGTGGGGTGAGCAGCTATGAAAAAGGGGGAAAAATAAAAAAAAATCAGCAACAGCAAAATAAGGCAATGACAGGAATAAATCAATACTTCTCAGTAATAACTCTTAATGTGAATGATCTTAATTCCCACTGAAAAGACATAGATTGGCAGAACAGATCATGAAACAAAATCCAACAATATGCAGTGTACAAGAAACACATTTAATTAACAAAGAAACTCAGATTAGAAATCAAAGGGTGGAGAATAATATTCCATGCAATGGGAACCTAGAAGAAAGCAGGAGTGGCTATTCTAATTTCAGGCAAGTGGATTTGAAGCCAAGAGTGATCAGAAAAGTCAAAAAAGTCATTACATTTTTTTTTGGTGGATTTTCAAGCCATTTTATTAATCCAACCATACAAAAGATCCCACCACATTTCTGCCACCCCACTTCCTTCCAAAAAAGTAGTGGAGAGGGCAAGATGGGGCAGATGGGACAGACACTCCCCAGGAGCACTTTACAAACTGTGGAGGGGAACACAACACAAATGTAAGAACAGATAAAAGGGGGGCAAAGAGAAGCACAAAGACAACACAAAATTGAGCAGGGGGGCTGCCATCTAGGCTGTTTTGGTGTGGGGGACACCAGGAGAGAGCCCAGAGGCCGCCCGCTTCCTTCTCACAGCCTCAAAGGCTGTTGGCTCCGCGAGCAGGGGCTCCTCTCCACGTGCAGGAACTGAGAGAAGTGGGGTCATTACATTTTGGTTATAGGAAAATTCAACAGAAAGAACTAATAATTATAAATGCACTAAATACTGGCTCACCCAGTTTCATGAAACAAACACTAATGGACATGAAAAATTAGATAAATACCAATACGGTGGTAATGGGGCACCTCAATAACCCACTGTCACAAGTGAACACATCAACCAGACAAAATCAACAAAGAAATATGAGTTGAATCAAACCTTCAAACACATGGACTTAATAAATATCTACAAAGTGTTTCATCCAAGAACAGAATACACGTTCTTCTCAGCAGCACTTGGGACTTTCTCCAAAATAGACCACATACTAGCCCATAAAGCATGCTTAAGTAAATACAAAATAATCAAAATTATCCCATACATATTATTGGATTATAATGCAACAAAACTAGAAATCAATGGTGAGAGACACCACAGAAAATAAGCAAACACATGGAAATTAAGTAATACCTTGTTAAATAACCAATGGGTCACAGATGAAACTAAAGAGAAAATTTGGCAGTTTCTACAATCAAACAATAATGCCAGAAAAATGTACTGGAACCTATGGAACACAGTGAAAGCAGTCCTAAGAGGGAAGTTTATAGTGGTGAATTTCCACATCAGAAAAACAGTGAGTTCAAATAGACAACCTAGTGATGAACCTCAAAGTCCTAGAAAAATAACAATCCAAACACAAAGCTAGTATGAGGAAGGAAATGATATGGATAAGAGCAAGGTTCTACTTTTTCTTTTTTTGAGACAAGGTCTCCAAATGTTGCCCAGGATGGCCTTGAACTCACTATGTAGCCTAGGCTGGCCTCAAACTCAGTGATCCTCCTGCCTCAGCCTCCTAAGTGCTGGGATTACAGGCATACACTACCACACCTGGCTCTGAAGATCTGAGCATAAATTGATGAAATTGATACAAAAAATACAAAGAATCAATGAATCACAGAGTTGGCTCTTTGAAAGATTAAACAAAATAGACAAACCCTTAGCCAATGTTACCAAAATAAGCAAAGAGTAGACCCAAATTCATGTAATTAGAAATGAAATCCAGAAGATTATTGGTAGCTACTTTGAGAATCTGTATTCTAATAAAATGAAAAATTCAGAAGCAGCAAATAAATTCCTACATACATAAGAACTACCAAAGCTGAACCAGAAGATATAAAAATACTGAATAATACAGTACCAGCCAGTGAAATTGAAGAAGTAATAAAAAAAACTACCAACTAACTAAAGCCCAGGTCCTGACAGATTCACTGCTGAATTCTACAAGAAATTTAGAGAGGATCTAATGCCAATACTCCTCAAATTCTTTAATGAAATATAAGAGGAAGACATATTCCTAAAGTCACTCCTGGAAGCAAATATTATACTGATTTCAAAATCAGAAAAGGACCCAACCCAAAAAGAGAACTACAGGCCAATCTCTTTAATGAACATAGATGAAAAATCCTCAATAAGACACTGGCAAACAGAATGTAGCAAATCACCAAAAATCATGACCAAGTAGGATTCATTCCAGGGATGCAGGAATGGTTCAACATATGCAAATTAATAAGTCAACAAATACACCAGCAGAAACAAGGACAAAATCAGTGATAATCTCAATGGATGCAGAAAAGGCATTTGACAAAATCCAACATCCATTTATGATGAAAACCCTGAAGAAGATAGGAATAGGTCTTTGTCCTAATCTGATAAAAGCTATCTGTGACAAACCAACAGCCAACATCATACTAAATGAAGAGAAGATGAGAACTTTCCCTCTAAATCAGGAACAAGATAAAGATATCCACTATCTCTAACCCTGTTCAATACAGTTCTTGAAACATTAGGTAGAATAATCAACGAAGAGAAAGAAATAAAAATGATATGAGAGGGTGTTTGGCTTGTGTCTAGATGTCCTCCCAAAGCCTCACGTGGTCATAGGTGGGGCTTTTTCAGAGGCAGCTGGATCAGAGTGTGTGATGCTGGGATTAAGAGTGTGTGATTACTAAATTAGTCTGCTGACAGGTTTGGTGTAGTTCTGGGTAGGATTAAGGGTGCCCCACACTGGGTAGAGAAAATATAAGGGACAGAAAGAGGGCTAGAGGGGTCTCTTGTTTATCACTTATTTGCTATATGCCATCCGCCTTCCCTGCTTTGCCATGAACACTTTCTCCTCTGTGATGCCCCTCTGCTGTGCCACTCTGCCTCAGAGCCAGCCAACTATGGACTGAAACCTCTATGAACTGTAAGCCAAATAAATCTTTCCTTCTTTAACTTTGGGTGTTGGGTATTTTGTCTCAGCAACAAGAAAACTCACTAAGACAGAAGTAAAGAAAGAAGTTAAATTATCATTATTTGCAGATAACATGATCCTCTACACCGAAGCTGCAAAAACTTCACCAAAAGACTCCTAGAAATAAAAACCAAATTCAGTAGCATAACAGGATACAAAGTCAACACTTCATCAATAATGTTCTTGTACACAAATAAACTCACTGACAGAGAAATGAGGGAAATAATACCTTGCACAATAGTATCAAGAAAAGTGAAATACTTAGGAATTAACCTAACAAAGGAAGTGAAAGACCTGTATAATGAAAACTGTAGCACTCTGAAAAAGAAGAGTTTTTTTTTTTGTGGGTACCGGGGGTCGACCTCAGGACCTCGTGCGCCGCAGGCGCCTGTGCTGCTGAGCGATATCACCGGCCCTTTCTTCGTATATGGGTTCTGGGAGTCGAACTCGGGCCCTTGCGCTTGCCAGGCAGGCGCTTACACCGCTGAGCCATCTCACCGGCCCCTGAAAAAGAAGATTGAAGAGAATATGAGAAAATGGAAAGATATCCCCTGTTCCTGGATGCATGGAACTGACATACGCAAAATGGCCATATTTCCAAAATTGTTGTACATATTTAATGCAATCTCAATTAAAACATCAATAACATTTCTCACAGAACTAGAGAAAGCAATCCTAAATTTCATATGGAACCAGAAGAGACCCAGAATAGCAAAAGCACTTCTGGGCAACAAGGCCAAGGCAGGGGACATCACAATCCCATCATAAATACCATCATAAAAACAGCATGGTATTGGGGAAAAAAACCCAGAAATGTTCATCAGTGGTACAGAATAGAGGATGCAGAAACATCCCCATCCACACTCAGCTACCTTATCTTTGACAAAAGTGCCAAATCCTTTCACTGGAGAAAAGATAGTATCCTTAAATGGTGCTGGGAAAACGGACTATCTGCATGCTGAAGATTGAACCTATGGCTGTATCTCTCACCATGCACTAAACTAAAATCAAAATGGATCCATTATAGCAGAAAAACTTAGTGTTCTGGAAGACAAAGTAGGTAAAACTCTTGGAGACATAGGTGTAGGCAAAGACTTTCTGAACAGAATCCTCGTTTCATAAATAATAATACCAAGAATCAACAAATGGAATCACACCAAGTTAAAAAGCTTCTGAACAGCAAAGGAAACAACCAACAGGGTGAATAGACAGCCTATGGAATGGGAAAAAGTTTTACCAGCTACTCCTCAGACAAAGGATTAATATCTAGAATATGTAAAGAACTCAAAAAAATTAGACACGCAAAATTTAAAGACCCGATTAAAAATGGGCATCTGAAGTGAATAGATACTTCTCAGAAGTGCAAATTGTCAATAAATACATGAAAAAAAATTCTACAACACTGGTCACTTGAGAAATGCCAGTTAAAGCAGCACTGAAATTCCATCTCACTCCAGAAAGAATGGGTGTCATGAAGAAATCAACCAATAAGAAGTGCTGGCGAGGGAAAAGGGTATTTTGCAGGGAATATCTGCAGGGTATTCTGCAGGTTTTCTGCACTGAAAAAGGTATTCTTCTTCATTGCTGGTGGGAGTGTTAATTAGTACAACCACTATGGAAATCAATATGGAGATTTCTCAAAAATCTAAAAATAGAAATTCCATTTGACCCAGCTTGTCTCCTCCTAGGTATCTTCCTAGAAGAGTTAAAGACATCATCCCACAGTAATATACTCATATCCATGTTTATAGCAGCACAATTCTTAACAGCAAAATCTTGAAAACAACCTGTATGTCCATTAACAGATGACTGGATAAAGAACGGATAAAAAGAATGTGGTATTTATAGACAATGGAGTACTACCATGCCATAAAGAATGATAAACTTGAGACGTTTGTATGTAAATGGATGCACCTTAAGGCCATAATGTTAAGGGAAGTAAATCTGACACAAAACTTATATGTCACATGGTTTATCTTACATGAGAAACTCAATAAGTAAATAAAGTGTGAAATAAAAAAGACAGATAATAGGAAAGAGATAGAGAGAGAGAGACAGAAACAGAGAGAAGGTTATTGTAATCCAGCATGGACAATGTGTCTGAAAGTGTACCTTGATTTAGTATAATTATCACATCTTTTATATATGTTTTGGCTTATTGATCTGGTTGTTAATCTGTACATATGGTAATTAACTTTATAAGAACTTATAAATAAATGAATGTGATGCTGGTGGGGTGGAGGGGAAGGGGATAAAAAGAATTGAGATGTCTTATGTATATGTACCAATTCCCCATAAGGAATTTTATCATTATGTACTGCAATGTGTCCTAATGAAAACTTAAAAACAAACATGCTCCTTAGAAATGGAACTTGTTGGAAATAGTAAGAAAGGAAATGAGAGGTATACAAACAACAGGTGGACTCAGATGCAGCTCAGGAACTCAGCTACTGAAGCCCTCTTTTGGCTGAAGAGGGGTCTCAAATTTTTAAAGGGATTTTGACAGAGTGAAAAATAGGGAAAAGGATATCCAGATAGCCCTGAATGATGCACATGATAAAACATTATGACAGTACACTGGTGGAAACTTCTCAGGAGTTTTGCTTAATCCTGAGGGCGGCTCTATCCTATGAAGATTTTGAGGCTGTGTTAACCATAAAGAAAGGTGACAACCAGAAAGAAGCATTCAGCATTAGGATGCAGAGAGACCTCAACCCTTACTTTGCCGCGGTGGCAGAGCAGCTGGCCATACTGGACTCTGCGTGAAGTCCATACGCTGGAGTTGGACAAGGTGGTGTGACAGCCATAGAACAGCCCCTCCTAAATTCAGGGAATAAAGTTTGCAAAAGGGTTGTGCTGCTGTACTAAATTTCGGGCAACAGCTACAACCCTCTCCAACCCCTTTCCTTGGGGACATGAAAAAAGGCGGTAAACCCAGTGCATTATGTATGATTTTTTAAAAAGATGTGTTTAAGAATCAAGATTCTATATATTTCAGTTCAATCGGCCTAATGGAAACCAAATCATAACAGCTAGAGACTTGAATAGCAATTAATAAAAGCAGATTTGACAAATGGATTTGTTTGTGTTGTGTTTTATATTGTTTTCTTTTAGTTTTTAGTTTTGATGCATCATCCAAACCCAAGCTGCCTATTCTGTATCAAGGACTAAAAGTCATAGCCGTGTTGAAACCGTTTTAGAATTAGGCTGCGCACTGGGGGAGTGCAAGCTCCTGCACTGAAAGAGTTGCGGTGTGTTTTGGTATTCCTCGGCATTCTTCAGTGGATCTTCTCTGTGGCTCTGTCAGTGAGAGAAGCCTGTGCAGGGAAGAGGCTGTCACTGTCGTGACCCTGCTATTGTGGGAAGATATGGAGGAGGACTGCCATCCCTCTCGACAGGGGAGAGACTGTGGCTTGAGACGAGTGTCGTGCCCTCACCCCATGCTGGAGGACAGGATGGGAGAAGTCTGACAGGTCATTTGAAATGACGCCTATCTTGTGCCTACACTTTGCCGCATTTCTTATGCTTTATCTTAAGTGGAGCTCACAAGAAAACCGTGACACTCAAGGAGATTCTTTTTTTTTTTTTTTTTTTTGGGTACCAGGGGGTCGACCTCAGGACCTTACGCACCAGCAGGTGCCCGTGCCGCTGAGTGATATCACTGGCCCCTTTTTTGTATGTGGGTTCCGGGAGTCGAACTCGGGCCCTCGCGCTTGCCGGGCAGGCGCTTAAGCTGCTGAGCCATCTCACCGGCCCTCAAGGAGATTCTTATGTCACCTCCAAAAAAAAGTTTGGAGGTAGAAGGAGCTGCTCAAACTCAGGTAGCCTCTTTGGGACAGGAGACCAGAGCTTTCCAAGTGTCAGATGGACCACGTTTGTGTGGAAGTTGCATCACTAAGACTGGATGCTCGAGACTTACCTGAAGAACCCAGTCTGGGAATGGGACTCAGGAATCCACATTCAGATGAACTTTCCAAATGATTCCATGCACAGAAGGTTGGAGAACTGTTCTATTCAATTCTAATTTTCAGAATTCCCCATTCTTTTGTAAGTATCATCATAAATCTTTTTTCAAACGTGAAGAGGAAATTAAGGAAAATAATTCAGTGGAGAGTGAGGGGTGTAGGAAGCTTATTCAGCGTCCTGCTTAATTGGGGCAGCACCAGCACCCAGCTGACAGGTCTTGGCATAACACTCAGGGTGTTGGGTCTGAATCTGCCCTCTGACCATTCTTGACTTTGAGACCACTCTTTGCTTTGTAGAGCAAACTAAAGACAGCTGCATATCAATCTCAAAAGCTTTGTGATTGTGCCAGAGTTTATAGAAGGGACTCATATATTTTAGAAAACAACCTTGGAAGGGCATTGTTCTACAAAGTGTGATTTTAAAACTTGGGCCCTTATCTCCTAGTTGTGGGCTAAGCTGCCCACAGTGTACACACCTGTCTGTCAGGGTGTGATGTCTCCACCACCTGTTCAATAAAAACAAGCAAGCTCAGAGATCTCCTCTATGTCCTCCTGATAATCCTCATGCCAATAAATCAGTCACCTCCACGTACTCCTCAGACAGCTCTTATCCTCGTGGGACTTCTCATTCTGCTCCTGGGAGAGGAGTAGAGGGGCTACTGGAGTCCAGGTTCATTTTTCAGTGACAGATATTGAACAGAGCAAAGAACAGTTAGGCCAGTTTTCAAAAGATCCTAGTAGTTTTGCAGATGGGTTTCAAACTTTGACCCTTGCTTTTGAGCCCTCATGGCAAGATGTCCAATCTGTTTTGATCACTTGCTGTACCTCAGACCTTCATGCTGGATATGGCCTTTTCTGTGTTAAACAACATGTATATCGAGGAGGATGAAAGGAGAAGGGCTGAAAGCGGGTGTGGTGGCGCACACCTCTAATCCCAGCACTTGGGAGGCTGAGACAGGAGGATTGCTGTGAATTTGAGACCAGCCTGGGCTACATAGTCAGTTCAAGGCCAGTCTGGACTACATAGTGAGACCCTGTCTCACCCCCCACCACAAAAACAAAAAAACAAAAAACCAAAAAACCAAAAGGAGAAGGGCTGAGAAATTCTAAAATTATGACTGTCACAATTGACAATGCTTTAAGCACAAAGCACAGAGCTCAAGACCAATCAGGGAAAGAGTCTCTTCTTTAAATGCAAAGAAACTGGATGCTAGGCACGTGACTGTACCTGCTCTGTGTGTCAGGCAGCCAGTGTGCCCGATTCATGGCACTGGAGGACTGATAATCCTGTCTCCCAGGGAGGGGGTAGGGCAGCTACAACCTTCGCCTCCTGCTCTGATGAAGACGACTGAAGTGCCCGGGCAATCTGCCATGCCCTTGTTCCTGGACATCTCCATTTCCTGTGACAATGGGTAAGCAATTTCAATTCCATACAGATACAGAAGTGGCTTATTCTGTTTTAACTTCCTTCTGTGGAAAACTGTCCTCTAGATCCACAGCCATAATTGTGGTTGAAGAAATTCCTATTTGGAGCTTATTTATACCTGCCCTGCTGTGTCAATTTGAAGGTCAAATGTTTAACCACATATTTTTTTTTTTGTGGGTACCGGGGGGTCGACCTCAGGACCTTGTGTGCCAGCAGGCGCCCCTGCTGCTGAGCGATATCACCGGCCCCTTTTTTCGTATGTGGGATCCAGGAGTCGAACTTGGGCCCTCGCGCTTGCCGGGCAGGCGCTTACGCCGCTGAGCCATCTCACTGGCCCAAACCACATTTTTAATTGTCCCTTAGTGTCCTACTCCCTTACTAGGAAGAGATTTAGTAGTAAAATTTGGGACAATTCTCCAATTCTGACAAAGGCTAAAGCAGATTTTAACTGTTTGGCCAAGGCCAGGCCGTACTTCTAGGCACCGCTTCTAGGCACCTCCCATAGAGACTGGCTATACTTTTAATCCTGTCCCACCAATGCCCACAGGCTCAGCAGTTAGCCACTGCTGGGACCAGGTGATTTCCCACACCTGTGCAAGCAAGCCGGACATCAGTGTCCTGCCCCTCCAAGGCCTGGAGGAGGTGAGGTTCACTGATGTAGCTTTGTTCAGAAGAACATCAAAAGGCAGGTTATGCTGTTGTCAGCTCACAAGAGGCCACTGGGGCCAAACCATTTCCCCAGGGACCTCCGCTCAAAAAGCAGAGCTCATAGCTCTTACTTAGGCATTGATATTAGGAAAAGGCAAAAAGCTAAATATTTACACAGATTCCAAATACACCTTTCTGGTGCTACATGCCCATGCAACACTTGGGAAAGAAAGTTGCATGCTAACTAATAAACAGTTATCTATAAAGCACAAGCAGGAAAGGCCTACAGCTCCTAGAGGCAGTCGATCTTTCCAGGCAGGTTGCTGTCATCCTAGATTCACCTTTCTAGGATCAAGCCAGCTCCATCTGAAATGTCCGAGGAAAAAGAATACCGAAAAAAAGAAAGCTAATCATGTGAACCTCTGGAAGATCTGAAGCTCCTCTTTTTTTTTTTTTTTTTTTTTTTTTTTTTTAATTTTAAAGAGAAGAAAAAACAAAACAAATCAAAAAAAAAAAAGAACAAATTTTCAAAACACCATAATATGAGGGTAACAATGGTTAATGCATTACGTATTATTATCTTTAAGTTAGTTATTCAGGATACCAGACATTAGCATTCAATTGTCCAAACATTATTGGCACAAACCTTACTCTTCAATGAACTAAGTAAAATTGGTAGTGTATCTATCTTAACCATCTTATATATATATACAATTTTTTTCCCTTTCCCTTCTTTCTTTTCCCTATTCCAGTCTCTCTTTCCTATTAACCAGTTTCTTTTTGATTCACCGTGTCTATTGTACATTTTGGATCTTATTTACTCTTTCAGTTTCTCATACTAGAGAGACAATACGATGCTTACACATGTGCGTCTGGTTTATTTCACTTATGAGTATTTTCTCGAGTTGCATCCATTTACCTATAAAAGTCTCCAGTTTATCCTTCTTTATGGCTGAATAGTACTCCATTGTATAAAAATACCACATCTTTTTTTTTTTTTTTTTGGTGGGTACCGGGGGGTCGACCTCAGAACCTCGCGCGCCAACAGGCACCCGTGCCTCTGAGCGATATCACCGGCCCCTTTTTCGTATGTGGGTTCCGGGAGTCGAACTCGGGCCCTCGCGCTTGCCGGGCAGGCGCTTAAGCCGCTGAGCCATCTCACCGGCCCAAAAATACCACATCTTTCTTATCCATTCCTCAGTTGATGGGCATTTGGGTTGTTTCCAAGATCTGGCTATTACAAATTGTGCTGCTATAAACATGGGTGCACATATATCGCTGTGGTACGATGTTTTTAATTCTTCTGGGAAGATGCCCAGAAGGGGAATAGCTGGGTCAAATGGGACCTCCAACCCTAGTTTTGTGAGGAATCTCCACACTGACTTCCACAGTGGCTGTACCAGTCGACACTCCCACCAACAGTGAAGAAGGGTTCCTTTTTCCCCACAGCCCCTCCAGCATTTGTTATTAGTTGCTTTCTTTATAGTAGCCATTCTTTCTGGGGTGAGATGGTATCTCAGTGTTATTTTAATTTGCATCTCTCGAATGACTAGTGATGTTGCACATTTTTTTGTATATTTATTTGCCATTAGTATTTCTTCATCTGAGAAATGTGTATTCATCTCAGATGCCCATTTTTGGAGTGGGTCTTTAAATTTGGGAGGTCTGATTTTTTTGAGTTCTTTATATGTTCTCGATAGTAATCCTTTGTCTGAGGAACAGCTGGCAAACATTTTTTCCCACGTTGTGGGTTGTCTTTTCACTCTGTTGGTGGTTTCTCTTGCTGTGCAAAAGCTTTTTAATAAGATGAGATCCCAGTTATTGATTCTTTGAGATAGTTCCCATGCGGTTGAGTTTTTATTCATAAAGTCTTTGCCTACACCAATGTTGAAGCTCCTCTTCAAACAGCAAAACTCCAGTATTGTACCAGGTTCAGATGGAGTCACTAATGACCCCTACTCCCCCACAGCTTAAGTGGGTCCTGCATTCCGACTCCTGTTTTTAGTTAGAGCCATAATATGGGTCATCTTGCTAAGGCTGTGACTCTCAGGCTCTTGGTAGTTTCTCTGTGTCCCTAAACTAATAGTAAAATTTATCCATTAAAGGCCTCAGATGGTGATCTAGACTACGGCCCATGAATCTCTTGACAAATTCACCACACTTTCTTCTGTTGAACAGGCAGCTCAACGGCTCTTCACACATGGGAACTGACTCCTTTTCCATTGTCTTCTGACAGGTTTTTCCCAGCCCAGCTTGTAAGTGCCAACATCCCAAGGTAATTAGAACATAATCCCCAGCGCGTAGGGCCTACAGAGACCACCACACCCTCATCAATACCTAAATAATCATGGGGATTTCTGTCCGTCAGAGAGAAATGAGGCAGGAGATTAGGGCATGGCAAAGTGGCTGGGCAAATGGGCCTGACCTGTCAATCATGGGGTCCTAGGACAAAAGCCCTGTGCCTGGGACCAACCAGAGAATGCTATCTTCAATTCTGTTGGTGTAAGACCTGCATGTTTTTGATAGGGTGGCCTGGATCTGACATCAGAATGGGGAATACAAAAGACAGCCACCATTAACTTCATTGCCACTCTAAGCTCTTTCAGTGGCCCACTCTGCACTCTGAAGAATGTATTTTTTTCTGTTTTTAATTGGCTTACACTCACTCTGCAGAGCATACTTCTTTTCCCACCTTTAATATCTTTAGTAGATATAAAACCTCACCTTTGCACTTGCTTTGACCAATTCTTTGTTCAGGAAAACAAGCACCCCCACCTCTAACGATGAAGCCATGTCTCAGGAAGCATGGGCTATAGAATATCCTAAACAAATGAAAGTGATCCCACCTCAATTATAATTAATTATAATCACATTGACATCGTGGTTTTTAACATCCCTCCCCCATGGCCTTTGGGACCAGTGTCACAGAAGGCCAAGTCCTTCAGAGCAAAGAACTGGTTTATAGAGAGCTTATTGTGAGCCCCCAGAAGCGTAGAGCATATGCACCCACTTGTCTTTCCCAGCTAAGCTCTAGAGGCAGGAACTGGGCACTCTCTGTTTTTTGAGACCAGAGCTCTATTTTCCCTCTAGCCTTCAGACTCTCTCCTTCCAGACGTTTCTCCTCTCTACCTCCTGCCAAGCTAACATCAGGCTGGGTTCTGGGGACAGGAGGCCCTGGAGTGAAAGTGGTGTGAGCCCACCTTTTGCCCTTCCATGTCGTAAAGGCCAGAGGAAAGAATCCCAGACTTGGAGACCTCATCGCATGTCTTTATTTAGCAGAAAAGTGGGCTCCGTCAGTGGGCTGAACCGGGGTGATGGGTGTGCAGTGCTGCACTGTGAGAAGAGTCTTTCAGCTCTCTCACAGGGATTGTGGCTGGTGGGACAGCCAGATGGCTCCTTGAGCAGCGGTGACAGAAGAACAGGGGGTGAAGAGATAGGAGACACCTGAGAGGGGACAGCAGAGTAAAGATGACTGGGTTTTGGGGTTACAGGAGGGGAGGAACAAAGGCAGCCCCAAGACCCCTGGCTCGCACCACCTTAAACTTCCGTCAGCCCCCTGCCCAGCCAGCCATACTCACTGTCTGTTCAGTCATCAATGCACCCCTCTGTGGAGGGAAAAAATCATTAGAGCAGGCCGGTGTGTGTGTGTGTGCACGTGTATGTGTTTGTGACCTCTGGCTGCCAGGACCCCTGCATATCCCTGGCTGCCTCAGGCCTCATCTGATCTAGTAGAGGATCTGGGGCTTCCCTAAATTCAAGGCCTGGGGATGGGATCTTCAGGGGGCCTGCGACTCACGGGACCTTGCAACCAAGGCCCCTGGCCTATTTACCTGAAGAGTTCTGTCAGCCCCACAGGTCATGGCCCTGAATGGCCTGACTGGAATCTCCCGCCCAGTCCAGGCCACTTGAAAGTCAGGACATTTCCTACAGCAGGAATGAGCAAGCTGCAGGGGAAGGGGTAGGTGGGCAGAACAGAAGTCCCAAGGTACAGAAAGGAGTTGGCCCAGGACACCAAGAACGAAGGTATAGAAAGGAGGTTGCTCAGGGCACTGAGAATGGGGAACTGAGGATCTAGGCCTAAACTTGGGCATCATCTGGGCAGTTATGGGTTAAACTGTGATGGGAAGCATTTGGGGCCAGGGATACTGAGGACCCACAGACCCCAGATTTTCACCACCATTTTTCCAATGAGTGGAGGAGGGGAATGACTCTCTCCTGTCTTCTTTCCCTGGTCAGGCAGCATCAGGCCTGAACAGACCCCACACCCTCTTCCTCTCTTCCCAGCTGGCCATTACCGATGGGGGCAGAAAAGTTGATGCTGTTCTCAGCGAAGCTCAGATACTTGGCCACGATGATGAAGTACTGCTTATATGGAGGGCTCAGCTCCTTGGTTCTCCCTGTGGCCAAGATTGCCAGTGAGTGACCAACAGAAAGATTCTTTATAATTTTTAAAAAAGTTTTTTGAGACAGAATCTTGCTATGTAGTTGAGACTGGCCTTAAACTTGCAATTCTCCTGCCTCAGCCTCCCAAGTGCTGGGATGACAGCTGTGTACTGCCATACTTGGCTCATTCCACAAACTGTGGAATGAGTGAATGAGGCCTCAGACCCCTTTCCCATGGATGGTCTGTGGCATGACCTCCTCCCCGAGGGTTCTCAAGCTGGAGAAGCCTCTGGGGTCTTGGGAGAAAGGGCTCTCTCCCTAAACGGTGACCAAGAGCCAGGTCCCTGAGGGTATGGACAGAGGACTTACCATAGAGGTTGGCCTTGAAGTACACCGCGTCTCCGTGAGTCTCCTCGAAGAACACAATGGCGTACTGATCGTAGTCAGTGATTGCTACTCTCATGGTGTAGCTCTGTGTTCCACTGTAAACTGTAATGTGGACAGTGAGGGTCACCCCTGCCCTGCCCGAGATGAAGAGACTGTCTGCTTCCACTGTGACCAGTCAGCAGGGGCTTCTCCCCACAGGACAACAACTGTGTGGCAGGGCAGGGAGGCCTGTGCCCTTCTTCGGGACTCTGTCCCTAAATCCCAACCCCAAGAGCCCCCTCACCCAGGACTCACGTGTTGTATTGTTTGGGGCGAACTGGCCAGGATGGGCAGTTGGGACAATATTTCCAATATGGTGTTCACAGGCATCGCCACTGTGGGAGAGATGGTAGATGCTGAGCAGGGAGATGACACATACTTAAATGCCATGGGCTGGACAAAGAGCATCCAGGGCTTCAGCAGGTTCTGAAGCCCCCATCCAACCTAGGTCATGAAAACCTGCCCAGCACTATGGCGAGAGCCCAGTCAACCCTGCCCATGGTCCGGGCCCTTTCCCTGTGGATCTGTGCCTGGTCTGCTGTGGGTGCTACCTGACCCTCCCTCCAGCACTTTCTCCTCTGCTGCCTCCAGGAGCGGTCTGGCCCACACGCAGACCCCAGGCCCTGACCCCTGCTCTTATCTTACTGCTCCCCTTTCCAACTTCTCCTGGCAATTTCTTCTGAGCTTCCGGTCTGCTCCATGCCAAGCACTACCCTTGTCCTTGGGCCTTACCTCTCCCCTCCCCTGAGTCTATTCCACCCCTGCACCCTAGAGTCTTGCCTCCACAACCTGTCTTCCTTCAGCCTCTCATCTTCAACTGCTCCAACTCGATTCACCCAGTGGCCAGAGCCACCTCCATGGCTGTAACCGCACCCAGATCGCGGCCCTTGCAGGAGGTCCAGGTCAGGGTATGGTTCATATGGGATGCACCAGGGACTGGCAAGGAGCACTCCCCTCCTGCTGCGCATCAGCCCCTGCTCAGGTGCCTACGCTGATGGCTGGCTGCTTTGCTGCCTCCTAAGGTGAGGCTCTCTGACTCAGAGTGTGCCAGGCCCTGCTGAGAGGTCCATACCTCTTTTTCTTTGGTTGTGCTGGTTATAGGGAGGTTCAGTGCAGGACCTTTGCATTAAACCGCATCTCCAGCCCTTTTTAATTTTTCATTTTGAGGCACAGTGCGGCCAAGTTGTCCATGCTATCTTCAAATTGTGAGATTCTCTTGCTCTGGCCTCCAGGGCTGACTTATAAGATTACAGGCTCCTTTAAAGACGTTTCCCTGAAAGTCCTAGATGGAGGCCTTGGGCGGGGTCCCAGGGAGGATCCAGTGTCCCGCCTCCCCCTCAGGGGATGCCTACACTCTGTCTTGTTTCTGCTGCTTGTGTTTGTTTGTGCTGGAGTCACCCATGAATACTGATGGAAGGGTGGGAGGAAGATTGATCAGTGAGATGAGTGACTGTAACCCTTAGCCTTGGTCATCCCTTGGCTGTGACACTGTTCTGCCTCTCAGACCCCTAGGGTATAGTGGGTTCACCTGAGGAGGGTGGTGGTGACATTGTAGCTGTGGTCGTCTTTCAGCTCGTAGGTGATGCTGTGCATTTTAAACTGGCTTCCATCCTGAACTGGGTCCTCTGCCACAGCTATGGCGTACCACTTCCCCTGGAACTGTGAAGAGATGACTACAGGCAGAGCCCAGGGACGGCCCCAAAGCCAACCCTCCCACTCTGTCCCTGCTGGCAGCTCTCGGCAGCATTCTGGGCTGCAGGGCCTAGGGATGGGGCTGCCCTTAGTAGTGGCAGTAGCAGGTGCTCTTCAGTGCCAGTAGGGACCTTGGGTGAGGCGTTTGCCCTGAGTAGTCAGGGATGGGGTGGCCCTGGGCAAGTGGTTGTTGGGTCCTCCTGAGCCTCAGTTTCCTACTCTGTGCAGAGGGACTGAAGATGTCCCCACCTGGCATGTACTGGGCTTGGATTCCCTGAGTCCTGATCATCCCCACCCATCACTACCACTGAGCCCCTTGGCCTCTCCTCACTTCTGCTCCCACTCTCCCTGTCCCTCAGCCCCACTCTGCAGGTGTCCCTCCAGAGCCTTTACCTGGTCATCCTGGAAGTCTTGCTGTAGGGGGACCTTGATGAGATTTGGGTGTGGTCTGGGGGTTGGAGTGGTGTTCTGGGCTTGGGTCTGCAGGGCCCCCAGCAGGGTGAGTCCGAGACACAGGCGACCCAAGGCCATGGCTTCAGAGCAGCTGCTGAGCCTGGGAGATATAAAAGGAGGAAAAAGAGGGCTGAAGTGGCCAACCCAAGGGAAGTATTTATAGGACATCTGGCTGCCACCCCCTCTATGGTGGGCTGATCCATCCTTTGCTTAATCCAGGAAGGGTGACTCAATTGTCAGCAAATCCATCAGAAACACGTGGCAAATTGCCCGACTTTCTTCCCTCCTGGTCAGAATTATGCAATGTAGTGAGAGTGAAAGACAATCAACAGAAGGTCATTCCAGACCCTCAGAATGTGACTGAGATAAGGGCTCCCTCTTGGTCCTTACTGTCCCTCTTCCCTCATTTTATTGTCCCTATTTGTGGATCAGCAGCTTGGGTCTGGACAAGCTATCATCTCTGACCCTGTGAGCCCATGGAGGGTGTGTGTGTGGTGATGTCCCCTTCTACACCTCTAAAGAGCAAAGAATGTGCCAAGAATGATGGTTTGTGCTTGTATTCCCCACTTTTAGGAGGCTGAGGCAGGAGGATTGACACAAGTTTGAGCTATGTAGTCAGCCTGAGCTATGTAGTGAGTTCGATGCCA
Source organism: Erethizon dorsatum (assembly GCA_028451465.1). NCBI lineage: Eukaryota > Metazoa > Chordata > Mammalia > Rodentia > Erethizontidae > Erethizon > Erethizon dorsatum. The sequence continues at coordinate 7,260,998 of CM051822.1, forward strand.
GCCTGAACTAGAGTGATTTCTTGTCTGAAGAAACCAAAATAAAAAAAGAAAAAGAAAAAGAAATAAACAAACAAAGCGAGGAATGTTCCACTCCAATAAGTGCTGTGCTGCTTCTTGGTTCTTATAAAGGCGCAGGGAAGGATGGGGAGGCTGACGGTGCACATTCTGGACTGGGAAGGACAGGGTATCTGCGTAGGTCTCGCAGGAGCCCCAGGCCAGCCCCTGGCAGAGAGTGAGATGCCTTGAGCCCCACTCCTCCCCTATGCCCCCGACCCATTTGCAGGAGTAGACAGGACAGCAGGGACCCTCAGGGACTTGTCCTTTCTTGTGAGCCCAGCAGGCAGAGACCCAGAGCCAGGTATAGGGGCCATAGATGTGGCTCTTTGACAAAACTGAGCACTTAGGCTGCAGTTGCAGCTGACCATGGATCCCTGGCAGGGGGGCCACAGGGTCAGGCACCTTCCCTGTGGCGAGGTGGGCTGTACTCTGCTGTGTACACCAGTTGCTTTGGGTCGCAGGGTGCCGGAATTTGGCCTTGCCCTTGAGAGGTTGCTCAGATGCTTCGCCTCTGGCCACACCACCCTTGGGCTATACAGCCCTGTAGCTCAAGCCTGGGTCAGTACTGATGGCCTGGGGCAGCAGCGATGGTTCCCAGTCCCTTTACCCCGTCCCGCTGAGAGGAGTCACCCATGGGGGCTCTGTCAGTCCTGGATGCCTGACATGAGGCTGGACTGAGTAATTTCTGGCTTTATATGAAACTACAAGGGGCCTCACTGTCTCTGCCCAGGTGTGGTGGGGCCAGAGGGAAGGGGCTTTAGAGGGGTCCTGAGCTGGTGGGTAGGGTGCAGCCTTAGCCCCCACACCAGACAGCCCGGCAGTGCGTCTCATCCCCTCTAAGCTGGATGATGAGAAGGCAGGAAGTGAAGCTGAGCAAAGCTGTGGCCACGAGAGCCTGCCACCCTCCCAGCCCCACTCCTCTCCCAGCCAGAAGGGTTCCACCTCCACTACCCTCTATGCAGTCAAAAAGTATGATCGCCAGGTCATGGGTGCACATCTCTGTAATCACTGCACTCTGGGAGGCTGAGGCAGGAGGACTGCAAGTGAGAGCCCAGCCTGGACAACTTAACAAGACCCTCTCCTGTAGTGAAAAATAAAAGGAGTACTCACCCTCCCTTTGGAGAAAGGATACAGATCCAATTTTATGTTTCTGGGTAAAATGCTTAAGAGTTCTTGTGTAGTTCTTGTTACAGTTGTATGATGTATGAAATTTAGTTGAGTGACTTTTTGGATTTGAATTAGATTAGTATTTAAAGATCTTCTTTAAAGGGTAATCAGTTTATTTCAAATATAAGAAAAAAATGGGTGACTAGTTTAAATCTTAGGGATGATAAAGTGTTCCCATAGTTTTTCTGTAAAAAAGAAAACAAATTTTTATCTTTCATAATCTGTAGAGTAAAAACTTTCCCTTCTATATTACTGTACAAATGTTTAATTCCTATAATGTCAAGACTGGAAGTATTAAAAATGTACATAGAATGTAGATCTTCACAGCCCCCCCTTTTTTTTTTAATGTGGGTACCTGGAGTCGACCTCAGGACCTCGTGCGCCAGCAAGCGCTTGTGCCGCTGAGCGATATCACCGGCCCTTTTTTCCCTTTATGTGGGTTCGGGGAGTTGAACTCAGGACCTCACGCTTGCCAGGCAGGTGCTTATGCCACTGAGCTATCTCACCGGCCCCTTCACAGTCTTTTTGGAAAAAGGCTTGAGTCTACCTTTCTGGCTCTGCACTATGAAGGTTGAGAGACATGCTAGACTTATGTATCTAGTCTGGTTCTTCTGTCTTTGTTTGAATAATAGCGTGAAAGAAGCAATGCAAAACACCAAAACTTATCCTTATAAGAAACAATTTAACATGTAGTTAAATTTGTGGTGATATAAAATATAAGTTAGTGAAGATAATGGAATTTTGAAGAAGTGTACATTATAGCACAGGAACTCACTAATGCATTAAGAAACTTCTTCAGAAGTAGAAAAACATTCATTTATTTAGGGAGAAAGTATAGGGATTTAGTAAGTAGTTTTTTTTTTTTTTTGTGGGTACCTGGGGTCGAACCCAAGACCTTGCGTGCCAGCAGGTGCCCGTGCCGCTGAGCGATATCACTGGCCCCTTTTTTTGTATGTGGGTTCCAGGAGTCGAACTCGGGCCCTCACACTTGCCAGGCAGGCGCGTACGCCGCTGAGCTATCTCACCGGCCCTAGTAAATAGTTTTTGATTTAAAAATTTAGATTATTCTATAATGTAGGAGAAGTTTCTCTGAGTGAAGTTTTTTTTTTTTTTTAAATTGATGTCTTTTGTGCCTCAACTTTTATTTTACTTTTTTTTTTTTTTTGGTACCAGGCATTGAACTCAGGACCTTGCACTTGCCAGGCAGGCGCTTGTGTATTTTACTTTTAGTAAATGCTTCCTAAAAATTTGAGGAAATAGTTCAGCACAAAGGTCCTAAGTTCATTCCTCAGTATTGGAAAACAATAAGAGTTAAAGAAAAGAAAAGAAAAGAAACCCAGAAACTACCTTACGTAGTGACACCTCGGATCCTGTGTGCCATCTTTCTGTGGCCTCCCAGACCAGCACAGCAGCTTTCTTTGCAGAGCAGGAACCTGACAAATGGGGAGATGGGCACAGGTGGTGAGGGTGGGGCAGAGATCTGTGCAGGGCCCATTTGCTCTGTACTGAAGCCACGCCTGTCTCAGACCCACTACCCTTACCACTAGCTCTCTCTTCTCATCTCTGTGTTTTCTTTGCTGACACCTGCTGACATCTCATTAGCCTCTATCACCTGGCTGCCTCTTGCCTTCCATCTTGGTCCACTCTTGGAATCAGAGATTGAGAGAAGAGGATGAGGCCTGCTGAGAGATGAGCGCTCCTGGGATGTTGCATCTCAAGCCAGGCCCTGGAGGTGGGGGCATCTCATAACAGTCACGGTCATGGCTGGGTCAGAGACCCCACTGTGAGGCTCCAGTGGGACCTGACTCTCCCAGCCCGCAGCCTGCTTGCCCGCAGAAACACTGCTCTCTGCAGTGAACTCAGCTCTCAGCAGGGAACTCAGCTCAGTACTGTTGTCATTGGCAAGCACAGGAAAGGAGATAAGATAGGGCAAGGAATTTTGCAGGTCCTAGGGACATCTGGAGACACCCAAAAATTTACACCAAACACTTCAAGGACTTTGCCCTCTGAGATACAAGACTGCCAGAAAACTTCAACCACAGACATTTATTAAACCTTCCCGCCTGTCTTCTTTCCATCCATGTAAAAAGGACACACTTCTCTTGGTTTGAAGCAGATAGCTTTGCTGCTCTCTGCCTACCTGCACCCAGGTATTAAACCACGTGCCTCGTTGCTATCACAAAAGCCTGTTGTATGGTCTTTTGCCTCACCTTTGTTAGATCCACAAGGTGTGACACATCCCTGGAGCAGGAGCTGGAGGGGCAGGGGACCTGCTGGGGTGGTGGTAGCATCCCGCCTTAAGATGGGAGGCCCCTGCAGACTGGGCTAAAAGGAAAAGACTCCGCGTACCTCCTTCTGAGTCCAGCAGTGCTCCGGGGAGGGATCAGCTCCACACACCAGCTGCGAGACTCAGCCCGTGGGATTGGGCGAGGACCACAGTGTAGACATTGTGGTGTGACTTGGCCAACTCACAGGCCTCGTGTTAAACAGGACACTGGAAGAGCCATTCCCTTTCTGCTCCTTTTCCAGGGAGGGGACTGACGGGTCACATTATACAGAGCTGTGGCACTTGGAATGGTGTCTGCTGCATGTGTGGCATCATGCTTTGGCATGCCAGTCACTCACTCATCTCACCTGGGCCCCTTGGGCTTCCAAGATGACCCTGAGCTGGTCTTGTAGGGCCACCGCCACTAGCTCTCATGCTGTTCCTTGGGGCACTCCTAGAGAGCCTTCAGCAAGCCCTACAGAAGGTTTGTGGTGAAGTTCCTGCTGGGAGAAGCCAGAGCTGAGCCCCAAGACTTCTCTGGGTCCAACTTAGCAGTAGTTGGAGCTGATTGAGCTACAAACCTGGGTTTTCTGTGGCCAGAATCCTGGAGAACTCTAGCTGCTTTGCACCCATACTTCAGACCCAGTATGCAGGAGTCTCCCTGGAGGGAGACCAAGATGGCCCGTATTCACGGGGACAGGTCTTGACCCAGCCAGGTCTAATCACCCCCAAAGGGTAGGGAGAGGCTCCCTGGGGATTCAGTTGTTGCATCTCAGGAATCCAATTTCACACTTGTTCTGGTTTCCAGAAGTGCAGTATGGAAGGAATCCACCATGCAGGAGTCCACCATGGAGGACACAAGGAGTTGAATTAACCTGGGCCAGTGTGGTTATGGTGAAGGGCAGGGTGGTGGACAAGGATCAGAGGAGAACAATGCTGTGAACAGCCACTGAGACCTTTTCCTTGGCCTGGCTATGGCCCCCCTAGAGCCTTATTGTCAGAAGGCTTAGTAAGGGGTCTGGAAGGAAATGTGAGCTTCTGGGGCTGGGGCCTCTTGGCCCAAACCTTGGGCTGGAGGGAAATCACATCCTGATTCCTTCCCATAACACTCAGAATCACCTCTTATGGAGGATGTTATACTCCACAGTGACATTATGAGTAGGCAGTGTAGAGTTTACATAGTGTAGGAGGGGTGCCTTTGACCCCAGAGTCCTTCAGGTGGTCACTAACCTGACCAGGGACACTGCTGCCTCAAGTGTCCTTCCCTACAAGATCAGCAGTGGCCTGGCAGGACTAGAATGGCTCATGGAGGCAGGAGACTAAGGCATGGCAAAGCTGGCTGGGGAAATACACTTGACTTGTTAATTACAAAATCCCAGGATACATGGACATAACAGTTCCAAAACCCTGCACATGGACTCCTCACAAGAATTGGAGCAGGTTTTTGATAGGACTGTGGAGATTGTCTGGGTCATTGTTATTTTATTTTCTACCTCTCTTAAAACAATGGAAGTGGGCCGGTGAGATAGCTCAGTGGCATAAGCTCCTGCCCGGCAAGCACAAGGTCCTGAGTTCGACTCCTGGAACCCACATAAAGGAAAAAAAGGGCCGGTGATACTGCTCAGCAGCACAAGCGCTTGCTGGCAAGCACGAGGTCCTGAGGTTGACTCCCGGTACCCACATAAAAAAAAAAAATAAAACAATGGAAGGAATAATGGCCCTAGAGGGTCTCCTGAGTTTAAGTGGGTGGGAGGAGTAATTGCCTCATCCCCCATTGTTCTACCTGCACCATTCCTTCTTGAGAGAACTGGTCCCTAAAAATCTTTAAGAGGTGATCAAAGAGGAAGGTCCCTTTTCCATGGCTACTTCCTCCTGAACAGGGGAGCTGGCCCTACCTACATGGGGACGAAGGAACTCTCTTTCTGTCTGAACCATGAATTCAAGAGAGTTGAGATCCTCCTCTGAGGATTTATTGATTAGCCATGAACATGGGTGTGGGTTTTGATTTTGAGCTTGGGCCATCACCAGTAGTTTAACAGCTGTGAAACAAGAAGAAACAAATTTGACTAAGAGATTAAGAATGTAAAATCTAAATAATAAGTTTATGAGAAGTATTAATGAAGGCCGTGTCCAGGACAATAACCAAATTCCCCAATTAAAGATATTTTGCCAGGACATCCATGGCTCAGATAGATTTTTGTGCATCTTAGGCGTGTGGTCAGCCAGCTTCTGTGCTATATCTCTTACTATTTCATACTGATTGCCATAAGAACTATATTTTCTTCTAGAGGCAAATATAACTTCTCCATTCTGGTGGTTAGGAGATGCAGCCCACTATGATGTTGTGTATCTACCACTTCTAGAGAATCTATTTGATCTTGAAGGATGGCAATACTCTGGGCAAATTCATCTAGGCTGTCTATCAAGTTCTTAGGTAGCTGTTGATAACAGGAGAAAGACATGACTAGATTAAGATTTTTGCATAAGTAACCACTGTTTATTATTAGTACTAAGGCAGTTTTTGAGTCATCCAGGAGGATCCCTGGAGAAATGGGAAAAAACCAAAAGAGGTCAGGGTATGTCTTAGTTACTTTGTCATTGATGAGACAGTACCTGACATCTACAAGTAAAGGAAGAAAGGTTTATTTCAGCTCACAGTTTGTAGAGGTTTCAGTCTTTAGTTGGCTGGCTCCAAGGCAGGCAGCATGACAGAGGAGAAATAGTCCATAACATGGCAGGCAGGAAGCAGCAAAATAGAGAGCCTGCCTTCCTCCTGTCCCTTTACATTCCACCCAGGTACAAGCCTATTGGTTGGTTCTCTCCCTGTTATGGTTTGTGTCTAGATGTCTCCCAAAGCCTCATGCAGTCATGGGGGCAGGCTTTTTCAGAGGCAGCTAAATCTAGAATTTGTGATTGATTCATAGTGCAATACTGGGATTAAGGGTGCTGGGATTAAGGTGATTGCTGGATCACTCCACTGATTGGGTTGGCACTGCCCTAATCCCAGCAGTCTGGATAAGATAAAAGTGGCAGAAAGAGCTTGTTTCACCCTTTTGCTCTTGCTGCTTTTGCTGTCTTCTGCCATCCCAGCCACCAAGAACAGTTACCCCTCTGCCATGCCACCCTGCCTTGAAGCCAGCTGATTATGGACTGAAACCACCACAAACCCTGAGTTAAATAAACCTTTTCTCCCTTAATTTTGAGTGTTGGGTATTTTGTCTCAGCAATGAGAGAAAAGTAACAAGACGGAATTTGGTAGCAGAGAAGTGGGGTTGTTGCTGTGACTGTACCTGACCATGTGGTTCAAAAGCCTTGCTGATTATGGACGGAAACATCCACAGACTGTGAGCTAAATAAACCTTTCCTCCTTTAACATTGGGTGTTGGGTATTTTGTCTCAGCAATGAGAGAAAGCTAATTAAAACAAAATTTGGTACCAGGAGTGGGGTCATTGCTATGACTATACCTGACCATGTGGTTCAAGAGCCTTTGGGAATGGCTTCTGGGAAGAGATTGGAAAGGTTCAGAGATCCCAGCTGAAAAAGTAAAGCTGGAATGCTGTTCTGTATGGGATATTCTGGTCAGAGCTCAGAAGACCAGAAGGTAGATAGAAATCCTGCTGGTAAAGACCAGACTTGGGGGGTTTCTGCTGGGAAGAAGGACTGCATTGGTTGTTGGACTCCAGACAATGTGTGTTATGGCTTGGCAGAAAGTTTGTCTGCGTTTTGCTGGTGTCCAGAGACTTTGCTTGAGACTGAGATTAAGGGCAGTGGACTAATTAAACTGGCAGAAGAAATTTTAAGGCAGTTGAATGTTAAGGTGGTGGCATGGCTAGTGTTGGGGGATTTTAGCCAGATTTATGTTGAGAATCAAGAGCAAAAAGCCCAGTAGAATGATTTAAAACGTTGTGAGTTTGGCCAGAAAGGAAGCTCCAGTAAAGCTGTGGACTACAAAGACAGAGCAGAGGAGATCTTGATTGCTGAGAAGGAATAAAAGAATAGAAAAGATGGCCTGAGGGCATCACAAGAAGCAGCAAGACTCCACCCTGTGCAGCTTCCAAATTGCAAAAGTGAAAGACTTTGCTTCGAGAATAAATCTTCAGAACATCATGTTCCAGAATGGTGGCAGCCAACACTATGCTCCAGAATGGTGCCAGCATAGAGAATTTGTTCCTCAGAATTGGATGCAGAGTGCTCAGCAATCCAGGCACTTGACACCTACAGCTGAGAGAGAGGGAAGCCTGCCTATGGCTCCAGCTGGCAGCAGATCTTGGCATCATCCACATGGTGCTGCAATGAGAGAAAAGTAACTAACTAACCCCCGACCCCGGGTGGGGGTTCTGTCTTCAGGAAATCCATTCAGCCACACCTAGAACTACATGCCAATTCAATCAGTGGACGAATCCAGTTACCACACACCCATAATCCATAATACTGACTTCAAATATGTCTTTCATGCAGCCATCTGGAAAGAAAGAGGACTTTTGGCTAGTCACCAGTCTCTGATAAAACACACAGATCAGAGATCCTCAACCTTCTCAAGACAGTAAATCTCCCAAGTGAGGTAGCAGTTGTCTATTTCCAGGGACATCAAGCCCTCTTGGAACTTGTCTCCTGGGATAATTCTGAGGCAGATTGTATTGCCAAACAGGCTGCTCTCCAAAATAATTCTGGCCCATCCATAGCTCTACCCACAGTCTCATTTCAGGACCTTAACTTAGAGCCAGCATTCTCTACCAAAGAGCTTCAAATGATTTGTGATGAGGGAGAAGTTCAAAAGGACCAGTGGTGATGTGTGGGTCCTTATCTATTCTTGTCACAATGAATGCAATGGAAAGTGGTTAAGTCCCTACATTATGCCTTCCACCTAGGGTGGGATACTACCAGCACTATGACATAGGCTCTTTGTAGAGCCTGGAGTCCATAATGTAACCCAGGTCTGTAAGATGTGTCCTGTCTGCCCCCTCCATAATCCATGGACCCATCCTCTCCATTCCTGAACTCGTACAAAGTTGTGAGTTCTTTCCTGGAGAAGACTGGCAGATAGACTTCACCTGCATGCCGATGTGTAAGGGGACACGCACCGCCTGGTGTGCATTGATATGTTTACTGGCTGGCTAGAAGCCTTCCCTGCCGGGCCAGAATGGGTCTTCCAGGTGATAAAAGTCCTCCTTAAAGAAGTTATACCTAGGTTTGGACTGCCTAGATCTATCTAGAGTGCTAACAGACCCTCACTAACATTGCAAATCACACAGAGAATTAAGTACTATCTCCACACTGCATGGAGACACCAATCATCAGGCAAAGTCAGGTGAGTCAATCAAACTCCCAAGGAAACCTGAGCCAAGCAGTGTCAAGAAACTGGCCATAAGTGGCTAGATCTACTCCCAGTTGCCTTAATGAGGCTTCAGCCTACCCCCAAATCCAAACTTAATTTCAGCCCATATGAGATGCTTTATGGGAGACCCTTCTTGATATCTGACCTACTTACTGACACTGAAACTTCCCAGCTCCTTCAACATGTGACTCACCTGGGAACTTTCCAACAGGCCCTCCAGGAATTTGGAAGATTCTTCCACTCCCAGAGATTAACAAGAATTGTCAGCCAACACCTGCCTTGGTGACCAGGTTCTAAGCAAGACCTGGAAAGAAGGTGGACGCAAGGACCAACTCCGACACAAATGGAAAGACACTTATGCCACTCTTCCAACCACTCCTTTTGCCATTAAGTTACAGGGAATAGATAGTTGGATTCACCTTTCCAGAGTAATGCTTGTGTAGGAGGTACACAGCCCACTTCAGGCACAATCACTTACTGTCCAGGCCTTCTTCCCTGGCCACCATGGTGATGGAAGACCTTATCTTTCTCTGGAAATGAAAGAAGTCCCTCTTTCAGTGCTCAGCATCTTCTTCTGTGTTCTGACAGGCCTGACAAGGGCTTGGAGGCTTTAGAAGGCATTCCTGTGTCTAGTGCCCCAGTCGCTTGCACTTGAAGCACTCTGACTTGCATTCATCACTCTTTGAATTACCTCATTTCTTCCTAGTGCTGCAGGCTTGAGTCTTATCCATTAGAGTAATCATGACTTTAGCTTGCCCCTTTTTCTTATTTAACTCTCATTTGTCTTCTACTTCATCATGGTTATTAAAGACCAAATGAGTCACATTGACCAATTGACTTATCCTTGCTTATGGGCTCTGTTGGAGTTTCTGGAGCTTTCTCTTAATATCTGGAGCTGACTGACTAATAAAATACTGTCCTAGGATAATCTGACCTTCTCTGGACTCTGGGTCTATGTTAGTGTTGCTAACACTTCAATCAGAGTTGAAAAGCAACTGGATTTTCATCAGAGCCTTGACAGATAGACCTGAGCTTATCGTACCTCACAGGTCTGGGCATCCCTTGTCACATACCCACTAAAATAGCCTTGATGTATAACTTTCATTTGCCTTCTCCATCCTCTGTGTTATTAGCCTGCTTTGCAGCTCTTATAGTCCTTATCCTTTCTACTTTTGTGTAGCAAGAAACCAGGATGAATTAGACACCTTTCCAGCTCAGATTAAGGCCATTGTTAGGATATGGAAACCTTCAGCAAAATTTTCAGGATCCTCAGAGAAACTACCCAGTTTTCCCTTGCATTGTTGAATATCTGTAACTGAAGAAGGGACTTGTACCTGAATGGGACCGTCAGTGCCTGCCACTTCTTCAAGGGGTAGATCAGTGATTGGCTTAGACATTGAGTTCCCTGAATCCAGGGCCTTATGGTAGCTGGAAGACCTGGTATGGGATAGGCTCAGGAGATGGCATTTATCTCCTGAAGGTAACAACTGAGCAGGCTGTTGAGGAGGCAGCCTGCAGGGAGAAGCTGAATAGAGGGAGTCCTCAGTAGTATCAGCTTCTCAGGGAGGATTAGTTCTAGGGTAAAGATCAGCCCATTGATAGAGAGCCATAGAGGCTCTCTGACCATTTTTCTTGTTCCTTACAATAAAGAAATAACTGAAATATGGTATTATATTTTGTGCTGCCAAGTGGTGGACATGTCTTGTTTCCCCAAGTGGATATGTAGCCCATTTTTAATTACACAGGAATAGAAGATGATATTTCTGGAGGACCTTGGGATGGAACTATTCCCAGTGGGTGAGGAGGAATCCAGTGGAAAATGAGAAGAGCTAGATGAAGCATTTCCCTTGATGGACCTGTAGATTGGATGAGTCAAAATTAGGTGTGGAATCCTCACAGGGCTGTTCTTGGGCTAATCCTTGACTCATTAGTGGGGATATTACAAGGTATCTTCTGGGGCACCCTAAGACTTTTAGCTTTAGGACATGATCTGATAGGGCTGCAATCCTTAGGATGTGGTGATAGAAGACTTGTAGAGACTTTCCATGGGTTAAAATTCCCACATGGGAACCTTACAGAGCAATCTTTTTTCTATGATCCTGTCCAGCTCTCATGTCAGGTACCCTCTAGTCCAGCTGAACCCCTTGGGGGCTGGACATGTTCAGCCTTAAGTGAGCACTAGTGCCACTTCCTTTGAACCTTTTTGGATCTCCCCTATGACCACAACTCATCTTCTAGATGAAAAGTCCAGAATTGAGATGCTTTACTGGCTGGATGCCTGTTAGCCAATTATAAAACCACCTAACATCTTGTCCAGGTAGGTATAGCAAGAGCTTTACTCAATAGAACCCCCAAACCCAGACAATTTTCTTGCTTATGTGGTCTTTGAAGCCTCTGGCTGAGCTCATACTCATCTGGTGACAAAACGCTACAAGGAACAGTAAGGCAAAATGAAAATTCAGTCAGTGAACACAAGCTACACGCCCTTTTAAATAAAGGCATAAACTTAAGGCCACAGTTATCACAATGAAGGCAAAACTAAGTAGAACTGAGAGAAAGAACTAACATTAGAGAAGCAACCCCAGGGCGAGGTAGGAATAGGGTGGCCCTAGGACCTAGGAAAAAAACAGTCACATCAGCCTGCCACCACTTTTTACTGCTGCTGTTTGGTGCAAAACTGCACCTTGTGCATCTTTCAAAATAACACTTTTCTGTCTTTTTCCCATGTGAGGAAGCACTATACTTTTCAACTCTTTGTCTCCCTTAAATGATCAGCACCAAAAAGCCAAAAAATTTTTAATTTTCCAATAGTTGGAAGCCTGATGGTGTGTGTGTGTGTGTGTGTGTGTGTGTGTGTGTTTGTGTGTGTGTGGCAGGATGGGGACTAGAATTCCCTCAAAGGAGAGAGGGAAAGAAAACAAACTGTAACGCTTAGTGTGAGCCTATGACTCACAGGCCCCGGCCCATTCTTGGTGCTACATACATGGCTGCCTGAATATCCAATGCCCAGGGCATGCTGGCAACTGCATCCCCCAAAGAAAAGCAATCAAATTAGTTGGGCCAGGCCCACATTCCCTGGTCCCCCAAGAAACATCAGAGATGCTGCCTGGAAGACTCTGTACATGACAAATCCCAGCTCCCCGGTGCCTGTGAGAGCCGTGAAACTTGCTGGCTGCCTCACTTCTGCAGCTGTTGAAAGTAGATCTGCATGCTGTAAGGACCACAGTAAAGTACAACCCCAACCAATCAGCAGGAGCCCTCCTGCTCCCTGCAAAGGCAGAAGACTTTTGTTCAACAGTCTGTTCATCTCCACATGCTGATGAAATCAGCCATATGTCTCACCTACCTTCCTTTTTGGTGGGGCTTCTTTTGGTTCCTGATGTCTGCTGATGTCTCCAGTGTCTCCTGGCTGGCTCACCAATGTTACTGAATGGTGGACTTACTGATAGAATCCAAAGTCCTGTGTATAATTGTTGAAGAATTACAACGCTTACCCGCAATGGCAAGTGAAAAGCAGCTACATTTATAGAAGATGATGGGAAGATGTGCTCAGGGCAATTTGTGCTGACAAAATGTGGCATAAACAGAGAAGCAGTGCCAGATGACAAGACAGTAAAAAAAGGCACACAGCACATTGTGCAGATAAGTCAGTCTATTGGGTTTAAAAGATATGCATGTGTTTTTGTCTGGGGCTATGGAGATTTTCTGGGTCATAATTTTATTTTCTATCTCTCATAAAACAATAAAAGAAAAAATGGCCCTACAATGGCATCCAAGCTCAAGTGTGTAGAGAAGAGTGGTTTATTCAGCCCCTGTTATGGTTTGTATCTAGATATCTCCCCAAAGCCTCATGTGCTCGTAAGTGGGGGTTTTCAGAGGTGGCTGGATCTAGGGTGTGTGATGCTGGGATTAAGTTGTGTGATGCTGGGATAAGTTGGGTGATGCTGGGATCAAGGGTGCATGATTACTAAATTTGTCCACTGATTGGTTAAGCATAGTTCTGAGAGCAGATAACGGGAAGGCCCACCCTGGGTGAGAGTGGAACCACCCAGAAGTTAGGTAGTCTGGAAGGGATAAAGGGAAAGGCTTCTGCCTCATTGCTTGCTGCTGCTTCTGCTGCTGCTCCTTCTTCACCACTTCACATGCCTTCTGCCTGTCATGAACTGTCTCTCTGCAATGCCCCTCTACCATGCCAACCTGCCTTGGAGACAGCCAACTATGAACTGAAACCTCCACAAAACTGAGAGCTGGGCCGGTGAGATGGCTCAGCGGCGTAAGCGCCTGCCTGGCAAGCGCGAGGGCCCGAGTTCGACTCCCGGATCCCACATACGAAAAAGGGGCCGGTGATATCGCTCAGCGGCACGGGCGCCTGCTGGCGCGCAAGGTCCTGAGGTCGACCCCCGGCACCCACAAAAAAAAAACAAACAAACAAAACTGAGAGCTAAAGAAAGCTTTCCTTCTTTAACTTTGGGTGTCGGGTATTATGTCTCAGCAACAAGAAAAGTAACTAAGACAGATTTTAGTACCAAGAGTGGGATCATTTCTGTGACTGTACCTGCCCCTTTGGCTCAGGAGCTTTTGGGACTGGCTTGTGGGAAGAGTTGGGAAAGGTTTGCAGATGCGGGCTGAAGAAGCAGCCCTAGAATTATTTAAACTGTACTCGATGGGAGAGTCTGGCCAGAGTTCTGAAGAACAGAAATGCTGATAGGAATGCAGCTGGTTAGGACTTCAGACCATGTGTGTCATCCCCTGGCAGAAAATTTGTCTGCATTTTGCTTATGTCCAGAGACTTTTCCTGAAACTGAGATTAAAGGCAGGGGACTAATTTATGTTGTGGAAGAAATTTCGAGGCAGTATAATGTTGAAGTGGTGGCAGGGCTACTGTTGGGGGCTTTTGGCCAGATCTATATTGAGAATCAAGAGCAAATGGCCCAGTAGAATGATTTAAAATATTTTGAGTTTGGCCAGAAAGGAAGCTCCAATAAAGCTATGGACTTAAAAGATGGAGTAGAGGAGAACTTGATTGCTGAGAAGGAAGAAGACAATAGGAAAGATGGCCTGAGGATATCACAAAAACGAGGAGGACTCCTACTTTTGCAGCCAGAAAATTGTACCTTTTGGAATGGAAATGTTTATCTTATGACACTGTATGTTGGAAGTGTTTAACTTTCTTTTCATTTGTATACAGGGCTTGCAGCTAAGAGTTTGCCTTAGAGGAGATTCTAAATCTCAGAGGAGATTTTGGACTTGGACATTTCAGCAATGCTGAAACTGCTAGGATTTTGGCAACTCTTGGAGATGGGCTAAAAGCCATTTGCATAAAGGGATGTGCATGAGTCTTTCGAGGCCCAGGGGTGGAATGTTATGGCTTGTATCTAGATGTCCCTCCAAAGCCTCATGTGCTCATAGGTGGGGTTTTTGGAGGCGGCTGGACTAGGGTGTGTGATGCTGGGATTTAGGGTGCATGATTACTAAATTTGTCCACTGATTGGTTAAGCATAATTCTGGGAGTGGATAATAAGGCCCACCCCAGGTGTGGGTGGCACTGCCCAAAAGGTGGGTAGACTGGAAGGGACAAAAGGGAGAGGCTTCTGACTCATTGCTTGCTGCTGCTTCTGGTGCTGCTGGCTCTTCATTACTTCACTACTTTTCTGCCTTCTGCCCACCACGAACTGTTTCTCCTCTGCAATGCCCCTCTGTCATGCCACCCGGCCTTGGAGACAGCCACCTATGAACTGAAACCTCCACAAACTGTGAGCTAAGTAAACCTTTCCTCCTTTAAATTTGGGTGTTGGGTGTTTTGTCTCAGCAATGAGAAAAGTAACTAAGACAGCCCCCATTGTTCTATCTGTACTACAAAAATGGACCCTGCCTCCTCCAGACCCCCTCCTGGCCTTGCGTGGTCAGTCTCTCCTACCTCTTTCTTTGTCTTCACATCCCTTTTCTTCTGTGTTTAATCTCCCCGTGCCTGTCTCTCAGAAGGATACTTAAGATGACATTTAGGACCCTGGTGGATAATCCAGGATAATTTCCCCATTTTGAATCCTTAATTTATTTGAAATGTAGAATGAACAGAGTTTGAGAAGGAAGGAAAGATAAAGGGGCAGAGGAAAATGGGGAAAAGCCAATCATTGGTTTAGGGTATCTGTCTTCCTTTTTATGTTTCTTTAGACAGGGTATTGCTATGTATTCCAGGCTGGCCTTGGACTCAAGGTGACCCTCCTGTCCCTATCTCCCCAGTGCTATGATTAGAGGTGTGCACCATGTTGCCCTTCTCAGTATATATTTCTTCTAAACCAGCATGGTTGGTGGTTGCCTGTGAACCCAGGACTTAGGAGGCTGAGGGAGGAGAATTGTGCATTTGAAGCCAGGCTGGGCTATATAGTGAGAATGTGTCTCAAAACAAAACAAATTGAAACAAAACAAAATACCTCAGGCCGTGCATGGTGGCACACACTTATGGTCTCAGTACTCAGGAGGCTGAGGCAGGAGGATCGCTGCGAGTTTCAGGCCAGTCTGTACTGCATAGTGAAACTCTGTCTCAACAGGACAAAAAAGCCTCTTTTTCTTTTTAATTCTCATTTTTATGCATATATGTGTACAATACATAATGAGTACATTCATTGTGGGGAGTTGGTACGTGTACCTAACAAATCTTAATTCTTTTTACATCCCTTTTCTCTTCCCTATGTCATTCTTTTCTAGTGAAATATTGGGGAGTTGTGGAATAATATTCTTCTCTGAAAAATTTGCAAACAGAATACACCACACATTATACTCTGAGTGAGGAATGTGAATGCTGTCACTCTCTCTATTCAGAAAGGAAAGTCATCTGAGTCACACAGAAGAGAAAAGTGACTTTTGTTGTGGGCTTTTGAAGATAGTAATGCAGATATTTATTACTCACTTTAAACATCAAGATTAGGATATGAACCAAAAATAATAATACAGGAAAGATCCTTAAATTAATCACACTTGCAAATATTTTTTCTTTGTTCTATTTTTTTCCAAATAAAGTCACATTTACAGGATGCAGAGATGGGGATTCTCTATGTCTGAGTACTTGCTGTGCATGGATGAGGCCCTGGCATCATCCCCAGCACCAACCAACCAACCAACCAAACAAACAAACAAGAGCACACAACAAAAAACAAAAGAAAAACAAAACAAAACACCAACACACATGTGTATGCATGTACATCTGTCTGGTCTCCCTCTTCTTAGAAATCCACCAGGGTTCAGTTATGAGCTCTCCACCCTGATGACCTTATCTAATCCTAAATCACCTCCCAAAGGCCCCACCTCTAAACTCCATAGTCAGATTGTTTTACCCTTCTTTTTTTTTTTGTGGGTACTGGGGGTCGACCTCAGGACCTTGTGTGCCAGGAGGCGCCTGTGTCGCTGAGAGATATCACCGGCCCTTGTCTCGTATGTGGGTACCGGGAGTCGAACTCAGGACCTTGCGCTTGCCAGGCAGGTGCTTATGCCACTGAGCCATCTCACCGGCCCTCACCCTTCTTTTTTGAGACAGTAGGTCAGGCTGACTTTGAACTCACTCCCTCATTAGCCTAGGTTGGCCTCTAATTCACAGTGATCCTCCTGCCTCAGCTTTCTGAGTGATGGAATTACAGGATTGTACAAACACACTTTACAACCATTTACTTATTTTTTTCTATCATTTATTTATACCAGTATGGACTTGTGGATATTTATTTTATACTTTGGGTTATAGTCGAATCCTATCTTATTTTCTATTCATTTTCTTGCTCAAATTTTTCCAACATTGGCTACTGGAAACTCCTGAGTCATTTGATACAACCCCTTCATTGTGGTTTGGGAGCAATTTGGTAAGTTTGATATAGATAAAAACCAGAAAATCACAACCAGATGAAGACAGTGAACACACCCCTCATCCTCTAAAGTTTCCTCAGGACCCTTTGTAATCTTTCCCTTCTGCTCTTCTGCTGGCTCTCCCACCCTCAATCAACCAGGGACCTGCTTTGTGTCACCATAGATTTGTCTGTATGGCCTACATGAATGACACTGTGTATCAGTTTTTTCCACACTGGGAATTGAATGCAGGGCCTTTGCACTGAGCTACATCCCATCTCTAACCCTTTTTAGACAGGTTCTCATTAAGTAAGTTGCCCAGGCTGGGCTCACATTTGCAATCGTCCTGCATCCCCAGTGTGCTTGGACTTTAGACATGCTCCCAATTCTGGTCTGAGGGATCCATTCTTAAGAGACGTGTTGCATAGGATAAGAGGGCAAAGGAAACAGATTCGTACAGATGCACGGAAATCCCAAAGCCAGGAGGTCACAGAGCCATGGACAGGTATGTGCCCATGACACTGGGCCCTGGGTCAGACATTCAGGGAGGTGGTTATAGTATTTCAGTCCAGAGTGGCAATCACAAGCTAGCAAGTTCTAGGCTTTCACTGGAAAGAGGCTCCAATCTTTCCTATTTATGAGAATGTGCAGTCCTGACTATCTGTTCCCAGTGGTCCTCACAGCAAAAGAGAACTGCACAGCTGTCTTAGTTTGTTTCTGCTACTCTATCAAAACATCATAGACCACATTTTTTTTTTTTAAATGTAGTTACCGGGAGTCAACCTCAGGACCTCATGCTTGCCAGCAAGCACTTGTGCTGCTGAGTGATATCACCGGCCCTTTTTCTCCTTTATGTGGGTACCGGGAGTCGAACTCAGGAGCTCGTGCTGCCAGGCAGGTGCTTATGCCGCTGAGCTATCTCACTGGCCCATAGAACACATAATTTTTAAGTGATAGAGATTTATTTCTCACAATTCTGGAGACTGGGAAGTCCATAAGGAGCCAGCAGGTCTGGTGTTTGTCCTGTTCCACATAGTTGGCACTGTCTCTGTGTCCTCACATGGCGGAGAGATGGAAGGACAAAAGGGGCCTAACTAGTTCCCTTTTTGAGGCCTTTTATACGAGTACTAGCCCCATTTACAAGGGCTTATTTAACTACCTCCTAAAAGCCCCACCTCTTGATACCATCACCTGGGTTTTTTGGTTCCAACTTATGGGTTTGTTGGGGACAAACACATGCAAACCACAGCAGCAGCCAAACCTGATGGAGATTTCTGTCCTTCAGCTGGCCTAGGGGCCGGAGCCTGTGCCAATTTGCTTAGGCCTCAAATGAGAGCTGGGCTCAGATCAGGGCAAGGTCAGGGAGTAGACTGGGGAGGTGGCAAGGACAAAGGATGGGGTTGGGCAGTGCTAGTGGAGAGGACTGGATTGGTACAGAGAATTTCTGGATCTGAGAGACAGGCAGGAACAATGATCTTACAGCTCAGGCTGAGCACCCTTCCCCCTACTGGGCCTGAGATTTGCTCATACTTTGGCCTAGGACTTTAGCAACAGCTGGTGCCTTATCTCTGTGGTCCCCTATACCCCTGATCATCAGGCAGGGAAGTGCCCAGTGCTGGCCACAGTTCGAAGATCTCTGCAGGGATCAAGGGCAGTGAGGCAGAGTGAGCAAGGCCGAGTATTTGGGCAGAGGGGCTGGTCATGGGGCTTCTTCCCAAGATTTAACAAAGGTGATTCATCTTATACCAGGATCCAGTAGTTGCCATGTGAGTAAAAAATAGGATCTCCCAGGCTCATCCTTACTAGGTTCCCAGCCTTTCCCTATTAATTTTCTCCTTTAATTCTAACATGTGGCAGTGCAGGAGAAACCAGTCATTATTCCTCCCTTAATATGGGAAAGCTGAGGTTGGAGTAAGTGACAAGAGAGCAGATGGGGGATGGTTCTCCAGCCCTGGAGAAGAGGTTGCTTTGTAAACAGGTCATACTGGATAGCCAGGTGGCTGTGAGGGGAGATCTAGCGCAGAGTGTGGGCGAGGCACCAGGCCAGTCCCTTCTGCTGAGCCAAAAGGCACTTGCTCTCTCTAACCAGAAATGGGAAAATGTGTCAAGAGGTACCCTTTACGATGTGTAGCGGCCCCATTAGTACTCTCTCAGGATAATATACTCATTCCTGCATCATATGGAATTAAAATTTTCTCACCACAGAGACACATGTGAAGATTGGTGCATCCATTGTCTAAAACAAAGTTTCTCAAGCAACTGGCATGGGAAACCCAGTCCTGAGACACTGTGGAAAAGACTGGCCTTTTGGGTGACACCTGAGAGAAGCAGCCTTAAATTATGCACACTTTTGGGTCCTACACACTTCAGATAGAAGGAGAGATCCCTTCAAATGCTCTTTAGTTCTCTCTGTCTCTGTCTCTCTCTGCCTCTGTCTGTCTCTCTCTTTGTCTCTTTGTCTCTCTGTCTCTGTCTCTCTCACTCAACTGAGGAGCATGAGCTTGATCCACCTGATGCCATGGTTGTCCCTTTTTGGGTGGCTGGGAACATTTCCTACGACATGCAGATTCAAGTGGTTGTTCAGGTGACAACTGAAATTTGCCTCAGTTAGTGGTGAAGTCTATTGACAAACTGAGAAGGAGCATGAAGGTTTTCTTTGTTTTTCTCTAAGAAAGCCCACTTCCATTCTTGTCTCTTCACTCCCACTCAAGCTTTCATCTGTCAGAAAACTCAGATACTTTAACTTTTCCTCATATTGGTTATCAGAAAGAGGCAGGGAGCTGGAGGATAAAGGAGAAATCAATGGATATCTCAGGAAGTTTTCTCATGGCTCTGGGGACAGATTCTTGTGTGTCCCACCATGTGGAAGGGGGGAGGGGAAGCATGTGGCCTCTGTATTTTCCTGCTGGTGGGAGAGGCCCATAGGCAGCCCTTCAGGGCTGTCTGCCATGATCTTCCTGGGCTCTAGGGCTGCCTGTTGAATCCTGCCTATAGTTATTTTTTTCTCATTTTCTTGGGGCCTCTTGGGGTTGCTTCTCTAACACTATCATGCTTGCTCCTTCTATCTCATTTGGTTCTAGTATTTTTATGATAATTTTGGCCTCAAGCTTATCCTCCTATCTAAAACGGTATGTGATTTATAGTTGCTAAAGGACATGTCCAAATATTTAAACCCTCTATGACTTCCTTGTGTAAGTTGCAGGTCCCCAGATGTAATGATCTTCAGTGTAAATTTTTGAGTGAAGCCTAGCCGTTGTGTTTAACCTCCTTTTTCTGCTTTCCTGATCTGTTGATGGATGTTGGAGTAGCTATGTTCCAGGAACAAGGGCCCTTGTTGTGGGTATGAACAACAGATTTCTGCATGAGCAGAAGGGGTGCCTGGACTAGTCAGTGACACAGAGCAGGAAAGCTGACCTCCTGTGAAGTGTTGGAACTTTGGGGTAACAGCAGAGCTACACTTCTTGGATTTTTGGCTCTAGAGAAACAGGGCAGAGCTGTCGATCATGGGTGTTTCTAACCCTGGGTAATACGCCCAAGCTGCCTTCTTGGACAGTTGTAGCTCTGGGACACTGGGTAGACTGCACATGAAACATGACTGTAGCATTACCTGGGCTGCACATGTGGCCTGATCTTGATTTGGAGCAGGCTGTGCATACAGAAGAACCTTTCTTTAGGCCAAGCTGCACATGCAGAGTGACCCTGATGTGAGGTGATGGGTACCTAAATATGATCCCATTTCTCCTTCTCTCTCTCTCTCTAGGTTTTTGAGACAGGGTCTCATTATGTAGGTCAGGTTGGCCTTGAACTCAGTGGCTCATGGTATAGCTCAGGATAGCCTTGAATTTATAGCAATCCACCTGGGATTACAGGTGTGTACTACCATGCCTGGCTCTCTATCTCTTTCTAAAAGTACACAACGGAGCTCTCAATTGTGTACAGAGCATCTGTGGTGGATTAACTAATGCTCAATTTGTAACACCCGGCTGAACTGAATCAGTGTGGTGCTGGGTGTGGAAGGCCCACCTGAAGATTGTTGCCAACAGCATGAAAAGGAGAACTGGAGGGTAAGAGGTGGTGTTGTTGATTCTCCTGGAGAAGCTTGTCATGCTGGCTTTCCTGATATGAACTCAGCTGTTCTCATCATCAGAGGAGCTCAGGTCCTCACTGTTGCTGAGGATGGCTGTGGTTCTTTTTGAGGGAGCTCTTGTCCTTACCTTGAATGTCGCTTCCTGGCTCCAGTGCAGATCCCTCAGCTGCTGGCACAGATCCTTCATCCCACTGGTGCAGACTTTCTAGCTTCCACCATGGACCTTTGGGCCTTCCCAGTGCAGATCCTTGATGTGGACTTGCATGAGACATTGTCGTGGGCTCTAGGCCTCCAGTGAGGCTCATGAAGGACTTTGCCATGGGATCTAGTTCCTCAGCTGGATTCTTTGGTCTATAATGTGCAGAAAGATCTCCGGCACTCTTTTGCATTTGACTCTTTAGGTGAATATTATAAAATAATCATATAAATTATGTGTCCTGTATTAAATCTTTTCCCTTGTAAACCCTGACTACAACAGCATCTTAAATGATTATTGGTAACTCCGTGACTGTCCTCAAAACATCACTTTTAGTTTCTGTTTTATAAAGTTGGGATCCATTTATGATAAGATATTTTAAAATTTGATTTTTCTCCAAAGGTAAGTTAAAGAGTTACGGGAGAAGACATCAAATTTAGTTTTATAAAATAAACCAAGAGCCTATCTAGGAAATCTACAGCTCTTCTTTCTTCTCCCCTTCTGACTCTTACTGGTTGTAAATGTGTGATGTAAATTAACAGAAAAAGGGTACAGGAAAATAGCTCAAGTATTAAAGGAAATACTGTTATGACTTATATAAGGAAAAAGAAGTGCTAACTGATAACCCTATTTTGAGTAGTCTATTTATAGTTATAAACCTATAACTAAGAAAAAAGATTATTATAAGTCAGTGTGGCCAATGCATCTGAGAGTGCAGTTTGATTTAATGTAATTGTTTTATATTTTATTGCCTGTTCCTCTGCCTGTTTATCTGTTTTAATACTTGAATAAAGTACCTGCAGCCTTTTCTTTAAAAGAAAACAATTTCTAGCTCATATGCTTTTTTTATTTTAAAGAGAAGAAAAATAGAAATAAACAGAGTTTTAAATCAGGCTAATAAGGGCCGGTGACATAGCTTAGTGGCTCAGTGCCTGCCTGGCAAGCACAAGGTCCTGAGTTCAATTCCTGGTACAAAAAAGCATACAAATCAGCCCAATAGGAGAGCAACAATAATTGATACATTGCATATTATTATCTTCATAGTAGTTACTCAGAGTACAAGATATAGGCATGAAATATCCAGACAATATTAGCACAAATCTTTCTTTTCAACGAACTAAGAGAAACAAGCTGTTTAACTATCTTATGTGTGTGTGTGTGTATATATATGTATTTCCCTTTTCTCTTCCTTCCTTTTCCCTTTCCCCCATCACTTTCTCTTTTCTTTTTAATAGTTTCTTCCCGATTCGCAATATCTATTGTATCTTTTGGATCTTATTTACTCATTCAACTTCTCACACTAGTGAGACAATGTGATGTTTACACGTATGGGTCTGATTTATTTCACTTATGCGTATGGTCTCAAGTTGCACCCATTTACCTATAAAAGTCTCGAGTTCATGCTTCTTTATGGTTGAGTAGTACTCCATTATATAAAAAAAACACATCTTTTTTTGTCCATTCCTTGGTTGGTGGGCATTTGGGTTGTTTCCAAGATTTAGCTATCACAAATTGTGCTGCTATAAATATAGGAGCACATTTATTGCTGTAGTATGATGTTTTTAATTTTTCTGGGTAGATACCTGGAAAGGGAATAGACAGTTGTCCCTTAGACAAAGGATTTATATCTAAAACATATAAAGAATTGAAAAAAATCAGGCCCCCCATATTCAAAGATCCAATCCAAAAATGGGCATCTGAGATGAATAAACACTTCTCAGAGGAAGAAATACAAATGGCAAATAAATATATGAAAAAATGTTCAACATCACTGATTATTTGAGAGATGCAAATTAAAACAACACTGGGATTCCATCTCACTCCAGAAAGAATGGCTATTATCAAGAAATCAACTAATAACAAATGCTGGAGGGGCTGTGGGGAAAAAGGAACCCTTCTCCACTGTTGGTGGGAGTGTTGACTGGTGCAGCCACTGTGGAAATAAGTGTGGAGATTCCTTAAAAAACTAGGATTAGAGGTCTCATATACATTTCTTTATCTTTTTCTTCTTATAGATTTCTAGCTCTGTTAGGGCTTGCCATAAAATATTGTACATATATTTAAGTGTAACTAAACTCATTTAAAACATTAGAGGGTAAAAACTGCTAGGATCAAGGCTTACATAAATCTTGCAAATAAGAATGTTAAAGTTTGGTAATAAAGGCTGTATATGATTTGTGTGATAACTGTGTATATATTATCCTCCAAAAGTTCTACTTATGTTGGCTCATAGCAAAGTGGACACTCATGGTATAGCCCAAATCCTTTTCATTTGCATAGCTTAACAGTGAGATAATTTAATTAGATGGTAATATCAGAGTAAATTTGTCTTTGAAATTGGTGGCAGGCATTCTGGACCTGTGGGTTGGTGACTGAGGGTGTGCTGGGGCCCCACTGGCTACTGGACCCCTTGCTTTTCACATTTAGAAAGCTTTGGCCACACCAAGGCTCTCTAGTGTTGGATCTTCCTTGTGGATGCCAGAGCGGGTACCTCTGTGTGTATCCACACTGGCTGCAGGGACCCCTCCTGGGGTTGTCCTACCTTAGGCCTAGGGATGAGCAGTGGGTCTCTGTGTTGTGCCAAGTGTTTGCCCTGCTGCTGATGTTCCTTGGGGACAAGTGGCAGTTGACGAGCAGCCTCAGCATGGCCCCATGGAGGGGGTGTTGTACAAGTGGGCCAAGTACCTGAGCAGCTATCAGTGATGGTTCTTTCATTGTGGGGAATCTATTAACCTATTACAATTCCTCTGAAGATTCTGGAAAGGTTTTCAGGGGAGTATCCAAATGTTGGTCCCTGAAGCTAAAGTTCATTCTGCAGATAACACCCGCATAGACCTGACTGTCCCCGGAAAACAGTTTCTACCTGAAAACCAGCAGTGTGGCTGGTAGCCCTGTGGTCAGCCAAGACTTACCTGTCAGACAGTAGCACCAGGAGGAGAAATAATTGAAAATTAAAATGTCAGGACTAAGAGAACTAATATGGCTGAATGGAGGAGGAGTCATGTCTTAGAGACTCAGAGAAGGTCAACTGAAAACACAGGTAACTGGAAGAAGGAGAGGGCCGTACACCCTGATGTAAAAGATTAATTTGAAAGAAGAGACCTGTAGATCAAACAAAACATAGGCATAGGAATCTAAAAGAGGGAAAACAGTGCAGCAGGACCGGTCCGCAGGACCTCAGCCTGTGCCTATCATGGGAACAATCACTTTGAGAAGTTCCCAAATAACTGGCAGGATCCAAGCAGTGCAGCAGAGTCTAGACTCACAGGATAGACTTGGGGTACACAGGCCCTTTGCTTCATTGACCCCTCTCCAAACACAGAGGAGGCTGCGGCCTGGCAGCATTTTCACCAGCACACACCAGGGGCCAGTGACCAGAGATGGGAGCTACTCCCTTTCCACCTGCCCGTTCGTTCTCGGACTCTGAGTGGAACAAACAATCACTGCCCATGTTGGGAGTCTTTAATATTGGAACCTGGGGATGTCTGAGTCACCACCAGGAGGCTGTAGCTTATCCTACACCAACTGGGACATTCATCCAGCACAGAGCTAACACTGCTCTGGTTTGAGTCTGTACTCAGCACTCTGGGCTACACCCAGCTCTCATTGCCTCGCTCCAATTCTAGACCTTTCAGAGTCTGTCTGACATCTAGTACCAGTCTTCAGGCAACCTGGGTTTACATGGGGTGTTCTAAGCTCATGCAAATCTCTGTCTGTTACACTTGGACTGTGATCGCCCCATTCAGCACCAGGAACACTGCCTCCATCCTGGAAGAGCAGAGTCTTCCCCCTGCGTTCCACCAGCGCTGTAGTCAGGGTTTACAAGGGAAAGGATTTAATACAGGACACATAATTCATAGGATTATTTTATAGTATTCACCCAAAGAGTCAAATGCAAAAGAGTGCAGGAGGTCTTTCCACACACTAGAGACCCAAAGAATCCAGCTGAGGACCTGGATCCCACAGCAATGTCCTCCACGAGTCCAGCTGAAGACCTAGAGCCCACAACAATATTTCATGCGAGTCTGTATCAAGGATCTGCCCTGGAAAGGCCCAAAGGTCAGTGGTGGAAGCTAGAAAGTCTGCACCAGTGGGGTGAAGGATCTGTGCCAGCAGCTGAGGGATGTGCCCTGGAGCCAGGAAGTGACGCTCACGGTAAGGACCAGAGCTCCCCCAAACCGAACTGCGGCCATCCTCAGGGATAGTGAGGACCCGAGCTCCTCTGATGATGAGAAAAGCAGAGTTCATATCAGGAAAGTCAGCACAAAAAGCTCCTCCAGAAGAATCAACAGCACACCATCGTCCCCTGTAGTTCTCTTTTTATGTTGGCAACGATCCTCAGGTGGGCCGTCCACACCCAGCACCACACTGACTCAGTTCAGCTGGGTGTTCCAAGTTGAGCATTAGTTAACCCACCACAGCTACAGTCCCAGGCACAGTTTCTGCCTGACACAATAGGCCAGTCTTCTGCCTGGTTAAGCAGGAAGGGTTAAGTGCCTACCTGTTCTGCCTGGCACTCTGGACACATGCGGGACACCACCCATGCCCTGCACCCTCACTGGGCCTGCAGAAATCTCATGTTAGTCTTGGGCAGATTTGTTTCTCCTCTGAGTACCACAGACTTACAGGAGCCTCTGAATGGTGTCAGGAACCTGTCCCATGGACACTGGAATACACACCGGATAACCAGTGTTGGTTCCCAACCAGCAGGAAGCCATGACAGGAGCCTCAGAACCAAGGCTCTATACCTTCTTGGTCTGATTCCCCGGCTTGAACAGCTGCCACAAACAGGGTATTATAGAGATAGGTCTTCTCGAACTGAGTAACCTCCATACAAACTCACATACTGTAGAGAAAGGTAAACAGGAATGTAACTTGTAAGATTCAATACTACTGGCCTGGGAAGAAAATTCTCTTCTGAAAATACATAGAAACATTCCTCCTCCTCTTCCTCCTCCTCCCCTTCCTCCTCTTCTTCTTCTTCTTCACTTCTTCTTCTTCTTCTCTACTGGTACATTTTTGATTTTTCACTAGTTATTTTTCTTTTGGTGGAGGTTGAGGTTTTACCACCCATTTTCTTGTCCCCTGTTTTAAATATTACTTTGTTTTATTTTTTGAGTAGACCCTCCTTTTATTCTCTCTTTCTTCTTTTCTCACTTTCTCTCTTTCAACTTGTTCTCTTAATATTTTTTCTTATTTTCTGTTCCTCTAGTTTAATCTCCACTCCCTATTATTTATCCTTTCCTAGTTGCTCATCTTCATTACTGTTATCTAATACCACTAATTTCCCTTTACTCCTTAACAGGACCTTCTACATCAATCTTACCACACTCTTTACATATTCCATTGCTTTATTTTTCATAATCTATTTCTTTCCTCTTTTTTCTTCATGCTACCACACCTATACCATTTATCCTTATGAATGTATAGGTTGTTAACTATATTCTATGGCTGAATACTGCTTTACAATGAAAGGGGGTAAAGTTGTTCTACTGAGTAGATATTTATATAATTTTTGATTTGTTTTAGATTTTGCTCTATAACTATAAATCTTGCACCTACAGTTAAAAGTGACAAAGTATTAGTTATTATACTTTGTCATCTTTCAGTTTTTGTTAGATGGTATTGTTATTACTGATTGTACTACTTTAGCAAAGGTGACATAGCTGTTGTGATAAACTGATCTTCCTTGCATGCCAGGACCTAGATTGGGGACACAAACAATGCTACGGTCCAGTAACCAAAGAACTGGGTGCTGGGCCAAACAGGTTGCAAACTTTCATCCTTAATAAACCGAAGAGGTAGGATCCTGGGACAGACTCAAAGGCCAAAAGCCAGCTACACCTAGAAACATCTCTGAAAAGTAGTCATTACCTAGAGAGGTCTCAATACTAGTAATAAAACTACATACCATAAGCAATTTACAAGCCTCAGTGCAGAAAACAATAACAACAACAAATAGAAAATGAGAAAACATGGACGTAGGGTGAAATCCAAAACACCCAACTCACTGAAAGCAAGTGCAGAGGGAACACTGATGGTCATAACCGATAGGTATTGACTTATCCTTGTCATATTATTTTCCTGTTGTTGGTTTCCGCCTTCCCTTCCATTTAATTGCTTGCCTTGCCTGATAGATTCATTCTATTAAGAATATTGGGATTGTTGTTTTCATTTCTTTTTCTAGAATATTCTAGAACCGTCAATGAGGTGGAAGATATTGAAAGCCACCCAGCTGAATTTTCTGAAATGGTAGTAGCAGAAGTAACAAAGCAGATGAATAAGTCTCTAGACAAAACAAAAGAGAAATAGTTATACAGATAAAGAGATGATAACCATAATGAAGGAAATGGTTAGTGAGTCTAGACAGATACAGATAAAAAAATAGAGGAGCATAGGAAAGACATGGAAACCATGATGCCCAACACAGGAAAGAACTGGAGTCCATGAAACAGATTTAAACAGATATCCAGGAGATTAAAAATTCTAGGCCGGTGAGATAGCTCAGCGGCATAAGCGCCTGCCTGGCAAGTGCGAGGTCCTGAGTTCGACTCCTGGTACCCACATACGCAAAAAGGGCCGGTGATATTGCTCAGTGGCACGGGTGCCTGCTGGTGCGCGAGGTCCTGAGTTCGACCCCCGGTACCCACCAAAAAAAAAAAAAAAATTCTACCAAAAGTATATGCAGCAGAATCAACTAATGTGAAGATAAAATATCAGATCTAAAAGACAGGGTTGAGGTTGGCAATCATCAAATGAAAGGCTTCTTTTTTTATATTCATTTATTTATTCAACACCCATTTAGTGAGGGCCTACTATGAGCTAGGGGCCATTCTAGGAGCATTAGAGAGGAAAGCAATTAAAGACGAGAGAGGCAATTGGAGATTAAGTTTACAGTCTGTCCCTCAAGCTGCTCCCAGACTTCCAGGGAAAATGCACAAACACACAGGGCTGCGACAGGTGCCATGGGGCGCTACGCGAGTTAGGAGGAGAGGCAGGAGTAAGAAGACCAGACAGGGATGGGGCATCTAAACTGAAACTTCAAGGGCAGAGAGGTGTTCTCCAGGCAAGAGGGAACAGGAGCCCGAAGCAGAGGGAAGAGAACCAGCTTTTGGGGACACAAAGTGAGGCAGGGGTGGGGCGCTCAGAGCAGAAGCGGAAGTGACGGCAGGTCAGCGGGGTGTGGAGGAAGGAGCCAGCGTTTCATGGCGAAAGTTTGGGTCTAAGCCGGAAATCCCTGGGGAGGCCAGGGAGCCAAGGTCTGGAGAATTCGTCTGGATTCGCCGAGAAGGGCGGGCGAGGAGAAGGTAGCAACCTGGAGGAGACCTGAGGCCCGGAGGCAGTGGGAGTGGAGAGGAGACAGCCGACAGGGAAGGGCGGTGGCGCGCAGAGCGGAAACCGCCTCCCGAGTGACACCGGACACCTCCGGCCCCGCCCCGCGCGGGCTCGGCTCTCGCGCCCTCCGCGTCCGCCCGGCTTCCCCGCCCCAGCGCTGCTCTGCTGCCCTTCGGCAGGCGCTTCACGCGGCGTCGCCCGGCACGGAGAGATTTCCCCGTGGCAACGGTAGAGAAGCAAAAGCAAAGCCTGCTCGGCGCTCCGGAGGACACGCGGGCCCGCGGAGACGCCCTTTTCCCCGGCCCCGCGTCAGGTCCTTTCTTCTGCCGGGGATCCCGCTCCTTTTCCTGCTTCAGGGTCAAGGACCAGGTCCTCGGCTGGACCGGCGGGGCGGGGTGGAGGCGGGGCTGCCGGGGAGGAGTTCCGCTCGGAGGAGCGGGAAAGCTGGTGGAGATGCCCTCCGCTTGGAAGCGTTGCAGCCCGGTGGGTTCCGTGACTCCAAGCTTCTACCTGCGTAAGAGTCACCAAGCAATCTTGCTCCAGGGCAGATTCCGACTCTGTCACCTGGACCGGGTCGAGAGTCACAGCTCCCTCCCGTGACACTGCTCTGCTGGTTCACGAGCCACACTGAGAGGAACAAGACTTTACACTTCGAACACAGAGAATTTTTTCTTGATCTCATCTGCTCGATGTCCCATACGCTGAGTACGTGTTCTCTAAAATCGAAGAATGAATTCTAGGAACAATGGAGGTTAAGAGTAGGAAGAAAGTATTGAGAGAAAGAAAGCTTTTTTTTTTTAACATAAAAATAATGCCTTTGCTAGTTTTGAAATGATTACGATATTCTTAATGTAAGAATTCACTCGTCCAATTGGGTTAGCCTCTAGAACTTCTGGATCTTGGGTGTTTTTAAAGTATGCTATATATTAGTGTGCTCATTTTATGCCAAGGGTACCCTCATCTAACACGACTGGCTTAGTCAATCATTCACGTGCCCAGTTTAGAATATGTTCTGACATTTAGGATAAAAGATGTGATTTCTACTGATGTGTCATTATTAACTCTGGTCAAAGTTTTTTTTTTTTTTTTTTGTTTTGGTACCAGGAATCAAACTCAGGACCTTGCTCTTGCCAGGCAGGTGCTGTGCCACTGAGCTACATCCCTGGCCCCAAAGTTTTGAGACTTTTAAAGTAATTTTTATATATGGCACAAAACTAATCACAAATATACCCCAAATTTTCACTCTCAATGGCCATATATTCACCAATGCGAGTGGATAGTTGGAATTTTAAAAATAAGAGGCTGATTTTATTACAAATTTCAGATATGCACATTAGAAAATTGTTTTACTTGGACCCTTTAAAAAAGTATTAATTTCATCAAATCTAGAATACTGGCAGTGTAAAAATCTTAAACTATAAAACTATCAAAGGCACAGTATTAACACACTTAAAATAATTAGTGCTCACAAGACATTAGGAGGTGCTTTATAGAAATAAAGTGTTATTAACCTAGATTAAAAACTATCTAGAAAGAACAGAAACAGGAAGAAAGCCCTTGGTTATTACAACCCACCAATTTCTAAGACTAAGATGCTATTTTCCATAAGAAGAAAAATTAATAGTCATATAGTCATAATTTTATCATAAAATCTAACTCCCAGACCTTAAGAATGAATGATTGATGAACACAGTTTCTAGACTTGATTAAAAAGACACAGGAAATCAAAAGAGGCATGAAATTGTTGAAAAATGTATTTAGAATGCAGATTACACTTAATTAGTATTCATGGCTCAAAATTGGGTA
The DNA here is from genome assembly GCA_028451465.1 of Erethizon dorsatum. Classification (NCBI taxonomy): domain Eukaryota; kingdom Metazoa; phylum Chordata; class Mammalia; order Rodentia; family Erethizontidae; genus Erethizon; species Erethizon dorsatum. The sequence continues at coordinate 7,291,078 of CM051822.1, forward strand.
TTCAAGTCTTTAACTCCAAATTAGTGTCAACAATTTGACAAGTGATAATATGCTGTTTTCATATATAAACTGCTAATATCCAGTATTTGTCAAAAGGAGGCAACAGTTGTCTATCACAATCTTATACCCACTTTCCAATGGTGTCTGTAAATAGTAACAAATTCTGAACCATAGTTACACAAATTAGTCACAAGAGTGCAAAAAGTCCCTGGAGAAAAGGAGTCCACCTAATGATTACAAATATAAGGAAACACTTTACAAAATCTCATTACTATGAAGATGATTTCCTCTTTGTTCAAACTTTGCACAAATGAATTTTTCTTTACTGCAGGAAATAAACTGTAAGTAACAGTGCATTTTTAGGCATAAGTAAGTATTTATGTCTGGTTCCAGTATGGTCAGGTTAATACATAAATACTTTGGAAACACAGAAGTTCACATTAGTGGAAAAATCCAAGTTTCTCATGTAACCACTCTTCAGTTAGGTCTTCGGTATTTCTTATTTCAAATACCTTGGTTAATTCCGCTGTTTGGACTAACTTATTCTTACTTCCAGCATACATCATCTTTTGTTCAGGCTTACACCCAACAGAACTGGAGAAAATAAAGCACAGAGGATATGAAACTCTTCCATCATCATGTTGATATGTATAACTATACACAATGAAGCGAGGTTGTTGTTCAGGTAGTTCATCTTTAAGTTCATCTGGTGAAATGCCCTCAAGTTCCTCATCCAGTACCACCAGGCGTTTGTCCTTGTCGATCTTCATTATAATGGCAGCATTGTTTGTTTCTTTGCGAAAACAAAACTTTCTCAGCTTTTCTACTAAATCTTCAGCAACATCACAAACCACCAAGGATTCACTCATTTTCCTTCCGGCCATCCGCAACCCGTCTCCCCCTCTTCTGCCCCCAAGAAAGCTTCTAAGATAGAGGGAAGGGGGCCCGAGTGGGTGGCTCAAGACTTCTTAAAAATAGCAAGGGATCAAGAAAAATCAATCCAACAGCAGCAAGATGATGCAAAGAAGAATAATATAAGATTAATTGGAATCAATGAAAAAATCAGAAGATAGCACAAGGGACATAGAAATAATAGCAGAAAACTTCCCAAGCATGGAAAAAGGATTTGACATACAGATAAGTGAGACATATGGAACTCCAAATAGCCATGATCAGAAAAAAAACTACACCAAGGCATGTAATAATTAAGATTCTGGGAATTCAACACAAGAACAGAATATTCAAAGCTGTTCAAGAAATGAAACAAATAACCTATAAAGGAAAATACATCAAAATCACAGTACACTTTTCAAACAAACCCTTCAGTCAAGGAGAGCTTGGAGGGAATATTTCAGACCCTAAAAGAAAATAACCTTCAACCCAGATTGCTGTACCCTGCAAAATTATCTTTCAAAATTAATGAAGAAATAAGACATTGTACTTTCATGATAAAGGACACATGAAGAAATTCATGACTATGAAACCAGTCCTCCAAAAAGTTCTGAAGAATATTCTAGAAAAAGACAATGAAGACGACAATCCCAAGATTCTTAATAGAATGAATCCAACAGGGAAGGCAAGCAGTTAAACAGAAGAGGAGGAAACCAATGACAGGAAAATAATATAATGATAAGGATGTCAATACCTGTCAGTTATAACCATCAATGTGAATGGTTTCAATTCACTAATTGAGATAGACTGGTGGAATGGATCAAGAAACAGGATCCAACAATATGCTCCATAAGAGAAAACACATTTAACCCAAAAAGAAATTCATAGACTGATCATTAAAGATGGAAAACAATACGTCATGCAACAGGAACCTGGAAAAAAGCAGGAGTAGCTATTCTACTTGCAAAGTGGATACCAAGACAAAACTGATCAGAAGAGACAAAAGTCACTACATACTTGTTAAGGGAACAATCCAAGAAGAAGAGACGACCATCATAAATATATGCACACCTAATACTGGCACAGCCAACTATATAAAGCAAATACTAATGGATATGAAAAATCAGATAGACACTAATACAGTTGTAATGGAGGACCTCAGTACCCCACTGTCACAAATAGACTGATCAACTAGATAAAAAATCAATAAATTAATATCAGAGCTGAACCAAACCTTTAAACAAATGGACTTAGAAGACATCTACAGACTATTCTATCATACAACAAGAGGATGCACATTTTTTTCAGGAGCACATGGGGCTTTCTCTAAAGTAGACCACATACTAGCTCATAGAGCATGCTTAAGTAAATGCAAAGGAATTGAAATTATCCCACACATATTATCAGATTGTGGCACAATGGAATTGGAAGTCAATGGTGAGAGAAACCACAAAAACTACATAAACACAAGTAAATTACATAGTACCCTCTTGAACAACCAGTGGGTCACAGATGCAATTAAAGAAGGAATTAGACAGTTTCTACAATTTAACAACCATGCCAGTACAATATACTGGAATTTATGGGACACAATGAAAACAGTCCTATGAAGGAAGTTTATAGCAGTGAATACCCATATCAGAAAACCAGACTGAGCAAAAACAAATAACCTGATGTTGAACCTCAAAGTTCTAGGAAGAAGAACAAGTTAAACCCAAAGGTCATAGGAGGAAGGAAATTATAAAGGTCAGAGCAGACATTTATGCAATTGAGACTAAAAACTATGAAGAGTTGGTTCTTTGTAAGATTAGATAAAATAGACAAACCCTTAGCCAACCTTATAAAAACAAGGAAAGAAAAGACCCATATCCATGCAGTTAAGAATGAAAATGGTGAAATCATGACAGATCTTGCAGAAATTCAGATCATCAGTACCTACTTTGAGAAGCTATACTCTAATAAGATGAAAAATTCAGAAAAAATGGATAGATTCTTACATACATATGAATTATCAAATCCAAATCAAGAAGACATAAAAATTCTAAATAACCCAATATCAGCCATCAAAATTGAAGAAGTAGTTAAAAAAAACTCTACCAACAAAGAAAGTCCCATGTCCTGATGGATTCACTGATGCATTCTACAAGAACTTTATTTTTTTTTATTTTTTATTTATTTTTTTTTTTGTGGGTACTGGGGGGTCGACCTCAGGACCTCGTGCACCAACAGGCACCCGTGCCGCTGAGCGATATCACCGGCCCCTTTTTTCGTATGTGGGATCCGGGAGTCGAACTCGGGCCCTTGCGCTTGCAAGGCAGGCAGGCGCTTATGCCGCTGAGCCATCTCACCGGCCCTCTACAAGAACTTTAGAGAAGATCTAATGGCACTTCTCCTCAAACTACAATGAAATTGAAGGACAAGCAATACTCCCAAATTCATTCCTGGAGGCAAGCATTATCCTGATATCAAAATCAGAGAAGAATCTAACAACAACGACACCACCCTATGGACCAATTCTTTAATGAACATAGATGCAAAAATCCTCAATAAGACACTGGCAAACAGAATGCAGCAAATCATCAAGAAGATTATACACCATGACCAAGTAGGATTCATCCAAGGGTTCAACATATGTAAATAAATGAGTGTAACACACCACCTTAGCAGACAAAAACCAGATGATCATCTCAATAGATGCAGAAAAAGCATTTGACAAAGTCCAACACCCATTCATAATAAATACCCTAAAAAGTCTAATAGAAGGCCTTTATCTCAATCTGATAAAAATCATTTATGACAAACCAACAGCCAACATCATACTAAATCATCAAAGCTTTCACTGAAAAATCAGAAACAGGACAAGGATGCCCACTATCACCTCTTCTGTTCAATTTAGTTTTGGAAACATTAGCCGAGCAGTTAGACAAGGGAAAGAAATAAAGATAGGAAAGGAAGAAGTTAAATTATCATTATTTGGTGTTGACATGATACTTTACATAGAAGTCCCCAAAAACTCCACCAAAAGACTTCTAGAATTAATAACCAAATTTAGTAGCATAGTAGGATACAAAATCGACACTCAAAAATCAATAGCATTCCTGTACAAGAATAACAAACTCACTGAGAGAGAAATTGGGGGAAACAACACCTTTCACAATAGCATCAAGAAAAGTGAAATACTTAGTAATTAACCTAACCAAGGATGTGAGAGACATTTACATTGAAAAATACAGTGCTCTGAAAAGAGATCAAAGAGGATATCTAAAAATGGAAAGATGTCCTCTGTTCTTGGATAGCCAGAACCAATATAGTGAAAATGGCCATACCTCAAAAACTATTATACGGATTTAACGCAATAACATACCTCACAGAGTTAGAGAAAACAATCCTAAATTCACATGGAACCAGAAGAGACCTAGAATAACAAAAATAATACTGGGCAACAAGGGTAAGACAGGACATCACAATCCCTGATTTGAAGTTATACTACAAAGCTACCATGATAAAAACAGCAAGGTACTGGCAAAACCCCCACAAAAACAACAAACAAACAAACAAACAAACAAACACCCACCAACAAAAAACAGACTCAAAGGTAAGTGGAACAGTATAGAAGACACAGAAACAACTCCAAGCACACTCTGCTACCTTATCTTTGACAAAGGGGTCAAATACCTTCACTGGAAGAAAAATAGCCTTTTCAATAAATGGTGCTGGGAAAACTGGCTTTCCACATGCTGAAGATTAAACCTAGTCCCAAATCTCTCACCACATACTAAATGAAAATAAAAATGAATCAAAGATATAAATATTAAAACAGAAATACTTAACCTGCTGGAAGATAGAATAGAAGATAGATAGAATAGTTAACTCTCAAAGACATAGGTGTAGGCAAAGACTTTGTGAACACAACCCTGATTGCACAGGAAATATTACCAAGAATAAAAAACTCAGATCACACCAAATTGAAAAGCTTTTGCACAGCAAAAGAAATCATCAACAGAGTAAAGAAATAACCCATAGAATGGGAAATTTTTTTTTTACCATCTACTCCTCAAAGGACTAATACCTAGAATATATAAAGAACTGAAAAAAAATCAGACCCCCCAAATTTAAAGACCCAATACAAAATGGGCATCTTAAGATAAGAAGTAAGTAAAACAAAAAACAAAAAACAAAAAACAAAAAACAGGATCTGAAATGACTCCACAATTATCAGGTAAAGAAGTAGAAATGGTAAATAAATACATGAAAAAATGTTAAACATCACTGGTCATTCAAGAGATGCAAATTAAAACAACACTGAGATTCCGTCTTACTCCAGGAAGAATGGTATTTTGAAGAAATTAGCCAATAACAAATGCTGGTGAGGGTGAAATGCTGTGGGGAAAAAGGAGCCCTTCTCCACTGTTGATGGGAGTGTAAATTAGTACAACCACTGTACTAATGGAAATCAGTATGGGTATTCCTCAAAAAACTAGGACTAAAGGTTCCACTTGACCCAGCTATTCCTCTTCTAGATATCTTCTCAAAAGAGTTTAAAGCATCATATCACGGTGATGTAGCATATCCGTGTTTATAGCAGCACAATTTGTAATAGCTAAATCTTGGAAACAGCCCATATGCCCATGAAAAGATGAATGGATGAAGAAAATGTGGCTTTAATATACAACAAATACTACTCTGCCATACAGAAGGATAAACTTGAGATGTTTACAGCTCAATGGATAGACCTTGAGACCATACTCTTCAGTGGAATAAATCAGACACACAAGTTTAAATAAGGATCAAATGGATAATAGATGTTGGGGAATATGAAGAACATATTCAAATGGAAAGGGGAACAAGGGAGTGGGAGGGGGAAGAAAAGGAATAGAAAAGGAATTAAGAAAAGGGAATGGAAGGAAAAAATGGACACAAAACTTTTGTAAATGAAGAAGGGTTGAATGGAGGGAGGGGAATGGGAATCAAAGAAGAATTAAAATATATTATATACAGGTACAGATTTCCTATGATGAATGTGATAATTATGTATGACAAACACATACTAATAAAAAAGTGGTAAATGAAAAATAAGTGACAAAAAATTGTCAGAACGAAGCTTCCACTGTGACTTTCTTGTTGAGCAAGTAGATAAAACAGAAGCGACCACAATGGTAGGTCTAATTCTCAAGAGGGAGTTGAGGTAGGGACTCTGCTGAGATCAACCTGTGAGCTTTTCTAAAGACCTTGGAAGGAGGTGTGCAGGTTGCCAATACAGCCTTCACTTCTGAGATGCTCTGTTCCACTCCCCCAGCATCACCACAGCTGGCCATACTCAAGTCAGGCACGATGGAGATAGTCTGTTGTACCCATCGTCACAACTTATCAGAAAAGCAAATAGAGTTGAAAACTTGTAAAAATGGATCTTTAAATATAGAAACAAATAGTGACAAAGAAATGCTAATGAAAAACAAGAACTCTTCATATTTCAAATCTGTAAACTACAGGATATCAAGTGAAGAAAATATAGAGGATAATGTAACAGTTCAGGGTGGAATAATGTAGGAAGTAGGAAAACCTGGGAAATGATGACAATATCATGGCTCAGCATAGATCAGACTCTTCAAGTTGCTCTCCAGAACATTCTTGGAATAAGGCAAAGAAGTATCCCAACTTTCTTTATATATAAATGCCAGCTTTAGTGACAGTGAACTTCTGGAAGACAGTGGCACTCCCGCAGCAACATTCTTGGCACCATGTTATGCTATGGTTCTGGTGTTATATAAACTTGGCCCTATGATGTTTTCTTCTATTACAATGGATCTTGCTGTAAATGTTAAGAAAGTAAATCAAGAGTATATATGCAACAAAGAAAATTCTACTACCCTTCAAAATAATAGTGCTGCCGGAAGTAGAGTCACCTGTAGCTCAGGTTAGGAACTCAGCTACTGAATCCCTCTTGTGGCTGAATCTAGAGGTCTTAAAATTTTAAAGGAATTTTGGACAGAAGTGAAAAGTGGGGAAAGGGTATCCAGGCAGCCCTAAATAACACATATGGCAAAACATTATAACAACACCATGACTGGGAGTCCTTGGGGTTTTGGCATTAGCCCTGATGGCTGCTCCATCGTACCATCACACCTGTGTTTTAGTTGAATTTCTCTGAACGAGGCTCCTCCTCTGTTCAGCCATATTGTCTCCTCTAACTGCTTTTAATATTTGTTCTTATGCTGAATTTCTGGAATCTTGATTATTATATGCCTTGGTGTAGATTTCTTTTGGTCATTGTTATTTGGAATTCTATATGGTTCACTTATTTGTATGTCTAATTCTTTATCCACACTTGGGAAGTTTTCTGCCATTCCTCCTGCAAAGAGGTGTTTAAATGGAATTTGTGCTTTTTCCAACTTTCTCACTGATTGCAGTCAATCTTATGTTGATCTTCTTTGCTTCATCTCACAGCTGTTGGATTGATTTTTCATGGTACTTTGCTATTTTTAAGATATATTTGTTTTCATGGTTGCTAGCCACAATCTTGTCTTCTAGATCTGATTTTCTATCCTCGCCTTTGTTCAATCTATTTCATATACTTTTGATGGAGATTTTAATCTCCTGGATTTATTTTTGTTTGTTTCCATTTCACTTTTAATATGAGTTCATTTGAATATCATTCTAAGAAATGAGTTGTAGTTGTATCATCTCATTTGTATTCTGTCTTTATAAATATTCCCACTAAGGAGTACAAAGCCTTAAAGATTTCCATCCACTTTAAGAAAGATTAAACACTTGTGAATCCAAACATTTTTTCCACCTTTCCTTCTTTAGGATATATTTTAAAACATTATATTTAAGTTTATTGGTATAATTTTGGTGTACATAATGATCATATTCATTATATGGAATTTGTATTTGCACATGATATACCTTGATTCCTCTTTATTTTCCCATTCCTGTCCCCTCCTTTCAAACCCTCTTCCCCTCCCCATTCACAAAGCTCTGTTTTCACTTTATCCTTCTTTTCTGATTTTTTTCTTTCCCTTCCTTCCTTTCTCTCTCTCCCATCCATAGTTCCCTTTTCCTTTTGAACAGTTTCTTCCTATTTCACAATATCTATTGTACGTTTTGGTTCTTATTTATAATTTCAGTTTCTCACACCAGAGAGATAATGCAATATTTACACATGTGTGTCCTATTTATTTCACTTTTTTTTTTGTGGGTACCGGGGGTTGACCTCAGGACCTCGCACGCCAGCAGGCGCCCATGCCACTGAGCGATGTCACCGGCCCTTTTTCTGCATGTGGGGTCCGGGATTCAAACTCGGGCCCTCGCGCTTGCCAGGCAAGCGCTTACGCTGCTGAGCCATCTCACCGGCCCCTTTATTTCACTTATGATTATGGTCTCAAGGTCCATCCATTTAGCTATAAATGTCTCAATTCTATCCTTCTTTATGGCTGAGTAATACTCCCTTATATAAAAAAACCCACATCTTTAAAAAATCTGGATTTCTGTTTGGATCTGTTTCATGGATTCCATTTCTTTCCGATGTTGGACATTCGTGGTTCCATTGTTTTCCTAACTCCTCTTTTTTTTTTTAAGTCTGTGTCTACTCTAATGTCTTTCATTTTGATTGTCATTTCCTTTTTCACCAGAGAGATTATATTTTTCTATAGCCTCCTCCATTTGTTTTTTCACATCTGCAGCTATCATTTCAGAAAGTTCCAGTTGATGGCTTTCTAGTTCCTCTATCTCATTGTGCTCTGGACTTGTCCTGGGTGGACTGCAGTTCTGGGATTGCATTTTGCTTCTGCATCTTGTCATTTTCTATTTCCTATTTTTTAAAGTTTACTTTGTTTTCTGTGTTGATGCTTGTATATATCTTATGGTAGATAGCTTTTTCAATAGTATCAAGGCTTCTCTAGAAAATGTCTATTCCCCAGGGATGTCTTCTAGGTGTAGGTGGTTCTCGGTCTTTGTGTCTATCCCAAGAACCTATGTTCCCAATTTATTGAGGATGAGAAGTTGCTATCTATTTGGCTCAGCACCCTGTTCTTTGATACTGGACTATGGTGATGGTTATGACCTTAGACAATCACAGCTTTGTCATGCAAGGGAGAAAAACTGATTATAACAGGTATGACATTCTGGCTAAAGTAGCCCAGTCAGCAATAGCAATAGTATCAAGCACAGCCCAGCTTCTGACAAACTGTGTAACTATTAACCTGATACCTTTAACCATAGGAGCAAGTTCTACAGTTATATAACAAAATCCAACATATACCAGGAAACTGTATGCAATGATTTTCCCCTTAGAAGAATGATTTTACCCTGTGTGTGGGGGATTTAAGAGGGATAGGGGACAAAAAAAAAGAGATAGAAAGATGAATGATGGCAAATATAGTAGAAGCAAGGCTGGAGAGCAAAGGATGATCACCCAAGTTTTGGGAAACTGGAGAACACAGGAGAGAAAGAATGAAAGAGAAAGCAATGGATATTGAAGTGAACCACAAAGAGAAGACACAAAGCTTACTCACATGAAAATATCATAAAATGAAGAGAGATAGTTGAGGAAAGAGAGAAAGAAGATGAATAGAAGAAAACAGAAAGGTAAGAAACCTAAATAGTGAAAAAACAAACAAACAAACAACAAACCCTCAACCAGACAGAAAAAGAAAAACCAATCAAACTAATAAACAAGAAAGAAAAATAATAAAATTCCTCTGGCATCCATGGTTCTGTGGCAGTATCTACATTGGATCCCAGAAATGTGCTGTGTATTTCCACCAAGTTTGCAGTAGGATTTGTGCTGTGTATGGGGCAGATCTTGGCCTCTGGATCTGGGCCTTGGACTGGTCTTAAGCGGACTATGTTCTGGAAGTCCGCTTCTCCTTACCGTGATTGTCTCTTCTGCACTTTCCCAGTCGCTGTGGTGCCTTTGGGTAGGGAAAGCCTGGGGTTGATCCCAGACCTGTGTACAGTTGGCTCCTTCCAGACCTTGCATAGCTTCCTCTGCTCCACATCACTGGCTCCTCTTATACACTGGTCATTGAGCGGTGGGGGGAGAAAGAGTGCCTTTGTCCTGCTGCAGGGTAAGGCTGCTTGCCTGCTTATGCCACTGGGCCAAGGCTGCTCTGCTGGTTGCAGAACAGGGGGATGATTCCAGTCCTTTGTGTTTAGGGCTAGGACTGGCTTTTGGTGGCCACTGGAGCAGAGTTTAGGTTGTCCCAGTTTCTACCTCAGCAGAATTCCCCCTGTTCTGCTTCCCGCCTGCCGGCAGTCTCCCTCATTCCACTCTGGGATGTTGGCAGTTAAACAACCTGGGACTGTTCTGCTGCTGGAGTTCTCCCCGAGCCCTTTGAAATAAAATGGAAGCCATGCCTGCCCACTTCTGTTCCATGTAACTGTGTGCTGGAACACAGTTCCAGGTCACCTCATTTACCAACAACTGGCTCTGTGTGGCCCCTAGGGAAATAGTGTCTCATATTCTCACTGCAGTTTTGGACTTTTCCATGACACCAGGCTGCTGGTCCCACCTGCAGCATGCTCTGCTGGGCTGCCGGTCCCACCTGTGGTGTGTGGCTGGATTCTGTTTTTTGAACCAGTCTACCAATCTGTTTATTTTAATAGGAGAGTTGAGGTCAGTAATATTGACATAGTAGTGAGAGAAGTTCATTAATTCCTAACATTGTTCTATTTCTCCATTGATGACTTTTGTTTTTCTTTTCATATTTTTTTTTATTTATCTATTTGGCTTGCATGATGTATTCATTCCATCTGGATTTTTGGTTTTGTGGGCTTCGTGATATTTGTCCAGGATATTGTTGAATATTTTCTGGAGTGTTGGTTTGGTATTCATAAATTTGCTGATTTGTTCTTGAGAGCTTCTTTGGAGGTTTTAGCAGGGGAGTGAAGCTACTCGTATACCCTTGACTGAGGAAATGGTCTTCCTCTATTGGGGGTGGCCGTCCTCTTCCACCTAGCACACAGATCTGGGAGGGATGCACATGGAACAGTAAGGGAGGACGGGGACACCCACCAAACCAGCCAGATCAGCTGAATCAACTCTGGTGATCAATGGTGTGACAGATGTCACAGCCAGGTCACCCCCACATCCTGTTGAATTGTGCTTTTTCATGAAATGTCCTTATTTCTCCATCTAATTTCAAGGAAAATTTTTCCAGATATGTTAACCTGGGGTGGAAGTTGTTTCCTTTGAGGGATTGAGATACTTCACTCCAAGCTCTTCTGGCCTTTAAAGATTGTGTTGATAAGTCTGGTGTAATTCCAGTGGATTTACCATTATATGTGATTTTTTTTGCTTTTCTCTGAGCACTTTCCCCCCCTTTTATTAGTACATATTTTCAGTACATGATATTTACATTCATCTTGGGGAGTGGCTATGCATATATAACACAGCTTGTTTCTTTTTTAGTCCTCTTCTCTTCCCACCAACTTCTCACCCTCTGTCTTTAAATCACTTTTCCCCATTTTATTGTTGATGTTATGGTTATTCTTAGCTCTTGTTTAAGACACACAATGCTCATATTCCTTGAGTTTATTAGACTCCTGTACATGGTCTATCTAATTCTACTTATTTTCTCTTCCCCTCCCCCTCTCCCATCACTTTCAGTCTCCTGGACCCTTTCTCATTTGTAAAAGATTTATCCTCTCATTTCCTTCTATCCATCTTTTATCATTGTCTTTGTTTTTTCTTTGCCTTACTCCAATTAGAGATACTATACTGTATTTAAGCTTGTGTGTCTGATTTATTTCACTCAACATTATATTCTCCAAGTGCATCCATTTTCCTCCAAATGTCTCTAATTTGTCCTTCATTATAGTTGTGTAGTATTCCATTATGTATAGATGCCACATTTTCTTTATCTTTGATGGGTATACTAGCTGCTTCCAGAATTTAACTATTATGAATTGTGGTGTTATAAACATTGCTATGCATGTATCATTGTAAATATGATGTCTTTAGGTCTTTTGGGAAGATATCTAAAAGAAGAATAGCTGGTTCATACAGAATTCTAATTTTTGTTCAGAAATCTTCATACTGATTTTCACAATGGTTGTACTAGTTTGCACGCCCACAAACAAAGTAGGCATGTTCTTTTTCATCATAGCCATGCCAACATTTGTTATTCTTTGACTTCTTGATGATTGCCATTCTTTCCGGTGTAAGGAAAATCTTAGTGTTGTTTTAATTTGTCTTTCTCTAAAAGCCAGAGATGATGAACATTTTTTCATACATTTGTTGGCCATTTGTACTTCTGCTGTGAAGTGTGTTCATTTCACCTACCCATTTCTTCATTGGGTCTTTTATTTTGGGTGGCCTAGTTTTTTGAGCACTTTATATATTCTAGATACTATTCCTCTGTCAGAGGAATAGCCAGTCAATATTTTTTCTATGCTTTAGGTTGTCTTTTCAATTTACTAATTGATTCCTTTACTGTGCAGAAGTTTTTAATGGTGTCTTGGCACTCTTCCACATTCTTGGCATCTTGTTATACTGGGGTTCTAGTGTTAGATAAACTTGACTCGATGGTATTTGCTTCCATTAAAATTGGTTTTGTTGGAAATATCAAGACAGTAAATCACAGAAAATAGCGCTGCAGGAAGTAGAAGCCAATGCAGCTCAGATTAGCAGCTCAGCTACTGAAACCCTCTTGTGGCTGAAGAGAGGTCTTACATTTTTACAGATTTTTAAAACAGAAGTGAAAAATGGGTAAAAAGAAATCCAGACAGCCCTCAATAATTCACACGGTAAAAGTGTGTAGCAAAACCAAATCTGGGTAATTCCCTGGGTTTTTTGTGTTACTCCTGAGGGCATCTCCATCTTACAATATTTCGTGGCTGTGTTAACCATAAAGGATAGTGGCCACCAGAAAGAAGCTTTAAAGCTTAAGCATAGCAATGGAGGGGGAAACCAGCCTTTATCTTCCTGCCATGGAAAAGCAGCTAGCCATGCTGGACACTTAATGTGAAAACCTCAGGCTGGTGTCAGATGAGGTGACAGCTGCAGGACAACCCCTCCTAACTTCAGGTAATAAAGTTTGCTAAAGTACTGCATTGCCCTGCTTAATATCCAGCAACAGCTCGAGCCCTCTCCAAGGCTTCCCTTTGGGGGATAGAAAGGAGGAGGCAAAAACTAGTGCTTTTATATATAATTTTATTTATTTATTCATTTTTATTTATTTATTTTTTGTGGGTACCGGGGGTCGAACTCTGGACCTCACGCTTGCCAAGCAGGCACTTATGCTGCTGAGCCATCTCACTGGCCCCGATTGGTTTGTATTGTGTTTTATATTATTTAGTTTTAGTTTTTTTTAAATTTTAAAGAGAAAAATAAAAACAATGATACAGAATTTCAAAACAAGGTAATAGGAAATTAACATTGGTTGATATATTGTGTATTGTTATTAGTTTTAATGGCACCCAAATCCAAGCTGTGTATGAGCAGTTTTGTACCAAGGGCTAAACTTCATAGCCAAAGTTTAAGCATCTTAGAATTAGACCGAACAGTAGAGGGGAGCATCAGTGAAAGAGCCCATGTAGGGAAGATGTTTGGGCATTGTGATCGTGTGACTGAGGGAGGATATGCCATCTCTTGTGATAGGTGAGAAATTGTGGCTTGGGATGAGTGGTGTGACATAACCCCACGCTGGAGGACAGGACAGGTCATTTAAAATGACACCTGTCTTGTGCCCACCCTTTGCCACATTTCCCATACATTATCTCAGCTGGACCTCACAAGAAAACCGTGACATTCAAGATTTTTTCCAACTTCTAAAATAATGTTTAGAGTTATACTCTCTTAAATAGAGGGGCCAAGTGATTTCCAAGAATTTCCAAGAAGAACCAAGTGATTTCCAAGACCACATTTGTATCAAAGTCACATGGAACGTTTGTTCAAACACTTGATTCCTAGGACTTACCTGAATAACCCAATTTGGCAGTGGGGCTCAGGAATGTATGTTTAGATGAGCTTCCCAAATGATTCTGTTGCAGCAAAACTGAGTCCAGGAAAGGAACGATACCCAAGGAAGACAGGAGGCAGCGAACAGCTTTCTTTTACACTGGTGGTTCTGGCATGAAGAACTTCCAACAAAAGCCAGGCAGCGAGTGTCTGTGAGCCAGCATTGTTATATGAGGCATAAGCAGGGGTTACAAAGGCAGGACAGGACAGCCAGGCAGTTCTTCTGATTAGCTAGCAGGGTGAGATCATTGGTTACAGGGCTAGATTAATGACCATCAGTTGCAAGACTAGATTAATGACCACAAAGCTTGGTACAATCAAGTATCCTGAAAGTTTGGTTATGCTGTCATGGTTACAGGGGTCAAGAAAGCAATTACAGAGCCATGAAACAGCTACAGAGCTAGGCAGCTTCAAAGAGAACAAAATTTTAAAAAGAACAATTTTCCTTGTACAGTTTTTCCCTTTCAACTCTTCTGCACAGAAGTTTGAAGAACCATTTGATTAAGTTCTAGATTTCAAAATTCCCAAATCTTCTGCAACAACCAGATGAGATGCCCTTTTTTCTCAAAAAGGACAAGCCCATCAATTAGAGAAAATAATTCAGTGCACAATGAGCAGTGGAGGAAGTCGACTCAGCAGTAGGCTTAATTGAACTAGTCCCTGCACCCAGCCAACAGGCTTTGGCGTAGCATTCTGGCCCACCACCTCAAAACTTTGGAATGGCATCATAGTTTATAGGGGGGACTCACATGTTGTACACAACATCCTTGGAAGGGCATTCTTCCATAAAGTGAGATGCACAAACTGTGGTCCTTATCACCAAGTAGGGGGTCAGGCTACCCACATGTGCATAGGAGAGACACCACGTGCACCTTCCCCATTAGAGGCCACTTCCCTCTGGCAACAGGAAGGAACCTTCCACCATAAGGGCATTCCTGTGGGAGAAGGTGAGTTCCTTGGAGAGAGACATGTGAATGGAGCAGGTCTTGATGGTGCTGCAGATCCCTAGAGCAGGAGAGCTTTCTGCATAGCAGAGAGCTTCCTGTAGGATGGAATACCAATTTAATATTTTTCCCACCTTTAAACAAACAGGCTTTGATTTAGCCCACATTACTGAGGCAAGTTGAGCCACTGGTAGCTGAGGCAAGAGGATCACTTGGTCCAGGAATTCAAGGCCAGCTCAGGCAATGGGGCAAGATGCTGCCTCTAAAGAAAATTAAAACATTAAGTTTTTTCTTAAAAATAAAGCTTATATTTTGCTCACAAAGAACTTATAGAAAATATCTAAATTTACAAAAGCCATATACATATTTTAAGGCTGAAGAAGGAAAGATTCAAAGTGATGTTGATTGCATTGTATTTTAGCATTTGGTCTGACAGCTGCTAAGCAGTGTGGGGTATTTTCCTCCCACTCCTATGAGAGCTTCCTATGAGTGTCCTTCTGTGCCGAGTATGAATATGGATGCAGGCTTGGGATAATTTAGACTTTCTGCCTTGACATCCCTCCTAAAAGGGAAAAAGAAAAAGTAGCCAGTTTTTGCTTATGCTGTGAGCAAAGATGCTTTAGGTACTGCAATCTTAATAGGAGATGCCAAGAAATTGTTGGAGTGAAGCATGACTGCTCTAAGCAACTGCTGGTGCACTCTGTCACTTCTGGTGAACTTTTGTGGTCCTTGGAGAGGAGGTGGGTGCTCTGAAAACACCTCTGGTTTGTTGCCAAAGAGACAGCTGCCTTCCTTTTTCATCACATTTTTATAAGTATTGCCTAGATGTTTAGAACTCAACTTCTAAAAGGAGTGGAATTTAGTACAGTATTATCCAAGCAGAATTGCTTGAATAACTTGAATAAGTTCCATTTTCCAATCGCTCTTTTTCTATCCTTTTAGAAAAAGGGTGATGTTTTTGATAGAGCTTTCCCTCCCCAAAGAATTAGTTTTCCTAAAATGGGTAAAACTCTGGATCCTTAAATAAAAATAGCTAGAAGTTGAACCTAATACTAAACAAGAAATTGAACTTGACCCGAATCTTGGCACAGGCAGAACTTCCTTTTGGATCTAGAGTATTTGTTTCTTCATTTATGTAAGATCATACTTTGTGCTGATGAGCAATGACTTTCTAAGAAGGTGGCAATTAAATAAAATTCTTCAAGCTTTCTCTGATAGCCCTCCAGTAGCTCTTGGATACTCGAGTTTTGTTTGACCCTGACATTGAGAGAGAAAAAGCTCTAGTATATTTTTTGCTTTCATTGCTCAAACACCAGTAGCATTTCTTTTCTAGCATAATCTTTAAAATGAACTAGAAGAAAAAGGAGATATATCTTTCTGGGTGTTAGCAGAAGTGAGGAAGCAGCATCAGCCTGCAATTCCTCACAGGATTGTATCAAACCAGAATTCTCCATGGGGAAACCAGCTTCACATTGACTGGGATCAGTTTGCTGAACAAAAGCTTCCCAGTGGCAAAGCTTTTGTCTTTGAATGCAAGTCTGATCAATTACAGGCAATCCTGGTGACAAATGGTAAATTACAGGGTTACCTATCAGGGTGGAAAACAACTTGCAGCTATCAGAAGGAAGTGATTTTTTCAAGGGCTCTTGATCCATGTCTGAAAAGACTTCCAGTGGGGCTTTGTGGGATGTTGAGCACAGAGGCCCAGGAAATTGACTTTGAAGGTGAATGTTCATTAGGATGTGTGTGCAGTGGCTTGAGGCACCTTCTTGTTGTGTGTGTCGTTCTGAACATAAGCTTCCTCCAGTGTCACATTCCATGATGGGCACCTCTGAACTCCATATTTCAGCTTGTGGCTTTTTTATCATTTGAAATCAATACTTCTTAAAAACATTCATTCATTCATTCACTCATTCAACAAATCTTATATTGGAAATTTGCCATGTTTAAGGTTTAGAAGACCACACTAATACTATATTCTTTTTTTTTGTCTGTTTTATTGGTACATGTCTGCAATACACAAAGTTTACATTGAGCTTGGGGAGTAGGTACATGTGCATAACACATCTTGATTCTTTTTCAATCCCCTTCCCCTCCTGACCTAACTTCTTCTCTCTGTTTCTAAATCTCATTTCCCAATTTTCATTTTTTTTTTGCTCTTTTTGAGACAGGGTCTCACTCTGTAGTGCAGGCTGGCCTTGAACTCACTTATGTAGCCCAGGCTGACCTTGAACTCATGGTGATTGTCTTGCCTAAGCCTCCCTAGTGCTGCAATTACGGGCATGCACCTCCATGCCTGGCCCCATTTTCATTTTTATTCTTTATTATTTTTAGTACATCTTTGCAATGCTTATGTTCGTTGTGGATATTTGGTACATGTAGATGACACATCTTACATCTTTTAACTTCTCTTTCTCTTCCCTCCTCTCCTCACCCACAGTTTTCTTGGACGTCTTCCCATTTGCAAAAGATCTAGCTATCTAGATCTTTATCTAGCTAAAGCATATACAGCATTTGAAGAACCTGTTAATCCTTTATTTTGTTTTTTATTTCTATGGTGCCTTACATAAGAGATCTCACATGATAGTTAAGCTTGTGGAATTCATTTCCTATTACACAGGAAGCATATCAGGACAGAACTATTACAATTACAACCCTCATTTCTACAGCCGATCACAGGATCATAGCTGGTATTTAGAACTACCTTCTTCTATTACACATTCTGTATTCCCTCGGCCTTCAGCAAGCACCTCAGCAGGCCTTGGTTCCTTCCCTGGTGGGGTGACCCCTACCTTCATTCCTGAAGGTTCTGGAGCATTTGTCATTCTGCCTGGATTGAATGGTTGTAGTTTCCCATTGACTTTAATAACAGAGCATGGTAATACTTGGAGGTGCCCTAAGGGATCCTGCACTCCAAGTATATTCTTCCTTCCCTCCACTGTGGAGTAATTGTCCAATTTTCCCTTGATAGTCTGGGTCAATCACCCCTGCCAACACTGTAATTCCCTTTTTATCTTGTTTACTCAGAGGCATGAGGAGAACAAAGTGATCAGGGAGAAGTCTCAGCTTCCAGTTAAATGCAATCATTGTTATGATTTCTGGTACAAGCTTTTCCCCGCTATGGAACTAAGACTTCTAAGCTAACAGAGCATAATGTCATGGAAACAGGAAGCAAAAATTTTGCTACTGGGGTTATGGTGACTGGTACTGGTCCCACTTCTATCCCTTAATTCCTGGACATATGAATCCTGACTATGGGAGACACAGTACCATATAGTGCATTCTGATTTAAAGCATATACAGCCTTTTGAAGAATCTTGCCCCAGGCCTGCAAGCTAGTGCCACCTAGCTGGTGCTTTATGTGTGTCTTCAAAAGACCATTCCACCTTTCCATGAATCCAGCTGCTTCTAGATGGTGAGGAACATGGTAAGACCAGTGAATTCCATGAGCATGAGCCCATTGCCTCACTTCTTTGGTCATAAAATGTGCTCTTTGGTTAGAGGCAAAGCTGTGTGGAATTCCATGATGGTGGATAAGACATTCTGTGAGTCCACTGATGGTAGTTTTGGAAAAATCACTACATGCAAGGAAGGTAAACCCATATCCAGAATAAGTGTCTATGCCAGTAAGGACAAAGCACGGTCCTTTCCACGATGGAAGAAATCCCATATAATCAACCTGCCACCAGGTCACAGGCTGATCAGCCTGGGTAACAGTTCCATATCAGGGACTCAGTGTTGGTCTCTGCTGCTGGCATATTGGGCATTCAGCAGTGGCTGTGCCAGATTAGCCTTGGCAAGTGGGAGTCCATATTGCTGAGCTGATGCATAACCTCCACCCTGCAAACATGGCCACTCTGTTCATGAGCCCATTGGGCAATGACAGGGGTGGCTGCAAAAAGAGGTTGGCCATTGTCTATAGAACAGGTCATCTTATCCACGTGATTGTTAACTTTTTGATGAGAGTTTACACGGGATACAAATACTTTTACATCCCTTGCCCATATGGAGAAATCTATCCACATACCTTGTATCTTTGTCACCAATTTTCTAGTCGTGTTCATCCCAAGTTCCTGACCTTCCATCCAGACCATTGGCTCCAGCTTATGAATCACTATACAGTCACACATCAGGCCATTTTTCCTTTAAGGCAAAATGTGCTCCCAGGTGCACTGCCTGAAGTTCTGCCCACTCTAAAAATTTTTTTTCACCGTCATCCTTCAGGGACGTACTAGAAAGGGGGCGTAATGCTTCAGCTGTCCACTTGAGTGGTGCCTGCATACCAGGCTCTAGCCTTCTCTTCCTCTGAGAACTGATCATGTGGTACACCCCATGAGGCCATAGGCACATGCTGGGAGACAGAAGGCAACACAGCAGGAATAGGAGCCTTGGGCATATGGGGAACTCCTTCATGTAACTTACTTGTACCTGCTGGACCTCCTCGGGCTCAATCACATATACACCATTTCCATTAACAAGGGACTGTTGCTGTGAACATCCAACCTTGTGACTGAGTGGATCAGATAATACCCAGCTGCTGATAGGCAACTCAGGTCACATGGTGACCTGGTGTCACATGGTCAAGCTTTCAGTTTCCACTAAGGCCAAGTAGCAGGCAAGAGTTGTGTTTCAAAGGGAGAACAGTTGTCTGCAGGTGGTGCTCCAAAATTCTAAAGGTCGTCACTGCAGTTCACCTATGGGGGACATGAGGCTCCAAACAGCATCTCTACCTGCCACTGACACTTCGAGTAACATTAGCCTGCGTACAACATGAGACAGGAAGAGGCGTGTCCTCTATCTCCCCACCTCTCTTATTGCTTTTGCTATATGTCACCACCATGAACCATTCCTCCTCTTCCGTGTGCCGCCCTGCCTTGGAGCTAGCTGATTATGGACTGAAACCTCTAAACATTGAGCTGAATAAGCCTTTCCCCCTTTAACTTTGGGGCTTGGGTATTTGTCTCAGGAAGAAAAGTAAGACAAGTACCATTGGATCTGCTGGATCCTATGGCACCAGTGGGGCCTGCACGGCAGCCTGGACCAATTGCAGAGGGTTTTCTTGTTCTGAGCCTTAGGCAAAACTAGCAGCCTTCTGAGTCACTCAGTAAGTCCAAATCCAAAATCCAAAGAGGCCCACTAGATGTTATGCCTCTGTTTTTGTTACAGGGGGAGCCAGTAGAAACAACTCATTTGCTATCTTAAAAGGGATATCTCTACATGACCCACACCACTGAACTCCTAGAAATTTCACTGAGGTAGAAGGACCTTGAATTTTAGTTGGATTTATTGCCCATCCTCTGGGCCACAAATTCTTTACTAACAAATCCTGTATGGTTACTACCTCCTGCTCACTTGGTCCAATCACCAGGAAACAATCCTCAAAATACCTGGTTATGACAACCAGGACTGCAATATTGAGGTGGTTATCCAAAAGAAGATTGGTAGATTGATTTTGTCCACATGCCAGGAGGCCGACACAGCCAATTCCTCTTAGTCCTGGTTGATTTCCACACAGGTTGGATAGAAGCTTTTGATACCCAAACTGAAAGGGTCTGAGAAGTGGTCAAGGTCCTTGGCAATGAGATCATTCCAAGGTTTGGGGTGCCTTGGAATATCCAAACTCACGATGGCCCTGCCTTCTGCTCAGAAGTTACCCAGAGAGACTCAAAAATTTTGGGCTTTGGGTATCAGCGTCACTGTGCTGATATCACCAATCATCAGGACAGCTAGAATGGGTTAATGAGATACTCAAAAGGTACTTTTCGGGCCGGTGAGATGGCTCAGCGGCTTAAGCGCCTGCCCGGCAAGCGCGAGGGCCCGAGTTCGACTCCCGGATCCCACATACGAAAAAGGGGCCGGTGATATCGCTCAGCGGCACGGGCGCCTGCTGGCACGTGAGGTCCTGAGGTCGACCCCCCGGTACCCACAAAAAAAAAAAAAAAGGTACTTTTCTAAGCTGGCACTGGAATATAAACACACTTGGAGACAGCTCCTACTGGTGGCGCTTATACAAGTAGAAATACATCCAGGTTTCTGGGGCTGTTTCCCTTTGAACTTCTGTGTGAGAGACCCTTCCTCAGAAACACCATTGTAATCAATGAGGAAACTGAGGGAGCCTAAGGCAAATGAGGTCCTTAACCAGTTCTAGCAAATCCTGTCAGCTTTGAGGCAAACAGACCCTGGACCCACTCCATGTAGAAAGCCTCTCTTCTGTCCTGGGACGCTGGTGCTGCTCAAGGCTCTAGACACACAGGGCATGAGCCAATAGCAGCAGGAAGGCCACTAGATGGCAATCTTCTCCACCCTCACTGCAGTCCAGGTGATGGGACTCGACTCCTGAATTCATCACTCCCAAGTAAAGCTGTGGACTGCCTCCAAGAGCTGCAACAGTGACACAACTCCGGGTCATCCCACAGGCACATTGGAGTCCACCTACACTTGTGAACCTCTGGAGGTCTTCAAGCTCCCCTTCAAAAGACAAAACAAAGATAAGTGACATTGAAATCTGTTCACTGTGGGTGTAGATGATGTCCATTCCCTTACCCCGATTTCAGGATTTCCTGCATGTCCTATCTCGAGAGGCTCA
Source organism: Erethizon dorsatum (assembly GCA_028451465.1). Classification (NCBI taxonomy): domain Eukaryota; kingdom Metazoa; phylum Chordata; class Mammalia; order Rodentia; family Erethizontidae; genus Erethizon; species Erethizon dorsatum. The sequence continues at coordinate 7,312,460 of CM051822.1, forward strand.
ATTTCATTCTGTAGCCACCAGACAAGACCTCATTAATGTCATAGATTACCTCTGGTTCCAGAGCGCTTTTTCTGACTTTACCCCAACACAAGTAGAATTCTTTTTCCTTTGCACTCTCATTCTGTGTCCCCTACCAGAGGACAGTTGTCAGAGGAGATTGACTTGCGATCTCAATCTTCACTATTGATAGGGATACAATTATTTCCGTTACTAAGGGATCTCCAGTTATGAGAAACATTACCTTTGTACTCCTATGCTTTCTTCTTGCCCATTCTGGTGCCTCTCAACATTCCCTAGCATCAGCCATTTTTTTCACTGCACAACAAGGAAATTATTCTAACTGCTAGATAAGCCCACAAGGGAGAGGTAATACAGCAATTCCATTAGCAGCTTTGTCTCTGTCCCTTGAACAGGTCACTACTGTCAGTGAATCCTGGCATAAATTTTTATCCTTAAGAGGGGCAATAACAAACACACACAAGACTCCCTCAGGAGATAGAATAAAAATTAGAACAGGAGAAGTGATTGCATTGTGGGGAAATGCCTCCCTCTGCATTCAGTCACATAAAGGATCCTCCTGGGGTAGGATGGTTATCCCCTAAATTCTGTAACATTACCTCACATTATCAAGGTAGCACCTGGCTGTATAAGAAAGAAGATAGGACCCGTCATGAAAGAGCTGCCTGGGGGACTCAATACTGGCTCCAAATGGATCTCAGCCCCAGTACTTAAAGGTCCAATGGAGAGAATTTAGGGACCTAAATCCTCCCAATTGCCAGTGATTAAGTAACTGCATGGATACCTGTCATACACTTAACAGCTCCTTCCACTTTTCCCTCTTTTTATGCCAACATACTGGGATTGTCATAAATTGGGGTATTTGCAACCAGTCTCTCTAAGACTCCTACCCAGGAAACATTCTTCCAAAACTCTTCCAGAGTTCTGGATGCTCTTACAGCCCTAACCACTTTGGTTGTGAACAGTGTACTTTTAATGGATTTGTCCCATGGGAGTAGGTACATAATGGAAAATTAGGGTTGTCAAAGGAGCTCTCTCCCTGTGATTGTTCTACTATAGGAGGCCCCCCAAATCAACAGCCAATGAAATGCTCTGTTCCCCTAGGACACCTGGGACCCTTTCCCTCAAGGGAACCGGATTCTATTTCTTATGCAGGCAGATTTATATCTAGTACTGCCTTATAAATAGAAAGAATCCTGTATGGTGGCAGCAGCTATTCCAAAGTTTAAGGTGCCAAACCCAGAGCAGATGGACATTTTAGGTCACATCCTCAACTTGGGGTTTTTGTCTCTACTTCAGTCCCATAAGGACTTGGGCTTTGCTGCTTCCCTTACTAATACCAATCTTCTTTTTTGTTCTGATTCTTATGTTTGGGCCATGCATCCTAAACTTTCTCTCTTGCTTTATTACAGAAAGAATAAATGCCACAAAACTTCAGACGGTGATTCAAATGAAACCCCAGATGGAGACTTCCTCCTCTTACTGAGGCCCATTGGATAACCCTCCCTGCTGAGGACTTCCATTCACTGCCCCAACCATGACCCCACTCACTTCAAAGGAGCCAGATAGGTCCTCACCCATTTTTCCAACAGCAGTTGGATAGATGTAACAGAGGCGGGAAATGTAAAAAACTAGGGGTGTCTACAGGCAGGGAAGGAATAGGATAAGGGCCTCATCAGGTTTTCTGGCTAATCCTGACTAGAAGAAGTTAAAACTTTACTAGAGGAATTTCTTTGGGGAGTGATTAAAAGGGCAAGGGTGTAAGAGAGAGACCAGATACAGAATGGTGCTACATAGCACAAATGACATAAGGACTTACATTCAAGGAAAGAGGGCTCTCTAGTGATTAACCAGGGGGAAAGCTGATAAGCAGGGCACAGAGGAAGCCAGGTGCAAAATCAAGGTAGCTGCCCCTCACCATCTCCAATAAAGTGCAAAGGAGATAGGGGGCTGCCCTACTTAAAAAAAACCTCTTATTTAGTGTATGAAAATATACATTCACATTTATGCATATACAGATAGATTATATATAGAGAGATAGAGGTAGAGGTAAAGAGAAAGAGATGGAGATAGAGATAGAGATATAAAGATAGAGATAGAGATGATAGAGATAGAGACAGAGGTAGATAGAGATGTACTCTCACTCTAGGGCCACTATATTACTGCACTAGATACACATGCATCCACTTACTTAATCACTAAGTACAAACTGTCTTGTCTATAAGACTCCCCCACAACTAACATATAAATCCCGGAGATAAGGCCTGACAAAGACAAATAGCCAGGAGGAAGTCAAACAAACCCACCTAAAGGAATGTGCCTGTAGCCAAGTGTGCCTGGTTTAGGGTCTTGTGTCTTAGGACTCAAGCATCCAATCAGATTGTGACTTCTTCTGGGGAGGAAGGGTCCTTAATCCTAATAAAAGGAGCAGAAACAAACACCTGCCACTATCCACTTTGACTCCATGTGCTCACACTCTGGGTCAGCATCCTCTCTTGTTTTTTCCTCCTTGTAAATAAACCATCTTTCTTTTTTAAAAATACATCCCTTTACTTCATTACTGGTGCTGAGTGTACAATCCTGGGTAGCTGCTCATCCCAGCAGCATCCTGATGAAACACCACCTTTCCCCAGCACCTCCACCTCGACTCTCCAACCTTCCACTGGCCACCACTGAATCTTATAGTGCCTCCTCCAAGAAGTCACCAGGGTCCCTCCTGTGTGGGACCCAGGTCCCTCTATAGGCCCACTGGGGAGCAGGTGGCCAGAAGAGGGGAACCTGGAATCTGGAAGAGGTCAGCATGTGTCAGGGCCACTATGGTAGGCTGAACAATGCTCCCAAATGATATCCATGTCTTACTTTCAGAACCTGTTTTTGGTGTTTTGTTTGTTTGTTTGTTTTGCTTTTTCTTTTCTTTTTTTTTTTTTCCTGCTGGGGGTGAAGCAGGGCCTTCTCCACACAGCACAATAACTCAGACACCTAACTCTGCAAACTCTAATGTGACTCTTTTTAAGAAAATGAAAAAAGAAACAAAAATCTTTGCAATTATGATTAATTAAAGGATAAATTCTTTATCATTAAAAAAAATCCATAATAGTTAATATCTTAACAAAGATATCTAATATCTTTACTAAGATAATAGTAAATATCTTAATGATTTTTTTTTTTTTTGTGCGTACCAGGGGGTTGACCTCAGGACCTCGCGCGCCAGGAGGCGCCCGTGTCGCTGAGCGATATCACCGGCCCCTTTTTCGTATGTGGGTTCCGGGAGTCGAACTCGGGCCCTCGCGCTTGCCGGGCAGGCGCTTAAGCCGCTGAGCCATCTCACCAGCCCTTCTATCTTAACGATTTTTATGGTGAGTAAATGAAATATCTGTATTCCTCTCTTCAAAATTCAGCCACACAGCCATTTTTTTCTCTTGGCATGACTGAGACACATTTCCTTCTTGAAGAGAAATAGAAAGAGTGACAGCATTCACATGCCTGAGTCATAGTTTAATGCATGGTGAGGTCTATTTTCAAATATTTAAGAGAAGGGCATAATTATTTAACAACTTGCTAATATTTCTCCAGTAGTGAGTGAGGTAGGAAAGAGGAAGGAGATGTAAAATAATTAAAATTTATTGTGTACATGTGCCAACTGCCCACAATGAATGTACTCATGTACGAATAAAAATAAAAATTTAGAAAGTCAAGGAAAAATAGATTATTTTTTTTTGTTTTGTTTTGAGACATCACCTTACTATGTAGCCCAAGCTAGCAAACTCACAATCTGCCTCAGCTTCCTGAATACTAGGATCACAGGCATGCACCAAGCACGCTGGTTTAGAAGAAAGATATGCTGAACACGGTGAGGTAGTGGACCTCTGTAATTCCAGCACTGGGGTGGCTGACACAGTAGGGTCACCTCTAATTCAACGCTAGCCATAGTATGGTCAAGGCCACCCTGGAATACATAGTGACACTCTGTCTTTAAAAAAAGTTAAGTTAAGGAAGACAGACAGTTAAAGCAATGATTGTCCTTTCCCCTTTTTACTCATCACTTTTGCATCTTTCCTTCCTTCTCTTCTTCCTTCCAGCACAGGTCTGGGCCTCTAAGCCCTATCCTTAGAAGCTCATATTTTCCTCCAGACACCTGATTCAGCCTTCCGAGTATTGGGCTCCACAGGAGCCTCCGCCAGGTCAAGGACAAGGTCTCAGCAGCTGTTCACAGCATTTTGCTCCTTTGATCCTTTCCATCTCCCTGTCCCTTACCCCAACCCCAATGGCCCAGATGGACTCAACTCTTTCTGTCCTTGGTGTGGCGAGGTACTCCTTACATGCTGCACATCTGGAAACCAGAACAAGGGTCCTATGATGCAAGAACCGAATCCCCACGGAGCCTCTCCCTGCCTTCTGTGGCTGCCTACAGGCAGCTGGGGCAATACCTGTCCCTGAGAAGGCAGCCACCTCAGTCTTTCTCCAGGGAGGCTCCTGCATGTGGGGTCCAGAGCATCTAGAGTTCTCCTGTCTTTTGGCAACAGAAAACTCGGGTGTGGATTTAAACTAGCTGCAGGTGCTGCTAAGCAGTCCAGAGAGATACTTGGCGGGGAGCAGGCCTGGCTTCTCTCATTGGGGGCATCACCACAAATCTTCTTCATGGCTGCTAAGGGTCCCCTAGAAGGGTTGCAGCTACTAGAAGACATCATGAAAGCTAGTGGGGGCGGCACTGCCGGACCCACTCAGGTCCACATTGCCAAGCCATCTGAGGGGCCCAAACTCATCTAAGATGAGTGAGGGACTGGCATGCAAGTGCATGGCACCATACATGTAGCAGAGCCCACTCCAAGTGCCATAGCCCTGGGCAGTGTAAACCTTGAATACCATCCTTTGCTGGGAGCCCAATGACAAGTGAGTGGGTAGGGACTGGAGCCACCAGTGTCCTGTCTACCTTGAGGCCAGTGAGTGGGCTCAAGACTCACCAGGAGGTCTGCACCTTGGTCCTCACCCAACTCCCCATGCACTGAGTCTCACAGCTGGTGTGTGGAAGCTGACCCCTTCTCCAGAGCCCTGCTGGACTCAGAAGTGGTTGCACAGAAACTTTTCCGTTACATCAGCCTGTAGGAGGCCAGCTGTCCTAAGGCAGGCTGCCACCACCACCCCAGTTGTTCCTCTGCCCCAGCAGCTCCTATTCTGTCTGATAGGGATGGGTCACAGCTTTACAGGGCCTCTGCCCCAGCCAGGTCATGACGGTTATGAGATGCCCCCACCCCAGAGTCCTGGCTGGAGACACAACACCCCAAGAGTGCAAACCTCTCACCAGGCCTCATCCTCTTCTTTCAAACTCTGACCCTCTAGACTGGACTAGGATGAAAGGCATGTGACACTCAGATGAAAGAGGGCAATGAGATGTCACCAGGTGTCAGCCAAGGACCTACACAGAGATGAGGTGCCCTCATCTTTTCCCCTTAGTGATTTTTGTCTTTTTCCTGTGAGCTGCCATCAGTAGATCTTGTATAGGAAGAGAGAATGTGTTTTTGAGAAGCCACTGCTGTGTTTCCTGGGTTGTAGCCGAAGGCTGACTTTGTTCACCAAAAACCTGTTAAACTCCATCTCCCTGATGTTTTGGGGAAGAAGAATTGCTGTCTGGCACAGGGCAGGTGCTCTGCTGGGAAGAGGGGAAAGTGGGCGCTGGGGAAGGGCTGTTATTCACGTAGGCTGTGGGGGTGTCGGGCCATGGAGAACTCTGTGAGGACTGTACAATCACATGATGGCTGATACTTTTCTTTTTCATGAGCTGTTCTCTTTTCCATCTTTTCTCGGTCAGTTTTTTGTTTCCTGTCTGCAACTTTGGGCTTAAAAACTTTGATTGGCAGCTAGCCAAGTGAAGATGGTCTGTGTATTCCCCATTTTCATTCTGCTTAAAGGTGTCAACCTGAATCCTAAAAGGCACTCCCTTTTCACCTCCGTGCTTCCGTGGAGTAAATTCTGTGCTGATGCCGTGTACCTGAATGAAAGCAGATGTGCGTTTTGCAGGGTCCCACAGAAATTCAACTGCATTTAACTGGCTTGGATTTGTCCGTGTATCAATTATTCCCACAGACATTGGAATATCTAAATCGAGCAGTCTACCTCCTGGGCGATTCCACTTCCAGCCTTCAAGTTGCTGATGCTCCGTGTACTGCAGCCTTCCTTCGTGGAATACAACCCTTATGATGCTCTTTATTAATTTTCCACTAATCTCTGGCATATCTCCCATTTTCCGATTATCCAACATCCGAATTTCATAAGACAGGCCTTGGTTCAGGTAAGTGAGTGTGTCATCGTGCAGTCTGACTGCCGGCGATGTCGCAGCGCACATCACATACTGAAAGGGAGGGTGTTTCGTTTCACCATCCAATGGAAGGCTGGAGTCTTCCTGCTTGAAAATGGGCAATGCCAACACATCACTCATGCTGTAGGAGCCGGCGCCCAGCTCCTGCCCGATCCCCAAGAGGCTGGCATCGAAGTCATGTACCAGCCTGGACTCGATCACCTCGTCCATCTTGAGCACCCAGGCCATCTTCTGGCCTCGCCGCCGCCCGCGCAGCGCGACCTCCGCATCTGGGGCGAGGGGCCCCGAGCTCCGCGGGCACGTCCTGGGGGAGGGCGCGGGTGAAGCCTCCGGCGGCACGGCGAGTGGTCACCAATGGCGACCCGGGAAGCGGCTGAGACGAGGGAGGCCGAGGCTTAGCTGGCAGGGCACAGCGAGCCGGTGAACAGTTGCAGCGGGAGCTACCGGGCCGCCGGCAGCGCCTCCCTCCCGCGGGCACCACCCCCGCGCCTCATGCCGCTGCCACCAACTGCCCCCTGCACCGCTCGCGCCGCAGCCCGCCGGGCCCAGCGGCCCCCAGTCGCATCCCCCCCAGACTGCGCGGGCGCGGGAGCTTAGCCCGCTCCGACGACTGAGTGGCGAGTACTCGGCACACCCGTCACCCACTCCCCGGCCTCGACCTGGGCCCTCAGCCTTCTGCCCAGGCTTCAGTGCCCCTTTGCCCCAGCCATCCCCGCTGACCTAGTTTATCCTTCTTTATAGCTGGGGAGTACTCTACTGTATAAAAATACCACATCTTTTTTATCCATTCCTTGGTTGATGGGTATTTGGGTTGTTTTCAAGATTTAGCTATTATAAATTGTGCTGCTATAAACATGGATGCACATATATCACGGTGGTACGATTTTTTAAATTCTTCTGGGAAAATACCCAGAAGGGTGGTAGCTGGGTTGAATGGAACCTCCAATCCTAGTTTGCAAATCACTTTTTAAAGCATTTTTGTTTTAGGCCAATTTGATCATTATTTTTCATATCAAAAGTATATCATAGCCTTTTTATTATTTTTTGTTCTCATTTATTATAAGTCTTTTCAGCAAACTTGGCTGCAGCCGCTTGGATTTTAAAGTGTCCCTTTTCTCCCTTTTTTACTTTCAGATTGTTAGTTTGTAAATTGGCTGACTGCCAGCAGACCTCTGAGTGACCTTGAATTCCGCATTCTTATCTTAAACCAACAGTGAGCAAAGCAAAGAGCAAGTTAATTCTAACTGCAATTCAAGAATTTGCAAAGCACAAGAAATGTTTTATATTTTAAATTAAGCAAAAACATCAACTCGAGTTGGAAACCAAAAGAACAATTACTAATTAGCTAAAATTTAGAATTTGATTTCTCCTATAAAACTTCCTTAGCCTTGACAGGATTTTGGTCATTCAGCCCCAGGCTGCAGCTGCTCCTGCTTTCAGATGCCTGTAGGCAGTGCCAGGCTGGTTACAGTCAGCAAGAGAGGGCCTTGGGGCTTCCAAACCTGGGAGGAGATCTCAGGCATTGCCTTACTCTGCACTAGCTTTGAAATGAAAAGACGACCCCTGCCTTGTCCCTCCAATCTCGGCAGGCAGAGCTGGGCCTAAATCTCTTGGCCTTGTGTCTCCATCCCAGCGAACCTGCTGGACCAGCTAGCTACTCAGGAGTTCTTTTAGTCTTGGTCCCCATCTGGGCTGGTCACTGTCATCACCGTACTTCACGAGGTGCTTTTTTCCCCCCTCTATTAGCCTGCTGGCTGTATATCCAGGTGCACTAAAGCTAAGCAGCTTTTTCATGTCTTTGCCTGTTATGGCACAAATAATTTTCTCAATTACTTTTGTTTTTAGACCAATGAGACTGTTTCCTCCTGCAGCTGAGCCCAGGCAACCTCCGACTCCCACACTTTACTTTGCTCACTCACACACAACTATATATTTTCCTTGCACTCTTTAGTGTTACACCCTTTATTCTGCACACACACATGCACACACACACTCATACACCTCCCCTTTCCCAGTTTTCATCTAGGTGCCAGATTCTCTAGCCTCTTGTCTTAGTTACTTTTCTCTCGTTGCTGAGACAAAATACCTGATGCCCAAAATTAAGGAAGGAAAGGTTTATTTAGCTCACAGTTTGTGGAGGCTTCGGTGTGTAATCAGTTGGCTCCAAGGCGGGGTGGCATGACACAGGGGCAACAGTTCAAGGTGGCAAAAGACAGCAAAAGCAACAAGAGCAAAAGAGGAGAGAAGGGAGAGAGCAAGCCTCTTTCCCTCCCATATATTGGATGCAGGCTGCCCACCCCGGGGCGGGTGTAGCACTCACAGCCATAACCCCAGCATTGGACCATGAATCAATGACAAACTCTAGAAGTCTGCCCCCATGACTGTATGTGGCTTTGTGGGGGACATCTAGACACAAACCATAACACTTTTCCTGTTGAGAGACACTCCTGAATTTCAGCAGTCTCTGTGAGCTTTCCTCACCATGGGCTTCTCCCGTGTATCCTACTTGGGATGCAGGTTTTGTCCAACTTAGTCTGGATCGGAACGACTGTGAGCTACTCCCACGTCCCTAGCACCCCTATGAGCCAATTCATTGCAGTCCACTCCTGCTTTGGGGTGTTGGTGTGATCTGATTTTTGGTCCAGGTCAGATTACTTGGTACACCCCAGGAGGTGGTCAGGCTCCCCTTCCGTGCTTAGGGGACAGATTTTCCCACTTGGGCCCCCCAAAGCTTACCTTGGTCCCATAGTGCACCGTTGCTCCAGAATCATCCTGAATCCCCCCAGGCTCCATTTGTGCTGACAGGGGAGAGCTCTCTGGGCTGCGGGAAGCCGATTTCCTCCCCGAGCTGAAGTTTCACCCAGTGGTGCCAGAGGTCTCGGGACTCCTGCAGCTTGGGCCCTCTCAGGCCTGCAGGCAAAGGAGGCAGCAAATCTGTTCTTGCTGATCCCTTCAGAATGCCAGAAATGTTGCAGGATGTAAGAGAAGGAGAGACCAAATGGGAAACAGGAGGATTTTATTTTCAGATGTATATTGGCTTAGCTGATAAACACAAAATGGTTGAGCAAGGGACAAAGGACAGCTTCCAGCTTTTATATATTTGGTCAAGGGGGCTGGTCTTCAGCATGGAACTTGTGGGCAGAAGGAGAACAAAGGCCATTTGCCAAGCTGTGACAGTTCTGTATCTTGGTGGCCCTGCTCAGACATAACAGGATGTTATGGGGGCAGGAGGTTATAAAATTTCACTTACAGGGACAAAAGTTACCTCTTTACTTTAATGTTAGTGGCAACACACAGAGATGGCCCCCGGGGTCTGAGGTGTCCCTGCACATGGTTGCCTCCGAGATTCTTTTCTTTTTTTGGTTCTTTCTTCTTTGCTTTTTCTTTTTTTGTACTGGGGCATGAACTTATAGCCTTCACATTGTACTGTATCCTCAACTATTCTACAAAACATTTTATTAAATTTAAAATAAAAAATAAGGCACAAAATACATCAATTTTTCAAACAAAAATCCTTTATTGAAAGAAAGTGCTCCTAGCTTATAGATAATTTATCTTTTTAAATAAAAAACTTCTTTTCAAATCCCTACACTTTTTATACCCTCTACATTTTCTACCATTATAAATGTTTTCCTACTTCTAAAGAACTTACTTAATGCAGCACTGAGTTCTGATGTTATAATATACACTTATTTAAAATTCCACTTTTGTCATGAAATGTTCACAAATTTAACTACACTTTAAACTTTTTCTTCTAAGGATAAAGTCTGGTGTATTGCATTGGTTTTTTTTAAAATACTGTTGATAATTCAAAGACAGAAGAACCAGAACCAGATACTTAAATCTAGCTTAATGTCTCTCGACCTTAGTAGTGCACAGCCAGTGAGACAGATCCAAGCCTCTTTCAAAGGGCTAAGAAAGTGTACATTATATATACATTTTTTAGTACTTTCTGTCTTGACATTATAGGAGTCAAACATATGTACTGTAATGGAGAAGAAGTTCTTACTCTACAGATTATGAAAGATAAAAAATTATTTTCTTCGTAGGAAAACCATGGGAACACCTTATCAACTCTGGTGCTTAAAATTTTCACCTATTTTTCAAATTTTCAAAATAAATTGATTATCCTTTAAAGAAGATATTTAAATACTAATCTAATTAAAATAAAAAATAATTCTTAAATTCATTTCACACAGCATGAAATCTAACGTGAATGGCAGGCACAGCAAGAAGTCTTAGCATTTTACCCAAAAACATATAAACCTGGACTTTTATCCCATCCCACAAAAGACGACTCACTCTCCCTGTGCAATAGCATAAAGGTCCAGATTTTTATATTTTTGGGCACAATACTTAAGACTTCTTGCTCTGCCATTCATTTAGATTTACATGCTGTGTGAATTGAACATAAGAATTACTTTATTTTGACGGGAATATAGCGACCCGGAAAGCGCAGGAGGGGGGGAGATGCCTCCCTGAAACCCAGAGAAGTTCTGAAGCGCAATCTGGGACCCCCAGCACCAGTGACGGGTGACTTCCAACAAAGAAGAAGGAAAGAAGGAGCAGACCGCACGCGCGCACCTTCCACTATCCCGGGAGTTGCAGCGCCGCGGAAGCTCAATTCTACGGACACACGGTGGCAGCTGGTGCCCAGGGAGCCCCCACGGAGGATCCTGAGACAGCGGCGGGGCAGGGGAGCGGCGGAGAACGGCGCTGACCAGCGGTGAGTGTCTTTCAGCCACAGCTGCCCCGCGCCAGAGAGCGACCGGACGGGCGCCATTGTGGGGGGTGTGGCGAAACTCAGAGCGGCTCGGAAACTGCTCTGGGAACTTGTGCTCCGGACAGGGCAGCACGGGGCCTCTCAGGCCCACGAAAGTGTGCTGAGGTCAGCAGGCGAACGAGACTGGACTCTCAGCCACACCTGTCCCGTGCCAGAGAGCGACTGGCCCGGCGCCATTGTGGGGGGCGTGGCGAAAAACCAGAGCGGCGGGAACCAGTGCAGGGAACCCGCGCTCCGGACAGCGCGCTGCGCCTCTCAGGCCCAGGGATCGTGAAAGGGCGCTGAGAGCGGAGGCGAGCTAGACTGGTCTCTGCCTGAAAGTACGCGCCTCTGCTCACCGCCCGCCAGAGGGCGCTCCTGGCTTGCTGGGACGGACCTGCACAGAACAGGACTCTCTCACCACAGGGTAACTGCCTACAGCAGAGTCAACACCTGGAACTGATTCTTTTTATTTTTTTATTTTTATTTTTATTTTTATTTTTTATTATTTTTTTTTCTCACTGATTTGTTTTTTGTTCTGGCGAAGGGTTTTTTTTTTCTTTTTGTTTTGTTTTGTTTTGTTTTTTGGTGGGGTTATATTTTTGATCTGTCTGTTTTATTGTTTTTATCTTCGTTTTTGTTTCTGTATGTGTATTTGCTCTTTCCTTCATTATTCTCTCTGGTTTTTTATATGAGTGTAAACAGCGCCTCTAACTTCTTTGTGATTGTGGTTGTGATCTGTTCTTCCTTTTATCCCTTCCTTCTCTTTTTACCACCTGTCCTCTGCACTAGTGTCCCAATTTTAGTGGGATCCCTCTTGGTCCTCTAACCTTACATCTAATTCCTTCCTCTTCTCCCAATACTCTATTTCCTCCTTAACTCATTTTAAATTTAAACTCCTCAGGGGAAAAATTGCCATACACAGGACTTGTATACTGCATATAATTTTTCTGGTGTGTTTTAGATTTTGTTATATAACCGCAACTCTATACAGCTAAAAGTGGTAAATAACTGGTTAGCTCAGTCTGTCATTTTCTAGGCTGTGTTTGATGCTTTAGTTAACATTATAGCCAAATGTGAAATAATTGTTCTAAACATCTTTCCTTCCTGATATTTCATGATTGAGATTGACTAAGGGACACAGAAAATACAGTGGCACAGTACCAAAGAATCAAGGACTGGGCCAAACAGGTAGCAACTTCGCATACCCAACGAATTGAAGAGGTAGGATCTGGCAGAAAGCTCAAAACCTAAAAGCAAGCTCCACTTGGAAGATACTGCAGAGTAGTCATCTTCTAAAGATCTTAAACACTAGCAATAAAGTAACCTACTATAGGTAATTTGCAAACATCACCCCAGGAATTAAAGAAAGAAAACATGAGACGACACTTAAACAAGATGCAACCCCACACATCCAATTCACCAAAGGCAAACCTAGGGAGCAACGAGGTGGGACAATCCGAAAGCCACCCACCTGGCCTATCTGAAGTGGTAACAACAAAGCAACTGAATGAGGTTCTGGAAAAAATTAAAACAGAAATAATCTCACAGATAACTGCAGAGATAATGTCTACAATGAAGACCATGCTTAAGGACACTATAGCTGATACAGACAAAAAAATAGATGAACTTAAGAAAACTATAGAAACCATGAATGCTCAGCATAGGAAAGAAATGGAATCCATAAGGCAGATTCAAGCAGATACCCAAGAGATAAAAAATTCCATTGAAAGTATTTGTAGCAGAATAAGCCAATGCGAGGACAGGATCTCAGATATAGAAGACAGGCTTGCAATTAGTGATCATGAAATGGAAAAATTCTTAAAAATAGCAAGGGACCATGAAAAATCAATTCAGCAGCTGCTAGATGACTCAAAGATAAACAACTTAAGAATAATTGGAATAAATGAAAAAGCAGGAGATAGCATCAACGACATTAAAACCTTGTTCAAAGACATAATCAGGGAGAACTTTCCTGGAAGAGAAAAGGAATTTGACGCCCCTATAAGTGAAGCTTTTAGAACACCAACTAGACATGATCAAAAAAAACCTTCAGCCAGACATATTATAGTCAAGATCCCAGAAATTCAACAGAAGGGCAGAATCTTAAAAGCTGTTAGGGAGAAGAGACAAATCACCTATGAAGGAAAACCCATCAGAATCACAGCTGACTTTTCAGCACAAACCCTCAATTCAAGAAGAGCTTGGAATGATGTATTGCAAGCTCTAAAGGAAAATAATTTTCAGCCCAGATTGATGTACCCTGCAAAACTATCTTTCAAAATTGATGGAGAAATAAAATACTTTCATGACAAAGAACATCTGAGAAAATTTATGACCACCAAACCAGCACTCCAAAACGTTCTGAAGGACATTCTAGAAAGAGATAGGAACCCCAACAGAAGGAATCCACCAGGCAGGGCAAATAATTAAATAGCCGGAAAGCAGAAAAACAAAGAGTGGGAACCAACAACAGGAAAATATCATGACAAGTCAATACATATCAGTTTTAACCATCAATGTTAACGGTCTCAATTCACCAATCAAAAGGCACAGACTGGCGAAATGGATCAAGAAGCAAGATCCAACAATATGCTGTATACAAGAAACACATTTAATTCAGAAATAAATTCATAGACTGAAAGTCAAAGGATGGAAAACAATACTCCATGCCACAGGAACCCAGAAAAAAGCAGGGGTAGCTATTCTTTTTGCAGACAAAGTGAACTTCAAGCCAAGAAGGATTCAGAGAGATAAAGACGGTCATTACATCCTTGTAAAGGGAACAACCCAAGAGGAAGAGATAACGATTATAAATATATATGCGTCAAATACCAATGCACCCAGCTATATAAAACAAGTACTAAAGGACATGAAAAATCAAATAAGCACTAATACAATTATATTGGGAGATCTCAATACTCCACTGTCACAAAAAGATAGATCAACTGGACAGAAAATTAATAATGAAATAGTAGAACTGAACCAAACTTTTGAACAAATGGACTTAGTAGATGTCTACAGAGTGTTCCATCCCACAACATCAGAATACACATTTTTCTCAGCTGCACATGGGATGTTCTCCAAAATAGACCACATACTAGCTCATAAAACCTGTTTAAGTAAATGCAAAGGAATTGAAATTATCCCATGCATATTATCAGACCATAGTGCAATGAAATTGGAAATCAATGGCAAAAGATCCCACAAAAACTCCCTAAACACATGGAAATTAAACAGCATCCTCCTGAACAACCAATGGGTCACAGATGAAATTAAAGAAGAAATTAGTCACTTTCTACAACTGAATGACAATGACAGTACAACATACCGGAACTTATGGGATACAATGAAAGCAGTCCTAAGAGGGAAATTTATAGCATTAAATACTTATATCAGGAAAATAGAGCAAGCGCAAATAAACAACTTAAGGGTGAACCTCGAGCTTCTAGAAAAAGAAGAGCAGGTTAAGCCTAAAGCCCGTACAAGGGAGGAAATTATAAAGATCAGATCAGAAATTAACGTATTGGAGAATAAAAAAACAATACAAAGAATCAATGAAGCAAAAAGTTGGTTCTTTGAAAGAATAAATAAGATTGACAAACCCTTATCCAACCTTATTAAAAAAAGAAAAGAAAAGACTCAAATCCATGCAATTGAAAATGAAAAGGGTGATATCACGACGGACCCTGCAGAAATCCAGAAGATCATCTATACCTATTTTGAAAATTTATATTCTACTAAGATGGAAAATGCAGAAGAAATGGACAGATTCCTAGATTCGTATGAATTACCAAAGCTAAATCAAGAAGATTTAAAAATCCTAAATAAACCAATATCAACCAATGAAATTGAAGATGTAATTAAAAACCTCCCAACAAAGAAAAGTCCAGGCCCTGATGGATTCACTGCCGAATTCTACAAGAAATTTAGAGAAGACCTAACGCCCCTACTTCTCAAACTTTTCAATGAAATTGAAAGGGAAGCAATACTCCCAAATTCATTCCTGGAAGCAAGCATTACCCTGATACCAAAACCAGAGAAGGACCCAACTAAGAAAGAGAACTACAGGCCAATCTCCCTAATGAACATAGATGCAAAAATCCTTAATAAGATACTGGCAAACAGAATCCAACAAATCATCAAGAAGATTATACACCATGACCAAGTTGGATTCATCCCAGGGATGCAGGGATGGTTCAACATACGTAAATCAATCAATGTAATACAGCATATTAACAGAACCAAAGACAAAAATCACATGATCATCTCAATAGATGCAGAAAAAGCTTTTGACAAAGTCCAGCACCTTTTCATGATAAAAACCCTACAGAAAATTGGAATAGAGGGTCTTTATCTCAATCTGGTAAAAGCTATCTATGACAAACCAACAGCCAATATTATACTAAATGGCCAAAAACTGAAAGCCTTCCCTCTAAAATCAGGAACAAGACAAGGATGTCCACTGTCCCCACTCTTATTCAACATAGTTCTGGAAACTTTAGCCAGAGCGATTAGACAAGAGAAAGAAATAAAAGGAATAATGATTGGAAAGGAAGAAGTTAAATTATCATTATTTGCAGATGACATGATACTCTACACAGAAGATCCCCAAAACTCCACTAAAAAACTGCTAGATTTAATAAGCAAATTCAGTAGTGTAGCTGGATACAAAGTCAATACTCAAAAGTCAATAGCCTTCCTGTACACAAATAACAAACTTACTGAAAGAGAAATTAGGGAAACAATACCTTTCACAATAACATCCAAAAAAATGAAATACCTAGGAATCAACCTCACGAAGGATGTAAAAGACCTCTATACTGAAAACTACAGTACTATGAAAAAGGAGATTGAAGAGGATATCAGAAAATGGAAAGATATCCCTTGCTCCTGGATAGGAAGAACCAATATAGTGAAAATGGCCATACTTCCAAAATTGTTATACAGATTTAATGCAATTCCAATCAAAATTCCAACAGCATATCTCACAGAATTAGAGAAAACAATCCTAAAATTCATTTGGAATCAGAAGAGACCTAGAATAGCAAAGGCAATTCTGGGCAACAAAGGCAAGGCAGGGGGCATCACAATCCCCGACTTGAAATTATACTATAAAGCTACTGTGATAAAAACAGTGTGGTACTGGCAAAAAAACAGACCTGAAGATCAATGGAACAGATTAGAAGATGCTGAAACAACCCCAGACATACTAAGCCACCTTATCTTTGACAAAGGTGCCAAACACATTCGCTGGAAGAAAGATAGCCTCTTTAATAAATGGTGCTGGAAAAACTGGCTCTACACATGCCGAAGATTAAAACTAGATCCATATCTTTCACCATGCACTAAACTAAATTCAAAATGGATCAGAGATCTAAATATTAAAACAGAAACATTAAATCTGCTGGAAAGTAGGATAGGTAAAACCCTTGGAGACATAGGTGTAGGCAAAGACTTTATGAATAAAAACTCAACCGCACGGGAACTATCCCAAAGAATCAATAACTGGGATCTCATCTTATTAAAAAGCTTTTGCACAGCAAGAGAAACCACCAACAGAGTGAAGAGACAACCCACAATGTGGGAAAAAATGTTTGCCAGCTGTTCCTCAGACAAAGGACTACTATCGAGAACATATAAAGAGCTCAAAAAAATCAGACCTCCCAAATTTAAAGACCCACTCCAAAAATGGGCATCTGAGATGAATACACATTTCTCAGATGAAGAAATACTAATGGCAAACAAATATACAAAAAAATGTGCAACATCACTAGTCATTCGAGAGATGCAAATTAAAACAACACTGAGATACCATCTCACCCCAGAAAGAATGGCTACTATTAAGAAATCAACTAATAACAAATGCTGGAGGGGCTGTGGGGAAAAAGGAACCCTTCTTCACTGTTGGTGGGAGTGTCGACTGGTACAGCCACTGTGGAAGTCAGTGTGGAGATTCCTCAGAAAACTAGGGTTGGAGGTCCCATTTGACCCAGCTATTCCCCTTCTGGGCATCTTCCCAGAAGAATTAAAAACATCGTACCACAGCGATATATGTGCACCCATGTTTACAGCAGCACAATTTGTAATAGCCAGATCTTGGAAACAACCCAAATGCCCATCAACTGAGGAATGGATAAGAAAGATGTGGTATTTTTATACAATGGAGTACTATTCAGCCATAAAGAAGGATAAACTGGAGACTTTTATAGGTAAATGGATGCAACTCGAGAAAATACTCATAAGTGAAATAAACCAGAAGCACATGTGTAAGCATCGTATTATCTCTCTAGTATGAGAAACTGAAAGAGTAAATAAGATCCAAAATGTACAATAGATATGGTGAATCAAAAAGAAACTGGTCAAAAGGAAAGAGAGACTGGAATAGGGAAAAGAAAGAAGGGAAAGGGAAAAAAATTGTATATATATATATAAGATGGTTAAGATAGATACACTACCATTTTTACTTAGTTCATTGAAGAGTAAGGTTTGTGCCAATAATGTTTGGAGAATTGAATGCTAATGTCTGGTGTCCTGAATAACTAACTTAAAGATAGTAATACGTAATGTATTAACCATTGTTACCCTCCTATTATGTTGTTTTGAAAATTTGTTCTTCTTTTGATTTGTTTTGTTTTTTTCTTCTCTTTAAAATAAAAAAACAGAATTACTTTATTTTAAAATTTTAATTAGATTAATATTTAAATATCTTCTTTAAAGGATAATCAATTCATTTCAAAAATTCAAAAATAAGTGAATATTTTAAGCCTGAGTTGATAAGTTGTTCCCCTGGTTTTCTCATAAAAAATAATTTTTTATCTTTTATATTCTGTAGAGTAAGAACTTCTTCTCTATTGGAGTATACATGTCTGACTCCTATAATGTCAAGACAGAAAGTATTGAAGGTATACATATAATGTACATCTTCTTAGCCTCTTTTTGAAAGTGGCTTGGGTTTGTCTTGGTGGTCATACACTACTAAGGTCGAGACACGTTAGGCTAGATTTAAGTATCTGGTTCTGGTCCTTCTGTCTTTGAATTATCAACAGTGTTAAAAAACCAATGCAGGGCCGGTGAGATGGCTCAGCAGCATAAACGCCTGCCTGGCAAGCGTGAGGTCCTGAGTTCGACTCCTGGAACCCACATATGAAAAAAGGGCGGTGATATCGCTCAGCAGCATGGGGGCCTGCTGGCGCACGAGGTCCTGAGTTCAACCCCCAGTACCCACAAAAAAAAAAAAAAAAAAAGAACCAATGCTATACACCAGGCCTTATCCTTAGAAGAAAAAGTTTAGCATGTGGTTAAATATGTGAACATTTCATGACAAAAGTGGAATTTTCTCCTCCTCTTATTAAGTTTATTGGCATAATTCAGATATACATAATAATCACACTTATCATAGGGAATTTGTACCTATACATGATGTCCGGATGAGTGACTGAAATGCTAATGCACGGTAGCAGAGCCACGCAGGGAGCAGAGCCCATTTCAACTGCCACAGCTCTAGGCTTGTAACCTTTGGGTCCCTGCCCTGGCCACAGGCCCAGTGGAGAGGGATGGGCAGGGGCTGGAGCCTGCAGTGTCCTCTCTACCTTAGGGCCTGTGAGTTGGCCCGAGTCTCACCAGGAGGCCTACACCTTGGTCCTCACCCAACTCCCTTGTGCTGAGTCTCACAGCTGCTGTGTGAAGCTGACCCCTTCCCCAGAGCCTTGTTGGTCTCAGAAGTGGTGGCACAGAAACTTAGCCCCTTATCCCTGTCTGTAGGAGGCCTGCTGTCCTTCGGCAAGTTGCTGCCACCACCCGCGTTGCTTCCCTGGCCCTCCAGCTGCTGCTCTAGCTGGTAAGGATGGCTCACAGCTTTTCAGGGTCTCTGTGCACATCACAGCTACGACTGTTATGAGATGCTTCCACCCAGAGTCCTGGCTTGAGACACAACACCCCAAGACTGCAAAGCTCTCACCAGGCCTCATCTTCCCTTTCAAACCTTGACCCCAGTGGCTGGACCAGGATGGAAGGCAGGAGGCAGCCAGATGAAAGAGAATAATGAGAGGTCAGCAGATGTCATCAAAAGCAAAGGCCCAGGGCTGGTGAGATGGCTCAGCGGCTTAAGCGCCTGCCCGGCAAGCGCGAGGGCCCGAGTTCGACTCCCGGAACCCACATACGAAAAAGGGGCCGGTGATATCACTCAGTGGCACGGGCGCCTGCTGGCGTGCGAGGTCCTGAGGTCGACCCCCCGGTACCCACAAAAAAAAAAAAAAAAAGCAAAGGCCCAACACAGAGATGGGGACAGAGAGCTAGAGATGAGGCCAGTGGGTCTGAGAGAAACCTGGCATTAATGCAGAGAGAATGGGCCCGCACAGATGTCTGCCTCTACCTTCACCACGTCGGCCCACCTCCCATCAGGTTCCTCCTCTGCTGTTGTGGGGGCCACACAGATGACCCCTGCGATCTGAGCTGTTCCTACACGAGGTTGTCTCTGAGTTTCTTGAATTTTTCTTTTCTTTTCTTTTCTTTTCTTTTCTTTTCTTTTCTTTTCTTTTCTTTTCTTTTCTTTCTTTCTCTCTCTCTCTCTCTCTCTCTCTCTCTTTCCCGTACTTGTGGAATGAACCTATGAGGTAACAAAAGACATCAATTTTTCAAAGAAACATCCTTCATTGAAAGAAAATTCTCCTACTTTATAGGATAATTTAACTTTTTAAATAAAAATACTTCTTTTTGGGGCCAGGGATATAGCTCAGCTGCACAGTGCCTGCCTGGCAAGCACAAGGTCCTGAGTTTGATTCCCGGTAGAAAAACAAACAAACAAACAAACAAACAAACACCACAACTTTTTGAATCCCTACACTTTCTTCCCAAATAAATGGATGTTTTTCTACTTCGAAAGAACTTACTTAATGCAGCACTGAGTTCCGATGTTATAATTTACACTTATTTAAAATTCCACTTTTAACTAACAAAGGAAGTAAAGGTTCTATATATTGAAAACTACAGTACACTGAAAAAAGAGATCAAAGAGGATGTCAGAAAATTGAAAAATATCCTTTGCTCATGGATAGGAAGAACCAACATAGCGAAAATAGCCATACTCCTAAAATTGTTATACAGATTTAATGCAATGCCAATCAAAATACCATTAACATACCTCACAGAACTAGAGAAACATTCCTAAAATTCATCTGAACCAGAAGAGACCTAGAATAGCAAAGGCAATCCTGGGCAACAAAGGCAAAGCAGGAGGCATCACAATCCCTGACTGGAAATTATACTACGAATCTACTGTGATAAAATCAGCATGATACTGACAAAAAAAAAGCCCCCAAAAAACCAAACCAAATGAAACAAAACAAAACAAAACAAAACAGACCTGAAAACCAGTGGAACAGATTACAAGATGCAGACACAACTACAAACACACTCAGCCACCTTATCTTTGACAAAGGGGCCAAACATGTTCACTGGAAGAAAGATAGCCTCTTTAATAAATGGTGCTGGAAAAGTTGGTTCTCTACATGCCAAAGACTAAAACTAGACTCATGTCTATCACCATGCACTAAACTAAAGTCAAAATGGATCAAAGATCTAAATATTAAAACAGAAACACTAAATCTACTGGAAGAGAAAGTAGGTAGAAATCTTGAAGACATAGGGGGAGGCAGAGACTTCATGAAAAAAACCCCAAACTGCATGGGAAACACTTCAAAGAGTCAAAAACTGGAATCTCATCTTATTAAAAAGCTTTTACATGGAAAAAAATCATCAGCAGAGTGAAAAGATGACCCACAGAGTGGGAAAAAATTTTAGCCAACTCTCCCTCAGACAAAGGACTTCTATCTGGAACATATAAAGAATTGAAAAAAATCAGACCCCCCAAGTTCAAAGACCCTATCAAAAATGGGCATCTGAGATGAATACACACTTCTCAGATGATGAAATACAAATGGCAAATAAATGAAATAATGTTTAACATCATTGGTCATTCAAGAGATGCAAATTAGGGCCAGTTATATAGCTCAGCGGCACAAGCGCCTGCCTGGCAAGCGTGAGGTCCTGAGTTCGGTTCCTGGTACCCACATGAAGAAAAAAAAAAAAAAAAGAGATGCAAGTTAAAACAACACTGAGATTTCATCTCATCCCAGTAAAAATGGCTATCATTAAGAAATCAACTAATAACAAATGCTGGAGGGGCTGTGGGGAAAAAGGAACCCTTCTCTGTTGGTGGGAATGTAGACTGGTGCAACACTATGGAAATCAGTGTGGAGATTACTCAAAAACTAGGATTAGAGATCCCATTTGACCCAGCTATTCCCCTTCTGGGTATTTTCCCAGAAGAATTAAAAACATCATACCACAGTGAAATATGTGCACCATGTTTATAGCAGCACAATTTGTAAGAGCTAAATCTTAGAAACAGCCCAAATGCCCATCAAGAGAGGAATGGATAAAAAAGATGTGGTATTTTTATACAATAGAGTACTACTCAGCTATAAAGAAGGATAAACTTGAGACATTTATAGGGAAATCGATGCAACTTGAGACCATACTCGAAATAAATCAGACTCACATATGTAAACATCATATTGTCTCCTTAGAGTAAGAAGCTGAAAGAGTAAATAAGATCCAAAATGTACATTAGATATTGTGAAATGGGAAGAATCTTTTCAAAAGGAAAGTTAAACTAGGATGGGAGAAAGGAGAAAAGAAGGAAGGGAAAAGGAAAAGAATATATACACAAGATAGTTAAGATAGTTATACTACTAATTAGTTATATTAACTAGTTATACTAATATTAGTTCATTGAAAAGAAAGATTTGTGTCTATATTGTTTAAAATTCCACTTCTGTCACAAAATGTTCACAAATTTAATCACATGTTAAACCTTGTCTTCTAAGCATAAGGGCCTGGTGTTTTGCATTGGTTCTTTCATGCTATTGATTCAAAGACAGAAGAACCAGAACTAGATACACAAATGTAGCATAACATCCCTCAACCTTGTAGTGTAGAGCCAGCGAGAGAGCCAAGCCTTTTCAAAAAGAGCGAGGAAGATGTACATTATATATACATTTTTAATACTTTTAGACTTGACACCACATGAGTCAAACATTTGTACTGCAATGTAGTAGAAGAGGAATACAGAATATGAAAGATAAAAATTATTTTCTTTACAGGAAAATCATGGGAACATCTTAATATCTCCAAAGCTTAAAATATTCACTATTTTCCTAATGTTTGAAATAAATTGATAGCCTTCAAAAAAGATACTTAAATACTAATCTAATTCAAATCAACAAAAGTAATTTTTAAGTTAATTTCACACAGTATACAAATTTAACATGAACAGCACAGCAAAATATCATAAGTATTTTTTTATTTTATGGAAAAAAGGTAAAACAAAATTGCATAACAAAATAATAGGAGAATAACAATAGTTAATGTATTACTTGTTGTTATTTTTATTTATTTATTTATTTTTGTGGGTACCAAGGGTCAAACTCAGGATCTCGTGTGCCGGCAGGCACCCGTGCCGCTAAGCAATATCACCAGCCCTTTTTTCATATGTGGGTACCGGGAGTCAAACTCAGGACCTTGTGCTTGCCAGGCAGGCACTTATGCTGCTGAGCCATCTCACCAGCTCCAACTTGTTGTTATTTTTAAAGTAGTTGCTCAGGGTACAAGATACAGACATAAAAAATTCTCCAGTCAATATTAACACAAACCTTTCTTTTTAATGAACTAAGAGACACTAATAGTATAAATGACATGCATTTTTTCCCTTTTCCCTACTGTCCTTTCCCCTTTCACCCAACCTAGTTCCTTTTTCCTTTTGCATAATTTCTTCCCATTTCCCAATATCTATTGTACATTTTAGACCTCATTTACTCTTTCAGTTTCTCATACCAAGGAGATAATATGATGTTTACACGTGAGTCTGATTTATTTCACTAATGAGTAGTGTCTCAAGTTGCGTCTATTTACCTATAAAAGTCTCAAGTTTATCCTTTATGGCTGAGTAGTACCCTATTGTGTAAAAATAACACATACAAAGAAGAAAAACAGAAGATTGATTGGAGTCAATGAGAAAGCCAGAGACAGCATAAATGACATAAAAAACCTGTTCACAGAAGTAATGGCAGAAAACTTTCCAAACATGGAAAAAGAATTCAATATACAAATAAGTGAGGCATGTAAAACTCCATTAGCCATGACCCCCCAAAAAATCTACACCAAGGCATATAGCAATCAAGATTCCAGAAATTCAGCATAAGAACAAATATTAAAAGTTGTTAGAGAAAAGAAACAATCTCCTATAAAGGAAAACCCATCAGAATCACAACAGACTTCTCAACACAATCCCTTAAATGAAGGAGAGCCTGGAATGAAGTATTCCAAGTCCTGAAAGAAAACAACTTCCAACCCAGATTGATGTACCTTGCAAAACTATCTTTCAAAATGAATGGAGAAATAAGATACTTCCATAAAAAAGAACAACTGAAGAAATTCATGATCACCAAACCAACTCTACAAAACATTCTGAAGGATATTTTAGAAAGAGATAAAAAAGACCACAACTCCTAGAACACCAATAGAAAGAAGCCACAAGGCAGGTAGGCAATTAAACAGGGAAAACACAGGGATTCAACAACAGGAAAATAATATGACAAAGATAAGCCAATACATGTCAGTTATAACCATCAATGCAAATGGTCTCAATTTACCAATCAAAAGAAACAGACTGGCAGAATGGAAGAAGAAACAAGATCCAAAATATGTTGCATACAAGAAACACACTTAACTCAAAAAGAAATTCATAGACTGAAAGTCAAAGGATGGGAGACAATTCTCTATATGACAGGAACCCAGAAAAAAGCAGGGGTAGCTATTCTATTTGCAGACAGTGTTAACTTCAAGACAAGACTGAAGAGATAAGGAAGGTTACTACATTCTTGTTAAGGGAAAACTCCAAGAAGAAGAGATAACCATCATAAATATATATGCACCAAACACCAGTGCACCTGACTATATAAACTAAATATTAATGGACATGAAAAATCAAATAAGCACTAACACAAATGGGAGACCTTAATAACACACTGTCATGAATAGATAGATCAGCTAGACAAAAAAAAAATCAACAAAGAAATATCAAAACTGAACCAAACTTGTGAAAAAAATGGACCTAGTAGATATCTACAGTGTTCTACCCAACAACATCAGAGTACACATTCTACTCAGCTGCATATGGAATGTTCTCCAAGATAGACCACATATTAGCCCATAGAACATGCTTTAAGCAAATGCAAAGGAAGTGAAATTATCCCATGCATAGTATCTGACCATAGTGCAATGCAATTGGAAATCAATGGCAAAAGAAACCACAAAAATTCCATAAATACATGAAAATTAAATAACACCTTCCTGAACAACCAATAGGTCACATATGAAATTAAAGAGGAAATTAAACAGTATGTACACTTAAATGATAATGCTGATACAACTTATTGGAACTTATGGGACACAATGAAAGCAGTCCTAAGAGGGAAATTTATAGAAGTGAATTCTGATATCAGGAAAACAGAATGAGTTCAAATAAACAACCTAATTTCTTTTTTAGACAGGGTCTAGCCATGTATCCTAGGCTGGCCTCGAACTCACATTAATCCTTCCTTAGCCTCCCGAGTGCTGGGATTACAGCCATGCACCACCATGCCTGGCCTAAACAACCTAATGTTGAACCTCAAACTTCTAGTAAAAGAAGAACAAATCAAACACAAAGCTCATATGAGAGAGGACATTATAAATGTAAGAGCAGAAATTAATGCAATTGAGACTAAGAAAACAGTACAAAGAATCAATGAATTGAAGGGTTGGGTCTTTGAAAGATAAGCCTTTAGCCAAAATTGATAAACCCTTTATCAAAAAAAAAAAAAAAAAAGGGAAGACAAGACTCAACTTCATTCAATTAGGAATGAAAAGGGTGAAATCACATCAGATCCTGCATAAATACAGAATATCATCAATACCTACTTTGAGAAACTTTGGTAAGAAAACA
This sequence comes from Erethizon dorsatum, assembly GCA_028451465.1. Lineage (NCBI taxonomy): Eukaryota > Metazoa > Chordata > Mammalia > Rodentia > Erethizontidae > Erethizon > Erethizon dorsatum. The sequence continues at coordinate 7,337,600 of CM051822.1, forward strand.
CAATAAATGGACAGATTTCTAAATACACATGAACTGCCAAAACTGAATCAGGAATATATAAAAATTCTAAATAATCCAATATCAGCCAATGAAATTGAAAATGTAATTAAAAATTTATCAATAAAGAAAAGCCCAGGTCCTTATGGATTCACTGCTGAATTCTACAAGAAATTTAGAGATCTAATATCAATACTCCTCAAACTCTTTAATGAAATTGAAAGGGAAGCAATATTCCCAAAATCATTCCTGGAAGCAAGCATTACCCTGATATCAAGACCAGATTAAGACTGAACTAAAAAAGAGAACTAGGCCAATCTCCCTAATGAATATAGACACAAAAATCCTAGGTAAGATACTGGCAAACAGAATGCAGCAAATCATCAAGAAAATTATACACCATGACCAAGTAGGATTCATGCCAGTGATGCAGGGATGGTTCAACATACAAAACATCAATAGATGTGGGCCGGTGAGATGGCTCAGCGGCGTAAGCGCCTGCCTTGCAAGCGCGAGGGCCCGAGTTCGACTCCCGGATCCCACATACGAAAAAGGGGCTGGTGATATCGCTCAGCAGCATGGTGCCTGTTGGCGTGTGAGGTCCTGAGGTCGACCCCCTGGTACCCACACACAAAAAAATCAATAGATGTAATACATCATATCAATAGAGCCAAAAACAAAAAAATCACACGATCATCTCAATAGACATAGAAAAGTATTTGATGAAGTCCAACACCCATTCATGCTTCTTATGTAAAATATTGTTGGATTTGAAACATGTCAAGGCAGGCCCAGGGGTCTTTGTCTTTCTTTTGTCTGCCTTCAGGTAGTAGGCCTTAGGACAAACCTCTGTGTGTGTGTGTGCATGTATGCATGTGTGTGTTCGGTGGCCTCAGCACATTGCCCAGATTTAGGTGAGTGGAAGGGACTACTCCCACAGCCCCAATTGTACTACCTATATTATCCCCACCATAAGAATCCTGGTCCATGAAAACCTTTAAGGGGTGCTGAGTATAGAATGTTCCTCCTATAGCTGCTTCCTGCTGAATGGTGGCACTGGCCCTACTACACAGAGCTCATGAAATCATTGCACTGCCTTATCTAGGGGCTTAGGGAACTCTACTCATCCTCTGAAGATTTGATGTTGAGATTTAGATAAGGAGGTGGGTTTTGGTCCATGGCTTGGGCCATCATCTGTAATTTAATGACTGGATATTGGCATGGTTTATTGAAGGCCTTATCTTTAGGATTTGCTTGCAATGGGAGTCATTTAATGTATCCAAATCTTGACTCAAAATCTTGCCTGATCTTGGGTCCTCTTCATGTAGAAGTTCACCTGGCATTTAAGTAGCATTTGAATGAATATTGGGCCCAAATTTGTGGTTTTATAGAAGAAACCTGATTCAGACTACATCGACAAGGTCAGAGTAGAGAAACAGCCTTCCCCATCGGGGTTAACCTATAATTTCTTTGACCTAAAAATCATGTAGTCTATCAAAGTACATAACTGAAAGAAACAACGCCCTTGGTATTTGGAGTGGTAGGTCATCCTCCCAGTAGCTGAATCAATTAGTGGTATGGGACACCTTGGTGTGACCGTGAATGTGGCTTGGGAATGGAAATCTCTGAACTGGCCGTTCAGAGAGGGTGTAAAGAAAACTGCAGTTAACTCCTTCAAGGCCCACAACAACTGAGGAATGAGATGTTAACTTGCCCCAAAGAAGGTAGAATTGAGTAAGATTCCTCAATACCGAGAAGGCTTACCTGGGACATGCAGAGTCATCCAAGACTGCTGCAAGGGGATGGTGATGTCCCTGTGTACGTACCGTGCAGGCAGCCTCTGGCACCAGCAGTTACTGTCTGGGCATTCTTCACTGGCCACCATGGTGTCAGATGACCTAACCCCCTTTTGAGAACAAGGGTTGCCTCATCCAGTGCCAAGGCTCCGCAAGTGTGTTCAGACCAGCTCAGCAAGGACTCAGTTTTCTTTGAGGGTACTTCTTTGCCTAGTTCTCTGGTTGCTTGCAGTTGAAGTGCCCGGACTTGCCTCCATCACTCTTTGGGTTTCTTCAGTTCCCCTTGGTGCCACAGCCTTATGGATTCAGCCTGCTTTTTCTCCTTACTCAACTCCTTTTTTCTCTTTTCTTTATCATGGGTTTTGAAGACTGTTAGCCATTTTGACCACTTGACTTAACCCAGCTTATGGGGCCTGTTGGAGTTTTTGGAGTTCCCTCCTAATGTCTGCAGCTGATTGGCTAATGAAATACTACTCCAGGTTAATTTGGTCCTCTCTGTACTCTGGGTTTAAATTATTCTATTTGTGGAGTGTCTCTTCAAGCCAATGCTGAAAACCTGATGGTTTTTCATCAGAGAACCCTGCCTGATAGCCCTGAGCTTATCATAATTTACAGGGTTGGGGATGCCCATGTATATACCCACCAAGGTGACCTGGAGGTAGAACTTCCATTTGGTTACTCCACCCTCAGTATTATAATCCCAGCCCGGCTCTTCTTGGGCCCCAAATAACACATTGGTTTGCAGATTACCATTGCGTGCAGCCACAAAGACTTCATCATTAGTCTGTCTTGCAGCTGTTATACTCCTCTCTCTTTTTATTGATGTATACAAAGAAACCAGGGTGAAATGGAAATCTTGCCAGGTGATATCAAAAGCCATTGCCAGGGATTGAATCTGTCTGCAAACTTTTCAGGGACCTCAGAAAATTTACCCAGTTTCTCTTTGAATTGTTGGAGATTCATGACGAAAAAAGGGATGTGATATCCAATAGGGCCATCTGTGCCTACCATTTCAATAAGGGTTAGAATGGTGTCAGGCTTAGATGTTGAGTTCCCCGAGTCGAAGGCCTTTTGGTAGGCAGACCCAGGCCTAGTTTGGGGTGAGGTCAGGATGTTGTCTTTGTCCTCTGAAGGCACTGATCATGCAGGTTGGTAAAGAGGTAAGCTGTGGGGGGATCAAATTTATCCTTTGTCTGAGAAGGCATCCAAATAGGGAGTCAGATGCAATGGGTGAGGTATTCCCTGTGACAGGTCTGTGGGAAAGAGGAATAAGAAGCAGATCATGGGAACCTTGCAGGGCATCCCCTGAGTCAGTTCCTGATCTGTTAGGCTGCAAGGCACTCCCTAGTAGAGCCAAACTTCTTGGGATTACATCATGGAAATCTTAAAGGGCATTCCACAGGTTAGTCCCTGACCTGTTCAAGCACAGGGTACCCTCTGGTGAAACTGAACAACTTGGGAATCAGATGCCAAATGTCTCTAGCACTGTATGGGTACTGGTGCCACTTTCTTTGAATCTTTAGGTTTCCTCCTTTAGCCACTACCCATCTCCCAAACAGGTGTTCTGGATCCAAAGTGCCCTACTGGGTGGACACTTCTAACCAGTTATAAAATCACCTAACACCATGGTTTGCTTGTACAAGGAGTAGTACTTCCTTAATAAAACCCTGATAAATTTTTTTCTGCATAGGTACCTCTTGGAGACCCTGGCTGACAGAGGTGAGTTTTTGCCAATGATCTTCAGTCATGACCCTAGTATCTGGGAGAGTAGCACCTCTGGGTCCCAATACATTTTCCCCCAAGCATTGCAAATAAGCCAGTTGGAGCTTGCTTACTTGCAAAAAGCTGAGGAATGTCTCATGTGTGAGGAACTTGGTAGGTGGCAGTCTAAGAACTGGGGGTAGGACAAGTACATAAGGAAAGAGATCAGGAAACAGGGGACTCCGTATGAGACACTACTAGCCTAAGAGTGATGACGTATTGGATCCTGCTGCTGCCAGTGGCCCAGGCAAGATCTAATTTAAACTTGAATTCTTGAACTCTTGTGAACTTCTTCACCCCTAGCTGGCCCCTTCCCCTGTCTCTAACTCCCCTGCATTCCCTATAACTCATATCACAAAAGGATTTGCTTTCTGGCAGAGGAAAGCTTCACCATGAGAAGATGTTTACTAACTACAGGTCACATGTTTCACATAAGGGATAAACTTGAGGCTGAAATAATCATAATACTGGAAGCAAGTAAGATGAAGGGAGCAAGAGAGCTAGCATAAGAGAAGCAAACCTGATAACATCTATTGTCAATCCTGGAAATATCTGTTGATGGTGCTTAATAAGTGGCTCTAGGGCCCAGGGAGTTTGAGGCAGACAGCTGAGAAGGTCTGGAACAGCACTCTTCCTGCAATTCTATGGGCCTTTATGACACAGAGCCCACTTGCTCCCCTCGCTCCTTCCTCAGGTTGGGACACGTTAGGCTCCTCTCCTCTCACTTCTCTGCCTTTCCCTAATAAATAATATCAGGAAAAAGTTAAAAGGAGTGAGACAAGGAGCAAGAAGGAAGAAAAAAAAAAGAGAAGTCTTTTGGCTGAGCATAACAGAGTTGAGGTCTCCATAATTTCCATGCCTCTTTTTACTTCCTGGCAGGTTCATCAAAATGTGGTGATGGGTGATGGATTCCCACATATTTTTCTAGGTCCTTGTGCATGGCAAGCAAAGGATTGAACATGGCAAACAAGGGCAGAGAAAAAGCAGCCATGTATCAATCAGATGACTGTATGCTCAGAGAGCGCATGTTCTTGCTGGTGGAAAGGAAAATGGCATGAGCACTGAATGATAGGTTTTGGGATTTAAAATGCTGCATGGGTCTATGGTCCCTATCACTGCATATTCCAGAGCATGACAGACAATGTGATTAACAGTGACATGCTGAGGCATGTCAGGTGTGTGAATTGCACATGTCCTTTCCCATAATTCACTGTTATAATTGGATGTTTGAGATGTAGTTCATATGCATAAACCTTCAAAGAGCTCTAAGTAAAGACATGTTACCATGGGTCATGCCAAAGAATGTAGCATGCACACATCTTTTTTTTTTTTTTTGTGGGTACCAGGGGTCAACCTCAGGACCTCACATGCCAGGAGGCACCCAGGCCACTGAGCGATACCACTGGTCCTTTTTTTGTATGTGGGTACCAGGAGTCGAACTCAAGACCTCGCGCTTGCCAGGCAGGTGCTTATGCCACTGAGCCATCTCACAGGCCCATCATGCACACATCTTGGTTTGGGAATTTTGGGATCTTCCAGGGTCTAGAGGTCTGTATTTTTATATCACTGCTTCTGGGTAATAGGCTTTTGGACAAAGTTTGGGAGAGTTGGTCTTGTTCAAATGAGTGGAAGATACTTGTCCATAGGCCCAATTGCACTATATATATATTACATTCTTAAGAGACAGGTCTCAGAGGAGGAGAGGGCAAAGGAGAAAGAGAGGACTGTCAGCAAGACCAAAGGACTGTCCAGAGCAGTGAGGTCTCAGAGCCATGGACAGGCATGTGTCCATGTTAATGGCCACTGGCTCAGACACCTGGGGAGGTGGTTAGAGTAGTTCAGTCCAGAGTGGTGATCATGGGCAAGTGGGATCTGGGCTTTTCCTGGACAGTAGCTCCATTCTTTCTTATGTATGCAAATGTGCATTCCAGGCTACCTGTTCCCAGTGGTCCCCACAGCAACAGAGAACTGCTCAGCTGTCTGAGTTTTTTCTGCTGCTCTAACAAAACACCATAGCCTCCATCATTCATAAATGATAGAGATTTATTTCTCACTGTTCTGGAGGCTGGGAGGTCCACAGCAGGTTTGATGTCTGACCTGTTCCTGATAATTGGCACTGTCTAGGTTTCCTCACATTGTGAGAGACATGGAAGGATGAATAGGACCCAAGCCTTTGTTGTTGAGCCCTTTTATAAGATTACTAGGCTCATTCACATGGGCCAACTTATCTACCTCCTAAAAGACCCACTTTTGATATTACCAAGTTGGTTTTTTAGGTTCCAACTGAATGGATTGTTAAGGACATACACATCCAAATCACAGCAGTAGTCATTCCTGATGCAGCATTCTACCACTTCACATGGCCATAGGGGAAGGAACTGGGCCTACTTGTTTGGCTTTTAAATAAAAACTGTACTCAGATCAGGGAAGCTTCAAGTAGGAGGCCAGGGATGCAGCAGAGACAAAAGATGGGGTGAGTGCAGGGCTGGTGGAAGGATGTGGTTGTTATTAGCAGATATTGGGGTTGAGAGATGGGCAGGGAAAGTGGTCTCCACCCAGGCTGGATACCCCTCTCCTACACTGGGTCTCACATTTGGTCAGAGTTAGGACTACAACTCCAGCCACAGCTGGTGCTTTGGACCTCTGGTCCCCTTCATCACTTGTCATTATGCAGGATGTGCCCAGTGCTGGCCACAGCTTGAAAGTCTCTGCAGGATGAAAGGCAGTGAAGCAAAATGAGCACTGGACCACAAGGCAAGAGTCTTCTTGGCTAGGACAAAAGGAGAACTTTGCCAAGTACAGTATTTGGTCAGAGTGGCTGGTAATGGTTTTTTTTCCCTAGATTTACTCAATGATGAATCTTCTTCTGCAAGGATCCTGTAGTTTCCAGGCATCAGCCTCAGTAACTTCCCAGGCTCTTTCCATTAATTTTCCATTTTAATTCCAACACATGTCAAAGTGAGGGATGCCAATCATTATTCTTCCTTTACAGATGGGGGAAACTGAGGTTAGAGAAAGTGACAAGAGTACGGATAGTGGATGGTTCTTCTTCTCTGAGTACTACTCCACAGCTGCAGCTGCTTTGTAAGCAAGTCACACTGTTACCAGATTCTGCATTGATGTGGATGCCTTCCAGAGGTGCTTTTTAAGTCCTTCTTATCCTGAACAAAGACTTCATTAAAACAAGTGCAAAAGATAGTAAGGTATTAAAGGTAAGGGAAAGAAAATACAGACTGACAGTGGGCCAGTTAAAATTAAGAAAAGAAGTAAACTCTGCAGAGTGAAAGCAGGTCAGTGAAGAGAGAGAGGGGAAAGCGAGCGAGCGAGAGAGAGAGAAACAGTGACCTCAAGCTTAATGATCAGTGTCTTTTCTCTCCCTCACTCCTTAGCTGACATCAGATCTAGGTCATCCTATCAAAAACCTGCTTGAGTTCTCAGCAGAGTTGAAGATAGCATTTTCTTATTGGTGTCAGTTTTGGGACTTGGGTGCATGTGTCCTGCATCTCTGTGTTTGACAGATCACACTCACTTGCACAGCCAGCTGGTTACATCCTAATGTCCTGCCTCATTTTCCCCTGAGTGATGTAAATTCACATAATTATTCATGGGTTGCTGAGGGTGTGGTGGTCTTCATATAGCTATGTAGTTGAAAGGGGCTGTGGGCCCTACCTACTGCAGGTTATGTTCTCCCTACCTACTTTGGGATGTTGTGGCTCATGTGCTAGGCTGAAAAAAACTTGTCAGAAGTTTGAGAAAGGAGTTAGTATGTATATATATATATGTACTAGTTAGTATATATATATGTATATATGTATATATGTATATGTATATGTATATAATGGAACTTCCTCTTCAATGGGAGAAAACTTGGTGAATGTTAAGAGAGTCATGGACATATGCTTGATCACTATATGAAACTGTGACTTTATAAACTTCACTATTAGATAAAGGATGCACAGCTCAAATATGTGAAGGAGCAGGTCAGAATATTTGTTGTTCTGTCTAAAAATGTGGATTATGACAGATCCAGCAATGAGAGATTTCCATGCTTCTCGTGGAGACATTATGGCAAAGAGGGGTATTGTGTAGGCTACCAAGAGCCCGAGAAGTGTATCCCTAGCAAGACTACCTACATTACTGATCTAAAAAAGGAACCCCAATACAGGTGCCCACTTAACTTTTGGTAGTGATGGGTCATTAGGAACTCTACTTATCTCCACCTGAAGAAATACTGGAATCTTGCTTTTTTATGAGGAGCCCCAGGATCTTTCAGATGTTAAGAAAAGCAGCTTTCTTCTTTTGGGTAGTCTTTTCCTTCAGGCAGTTCAAGTGGGCTGGCTTTATAGATGCCAGTCCTACCCAGGTTATGTTTTTCTCCTCTGTACAGGTTCTAATGAAGGTAGTCTGAGCTTGCCAGGGTTATTGTAAGCATAGGGTGAGCAAGCATCGCAGATTTGCCATGTGGTCACTTCTAGTACTATTCCTGTGAAAAGTTGAGTGAGGATTTCCCACGTAGAGTTTTTATAGCTTTGCACTGTGTCCCTTGGGGAAAGACCAGAATGATTAGTGTCAGCCTTTTGATTTCACAAGGAGACTTTGGACATGTCCTTTTGGTTTCCCTTGCAACGAATGACAGCAATCTGCCTGGAAAGGTAGACCACCTCCAGTTTTACTCATAAGTGTCTTAGTAAGGGTCTAAGACACTGTGGGACAGTTAAACCCCATGGTTGAGCATGTCCCCTTCAAACTGACAGGGCAGAGCAGTTGTGAAGAAGCTTTGACTTGGGCTCCTTGGATCCCAGTTATGGCTGTAGATTTAAAGAAGCATTTCCTAGAGAAAGAAGCTAAAACAGAGCAGTTGAATTTGCTTACTGTTACAATTTATATCTTGATGCTCCCCCAAAGCCTTGTAAACATGGACTTTTGGGAGTTGATTGGATCATGGGTGTGTGGTATCAGATTAGTCCACTGATGGGTTTATAGCTGGGTGTGATGTTGGGATGTGAATTGTGATGTGAAGAGGTGGGTCACTTGGGTGTGACCTGGAATCATATACATCCTTTGTCCTGCCTTGATCTTTGCCCTGCTCATTGTTTCTTGCCTCTACACTCTGAACGGCTTCGCCTTTGCCATGCCCCTCTGCCTTGGAGCCGGCTGACTATTGACTGAACACTCCACGACTGTGAGCTGAAATAAACTTTTCTTCCTTTAACTTGTGGGTGTTGGGTATTTTATTCCAGCAATGAGAAAATAACTAAGACACTTACCCATGATGTCCAGGGTCCCCTGGGTTTCTTCACAGGAGATGGTTGGAGGTGTCTGTGGAAGGGCATTGCAGATTGCTGTGGTCCCCTTCAGTTCTCTTGGGAGGTGAGGATTTTGGCTGGGGTAGCCCCTATCTGGGAGTAGCCATGGTCAGTACTACAGTGCCATGTGTCAGGAATATCAGTCCCCTCTCATGGAGCAGGGTCTAGCTGGTTCTTTGCTACAGTCACATGTTCAAAATCTAGTTTTTTTTTTTTTTTTTGGTATTTAAAGCCAGCCTCGAATGACCTTTCATTTTCCCTTGGAAGACTTGTATGTACTTAAAGCATTGTCAATTGTGACAGACATAGTTTTGCTGTGTTTGATTTCTCAGCCCTTTTCCCCTTATCCTCATCTAGATCCTGATGAACACAGAAAGGCTGTATCCTGCAATTGGGTAATTGAGTTTTTTTTTCAAATTTTATTTATTTTTTTTAAAGACAACAAGTAAACATTCTCATGTATTAACAAACTCAAGCATTAGAGAATGTACAAATACCTTTTGGAGAAAAATATTACTCAGTATAAGATTAAGCCATGTAAAAGCTAGGTAAAAATAGAAGACTAAGGAATGGAATAGTCACAGTGAAATTGCATTTTCATATTAGGGAGACAATACGATGTTTACAAATGTGCATCCAGTTTATTTCGCTTGTGAGTATTTTCTCGAGTTGCATCCATGTACCTATAAAAGTTTCCAGTTTATCTTTCTTTATGGCTGAGTAGTACTCCATTGTATAGAAATACCACATCTTTTTTATCCATTCCTCGGCTAATGGGCATTTGGGTTGTTTCCATGATCTAGCTATTACAAATTGTGTTGCTATAAACATGGGTGCACATATATCACTGTGGTACGATGTTTTTAATTCTTCTGGGAAGATACGCAGAAGGGGAATAGCTGGGTCAAATGGGACCTCCAATCCCAGTTTTCCGAGGAGTCTCCACATGGATTTCCACAGTGGTTGCACCAGTCGACACTCCCACCAACAGTGGAGAAGGGTTCATTTTTCCCCACAGCCCCTCCAGCATTTGTTATTAGTTGACTTCTTGATAACAGCCATTGTTTTCCTTTGCATCTCTCGTATGACTAGTGATGTTGAACATTTTTTCATATATTTGCCATTTGTATTTCTTCATCTGAGAAGTGTTTATTCATCTCAGATGCCCATTTTTGGATTGGGTCTTTAAATTTGGGAGGTCTGATTTTTTTGAGTTCTTTATATGTTCTCGATAGTAATCCTTTGTCTGAGGAACAGCTGGCAAACATTTTTTCCCACGTTGTGGGTTGTCTTTTCACTCTGTTGGTGGTTTCTCTTGCTGTGCAAAAGCTTTTTAATAAGATGAGATCCCAGTTGTTGATTCTTTGTGATAGTTCCTGTGTGGTTGAGGTTTTATTCATAAAGTCTTTGCCTAAACTAATGTCTTCAAGGGTTTTACCTATCCTACCTTCCAGCAGATTTAATGTTTCTGTTTTAATATTTAGATCTCTGGGAGGACCTCAAGATGGCGGATGAGTAAGAAGCAGGCAGTGAAACTCTCTCTAAAAGTTACCATTGGAACACGGGAATATAGCGACCCGGAAAGCGCAGGAGGGGGGGAGATGCCTCCCCGAAACCCAGAGAAGTTCTGAAGCGCAATCTGGGACCCCCGGCACCAGTGACGGGTGACTTCCAACAAAGAAGAAGGAAAGAAGGAGCAGACCGCGCGCGTGCACCTTCTACTATCCCGGGAGTTGCAGCGCCGCGGAAGCTCAATTCTACGGACACACGGTGGCAGCTGGTGCCCAGGGAGCCCCCACGGAGGATCCTGAGACAGCGGCGGGGCAGGGGAGCGGCGGAGAATGGCGCAGACCGGCGGTGAGTGTCTCTCAGCCACAGCTGCCCCGCGCCAGAGAGCGACCGGCCGGGCGCCATTGTGGGGGGTGTGGTGAAACTCAGAGCGGCTCGAAAACTGCTCTGGGAACTTGTGCTCCGGACAGGGCAGCACGGGGCCTCTCAGGCCCACGAAAGTGTGCTGAGGTCAGCAGGCGAACGAGACTGGACTCTCAGCCACACCTGTCCCGCGCCAGAGAGCGACTGGCCCGGCCCCATTGTGGGGGGCGTGGCGAAAAACCAGAGCGGCGGGAACCAGTGCAGGGAACCCACGCTCCAGACAGCACGCTGAGCCTCTCAGGCCCAGGGATCGTGAAAGGGCGCTGAGAGCGGAGGCGAGCTAGACTGGTCTCTACCTGAAAGTACGCGCCTCTGCTCACCGCCCGCCAGAGGGCGCTCCTGGCTTACTGGGACGGACCTGCACAGAACAGGACTCTCTCACCACAGGGTAACTGCCTACAGCAGAGTCAACACCTGGAACTGATTCTTTTTATTTTTTTTATTTTTATTTTTATTTTTATTTTTTATTATTATTTTTTTTTTCTCACTGATTCGTTTTTTGTTCTGGCGAAGGGTTTTTTTGTTTTTGTTTTGTTTTGTTTGGTTTTTTGGTGGGGTTTTATTTTTGATCTGTCTGTTTTATTGTTTTTATCTTCGTTTTTGTTTCTGTATGTGTATTTGCTCTTCCTTCATTATTCTCTCTGGTTTTTTATATGAGTGTAAACAGCGCCTCTAACTTCTTTGTGATTGTGGTTGTGATCTGTTCTTCCTTTTATCCCTTCCTTCTCTTTCTACCACCTGTCCTCTGCACTAGTGTCCCAATTTTAGTGGGATCCCTCTTGGTCCTCTAACCTTACATCTAATTCCTTCCTCTTCTCCCAATACTCTATTTCCTCCTTAACTCATTTTAAATTTAAACTCCTCAGGGGAAAAATTGCCATACACAGGACTTGTATACTGCATATAATTTTTCTGGTGTGTTTTAGATTTTGTTATATAACCGCAACTCTATACAGCTAAAAGTGGTAAATAACTGGTTAGCTCAGTCTGTCATTTTCTAGGCTCTGTTTGATGCTTTAGTTAACATTATAGCCAAATGTGAAATAATTGTTCTAAACATCTTTCCTTCCTGATATTTCATGATTGAGATTGACTAAGGGACACGGAAAATACAGTGGCACAGTACCAAAGAATCAAGGACTGGGCCAAACAGGTAGCAACTTCGCATACCCAACGAATTGAAGAGGTAGGATCTGGCAGAAAGCTCAAAACCTAAAAGCAAGCTCCACTTGGAAGATACTGCAGAGAAGTAGTCATCTTCTAAAGATCTTAAACACTAGCAATAAAGTAACCTACTATAGGTAATTTGCAAACATCACCCCAGGAATTAAAGAAAGAAAAAATGAGACGACACTTAAACAAGATGCAACCCCACACATCCAATTCACCAAAGGCAAACCTAGGGAGCAACGAGGTGGGACAATCCGAAAGCCACCCACCTGGCCTATCTGAAGTGGTAACAACAAAGCAACTGAATGAGGTTCTGGAAAAAATTAAAACAGAAATAATCTCACAGATAACTGCAGAGATAATGTCTACAATGAAGACCATGCTTAAGGACACTATAGCTGATACAGACAAAAAAATAGATGAACTTAAGAAAACTATAGAAACCATGAATGCTCAGCATAGGAAAGAAATGGAATCCATAAGGCAGATTCAAGCAGATACCCAAGAGATAAAAAATTCCATTGAAAGTATTTGTAGCAGAATAAGCCAATGCGAGGACAGGATCTCAGATATAGAAGACAGGCTTGCAATTAGTGATCATGAAATGGAAAAATTCTTAAAAATAGCAAGGGACCATGAAAAATCAATTCAGCAGCTGCTAGATGACTCAAAGATAAACAACTTAAGAATAATTGGAATAAATGAAAAAGCAGGAGATAGCATCAACGACATTAAAACCTTGTTCAAAGACATAATCAGGGAGAACTTTCCTGGAAGAGAAAAGGAATTTGACACCCATATAAGTGAAGCTTTTAGAACACCAACTAGACATGATCAAAAAAAAACTTCAGCCAGACATATTATAATCAAGATCCCAGAAATTCAACAGAAGGGCAGAGTCTTAAAAGCTGTTAGGGAGAAGAGACAAATCACTTATGAAGGAAAACCCATCAGAATCACAGCTGACTTTTCAGCACAAACCCTCAATTCAAGAAGAGCTTGGAATGATGTATTGCAAGCTCTAAAGGAAAATAATTTTCAGCCCAGATTGATGTACCCTGCAAAACTATCTTTCAAAATTGATGGAGAAATAAAATACTTTCATGACAAAGAACATCTGAGAAAATTTATGACCACCAAACCAGCACTCCAAAACGTTCTGAAGGACATTCTAGAAAGAGATAGGAACCCCAACAGAAGGAATCCACCAGGCAGGGCAAATAATTAAATAGCCGGAAAGCAGAAAAACAAAGAGTGGGAACCAACAACAGGAAAATATCATGACAAGTCAATACATATCAGTTTTAACCATCAATGTTAACGGTCTCAATTCACCAATCAAAAGGCACAGACTGGCGAAATGGATCAAGAAGCAAGATCCAACAATATGCTGTATACAAGAAACACATTTAATTCAGAAAGAAATTCATAGACTGAAAGTCAAAGGATGGAAAACAATACTCCATGCCACAGGAACCCAGAAAAAAGCAGGGGTAGCTATTCTTTTTGCAGACAAAGTGAACTTCAAGCCAAGAAGGATTCAGAGAGATAAAGACAGTCATTACATCCTTGTAAAGGGAACAATCCAAGAGGAAGAGATAACGATCATAAATATATATGCGTCAAATACCAATGCACCCAGCTATATAAAACAAGTACTAAAGGACATGAAAAATCAAATAAGCACTAATACAATTATATTGGGAGATCTCAATACTCCACTGTCACAAAAAGATAGATCAACTGGACAGAAAATCAATAATGAAATAGTAGAACTGAACCAAACTTTTGAACAAATGGACTTAGTAGATGTCTACAGAGTGTTCCATCCCACAACATCAGAATACACATTTTTCTCAGCTGCACATGGGACGTTCTCCAAAATAGACCACATACTAGCTCATAAAACCTGCTTAAGTAAATGCAAAGGAATTGAAATTATCCCATGCATATTATCAGACCATAGTGCAATGAAATTGGAAATCAATGGCAAAAGATCCCACAAAAACTCCCTAAACACATGGAAATTAAACAGCATCCTCCTGAACAACCAATGGGTCACAGATGAAATTAAAGAAGAAATTAGTCACTTTCTACAACTGAATGATAATGACAGTACAACATACTTATGGGATACAATGAAAGCAGTCTAAGAGGGAAATTTATAGCATTAAATACTTATATCAGGAAAATAGAGCAAGCGCAAATAAACAACTTAAGGGTGAACCTCGAGCTTCTAGAAAAAGAAGAACAGGTTAAGCCAAAAGCCCGTACAAGGGAGGAAATTATAAAGGTCAGATCAGAAATTAACGTATTGGAGAATAAAAAAACAATACAAAGAATCAATGAAGCAAAAAGTTGGTTCTTTGAAAGAATAAATAAGATTGACAAACCCTTATCCAACCTTATTAAAAAAAGAAAAGAAAAGACTCAAATCCATGCAATTGAAAATGAAAAGGGTGATATCACGACGGACCCTGCAGAAATCCAGAAGATCATCTATACCTATTTTGAAAATTTATATTCTACTAAGATGGAAAATGCAGAAGAAATGGACAGATTCCTAGATTCGTATGAATTACCAAAGCTAAATCAAGAAGATTTAAAAATCCTAAATAAACCAATATCAACCAATGAAATTGAAGATGTAATTAAAAACCTCCCAACAAAGAAAAGTCCAGGCCCTGATGGATTCACTGCCGAATTCTACAAGAAATTTAGAGAAGACCTAACGCCCCTACTTCTCAAACTTTTCAATGAAATTGAAAGGGAAGCAATACTCCCAAATTCATTCCTGGAAGCAAGCATTACCCTGATACCAAAACCAGAGAAGGACCCAACTAAGAAAGAGAACTACAGGCCAATCTCCCTAATGAACATAGATGCAAAAATCCTTAATAAGATACTGGCAAACAGAATCCAACAAATCATCAAGAAGATTATACACCATGACCAAGTTGGATTCATCCCTGGGATGCAGGGATGGTTCAACATACGTAAATCAATCAATGTAATACAGCATATTAACAGAACCAAAGACAAAAATCACATGATCATCTCAATAGATGCAGAAAAAGCTTTTGACAAAGTCCAGCACCTTTTCATGATAAAAACCCTACAGAAAATTGGAATAGAGGGTCTTTATCTCAATCTGGTAAAAGCTATCTATGACAAACCAACAGCCAATATTATACTAAATGGCCAAAAACTGAAAGCCTTCCCTCTAAAATCAGGAACAAGACAAGGATGTCCACTGTCCCCACTCTTATTCAACATAGTTCTGGAAACTTTAGCCAGAGCGATTAGACAAGAGAAAGAAATAAAAGGAATAATGATTGGACAGGAAGAAGTTAAATTATCATTATTTGCAGATGACATGATACTCTACACAGAAGATCCCCAAAACTCCACTAAAAAACTGCTAGATTTAATAAGCAAATTCAGTAGTGTAGCTGGATACAAAGTCAATACTCAAAAGTCAATAGCCTTCCTGTACACAAATAACAAACTTACTGAAAGAGAAATTAGGGAAACAATACCTTTCACAATAACATCCAAAAAAATGAAATACCTAGGAATCAACCTCACGAAGGATGTAAAAGACCTCTATACTGAAAACTACAGTACTATGAAAAAGGAGATTGAAGAGGATATCAGAAAATGGAAAGATATCCCTTGCTCCTGGATAGGAAGAACCAATATAGTGAAAATGGCCATACTTCCAAAATTGTTATACAGATTTAATGCAATTCCAATCAAAATTCCACCAGCATATCTCACAGAATTAGAGAAAACAATCCTAAAATTCATTTGGAATCAGAAGAGACCTAGAATAGCAAAGGCAATTCTGGGCAACAAAGGCAAGGCAGGGGGCATCACAATCCCCGACTTGAAATTATACTATAAAGCTACTGTGATAAAAACAGTGTGGTACTGGCAAAAAAACAGACCTGAAGATCAATGGAACAGATTAGAAGATGCTGAAACAACCCCAGACATACTAAGCCACCTTATCTTTGACAAAGGTGCCAAACACATTCGCTGGAAGAAAGATAGCCTCTTTAATAAATGGTGCTGGAAAAACTGGCTCTACACATGCCGAAGATTAAAACTAGATCCATATCTTTCACCATGCACTAAACTAAATTCAAAATGGATCAGAGATCTAAATATTAAAACAGAAACATTAAATCTGCTGGAAGGTAGGATAGGTAAAACCCTTGCAGACATTGGTGTAGGCAAAGACTTTATGAATAAAAACTCAACCGCACGGGAACTATCCCAAAGAATCAATAACTGGGATCTCATCTTATTAAAAAGCTTTTGCACAGCAAGAGAAACCACCAACAGAGTGAAGAGACAACCCACAATGTGGGAAAAAATGTTTGCCAGCTGTTCCTCAGACAAAGGATTACTATCGAGAACATATAAAGAACTCAAAAAAATCAGACCTCCCAAATTTAAAGACCCACTCCAAAAATGGGCATCTGAGATGAATACACATTTCTCAGATGAAGAAATACTAATGGCAAATAAATATACAAAAAAATGTGCAACATCACTAGTCATTCGAGAGATGCAAATTAAAACAACACTGAGATACCATCTCACCCCAGAAAGAATGGCTACTATTAAGAAATCAACTAATAACAAATGCTGGAGGGGCTGTGTGGAAAAAGGAACCCTTCTTCACTGCTGGTGGGAGTGTCGACTGGTACAGCCACTGTGGAAGTCAGTGTGGAGATTCCTCAGAAAACTAGGGTTGGAGGTCCCATTTGACCCAGCTATTCCCCTTCTGGGCATCTTCCCAGAAGAATTAAAAACATCGTACCACAGCGATATATGTGCACCCATGTTTATAGCAGCACAATTTGTAATAGCCAGATCTTGGAAACAACCCAAATGCCCATCAACTGAGGAATGGATAAGAAAGATGTGGTATTTTTATACAATGGAGTACTATTCAGCCATAAAGAAGGATAAACTGGAGACTTTTATAGGTAAATGGATGCAACTCGAGAAAATACTCATAAGTGAAATAAACCAGAAGCACATGTGTAAGCATCGTATTATCTCTCTAGTATGAGAAACTGAAAGAGTAAATAAGATCCAAAATGTACAATAGATATGGTGAATCAAAAAGAAACTGGTCAAAAGGAAAGAGAGACTGGAATAGGGAAAAGAAAGAAGGGAAAGGGAAAAAAACAATTGTATATATATATATATATATATATATATATATATATATATATATGATGGTTAAGATAGATACACTACCATTTTTACTTAGTTCATTGAAGAGTAAGGTTTGTGCCAATAACGTTTGGACAATTGAATGCTAATGTCTGGTGTCCTGAATAACTAACTTAAAGATAGTAATACGTAATGTATTAACCATTGTTACCCTCCTATTATGTTGGTTTGAAAATTTGTTCTTCTTTTGATTTGTTTTGTTTTTTTTCTTCTCTTTAAAAAAATATTTAGATCTCTGATCCATTTTGAATTTAGTTTAGTGCATG
Organism: Erethizon dorsatum; assembly: GCA_028451465.1. Lineage (NCBI taxonomy): Eukaryota > Metazoa > Chordata > Mammalia > Rodentia > Erethizontidae > Erethizon > Erethizon dorsatum. The sequence goes on from CM051822.1 coordinate 7,355,081, forward strand.
GTGAAAGATATGGGTCTAGTTTTAATCTTCTGCATGTGTAGAGCCAGTTTTTCCAGCACCATTTATTAAAGAGGCTATCTTTCTTCCAGTGAATGTGTTTGGCACCTTTGTCAAAGATAAGGTGGCTTAGTATGTCTGGGGTTGTTTCAGCATCTTCTAATGTGTTCCATTGATCTTCAGGTCTGTTTTTTTTTGCCAGTACCACACTGTTTTTATCACAGTAGCTTTATAGTATAATTTCAAGTTGGGGATTGTGATGCCCCCTGCCTTGCCTTTGTTGCCCAGAATTGCTTTTGCTATTCTAGGTCTCTTCTGATTCCAAATAAATTTTAGGATTGTTTTCTCTAATTCTGTGAGATATGCTGTTGGAATTTTGATTGCAATTGCATTAAATCTGTATAACAATTTTGGAAGTATGGCCATTTTCACTATATTGGTTCTTCCTATCCAGGAGCAAGGGATATCTTTCCATTTTCTGACATCTTCTTCAATCTCCTTTTTCAGAGTACTGTAGTTTTCAGTATAGAGGTCTTTTACATCTTTTGTGAGGTTGATTCCTAGGTATTTCATTTTTTTGGATGTTATTGTGAAAGGTATTGTTTCCCTAATTTCTCTTTCAGTAAGTTTGCTATTTGTGTACAGAAAGGCTATTGATTTTTGAGTATTGACTTTGTATCCAGCTACACTACTGAATTTGCTTATTAAATCTAGCAGTTTTTTAGTGGAGTTTTTGGGGTCTTCTGTGTAGAGTATCATGTCATCTGCAAATAATGATAATTTAACTTCTTCCTTTCCAATCATTATTCCTTAGAAGAAACACATTTAACTCCAAAAGAAATTCATAGATTGAAGTTCAAAGGATAGAAAACAGTCTTCCATGCAACAGGAAACCTGAAAAAAGCAGGGGTAGCTATTCTGTTTGCAGACAATGTGAACTTCAAACCAAGAATGATCAAAAGGATAAAGAAGGTCACTACTATTAAAAAAAAAAGATAAAGTGTTGGTGATATAGCTCACTGGCATAAGCACCTGCCTGGCAAGTGCGAGGTCCTGAGTTTGACTCCTGGTACCGACATATTAAAAAAAAAAAGAAGGTCACTACATACTTGTTAGGGGAAAACTTCAAGAGGAAGAGATAACAACCATAAATATATATGCACCAGATATGGGAGCACCAACTGTATAAACAATTATCAATAGACATAAAAAATCAAGCAATAACACAATTGTAATTGGGTACCTTAATATCCCATTGTCAAAAAGAGATAGATCAACTAGAAAAAATATCAGCAAAGATATATCAGAATTGATCCAAACCTGTGAGCAAATGGAGTCAGTAGATGTTTTCAGAGTGTTCCACCCAACATCATCATAATACACATTCTTCTCAGTGGCACATGGGACATTCTCTAAAATACAGCAAATACTAGCCCACAGAACATGCTTAAGTAAATGCAAAGGAATTTAAATTATCCCATGCATATTATCTCACCATAGTGCAATGAAATTGGAAGTTAACGACAAAAGAAACTGCAAAAACTCTATAAACATATGGAAATTAAATGACAACCTTGTAAACAACAAATGGGTCCCAGATAAAATTAAAGAAGAAATTAGGGCTGGTGAGATGCCTCAGTGGTGTAAGCACCTGCCTGGCAAGCGCGAGGGCCTGAGTTTGACTCCTGGAACCCACATACGAAAAAAGGGCTGGTGATATCACTCAGTGGCACAGGCGCCTGCTGGCACATGAGGTCCTGAGGTTGACTGCTGGTACCCACAAAAAAAAAGAAGAAATTAAACAATATCTACAACTAAATGAGAAAGCAGATACAACATACCAGAATTTATGAGATGCGAAGAAAGCAGGCCTAAGAGGGAAATTTATAGCAGTGAATTACCACATCAGGAAAATAGAATGAGCACAAACAACCTAATATTGCACCTCTATCTTCTAGAAAAAGAAGAGCAAGTCAAGCCCAAAGCCCATACAAGGGAGGAAATTATAAAGACCAGAACGGAAATTAATGCAATGGAGACTAAGAAAACAACAGAATTACAGAATTAAAGAGTTGGTTCTTTGAAAGAATAAATAAAATTGATAAACCCTTAGCCAACCTTATCAATAAAAGGAAAGAAAAAACTCAAATTCATGCAATAAGGGATGAAAAGGGTAAAATCACTACAGTTCCTGTGGAAAATCAGAAGATCATCAATACCTACTTTGAAAATCTTCACTCTCATAGGATGGAAAAACACAGAAGAAATGGAAAAATTCCTAGATATGTATGAATTACCAAAGATGAATCAAGAAGATATAAAAATTCTGAATAACCCAATATCAGTTAATGAGATTGAAAATGTAAGTTAAAACTTACCAAAAATGAAAAGCCCAAGGCCTGATGAATTCACAGCTGAACTCTACAAGAAATTTAGAGAAGATTTAATGCCAATACTCCTCAAACTCTTTAATGAAATTGAAAGGGAAGCAATATTCCCTAACTCATTCCTGGAGGCAAGTATTAACAAGATACCAAAAACCAGAGAAAGACCCAACCAAGAAAGAGAACTACAAGCTAATCTCCCTAATGAACATAAAGGCAAAAATCCTCAATAAGATACTAGCAAACAGAATGCAGCAAATCATCAAGAAGATTATATACCATGACCAAGGGGGATTCATCCCAGGAACATAGGGATGGTTCAATATATGCAAATCAATAAATGTCATACACCATATCAACAGAGCCAAAGACAAAAATTACATGTTCACTTCCATAGATGCAGAAAAAGCTTTTGATGATGTCCAACACTCATTCATGATAAAAAACCTACAGAAAATCAGAGTAGATGACCTTTATGTCAATCTGATAAAAGCCATCTGTGACAAACCAACAGCCAACGTCATCTTAAATGAACAAAAACTGAAAGCTTTTACTCTAAAATCAGGAACAAGATGAGAATGTCCACTATCACCACTTGTATTCAATATAGTTCTGGAGACACTAGTCAGAGCAATTAGACAAGAGAGAGAAATGAAAGGAATAAGGATAGGAAAGGAAGAAATTAAATTATCATTATTCACAGATGACATGACACTCTACATAGGAGACCCCAAAAACTCCACCAAAAGACTTCTAGAATTAATAACCAAATTCAGTAGTTTAGCTGGATGCAAAGTCAACACTCAAAAGTCAAGAGCATTCCTGTACACAAACAACAGACTTACTGAGAGAGAAATTTGGGAAACCACAACCTTCACAATAGCATCCAAAAAAAAAAAAAAAAAAAAGAAATACTTAGGAATCAATCTAACAAAGGAAGTGAAAAATCTGTATATTGAATATTAACAGTACTCTGAAAAAGGAGATTAAAGAGGAGATCAGAAAATAGAAAGATATCACTTGCTAATGAATAAGAAGTACCAACATAGTGAAAATGGCCATACTCTCAAAGTTGTTATACACATTTAAGGCGATCCCAATCAAAATACCACTAGCATAGTGCACAGAGATAGGGAAAACATTTCTAAAATTCATTTGGAACCAGAAGATACCTAGAATAGCAAAAGCAATTCTGGGTAAAAAAGGCAAGGCAGAAGACATCACAGTCTCTGACTTGAAATAATACTACAACCCACTGTGATAAAATCAGTATGGCACTGGCAAAAAAACAGACCTGAGGATCAGTGGAACACATTAGAAGATGCAGAAACAAGTACAAACACACTCAGCTGTCTTGTCTTTGATAAAGAGGCCAAACATGTTCACTGGAAGAAAGAGAGTCTCTTTAATAAATGGTGCTGGAAAAACTGCCTCTCTACATGCTGAAGACTAAAACTAGACCCATGTCTATTGCCATGCACTAAAGTCAAAATGGATGAAAGATCTAAATATTAAAACACAAACACTAAATCTACTGGAAGAGACAATAGGTAGAAATCTTGAACATATGGGTGTAGGCAGAGACTTCATGAACAAAACCCAAACTGTACAGGAAATACTCCAAAGAATCAACAAGTGGGATCTCATTAAGAAGATTTTGCACATCAAAAGAAAGCACCAACAGAGTGAAGAGACAACCCACAACGTGGGAAAAAATTTTAGCCAACTGTCCCTCAGACAAAGGACTTCTATCTAGAACATATAAGGAATTGAAAAAAATCAGACTCCCCAAATTTAAAGACCAAATCCAAAAATGGGCATCTGAGATGATTATACACTTCTCAGATGAAGAAATACAGATAGTAAATAAACATATGAAAAAATGTTCAAAATCATAGGTCATTTGAGAGATGCAAGTTAAAACAACACTGAGATTTCATCTCAGTCCAGAAAGAATGGCTGTCATCAAGAAATCAAGCAATAACATATTCTGTAAGAGGTGTGGGGAAAAAGGAACACTTCTCTACTGTTGGGGGGAATGTAGACTGGTGCAACTGCTGTGGAAATCAGTGTGGAGATTCCTCAAAACACTAGGATTAGAGGTCCCATTGAACCCAGGTATTACCCTTCTGGGTGTCTTCCCAGAATAATTAAAAACATCATACCACAGTGATATATGTGCACCCATGTTTATAGCAGCATAATTTGTAACAGCTAAATCTTAGAAACAACCCAAATGCCCATCAACTGAGGAATGGATAAAAAAGATGTGTTTTTTTTTTTTTTTTACAATGGAGCACTACTCAGCCACACAGAAGGATAAACTTGAGACTTTTATAGGTGAAGGATACAACTAGAGACCATACTCAGAAGTGAAATAAATCAATGTCACATGTGTAAACATCATATTGTATCCCTATTGTAAGAAGCTGAAAGAGTAAATAAGATTCAAAATGTATAGGAGATATTAGGAAATGGGAAGATACTGTTCAAAAGGAAAGAGAAATTGGATGTGGGAAAGGAAAATAAAAGGAAGAGAAAAGGAAAAACAATATAGAAGATAGTTAAGATAGCTATACTACTAATTTCTATTAATTCCTTGAAAAGAAACTTTTGTGCTTATATCATGTGATTAATATTTCATGCCTATATCTTATAATCTGAGCAACTACTTTGAATATAATGATAAGCAATGTATTAACCCTTTGTACTCTCCTGGTATCTTGTTTTGAAATTTTGTGTCATTGTTTTTGTTGTTTTTTCTCTTTAAATAAAAAAAGAAATTGTAAGCAGGCTCACCATACACTCAAAATTCAATTACAAAAACAAAAATGGGAATCTTTCCCTATAAAATTCACACTCACAATAGACTTCACTTGGCAGTATATACTATTAACTTTTAAAATCCTACTAGGGATGGGACTGCAGCAGCAGAAATGCAATTCAATCAGGTAATGGAAATGAAGCTAGGAAGGGTCCTTTGGAAAGATCTTCATGCTGGACAATGGAAGGGACCCAGCCCAGTATTTGTACGGGTCCAAGGATATGCTTGTGTCTTTTTAGAGAACAATAAATGGAGAGTGTGCTGTCCAGCTGTACCATGAACCCAGACCTAAAGAAGGAGTTGGTTCACCTTTCAAAAAGCTGATGCTCAGTCCTGTGGCAATGATGCCTCAGAGACTGTGCTATAGCTGATAGACAAGGATGGGGCTAGACCTGACCTGGGCCAGTTAAAGAAATTGGCCTGGGATACCCAGGAGATGGTAATGAAAAATGGGAATCAAAAGTCTGAGTAGATGATAGAGTGTGTGGAAATAACTGAGCTGAAAGCTACATTAAGGGTGAACACAAAAGTTGTCTTAAGACAGAATAAAATAAAAAAATATATTATTTATAGATTAAAACATTTTACTCCTTCCAACTTCTTCTTATAAGAGATCTCTGCTAATTGACCTACAAATAATTCTGACATCTATTTATAATTATAAACTTCTAAAATATAAACTTCTAAAAGAGTTATTATAATTCAATTTAACCAAAAATGTATTTGAGGGCTGGTGAGATGGTTCAGCGGTGTAAGCGCCTGCCTGGCAAGCGCAAGGGCCCAAGTTCAACTTCTGGAACCCACATATGAAAAAAGGGCCAGTGATATCGCTCAGCGGCACAGGTGCCTGCTGGCGCATGAGGTCCTGAGGTCAACCCCCGGCACCGCCCCCACAAAATATATATATATATATTTGAGTGCACTCTGATAGTGTAAGCAAATTTTCTGTGTGTTGGTTTGTTTGTCTGTTTGTCCAGTCTGTGAATAGCTGTTTTGTACTTGAACTCAGTAATTTTTTTCTTTTCTTTTTTGTTTTACATTTTTGTATCATTTGTTCATAATTTAAATTAGTTTATAGATTTAAAAATCATGCTTCCACCTGGGTTGCCAGCTGGTCAAAATGATTTCAAATTTGATTTTCTCATAGGTCATCAAAAATTGTTAAGATAATTAAACTAAAATCCCTTAGGGTGAAGGGAGATTATTGGACAGGACTCCAATTAATGAACAAGAAAGCAGCTGCCTGGAATAAAAAATATCCAGTTCTTGTTCATTAATGAGAGGCCCCAGTGATCTCCATAGCCTTATGGGAGACACCCCAATAAATATTATTAAAAATATATTATTGTGATATGTTTACACTGGTCATCATCAAAAGATTAAGTTTTCTAAAAATGAGATGATAAGGTTTTCTGATTTAAAGATGCTTTGGTACAAATCTAAATTAAAAAATGAAAGTTTCCACAGGGCTATGATGATTGTTATTAATCTTGTGGTGTATTAAATGTATTCATGCCTTCAGATGTACAGGTCTTCCAAAATGTAAAACAGGGATTGTTTATTTTATTTATTTATTTTTTTGTGGGTACCAGGGGTCGACCTCAAGACCTCGCGCACCAGCAGGCGCCCATGCTGCTGAGCGATATCACCGGCCCTTTTTTCATATGTGGGTTCCGGGAGTCAAACTCAGGCCCTAGTGCTTGCCAGGCAGGCACTTATGCTGCTGAGCCATCTCACCAGCCCCAGGGATTGTTTATGGTTATAGACATTTCTTTCAGATTCAGACATCTGCCTTTAACAAAAACTTATGTGATGTATGCTGCATAGGCACTGCTATAGTTAGAGATACCTAGATGTTAAACAGTCCAGACAATGTCACAAATTTCTTCAGTGACATCCCATTAAAGGTCAACAAGTTAGGTAAAAGCTTCTTATGCACTAGATAGAGATGATTGACTAAAAAGGCTATTTTATGTCAAAATGGAAATTTAGGCGTGTTACAAAAATGTCATCGTGATTGTCATGCTACAATATTACATATGGCTTTTGATTTCAAGTTTTCTGTGTAAAACTATCTAACCATTGTCTGTTAACATTTTACAGGGATTCAACTACTAGAACATCCATGGTTGGTAGGAAGTAATGGTTCTACATTGTATTTCAAGGTGCTTGATATTCACACAAAATTATAATATTAAACTCACTGCTCCCATTACAATGCAATGTCATTAACCTTCTCTTCTGGATGTTCAACAACTGAGGTTTGGAGACCAAAAACTAAAAAGATAGGTGTGCTAGGAGGACAGCCAATATTTTGGCCCTGGCCTTCTGAGGTCAGTGAGGACCCAGGACATAAGAGAACCTCTGCTGCAACAACCTACAACTTTGTAAGTCCCTGATCTTCTAACCAAGGAGATTGTTGGACCACAGAGGAAGAAGATCAGTGGTGCATAGTGTGCCTAAGGAGCGTCACTAGGAGAAAAAAGTCTCCCAAGCTTTCACAGAGAGCAACTTGGTTAAGCAATGGCTGTGACTCATCCAGACATCTGACACTGACAGAAGAACAAAGAGGTGCTGTACATGGTTCCAAGGTAAATCCTGAGGAGACTTAACTGACTTTGATAGATAGCAAAAAATTGATTAATACAGGTCTCACCTTAACTTGGTCTTAAATATCCAGCAGAAAAGTATAACCACAAATGTATAAAACAATGCCATAGTAATATGTTAGCTATAAAAGAAACTCAAATTAGCAACACCTTCTGACAATTGCTAGCTACACTGGTTACTGACTATTGTTAAGGGTTAATAGGCTATATAGGGTTAAATGCTTAAAGCAGGGACCTGAAATCCTTGGGCTGGGAATCTTAAACCTAAATGAGTAAGTTCACTCAGAATGAAAAGTGTTCAAGAATGAGAAGATCTTCTGCAATGTCCTCCAAACACAGCTCCTCCAACTTTAACTGACCACCTATCATTTGCAACTACAAAACAGAAAATGGTGGAGATGTGGGGAGTGGCTGAAGCTGGAGATTGATCACACATGTGGGGCTAAAGCATGGCCAGTCTGAGGCAAGCCATGTGAACAAGCTGTTCCAACTCTGAGAACTCGAGGACCCTGAGGTGAGCCAAGCAAACAAGTTGCTAGGCAGAGGGCTTTCAACTGACAATAACCTACTGAGTGTATAAATAAACACACTGCAGTTGTTGGGCAGTTCTTTCTCTCCCACCAGGAGAGGAGCCTCCACCTGACCTCTTGTTTTCTTCATCCTCCACTGTCCCTCCTCTGGAGTTTCAAGAGCCATGCTGGACATGGCAGTTGGAGAGACCCACATTACCTTAAGATACAGGTGGGTGTCTGATATAAATTTCCTCTTACTTAGGTGCCCCTTCAAGTATCATAGTCCTTGGATTATTTCAGAGTTAATGAGCCAAAAAAGCCTGAATATAAGGGATTTTACACAACTTTCCTTGCCTGTTGCAAAAAAGATCTAACTGAAGAATAGTATCATAATTTAGACTGGCATTCTATATCTATCTCTTGACATTTACTTGTTCATACTGGACCCAAACAGTATTGTGTTGGACTTATGAAAAAAGAGAGAAGACTGTGTCTGGGGGTACTTCAGAGGGCATCACTTGCAGAAGGAGGAGACACCCATTGAGTCCCAGAAGTATCCTTCATGAGCCTCAAATACTACTCGCCAGATGTCTCTAGCCAATGAAACATTGTGTCTTTCCTTAGATCTTTCCATAACCTGAAACTCACCATTACTTCTTCAGGGTCAAAACTGTTTCCAGTTTTTAAGGATACAGCCTAATGGGAGGGTGGCTGGTATCTTCAGGTTGTTTCCTTTGGCATGTCATGGGCCCTAGGGAGGAGAAGGCCAGGTCTGGGGTTCTTCAGAGGGTGTCTCCTGCAGAAGGCAGACCCACTGAATTTCAAAGGCATTTCTTGTGAGTCTCAAGTACTAGTAACCAGACTTGTCAAGCCAAATTGGCACTGGTGCCTTTTTATTTATTTTTTCTCTTAGAATTCTCCATAAGCTGTGACCAACTATGACTCCTTAAAGAGCAGAGTGGATCCCCCAAAGGTTTCCCTTCAGCTACCCGAGAAACAATATCTCTTACATTTATGTCACTATTAACAACTTTGGTTCTTTGTTTAAGGCAGTAGATATAGAAACCTCTTTTTTAGCATTTAAGAAAAAAAAACAACAAAGAAAAAATAGACCTTAGAAAGTTCTAAATACAAGACCAGGGTTTGTAATCTGTTGACTCCATTTCTACTTTTTCATATTCATGGCTGCTTGAGTTGACTTTTATTGGTTGTCCCTTTATTCCACTCAGGCCCTCAGGCACATGTTTTTTTTTTTGTGGGTACCGGGGGGTCGACCTCAGGACCTCGCGCGCCAGCAGGCGCCCGTGCCGCTGAGCGATATCACCGGGAGTCGAACTTGGGCCGTCATGCTTGCCAGGCACGCGCTTAAGCCACTGAGCCATCTCACCGGCCCAGGCACATGTTTTTGAATTACATGAATTTCTGTTAGAAGAAAGAGGAAAAGGATCTAAACTTATTCAGAAGAGAAAAGGGAAGGAGTGTCGTATGTTCCCTGAAAGTGGAGGTTTTGCTCTTATGTGTGAGGATGAGATTCATTATATCTATCAAGTCAGTGGAAAACAATGGTGAACAAACACGGTGGGACAACGTGATGGACACATGATAAACCAAGACTTCCACTGAACATGGCTGAACCATGTAGTTAGCCCATATTATGAAAGCAAAATTGCCACCAACCATGGGAGTGTCTTACAGGAGTAATCAAAATGCCTGCTAAAAAGGCAATTCTGGGCAACAAAGGCAAGGCAGGGGACATCACTATCCCCGACTTGAAATTATACTATAAAGCTACTGTGATAAAAACAGTGTGGTACTGGCAAAAAAACAGACCTGAAGATCAATGGAACAGATTAGAAGATGCTGAAACAACCCCAGACATACTAAGCCACCTTATCTTTGACAAAGGTGCCAAACACATTCGCTGGAAGAAAGATAGCCTCTTTAATAAATGGTGCTGGAAAAACTGGCTCTACACATGCCGAAGATTAAAACTAGATCCATATCTTTCACCATGCACTAAACTAAATTCAAAATGGATCAGAGATCTAAATATTAAAACAGAAACATTAAATCTGCTGGAAGGTAGGATAGGTAAAACCCTTGGAGACATTGGTGTAGGCAAAGACTTTATGAATAAAAACTCAACCGCACGGGAACTATCCCAAAGAATCAATAACTGGGATCTCATCTTATTAAAAAGCTTTTGCACAGCAAGAGAAACCACCAACAGAGTGAAGAGACAACCCACAACGTGGGAAAAAATGTTTGCCAGCTGTTCCTCAGACAAAGGATTACTATCGAGAACATATAAAGAACTCAAAAAAATCAGACCTCCCAAATTTAAAGACCCACTCCAAAAATGGGCATCTGAGATGAATACACATTTCTCAGAGGAAGAAATACTAATGGCAAATAAATATACAAAAAAATGTGCAACATCACTAGTCATTCGAGAGATGCAAATTAAAACAACACTGAGATACCATCTCACCCCAGAAAGAATGGCTACTATTAAGAAATCAACTAATAACAAATGCTGGAGGGGCTGTGGGAAAAAAGGAACCCTTCTTCACTGTTGGTGGGAGTGTCGACTGGTACAGCCACTGTGGAAGTCAGTGTGGAGATTCCTCAGAAAACTAGGGTTGGAGGTCCCATTTGACCCAGCTATTCCCCTTCTGGGCATCTTCCCAGAAGAATTAAAAACATCGTACCACAGCGATATATGTGCACCCATGTTTATAGCAGCACAATTTGTAATAGCCAGATCTTGGAAACAACCCAAATGCCCATCAACTGAGGAATGGATAAGAAAGATGTGGTATTTTTATACAATGGAGTACTATTCAGCCATAAAGAAGGATAAACTGGAGACTTTTATAGGTAAATGGATGCAACTCGAGAAAATACTCATAAGTGAAATAAACCAGAAGCACATGTGTAAGCATCGTATTATCTCTCTAGTATGATAAACTGAAAGAGTAAATAAGATCCAAAATGTACAATAGACATGGTGAATCAAAAAGAAACTGGTCAAAAGGAAAGAGAGACTGGAATAGGGAAAAGAAAGAAGGGAAAGGGAAAAAAATTGTATATATATATATATAAGATGGTTAAGATAGATACACTACCATTTTTACTTAGTTCATTGAAGAGTAAGGTTTGTGCCAATAATGTTTGGACAATTGAATGCTAATGTCTGGTGTCCTGAATAACTAACTTAAAGATAGTAATACGTAATGTATTAACCATTGTTACCCTCCTATTATGTTTGTTTGAAAATTTGTTCTTCTTTTGATTTGTTTTGTTTTTTCTTCTCTTTAAAATAAAAAAAAAATGCCTGCTAAACATGGCAGAAATGTGGATTGGGATTAAAGAAGATTCTGAGAAAGTGATTCACTAAGATTACCCAGAGATTAAAGATCATATAGTGCAGCAGCACAGATGAGATTTTACCACACTCAGGCTCCCATAAGGGAGAGAGCTGAAGAAAGTATCAGGGAAAACAGAAATGTAAAGGCAAAATAAGCATACTAAATTCTGGGTTGTACACATACATGGACTCTGAATGGCTTGTTCCATGACTTGGTTAATAACTGCCTCTCTGGCAACTCCTAACTGACTCATATCCACAATGAGTGACTGAAAATATGAAAGAAAGAAAGAAAGAAAGAAAGGAAGGAAGAAAGAAAGAAAGAAAGAAAATGTGTGATAAACTTGAGGTGGACCAGTGGGACTCTCTTGCTGGCTGGGAAAAACACAGAAGCCATGTATTTTCCCTCCCTCTTTTCACATGGTGGGACACCCTAGGAAACTGTTCCCAGAATCATGAGAAAAACTTCCTGAGTTCCTCAGATTCCATTAGTATTTGCCATCGTCTAGCTCCCTGACTCTTCCTGACAATCAACATCAGAAAAAAAGTTAAAGGATTTGGTCCTCTGACTGATGAAAACACAAGTGGGAGAGAAGGGACAAGAAGGGGCTTGAGGCTTTGATGGAGGATTGAAAGAAGAAAAGAAAAATACTAAACCAGTCCTTCTTGGCTTGAGTCCATAGACTTCAGAGAGAGAGAGAGAGAGAGAGAGAGAAACAAAAACATGTCTAGAGAGCTTTACCTCTTCCTGGCTGGCTTCACAAAACTCTTGGTGGGGATTCTAGGGTTCTGGGGACTCATTTTAGAGATTCCTTCTACATGCTGGTCATCCTGAACAAATAATTGATCAAGCAAAATGCTCCCTTTTGTCACATTGGGATGAGCACCCCTGGGATGAGCAGCTAACTGGGATCATAAAGTCAGCACCAGTAATGAATTAAAGGGACAGAATGTAAGAAAGGAAGATGATTTATTTTTAAGGAGGAAAAAGCAGAAGACAGAAACAAAGTGCCTTGGAGAGGGGGCAGGAGATCAGGGTGAATACTCATGGGCCTTTGTCTCCAGTTTTCTTTTGTCAGGTTTATGGGAGAACCTTCCTCTTAAGTGGGTATCTGGAACTTCTCAAAATCTGATTGACTTCTTGGGCTGTCTTCACATGAATCCCAGGGCAGAAGACCCTAAACCCTGTTGCCTATGTGCACATTCCTTTTGGTGGGCTTTGTTTGATTTCCTCCTGTCCATTTGTCTTTGTCAGGGCCTTATCTCTGGGATTTATAGACTGGTTAGGATTAGCCTTATCAACAAGGCAGCTCAGAGTTAGTGATTAAATAAGGACATGTGTGTGTATCTAGTGCAGTAATATAGTGACCTTAGAGTGAGAATATATGAATATACATCTATATATGTAAGTGCATAGGTGTGAGTACAATAATAACTTGGTTCATGAATGCTTCTGTTTACGACCAATTTGATTCTCAGAATTCAATAAAATTTTGCTTCCTTTCACAAATTGCACATTGGGTGACAAACATAATCTCATGCATCCTTCCCACTCAAACACAAATGTGGCCATCTTCCTCAAAAATCATAAAACAAATTAAGTTCATGAACTGAGGTACCACTGTATAGATTATTATACAGTAAATAAGAGTTTTCTTTTAAGTTAGAGAGCCCTCTCCCACTTTTGTCTCTTTTGCATTATATTGGTGGTGGGGAGGGCTAGCTATCTTGGTTTTGAGTGCCTGGCTTCCTCTGTGCTCTGTCAGCTCTCTTTCTCTCAGGTACTTTGATGTAAGTCCTTATGCCATTTTTGTTATCTTGGTGCTTTTCTATATCTGGTTTCCCCTTCTCTCTACCCTTGTCCTTTTTATTGTTCCCAAGGGAATTCCTCCAGTAAAGATTTAACATCTTCTAGTCAGGATTAGGCAGAAAACCCAATGAGGCCTTTATTTTGCTCTTTACCTGCCTACAGATTTCCTTTCCCTATACTTTTTACCTAGTTTTATTTCTTCTGTCATACCTCAGTGTTATATTTATTAAAGGTATTAAAAGGATGAAGAGAAATATGTTCTTCAGAGTGAGTGCAGGCCAAATAAAAGTAGGAAAAGAATTGCTCTCTACAGAGTGAGAGGAACGTGAGTGAGAGGGGGAGAGAGAGAGGTCATGAGTATAATGACTCCCATCTTTTGTATCCCTCACTCCTCAAGTGACATCAGATCTAGGCTGTTCTATCAAAAATGTGTTTGATTCCCACCAGAAGAATTGAAGTTAGCATTTTCTGATTGGTCCCAGTTGCAGGACTTGGGCGAATATGTCTTGGGTATCCATGGTTGACAAGTAACACCCACTTGCTCAGCCAGTTTGCCACACCATAATCTCCTCTTTAGTGCATGTATAACCATGTGACTCTGAGGGGGCCCTAGTGACATATGGATAATATAGGTCCCCCAAATAATCTAATAATATAAGGGAAAGATTATAACTCTCAACCTGCTAGATATTTCATATGCCGAGTTCGTGTTCCCCAAAATCGAAGAATGAATTCTAAGGAACAATGGAAGTTAAGAGTAGGAAGTATTTATTGAGAAAGATAGCTTCTCTCTAAGAGAAATAGAAGGGGTCCTGAGTGGGTGGCCAGGGACCCCACTTCTCAAGGAAGTTCTATAGAGCAAAATCCTGAGGTGGATATGAAATCATGAGGCAGTTATAAGGTGGGACAAAACTATGGTCAACTAATAAGATTATAAGTATAGTCACTTATTCACTACTGATCCAATGGAAAGTCACATGGTATGTATAAGGTGGGACAAATCTATGGTCAACCAATAAGATTACAAGTATAGTCACTTAGGTAATATTGATCAAATGGGGCAGCAGGTCACATAGGAAGTGTACATGGAATGAACAAGGGCTTTTCCTGGAAGGGATGGGCCAGGGAGGTTTTGGTTCCCCACCCAAGGAGTGGGGATTGATGCTTATTTAGAATATCAATCACAGCTGTTCACTTCTCAGGGAATTATGTGGATATAGTCATTTCCTTTATGAGGTTCTTGAGGTCTGACCTTTAACAAATGTTCCTTTAGCCACAGTTGTAATATGTTCTTAACTTCTGCACTGATTTCTTTAAGGGCCTAGTCCTGTCTGACTGCCTATAATATTTCTAACTAACATAACTATCTGTAATATTCCCCCCTCTGAAGAAGTATCTCTAGTTGTCATGAGGGGGCAAGGGGCGCAGACTGTTTTGACTACTTCCAGCTTAGGGCATTGTAGTTGTGACTGGCAGTTAGAGATAATCTACAGAGGGTCTATCTAAAGGCCCTTGATAGACATCAGATATTCTCATCCTGGGTAGTCATATAGCTTTAAGTCTGGAGAAGACAAAGCCAAAGAAACAGTTAAGTATATACAGGCCAAATAATAAGACCAACAAGATTATTATGAATACAGCCAACAAAATTTCAATGAGGAGGATCCAAGACATGGCCCCCAGGCCAAGGAACCATGTTAGACTTTGCAAGCTTCACTGTGACCTTCTTGTTGGCATTGGTGGGAGCAGTGTTCTACCTCTACCTGGCTTCCAGACAAGCTGCAAAGATTCCAGGAATTCTTTCAACTGAAGAAAAAGACGGCCATCTTCCAGATATGACCAGTGGAAATTTGCATGAGTTCCTGGTTAATCTGCATGAGAGATATGGTCCGTGGTCTCTTTCTGGTTTGGCAGGTGCACTGTGGTTAGCCTGGGCACTGTCCAAGTACTGAAGCAGCATATCAACTCCACTAGGACATGCACCAGGAAAAAGTTTAAAAGAGAAATGGGAGGAAAGTGTGATGGCTCTTGCCTATAATCCCAGCACTGAGGAGGCTGAAGCAGAGGATCGCAAGTTTGAGGTCAGCCTGATCTACACAGTGAGACCCTGTCATGAAACGCCAAAAGAAACAAACCACTGACCAACTAGTAAGAAATGAGAAAACTGTTTCACACACCCACACTGTGAAAGCTAATAAGAAAGTAAAACAGCTGGTCATGGTGGTGCACATCTGTAATCCCAGTGCAATGGTTGAGTGATTGTGTCTATTTGGGAAATTTAATTAAGAGAAGCTTAACTAAATCAGCTCAGCAATTCCACACCCTAGGGTGAGGAAGGCCCACCCTAGAGTGGCTTTTGGCCTGGGTGGTATAAAGGGGAAATGAGGAAGAATGGATCTGCTTCTGTTTCTTCGGAAGAGCTCCAGTCTTCACCTTCATCTTGGACGTCATCTCCTGGCTTCCAGTACAGACTCCTCAGTTTCTGTTGTAAACTTTTGGCTGTCTGGTGTAGATTCTTTAGCTCTCCATTGCAGAGCCATCAGCCTCCTGATACGGACTCACACAGGACACTGCAGTGAGGTCCAGATCTTGGACTGAATCCTTCAGTCTCCAGTGTGCAGATACTCTCTGCACACTTCCTCATCTGACTCTGTGGGTGACCATTGTAAGGCAATCTTGTAAATTCTTATACATTTGTATATCTTGCGTTATATCTGTTTCCCTAGTAAAACACTGATAAATACAGATTTGAATTTGATACCAAAGATGTAGGGTTGTGGCTGCGACTGTACCTGACCATGTTGTTCAGGAGACTTTGGGACTGGCTTGTGGGAGGAAGAGTAGGAAAGTTCTGGAGATGCCACTGGAAAGCTGAGACTGTACTTGATGGGAGATCAGAAGACCAGAACGTTGATACAAATGTTGCCAGTAAAGGCCAGGCTCAGGAGATTTCTGCTGGGAAGAAGGACTGCATTGGCTGCTGGGCTCCAGGTAATGTGTGTTATGGCTTGACAGAAAGTTTGTCTGTATTTTGCTCATATCTAGAGAATTTGCCTGAGACTAAGGGCAGCAGACTAATTAACCTTTCAGAAGAAATTTCAAGGCAGTCTAATGAGGCAGTGGCATGGCTATTGTTGGGGACTTTTAGCCAGATCTATGTTGAGAATCAAGAGCAAAGAGCAAAGCATAATGATTTAAAACACTGTGAGTTAGGCCAGAAAGGAAGCCCCAGTAAAGCTGTGGATTGCAAAGATAGAGCAGAGGAGATTTTGATTGCTAAGAAAGAATGGGAGAATAGAAAAGATGGCCTGAGGGCATCACAAGAAACAGTGGGACTCCAGCCTGTGCAGCCTCAAAATTGCAAAAGTGAAAGACTTTGCTTTGAGAAGAGAACCCAAGAGCACCATATTCTAGAATGGCAGGTGCCTAGGGGAGTTTTCCTCAGGATTTGATTCATAGCCACTGGACCCCTACAGCCAAGGGAAGAAGAAGCCTGGCTACTGCCCCAAATGGCAGCAGACCTTGGCATCATCCATGTGGTGCTGTTTTTAGGTGCACACAGAATGCAAGAGTTGTGGGGTAAGGAAGGCTTCCACTCAGATTTCAGAAGAAGGTCTGGGAGGCCAGGCAGCGTGGCCCTGAGAAGGCAGTGTGTGAAGTTGTGAGTGTGAAGTGAAAGGTGCAGTGGAGACCCCAGAAGTTTGAAGAAGCCAGGAACATGGATCGTCTGAGGAAAACTGCAAGGAGGGAGCAGAGCTGGCCCCAGAGAGAAGCCATGGGAGCTACAACCACCAGCAGTGCCATGAGGGTGGAACTGACCAAGCCCTTTGGAGTTCACAACTTGCCACCAATTGCTGACTGCTGGGGATGCTGGAAGTGGAACTATGAGACTTGATGTTTGCCCTGCTGGATTTTGGACTTGTTTGGTCCCATTCCTTTGTATCCCCCATTTGTACCTTTTGGAATGGAAATGTCTATCTGGTACCATTGAATGTTGGAAGTGTTTGACTTTCTTTTCATTTGTGTAGGGGCTCACAGCAAAGAGTTTGCCTTAAATCTTCAAGGAGACTTGGGATCTGGCCTTTTCAGCAATGCTGAAACAACTTTGGCAACTCTTGGAGATGGACTGGATGTAAAGTATGTGATGCTGAGATTAAGGGTGTGTGGTAACTAAATCAGTCCACTGATTGGTTTGGCACACCCTAACCTGGGTAGCCTGGATAGAGTATAAAAGGGGCAGAAAAAGCTGCTAATGTCCCCCTCCCTTGCTTGCTTTGCTGTCTTCTTCCTGCCATGAAGCGTTCCTGCTCTGCAATGCCACCCTGCCTCAGAGCGAGCTGATTATGGACTGAAACCTCTACAAACTGTGAGCTAAATAAACATTTCCTCCTTTAACTTTGGGTTTCAGGTATTTTGTCTCAGCAATGAGAAAAAGTAACAAACACACCCAGAATTTGGGAGGCTGAGGCAGGAGGAATGAAGTGAGTTCAAGGCCTGCTTGGGCTACATAGAGAGTTTGAGGTTAGCCTGGACTACAAAGTGAGACATCTCAAAAAACCAAAAAATAAAAAGAACACTGTGGTGGATTGACAACTGGTGGTCGACTTGTAACATCTAGCTGAACTGAATCAGCATGGTGCTGGACATGGAAGGCCCACCTGAGGATTGTTGCCAACAGCATAAAAATGAGAACTGGAGAGGAAGAGGTGGGGCTTTTGATTCTCCTGGAGAAGCTTGTCACTCTGGCTTTCCTGATTTGGAGTTGGCTGCTCTCATCATTGGAGGAGCTCAGGTCCTCACTGTTGCTGAGGAGGCTGTGGTTCTCTTTGGGGGAGCTCTGGTCCTTACTTTGAGTGTCACTTCCTAGCTCTAGTGCAGATCCCTCAGCCTGGTGGCACAGATCCTTCTTCCCACTGGTACAGACTTTCTAGCTTCCACCACTGAACTTTGGCCTTCCCAGTACAGAGTCTTGATACAGACTTGCATGAGACATTGTCATGGGCTCTAGACCTTCAGTTAGACTTGTGGAGGACATTGCCATGGGATTCAGGCCCTCAGCTGGATTCTTTGGATCTCTAGTGTGTTGACAGATTTTCTGCACTCTCTTGTATTTGACTCTTTGGGTGACTATTATAAATTAATCTTATAAAAAATTCATCCAGGAAGTGTTAGTAATAGCCTCCCACAAAGAGAGTAAAGAGAAAGTCTTGGGAATTTCAGAATCTGACATGGCATTAACCTGTCCTGTGATAGCTTGAACAGCTATTGAGATATTAGCGGAAGGATCAGGAATGTATACACAACATTTGGCTTTCACAATCAGAGAAGTACATCTTTGTGCCACTGTTAGAATGTCTAATGCCATCTGATTTTGGAGGATTGCTTGCTTTATTAATTTTGCTTTTTTATTTAGGAGAGAGATACCAGTTGCAGTGTGGTTTAAGGCCTGCTGAGTATATTTAGTTAAGGACTTGATGTATTGAATGACATCCTCTAAACCTAGGGAAGGGGTAAAGATAGAAGCCAAATGATTATACCAGTGAAACACACTTTTAGATCATTGATATCATATGTAGGGCAAGTTTGCAGGTTTGTAGATACCTTTGACACTCCTGCCTTGTAATCATGCAAGTCCTCCTGTGTATCTCCCTATCCATCTAGGGGATATCCAAGGCCACAAATTGGTTCCACAGGACCAATAAGTGCCATTGGGGGATTCCCATGTAATTCTAGGGTGATTAATCCAGTCTGTTGCAAACCAGTCTTTGACCTGTAAAGTTATGGTGTGTATACACTTCTCAGGGGATGTCTATCCCACATATTTCATAGAGTTAGGCCAATGAGATTAGGAGTGATTTCTCATTCTCAGCATAAGGGGGGCTTTTTACTAAATTGCCCTATAGTTGCAGTTAACCACATATAATCATCATCAGTATAAATATTGCCTTTCTGTGTTTTACTGAGTTGTAAAGTCCTTGTCAGAGCTATGTTCTGCTAGATGAGCACTTGTTCCCAGGACAAGTGAGGAACTTTTAAGCATCTGCTGTACTGATGCTATTTTATACCCTGCCTTTCTTGTCCCATTTTCCATGAAGAAACTGTCATCACAGAAGAGGGTCAAATCAGGATCAGTAAGGGATGTGTCTAAGTATTTTTTGGCAGTATATTTTTAGAGAATTACCTCTTCAAAGTCATGTCTTTCAGCCTTGCTTTTCTCTTTTTCTAGTAGAAACGTGTCAGGGTTTAAGGATGAACATGTCTTTATTTGAATGGCTGGTCCTTCTAGAAGTACAGTCTGTTTTTTAAGAAGTCAGTTGTCTTATAGTTATAGGTTTCCTTTGGAAGAAAGAAGTCCTGCCACATTGTGAGGTGTATATACAGTGAGATCTTTGCCTAAAGTCAGCTTGGATGACTCCGGCTCCAAGAGAGTTACTGCAGCCACAGCTCTAAGGCATACAGGCCATACATTTGCTACAATATCTAATTCATGGCTTAGATATTCTACAGGCTGTTGAGCAGGCCCTCAATCCTGTGTAAGCACTCCCAAAGCCATGCCCTGCATTTCCTCAAATTGAAAATGTGTCTTGTCAGTAGGCTCAGTGCTGGGAGAATTAGAAGCATCTGTTTAAACTTCTGGAATGCAGTTTGGGAATCAGGTTCCCTTGTTAAAATATGGGTATCTGTCTTTTGGGGTTTTTAAATAAGCTGATGGAGGGGTTGTGCAATCTCACCATATCTTGCTATCTAAAGGCAACAAAAGCATGTAATTTCTAGGAATCCTCTTAGATATTTTAGAGTCTTAGGCTGTGGTTTAATTCTCTCCAGCCTTTGGTTTCCCTTAGATGTGATAAGGCCCAGGTATTTTACTTCAAGTCTGTAAATTTGTGTCTTAGACCTAGAGACCTTATAATCTCTGTCAACTAGAAAATTTAGCAGAGCACAGATACCTTGGCTAGAGAGCTCTTCTGAGGGGCACATAACAGTATATCATCTACATATTGTAAGACCGTGACTTGGGAAAATTTAAACACTCCAAGTCATGGAAAAGCACTTGCCCGTACTTTAGGATCTATTTTTGTTTCCACGAGGGGAGGCAGCATACCTGACCTGAGTTAATACATATTACAGTTTTTAAAATATATCTCTTCAGGAGATTTTCAGGCACAATTAAAAAGGAATGTATAAAAAGAAAGCCATCTCAATTATAGCCTAAGGGTTGTGAGAAATAGCGAGTTATTTCCTTTCTAGTGACTTTTCACTGAGGTATGAAGGCTGGAAGGAAGGCCAGTGTTGAAAAGGACAAAGAAATATGCACCAGTGTCCAGCAATAGGCTATTTTTCCCCCCTCTGTAGTCATGATTACTTGGGGCTCCTCTGTGGAGATGACGGTCTGGCCAGAGGGAGAAGGTAGAGAGTGGCCTGGGGCCCTTTGGTCTTGCTGGGCCAGTTGGTAAGAAGGGTCTGGGGCCTCTGCCTCAGAGGCCAGTCCAACATCTAGTGGTCACCTTTGTACTTCAGGGCATGGCTTAGAGGGCCTCTTTTCATGATAGTTCTTGTCATAGTCCCTTTAACGTGGTCTGGTTTTCTGTAGCAGTAGCAGGTAAGTTTAGTCATCAATCTCTTTTTGGAGCCCTGAGAATCAGACTTAGGGTCTATTTTTTTTAAGCCTGCAACAAAGGCAGGCATTTTGTCTTAGTCTCTGTTTTCTCCCCTTGGCTTCCTCCTGGTCTTGATTATAAAATACTGAGGAGACAATTCTCACTAAGGTATCAAGTGAGCTACCTGGGGAAAAAACCATCTTTTGTAGCTTTTTCCTGATATATGAGGCTGACTGGGTAATAAACTTGTCTTTAATCTGTCCCTTTACTGAATCAGGAGCTAGGGATGTATGTTTCACCAATGCCTCTCATAAATGACCTAAGCAAGCAGAGGGGTCCTCATCTTTCTCTTGATACACTGTTGAAAATTTAAAATAATCAAAGGGCTTAGTTCTCATCCTCCATAGGCCTTTAAGAATACATGTCTGAAGATGTTTCATATTCCAATCTCCAATCTGGTTGGTAGGCCAGTAGGGATCTTGTGTAGGGACTGCTTGGGCTCCAGTGGGAACTGGCTATCTCTTTGGCTGCCTGTCTTCTGGCCTTCTAAAATTAATAATATGATATTCATCACCAAATGTAATGGCAGATTGTAATGTTGCTTGTCTCTCACTAGAAGTCAGTGTTTGAATTTAAGAGTAACATTATATCTTTCTAGTCTAGTTCATAGGTCTGAGTAAGTCTTCTAAAGACCTCAATGTACTTATTGGGGTCATCTGAAAATATTTTTACATCTTGTTTGATTTGTTTTATGTCACTCAGAGAAAAGGACACATGAACATGGGTAGTTATAAACTCTCCATTTACTTCCTGTAAGTGGCATTGTCCTTGAGGAACTTGAACAAAATCAGCTAAGGATGGATGTAGTACCATAGAGGGTTCAATTATGCTGGCATACAAGCCCCACCATCAGGACCCAAAGGGCAGGTAGGGGAAGACTCAGACTCAGTAATGGTGTGTGAGACTTTGATTAAAGTTACCTTGGAAACCTAGCCCTTAGGTCCCAAAGGGTGAGGAAGAATACCCTCAGGCTCAATGATAGTGGATGACTTAAGGGCCAGAGGTGTCTATTTTTACTGAGGCTTGCATTTACATCTTGAACACAAATAAAGATTGTTTCCTAATGCAAAGAAAATCTGAACATAAGGTAATTTTGACCATTTCTGTCTTTTTTATAATATGATTCTAGTTGTAAAATATTATCATAATCAATACATCCCTCTGTATTCCATTTTAGCTCTAAGGAGTAGGCAGGCCATGTGCAGGTGCAGAATAATATTAAATGGCTCTTTTTTTTAAAAAAACATGTAAAGATCAAACAGTCTACATGGTTTAAGAATATAAACCAAAGAAGTAAGAGATTTTGACATCATTTCCTCATCTGCAATAGAAGAGAAAGTATTGCTGTTCCTTTATTTTCTACTTAATTTATATATCTTCATGGTGTCCTCTGAGGTGACCCACTCCAGAGCAGGTGGCAGACATCTGGAGAGACACTGGAAGATAGGTCAGGTCAGACTAGCCACCTTTTACTGCTTCATGACCCTATCTTCCCTGGGAACTCATACTCCTACTTCTAGCTGATGTTTCTAAAAGCATAAGCTACAATTGATTCCAGCTGTAACAGTCGTGTTTAAAGAGGGAAGCATTGCTAGTAGAACCAGTAATCAAGAGATCTAAACCACTGCTTTCCAATCCTTTGGGAGAGAGTGGTGGCAAGTTGAAAGTGATTGGAGCACCTCCCAGCTTGCAAAAGAGATCACCTCTAGAGATAGAGTCAAGTTATCTAATCACCTAGGAAATCTTCCTTAGCAGCAAGACAAGGCTAAGTTTTACTCAAAATCTACCCTAAAATTTATGTCTCTTAGGCTCACAGGTTAGCTCGCAGGTTAAACTTATACCCGTTGCCTAGCAACTACAACTCACATGTTAGCAAAGGTATATTTATAAGTTTCCTACATGCACATGAAAAAAGAGAAAGGCTGACTAAAACCCTTTTCATAAACTCCTAGATAGCATATGTAAGGCACAAGCATAGATTACTTCTCTGATAGCCATTTTTCCTCCACAAAAGGCAAACAGCTGTGGCAAGCCATTCAGCGTGATCTCCTGGAACTGTCTACAATACTAGCAGTGAGGTTCAACAAGATACTAGGCCATTCCCTCCTACTGAGCCAAGCCAGCCAAGCTCTGCTTGGTCCTATTCAGGCACCATCATTTCTTTAGGGGATAAAGAGTGACTGGAGCAAGTCTTAATCTGTGTGTCCCTGAAGCTGGATCTGTAATCTGGGTTTGGTTGCCCAATGCTGTGGTTTCTAGGGACCCATTTTCAGGTGCTTGCCTTGCATCTCCAAGACAACACCAGAACTACTTTGGAGCCCCCAGGAGCAGATTGGATGAGGTCTTTTGTCTCTTTCAAGCACCGTCCTTGCTCTGTCTTTCCTTCTGAGGAGGGCATTTTTTTTTTAAAGAGAAGAAAAAACAAAACAAATCAAAAAAAGAACAAATTTTCAAAACAACATAATATGAGGGTAACAATGGTCCATGCATTACGTATTATTATCTTTAAGTTAGTTATTCAGGATACCAGACATTAGCATTCAATTGTCCAAACATTATTTGCTCAAACCTTACTCTTCAATGAACTAAGTAAAATTGGTAGTGTATCTATCTTAACCATCTTATATATATACACATTTTTCCCTTTCCCTTCTTTCTTTTCCCTATTCCAGTCTCTCTTTCCTATTGACCAGTTTCTTTTTGATTCACTGTGTCTATTGTACATTTTGGATCTTATTTACTCTTTCAGTTTCTCATACTAGAGAGACAATACGATGCTTACACATGTGTGTCTGGTTTATTTCGCTTATGAGTATTTTCTCGAGTTGCATCCATTTACCTATAAAAGTCTCCAGTTTATCCTTCTTTATGGCTGAATAGTACTCCATTGTATAAAAATACCACATCTTTCTTATCCATTCCTCAGTTGATGGGCATTTGGGTTGTTTCCAAGATCTGGCTATTACAAATTGTGCTGCTATAAACATGGGTGCACATATATCGCTGTGGTACGATGTTTTTAATTCTTCTGGGAAGATGCCCAGAAGGGGAATAGCTGGGTCAAATGGGACCTCCAACCCTAGTTTTTTGAGGAATCTCCACACTGAGTTCCACAGTGGCTGTACCAGTCGACACTCCCACCAACAGTGAAGAAGGGTTCCTTTTTCCCCACAGCCCCTCCAGCATTTGTTATTAGTTGATTTCTTTATAGTAGCCATTCTTTCTGGGGTGAGATGGTATCTCAGTGTTGTTTTAATTTGCATCTCTCGAATGACTAGTGATGTTGCACATTTTTTTGTATATTTATTTGCCATTAGTATTTCTTCATCCGAGAAATGTGCATTCATCTCAGATGCCCATTTTTGGAGTGGGTCTTTAAATTTGGGAGGTCTGATTTTTTTGAGTTCTTTATATGCTCTCGATAGTAATCCTTTGAGGAACAGCTGGCAAACATTTTTTCCCACGTTGTGGGTTGTCTTTTCACTCTGTTGGTGGTTTCTCTTGCTGTGCAAAAGTTTTTTAATAAGATGAGATCCCAGTTATTGATTCTTTGTGATAGTTCCTGTGCGGTTGAGTTTTTATTCATAAAGTCTTTGCCTACACCAATGTCTTCAAGGGATTTACCTATCCTACTGACCAGCAGATTTAATGTTTCTGTTTAATATTTAGATCTCTGATCCATTTTGAATTTAGTTTAGTGCATGGTGAGAGATATGGGTCTAGTTTTAATCTTCGGCATGTGTAGAGCCAGTTTTTCCAGCACCGTTTATTAAAGAGGCTATCTTTCTTCCAGTGAATGTATTTGGCACCTTTGTCAAAGATAAGGTGGCTGAGTATGTCTGGGGTTGTTTCAGCATCTTCTAATCTGTTCCACTGATCTTCAGGTCTGTTTTTTTTTTGCCAGTACCACACTGTTTTTATTACAGTAGCTTTATAGTATAATTTCAAGTTGGGGATTGTGATGCCCCCTGCCTTGCCTTTGTTGCCCAGAATTGCCTTTGCTATTCTAGGTCTCTTCTGATTGTTTTCTCTAATTCTGTGAGATATGCTGTTGGAATTTTGATTGGAATTGCATTAAATCTGTATAACAGTTTTGGAAGTATGGCCATTTTCACTATATTGTTTCTTCCTATCCAGGAGCAAGGGATATCTTTCCATTTTCTGATATCCTCTTCAGTCTCCTTTTTCAGAGTACTGTAGTTTTCAGTGTAGAGGTCTTTTACATCCTTTGTGAGGTTGATTCCTAGGTATTTTTTTTGGATGTTATTGTGAAAGGTATTGTTTCCCTAATTTCTCTCTCAGTAAGTTTGTTATTTGTGTACAGGAAGGCTATTGACTTTTGAGTATTGACTTTGTATCCAGCCACACTACTGAATTTGCTTATTAAATCTAGCAGTTTTTTAGTGGAGTGTTTGGGGTCTTCTGTGTAGAGTATCATGTCATCTGCAAATAATGATAATTTAACTTCTTCCTTTCCAATCATTATTCCTTTTATTTCTTTCTCTTGTCTAATCGCTCTGGCTAAAGTTTCCAGAACTATGTTGAATAAGAGTGGGGACAGTGGACATCCTTGTCTTGTTCTTGATTTTAGAGGGAAGGCTTTCAGTTTTTGGCCATTTAGTATAATATTGACTGTTGGTTTGTCATAGATAGCTTTTACCAGGTTGAGATAAAGACCCTCTATTCCAATTTTCTGTAGGGTTTTTATCATGATAAGGTGCTGGACTTTGTCAAAAGCTTTTTCTGCATCTATTGAGATGATCATGTGATTGTTGTCTTTGGTTCTGTTAATACGGTGTATTACATTTATTGATTTACGTTTGTTGAACCATCCCTGCATCACAGGGATGAATCCAACTTGATCATGGTGCATAATCTTCTTGATGATTTGTTGGATTCTGTTTGCCAGTATCTTATTAAGGATTTTTGCATCTATGTTCATTAGAGAGATTGGCCGGTAGTTCTCTTTCTTAATTGGGTCCTTCTCTGGTTTTGGTATCAGGGTAATGCTTGCTTCCAGGAATGAATTTGGGAGTATTGCTTCCCTTTCAATCTCATTAAAAAGTTTGAGAAGTAGTGGCGTTAGGTCTCTAAATTTCTTGTAGAATTTGGCAGTGAACCCATCAGGGCCTGGGCTTTTCTTTGTTGGGAGGTTTTTAATTACATCTTCAATTTCACTGGTTGATATTGGTTTATTTAGGATTTTTTAATCTTTCTTTTTTTTTTTGTGGGTACCGGGGGGTCGACCTCAGGATCCCACGCGCCAGCAGGCGCCCGTGCTGCTGAGCGATATCACTGGCCCCTTTTTCATATGTGGGTTCCAGGAGTCGAACTCGGGCCCTCGTGCTTGCCACTGGGCTTAGGCAGGCACTTAAGCCACTGAGCTATCTCACCGGCCCTTTAAATCTTTCTTGATTCAGCTTTGGTAATTCATATGAATCTAGGAATCTGTCCATTTCTTCTGCATTTTCCATCTTAGTAGAATATAGATTTTTAAAATAGGTATAGATGATCTTCTGGATTTCTGCAGGGTCCGTTGTGATATCACCCTTTTCATTTTCAATTGCATGGATTTGAGTCTTTTCTTTTCTTTTTTTAATAAGGTTGGATAAGGCTTTGTCAATCTTATATATTCTTTCAAAGAACCAACTTTTTACTTCATTGATTCTTTGTATTGTTTTTTTAGTCTCCAATACATTAATTTCTGCTCTGATCTTTATAATTTCCTCCCTTGTACGGGCTTTTGGCTTAACCTGCTCTTCTTTTTCTAGAAGTTTGAGGTTTGCCATTAAGTTGTTTATTTGTGCTTGCTCTATTTTCCTAATATAAGTATTTAATGCTATAAATTTCCCTCTTAGGACTGCTTTCATTGTATCCCATAAGTTCTGGTATGTTGTACTGTCATTATCATTCAGCTGTAGAAATTGTCTAATTTCTTCTTTAATTTCATCTGTGACCCATTGGTTGTTCAGGAGGGTGCTGTTTAATTTCCATGTGTTTAGGGAGTTTTTGTGATTTCTTTTGCCATTGATTTCCAATTTCATTGCACTATGGTCTGATAATATGCATGGGATAATTTCAATTCCTTTGCATTTACTTAAGCAGGTTCTATGAGCTAGTATGTGGTCTATTTTGGAGAACGTCCCATGTGCAGCTGAGAAGAATGTGTATTCTGATGTTGTGGGATGGAACACTCTGTAGACATCTACTAAGTCCATTTGTTCAAAAGTTTGGTTCAGTTCTATTATTTCATTATTGATTTTCTGTCCAGTTGATCTGTCTTTTTGTGACAGTGGAGTATTGAGATCTCCCAATATAATTGTATTAGTGCTTATTTGATTTTTCATGTCCTTTAGTATTTGTTTTATATAGTTGGGTGCATTGGTATTTGACGCATATATATTTATGATCGTTATCTCTTCCTCTTGGATTGTTCCCTTTACAAGGATGTAATGACCGTCTTTATCTCTCTGAAACATTCTTGGCTTGAAATTCACTTTGTCTGCAAAAAGAATAGATACCCCTGCTTTTTTCTGGGTTCCTGTGGCATGGAGTATTGTTTTCCATCCTTTGACTTTCAGTCTATGAATTTATTTCTGAATTAAATGTGTTTCTTGTATACAGCATATTTTTGGATCTTGCTTCTTGATCCATTTCGCCAGTCTGTGTCTTTTGATTGGTGAATTGAGACCGTTAACATTGATGGTTAAAACTGATATGTATTGACTTATACTTGTCATGATATTTTCCTGTTGTTGGTTCCCACTCTTTGTTTGTTTTTCCCCTTTCCTGCTATTTAATTATCTGCCCTGCCTGGTGGATCTCTTCTGTTGGGGTTCCTATGTCTTTCTAGAATGTCCTTCAGAGCATTTTGGAGTGCTGGTTTGGTGGTCATAAATTTTCTCAGATGTTCTTTGTCATGGAAGTATTTTATTTCTCCATCAATTTTGAAAGATAGTTTTGTGGGGTACATCAATCTGGGTTGAAAATTACTTTCCTTTAGAGCTTGAAATATGTCATTCCAAGCTCTTCTTGACTTGAGGGTTTGTGCTGAAAAGTCAGCTGTGATTCTGATGGGTTTTCCTTTATAGGTGATTTGTCTCTTCTCCCTAACAGCTTTTAAGATTCTGCCCTTCTGTTGAATTTCTGGGATCTTGACTATAATATGTCTGGCTGAAGTTTTTTTTTTTTTTAGTCATGTCTAGTTGGTGTTCTAAAATCTTCCTTTATGTTGTGGTCAAATTCTTTTTCTCTTCCAGGGAAGTTCTCCCTAATAATGTCTTTGAACAAGGTTTTAATGTCATTTATGCTATCTCCTGCTTTTTCATTTATTCCAATTATTCTTATGTTGTTTATCTTTGAGTCATCTAGCAGCTGCTGAATTGATTTTTCCTGGTCCCTTGCTGTTTTTAAGAATTCTTTCTTTTCATGATCACTAATTGCAAGCCTGTCTTCTATATCTGAGATCCTGTCCTCACATTGGCTTAATCTGCTACAAATACTTTCAATGGAATTTTTGTTTTCTTGGATATCTGCTTGAATCTGCCTTATGGATTCCATTTCTTTCCTATGCTGAGCATTCATGGTTTCTATAGTTTTCTTAAGCTCATCTATTTTTTTGTCTGTATCAGCTATAGTGTCTTTAAGCATGGTCTTCATTGTGGACATTATCTCTGCAGTTATCTGTGAAATTATTTCTGTTTTAATTTTTTCCAGAGCCTCATTCAATTGTTTCATTGTTACCCCTTCAGATAGGCCAGGTGGGTGGCTTTTGGATTGTCCCACCTCGTTGCTCCCTAGGTTTGCCTTTGGTGAATTGGATGTGTGGGGTTGCATCTTATTTAAGTGTCATCTCATTTTTTCTTTCTTTAATTCCTGGGGTGATGTTTGTAAATTACCTATGATAGGTTACTTTATTGCTAGTGTTCAAGATCCTTAGAAGATGACTACTTCTCTGCAGTATCTTCCAAGTGGAGCTTGCTTTTGGGTTTTGAGCTTTCTGCCAGATCCTACCTCTTCAATTCGTTGGATGTGAGAAGTTGCTACCTGTTTGGCCCAGTCCTTGATTCTTTGGTACTGTGCCACTGTATTTTCTGTGTCCCTTAGTCAATATCAATCATGAAATATCAGGAAGGAAAGCTGTTTAGAACAATTATTTTACATTTGGCTATAATGATAATGGAAGCATCAAACACAGCCTAGAAAATGACAGACTGAGCTAACCAGTTATTTACCACTTTTAGCCGTATAAAGTAGAGTTGCGGTTATATAACAAAATCTAAAACACACCAGAAAAATTATATGCAGTATACAAGTCCTTAGTATGTCAATTTTTCCCCTCAGGAGTTTAAATTTAAAATGAGTTAAGGAGGAAATAGAGTATTGGGAGAAGAGGAAGGAATTAGATGTAAGGTTAGAGGACCAAGAGGAATCCCACTAAAATTGGGACACTGGTGCAGAGGACTGGTGGGAAAAAGAGAAGGAAAGGATAAAAGGAAGAACAGATCACAACCACAATCACAAAGAGGTTAGAGGCACTGTTTACACTCATATAAAAACCAGAGAGAATAATGAAGGAAAGAGCAAATAGACAAACAGAAACAAAAATGAAGACAAAAACAACAAAGCAAACAGACAAAACAGAAATAAAACCCCACAAAATAAAAAAAAATAAAAAAATAAAAACCGTTCACCAGAACAAAAAACTAATTAAAGAGAAAAAAAAAATAAAAAGAATCAGTTCCAGGTGTTGACTCTGCTGTAGGCAGGCACCGTGTGATGACAGAGTCTTGTTCCATGCAGGTCCGTCCCAGCGAGCCAAGAGCGGCCCTTTGGCGGTGCGCTGAGCAGAAGCGTAGACTTTCAGGCGGAGACCAGTCTCCTTCGCCTGCCGCTGTCAGCACACTGCTTTCGCACCACTCTGATTTTTGCCACGCCCCTCACAATGGCGCCGGGCCAGTTGCTCTCTGGCACAGGACAGGTGTGGCTGAGAGATCAGTCTCATTCACCTGGAGGAGGGCATTCTTAGAATAGCAAAATATGGTTCAGCAACCAGCTCATGTCGTAGTAGATTAAAAAAACTGTAAAATAGGGAGGAAGGAGGAAAGGAAATTAATTAATTTTAAAATGAACCTCCAGGGGGCCAGTGAGATGGCTCAGAGGTGTAAGTGCCTGCCTGGCAAGCTCAAGGCCCTGAGTTCAACTCCCAGAACCCACATACAAAAAAAGGCCTGGTGATATCGCTCAGTGGCACGGGCACCTTGCTGGTGCATGAGGTCCTGAGGTAGACCCCTGGTACCCACCAAAAAAAAAAAAACCTCCAGCTATACACAAACACATTTTAAATAATTTTCCTTTCTCATCTCCCGGAACCCAATTAGCCTGGATAATTCCTGTTTACCTGCAAATGGGTTTGGCCATTTCCTTTTTATTTGAAAATAGTACTGTTTCCCCTGTGAATACACCTCTTTTTCACATGTAAATTGGGCTTACCTTTATAACCATTATTTTTCAGTGGGTGGGCCATCCTTCCCCACCTACAAAAACAAGACCAAGACTATAGATTGTCAAATCCCACAGACTTCCATTACCTAAAACATAAATATTCCCAGTTCCATACTGTAGCACAACTCTGTCTTTTAAGGGCCCATATTAATTTCTTTGTACATGTACCTTTTAATTTCTGCCTAATAAACACTTCCTATGCCTCTTATTGACCAGTCATGAAAATTCTTTTCCTTTGATTGCAGTCAGTGAATCTGCATACTTATTCCATGTGTAGGATGTTTTACGTCTTCATTGTAGCTTCAGGAACCTCTCATACCCAGCCCACTGACATTTTATCCTGGTAAGTTAGTGGTGGTGGTGGGAGGAGTGCCATGGAAACTGTAGACAGCTTGCTATGAACAGTCTCTCCTCTGTGATGACTGTGTGCCCTATCACCCTGCCTTGCAGCCAGCCAATTATGGACTCTACAATCTGTGAACTAAACAAACCTTTTCTTCTTTAACTTTGCATGTCAATTATTTTTTTTCAGCAATGAGAAAAATAACTAAGACAGAATTTGGTACTGAGAGTGGGGTCATTGTTGTGACTGTGACCATATGGCTTAGGAGCATTTGGAGTTGGCTTCTGGGAAGGGGAAGAGTTAGGAAAGGTTTGGAGATGTCAGCTGAAAAGTAGAGCTGGAGCACCTGAGGTGGTACTTGATGGGAGCTTCTGGTCAGGGTTCAGAAGACCAGAATTCTGGTAGAAATTCTGCCAGTAAAAACCATGCTCAGGAGGTTTCTGCTGGGAAGAAGGACTGCATTGGCTTTGGACTCCTGATGATGTGTTATGACTTGGCAGAAAGTTTGTCTGCATTTTGCTCATCCAGAGATTGCCTGAGACTGAGATTAAGGGCATTGGACTAATTAATCTGGCAGAAGGAACTTCAAGGCAGTCTAATGTTGAGGTGGTGGCATGGCTACTGTGGGGGGCTGTTAGCCAGATTTGAGAATTTGAGATGTGAGGTTTGAGAATCAAGAGCAAAGACCCCATAAGAATGACTGAAAACATTTTAATCTGGGCCATATATGAATCTCTAGTAAAGTTGGAGCCTGCAAAATGGAACAGAGGAGAAATTGTTCACTGAAAAGACCAGCAAGAAAAAGCCAAGTATTTCAGAAGAAGAGAACAGAAAAAAATGGCCTGAGATCACAGGAACCAACAGGACTCCAGTCTCTACAACCTCAGAGTTGCAAAAGTGTAAGACACTGATATGAGAAAGAGCCCCAGAGCACTGTGTTCTAGAATGGCAGCAGCCTAGGGAAGTTGTTACTTGGAATTTAGTTCATACTCACTCAACCCCTACAACCAAGAGAGAAGGAAGCCTGGCTATGGCTCCAGGTGGTGGCAGACCTTGGCATCATTCATGTAGTGCTAGTTTTAGGTGCACATATAATGCAAGAGTTGTGGGGTCAGAAAGGCTTCCACCTAGATTTCAGAAGAAGGCTTGGGAGGCCAGGCAGTGCGCCCCTGAGAGGGCAGTGTATGAAGCTGTAAGTGTGAAGCCAAAGGTGCAGTGGAATCCCCAGAGGTTTGGGGAAACCAAGAACGAGGATTGTCTGAGGAAAATTTTAAGAAGGGAGCAGAGCTGGCTCCAGAGAGAAGCCATGGGATCTAAAACCACCAGGAGTACCACAGGAGTGGAGCCACCCAAGCCCTTTTGAATTTGCATCTTGACACAGATTGCCTTAGATGTTGGACATGGAACTGCAAGAATTAATGTTCTCCCTGATGGATTTTGGGCTTGCTTTTGTTCCATTCCTTTGTATCCCCCTACTTGTACCTTTTGGAAAGGTAACTTTTTGTGCCATTGAATGTTGAAAGTGTTTAACTTTCTTTTCATTTGTACAGGGGCTCACAGCTAAAGAGTTTGCCTTAAATCTCAGTGAAAACTTTGGACTTGGACTTTTCATCAAAGCTGAAACTATTAGGACTTTGGCAACTCTGAGATGGACAAAATACCTTTTGAATAAAGGGAAGTGCATGAGTCTTTGGGGGGGCAAAGCAGAAAGTTTTGGCTTATTTCCATGTGTCCCCCAATGCCTCATGGGGTCATAGATGGGGCTTTTTCAGAGGTGGCTGGATCTAAACTGTGTGACACTGGGATTGATTCATCAAGCAATGCTAGGATCAAGGGCACTAGGATTAAGAGTTTGAATGCTACCCACTCTCAGGGAATCTAGGATAATTTTTTCATTGCAAAACCTTAATTTATATGAAAAGTGGAATACATAAGATTAGGGATGAAAGATATGAGGAAAGGGAGAAAAAAGGCTAATCATTGGTTTAACTATCTGTCTTCCTTAACTTTTTATTTTTAAAACAAAGTGTCACACTATGTATTCCAGGGTGGCCTTGAACTTACTATGTAGTCATGGCTGGCCTTGAATCAGAAGTGATCCTCTTGTGTCAGCCACCCCCGTGCTGGAATCACAGGGGTCCACAACTTCACCAAGCTCAGTATCTTTCTTCTAAACCAGCATGTTTGGTGCATGCCTGTGATAGTAGTATTTAGGAAGCTGAGGAAGATTGTGAGTTTGAAGCTAGCTTGCGCTATATTTTAAGGCCACTTCTCAAAACAAAACAAAATAAAAAAATTTTTTTCTTTTACTTTTTAAATTTTAATTTTTAGTACCTGAATACATTCATTGTGGGCAGTTGGTACATGTACACAATAAATTTTAATTATTTTACATCTCCTTCCTCTTTCCTACCTCACTCATTACTGGAGAAATATTAGTGAGTTGTGAAATAATTATATCCTTTTCTTTAAAATTTGAAAACAGACCTTACCATGCATTAAACTATAACTTAGGAATGTGAATGCTGTCACTTTCTTTCTTCAGGAAGAATACATCTCTCAGTCATGCCAAGAGGGAAAAATGGCTTGTGTTGCTAGATTTTGAAGAGAGGAATGCAGATGTTTCATTTACTCACTTTAAAAATCAGGCATTAGGATATTAACC
Organism: Erethizon dorsatum; assembly: GCA_028451465.1. Classification (NCBI taxonomy): domain Eukaryota; kingdom Metazoa; phylum Chordata; class Mammalia; order Rodentia; family Erethizontidae; genus Erethizon; species Erethizon dorsatum. The sequence goes on from CM051822.1 coordinate 7,388,757, forward strand.
ATAATGGAATTTAAAAAAGAATAATAAAGAATGGATCTTTAAATTAATCCCCATTGCAAAGATTTTTGTTTCTTTCTCCTTTTCCTTAAAAATAGTCCCATTACAGGTTGGAGAGTTCAGCATCTGAGTCCTTGTGCAATATGCACGAGGCCATGCTTCATTTCCAGCATCAAAAAACAGACATACAAACAAACAACCCCAACCAAAAACAGGTTCTGGAAATAGGACATGGATATCATTTGGGAGCATTGTTCAGCCTACCATAGTGCCCCTGACACATGCTGACCTCTCCCACATTCCAGGTTCCCCTCTTCTGGCCACCTGCTTGCCAGTGGGCTTATAGAGGGACCTGGGTCTGTCTCAGGAGGGGCTCTGGTGACTGCCCGGAGGAGGCATTATCAGACTCAGTGGTGACCAATGGAAGATTGGAGAGTTGAGGTTGAAGTGCTGGGGAAAGGTGGTGTTTCATCAGGATGCTGCTGGGATGAGCAGCTACCCAGGATTGTACACTCAGCACCAGTAATCAAGTAAAGGGTATTGAGGTTACCCACTATGATTTTGTTCATGTTTTTTGACTTCTTTTTTTTTTATATGCGGGTACCGGGAGTTGAACTCAGGACTTTACACTTGCCAGGCAGGTGCTTATGATGTTGAGCTATATCACTGGCCCTGTTTTTTGATTTCTTATGTCTGGCAGTATTTGTTTTATGAAGATACATGATCTAGTATTTGGTGCACATGTATTTACAAATGTTATCTCTTTTTGTTGAATTATTTCCTTATCTAGCATGTAGTGACTTTCTTTGTCTCCTTTGATGTTTTTGCTTGACGGTCACCTTTTCTGAGAGTAAAATAGCTACCCTTCTTGTTTTCAGGGTCTGCGTGCATGAAATATTTCTCCATTGTTTGATTTTTAGTCTCTGAATATCTTTTTATATTAGATGAGTTTCCTGCATTCAACACACTGTTGGATTCTGTTTTTTGATCCAGTCTGCATATCACGTGTGTTTAATTGAGGACACTAACATTTGGAGATATTACTGCGAGGTGTTGAGTAATTCCTAAAATTGTGGTCTTTATTGATGAGTTTTTTTTTTGTTTTTCTTTTCATACTGTATATTTTTTGTTTATATATTCACCTTGCTTGACATACTTATTCTATCTGGATTTTTTGGTTTGTTAGTTTCACTGTGTCTGTCTAAAATATTTTTGAATATTTTCTGGAGTGTTGGTTTAGTATTCATAAATGTCTTGATTTGTTCTTTTTCATGAAATGAGCTTATTTCTCCATCTACTTTGAAGAACAGTTTTGGCCATATGTTAATCTGGGTTAGAAATTGTATGCTTTCATGACTTGAAATTCTTCATTCTAACCTCTTTTGGGCATTAAAGTTTGTGTTGAAATATCTGCTGTAATTCTAATGAGTTTACCCTTGTATGTGATTGTTTTGCTTTATGTAAGCTGCTTTTAAAATTCTGGGTTTTTTGGTTGGATGTCTCGCAATTTAATTATAATTTTTCATGGGAAGTTGGTTTTTCATTACAGCTTGTTGGTGTTCTGTAAGCTATACTCATTAGTATATTGAACTCTTTTCTCCTATTAGTACAGTTCTTTATTATGATTACTGTAAACAATTAATTTCTCCATGTGTGGTGTCTTCTAGTTTTTCTCTAATTCCGATTAGCCTTAGGTTAGTCTTCTTAGTATTGTCTAGTAACTGTTATATAAATTTTTCTTTTTCTGTGGCTTCTCTGAGCAATTTGTCATAATTTATTATGTTGTCTTCAATTTTACCAGCTGTGTCTTCACATTGGTCATTTCTCCAATTTATGAATTCTATACAGTTTTTTATAATTTTCTCTGATTCTTTTCCATGGATTCTTTGCCTTTGGTAAATTTGTCATTCATGTTTTGAATCATTTTGGTCAACACTTTCAATTTTTAATTTTGTTTCCCCTAAGTCCACATTAGTTATTTTTTATAATTCCATAAATTTTTGGATCATATCCTCTTTGAACTTGCCAAGTTTCTTCACCTTTTAAAAATCAATTTGTAGAGCTCCATTACCTGGTGTTTGATTTCTTCTCCATCTGTGCTCCTTTCATCTGCTTTGGGAGTGTTTGGAGAACTTGGTGGTGTTTTTTTTGCCTTGTCTCCCCATGTTCCTTTGTGTATGTGTGTTATTCCCTTTTTACCTTAGTTTTTGTATTGAAGTTTGCACCCAAGTAGAATGAGGAGAGCTTGTAATTTATGTGAAGATCTTTCCAGTAAGATACCACCTTCTCATGATGTATTTTCACCTTTATTTGTCCAGATAGTATTTGCCCTTCAACAATTTAAGTGATTTGGGCTCTATCCCTTTGTTTTGAGGAAAGAATTACATATGATTAGAACAGCATCAACATGGCTGATCCCCTAAGGGGTGGCGGTGGGGGCTGGAGTGGTGCAGTTATAGTGGCTCTGTTACCCCCTCCAATGGCACAGTTACTAAGTTTGAGCTATATGTATCATCTTTTCAATTACTTTTCTGATTCAAATCATAAGCCTCTTCTCTAATACAAGGTACCTGTGCACCTCTGACGTGACTCTTCCTCTAGTGAAACATATTGTATACTAGCCTTGTGGTGTTTCTCTCTTCTTTGCCATAGAAAATGGCCAGCAGTGGCATCCTCCCCAGCATGTCAACCCCCAACCCCTGGTGTTGTTCCCCAATCCTGAGCAGCTGCTTCCAGTATGTGGACAGAAGTTGGCATCAACTTAACCAGACTGCAAGAGCACTGGGACAGATCCCAGCCCATGTTCCCAATGGTAGCTGTAAGGCAGGTGAATACCATGACCTGTGGCACCGAGAAGAGTTGATCTGACACTAGGCGCATGTTTCTTGGGAATGTTTACACTCTGTTTCTTTTGATTAGTACTTCCCTATACATCTCCAAAAAGGTAATACTTTCAACTTTATATTTTCAGATTAGTGCTTTTAAGGAAGAAAAATGTGTTGTAAAGCCAGTAAATATAGTAAACTTCATTAAATTTGAAATAAAGAATAGAATGAAAGAAAAATTTTATAAATGAAACAATATGATTATGAAAATCATATGTATGGAGAAATATCAGATAAAACAATAGAATCTGGAGGTCATGAAAAATAAAATTATATAAGACATTTTGGGACCTTTCTTAGGGAAAACCATTTATGTTCTTACTAAGCCACTGTGTGGCTTACAGGAACTTGGTTACATAACGGTACATTTCTGAAACTGATTAAAACTCGTTGCTTCTGATGTTATTCATATGCTTTACAACTGTTAAGCTCCCTAATGTCATGTTTCATTTCCTTTTTAAAAAAGTTAACTATGAAAGTTTTAAAATTTAAATTTTTAAATGATGAATTTGTAAGTAAGTAAAGTAGATGTTAAGCCATTGCTCTATTAGGTGAGATATTGTGTTTGATTTTAGAGGGCCTGACCTCCAATCCTTTGTGACATCATAGAGTTTGTAGACACAATTTATGACCAACATACTGCCAACCCTTATATTAAATGGAGAAAAACTGAAAGCTTTCCCTCTAAAATCAAGACCATGACAAAGATGTCCACTATCACCACTTGTCTTCAATGTAGTACTTGAAACATTATCAACGGCAATTAGGCAACAACAAAAAGTATGTATAAGAATGGAAAAAGTCAAATTATCATTATTTGTAGATGACATGATACTCTACATAGAAAACCCAAAAAATTTCACCAAAAACTCTTCAAATAACCTTTTTCAGCAATGCAAAGGGGTACAAATCAACACACAAAAATGAATAGCATTCCTGTACTCTAATAATGAACCTACTGATAAAAAATTAGAAAAAAAGGTACCATTCACAATAGCACCAAGGAAAATTAAACACTAACCTAACCAACAAAGAGACGGAACTCTACAACAAAAATACAGCAATCTCAGAAAAGCTCTCAGAATATGGAAAGATATCTCATGCTCCTGGATAGGCAGAACAAACTCAGTCCAAATGGCCATAGTTCCACTATTAATATGTTGTGGAATTTTTAAGAAACTGGAGAGACCAGAAGGGATTTTTCAGGAGAACTTTAATGGTGTACCATCCCAGCCATTAGCAACGTTCAAAACTAGGGTGGGACCCAAACCAAGGAGGGGTCCCCATTTATATAATTTGTGATATCAAGCAAGTAGAGATACAGAAGCGAAAGAAAGGCAGTTAATCATCCTAGCAGCTAATCCTATTTTAGCCTGGAAAGAAAACACATCCTACTCATCTCAGGATGTTAGGATGTTGTGTACCTTGTTTATAAACCTATTTGTTAGTTTTATTGGTGTTGGTACCCAGCATTGGCCTTTTAAAGGAGGAGAATCCCATGAAAGAACTGCCTGAAATGTCTCCCTTACCATTGAAGAAAGAACTTGACTGCGGTGAGAAAGCAGCAAGTCCGTGTTCCTGAGGGAGGGGTTGCCCCACGAGTTGCTTGCCTGAGCTGGGAACATTTTATAGAGGAAGAAAGAGGCTAAGTTTCTCTCTGAGTTCTGCTTTAAATACACAGATTTAATGCACTCACCATCAAAATACCAAGAGCATTCTTCACAGAACTGGAGAAAACTATCCTAAATTTTATATGGAATAAGAAGAGACACAACAAAAGTAAAACTTGGGAACAAAAGTAAGGTGGGAGGCATCACAATCCCAGACTCAAAGTTATATTACAGGGTCATTGAGATAGCTCAGCAGCATAAGTGCCTACCTGGCAAGAGCGAGGTCCTGAGTTCAACTCCTGGTACCCACATACGAAAAAAGGGCTGGTGATATCACTCAGCAGCATGGGTGCCTGCTGGTGCATGAGGTCCTGAGTTCGACCCCTGGTATCCACACAAAAAAAAGTTATATTACAAGGCTCCCATGATAAAAAGAGCATGAGACTGTCACTAAAACAGACATGAGGATCAGTGGAACAGAGTGCAGAATCCAGAAGAAACCCTAAGCATATCAAACTGTTTGATGTTTGACAAAGGGGCCAGAAACATACTGGAGGGAAAACAGCCCCTTTATTTTATTTATTTTTTTTGTGGGTACCGGGGGGTCAACCTCAGGACCTTGCGCGCCAACAGGCACCCGTGCTGCTGAGTGATATCACTGGTCCCTTTTTTGTATGTGGGTTCCGGGAGTCGAACTTGGGCCCTTGTGCTTGCAAGGCAGGCGCTTACACCGCTGAGCCATCTCACCGGCCCAGCCCCTTTAATAAATGGTGTTGGGCAAACTGCCTACTCATGTGCAGAAGACTGACTCTAGACCTATATCTCATATCTCGTACTAAACTAAACTCAAAGTAGGTTAAAAGCTAAATGTTGAAATAGAAACATTTAAGCTACTGGAAGACAAAATAGTAAAACTCTTGAAGCCATAGGCACAAGCAAGGATTTTCTGAGCAGAACGCTGGTTGTACCAAGAATCAACAAATGAAATTGAAGAAAAAAGAGGGAGTGAGATGAGGAATCGGAAAGCTGTTCAATGAGCTGGAAAAGGCAATGAGGAGGCTTTCCCCTCTGGACCCCTAGGGAGCACAGCTCTGCAGACATCCTCTCAGCCCAGTGACATGGATTCCAACTTTGACCTCCACAGCTGGAAGGGAATATATGTATGCTGTTTCAAGCTGGTGGTTTATGGCAACTTGTTAGCATCATAGGAAACTCATATATCCAGCCAACCAGGAGGGAAACCCAAAGACCTGTTTGTGCCCTGAGTTGTTGAGCTGAAAGGCTTAGCAGGAGCAGCCTATGATGGGAAGCTGCCTTGCTTGGGACAAGGTAAGTAACTGGGTCAACTGAGCAAAGGAGGATCCTAAGGGCCAGGGATGCAGGTTGAAGCTTCTGTCCCCTTGTGCAGCTAGTGGGGCTTTGGCCGCCAGCCCCCAGGTCCTGCTATCATCCCAGAACCTCTCTGGGTTAGGCAACAAATTTACAGTAAATTCTGCATTCATTTGTTCATGGTCTACGTGTCTTAACTACATTTTTCATGAAAGGTGTGAAGAACTGAGGATCAAGGAAATGAGGGGCTGGTTCCTTGCTACATCAGGACCTGGGTTCCGGTGACAAAGGTGCCCAAGGCCCACTGTGGAGTGACATCAAAATGAATGAAAATGAGATCATAATTCAGTACAACTGAGTTGGGGTCAGTTTGATTTGTTGAGGATATTCTACAGGCCATGCCTCCTCAGACTTGGCTTCATTGTTAGAGGCGAACACTCTTTGTAGTTTATAGAGAGCTTATCATGGGCCCTCCAGAAGCACAGAACACATGCAAGCCCTTGTTTTTCCCAGCTAAGGTCTAGAGTTAAGAACTCACACTCTCTGTGGTTTTTGAGACCACTTCCCCATTTCCCATCTGGCCTTTATGTTCTCACCTTCCAGATATTTCTTTTCTCTAACTCCTGACAAACTAACATCAGGGTGGGTTCTGGGGACAGAAGGCCCTGGGGTAGGGGACAAGAAATCCAGACTCAGAGACCTGTTTACATGTGTTTATTTAGCATAGTAGTGGGGCTTCATGGGTGGGGGGGCTTTTGGGTGATGGATGGGCATCACTGCACTGTAAAAGTGTCTTCCAGCTTCCTCACAGGCATTGTTGCTGATGTGCAGTGAGCTAGCACCTTGGGCAGTGATGACAGGAAGAAGAGGAGGAGGCATAGGAGGTACCTGAGAGGGAGGAGAGGGTAAAGATGACGGGGCCTCAGGGTTGAGGGAGGAGAGGAATAAAGCCAGCACCAAGACAAGTACCCACCTGGCCCTGACCTCCCGTCAGCCCTCAGCCAATCCATACTCACTGCCAGATCAGCCATCGATGCACTCCTCTGTGGGGAGAAAGAACATCAGAGCAGGCAGGTTGTGTGTGTGTGTGTGTGTGTGTGTGTGTGTGTGTGATATCTGTGGCTGCTAGGACCCATTCACTGCCCCTGTCTTCCTCAGGCCCAGCCTAGCCGAGCTGCAGTGGACTTCCCTGACTTCAGGGCCTGGGGATGGGATACCGAGTGGCTGGGCCTCACAGAGTCTTGGAACTAAGGCCTCCAACCTGTTTACCAACACAGTCCTGCAGCCCCTCAGCCAGTAGCACTGAGTGGCCTGGCTGAAATCTCTGCCCAGGCCAGGCCCCCTGAAAGTAAGGACATCTCTCTTGTTAAGAATGGACAAGACCCGGGAGAAAGGGGAAGTGGGCAGTACAGCAAGACACAATGTATGGACAGGAGGTGGCCCAGGACAGAAGGCCCAATGTATGGAGAGGAGTTGACCCAGGAAACCAAGAACCAAGGTATGGAGAGGAGGTGGCCCAGGGCAGTGAGACTGGGGAAATGTGGACATGGGCCTGAAATTGTCTTCTGGCCTGTCTTTGGCTAAACTGTCAGGGAACTACTTGGGGTCAGAATCCCTGGGGAGCTGTAAGCCCATGATTGGTCGTTACCACCCCTCCAGTGACTGCAGCAGGGGACCGACTCTGCTGTGCCTTTCCCTGATGGGACGGCATCAGGCCTGGAGAATCTCACATCCCCTTCTGTTCTCCCCAGCTGGTCATTACCAATAGGGACAGAGAAGGCGATGTTGTCCTTAGTGAAGCCCACAGATGTGGTGAAGTTGACGAAGTGCTCCTTCAGTTCAAGGCTCAGTTCCTTGGTTCTCCCTGTGGTCAAGATGGTGAGTGGCGAAGAGAAATACTTTATTATTATTTTTTAAGTTTTATGAGACAGGGTCTTGCTATATAGTTCAGGCTGGCCTTAAACTCATAATTCTGCCTCAGCCTCCTGAGTGCGGGGTTGAGGGGCATGCACTGCCATGACTGGCTTGCTCCATAAATACTTCTGAATGACTGAATGAAGACTCATACCCCTTTCCAATAAAGGGTCTGGGGAAAAACCTCCCTGTTGGGGGCTCAAACTGGGGATGATTTTGAAGTCTTGGGGGATAGCAGATCCTTCCTTTATGTGTTACCAGGAGTCAGGTCCCTGAGGGGAGAGAGTGAGGACTCACCATACAGTGTGCTCCTGAAGTACCACTCAAATCTGGCATTCTTCTCCACGTAAACCATGGCAAACTGATTGTAGTCGGTGGCTGCCACTCTCATGATGTAGCTCAGTATTCCACGTTTCCCTGCAGTGTAAATGGTGAGGGTCATTTCTGATCTGGCTGGGATGAAGGCATTGTCCCCATCCTCCCTGGCCAGTCAAGAAGGGTGGCTCCCCACAGAGGAGCACCTTTGTAGAGAGGCAGGGAGGACTGTGTCCTTCTCGGTGGACTCTGCCACCTGAATCCCAACTCCAGTTCCTCCCTCACCCCACCACTCAGGACTCACTTATGAAATTGTCGAAAGTGAACTGGCCTGGCTCCTTATTTTGGACAAGAGTTTTCATAGAGTGTTCACAGAACTTGTCCCTGTGTGAGTGAGAAATGGAGGGGGCTGAGAAGAGAGTTGTCATAGGCTTGGTTCCCTTGGGCTGGTGGAAGTGTGTCCAAGGCTGCAGCAGAATTCTGAGGCTCTAGTCCAGCCCATCCCATGCCTGCTTGTCCTCCACCATGGCAGGGGACCTATATGGCCCAGTCCATGGCCGTGGGTCTTCCCCACTGAGCCTCTGCCTGCTCTGTTGCAGGGGCTGCTTGAGCCTCCCTCCAGGCCTCACTGTCTCCCTGCTACCTGCTCCTGAGAGAGGGCAAGCCTTTCTCACACACAGAACCCAGCCACTGTGCCCCCTCTTATAATTGCTGCTTCTCTTTCCCATCTCCTGGTAATTTACTGTGAACTTCACTGAGCTCCATGCCAAGCACTGCCCTAGCCTTGGAGCCACAACCTGATCTTTTCATGGGTGCACCCCATAGCCAAGACCCTCAGTCCTCCCTTGGTGCGACCTTCAATCCTCACATGCTCTAACTCCAATCCACCCAGTGGCCAGAGCCAGAATTCATTGCAAGTAAAATATCCTGGGCACACCACCCCTGCACACCATAGCTAAGCCCCTCAGCCCTGTCTTCACTGTGATCCTAAATCCTCAAGTGCTCCAATTCCAATCCAACCAGTGGCTAGAGCCAGAGTGCACTACAAGTGGAAGAGCCCAGGTTCCCCCCTCCTAGTCCTCATCTGCCCCACCTCTGTTATCTCTGAACTGCAACTGTCCAGCCACACCTTTGTATCTTTCCTCCTCTGCTAAAGCTGCACCCTGACCCTGGGCCTTGCAGGAGCTGAAGGCGAGGCCCTGCCTCAGATAGGATGCCCCAGCAGTGGGTTTGTGAATGCCCTCTCACAGCTCCTCATCAGCCCCTGGTTGGGTGGCCACACCAACAGCTGACTGCTTTGCTGCCTTCTTAGGTGAGGCTCTCTGACTCCGAGTCCGCCGGCCCTGCTGTGACCCCACACACCTCCTGTTTTGTTGGTGTGGTGCTTATAGTGATGATTGAACCCAGGGCCGTTGTGCTTAGCTCCATCACCAGCACTTTTTCATGTGTTTATTTTGAGGCAGGTCTCGCCAAGTTGTCCAAGCTTGCTTCAGATGTGCGGTCTTCCTGTCAAGTCTCTGGAGCTGCCCAAGCTAGCATTATAGGGAGGTTGGCTCCTTTAGAGTCACTTCCCTCTGAGCCCTAAAAGGAGGCCTTGGTTGGAGGCCAAGCAGATCCAGAGTCTCTCCTCCCCTCTGGGACACCACACTCTCTGTCTTGTTTCTACTGTGTATATTTGCGCTGGAGCTGCCCGTGCATGTTGATGAAAGGGATGGAGGAAGAGGAGGTGCAGAGTGGTGAAATGAATGACAGTGTCCCTTAGCTTTGGGATACTGTGACATCAGACTGCCTATCAGAGCCCCAAGAGGTAGTGGCTTCACCTGAGCATAGTGGTGTTCACATTGAAGCTGTGGTCCTCTTTCAGCTCGTAGTTGACACTGTACATGGTTAAATGGCTTTCGTTTCCATTCTGAATTGTGTTGTCTGCCACACCCAAGACGTACCACTTCCCCTGGAACTGCAAGGAGCTGATGACAGGCAGAACCCAGGGAGTGCCCCAGAGGTACCCCTTCCATGCTGCTCTTCCTGGTATCTCTGGGCAGTCCCCTGTGGAGCTGGGCCCAGAGATGGGCCTGCGGTGAGAACTGGGCATGAACTTGGGCCATCCAGGATTAGGATGGACTCTGGATGAATAGGTAGCTTTGAATTTTCATGATGGCATGGCCCTGAGCAAGTGGAATGTGTGCCTTCCAGAGCTCAGTTTTCCTGGATGTGGAGAGGAACTGAAGATGTCCCCACCTGACATGGACAGGGCCTTATTTCCCTGAGTCCTGCTCCTTCCATCCAAAGCTGCCTCTGAGTCCTTTGGTTTCTCCTCCCCTGGCCTCCCACTGTCCCTGTCCCACAGACCCACCCTGCAGCTGCCCTTCCAGAGCCCTTACCAGGTCATCCTGGAAATCTGGCTGTAGGGGGACCTTGAGCAATGATGGCCTTGGAGAGGCATCCTGGGCCTTGATCTGAAGGGCTCCCAGGAGGATGAGGAACACACACTGGAGATGCAGGGTCATGGCTTCAGAGCAGCTGATGAGCCTTGGAGTTGTGGGAGAAGGAAGATGAGTGCTGAGGTGGCCAATAGTTCCAGGAGGAACTATTTATAGGACACCTGGTTTCAGCCCCTTCTCTGAATGGACTAATCCATCCTTTGCTAAATCCAGGAAGGGTGAGTCAATTGCCAGCATTGCATGGGAAATATCTGCAACTTTCCCCCCTGGTCAGGATTATGCAAAATAGAGAGAGAAGAAGGAGATAGGTTAAAATAGGGACATTCCCAGAGCTCAGGGGTGATGGGGACAAGGCTCAATTGAGTGCTTGCTGCACCTCTTCCCTTCATGTGATTGTCCCTGGGTCAGCAGCTAGGGTCTGGAGAAGCTATCATTTCCGCCCCTGTGTTCCCAGGCTGAGACTGTACGGGGAGGGACCCTTGCTATATCCCCAAAGAATAAAGAATGGGTCAGGCATGTTGGTGCAAGCCTGTAACCTCAGCATTTAGGGGTCTGGGCCAGGAGGATTGCTGTACATTTGAGGTCAGCCTGGGCTATATAGTGAGTTCAAGCCTATCCTCAATGACAGATTTAGAACCTGTATGAAGAATCCAAAGTAATAGCAGGAGGAGAAAGGGAGCATCGTGGTGTTTACACTGAAGCTGTGGTCCTCTTTCAGCTTGTAGTTGATGCTGTACATGGTTAAATGGCTTTCGTTTCCATTCTGAATCATGCTGTCTGCCACACCCAAGATGCACCACTTCCCCTGGAACTGCAAGGAGCTGATGACAGGTGGAGAGGAAGAGAAAGAGGAAAGGGAAGGGGAAGGCAAGGGGGAGGGAAGGGGAATGGGAAGGGGAAGGGGAGGGGAGGGGGAGGGGGTGAGGAAGAAGATGAAGATGAATAAGAAAAGAAGAAAAGGGAAAAAGAAGAAAAAAAGGAGAAAAGAAGAAGAGAAAAAGAAGAAGAAGAAGAAGAAGAAGAAGTAGAAGAAGAAGAAAAGAAGAAAAGAAGAAGAGAAGGAGAAATAGTGCAGAGTGCTCTGCTGTAACAGACCCCTGTGCTGCTTCCTTGCTCTTGTAAAGGTCAGTGCGGTCTAGGGTAGCCGATAGCGGACACACAGGAAGATCAGGGTGTCTGCCTTGAACCTCGCTCTCGGCCCTGACAGAAGCCCCAGGACATGCCTTTGAGCCCAGAGATGCCTTGAGCCCCTCTTCTCTACATTTCAACCGGTTTTCAGGAGCACAAAGGGTGGAAGGGCCTCTCAGGGACTTGGCCACTACTGTGAGCCCAGCAGGTGGAGACCTGGAGCCAGGTGCATGGGCTGCACTTGTGGGCTGCCTGACGGAGGCAATTGCTAAAGCTGCAATTGACCTCACAGTACAACCTGGGCTGGGGGGCTACTTAGGGCAGCACCTGTCTAGAGCATAATGAGGTCTACTCTACTACTATGTACATCAGTTGCTTTGGGTTATTGTGTGCCAGGATTTGGCCTTGGAAGATCATTCAACCCTTGGCCTCTGGCCACATCCTTGGGCCATGGACCTCAGTGACTCAAGCCTAGAGTCTCAGAAATGTTCCTGAGATGACTAACTCCAGACTTGTCAGAGAGGCAGGCCATGTCCACGTGGGGGCCTGGCCAGCATCCTGGAGAGGCAATGATGTGTCCCAGGCCCAGTGCAGAGTCTCTGTGAGGTGGCTCACCCATGAGTGCAGCCACTTCTCTGTGTTGAACCTGAGGCTGGACTGAGGATTTGCTGGCTTTATCTGGGACTAAAAGGGCCTGCAATGGCTCTATCCATCTGCTGCTTAGGCCCAGCCTGGGCTCTCAGTGGTGGGCCCTCCGGGATGGGATTTTAAAGGGATTCCTGTGTTTTTGGATAGGCCCCAGCCACCACACCATAGAGCCCTGTGGTGCAGCCCACTTCAACTCGGCTGGATGAAGAGAAGGCAGGAAGTGAATCTGAGCAAACCTGTGCCCACCAGGGCCTGCCACCCTCCCATCCCCCCTCTCTGCTCCAGCCCTAGTGTCTCCACCTCCACTACGGTCTATATGGTTGGAGAGTATCATCACCAGGTCTTGGTGCACATGTCTCTAGTCCCTGCACTCTTGGAAGTTGAGGCAGGAGGCTTGTAAGTTAGATCTAAGCCTGGATAACTTAGAAAGTCTCTGTCTCAAAACAAACAACAACAACAGCAACAACAAAAATAAAATAAAAGGAGCACTCACTCTCCCTTGTGCAATAGCATAAATGTCCAGGTTGTTATATTTTTGGGTACAATGCTTAGGACTTCTTGCTGTGCCATTCATGTTAGATTTGCATGCTGTGTTAAATTAACGTAAGAATTACTTTATTTAAAATTTCAATTAGATTAACATTTAAATATCTTCTTTAAAGGATAATCAATTTATTTAAAAAATTCAAAAGCTAGGTGAATATTTTAAGCTTTACAGTTGATAAGTTGTTCCCATGGCTTTCTCACAAAAAATAATTAATCTGTAGAGTAAGAACTTCTTCTCTGTTACAGTACACATGTTTGACTCCTATAACGTAAGATAGAAAGTATTCAAGGTATACATATAATGTACAGCTTACCCTCTTTTTGAAAGATGCTTGGGTTTGTCTCAATGGCCATACACTATTAAGGTCAAGAGACGTTATGCTAGATTTAAGTATCTGGTTCTGGTCCTTCTGTCTTTGAATTATCAACAGTGTTAAAGAAGTGAAACAATAGACCAGGCCTTATCCTTAGAAGAAAAAGTTTAGCATGTGGTTAAATTAGTGACTTCTCATGTCAAAAGTGCAGTTTCCCCCCCTTTCTATTAAGTTTATTGGTACAACTTAGATATACAAAATGATCACATTCACCATAGGGAATTTGTATCTATACATGATATATCCTGGTTCTTCTTTTCAAAAGTGGAATTCTAGAGAGATGTACATTATAACATCAGAACTCAGTGCTGTATTAAGTAAGTTCTTTGGAACACCAATGGAAAGAATCCACCAGGAAGGCAATTAAACAGGGGGGAAAGACAGGGAACCCAAAACAGGAAAATAAAATGACAAGCATAAGCCAATACATATCAGTTATAACCATCAATGTAAATGGTCTTAATTCACCAATCAAAAGAAATAAACTGGCAGAATGGATTAAGAAACAAGATCCAACAATGTGTTGCATAAAGAAATACATTTAACTAAAAAAAAAAATTCATAGGCCAGAAGTCAAAGGATGGAAAGCAATATTTCATGTGACAGGAACACAGAAAATAGCAGGGGTAGCTATTCTATTTGCAGCCAAAGCAAACTTTATGCCAAGACTACTGATCAAGAGAGATAAAGATGGTCACTACATACTTGCTAAGGGAAAACTCCAAGAAGAAGAGACAACAATCAAATATATATATCAAATACTGGCACATCCAACTATATAAAACAAATACTAACAGACATGAAAAATCTAATAACCACGAATATAATTGTAATAAGGGACCTCAATACCCCACTGTCACAAATAGATCAAGTAGACAAAAATCAACAAGGAAATAGCAGAACTGAACCAAACCTGTGAACAAATGGGCTTAGTAGATGTCTACAGAGTGTTCCACCGCACAACATCAGAATACAAATTCAACTCAGCTGCTAATGGGATGTTCTCCAAAAGAGATCATGAACTAGCCCATAGAACAAACTTAAGTAAATGTGTAGGAATTGAAATTGTCCTATTTATTATCAGATCATAGTGCAATGAAATTGTAAATCAAAGGCAAAAGAAACCACGAAAACTCCATAAATGCATGGAAATTAAATAACACCCCACTGAACAGTCAATGCATCACAGATGAAATTAAGGAGGAAATTAAACAGTATCTACAAGTAAATGATAATGCCAATTCAACATAGCAGAACTTATGGGATGAAATGAAAGAAGTCCTATGAGAGAAATTTATAGCAGTGAATTCTCAAATCAGGAAACTAGAATGAGCTCAAATAAACAACTTAATGTTGAACCTAAAACCTCTAGAAAAAGAAGAACAAGTCAATCCCAAAGCTTGTAGAAGAGAGGAAATTATAAAAATCAGAGCAGAGATTGATGCAATGGAGACTAAGAAAACAGTACAAAGAATCAATGAATTGAGTAGTGGGTTCTTTGAAAGATTAAATAAAATTGACAACTTCCTAGCCAACCTTATCAAAAAGAGGAAAGAGTAGGCTCAAATCCATGCAATTAAGAGTGAAAAGGGTGAAACCATAAGAGATAATGTAAAAATCTCGATGATCACTAGTACCTACTTCAAGAACCCATACTCAAATAATATGGAAAATACAGAAGAAATGGAGATTGCTGGATTGCTAGATACACATGAAGAACCAAAGCTAAGTCAAGAAGATACAAAAATTCTAAATAATCCAATATCAGTCAATGAAATTGAAGATGTAATTAAAAACCTACCAACAAAGAAAAGCCCAGGTCCTGATGGATTCACTACTGAATTCTACAAGAAATATAGAGGAGATCTAATGCCAATACTCCCCAAACTCTTTAATGAAATAGAAAGGGAAGCAATATTCCCAAAATCATTCCTGGAAGCAAGTATTACCCTGATACCAAAACCAGAGAAAGACCTAACCAAAAAAGAGAATGACAGGCCAAAATCCCTAATGAACATAGATGCAGAAATCCTCAATTAGATGCTGGCAAACACAATGGAGCAAATCATTAAGAAGATTATACACCATGACCAGGTGGAATTCACCCCAGGAACACAAGGATTGTTCCACACATGCAAATCAATAAATGTAATACATCATATTAACAGAGCCAATGACAAAAATCACATGATCATCTTAATAGATGCAGAAAAAGTGTTTGACAAAGTCCAACACCCATTCATGATAAACCCTACAGAAAATTGGAATAGATTGTCTTTATATCAATATGATAAAAGCCATCTATGACAAACCAACAGCCAACGTCATACTAAATGGACAAAAACTGAAAGTTTTCATTCTGAAATCAGGAACAAGACAAGGATGTCCACTATCACCACTCCTATTCAATATAGTTCTGGAAATATTACCCAGAGCAGTTCGATAAGAGAGAGAGAAATAAAAGGAATAAAGATAGGAAAGGAAGAAGTTTAATTATCCTTATTTGCAGATGACATGATACTCTACATAGAAGACCCCCCAAATTCCACCAAAATATTTCTAGATTTAACAACCAAATTCAGTAGCATAGCTGGATACAAAGTCAACACTCAAAAATTAGTAGCATTCCTGTACACAAATAACAAATTCACTGAGGGAGAAATTAGGGAAACCATAACTTTCACAATAGCATAAAAAATGAAATACTTAGCAGTCTATCAAAGGATGTAAAAGATCTTTACATTGAAAACTATGTACTCTGAAAAAGGAGACTGAAGAGGATATCAGAAAATGGAAAGATATCATTTGCTCTTGAGTAGGAATATCCAACATTGTGAAAATGGCCATACTCCCGAAACTGTTATACAGATGTAGTGCAATCTCAATCAAAATATCAATAGCATACCTGACAGAATTAGAGAAAAAAAATTCATTTGGCTTCAGAAGCAACCTAGAATAGTAAAAACAGTTCTGGACAACAAAAGCAGGGGAGGAGGCCTCACAATTCTTGGACTTAAAATTATACTAGAGAGCTACTGTGATAAAAACAGCATGGTACTGGCAAAACAAAACAAAACAAAACAAAACAAAACACCAGACCTGAGGATAAATGAAACAGTTTAGAAGAAACAGAAACAACTCCAAACACTTCTGAGCCACCTTATCTTTGACAAAGGGCCCAAACACATTCACTGGAATGTGATAGCCTCTCCAGTAAATGGTGCTGGGAAAATTGGCTTTCCACATGCCAAAGACTAAAACTAGACCCACATCTCTCACCATGCACTAAACTAAAATCAAAATGGAGCAAAGACCTAAATATTAAAAAAGAAACACTAAATCTGCTGGAAGAGAGAATAGGTAGAACTGTTGAAGACATAGGTGTAGGCAGAGACTTTATGAACAAAACCATGATCACATGGGAAATATTACCAAGAATGAACAACTAGAATCTTATCTTATTAAAAAGCACTTTTTTGCACAGCAAAGGAAACCACTAATAGAATGCAAAGCCAGCCCACAGAGTTGGAAATAATTTTTGGCAGCTTTTCCTCAGACAAAGGACAAATATCTAGAATATACGAAGAATGAACAAAAAATCAGACCCTGAAATTTAAAGACCCAATCCGAAAATGGGCATCTGAAATGAATATACACTTCTCAGATGAAGAAGTACAAATAGCAAATAAATATATGAAAAAAATGTTCAACATCACTGGTCATTTGAGAGATGCAAATTAAAACAACACTGAGATTCCATCTCACTTTAGAAAAAATAGCTATTATCAATAAATCAGCCAATAACATATGCTGGTGGGGCTGTGGGAAAAAAGGAACCCTTCTATGCTGTTGGTGGGAATGTAGACTGGTGCAACCACAGTGACATATGCACACCCATATTTATAGCGGCACGATTTGCAATAGCTAAATCTTGGAAACAGCTGAAATACCCATCAACTGATGAATGGATAAAGAAGATGTGGTATTTTTATGCAACAGGGTTCTTTGCAGCCATAAAGAAGGATAAACTTGAGACATTTCTAGGTAAATGGATGCACCTTGAGACCATACTCTTTCTTTTTTTTTAAATGTGGGTACTGGGAGTTGACCTCAGGACCTCACACTTGCCAGCAAGTGCTTGTGTCACTGAGCGATATCACAAGCCTTTTTTTTTTTCCTTTATGTGGGTTCCGGGAATTGAACTCAGGACCTCGCGCTTGCCAGGCAGGCGCTTATGCCGCTGAGCTATCTCACTGGCCCGAGACCATACTCTTAAGTAAAATAAATTGGATACATGTGTTTAGATATTGCATTGTTTCTCTGGTGTGACAAACTGAATGTACAAATAAAGACTAAAATGTATACTAGACATTGTGAAATATGAAGAAAATGTTCAAATGGGAAGGGGAACAAGGCAGTGGGAGGGGCAAAGGAAAGAGGGTGGAAGAAAAAGTGAGAAAAGAAGGATAAAATCAAAACAAAGCTTTTGCAAATAAGGAGGGGATGAGGGATTGAAGAGAAGTGAGGGGCATGGGAAAAAAAGAAGAATCAAGATATATCATGTACAGGTACAAATCTAAAAATACCAGTAAAATCAATTAATTAAAAATAAGGAAGTTCTTTGGCAGTAGGAAAACATTTATTTTGGGAGAAATTGTAGAAGCTTTAAAAAGTGTAGGGATTGGAGAAAAACTTTTTTAATTTAAAAAGGTGTCTTAATAACTTTTCTCATTGCTGACAAAAAATATCTGACACCCAGTGTTAGAGGGGAAAAGGTTTATTTAGCTCACAGTTTGTAGAAGTTTCAGTCCATAATTGGTTGGCTCCAAGGCAGTGTGGCACATGGCAGAGAGGCAACAGTTTGTGGTGGCTGGGGTGGCAGAATACTGCAAAAGCAACAAGAGCAAAAAGGGAGGAGCAAGCCTCTTTTCCTCCCTTATATTGCATGCAGACTACCTGCCCTAGGGCGGGTGTAGCACTCACACCCCCAATCCTAGCACTAGACAATGAACCAATCACAAACTCTAGATTCAGCTGCTGCCAAAACGCCCACACCCTGATGCCTGTATGAGGCTTTGGGGGGACATCTAGCCACAAACCATAACAAAAGGTAAATTACCCTATAAACAAGGTGCACTTTCTTTTCTTTATAATTAAGTTTATTGGTACAATTTAGATATGCAAAATGATCACATTTATCGTAGGGAATTTGTACCTGTACTTGATATATCTTAGTTCTTTTTTCCTCATTCTTCTTCCCTCTCTTCATCCCCTCTTCCCTTCCTTACTTACAAAGCTTTGTTTCCATTTTACCCTTTTTTTCCTCTTTTTTTCTTTTCTCTTCTACCCCCCTCCCATGGACCTAGAGACCATACTCTTGAGTGAAATAAGTCAGACACATATGTACACACATTGCATTGTCTCTCTGGTGGGAGAAACTGAAAGCACTTTCTTTCAATAAAAGACTTTTATTTGAAAAATTGAAGTCTTTTGTGTCTTAATTTTTATTTTAAATTTAATAAAGTTGAGTATAAAGTTCAGTGTGAAGGCCATAGGTTCATTCTCCAGTACAGGAAAAAAAAAAAAAAAAAAAAAGCGATGAAAGGAAGAAACAAAATAAAGAAAGGAATCTCAGAGGCAGCCTTGTAAAAGAACACCTCAGACCCCAGAGTCCATCTTTGTGTGTTGCCTTCAACATAAAGCAGCTCTCTTTGCAGAGGAGGAACCTGACTGGTTGGGAGGTGGGCAGAAGTGGTGAGGGTAGGGCAGATCTGTGCAGGCCCCATTCTCTCTGCACTGATGCTAGACCTGTCTCTCAGGCACAGTGTCCTCAACTCTAGCTTTCTGTCCTCATCTCTGTGTTGGCCCTTTGCTGACACCTGGTGACATCTCATTGCCCACTTTCATCTGAGTGCCTCCTACCTTTCATCCTAGTCCAGTCAGGAGGGTCAGAGTTTGAAAGAAGAGGATGAGGCCTGGTGAGAGATTTGCACTCTTGGGGTGTTGTGTCTCAAGCCAGGACTCTGGGGTGGGGGCATCTCATAACCGTCATGACCTGGCTGGGGCAGAGGCCCTGTAAAGCTGTGACCCATCCCTATCAGACAGAATAGGAGCTGCTGGGGCAGAGGAACAACTAGGGTGGTGGTGGCAGCCTGCCTTAGGACAGCTGGCCTCCTACAGACTGATTTAAGGGAAAAGTTTCTGTGCAACCACTTCTGAGTCCAGCAGGGCTCTGGAGAAGGGGTCAGCTTCCACACACCAGCTGTGAGACTCAGTGCATGGGGAGTTGGGTGAGGACCAAGGTTCAGACCTCCTGGTGAGTCTTGAGCCCACTCACTGGCCTCAAGGTAGACAGGACACTGGTGGCTCCAGTCCCTACTCACTCACTTGCCATTGGGCTCCCGGCAAGGGATGGTATTCAAGGGTTACACTGCCCAGGGCTGTGGCGCTTGGAGTGGGCTCTGCTACATGTATGGTGCCATGCACTTGCATGCCAGTCCCTTACTCATCTCATGAGTTTGGGCCCCTCAGATGGTTTGTCAATGTGGACCTGAGTAGGTCCTGCAGTGCCGCCCCCACTAGCTTTCATGATGTCTTCTAGTAGCTGCAACCCTCCTAGGGGACCCTTAGCAGCCATGAAGAAGATTTGTGGTGATGCCCCCAATGAGAGAAGCCAGGCCTGCTCCCCACCAAGTATCTCTCTGGACTGCTTAGCAGCACCTGCAGCTAGTTTAAATCCACACCCAAGTTTTCTGTTGCCAAAAGACAGGAGAACTCTAGATGTTCTGGACCCAGCATGCAGGAGCCTCCCTGGAGAAAGACTGAGGTGGCTGCCTTCTCAGGGACAGGCATTGCCCCAGCTACCTGTAGTCAGCCACAGAAGGCAGGAAGAGGCTCCGTGGGGATTCAGTTCTTGCATCATAGGAATCCAGTCTGATCCTTGTTCTGGTTTCCAGAAGTGCAGCATGTAAGGAGTATCTTGCCGCACTAAGAAGGACATGAGGAGTTGAGTCCATCTGGGCCATTGGGGTTGGGGTGAGGGACAGGGAAGTGGAAAGGATCAGAGGAGGAAAATGCTGTGAACAGCTGCTGAGACCTTGTTCTGCACATGGCAAAGGCTGCTATGGAGCCCAATATTCAGAAGGCTGAATCAGGTGTCTGGAGGAAAATATGAGTTTCTAGGGACAGGGCCTGGTAGCCCAAACCTTGTAAAGAGGGAAAGGTCTCTCTTGTGACTCTCAGAATCTCCTCTCATGGATGGCATGCTCTGCAGTGACATTGTGAGTAGGCAGCATAGACATCATGGGGTGTAGGATGAATGCTTCCCTCTCGGCCCAGAGCCTCTTAGGTGGCCACTGGCCTGCTCAGGGTCACTGCATCCTCAAGTATCCTTCTTAGAAGCTCAGCCTGTGTCTGCCAGGACTGAAATGCCTTATGGTTCCCTAGTCTCTACCTACATTCCTGGGTGCCTCTCCTGTCCTGGTCCATCTCCTGATCTTGCTGGGGCCCCCTGCTGTGTGTTACCTCCTTCAGTACTGCTGGGCTCCATTTATTCAGGCCACACCCTCCCCACATTCACAGGTACCCTGCCAGTTCCACATCCTTGGCCTCTCAAGTTCAGTTTTCCTCACAGTACATTTCCTACTGTCAACATCCTCTCCGGTCTGGGTCACTGAGAATCTCCTAAATCATCAAATTACTACACAAAGTGCTACATTCTGGTGTGTCAGAACCACACCCCCCCCCAAAGGCCAGAAGGCCAAAATCTGAAATCCCACTGTGTGCTAGAATCAAAGTAGGAACAGAGCCTTTCTCCCTCCACAGGCTTAAAAGATGGAACTTGCCTCCTCCAGCTTCCTGGGCTGTGGCCCAGTCACTCCCATCTCTGCCTTGGTCTTTTCATGGTTTTCTCTTCTGTGTTTAATCTACTCCCACCTTCTCTCAGAAGGATACTTGAGATGATATTTGGATACCAGGTGGAAAATTCAGGATATTTTGTCATTGCAAATCCTTAATTGATTTGAAAGGTAGAATACATAAGATGAGACGAGGAAGGAAAGATACAAGGGAGAGGAGAAAAAAGGGGAAAGGCCATTAATTGGTTTAACTGTATTCCTTAATTATTTTTTAAGACAGAGTATCACTATGTGTTATGGTTTGGGCCTAGATGTCCCCCTGAAGCCTCATGCAGTTTTAGATGGGGATTTTTCAGTGGTAGCTGAATCCAGATTGTGTGATTGATTCATAGTCCGATGCTGGGATTAAGGGTGTGAGTGCTACATGCCAACCCTAGGTCGGGTAGCTTGCATACAATATAAGGGACAGAAAGAGGCTTGTTCTCTCTCTCTCTCTCTCTCTCTCTCTCAATGTTTTTGCTGTCTTCCACTGCCATGAACTGTTGCCCCTCTGCCATGTGCTATACTGCCTTGAAGTCAGCCAATTATGGACTGAAACCTCTACAAACTGTGAGCTAAAGAAATCTTTCCCCTTTTAATTTTGGGTATCAGGTATTTTGTCTCAGCAATGAAAGAAAAGTAAATAAGACAGAATTTGGTACCAGAGAAGTGGGATCATTGCTGTGACTATACCTGACCATGTGGTTTAGGAGCCTTTGGGAATGGCTTGTGGGAAGAGATTGGAAATGTTCAGAGATGCCAGCTGAAAAAGTACAGCTGGAGTACCTTAGGCTGTGGGAGATTCTGGCCACAGTTCAGAAGACCAGAAGGCTGATAGAAATCCTGCTGGTAAAGACCAGGTTTGGGAGGCTTCTGCTGGGAAGAAGGACTGCATAAGTTGTTGAATGCTGATGATGTGTGTTATGGCTTGGCAGAAAGTTTGTCTGCATTTTGCTCATGTCCAGAGTCTTTGCTTGAGACTAAGATTAAGGGTGGTGGACTAGTTAATCTGGCAGAAGAAATTTCAAGGCAGTCAAATGTTGAGGCAATGGCATGGCTACTATTGCGGGCTTTTAGCCAGATTTATGTTGAGAATCAAGAGCAAAGAGCCCAGCAGAATGATTTAAAACATTGTGAGTTTGGCCAAAAAAGAAGCTCTAGTAAAGCTGTGGAATGCAAAGATAGAGCAGAGGAGATCTTGATTGCTAAAAAGGAACAAGAGAGTAGAAATAGAAAGATGGCCTGAGGGCATCACAAGAAGCAGCAAGACTCCACCCTTTGCAGCCTCAAAGTTGCAAGTGAAAGACTTTCCTTTGAGAAGAAAGTCCCAGTGCACCATGTTCCAGAATGTTGGCAGCATAGAGAATTTGTTCCTCAGAATTGGATTCAGAGTGCTCAGCAATCCAGGCACTTGACCCCTACAGCCAAGAGAGAGGGAAACCTGGCTGCTGCTCCAGCTGGAAGCAGACCTTGGCATCATCCATGTGACACTGGTATTAGGTACATGCAGAATGGAAGAGTTGTGGGGTCAGGAAGGCTCCCACACAGATTTCAGAAGAAGGCCTGGGAGGCCAGGCAGTTGCCCCCAAGAGGACACTGTGTGAAGCTGTAAATGTGAAGCCAAAGGTGCAGTGGGGACCCTAGAAGTTTGGAGAAGCCAGGAGTATGGATCATCTGCAGAAAACTGCAAGGGGGAGCACAGAGGGTCCAAGAGAGAAGCCATGAAGCTACAACCACAAGCAGTGCCATAGAGGCGGAGCCACCCAAGCCCTTTAGAGTTCACATCTTGCCACAGATTGGCTTGGACACTGTACTTGGAATTACAGGATTTAACATTTACCCTGCTGGATTTTGGACTTACTTTGGTCTCATTCCTTTGTATCCCTGTTTGTACCTTTTGGAATGGAAATGTTTATCTTGTACCAATGAATGTTGTAAGTGTTTAAGTTTTCATTTCTACAGGGATCACAGGTAAGAGTTTGCCTTAAATCTCAGAGGAGACATGGTACTTGGACTCTTCAACAATGCTGAAACTGTTAGGACTTTGGTAACTCTTGGGGATGGACTAAATACCTTTTGCATAAAGGAATGTATGTGAGTCTCCGGGGGGCTGGAGCAGAATATTGTGGTTTGTGTCTACATGTCCCTCCAAAACCTCATTCTGTTTTAGATGGGGATTTTTCAGAGGTAGCTGAATCTAGAGTGTGTGATTGATTCATAGTCCAATGCTGGGATTAACGCTGTGAGTGCTACGTGTGCCCTAGGGCAGGTAGCCTGCATTCACTATAAGGGACAGAAAGAGGCTTGTTCTCTCTCTCTCTCTCTCTCTCTCTCTCTCTCTCTCTCTCTCATTGCTTTTGCTATCTTCCACTTTCATGAAATTTTGCCCCTCTGCCATGTGCCACCCTGCCTTGGATCCAGCCAATTATGGACTGAAAACTCTACAAACTGAGCTAAATAAACCTTTTCCCCTTTAACTTTTGGTGTCAGGTATTTTGTTTTGGCAATGAGAGAAACGTAACTAAAACACTATGTATTCTAGGGTGGCCTTGAACTTATTATGTAGCTATGGCTGGTCTTGAATTAGTGGTGATCCTACTGTGTCAGCCGTCCAGGTGCTGGGATTACAGGGGTTCATCACCTCACCGTGCTCAGTGTGTCTTTCTTCTAAACCGGCATGTTTGGTGCATGCCTGTGATCTTAGTATTTAGGAAGCTGAAGCAGATTGTGAGTTTGAAACTAGCTTGAGCTATATAGAAAGGCCATGTCTCAAGACAAAACAAAACAAATCTTTTTTCTTAACTTTTTAAATTTTCATTTTTATTAGTACATGTTGGCAGTACATAATGAGTACAATCATTGTGGGGAGTTGGTACATGTACTCAATGAATTTTAATTATTTTACATCTCCTTCCTCTTTCCTACCTCACTCATTACTGGAGAAATATTAGTGAGTTGTGAAATAATTATATCCTTTTCTTTAAAATTTGAAAACAGACCTTACCATGCATTAAGCTATGACTCAGGAATGTGAATGCTGTCACTTTCTTTCTTCAGGAAGAATACACCTCTCAGTCATGCCAAGAGGGAAAAATGGCTTGTGTTGCTGGATTTTGAAGAGAGGAATGTTTCATTTACTCACTTTAAAAATCAGGCATTAGGATATTAACCATAATGGAATTTAAAAAAGAATAATAAAGAATGGATCTTTAAATTAACCCCCATTGCAAAGATTTTAGTTTCTTTCTCCTTTTCCTTGAAAATAGTCCCATTACAGGTTGGAGAGTTCAGCATCTGAGTCCTTGTGCAGTATGCACGAGGCCATGCTTCATTCCCAGCATTAAAAAACAAACATACAAACAAACAACCCCAACCAAAAACAGGTTTTGGAAACAGGACATGGATATCATTTGGGAGCATTTTTCAGCCTACCATAGTGCACCTGACACATGCTGACCTCTTCCAGATTCCAGGTTCCCCTCTTCTGGCCACCTGCTCCCCAGTGGGCCTATAGAGGGACCTGAGTCCCACACAGGAGGGACCCTGGTGACTGCCTGGAGGAGGCATTATAAGACTCAGTGGTGGCCAGTGGAAGGTTGGAGAGTCGAGGTGGAGGTGCTGGGGAAAGGTGGTGTTTCATCAGGATGTTGCTGGGATGAGCAGCTACCCAGGATGGTACACTCAGCACCAGTAATGAAGTAAAGGGATGTATTTTTAAAAAAGAAAGATGGTTTATTTACAAGGAGGAAAAACAGGAGAGAATGCTGACCCAGAGTGTGAGTGCATGGATTCAAAGTGGATAGTGGCAGGTGTTTGTTTCTGCTCCTTTTATTAGGATTAAGGACCCTTCCTCCCCAGAAGAAGTCACAATCTGATTGGATGCTTGAGTCCCAAGACACAAGACCCTAAACCAGGCACACTTGGCTACATGCACATTCCTTTAGGTGGGTTTGTTTGACTTCCTCCTGGCTATTTGTCTTTGTCAGGCCTTATATCCAGGATTTATATATTAGTGGGGGGGTCTTATAGACAAGACAGTTTGTAGTTAGTGATTAAGTAAGTGGATGCATGTGTATCTAGTGCAGTAATATAGTGGCCCTAGAGTGAGAGTACATCTCTATCTACCTCTATCTCTATCATCTATCTCTATCTATCTTTATATCTGTATCTCTATCTCCATCTCTTTCTCTACCTCTATCTCTCTCTGTATAATCCATCTATATATTCATAAATGTGAATATATATTTTCATACACTAAATAAGAATTTTTTAAAAAATTGGGCAGCCCCCCTATCTCCTTTGCACTTTATTGAAGGTGGTGAGGGGCAACTACCTTAATTTTACACCTGGCTTCATCTGTGCCCTGCTTATCAGCTTTCCCTCTGTTTAATCACTAGAGAGCCCTCTTTCCTTGAATGTAAGTCCTCATGTAATTTGTGCTATGTAGCACCTTTCTATATCTGGTCTCTCTCTTTCACCCTTGTCCTTTTAATCACTCCCCAAAGAAATTCCTTTAGTAAAGTTTTAACTTCTTCTAGTCAGGATTAGCCAGAAAACCTGATGAGGCCCTTATCCTATTCCTTCCCTGCCTGTAGACCCCCCATATTTTTACATTTCCCCCCTCTGAGACAGCTACCCAACTGCTGTTGGAAAAAATGGCTGATGACTTCTCTGGCTCCTTTGAAGTGAGTGGGGTCATGGTTGGGGCAGTGAATGGAAGTCCTCAGCAGGGAGGGTTATCCAATGGGCCTCAGTAAGAGGAGGAAGTCTCCATCTGGGGTTTCATTTGAATCACCATCTGAAGTTTTGTGCCTTTTATTCTTTCTGTAATAAAGCAAGAGAGAAAGTTTAGGATGCATGGCCCAAAATAAGAATCAGAATGAAAAAGCAGATTGGTATGAGTAAGGGAAGCAGCCAAGCCCAGACACTGTCCTTATGGGACTGAAGTAGGGACCAAAACCAGCTGGGTTCTAGACCTGCCTGCTCATGGAGTTTATCAATAAGTAATATTTTCCTTTATTGTTTTGATGTTTTCCTCCACCTGATGTGACTTATTTATCCATATATAACAGGTCTCATTTATTAATGCACAAGTCCATTCAGTTTCAGGTATAAGAAAGTCAAGAGCTCTGCAGTTTTGAAGGACAACTTCAGCTAAGGAATTCAAAAATCCTTGTTGAGCTTCTATGGCCTCCAATGTGGCTTTCCAGCACTTGTGGATTGTAATAGGTTTAAGACTGATCTTTCTAACAGGGGGAATGCCTGCGAACCAGAAAAATCCCCTGGGAAGTGTATGGTCCATCCCTGGCCTCTCTAATATAGGATTATTATGGGCATGTCCACCCCAATCACATTTTTCTACTCCATCATAATGGGGCATGTTAGATCTGTCTCTTTTATGCCATGAATGCAGAGATAGTTTCAAGAAAGATGCCAAGTCGAGGATGTGACATAAAATGTCCATCTGCTCTGCATTTAGCACCTTAAACTTTGGAATAGCTGCTGCCACCATACAGGCTTCTTTCCATTTATAGGGCAGTACTAGATATAAATCTGTCTTGAATAAGAAATAGAATCCAGTTCCCTTGAGGGAAAGGGTCCCAGGTGTCCTAGGGGAACAGAGCATTTCATTGGCTGTTGATTTTGGGGGCCTCCTATAGTAGAACAATCACAGGGAGAGAGCTCCTTTGACAACCCTAATTTTCCATTATGTACCTACTCCCATGGGACAAATCCATTAAAAGTACACTGTTCGCAACCAAAGTGGTTAGGGCTGTAAGAGCATCCAGAACTCTGGAAGAGTTTTGGAAGAATGTTTCCTGGGTAGGAGTCTTAGAGAGACTGGTTGCAAATTCCCCAAATTATGACAATCCCAGTATGTTGGCATAAAAAGAGGGAAAAGTGGAAGGAGCTGTTAAGTGTATGACAGGTATCCATGCAGTTACTTAATCACTGGCAATCGGGAGGATTTAAGTCCCTAAATTCCTTCCATTGGATTTTTAAGTACTGGGGTCGAGATACATTTGGAGCCAATGCTGAGTCCCCCAGGCAGCTCTTTCATGAAAGGTCCTATTTTCTTTCTGATACAGCCAGGTGCTGCCTTGATAATATAAGATAATGTTACAGAATTTAGGGGATAACCATTCTATGCAGGAAGATCCTTTATGTGACTGAATGCAGAGGGAGGCATTTCCCCACAATGCAATCACTTCTCCTGTTCTAATTTTTATTCTATCTCCTGAGGGAGTCTTGTGTGTGTTTGTTATTGCCCCTCTTAAGGATAAAAATTTATGCCAGGATTCACTGACAGTAGTGACCTGTTCAAGGGACAGAGACAAAGCTGCTAATGGAATTGCTGTATTACCTCTCCCTTGTGGGCTTATCTAGCAGTTAGAATAATTTCCTTGTTGTGCAGTGAAAAAAATGGCTGATGCTAGGGGATGTTGAGAGGCACCAGAATGGGCAAGAAGAAAGCATAGGAGTACAAAGGTAATGTTTCTCATAACTGGAGATCCCTTAGTAACGGAAATAATTGTATCCCTATCAATAGTGAAGATTGAGATCGCAAGTCAATCTCCTCTGACAACTGTCCTCTGGTAGGGGACACAGAATGAGAGTGCAGAGGAAAAAGAATTCTATTTGTGCTGAGGTGAAGTCAGAAAAAGTGTTCTGGAACCAGAGGTAACCTATGACATTAATGAGGTCTTGTCTGGTGGCTACAGAATGAAATTGAGCCTCTCGAGATAGGACATGCAGGAAATCCTGAAATCGGGGTAAGGGAATGGACATCATCTACACCCACAGTGAACAGGTTTCAATGTCACTTATCTTTGTTTTGTCTTTTGAAGGGGAGCTTGAAGACCTCCAGAGGTTCACAAGTGTAGGTGGACTCTGATGTGCCTGTGGGATGACCCAGAGTTGTGTCATTGTTGCAGCTCTTGGAGGCAGTCCACAGATTTACCTGGGAGTGATGAATTCAGGAGTCGAGTCCCATCACCTGGACTGCAGTGAGGGTGGAGAAGATTGCCATCTAGTGGCCTTCCTGCTGCTATTGGCTCATGCCCTGTGTGTCTAGAGCCTTGAGCAGCACCAGCGTCCCAGGACAGAAGAGAGGCTTTCTACCTGGAGTGGGTCCAGGGTCTGTTTGCCTCAAAGCTGACAGGATTTGCTAGAACTGGTTAAGGACCTCATTTGCCTTAGGCTCCCTCAGTTTCCTCATTGATTACAATGGTGTTTCTGAGGAAGGGTCTCTCACACAGAAGTTCAAAGAGAGACAGCCCCAGAAACCTGGATGTATTTCTACTTGTATAAGCGCCACCAGTAGGAGCTGTCTCCAAGTGTGTTTATATTCCAGTGCCAGCTTAGAAAAGTACCTTTTGAGTATCTCATTAACCCATTCTAGCTGTCCTGATGATTGGTGATATCAGCACATTCATGCTGATACCCAATGCCCAAAACTTTTGAGTCTCTCCGGGTAACTTCTGAGCAGAAGGCAGGGCCATCGTGAGTTTGGATATTCCAAGGCACCCCAAACCTTGGAATGATCTCATTGCCAAGGACCTTGACCACTTTTCAGACCCTTTCAGTTTGGGTATCAAAAGCTTCTATCCAATCTGTGTGGAAATCAACAAGGACTAAGAGGAATTGGCTGTGTTGGCCTCCTGGCATGTGGACAAAATCAATCTACCAATCTTCTTTTGGATAACCACCTCATAGGATCCAGCAGATCCAATGGTACTTGTCTTACTTTTCTTCCTGAGACAAATACCCAACCCCCAAAGTTAAAGGGGGAAAGGCTTATTCAGCTCAGTGTTTAGAAGTTTCAGTCCATAATCAGCTAGCTCCAAGGCAGGGTGGCACACGGAAGAGGAGGAATGGTTCATGGTGGTGACGTATAGCAAAAGCAATAAGAGAGAGGGGGAGACAGAGGACGCGCCTCTTCCTGTCTCATGTTGTACGCAGGCTAATGTTACTCGAAGTGTCAGTGGCAGAGATGCTGTTTGGAGCCTTATGTCCCCCATGGGTGAACTGCAGTGACGACCTTTAGGATTTTGGAGCACCATCTGCAGACAACTGTTCTCCCTTTGAAACACAACTCTTGCCTGCTACTTGGCCTTAGTGGAAACTGAAAGCTTGACCATGTGACACCAGGTCACCATGTGACCTGAGTTGCCTATCAGCAGCTGGGTATTATCTGATCCACCCAGTCACAGGTTGGATGTTCACAGCAACAGTCCATTGTTAATGGAAATGGTGTATATGTGATTGAACCCGAGGAGGTCCAGCAGGTACAAGTAAGTTACATGAAGGAGTTCCCCATATGCCCACGGCTCCTATCCCTGCTGTGTTGCCTTCTGTCTCCCAGCATGTGCCTATGGCCTCATGGGGTGTACCACATGATCAGTTCTCAGAGGAAGAGAAGGCTAGAGCCTGGTATGCAGGCACCACTCAAGTGGACAGCTGAAGCATTACGCCCCCTTTCTAGTATGTCCCTGAAGGATGATGGTGAAAGAAAATTTTTAGAGTGGGTCTGCCCTGGGAGTGCACCTGGGAGCACATTTTGCCTTAAAGGAAAAATGGCCTGGTGTGTGACTGTATAGTGATTCATAAGCTGGAGCCAATGGTCTGGATGGAAGGTCAGGAACTTGGGATGAACACGACTAGAAAATTGGTGACAAAGATATGAGGTATGTGGATAGACATCTCCATAAGGGCAAGATATGTAAAAATATTTGTATCCCATGTAAACACTCATCAAAATTGACCTCAGCAGAAGAAAACTTTAACAATCAAGTGCATAAGATGACCTGTTCTATTGATAACAGCCACTCTCCTTTTTCAGCCACCACTGTCATTGTCCAATGGACTCATGAACAGAGTGGCCATGGTTGCAGTGTGGAGGTTATGCATCAGCTCAGCAACATGGACTCCCACTTGCCAAGGCTAATCTGGCACAGCCACTGCTGAATGTCCAATATGCCATTAGCAGAGACTAACACTAAGTCCCTAGTATGGTGCTGTTACCCAGGCTGATCAGCCTGTGACCTGGTGGCAGGTTGATTATATGGGATTTCTTCCATTGTGGAAAGGACTGTGCTTTGTCCTTACTGGCGTAGGCACTTATTCTGGATACGGTTTTACCTTCCCTTCATGTAGTGATTTTGCCAAAACTTCCATCAGTGGACTCACAGAATGTCTTATCCACCATCATGGAATTCCACACAGCTTTGCCTCTGACTAAGGAGTACATTTTATAGCTAAAGAAGTGAGGCAATGGGCTCATGCTCATGAAATTCACTTGCCTTACCATGTTTCTCACCATCTAGAAGCAGCTGAATTCATGGAAAGGTGGAATGGCCCTTTGAAGAAACACATAAAGCACCAGTTAGGTGGCACTAGCTTGCAGGGCTGGGGCAAGGTTCTTCAAAAGGCTGTATACATGCTTTAAATCACCATCCACTATATGGTACTGTGTCTCCCATAGTCAGCATTCATTTTTCCAGGAATCAAGGGATAGAAGTGGGACTGTACCAGTCACCATTACCCTTAGTGATCCAGTAGCAAAATTTTTGCTTCCTGTTCCCATGACATTATCCTTTTCTGGCTTAGAAGCCTTATTGCCATAGGGGGGAAGGCTTGTATCAGAAAGCACAACAATGATAGAATTTAACTGGAAGCTAATACTTCCTCTTGGTCATTTTTATCTCCTCATGCCTCTGAGCAAAGAAGATAAAAAGGTAGTTACAGTGTTGGAGGGGTGATTGATTCATACAGTCAAGGCAAAATTGGACTATTCCTCCCCAGTGGAGGAAAGGAAGAATAATCTTGGAGTGCAGGAGATCCCTTAGGGCACCTCCTAGTATGACCGTGCCCTGTTATTGTAGTCAGTGGGAAACTACAACCACTCAATGCAGGAAGAATGACAAATGCTCCAGAACCTTCAGGAATGAGGGTATGGATTATCCCATCTGGGACAGGATCGAGACCTGCTGAAGGTCAAGGGTATACAGAATGTGTAGTAAAAGAAGGTAGTTTTGAGTACCAGCTACAACCCTGTGATCAGCTGTAGAAACAAGGATTGTAACTGTAATAGTAATAGTTCTCTCCTAATATGCATCCTATGGAATATAATGCAGGCAGACTTAATATTGCTTCTTAAGTATTGTTAAAACTATGTTATAATGTTCAAGTTATGCAATGTTAGTAGTAAGCATCACCCAAAGAAAACTTGCCTTGTATTCTGGGGATGGAATTCGTGCTTTTCCATTTGTACACAGAATATTTATAACATGTGAGGCATAATTATGAACTTGTCTTTGTATCTGGAGGCTATGGTTTAAAGAAATGTTTTTGGTTGTCAAATTGATAAGGGGTGGGTTGCAATAGTTAACTGATGGTGTCAACTTGAGTAAGAAACACACAACTAAATTGAATGAGCATAGTTCTGAGTGTTGCTGAGGGGATTTACTGAAGACAGAACACCCACCCTAGGATGGCTTGTTGCCTGAATGGTATAGAGGTAAAAGAAGGCTTGCTTCTCTTTTCTTCAGAGGAGCTCTAGTCTTCACCTTCACCTTGGACATCATTGCAGACTGTGCGGCATTCCAGCACAGACTCTTCAGCCTTCCAGTGTGGACTCTTCAACCTTCTGGCATAGATTTTTTAGCCTTCCATTACAGACCCTCTGGCCTCCTGATACAGACTGACACAGGACACTGCACTGAGCTCCAGGCCTTCAACTGGGTCCTTGGATCTCCAGCAGGCAGACAGACCTTTTGCACTTTTCCACACTTGACTCTGCAGGAGGCCATTGTAATCCAATCTTGTAAATTCTTGCATATTTGTATATCTTGGATTAAATCTGTTTCTCTAGTAAGCACTGACTGCACTTCACATCCCTTAACCACCTATTGTGTTACTGCATGCAGTCCTTCCCCCAGGACAAAAGTAAGGGTGCTTTTCTGTGTCCTAAATGACAGGTATCATGGATACTCTCAACTGCTTTGCATGGCAAGCCTCTCCATAGAAAGAGGTGACCCTTAGGATTGGCCATCATCATTCAGAATTAAGGGACCACCCATGGCTCTTGGTATGTAGAATGCCCTTATCAGAGTAAACAGGCAGGCTAGTAGGTAATAGACTGGTGGACCACAAGAGGGTGCACTCTAGCTGCTAAGAAGCTGCTTCCTTGGCCTCTGCATCAGCCATTTTACTTTAT
Source organism: Erethizon dorsatum (assembly GCA_028451465.1). NCBI lineage: Eukaryota > Metazoa > Chordata > Mammalia > Rodentia > Erethizontidae > Erethizon > Erethizon dorsatum. Next base: position 7,421,057 of record CM051822.1, read on the forward strand.
TTTTATTCTTATTTTATTTTATTGAAAAAGGTAAAACAGAATTTCAAAACAAATAATAGGAGAATAACAATAGTTAATACACTGCATATTGTCATCTTCAAAGTAGTTACTCAGAGTACAAGACATGGGCATAAAATTTTTTCCAATCGATTTTAGCATGAACTTTCCTTTTCAATGAACTGAGACATTAATAGTATAGCTACCTTGCATTTTCCTCCCTTTTTCCTTCCTTCCTTTCCCTTTTCCCCCTTCCTAGTTCCTTTTTCCTTTTAAACAATTACTTTCCATTTCAGAATATCTATTGTGCATTCTAGATCTTATTTATTCTTTCAGTTTCTCATACCAGGGAGACAATACAATGTTTACATATGAGAGTATGATTTATTTCACTTATGAGTATGGTCTCAAGTTGCATCCATTTACCTATGAAAGTCTCAAGTTTATCCTTCTTTATGGCTGAGTAGTACTCCATTGTATAAAAATACCACATATTTTTTATCCATTCCTTGGTTGATGGGCATTTGTTTTGTTTCCAAGATTTAGCTATTACAAATTGTGATGCTATAAACATGGGTGCACATATGTCGCTGTGGTATGATGTGTTTATGGGAAGATACCCAGAAGGGGAATACCTGGGTGGAATAGGTCCTCTAATCCTAGTTTTTTGAGGAATCTCCACAGAGATTTCCACAGTGGTTGCACCAGTCAACACTCCCACCAAGAGTGGAGAATTTTTCCTTTTTCCCCACAGCTCCTCCAGCATTTGCTATTGGTTGACTTCTTGATGATAGCCATTCTTTCTGGAGTGAGATGGAATCTCAGTGTTGTTTTAATTTGCATCTCTCAAAGGTCCAATGATGTTGAACATTTTTTCATATATTTATTTGTTATTTGTGTTTCTTTATCTGAGAAGTGCATATTCACCTCAGATGCCCATTTTTGGATTGGGCCTTTGAATTTGGGGGGGTCTGACTTTTTTCAATTCTTTATATGTTCTAGATATAAGACCTTTGTCTGCAGTACAATTGGCTAAAATATTTTCCCACTCTGTGGGTTATCTTTTCATGCTGTTGGTGATTTCTTTTGATATGCAAAAGCTTTTTACTTTTTTAATGTGGGTACCGGGAGTCGACCTCAGGACTTTGTGCTTGCCAGCAGGTGCTTGTGCCGCTGAGCGATATCACTGGCCCTTTTTTTCCTTTATGTGGGTTCCGGGAATCGAACTCAGGACCTCGTGCTTGCCAGGTAGGCGCTTTCACTGCTGAGCCATCTCACCGGCCCTGCAAAAGCTTTTTAATATGATGAGATTCCAGTTGTGAATTCTTGGATGTATATCCCATGCAGTTTGGTTTTTGTTCATGAAGTCTCTGCCTATCCCTATGTCTTTGAGATTTTTACCTACTTTCTTTTCCAGTAGATTTAGTGTTTCTGTTTTAATATTTAGATCTTTGATCCATTTTGACTTTAGTTTTGTGCATGGTGATAGACATGGGTCTAGGTTTAATCTTCAGCATGTAGATGGCCAGTTTTTCCAGCACCATTTATTAAAGAGGCTATCTTTCTTCCAGTGAACATGTTTGGCCCCTTTATCAAATATAAGGTGGCTGAGTGTGTTTGTAGTTGTGTCTGCATCTTCTAATCTGTTCCACTGATCCTCATGTCTGTTTTTTTTTGCCAGTACCATGCTGCTTTCATCATAGTAGCTTTGTAGTGTAATTTGAATTCAGGGATTGTGTTGCCTCCTGCCTTGCCTTTATTGCCCACATCAGCCATTTTATTGCCCACAGCAGTAGAATCTTTTCCTCCCTGATACACTGGGAGTGAATAATGCTGTAAGAGCAAAGTTACAAAGTAGCAAACTCATAGAAATTTCATAGCAGAAATTAGAAATCAATTAGTAGCCTCTGACTATGCTCCTGCTGCCCATTACATATTTAGACTGCTAAAGCTCAGGCAGCCTTGAATACCTGAGTGCAGCTGAAGTTTCTTGATAATGTGCTAGGTCAGCCTGACTGAGTCCAGTGGTAATGTCTGTGTTTTCTTACCCAAAAGGATATGTTTGTAGTTTTTCCAGCTTGCTTCAAGGACTTTGGGCCCAGAGCAGATTAGCCCACTCAAGGGCACATTTAACTTTACCTGCTCAGCTCAGACCCCCTCCTTTCCTTCCCAGAATGTTATAAACAATTCCTTATAAGTGAGATTATTTAGAATAAGCCTGCCTGGAAACCTATGATTTAATTCATGTAACCACTCATGTAATAACCTGCAATCAGCTTATACTTCCTGCTTGTTAAAATGCATTTAAACTGAACTCTAAACTGACTCAGGCCTAGTGATTTGGACTTGGCTCCCAATAGCCCACTAGTGTTAAAATAGTTGCCTTCCAGCCTCCTTGGTGTGGAGTGTTTTCCTTTCAGTCCTGTTTTATTTTTCTTCTGCAACAATGCCACTTCTCAAAGTAGGTGAACAGTTTCAGTGAGCTATAGAATTTTGGGGGCATGTTTAATGGGAGATCTGTTAGAGGTTAACCGACCCCATTCCTTCCAGATAGCGGCATGGGCATGAACCACATGAAATGCATACTTAGAGTTGTATAGATGTTTACTCTCATATCTTTCATCAATGGAAGTGCTCAGGTGCACGCAATCAGCTCTGCCTTTTGAGAACTTTTATTGCGAGGTAATAGGCCTGACTTTAATACTCCTGCATGGCCAATAACTGCATACCCTGCTTTCCCAAGTCTCTCATGCACAAAAGAACTGCCATCATGGAACAGTTCATCTTCTGGATCACCGAGAGCCTGACTAGATAACCCTGTCCTCAGCTGTTGGGTCTGGACCAGACACTGTACAGTAGTGTTCACTTTCCCCCAAGTGTCAGTGATGAAGCAGAAAGATGGCAGGATTAAGGCTTTGACAGATTTCAATGTTTGTAACTGGTCCTTCCAACAAGAGAAACTTATGTCCTTAGAATTCATGCGTTAGAGACCCAGGGATAGATCAGGACATTAAGAAGTCTTCCAATATCATGGGGGCACATGGACTTGATTTACAAGAATTCTTCCCTGAGTGAGCTTATGAGCCTCAGGAACTAATATGCCTGCTATCACTATGGCTCACAAACAGCTTGACCACCCTCTGGACACAGGTTCTAGTTCCTCGTCTAAATAAGCCACCATCTTATGACTAGGCCCCAAGGACTGGGTAAGAACCCCAAGAGCCACTCTAGGTCTCTCAGTTGAGAAGAAAGATGGGCATGGTGATACACACCTGTAATCCCAGCACTTGGGAGGCTGAGGCAGGAGGATCACTGCAAGTTTGAGTCCAGCCTGGGATCCATAGTGAGTTCAAGTCCAGCCTAAACTACATAGGGAGAACTTGTCTCAAAAACAAACAAACAAACAAACAATCCAGAAGAAAGTATATTGGTTTTGAGTTGGGAGTCCCAATGCAGGGGCCTCTTGCAGGGCCCCCTTGAGGACCTGAAAAGTCTGTTTTGCCTCTGGGATTCAGAGAAGGAGATTGGTCCCTGGATCCTGGGTCTCTCTGAGAAACTGATAGAGAGATCTATATGCAGCATATCCTGGAGTCCAAATTCTGTAAAACCCAGTCACCCCTAAGAAGGTTCTCAGCTGTTTCATATGTTTAGACAAGGGGAAGTACAGGATGGGCTGTGTTTTCTCTGAATTTAATGCCCTTTTGCCATGAGAAATGAGCAGCCCCAAATAGGTGGCCTGGGATTAGCAAAATCTGGGTCTTGTCTTGGGATACCTTATAACCTTGAGAGGCTAGAAAGTTGAGAAAGGATTCAGTTCCCTTCTGTACTTGGGTTTCTGTGTCTCCACAGAGCATCAGATCACCCACATACTGCAAGAGGGTGATGCCCTCTTCTTTCCTCTCTAGCAGGTCCTGTGCTAGGGTTAGGCCAAAGAGATGGAGACTACCTTGGAATCCCTGGGGGAGGACTTCCCAGGTCTATTGTCCCACATTTGTATGTGGATTTTCAAAGGCAAAGAGGACCTTATGCTTAGATGCCAAAGGGACACAAAAGAAAGGGACCTTAAGGTCCAGAACAGAAAAGCAGCTGGCTGAGCCCAGAATTTGTGTCAACAAAGTGTATGGATTGGGGACGACTAGATGTAGAGATACCACAGTCTCATTAATGAGGCATAGGTCTTGAGCCAATCTCCACTTATTAGGCACCTTTTTACTCGATGATATGAGTATTACAAGGGCTTACAGCCTCTTGTAAGAGTCCTTGTTCAAGTAGGCCCTGGACTATAGACTTCAGTCCCTGTCTCCTTTCAGGGCAAATTTGGTATTGTCTCTGGTGGGGAAATTGAATGTGGCCTTTGAGAGGAATCTGAACTGGCAAAGCTGTCTTTGTCCTCCCCACCATGTGTCCATCTATCCATAAAGCTCAGTTCGCCTGTAATTCCTGAAGGGTGAGAATTCTCATGGGGGCTAAGCCCCAGAGGAAAATTTGAACCTGAGCATTGTACAGTAAATCTCTTCCCAACAATGGGGTTGGGGTTTCAGGCATTATTAGAAAGGAATGTATAAAATGTAAATGTCAGGTGCACACCACAGGCAGAGAGGAGAATCTTTCCATGGGGTGACCCGGGACACCCTGGACTGTAGCCATGTACCTACAGCATGGTCATAGGAGAAGACAATGACTGAAAAACTGGCACCTGTATCAATGAGAAAATTAATGATTTTGCTCCCCACTAAAATCACTCCAGGGCTGCATTATTTTAACAGATACAGGGGTTGCTGAATATGGACCACAGGGACCCTCATTGGGAGTTCCCCAGCCCTGGAATTGATTCTTCCAGTAGTTCCCCTGGCAAATGGGGCAGGGTCTGGGATGTTTACTTTGGGTCACCTCCTGTGGGGATAATCATTTCTAAAAGTAAAAAACAACTGGACATAAGCCACATCATCCCATTTCCCTTCCTTTTTGCAAAACAGGTCCAATTGGCATATGATAGTATAATTGTAATTAAATTATTATTATGTTTTGAAACAGGATCTTGCTATCTAGTTTGGGCTGGTCTTGAACCCACTATGTAACCCAGGCTAGCCTCTAACTCATGGCAATCCTCCTATCTCAGGCTCCCAAGTCAGGGATTACAGGCGTGTGCCACCATGCCTGGCCGTATTAAATTATTGTAATTTATTGTAATTGTACCCCTAGAGGTACCCTGGCCAGGCATTTGTACAACAAAAGATTAGGACCCTCTTCCTCAAACTTTGGGGATCTACTTCTTTCCAGTATTTGAGAAGAAAATTCAGGTGTAGGTGTTGTGGAATACTTCATGGGTGCATTCCCATCTGGAGAAAGAGAAAGACTGAGTTTGAGGATGCCCTTACATCCTTGGGTGTCCCCTCAGGCAAAAGTTCCCTTAATTCCAAGTTGAAGTTGGGGGAAGAAGGCCTGCCAAGGCCCCGATCTGCCTTGCTGCAGATGTCTACATGACATTTTCTTCCAGTCTTGCCTTATAAAGAGGCAAAGCATCCTCTGTCTCACTGTGATGTCCAAGTATAGCCTTGAAATCTCTCAAACTAAATATGTTTAGGTCCCTAAACATGTATATGTTTTAGAAATAGCTTCCTCTAATGTCACCTGCCAGCTGTTTATTTCCACTGTGTCACAGGATTCATTTTCTCATGCTGGTTGCACAAGAAACTGCACTTGAGACACTGGATGTGGGTTTCAGCCTTATTTGTGTTTCTCTGGCCAAGCAAGATGCCTGAAGTCTTATCTGCCCCCAGAGAGGGCAGTGTGTGTTCCTCCTTTAAGGGTTTCCTATTTGAGGCCACTGTGTGTCCTGGAGTATACTCCCTGACACATCTTCCCAATCCTGGTCAGAGGGAGCAAGTGCCTCTTGTCTTGGTGTCCTTATAAATGAACACTCATTTTCTAAGGGCTCAACTTAAAGAGTTTCCTAGCTGCTGGAAAGGATAAAAGACCTAAAGCTGCAGAAGTGTTGGACAGTGCATGAGAGAAAAATAAACTGTTTGAAAATAAGATCTGGTGTGCTTAAAACAAACCCCACTAGTGCGAGCTCCAGCATTAGTTTTTTTCCTTTTTGACTATAACCACAAAACCATCCCTCTTGTCTCATTTGGATGAATGAGCATAGGCATGTGGTTAGAACCCCACCACCTGGTTACCCCCGGGGTAGCAAGCCAGATTCTGGTAGGATTCTGGGGTTAAATAGTTACTAAGCTGCTACAAGATGTGCAGTCCCTGAAAGGGGAATCCCCTACTGCTCACCTATAGTGGCCAGCCTGGAGAGTTGGCCACAGCCAATCTGTGAACAAAAACCCTAGGGCCACGTACTGACTGCATCTTGCACTCTTATTTTAATTCCTGGTCAGGGAATTAAATATGCACTGGGATGCACAGCTGGGATGAACAGCTAGCTGGGGTCATAAACTCAGCCCCAGTAATGAATCACAGAGAGAGAGATTTTAAAAAAGGAAGATGCTTTCTTTGCAAGGAGGAAGAAGGAGAAACAGAAAGCTGCACTGGACAGTGAGAGCAGGGACTCTAAATGGATACTGATCCTTTGTCCCTGTTCCCTCTTATTAGGATTAAGGATCATTCTTGCTTGGAACTTGTCACAATCTGATTGGTTTCTTGAGTCCCAGACTACAAGACCCTAAACCAAGCACACTTGCCACACTTGCACATTCCTTTAGGTGGGCTTTGTGTGACTTCCTCTTGCTGGTTTGTCCTTGTCAGGGCCTTATCTCTGGGATTTATAGGTGAATATTTTAAACTTTAGAGATGGTAAGATGTGCCCATGATTTTCCTGTAAAGAAAATAATATTTATCTTTCATATTCTGTATTCCTCTTCTTCTATATTACAGTACAAATGTTTGATTCATATGGTGTCAAGTCTAAAAGTATTAAAAATGTATATATAATATACATCATCTTCGCCTCTTTTTTTTTTTTAATGTAGGTACTGGGAGTCGAACTCAGGACCTTGCACTTGCCAGCAGGCGCTTGTGCTGCTGAGCGATATCACCGGCCCTTTCTTTTCCTTTGTGTGGGTACCAGGAGTCAAACTCAGGACCTCGCACTAGCCAGGCAGGTGTTTATGCCACTGAGCTATCTCATCAGCCCTTCCTTGCCTCTTTTTGAAAGAGGTTTGGCTCTGTCTCGCTGGCTGTACACTACTAAGGTTGAGAGACATTATGCTAGATTTGTGTACCTAGTTCTGGTTCTTCTGTCATTGAATCATCAACAGCATGAAAGAACCAATGCAAAACACCAGGCCTCATGCTTAGAAGAAAAAAGTTTAACATGTGATTAAATTTGTGAACATGTTGTGACAAAAATGGAATTTTAAATAAGTGTACATTATAACATCAGAACTCAGTTCTGCATTAAGTTCTTTGGAAGTAGGAAAACATCCATTTATTTGGGGAGAAAATGTAGGGATTCAAAAACTTGTGGTTTTATTTTTGTACCGGGAATCAAACTCAGGACCTTGTGCTTGCCAGGCAGGCACTGTGCCACTGAACTATATCCCCAGCCCCAAAAAGAAGTATTTTTATTTAAAAAGTTAAATTATCCATAAAGTAGGAGAAGTTTCTTTCAATGAACGATGTTTCTTTGAAAAATTGATGTCTTTTGTTACCTCATAGGTTCATTCCCCAGTACGGGAAAGAGAGAGAGAGAGAGAGAGAGAGAGAGAGAGAGAGAGAGAGAGAGAGAGAGAGAGAGAGAGAGAGAGAGAGGAGAGAGAGAGAGAGAAAGGAAGAAAAAAGAAAAAAAAATTTAAGAAACTCAGAGACAACCTCATGTAGGAACACCTCAGATCGCAGGGGTCATCTGTGTGGCCCCCACAACAGCAGAGGAGGAACCTGATGGGAGGTGGGCCGACGTGGTGAAGGTAGAGGCAGACATCTGTGCGGGCCCATTCTCTCTGCGTTAATGCCAGGTTTCTCTCAGACCCGCTGGCCTCATCTCTAGCTCTCTGTCCTCATCTCTGTGTTGGGCCTTTGCTTTTGCTGATGCCTGTTGACCTCTCATTACCCTCTTTCATCTGGCTGCCTCCTGCCTTCCATCCTGGTCCAGCCACTGGGGTCAAGGTTTGAAGAGGAAGATGAGGCCTGGTGAGAGCTTTGCAGTCTTGGGGTGTTGTGTCTCAAGCCAGGACTCTGGGTGGGAGCATCTCATAACTGTCGTGGCTGTGATAGGCACAGAGGCCCTGAAAAGCTGTGAGCCATCCTTACCAGCTAGAGCAGCAGCTGGAGGGCCAGGGAAGCAACACGGGTGGTGGCAGCAACTTGCTGAAGGACAGCAGGCCTCCTACAGACTGGGATAAGGGGCTAAGTTTCTGTGCCACCACTTCTGAGACCAACAAGGCTCTGGGGAAGTGGTCAGCTTCACACAGCAGCTGTGAGACTCAGCACAAGGGAGTTGGGTGAGGACCAAGGTGTAGGCCTCCTGGTGAGACTCGGGCCAACTCACAGGCCCTAAGGTAGAGAGGACACTGCAGGCTCCAGCCCCTGCCCATCCCTCTCCACTGGTTCAAGTCCACAGCTGGGTTTTCTGTGGCCATTATATTTACCTCCTAAAAATCTAAAAGTAGAACTCAGTATGCATTATATTATGAATCAGGATTGTGAATGCTGTCAGTCCTTCTCTGTCTCTCTCTCTGTCTCTGTCTCTCTCTTCAGGAAGGAAACACATCAGAGCCACATGAAGAGGAAAAAATGGCTTGTGTTGTTGGCTTCTGAAGACAGCAAATATTTAATTTGCTTACCTTAAAAATCAAGTATTAGGACCCTAACCATTGTGAAACTTAAAGATGAATATTAAAGAACAAATCTTTAATCACTATTGAACAGTTGTTTTTTGATCTTTTTGAGACAGGGTTTCACTATGCAATTCAGGCTGGCCTCGAACTCACAGTGATCCTCCTGCCTCAGCCTCTCAAGTGCTGGGATCACAGGTGTGTGCCACCATGCCCAGCTATTGCAAAGATCTATTTTTTTTCTTCTTTCTTTCTTTCTTTCTTTCTTTCTTTCTTTCTTTCTTTCTTTCTTTTTTTTTATTTTAAAGAGAAGAAAAAACAAAACAAATCAAAAGAAGAACAAATTTTCAAAACAACATAATAGGAGGGTAACAATGGTTAATACATTCTTTCTTTCTTTCTTTCTTTCTTTCTTTCTTTCTTTCTTTCTTTCCTTCTTTCTTCTTTTTTCAATTCATATTACAGGTTGCAGAGCTCTGTGTTTGAGTCCTTGCACAGTGTGCATAAAGCCCTGGTTTCATATCTGGCACAACCCCCCAAAAAAAACCCTCAAAAAACAAAACCAAAAAAACCAAAAAACCAACCAAACAAACAAAAGAAAAAACCCAAACAGAAACACCAAAATCAGGTTATGGAATTCGGACATGGATATCATTTGGGGACATTGTTTAGTCTACCACAGTGCCCCCCGACCCATGCTTAATTCTCCCATATTCTAGGTACCCTCATCCTGGCCACCTGCACCCCAGTAGATGCACAGAGGGACCTGGGCTCATCTGGGGGTGGGGCCTGGGGACTTTGCCTGGTGCAAGTGCTGCAGGGCTCAGTGGTGACCACTGGAAAGTTGGAGGGTTGAGATGGAGGTTTTGTGGAAAGATGGGAACCCTGCTCTTCCTGCATTGTCTTCTCTCTGCCTCCTGGATTCCCCTTTTCATGCAGCTCAGGGATATCCAGGCTCCCAGATGCACCCCAAGTCCTACCTTATGCACAGAGTATGCTGTTTTGCCTGCTCTTGCCTTCAGGGCCTTTAGAGAACCACGGACAAGGGTGGTGAACTGTCACCTCCAACCTTATCTTATTTTCTATTTTTTTTTGTGGGTACCGGGGGTTGACCTCAGGACCTCGCGTGCCAGTGGGCACCCATGCCGCTGAGCAATATCACTGGCCCTTTTTTTGTATGTGGGTTCTGGGAGTCAAACTCGGGCCCTTGCGCTTGCCAGGCAGGCGCTTACGCTGCTGAGCCATCTCGCCGGCCCCTTATTTTCTATTTTTTATTCATTTTCTTGCTCAAATTTTTTCAACTGTGGTCAATGGAAACTCTTTGATACAATCTTTTTGTTGTGGTTCTGGAGCAATTTGATGTTTCTTTTTTTTTTTTTTAGATGGGTACCAGGAGTCGACCTCAGTACCTCACGCTTGCCAGCAAGTGCTTGTGCCGCTGAGTGATATCACCAGCCCTTTTTTTCCTTTATGTGGGTTCTGGGAGTCCAACTCAGGACCTCACACTTGCCAGGTAGGCGCTTATGCCGCTGAGCTATCTCACTGGCCTGATAAGTTTTGAAATAGATAAAAACCATGTAACCACCATTAGATCAAGACAGTGAACATATGCATCATCCTCTAAGTTTTCCTGAAGACCTTCTGAAACCCCACGTCCTGTACTCCTGGCTCTCCCACCTATAGTCAACCAGGAACCTGCTTTCTCTCACCATGGATTAATATGCATAGCCTACATGAAACTGTGTATCAATTTTTTTCCATATTGGGAATTGAATACAGAACCTTTGCACTGAATTACTTCCCATCTCTAGCCCTTTTAAAAACTTTGCCATGGGTTCTCATTAATTTGCCGAGGCTGGACTCACATTTTCAACCCTCTTGTCTCAGCCTCCCAGCCTGCTGGGCTTATAAGCACATGCCACATCCAAACTCTGAGGAACAGATTGTTACCATGGGTGATCAGTTCCCAGATGTGTTTCTAGGTTCTCATGTGGTGAACAAAGATTTGGACATGGCACATGATGTTTAGAAAAAAGTGGCAAAATTTTCCATAATTCACTCTGTTATAATAGGATTTATGAGATGCAGTCATATGCATGAACCTTCAATGAGCTCCAAGTGAAGAAATGTTATTGGTAATACTGGAGAATCTGGCAGACATGTCTTTGTCTTGCAACTTTGTGATTTTCCAAGGCAGGCCCAGGGGTCTTTGCCTTCCTTCTCTCTGTTCATGGGTAGTAGACCTTAGGACAAATGCATGGGGGGGTGGGGAATGTGGCCCCAGGACACTTCCTAGGCTCAGCTGAGTGGAGAGGACTCCTCCAATGGCCCCGATTGTGCTATCTATACTGTTCCTTCCTGAGACACCTGGTCAGTGAACATCTTTAGGGGATGCTGAGCGTGGAATGTTCATTCTATAGCTGCTTCCTGCTGAATAGGGCCATTGGCCCTACCTATGCAGAGCTCACGGAGCTTGTGCCCTTCCTGATCTAGTGGGCAAAGAGAGATATACTTGTCTTTTGAGGATTTGTTGAGAAGCCATACATAAGGAGATGGGTTTTGATCTATGGGTTAGGTCATCATCTGTGGTTTTTTTATTTTTTATTTTTTTTATTTTAAAGAGAAGAAAAAACAAAACAAATCAAAAGAAGAACAAATTTTCAAAACAACATAATAGGAGGGTAACAATGGTTAATACATTACGTATTACTATCTTTAAGTTAGTTATTCAGGATACCAGAAATTAGCATTCAATTGTCCAAACATTATTGGCACAAACCTTACTCTTCAATGAACTAAGTAAAATTGGTAGTGTATCTATCTTTTTTTTTATTTTAAAGAGAAGAACAAAACAAAACAAATCAAAAGAAGAACAAATTTTCAAAACAACATAATAGGAGGGTAACAATGGTTAATACATTACGTATTACTATCTTTAAGTTAGTTATTCAGGACACCAGACATTAGCATTCAATTGTCCAAACATTATTGGCACAAACCTTACTCTTCAATGAACTAAGTAAAAATGGTAGTGTATCTATCTTAACCATCTTATATATATATATACAATTTTTTTCCCTTTCCCTTCTTTTCCCTATTCCAGTCTCTCTTTCCTTTTGACCAGTTTCTTTTTGATTCACCATATCTATTGTACATTTTGGATCTTATTTACTCTTTCAGTTTCTCATACTAGAGAGACAATACGATGCTTACACATGTGCGTCTGGTTTATTTCACTTATGAGTATTTTCTCGAGTTGCATCCATTTACCTATAAAAGTCTCCAGTTTATCCTTCTTTATGGCTGAATAGTACTCCATTGTATAAAAATACCACATCTTTCTTATCCATTCCTCAGTTGATGGGCATTTGGGTTGTTTCCAAGATCTGGCTATTACAAATGGTGCTGCTATAAACATGGGTGCACATATATCACTGTGGTACGATGTTTTAAATTCTTCTGGGAAGATGCCCAGAAGGGGAATAGCTGGGTCAAATGGGACCTCCAACCCTAGTTTTTTGAGGAATCTCCACACTGACTTCCACAGTGGCTGTACCAGTCGACACTCCCACCAACAGTGAAGAAGGGTTCCTTTTTCCCCACAGCCCCTCCAGCATTTGTTATTAGTTGCTTTCTTTATAGTAGCCATTCTTTCTGGGGTGAGATGGTATCTCAGTGCTGTTTTAATTTGCATCTCTCGAATGACTAGTGATGTTGCACATTTTTTTGTATATTTGTTTGCCGTTAGTATTTCTTCATCTGAGAAATGTGTATTCATCTCAGATGCCCATTTTTGGAGTGGGTCTTTAAATTTGGGAGGTCTGATTTTTTTGAGTTCTTTATATGTTCTTGATAGTAATCCTTTGTCTGAGGAACAGCTGGCAAACATTTTTTCCCACATTGTGGGTTGTCTCTTCACTCTGTTGGTGGTTTCTCTTGCTGTGCAAAAGCTTTTTAATAAGATGAGATCCCAGTTGTTGATTCTTTGGGATAGTTCCCGTGTGGTTGAGTTTTTATTCATAAAGTCTTTGCCTACACCAATGTCTCCAAGGGTTTTACCTATCCTACCTTCCAGCAGATTTAATGTTTCTGTTTTAATATTTAGATCTCTGATCCATTTTGAATTTAGTTTAGTGCATGGTGAAAGATATGGGTCTAGTTTTAATCTTCGGCATGTGTAGAGCCAGTTTTTCCAGCACCATTTATTAAAGAGGCTATCTTTCTTCCAGCGAATGTGTTTGGCACCTTTGTCAAAGATAAGGTGGCTTAGTATGTCTGGGGTTGTTTCAGCATCTTCTAATCTGTTCCATTGATCTTCAGGTCTGTTTTTTTTGCCAGTAGCACACTGTTTTTATCACAGTAGCTTTATAGTATAATTTCAAGTCGGGGATTGTGATGCTCCCTGCCTTGCCTTTGTTGCCCAGAATTGCCTTTGCTATTCTAGGTCTCTTCTGATTCCAAATGAATTTTAGGATTGTTTTCTCTAATTCTGTGAGATATGCTGTTGGAATTTTGATTGGAATTGCATTAAATCTGTATAACAATTTTGGAAGTATGGCCATTTTCACTATATTGGTTCTTCCTACCCAGGAGCAAGGGATATCTTTCCATTTTCTGATATCCTCTTCAATCTCCTTTTTCAGAGTACTGTAGTTTTCAGTGTATAGGTCTTTTACATCCTTCGTGAGGTTGATTCCTAGGTATTTCATTTTTTTGGATGTTATTGTGAAAGGTATTGTTTCCCTAATTTCTCTTTCAGTAAGTTTGTTATTTGTGTACAGGAAGGCTATTGACTTTTGAGTATTGACTTTGTATCCAGCTACACTACTGAATGTGCTTATTAAATCTAGCACTTTTTTAATGGAGTTTTTGGGGTCTTCTGTGTAGAGTATCATGTCATCTGCAAATAATGATAATTTAACTTCTTCCTTTCCAATCATTATTCCTTTTATTTCTTTCTCTTGTCTAATCGCTCTGGCTAAAGTTTCCAGAACTATGTTGAATAAGAGTGGGGACAGTGGACATCCTTGTCTTGTTCCTGATTTTAGAGGGAAGGCTTTCAGTTTTTGGCCATTTAGTATAATATTGGCTGTTGGTTTGTCATAGATAGCTTTTACCAGGTTGAGATAAAGACCCTCTATTCCAATTTTCTGTAGGGTTTTTATCATGAAAAGGTGCTGGACTTTGTCAAAAGCTTTTTCTGCATCTATTGAGATGATCATGTGATTTTTGTCTTTGGTTCTGTTAATATGGTGTATTACATTTATTGATTTACGTATGTTGAACTATCCCTGCATCCCAGGGATGAATCCAACTTGGTCATGGTGTATAATCTTCTTGATGATTTGTTGGATTCTGTTTGCCAGTATCTTATTAAGGATTTTTGCATCTATGTTCATTAGGGAGATTGGCCGGTAGTTCTCTTTCTTAATTGGGTCCTTCTCTGCTTTTGGTATCAGGGTAATGCTTGCTTCCAGGAATGAATTTGGGAGTATTGCTTCCCTTTCAATTTCATTGAAAAGTTTGAGAAGTAGGGGCGTTAGGTCTTCTCTAAATTTCTTGTAGAATTTGGCAGTGAATCCATCAGGGCCTGGGCTTTTCTTTGTTGGGAGGTTTTTAATTACATCTTCAATTTCATTGGTTGATATTGGTTTATTTAGGATTTTTAAATCTTCTTGATTCAGCTTTGGTAATTCATACGAGTCTAGGAATCTGTCCATTTCTTCTGCATTTTCCATCTTAGTAGAATATAAATTTTCAAAATAGGTATAGATGATCTTCTGGATTCCTGCAGGGTCTGTCGTGATATCACCCTTTTCATTTTCAATTGCATGGATTTGAGTCTTTTCTTTTCTTTTTTTAATAAGGTTGGATAAGGGTTTGTCAATCTTATTTATTCTTTCAAAGATCAAACTTTTTGCTTCATTGATTCTTTGTATTGTTTTTTTAGTCTCCAATACATTAATTTCTGCTCTGATCTTTATAATTTCCTCCCTTGTACAGGCTTTTGGCTTAACCTGTTCTTCTTTTTCTAGAAGCTCGAGGTTCACCCTTAAGTTGTTTATTTGCGCTTGCTCTATTTTCCTGATATAAGTATTTAATGCTATAAATTTCCCTCTTAGGACTGCTTTCATTGTATCCCATAAGTTCCGGTATGTTGTACTGTCATTATCATTCAGTTGTAGAAAGTGTCTAATTTCTTCTTTAATTTCATCTGTGATCCATTGGTTGTTCAGGAGGGTGCTGTTTAATTTCCATGTGTTTAGGGAGTTTTTGTGAGATCTTTTGCCATTGATTTCCAATTTCATTGCACTATGGTCTGATAATTTGCATGGGATAATTTCAATTCCTTTGCATTTACTTAAGCAGGTTTTATGAGCTAGTATGTGGTCTATTTTGGAGAACGTCCCATGTGCAGCTGAGAAAAATGTGTATTCTGATGTTGTGGGATGGAACACTCTGTAGACATCTACTAAGTCCATTTGTTCAAAAGTTTGGTTCAGTTCTATTTCATTATTGATTTTCTGTCCAGTTGATCTGTCTTTTTGTGACAGTTGAGTATTGAGATCTCCCAATATAATTGTATTAGTGCTTATTTGATTTTTCATGTCCTTTAGTACTTGTTTTATATAGTTGGGTGCATTGGTATTTGACGCATATATATTTATGATCGTTATCTCTTCCTCTTGGATTGTTCCCTTTACAAGGATGTAATGACCATCTTTATCTCTCTGAATCCTTCTTGGCTTGAAGTTCACTTTGTCTGCAAAAAGAATAGCTACCCCTGCTTTTTTCTGGGTTCCTGTGGCATGGAGTATTGTTTTCCATCCTTTGACTTTCAGTCTATGAAATTCTTTTTGAATTAAATGTGTTTCTTGTATACAGCATATTGTTGGATCTTGCTTCTTGATCCATTTCACCAGTCTGTGCCTTTTGATTGGTGAATTGAGACCATTAACATTGATGGTTAAAACTGATATGTATTGACTTATACTTGTCATGATATTTTCCTGTTGTTGGTTCCCACTCTTTGTTTTTCCCCTTTCCTGCTATTTAATTATCTGCCCTGCCTGGTGGATTCCTTCTGTTGGGGTTCCTATGTCTTTCTAGAATGTCCTTCAGAACATTTTGGAGTGCTGGTTTGGTGGTCATAAATTTTCTCAGATGTTCTTTGTCATGAAAGTATTTTATTTCTCCATCAATTTTGAAAGATAGTTTTGCAGGGTACATCAATCTGGGTTGAAAATTATTTTCCTTTAGAGCTTGAAATACATCATTCCAAGCTCTTCTTGAATTGAGGGTTTGTGCTGAAAAGTCAGCTGTGATTCTGATGGGTTTTCCTTTTTTAGGTGATTTGTCTCTTCTCCCTAACAGCTTTTAAGATTCTGCCCTTCTGTTGAATTTCTGGGATCTTGACTATAATATGTCTGGCTGAAGTTTTTTTTAAATCATGTCTAGTTGGTGTTCTAAAAGCTTCACTTATGGGGCATCAAATTCCTTTTCTCTTCCAGGAAAGTTCTCCCTGATTATGTCTTTGAAGAAGGTTTTAATGTCATTGATGCTATCTCCTGCTTTTTCTTTTATTCCAATTATTCTTAAGTTGTTTATCTTTGAGTCATCTAGCAGCTTCTGAATTGATTTTTCATGGTCCCTTGCTGTTTTTAAGAATTCTTCCTTTTCATGATCACTAATTGCAAGCCTGTCTTCTATATCTGAGATCCTGTCCTCGCATTGGCTTAATCTGCTACAAATACTTTCAATGGAATTTTTGTTCTCTTGGATATCTGCTTGAATCTGCCTTATGGATTCCATTTCTTTCCTATGCTGAGCATTCATGGTTTCTATAGTTTTCTTAAGCTCATCTATTTTTTTGTCTGTATCAGCTATAGTGTCCTTAAGCATGGTCTTCATTGTGGACATTATCTCTGCAGTTATCTGTGAAATTATTTCTGTTTTAATTTTTTCCAGAGCCTCATTCAGTTGCTTTGTTGTTACCACTTCAGATAGGCCAGGTGGGTGGCTTTCAGATTGTCCCACCTTGTTGCCCCCTAGGTTTGCCTTTGGTGAATTGGATGTGTGGGGTTGCATCTTGTTTAAGTGTCGTCTCATTTTTTCTTTCTTTAATTCCTGGAGTGATGTTTGCAAATTACCTATGGTAGGTTACTTTATTGCTAGTGTTTAAGATCTTTAGAAGATGACTACTTCTCTGCAGTATCTTCCAAGTGGAGCTTGCTTTTGGGTTTTGAGCTTTCTGCCAGATCCTACCTCTTCAATTCGTTGGGTATGCGAAGTTGCTACCTGTTTGGCCCAGTCCTTGATTCTTTGGTACTGTGCCACTGTATTTTCTGTGTCCCTTCGTCAATCTCAATCATGAAATATCAGGAAGGAAAGATGTTTAGAACAATTATTTCACATTTGGCTATAATGTTAACTAAAGCATCAAACACAGCCTAGAAAATGACAGACTGGGCTAACCAGTTATTTACCACTTTTAGCTGTATAGAGTTGCTGTTATATAACAAAATCTAAAACACACCAGAAAAATTATATGCAGTATACGAGTCCTATGTATGTCAATTTTTCCCTGAGGAGTTTAAATTTAAAATGAGTTAAGGAGGAAATAGAGTGTTGGGAGAATAGGAAGGAATTAGATGTAAGGTTAGAGGACCAAGAGGGATCCCACTAAAATTGGGACACTGGTGCAGAAGACTGGTGGTAAAAAGAGAAGGAAGGGATAAAAGGAAGAACAGATCACAACCACAATCACAAAGAAGTTAGAGGCGCTGTTTACACTCATATAAAAAACCAGAGAGAATAATGAAGGAAAGAGCAAATACACATACAGAAACAAAAACGAAGATAAAAACAACAAAACAGACAAAACAAAAATAAAACCCCACCAAAAAAAAAAAAAAACCCTTCACCAGAACAAAAAACAAATGAGTGAGAAAAAAATAAAAATAAAAATAAGAAAAAAATAAAAAGAATCAGTTCCAGGTGTTGACTCTGCTGTAGGCAGGCACCGTGTGGTGACAGAGTCCTGTTCCGTGCAGGTCAGTCCCAGTAAGCCAGGAGCGGCCCTCTGGCGGGCGGTGAGCAGAGGCCCGTACTTTCAGGCAGAGACCAGTCTAGCTCACCTGCCGCTCTCAGTGCCCTTTCACTATCCCTGGGCCTGAGAGGCGCAGCACGCTGTCCGGAGCGCGGGTTCCCTGCACTGGTTTCCCGCTGCTCTGATTTTCACCATGCCCCCCACAATGGCGCCAGGCCAGTCGCTCTCTGGCGTGGGACAGGTGTGGCTGAGAGACCAGTCTCGTTCACCTGCTGACCTCAGCACACTTTCGTTGGCCTGAGAGGCCCCGCGCTGCCCTGTCCGGAGCACGAGTGTCCAGTGCTGTTTTTCTTTCGTGCTGCTCTGAGTTTCGCCACACCCCCCACAATGGCGCCCCGCCGGTCGCTCTCTGGCACGGGGCAGCTGTGGCTGAGAGACACTCACCGCCGGCCAGTGCAGTTCTCCACCGCTCGCCCGCCTCGCTGCTGTCTCAGGATCCTCCGTGGGGGCTCCCTGGGCGCCAGCTGTCACCGTGTGTCCCTAGAATTGAGCTTCTGTCGCGCTGCGATTCCTACGATGGTAGAAGGTGCGCACGCGCGGTCTGCTCCTTCTTCTTTGTTGGAAATCACCCTTCACTGGTGCCGGGGGTCCCAGATTGCACTTCAGAACTTTTCTGGGTTCCGGGGAGGCATCTCCCTCCCCTCCTGCGCTTTCCCGGTCGCTATGTTCCCATGTTCCAATGGTAACTTTTAGAGAGAGTTTCGCTGCCTGCTTCTTACTCATCCACCATATTTTTCCTCTCCCATCATCTGTGGTTTAACAGCTGATTATTGGCATGGTCCCATGAAGGCTTTGTATTTAGGACTTGTTTGCAGCAGTAGTCTTTCAGTATGCACAAGTCTTCACTCAAGCCCTGGTTTTGAGTCCTCCTTATACAGAAGCAACCTGGAATTTAACCAACATGTGAATGGTTATTGGGCTCAATGGCTGGTTTTCTGGAAGAAACCTGATGAAGACTAATTTGATAAACTCCAAGGAGGGTAACAACCCTCCCTACTGAGGTTAACCCAGTCATTTCATTGACCTGAAGATAATATTGGCCCATGATGGTGATCCTTTTAGAGTTTTCAATGATACACAGCCTGCTGCAGCACGCATGCCTTAGGTTTACCACCACTGAACCTAAGGCTATCTAAGGTCATAACTGAAAGAGACAGCACCCTTCATATTTGTGGAGGTTCATCACCTTTCCAGTAATCCAGTGTCTAGCTGGGATGGTCAGAGGAGTATATTGAGGAAAGACACCATGAAGAGTCCTTCAATGTTGGGGTTGGTGGAATTTAATAAGAGGTGGGTTAGATTTAAGGTTATGTGTAAGTAATCACTGCTCATTATCTTTCCCAGAGGCAATCCTTCAGCCACTAAAGAGGGTCCCAATGTAAGAAATAAAAACTAGGTGGTTCATTTGCTTTTTCAAGCTTGGATGAAAAATTATTGGCAATTTAAGGCAATTAATTAAAATTATTGGCAGTTAAGGCAATTATTTTGAGGAAGAATGCTTATTTACAAAGAATGAGTCACACTCAAAGGTCTCCAGACCAATATGAAATGCTAAAGTGAGATAGGTGCCAAGCAAACAAAGTTTCACAATAAAAAGAATACAATAAGGGTGGTAGGTTTACTGAAATCGAGGGGACCCACAGGACAATAGATGCCACTTGGAACGGACTGTGTCTCCCAGATCTCAGGGACCCTGTGAGTGCAGGGCCCAGTGCGGAAAAACCTGAGACCATTTTTGAAGACAGTGGAACTGACACAGGAAAAAGAAAAGAAAAGAAGGGCCGGTGAGATGGCTCAGCGGCGTAAGCACCTGCCTTGCAAGCGCGAGGGCCCGAGTTCGACTCCCGGATCCCACATAAGAAAAAGGGGCCGGTGATATCGCTCAGTGGCACGGGTGCCTGTTGGCGCGCGAGGTCCTGAGGTCGTTCCCCTGGTACCCACAAAAAAAAAAAAAAAAAAAAAAGAAAAGAAAAGAAAAGAAAAGAAAAGCAGGCACACTGCAGCAACCAAGTAATCTTGAGCATGAGCTAAGGTAGGAACTTTTGTACTACAGTACTGCCTTGGTTGGCTGAGCATCTGGAGGTTGAGAGAGTGCAGCTGAGATGTGTCCCAGAATGAAGTAAGAGTGGAGTCTCTATCTGTGGTTCTGTCCTCCCATGAGGGATATGGCCAGAGACAGATGAAGAGATCCTTGTGGGGTGCAAGGAATGTCCACTGTGTGTGTGGGGATTGATATCTCAGGCACAGGGACATCTTGGGAATGAAAAACACACAGTCTAGGCCTAGGGAGTCAGGGAAGAATGAAGCGCTGGACATTCCTGGTAGTTTGTTGGGGATATACTTTTGTACTGGGCAGACAGTTTTCAGACCAAGAATAAAAACAGAAAAATGATTAAATATTGCTGATTCATCTGGCTTGGGGAGCCAATCAAAGGAACCCTCTGTATTCTGGCCCAAGTTTGAATCTGATGAGCACTGGGTCCATCAAGCATTAGTCCTCTTTTTGAATGATAAAACCTTAACATTGCAAGAGGAAAAAGATTATTCCTTCTGTGGGCTTCCAGGGTCAATACCAATGTTTCCCCTTAAGGGAGAAAAGAAAATTCAAAATTGAACATAAAGCCCTGGGACCCTTGATCTTGTTTGCTCTGATGCTATGTTCAGGCACAGAATACTCAGGACGAGGGTCACCATGAAGAGGCAGGAACTCAAGGAGGGGAAAAAAACAATCAGGGAGCCCAGGGAGGGAGGGAGGGACACCTCACCAATGTCCCTGCCATATCCAAATTTGAGGCAAGAATTAGAACAATGTAGGAGAGATTGAGAAAACTTTCTCTTCCCTTTGAAGACATCCAGTTCTAATATAATCCCTCTTTGTGAGTACCAATGAGAGGAAGACAAATTGGGTTTATTAATGCTCCCCTCACTAGCTCAGCAATCAGGAGTTTAAAAAAGGAAATGTGGGGAGCCACTGGACCACCGAGACACCCAGGCCAGGTGACCTGGGTACGCAGGCGCACATGCGTCTTTGTGGGCAGAGTAGTCAGTGAGACGAGTAATCGGAAGTGTCTGAAGCAGCAGCAAGGAGCCAGCAGTGGGCTCTGAAAAACTCCACCAACAGAAGATCAGTCCCAGCCCCCACATCCAGAGGCCAAGATCAGCTCCATACCCAGCATGATTGCCATGGCAAACTTGGCTGGAGTACACAGCACATTTCTGGGATCTGACTTGGACATTACCACAGAACTGTAAACACCAGAGGTATTTTACTACTTTTATTCTCCCTTGTTTGTCAGATTGGCTACCCTTTTTCTGTCTGGTTGTATTTCATCTTGTTTTGTTTAGTATTTTGTGGTTATTTTTGTTTTTGTTTTTCTCCTCTTTTTCTGGTCTCCTTTTTTCTTCTTTTTTGTTCTCATTTTTCCTTGTTTTTTTTCCACTGTTTAGGTTTCTTATCTTTTTTATTTTCTTCTACTGATCCTCTTTCTCTCTTTCCTCAACTACCTCTTAAGTTTAAACTTTCAAGTGAGGAAACATTGTCTCTTTCATTTCTGAATACTCATTCACATTCTATGTCATTTTATCCCTCCTGTGTCCTCAAATTTCCTAAATTTGGGTGATCACCTGTTGACCTCCAGCCTTAATTCTACTATATTAGACCTCATTCATCACTTTAGCCTGTCCCCTACCCATCTTAACCCCTCCAACCCCCACAGCAGGGTAAAATCACACCAGTAAGGGAAAATTACTGCATACGAGTACATGGTATATGTTTGATTTCGTTATGTAACTTTAGAGTTTGTTCCTGTGGTTGGAGGTAGCAGGTTAATGGTTACCATAGTTTGTCAGTAGTTAAGCTGTACTTGAAACTATTGTTATTACTAACTGTACTACTTTAGCCAGGATGTCATACATGTTATAATCAGTTTTTCTCCCTTGTATGATAACACTGTGATTTTATGGGGTCATAATCATCACCACAGCCAAGTAAAAAAGGATTGGGTGCTGAGCCAAAGAGTAACTTTACATCCTTTATAAATTGGGAAGGTAGGTTCTTGGGATAGCTATAAAGAACCACCTACATCTAGAGGGCATCCCCGAAGAACAGACATTTCCTAGGGAAGCCTCAATACTAGCCTCAACACTACCATAAGAAATTGGCAAGCATCAACATAGAAAACAAAATAAAACTAAAAAGAGAAAATAGAAAATGACAAGATGAAGAAAAAAATGCAACCCCAGACCTCAAGCCCACCCAGGACAAGCTTGGAACTCAATGAAATAGATGAAATTGGAAGTCAAACACTGGAACTTTCTGAAATGATAGCAACAGAAGTGAAAAAACAGGTGGAAAAAGCTACAGAGAAAATAAACTCTCAGGTACAAAAAGAAATGATGCTTAAATTCAAAGATATTAGAGAAGACACCGATAAAAGAACAGATGAGCTTAGAAAAATGATGGGAAAAAAGTGCCCAACATAGAAAAGAAATGGAATCCATGAAAGAGATCCAAACAGAAATCCAAGACATTAAAACCTCCATTTGAAAGTATATGCAGCAGATTGAACAAAGGGGAGGATAGAATTTCAGAATTTCAGATTTGAAAATAGAATTGCAGCTAGTGATCATGAAAAGAAATACATCTTAAAAATAGCAAGATACTATGAAAAATCTATCAAACAGCTAGAAGATGAAGCAAAGAAAAATAACAGAAGATTGACTGGGGTCAATGAGAAAGCTGGAGACAGCACAAATCCCATAAAACACTCTTCATAGAAATAATGGCAGAAAACTTCCCAAGAGTAGATAAAGAATTTGACATACAAATAAATGAAGTGTATAAAATCCCAAACAGCCATGACCAAAATAAAATGACATCAAGACATATAATAATCAAGATTCCAGAAATTTAGCACAAGACAAGAATATTAAAAGCTATTATAGAAAAGAAATACATCACCTTTAAAGGAAAGCCCATCAGAATCACGGCAGACTTCTCACCACAAACCCTCAAGTCAATAAGAGCTTGGAGTGAAGTATTTCAAGTCCTGAAAGAAAACGACTTCCAACGCACATTGATGTAACCTGCAAAACTATCTTTCAAAATGAATGGAGAAATAAGATACTTCCATGACAAAGAACAACAGAAGAAATTCATGACCACCAAACCAAAACTACAAAGAGTTCTAAAAGATATTCTAGACAGAGATAAAAATGACCACAATTCCAAGAACAAGAACAGAAACAAATCATCAGGCAGGGCAAGCAATTAAACAGAGGGGAAAAGCAGGGAACCAACAGCAGGAAAATACCATGACAAAGATAAGCCAATACATATCAGTTATAACCACCAATGTAAATAGCCTCAATTCACCAATCAAAAGAAACAGACTGGCAGAATGGATCAAGAGACAAGATCCAACAATATGCTGTATACAAGAAACAGATTTAACTCCAAAGGAAATTCATAGACTGAAAGTCAAAGGATGGAAAACAATACTCCATGCAAAAGGAACCCAGAGAAAAGCAGTGATAGCTATTCTGTTTGCAGACAATGTGAACTTGAAACCAAGAATGATCAAAAATGATAAAGAAGGTCACTACATACTTGTTAAGGGAAAACTTCAAGAGGAAGAGATAACAATCATAAATACATATGCACCAAATATGGGAGCACCCAACTATGTAAGACAAATATTAATAGACATGAAAAAAATCAAATAAGCAATAACACAATTGTAACTGGGGAACTTAATACCCCATTGTCACAAAGAGATAGATCAACTAGACAAAAAATCAGCAGAGAAATATCAGAACAGAACCAAACTTGTGAACAAATGGACTTAGTAGATGTTTACAGAGTGTTCCATCCAACAACCTCAGAATACACATTCTTCTCTGCTGCACATGGGATGTTCTCTAAAATAGACCACATACCAGCCCACAGAATGTGCTTAAGTAACTGCAAAGGAATTGAAATTATCTCATGCATACTATCTGACAATAGTGCCATGAAATTGGAAATTAATGACAAAAGAAACTGCAAAAACTCCACAAACATAAGGAAATTAAATAACACCCTCCTGAACAATGAATGGGTCCCAGATGAAATTAAATAAGAAATTAAAGAGCATCTACACTAAAACAGAAATGCAAATACAACTTACCAGAATCTGTGGGATGCAATGAAAGCAGTGCTCAGAGGGAAATTTATAGTGGTGAGTTCTCACATCAGGAAAACAGAATGAGCACAAATAAACAACCTAATGTTGCACCTCAAGCTTCTAGAAAAAGGAGAGCAAGTCAATTCCAAAGCCCTTACAAGGGAGGAAATTATAAAGATCAAAGCAGAAATTAACACAATGGAGACTAGGAAAACAATACAAAAAATTAATGAATCAAAAAGTTGATTCTTTAAAAGAATAAACAAAATTGATAAACCCTTAGCCAACCTTATCAAGAAAAGGAAAGAAAGAACTCAAATTCATGCATTGAGGAATGAAAAGGGTGAAACCACCACAGATCTTGTGGAAATTCAGAAGATCATCAATACATATTTCAAAAATCATTACTCTCATATGATGGAGAACACAGAAGAAATGGACAGATTCCTAGATATGTATGAATTACCAAAGCTGAATCAAGAAGATATCAAAATTCTGAATAACCCAATATCAGTTAATGAGATTGAAAATGTAATTAAAAACTTACCAACAAAGAAAAGCCCAGGTCCTGATGGGTTCACGGCTGAATTCTACAACAAATTCAGAGAAGACTTAATACAAATACTCCTCAAAATCTTTAATGAAAATCTCCTTAACTCATTGCAGAAGGCAAATATTACCCTGGTACAAAATCAGAGAAAACCCAACCACAAAAGAGAACTACAGGCCAATCTCCCTAATGAATGTAGATGCAAAAATCCTCAAAGATACTGGCAAACAGAATTCAGCAAATAATCAAGAAGATTACACACCATGACCAACTAATTCATGCCAGGAATGCAAGGATGGTTCAAAGTATGCAAATCAATAAATGTAATACACCATTTTAACAGAACTAAAGACAAAAACCACATGATCATCTCAATAGAAGCAGAAAAAGCTTTTGACAAACTCCAACACCTATTCATGGTAAAAACTCTACAGAAAGTCAGAATACATAGTCTTTACATCAACCTGATAAAAGCCATCTATGACAAACCAACAGCCAACATCATACTAAATGGACAAAAACTGAAAGTTTTCACTCTAAAATCAGGAACAAAGCTGGGCATGGTGGCACACACCTGTAATCCCAGCACTTGTGAGGCTGACTCAGGAGGATCATTGCAAGTTTGAGACCAGCCTGGGCTATAAAGTGAATCAAGGCCAGCCTGAACTTCATAGAGACACCCTGAAAGGCAAAAAAAAAAAAAAAAAAAAAAAATCAGGAACAAGCCAAAGATGTCACTATCACCACTCCTATTCAATATAGTTCTGGAAACATTAACCAGAGTAATTAGACAAGAGAGAGAAATAAAAGGAATAAGGGTAGGAAAGGAAAAAGTTAAATGATCATTATTCACAGATGACATTATACTCTACATAGAAGACCGCAAAAACTCCACCAAAGACTTCTAGATTTAATAAACAAACTCAGTACTGTAGTTGAATATAAAGTCAACACTCAAAATTCAATAGCATTCCTATACAAAAACAACAAACTCATTGAGAGAGAAATTAGGGAAACCACACCCTTCACAAGAGCATCAAAAAAAATGAAATACTTGGGAATCAATCTAACAAAGGAAGAAAAAGGTCTATATACTGAAAATTACAGTACTCTGAAGAAGGAGATTGCAAAAGATATAAGAAACTGGAAAGATATCCTTAGCTCATGGGTAGGAAGAACCAATATAGTGAAAATGGCCACACTCCCAAAATTGTTATACAGATTTAATGCAGTCCCACTCAAAATACCATTAGCATTCCTCACAGAAGTAGAAAAACATTCCTAAAATTCATTTGGAACCAGAAGAGACCTAGAATAGCAAAAGCAATTCTGGGCAACAAAGGCAAGGCAGGAAGCATCACAATCCCTGACTTCAAATTATACTACAAAGCTACTATGATAAAATCAGCATGGTACTGGCAAAAAAACAGACATGAGGATCAGTGGAACAGATTAGAGGATGCAGACAAAACTACAAAAACACTCAGCCACCTTATCTTTGACAAAGGAGCCAAACACATCCACTGGAAGAAAGATAGCCTTTTTAATAAATGTTGCTGGGAAAACTGGCTTTCCACATGCCAAAGACTAAAACTAGACCCAGGTCTATCACCATGCACTAAATTACAGTCAAAATGGATCAAAGATCTAAATATTAAAACACAAACATTAAATCTACTGGAAGAGAAAATAGATAGAAATTTTGAAACATAAGGATAGGCAGAAACTTCATGAAAAAACGCAAACTGCACAAGAAGTACTTCAAAGAATCAACCACTGCGTTCTCATCTTATTAAAAAGCTTTTGCACAGCAGACAAAATCACCGACAGAGTGAAAAGACAACCCACAGAGTGGGAAAAAATTTTAGCCAATCGTACGACAGACAAAGGACTTTTATCTAGAACATATAAAGAATTAAAAAAAATCAGACCCCCCAATTTCAAAGACCCAATCCAAAAATGGGCATCTGAGGTGAATAAGTACTTCTCAGATGAAGAAATACAAATGGCAAATAAATATATGAAAAAATGTTCAACATCATTGGTCGTTCGAGAAATGCAAATTAAAACAACACTGAAATTCCATCTCACTCCTGAAAGAATGGCTATCATCAAGAAATCAACCAATATAAGATGCTGGAGGGGCTGGGGGGGAAAAGGAAGCCTTCTCCACTGTTGCTGGGAGTGTAGACTGGTGCAACCACTGTGGAAATCTGTGTAGAGATTCCTCAAAAAATTAGGATTGGAGGTCCCATTCAATCCAACTATTCCCTTCCTAGGTATCTTCCCAAAAGAATTAAGAACATCATACCACAGGGATATATGTGCACCCATGCTTATAGCAGCACATTTTGTAATAGCTAAATCTTGGAAACAACCCTGTTGCCCATCGTCTGAGGAACGAATAAAAAAGATGTGGTATTTTTATACAATGGAGTACTACTCAGCCATGAAGATAGATAAACTTGAGACTTTTATAGGTAAATGGATGCAACATGAGAGGATACTCATAAGTGAAATAAATCAGACTCGCATGTGTAAACATCATATTGTCTCCCTAGTGTAAGAAGTGGAAAGAGTAAATAAGGTCCAAAATGTACAATACATATTGTGAAATGGGAAGAAGCTATTCTAAAGGAAAGAGAAACTGGGATGGGGGAAAGGAAAAAAGAAGGAAAGGAAAAGTATAAAAAATATAAATATATAAGATAGTTAAGATAGTTATACTATTAATTTCTATTAGTTCATTGAAAAGAAAGATTTGTGCTTATATCGTTTGATCCAGTTTTCATGCCTATGGCTTGTAATCTTAGCAACAACTTTGAAGATAACAATATGCAATGTATTGACCATTGTTACTCTCCTATTATCTTGTTTTGAAATTTTGTATCATTGTTTTTGTCTTTAAAACAAAAAATATTTAAAAAGGAAATGTGGTCATTAATTCAGAATCCTCTGGGGCTAGGAGAATAATTAGACCAATTTTTAGGCCCTCACCTGTACACATGGGCTGAATTGATGTTTAACCTGAGCATTATATTCTCAGGGGAAGAAGGAGGATTGCTTAGAAGGGTAGCTATACTTTCCTGTAGCTGATCTTCCAGGACCAGGTGTAGCCATAGCAGAGTAAAAGTTCCCAAGCACAGACCCTAAATGGGACAGTCATGTTGAAAATGACCAAAAGCAAATATGAGATATAAAGACTTTAATAATCAGAGGGATTAAAGAATCTGCCCCTCAGTTTCAAAACATCTCTAAGGTATTTGAGGTTCAACAGGAAAGGAAGAAACCTCCTGGACCTTCTTACAGCAATTAAAAGACCAAATGAGAAATATTCTGAGCTGGATCCTGAAAGCCAATTAGGGCAAGGCCTCAAGGTAAAACTTTTAACTAAGAGTTAGCCTTAGTTATAAAGAAAATTACAAAAATTAGGACAGAATGAGAAGTCAACTGAGAAGTTACTGAGGGAAGCACATAAATTTTATGTAAAAAGAGAAGAAGACAAAGCAAAAGAAGACAAAAGAAAAGCAAAAGACAAAAATCATGGTCTCTATGGGAGAAGTATTTAAAAAGAGATCAACTCAAAACCCCCACAATGGAAATGGCAAAATCCCCAAATGCCCATAAAAGAGAAACAAGGAAAATCTGAAAGGGCAGCAAATGTATGTTACAAATGCAAGAAACCAGGAAATTTCAAGGGGAAATATCCTGACCTAAAAGGAGAACAAGTTATATCCCAGATGAACTTTTGAGGAAGATTAGGGAGGTCAGGGGTTTCTTTTAACTATGTCTCACCAGGAGCCCTTGATAAATTACAGGGTGGGGCCAGAAGAAAAAGAAATAACTTTCTTGGTGGACATGGGTGCTGCCTGTTTCTCATTAATTTTCCCACCCCCCAGTACAAAATTACCTCAGGAAAAGCTAACACTTTCAGGAGTAAAAGGAGACTGATTTCAAATCCCCATATTTGACAAAATGCTGATTATATTAGGGCTTGAACAGATCAAAGAGTCATTAATCTATGTTCTTGAGGCTGGAGTAAATCTTCTGGATGAGATTTGATTATAAGGCTGGACCTTGGTTTAGGCATCAAGGAAGGTCATTTAAAAGTAAAAATGGGGGCCAGTGAGATAGCTCAGTGGCATAAGCACCTGCCTGGCAATCACGAGGTCCTGAGTTTGACCCCCAGTACCCACATAAAAAAAAAGCAAAAATGGATCTCTTAATGGAGGAACATGAACAAAGAATTATCCACTTGTTTGAGTTAAGGAAGGTAATCCAGGAAATGTAAAAAAGACACTGATACAGATTGAATTAAAACAACCTGGATGAATAATTTGCAGAAGACAATATCCCATTCCCATGGAGGGGAGAAAAGGTCTGCAACCAATGATAGAAGGATTAATCAGAGATGGACAACTGGGGTCTTGTATGTCACCAGACAACGTTCCAATTCTCCCTTTCAAAAAGTCTGCTGGAACATAGAGACTAATGTAAAATCTCGGGGCTACAAATCAAATTGTTCCAGTCTGCCATCCAGTGGTGCCCAGTCCATACACACTTCTCAGTAAGATTCCATACAAACAGAAATGGTTCACTGTGGTGGATCTGAAAGACAGCTTCTGGGCATGTCCTCTAGATTCTAACAGCAGGGATCTCTTTGCCTTTGAATGAGAAAACCCACTAAATAGGAGAAAACAGCAGTAGCACTGGACAGTATTTCTCCAGGGCTTCACTGAAGCTCCAAACTCTTTGGGCCAGATTTTAGAAGGAGTTTTGGAAGAATTTCAACCAAGCACAGAGACACAATTATTAAAATATGTGGATGACCTGCTAATCTTTGGGAATAAGAAAGAGCAGGTCTCAGAGTCCACTATAAACTTGCTTGGTTTTGGGGAGGCAAAGAACTGTATGTCTCCAAAAATAAATAACAGTTTGTCAAAAAATAAGTTAAGTACTTGAGACAACAAATCAGTGAAGGAAATGAGAAATTAATTCAGAATGAATCTTGGGGATAACGGACCTGCTCCTACAAAGGATCTTAAGGGAAGTTAGAAAACTGGGGTAAATCAGATATTAATGACTATGGATTGAAGTCTTATGTGCAGAAAACAAAACAAAAGTGTATTATAAAATTGGTAGAGAAACTTGACCATTTAGAATGGTCCCCAGAGGAAATTCAAGCTATACAGGCCATCATATCTGCTCTGGCTCTAGTCTTGCCAACCCTATAGAAGCCTTTTCACCTCTTGTAACTATGGGCCAGAGGGTAGCCCACAGAGTCTAAATTGGGGAGGAAAAAAACAGCATTTTCTTTGTCTCTAACCTCCAGCACCTGTCTCTAGACAGGTCTCCTGCTGCCTGGGCTAAAGAGGAACATTTTTGAGCACCCCTTTCTGAGTCCAGCAGGGCTGTGGGGAGGGGGTGAGACTCAGCTCATGGGTGGGTTCAGTGAGGACCATGGCGTAGAACTCCTGGTGAGACTTGGGCCAACTCACTGGTCCCAAAGTAGACAATGGAGGCTCCTATCCCTACCCACTCTTTCCATTGAGCTCCTGGCCAGAGAGGGTACACAAGGGTCACCCTGCCTGGAGCAGTGGGCCTTGGAGTGATCTCTATAGCATGTGTGGCACCATGAACTGGCATGCCAGGCACTTGCCCATGTCACCGGGGGCCCAGTGTGGGTTTCCAAGGTGGATGGTTTCCAATGTGACCCTGAGCAGGTACTGCAGCACTACTCTCACTAACTCTCATGCTGTTGCCTATGAACTGCAGGCTTTCCTAGCAAGCCCCGTGGAAGGTTTGTGGAGATGGCCCTGGTGGGAGAAGTCAGGGCTGAGCTTAAGTCTCTGTCCGGGTCCACTAGGCAGCAGCTGCAGCTGATTCAGGTCTGTATCTGGTTTTTCTGTTGCCAGAGGCCAGGGGAACTCTATCTGCTCTGGACTCAGAATGCAGTTGCTTCCTGGAGGAAGACCGAGATAGGGTGTCTTCCCAGGAACAGGTCTTGTCCCAGCTGCATCTAATCAACCCCAGAGGTCAGGGAGAGGCTCTCTGATGATTCAGTTCTTGCATCTCAGGAATCCAGCCTGACTCTTGTTCTGGTTTCCAGAAGTGCTGCACATAAAGAGTGGTCAACCCCACCACCAAGGACACAAGGAGTGGAATCAATTTGGGCTGGCGAGGTGAGGGGCAGGGAGATGGACAAGGATCAGAGGAGAACAAGGCTGTGAATAGCCACTGAGACCTTGTCCTTGTCCTGGCTCTGGCCCCGATGGAGCCATCTTCTCAGAAGGTCGAGTCAAGGGTCTGTACGGAAATGTTAGCTTCTGAGGACAGGGCTTGTTAGCCCAGACCTTGCCCTGGAGGCACAATCACCCCCTGCTCCCTTTCCATGACTCTCAGGATCTTCCTCCATGGGTGGAAGAAGACAGAGGTCACATGGTATAGGAGGGATGCCTCCCTCTGAGCCCAGAGTCCCTCCCTCAGGTGGGCTCTCACCTGCCCAGGGTCACTGCAGCCTCTCCCTAGAAGCTCAGCCTGGGTCTGCCAGGACAGGAGTGGCTCATGGCTCCCCAGGCTCTACCTGCCTCCCTGGTTGCCCTCCTGTCCTGGGCCACCTCCTCCTGACATTGTTGGGACCCCTGCTCTGCGCCACCTTCTCTGATCCTGCTGGGTTCCCTTGATTCAGGCCATTTCTGCCCCACTCCCTGAAGCCTTCCCTCTTAACCACCTCCTCCCCACAGGTCCCTGCAGCCACACCCTTGGTGTCTCAAGGGCAGGTTTTGTAACAGTGCAGTTCCTGCTGTCAACTTCTGCAATCTGAATCATCTGAGAATCTCCCAAATCACCAAATCACTACAGCAAATTGTTACACACTGGTTGACCTAAAATTTCACTTTCCCAGATGTGAAGCCCAAAATCTGTAATTCACTGCGTGTTGGAATCCATGTGTGGGTAGGGCCTTGCCCCCTTCACAGGATCCAGGGACAGACCTTGCCTCCTCCAGCTTCCTCCGCTTGTGGCTATATCACTGCCATCTCTGCCTTTCACTTCTCATGGCTTTTTCTTTTGTGTTTAATCTCCCTGTGCCTGTCTCTCAGAAGGACACTTGAATAATCCGGGATAATCTTCCCATCTCAAATCCTTAATTTATTTAAAATGTGGAATGATTACAGTGAGAGAAAGAAGAAAAGATA
Source organism: Erethizon dorsatum (assembly GCA_028451465.1). Taxonomy (NCBI): domain Eukaryota; kingdom Metazoa; phylum Chordata; class Mammalia; order Rodentia; family Erethizontidae; genus Erethizon; species Erethizon dorsatum. Next base: position 7,452,856 of record CM051822.1, read on the forward strand.
CAAGGGAGAGAGGTAAAAAGGGCAAAGGCCAATCATGGGTTTATACTATCTGTCTTTTCTATTTTTTTTAGACAGTGTGTTGCTATGCATTCCAGGCTGGCCTTGAATTCACTATGTGGCCCCAGGCTGGCCTTGGACTTCACTATGTGGCCCCGGCTGGCCTTGGACTTGAGGTGAACCTCCTGTCTCAGCCTCCCCAGTGCTAGGATTATGGGTGCATCACCTTGCCCTGCTTAGTATATCTCTTTTCTACAGTGGTATGGTTGGTGGGTGTCTGTGATACAAGTGATTAGGTCAAAGGCAGCAGAATTGTGAGTTTGAAGCCAGCCTGGGCTATATAGGCAGATCATGTCTCAAAATATTTCTTTTAAGTACAAGTTGGCAGTACACAGGACATTCATTGTGAGGATGTACACAACAAATCTTCATTCTTTTTACATCTTCTTCCTCTTTTCTACCTCACTGTTTTGCTAGTGAAATATCAGGGAGTTGTGAAATTATTATATACTTCTCCTAAAAATTTGAAAACAGAACTCACCATGTATTGCGCTATGAATCAGGAATGTGAATGCGGTCACTCTCTCTTCAGGAGAGCAACGCATCTGAACCACGCCAAGAGGAAAAAATGGCTTGCGCTGCTGGCATCTGAAGACAGTAATGCAGATGTTACCTACTCACCTGGACAATTAAGCATTAGGACATCACCCCTTATGAAATTAAAAAAAATAACAATAAAGAAAGGATTCTTCAATTATTTACAATCATAAAGATTTTATTTCTTTTTGTCCAAATAAAGTGACACTTATAGGTTGCAGTGGTGGGACTGCAGCTCAGTGTACGAGTACATGCCCAGTATGCATCACAAGGCACTGAGTTCATCCTCAGCACCAAACAACAACAAGAAAAAAACAAAAGAAAGAAAACAAAAAGACCAACACTCATGTGTATGTGTATACCTATTTTGTCTCCCTCTTCTTACAAACTCACCAGGGTTTAATTACCAAGGCTTCACCCTGATGAACTTATCTCATCCTAAATCACCTCCCAAAGGCCCTACCTTTAAATTTCATAGTCATATTTTTCCATCTTTTTTTTTTCCTTTTTTGAGATAGTAGGTCAGGCTAACCTTAAAGTCACTATGTAGCCCAGAGCCCAGAGTGGCCTCCAACGCACAGCAATCTCCTGCCTCAGCCTCCAGAGTGCTGGAATTACAGGAATGTGCAAACACACTTTACAATTACTCATTTATTTATTTATTTTTTACTATTTATTTGCAGTGGTATGGACTCATGGATATTCATTTTTTTTTTTAAATTTTAAAGAGAAGAAAAAACAAAACAAATCAAAAGAAGAACAAATTTTCAAACAAACATAATAGGAGGGTAACAATGGTTAATACATTACGTATTACTATCTTTAAGTTAGTTATTCAGGACACCAGACATTAGCATTCAATTGTCCAAACATTATTGGCACAAACCTTACTCTTCAATGAACTAAGTAAAAATGGTAGTGTATCTATCTTAACCATCTTATATATATATATATATATACAATTTTTTTCCCTTTCCCTTCTTTCATTTCCCTATTCCAGTCTCTCTTTCCTTTTGACCAGTTTCTTTTTGATTCACCATGTCTATTGTACATTTTGGATCTTATTTACTCTTTCAGTTTCTCATACTAGAGAGACAATACGATGCTTACACATGTGCTTCTGGTTTATTTCACTTATGAGTATTTTCTCGAGTTGCATCCATTTACCTATAAAAGTCTCCAGTTTATCCTTCTTTATGGCTGAATAGTACTCCATTGTATAAAAATACCACATCTTTCTTATCCATTCCTCAGTTGATGGGCATTTGGGTTGTTTCCAAGATCTGGCTATTACAAATTGTGCTGCTATAAACATGGGTGCACATATATCGCTGTGGTACGATGTTTTAAATTCTTCTGGGAAGATGCCCAGAAGGGGAATAGCTGGGTCAAATGGGACCTCCAACCCTAGTTTTCTGAGGAATCTCCACACTGACTTCCACAGTGGCTGTACCAGCCGACACTCCCACCAACAGTGAAGAAGGGTTCCTTTTTCCCCACAGCCCCTCCAGCATTTGTTATTAGTTGATTTCTTAATAGTAGCCATTCTTTCTGGGGTGAGATGGTATCTCAGTGTTGTTTTAATTTGCATCTCTCGAATGACTAGTGATGTTGCACATTTTTTTGTATATTTATTTGCCATTAGTATTTCTTCCTCTGAGAAATGTGTATTCATCTCAGATGCCCATTTTTGGAGTGGGTCTTTAAATTTGGGAGGTCTGATTTTTTTGAGTTCTTTATATGTTCTCGATAGTAATCCTTTGTCTGAGGAACAGCTGGCAAACATTTTTTCCCACATTGTGGGTTGTCTCTTCACTCTGTTGGTGGTTTCTCTTGCTGTGCAAAAGCTTTTTAATAAGATGAGATCCCAGTTATTGATTCTTTGGGATAGTTCCCGTGCGGTTGAGTTTTTATTCATAAAGTCTTTGCCTACACCAATGTCTCCAAGGGTTTTACCTATCCTACCTTCCAGCAGATTTAATGTTTCTGTTTTAATATTTAGATCTCTGATCCATTTTGAATTTAGTTTAGTGCATGGTGAAAGATATGGATCTAGTTTTAATCTTCGGCATGTGTAGAGCCAGTTTTTCCAGCACCATTTATTAAAGAGGCTATCTTTCTTCCAGCGAATGTGTTTGGCACCTTTGTCAAAGATAAGGTGGCTTAGTATGTCTGGGGTTGTTTCAGCATCTTCTAATCTGTTCCATTGATCTTCAGGTCTGTTTTTTTTGCCAGTACCACACTGTTTTTATCACAGTAGCTTTATAGTATAATTTCAAGTCGGGGATAGTGATGCCCCCTGCCTTGTCTTTGTTGCCCAGAATTGCCTTTGCTATTCTAGGTCTCTTCTGATTCCAAATGAATTTTAGGATAGTTTTCTCTAATTCTGTGAGATATGCTGTTGGAATTTTGATTGGAATTGCATTAAATCTGTATAACAATTTTGGAAGTATGGCCATTTTCACTATATTGGTTCTTCCTATCCAGGAGCAAGGGATATCTTTCCATTTTCTGATATCCTCTTCAATCTCCTTTTTCAGAGTACTGTAGTTTTCAGTATAGAGGTCTTTTACATCCTTCGTGAGGTTGATTCCTAGGTATTTCATTTTTTTGGATGTTATTGTGAAAGGTATTGTTTCCTTAATTTCTCTTTCAGTAAGTTTGTTATTTGTGTACAGGAAGGCTATTGACTTTTGAGTATTGACTTTGTATCCAGCTACACTACTGAATTTGCTTATTAAATCTAGCAGTTTTTTAGTGGAGTTTTTGGGGTCTTCTGTGTAGAGTATCATGTCATCTGCAAATAATGATAATTTAACTTCTTCCTTTCCAATCATTATTCCTTTTATTTCTTTCTCTTGTCTAATCGCTCGGGCTAAAGTTTCCAGAACTATGTTGAATAAGAGTGGGGACAGTGGACATCCTTGTCTTGTTCCTGATTTTAGAGAGAAGGCTTTCAGTTTTTGGCCATTTAGTATAATATTGGCTGTTGGTTTGTCATAGATAGCTTTTACCAGATTGAGATAAAGACCCTCTATTCCAATTTTCTGTAGGGTTTTTATCATGAAAAGGTGCTGGACTTTGTCAAAAGCTTTTTCTGCATCTATTGAGATGATCATGTGATTTTTGTCTTTGGTTCTGTTAATATGCTGTATTACATTTATTGATTTACGTATGTTGAACCATCCCTGCATCCCTGGGATGAATCCAACTTGGTCATGGTGTATAATCTTCTTGATGATTTGTTGGATTCTGTTTGCCAGTATCTTATTAAGGATTTTTGCATCTATGTTCATTAGGGAGATTGGCCTGTAGTTCTCTTTCTTAGTTGGGTCCTTCTCTGGTTTTGGTATCAGGGTAATGCTTGCTTCCAGGAATGAATTTGGGAGTATTGCTTCCCTTTCAATTTCATTGAAAAGTTTGAGAAGTAGGGGCGTTAGGTCTTCTCTAAATTTCTTGTAGAATTCGGCAGTGAATCCATCAGGGCCTGGGCTTTTCTTTGTTGGGAGGTTTTTAATTACATCTTCAATTTCATTGGCTGATATTGGTTTATTTAGGATTTTTAAATCTTCTTGATTCAGCTTTGGTAATTCATACGAATCTAGGAATCTGTCCATTTCTTCTGCATTTTCCATCTTAGTAGAATATAAATTTTCAAAATAGGTATAGATGATCTTCTGGATTTCTGCAGGGTCTGTCGTGATATCACCCTTTTCATTTTCAATTGCATGAATTTGAGTCTTTTCTTTTCTTTTTTTAATAAGGTTGGATAAGGGTTTGTCAATCTTATTTATTCTTTCAAAGAACCAACTTTTTGCTTCATTGATTCTTTGTATTGTTTTTTTATTCTCCAATACGTTAATTTCTGCTCTGATCTTTATAATTTCCTCCCTTGTACGGGCTTTTGGCTTAACCTGCTCTTCTTTTTCTAGAAGCTCGAGGTTCACCCTTAAGTTGTTTATTTGCGCTTGCTCTATTTTCCTGATATAAGTGTTTAATGCTATAAATTTCCCTCTTAGGACTGCTTTCATTGTATCCCATAAGTTCCGGTATGTTGTACTGTCATTATCATTCAGTTGTAGAAAGTGACTAATTTCTTCTTTAATTTCATCTGTGACCCATTGGTTGTTCAGGAGGATGCTGTTTAATTTCCATGTGTTTAGGGAGTTTTTGTGGGATCTTTTGCCATTGATTTCCAATTTCATTGCACTATGGTCTGATAATATGCATGGGATAATTTCAATTCCTTTGCATTTACTTAAGCAGGTTTTATGAGCTAGTATGTGGTCTATTTTGGAGAACGTCCCATGTGCAGCTGAGAAAAATGTGTATTCTGATGTTGTGGGATGGAACACTCTGTAGACATCTACTAAGTCCATTTGTTCAAAAGTTTGGTTCAGTTCTACTATTTCATTATTGATTTTCTGTCCAGTTGATCTATCTTTTTGTGACAGTGGAGTATTGAGATCTCCCAATATAATTGTATTAGTGCTTATTTGATTTTTCATGTCCTTTAGTACTTGTTTTATATAGCTGGGTGCATTGGTATTTGATGCATATATATTTATGATCGTTATCTCTTCCTCTTGGATTGTTCCCTTTACAAGGATGTAATGACCGTCTTTATCTCTCTGAATCCTTCTTGGCTTGAAGTTCACTTTGTCTGCAAAAAGAATAGCTACCCCTGCTTTTTTCTGGGTTCCTGTGGCATGGAGTATTGTTTTCCATCCTTTGACTTTCAGTCTATGAATTTCTTTCTGAATTAAATGTGTTTCTTGTATACAGCATATTGTTGGATCTTGCTTCTTGATCCATTTCGCCAGTCTGTGCCTTTTGATTGGTGAATTGAGACCGTTAACATTGATGGTTAAAACTGATATGTATTGACTTGTCATGATATTTTCCTGTTGTTGGTTCCCACTCTTTGTTTTTCCACTTTCCGGCTATTTAATTATTTGCCCTGCCTGGTGGATTCCTTCTGTTGGGGTTCCTATCTCTTTCTAGAATGTCCTTCAGAACGTTTTGGAGTGCTGGTTTGGTGGTCATAAATTTTCTCAGATGTTCTTTGTCATGAAAGTATTTTATTTCTCCATCAATTTTGAAAGATAGTTTTGCAGGGTACATCAATCTGGGCTGAAAATTATTTTCCTTTAGAGCTTGCAATACATCATTCCAAGCTCTTCTTGAATTGAGGGTTTGTGCTGAAAAGTCAGCTGTGATTCTGATGGGTTTTCCTTCATAGGTGATTTGTCTCTTCTCCCTAACAGCTTTTAAGATTCTGCCCTTCTGTTGAATTTCTGGGATCTTGACTATAATATGTCTGGCTGAAGTTTTTTTTTGATCATGTCTAGTTGGTGTTCTAAAAGCTTCACTTATAGGGGTGTCAAATTCCTTTTCTCTTCCAGGAAAGTTCTCCCTGATTATGTCTTTGAACAAGGTTTTAATGTCGTTGATGCTATCTCCTGCTTTTTCATTTATTCCAATTATTCTTAAGTTGTTTATCTTTGAGTCATCTAGCAGCTGCTGAATTGATTTTTCATGGTCCCTTGCTATTTTTAAGAATTTTTTCCATTTCATGATCACTAATTGCAAGCCTGTCTTCTATATCTGAGATACTGTCCTCGCATTGGCTTATTCTGCTACAAATACTTTCAATGGAATTTTTTATCTCTTGGATATCTGCTTGAATCTGCCTTATAGATTCCATTTCTTTCCTATGCTGAGCATTCATGGTTTCTATAGTTTTCTTAAGTTCATCTATTTTTTTTGTCTGTATCAGCTATAGTGTCTTTAAGCATGGTCTTCATTGTAGACATTATCTCTGCAGTTATCTGTGAGATTATTTCTGTTTTAATTTTTTCCAGAACCTCATTCAGTTGCTTTGTTGTTACCACTTCAGATAGGCCAGGTGGGTGGCTTTCAGATTGTCCCACCTCGTTGCTCCCTAGGTTTGCCTTTGGTGAATTGGATGTGTGTGGTTGCATCTTGTTTAAGTGTCGTCTCATTTTTTCTTTCTTTAATTCCTGGGGTGATGTTTGCAAATTACCTATAGTAGGTTACTTTATTGCTAGTGTTTAAGATCTTTAGAAGATGACTACTTCTCTGCAGTATCTTCCAAGTGGAGCTTGCTTTTAGGTTTTGAGCTTTCTGCCAGATCCTACCTCTTCAATTCGTTGGGTATGCGAAGTTGCTACCTGTTTGGCCCAGTCCTTGATTCTTTGGTACTGTGCCACTGTATTTTCTGTGTCCCTTAGTCAATCTCAATCATGAAATATCAGGAAGGAAAGATGTTTAGAACAATTATTTCACATTTGGCTATAATGTTAACTAAAGCATCAAACACAGCCTAAAAAATGACAGACTGAGCTAACCAGTTATTTACCACTTTTAGCTGTATAGAGTTGCGGTTATATAACAAAATCTAAAACACACCAGAAAAATTATATGCAGTATACAAGTCCTATGTATGTCAATTTTTGCTTGAGGAGTTTAAATTTAAGATGAGTTAAGGAGGAAATAGAGTATTGGGAGAAGAGGAAGGAATTAGATGTAAGGTTAGAGGACCAAGAGGGATCCCACTAAAATTGGGACACTAGTGCAGAGGACAGGTGGTAAAAAGAGAAGGAAGGGATAAAAGGAAGAACAGATCACAACCACAATCACAAAGAAGTTAGAGGCGCTGTTTACACTCATATAAAAAACCAGAGAGAATAATGAAGGAAAGAGCAAATACACATACAGAAACAAAAACAAAGATAAAAACAATAAAACAGACAGATCAAAAATAAAACCCCACCAAAAAACAAAACAAAACAAAACAAAAACAAAAAAACCCTTCGCCAGAACAAAAAAACAAATCAGTGAGAAGAAAAATAAAAATAAAAATAAAAAATAAAAATAAAAATAAAAAATATAAAAAGAATCAGTTCCAGGTGTTGACTCTGTTGTAGGCAGGTTCCTTGTGACAAAGTCCTGTTCTGTGCAGGTCCGTCCCAGTAAGCCAGGAGCGCCCTCTGGCGGGCGGTGAGCAGAGGCGCGTACTTTCAGGCAGAGACCAGTCTAGCTCGCCTCCGCTCTCGCCGCCCTTTCACGGTCCCTGGGCCTGAGAGGCTCAGCGTGCTGTCTGGAGCGCGGGTTCCCTGCACTGGTTCCCGCCGCTCTGGTTTTTCGCCACGCCCCCCACAATGGCGCCGGGCCAGTCGCTCTCTGGCGCGGGACAGGTGTGGCTGAGAGTCCAGTCTCGTTCGCCTGCTGACCTCAGCACACTTTCGTGGGCTCAATTGATAGGCCCTGTGCTGCCCTGTCCGGAGCACAAGTTCCCAGAGCAGTTTCCGAGCCGCTCTGAGTTTCGCCACACCCCCCACAATGGCGCCCGGCCGATCGCTCTCTGGCGCGGGGCAGCTGTGGCTGAGAGACACTCACCGCCGGTCAGCGCCGTTCTCCGCCGCTCCCCTGCCCCGCTGCTGTCTCAGGATCCTCCGTGGGGGCTCCCTGGGCGCCAGCTGCCACCGTGTGTCCGTAGAATTGAGCCTCCGCCGGCGCTCCAACTCCCGGGATATTAGAAGGTGCACGCGCGCGGTCTGCTCCTTCTTTCCTTCTTCTTTGTTGGAAGTCACCCGTCACTGGTGCCGGGGGTCCCAGATTGCGCTTCAGAACTTTTCTGGGTTTCGGGGAGGCATCTCCCCCCCTCCTGCGCTTTCTGGGTCGCTATATTCCCGTGTTCCAATGGTAACTTTTAGAGAGAGTTTTGCTGCCTGCTTCTTACTCATCCGCCATCTTGAGGTCCTCATGGATATTCATTTTATACTCTGGCTTATAATCCAATCTTTTCTTGTTTTCTATCTTTTATTTTCCATTCATTTTGTTGCTCAAATGTTTCCAACTTTGGATGATGCAAACTTCTGTCCTTTGATAAACCTTCTTTATTGTGGTTTGGGAACAATTTGGTAAGTTTTGACTTAGTTAAGAAAAAGGAAACTGCCACCAGATCAAGACAGTGAACATATTCCTCACACCCTAAAGACTCCTCAGGACCCTTTGTAATCCTTCCCTTCTGCTCTTCTCCTGGCTGTCCACCCTCAGTCAACCAGGGACCTGCTTTTAGTTATCATAGATTGGCCTGCGTGGCATACATAAATGTATCTGGGTATCAGATTTTTCCATACTGGAGATTGAATATATGGGCTTTGCCCTGAGCTACATCTCTAGCCCTTTTTTAAAAATTTGGGACAGGTTCTCACTAAGTTGCCCAGGCTGGGCTCACATTTGCAATGCTCCTGCCTCATCTCCCCACCATAGTGTGATTATAGGCACATGCCAAAGTCCAGTCTGAGGAACCCACTAGAAGACAGGTTGCAGAGGAAGAGAGGGCAAAGGATACAGGGAGCTTGTCCAGACAGATTCAAGAAAAGCTCAAAATGATGAGGTCACAGGGCCATGGACAGGCATGCTTCCGCAACACTGGGCCCTTGGTCAAACACCCAGGGAGGTGGCTATAGTAGTGTAGTTTAGAGTGGTGATCATGGGCTGGCAGGATCTGGGACTTTCCTGGACAGAGGACCCATTCTTTCCTATGCATGAGAATGTGGGTTCCTGGCAACCTGTTCCCCATGGTCCCCACAAAAAGAGAAGTGAACAAGTGTCTCAGTTTGTTTCTGCTGCTGTAACAAAACATCACAGATTGCATCATTTCTAAGTAATGGATTTATTTCTCACAGTTCTGCAGGCACCAGCAGGTTGTATCTGTCCTGTCCCTCATAGTTGGCACTATCTTAGTGTCCTCACATGGTGGAAGAGACAAAAGGGCAAAAAGGACCTAACTAGTTCCCTACTAATTAGTTGATAAGAGTACTAGGCCCATTCACATGGGCTGATTTAATCACTTCCTAAAAGCTCCACCTCTTGGTTCTATTTTTAGGGGCAGTTTCTAAGTTCTTTCTGTCCTGAGCAAAAAAAATTAGTCAAGACAAGCACAAACAGTAGCAAGGTTTTATATTTATTAAAGGCAGGAAAAAACAGGTTCTACCAAGTGAGTTTGGGCCAAGCAAAAGTTAGAAAAGAAGTACATTCTACAGGATGAAAGCAGATTACTGTGAAAGATCGCAGTAGTAGAGAGTTCAATGGTGAATACCTTTTTGTATCTCCCGCTTCTCAAGCCGAGGTCAGGTCTAGGTCATCATATCAAAAACCTGCTCGAGTTCTCATGAAAAGATTTGAAGAGAGCACTCTCTGACTGACTTCACATGCAGGGCTTTGGGAACTGTTCTGCCCACATGTCCTGGGACTTTGCAATAAACAGGTCACACCCACTTCCTCAGCCAGTCTGCCACAACCTAATCTCCTGCCTCACTATCACCAAAGGTCTCAGGTTCCAACTGATGCGTGTGGCGGGATATACACATCTAAACCACAGCAGCTGTACCTGATGGAGCTTTTGGCCCTTTCATCTGACTCTAGTGGAAGGAGCCTGTGCCCACTTGGTTGGCCCTTAAATCAGAGCTTGATTCAGACCAGGGGAGGAACATGGAGGAGGATGGGGAGGTGGTAGGGAGAAAGGATAGGGTCAGGACAGGGCTGATGGAGAAGATGGGGTTTATACTATCAGAGACTGTTTGGGGCTGAGAGATGGACAGGAACATGGGTCTCATAGCATATGCTGAGGCCCCTCTAGCATACTAGGCCTCCGATTTGCTCAGACTTGGCACCAGGACTCCAGCTGCAGCTGGATGCTTGGCCATGTAGTCTCCTGTAACCCTGGCCATTAAGTGGGTTTGTACCCAGTGCTGGCCACAACTTGAAGGTCTCCTCAGGGATCAAGGGCAGTGAGGCAAAATTAGCACTAAACAGCAAGGCAAGAGTCATCTTGGCCAGGACAAAAGGAGAACTTTGCCAAGGCTTTGAGTAGAGAGGCTGGTCATGGGGTTTCCTTTCTAGGTTTAACAAAGGATGAGTCATTTTATGCTAGAATCAAGTAATTGCCAGGTGAGTAAAAAATTGGGTTTCTGAGGCATCATCTTCACTATCTTCCCAGGTTCTCCCCATTCATTTTCTCATTTAATACTATCACATATCAATGCAGAGACACCAATCATTATTCCTACATTACAGGCTGGAAAACAAGTTGGTGAAAGAGCCAAGAGAGAAGATGGTGGATGATCTCCAAACTTTAGTAGTTCTGGACAGCAGATGACTGCTTTGTAAACATGTCATAAATGCATAGCAGGGTGGCTGTGAGGGGGAACCTGGAAGGGAGGGTGGTTAATGTACCAAGGCAGTCCCTCTTGCTGAGCCAAGCTGGCCAAGCTCTGCCTGGTACATTTCAGGCAACTTAATTTCTTTAGAATCTCAGGATGTGGTGGGAGCTAATTTTAAACAGTGCGTCCCTGAAGCTGCCTCAGTTTCATCATCTGTATGTGAACTGCTTCCTCATAGTTCTCCAAAGCTGTAGTTTCCAGGTTCCTATTTTCATGTGCTTGCCCTGTATGACCCAGTCAACACCAGGATTATTCCTGACCACCTAGGGGTAAGTTGAGAGGGGCTCTTTTGCTCCTTCCTAGAAATGCCACATCTGGGTGCACATCACTGCTCCACAGTCAACTGGGATTTTAAACTCAGCACCACTAACACATTAAAGGAGTGATGTTTAAAAGGGAAAACATTTTATTTGTAAGAAGGACAAATCAGGGGATAGAAGCTACCCTGTGAGAGGTGAAGGTAGGGGACTCTGGGCTGAATACCCACAGACATTTGTCCTCAACTTTCTTATATCATGTTTGGGGGAACCTCCATCCCAGGTAAGTGCCTGAAAATTGTCACAACATGATTGGTTTTCTGGACTGTCATAGATGGATCTCAGCCTTATAGAGAGGCAGCTTAAGAGTTAGTGGTTAGGTAAAGGGACTATGTGTATATCTAGGCAGTAATATAGTGATTCTAGAGTGAGAATATACATATATGTATAAATGTATAGGCGTGCATCTTTTTACATATTAAGGGGGCATCATGGCAAATGTCTTTGATAAGTGCATTATACCCTTTCCTTATTTACACTTTCATTTTCTCACACCAGAGACACAATGCATATTTATATATGTCTGATTTATTCCATTTAAGAGCATGCTCTCAAGGTGCATCAATTTACCTAGAAATGTCTCAAGCTTATCCTTCTTTATGGGTGAGTAGTACTCCATTCTATAAAAAAAAACCCACATCTTTTTCATTCATTCACTGGGCATTTGGGCTATTTCCAAGATTTAGCTATTACAAACTGTGCCATTACAAACATGGGTATGCATATATCACTGTGGTATGATGCTTTTAATTCATTCAGCAAGATACCAAGAAGAGGAGTACTTGGGTCAAATGGGACCTCTAGTCTTAGTTTTTGGAGGAATCTCCACACTGATTTCCCCAGTAGTTGCACCAGTCTACACTGTCACCAACAGTAGAGAAGGGTTCCTTTTCCTCCACAGCCCTGCCAGCATTTGTTATTGGTTGATTTCTTGATAGTAGCCATTCTTTCTGGGGTGAGATGGAATCTCAGCATTGTTTTAATTTGCATCTCTTGAGTGACCAGTGATGTTGAACATTTAAAAATAATATTTATTTGTCCTTTGTACTTCTTCACCTGAGATGTGTATTCATCTCAAAATGTCATTTTTGTATTGAGTCTTTAAATTTTGGGGGGGGTCTGATTTTTTCCAGTTCTTTATATGTTCTAGATATTAGTCCTGTGTTTGAGGAACAACTGCATGTTCAACATCAACTGTTTATTTGCTTACGAAACCTAAAAAATAACCACAGAAATAAATTCTTACATGAGCTACAATGAAAATACAAACAAAAATCTACCACAGAAATAATCTTTGCTTCAACTGTCACACCCAAGAAAGTCTTCACACATGAAAACTTCATGTTCCATACACAATACACTGCGTGCCTCATATACAATTCACACTGCGTATATGGAACACATAGTTCCATACACATACACATAACACATATATTTTGTTTTCCTGTGTTTCTTTTTTTTTTAGGGCAAAGTTGACATCTTTTTTTGTTTTTTTTATTGTCCTATAAGTCTTTGTGATGTTGCACCTGCCTGTTCACCTGTTAGTTCTCCAATCTGCTCCAGATATTTTTTTTGTGTATTTCCTTGGGCAGAAAAATTTTGTTCTCCCTCTGTTGTAAGGTCCAGTCCCAACCCTCTAAGAAAATTTCTCTGTGATATTTTGCCCTTATCTTCTTTGTAAACTATGAAACTATTTATGCCAGACATGTTTAGGATCAAGTAAAACAAAATCATTGGCCATTGATTTGTGTTTTGAGTAACATCATAGTTGCTGCATAACTCATCAACATCTACTTCACCTTTGGTTTCATGGTAAAAAGTTACCATTTCTCACTTCATTTGTGTGAAGGTATCTCTCTCTCAATCTTGCCATTATGGTACAATGTTGACAATGTTTGACAATGTTTTTCTTTGCCATATATGAGGGCACTGTTTTGTCTCTCTGAAATCCAAAGACTGTACTATATACAATTCTCTCTCTTTTTTTTTTTTTTGTGGGTACCGGGGGTCAAACTCAGGACCTCATGCACCAGCAGGTGCCCGTGCCGCTGAGCGATATCACCATCCCTTTTTTTCGTATGTGGGTTCCAGGAGCCGAACTCGGGCCCTCTTGCTTGCCAGGCAGGCACTTACACCGCTGAGCCATCTCACCAGCCCTGGATAAATTTCTAAGTTGAAAATGTAGTATGTCTTCACATCTACCATGGCATATTTTTTTTTATATTGTATTTTGGAGGCTTATTTGGCAAATGCTGCCTAAAGCTATAGCAACCATGAAATGCTGCAAACTGTTCACCATTAATCATTTATTCAGATGGTGTGTAAATTGCTTGACAGTTCGACACAAAGCTCTGAAACAATGAGCAGATAGCAGCCAGATTATCAGTTTGTTTTCTTTCTTGGTGGGTGGTTTTGTTATCAAACTATTATAGCCAGCTCAGTTAGGTAGAAATATTATAGGTAGTCAGACAGGGCTGGACCATCAAGGGTGTCAGTGCAGAAGATGAGAATACATTACAGCTGTGGCCAGAAGTGCATCTGTTGGAGGCCAGGCCTCAAGATAAAGATGGAGTGACCACGCCTGCATACCTCCCCAGGGGATAAGATAATTGGTATTACCTGGCCCAATAAAATCTAAATAGACACCAGTCACCCCAGTGGGTGGCCAAGACCCTCCTATTCATAGGTTTCATCCCTCTCAAGAACCTAATAACATTTTCTGACCTACTTCTTTTTTTTTTACCCCCCCAGTGGGTACCGGGGGTTGAACTCAGGACCTTACGCTTGCCAGCAGGTGCTTGTGCCACTGAGCAATATCACTGGCCCTTTTTTCCTTTTTATGTGGGTACCAGGAGTCAAACTCAGGACCTCATGCTTGCCAGGCAGGCACTTATGCTGCTGAGCTATCTCACTGGCCCTGACCTATTTCTAAAGTTGGATTGTTTTAGGTATACATGACCATTTTGTAGCATTTTGACTAGTCAAATAATTATTTATATTACTGTTTTCTTCCTCATCTGAATCACAGTCTTCATTCTGTACTTCTCTATCTGTCATGTTTTGCTAACTTCTGTTGCTCACATGATCCAAGTCATCATCAGTAACCCAGACACACAGTGACTCACTTTCAACATCTCCCAAAGTTGTAAGAGCAGATTTTCATTTGTTATTATACTGAATTGGGCTAATTCTACAAGAAAAATCAAAAGAAAACATTTAATAAAATATTATAGATACATAAAAATGTAAGACAGTGTATATTGGAAGTAAGACTCGCCTGTTCACACTTTGACAGACATGCATACACCTTGCATTCATTGTACCAAGTGGGTGAACACAAAGATTGCTTCCTGTATTCCCCCAGCACAGCTACTGAGACACACAGCTGGCTACCATTATGCTAAAGTACATATTTTCATTGGAAATGAAAATTTTCATTGATAGGGGTGTATTTTACCTTACCAGTGACATTTATTTTCTCTTCGTGAACCAGAATTAAAAAAGATACATCAAGACCACACGTTTGCCCAGCCAAGACTTTTCATTTTTTTCTTTCCCACATCCCTCAAACCCCTACCCTTTAAAGTGTAGTTTCCTCTGACTTCTTGCCCTCCATGGCATAGTTTATCTCTTTTTTCCCTTCTTTTCCTCTCTCCCTGTCTACAAACTTCTGCATCCTTAGGTTTTTCCTTTTCAGCACCTAGATGCTCCCAGTCCCTACAAAATGAGTGCATGTACATAAAAACATTAAAGACAAGAGGCACTTGCTCCGTCTAACTGGACACGGAAAGAGGTGTTGAAAGGATTTCTCTATGACAAGTAACAGTCTCTCTAGACACTCCCTCAGATTAATATTCCATATTCTCAGGTCATATTGAGAGAGGAAGGCAGGCGTGACTAAAACTGGCTGGTAAAGGAGGCATGACAAGGTCCTGGAACAACATGTGCAGAACAGTTCCCAAAGTCCTGCATGTAAATTTCGCACAAGAACTCAAGCGAGTTTTCAACAGGATGGCTTAGATGTGATGTCAGTCTGGGGAGGGGATGATACAAAAAGACAGTCCACATTGAATTTTTGTCACTGTTTCTCTCTTGCATTGTGGCTTGCCCTCACCCTGAAGGGTGTACATCTTTTTCTACTTTTACTTGGCCCAAGCTCACTCTGCAAAGCCTGTTTCTTTTCCTTCCTTTAATAAAATTTTACTACCATTTGTGCTTCTCTTGCTCAGGATGGAAAGAACCTAGAAATCACCTCCAGTTGGAGAGACTCTGGCACTCCAAATCCCAGTAGCAATATGAAACTAAAATTTGCTCACTAGGGTGAAACCTCTAAGGATTGGCTCATCCAGTGTGCAAATCAAAGTTTCTCATGCAATTTACATAAGAAACCCAGTCCTGTGAGACCACGGGGAGGACCAACTTTTGGTGTCTTTCAACTGAAGGGGATAAACTCAGTCCACCTGATGCCGTGATTCCTCATTTTTGGATGGCTGGGATCATTTCCTGAGCTATGGAAATTTGAGTGGTTATTCAAGTGATAACTGACATTATCCTTACAACCTGATGGTCTATTAACTCAAACCCAGAAGAAGCTCACTGGTTTTCTTTGTTTTTGCCTCTTCCCTCCGCTAAGAAAATCTAATCCCCTTTTTGTCCCTCCTCTCCCACTCTGGCTTTCATCTGTGAGAAAACTCAAATACTTCAAGTTCATCTGATATCAGGAAGAGGCAGAGAGCTGGAGGGTAAAGAGAGAATCAATGGGTATCTCAGGAAGTTTTCTCATGATCTGGGGGACAGATTCTTGTGTGTCCCACCATGTGGGAAGAGGGAGGGGGAGCACACAATCACTGTGCTTTCCTGGTGATAGGGAAGGCCCTCAGGCAGCCCTTAACAGCTATCTCCTGTAACCTTCCTGTGTAGGCCTTTAAAGTTACTAGGGCTGACTGTTGAGCCCTCCCTGTAGGTATTTTTTTTTTAAAATCTCTTTCCTGGAGCCTCTTGCAGTCATTTTGGTAATGCTAGCTTGCTTCCTCCCTCTACCTTGTTTGGTTTTGGTATTTTTGTGAAAAATTTTGCCTCAGTTTTATTCTTTCTAAAATGGTATGTGACTTTTAGTGTCTAAGTGATAGGTCTGGATGTTTAAGTATTCTATGAGTTCCTTGTATATGTTACAGATCCCTAGGTATAAACATCTTTGGGGTAATTTTTTGAATAAAGTCCAGTTGTTGTGTTCAACTCCCTTTTTCCTGCTTTCCTGATCTGTTGATGGATGTTGGAGTAGCTATGTGTCAGGAACGAGGATGCTTGTTGTGGACACGAGCAGCGGATTTCTGCATGAGTAGAAGGGATGTCTGTACTAATCAATGACAGAAAACAGCAGAGCTGACCTCTTGGGTAGTTCTGACTCTGGGGTATCAGCAAAGCTGCCATCCTAGGTACTTCTGACTTGGGGGAAACAAAGTAGAGCTGCCGATTGTGGGTGATTCTGACCCTGAGAAACAAGGCAGAGCTGCCCCCATGGCCAGTTCTGGCTCTGTGATACAGGGCAGACTGTGCATGCAGCACGACCCCAGCATTAAGCAGGGTGTACACGAGGCCTGATCTCAGTTAGGGGAAAGCTGTGCATGTAGCATGACCCTGTTTTGTGGTCATGCAGTGTGGCCCCCAAGAGGAGGTGGGCTGCTAATTGCCTCACTTTGGGTACCTAAATCTCTGTCTCTCTCACACACACACACACACACACACACACACACACACACACACACCCTGCGTTTTGGAGACTGGGTTACCATATGTAGTTCAAGCTTACCTTGAACTCACTATGTAGCTCAGGATGGCCTTAAACTCACAGCAATCCTCCTGCCTCAGCCTCCTGAGTGCTGGGATTATAGGTTTTTACCACATGTCTGTCTCTCTCTTTATCTCTTTCCAAAAATACATAAGAGATCTTAAAGGTGTACAGTGTACATCTCAAATGATTATGGGTAACTCAATGTCTTCAAAACATCACACTGGCTGATATTTTATAAACTTGGGATCCACTTATGATAAACATTTTTTTAAAAAAAGTTGATTTTTCTCCAAATGTAAGTTAAAGAGTAAAGAGACAGGGCCTCAAACTTAGGTTCATAATGAAGGATAATGAAGAAAGAAACTGTCTAGCAAATCTACAACTCTTCTCTCTTTCCTCCTTCTGACTTTTACCTAGTTGTAAATATATGATGTTAACTAACAAGAAAAAGATACTCAAAATAGCTTCAAGTATTAAAGAAAATATTGTTATGAACTATATAAGGAAAAAGAATTGCTAATGGATAACCCTGACTATTTTCACTAGTCTATGTATAGTTAGAAACCTAGGACTAAGAAAAAAAGGTTATAATAATTCAGCATGGTTAATGCATCTAAGAGTGCCGTCTAATTTAATGTAATTGTTTTATGTGCTCCATATGTTTTCTTGTTTCTCTGCCTGCTAATCTGTATTAATAATTGGTTAAAGTACCTGCAGCTACTGAATTAAAAAAAATTGAACTTCTGTATATTTCTTTTCCATTTTTTCCCTTACAGAGTTCTGTCTCTGTTAGGGCTTTCCATTAAAAAATAAAAGCACCTAGTTATACAAATATTTAAGTGCAACTAAACACACTTAAAACATTAGAAGGTAAAAACTGCTAGGCTTGAAACTTATATAGAACTTGCAAATAAGGACATCAATATTTGATAACAAAGGTTATATTTGATTTATGTTGATGTATATATTTTTGTGTAACTTTTAGGTATATATTATCCTCCAAAAGTTCTACTTAAGTCGACTTATAGCAAAGTTGTCACTCATGATATAGCCCAAAAGTTTTTTGTTTGCATAGCTTAATAGTGAGCTAATTTAAATTGGTTGGTAAGGTAAGAGTAAAGATTTAAATTTGGTGAAAAGTGCACAGGGCCTATAGCTCAGGGTCTGAGGGTGCGCTTGGGTTCTGCTTGCTACTTGTCACCTAACTTGCCATGCTTAGGAGACCTTGGCCACACCCAGAAACTCTCAGCTCCTGTGCTTCTCTGTGGATGCCATAGATGGCACCTATGCTTGGGCTCATGCCGGCCACAGTGACCCAGTGACCCCTACCTCACTTGAACTGGGCCTGGGAGTCAGCACTGGGTGCCTGGGTTGTGCCCTGTGATCACCCTGCTGACAATGCTCTGTGCCCAGAGCCCAGAGCCAGTGAGGGAGCAGTCCTGGCATGGCTCCTTTGAGGAGGTGCTGTACCAGGAGACCAAATAACTGAGTGGTGGGCAGCAATGATTCATTCTCTGTAGGGGAATATTATCCTATTATGGCTCTCCTGAAGATGTCTGGAAAGGTTGCCAGGTAAGCATCCGAATGGCAGTCTATGAAATTCATTCCCTAGATAACACACTTGTGCACCTGTTAATCCCTGGGAAACAGGGTCTCCACCTGAAAGCCAAAAGTATGGCTGAGAGACAGTGGTGGCTGGGAGCTGTGATGTCATCCAAGGCTTCCCGACAGACAATAAGACCCACAAGGAGGAAGAATTTGCTGAAAAGAGTGAAAACTTGAAAAGCAATATGTTAGAAGTAAGACTCAATGGTGACCTCCTTGTTCAGTAAGTAGATTAAAAGTAGCCACAACTGTTGTGTCTAGTTCTGAGGAGGGAATTGACGTGAGGACTCTTCTGAGATCGACCTACTATGCTTTTTTTTTTGTGGGTACCAGGGGTTGACCTCAGGACCTCATGCACCAGCAGGCGCCCGTGCCACTGAGCAATATCACCGGCCCTTTTTTTGTATGTGGATTCCGGGAGTCGAACTCGGGCCCTCACGCTTGCCAGGCAGGCCCTTACACCACTGAGCCATCTCACCGGCCCTACTATGCTTTTTTAAAGACCTTGGAAGGAGGCATGCAAATCGAAATGCGGCCTTCACCTCTGAGCTGCTCTACCGCACTCCCCCAGCATCACCACAGCGGGACATGCGAAAGTCAAGCAAGACAAAGCATCCCGTTGTAACCCCCACAATTCATCAGAAAAGCAAATGGAGTTGAAAACTTGTGAAAATGCATATTTAAATATGGAAATAAAATGGTGACAAAGAAATCCTAGTGAAAAACAGGAGCTATTTATATCTGAAATTTGCAGAGATGGATGACAGGATATCAAGTAAAGAATACAGAGGATAAAAAAAATTGAGAGGATAGTATAACAATTTGGGGTGAAATA
The DNA here is from genome assembly GCA_028451465.1 of Erethizon dorsatum. Taxonomy (NCBI): domain Eukaryota; kingdom Metazoa; phylum Chordata; class Mammalia; order Rodentia; family Erethizontidae; genus Erethizon; species Erethizon dorsatum. The sequence continues at coordinate 7,472,251 of CM051822.1, forward strand.
ATGAGGAAGTAGCAAGGAAAACCTGGGAAATCATAACAACATCTTAGTCCACCCTAAATCAGACTCTTCAAGTTGCTGTCCAGAATCCCTCTAGGAAGAAGGCAAAAATGGTATCTCAACTTTCTTTAGCATTGAAGACACCAGCTTTAGGGCATTAAACTTCTGGGAGACAGTGGCATTCTCACAGAAGTATTCTTGGCTTTATGTCATGCTGTGGTTCCAGCTTTGGATAAACTTGGCCCTACCGTGTTTGCCCTTGTTAAAATGGATCTTTTTGGAAATATTAAGAGAGTAATTTGGAAGTATACAGGCAACAAAGAAGAGTTTACTTCTCTCTGAAAAATAGTGCTGTAGGAAGTGGAGGCTTATAGTAGCCTAAATTGTTCCAGGCCAAGTCCCTGTTTGGTGGCCCTTGTTCAGGAACCCCTCGTAGCAAATTGGTCTACACTGATCCCAGGTCCCTGCCCAGGTGCCATCCATGGGGAACCAGCCCACTCCCTTCTTTCCCCACCCAAGCTCCACTCGTAGGGACCTAGTCCTGCTAGTTTGTTCTCCTGACCAGGGGGTGAATGAGGATGAAAGACAGGCTCAGAGTTAGCTTAACATGGAAGCAGCCAGGGGTATCATGCCTCTAGTGGGCAGAGGAGCCCCAAACATCTGGCTCATCCTACTTTTATTCACTCCAAAATGGGTATGAGCATTAAAGTAATATAAGATTCATCTGCTTTCTATTGTGTTAGTACACGCCCAGGTAAACAACCTGATCTCAACTGTATTGACTTTTCCCTGGAACCTGCAATGCACCATCATCCCCGCATGGCACCAAAGGAGCACAACCTGCTGCCTTTCTCCTCTGTGGTCACAGAAGTGGCCAATTAGGCCTCAGTTCTCTTTAACTAGTCTCCTACAGAGGCTGATGTAGCTCAGGTTAGCAACTTGGCCACTGAAGCCCTTTTGTGGCTAAAGAAAGGGATTTTTTTTTGTGGGTACTGGGGGTCAAACTCAGGACCTTGCACTTGCCAGCAGGCACTTGTGCTGCTGAGCGATATCACCGGCCCTTTTTTCCTTTTTATGTGGGTACCAGGAGTCGAACTCAGGACCTCACACTTGCCAGACAGGCACTTATGCCACTGAGCTATCTCACCGGCCCAAGAAAGGGAATTTTGACAGAAGTGAAAAATGTGGAAAAACATATCCAGACAACTCTCAACAATGCATATGGTTAATATTTTTGCAATAGCATGACTGAGTAGTTCTCAGGGTTTTTGTATTAGCCCCGAGGACAGCTTCATCCTGTGGAGATTTTGTGACCATATTAACCATAAAGGAAGGTGACCACCAGAAAGAAGCTTTCAACATTGGGAAGTGAAGACTGCAAACTTTACCTTCCTGGCATAAAAAAGCAGCTGGCCACACCGAACACTTCATATAAAGTCCATGGGCTGAAGATTGATGGGGTGGTGTGATAGCCAGAGGACAGCTCTTCCTAAATTCAGGGAATAAAGTTTGCTAAAGTAATGTCTTAATTTCCAGCAACAACTCCAACCCTCTCCAACCCCTTTCTTTGGGGGTAAGGAAAGGAGAAGGCAAAACCCGTGGTTTTATATATAATTTATGTCTATCTATTTGTCTATCTATCATGTGTGTTTTATATTTTTAAAAATGGTCTTTTATATACTACACACATGCATTTATGAGCAAAAATAAAATTAAAAAAGGAAAAACAAAACCAAGAGTTCTAGCACATGAAATAAAATAACTGGGATTTGTTTCAAAATACAAATGAAACTAGGTATAAAGAAAAAATAAAAGTAAAAGTGCTATATATTTTAGTTCATTATGTCCACTGGTAGCCAAATCATAGCTGTAACATATTTGAACAGCAAGTAATAAGAGCAGATTTGCAAATGCATTTGTTTTATTGTGTTTTATATTGTTTTATTTTAGATTTTAGTTTAATTGGTCACCCAAACCCAAGCTACAAATGAGCAATTATGTATCAAGGACTAAAGTTCATAGCCAGTGTTTGAAACATTTTAGAATTAACATCACCATTAGAGGGAGTTCAAGCTCCTTTTTCGAAGAAATTGTAATGTAGTTAGTCCTCGTCATTTTTCAGTGGATAGTCTTCTCTCTGGCTCTGGCAGTGAGAAGAGCCTGTGTAAGGGAGAGGTCTGGGCATTGTCCTGACCATGTGATTGTGGGAAGATATGGACAAGGACTGCCATCTCTTTTGACGGGTGAGTTGTGGTTTGGGATAAATGGTGTGCCCTCATCCTATGCCGGAGGACAGGATAGGAGAAGTGGAACAGGCTACCTCTCTTGTACCCACGCTTTGCCACATTCCCCATGCGTTATCACAATTGGACCTCAGAAGAAAACTGTGACCCTCAAGGAGATTCTTATTCTATATTCGAAAGTAATGCTCAGAGACAAAAGAATCTTACACTCATGTAGTCTCCTAAACAGAGGAGCCAAGTGATTTCCATGTGTAATCTATGCCATATTTGTAAGGAAGTCACATGGAGAGTTTCTTCAAAAACTGGATTCTTAGGACTTACTTAGAGAACAGTCTGGGAGTGGGACTCAGGAACTTACGTTTAGATGAAATTCCAAAGTGATTCTTAAGTACACAAGGTTGAAGAACATTAAGTTTTAGTTTTCAGAATTCCCATGTCTTCTGCCAAGAATCAAATGATATATCCTTTTTTTTTCAAACAGAAAAGGTCCACCATTTAATAAAAATTATTCAGTGGAGAGTGAGGAGTAAATTGACTCAGCAGTAGGCTTACTGGAGCCAGCATCAGCACCCACCTAATAGGCCTTGGTGTAGCACTCAGGGCCATGACTCTAAATTGGCCCTCTCATCAGTCTTGGCTTTAAGACCCAACGTGCAGGGCAAACTAAATGAAGCTGCACGTCAATATCAAACAGCTTTGGCACGGGGTCACTTTGTAGATGGGACTCACGTATTTTATTAAACAACGTTTGGAGGCCATTCTTCTCCAAAATACGATGCCCAAACTGTGGCCATTGTCTTCCAGTAGTGGACCAAGCTGCCTGCAGTGTGCATATGAGATACAGCATGATTAGATTCCCCACTTGAGGCCAATTTCCACTGGTGACAGGAGGCAGCCTTCCAGCATAATGTCATTCCCTTGGGAGAAGGTGACTTCCATGGAGGGGCACAGGTGAGCTCCTCTCCTTAGCTCAGAGCTTCATCTGGCAAGATTTACTGATTTTGTCTTTTGTCTGTCTTTAAATAAACAGGAATTTATTTAGCTCACAGTAATGAAATAAGAGGAGCCAGGCACGGTGGTTCTTGCCTGTAGTTCAAGCTTCTCTGGCAGCTGAGGCACTAGGATCACTTAGCCATGGAGTTCAATGCCAGACTAGGCAATGGAGTGAGACGCTGCCACTGAAATAATTAAAATGTTAAGTTTTCTTTAAAAGACAAAGCATATATTTTGTCCACAAAAGAACTTCTGGAAAGTACTTAAGGTTAAAAATGAGATATCATATGTCCTATGGGAAACTTAGTTACATAATTAGTGTAACTTAATTACATAATCAGTGTGTTTCTGGCACACAGATTAAAGCCAGTTGCCTTTGATTTTCTTCATGGGTTTTACAACTGTTCAGCTCCCCAACTCTCATGTTGCATTTCTGTTTTAAGGTTTACTACCAATCTTAAACTTAAAATTTTTTTTCTTTTTTATTTTAAAAAGAAAAAAATAGAACAAAATTTCAAAACAACATAATAGGAGGGTAACAATGGTTAATAATTGCGTATTGTTGTCTTTAAATCAGTAACTCAGGGCACAAAATATCGGCATTCAATTGTCTAAACAATATTAGCACAAACCTTTCTTTTCAATGAACTAAGCAAAATTAGCAATGTATCTATCTTAACCATTATATATATATATATAACTTTTTTCTATTCCCTTCTTTCTTTCGCCCCTTCCTCCATCCCAGTTTCTCTTTCCTTTTGACCAGTTTCTTCCTGTTTTACCATATCTATTGTACATTTTGGATCTTATTTACTCTTTCAGCTTCTCACACTAGGGAGACAATACGATGTTTACACTTATGCATCCAGTTTATATCACTTATGAGTATTTTCTCGAGTTGCATCCATTTACCTATAAAAATCTCCAGTTTATCCTTCTTTATGGCTGAGTAGTACTCCATTGTATTAAAATACCACATCTTTTTTATCGATTCCTCAATTGATAGGCACTTGTGTTGTTTCCAAGATTTAGCTATTACAAATTGTGCTGCTATAAACATGGGGGCACATATATTGCTGTGGTATGTTTTGAATTCTTCTGGGAAGATACCCAGAAGGGGAATAGCTGGGTTCAATGGGACCTCTAATCCTAGTTTTTTGAGGAATCTCCACCCTGATTTCCACAGTGGTTGCAGCAGTGTACACTCCCACCAAGAGTGCAGAAGTGTTCCTTTTTCCCCACAGCCCCTCCAGCATCTGATATTGGTTGATTTCTTGATGATAGCCATTCTTTCTGGAGTGAGATGGAATTTCAGTGTTGTTTTAATTTACATTTCTTGAACAACAAATTACGTTGAACATTTTTTCATATATTTATTTGCCATTTGTATTTTGAAGTATCTATTTGTATCTTGAAGTACGTATTCATCTCAGATGCCCATTTTTGGATTGGGCCTTTGCGTTGGGGGGCCTGATTCTTTTCAATTCTTTATATGTTCTAGATAGAAGTCTTTTGCCTGTGGTATGATTGGCTAAAATTTTTTCCCACTCTGTGGGTGGTCTTTTCACTCTGTCAGTGATTTCTTCTGCTGTGCAAAAGATTTTTAATAAGATGAGATCCCAGTTGTTGATTCTTTGAAGTACTTCCCATGCAGTTTGGGTTTTGTTCATGAAGTCTCTGCATACCCCTGTGTCTTCAAGATTTTTGCCTACTTTCTCTTCCAGTAGATTTAGTATTTCTGTTTTAATATTTAGATCTTTGATCCATTTTGAATTTAGTTTAGTACATGGTGATAAACAAGAGTGTAGTTTTAGTCTACAGCATTTTTCCAGCACTATTTATTAAAGAGGCTATTTTTCTTCCAGTGAACATGTTTAGCACCTTTGTCAAAGATAAGGTGGCTGAGTGTGTTTGAGGTTGCATCTGTATCTTGTGTTCCACTGATCTTTGGGCCTGTTTTTTTGCCAATACCATGCTGATTTTATCACAGTAGCTTTGTAGTATAGTTTGAAGTCAGGGATTGTGTTGCCTCCTGCCTTGCCTTTGCTTTTGCTATTCTTGGTCTCTTCAGGTTCTTAATGAATTTTAGAAATGTTTTCTCTAGTTCTATGAGGTATGCTAACAGTATTTTGATTGGGATTGCTTTAAATCTGTATAACAGTTTTGGGAGTATGACCATTTTCACTATGTTGGTTCTTCCTATTCATGAGCAAGGGATATCTTTCCATTTTCTGATATCCTCTTCAATCTCCTTTTTCAGAGTTCTGTAGTTTTCAGTGTGTAGATCTTATACTTCCTTTGTTAAATTGACTCCCAAGTATTTCATTTTTTTCGATGCTATTGTGAAGGGTGTGGTTTCCCCAATTTCTCTCTCAGTGAGTTTGTTGTTTGTGCACAGGAATGCTATTGATTTTTGAGTGTTTTTTTTTTTTTATGTGGGTACCGGGAGTCGGTCTCAGGACCTCATGCTTGCCAGCAAGCGCTTGTGCCGCTGAGTGATATCACTGGCCCTTTTATCATATGTGGGAACCGGGAGTCGAACTCAGGACCTCACGCTTGCCGAGCAGGTGCTTATGCCGCTGACCTATCTCACCAGCCCCGAGTGTTGATTTTTTATCCAGCTACAGTACTGAATTTGGTTATTAAATTTAGAAGTCTTTTGGTGGAGTTTTTGCAGTCTTCTGTGTAGAGTATCATGTCACTTGCAAACAATGATAATTTAACTTCTTCCTTTGCTATCCTTATTCCTTTTATTTCTCTCTCTTGTCTAATTGCTCTGGCTAATGTTTCAAGAACTATATTGAATAGGAGTGGTGATAGTTGATATCCTTGTCTTGTTCCTGATTTTAGAGGGAACATTTCAGTTTTGTCCACTTAGTATAATGTTGGCTGTTGGTTTGTCATAGATAGCTTTTATCAGGTTGAAGTAAAACCATCTATTCCAATTTTCTGTGTTTTTTTTTTTTTATCATGAATGAGTGTTGGACTTTGTCAAAAGTGTTTTCTGCATCTATTGAAATGATCATGTGATTTTTTTCTTTGGCTCTGTTGATATGGTGTATTACATTTATTGATTTGTATATGTTGAACCATCCCTGTATTTCTGAGATGAATTCCACTTGGTCATGGTGTATAATCTTTTTGATGATTTGCTGAATCCTGTTTGCTAGTATCATATTGAGGATTTTTGCATCTATGTTCATTAGGGAGATTGGCTTGTATTTCTCTTTAGATTGGATCTTTCTCTGATTTTGGTATCAGGGTGATGCTAACCTCCAGGAATGAGTAAGGGAGTATTGCTTTGTTTTGATTTCATTAAAGATTTTGAGGAGTATTTGTGTTAAATCTCTGAATGTGTTGTAGAATTCAGCTGTGAACCCATCAGGACCTGGGCTTTTCTTTGTTGGTAAGTTTTTAATTACATTTTCAATCTCATTCACTGATATTGGGTGATTCAGAATTTTTATATCTTCTTGATTCAGCTTTGGTAATTCATACGTATCTAGGAATCTGTCCATTTCTTCTGTGTTTTCCATCATAGGAGAGTAAAGATTTTCAAACTACGTATTGAATATCTTCTGAATTTCCAGAAGTGATTTCAGCCTTTTCATTCCTCAATGCATGAATTTGAGTTTTTTCTTTCCATTTTTTGATAAATTTGGCTAAGGGTTTGTCAATTTTATTTATTCTTTCAAAGAACCAACTCTTCGATTCATTAATTCTTTGTATTGTTTTCTTAGTCTCCATTGCATTAATTTCTGTTCTAATCTTTATAATTTCCTCCCTTGTAAGGGCTTTGGGCTTGACTTGCTCTTCCTTTTCTGGAAGCTTGAGGTGCAACATTAGGTTGTTTGTTAGTGCTCGTTCTGTTTTCCTGATGTGAGAATTCACCACTGTAAATTTCCCTCTGAGAACTGCTTTCATTGCATCCCACAGATTCTGGTAAGTTGTATTTGCCTTTCTGTTTTATTGTAGATGTTGTTTAATTTCTTCTTTAATTTCATCTGTGACAAATTGTTTGTCAGGAGGGTGTTATTTAATTTCCATGTTTTTATGGAGTTTTTGTGGTTTCTTTTGTCATTAATTTCCAATTTCATGGCACTATTGTCAGATAATATGCATGAGATAATTTCAATTACTTTGCAGTTACTTAAGCATATTCTGTGGGCTAGAATGTGGTGTATTTTAGAGAACATCCCACGTGCAGATGAGAAATGTGTATTCTGAGGGTGTTGGGTGGAACACTCTGTAAACACCTACTAAGTCTATTTGTTCACAAGTTTGGTTCAGTTCTGATATTTCTTTGCTGACTTTTTTTCTAGTTGATCGTTCTCTTTGTGGCAATGGGGTATTAGGCTTCCCAGTTACAATTGTGTTATTGCTTATTTGATTTTTCATATCTATTAATATTTGTCTTACATAGTTGGGTGCTCCCGTGTATCTGATGTCGTTGGGTGGAACACTGTGTAAATATCTACTAAGTCCATTTGTTCACAGGTTTGGTTTAGTTCTGTTATTTCTTTGCTGATTGTTTTTCTAGTTGATCTATCTCTTTGTGATAATGGGGTATTAAGGTGTCTCACTACAATTGCGTTATTGCTTATTTGATTTTTCATGTCTATTAATATTTGTTTTATATAGTTGGGTGCTCCCATATTTGGTGCATATATATTTATGATCATTATCTCTTCCTCTTGAACTTTTCCCCTAACAAGTATGTAGTGACCTTCTTTATCTCTTGTGATCATTTTTTGTTTGAAGTTCACATTGTCTTCAAACAGAATAGCTACCCCTGCTTTTTTCTGGGTTCCTGTTGCATGAAGTATTGTTTTCCATATTTTGACTTTTAGTCTATGAATTTCTTTTTGGGTAAATGTGTTTCTTGTATACAGCATATTGTTGGATTGTGTTTCTGGATCCATTCTGCCAGTCTGTTTCTTTTGATTGGTGAATTGAGGCCATTTACATTGATGGTTATAACACATATGTATTGGCTTATCTTTGTCATGGTATTTTCCTGCTCTTGGTTCCCTGATTTTCTCCTCTGTTCAATTGTTTACCCTGCCTGATGAGTCCTTTCTGTTGTTGTTCTTGGAATTGTGGTCATTTTTATCTCTGTCTAGAATATCTTTCAGTAGTCTTTGTAGGATTGGTTTTGTGGTCATGAATTTCTTCAGTTGTTCTTTGTCATGGAAGTATCTTATTTCTCCATTTGTTTTGAAAGATAGTGTTGCAAGGTACATCAGTCTGGGTTGGAAGTTGTTTTCTTTCAGGACTTGAAATACTTCACTCCAAGCTCTTCTTGACTTGAGGGCTTGTGGTGAGAAGTCTGCCATGATTCTGATGGCCTTTCCTTTATAGGTGATCTGTTTCTTTTCTCTAATAGCTTTTAATATTCTGTTCCTGTGCTGAATTTCTGGAATCTTGATTATTATATGTCTTGATGTAATTTTATTTTGGTTATGGCTGTTTGGGGTTCCATATGCTTCATTTATTTGTATGTCAAATTCTTTATCCACTCTTGGGAAGTTTTCTGCCATTATTTCTGTGAAGAGTTTTTGTTTTAATGGCATTTGTGCTGTCTCCAACTTTCTCATTGACCCCAATCAATGTTATTTTATTCTTCTTTGCTTCATCTTGTAGCTGTTGGATTGCTTTTTCATGGGCTCTTCCTATTTTTAAGATATCCTTATTCTCATGACCCCTAGCTGCAATTCTGTCTTCAAGATCTGAAATTCTGAAATTCTATCCTCTCCATTCAAACTGCTGCATATACTTTCAATGGAGATTTTAATGTCTTGGATTTCTGTTTGGATCTCTTTCATGGATTCCATTTATTTCATACATTGGGCATTTTTTGTTTCCATCAGTTTTCTAAGCTCATCTATTCTTTTATCATTGTCTTCTCTAATATCTTGGAAGTTAGGCATCATTTCTTTTGTACCTGAGAGATTATTTTCTCTATAGCTTTTTCCACCTGTTTTTTCACTTCTGTTGCTATTGTTTCAGAAAGTTCCAGTGTTTGATTTCCAATTTTGCCTATCTCATTGAGTTACAGGCTTCTCCTGGGTGGGCTGGGGGTCTGGGGTTCCATTTTGCCTCTGTGTCTTGTCATTTTGTATTTTCTCTCTTTTATTTTATTTTGTTTTCTATGTTGATCCTTGTGGATTTCTTATGGTAGATAGCTTTATCCTTAGTTTTGAGGCTTCCCTAGGAGATGTGTGTTCTTCAGGTATGCCCTGTAGACGCAGGTGGTTCTGTATAGCTATCCCAAGAACCTACCTTCTAAATTTGTAAAGGATGCAGAGTTACTATTTGGCTCAACACCCAGTTTTTTGGTACTGGACTGTGGTGAAGATTATGACCCCATACATTCACAGTGTTATTATACAAGGGAGAAAAACTCATTATAACATGTATGACATCCTGGCTTAAGTAGTACAATTAGCAATAACAATAGTTTCAAGTACAGCTTAACTCCTGACAAACTATGGTAATGAATAATCTGCTATCTCCAACCACAGGAGCAAACTCTAAAGTTATATAGCAAAATCAAACATATACCATGTACTTGTATGCAGATATTTTCTCCTTAGTGGAGTGATTTTACCCTTCTGTGGGTGGTGGTGGGTTTAAGATGGGTATGGGACAGGATAAAGTGTTGAATGAGGTCAAATGTAATAGAGTGAAGGCTGGAGGTCAAGAAATGATCACCTGAGTTTTGGGAAAATGTAGGACACAGGAGGGAAATAATGAAATAGAATGCAAAGGAGTAATCAGAAAGGGAAGAGACAATGTTTACTCACTCAAAAGTTTAAATTTGAGAAGTAGTTGAGGAAGGAGAAAAAGAGGATCAATAGAAGAAAATGTAAAAGAAAGATAAGAAACTTAAACAGTGAGAAAAGAAGGAGGAAAGAGGAGAATGAATAAGAAAAGTAGAAAAGAAAGAAAATAAAAGACCAGGGAAAAAGAGGAAGAAAAAGCCCAAAGCCTAAAATAACCACAAAATACAAAACAAAACAAGATGACATCTAACCAGTCAGGAAAGGGATAGCCAATCATACAAACAAGGGAGAATAAAAGTAGCAAAATACCTCCGGTATTACAGTCCTGTGATAGTGTCCATGTTAGATCCCAGAAATGTTCGGGTAGGGAGCTTCTGGATGTGGGGGCTGGGGCTGGTCTTCTGTTGGTGGAGTTCTCCAGAGCCCAACTGCTTTCTCCTCACTGCTGCTTCAGACACTTCCACATTGCTGGTCTCTCTGATTACTCCACCCTCCAAATGCATGTGTGTGCCTGCACACCCAGGGCCTCACTGTCCTGGGTCTTGGGATGTTCCAGTTGGTCCACCTGCCAAAGGCTTATATGCACCCATGTGCACGGGGTCCAGCTGTCCTTGGTTTTGGGGGGCTTCTGGTCAGTTTGCTCACCAAAGGCATGAGTGCACCCATGTGCCCGGGGCGTGGCTGTCCTGGGTATCTCCATTTTAATTTTTTCCCTTCAATTTTTCTTGCTTATTGTTATTATCTATATAATTTCTTTTTCCTCTTTTTTATCTTGTATTTCTTATCAGTTTTAAATAACCTTTATGTAATTCAATACACATCCTTCTTCACTTCAATAGTATCCTTTGCCCCACAGCTCTATCCTTATCATATCAGATAGTTTAAGGTTTCAAAATTTTCTTTTTCCATCCTCCATCCCCAAACCTCTATAATAGTATAAATATGAAACTTTATTGATCTTTAGATCATTGACTCTATAAAATTACTATTGATTTCTTTTCTACTATTAGTGGAGATATAGCTGTCACACTTAGTATATCTTAGGTGAGGGTCAATACTTGGTTTGTCTTGATGTCTACAATGTAATTGTGGATTTCTCCTCTAGTGTTAAGAGTGGTACATAATTGGTTCTTATGTTAATATACAATTTGTCTTTGATGATACTACTGTAGCTGATTTGCTTGATTTTACTAGGGTTAGATAACTGTTCCTGTTAATGGGTTTTCTTTGTAAGCCAACACCCAGATTATGGTACATTTGTTACATTAACAATACTAGTGTAAATGTACAGAGAAGTCAGTGTTGGGACATCTACACTGCATCCTCCCCTCCAAAATTAAGTGAGGTGGTCACATCTTGGGGCGGGCACAAGGGACTACAGTTATCCATGCCCAAAGTGTATCAATGAGAAGTGACTAAAGAAATAGTTATACTAAAAACAAAGTGTTTACACTATAAGCTTCCACAAACCTCAGCACAAAACAAAAGCAAAACCAATAAAATATGAGAAGATAAGGCAAAACTTCTAACTTCTAACCTCCAAAACTTCTAGCTCCCCCAAAGCCAATCAAAGAGGCATTGTGCATGGGGGGAGAATAGCATAACCCACACATCCAATTTACTCAAAAGGATAATGGAGGAATTTAGAAAACATATCAAAGAAGTACTCAATGAGATCTCAAAATATGTAACTAAACAGACAATGGAAGTAATAACCAAAATGATCTGGGAGCTTTCAGCAGACACTAGTAAAATCTATTTGAGATAAGCAAAATTATACAAAACAGAAATGACCACTTTAACACATAATTGGAATGCATGAAAAGGTTTCAATTAGCAATCCAGGACATTAAATTATATTGAGAGTATGAGCAGAAGCAGAATTTCAGAATTAGAAGACAATGATGCCTTCAAAGACCAACTACTCAAAGATACCTTAAAAGCATCACGAGGGCATGAAAAATGTATCCATGAGTAACTAGATGATGCAGAGAAGACTAAGAGTAATTGGAATAGATGCAAAAGCAGAAGACAGCACAAATGACATAAAAACTTATGCACAGAAATAATGGCAGAAAATTTCCCAAATAAATGGAAAGATATAAACATGCAGATATCATAAGGGAAGCATATAGAACCCCAAATAACCATGACTATAAAAGAACCTGTCCATACCACATAATACTCAAAGGACTAGAAATCCATCAAAGGGATAAAATCTTAAAAGTTTTTAAAGAAAAGAAAAAAATCCACACATGAAGTTAAGCTCCTTAGAATTACAGGAGGCTGCTCAGTACAAATTTTAAGGCCAGGAGGACTTGGAGGGAATCGTTTCAAGCCTTAAAAGATAGCGACTTTCTACTCTAAATTATATATCTTGCAGAACTTTCCTTCCCTTTCAAATTGTTGGGGAAATAAGGTATTATTTTTTTTACAAGAAGAAGCACCACAAGAAATCATGACCACCAAACCAGCAGTACAAAAAAAAAAATTCTGAAGAATATGCTAGAAAGAGACAAAAGCCAACAATGGCAGGAAGTCAAGAAGAAGGCATACACTGGCAAGATAAGCAACTAAGCAAAAGAAAAAAAATAAGAAAGTCAGCAACAGGAAAAGTATGCAACAACAGGAATAAGTCAATACCTTTCTGTAATAACTTTCAATATGAATGGTCTCCATTCCCCAGTCAGAAACAGCTTGGCAGAATGGATCAAGAAACAAAACCCAACAATATGGAATATCAATAAACACATTTAATTAAAAAATAAATTCATGCATTAAAAATCAGAGGATGGAAAGCAACTTTCCATGCAACAGGAATCTGGAAAAAAGCAAGAGTAGCTATTTCAGGCAAAGTGGATTTCCAGTCAAAACTGATTAGAAGAGACAAAGAAGATCACTACATATTAGTTATGGGAACAAGTTCATAAAACTAACAATACTGGACATGAACATGAAAAATCAGATAAACACCAATACAATTGTAATGGGGGACCTGAATACCCAACTGTCACAAATCATCTAGACAAAATATCCACAGAGAAATATTAGAGTTGAACTAAACCTTTGAATGAGTGGAATTAAGAGCTATCTACAGAGTGCTCCACCCAAACTATAACAGAATACACATTCCTCTAAGCAAGCATGTGGACTTTCTTCACAATAGTCCACTCACTAGTCCATAAAGCATGCCTAAATAAATGCAAAAGAATCAGAAGCATCCCATGCATATTATCAGATCTAAGTGTAATGAAAATAGAGAAATCAAGGACAAAAGAAATCACAAAATTATGAAAAAACATGGAAATTAAACAATACCCTTTTGAGTGACCAATGGGTCTTAGAAGAAATTAAGGGAAAAATTAGACAGTTGCTAAAATTGAACAATAACTTCACTTCAGTTTGCCAGAATCTATGGGGTACAATGAAAGTAGTCCACAGAGGGAAGTTTATAGCAGTTAATACCCACAGCAGAGAAAACACTGAGCTCAGATAAATAAATAAGCTAATGATGCACTTCCAGGTCATAGAAAAATAAGAACAATTCAAATCCAAAGCTAGCACAAGGAAGAAAATTATAAAAAACAAAAAAGAAGTTAATGAAACAAACTAAAAGACTACAAAGAATCAATGAATTGAAGAGTTGTTTCTTTAAAAGAATAAATAAAATAGACAAAAGTTTAGCCAGTTTTACCAAAATAAGGAAAGAAAGATGCATACCTATGTAATTAGAAATGATAAAGGTGAGATCACAATGGCTTCTGCCAAAATAAGATCACTGGTAATTACATAGAGAACATGTATTCTGATAAAATGGAAAATTCTGAAGAAATGGATAGATTGCCAGGTACATATGAATTACCAAAGTTGAAACAGAAGATGTAAAAATTCTGAACAGTCCAGATAAGATTGGGCGCATTCATAGTGGTGTGGCTGTAGACTCTGAATAGTCCAATATCAGTAAGTAAAGTGGAAGAATTAATTTAAAAAACTACCATATAAGAAAAGCCCACATCCTGATTGATTCACTGCCAAATTACACATAAATTTTACAGAAGATCTAATACCTCTCAACCTCCTTAATGAAATTGGAAGAGAAGCAATATTCCCAAAGTCATTCCTGGAAGCAAGCATTAGCCTGACAACAAAAATAGAAAATAACCCCCTCAAACCCAAAAACCAACCAACCAACCAACCAACCAACCAACCAACCAACAAACAAACAAAAGAATTACAGGCTAATGTGTTTAATGAACATAGATGCAAAAATCTTCAAGATATTAGTAAACAGAATACAGCAAATCATCAAAAAGATCATACACCATGACCAAGTAAGCTTCATCCCAGGGATGCAGGAAGGGTACAAAATATGCTAATCAGTAAATGTAATGCATCACATAAAAAGAACAAAGGACAAAAATTCCATTATCATCTCAATAGATGCAGAAAAAGCATTTGATAAAACACAACATCAATTTATGATAAAAACCCTAAAGAAAATAATTATAGAAGGATTCTATCTTAATCTGATAAATTCATCTATGGCAAACCAATGGTCAACACCATACTAAACAGAGAGAAGCTGAAAGCTTTCTCTCTAAATTCAGGAACAGGACAAGGGTATCCACTATCACTACTTCTGTTCAATATAGTTCTTGAAACATTAGCTAGAGCAATTAGACAGGAGAAAGAAATAGAAGGGATATGGATAGTGAAGGAAGAAATTAAATTATCATTACGAGCAGATGACATGATCCTCTACATAGAAGAACCCAAAAATTCCATCAAAGGACTTCTAGATTTAATAGCCAAATTCAGTAGCATAGCAAGATACAAAGTCAACACTCAAAAAATTAATATTGTTACTGAGCACCGGTAATAAACACACAGAGAGAAATTAGGGAAAGAATATATTTTCCAGTATTACCTAGTAAAATGAAATACTTAGGACTTAACCTAACCAAGATATTCCATTCCCAGGTAGGCAGTACCAATATAATCAAAATGTATATAATTCCCAAACCGTTATATAGATTTAACACTATCCCAGGAAAAATACCAATAACATTTCTCAGAGAACTAGAGAAAGCAATACTAAAATTCATATGGAACCAGAATCAAACTAGATAACCAAAGCAGTTCTGGGAAACAAGGGAAAGGCAGGAGGCATTGCAATCTTGGACTCCAAGTTATACTGCAAAGCTACAGTGATAAAACAGCATGGTACTGGCCAAAACAATAAGAACAACAACAACAACAACCACACCACCACCACCAACAACAACAACAACAACCACACCCAGACTTGGCCAGTGGAGTAAAATAGAGGATGTAGAAACAATTCCAGTCAAATTAAACTAACTTATCTTTGACAAAGAGGCCAAATACTTTCACTGGAGGAAACACAGCCTGTTTAACAAATGGCACTGGAAAAACTGCTATCCACATGCTGAAGATTGAACTTAGAGTGGTATCTTTCACCAGGCCCTAAACTAAAAATCAAAATGAACCAAAGATCTAAATATAAAAACAAAAACACTTAATCTGCTGGAGGACAAAATAGGTAAACTCTTGAAGACATAGGTGCAGGCAGACTTTCTGAACATAACCCTAGTTGTGAAATAAATAATAGCAAGAATCAACAAATGGGGCTCTTCAAATTAAAAAGCTTCTGCACAGCAAAGAAAACTGCCAAAAGAGTGAAGAGACAACCTCCAGATGGGAAAATTTATTACAAGCTACTCATCAAAGGATTAATATCTAGAATATATAAAGAAATAAAAAAATTAGATCTACAAATTTAAAGATAAAATAATGGCATCTGAAATGAATGTACATTTCTCAGAGGAAGAAGTAAAAATGGTCAACAAATACACAAAAAATGTTCAACACTATTCCTTCTCACTTAAGAAAGAATGGCTATTATCAAGAAATCAAGGGCCAGTGTTATAGCTCAGTGGCATAAGTGCCTGCCTGGCAAGCATGAGGTCCTGAGTTTGACTCCTGGTACTCACATAAAAAAAAAAAGAAATCAAATAATAAATTCTGGAGAGACTCCAGAGAAAAAGGAACACTTCTTTATTGTTTGTAGAAGTGAAAACTGATATAATCACTATAGAAATCTGTATGGTAATTCCTCAAATAAGTAAAGATAGAAACTCTACTTGACATAGCAATTTTCCTTCTAGGTATCTGCTTCAAAGAGATAAAACACATCATATTACAGTGATACATACATATTCATGTTTAAAGCTGGACAAACAATAGCTAAATCTTGAAAGGAGCCTATATAACCATCAACGGATGAATGGATAAAGAAATTGTGGTATTTATAGATATTGGAATACTACTCCTCCATGAGGAAGGATGAACTTGAGTCATTTGTGGGAAAATGGATGCACCTTCAGAGCAACATGTTAAGTGAAGTAAATCAGACACACAAACTTAAATATCACATTATTTCTCCCAAATGAGAAACCCAAAATATATGCAAAGTGCAAAATAAAATATAGGTAATAAGAAATATTGAGTTAGATCTTTCTCAGATGGGAAGAGGATAAAGAGATGGAGGGAGGGACAATGGAGATGAAGGAAAGGGGGTAAAAAAAGAATTAAGATGTGCTATGTACCTGTATCAGTCCCTACGAGGAATGTAATCATTACATATTGCAAACATGTACTAAACGAAAATAAAAATTGAAAAAAAACTATGTTCCAGTTCTGTATGACCCTTTGTAAGTTGCAATTACTTACTTCATTATTTCATAGTAATCACATAAAAATATTCAGTAGCTGTCTAATGGTATTTTAAGATTGTTTATCTATTACAAGGTCATTTCACAATTCCATAAACATACTGTTCACCAGGCCTTCCCTGTAAATGTTAACAGTTCCTGTCCTGCCTTACATAGTCAATAGTCTTGTGGATAGTGTCCATTTGCAAGATTTCTTGTTGCACTGCTGTATGCAGGCACTCCAGGAAATGTTGGAATGGTCACTGATGGTGCTTCTCTGCTACAGCTGATGAGTGCATTGACCTCTCCCCTCCACTGTTTTTTTAATATAACTTTTAATTAAAAAGAAAAAAAACATACAACTATGTGCAATGCAAAAATTTCCACAAATTTTGGTTACTTCTATGAATCACTTTTCTTTCAAAATGAAAGATGTTTTCAGCTGTGCTGTGTAAGAACATATGAATCAATGTCCTGTTTGTTTTTGATGTTTCATATATTTTAAAGTGTGGTAGGTGTTTCCTTCCCAAATCTTACAAGCAGACATCCCCCTGGGGTTGTTGGTACCCTTTGCAAAGGTGAGCTCACCCACACAGACTCCTGTGTATCTTCATCTGTTCCCAGGTTTATATGGAGTCAGTGATAAGAAGAGTAAGCTAAAAGGCTGATGACCCAGGTTCATAGCATGTTTATGTGTGATTTCCATGTGTCATGAGATTTAACTAGAATGTCATTAAACGGCTCAAACACCTCATGTAAAATTGGCTGTGGACAATCTGTGTTAGATCAGAAATGTGTTCAGATAAATTTATTGATAGATTGAAAAAAATGATGTCTGCATAAAGAAGAAATGTAAGACCAAGGCTAAAATGTACATATATTTCCTTGGATTAGTTCTTAAATCAGCGGTTAATTCCATATCCAGTATTCTTATGAATGTCTGTGATTTCATAGATCCTTGTACTTTGAATATCTGTTACATGCAGTATGTTAACTGTTGTGTCATAATGCCAGTAGAAAACAAGTTATGGGCCAGTGAGATGGCTCAGCGGCTTAAGCGCCTGCCCGGCAAGCATGAGGGCCTGAGTTCAACTCCCGGAACCCACATACAAAAAAAGGGCCGGTGATATCGCTCAGCGGCAGGGGCGCCTGCTGGCGCGCAAGGTCCTGAGGTCGACCCCCCCGGTACCCACACACAAAAAAAAGGAAAACAAGTTAAACTGCAAGTGTCAAATGATTTATTGACTTCTTAATCTAGTGGACCATTATTTAGAGTATAATGCATTGGAGAATTTTAGAACTAATTGATGAACGAGAATTTCTTTTAAAAATATTTTATTAATCTCAGCTCATGTTATAACATGTAATGTTTACATTAGTTGAGGTTATCACATTCCTGTAGATGGCATATCTTTATTCTAATTTTCCCCTTCCCTTCCCCTCCCCCTACCACATTTTCCCTTGGACCATTTCCTTGAGGTAAGATTAATAATTTCAACAAGAATGAAAAATGGGATAGTGGGATTGGAGGAGGAGGGAGGAAGAGGAGGTAAGGGTAGGGGATTAAAAACAACAACAAACTGCAGTAGGTACACGTAACCACTTCCCAAGATAATTGGAAACTGTGTGAACTGCAAGCATGTACTAATAAAATAGAAAATTAAAAAAATTGGTACATGTTTGCAGTACATAGTGTTTGCATTTCTTGTGTGGAGTTGGTACATATAAATAACACATCTTAATTCTTTTTTTGTCCCTTTTACCTTATCTCCATCCCCCCTCCATCTCTTGACTCCCTTCCCACTTGAGATGTACCTCCCTACTTCCTATTATCTATCTTTTATTTTGCTCTTTATTTATAATTTGGGCTTCTCATATAAGAGAATGCAGGTGATATTTAAGCTTGTGTGTCTCATTTATCTCACTTAACATTATGGATCAAGGTGCATCCATCTTCCTACAAATGACTCAACTTCCTTCTTTCTCATGGCAGACCAGTACTCCACTGGGTGTAAATTCCATATTTTCTTTATGCATTCATCTATTGATGGACATATAGGCTGCTTCCATGGCTTGGTTATTAGCAGCTGTGCTGCTATAAACATGGGTGTGCATGTATCAATGTAATATGATGTCTGTAATTCTTCCTAGGTATCTAGGAAGATACCTAGAAGGACAGTTGTTGCATCACAAGCATTTCTAGTTTTAGTTTCCTGAGAATTTCAGTACTGATTTCCATAGTGCTTGTATTGGTTTATAGTCACACCAATAATGTAGAGGGTTTATTTTTTCTCACAGGTTTGAGAGAATTTGTTATTATTTGATTTCTTAATGAAGGCCATTCTGTCAGTGGTAAGATGGAATCTCAGTGTTGCTTTAATTTGCATTTCTCTAGTAACCAGCAATGTTAAGCATTTCTTCACATATTTATTGGTCATTTGTATCTTTTCCTGTGAATTGTCTATTTATTTCACTTACGCACTTTTGATTGGGACTTTTAGTTTGGAGGGTCTAATTTTTTGAGTCCTTCATATTTTGCAGATATTCTTCTGTCAGAGGAATAGGTTGCAAATATCTTTTCCTCTTCTTAGGTTGGCTTTTTGCCCTGTTGGTGGTTTCTTTGGCTGTGCAGGAGCTTTTTGATTTAATGTGATCCCATTTGGTGATTCTTTGTACTATTTACACTGCTACTGGGGTTTAGTTAGAAAGTCCTTGCCAAATCTACAACTTCAAGTGTTCTACCTATTTTTCTTCTAGCAGGTTGTTTCTGTTTTAACATTTAGTTCTTTTTTTAAAAAAAAATTTTTATTTTAAAGAAAAAAAATAGAACAAAATTTCAAAGCAACATAATAGGAGGGTAACAATGGTTAATACATTGTGTAATGTTATCTTTAAATTAGTTACTCAGAGTACAAGATATCAGCATTCAATTGTCCAAACAATATTAGCACAAACCATTCTTTTCAATGAACTAAGAGAAATTAGTAGTATATCTATCTCAACTATCTTTAATATGTATTTTGTTGTAGTCAGGGTTTGCAAGGGAAACAATACAAGACACATAATTTATAGGATTATTTTCTAGTAGTCACCCAAAGAGTCAAGTACAAAAAGAGTGCAGGAAATCTGTCCACACACTAATGACCCAAAGAATCCAGCTGAGGGCCTGGATTCCACAGCAATGCCCTGCATGAGTCCAGCTGAAGACCTAGAGCCCATGGCAATACCCCCCATGAGTCCAACTGGAGGCCCAGAGCCCACAACAATGTCTCACACAAGTCTGTTTCATGGATCTGTGCCGGGAAGGCCCAAAGGTCCATGGTGGAAGCTAGAAAGTCTGCACCAGTGGGATGAAGGATCTGTGCCAGCAGGCTGAGGGATCTGCACTGGAGCCAGGAAGTGATGCTCAAAGTAAGGGCCAGAGTTCCCCACCAAAAAACTACAGCCATCCTCAGCAACAGTGAGGTCCTGAGCTCCTCTGACAATGAGAACAGCCAAGTTCCTGTCAGGAAAGCCAGCACAACAAGCCAGCATGACAAGGAGAGCCAATGGCACCACCTCTTCCTCTCCAGTTCTCCTTTTTACATTGTTGGCAATAATCCTCAGGTGGGCCCTCCACACCCAGCACCATGCTGACTCAGTTCAGCTGGGTGTGACAAGTTGACCACCAGTTGTGAATTCACCACCATATATATATATATATATATATATATATATATATATATATATATATCTTTTTTTGCTTTTCCCTTCCTTCTTTTTCTCAATTCCCCCACCCCAGTTTCTTTTTCTTTTTGAACAGTTTTTCCCATTTTACAATATCTATTGTACATTTTGGATCTTATTTACTCTTTCAGCTTCTCACACTGAAAAGACGATATGATGTTTACACATGTTCAACTGGTTTATTTCGCTTATGAGTATGGTCTCTAGTTGCATCCATTTACCTATAAAAGTCTCCAGTTTATCCTTCTTTATGGCTGAGTAGTATTCCATTGTATAAAAATACCACATTTTTTTAATCCATTCCTCAGTTGATAGGCATTTGTGTTGTTTCCAAGATTTAGCTATTACAAATTGTGCTGCTATAAACATGGGTGCACATATATCACTGTGGTATGATGTTTTTAATCCTTCTGGGATGATACCCAGAAGGGGAATGACTGGGTCAAATGGGACATCCAATCCTAGTTTTTTGAGGAATCATCACACTGATTTCCACAGTGGTTGCACCAGTCTACACTCTCACCAACAGTGGAGAAGGGTTCCTTTTTCCCCACAGCCCCATCAGCATTTGTTATTGGTTGATTTCTTGATAATAGCCATTCTTTCTGGGGTGAGATGGAATCTCAGTGTTGTTTTAATTTGCATCTCTCAGATGACCACTGATGTTAAGCACTTTTTCATATATTTATTTGCCATTTGTCTTTCTTCATCTGAGAAGTGTTTATTCATCTCAGATGCCCATTTTTGGATTGGGTCTTTAAATTTGGGAGGTCTGATTTTTTTGAGTTCTGTGTATATTCTCAATAGTAATCCTTTGTCTGAGGAACAGCTGGCAAACATTTTTTTCCCACATTGTTGGTTGTCTCTTCATTCTGTTGGTGGTTTCTCTTGCTGTGCAAAAGTTTTTAATAAGATGAGATCCCAATTGTTGATTCTTTGTGATAGTTCCTGTGTGATTGGGGTTTTATTTATAAAGTCTTCGCCTACACCAATGTCTTCAAGAGTTTTACCTATTCTGTTTTCCAGGAGATTTAATGTTTCTGTTTTAATATTTAGATCTTTGATCCATTTTGAATTTAGTTTACTGCATGGTGAAGATATGGCTCTAGTTTTAGTGTTCAGTGTGTGGAAAGCCAGTTTTTCCAGTACCATTTATTAAAAAGGCTATCTTTTTCCAGTGAATGTGTTTGGCACCTTTGTCAAAGATAAGGTGGCTGAGTATGTCTGGAGTTGTTTCTGCATCTTCTAATCTGTCCCATTGATCTTCAGGTCTGTTTTTTTTTTGCCAGTACCATGCTGTTTTTATCACAGTAGCTTTACTGTATAATTTCAAGTCAGGGATTTTGATGCCCCCTGTCTTGCCTTTGTTGCCCAGAATTTCCTTTGCTATTCTAGGTCTCTTCTGGTTCCAAATGAATTTTAGGATTGTTTTCTCTAATTCTGTGAGATATGTTTTTGGAATTTTGATTGAAATAGCATTAAATCTGTATCACAATTTTGGAAGTAGGCCCATTTTCACTATATTAGTTTTTCCTACTCAAGAGCAAGGGATAGCTTTCCATTTTCTGATATCCTCTTCAATCTCCTTTTTCAGAGTACTGTAGTTTTCTTTTTTTTTTTGTGGGTACCGGGGGGTCGACCTCAGGACCTCGTGCGCCAACAGGCACCCGTGCCACTGAGCGATATCACCGGCCCCTTTTTCGTATGTGGGATGCGGGAGTCGAACTCGGGCCCTCATGCTTGCAAGGCAGGCGCTTATGCCGCTGAGCCATCTCACCAGCCCAAGAGTACTGTAGTTTTCAATGTAGATGTCTTTTACATCCTTTGTTAGATTGACTCCTAGGTATTTCATTTTTTTGGGATGCTATTGTGAAAGGTGTTGTTATGTTAATTTCTCTTTCAGTGCGTTTATTATTCGTGTACAGGAAGTCTATTGATTTTTGAGTGTTGACTTTGTATCCAGCTGTGCTACTGAATTTGCTTATTAAATCCAGCAGTTTTTTAGTGGAAATTTTGGGGTCTTCTATGTAGAATATCATGTCATCTGCAAATAAGGATAATTAAACTTTTTCCTTTCCTATTGTTATTCCTTTTACTTCTCTCTCTTGTCTAATTGATCTGGCTAAAGTTTCCAGGACTATGTTGAATAAGAGTGGAGACAGTGGACATCCTTGTCTTGTTCCTGATTTTAGAGTGAAAGCTTTTGTTTTTTGACCATTTAGTACGATATTGGCTGTTGGTTTGTCATAGAAGGCTTTTATCAGATTGAGATAAAGACCATCTATTCCAATTATCTGTAGGGTTTTTATCATGAATGAGTGCTGGACTTTGTCAAAACCTTTTTTTTTTGCATCTATTGAGATGATTGTATGATTTTTGTCCTTGGCTCTTTTAATATGGTATATTACATTTATCGGTTTATGTATGTTAAAGCATCCCTGCATCCCTGGGATGAGTGCAACTTGGTCGTTGTGTATAATCTTCTTGATGATTTGCTGCATTCTGTTTTCCAGTATCTTATTGAGGATTTTTTAAAAAATATGGGTAATGGGAGTCAACCTCAGGACCTTGCACTTCCCAGAAAGTGCTTGTGCCACTGAGCAATATCACTGGCACTTTTTCCCTTTATGTGGGTACCGGGAGTTGAACTCAGGACCTCGCACTTGCCAGGCAGGCACTTACGCTGCTGAGCCATCTCACCAGCCCTATTGAGAATTTTTGGACCTACGTTCATTAGGGAGATTGGCCTGCAGTTCTCTTTCTTGGTTGGGTCTTTCTCTCATTTTGATATCAGGGTAATGCTTGCTTCTGGGAATGAATTTGGGAGTATTGCTTCCCTTTCAATTTCATTAATGAGTTTGAGAAATAGTGGTGTTAGGTCTTTTCTAAATTTCTTGTAGAATTCGGCAGTGAATCCATCAGGCCTGGGCTTTTCTTTGTTGGGAGTTTTTTTTATTACATCTTTGATTTCATTGATTGATATTTGTTTATTTAGGATTTTATATCTTCTTGATTCAGCTTTGGTAATTTGTATGTATCTAGGAATATGTCCATTTCTTCTGTACTTTCTATATTATTAGAATACAAGTTTTCAAAGTAGGTGTAGATGATCTTCTGGATTTCTGTGGGGTCTGTTGGGATTTCATCCTTTTCATTATTAATTGCATGGATTTGAGTCTTTTCTTTCCTTTTTGTAATAAGGTAGGGTAAGCGTTTGTCAATTTTATTTAATCTTTGAAAGAACAAACTCTTTGATTCACTGATTCTTTGTATTTTTTGTAGTCTCCAATGCATTAATTTCTGTTTTGATCTTTATAATTTCCTCCCTTGTGAGGGCTTTTGGCTTAGCCTGCTCTTCTTTTTGTAGAAGTTTGAGGTTCACCATTAAATTTTTTATTTGTGCTTGCTCTGTTTTCCTGACATTGGTATTTACTGCTATAAATTTCCCCCTTAGGACTGCTTTCATTTTGTCCCAGAAGTTCTGGCATGTTGTACTGTGGTTATCATTCAATTGTAGAAACTATCTAATTTCTTCTTTAATTTCATCTGTGACCCACTGGTTGTTCAGGAGGGTGTTATTTAATTTCCATGTGTTTAGGAAGTTCTTGTGGTTTCTTTTGCTATTGATTTCCAATTTCATTGTACTATGGCCTGGTAATATGTATGGGATAATTTCAATTACTTTGCATTTACTTAAGCAGTTTCTATGAGATACTATGTGGTCTATTTTGGAGAATGTCCTGTGTGCAGCTGAGAAGAATGTGTATTCTGATGTTGCAGGGTGGAACACTCTATAGATATCTACTAACACCATTTGTTCCAAAGTTTGGTTCAGTTCTAATATTTCATTGTTGATTTTTTGATCTGTCTTTTTGTGACAGTGGGTTATTGAGATCCCCCAATACAATTGTAATAGTGCCTATTTGATTTTTCATACCCATTAATATTTGTTTTATATAGTTGGGTGCGCTGATATTTGTTGCATATATATTTATGATCATTATCTCTTCCTCTTGGATTGTCCCCTTTACAAGGATGTAGTGACCTTCTTTATCTCTCTGAATCATTCTTGGCTTGAAACTCACTTTGTTTGCAAAAAGAATATCTACCACTGCTTTTTTTTCTGGGTTCCTGTAACATGGAGTGTTGTTTCCCATCTTTTGACTTTCAGTCTATGAATTTCTTTTTGAATTAAATGTGTTTCTTGTATGCAACATATTGTTGGATCTTACTTCTTAATCCATTCTGCCAGTCTGTGTCTTTTGATGGATGAATTGAGATTATTAACATTGATGGTTAAAACTGATATGTACTGACATCCTTGTCATGTCATTTTCCTGTTGTTGGCTCCCCATCTTTTTTTTCCCTCCCTCCATTTAATTGTTTGCCTTGCCTGGTGGATTCCTTGTATTGGGGTTCATGGAGTTGTAGTCCTTGTTATCTTTTTCTAGAATGTCCTTCAAAACATTTTGGAGTGCTGGCTTTTTGGTCATAAATTTCCTCAGATGTTCTTTGTCATGGAAATATTTTATTTCTCCATCAGTTTTGAAAGATAGTTTTGTGGGGTACATCAATCTGGGTTGAAGATTATTTTCCTTTAGAACTTGAAATACTTCATTCCAAGCTGTTCTTGACTTGAGCGTTTGTGCTGAGAAGTCAGCTGTGATTCTGATGGGCTTTCCTTTATAGATGATATGTTTCTCTTCATTCATAGCTTTTAAGATTCTACTCTTGGGGCCAAGAGATAGCTCAGTGGTGTATGCACCTGCCTGGCAAGTGTAAGGTCCTGAGTTCAATTCCTGGTACCAACATAAAGGAAAAAAGGGCCAGTGATATTGCTCAGTGGCACAAGCACTTGCTGGCAAGTGTGAGGTTCTGAGTTTGACTCCTGGTACCCACATTAAAAAAAAAGTCTAGAATCTTGACTATGATATGCCTGGATGAATATATTTTTTTAACATGGCTAATTGGAGTTCTATATGCCTCACTTATCTGCACATCAATTCTTTTTCTCTACCAGGGAAATTTTCTGCCATGATGTCTGTGAGTAGATTTTTTATATCATTTATGCTATCTCCTGCTTTTTCATTGACTCCAATCAATCTTTGGTTTTTCTTCTTTGCCTCATCTAGCAGCTGCTGCATTGATTTCTCATGGATCCTTGCTATTTTTAAGAAATCTTTCTTTTCATGAATACTAACTGCAAGCCTGTCTTCTGCATCTGGGATCCTGTCTTCACATTGGCTTAATCTGATGCAAATACTTTCAGTGGAATTGCTATTCTCCTGGATATCTGCTTGAATCTGCCTTATGGATTCCATTTCTTTCCTATGCTGAGCATACATGGCTTCCATAATTTTCTTAAGTTCATCTCTATTTTTTGTCTGTATCTGCTCTAGAGTCCCTAAGCATGGTTTTCATTGTGGACATAATTCCTTCAGTTATCTGAGAAATTATTTCTGATTTGATTTTTTCTAGAGCCTCATTCAATTGCTTTGTTGCTACCACTTCAGAGATGCCAGGTGGGCAGCTTTTGGATTGTCCCACCTCATTGCTGCCTGGGTTTGCCTTTGGTGAACTGGATGTGTGGGGTTGCATCTTGTTTAAGTGTCTTCTCATTTTCTTTCCTTTCTTTAGTTTAATTCCTGGGGTGATGCTTGTAAATTGCCTATGGTAGGATGCTTTATTCCTAGTATTTAAAACACTTAGGAGATGACTACTTCTCGGAGGTATCTTCCAGGTGTAGCTTATTTTTGGGTTTTGAGTCTGTTGCAAGATTCTACCTCTTCAATTTGTTGGAAATGAGAAGCTGCTGCATATTTGGCCCAGTCCTTGGTTCTTTGGCACTGTGTCACAGTATGTTCTGTGACCCTCAGTCAATCTCAGTCATGGAATACCAGGAAGAACAGCTTCTGAGAACAATTATGTCACTTTTGGCTATAGTGGTACCAAAAGCATCAAACACAGCCTAGAAAATGACAGACTGAGCTAACTAGTTATTTGCCACTGTAACCATATAAACTAGATTTGTGGATATATAACAAAATCTAAAACAAGCCAGAAAATTATATGCAGTATACAAGTCCTTAATATGTCAATTTGCCCTCAGGGTTTAAAATTTAAAATGAGTTAAGGAGAAAATAGAGAAGCAGAAGTAGAGGAAGGAATTAGAAGTAAGGCTGTAGGACAAAGGGGGATCACACTAACTTTGGAAAACTTGTTCAGAATACTGGAGGGAAAGAGAGAAGGAAGGGATAAAAGGAAGAACAGAACAGAACCACAACCACAAAGAGGCTAGAAACTCCATTTACACTCATTAAAAACAAGATCAATGAAGGAAAAAAAAACATCACCACAACAATGAAAACAAGAGAGAGGGAAAGAAAAAAGGATAAAGTTCACTTCCAGGTTTGTCTCTGCTGTCGCTGGTAGACAACTTGTGGAGACAGAGTCCCGTTCTGTGCCGATCTATCCCAGCAAGCCAGCAGTAGCTTTTTGGCAGAGTAGTGGATAATCTCAGTGAGCCTGCACTTTCTGGCCAAGTCCAGACTCATTCAGCCTGCAGCCATCTGCGCATCTTCTGTGGGCCTGAGCCCAACTGGGAGCTGTAGATGGAGCCAGCTGCTGCTCTGAGTTCTGAGCTCTGCCACCTCCCCCAAGATGGCTCCCGGCCAATTGCTTTCTCATGCGGGATGACTGAGCCCTCAGCACTCACCGCCAACCAGTGCAGTCCTTCATGTCTGCTGCTCTCCTGCACTGCTGCATCTGTCTGTGGAGGCCCCTGGGGTCACCGGCAGTCACCGTGTGTCCGCAGATTTGCACTGCTCTTGTCATGCAGCGAGTCCCAACTCAGGGAGAAGGCGCCAGTGGCTACCTCCTTCTTCTTTGTTGAAGTTTCTCTCTTCACTCTTTCCACGGGCTTCAAATTGTGTTTCAGATCCTTCCTGGGTCCAGGGGACCTACTTCCCTCCT
This sequence comes from Erethizon dorsatum, assembly GCA_028451465.1. Classification (NCBI taxonomy): domain Eukaryota; kingdom Metazoa; phylum Chordata; class Mammalia; order Rodentia; family Erethizontidae; genus Erethizon; species Erethizon dorsatum. The sequence continues at coordinate 7,499,701 of CM051822.1, forward strand.
TCTTGTCTTCCTTTAGTTGCTATATTTCAGCATCTAGATGGTGACTCTCAGAGAGGCTCTTTCTCTGCTGCTCACCACTCTGCTATCTTGTTCCTTCCCCCTCAAATCAAACTTTCACAAGGAGTGTGGAAAAGAAGAAAGGTGCAGGCCCCTGTGAAGAAACTTCGAGGGTTACACTAGTTTAAGATATGGTTAGATCCAGATACTTAAAGGACATCATCTTGTCTCCACTCTCTTCATGTCCCAGTGCAGCTTTCATCTGTGTTGGGAGCACTCCTTTCCCAGTGGGGAGCACTTCTACCGTAGCATGAATGAGACTCATACATTACAGGTGGCCCAGCTCTTCAGGAAATTTTCTTCCAAGGTTTAATCTTCACACTCTCCCTTTTTTCACACTTCCATTTTATTTAGTTTGAACATAAGTTTAACCTTTATTTATTATGATTTTTTTCCTGTTAACTGAGACCCAGGTTCACACAAGTAATTGAGTCAGAATTCCAGCCCCAGGATGCTTGTTCTGAAGTTACATCCTTAACCACAGGCTATGTGTCACCTGTGGCCACTTGGGTGTGAAAATAGTCTTGTGAGTCTCCAGGGTTGGGCAGTGACTGTCCAGTCTATTCCATATCTAAGGAGCATCTTCCAAAAGATGAGAGGTGTGAAATTCACAAGATAGCACAGTTCAGCAAGGAAATCTGATGGTGTGGATGCTGCACGCAGGACCCTGTGTGACCTTGGGTGAGTCATGGCATTTGTTGAGGTTTAAAAGTCTCCCTCAGCTGTGGTAGGACAGGTGGCTGGTGCTGGGTGCCTGGATTCAGGGACCTAAAGGCCCCACATGACCTCCTACACTAGCACCTGCCAGTCACTTTGTGCCTTCCCACTGAGATAAATTGGCCCCCCTATCCAGAAATGTGCTTCGAAGAGCATGTGCTGTGCCTCTCTTTTGTGTCATCTTCCGATGTTTGATGACTTAGTTGAATATTCTTCTAGGGCATCTTCACTCTCACATGTAAATAGGTGCAGGTGGCCTAGCACCTCTGGTGAAGGTCACATGATGGACAGAGACAGAACTTCTACCCCAAGACCCTGCCCAGCTCCTCCTCCCTGTCCCAGCTCTGCATGGGGTTTTCCATACCGGTATTCATGCCCTGCATGGCTCTCATCACAGCTTACTTTCCGGAAGCCACAGGTTGGGTCTCCCTATTAATGAAGGGGTCTGAGGATACAGGTGCTTTGTAGGCGCGTCTGGACAAAGTGCTCCAGAGTGCTTGCTGCAGTTCATATACAATTGGCATGATGTGTGAATTTTATGTTTTTTTTTTTTTTTTTTGTGGGTACCGGGGGTCGACCTCAGGACCTCATGCGCCAGCAGGCGCCCGTGCCGCTGAGCGATATCACCGGCCCCTTTTTTGTATGTGGGTTCTGGGAGTCGAACTCGGGCCCTCGCGCTTGCAAGGCAGGCGCTTAAACCGCTGAGCCATCTCACCGGCCCGATGTGTGAATTTTATGTAAGAGGGAATTTTCATGATTTGAATTAGATTTGTATTTGAATATCTTCTTTGAAGATAATGTATTTCAAAAGTAAGGAAAAATAGGTGAATTTTTTAAGTATCAGAGATAAGATGTTCCTATACTTTTCCTGTGAAGAAAATACTTTTTTACATAGTCACAACTTTCCCTTTGTGTTACAGAACATACGTTTGCACTCCTTCAGTGTCAAGACTGAAAGAATTAAAAATGTACATATAATGCAGATCTTCATATCTTCTCTTGGGAAGAAGCTTGGGTCTCTCTCGCTGGCTTTAACTACTAGGGTTTACTGACATTATGCTAGATTATGTGTCTAGTTCTTGTCTTTGTGTGAGGAACAGCATGCAAGATCCAGTGCAAAACGTCAGGCCTTATCCTTATGAGAAAGAATTTTAACGTATGGTTAAGGTTGGGAACATATTGCAGGGATAGAAGTGAAAAACCCTGGAATTTCAAAGTGTACATTATAATACAGGAACACAGTACGGCATTAAGAAACTTCTTTGGAACTAGAAAGCATTTGTTTATTTTGGGAGAAAGTAGAGGAGTTTGAAGAGTAGTATTTTTTTATTTAAAAATGTTCTGGTGTGAGAAACTGGAACTGGTATGAGAAACTGAAGGAGTAAATAAGTTCTAAAATGTACTATAGATATTGTGAAATGGGAAGGAATTGTTCAAAGAAATTTTGTTTTACCTTTTTTTCATACAAGAAATCTCAAAAAGTGTTAAATTATTCTGTAATGTAGAAGAAGAAGCGTCTTTGAGTGAACACTTTTTGTTTGAAAAAATGATGTATCTTTGTGGCTTAATTTTTGCTTTACTTTTAATAAAATGCTTTCTCATCAAAAACAAAGGTTGACAGTATAGCTCAGTGCAAAGGTCACGAGTTCAAGATCCAGTCATGAAAAAGAAAGAAAAGAAAGGAAGGAAGAAAGAAAGAATGAAAGAAAGAAAAAGGAAAAAAAAAAGAAAAGGAAAGAATAGAAAAGTAAAGAAATTTGTGTACAGACACCTCTGTTCCCAGGTGACACCTGGGTGTGGCCTCCCAGACCAGCAGAGCAGCTCTCTTTGCAGAGGAGGAACCTGGTGGTTGGGAGGTGGGCAGAGGCAGTGAGGGTGGGGTGGGGATCTGTGCAGGGCCCATTCTCTCTGCACTGACACCAGGCCTGTCTCAGACCCCTGGCCTCATCTCTAGCTCTGTACCCTCATCCCTGTGTTGGTCTTTGCCTTTGCTGACAGTTGGTGACATCTCATTACCTTTTCATCTGGCTGCCTCCTGCCTTCCATCCTGGTCCATCCCTGGAGGTTGTAATGACAGAAGAGCATGAGGCCTGGTGAGAGATTTGCACTTCTAGGGTGCTGTGCTTCAACCCACACCTGGGGGCTGGGATGGAAAACATAGTCATGACTGGGCCAGAGCCAGGCTGAGCTTGAGCCATATCTGCAAGTGAAACTGGAGCTGGGAGGGCAGGGGACCCACTGCAGTATCCTGCAGTTTGATGATGGCAGTATGCTGCCTTAGGAATGGAGACCCTGCAGGCTGTTCAAGGGGAAAGTTTCTGTGCACCCCTTTCAGAGTCCAGCAGGGTTTTGGGCAGGGGTCAGCTCCACACACCAGCTGTGAGGCTCAGCACTATGGGGTTTGTTTGAGGACCGTGGTGTAGACCTCCTGGTGTGGCTAGGGCCAACTCGCAGGCCCCAAGGAAGACAGGACACTGGAGTTTCCTGATCCTGCCCACTTCCTTGCCACTGGCCCTTGCCCAGGCAGGAGACTTAAGGGTCCACACTTCCCAGTGCTGTGGCACTTGAAGTGGTCTGTACTGCATATGTGGCACCATCCTTTGTCGTGCCAGGCACTCTTCCATCTCCCCTGGGATCCTCTGATCATTCCCATTATGACCGAGAGCTGGTTCTGCAGGGCCACTCCAAATAGCGTCAATAGTATCTCTTAAAAACTTCAGATTCCCCCATTGAGCCCTCAGCAAACTCCATCAAAGTATTAGGAGGAAGCCTTTGCTGGGAAAAACCAGTGCTGGGACCCCCAAGCCTGCCTTTGGTTCTGCTTAGCAGTAGCCACAGCAGGATCAGGGCCACACCTGAGTTTCATGTGGCCAGAGGCCAGAACTCTGGCTGATCTGGATTTAGCCTGTGGGAGGCTCCTTGGATGAAGACCATGATGGCCTTCCTTACTGGGGACGTGACAGGCCTCAGTCAGGTCAAATTGTCCCTTGAGGTCACAGAGCATTTCCCTGGGGATTCGATTCTCACATCTCAGGAATTCACTCTTACCTTTGGTTTGGTTACCAAAAGACCTGTTCATGAGCAATGTCAGGCTTCACCATGAGAGACAAAAGGATAAGGATCAGGCTGAGCCAGTGGAGATGGGTGAGGGGCAGGGAAGTGGGCGAGAAGTAGAGGAGAACAATGCTGAAGACAGTCCTGACACCTTGGCCTTGGTCTGGTTGTGGCCCCTCTAGAGCCCCATTCTCAGGAGGCCAGTTCAGGGGTCTGGATGGCACTGTGACCTACTGGGGACAGAATGTGGTGGCCATGTCATTTTGCTGGAGGGACAGTCAGCTTCTGCTCCCTTCCCTTGACACTCAGAATCACTTGTCATGGGTGACATCCTCTGCAATGGTGTGATCGACAGGCATGACAGAGATTATAGGGCATAGGACTGGGCTCCTTACTCTGTGTTCAGAGTCTACCAGGTGGGCACTGGCCAGCTAAGGGTCACTACAGCCCCAAGTGCCTCACCACAGGAGCTTGGACTGGATCTGCTTGGGCTGGAGTGGCTCATGGTCCCCAGTCTCTATCTACATCCCTCTGCTCTGCTGTATTGGGCCAATTCCTCCTGACCTTTCTAGGTCCCCCTCTCTGTGGTACCTCCTTCTATCCTCCTGCATTTCCTGGACTCCCCTTGTCCTCCCCACTCCCTGTGGCCCCTTGTCTTGGGCCACCTCCTTCCAACATCCACCGGTTCACTGGCAGCCACATCCTTGGGCTCTCATGGGCCACTTTCCTAACAGTGCATTTCCTACTGTAACATCTTCTGCAATCTGTGCTGCCTGAGTTTCTCCAAAATCATCAAATTACCACAGCAAATTGTTACACACTAGTGGCTCAAAACCACACTGTCCAAATGCCAGAAGCCCAAAATCTGAAATTCAGTGTGTGATAAAATCAAGGTGTGGGCGGGGCTTTGCACCTCTACAGGTTCGAGGATGCACCTTGCCTCCTCCAGCTTCCTGGGCTTGTGGCCCTGTCACTGCTGTCTCTGCCTTTGTCTTCACATTGCTTTCTTCTGTGTTTAATCTTCTGCTGCCTGTCAGAAGCCCACTTGAGACAACATTTAGGTCTCAGCTGGATAATCCAGGCTAATTTCCTCATATCAGTAGGAAAAAAGAGAAGAATAAGGATGGAATGATACACAGGAGAGAGAAAAAAGGGGAAAGGCAGTCATTGGTTTCAGGTGTCTGTCTTCTAGCCTAACCTATTGAGTTCCAGGTCAGCCTGCCAGGATTAATGCCATACCATCAAGATCATCAAAACCAAGGGAAGTCTAAGAAACTGTGGTAGCCTAGAGGAGCCTAGGGGGACAGGATGACTGTGATGGTACTGGTGTGATTTCAGTGTCCTCCAAGTGTTCATGTAGTTGGTTTTCATCCCCACTGAGATATGAAGAAGGTATAACCAGGTGTGAGTCAGTGATTGTCCCCCCAAAGGGGACTAGATGTCTAGATGTCCCCCCAAAGCCTCATGCAGTCATGTGGGGAGGGCTTTTCAGAGCTGGCTGAATCTAGAGTGTGTGATGCTGGGATTAAGGGTGTGTGATTAGTAAATCAGTCCACTGCTTGGTTTGGCAGAGCTCTGGCTAGGATTAAGGGTGTGAGTGCTGCACCCACCCTAGGGCAGGTAGCCTGTATACGATATAAGGGACAGAAAGAGTATTGTATTTTCCCTTTGTTGCTTTTGCTCCCTTGTGGGTGCCATGAACTGTTCTCTGCCAAGGCACCCTGCCTTGGGGTCAGCTGATTATGGGCTGAAACCTCTACAAACTGTGAGCTAAATAAACTTTTCCCCTTCAACTTTGGGTGCTGGGTATTTTGTTCCAGCAATGAGAAAAGTAACTAAGACAGTCAGACACCCAAGAAAGTGGTTACATAAGTTGAGCTCCGAATGGTGCTCATGGGCTGGCCAGATTCTAACTGTACCCGGACAGAGGCCCCATTCTTTTCTCTGTGTGAGAAGCAGAATCCTGGCTACCTGTCCCTGGTTGTCCTTACAGCAACAGAGCAGTGCACAGCTGTCTCAGTTCGTTTCTGTTCCTCTAACAAAGCACCACAGACTGCATCATTCACAAGTGATAGGGATTTATTTCTCACAGTTCTGGAGGCTGGGAAGTCCACAGGCACCAGCAGCTTTGGTGTCTGGCCTGTACCTTGTAGTTGGGACCTTCTAGGCATCCTCACAATGGTGGAAGAGATGGAAGGATGAAAAGGACCTCAGTAGTCCCATCTTCTGTTTTGTGAGTACTGAGTCCATTCACAAGGGCTGATTTAACTACCTCCTAGCAGCCCCCCCTCTTATACTGTCACCTGGGGTCTTAGGTTCCAACTTACGGATTTGGCAGGGGGAACATACATGTTCACACCACAGCAGCAGCCATATGTTATGGAGCTTTCTGCCCCTTCACCTGGCCCTATGGGTAAGAAGCAGTGCTCACATGCTTGGCCCTTAAAAGAGAGCTGGACAAGTATCAGGTCATGGAGGAAGCTGGAGTGGTGACAAAGATGGGGTGGGGCAGGGCTGGTGGAGAGGATGGGGTTGGTATTATCAGAGACTGGGTCTAAGAATAGGAGTCTCACAGCTAAGGCTGAGTGCCCCTCTATCATATTGGGCCCTCAGAGTTACTAAGACTTGGACTTAGGACTTTATGCACAGCTGGTGCCCTGGCCCTGTGGTCTCCTGCACCCCTGGTCATCAAGCAGGTTTGTGACCAGTGTTGGGCACAGCTTGAAGGTCTCTGCAGGGATCAAGGGCAGTGAGGCAGAATGAGCACTGGGCAGAAAAGCAAGAGTCCTCTTGGCCCAGACAAAAGGAGGACTTTGCAAAGTGTTTGGGCAGAGGGGCTGGTCATGGCGTTTCCTCCCTAGATTTAACAAAGGATGAGTCACTATCTGCTAAAATAGAGGTCTCCCAGGCATCAGGTTCACCATCTTCCCAGGCTCTCCTAATCACTTCAGCATTTAATTCAAACACATGTCAATGCTGGAGATGCAATTTTTTAAATTAATAAATGGAAAAACTAAGGTTAGAGTTGGGTGTGGTGGCACAAGCCTGTTATTCTGGCAGTTGAGAGGCTGTAGGAGGATAGCAGAGAGTTCGATGTCAGTCTTGTCTACATACTCAGTCAAGGCCAGCTTGAACTATGTAGGGGGACCTTGTCTCAAAACAAAGCAAAACAAAACAAGACAACTCAGATTGGAGAAAGTGACAAGAGTGCAAAATGTAGTGCTGCACAGTGAAGGAGTGCTTTGTAAAGAGGTCACACCAGCAAAGTCAGGTGCTTGGTCTCTTTCAGGTGACTTCATCTCCTTAGGGGCTGATGTTTTCATACTTTTCCTGTGAAGAAAATAATGTTTTATATTTGTTTTTGTCCTCTTTTTTAAAAAATTGATTAATTTTATTGGTGCATTTTATTTTATTTTTTTATTTTTCCATTTAATTTATTTATTTAGTTAAAATCTTGATTAATTTTATTGGTTCATGTTAGATATACATAATGATGACATTCATCAGTGGGAGTTTGTACCTGTACATGATATATCTTGATTTTTCTTCTTTCCTCAATCCCTTCTCCTCCTTTCAACCACTCTTACCTTCCTTATTTATAAAAGCTTTGTTTCCATTTTCTTTCTTCTATTCTCTTTTTTCTTTTCTTTTCTTTTTTTTTGTGGGTACCAGCAATTGAACTCAGGACCTCATGCCTGGCAGCAGGCGCTTGTGCTGCTGAGCGATATCACCGGCACTTTTTTCCTTTGTATGTGGGTACCGGGAGTCGAACTCAGGACCTCACGCTTGCCATGCAGGCGCTTATGCCACTGAGCTATCTCACCGGCCCCTATTCTCTTTTTTCTTTTCCCATCCCTGCTTCCCTTTTCCCCATCCTTTGTTCCTCTTCCCATTTGAATGTTTTCTTCCTATTTCCCAGTATCCATTATACACGTTGGCTCTTGCTTACTCTTTCAGTTTCTCATGCCAGAGAAACAATGTGATATTTAAACATGTGTGTCTGATTTATTACACTTAAGAGTATGGACTCTTTTTCTTTTCTTTTCCTTTCCATCTCTCAAATCACCACTGATGTTGAACACTTTTTCATGTATTTATTTGCCATTTGTATTTCTTCCTCTGAGAAGTGTGTAATCATCTCAGATGCCTGTTTTCATATTGGGCCTTTAAATTTGTGGGGGGCTCTGTTTTGTTTTCAATTCTTTATATGTTCTACATATTAGTCCTTTTTCTGAGGGACAACTGGCTAAATTTTTTTTCCACTTTTTTGGATTGTCTTTTTATTCTATTGGTAATTTCCTTTGCTGTGCAAAACTTTTTTAATAGAATGAGATCCCAGTTGTTCTTTGTAGTATTTCTCGTATGATCAGGATTTTGTTTGTGAAAACTTTGCCTAGACCCATGTCTTCAAGAGTTCTACCTATTCTCTCTTCCAGCAGATTTAGTGTTTCTGTTTTAATATTTAGATCTTTGATCCATTTTGATTTTAGTTTAGTGCATGGTGATAGACATGGTCTAGTTTTAATCTTTGGCATGTGGAAAGCCAGTTTTTCCTGCACCATTTATTGAAGAGACTATGTTTCTTCCAGTGAATGTGCTTGGCCCCTTTGTGAAAGATAAGGTGGTTGAGTGTGTTTGGTGTTATTTCTGCATCTTCTAATCTGTTCCATTGATCTTCAGGTCTGTTTTTCTTTTTTGGCCAGTACCATGCTGTTTTTATCACAGTAGCTTTGTAGTATAATTTCAAGTCAGTGATTGTGATGCCCCTGCCTTGGCTTTGTTGTCCAAGATTGCTTCTACTATTCTAGGTCTCTGGTTCCAAATGAATTTTAGGAATGTTTTCTCTAGTTCTGTGAGGTATGCTAATGATATTTTGATTGGGATTTCATTAACTTTCTATAACAATTTTGGGAGTATGGCCATTTTCACTATGTTGGTTCTTGCCACCCAAGAGCAAGGGATATCTTTCCATTTTCTGATATCTTCTTTGATCTCCTTTTTCAGAGCACTGTGATTTTCAATTTAGAGATCTTTTACTTTGTTAGATTGATTCCTAAGTATTTCATTTTTTTTGATACTATGGTGAAAGGTGGTATTTCCCTAATTTCTCTTTCAGTGCATTTGTTGTTAGTGTACAGAAATGCTATTGATTTTTGAATGTTGCCTTTGTATCCAGTTATGCTACTGAATTTAGTTATTAAATCTATAAGTCTTTTCGTGGAGTTTTTGGGGACTTCTGTGTAGAGTATCATGTCATTTGCAAATAATGATAATTTAACTTCTTCCTTTCTTATCCTTATTCCTTTCATTGCTTTTTCTTGTCTAATTGCTCTGGCTAGTGTTTCCAGAACTATATCAAGTAGCAGTGGTGATAGTGGACATCCTTGACTTGTTCTGGATTTTAGAGTGAAAGCACTCAGTTTTTGACCATTTAGTATGATATTGGCTCTTGGTTTGTCATAGATGGCCTTTATTAGATTGAGATAAAGACCTTCTATTCTAAATTGCTGTAGAGTTTTTATTATGATTGGGTGTTGGAGTTTGTCAAATGCTTTTTCTGCATCCATTGAGATGATTATATGATTTTTGTTTTTGGCTCTTTGATATGGTGTATGACATTTGTTGATTTGCATATGTTGAACCAACCCTGCATTCCTGGCATGAATCCTACTTGGTGATGGTAAGTAATCTTGATGATTTGCTGCATTCTATCTTCCAGTATCTTATTGAGGATTTTTGCATCTATGTTCATTAGGGAGATTGGAATGTAGTTTTCTTTTTTGGGTGGATCCTTCTCTGATTTTGGTATCAGAGTAACACTTCCTTCCAGGAAAGACTTTGGGAGTATTGCTTCCCTTTTAATTTTGTTAAAGATAAACTTTAAGCCAAAATTGATCTAAAGAGACAAGGAAGGTCACTACATACTTGTTAAAGGAAAGCTCCAAGAAGAAGAGATAACAATCATAAATATATATGCACCAAATGTGGGTGCACCCAACTACATAAAACAAATATTAACAGACATGAATAATCAAATAAGCACCAATACAATTGTAGTGGGATACCTAGTACCCCACTCTCACAAGTAGATAGATCAACCAGACAAAAAATCAACAAAGAAATATCAGAATTAAACCAAGCCTGTGAACAAATGGACTTGGTAGATGTCTACAGAGTGTTCCACCCCAAAACATCAGAATACACATTCTTCTTAGCTGCACACAGGATGTTATCCAAAATAGACCACATACTAGCCTACAAAACATGTTTAAGTAAATGTAAAGGAATTGAGATCATTCCTTGCACACTGTCTGAGCACAGCACAATGAAACTGGAAAACAACAACAAAAGAAACCACAAAAACTACACAAACACATGGAAATTAAGTAACACACTTCTGAACAACCAGTGGGACACAGAGGAAATTAAAGATGAAATTACACAGTATGTACAATTTAACAATAATGCTGATACAGCATACTGAAACTTATGGGGTGCAATGAAAGCAGTCCTAAGAGGAAAATTTATAGTGATAAACTCTCACCTCAGGAAAACAGAACAAGCTCAAATAAACAACCTAATGATGAACCTCAAACTTCTAGAAAAAGAAGAACAAATGAAACCCAAAGCTCATATGAGGGAGGAAATTATAAAGATCAGAGCAGAAATTAATTCAATAGAGACTAAAAAAATACAAAGAATCAATGAATTGAAAACTTGCTTCTTTGAAAGAATTAATAAAATTGATAAACCATTAGCCAACCTCATCAAAAGGAGGAAAGAAAAAACACAAATTCAAGCAATTAGGAATGAAAAGGGGAAAATCACAAGAGATCCTACAGAAATTCAGAAGCTCATCAATGCATATTATGAGAACATATATTCTAATAAGATGAAAAACATAGAAGAAATGGACAGATTCCTAGGCACAATCCAACTGCCAAAACTAAATAAAAAAAGATATAAAATTCTAAGTCACCCAATATCAGCCAATAAAATTGAAAATGTAATTAAAAATTTACCAACAAAGAAAAGCCTGGACCCTGATGGATTCATGGTGGAATTCTACAAGAAATTTAGAGAAGAACTAATGCCACTAATGATGAAACTCTTAAAGGAAATTAAAAGAGAAGCAGTATTTCCAAAATCATTTCTGGAGTCAAGTATTATCCTAATTCCAAAACCAGAGAAGAACCGAAACAAAAAAGAAAACTACAGGCAGATCTCTCTAATAAACATAGATGCAAAAATCCTCAGTAAGATATTGGCAAACAGAATGCAGCAAATCATCAAGAACATTATATAACATGACCAAGTTGGATTCATACCAGGGATGCAGGGATAGTTCAACATATGGAAATCAATAAATATAATACACCATTTTCACAGAACCAAAGACAAAAATCACATGATCATCTCAATAGATGCAGCAAAAGCTTTCGATAAAGTCCAGCACTTATTCATGGTAAAAACCCTACAGAAAATTGGAATAGAGAGTCTTTTTCTTAATCTGATAAAAGCCATCTATGACAAACCAACAGCTAACATCATACTAAATGGTCAAAAACTGAAAATTCTCATTCTACAGTCAGGAACAAGACAAGGAAATTCACCACCACCTCTGCTTTCAATATAGTTCTGGAAACATTAGCCAGAGCAATTAGACAAGAGAAAGATATAAAAGGAATAAAGATAGGAAAGGAAGAAGTTAAGTTATCATTATTTGCAGATGACATGATACTCTACATAGAAGAGCCAAAAAGCTCCACCAAAAGACTGCTATATTTAATAACCAAAGTCAGTTATGTAGCTGGATACAAAGTCAACACTCAAAAATCAATAGCATTTCTGTACACAAGCAAAAAACTCACAGAGAAAGAAATTAGGGAAACTGTACCCTTTATAATAGCATTCAAAAAAGGAAATAATACTTAGGAATCAATCTAACAAAAGAAGTAAAAGATCTATACACTGAAAACTACAGTACTCTGAAAAAGAAGATTGAAGGTGATATCAGAAAATGGAAAGATATCCCTTGCTCATGAATAGGAAGAACCAACATAGTGAAAATGGCCATACTTCCAGAACTGTTATACAGATTCAATGCCATCCCAATCAAAGTACCATTAATATACCTCACAGAACTAGAGAAAACATTCCTAAAATTGATGTGGAAACAGAAGAGACCTAGAATAGCAAAAGCAATTCTGGGAAACAAAGGCAAGTCAGAGGGCATCACAATCCCTGAACTGAAATTATATTACAAAGCCACTGTGATACATTCAGCATGGTATTGGTGAAAAACAGACCTGAGTATCGGTGGAACAGATTAGAAGATGCAGATGCAACTACAAACACACTCAGCCACCTTATCTTTGACAAAGGGGCCAAACATGTTCACCGGAAGAAAGATAGTCTCTTTAATAAATGGCACTGGAAAAACTGGCCTTCCACATGCCGAAGACTAAAACTAGACTCTTGTCTATCACCATGCACTAAAATAAATTCAAAATGGATCAAAGATCTAAACATTAAAACAGAAACACGAAATCTACTGGAAGAGAAAATAGGTAGAAATCTTGAAGACATAGGGGTAGGTAGAGATTTCATGAACTAAACCCAGACCTCATAGAAAATACAACAAAGAATCAATAATGGGATCTCACCTTATTAAAAAGCTTTTACACATCAAAAGCAATCACCAACAGAGTGAAAAGACAACCCAGAGAGTGGGAAAAATATAGCCAGTTGTCTCTCAGGCAAAGGGCTTATATCTAGAACATATAAAAAATTGAAAAAATCAGGCCCCCCAAATTCAAAGACCCAATCCATAAATGGGCATCTGAGATGAATACACACTTCTCAAATGAAGAAATACAAATGGTAAATAAATATATGAAAAAATGTTCAACATCATTGGTCATTCGAGAAATGAAAATTAAAACACCACTGAGATTCCATCTCACTCCAGAAAGAATGGGTATAATCAAGAAAACAACCATTAACAAATACTGATGGGGTGTGGGGAAAAAGGAAATGTTCTCCACTGTTGGTGGGAGTGTAGACTGTTGTAACCATTGTGGAAACCGGTGTAGATATTTCTTAAAAAAACTAGGATTAGAGATCCCATTCAACCCAGCTATTTCCCTTTTGGGTATCTTCCCAGAAGAATTAAAAACATCATACCACAGTGATATATGTGCACCCATGTTTATAACAGCAAAATTTGTAATAGCTAAATCTTGGAAACAACCCAAATGTCCATCAACCAAGGAATGGATAAAAAAGGTGTGGCTTTTTTATATAATGGCATACTACTCAGCCATAAAAAGATAGGTGAGACTTTTATAGGTAAATGAATGCAACTGAAGGGCATACATGTAAGTGAAATAAACCAGACCCACATGTGTAAACATCATATTGTTTTACTAGTGTGAGAATCTGAAAGAGTAAACAAGATCCAAAATGTACATTAAATATTGTGAATAGGGAAGAAACTGTTCAAAAGAAAAGGAAAACTGTGATGGGAGAAAGGGGAAAGGAAGGAAGGGAAAAGGAAAAAAAAAACACAAGACAGCTAAGATAATTATACAGCTGGTTTCTCTTGTTTCATTGAGGGGAAACTTTCGTACTAGTAATTTTCTGGACAATGTTTCATGCCTATATTTTGTACTCTGAACAGCTATTGTGAATACCACAATATGCTATGTGTTGATTATTGTTACTCTCCTACTAGCCTGTTTTGAAACTCTGTTTTATTGTTATTTCTTACTTTTTTCTGTTTAAAATAAAGAAAAATATACAATTTCATTAAAGAGTTTCATCAGTAATCACATTAGATCTTCTCTAAATTTCTTGTAGAATTTGGCAGTGAATCCATCAGGTCCTGGGATTTTCTTTGTTGGTAAGTTTTTAATTACATTTTCAATTTCATTGACTAATCCTATTTAGATTTTTCTTCTAAATTTTCTTCTTGATTCAGTTTTGGCAATTCATATATATATCTAGGAATCTGTCCATTTCTTCTGTGTTTTCCATCTTATTAGAGTAAAGTTTCTCAAAGTAGGTATTGTCTATCTTCTGAATTCCACAGGATCCATTGTGATTTCACCCTTTTCATTCCTCACTGCATGAATTTGAGTCTTTTCTTTCCTCTTTTTGATAAGATTGGCTAAGGGTTTATCAATTTTATTTAATCTTTCAAAGAATCAACTCTAAGATTCATTGATTCTTTGTATTGTGTTCTTAGTCTGGATTGCATTAATTTCTGCTCTTATCTTCATGATTTCCTCCCTTGCACAAGGTTTGGGTTTGATTTGTTCTTTTTGTAGAAGTTTGAGGTTTAACATTAGGTTGTTTATTTGAGCTTGTTCTATTTTCTGATGTGAGCCTTCATTGCTATAAATTTCCCTCTTCAGACTGCTTTCATTGCATCCCGTAAGTTCTGGTATGTTGTCTCAGCATTATCATTTAATTGTAGATACTGTTTAATTTCTTCTGTGACCCATTGGTTGTTCAGGAAAGTGTTACTTAATTTCCAGGTGCTTATGTAGTTTTCATGGATTCTTTTGCAATTGATTTCAATTTTCATTACACTATGGTCAGATAATATGCATAGGATATTTCAATTCCTTTGAATTTATTTAAGCATGTTCTGTGGGCTAGTATGTCGTCTATTTTGAGAATGCCCAATGTGCAGCTGAGAAGAATGTATATTCTGATGTTGTTGGGTGGAACACTCTGAGGTCATCTGCTAAGTCCATTTGTTCATAAGTTTGGTTTAGTTCTGATATTTCTTTGTTTTTTTATTTTGTCTAGTTTATCTGTCTATTTGTGATAGTGGGATATTAAGGTCCCACATTACAATAGTGTTAGTGTCATTTGATTTTTCTTGTCCATTAATATTTGTTTTGTGTAGTTGGGTGAACCAGTATGTGGTGCATATATATTTATGATTGTTATCTCTTGTTCTTGGAGTTTTCCCTTAACAAGTATGTAGTGACCTTCTTTGTCTCTTTTCATCAGTCTTGGCTTGAAGTTCCCATTGTCTGCAAATAGAATGGGTATCCCTGCTTTTTTCTGGGCTCTTGTTATGTGAAGTATTTTTTTCCATCCTTTGACTTTCAGTCTATGAATTTCTTTTTGAGTTAAATGTGTTTCTTGTATGCAGCATATTGTTAGATCTTTCTTCTTTATCCATTCTGCCAGTCTGTTTCTTTTGATTGGTGAATTGAGACCATTTACAGTGATGATTATAACGTATATTGGCTTATCCTTCTCATATTATTTTCCTGTTGTTAGTACCCTGTCTTTCCTGTCTGTTTAATTGCTTGCCTTGCCTTTTGGCTTCTTTCTATTGGTGTTCTTGGAATTGTGGTCTTCCTTATCTTTTTCTAAAATATCCTTCAGAGACTTTTGTAGAGCTGGTCTGATGGTCCTGTATTTCTTCAATTGTTCTTTGTTCTTTGTCATAAGTACCTTATTTCTCCATTGATTTTTTTTTAATGTGGGTACCAGGAGTCGACCTCAGGACCTCGCACTTGCCAGCAAGCACTTGTGCTACTGAGCGATATCACCGGCCCCTTTTTTCCTTTATGTGAGTTCTGGGAGTTGAACTCAGGACCTCACACTTGCCGGGCAGGTGCTTATGCTACTGAGCCATCTCACTGGCCCTCTCCATTGATTTCAAAGATAGTTTTGTGGGGTACATCAATCTGTGCTGGAGGTTGTTTTCTTTTGGAGCTTGAAATACTTCACTTCAAGGTCTCCTTGACTTGAGGGTTTGACTTTGAGAAGTCTGGTGTGATTGTAATGGGGTTTCCTTCTAGGTAATTTTTTTCTTTTCTCTAACCACTTTTAATATTCTGTTCTTGTGCAAATTTCTGCAATCTTGATTATTATATGCCTTGGTGTAGATTTGTTTTGATCATGGCTACTTGTAGTTCTACATGTCTCACTTATTTGTATGTCAAATTCATTATCCATGTTTGGGAAGTTTTCTGCCATTACTTCTGTGAAGAGTATTTTATGGTGTTTGCATTATCACCAGCTTTCTTATTAACTCAGATCAGTTTTATGTTGTTGTTCTTTGCTTCATCTTGCAGCTATTGCATTGATTATTCATGTCCACTGCTATTTTTTAGATAACCTTCTTTTCTTGGTCACTAACCACAATCCTGTCTTCTAAATGTGTTATCCTATTTTGCCTTAATTCAATCTATTGCATGTACTTTCAATGGAATTTTTAATCTCCTGGATATCTGTTGCCTGGCTCTCATTTCTTTCCTATGTTGGGCATTCGTGGTTTCCATCATTTTCCTAAGCTCCTCTATTTTTTTTTTTATCTGTATCTACTCTAGACTCTTTGGGTGTATTTTTTATTTTGATAATTATTTCTTTCCTTACCTGAGAGATTATTTCTTTTTTTCTATAACCTCATCCATTTGTTTTTTTTTTTTACTTCTGCTGCTATAAGTTCAGAAATTTCCAGCATGTGGCTTTTTTTTTATTTTAAAGAGAAGAAAAAACAAAACATATCAAAAGAAGAACAAATTTTCAAAACAACATAATAGGAGGGTAACAATGGTTAATACATTACATATTACTATCTTTAAGTTAGTTATTCAGGATACCAGACATTATCATTCAATTGTCCAAACATTATTGGCACAAACCTTACTCTTCAATGAACTAAGTAAAATTGGTAGTGTATCTATCTTAACCATCTTATATATATATATACAATTTTTTTCCCTTTCCCTTCTTTCTTTTCCCTATTCCAGTCTCTCATTCCTTTTGACCAGTTTCTTTTTGATTCATCATGTCTATTCTACATTTTGGATCTTATTTACTCTTTCAGTTTCTCATACTAGAGAGACAATACAATGCTTACACATGTGCTTCCGGTTTATTTCACTTATGAGTATTTTCTCGAGTTGCATCCATTTACCTATAAAAGTCTCCAGTTTATCCTTCTTTATGGCTGAATAGTACTCCATTGTATAAAAATACCACATCTTTCTTATCCATTCCTCAGTTGATGGGCATTTGGGTTGTTTCCAAGATCTGGCTATTACAAATGGTGCTGCTATAAACATGGGTGCAATATATCGCTGTGGTACGATGTTTTTAATTCTTCTGGGAAGATGCCCAGAAGGGGAATAGCTGGGTCAAATGGGACCTCCAACCCTAGTTTTTTGAGGAATCTCCACACTGACTTCCACAGTGGCTGTACCAGTCGACACTCCCACCAACAGTGAAGAAGGGTTCCTTTTTCCCCACAGCCCCTCCAGCATTTGTTATTAGTTGATTTCTTTATAGTAGCCATTCTTTCTGGGGTGAGATGGTATCTCAGTGTTGTTTTAGTTTGCATCTCTCGAATGACTAGTGATGTTGCACATTTTTTTGTATATTTATTTGCCATTAGTATTTCTTCATCTGAGAAATGTGTATTCATCTCAGATGCCCATTTTTGGAGTGGGTCTTTAAATTTGGGAGGTCTGATTTTTTTGAGTTCTTTATATGTTCTTGATAGTAATCCTTTGTCTGAGGAACAGCTGGCAAACATTTTTTCCCACATTGTGGGTTGTCTCTTCACTCTGTTGGTGGTTTCTCTTGCTGTGCAAAAGCTTTTTAATAAGATGAGATCCCAGTTATTGATTCTTTGGGATAGTTCCCGTGCGGTTGAATTTTTATTCATAAAGTCTTTGCCTACACCAATGTCTTCAAGGGTTTTACCTATCCTACCTTCCAGCAGATTTAATGTTTCTGTTTTAATATTTAGGTCTCTGATCCATTTTGAATTTAGTTTAGTGCATGGTGAAAGATATGGGTCTAGTTTTAATCTTCGGCATGTGTAGAGCCAGTTTTTCCAGCACCATTTATTAAAGAGGCTATCTTTCTTCCAGCGAATGTGTTTGGCACCTTTGTCAAAGATAAGGTGGCTTAGTATGTCTGGGGTTGTTTCAGCATCTTCTAATCTGTTCCATTGATCTTCAGGTCTGTTTTTTTGCCAGTATCACACTGTTTTTATCACAGTAGCTTTATAGTATAATTTCAAGTTGGGGATTGTGATGCCCCCTGCCTTGCGTTTGTTGCCCAGAATTGCCTTTGCTATTCTAGGTCTCTTCTGATTCCAAATGAATTTTAGGATAGTTTTCTCTAATTCTGTGAGATATGCTGTTGGAATTTTGATTGGAATTGCATTAAATCTGTATAACAATTTTGGAAGTATGGCCATTTTCACTATATTGGTTCTTCCTATCCAGGAGCAAGGGATATCTTTCCATTTTCTGATATCCTCTTCAATCTCCTTTTTCAGAGTACTGTAGTTTTCAGTATAGAGGTCTTTTACATCCTTTGTGAGGTTGATTCCTAGGTATTTCATTTTTTTGGATGTTATTGTGAAAGGTATTGTTTCCCTAATTTCTCTTTCAGTAAGTTTGTTATTTGTGTACAGGAAGGCTATTGACTTTTGAGTATTGACTTTGTATCCAGCTACACTACTGAATTTGCTTATTAAATCTAGCAGTTTTTTAGTGGAGTTTTTGGGGTCTTCTGTGTAGAGTATCATGTCATCTGCAAATAATGATAATTTAACTTCTTCCTTTCCAATCATTATTCCCTTTATTTCTTTCTCTTGTCTAATTGCTCTGGCTAAAGTTTCCAGAACTATGTTGAATAAGAGTGGGGACAGTGGACATCCTTGTCTTGTTCCTGATTTTAGAGAGAAGGCTTTCAGTTTTTGGCCATTTAGTATAATATTGGCTGTTGGTTTGTCATAGGTAGCCTTTACCAGATTGAGATAAAGACCCTCTATTCCAATTTTCTGTAGGGTTTTTATCATGAAAAGGTGCTGGACTTTGTCAAAAGCTTTTTCTGCATCTATTGAGATGATCATGTGATTTTTGTCTTTGGTTCTGTTAATATGGTGTATTACATTTATTGATTTATGTATGTTGAACCATCCCTGCATCCCTGGGATGAATCCAACTTGGTCATGGTGTATAATCTTCTTGATGATTTGTTGGATTCTGTTTGCCAGTATCTTATTAAGGATTTTTGCATCTATGTTCATTAGAGAGATTGGCCTGTAGTTCTCTTTCTTAGTTGGGTCCTTCTCTCATTTTGGTATCAGGGTAATGCTTGCTTCCAGGAATGAATTTGGGAGTATTGCTTCTCTTTCAATTTCATTGAAAAGTTTGAGAAGTAGTGGCGTTAGGTCTTCTCTAAATTTCTTGTAGAATTCGGCAGTGAATCCATCAGGGCCTGGGCTTTTCTTTGTTGGGAGGTTTTTAATTACATCTTCAATTTCATTGGTTGATATTGGTTTATTTAGGATTTTTAAATCTTCTTGATTCAGCTTTGGTAATTCATACGAATCTAGGAATCTGTCCATTTCTTCTGCATTTTCCATCTTAGTAGAATATAAATTTTCAAAATAGGTATAGATGATCTTCTGGATTTCTGCAGGGTCCGTCGTGATATCACCCTTTTCATTTTCAATTGCATGGATTTGAGTCTTTTCTTTTCTTTTTTTAATAAGGTTGGATAAGGGTTTGTCAATCTTATTTATTCTTTCAAAGAACCAACTTTTTGCTTCATTGATTCTTTGTATTGTTTTTTTAGTCTCCAATACGTTAATTTCTGCTCTGATCTTTATAATTTCCTCCCTTGTACGGGCTTTTGGCTTAACCTCCTCTTCTTTTTCTAGAACAGCATGTGGCTTTTGATTTCTTCTATCTCTTTGTGTTTTGGTCTTGCCCTGGGTGGGCTGGATGTCTGGGGCTGCATTTTGCTTCTGCACCTTGTCATTTTCTATTTTTTATTTTCTTTTATTTTCTGTGTTGGTACTGTCAGATTTCTTATGGTAGGTAGCTTTATCCCTAGCATCAAGGCTTCCCTATGAAATGTCTATTCCTGAGATGTCTTCTAGCAGTTTGGTGGTTCTTGGTCTTTGTATCTATCCCAGGAACCTACCTTCCCAATTTATTAAGGATGAGAAGTTGATATTTATTTGGCTCAGCACCCAGTCCTTTGGTAGTGGACTATGGTGATGTTTATGACCTAGACAATCATAGTGTTGTCATATAAGGGAGAAAAACTGATTGTAGCATGTATGTCATCCTGGCTAAAGTACTACAATTAGCAATAACAATAGCATCAAGCACAACCTAGCAACTGACAAACTGTGGTAACTATAAATTTGGTAACTTTAACCATAGATGTAAACTCAGCAGTCATATAACAAAATCCAACATATACCAGGAGCTTGCATGCAATGAGTTTTCCTTTGGTAGATTGATTTTACCCTGCTTGGGAGGTTATTTAAGAGGGATATGGGACAAAACAGATAGATGAATTAGGAGAAATATAGTAGAAAGAAGGCTATAAAGCTAAGGATGATCAGCCAAGTTTTGTGAGACTGGAGAGGAGTTCAGAAGAGAAAGAATGAAAGAGAAAGCAAAAGAATATTGAAGTAACCAGAAAAAGAAGAGACAGTGTTCATTCACATGAAAGTACCATAAAATTAAGAGAAATAGTTGAGGGAAGAGAGAAAGATGAATAGAACAAAACAAAAATAAAGGTAAGAAAACTAATTAGTTAAAACAAACAAACAAACAAACAAAAAACAAACAAAAGAACCCCAGCCCCAATCAGCCTGAAAAAAGAAAAACCAATCAAATAAAGAAAAAGATTACTCTGGTGTCCACAGTTCTGTGGTAGTGTCCAAGCTGGCTCCCAGAAATGCGCTGTGTAGCCCAGCCAAGTTTGTAGCAGGTTATGCTGGGTGAGGGGCTGATCTTGTCCTCTGGATGTGGGGGTTGGGACTGGTTTTCAGCTGACAAAATTTTGGATGTCCACTTTTCCTTACTGTGTTTGTCTCTATGGTGCTATCCCATCTGCTGTGGTGCCCTTGGGCAGGGAAAGCCTGGGGTTACTCCCAGACCTCTGTACTGTTGTCTCCTTCTGGACCTTGCACATTTTCCTCTGTTCCACACCACTAGCTCCTCTTACCCACTGATCGTAGGGTAAGAGGGGATGCCCTGTCCCTCCATAGGACAAAACTGATTGCCCACTTGTGCCTCTGTGTCCAGGACTCTCTGCTGGTCACAGACCAGGGGCACACTTCCAGTACTTTTTATTTGGGGCCAAGAGTGGTTTTTGGTGACCACCTGAGCAGAGTCTGGGTAGTCCTAGCTCCTACCACTCAGCAGAATTCCCCCTAGCCTGCTTCCCAACTGCTGGCAGTCCACTGTGAATGGATGGCTCTTCCCTCATTCCACTCTGGGACTTTGGCAATGAAGGGACCAGGGACTATTCTGCTGCTGGAGTTTGCCCTGATGCATTTGAAGTAAAATAGCGGTCCCTCCTGCCCACTTCTGTTCCATGTGTCTGTGTCCTGAAGCACAGCACTTGTTCACCTCACTCCCAACTGCGGGCTTTGTCCAGCCCTTTGGGACACAGTGTCCCCCTGCTGCTCTAGGCCATGTTGTGCTGCTTGCTGGGGGCCTGCTCTGGGTCACTGTGCACTGTTCTGCTTTATATTTCATATCCTCTAGAGCAGTGATGGTGAAACTTTTACAGATGAATGCCCAAACTTCAATTCAAAACCCACTTAATGATTGCAAAGTGCTAACACAACAATTAAACCTGAATAGTGAGGTTTTAGTTTAGGAATAAAACAATTCATACATTAACATCTTTTGTCTTAGAAGAAAACAAATAACACATGTGCCATACATTCACCACCACTGTTCTTGAGTAAGTACCTTCCCTTTTATATTACAGCACATATGTTCAACTCCCTTAACAGCAATATTGAAAGAATTAAAAATGTACATGTAATGAAGATCTTCATATCCTCTTTTTGAAAGAGGCTTGGGTCTGTCTTGCTGTTGCTACAGTACCAAGGGCAAGAGGGTTATGCTAGATTTATGTATGTATCTCTGGTTCTTCTGTCATTGTGTGAGCAATAGAATGAAAGAACCCATGTGAAGCACCAAGCCTATCCTTATAAGAAAGAAGCTTAACATATTGCTAAATTTGTGAACATATCAAATATACACTAGGGAGGAACATGGAATTTTAAGAAGTGTACATTATAACATAGGAACTCAGAACTACATTAAGAAACATTTTTGGAAGTAGAAAAACATTCATATATTTGGGAAGAATGTTTAGGGGTATGAGAAGTAATATTATTTATTTTTTAAAAGTTAAATTGTTGTATAATGTAGGTGAAGTTTCTTTGAAAGAATTTTGATGAGGTGGTAAAGGTGGGGCAGAGATCTGTGCAGGGTTCATTCTCTCTGTGCTGATGCCAGGCCTGTCTCAGACCCCTTGGTCTCTACTCTATCCTCATCTCTGTGTTGGTCTTTGCCTTTGCTGACACCTGATGATACCTCATTACCCTCTTTCATGTGACTGCCTCCTGACTTTCATCTTGGCTCAACCTTGGGATCATGCAACTGCCAAGAAAATGATGAGGCCTGCTGAGAGATTTGCACTCCAGGCTGCTGATTCTCAAGGCAGGCATGGCAGCATTCTGAAAGTAGTCATGGCCATGGCTGGGCAGAACCAGGCCAAGGTAGCCCCATCACTGTCAACTGGAGTTGTAGATGGAGGGACAAAGGGCCTGCTATGGTGCCAGCTGTGTCCTGCCTTAGGACAAAAGGCCTTCTACAGGCTGCATTCCAGGGGAAAGATTCTGTGCACCCCTTGCAGAGGCCCACAGGGCTGTGTGGGGGGATGAGCTCCATACATCAGCTGTTAAGCCCAGCACTAGGTGTGTTGGGTGAGGACCATAGTGTAGACTGCCTGGTGAGAATTAGGTGGATCCATAGTCCCCAAGGTAGACAGGACAATGGAGGCTCCAGACCCTGCCCACTCCCTCTTTATTGCGCCCCTGGCCAGGGAGGGCAATGAAGGGTCCACACTGTGACACGTGGAATGATCAGTACTACATGTGTGGCATGTGCATTGGCATGCCAGCCACTTACCAATCTTCCCTGGGCCCATCTGATGTTTTGCATGGTAACCCGGAGCTGGTAGTGCATGACCGCGTGCACTAGCTCCCATGCTGTCTCCTAGGAACTGCAGACCCTTTAGTGAGGCATCAGCAAGTTCCCCTGAAGATTTGGTGAGAAACCCCTGATGGAGAATCCAGGGCTGGGCACCCAGTATCTTGCTCTGGATCTGCTTAGCATCAGCCACTGCTGGATCACAACTGGGTTTTCTGTGGCCAGAAGCCAGAGGAATTCCAGATGCTCTGGACCCAGCCTTCTGGTGGCTCCCTGGAGGGAGGCTGAGATGGCTTGACTTCCTGGTGATGGGCCAAGCACCAGCCAGGTCTAATTGGCCCCAGAGGGCAGGGAGAGGCTCCCTGGGGATTCATTTCCTGTATCTCAGGAATCCAGTCTAACATGAGCCATGTCCAGCCTTACCATAAGAGACTAAAGGAGCAGCATCAACCAGCGCCAGTAGTAATGAGGGGCAGAGGGGTGAGGGGCAGAGAGGTGGGCAAGAAGGAAAAGAACAATGTTGAGAACAGCTGCCAAGACCTTGGCCTTGGCCAGACTGCAGCACTCTGGGCCCCATTCAGGGTTCAGGAAGGAAGTGTGAGTTCTGGGAGATATTGCTTGGTGGCTCAGATGGGCTGGAGACCCTCCTGCTCCTTTCCCAGGTCTCTCAGAGTGTCATGGCCTGCAGTGACATGATGAGCAAGCAGGACAGAGGTCACAGGGTACAGTACTAGGTGCTTCCATTGGGCTAACAGATGCTCAGGTAGGCATTGGTCTTCCCAAAGTTACTGTAACCCCAAATGTCCCTCCTTAGGAGCTCAGCTTGGGTCTGCAGAACTGGAGGGACTCATGGCTCTCCAATCTCTACCTATATCCATGGGTGTCCCTCCTGCCTTGGATCACCTCCTCCTGAGTGCTGGTTTCTCTTGCTCTTTGCTACTTCCTCCCATAATGCAAGGCTCTTTTGATTCAGTCCATTTCCTCCCCAATTCCAGAGGGCTCCTGTCTTGGGCCACCTCCTCCATGTATCCACAGATTCCCTGATAGCCACACCCTTGGACTCTCATGGGCAGCTTTCCTAACAGTGCATTTCCTACTGTCAACATCCTCTGCAAACTGGATCACCTAAAAGCCTTCCATGTAATCAAATTACTACAACAAATTGTTACACACTGGTGGCTCAAAGCCACACTTTCCAATGTCCAGAAGCCCCAACTCTGAAATTCCCTTGTGTAGGAATTAAGTGTGTAGGAATTAAGGAGTGAGCAGGACTTTGCTCCCTCCACAGGCCCCCAGGATGGACCTGGCCTCCTTCAGCTTCCTGGGCTTGTCGGGCTTGTGGTCATATAACTCCTGTCTTTGCCTCTGTCTTCACATGGCTTTGTCTTTTGTGTTTAATTTCCCTCAGCCTGTCTTGCAGAAGGACAATTGAGACGGCATTAAGGACCCAGATGAATAGTCTAGGATAATCTACCTATTTTAAACCCTTAAATCATTTAAAAGGTAGAATGGAGAGAGATAGGAAGAGAGAGAGAGATAGAGAGGGAGAGAGGTAGAGGAAGAAGTAGAAAAAGAAGGAAGAAGAGAGAAGAAGAAGGAAGAAGAGAGGCAAAGAAGGGAAGAAGGAAGGAAGAAGGAAGGAAGGAAAGATACACAGGAGAGAGAGAGAGAGAAAAAAGGGAAAGGCCCATCGTTGGTTTAGACTATCTGTCTTTCTTTTTTGTTTGTTTGTTTTTAGACAGATATTGTCAGGGTGGCCTCAGACTCACTGTGTATCCCAGGCTGGCCTTGAACTTGAGGCGATCTCATGCCTCAGCCTCCCCAGTCCTCAGGTTATAGATGTGTGGCACCACCCCCAGTTCAGTATACCCTTATTCTTTTTTTTTTTTTTTTTTTGTGGGTACCGGGGGGTCGACCTCAGGACCTCGCGCGCCAGCAGGCGCCCGTGCCACTGGGCGATATCACCGGCCCCTTTTTTGTATGTGGGTTCCGGGAGTTGAACTCTGGCCCTCGCGCTTGCAAGGCAGGCGCTTAAACCGCTGAGCCATCTCACCGGCCCCTATACCCTTATTCTAAAACAGCATTGTTGGTGCAGGCCTGTGATCCCAGTAGTTAGGAGGCTGAAGCAGGAGAATCATGAGTTTGAGGTGAGCATGGGCTATATAGTGAGACCATGTTCTCAAAACAAAACAAACCAAACAACCTCTTCTTTTTTAAAATTTTATTTATATTAGTACTTAATGAGAACATTCACTATGGTAAGTTGATACATGTACATTAACACATCTTAGTTCTTTTTACATTTCCTTCCCCTCCCTCTCTTGTTCTTTCCTACTATTAAAACATCAGTGAGTTGTGGAATAATTTTATTCTTCTCTTAGAAAATTGAAAACAGAACACACTGCATTTTACTATGAATAAGGGCTGTGCATGCTGTCACTCTCTTTAGGAAAGAAATGCATTCGAGTCTTGCCAAGAGGAAAAAATGGCTTGTGAAGACAGTAATCCAATTATTCAATTTATTTCCCTTAAAAGTCAGGCAGTAGGATATTAATCCTTAAGAAATGTACAATATAATAATAAAGAAGAGGATCCTTAAATTAATCATGAATGCAAAGACTTTCTTTTTTCTTTCTTTCCAATAATATCACACTTACAATTTGCAGAGGCGGGAGTGTAGCTCAGTGTTTGAATACTTATGCAGTATGCACGAAGCCCTTGGTTCATCCTCAGCACCCAGAAAGAAAAAGCCAAACAACGCCCCCCTCCACAAAAAAACCAAAGAAAACACCAAAAACAGGTTCTGGAATTTGGATATGGATATCATTTGAGGACCATTTTTTAGTTACCACAGTGCCCCTGACCTGTGCTGACCTCTCCCATGTTCAAGGTCCACCTTTTATGGCCACCTGCTTCCCAGAAGATGCACAGAGGGACCTGGAATCATCTCATGAGGGGCCCTGGTGACTTTGCCTAGCAGAGACACCACAGGGCCCAGCAGTGACCACTGGCATGTTGCAGGTTTGAACTAGAGATGCTGGGAGAAAGGTGGGAATCTTGCCCATCCTGCATTGTCTCCTTCTCGTATGGCCTCCCTGTCAACAAATCTTTCCTGTCTATTGTGTTTCATTGACCAAAATTTCTGTTTTTGTGCCCATATCATGCTTTTATTTTTAAAAGTCACTGTAGCTTTGTAATATAACTTCAAATCTGCATAGTACTGGCAAAAAAACAGACCAGAGGATCAGTGGAACAGATTAGAAGATGCTGAAACAACTCCAGACACACTAAGCCAACTTATCTTTGACAAAGGGGACAAACACATTCACTGGAAGAAAGATAGCCTCTTTAATAAATGGTGCTGGAAAAACTGGCTCTGCACATGTTGAAGATTAAAATTGGACCCATAACTTTCACCATGCCATAAACTAAATTTGCAATGTATCCAAGATCTAATATTAAGACAGAAATGTTAAATCTACTGGATGATAGAATTGATAAAACTCTTGAAGATGTTGGTGTAGGCAAAGACTTTATGAATAAAACCCTGATTGCACAGGAACTATCACAAAGAATCAACAACTGGGATCTTATCCTATTAAAAAGCTTTTGCACAGCAAAAGAAATCACCAACAGAGTGAAGAGACAGCCCATAATGTGGGAAAATAATGTTTGCCAGCTGCTTCTCAGACACTATTGAGAACATATAAAGAACTTAAAAAAAAAAAAAACAGACCTCCCAAATTTAGAGACCCAATCCAAAACTAGGCATCTGAGATGAATGCACACTTCTCAGATGAAGAAATGCAAACAGCAAACAAATATATGAAGAAATATTCAATATTACTGGTTATTCGAGAGATGCAAATGAAAACAATGCAGATTCCATCTCACTCCAGAAAGAATGGCTGTTATCAAGAAATTAACCAATAACAAATGCTGGTGGGGCTGTGGGGAAAAAGGAACCCTTCTCCACTGTTGGTGGGAGTGTAGACTGGTACAACCACTGTGGAAATCAGTGTGGAGATTTCTCAAAAAACAAGGATTAGAGGTCCCATTTGACCCAGCTATTCCTCTTCTGGGTGTTTTCCCAGAAGAACTAACTATATCATACTACAGCAATATATGTGCACCCATGTTTATAGCAACAAAATTTGTAGTAGCTAAATCTTGGAAACAACCCAGACGCCCATCAACCGAGGAATGGATAAAAAAGGTATGGTCTTTTTATACAATGGAGTATTACTCAGCCATAAAAAGATAAACTCAAGGCTTGTATAGGTAAATGGGTGCAACTCAAGTCCACACTCATAAGTGAAATAAATCAGACTCAAATGTGTAAGCATTGTATGGTTTCCCTAGCGTGAGAAGCTGAAAGAGTAAATAAGATGTTATAAATGTATATTAATTCTGGAAATTAGTCATGTTAGACTTCCAAATGTTTTCTTCCTTTTCAAAGTTGTTCTAATGATTTTGAGTCTTTTGGATTTTCATATCAATTTTAGAAAAGCCTGCCAATTAACAAAAAATGCAATTTTCATTAGAATTAGATTATTCAATCAGTTTTTGGAAAATTGTTATCTTCAAGTGTTTCACCATAAATGTTTCCTGAAATCTTCAATTTCTCCACAGTGTTTTCTAGTTTTCTGTATATAGGTCTTATAAAATTTTGTGGTGAGATTTATCACTATTTCATAATTTAATACTCTTGTAAACTATGTAGTTTGTTTTTGTTTGTCACCATGAAGTGGAAGTATATACCTCACTTTTTTGTATGTTAAATTCTTTTTCCATGTTTGGAAATTTTTCTACTATTACTTCTGTAAACAGGATTTTTATGCCCTTTGTGCTATCTTCCAATATTTCATTAATTACAATTAATCTTAGATTAGTCTTCTTTGTATTCATTTAGCAGCTATTGAATCCATTTTTAATATTCTTTTGTTGTTTTTAAGGTCTCCACCTTTAATTGATAATCAACCACATTTCCCTTTTTTAGATCTGACACTTTGTCCTCACATTGGTTGCTTCTGCTACCCATACTTTCAAAGTATTTTTAATCTCCTGGATTTCATTTAGTAATTTTTTATTGACACCAATTCTTTTCTATGCCTAGCACTCATGATTTGCATCTCTTTCTTTCCTGTTCTCCTATTTTTTTTGTTAGTGCCTTTTCTAGACTCAGTGGTCATTTTTTTCTTCATTAGGGCCATTATCTATTTAATTACATCTTCTTTGCATTAAACAAATTCTTTATTTATTTGTTTTGTTACCTCTACTCTTATTTTGTCTGGGTGGCTTTTGATTTCCTCCTCCTGGATCCCTCCTGGTATGGCTTTGGGGGAGTTGGGAGTTTTGGGAGGAATTTTTTGCCTTGTTTTCTCATTTCTATTTTTTGTTTATTTGTTTTCTAGGCTGAGGCTTGCAGGTTTGGCATCTGGCCTGTTCCTCATAGTGGGCACCATCTAGCTATCATCAAATAGTGGAAGAGATGGATGGGCAAAAAAGGCCTATGTAGCTCCCTACTGGGGCTGTTTTGTAAGAGTACACAGCCCATTTATAAAGGTGATTTAACTATGTCCTGAAAGTGCCACCTCTTGACACTGTCATCTGGTGTCTTAGGTTCCAATTTCTGATTTGGTGGGGACATACACATTTGATCCATAGCAGCAGACAAACCTGATGGAGCTTTCAGCATCTTTGCCTGCACCTAGGGGAAGGAATTTGTGCCCATTTGCATGGCCCTTAAATGAGAACTGGATTAGGATCAGGGCAGGTCAGAGAGAACACTGGGGAGGCAGTGGAGGTGAAGGGTTGGGTTAGGGCAGGGCTGGTGGAGATGATAGGGTAAGTGTCATCAGAGAATCTGTGTGTCTGAGAGATGGGCAGCAGCAGGGTTCTCACAGCCCAGGCTAAGTGCCCCAATCATATTGTTCCTCACAGCTGCTCGGACTTGGGTGCAGGTCTCCTTCAGTCACAGCAGGTGCCTCGATCCTGTGGGCTTGTGATCTCCTGCACCCTCGCTTATTGAGCAGGAACGTGCCCAGTACTGGCCACAGCTTGAGCCTCTTCCGAGATCAAAGACAACGAGGCAGAATGAGCATTGGCCATCAAGGCAAGAGACATCTTGGCCAAGACAAAGGGAGAACTTTGTGAAGTATTTGGGAAGAGGGGTCATGCGTTTCCGTTCTACGTTAAACGAAAGATGGCTAATCTTTTTTTTTTTTTCAAAAAAAGAACAAATTTTCAAAACAACATAATATGAGGGTAACAATGGTCAATGCATTACGTATTATTATCTTTAAGTTAGTTATTCAGGATACCAGACATTAGCATTCAATTGTCCAAACATTATTGGCTCAAACCTTCCTCTTCAATGAACTAAGTAAAACTGGTAGTGTATCTATCTTAACCATCTTATATACATATACAGTTTTTTTTCCCTTTCCCTTCTTTCTTTTCCCCATTCCAGTCTCTCTTTCTTATTGACCAGTTTCTTTTTGATTCACCGTGTCTATTGTACATTTTGGATCTTATTTACTCTTTCAGTTTCTCATACTAGTGAGACAATACGATGTTTACACATGTGCTTCTGGTTTATTTCACTTATGAGTATTTTCTCGAGTTGCATCCATTTACCTATAAAAGTCTCCAGTTTATCCTTCTTTATGGCTGAATAGTACTCCATTGTATAAAAATACCATATCTTTCTTATCCATTCCTCAGTTGATGGGCATTTGGGTTGTTTCCAAGATCTGGCTATTACAAATTGTGCTGCTATAAACATGGGTGCACATATATCGCCGTGGTACGATGTTTTTAATTCTTCTGGGAAGATGCCCAGAAGGGGAATAGCTGGGTCAAATGGGACCTCCAACCCTAGTTTTTTAAGGAATCTCCACACTGACTTCCACAGTGGCTGTACCAGTCGACACTCCCACCAACAGTGAAGAAGGGTTCCTTTTTCCCCACAGCCCCTCCAGCATTTGTTATTAGTTGATTTCTTTATAGTAGCCATTCTTTCTGGGGTGAGATGGTATCTCAGTGTTGTTTTAATTTGCATCTCTCGAATGACTAGTGATGTTGCACATTTTTTGTATATTTATTTGCCATTAGTATTTCTTCATCTGAGAAATGTGTATTCATCTCAGATGCCCATTTTTGGAGTGGGTCTTTAAATTTGGGAGGTCTGACTTTTTTGAGTTCTTTATATGTTCTCAATAGTAATCCTTTGAGGAACAGCTGGCAAACATTTTTTCCCACATTGTGGGTTGTCTTTTCACTCTGTTGGTGGTTTCTCTTGCTGTGCAAAAGCTTTTTAATAAGATGAGATCCCAGTTATTGATTCTTTGGGATAGTTCCCGTGTGGTTGAGTTTTTATTCATAAAGTCTTTGCCTACACCAATGTCTTCAAGGAATTTACCTATCCTACCTTCCAGCAGATTTAATGTTTCTGTTTTAATATTTAGATCTCTGATCCATTTTGAATTTAGTTTAGTGCATGGTGAAAGATATGGGTCTAGTTTTAATCTTCGGCATGTGTAGAGCCAGTTTTTCCAGCACCATTTATTAAAGAGGCTATCTTCCACTGAATGTGTTTGGCACCTTTGTCAAAGATAAGGTAGCTTAGTATGTCTGGGGTTGTTTCAGGATCTTCTAATCTGTTCCATTGATCTTCAGGTCTGTTTTCTTGCCAGTACCACACTGTTTTTATCACAGTAGCTTTATAGTATAATTTCAAGTCGGGGATTGTGATGCCCCCTGCCTTGCCTTTGTTGCCCAGAATTGCCTTTGCTATTCTAGGTCTCTTCTGATTCCAAATGAATTTTAGGATTGTTTTGTCTAATTCTGTGAGATATGCTGTTGGAATTTTGATTGGAATTGCATTAAATCTGTATAACACTTTTGGAAGTATGGCCATTTTCACTATATTGTTTCTTCCTATCCAGGAGCAAGGGATATCTTTCCATTTTCTGATATCCTCTTCAATCTCCTTTTTCAGAGTACTGTAGTTTTCAGTATAGAGGTCTTTTACATCCTTTGTGAGGTTGATTCCTAGGTATTTCATTTTTTTGGATGTTATTGTGAAAGGTATTGTTTCCCTAATTTCTCTTTCAGTAAGTTTGTTATTTGTGTACAGGAAGGCTATTGACTTTTGAGTATTGACTTTGTATCCAGCTACACTACTGAATTTGCTTATTAAATCTAGCAGTTTTTTAGTGGAGTTTTTGGGGTCTTCTGTGTAGAGTATCATGTCATCTGCAAATAATGATAATTTAACTTCTTCCTTTCCAATCATTATTCCCTTTATTTCTTTCTCTTGTCTAATTGCTCTGGCTAAAGTTTCCAGAACTATGTTGAATAAGAGTGGGGACAGTGGACATCCTTGTCTTGTTCCTGATTTTAGAGGGAAGGCTTTCAGTTTTTGGCCATTTAGTATAATATTGGCTGTTGGTTTGTCATAGATAGCTTTTACCAGATTGAGATAAAGACCCTCTATTCCAATTTTCTGTAGGGTTTTTATCATGAAAAGGTGCTGGACTTTGTCAAAAGCTTTTTCTGCATCTATTGAGATGATCATGTGATTTTTGTCTTTGGTTCTGTTAATACGGTGTATTACATTTATTGATTTACGTATGTTGAACCATCCCTGCATCCCTGGGATGAATCCAACTTGGTCATGGTGTATAATCTTCTTGATGATTTGTTGGATTCTGTTTGCCAGTATCTTATTAAGGATTTTTGCATCTATGTTCATTAGGGAGATTGGCCTGTAGTTCTCCTTCTTAGTTGGGTCCTTCTCTGGTTTTGGTATCAGGGTAATGCTTGCTTCCAGGAATGAATTTGGGAGTATTGCTTCTCTTTCAATTTCATTAAAAAGTTTGAGAAGTAGTGGCGTTAGGTCTTCTCTAAATTTCTTGTAGAATTCTGCAGTGAATCCATCAGGGCCTGGGCTTTTCTTTGTTGGGAGGTTTTTAATTACATCTTCAATTTCATTGATTGATATTGGTTTATTTAGGATTTTTAAATCTTCTTGATTCAGCTTTGGTAATTCATATGAATCTAGGAATCTGTCCATTTCTTCTGCATTTTCCATCTTGGTAGAATATAGATTTTAAAAATAGGTATAGATGATTTTCTGGATTTCTGCAGGGTCCGTCGTGATATCACCCTTTTCATTTTCAATTGCATGGATTTGAGTCTTTTCTTTTCTTTTTTTAATAAGGTTGGATAAGGGTTTGCCAATCTTATTTATTCTTTCAAAGAACCAACTTTTTGCTTCATTGATTCTTTGTATTGTTTTTTTAGTCTCCAATACATTAATTTCTGCTCTGATCTTTATAATTTCCTCCTTTGTACGGGCTTTTGGCTTAACCTGCTCTTCTTTTTCTAGAAGTTCGAGGTTCACCATTAAGTTGTTTATTTGCGCTTGCTCTATTTTCCTAATATAAGTATTTAATGCTATAAATTTCCCTCTTAGGACTGCTTTCATTGTATCCCATAAGTTCCGGTATGTTGTACTGTCATTATCATTCAGTTCTAGAAATTGTCTATTTTCTTCTTTAATTTCATCGGTGACCCATTGGTTGTTCAGGAGGGTGCTGTTTAATTTCCATGTGTTTAAGGAGTATTTGTGATTTCTTTTGCCATTGATTTC
Source organism: Erethizon dorsatum (assembly GCA_028451465.1). Lineage (NCBI taxonomy): Eukaryota > Metazoa > Chordata > Mammalia > Rodentia > Erethizontidae > Erethizon > Erethizon dorsatum. The sequence goes on from CM051822.1 coordinate 7,532,209, forward strand.
CAATTTCATTGCACTATGGTCTGATAATATGCATGGGATAATTTCAATTCCTTTGCATTTACTTAAGCAAGTTTTATGAGCTAGTATGTGGTCTATTTTGGAGAACATCCCATGTGCGGCTGAGAAGAATGTGTATTCTGATGTTGTGGGGTGGAACACTCTGTAGACATCTACTAAGTCCATTTGTTCCAAAGTTTGGTTCAGTTCTATTATTTCATTATTGATTTTCTGTCTAGTTGATCTGTCCTTTTGTGACAGTGGAGTATTGAGATCTCCCAATATAATTGTATTAGTGCTTATTTGATTTTTCATGTCCTTTAGTACTTGTTTTATATAGTTGGGTGCATTGGTATTTGATGCATATATATTTATGATCGTTATCTCTTCCTCTTGGATTGTTCCCTTTACAAGGATGTGATGACCGTCTTTATCTCTCTGAATCATTCTTGGCTTGAAATTCACTTTGTCTGCAAAAAGAATAGCTACCCCTGCTTTTTTCTAGGTTCCTGTTGCATGGAGTATTGTTTTCCATCCTTTGACTTTCAGTCTATGAATTTCTTTCTGAATTAAATGTGTTTCTTGTATACAGCATATTGTTGGATCTTGTTTCTCGATCCATTTTGCCAGTCTGTGCCTTTTGATTGGTGAATTGAGACCGTTAACATTGATGGTTAAAACTGATATGTATTGACTTGTCATGATATTTTCCTGTTGTTGGTTCCCACTCTTTGTTTTTCCCCTTTCCTGCTATTTAATTATCTGCCCTGCCTGGTGGATTCCTTCTGTTGGGGTTCCTATCTCTTTCTAGAATATCTTTCAGAACATTTTGGAGTGCTGGTTTGGTGGTCATAAATTTTCTTAGATGTTCTTTGTCATGAAAGTATTTTATTTCTCCATCAATTTTGAAAGATAGTTTTGTGGGGTACATCAATCTAGGTTGAAAATTATTTTCCTTTAGAGCTTGAAATACGTCCTTCCAAGCTCTTCTTGAATTGAGGGTTTGTGCTGAAAAGTCAGCTGTGATTCTGATGGGTTTTCCTTCATAGGTGATTTGTCTCTTCTCCCTAACAGCTTTTAAGATTCTGCCCTTCTGTTGAATTTCTGGGATCTTGACTATGATATGTCTGGCTGAAGTTTTTTTTTTTGATCATGTCTAGTTGGTGTTCTAAAAGCTTCACTTATGGGGGGGGTCAAATTCTTTTCTCTTCCAGGAAAGTTCTCCCTGATAATGTCTTTGAACAAGGTTTTAATGTCATTTATGCTATCTCCTGCTTTTTCATTCATCCCAATTATTCTTAAGTTGTTTATCTTTGAGTCTTCTAGGAGCTGCTGAATTGATTTTTCATGGTCCCTTGCTGTTTTTAAGAATTCTTTCTTTTCATGATCACTAATTGCAAGCCTGTCTTCTATATCTGATATCCTGTACTCACATTGGCTTAATCTGCTACAAATACTTTCAATGGAATTTTTGTTTTCTTGGATATCTGCTTGAATCTGTTTTATGGATTCCATTTCTTTCCTATGCTGAGCATTCATGGTTTCTATAGTTTTCTTAAGCTCATCTATTTTTTTGTCTGTATCAGCTATAGTGTCCTTAAGCATAGTCTTCATTGTGGACATTATCTCTGCAGTTATCTGTGAAATTATTTCTGTTTTAATTTTTTCCAGAGCCTCATTCAATTGTTTTGTTGTTACCCCTTCAGATAGGCCAGGTCGGTGGCTTTCGGATTGTCCCACCTCGTTGCCCCCCAGTTTTGCCTTTGGTGAATTGGATGTGTGGGGTTGCATCTTGTTTAAGTGTCATCTCATCTTTTCTTTCTTTAATTCCTGGGGTGATGTTTGTAAATTACCTATGATAGGTTACTTTATTGCTAGTGTTCAAGATCCTTAGAAGATGACTACTTCTCTGCAGTATCTTCCAAGTGGAGCTTGCTTTTGGGTTTTGAGCTTTCTGCCAGATCCTACCTCTTCAATTCGTTGGATGTGGGAAGTTGCTACCTGTTTGGCCCAGTCCTTGATTCTTTGGTAGTGTGCCACTGTATTTTCTGTGTCCGTTAGTCAATATCAATCATGAAATATCAGGAAGGAAAGCTGTTTAGAACAACTATTTTACATTTGGCTATAATGGTAACTGAAGCATCAAACACAGCCTAGAAAATGACAGACTGAGCTAACCAGTTATTTACCACTTTTAGCTGTATAAAGTAGAGTTGCGGTTATATAACAAAATCTAAAACACACCAGAAAAAGTATATGCAGTATACAAGTCCTTAGTATGTCAATTTTTCCCCTCAGGAGTTTAAATTTAAAATGAGTTAAGGAGGAAATAGAGTATTGTGAGAAGAGGAAGGAATTAGATGTAAGATTAGAGGACCAAGAGGGATCCCACTAACATTGGGACACTGGTGCAGAGGATTGGTGGGAAAAAGAGAAGGAAAGGATAAAAGGAAGAACAGATCACAACCACAATCACAAAGAGGTTAGAGGCGCTGTTTACATTCATATAAAAGCCAGAGAGAATAATGAAGGAAAGAGCAAATAGACAAACAGAAACAAAAATGAACACAAAAACAACAACGCAAAGAGAGAAAACAGAAATAAAACCCCACAAAAGAAAAAAATAAAAACAAAATAAAAATAAAACAAAAATAAAAACCCCTTCACCAGAACAAAAAACTAATGAGAGAGAAAAAAAATAAAAAAATATAAAAAAAATAAAAATAATCAGTTCCAGGTGTTGACTCTGCTGTAGGCAGGCACCGTGTGGTGAGAGTCCTCTTCCGTGCAGGTCCGTCTGAGCGAGTCAGGAGCGGCCCTGTGGCGGGGCGGTGAGCAGAGCGTGGACTTTCAGGCGGAGACCGTTCTCCTTCGCCCGCCGCTGTCAGCTCACTGCTTTCATGCCGCTCTGATTTTCACCGCGCCCCCCACAATGGCGCCCGGCCAGTCGCTCTCTGGCGCGGGACAGGTGTGGCTGAGAGACCAGTCTCGTTCACCCGCCACCCTCAGCGCACTTTCGTGGGGCTGAGAGGCACTGCGCTGCCCTGTCCAGAGCACAAGTTCCCAGAGCAGTTTTTGAGCCGCTCTGATTTTCCCCGCACCCCCCACAATGGTGCCCGGCCAGTCGCTCTCTGGCGCGGGACAGCTGTGGCTGAGAGACACTCACCGCCGGCCAGCGCATTTCTCCGCCGCTCCCCTGCCCCACTGCTGTCTCACGATCCTCCATGGGGGCTCCCTGGGTGCCAGCTGTCACTGTGTGTCCGCAGCTTTGAGCTTCTGTCCCGCCGTGATTCCTGGGATGGTAGAAGGTGCGCGCGCGCGCGGGGTCTGCTCCTTCTTTGTTGAAAAGTACCCTTCACTGGTGCCGGGGGTCCCAAGCTGTGCTTCAGAACTTTTCTGGGTCCCGGGGAGGCATCTGCCCCCCTCCTGCGCTCTCCAGGTCACTATATTCCTGTAGTCCAATGGCAACTTTTAGAGAGTTTCTCTGCGTGCTTCTTACTCATCCGCCATCTTTTTTCCTCCCCCAAGATGGCTAATCTTATGATAGGATCCATTAGTTGGCATGTAAGTAAAAAATAGCATCTTCCAGCCATAAGCTTCATTATCTACCCTGCTTCATTCAATTTATTTTCTCATTTAATTATAAGACATGTCAAATCAGGAAATGCAATTATTCTTTTACCTCGGATGGGAAAACTGAGGTTGGAGTGGGGTGTGGTGGCAGAAGCCTGTAATCTGAGGGGTTAAGAGCTGAGGGAGGAAGATGACAGAGAGTTCAGTGCCAATTTTGGCTGCATGGTCAGTTCAAGTCCAGCCTGAACTACACAGGCTGTCCCTGTCTCAAAGCCAAACCAAACCAAACCAAACCAAACCAAACCAAACCAAACCAAACCAAACGAAGCCAAACCAAACCTGAGGTTGGAGAAAGTGAAAAGAGAGTGGATTCCAGAGCTTTTGGCAGTGCTGCACAGCATCAAACTGCTTTGTAAACAAGTCACACCATCAAAGGCAGGTGGCTGGGAGGGGGCTGACTCAGCATGGAGGAAGAGGCAGGGTATCAGGCTAGTTGCTCCTGTAAACCCAAGTTGGAAAAGCTGTTTTTGTCCTTTTCAGGTGCCTTCAGCTTCTTAGAGGCTGAAACAAATGCCTGCAGCAAATTCCAGACATACGTCCCTGAAGATGCCTGTTTCTCTGTTTGTGGACAGCTGCTGGTTGCCCACTGTTCTCCAATGCTGTGGCTTCCAGGGACCTGTTTTCCCGCGCTTGCCCTGCAACACCAAGATGGTTCCAGGACAATTCAGGACCACACAGGGGTGGGTTGAAGGGGGCTCTTTGGTCCCATCCAAGCCCCAACCTCTTGCATGAATCTCCCTCTTGGGAAGGCATCCCTAGAAAAGCAAAGGTCATCTCGGCAGTCCTCTGGTCACTTGTTTCCTTGAAATCTTCATCCTTACCTTCAGCACCAGCCTCTACAGACATGCCCAGGTCCCTATTGAGGCAGACATTGTGGGCTCAGGGGCTGTGGGTTCAGCACAATGATGGAACGGGGTGACTCTCGAGCTGAGAGCAGGCACCAAGCTGAAGGTGGAAATTGTGGATAGAATGCCAAGGAGGATGGGTGGAATGCCTCAGCCAACAGCAGCCTGGAAGACTGGGTCCTGCCCAGGGGGTGGATTCTGGAGGCTCGAGTTCTGCTTCAGCCCTGCCTCATGACCATGACCCTGGTATCACACTGCCCTCAAACCCAGCCTGAGAAAGGCCTGCCCACACTTTTTTGGAACTCCACCCACTGCCTGTGGTTCCCAGACTCTGGGAGTAGCCACCACTGGATTTCCTGACTAGAAGCCTGCAGCATGGAGTCTGGATCCCACCAAGAAGACAGGGAGCCCCAGAAAGCCTGGAAAAGGGATGGGGCAACCTGGGACCCCTACTCTCTCATCCTGCCATGGTCCTTGCTTTGCTTGAGAAATATCAGACATTCAGATTTCAAGGCCTCATCTGGCTCCCTGAAACTCATCTTTATAGTCCCCTCACCTGCATCGCCTATCACATCCACATCTCCTCCAGCTCCAGGAGAGATGCCACACCAGTCTTACCTGGTCTTAGGCTGCCCTCACTGGTCTCCAGGGCTTCTCTCAAGGCTCTCAGTGGCTACGCCTATGCACTGGTGCGAATTAGCCCAGAATGGAGCCTTAGACAAGAGAGGTAGGGGTGGTTTGTGATAGGGAGAGCCCCATAACTGGGCAGGGGTATGAGAGGGGTGTGAGGCTCCCCCAACTCTGCTCTTCTCAAGTGCCTCGAGGACTGTGTGTCATGGACTACAAAGGGAAGGGACTTGCTCTCACTCTCCTGTAGGTGCTGGAGGGGACATGGTGGCCTTTGATCCAGGCAGCATGGTTCCTTGTGGCTGGCTGCCAGAGAAGCCTTCAGGATAAGGTGGCCCAGCTGCCACCACTCTCCATTGCATGTATCTGCTGGGAAAGGGAGATCTGCACAAAATAACTTCACTAGCAAGCTCACTCCTGGATGGCACCCAGAGGTATGATTCTGGCCAGGGGTCCAGCTGACAGTCAGATCCACATCCCAGGGGACAGCGGTTCACTTGCTGGGACTCAGTAGCTGTAGTAGTAATGAGGCCTTATGCCTGTAACAGTGTCCTGGACTCCCATTGGATGTCTGAGCGGGTAGGTTATTAATGGGCCAGGTATATGTCCTAGGTGGTGACAGGAGGGTGGAGGTGAGATGGAACTTGAAACATGCTTAGGGACTTGCTCTTGAACAGCCCCACTTAATTCTCCCTGACCCAGGAGGAGAGGCAGTGGGGATTACAGAATTGGTGCCCAAAGAATTTCAGAGAAAGTGTCTATTTAAGGCCAGCTGACTCTCCTAGCCCTAATGTGAGGATTACCTGATGCTACACGGCATCTTTGAAGAAGGAGGATGGAGGAAGACAAGAAATGTGCAGAAGGCAGCTCCATAATCTGGAGAAGATTGAGAAGTTGATCCTTCCTTATGTACCTTCAGGGACACAGCCCTTCTAACTGTTCTCAGCCTAGTGCCACTGATTCAAACTTTGCCCTCCAGGTCCAGGAGAGAATACATGGATGCTGTTTTAAGCTGGTGGTTTGTGGCAACTTGTTACAGTGGCAATAGGAAACACATGCCTCCAGCCATGAAGTCCCACTTGTGCCCTCATGGTTTGATGCTGAAAGTCCCAGGTGGAGCAAGGGACTATGGGAAACTGCCTTGCTTATGCCAACATAAGAAATCAGATCAGCTGCCCAAAGAGGACCCCGAGGGCCAGGCTTAGATGGTAAAACTTCTGTACCTTTGAGCAGCTGGTGGATCTTTGGGTACCATGCCTCCAGGCTCCCCTCTGGAACCTCTCTGGGTCAATCAATGAATTTACAATAAATCCTACCTGCCTTCTGCATGGGCTGTGTGTCTGAACTGAATTCTTCATTGACCGAAGACCAAGGAAATGAGGAACCGCTTCCTTGCCACATGAGTATCTGCCTTCTGGTGACCATGGTGTCCAAAGCCTATGGGGAGTGGCATCAAAACCACAATGTAAATGAGAGTATAATTAAGTACAATTGAGTTGGGGTCACTTTCATTTTTTTAAGATAGTCTTTTCTTTTTTTTTTTAACTGAGAATCAAACTCAGGACCTTGCTCTTGCCAGGTAGGCGCCGTGCTCTGAGTTATAACCCCCGGCCCTGCTTAGGATATTCTAAAGCACATGCATCCTGAGATATGGCTTAATCATTTGGAGGTGGGTGCTCTTTGTGGGTACTCCTTGTGGTTTATAGAGGACTTATCTTGGTCCCCCAGAAGCCTAGAGCACGTGTGCCTGATGTTTTCCCCAGCTAAGGTCTAGAGGTAGGAACTGGGCACTCTATTGTTTTTTAGACCACCTTCTTATTTCCCTTCTGGCCTTCAGGTCCTCTCCTTCCAGATATTTTTCCTCTCCAAAGTAACGTCAGGCTGGGTTCTGGGGACAGCAGGCTCTGGAAGTGATGGTGGTGTGAGCCCACCTTTTTCCCTTCCCCTCCTCGTGGGCCAGGGGACAAAGAGCACAGACATGGAGACTTGGTTGGATGCATTTATTTAGCAGAAAAGGGGGCTCCCTGGGGTGGCTGGAATTGGGGTGATGAGTGTACAGCACTGCACTGTAAGTAGAGTCTTCCAGCTCTCTCACTGGCATTGTGGCTGCTGGGGCAGCCAGATGGCACTTTGGGCAGAGGTGACAGGAAGAACAGGGGTTGAAGAGACAGGAGGACCTGAGAAGGGACAGCAGAGTAAGGGTGACCCAGGTTCAGGTTTGGGGGAAGGGAGGAACAAAGGCAGCCCCAATTCCTCAGCCTCCCCCTCCCTGATCTCCCATCAGTCCCTGCCCAGCCAGACTTACTGCCTGTTCAGTAATCGATGCACTCATCTGTGGAAGAGATGAGGGAGAAAGAACATCAGAGCAGGAACAGGTGTGTGTGTGTGTGTGTGTGTGTGTGTGTGTTCTCTAGTTGCCAGGACCCATTGCATTGCCCATGGTTATATTAGGCTCAGCCTGGCCAAGATGCAGGGTCTCTGTGGGTTTCTGGAATTCAGCGTCTGGGAATGAGATCCCTTGTGGGCCTGGGCCTCATGGTGGCTCTGAACCAATGTCTCCAGCCCATTTACTGGCAGAGTCCTATCAGCCTCCCAGGCAGTGACCCTGAGTGACCTTGCTGAAATCCCCTGCCTAGGCCAGGCCACTTGGAACAATGGACAGCTCCTGTGTCAAGAATGAGCAAGGGGCTGGGGAAGGGAAAGGTGGGCAGGATAACAAGGAACAATGTATGGTGAGGTGGTGGCCCATGATAGAAGACTAAAGGTACAGATAGGAGTTGGCTCAGGACACAAAGAACCAAGGTATGAAGAAGAGGTTGCTCAGGCCAGTGATGACGGGGGAAGCACAGAGCTGGGCCTGACATTGTCATCTGGGCAGCCCTTGGCTAAACTGTCAGGGAGTGCATTTGGGACCAGGGTCCCTGGGGACCCGCAGGCCCCAGATTTCACCACTAACTTCCCGGTGATGGGAGCAGGGGGCCGAGTCTCTTTTGTCCCCTTTCCCTGGTGAAGCATTATCAGACCTGGAGAATCCCACATTCCCTTCCTCTCTCCCAGGTGGCCATTACCATTGGGGGCAGTAAAGAGGATGTTGTCCTCAGTGAAGCCCAGATGCTTTGCAAAGCTGATGAAGTAATTCTTCAGTTCAGGGCTCAACTCCTTGGTTCTCCCTGTAGCCAAGATTGCCAGTGAGTGACCAACAGAAAGACACTTTGTAATTTTTTTAAGAGTTTTTTGAGACAGGGTCTTGCTATGCAGTTCAGGCTGGCCTTAAACTCACAAACCTCCTGCCACAGCCTCCCAAATGCTGGGAAGACAGGTGTGCATTACAAAACCAGTCTCACTCCATAAATACTGTTGAAGGAGGCCTTAGACCCCTTTGCTATGGAGGGACTGTGGAATGGCCTCCTTCCCAAGGGTTCTCAAACTGGACAAGATGTTGGGGTCTTGGGGAAAATAGCTCCCTCCCTAAAGAGCGTATGGAGAATGGACTCACCATAGAGGGTGGTCTTGAAGTACACTGTGTTTCTGAACGTCTTCTCAAAGAACACGATGGCTACCTGAGTGTAGTTGGTGATGGCCACTCTCATGATGTAACTCTGTGTTCCAATGTAAACTGTAATGTGGACAGTAAGGGTCATCCCTGAACTTGTTGGTATGAAGACACCATCACCTTCCACCTTGACATCAGTAGGATCTTCTCCCAGTAGAACAGCATGTGTGTGGAGTGGCAGGGTGGTATAAGCCTTTCTGGGAGGAATCTGCCCCCAAATCCTAACCTCAGGGCCCCCTCCCACTTAGGACTTACGTGTAATATTGCCCAGGGTGAACTGGCCAGGATGGACATCGGGGACAACAGTTCTGGTCCAGTAGTCACAAAACTTGCCCCTGCTTTGTACCTCTCTGGGAGAGAGAAACAATACAAGCTAAGCAGGGAGGTGACATAGACTTAAACTCCTTGGACTGGAAAAGAGGGCCCCCTGCTTAAACAGTTCATCCCAGCCCCAATCCCAGCCCCACCGTGAAAGTGTTGTCCCTCACCTACCCCTCGCCATGGTCCTGGTCCTTCCACTCTGAGCCTCTAATTGGCCACTCCACCCTCCCCCCAGTACTCACTGTGTCCTCTGGTACCTCCCTGGGGCAGCCCTTGCCACACACAGACCCCAGGGACTGAGCCCTGCTCTTAGCTAACGGCTTCTCTTTCCCATCTGTCCTGGCATTTTTTTTCTGAGCTCGCAGTCTGTCCCATGCAGAGCTCTTACCTAGTGCTTGCACCACACCTGACCTCTTCCCTGAATCTACCCCAGCCCTGCACCCCAGAGCCAAGCCCCTAAACCTACATTCCTTGTGCTCCTCCATCTTCATATGCTCTAATTCCAAACCATCCACTGGACAGAGACAGAACCCAGGGCAGGCGGATGAGCCCAGGCTTCCCTGTCCAACTTCTCACCTGTCCTACCTCTGTCTTTTCCTGCTTTGGACTGCCCAGCCTTAAACCCATATTTCTCCTCACCTCCACGGCTACAGCTGTGCCCAGATCCTGGCCCTTGCAGGAGCCCCAGGCCAGGCCCTGCTCCAGAGCCTTACAGGGGAGTGCCCCACTCTCAGGTGTTCATCAGCCCCTGCTCAGGTGGCCTCATTGTGGCTGGCTGCTTTGCTGCCTCCTGAGGTGAGGCTCTCTGACTCAGAGTCCACCAGCCCCTGCTGTGACCCCCATGCCTTTTTTTTTTTGATGTAGTGGGGATTGAACCCAAGGCTTTCACATTCAGCTGCATCCCCGGCACTTTTTAATTTTTATTTTGGGACAAGGTCTTTCCAAGTCACCCATGCTATCTTCAAATTTGTAGCCCTCTTACTTCAGTTTTCTGGACTGACCTGAATGTATTAAAGGCTCCTTTAAGGTCACTTCCGTACAAGCCCTAGATGGTGGTCTTGGTGGGATCCCGGGTGGATCCAGTATCCTTCCTCGCCCTCTAGTCATCCAGCTCTCTGCCCTGTTTCTACTGACTGTGTTTGCCCCATGAATGTTGATGGTAAGGAGTGAGGAAGATTGATTGGGAGCAGAGCGAGATGAATGACTGTCTCTCAGCTTTGGACACCCCTTGGCTGTGACATAGATATGCTTCTGAGACCCCCCAGGAGCTAGTTGCTTTACCTGAGCAATCTGGTGGTGACGTTGTAGCTGTGATCATCTTTCAGCTCATAGGTGACACTGTACATTTTAAGCTGTCTTTGGCTTCCATTCTGAATTGTGTTCTCTGCCACACCTACAACATACCACTTCCCCTGGAACTGCAAGAGGGTGATGACAGGCAGAGCCCAGAGATGGCCCCAGAGCCATCCCTCCCATTCTGTCCCTGCTGGGACCTCTGAGCAGCAGAGCCTAGGGATGGGGTTGCCCTGAGAAAGCAGCAAGAGCTGGGTCCCTGAAGAGCCAGAAGGGACCCCGGGTGAGGAGTCAGCCCTGAGTTGTTGGGGATGGGGTGGCTCTGGGAAAGTAGCTGGTGGGCCTTCTTGAGCCTCAGTTTTCTCTTCTGTGCAGGAGGACTGAAGATATGCCCACCTGGCATGCGCTGGGCCTGGACTTTCTGAGTCTTGTTCCTACCACTGAACATTGCCCCTGAGTTCCACTGCCTCTCCTCTCTGCTCCCACCATCCCTGTTACTCAGGTACTCCTTGCAAGTGCTCTGCCAGAGCCCTTACCTGGTCTTCCTGGAAGTCTGGTTGCAAAGGGACCATGCTCAGAGGTGGCCTCGAAAGCACGGTTGAAGAGGAGTCCTGGGCTTGGCTCTGAAGGGCCCCCAGCAGGATGAGGCCCAGCCACAGGGGACACAGGGCCATGGCTTGAGAGCAGATGCTGAGCCTGGAATGTGTGGAAGGAGGAAGGTGATTATTGAGATGACCACCAGGGGAACTATTTATAGGCCACCTGGCTGCCTCTTGCTTTATGGTGGCCTATCCATCCTTTGCTAAACCCAGGAAGTGTGAGTCAATTGCCAAAAACGCCAGATACCTGCCTTTTCCCCCCTTGGACAGGATTGTGCAAGGTAAAGAGAAGGAAAGGTGACAGGTGACAAGAAGAAGCTCCAGAATAAGGCTGGGATAAGGTCTCCCTGAGTGCTTGCTGTGCCTCTTCTCTTCATCTTATTACCCTGCTGTTGGTCAGCAGCTTGGGTTCCGATCAGCTATCATCTCTGTGTGACCCCGTGAAACCAGGATGGAGGTCTGTGGGGTGAGGTCCCCTCCCCCTGCTCCCACAAAGAACAAAAAATATGTCAGACATGGTGGTGCACACCTCTAATCCCAGCCTTTAAAAAGCTGAGGCAGGAGGACTGCCACAAGTTTAAGGCCAGCCTTGGACTATGTAGTGAGTTCAAGGCCAGCCTGAACTACAGTGATCCTGTCTGAATAAACAAAAAAATTTAATAATAATAATAATAATAATAATAATAATGGAAAAAACCCAAAAAGAAGCAGTGAAAAGAATATTCCTCTCCAACAGGCCCTGTGCTTCTGACAGTGGATATGCTGGACAGGGAAGGAAAGGTTGTCTGCTTTGAACCCAGATCCTGGCCCTCACTAGAGCCCCAGGCCAGCCATGGTACACGGTGACATGCCTTGTGCCTTTCTCTTCCCCTATGCTTCTAGCACATTTCTAGGACCAGACAGGACAGTAGGACCCTCAGGAACTTGCCCCTTCCTGTGAGCCCAGCAGGCAGACTCAGAGGGGATTGCATGGGACACAGATGTGGGTACTTGAGAACATTAAGGGCTGAGGCTGCAGCTGCAGCTCACTGTGGAGCCCTGGCAGGGGCACCGGGTGGGCTGCACTCTGCTGCTATGTACACAGTGGCTTTGGGTTGTGTGGGGCCAGGGTTTTTGGTTTTGTCCTTGAGAGGTCATTCAGACCAACTCTCTGTCTCTGTCCACACCCATGGGCCATGGAGCCAGTGCCCCAAGCCTGGGATCTAAGAATGGAACTTGAGATTGCTGCTCCCAGACTTATCCCAAACCTGGGCTGCTTCCTCAGTGGGGGCGTGGCCAGCATCCTGGGGAAGGGGTGATGGACCTTAGGCTCTGTGCGGTGTGCCCTTTCGATGGCTTAGCTGTGTGGACAGTGAATGTCCTGGATGCCTGTCCTCAGGCTGGACTGAGGATTTGCTAGCTTTATATGGGATTAAAATGGCCCCTACTGGCTCTACCCACCTGGTGCTTGGGTACCAGCCTGGGCTCTGGCGTGGTGGGCCCTGAGGGAAGGAGTTTTAGTGAGGGTCTTGAGCTGGTGGGTAGGGTGCCACCTACCTCATCCCTGCATACCAAGTGCCCTCACTGCACTTTCCATCTGGGCTGGATGATGAAAAGGTAGGAAGTGAAGTTGAGCAAAGCTGTGGCCCCCAGAGCTGCCACCCTCCCCATCTTGCTCAGCTATCCCAGCCCTGGTGGCTCCATCTCCACTACTTGAAAAGTAGTTGAAAATTATCATCATCATGTCATGGGTGCACATGTTTGTAATCATTGCTCTTTGGGAGACTGAGGCAGGAGTATTGCAACTTACAGTCCAGCCTGGACAATTTAGCAAGACCCTGTCTCAAAATGAAAAAATTAAAGTAGCCTTCCTCCACTCTTCAGATAAAAGATATATATCCAGTCTTACATGCTTCTGGACAAAATGCTTGAGACTTCTCATTGTGCAGTTTATTTTAGATTTATATCATGTGTGAAATTAACTTAAAAGGGAATTTTCATGATTTGAATTAATATTTAGATGCCTTCTTTAAAGTTTTGTCCATTGCAAAAAACATAGAATAATAGGTGAATATTTTAAACCTTGGAGGATATTTCCATATTTCCTGTAAAGAAAATAATTTTTTATTTTTCATAAACTGTAGAACAACATCTTTCCTTTTCATATTAAAAAAATATATATATAAATGGCAAGACTCCTATAATGTCAAGGCTGAGAATATTAAAATGTACACATAATGCACATCGTCACAGCCTCTTTTTGAAAGAGGCTTGGGTTTGTCTCACTGACTCTAAACCACTAAGACTGGGAGATGTTATGCTAGATTTATGCATCTAGTTCTGGTTCGTTTGTCTTTGGGTGACAACAGCATGCAAGAAGCAATGCAAAACAGCAAGCCTTATCCTTATAAGGAAGAAGTTTAACATATGGTTAAAGTTGGGAAAAAATTCAGTGTATGTAAGTGACAAAACTAGATTTGTAAAGACGTGTACATTATAACATAGGGACTCAGTACTGCATTAAGAAATTTTGTTTTGGAAAACATTTTGGAAAGCATTTATTAATTTGGGAAAAAACTACTGGGGTTTAAAGAGTAGTTTTTTTTTTTTTTGTGGGTACCGGGGTCGACCTCAGGACCTCGCGTGCCAGTGCCGCTGAGCGATATCACCGGCCCTTTTTTCATATGTGGGTTCCGGGAGTCGAACTCGGGCCCTCGCGCTTGCCAGGCAGGTGCTTACGCCATTGAGCCATCTCACTGACCCCTAAAGAGTAGTTTTTTACTTTGAAAATGTTAAAGTATTCTGTGATATAGGAGAAGTTTCTTTGAGAAGAATTTTTGTTTGATAAATTCAAGCAAATTTTGCAGTTTATCACCTTGGCATGGCGCAAAGGATGAGAGATTACTTGGAGCGAATGTCCACTTTAATCTCCAAGAAGGCCAGGAGGAGCTGCTTTCCACCCAAGACCCTCAGGGTGAGAGAGTCTCAGTAAAAACCAGCCCGGAACTGAAACTTCTGTGGCTTTTTATTGATAGGACCAGGAGGCAAGAATAAAGGACAAGGAAGAATACCTCTGCAGAAATTCATGTAGCGGACATGGGAAGGACAGGGAAAGGACAGGGGAAGGACAGAGAGGTCTGCTACATGACTTACCTTAGAGCTAATCAAACTAATGAATTGGAGTATGGGGAGGACTAGCCCAGAGCATACATTCCTTAAGGCAATGTATTTTGATCCTACTTGGACTTGTGGCCCTGTAGGCTATGTATTAATCTTTAATTATGCATTTTGGGAGATTTTGGGCTGTGGTCTCCAAAAGTCCCTTATTTCTCCATATCCGTTTCATACACACTTCTGGCCAATTCTCCCACATATCCCCCTTTTCCATTTTATACATGGGTTTGGGAAAGAAGGATCATGTGAAGGGAGGAAGGATACTGGGCTTGGTGGTCATCATGACTTCAGTGTGTAGTAGCATCCCCTGAAATAGTGCACAGAAGGTTCTTTGGACTGTAGGAAAGAGCAAAAAGAAAATTATTTCAGTATCAGAAAGAATCTAAATGTGAAGGCTGAGACCAGAGAACCGTCTTTTGGAATCAGCCAATAGATGATATCACTGAGTTGATCTAAAGTAATAGTACAAGCTTCCAGTTGAAGTTTATGTAACTGGGCCTATAGTTGTCCTTGGAGAGTGGAAATCTCGCCATTGAAATCAGCATGAAAAGTATCACAGAACGTATACTGGACTTTGCCTCAGGATTTAGAAATGATAAAATGGAGTTGGAGTGATGCACATGGAATTGTAACCAGCATCACAGCTGAGCCTGCTGCATATCCAAAGAGCTCGTCAGTATTCACTGAGCCATCCTACCACGACTTTGAGAGTGCTAAGTCTTTGTAAAATTTCTTTATCAATACTGGTTTGAGTTAAATGCTTAGAAGTGCTATTTTGAAAATAGTCATTCATAGTCACGGCGGTTTGGATGGAATTTGTCAGGGCAATGGGTGCCGTGGCTGCAGTAGCTGTGGTGCTGTCGCTGCTGTAATGCCCCCAAATCACTTTTGTCTGAGATGTTCAAGCACTGAAGTAATGTGTTCAAAAGCAGAGTCTCCCACCCAATCACATGTAAGATTGTTGGGGAGCTGGGCTTTAGCCCTTAGACTAAGCACCATAATATGAGTAATATTTAACTGAGAAATATTATTATTAGTGGCACATGGAATGAGCCACGTGGAGTTTGCAGGCCAGGTAATATTGAGAACCTTAAAAGTCAGTAGCAAGTAGTGGATGAATTGTAAATAGTGAAAATAGGTTCCTCTTTAGTGAGGACCAAAATGTATGGATTGGAAGTATAGATCATGATATGATCAGGGTGTAGAAATCGATGTGAGCTTATCTATATATTGATAACTGCCAGTTCTGACAATGTGATTGAGGAAAGCAATGGCCATGGGGATTTCTTAACAGGGGAATGGTAAGTGCCTGAGGAAAAACATAGTACGTGTCCAGCAATCCCAGGATTCCAGGAAGGTGGGCTGCTTCTGTAATTGAAAGGCAAAATATAATTCCAGGTAGAATTAGATTCTAATACCATCAAATTATGAGGTCCTCAATTTTCTAGGGTTATCGTGTAAGAAAGATGAATAATGGAGAGATTGGTGCACTGACATGAAGTCCACCCCAAATCTAGGCCATCTCCTATAGGCACCCATGAATGAGAACACGCAGGAATATTGGGTTTGGGAAAGTGCCTCCCAGATACAGAGGAAGCTAGGAATCTAGCAGTATTGATAAAGACCTGATGACGAGTCCTATCAGTGTGGCTGGGCCCAATGAAAATATGATTCATATATCACTGGGGATGAAAGGGAGTACAATAAGAGCAATTAGTGACATTGGAGACCAAACAGAGGGGGAGTTCTTCAGCCAAAAGGTATCAATCATGATGTAGTAAATGCCAGCCACCGGAACATCCAGAGTGGCTCTAATCTCTACCACAATTCCTTCAAGGGCCGGGAGGGAGCAGCCAGGCCCTGCCAATCTAAGAGGTATTGTTGAAAAAGAGAGGAGGCTCAGGGTCTTCCCAGGTGACTATATCAAAAACAGGAGGTGTAAGTATATGTGCCCAATATACCAGGCCACTTACTTTTTGTGTACAGCTAAACAGAAGCAGAATAAAAAGGAATCCTTTTACCTTTGCTGGCTTATGTTAGAGGTGGCTTGTGCTACCGTTGCCAGGAAGAACTTTTCAGGGGTGGAAAGGATGTGGTTTTTTGAAGCATTTGTTCAGCCTCTGTGGTGAGCCATTTAATCCTTCCCCAGATAGGTCCCCAGGATTGTGTTGTAGAAGGTAATGGATCCATTCTCCTCCTCCTGTTGCCCCTTCTTGGTAGAAATGTAGAGCCACTGCCTGAAGCTTGGGGATGGGTTGCTTCTCAGTTGGTGCCACATGATATGGATGAACAGCCCTGATGGGAACCCGGAGAGGACTTGAGGGTGATAAAACAGAGGGATGCTCCCTCTCCCAAGTGAGCAATTCCATGGGGTCCAACTGTTTAAGGCCGATAATGGGCGCCAATACTGTTGGGAGCTGGCCAGTCTCCCAATCCCCTGGGTGAGTGTATGACAAAAGATAAAAGACAATAGACAAAAGTAATATGGTATACAGGGATCCAGGATGATCAGAGCTCTTGTGGCGAACACTCCGACTTCTCTGACTGTCCACTCTATTGAGACCTTAACATAGGGGGGTGGCAGGGAATAGCTGAGGCAGAAAAGGCACGAAAGTGAGCAAGGCCTTGTGAAAATTGGAACAAAAATATTCCCAGCAGTAAATCTTTGCTTGGTGAGAGATCTGTTTTATCTCTAAGGTTGGCAGTTACTGCCTAAGAGTCAGTGTCCTCAGCTGCAGCGTTATCTTGCCTTCAGAGCTGTCACAGTGTCACAGGCCACCACAGGCCTCTACCATGACCATTGGCACGGAGAGTTCTGTTTCTGCACGCCAGCCGCTGACTCGCCAGGCAAGTCACTTAGGCTTGGGACAGACTCACAGGTTAATACAGAAAGCCAACTGATTGATTCTAAGGCCTGCTCAGTGCTGCCCCAATGTGGTCTCCATCAAGTACAAAACCAGTGGGTTAGGTCTTTTGTTTGCCAGTATAAATTACTTTTTGACTGCTGTAAGTACATCAGAACTACAATTTTAAAAAATTCAGAGTGCTTTAGAGAGTTGTTCCAGGGGACAAAGCTTTTCTATAGCATTTCCTGTTTTTGTTTTAATGATTGAGTTTTAAAGAGGCCATTGGCTCTTTCTGCAATTGCTCATCCAGTGGGATTATAAGGAAGACCAGTGATATGTTTAGTATTCTAGAGTAGGAGGAATGTTTTCAAGGAATGGGAGGTGTAAGCAAGACTGTTATTGCTTTTAATTTGTAGTGGTAGGCCCAGAACAGAAAAACAGGAAAGTAAATGACATTTCACATGTTTGGCAGTTTCACCTGATTGGCCAGAAACATATGTATATCCTGAATAAGTGTCTACAGTAACATGAAGGAATTTAAGTTCCCCAAAATGTTCATAATGAGTCACATCCATTTGCTAAATTTCATTACTTTTTAAACCACGAGACCTGGCAAGCATGAGGTCCTGAGTTGGACTCCCGGTACCCACAAATTAAAAACCAAAAAACCAAAAAACAAAACCACAAGGAATGATTCCTTCCTGAGGAGTACATTTTACCGACCACGGCTGTCTTAGACTTTGAATTCCTATAGAATGTTAATAGATAACAATTATAAAGTTTCATGGAGAAAACTTCAGACCAAGGGAAATATAACATTTTAGCACAATCATCACAACATTATTATGTTAGAACTATAAGGTTTGTTATTATCTCTGCATCATATTTAAATGATCATTTCAATGTAGAATAACTTTTTAGTCAGTTATCTTTGTCTAATTACAAGATATTAAACAACATAGCACAAGTAAGGGACTCGATCTTTTTTTGGGGGAGTACTGGGGATCAAACTCAGGACCTCACGCTTGCCAGGCAGGCACTGTGCCGCTGAGCTGTATCCCCAGCAGCACAAGAAGGGAAAGCCAGATGCTTGAGCCTAAAAATGTTTATCACCATAAGCAAATTTAGCTGGAAGTCATCAGTGTGCTAAGATGTTTTTAGTTTTGTTTCTTTGAAGTTCTGTACACCTGGAAAACAAAAATATAAAATTTAATATGCCATGAGGTTAGCAACAATTGGTATCAAAGCTATATAGAAATCTTTACACATATTTAGTTTCTACACTCAAGGCAAATTTTAAATTCCTTTAACAGGTTTTATAGTGCATAATTGCACTGATAAGAATTAAAGACATCTTTACAGCTCTGCTAAATTTAGGAAACAGTGGTAATGACCTCAGATAGACTTATTACCTAGTATAGAAGTGTATCTCATTCGTACGGTAACAAATATGCTTGCTTAATCAAAGCCAACAGATGTAGATCAAGTTTAAATGTCAGGACCAAATTTGAAGAAATGTCAAAACATATAACATATATAAAAGAGCATACCTATTAGTTACTTTGCATGTATTAAATTTATGTAGTCTTAACACTATAAACTTAACTGTAAATCTTAGACTCACAGCATAGCTTGTTTTTAGATATATCCATATGTATACGTATACGTATACGTATATGTATATGAAGGACGTCTGTGCAGGAATTCATGTATGAGGCTGGGGAAGGACAGGGCAGTCTGCTACATGACTGATCTTAGGGCTAATCTAAGTAATTAATCAGAGCATTGGGAGGACTAGGGCCAGAGCATATGTCCCTTAAGGCAATGTGTTTTCATCCTCCTTGGACTTGTGGTCTTGTAGGCTATGAATCTTTAACCATGCATTCCCTTTCTGGGAGGTTTTGGGCTGTGGCTCCCAGAAGTCCCTTATCTTTGCATATATATTTCATACATACCTCTGGCCAATGCTCCTGCCATATATTTGTCGCTTAATTTTTGTTTTACTTTTAATAAAATGGTTTCTTAAAAAGAGTTGAGGATATAGCTCAGTGAGAAGGCCATTGGTTCAAGCCCCAGTAGTGGAAAGAGAGAGAGAGAGAGAGAGACAGAGACAGAGACAGAGAAACAGAGAATAAAGAAGGAAAGAAGCAAGGGAGGAAGGAAGGAAGAAAGGAGGGAAGGAAGAAAGAAAAAGGAAAGAAAGAAAGAAAGGAAAGAAAGATCAGAAAATCCTGTGAGGGACACCTTGGGTTCTGGATGCCGCCTGTGTGTGGCCTCCCAGACTTGCGGAGCAGCTCTCTCTGCAGAAGAGGAACCTGGGGTTGGGAGGTGGGCAGAGGCAGCGAGGGTGGGGCGGGGATCTGTGCAGCGCTCATTTTTTTCTGCACTGGCACCAGGCCTGTCTCAGACTGCCTGACCTTTTCTGTAGCTCTCTGTCCTCATCTCTATTGTTGGTCTTTTCCTTTGCTGACACCTGATGGTATTTCATTGCACTTTTTCATCTGGCTGCCTCCTGCGTTCCATCCTGGTCCAAGTCCTGGGGGTCAGGATTGAAAGAAGAGGATAGGCCTGGTGAGAGATGTGTGTGCTCCAGGTATGGCAAGCATCATTTCAATCCTCAGAGGGTCCCAATTTTACAGAGAGCTAAATTAGGTAGAAATATTATAGGCAGTTAGACAGCCTGGGTCCTCCAGGGAGTGAAAACGAAAGGTGAAAAACCCACTATAGCTGTGGCCAGAGACACATCAGTTGGAAGCCAGGCCTCAAAGATAGCAACAAAAAGAACAGACCTATGTACTCCCCAAGGGGTGAGATTAGTGATAACTCCTGGTCTAGGTAGGCATCAGTCACCCCAGTGGACTGCCAAGACCCCAGATCCCATCATTTACCTGAGAAGTTCTTTGATCTTTCCCTGCCCGCTTGCTATGTGACTTGCTTCCCCATTGGATCAGTATTACCCAAGCAGCTGTACTTATAATCTATCTTATTGGTTGATCATAGCTGTAACTCACATTGTACCTGTGTAGGTTTTGCTCTATAAAATATCCCTATACAGTGGGGTCCCTGGGTACCCATTTGGGACCTCTCCTGTTCCTCTGACAGGAACTTTCTATCCTCTCAATAAATATCTTCCTACTCTTAACCTCCATTGTTCCTAGAATTCATTCTTCGATCTTTAGAGAACCTGAACTCAGTGTATCAGACATTTAACAGGTTGGGAGTTATAATATTCCCTTATATCATATTTGGAGGTTCTGATATCACCTTGTAACATACTTGGAGGTCCCACCGAGATAAGAAATAACTAACAGGAAGTAAGAATTTGCTTTTATTTCTTGGTAGCTGAATTATATTAGTTAATTAAAATTGTTACCTTGGTTTGTATTTTCTTTGTCAATTGCTTGTCTCTTGTCTTTTGTTGTAAATTTAAGTTGAGAACATGGAAAGAACGTATTTCTTTGATAAGAAATTTTACTTTTACTGGCAAGATCTTATATTTCTGTTTCATAAATACCGTATTTAGACTTACTTGACTTGTTTTGACTGCTGTGGTTTACTAAGAAAAAGTAATGTTAAAGTGCCATCTAGTGGACTTTGTTCAATAGGGCAAATTTAAAAAATGCTATAAAATGGGTCTTTTCATGAAATCTCATCTATATTTAGCTCAGGCTTTTATCTGTCCCTTATAGAATGCTAAAACCAAACAGTGGTTACTCTGCCAGCTAGTAATTGCTTTTAGGGCAGCTGCCACTCTCAAAAGAGAGGATAGGTTTCTCCAGTACCCCCTGGTTAATCCCCATTCTCATTGAAACCAATGGCTAATGAAGTGTTGACCAGATGGGCAACTGGGTTCCTTTCCAGAGACAGATCTCTGATTGTGCAGAACTAGTGGAAACTGAAAGGACAACTGAGGGGTCATGGCTGGGGCAACTCTCCAGCAGATACACAAAGGTCCCTCAGTAGAGGCCAGGTCCCAACAGCCTGAACAGGTAATTAGTAGAGAATCTCCACATATCTATTATCTTTACTACCTACGTTCATCAGTGAAACGAAAGGTAAGTTTTTCAGTGATCATCAGGTATCCTCTGTCTCAGAGTGACCTGAAATGGTGCTGTTAGGGCCCTTTCCTAAAGCCTCCATTAAGAGTCAAGCTACAAGTCTGGACTTTCCTCTCCACTAATAAGTTAGAAAACCCAGTTTTTCTCCAACTTGCCAGGAGTTAACCTTAAAACTCCTTGATTAGAGACCTGTCTTTCCTCTAGGAGGCTAAGCTGAGGTAACTTACAACAACTGTTTGCCTTTCGTGGAAAAGCAGCTATCAGGGAAAGCAATTTACATTTATGCTAGCAATTTACATTTATGCAATTTACATATGCTAACTGAGAATCAACAAGGGATTTTTAGTCAGCCTTTTTCATCTTTCATGTGCATGTAAAACTGATGGATGTGCCTTTATTGACTTATAAATTGTGGTTGCTAGGTGATAAGTATAAGGTCAATCTGTGACACAGAAATTTTAGATTGGATTTTGAATGCTGTGTAGCCTTGTCCTGCTGCTAGAAATTGCCTGGGTGATTAGAGAGATGAAACAAGGGTCCTGAGACTTCTTTGCCCTAAGGCCCAGAGCAAAATTCCTCAAGTCAATCATCGCTTCTATCTCCAAAGATGATCTCTTTTGCAGGATAAAAGATGCTGACCAGAGATCTGTCTACCTCACTCTCTTTTGAAGAACTGGAAAACAGTGGTATAATGCTAAGCAATGCTTCCATCTTTAAACATAACTGTTGTAACTTGTGCTTATGAAAAACACCTGCAGGAGTCAACTTCGAGTTCCCAAAAAGATATAAGATCTTTTGCCAATAAATGGGTGGGTAAGTCCGACCTGATCTTATCTTCTGGTCTCATCCACCTGCACTGGACCTGTGTCAACTCGAGGGACACCCCAAAGGTATAGAAATCAAGTAAAAATTAAAAGGACACTTAATTTTCTCTTAAATTTCAGATATGGGAGCCTCAGTATCAAAATCTCTTACTCCTTTGGAATATATTCTTAAGCACTGGAAGATGTTTGACCCTTACATGTGGAAAAAGAACCATTTGATATTTTTCTGCAACCTCGCATGGCCTGCCTACCCTCTAGAGCCAAAATGGAATGCAGAGGGAAGTATTAATTATGATGCTATTTCACAACTAGAACTGTACCATCAGGAAGAAAAAAATAGTTAGAATTACCTTATGTTCAGACTGTCTTTACATTAAGAAATAATTCTTATTTGTGCTTAAAGTATAATTATAAGCCAAACAAACCCATGTTCATATGTCCTTTCCTCTCGGTGAGTGAAGACAGATCAAATGAAATCTAGGAAAGTTTTCAGATGACCCTGATGAGTGCATTGAATCTTTAGAGGACTTAGTCCTATAAACTAAATTGGGGAGATGTAATGTTCTCTTAAATCAAACATTAACTCCTACTAAGAAACAAGCAGCATTACAAGGTGGTATTACATTTGGGGATGAATATAATCTTAATTTTAAAAAGTCAGAAAATAGACCTGCAAGTGTACAACCAATCTCCACTGGCAACAAAGTAGTCCCTACTCAAAACTCCTGCTGGCCTAAAAGCCAGATGGAGATTGGCATAGGAGACATTTTCAGGTATGTGTTCTTGTTGGCCTGAGAAGGACAAAAACCAAGAACTCTAGTTATTTTAAATTGTCAACTATTTATCAGGAGAAAGATGACCCCTCTGCCTTCTTAGATCATTCATGAGAGGCACAGATGAAACATATGTCCATCCATAGTTCCTGATTTGATAGAAGGACAGATTATTCTGAAAAACAAATTTATCACCCAGTCAGCCCCGGATAAGAAAAAGTTACAAAAAGTAGCTTTTGCTCCAGATAATCACTTGATACTTTAGTAAAATTGCCTCCTCAGTATTTCGCAATGGAGACCAGGAGGAAGCCAAGGGGAGGAAACAAAGAGACCAAAAAGAAGTGGCTGCCTTTGTTTTGGCCTTAAAAAGAACAGAACCTAAATCTGATTCTTGGGGCTCCAAAAAGAGCTCAACAAATAAACTCACCTGCTACCACTGCAGAAAGCCAGACCACCTTAAGAGGAACTGCCATATGAGGGCCCCTAAGCCAGGCCTTGATTGTAAAGGTGGCCACTGGAAGTTAGACTGCACTCTGAGGCAGAAACCCCAGAGCTCAGACTCATCTTCCCAGCTGGTCTAGCAAGATTATAGGGCCCTGGAGCACTCTCCACTTTCTCCCTCTGGCCAGACTGTCATCTCCAAGGAGGAGCCAGGTGTAATTATGACTATATAGAAAAAGAAACACAGCCTATTGATGGACATCGGTACATGTCTCCTGGTTTTTCTCTTCAACCCTGGCTTTCCTAGCAGTCACCTTAGTGAACGGAGTCACTGGAGAAGAGGTAACTCGTTACTTTTCTCAACCCTTAAGCTGGAACTGGGATGACTTTCTCTTCACCCACTTGTTTTTAATTATGCCTGAACATTCAGTTTCCCTCCTGGGGAGAGATATTTTATCTTGTTTAAATACTGTAATATATATGCACTCAAGTCAGGTACACGGCCTTCCCCTTGTGGAGACTGAAATAAATCCTGAAGTATGGGCAACTAAAGGTAAAATAGGTAAAGCAATAAGGGCTGCTCTGGTACAAATACATCTCAAAGATGCTACTGTTTTTCCTCACCAGACACAATAATCTCTAAGGCCTGAAGTTAAAAAAGGATTATTGCCTATAATTGATAACTTAAGGACACAAGGTTTACTTAAAATTTGTAACAGCCTGTACAGCACTCCAATCTTGGGAGTTCAAAAATCCAATGAAAATAGAGGTTGGTGCAGGACCTTGATAAATGAGACAGTAGTGCCAATCTGCCCAGTGGTACCTAATCTGTATACTCTTCTTTCTCAAGATCCCAGAGGAAGCCAGATGGTTTTCAGTGTTAGATTTAAAAGATGCCTTCTTTTGTATTCCTTTACATACAAATTCCCAGTCTCCTTTCACCTTTGACCAGGCCTTTCAACTGACTTTGACTGTGCTTTCCCAAGGGTTCAGAGAGTCCTCATCTTTGGGGGAGGTGCTTTCTCAAGACTTGGTGTATTTTGAATTTTCCCAAGTCATGGCCTTGCAATATGTAGATGATGTTCTGTTGTGTGCCCTCTCAGAGGAGCTCTCTAGCCAAGAAACTCATGCTCTGCTGAATTTTCTAGCAGACAGGGGTCATAAAGTTTCTAGATCTAAGGTACCACTTTGCAAACTTAAGGTGAAATATTTGGGCCTTGTCATATCCAAGGGAACCTGAAGACTGGGGGGAAAAAGAATTCCACCAATTCTTTCCTTCCCAGAGCCCAAGACTCTACAGCAGCTAAGGGGATTCCTAGGAGTTACAGGCTTTTGTTGCTTTTGGATAACAGGATATGATAAAATTGCACAACTCCTCTATTAGCTCATAAAAAAGCCCAAAAGACAGATACCTAAATTTTAATCTGGGAGCCTGATTCCGAGACCACATTCCAGAAACTTAAACAAGCACTTCTAAATGCCCCAGCACTCAGCCTACTGACAGGACACCATTTCAATTTGTATGTTAATAAAAGGTGGGACCTAGCTTTGGGAATGCTTATGTAGGATTGGGGACCTGCACAACAGCCTATAGGGTATCTGAGTCATGAATTAGACATTATAACAGGGATGGCCTGTGTGCCTTGGAGCTGTGGCTGCAGAAGCTCTCTTAGTGCCAGAGGCATCTGATCTCATTGTATAGGCAAAGATCTCATTGCATATACACCTCAAAATGTGGCAGGACTTTCCTCCAAAGGGGCCTATGGCTGTCAAAACAACAATGAGAAGCCTATATTGTGACCATCAGACTAGGGCTCATCTTAAAAACAGTCTTTGCTTTCACAGGTGTAAAATGTTTTTATCCCTTTTGATTCCTATTATAAGAGATCTCTGTTAATTCACCTACAAAATGTCCTGACTAGTATATTTATATTTACAAACTTAAAACTATAAAAGAGTTATTATAATTCAACTAGGCCAAATACACCTGAGTACACTTGTCTATTAACAATTGTCTTATGTGTGCTGTCTGTCTGTTCAGTTTGTGACTGGTTACAATACTTACAGCTGTTCTGTTTGAACTGAATAATTTTTTCCTTTTTTTTGCCTTTTTGGATTTGTAAAATATTTGTCTATAACTTAAGTTGGCTTATAGCTGTCATTAGCATTAAGGACCCAGGTTGCCAGCTGACCAGGGTGATGTCAAGATTGGATTTACAAATACAATACATATCATTGTCTGTGTACAACAACTTAAAAGTCTTTCATTGTTCAAAAATAATGTGTTAATTATTATGATCTGGCTCTCATAGGTCATCAAAAATATTTTTAAGATAATTAAATGGGGACTACTTGGGTTTAGGGAAACTGCTGGACAGGACTCCCCTTGGTGAATAAAAGAACACCTGCCTGGAAATGTTTTCTTCCAGTCTTTGTTCACTAATGGGACCCAAATAATTTCCATAGTCTTATGGGTGGCACACCCCAAAAAATGTTGCTAAGTGCATTTTTGTGATATGTTTACATTAGCCATTGTCAAAAGGTTAAGTTTTTTTTGTGCAAAAGCAATAAGGTTTCATTAAAAATGCTCTTGGTACAAGACTAAATTAAGGGATAAAGGGGTTCATATAGCTGTGACATTCATTATCACTAACTTCATGGTGTACTAAAAATATTCATGCCATAAGGATAGGGAAGGAAGAAGTTAAACTATCATTATTTGCACATGACATGACACTCTACATAGAAGACCCCAAAAACTCCAACAAAAGACTCTTAGAGTTAATAACCAAATTCAGTAGAATAGCTGTATACAAAGTCAGTACTCAAAAATCAACAGTATTCCTGTACACAAACAAAAAACTGAGAGAGAAATTAGGGAAACCACACCCTTCACAATAGCATCCAAAAAATTGAAATACTTAGGAATCAATCTAACAAAGTATGTAAAAGATCAATATGCTGAAAATTACAGTACTCTGAAAAAGGAGATTGCAGAGGATATCACAAAATGGAAAGACATCCCTTATTCATGGATAGGAAGAACCCACATAGTGAAAATGGCCATACTACCAAAATTGTTGTACAGACTTAATGCAATACCAATCAAAATACCATTAATATACCTCACAGAACTAGAGAAAACAATCCTAAAATTCATCTGGAAGCAGAAGAGACCTAGAATAGCAGGGGCAATCTTGGGCAACAAAGGCAAGGCAGGAGGCATCACAATCCCTGACTTCAGATTATACTAAAAAGTTACCATGATAAAATCAGAATGGTACTGGCAAAAAAACAGACCTGAGGACCAGTGGAACAGATTAGAAGATGCAGACACAACTACAAACACACTCAGCCACCATATCTTTGACAAAGGGGACAAACATGTTCACTGGAAGAAAGATAGTCTCTTTAATAAATGGTGCTGGAAAAACTGGCTGTCTACATGCCAAAGACTAAACCTAGACCTATCTCTATTACCATGCACTAAAGTCAAAATGGATCAAAGATCTAAATATTAAAACAGAAACACTAAGTCTACTGGATGAGAAAGTAGGTAGAAATCTTGAAGATATAGGGGTAGGCAGAGACTTCATGAGTAAAACCCAAACTGCATGGGAAACACTTCAAAGAATCAACAACTGAGATTTTATCTTATTAAAAAGCTTTTGCACAACAAAAGAAATCACCAACAGAGTGAAAAGACAACCCAGAGAGTGGGAAAAAATTTTAGCCAACTGTCCCTCAGACAAAGGACTTCTATCTGGAACATACAAAGAATTGAAAAATATCAGAAACCCAAATTCAAAGAGCCAATCCAAAAGTGGGCATCTGAGATGAATACATACTTCTCAGGTGAAGAAATACAAATGGCAAATAAATATATGAAAAAATGTTCAACATCATTGATCATTCAAGAGATGCAAATTAAAAAAACACTGAGATTCCATCTCACCCCAGTAAGAATGCCTATCATCAAGAAATCAACCAATACCAAATGCTGGATGGGCTGTGAGGAAAAAGGAACCCTTCTCCACTTTTGGTGGAAATCAGTGTGGAGATTCCTCAAAAAACTAGGATTAGAGGTCCTACTTGACCCAGCTATTCCCCTTCTGGCTATCTTCCCAGAAGAATTAAAAACATCACACCACAGTGATATATGTGCACCCGTTTTTATAGTAGCACAATTTGTAACAGCTAAATCTTGAAAACAACCCAAATGCCCATCAGCCAAGGAATGGATAAAATATTTGTGGTATTTTTATACAATGGAGTACTACTCAGCTATAAAGGATAAACTAGGGACATTTATAAGGAAATGGGTGCAACTTGAGACCATACTCATAAGTGTATGTGTAAACATTGTATCGTCTCTCTAGTGTAAGAAGCTGAAAGAGTAAATAAGATACAAAATGTACAATAGGTATTGTGAAATGGGAAGAAACTTCCAAAGGAAAGAATAACTGCAATGGGGGAAAGGGGAAAATAAGAAAGTGCAAAGGAAAAAAATATATATATACAACACAGTTAAGATAGTTATACTACTAATTGTTATTAGTTCATAGAAAACAAAGGTTTGTGCCTATATTTTTTGATCAAATTTCAAGCCTATATCTTGTAATATGATCAACTACTTTGAAGATAACATGCAATGTAATAACCATTGTTACTCTCCTACAATCTTGTTTTGAAATTTTGTAGCATTGTTTTTATTGTTTTTGTCTTTAAAATAAAAAAATATATATATTCATGCCTTCTGGGTGTACAGGTCTTCTAAGATATAAAACCAGGAAGATATAAATCCACAAGCATACAGTGTGCCAAAGTAGGGTCACCAAGGAAAAAAATTCCCCCATGCTTTCACAGAGAGCAACATGGTCAAGCAAGGCCGTGACCCATCCTGATGCTGACACTGATGGAGGAATTGAGAGGCTCTGTATAGGGTTACAAACTAATGCCTGAAGAGACCTAACTGACCTTGATAGACAAGAGGAGGCTAATTTTAATTAACACAGGTCTCACTTTAACTGGGTCTTAAATGCCCAGCAAAAACATATAGCCAAAACATATATAAAAGAATGTCATAGTAATAAGTTAGACATAAAAAGAGGTTCCAATTGCTGACCCCTTCTAGCAGCTTCCAGCTACATTGGTAGCTGACCACTGTTATGGGTCATTAAAAAAAAACACAGTAAAATCTATAAAAGCTCAACAAGAATATTTACATTCTTTAGCTGTCCTTCAACATCATCAAACTCTCCATTTTCTTACAGCTAAAGCTGGAGAGACTTATGACAGAATATCAGACTTCATCAGTGGAGGGGTCTCGGAGTCAGTAGGTTACAGTGGCTATTCTAGTCCTTTAAAAACAGACTCTGGACTAGGCTCTTTCCCTAAACTGCCTTTCAGTTCTGGTGCTTATGCTTTGGTTATACATGCTCTAATTTCTCAGAAAATTTGTTTTTACCTAGTGGCTGTGAGGATCCAAGTGATCGTGAGATTAAACCAATGACAAATGTGCTAGAGTCCTTTTACTGGGGTCTGCCAGACTGACCTTGTACAGAGAGTGTCATGCAACACACTGAGGCCTTAAGTAGCTATACTCAGTGGGCTTTCAACAAGACCTCAAGTGGTCTCTTGCTGCTAAATGAAAAATAAAATAAAATAAATGAGAATAGCTGTCCTCCAAAATTGGGTGACATTAGACATTCTAACAACAGCACAAGGGGGTACTTGTGCCATTATAAAAACTAAATACTGTGTGTACATTCCTGATCCTTCTGCTAATATCTCAATGGCTGTTCAAGATATTAAAGGACAGGTTAATGCCATGTCCCAGATTCTGAAGCTTCCTGAACCTTCTCCTTATTCTGTCTGTGGAAAGCTATTAGTGTCTCTTCCTGGTAAGGTTTTCTTGGTTGTATTCATAATAGTCTTGTTGATTTTATTGTTTTGCCCCTACATACTTAACTGTTTCTTTGTCCTAGCCTCCTCCAGACTTAAAACTCTATGCCTACCCAAGATACGAACACCTGACGTCTATCAAGGACCCTTCAGACAGACTCTCTGGAGAGTGTCTCTGACTGCCAATCACAGCTATGACACACTTCAGCCTGAATAAGCCAGAATGGTCACCACCCTCTGCCCCCTCACAGCAGTTTGGGATACCTCTTCAGAGGGGGGTATATTATAGAGAGCTAAATTAGGTAGAAATATTACAGTCAGTCAGACATGACTGGGTGCTCAAGGGGGTCAAGACAAAAGGTTTTTCAACCCACTATAGCTGTGACCAGAGACACATCAGTTGGAAGCCAGGCCTCAAAGATAGCAACAAAAGGACCAGACCTACATACTCCCCAAGGGGTGAGATTAGTGATAACTCCTGATCTAGATAGGCATCAGTCACCACAGTGGACAGCCAAGACCCCAGATCCCATCATTTACCTGAGTTCTTTGATCTTTCCATGCCCACTTGCTATGTAACTTGTTTCCCCATTGGATCAATATTACTAAGCAGCTGTACTTATAATCTTATTGGTTGATTATAGCTGTAATCCACATTGTACCCATGTGGGTTTTGCTCTATAAAATATCCCTATAGAGTGGGATCCCTGGCTACCCACTTGGGACCTCTCCTGTTCCTCTGACAGGAACTTTCTATCCTCTCAATAAATATCTTTTTACTCTTAACCTCCATTGTTCCTAGAATTCATTCTTTGATCTTTAGAGAACATGAACTCGGCTATCAGACATCTAACTGGTTGGGAGTTATAATATTTCCCTTATATCATATTTGGAGGTTCTGATATCACCCCTGTAGCACCAAGACATTCATGGCCATGGCTGGAACAGAGCCCAGGCCAAGTTTGGCCTATCCATGCCAAATGGAGCTGCAGCTGGTAGGGCTGGGGACCTGCTGGTGTGCTGGCAGTGCCCTGCTATTGGAGGCTGATCAGTTCCCCAATCTGCCTAGACAGGGGTGTGGTAAGGGATAGAGAAAGACAGAAAGACACATTTTCAAACTACATGGGGGTGGGGGGTGGGGTGGGGTAGGGGTGGCTGGGAGGGCAATGCCTCAGGATGGGCAGAGACAATGACACTCTGGGCTAGCCACAATTTATTGAGCATGCACAGTAATCAGAGGAGTAGGAGGGACTATTGGATGACTCATTGGGTGGCAGTGATCTTATACTGAGAAGGCCTTATGTTGATGAGGATCACTTTGGATGACTTAGAGGGCTGTGGCAATCTTATGCTAATGAGGATCTTCATGTTGATGAGGATGGTGGGGAGAGAGGCAGGTTAAGAAGGCGTTTGTCCTTTCCCCCAGGTGAAACCTTTTTTTAATTACTACTCAGTTCTCAAGGAACCAGGATGTCTTCAGCTGATGTAATATTGCCCTGGTATGTCACAGCACCACAGGACCATTGAGGTCTTAACTGTGACTGGAGGCACACAGAGTTATATTTCTGCATACCATAGCTAGCTTACATGGCAATATACTAGGCCTTGGACAAGTCCTAATTACAATTTAATTACGAAATGATTTTTTCTTCAAAATTATATAGAGTGTCTCTTGATACCCTCCCTTAGGACAGGAGGCCTCCTACAAATTGGATTCAAGGGGAAAGGTTCTGTGCACCCCCTTCAGAGTACAATAGGCCTGTGGGGAGGGGTTCAGCTCTAGCCGTGACACTCAGCCTTAGGAGAGCTGGGTGAGAACCACAGTGTAGATTTCCTGATGAGACTTGGGCTTATTCCCATACTTCAAAGTAGACAGAAATTGGAAGCTCCAGTCCGTGTCTCTGTACAGGGGGGGTACACAGGAATCAGAGATGTCTTGGCATTTGCAGTGTTCTCTAGTCTATGTGTGGCATTGTGCATCACCATTCTAAGTACTTTCCAGTCTCCCCTGAGCCTATCTAATGGTTTCCATAGTAACTCTGAGCTTCTGCTGGGTCACCCACACCAGTTCTGGAACTGTCTCCAGGGAACTGCAGACCCCCTAGTGAGGCCTCAGCAAGCCTGGAGAAACTTTGTGCTTGAGCCCCTACTGGGAGAAGCCAGGGTATGTCTTGTGGCCTTGTTGTATCAGCCAGAATGAGCACATCTTATGGTCTTATTGCATTAGTTAGGCAGGGGGAGCTTACAGTTTTAAATTTCCATTATATTCCCCTCTGCTTTTTATAGGGAAGATTCTTCTTCTTCAGTTTCAAGAACCTGATAGGAGGGATTGGTCCTCAAGAAGTGTTGGCAGTGTATGGTCTCTAAGTGTTCAGTTAGAAATCAGGTCAGGATGCAGACCACACAGGGACCCAGAAGGAGGACCATCAGGAGAGCCATTAGAGGCACAAGCAGAGTCCTGCCCATAAGGGCAGAGGGTCCAGATATCCCTACTAGGAAGAGGCACCCAGTCTATCTTTGGTTTTCTGTTTGAAATGCTTTTTCAGTTGGTTGGAGGTTTTTGATTATCCCTGATTTGTTAGCATAGTTTATGTTTAGTTTGAAATATCTTTATATACATATATTTATTTTTATTTAATATAAACCTTATAGATTTTTCCTTGGTTTAAATTTAGATTAAATGGGGCCGGTGAGATGGCTCAGCGGCTTAAGCGCCTGCCCGGCAAGCGCGAGGGCCCGAGTTCGACTCCCGGATCCCACATAAGAAAAAGGGACCGGTGATATCGCTCAGAGGCACGGGCGCCTGCTGGCGCGCGAGGTCCTGAGGTCGACCCCCCGGTACCCACAAAAAAAAAAAAAAAAAAATTTTAGATTAAATGATAGGTGAGATAAGACAGCTGCTATAAATAGCAGAAGCTCCAAATAAGGTTTATCAGGCCTAGAGTTCTGGAAAGCTATCTATAACCCACTGGAGGTAGGTTAAGATAATGTCTTTTTGTGACTGTGTGGTTGTCCAAGGCATTCTAAAAATGTAACTCTTTTTTTTTCCTTTTTCTGCTGTGCCCTTAGATAATTAAGATATGAGCACAACCAAACATATATCCTCTTTAAGTACTTAGAGATGGCAAAAGTATAGCTTTTAACACAATTAAATGTCCATCTTAGTACTGAATAGAGTAACACACAGCATATACATCACATAAGTTTTAAAAAGGCTATTATTTAACTGGTAATCTCATGTCAATTTGACCATTTCCCTCATGGGAGTTTTTAGAATGAACAACCTGAGCTCCATCAAATGAACAAGTGACCATATATTTATTTTTTAAATAAACTACTTCAACAAGTTTCCCCAACATACATAAGCTTTCTAGTCTTGTCATTAGCTCTCTTTTTATCTCTTTAGCAGGACAAAACTTTCATCATACAAAATCTTCTCATATCAAAAGTATATCTCTTAAATTTATAGCCTTTTTAATATTTTTTCTCTCCCACTTACTATAACCTTTTATAACAAACTTGACTATAGCCACTTGAATTTTAGTGTTCCTTTTTTCCTTAGATAGTAAACTTGACTGACTTTCAATAGACCTCTGAGTAACCTTGAATCAGTGTTCTTATTTTAAAACAACAGAGTAAAGAGTAGGTTAACCCTGTAAGTTAAAAACTTTGTAATGTACAAGAAATGTTTTGTGTACATCAACTTAAACTGAAAACCAAAAGTATATTTACCAATTAATTAAATTTGTAATTTGATTTCTCCTGTAAAACTTCCTTAGGCTTGACAGGGCTTTGGCCATTCACCCCAGGCTGGAGTTGCTCCAGCTTTCAGATGTCTGCAGACAGTGCTAGGCTGGTGACGTTAAGCAAGGGCTGGCCTCGGGGCTCCTGAAGTCAGGAGGAGAGCTTGGGCTCTGCCTTGTTCCCTGGCTCACTTTGAAATGAAAAGACAACCCATTTTGTCCCTCCAATCTCAGCATGTACAGCTGGGCCTAAGTTTCTTGGCCTTGTGTCTCTGCTACAGTCTAGCCACCAGGCCAGCTGACTCTTCAGGTGTTTTGTCTCTCTTTTATCAGCCTGCCTGCATCACCCCATCTGCATCTTGGTGCATTAAAGCTAAGTAGTTTTTCATGTAAAGCCTTTTGAGAGGCTTTCTTGTTCTGGTTTCCATTTCATAGAATCCCTCCTCGACAATCAACAGGCTTTTTTATTTACTCTATTTTTATCAGCACTTTTGTTTCTCCTTCATTAGTCACAGTGTCATTTCATTCCCAAAGGTGACAGATGGCCATCGTAGAAACATGTGTAATCTTTGTTTTAGTCCATTAGAAAGGTTTAGTAATTTTTAATTTTTATTGTCTTCCATCTTGATGTTTATTTATGGCCTTAAGTTAATCTTTTTGTATTTTCCTCTAAAAAGGCAGGGAGAAAGAACCAACATTTCAATTTGATGATGAACACAGTGATTTCTGAAATACATTCATTCAGAGAATGAAGGAAACAGGCTGGGTCTCCTCTATGTCACTAGGATGTGGATCAACCTCTGAGTAAAGAGGTGGAGGCTGAAACCAGAACTCTTCTATGTAGGCAAGCATCGGATAGCATGATTTTACTTCACAATCTGGGGCTGAGGGTTGAGTGACAGGGAGGCTGGCTTGTTTGGGGTAAAGGAGATGGTGGCCCCCAGCTTCGAGAGGAGGTCTTGACCCAGTAAGGGAATGGGACATTCAGGCATGTATAGAAATTTATGTTTTATGAGATGTCCTCCAAGCTCACAGGATCTGTTCTGGTAGAACCCATTTTCAGGGAGGTTCCAGTAACCCCCATCATCTGGATTCATCAGGAAGTCAAGGGGGGGCAACAGGTTGGGTGATGAAGGAATACTTGGTTCCACTATCCATCACAAAAGTCACTGGTTTTCCTCCAATTTTGGTGATGACTGCGGAATCCTGGGGTCCCAGTTTTATAGAGCCTAGTCTGCCCTATTTATTGTTGTCTAAGAGTGAGAGCAGGGGTTCAGGCTGTGGCAAGTTCAGTTCTCCAGAAACCTTTTGGTCCAAATGCAGAGTGGGCATTTGTCCTTCCAGTGTCTCAGTTGCTTACAACGGGCACATTGGTTTGGAGGCCAAAGCATATGGACAGTCATCTATTTTGAATTGAGGTCCTGTAAGATCTGGTTGTAGTCTTGGTCCCAGTTATATGGTCATCCTGTTTGGGGCCTCTCAGGGAGTGGTTTTCTCATGATTGCAGCCAAGAAGGCAGTCTGGTGTTGGGTCCTGCAGTCTGCCTCATGTTTATGTTTTCTTTTGTCTTCTTTGTCTCAGTTTGTGAAAACCTTTTGGGCTATCTGGAGTAACTGGGTGGCATTCATGCCACGAGAGCCATCAACCTTTTGGATTTTCCTCTGAATGTTAGAGGTGCATTGCATCACAAAAACAGAATTTATCATCTCTGGGGCCTCAGGATCAAAAGGGAAGTAAGTTCGGTAGGCTTTACATGGTCTCTCATAGAATTTTGACAAAAAGGGAAATGGTTTGGTCCCCCTTGACCACCAGGATAACCCCAGAGAGGCATCTGGAGACGTGCTGAGTGGAGTTGGTGGCTGACGGGGCTTGGTTCAGGTGGCTTCTGAGGGCTGAGCGGTGTCAAGGGTGGCACAGTTGATGGTGCCGGAGATGGATTGGTAGAATCTGGGGAAATGGCTGGTGGCTGACTGGCAGTTCCTCCTGGTGGCAGCAGTTGTAGTCCTGGCAGGTCTGGGTGGTTGCCCATATACAGGGAAAGAAGTCATCATCAGGATCACCAGGCAGGACAGTGTATAACTTCTCAGTCTTTGGGGCCTCCTTTGTTGGGGATTTGTGATCTGGTTGATTGGCTTTGACCACTAGCAGAGTTTTTTCTTGACAAGCACAGGCACAAAGCCAGGGTGGGAAGCTCTGACATAGATCTAGCCAAGAATTGATGTAAGGGAACTGATCAGAATGGCCCTTTTGGCTAGGTTCAGTCACTTGATTCCAGACTTGGTGGACAGTTTCTACATTCAGGGTTCCTTTGGGCAGCCAAGCAGGACAAAGACATGAGCAATCAACTTCACAAAATGTGTGGAGTTGTTGGGGTTTTATTTTTACTCTGTAGTTGTCTGAAAAGCCCTTCTTGAAGTTTTGCAATGTATATTCAAGGGCGGGTGTTTACTCTGGCTTGCACCCATTTTGACTCCCTATGGTGTGTGGTGAACCCTTGAATGGCGTTTCAACAGACAAGGGATGGGTGCCCCTGCTGAAGGAGAGACAACATAGGCACCCACCTGGCCACTTGCCTTTCGGAAACATTGGGACCATACGGACTATAGGAGAAGCGTCAGTAGGTTCTCTGTTTTGTCCTCTTAAAACTCCGAGGAGAGTTTGCTGGGAGTGCCTGGTTAGACGTGTCCACAGAAATGCAGGTTAGGGCCCAATCAAGCTCCATAGCTCCAAGAGCCCGTGGGGGACTTTCCCCGTAGAGCACAGACAGAACAACCTATTGCTTACATCATCCGTTCACATTCAGTTTACACATTCACTCTCAAGCACACAGAGGTTAATACATTTTAGCCCCCAATCTCAGGGGAGTTTCTGACTGACACTGATGAGGGGTGATCAGGCCTTTCTTCACCCACGCAGGGGTGGATTTCTGACAGACTGACTATAGGGCTTCCTGGGTGGTCCTACCTTGTCTGAAGACCTGAAGGGGGTTGTGTTGTCTCCTCTATTTTGTCCGATGAGGTTTCTGCTGTTGAACAGGGCCTCCGGGACTGGACCACCAAGGAGACTCTGAACAAGAGTCAGAGGGTGTGACCTTTCCATCTGTGGGTCAGAGGTGGTCCCTGCTGTGACCAGTGGGCCTCCACCAGTGACCAAATGGTCAGCATAGTGTCTTCCTGGTCAGGGAACCAAGAATGTTGTAGAACCGGTACTGAACTGAAAGGAAGATGCTCCACACCAAGAAGTAGGAAGGCAATTGTTTATTACAACAGTGAGCCGACAGGGATTGTTCCTGGAAGTGTCAGCCCTGAACTGCAGTCAGGTTAGGGTTTATATTGGGCTTGTAAGCAAGAAGCACAGAAGCACAGAGCGTAGGTGTTTAGGTCAAAAGCCTTAGTCATCAGTTACTAAGCAGGTAACTCTTGGGACAGGTTGGTGGGATCAGGATGTGTTTACAGGCTTGGGAATCACAGACAGTGCAGCTGGACACAGCCAGCCTTATCTGGATTTATAGTTTTTGTACAGAATAAGTATGTCTTGTGGCCTTGTTGTATCAGCCAGAATAAGCTCATCTTGTGGTCTTGTTGCATTATTTAGGCAGGGGGAGATTAAAGTTTTAAATTTCTATTGTACTGTGAGGCCAGACACAGGCCCAGCCATGTTAGTCTTCTCCCAGTAGGCTTGATTGCCAGCAGCATATTCTCCCATCTCCTCTGGCTCTGGTCTGTCTTTAGAATGCACCCTCAAGTGGGCTGGATGTTTTCATGATGGGGGCTGGATCTGAATTGAGTCGGGCTGGATCTGAATTGAGTCAGCATGGATATGGTCCTCACTTGGTGGCAGCAGGAGGGTGGCACCAGACCACAGGGGTGCAGCAGAGGGATAGCTTCCCACACCTGCTCACCCTCTGCCTGGAGTAGCCCTCTGGCACTGATCCACCCACCATGCACCCTGCTGTCTTGGTCACCATCAACCAGCATCCACAGCTCTCATTGTATGCCCTACCCAGGCTGGGTGATGAAAAGGCAGGAAGGGAAGCTGAGCAAAGCTGTGGCCACCAGAGCCTGCCACTCTCCCAGCCTTCTCCCCCTCTCCTCTCCCAGCACTAATAGTTCTACCTCCACCATCCCTATGACCTTGAAAATTATCCTTAGCCAGTCATGAGGCTCATGTCTGTAACCCCAGCCCTGTGGGAGAGTGAGTCAAG
Source organism: Erethizon dorsatum (assembly GCA_028451465.1). Taxonomy (NCBI): domain Eukaryota; kingdom Metazoa; phylum Chordata; class Mammalia; order Rodentia; family Erethizontidae; genus Erethizon; species Erethizon dorsatum. Next base: position 7,569,023 of record CM051822.1, read on the forward strand.
AGGCTTGCAAATCTGACCTACCCTTGACAACTTAGAACCTGTCTCAAAATAAAAAGAAATGGAGCTCTTGACCTCATCTTTGGCAGGAGTGAAGCACTGGGACACATCCATGAGGCCACAGGGAAAACTGCCCAGCCCTGTGTGTTGGCATCAATTTAGAAAGCAAATCAGGACTTTTGATATTTTGGAAAACTATGCTTAACTCTCCAGAGATCAAGTTTTTTGTTAAGTCGTTATTTTTGGGGGGCCTGTGATTATACCAGAGAGTGGCATTTGAAATACTGAACATGTCACAATGAATACTCTGTGTTGGAAGAGAAGTAGTGTGGAAATAATTTATAACATAGGATTTTACCTCGGCTAGGAGAAGTCCCCATAACATGAACTTCCTGTTGACAAAGACATTTGTGGTTATTTCATGAACATTGAGTGTTGGACAATAAAATATAAAATTTAGATGGCAACAATGATTTACAGGGTTTTATTTATTGAATAATAACGAAGCAAAAAGTAGCAGAAATGTGTCATACCGGGAAAGATTGATGAAAGTTGTAGACAGAACATAGAGAGATGGGTTTCCTATTTTTGTTGTTTCTATTATAATGGCAATGAGATTCCATTTTAATCCAGAAACAATGGTTACACCAAGAAATCAAACAAAAACAAATGCCCACAAGGCTGAGGGGGCAAAGGAACCCTTCTATAGTGATGGCAGGAGAGTAACCTGTATTCCCACTGTAGAAATCAGTATGGGGATTCCTAAAAATGTAAAAATAGAAATCCCATTTAACTCAGCTATTCCCCTTCTAGGTATCTTCCTTGAAAGATTTAAAGACATCGTATTCCACTGATACATGCATACCCATGTTTATAGCAGCACAGTTCATAACAGCTAAATATAGGAAGTTACGCATATGTCCATCAACAGGTGAATGGAAAATGAAAATGTCGTATTTACACACAATGGGGTACTACTGTGCCATAAAGAAGGATGAACTTGAGTTATCTGCAGGAAAACTGGATGCACACTGACACCATGATGTTAAGTGAAATAAGTGAGAAACACAAGCTTAAATATCACATGGTTTCTCTTATATGAGAAATGCAAAATATAGAGAAAGAGCAAAATAAAAAATAGATAAAAGGAAATAGGAAGATAGAGCTTTTGCAAAAGGGAGGGGACCAAGAAATGGAGGGAGGGTAGAGGAAGGAGAGGGGAAGGGCTCCAACTCCCCATGAGGAATGTAATCATTGTATACAGCAAACATGTATTAATAAAAATTGGAAAAACATAAAATAATACTATATTCTTACATAAAATTAAAACTGAAGAAATTCAAGAAAAAATAAAAATGGAATAACATGCCAGCTGGGATTTGAATGTTTGTCTTTCTATAATGGCTCCTCACGGATATCTATTCAATTGGCATCCAATGATTTTGCTTCTCTTGCTACATTTTACATGGTGGTATGTATTGTTTGTGTATTACATGGCATACTCTGGCTGATCAGTCTGCTCATTACTGGAAAGATATATTAAGAACATAGTTCCGGATTGCCATTGTCATCTTCCTGGGAATGCTTGAGAAAGCAGTTTTGTATGTGTATAGCAAAATATCAATGGCACTGGACAGTCCACAATCTGTGGATATTGGCAGAGTTGATATCTCCACAAAGTCGATATTGGCCTACCTCCTTGTGATCATCTTGAGCTTGGGTTACCATGGCATTGTGAAGCTTCCTTTAGGGACAGTCATGCACTGGGTGATTGGCCTGGGACAGCTTTACTTTATCTTTGTAGCTTTTGAAGATGTGATGAGAGTCACTGGGGCCAGTGATTCCGATCCTGGTCTTCTAGGCAGCCTCCCCCTCTCTCTCTCCTTGATTTTCACTTGGATTTCAATAAGTTTGACACAAGCTATATAGACTCTGAAGTTGAGAAAGAATAGAGTCAAATTTTCATTCATTTCGAATTTTCACTGTGACCCCACTCCAGTTTCCAGAAGTGTGGCTTCTGAGCAGTGTCCTCCTCCACCATGAGGGACACAAGGAGCGGAGCTAACTTGGGACAGCAAGGATGAGGTGAGAGGCAGGGAGGTGGGCAAGGAGCAGAAATGAACAATGCTGAGACAGCCACTGAGATTTTGGTCTTGGCCTCGCTATGACCCCATTGTCACCTCAGGCAGCTTTATCAGGGGTCTGGAGAGAAGTGTGAGCTTCAGGGGACAGGTCTTGAGGGCTCAGACCTTGTGCTGAGGGGTCAATCTGCTGCTCCTTTCCTCAGAATAGCCGTTCATGGGTGGCATGCTCTGTGGCATCTTGGTGAGCAGGAAGGACAGAGGTCACACAGCACAGGACTGGGTGCTTCCCTTTTGGTCCAGAGTCCCTCAGGTGGGCACTGGCCTGCTCAGGGTCACTGGAGCCCTATGTGTCCCTCTATAGAAGCTCAGCCGGTGACTGCCAGGACTGGAGTGGCTCATGGATCCCCAGTCTCTACCTGCATCCCTGGGTGCCCCTCCTGTCCAGGGAAATTGACAGTGCTGGGTCTCCCTGATCTGTGCTACCTCCTCCCATACTGCTGCGCTCTTTCGATTCAGACCACTTCTTCCCCATTTTAAGAGGCCCCTGTCTTGGGCCTCTCACAGTGCATTTCCTAGTAGCAACATTTCCTATATTCTGGGTCACCCGAGAATCTCCAAAATCATCAAATTACTACCACAAATTGCTACAAACTAGTGTCTCAAAACCACACTTTCCAAAGGCCAGAAACCCAAAATCTGAAATTCACTGTGTGCGGGAATCAAGGAGTGGGCAGGATCTTGCTTCCTCCACAGGGTCCCAGTATGGACCTTGCCTCCTCCAGCTTCCTGGGCTTGTGCTGCCATCATTTGCTTCTCTGGCTCATCCCATGGCTTCTTTAATCTCCCTCTGTTTATCTCACAGAAGAACATTCGAGATGATATTTTTACATCCCAGATGCATATTCCAGGATAATCTCCTTAGGCCAATTCCTTAATTCGTTTAAAACATAGATCGACAGTAGTGAAAGAAGGATGGAAAGATGTACAGGAGAGTTGGAAAAGAGGTGAAAGGCCAATCACTGGTTTAGAACATCTGTCTTCTAGGCAAACATAGTGAGTTGAAGGCCCGCCTGCCAAGACAAATGCCACCCAGTCAAGGTCATCAAAACCAAGGTAAATGTGAGAAACTGTCATAGCCTGCGGGAGCCTATGGAGACAGGATAACAGCAATGGTTTGCATGTGATTTGAGTCTCCCCCAAGAGTTCATGTGTCAAAATTTAACCCCCATTGTGAAATATTAAGAGGGTGGATCTGGGTTGTTCTGACTCCCAAAGAAATGGTTACAGAAGTTGAGCCTTGTATGGGGCTCAAGGCCTGGCAGGACCTGAGTTTATCCTGGACAGAGGCTGCATTGTTTCCTGTGTTTGAGAACCAGTGGCCCGGCTACCTGTTCTCTTTTGTCCCTACAACAGTAGAGAGGAGCACAGCTATCTCAGTTTGTTTCTGCTGCTGTGACAAAGCACCGCAGACTGCATCAATTCTAAGTGATAGAGATTTATTTCTCACAGTTCTGGAGGCTGGGAAGTCCACAAGCTGCCAGCAGGTTTGATGTCTGAGCTGTTCCTTATAATTGGTACCATCTGGATGTCCTTGCATGGTAGAAGAGATGGAGAGAAAAAAAGGGCCCAACTGGTTTCCTCCCCAAGCCCTTTTATAAGAGTATTAGGCCCATGCACAAGAGCTGATTTAACCACTGTACCTCCTAAATGTCCCAACTCTTGACACTATCACTTGGGGCTTTAGGTTCCAACCTGTGGGTTTGGCAGGGACATACATATTCAAAACACAGCAGCAGCCATACTTGATGGAACACTCTCTCCCTTCACCTGGCCCGAGGGGAAGGAGGCTGTGCCAACTTGCTTGGCCCCTACATGACAGCTGGACTAGGATAGCAGAGGGTCAGGGAGGAGCTTGGGGAGGTTGCAGAGACAAAGGATGTGGTTGATACAAGGCTGTGGAAAGGATGGGGTTGGTAACATCAGAGTGTCTGCAGCTGAGAGATGGGCGAGATCAGGGATCTCGCAGCCCAGGCTGAACACCACTCTCCCATACTGGGCCATGAGATTTGTTCAGCCTTAAGCCTAGGACTCCGGCCACAACCTGTATGTTGGCCACGTGGTTCCCTGCATCCCTGGTCATCAAGCAGGTTTGTGTCCAGTGCTGGCTACAGCTTGAAGGTCTTGCAGGGATCAAGGGCAGTGAGGCAGAATGAGCACTGGACAGCAAGGCAAGAGTCATCTTGGCCAGGACAAAAGGAGAACTTTGCCAAGTATTTGGGCAGAGGGGCTGGTCAGGGGTTTCCTCCCTAGGTTTAACACAGGATGAGTCATCTTATGGTAGGATCCAGTAGGTGCCAGGTGAGTAAAAAATAGGATCTGCCAGGCATCAGCCTCAGTAGCTTCCAGCCTCTCCTCCTCATTTCCTCATTGAATTCTAACACAGATCCATGCAGGAGAAACCAATCATTGTTCCTATGTTACGTATGAGAAAGCCAATTTTGGAGAAGGTAATGAGAGAGCAAATGGTTTTCTAGCCCTCAGTGGCATGACACAGCAATAGGCTGCTGTGTGCACAGGTCACACCAGCTAAGAGAATTGCTCAGGAGTGGGGAGTAACTCAACAGGGGGAGAGGTCAGGTGTCAGGCCAGTGCCTCTTGCTGAACCAAGCCACCAGAGCTCTGGTTGGTCACTTTCAGTGCCTCATCTCTTCAATGGCTAAATGAAGTTCCGAAAGCAAATCTCAAACAATGTGTTCCACAAGCTGCCTCAGTTTCTACATCTGTAAACCAGGACTGGTTGCCCACTGTTCTCCAGTGCTGTCGTTTCTAGGGACCCGTGCTTGCCCTGTACTTCGGATATGCGTGCAGGACAATTTGAGACCCTGCTAGTGGGGCTTGTGAAGGGCTCAGGGGTTCCTTCCAGGCATCCACTTCTGCTCTGACTCCCCTTCACTGCAGGGATTCTTGGAAAAGCAAAGTTCCTTTCAGCAGCCTGATTGAGTCACCTGCTTCCTAGAAGCCGTTGTCTAGCTTTGTGTGCCTATGTCTACCCTACCTGCATACCCAGGTGCCCGTTGGGCCCAGGCTTGCAAGCTTGGGTGCCCCAAGGTCAGTACAAGGAAGAAATGCAATGAAGTGGGAGCAAGATGGAGTTCTTGGCTGGAAAGGTGGATTGAAAAGTTGGACTGTGGGGAGGTGCCAGCCAGGTTTCAGCCTGGGGGTTGAAGTCATGAGGCCTTAGCTCTGCCTTGGCCCTGCCCCATTCCCAGTCATATTCCTTCCTGCAAACCTAGACATGGCCCACATCTCCATGAAACTCTGCCTACTTCCCCCACGGTTCCCCAGCCCTGCCACTCTCTGGGCATCTGCGTGGGGCAAACCCCAGTTTTCCCATTTGAAACCAAGGTGGTGGCAGCTTGGGGCCAGGGTGAGAAAAATGAGCTCCAGAGAGTCTGGAAGAGGGGTGCTGCTGGAGGGGTCCCCTACTCTGTCCCATCCTGCCTTGATAGCTGCTTCAAGTGAGGGAAATCAAACATGCCATCTCCATGTCCTCCTATGGCTTCAGGAGACTCCTGTTCACAACTACCTCGATGCCCCTAGGCCCCCCTCTTGTCTACCTCTTCTACACCTCTTCCAACCCAGTAGAGACCCCACTACCACTACCAGGTCCTGAGCCTCCTTCCCTGCACTTCAGTGCTTCTCTTAGGACTCTCAGTGGCTACACCTGTGCATACATAGGAATCAGCCCAGTTGAGATAGGGACAGTAATATTAGGCAGAGCCCAATAACTAGACAGGGACAGGAGAGGGGTGTGAGCCTCTCCCCAGGTCTGGCTCTTCTCAAGCGTTTCCAGGACTGCATGTCATAGTCTTCACAGGGAAAGGACTTGCTGCCCCCTTCCTGTGGCTGCTGCAGTGGACATGAAAGTCTTAAGCCAGGCAGCATGCTTCCTGTCTCTGGTCAGCAGAGAAGCCAGCAGGATAAGGTGGCCCAGCTTCCACCACTCCCTGTCCCATGTACTTACTAGGAAAAGGAGACCTGCACAAAGTTGCCTCACCAGCAAGCTCACTCCTGAATGGCACCCAGAGGTGTGATCCTGGCCAGCGATCCAGCTGAAAATCAGGCCCAGGCCCAAGGGAACAGTAGATCATTTACTGAGACTGCTATAGCTGTAGTGGCCAGGAGGCTCTAGGGCTGCAGCAGTGTCCTGGTCTCCCATTGGATGCCTGAGAGGGTCGGCCATGCTCAGATAGGGACCAGACCTGGTACGTGTCCCAGGTAGTGACAGGAAGGTGGAGGTGAGGTGGAGCACTCAGCCTGCTACAGGGGCCATTACTGGATTGCACAAGAGAAGCACCACCTTTTTCTCTCTGACCTGGTTGGAGTGGCCATTGGGACCACAGAGTTTGTGTTCAAAGAATGTCAGAGAAATATGCCTCATCCAGGTAAGCCGACTGTCCTTACCTAAAATTAAAGATTCGGCAGAGACAGGGGTTTGTTGATGCTACACTGCATCCTTGAAGGAGTAGGAAAGACCTGCAGGCCAAGGACATGCAAAAGGCAGCTCCAGAAGACCAAAAAGGCAGGGAAATAGAATCTTCCCTACAGACACCCAGTGGACTTTGGTCTCAGCCAAGTGACACTGATTCAGACTTTGTCCTCCAGAACTGGAAAAGAATAAATGGATGCTGTTTTAAGATGGTGGCTTGTAGCAACTTGTTACAGTGGCCATAAGCAACTTGTGCCTCTGGCCACCCAGGAAGGAAACACAAAGCTTTGTTTGCACCCTGACTGTTTGATCCTGAAAGGCCTAGTGGGAGCAAGGAACTATGGGAAGTTGCCTTGGTTGGGCCAAGGTAAGAAACTGGATTGGCTAGCCAGAGTGGATCCCAAGTGCCGGGTATACAGGGTAAAGCTGTGACCCCTGAGACAGATAGTGGGGTTTTGGCCAGCACCTCCTTGGTCCCACTCTGGGGGAACCTGTCTGGGTCAGGCACTGTCCCCATTCCAAATTAGAGCCCAGGTGGCACCAAGCTGGTCTCTTCCTGGAATATGGCCCAGACTTCTGACACCATCTCATGGGCCTGGGTCCGAGGCCTGTCCTGCTGCCTGGGGGGCAGAGATGTGTGCTGTCATTACTTGGGAATCTCCCTGTCCCCCAGCCAAGGTAAAAGTGGCAGTCAGTGAATTTGTCTGTGGGGTGGGAGTGGACGTTTATTCACAGCGACATCCACTGTGGCTGCTGCTTTTACAAGGATGGCAGAGGTGGGAGGGATTGCTTTGTGTCCTGTATGCCTGGACAGGCTGCTCCTGGGACTTAGGGGTACAGAACTTACCCCTGCTCACCCTCTGCCTGGAATAGGCCTCCACCTTGGTCCCACCCACCTTGCAGCCTCCTGTCCTGGTCACCATCACCCAGCATTCATAGGGTCCTGGTAAGCTGGGAAGAGGCTGCCTCTTACGGCCCCTGTAGGACCCTTCTGATGGTGCTGCTGTTGTGGGAGCAATTGCAGATGACCAAGTTCGAGCATGAAATTTGGCCTGATTAGTGCTTCTGTTGAATAGGGAACACCTCTTAAACTGCTCTGGAGGTTGACCCAAGGCTGGGAATAGGATTGTCCAGTCAAAGCGGGAATACAGGGCAGCCAGTGGCAATGATGGTGGTAGAGAGCCTGGTGTTCTTTGCCTTGTGCCTTCTCTCTGCACCCTAACATCAGGCTGGGTTCTGGGGACAGCAGGCCCTGGATGATGCTGATGTAAGCCCTCCCTTTGCCCTTCCTTCTCCTCATGGCCCAGGAGACAAGGAGCACAATCTTGGTGTCCTGGGGGCATGAGTTTATTTAGCAGACAAGGAGAACTCCATCAGTGGGATGGCTTCTGGTTGATGGGTGGGTAGCATTTTGCCATAGGAAGGATCTTCCAGTTCTCTCACTGGCATAGTGGCTGGTGCAGCAGCCAGATGGCACCTTGGGCAAAAGAGACAGTAAGAACAGGGGGTGGAGAGACAGGAGGCACCTGAATGGGGACAGTAGAGTAAAGATGGCTGTGGTTCAGGGTGGGACAAGGGGAGGAAATCAGTCAGCCCCAAGACTCTCAGCTCTTCACACCCTGGCCTCCCATCAGCCCCTTGCCCATCCATACTCACTGCTGGTTCACTCATCGATGCACTGGTCTGTTGGGGAGAAGAACATGAGAGCAGGCAGGGGTGTGTGTGTGTGTGTGTGTGTGTGTGAGTGTGTGTGTGATCTTTGGTGGCCAGGGCCCCTATGTTGGCCAAGGCTGCCCCAGACCCAGCCTGGCCCAACTGCAGAGGACCTGGGGGTTCTGTAAATTCAGGGCTTAAAGATATGCAACCCTGAGGGCCTGGACATCACTGCTCCTTGAGCACCATGGCCTGTTTACCTGCTGAGGCCTGGCAGCTCCTCAACTAGTGGTCCTGAGTGGCCTGGTTGGAGACCCCTGCCTAAGCCAGACCACTTGAATGTATTGCCCAGGTCAGGAATGAGCAAGGTGCAGGGAAGTGAGAGTTGGCCCATCACAGCCAGAACCAAGGTATGGACAGGAGGTTGCTCAAACAGTGAGATGGGAAACTCTGGCCTGGGCCTAAAAATGTCACCTGAGCCAGCCTTGCCTAAGTTGTCAGGGGGAGTAAACAGGACCCAGGCCCTGATGAACCACAGACCCCAGGCTGGGAGCCACTACCTCTCCAGTAAGTGGATCAGGGGACTGAGTCTCTCTTGTCTCCTTTTCAGTTGGGGCAGGACTAATCCTAGACAGACACCATGTCCCCTAACCCTCTCTCCAGCCATTACCAATGGGGTCCGTGAAGATGACGTTGTCCTCAGTGAAGCCCAGAGACTTGGCAAATTTGATGAAGCGCTCCTTCAGTTCAGGACTCAGCTCCTTGGTTCTCCCTGTGGCCAAGATAGCCAGTGAGTGGCCAACAGAGAGAACAACATAATTTTTAAAGTTTTTTTCAGATAGAGTCTTGCTATATATTGTTCAGGCTGATCTAGACCAGCAATCCTCCTGACTCAGCCTTCTGAGTGCTGAGATGACAAACATGGGCCACTACCCCAGGCTCACGCTGTATAAACACTTGATTAACTGAACAAGACCTCAGGCTCCTTTCTCATGGAGGGTGTGTGGAAAGACCATCTTCCTAAGACATAAACCAAAGAAGACTTTTGGGTCTTGGGGGATAGTGGCCTCCTCCCCAATGTGTTACCAAGAGCCAGGTCCCTGAGGGCGTGGAGTGGGGACCTACCATAGAGTGTGGCCTCAAAGGACACATTGTTTTTGAAAATCATCTTGAAGTACACCAAGGCGAACTTATTATAGTCCGTGGCTGCCACTCTCATGGTATAGCTCTGTAGTCCATGGTAACCTGTAGTGTGGATGGCAAGGGCTCATCTCTGTTCTGACCAGGAGGAATAGATTGTCCCCTTCCTCCCCAACTGGTCAGCATAGGCTTCTTATAGGACAGCGTGTGTGTGGAAGAGCAGGGAGGTCTGTGCCCTTTGGAAGTTTCTGCCCCCCAAATCCCACCCTCAGAACCCCCTTCACTCAGGACGCACGTTTTATGTTGGCTGCAGTGTACTGGCCGGGCCGGTCATGGTCACGTAGGACAAATGTTCTGATCTGGTGTTCACAGACCTCGGAACTGTGGCGGGGGAGTTGTGGGGTGGGGTAAGCAGGGACATGACACAGACTTGGTCTCCCAGGGGTGAACTGGGGTTGGGGCTGTGACAAAATTCTAAGACCCCAGTGCAGTCCAGCCCATGACTTCCTGTCCCCCGCACTGGAAGGAGCCTGTGTTGCTCTCTCCATGGCCCTGGCCCTTCCCCTCTGAGCTTCTGCATGTTCTGCTGTGTGGGCCACTCGACTTCCAGAACTCATCATCTGCTTTGCTGCCTCCCCAAGGCAGCTTGTCCCACACGCTGTCAGACCCCAGGCACTGACCCTGCTCTTATCTTTCTGCTCCCCTTTCCCATCTCTCCTGGCCATTTCCTCTGACCATCCAGTCTGCTCCATGCCAAGCATTGCCCAGCCCTTGGGCCACACCTGACCTTGACCTTAAATCTAGTAACCCTTCACCCCAGAGCCCAGGCCCCCAAACCTACCTTCCATGTGCCCCTCAATCCTCAGATGCTCCAGTTGCAATCCACCCAGTGGCCAGAGCCAGAACTCGCTGCAGGTGGATGAGCCTGGCTCTTCACTCTGAGTCCTCATCTGCCCCACCTGTGTGATCTTTTGCCTGGGATTTCCAGGCCTTACCTTGCGGGTTCTTTCCACCTCCCCTGCAGCAGTTGTGGCCAGATCTTGACCCATTAGGAGCCCCAGGCACAGCTCTGGTTTGGGGTGAGATGCCCCAGAGGCTGGGCTGGGACCACTCTCTTCCCTGCTGCTTGTCAGCCCCTGCTTCTGTCACCATGCTAATCCCTGGCTGTTTTGCTGCCTCCTAATATGAGGCTTTTGAATCAGAGTCCAGCAGCCCCTGATGTGACCCCTGTGTCTCCTTTCTTATGGTGGTGCTGGTGCTGGTACTGGGGATTGAACTCAGGGCCATGGCACTGAGCTATTTCCACAGCTCATTTTTAATTTTTTTTATCTTAAGACAGTGTCTCCCTAAGTTGCCCAGGCTGTTTTAAAACTTGTGATTCTCCTGCCTCAGTCTCTGGAGCTGAGGCTCTTAGTGTTACAGGCAGGTTGTCTCCTTTAAAGTCAATTTCCTACAAACCATAGAAGCTTTGAGTTTGGTCCCTTGCTGGCTCCAGTGCCCCTCCCTCTGGGACACCTTACTCTCTTCCTGTTTTCCACTGACTGTGTTTGTGCTGCAGCCAGCCATGGATGTTGATGGAAGGGAGGGAGAAAGAGAGAGGGAAGGGAGAAGATTGATAGTTGCAGAGTGGTTGGATGAATGGCAATATCCCTTAGTTTGTTCACCCCTTGGCTGTGACATCGGTCTGCCTCTCATACCCACACATGTTGATGGCTTTACCTGAGCCAGGTGGAGGTGACATTGTAGCTGTGGTCATCTTTCAGCTCATAAGTGGTGCTGTACATGTCTAAATGGCTTTGATTTCCATTCTGGATTGTGTTCACTGCCACAGCTAAGGTGTACCACTTCCCCTGGAACTAGAAGGGGCTGATGATAGGCACAGCCCAAGGATGGCCCCAGAGCTACCCCTCCAATACTGTCCCATTGATGCCTCTACCCAGCAAGGCCAGTGCTTGGGACTGCCCTGAGAAGCTGGCAGGAGCTGAGGTCCTCCAGGACCAGGAGGGGCCCTGGGCGAGGAGTCAGCCCTGGGTTGTCAAGTATGGGTGGTCCTGACTAAGTGTCTGGTGCACCTTCTGGAGCCTCAGTTTTCTCTTCTTTATGAAGGGACTGAAGATGTGCTCACCTGGCATGCACAAGACCTCGTCTCCCTGAGTCCTTTTCCTCCCACTCAATGCTGCCCCTGAGTCCCTTTCCTTCTCTTCCCCTCAGCTCCTGCTGTCCCTGTCCACTGAGCCCCCCATGCAGCTGCCCTTCCAGAGCTCTTACCTGGTCATCCTTGAAGCGTTTCTGCAGGGGGACCTTGCTCAGTGGTGGGCCAAGGTTCATGCCCAGAGGAAAGTCCTGGCCTTGGGTTTGCAGCATCAGCAGTGTGAGGCCTAGCCACAGAACACCCAGGGCCATGGCTTCAGGGCAGCTGCTGGGCTGACAGATGTAGGGAGAGAAGAAGACTGAAATAGCCACCAAGGGGAACTATTTATGAATCATCTGACTCCCCACCCATAGGTGGGTTGATCCATCCTTTGTTCAATCCAGGAAGGGTGAGACAATATTAGGAACTCCTTCAGAAACTTGTGCAAGATATCTGCTTCTTTATCATCTGGTCAGGAATGAGAGAGACAGAGAGAGAGAGAGACAGAGACAGAGAGAGACAGAGATGTGACAGGGGACAGGAGGGACATGCCTAGACCTCCATAGTGTGTCAAGGACAAAAGTTCCCTCTGTGAGCTCACTGTGCCTCTTTCTTTCCTCTGATTGGTCCTGTCTGTAGGTCAGCAGCTCTAGTCTGGACAACTTATCATCTCTCTGAGTCCAGAGAATGAGTATGTGTGACAAGACCCCTTCCCTTAACTCACATAAAGCAAAGAATATGCAAGGTATGGTGGCCTATGCCTATAACTCTAGTAGTCAGGAGACTGAGGTAGGAAGATCACTGTTTTTTGAGACCAGAATTGGGGTATATAGTAAGTACAACAGTAGCCTAAACTACTACTTCTTGTCTTAAGAAACCAAAAAGATGAAAAAAAGGAAGCAAGAAGTGCTCTATCCTACAGGTCATGTAATACATTTTGGATTTTGTAAAGGGCAGAGAACAGCAGAGCAACTGTTAGCAGACACTATGGACAAGGAAGGACAACATGTCTGCTATGAGTTCATTGAGCCCAGATCCTGGTTCTCATAGGAGCCCCAGGCCAGGCCCCAGCACAGGTTGCGGGGCCTTGAGTTCCTCTCTTCCCTCATCCCTTGCCCTCATTCAGGAGCAGAAAAGACAGCAAGAACCCTCAGGGACTTGGCCTCTTCCTGTGAACCCAGCAGGCAGAGAACTTGATCCAGATACACGGGTCCAGATGTGGCTGCTTGACAGAGCCAAAAGCTGTCACAGCTCACCATAGAGCCCTGGCAGGGGACCATACAGGGCTTGCAACTGCCCAGGGCAAGGTGGGCTGCACTCTGCTGTGTACACCAGTGGCCTTGGGTCATAGGATGCCAAGATTTGGCCTCATCCTTGAGAGGTCACTCAGACCAAACATCTGTCTCTGGCCATATCTTTGAGCCAAAGGGCCAAACAGCTCAAGCCTGGAGTCATCAGACTCTCCTGAGAGGGCTGCTTCCAGACTTGTCCCAGAGGTAGGCCATTTTCTCTCTGGGGGCCTCACTTGCTTCTGGAGATTCAGGGATGGACCCTAGACCCTGTGCAGTGTCTCCCAAGATGGCTCACTCATGAAGGCTGTGACTATCACAAACTCCTGCTCTGAGGCTGGACTGGGATCCTGGCTCTATGTGGGACTCAAAGGGCCTTCATTGGCTCTACCCATCTACTTTCTCAGTCACAGCCCAGGCTCTGGGGATGGTAATGCCTAAGAAAATGACCTTTAGTGGTGGTCCTGTGCTGGTAGGGTGTAGCCTCAGCCCCCACACCAGACAGCCCTCCCTGTACTGTGCCTCATACTCCTGGGCTGGATGGTGAAAAGGCAGGAGGTGATTTGAGCAAAGCTGTGGCCACCAGAGCCTGCCACCCTCCCAGCCCCCTCTCCCTCTCCTCTCCTTGCCCTAGGCCTCCACCTCCACTACTCTCTATGAGCTATGCTCAGCTTGGTACGCTGGCCTATGTCTGTAATCCCAGCACTCTGGGAGGGTGAAGCAGGAGGATTGCATGTATGATATATCCCGGACAGTTTAACAAGCCCCTGTCTCAGCATAAAAAATCAAATGAGTTTTCAAATGCCCTTTCATTGGCAATGGAGGCAAGACTGCCCGGCCCATTGTTTCAGCATCAACTTAGAAAGCGAATTATGACCTTTAATGTTTTGGAAAACTATGTTTAACTCCACAAAGATGAAGTTTTCTGTTAAGTCATTCAGTTGTTCCTAGCCTGTGAAGTCTACCACAGAGTAGCATTTGATGTATGGAACCTGTCACAATGAATATTCTCAGTGGTATGAAAAGAAGTGTGGAAATAATTTATAACATAGGATTTTACTTGGGTAGGGGATATTCCCAAAACATGGACTTCTATTGATGTAGACATTTGTGGTTATTTCAAGAACACGGAGTATTGGACAATAGAAAATGAAGACTTAGATTGCAACAGTGATTTACATGTGTTTCTTCATTGAATAATAAAGAAGTAACAAGAAACACAATATTTCCACCCAAGAAGGATCACTGGATGTGGTAGCCAGAAAACAGAGGTTTTACCTCTTTGCTGCTTTTATTAAACCAATGCTGAGATTTCATCTTGCTCCAGAAAGAATGGCTATCAAGACATCAAATGATAGCAAAAGCTGGTGAGGCTTGGGGGCAGGTGGAAAGAACCCTTCTGCATTGTTGATAGGAATGTAAACTAGTACAAACACTACAGATATCAATATGGAGAGTCCTTAAAAAATAAAAATAGAAATTCCATCTGACCCAGCTATTCTCTTTCTAGGTATCTTCTTTGAAAGTTTTAAATACATCAATTTCCAGTGATACATGCATACCATGTGTGTAGCAGCACAATTCATGATAGCTAAATTTTGGAAGGAGCCTATATGTCCATCAACAGATGTATAGACAATAAAAATGTGGCATTTATATAAAATGGAATACTATTCTACCATAAAGAAGGAGGAACTTGAGTAGTTTGTAGGAAAATGAATGTACCTTGTGTCCTTAAATTTAACTGAAATAATCAGACACACAAAGTTAAATATCTCTTATATGAGAAATACAAAATAAAAATCAAGGCCAAAATAAGAAATAGATCATAGAAAATAGGGATAGATGTTTTGTAAAACGGAATGGGACCAAGAGGGAGGGAGGGCTGAGGGAAGAGAGTGCAAGGGGATTAAAAAAAGAATGAAGATGTGTTATACATACAGTATGTACCAACTCCTCATGACGAGTATAATCATTATGTATTGCAAATGTATAATAAAGACTAAAAATTCAAACAAAAGTAAAATAGTGCTATGTTCTTACATAAAAAATTAAAACTGAGGAATCATTTTTTTTAAAAATTAAAAAAATAAATAATGGGAAAAACACATGGCAGCTGCAATTTTAATGAATGCTTCTCTTTCTATGAAGAAGGCCTCATGGATATCAATTAGAATAGCCACTAATGATTTGGCTTCTCTTCATAAATTTTAAATGGTGATGTATAGTGTTTGTATATTATATGGTGTACTCTGGCTCATGTGATCAGCTTATTATTAGAAAGATATATTAAGAATACAGTTCTGGGGGCCGGTGAGATGGCTCAGCGGCGTAAGTGCCTGCCTGGCAAGCGCGAGGGCCCGAGTTTGACTCCCGGAACCCACATATGAAAAAAGGGCCGGTGATATTGCTCAGTGGCATGGGCGCCTGCTGGCATGTGAGGTCCTGAGGTCGACCCCCGGTACCCACACACAAAAAAATACAGTTCTGAATTGCAGGAAAGCTTGAGAAAGCAGTTTGGTGTACGAATGTTATGGCAAAATCATGAGAGTCACCCAGTGAGGCTGAGAATGGGAACAAGCAAGTTTATCACTGGTGGACGGTAGTCAGCAAGCAGCTGAGACACTGATGACAAGTCTTTGTTCTCAGGGGTTTTCATATTGTACAAGTTCCCCACAAGTTCCCCCCTGTAACCATAGCAACCACATTACACCACATCACCTTTCTGGAATTTCACAGCAACATCACTAGATTTATCACAAGACCCTCTCCAAACATCTGGTCTGTTTGTCACACATGATGAGGTCAATAGTGAGCCTGACCGTTGTTTGCTGTAACTGTTTGTTTCTCCTTTTATGGGTTTCATGGTTAGCTGGGAGGGGGTCTGAGGAGTGAGCTCATCTATGGGTTAGTACCTTGATATCTAACAGGGTTAGGGAGTGAGTTCATCTAGAGGTTAAGTGAAGACAAACTGGAGTCTAAAAAGAAAATGGAGTCTCTTTAGCCATATCATTCCCCTCCTTGAGGACATATCTTCCTTTTTAGGACACATATAGGTCTTCATATTTTGGTGGTGGCTCGCACTCAGTGGTTTCAGTGAGTATCGTCATTTGTACTTGACTTACAGTACTCTGAATTCTGCCTTCTATCCAATTAATCAGGCAGGGCCCAAAGGTAAAGACTAGAATAAGGTTTATTAGAGGCCCTGTGAGTCCAGTGATAATGGAAGTCAGCCAAGAGTTCCAACTGAATAACTGCTCATACCAGCCTTGATTATTTTGACAAGCTTTAGCTTGTTCATCTAATCTCTGTTTTATCTTGTTTAGAGTATCTATTATGATCCTAGAGTTGTTTGCATGAAAACAGCATTTTTCCCCCAAGGCTGTGCATAACTCTCCTTGTCCTGGGAGGAGGCTACGCAGGATGAGGGCCATGACTGGAGTCATGTTGGTGTTTCGCCACAGCAGCTTTTTGTCGAAGTCTCTTGGTGTGTCGAGGTCTGAAGGTCTCTGGGGCAGACAGTCGTACTTCTGTGAGCTCAGATGTTCATTTCTTGACTTGGGAGTGATGGATCCATGGGGCACAACCTGTAACTTTAAGAGCAGTGGGCGTGGTTAGGATTATCTCATGGGGCCCTCCCACTTTGGTTGGAAGGGCGCCTCTTTCCAGGCTTTAATCAGGACTTGGTCTCCTGGTTTGAAGGAGTGGACTGGCGTGGGCATGGGGATCAGATACCTCTGCAACACAGTCTGCTGAAGTTTCTGAAGTGTCTGGTGCAGCACCTTCATCTGTCAGCACAAGTCCAAAATTTCCAGCTCTTGTAATCCATCCAAAACAGGTATTGGTGGGGGAGGCCTCACAAACATTATCTCAAATGGAGTTAGTCCATCTCTGTATGGTGGGCGCCGTGACTGCCAGAGGGCCACTAGGAGCTTAGTAACCCAGTTAGCCCCAGTCTCTTGGCATAACTTAGCCAGGTTGGTTTTCAAGGTAGGTTTTGTCTTTCTACTTGACCTGAGCTTTGTGGCCAATAGTAGTATGGAGTTTCTATTTTAGTCCCAGTGCTGCTGCAAGGCTTTGGACTACTCTACCCACAAAAGTGGGTCCATTATCTGAATCTACCAGTATGGGGAGTCCATACTGTGGGATAATGAACTCCATCAAAGCTTTCACCACCTCCCCGGATGTTTCAGTCTTAGGGGGAGGGCCTCCACCCATCCTGAATAGGTACAAATCAAAACTAATAAGTACCTCTTATTTCCACTGGTGGGCTTAATTTCAGTAAAGTCCAATTCAGCATCTTCAAATGGCACTGTTCCTTGTCTCTGGACACCCGGTTGTTGTGGTTGGGAGACAGGGTTGTTGTGGGTGCAAGTAGTGCATGTCTCAGTCACTGAAGAACATAAAGTCCATAGTCTGGAAGTAAAGAAATAATAGCCAAGCAGCATTGCCACAGCAGTCTTTCCCAAATCAGTGTGGCTATGTAAGTCCTGTATTACAAAATGTCCCAAGGCCTCGGGAAGGAATCTTTCTTTCTGGCAACACCTGCCAGCCATCCTTCCTGTTGCCTTCCACTTTTGCCTATTTTAATTCTGCTTCTGAATATTTGGGTGGCTTAAGAACCGGGGCCACTAGGACATGGGCTGCAAGGTGCAGTTCTCCAATGGCAGCTTGTTGAGCTGCTAAATCAGCTGCTCAGTTTCCCTGGGCTCCTAAAGAGCCACCTTTTTGGCATCCAGGTCAATGGAGCAAGCCACCTTTGCAGGCAACCAAATGGCCTGCAGCAAATTTAATATTTCTTGGGAATTTTTGATGTCCTTGCCTCCTGCAGTGAGGATGCCTTTTTCCATATAAATGGCACCATGCACATGCAAAGTAGCAAAAGCATAGTGGGAATCAGTATAAATATTCACCTGATTGTCTTTTCCTGCCTCCAAGGCCCAAATGAAGGCAATCAATTTGGCTGTCTGAGCAGATGTCAAAGGAGGCAGGGCCCCTGACTGGACGGTTCGCTCCAAAGTGACGACTGCTGTTCCTGCCCTCTGGACCCCATTGATTACCATGCTGCTGCCATCTAAGAACAGGGTCAAGTCAGGGTTCTGGAGAGGAGTGTCCTGTAAGTCCTGTCAGGCTGAATAGACTGTCCCAGTTGCCTCTGTGCAGCCATGTTCAGGGGGCTCCAGGGATGTGGGCAAAAGGGAGGCTGGGTTGAGGGCCTGAATGGTTTTAACAGTTAGTCTGGGATCTTCAAAAAGAGCACCCTGATATTGGGCCAGCCTAGTTCCCAACAGCCATTTACCATCAGGTCCTCTCAACAAAGTCTCTACAGCATGAGGGACAAACACATTTAATTTCTGTCCCAGAGTTAACTTATCAGCTTCTTTTATCAGGATGGTGGTGACTGCAGTGCCTTGCAGGCAAGGAGGCCATCCTACCACCATAAGATCTAATGTCTTTTTTTTTTTTAACAGATATGCCATGGAACACTTCCAATATCCCAAAATTTGAGTCAAAACACCTTGGGCAGTGTCCTCTTTTTTTTAAAGTTAAACACTAAATATCTGACTTTTTGTTTACAAATTTGATCTAGATATCAAGGCTTTTTGAAATATAAAGTATAGCAAAGTACTGTTTTTTTATCAGTTATGGTTGTCCTAGTAGTTGAATCCCTATAGAATAGATAACAGATAACAGTTATATAGTTCTACAAAGAGAACTTGAGATCAAAAACTGTACCTAATATTTTAGAACATTTTTGTAATACACTTAAGACCTGTGCATCTGAAAGACATGAGTACATTTAACACACCATGAGACGAGTAATAATGAATTGTCATAGCCATATGAAAACCTTTGTTTCTTAATTTAGTTTTGTACCAGAGCATCTTTAAATCAGAAAACCTCATTGTCCTATTTCTAGAAAATTTAACCTTTTGATGATGACCAATATAAACATATGACAATAATATATTTTGCTTCACAATTTTTGATGACTTATGAAAACCAGATTATATGACTTAACACATTATTTTTGAACAATGAGAAACTCTCAAATCATAATACAACAATGAACAATAAACAAAAATCTGCACTACACATATAAAACCAATTTTAACATCATTTTGGCCACCTGGCAACTTTGGTGGAAGCATAGTAGACAAATGCTTTAAAAAATCCAAAAACGCAAAAAGAAGAAAAATTTGCTGAGCTCAAATAAAACTGCTGTTTACCTATTGGACACACAGACAAACAAAATATACAGGACAAATATGTTTATAAAATCAGAGTGCATTTATATATACAATTTTGGCCAAGTTGAATTAAAGTAACTCTTACAATTTTAGAAGTTTGTAATTATAAACAGACTAGTCAGAATTATTTGTAGGTCAATAGCAGGGATCTCTTATACGAAGAATTTGGAAGAAACAAAAAATAAATTCCCTCACAAGAATGTTGACAACTTCTGTGATCTTCTTTCATGTAGCTTCCTGCTCAGTCATCTCCAAACCCTCTGTCTCATACTCAGACCTTCCTTTTATTTTACGGGAGTTTTAGAAGGAACAAACTGAGCTCCACCGAATTAGAAGTAACCATATATATATATTTAATAAATTATTTCACAAGCTTTCCTCAACATATGTAAGCTTTCTAGCCTTGTCATTAGCTCTCTTTTTATCTCTTTAGCAGGACAAGATTTTATCATATAGAATCCTCTCATATCAAAGTATACCTCTTACATTTATAGCCTTTTTAGTATTTTTTCCCACTCACTATAACCTTCTACAATGAACCTGATTGTAGCCTCTTGAATTTTAAAGAGTTCCTATTTTTTTCTTCCTTTTCTTAGATAGTAAACTTGGCCAACTGCCAAAAGACCTCTTAGTAACCTTGAATCAGTGTTTTGATTTTAAAACAGCAGAGCAGAGAGCAAGTTAACCTTATAATTGCCATTTAAGAGTTTGTAGTGCACAAGAAATGTTTTATGCACATCAATTTAAACTGAAAACCAAAAGTATAATTGCCAATTAGTTAAAATTTGTGATTTGATTTCTTCTGTAAAATTTTCTTAGATGTTTCCAGGCAGCATCAGACTGGTGGTATCAGGGCTGGCCTTGGGGCTCCCGAAGCTGGAAGGACAGCCTGGGCTTTGTCTTGTTCTTGCTTGCTTTACCTGTACAGTATTTTTTCCCCCAGAGTTTCCCTTGATTTATCAAAAATTTTAATCATTCCTTCCAAGACAGTCAGTTTACTGCTGGCAGAGCCTATTTTAGCTTGATTTAGAGCAAAAAAGCAGCTTACCTCAGCAAACCATCCCTCCTCCACTCTCCAGCAGTATGAACAAAAGTCCGAGGCTGGTGAAATTCAAGAAGATGGCTGTTACTGTGATGGCATGGGGTAGACGATCTGGGTCCCCTGGAGTTTCCAGGTAGAGGAGTGTGAGGGACAGAAAAGGCATTAGCAGAGTGGTCAGTAATCCTCCGAACCAAGTGAATGCTCTGATTCAACTGTGACCTGAAATTGCAGGTGCATTTGGGACAACACAAACACACAAAAGGACAAACAACCTGGGACCAAATGACCACCACATACAGGGTCTGGGCCCTTCACAAATGTTTCACAAATTTAAGCAAAAGCCAGTCCAAAGAAACAAGTCCCTGTATGACCCCAAATGTGAAGCTAAAAACCAAAACCAAATTCTTACCTTGGTCAGGAAGTGGGGCTCAGTTGTTCCATTCATAGCCATGGTGTCCTGCCCTACAACTGTCCTAGGTGGCCGGCTGAAATCAGCTCAGGCTCCTTGCCACCAGAGGATTGACTGCTAGGTGAGGAGGCACATGGCCCCCTCAAATAAGGACCTTCCTGTGAGGATCTCACTGGGTCCTCCAAATGTTATGGCAAAATGAGAGTCACCCTCAGAGGCTGAGTAAGGGTACAAGCAAGTTTTATTGCTGGCAGAAGGTAGTCAGCAAGCAGCTGAGACACCAATGACAAGTCTTTATTCTCAGGGGTTTTCACATTGTACAAGTTCCCCCCATAACCATAGCAACCACATTACACCATATCATCTTTCTGGAATTTCACAGCAACATTACTAGATTTATCACAAGACCCTCTCCAAACATCTGGTCTGTTTGTCACACATGATGTGGTCAATGGTGAGCCTGACCATTGTTTGCTGTAACTGTTTGTTCCTCCTTTTATGGGTTTTATGGTTAACTGGGAGGGGGTCTTAGGAGTGAGCTCATCTATGGATTAGTGCCTTGATATCTAATAGGACTGGGGAGTGAGTTCTTTTAGGGGTTAAGTGAAGACAAAATGGAATCTAAAAAGAAAATGGAGTCACTTTAGCCATATCATGAATACCAAAACATCACCAGCACTGGACTCCCAACCCAAAATCTATTAATTCTTAGCATTGATATCTCAGCCTAATGCCCATGGGCCTGCCTCCTTGTGATCATCCTGAGCTTGGGTTACCATGGCATTGTGAAGCTTCCTTTAGGCTCAGTCATGCACTAGATGATTGGACTGGGACAGCTTTACTTTATCTTTGTGGCTATTGAAGGTGTGATGAGACTCACTGGGGCCAATGATTCTGATCTTGGTCTTCTGGGCAGCCTCCCTCTTTCTCTCCTTGACTCTGGCTTGTGCTGGTGGATTTTGCTAAGTTTGGCACAAATTAAGAAAGCTCGAAGGCTGAGAAACAAAACAGGCAAGTTTTCATCTTATGGACACTTTGCAAATTCTGTCATCTCTATTGTGCAGGGTTCTTTGGTGTTTATGGTGAGGACAACTAAGACATTTAGAATTGCAAAATGCCAATCAGACTGGATGCAACTCTGGGTTGATGATGCGTTTGGAGCTCCTTTTTTCACTTATCCTTATTGTGATCATGTTTTTGTGGAGCCCATCTGCAAATAATGGGAGATCTGTCCTCATGTCCTTAGTAGATGATGTCAATGAATTCATGGTCACATTTGAAATTTTAACTGAAGGAATAAAATTAAGAACCTCAAAAACATTTTCCAGTGGAGCAGCTAAACCTACTACTGTTAATTTTAATGAAGATTTGAAATGGCTCAAGAAAATTAATCATCTTGATTTACAGATGAAGCTCTGCCTGTGTCAGTGGATTCAGATGAGGAAATTAAAAGCGTATCAGAAATAGCTGAAAAATGTGCTCTTATGAAAAAATACTGAGATTTGACCCTGTATGAATGAAACCAAATTTAAGGTAAAGGACTTTCTTTCCTCAAGACCGAGAGAATTTTGTTTTGACATAGCATAATAAGTTCTCCTTGTGTTGTCTTAGAAATCCATGTATTAAAATGAAGAACTCAGGTGGTCAGAGGGTTCTTGCAACCCCATTAAAGGTGACTTTCAAAGGTCTGTTTATGTCTGTTAAATTGCCTGGATTTGGAAATAATCTGAGAAAATATTAGGATAATGATGTATGAACAGATGCCTATTTGTTGATGGTTCAAGGCATGTGAGTTTGGATTTTCTCTCTCTTTTCTCTGGAAACTATGACAATATCAGGATTTTAAAAAATTTATGAACAGGCTTACTAATATTTCCCCTCATGGGAATGATGATATGATTCTCCTGAATTGCAGCATATCAGTGTCTCTGCCTTTTAGATTTACAGATAATGAATGCAATGATACTTTCACTTTTATACTGGAGTGGTTTGTTCTTGGAATATAAGTGTGTCTATACGTTTTTATTTCATTTTTTTGGTCTTATAAATGTCATCATGCACTTCAAATTATGGAGTTAATTCTTCTGTGAGCTCAGGAGAACACAGGAGAGAAATCTTGAGTGTCACTTGCCAAGGTCTGCTCTACCTTTGCCCCCTCCCTCAGATCATGGGTACATGTGGTGCTGGAATGGGGTAGGTTTTGGATGCCTAGCTCCATAGCTCACCCAGTAACTCCTGACCAGGAAGGTGGGACACCTATTCCTGCTGAGCCTTGTGGAAACTGGAACTGCATAATTAATGTCATCTTGTATTTTCTGTCTCACAATAAAAACATATATTAACTGCAAAGTACATCATGACTAATTTGAAATTTACTAAATTTCAACCATATTTTACAACTTATTTTGCTATTTTGTAATGTGTGGTTTGAAATTTTAATTTCAGTATCTGTTTTAAAATAGACTGTTCTAAACTTAAAAGGCAATTGCATGTAGTTTGATGAAAATATGAATGTTTTGCTGCTTTCATGACCATAATCACAGGGCTATTGGATGTTTAGAATAGTAGTAAAAAGTAGAATTTTATGTCTATTCTCTGAAGAAACCTTATCTTTGTGAATTGAGAGTGCCTTCAGAAAATTTTCATTGAGAAAACATGAAAATTGTCAGTTGTCAAAACAATTAAAATAAACTTAATTTTCTCATCGAGAAGCCACAAAACTAAATTTTTTCTACATTCTAAAGCCTACTTCCTGAATTAGTTTGCTCATTTCAGAGAGATTATGGAGAGAGGCATGGTTCTCAAGATGGTATTGTTTTGGGACACACTTCCTGGGAGAAGAATATGCCTCCTTTAACCACTGCGAGCTCCATTCTTCATTTCAGTTCCTGCCTCAGCCATGGGCTCCACTCACTCTTTCCCAGATGTAAGTCTGTTCTGGCTTTGGCATTTTCAGCCTTTAGCCCAGTTGTTTCAGATCCAGTGGTGCCAGCTGACATCTTTCTCTAATATCCAGCACCTGTAGTTTGAGGTGTGCTGAGCTGGGGGTCAATCCACCTTTCTACATTTCATAATGTAGAATTCTGGGCTTGCAGCCAGAGGTGCTGCAGACTTAGTGGCGTGGAAATGGGCAGTTGATAAGGGAAGTTGCCTCTGACATAATCTGAATAGTTTTTTTTTTTGAGCCAATGTCTCATTATATAAGCCTAGTACTCACTATGTAGCCCAGGCAGGCCTGAAACTCCCAGTAATCCTCCTTCTTCAGCCTTCAGAAGTGATGGAAGTACATTTATGGGTCACCATGCCTGGTTTCAATACTGTTTAGAAAAACACTCCTGTCAGTTTGAAGGTAAATGATGCTACCTGTGTAGTATAGCCATGAACCATAGTGTCAACAATTTTCCCTTTCTTAAGAAAATAGTTTCCTCCTAATCACCTCCTCAGAAATGCTTTTAGAAGGTTGGTGCCATGCCTTACTTTTGTGTCATCTCTTGATGTTTGATAACTGGAGTGGAATATTCCTCTGGGCCCCTGTACTCCCCATGTGGGAGTGGGTGCCTAAGTACCATCACCACAAAGGTCACATAAAGGACAGAGGCATGGCTTCCACCCTGGGACACTGCCCATCTTCTCCTCCTGGCCCTCACCTCTGCATGAGGTTTCCAGTCCTGTCATTGTGACCATCAAGGTGCTCACTTAAACTTACTTTCAAGAAGCCACCAGGATGGGTCTTCCTACTAATGAAGAGGTCAGATGATACAGGTCCAGTTTTATGTGTTTCTAGGCAAAATGCTTAAGTGTTTTTGTTATGTGGTTTGTATTAGATTTATATGATGTATAAAATCCTCTTAATAGGGAATTTTGGGGATTTGATTAAGATTATTGTTTAAATATCTCCTTTAAAGTATAGTCAGTTTATTTCAAAACAAGGGAAAAGAGGCAAATATTTTAAGTCTCAGAAGTGATGAGATGTTTCGATACTTCTCTTGTAAAGAAAGTAATTTTTTCTTTCATTATTCAGAGTAAAAACTTTCACTTCTATATTATAGTACATATTTTTACACTCCTATACTGTTAAGACTGAAAGAATTAAAATGTACATACAATGTAGATCTTCATAACCTCTTTTTGAAAGAGGCTTGGGTCTGTCTCCCTGGCTCTACTGTACTAAGGTTGAGAGACATTATGCTAGATTTATGTATCTAGTTCTGGTTCGTTTGTCTTTGTATGATGAACAGCATGCAAGAACCAATGCAAAACACCAGGCCTTATGATTCCAAAAAAGAAGTTTAATATATGGTTAAAGTTGTAAACACTTAAAATTTATATGAATAAGCTGGATTTTTAAAAAGGCGTACATTATAACACAGGAGCTCAGTAGTGCATTAACCAAACTTCTTTGGAAGTAAGGGAGAAGTTAGAAGTTTAAAAAGTTGTATTTTTTTATTTAAATTATTCTACACTTTAGAAGTTCCACTGAATTTTTGTGTGAAAAGTTTATGCATTTTGGCCTTAATACTTGTTTTAATAGAATGCCATTTGAATAAAAAGTGTGAGGATGGATCTCTGTGTGAAAACACTGGGTTTAAACCCCAAAAGAAAGAAAGAAAAAAGAAAAAGAAAGAAAGAGAAGTGAACAAAACTCACTGGCAACCTTGCTTAGGGACAACTTGGGTTCCAGCTGCCATTGAGGGGAGTCTCCCAGACCAGCAGAGCAGATCCTGACAGGTAGGGAAGTGGGCAGAGGAGATGAAGGTAGGGCAGAGATCCGTGCAGGGCCATTTGCTATGCACTGATGCCAGGCCTGTCTCGGACCCACTGGCCTCATCTATACTCCATGTTCTCATCTCTGTGTTGGTCTTTGCCTTTGCTGATGCCTGGTGACATCTCATTATCCTCTTTCACCTGGATGCCTCCTGTCTTCCACCCTGCTCCACCCAGGGGTTGGGGACTGAGAGATTAAGCCTGCTGCGAGATTTGGACTCCAGAGGTGTTGAGTCTCAAGCCAGGTCTCATTTGGGTCCCTAGACAGTCATGGTTATGGTTGGGGCACAGCCAGTCCAAGCTGTAGCTGGTGCTGGAGGGGCAGAGACTCACTGGGGTGCTGGTTATGTCCTGACTTAGAAAGGGAGGCAACCTGCAGGTTGAGTTCAAGGGAAATGTACTGTTCATACCCTTTAAGGACTAGCAGGGTTATGTGGAGGGGATCTGCTCTACACAGCAGCTGTGAGGCTCAGCACTAGGAGGTTTGGTGTGTCTTCCTGGTGAGACTTGGGCCAATACTAAGGATCCTAGGTACACAGGGTATTGGAGGCTCCAGCCCTACCCAGTCCCTTCACACTGGGTCCCTGGCCAGAGAAGGGACTCAAGGGTCCACACTGCCTAGAACTGTGGCACTTGGAATGGTTCATACTGCATGTGTGACACCATGCATTAGCATACCAGACATTTGCCTGTCTTTTCTGGGCCTCTCCAATGGTTTCCACTATGGGCCTTTTGTTGGTCCTGCAGGGTCACCCTACCAGCTCCCATACTGTCTCCAAGGAACTGCAGACTCCCCTCAGGAGCTCTCATGAAGCCCCTGCTCAGAGAATCCAGTGTTATGCTGACTGAATCCTGCCCCAGATTTAGTTAGCAGCAGCCATAGCTGGATCAGGCCCACTCCTGGGTTTTCTGTGGCAGAGCCAGGAGAATTCTGTCTGTTCTGGACTCATCACATAGTTGGTTCCCTGGGGGGAGACTCTGAAGGTCAATCTTCCTGGGGACAGGACAGGCCCAGCCAGGTCTAATCTGCCTGAGGATAGGGAAATTCTTCCTGGTGATTCAGTTGTTGCATCTCAGGAATCCAGTCTGAACCCTTGTCTGGTTTCCAGAAGCCTAGCATGTAAGGAATGTCTGGCCCCACCATGAAGAACACAAGAACCATGATCTACCTGGGCCATTTGGGAAGGGGTGAAGGGCAGGGTGGTGGGCAAGAAGCAGAGGAGAACAATAATGAGAACAGCTGCAGAAACCTTGTCTTTTGCTGGCTGCCGTCCATCTGAAGTTCCATTCTCAGGAGGTTGGTTCAGGAGTCTGGAGAGAAGTGTGAGCTTCTGAGGATAGGACTTGGGGGCTCAGACTTTGGATTAGAGGTACATTTACAGGTACTCCCTTCCCATGACTCATAATCACCTTTCATGAGTGGCATGCTCTGTAATGCTGTGATCAGCAAGCAGGACAGATATCAAAGGGCACAGGACTAGGTGCCTCCCTCTGGGCTCAGAGTCCCTAAATTAGGCACTGGCCTGCCCAGGGTCAATGCTGCCCCCTGGGTCTGCCAGGACTGAAGGAGGTCGTGGCTCCCCAGTCTCTATCTGCATCCCTGGGTGCCTTCCTATGTTGGGCTACCTTCTGATATTGCTAGATCACCCCTGCTCCATGTTACCTCCTCCCATATTGCTGGGTTCCCTTGATTCAGGCCACTTCCTTTACATTCTCTGCAGCCCCCATCTTGAGCCACCTACTCCACACAGCCACAGGTCCCCAGGTAGCCACACCCTTGGCCTGTCTAAAGGGCAGCTTTCCTAACAGTGCACTTCCCACTGTCAACATCCTCTGCAATCTGGATCACCTAAGAATCTCCCATATCATCAAATTACTACAACCAATTGCTACACACTGATGGTTCAAAACCATACCTTCCAAAGGCCAGAATGTCAAAATCTAAAATTCACTGTGTTGTGAAATCAAGGTATGGGTAGAGCCTTCATAACTCTGCAGGCTCCAAGGATGGACCTTGCCTACTTCTGTTTCCTGGGCTTGGGGCTCCATCACTGTTGTCTCTGCCTCAGTCCTCACATGGGTTTCTCTTCTGTTTTTAATCTTCCTCCCCCTGCCTCACAGAAACACACTTAAGATGACATTTATGTCCCATCTGGATAATTCAGGATAATATTTCCAAATCAATTTCATGATTTATTCAAAAGATAGAATGAAAAAACAAAAAAGAAAAAATACCATAGAATGACAAGAGGGATGGAAGTTTCTGAGAAGATGGGGAAGTGGTGAGCAGCAGAGAAATTGCCCCTCTAAGATTTGGTGTTCAGACATGTAATATAACAACATGAAGGGAAAAGAAGGAGGGAGGTGGGCCCCAGGACCCAGGAAGGATCTGAAGTGAGAATAGAAGCACACGAGGAGAATGAAGAGAGAGACTTCAATGAAGAAGGAGGTGACAGGTGGTGCCTTCTCCCTGAGCCCAGACTCATGGTGTGGGAGGGGTGTCTTGAAGTTGCAGATGCATGGTGGCAACCCTGAGGGCTCCACAGAGAAACACATCAGTGAAATGAAACAGAGCAGTGCATGCAGCAGACCGCAGTGGATGGTGAGTTATTTGGGTTCAGACACCCTTCAGGAGAGGGCAATTGGCTGGGAGCCATCTTGGAGAGGGGCCAACTGAGCTCAGAACTTGGAGCAACTTCTGGCTCCATCTAGCAGCTGCCAGAGTCAGGGTTAGAGAACCGAGTTCAAGTTGCCAGGTCAGGGACCTGAGTTTGAGTCAGCAGGAGGTGTGCAGACTGCTGCAGGCAGAATAGGTCTGGTTCCAGCCTCATGGCTAGAAACCACCCTGACCTTCAGTGGAACTAAAGGTGCAGTCTTGCTGGGATTATCCACTATCCTGCCATAAAGCTATAGCTGGCTTGCTGGGATTAATCAACTCAGATCTGGACTCTGTCTGCCCACATTGTCTACCAGTGACAGCAGAGACACATATTGAAGTGATGTAGAGAGCCATAAATGACCCAGCTTCGCGTCTGAGCATGCACTCCCTCCGCCCATCCTGATCCTACGTCACCCATTAGACCCTCCCACTGCTTCCCTCAAAGAGATATAGGCCTTGGCACTTCCTCAATAAACTCTCTCTCTCTCGCCCTCGCCTTCAAACTGTGTATGTGTTTTTCTTCATCCCCATACTGTCTCTCGGGCTACGCGTTCCTGCCCCTGGGAGCTCTGCTGGTTGGAGCCTCCGCGGGTCACGACAAAGTGAACATTTTTTTCTTATTTTCTTTCTTTCTTTTCTTGTTTGTTTTTGTTTTTATATGAATATGAACATGGTTTCTAGTTTTTATTTTGTTGCTCTGTTCTGTTCTTGTTTTTATTTTTTCCTTCTCTCTTTCCCTCCCATCTTCTTCAACAGTTTCCCAAAGTTTGCATGATTTTCCTTTGTCCTCCAGTCTTGCTTCTAATCTCTTCCCCTTCTTCTATTTCTCTATTTTTTCCCCCTAGCTCATTTAAAAAAATTTATCCTGAGGATAAAATTGCCATACTGAGGACTTATTTACTGCATATAATTTTCTGGTTTATTTTAGATTTTGTTATATAACCACGAATCTAGTTCATATGGTTAAAGGTGGCAAATTAATAATTACTTCAGTTTGTCATTTTCTAGGCTGTGTTTAATGCTATTGTTATTGCTGATTGTACCACTTTAGCCAAATTGGCATAATTGTTCTCACCAGTTGTTCTTCCTGGTATACCAAGCCTGAGATTGCCTAAGGGTCATAAAAAATACTATAAGCCAGTGCCAAAGACCCAGGAGCTAGGCCAAGTAGGCAGCAACTTCTCATCTCCAATAAATTGAAGAGGTAGGATTTTGCAACAGACTCAAACCCAAAAGCCAGCTACACCTGGAAGACACCTCTGTGAAGTAGTCATTTGCTAAGTGTTCTAAATACTAGCAATAAATCTACTCACCATAGGCATTTTACAAACATTGACCCAGGAATTAAATTAAAAAAAATAGAAAATGTGAAGACAAACAAGATGCAACCCCACACTTACAGCTCACCAAAGGCAAACCCAAGAGGCCATGAGGTGGAACAATCCGATAGACACCCAGCTGTACTCTCTGAAGTGGTGACAGTGGAAGTAACAAAGCAGTTGAACGAGGCTTTAGAAAAAAATCAAATCAGAAATAATTTCTCAGATAACTAGAGAGATGGTGACCATAATGAAGGACATGCTTAGTGACTCTAGAGCAGATATGGATAAAAAAGAAGAGCTTAGGAAAATGATGGAAACCATGAACCATGAAGAAATGGAATCCATGAAACAGATTCAAACCATCTTAGTTACTTTTCTTTCATTGCTGAGACAAAATACCCAACACCCAAAGTTAAGAGAAGAAAGGTCATTTAGCTCACAGTTTATAGAGGTTTCAGGACACAATCAGCTGGATCTGAGAAAGGTGGCTTGGCAGAAGGGCATCCCAGAGGAGAAACAGTTCATAGTGGTAGAAGACACCAAAAGCTAGAAGGGAAGAATGGAAATGAGCCTCTTTCCGCCTCTTATATTGTATCCAGTCTACTGGGATTAGGGTGGTGCCAGTCTAATCAGTGGACTGATCCAGCAATCAGCTAGCCTTAATCCCAGCACCCTTAATCCTAGCATTGCACCATGAACCAGTCACACACTCTAGATTCAGCCACCTTTGAACAAGCCTCATGACTACATGAGGCATTGGGGGAACATTTAAACACAAACCACAACACAAACAGATATTCAGGAGATTAAAAATTCCATTGAAAGTATACAGAGCAGAATGAGCCAAGGTGAGGACAGAATCTCAGATATAGAAGACAGGATTGAGGTTAGCAATCATGAAAAGAAAGATTTCTTAAAAATAGCAAGGGACCATGAGAAATCGATCCAGCATCTAGATGATGCAAAGAAGAATAACATAAGATTAGTTGGAGTCAATGAAAAAGCAAGAGGTAGTGCAAATGACGTAAAAAACCTGTTCACAGGTCATGGCAGAAAACTTCCCAAGCACAGAAAAAGAATTTGGCATACAGATAAGTGAGGCATATAGAACTCCAACTAGCCATGGTAAAAACTACACCAAGGCATATAATAGTTAAGATTCCAGAAATTCAACACAAGAATGGAATATTAAAAGCTGTTAGAGAAAAGAAACAAATCACCTATAAAGGAAAGCCCATCAAAATCACAGCAGACTTCTCAACACAAACCCTCAAGTCAAGTAGAGCTGGGAGTGAAGTATTTTAAGCCCCAAAAGAAAACAACCTCTAACCCAGATTGATGCACCCAGCAAAACTATCTTTCATAATTGATGGAGAAATAAGCTACTTCCATGACAAAACACACTAGAGGAAATTCATGAGCATCAAACCAGCACTCCAAAATGTTCTGAAGGACCTTGTAGAGAGAGATAAAAAGAATTATAACTCCATGAACCCCAACATAATAAATCCACCAGTCAAGGCAAGCAATTAACTGTGGTGCGGGGAGCTAACAATAGGAAAATAACGTGACAAGGATAAGTCAATACATATCATTTATAGCCATCAATGTAAATGGTATCAATTCACCAATCAAAAGAAACAGACTGGCACAATGGATCAAGAAGCAAGATCCAACAATATGCTGCATACAAGAATCACATTTACTTCAAAAAGAAATTTATAGACTGAAAGTCAAAGGATGGAAAACAGTACTCCATGTGACGGAAGCTCAGAAAAAAGCAGAGGTAGCTGTTCTATTTGCAGACAAAGTGGATTTCAAGCCAAGACTGATTAAGACAAAGATGGCCACTACTTTGGGAACAATCCAAGAGGAAGAGATAACAATCATAAATATATATGCACCAAATACCAGTGTACCCAACTATATAAAACAAATATTAATGTATATAAAAACTCAAATAATCACTAATACAATTATAATGGGTGACCTCAATACTCCAGTCATAAATAGGTCAACTAGACAAAAATCAGCAATGAAATATTAGAACCAAATCAAGCTTTTTAACAAATGGACTTAGTAGATGTCTACAGTGTTCCACGCCACAACATCAGAATACACATTCTTCTTAGCTGCACATAACAGATTATAGAACATACTTAAGTAAATGAAAAGGAATTGAAATTATCCCATGCATATTATCAGACCATAGTGCCATGAATTGCAAATCAATGGCAAAAGAAACCACAAAAACTTCAAAAACATGTGGAAATTAAATAACACCCTCTGAACAAAAAATGGGTCACAGATGAAATTAAAGAAGAAATTAGTTTCTATGATTAAACAATAATGCCAATACCACATACTGGAAATTATAGGACATAATGAAAGTAGTCCTATGAGGGAAATTTATAGTAGTGAATAACCATATAAAGAAAACAGCATAAATCAAACTTGCATGTGTAAACATCATATTTTCTCCCTTGTGTAAGAGACTGAAAGAGTAAGTAAGATAAAAAATGTACAATAGATATTATGAAATGGAAAGAAACTGCTCAAAAGTAAAGAACCATTGGGATGGGGGAAGGAGAAAAGGAAGGGTAAAGAAAAAAATACACACACACACACACATACACACACACACACAAGATAACTAAGATAGTTATACTACTAATTCCTTTTAGTTCATTGAAAAGAATGGTTCGTGCTCATATTGTTTGATCAGTTCTTCATGCCTATATCTTGTGAACTGAGCAACTACTTTGAAGATAATAATATGCAGTATATTAACCATTGTTAATTTCCTATTATCTTGTTTTGAAATTCTGTATCATTGTTTTATTGTTTTTTCTCTTTAAAATAAAAAAGAAAACAGAGTGAGCTCAAATAAACAACTTAATGTTGAACCTCAAGCTTCTACAAAAAGAAGAGCAAGTCAACCCCGAAGCTCATATGAGGGGGGAAATTATAAAGAACAGAACAGAAATTAATGCAATGGTGAATAAGAAAGCAATACAAAGTATTAATGAATCAAAAAGTTGGTTCTTTGAAATATGAAATATAATTGACAAAGCCTTAACCAACCTTAACCAAATAAGGAAAGAAAATACTCAAATCCATGAAATTAGGAAAGAAAAGGGTGAAATCACAACAGATCCTGCAGGAATCCAGACCATCAATAACTACTTTGAGAATTCAGAAGATGGAGAATGCAGAAGAAATGGACAGATTTTTATTGATTCACTTATTTATTTTTCATTTTTATTTTAACGAGAAAAAAATAGAAGAAAATTTCAAAACAGCATAATAGGAGGGTAACAATTGTTAATACTTTATGTATTGTTATCTTTAAATTAGTTACTCAGGGTACAAGATATCAGTATCCAATTGTTGAAACAATATTAGCACAAACCTTTCTTCTCAATGAACCAAGCAAAATTAGTAGTGTTTCTATCTTAACTATCACACATACACACACACACACACAATTTTTTTCTTTTCCTGTCTTTCTTTTCCCCATTCCCCCATCCCAGTTTCTCTTTCCTTTTGACCAGTTTCTTCCTGTTTTAACATATCTATTGTACATTTTGGATCTTACTTACTCTTTCAGTTTCTCACACTAGGGTGACAATACGATGTCTACACATGTGTGTCTGGTTTATTTCACTTATGAGTATTTTCTCAGGTTGCATCCATTTACCTATAAAAGTCTCCACTTTATCCTTCTTTATGGCTGAATAGTACTCCATTGTATAAAATACCACATCTTTTTTATCCATTCCTCGGTTGATGGGCATTTGGGTTGTTTCCAAGATCTGTCTATTACAAATTGTGCTGCTATAAACATGGGTGCACATATATCGCTGTGGTATGATGTTTTTAATTCTTCTGGGAAGATACCCAGAAGGGGAATAGCTGGGTCAAATGGGACCTCCAACCCTAGTTTTTTTGAGGAGTCTCCACACTGATTTCCACAGTGGTTGCACTAGTCTACACTCCCACCAACAGTGGAGAAGTGTTTCTTTTTCCCCACAGCCCCTCCAGTATTTGTTATTAGTTGATTTCGTGACAATAGCCATTCTTTCTGGGGTGAGGTGGAATCTAGGTGTTGTTTTAATTTGCATCTCTAGAATGACTAGTGATGTTGAACATTTTTCATATATTTGTTTGCTGTTTGCATTTCTTCATCTGAGAAGTGTGTATTCACCTCAGATGCCCATTTTTGGATTGGGTCTTTAAATTTGGGAGGTCTGATTTTTTTGAGTTCTTTGTATGTTTTCTATAGTAATCCTTTGTCTGAGGAACAGTTGGCAAACATTTTTTTCTCACTTTGTGGGTTGTCTCTTCACTCTGCTAGTGGTTTCTCTTGCTGTGCAAAAGCTTTTTAGTAAGATGAGATCCCAGTTGTTGATTTTTTGTGATAGTTCCTATGCAATTGGGGTTTTATTCATAAGTCTTTGCCTACACCAATGTCTTCAAGAGTTTTACCTATTCTATCTTCCAGCATATTTAATATTTCTATTTTAATATTTAGATCTTTGATCCATTTTGAATTTAATTTAGTGCATGGTGAAAGATATGGGTCTAGTTTTAATCTTCAGCATGTGCAGGGCCAGTTTTTTCCAGTACCATTTATTAAAGAGGTTATATTTCTTCCAGTGAATGTGTTTGGCTCCTTTGTCGAAGATAAGGTGGCTTAGTATGTCTGGAGTTGTTTCAGCATCTTCTAATCTTTTCCATTGATCTTCGGGTCTGGTTTTTTGCCAATACCACGCAGTTTTTATCACAGTAGCTTTATAGTATAATTTCAAATCAGGGATTGTGATGCCCCCTGCCTTGCTTTTGTTGCCCAGAATTGCCTTTGCTATTCTAGGTCTCTTCTGGTTCCAAATGAATTTTAGGATTGTTTTCTCTAATTCCATGAGATATGCTGTTGGAATTTTGATTGGAATTGCATTAAATCTGTATAACAATTTTGGAAGTATGGCCATTTTCACTATATTGGTTCTTCCTATCCAGGAGCAAGGGATATCTTTCCATTTTCTGATATCCTCTTCAATCTCCTTTTTCAGAGTACTGTAGTTTTCAGTGTAGAGATCTTTTACATCCTTTGTGAGATTGATTCCTAGGTATTTTATTTTTATGGATGTTATTGTTAAAGGTGTTTTTTCCCTAATTTCTCTTTCAGTAAGTTTGTTATTCATGTACAGGAAGGCTATTGATTTTTGAGTGTTGACTTTGTATCCAGCTACACTACTTAATTTGCTTATTAAATCTAGCAATTTTTTAGAGGAGTTTTTGGAGTCTTCTACATAGAGTATCATGTTATCTGCAAATAATGATAATTTAACTTCTTCCTTTCCAGTCATTATTCCTTTTATTTCTTGCTCTTGTGTAATTGCTCTGGCTAAAGTTTCGAGGACAATGCTGAATAAAAGTGGGGACAGTGGATATCCTTGTCTTGTTCCTGATTTTAGAGAGAAAACTTTCAGTTTTTGTCCATTTAGTATGATATTAGCTGTTGGTTTGTCATACATGGCTTTTATTAGATTGAGATAAAGACCATCTATTCCAATTTTCTGTAGGTTTTTTTTTTATCATGAAAAGGTGCTGGACTTTGTCAAAAGCTTTTTCTGCATCTATTGAGATGATCATGTGATTTTTGTCTTTGGTTCTGTTAATATGGTGTATTACATTTATTGATAATCGTATATTGAACCTTCCATGCATCCCTGGGATGAACCCAACTTGGCCATGGTGTATAATCTTCTTGATTATTTTCTGGATTCTATTTGCGAGTACCTTATTGAGGATTTTTGCATCAATGTTCATTAGGGAGATCGGCCTGTAGTTCTCTTTCTTAGTTGGGTCCTTCTCTGGTTTTGGTATCAGGGTAATGCTTGCTTCCAGGAATGAATTTGGGAGTATTGCTTCCCTTTCAATTTCATTAAAGAGTTTGAGAAGTAGTGGTGTTAGGTCTTCTCTCAATTTCTTGTAGAATTCAGCAGTGAATCCATTAGGACCTGGGCTTTTCTTCATTGGGAGGTTTTTAATTACATCTTTGATTTCATTGGTTGATATTGGTTTACTTAGTATTTTTATATCTTCTTGATTCAGCTTTGGTAATTCATACATATCTAGGAATCTGTCCATTTCTTCTGCATTTTCCATTTTATTAGAATACAAATTTTCAAAATAGGTATAGATGATCTTCCGGATTTCTGCAGGGTCTGTCGTGGTATTACCCTTTTCATTCTTAATTGCATGGATTTGAGTCTTTTCTTTTCTTTTTAAAATAAGGTTGGATAAGGATTTGTCAATTTTATTTATTCTTTCAAAGAACCAACTCTTTGATTCATTGATTCTTTGTATTTTTTTAACGTATCTCCAATACGTTAATTTTTGCTCTGATCTTTATAATTTCCTGCCTTGTACGAGCTTTTGGCTTAGTCTGCTCTTCTTTTTCTAGAAGTTTGAGGTTCATCATTAAGTTGTTTATATGTGTTTGCTCTATTTTCCTGATATAGGTATTTAATGTTATAAATTTCCCTCTTAGGACTGCTTTCATTGTATCCCATAAGTTCCGGTATGTTGTACTGTCATTATCATTCAGCTGTAGAAACTGTCTAATTTCTTCTTTAATTTCATCCGTGATCCATTGGTTGTTCAGGAGGGTGCTGTTTAATTTCCATGTGTTTAGGAAGTTCTTGTAGTTTCTTTTGCCATTGATTTCCAATTTCATTGCACTATGGTCTGATAATATACATGGGATAATTTCAATTCCTTTGCATTTACTTAAGCAGGTTCTATGAGCTAGTATGTGGTCTATTCTGGAGAATGTCCCATGTGCAGCTGAGAAGAATGTGTATTCTGATGTTGTGGGGTGGAACACTCTGTAGACATCTACTAAGTCCATTTGTCCAAAAGTTTGGTTCAGTTCTAATATTTCATTGTTGATTTTTTGTCTAGTTGATATGTCTTTTTGTGACAGTGGAGTATTGAGATCCCCCAATACAATTGTATTAGTACTTATTAGATTTTTCATGTCCTTTAGTATTTGTTTTATATAGTTGGGTGCACTGCTTGCATATATATTTATGATCATTATCTCTTCCTCTTGAATTGTTCCCTTTACAAGGATGTAGTGACCTTCTTTATCTCTCTGAAGCATTCTTGGCTTGAAATTCACTTTGTCTGCAAAAAGAATAGCTATCCCTGCTTTTTTCTGGGTTCCTGTCATGTGGAGTATTGTTTTCCATCCTTTGACTTTCAGTCTATGAATTTCTTTCTGAATTAAATGTGTTTCTTGTATACAGCATATTGTTGGATTTTGCTTCTTGATCCATTTTGCCAGTCTGTGCCTTTTGATTGGTGAATTGAGACCATTAACATTGATGGTGAAAACTGATATGTATTGACTTATACTTGTCATGTTATTTTCCTGTTGTTTGCTCCCCCTCTTTTTTTTCCCTCCCTGTGTTTGTTTGCCCTGTCTGGTGGATTCTTTCTGTTGGGGTTCCTGGAGTTGTGGTCCTTGTTATCTCTTTCTAGACTGTCCTTCAAAATATTTTGGAGTTCTGGTTTGGTGGCCATATGTTTTCTCAGATGTTCTTTGTCATGGAAGTATTTTATTTCTCCATCAGTTTTGAAAGATAGTTTTGCGAGGTACATCAATCTGGGTTGAAAGTTATTTTCCTTTAGAGCTTGAAATACTTCACTCCAAGCTCTTCTTGACTTGAGGGTTTGTGCTGAAAAGTCATCTGTGATTCTGATGGGCTTTCCTTTATAGGTGATTTGTCTCTTTTCCATAACAGCTTTTAAGATTCTGCTCTTGTGTTGAATTTCTGGAATCTTGACTATGATATGTTTGAATGAAGATTCTTTTGATTTTGGCTAGTTGGAGTTCTAAAAGCCTCAGTTATCTGAACATCAAATTCTTTTTCTCTGCCAGGGAAATTTTCTGTCATAATGTCTTTGAACAGTGTTCTGATATCATTTATGCTATCTCCTGCTTTTTCATTGACTCCAATCAGTCTTAAGTTATTCTTCTTTGCATCATCTAGCAGCTGCTTGATTGATTTTTCATGGTCCCTTGCTATTTTTAAGAATTCTTTCTTTTCATGATTACTAATTGCAACCCTGTCTTCTATACCTGAGATCCTGTCCTCACATTGGCTTAATCTGCTACAAATACTTTCAGTGGACTTTTTGTTCTTCTGGATATCTGCTTGAATCTGCCATATGGTTTCCATTTCTTTCCTATGCTGAGCATTCATGGCTTCCATAAATTTCTTAAGCTCATCTATTTTTTTTGTCTGTATCTGCTCTGGCATCCTTAAGCATGGTCTTCATTGTGGACATTATCTCTGCAGTTATCTGAGAAATTATTTCTGATTTAATTTTTTCCAGAGCCTCATTCAATTGCTTTGTTGTAACCCCTTCAGAGATGCCAGGTGGGTGGTTTTTGGATTGTCCCACCTCATTGCCCCCTGGGTTTGCCTTTGGTGAACTGGATGTGTGGGGTTGCATCTTGTTTAAGTGTCATCTCATTTTCTTTTCTTTGTTTAGTTTAATTCCTGGGGTGATGTTTGTAAATTGCCTATGGTAGGTTGCTTTATTGCTAGTATTTAAAATCATTAGGAGATGACTACTTCTCTGTGATGTCTTCCATGTGTAGCCTATTTTTGGGTTTTGAGTCTGCTGCAAGATCTTATCTTTTCAATTTGTTGGACATGAGAAGTTGCTGCCTGTTTGGCCCAGTCCTTGGTTCTTTGGTCCTGTGCCACAGTATTTTCTGTGACCCTTAGTCAATCTCAGTCATGGAATACCCGGAAGAAAAGCTGTTTAGAACAATTACATCACTTTTGGGTATAGTGGTGTCAAAAGCATCAAACATGGCCTAGAAAGTGATAGACTGAGCTAGCCAGATTTTGTCACTTTTAACCATATAAACTAGATTTGTGATTATATAACAAAATCTAAAACAAATCAGAAAATTATATGCAGTATACAAGTCCTTAATATGTCAATTTTTCCCTCAGGAGTTTAAATTTAAAATGAGTTAAGAAGGAAATAGAGAAGTGGAAGAAGAGGAAGAAATTAGACATAAGGCTGGAGGACAAAGAGGGATCCCGCTATCATTGGGAAACTGGTGCAAAAGGCTAGTGGGAAAAAGAGAAGGCAAGGATAAAAAGAAGAACAGATCAGAACCACAATCACAAAGAGGTTAGAGGCTCTGTTTATACTCATATAAAACCTAGATAGAACAATGAAGGAAAGAATGAATAGATGAAAAAAAACAAAAATGAAGACAAAAAAAAAAAACAAGACAAAAAATACACCTTCACCAGAACAAAAAAACAAATGAGAGAAAAAAATGTTTACTTCCAGGTTTTGACTCTGCTGTAGGCATGCACCATGTGGCGACAAAGTCCTGTTCTGTGCAGGTCTGTCCTAGCAAGCCAGCAGCAGCCCTTTGGCAGGGCAGTGGGCAATAGCCTGTACTCTCTGGTGGAGACCAGTCTCATTCACCTGCCACCATCAGCACACTTTCCATGGGCCTCAGAGCTGTGGATGGACTGGCGCCATGCTGAGTTCCAAGCACAGTTCCATTGCCCCCCCCACAATGGTGCCCGGCCAATTGCTCTCAGGGATGGCTGAGCCTCTGAGGTGCTCACCACCAGCCAGTGCAGTCCTTCACTCCTTCCCTGCACCACCGCTGTCTTGTGTTCCTCTTCAGAGGCCCCCGGGGGCACCGGCAGCCACAGTGTATCTGCAGATTTCAACTTCTGTTGTGCCACGATTCCTGACACAGGGAGAAGGTGCCCTCAGTCCCCTCCTTCTTTGTTGAAATTTCTCTTCACTCTCTCTATGAGCCCTGATCTGTGCTTCAGAACTTTCCTGGGTCCAGGGGAGCCATTTCCCTCTTTCTTGTCCTCCCCCAGTCACTATATACCAGTGTCAGAATGGCAACTTTTAGAGAGATTTGCTGCCTGCTTCTCACAAATCCTCCATCTTCAGGTCAACTGTCAGATTTTTAGATACATATGAATTATCAAAGCTGAAGCAAGAAGATATAAAAATTCTAAATAACCCAATATCAGTCAATGAAATTGAAGATGTAATTAAAAACCTACCAACAAAGAAAAGCCCAGGCCCTGATGGATTTACTGCTGAATTCTACAAGAAATTGAGAGAAGACCTAACACCACTACTTCTCAAATGTTTTAGTGAAATTGAAAGGGAAGCAATACTCCCAAAGTCATTCCTGGAAGCAAGTATTACTCTGATACCAAAACCAGAGAAGAATCCAACCAAAAAAGAGAACTACAGGCCAATCTCCCTAATGAACATAGATGCAAAATTCCTCAATAAGATACTCACAAACAGAGTGCAGCAAATCATCAAGAAAATTATATACCATGACCATGTAGGATTCTTTCCAAGGCAGGGATGCAAGGATAGTTTGACAAATGCAAATCAATAAATGTAATACACTATATTAACAGAGCCAAGGACAAAAGCCATATGATCATCTCAATAGATGCAGAAAAAGCATTTGACAAAGTCCAACCCCCTTTCATGATAAAATCCTTATAGAATATTGGAATAGATGGTTTTTATCTCAATCTGATAAAAGCCATCTATGATAAACCAAAAGGCAACATCATACTAAATGGTGAAAAATTGAAAGCTTTCACTCTAAAATCAGGACAAGACAAGAATGTCTGCTATCACCACTCTTATTCAATATAATTCTGGAAACATTAGCCAGAATAATTAGGCAAGGGAAAGAAATAAAAGAAATAAGGATAGGAAAGGAAGAAGTTATATTATCATTATTTTCATTATTGATACTCTACATAGAAGACCCCAAAAACTCCACCAAAAGACTTCTATATTTAATAACAAAATTCAGTGGTGTAGCTAAATACAAAGTCAACATTCAAAAATCAGTAGCCTTCCTGTACACAAATAACAAACTCACTAAGAAAAAATTAGGGAAACCTCACCTTTCATAATAGCATAAAAATATGAAATACTTAGGAACAACTCTATAGGAAAGTAAAAGACTTCTACATTGAAAACTGCAGTACTATGAAAAAGGAGATTGAAGCAGATATCAGCAAATGGAAAGATACGCCTTGTTCTTGGGTAGGAAGAACCAATATAGTGAAAATGGCTATACTTCCAAAATTGTTATACAGATTTAATGCAATCCTGATCAAAATTCCAACAGCGTATCTCACAGAATTAGAGAAAAAAATTCCTAACATTTATTTGGAAGCAGAAGAGACCTAGAATAGCAAAGGCAGTTCTGTACAACAAAGGCAAGGCAGGGGGCATCACAATTACTAACTTGAAAGTGTACTAACAAAGCTACTATGATAAAAACAGCATGGTACTGGCAAAAAAACAGACCTGAGAATCAATGGAACAGATTAGAAGATGCAGAACCCACTCCAAATATACTCAGTCACCTAATCTTTGACAAAGGAGCCAAATACCTTCACTGAAAGAAAGATAGCCTTTTTAATAAATGTTGCTGGAAAAACTAACTGCCTTTTGACATGCTGAAGATTAAAACTAGAACCATATCTTTCACCATGCAATAAACTAAAATTGGAACCGATCAAAGTTCTAACTATTAAAGCAGAAACACTAAGTCTGCTGGAAGAGAGAATAGACAGAACTCTTGAAGACATTGGTGTAGGCAAAGACTTTATGAACAAAACCCCAATTGCACAGGAAGTATCACAAAGAAGCAACATCTGGGATGTCATCTTATTAAGAAGGTTTTGCACAGCAAGAGAAACCACCAACAGAGTGAAGAGACAGCTTACAATGTGTAAAAAGTTTTTTGCCAGCTGCTCCTCAGAGGACAAATATCTAGAATATATAAAGAACCCAAAAAATCAGACCTCCCAAATTAAAAATCCCTATCTAAAAATGGGCATTTGAAATGAATACACACTTCTCAGATAGAGAAGTAAAAATGGCAAATAAATATATGAAAAAATATTCAACATCACTGGTCATTCGAGAGATGCAAATTAAAACAACACTGAGATTCCATCTCACCCCAGAAAGAATGGCTATTATCAAGAAATCAACCAATAACAAATGCTGGAGGGGTTGTGGGGACCAAAGGAACCCTTCTTCACTGTTAGTGGGAGTGTAGACTGGTGTAACCACTGTGGAAATCAGGGTGGAGATTCCTGAAAAAAGTAGGACTAGAGATCCCATTTGACTCAACTATTCCCCTTCTTGGTATCTTCCTGAAAGAATTAAAAGCAAGCCACGTGTGGTGGCGCACACCTGTAATCCCAGCCTGTGGGAGGCTGCTGCCAGAGGATCACTTCGGGTTTGAGGCCAGCCTGAGCTACATAGTGAGCCCAAGGCCAGGCTGAACTACATAGTCAGACTCTGTTCTAAAAAAAAAAAGAATTAAAATCACACCACAACAATATATGCACACCCATGTTTACAGGGGAACAGTTTGTAATAGCAAAATCTTGGAAACAGCCCAAATTGCCCATCAACTGATGAATGGATAATGCTAAGATGTGGTTTTTTTTTATACAATGGAGTACTATTAGCCATAAAGAAAGAGAAACTTGAGACACGGATGCACCTTGAGACCATACTCTTAAGTGAAATAAATTGAACAGACATGTGTAAATACTGCATTCTCTGGTGTGAGAAACTGAAAGTGTAAATAAGGACCAAAATGTATAATAGATATTGTGAAATAGGAACAAAATGTTCAAATGAGAAGGGAATTAAGGAGGGAAAGGGGGAAAGAAAAGAAAAGAAAAGAAAAAATGTGAAAAGAAAAAAGTGGAAACAATTTTTGTAAATAAGGAGGGGAAGAGGGGTTGAAGGGATGGTGGGTGAATGGAAAAAAGAATCAAGATATATTATGTACAGGTAAAAATTCCCTATGATGAATGTGATCATTATGTATAACTAAAATGTACCAATAAATTTAATTAGTTAAAAGCACAGGGATGGAAGAAAGGAAAGATACCCAAGATAAAGAAAAATAGGGGAAAAGCCAATCATTGCTTTAGAACATTAGCCCCCCAAAGAGACAAAGGCTTCCTGTAGCTTCAAGATACTCACGTTCTCAGTCTCCTCAGACCTGCAGCCCTCCTTCTCCTCCCTTTCCTGGTCCTGGGATGCCCTCCTTAGTTTTCAGCCCTTCTCTCAGGGCTCTCATTAGCCTCTTGTGCACAGACGGGAATGAGCAGGCAGGTGTGCATGTGTGTGCGTGTGCGCATGTACATGTGTGTGTGTTTCTGGCTGCCAGGACCCTCGCACTTCCCATGGCTGCCTCCGGCCAAACCTGCCCCAAGGTGAAGAAGATCTGGGGGTTTCCTGAGTTTGAAGCCTGGGAATGGGCTCACTGAGGGGCTGGGCCTCACTGCTACTCCACCATCAAGGCCTCTAGCCTGTTTCCCTGATGAGCACTTGCAGTTCCTCAGCCAGTGCCCCTGAGCGACGATGAGGCTGTGGACCACTCCCATGTCAGGCCACTTGAAAGTAGGGACATCTCCCACCTCCATAATGAGGAACCCCTGTGTGAAGGAGGAGATGGCCCAGAATAGCCAGAGCCAAATTATGGAGAAGAAGCGGTCCAGGACAGCAAGACTCCAGGTACTGAGAGGAAGCAGCCTAGGGCACTGAGACTGGGTAAATATGGTCTTGGGTATAAAGTTGCCATCTGGGCAGGCATTAGCTAAATTGTCAGGGGGAAAACATGGGACCAGGGTCCCTAAGGATCCACAGACCCCAAGTGGGAGCCGCTGCCCCTCCTTTGACTGGAGCAGGGGACTGAGTCTCTGGTCCCTTTCCCTGGTGAGTCAGCATCAAGCCTGGGCCGACCCAACCTCTACCTCTCTCCATAGCTGACCGTTACCAGTGGGGTCAGTGAAGATGATGTTTTCATCAGTGAGCCCCAGAGTCTTGGCATACTCATCAAATCACTCTTTCAGTTCAAGGCTCAGGTCCTTGGTTCTCCCTGTGGACAAGACGGCCGGTGAGGCTCCAAGAGAAAGAACTCCACATTCTTTTTTTTTAAGTTTTTGTTGAGACAGGATCTTGCTCTGTATTTCAGGATGGCCTTAAACTCACAATTTTCTTGTCATGTTCCCTGGTTCAGTCCATAAATGCTGTTAAAAGAGTGAACAAGGCATGGCCTCAGAGCCCTTTTCCATGGAAGATCTGTGGAATGAC
This sequence comes from Erethizon dorsatum, assembly GCA_028451465.1. NCBI lineage: Eukaryota > Metazoa > Chordata > Mammalia > Rodentia > Erethizontidae > Erethizon > Erethizon dorsatum. The sequence continues at coordinate 7,612,491 of CM051822.1, forward strand.
ATCCTTTCTGAGGGGGCCTTGAAGTGGAAAAGATGTGGTGTTACGGGCTTCTTCTCCTAAGTGTGACCAGGAGTCTGGTCCCTGAAAGCAGGGAGTGAGACCCACCACAGTGGATAGTCTTGATGTACACTGCTTTTGAGAGTCATCTTATGGAACACCATCCTAACTGATTGTGGTTAGACACTGCCACTCACGTGCCATAGCTCTGTATTTTACAGAAACCTGCGATGTGGATGGCAAAGGGGCACTCTTGCTCTACTCAAGAGGAAGGGATTGATCCCCTCCTCCATGAGGGCTCAGCAGGGCCTTCTCTCCACAGGACAGCATCTGTGTAGAGAGGCAGGGAGTCCTGTGCCTTTGTGGTAGAACTCTGACCTTCAAATCACACCAGGGCCCCCCTCACCAAAGACGCATGTCTCAATTGATCCAGGGCGAACTGGCCATCCTGGTCACTTGCAACAAAAATTCTTATCCTATACTCACAGAATTGGATCTTGTGGGAGGGAGAGATAGTGGGGGGGCAGGGAGATGACACAGACCTGGTCCCCCTGGGGTGGACAATGTGAGGCCAAGGCTGCAACATGATTCTGAGCCCCAGTACAGCCCAGCCCATGACAGCCTGCCCTCCACTATGGCAGGAGATGCACCTGTCTTTCTCTGTGGCCCATTCTATGGCCCTGAGCCTTCCTCTCTGAGCTTCTACCTAGTCTGTTGGTGGAGCAACTTGACCCCCAGCACTCACTGTCCCTTTTGCTGCCTCCCTAGGGCAGCCTGTCCCACACACAGACCTCAGGCACTGAGCCTTGCTTTTATCTTGCTGCTTCCCTTTCCCATTTCTCCTGGGAATTTACTCTGAGCTTCCAATCTGTTCTATATCAAGCACTGCCCTAGCCCGTGGGCCAAAACTTACCTCTCCACAGAATTCTACCTCACCCCTGCACCCCAGGGACAAAGCCCCTAAACCTGCCTCCCTTGTGTCCTTTGATCCTCAAATACTCTACCACAGGGACAGAATCAGATTGAATTGCAGGTGGATGAGCCTGGGTTCCATCTTCTGAGTCCTCGTCTACCCCACCTGTCATCTCCCATCTAGGGCTGCAAGGTCTTACCTTCGTGGTTCTTCTGCCATTTTCTGCTATTGGTGCCCTCAGATCCTGGCCCTTGCAGGAGCCCCAGGCCAGGCGCTGGCTCGGGATAAGATGCCGCTGATATTGGTCTGGGAGTGCTCCCCTTCTGCAGCGCATAGGCCCCTGCTCAGGTGGCCAAGCTGATGGCTGGCTGCTTTGCTGAATCCTAAGGTGAGGTTCTCTGACTCAGAGTCCACAAGCCCCTGCAGAGACCCCATACCTCAATTCTTTTTGGTGGTGGTGGTGGTGGTGTTCGATGGGACTGAACCCAGGGCAATTCCACTGACCTACATCTCCAGTACTATTTTTATTTTTTATTATGAGACAGGATGTCACTAATTTGACCAGGCTGGCTTCACACTTGAGATTCTCCTGCCTCCTTCTCTGGAGCTGAGCCTGCTTGGATCGTATGCAGATTGACTCTGTGAAGGTTACTTCCCTACAAACCCTAGGTTGAGTTCTTAGGTGGGGTCCCTGACTGGACCCTGCCATCCTCTACCACTTAGATACCCAGCTCTCTCTTGTTTTCTGTGTACTCAGTGTGATCGTGCTGTATGCACTGAAAATGTTGATAAAAGGAAGGGAGGTGGGGGGAGGAAGGAAAGGGGGGAGGAATGGAAAGAGAGACAAAGGGCCAAGGAAGGGAGGGAATGAGGAAGGGATGAAAATTGATTTGGCACAGAGCAGTGAGATGAGCGACAGTATCCTTCAGCTTGGGTCACCTCTTTCCTCTTAATATGCAAAGGATGTGTTGTACACACTTGTGGGTGTGGAAGTGGATGTGGTGGTCTTCCTGCCAAGCAGCACGCTTTGTGGGGCTGGCCATCAGAGAAGGCTCCAGAACAGGGTGGGCCAGCTGTTATCACTCTCTGTCACATGGATTTACTAGGAAAGGGAGGCCTGCATATGGTCATCTTGCCAGGAAGCTCATTCTTGGATGGCACCCAGAGGCGTGATCTGGGCCAGGCATTCATCTGAGTGGGGCCCACATCAGAGGAGATAGCAGCTCATTTTCCGAGACTCCTGTAGCTGTAGTGTCCATGAGGCCACGTGGCTGCAGCAGCCTTGTGCTGGTCACCTATTGGATACCTGAATGGGTATTCCCTCCTCAGCATAGGCTCAGGCCCTGGTGTATGTCCCGGGAGGAAATAGGAAGGTGGAGTTCCCATCTTGCTATAGGGACCAGACTTGGCTTGCATTTTAGCAGCTCTGCCTTATTCTCTCTCATCCAGGTAAACTGAATGTGGGGACCACACTATCGGTGTCCAAGGATTTGAGAGAAATGTCTGTCATGCAAGTCGGCTGACCATCCTTAACTGAAAGTGAAGACCCAGCACAGACACCGGTTTGTTGATACTACACTGCATCTTGGAAGAAGGAGGAAGGGGATTTAGGTCAAGGAATGAAGGAAGGCAGCTCCAGAGGCTGGAAAAGGCAGGGAAGTGAATTTTGTCCTAGGATCCACTGGGGGTGGAACTCTGCAGACTGTGGTCTCAGCAATGTGACACTGATTCAAACTTTGGCCTCCAGAACCAGAAAAGAATATGCATGTGCTGTTCTAAGCTGGTGGGTTGTGGCAACTTGTTCATTGGCCATAGAGAAACTTATGCCTCCAGCCACCCAGGAAGGAAACACAAGCCCCAGAGGATTTGATCCTGAAAGGTCCAGTGGGACCAATGGATGATGGAAGCTGTCTTGCTTGGGCCAATGTCAGAAGTTGGATTGGCTGCCCAAAGAGAACACCAAGGGCCTGGGATGCAGGATGAAGATTCTGTGTCCCTTACTAGCTACTGGGGCTGTGGCCAGCAGTCCCACAGTTGCCCTTCTCGGCCTGGAACCTTTCTGGGTCAGGCATAGTCCCCATCCCAAGTTAGAAGCCCAAGAGGCAACAAATTGGTCTTTTCCTGGAGTTGGCCCCAACTTCTGACACCCACCAGTGGCCCTGGATCTCAGGCCTGTCCACCAGTTGGAGGCAGAGTTGGGGGCTGTCGTTGCATTGAAATCTTCCTGTCCCCAGGTCAGGGAGGAAGTGCAGTGTGTGTGTGTTTGTGGGGTGAGAAGCCGGGGCCTTCCAGAGCCTCACCCATTCTGAATGCTTCCCTGACAAGGCGGGAAGAAGCAGGAGGGATTCCTGTGTGTCATGCCCACCTGGAGGGGCAGCCAAAGCTGCCAGTGTGGGCGCTGGGGCCATTCAGGCCCAGCCATGTGAATCTTCTCCCAGAAGGCTGCGTTCCCAGCAGCACATTCCCCCACTCCCCTGGACTTGCCCTGGCTTCACAATGCACCCTTGGGCGGTCTGGACATCATCCTGCTCTCTGAATACGGTCAGAATGGGCACAGTCTCCACCTGGAGGGGTCAGATGTTGCACATCAGGTTCACAGGTCCCTGGCAGAGCAGCCCACGGAATAGGCCTCTACCTCTACCCTACTCACCGTGCTGCTTCCTATCTTGGTGAGCTGTGGCCGGTTGCCCCTTACCTCCCCCCAGTACCCTCCAGCTCCCCAGCTGATGCGGCTGCTGCTGTAGGACCTGATGCAGGTGGCTGAGTGCTAAGGTGTGGCCTCGTAAGTGCTTCTCCTCGATGGACTGCCCTTCTTGGGCTTCTCAGGAGTTGGCCTGAGGGCTGGGACTTGGAGTACACTATTCTGCCCATGACACACTAAGGCAGCCAGTGGCAATGTTGGAGACAGGGGAGCCTGGAATTCTTTGCCTTGTGCCTTATCCTTCACTGTTAATGTCAGGCTGGTTTCTAGGGACAGGAGGGCCTGGGGATGATGCTGATTGAGCCCATCCTTTGTTCTTCCCCAAACTCATGGACCAATGTACAGAGAGGACACCCTTGGAGTCCTGGCAGCAAGTATTTATTCAGCAGAAAAAGTAGGCTCCTTCAGTGGCGTGGCATTTGGAGAGATGGCAACGTAAGAAGGGTCTTCTACCTCTCTCATTGACATCATTACTGGTTGCTTGGCCAGATGGCACCTTGGGCAGAAGTGATAGGAAGAACAGGGAGTACAGGGACAGGAAGCACCTGATGGCAGGGGACAGCAGGGTAAAGATGGCTGAGGTTTTAGGTCAGGGCAGATAAGGAAGAAAGGATTCCCCAAGACCTGCCTGGCCTCCCATCAGCGCTCTGCCCAGCCATATTCACTTCCCATTCAGTCAGTGATGTGCTCCTCTGTTGGGGAAGAAGATCATCAGAAAGATCACACTGGGGTGTGTGTGTGTGTGTGTGTGTGTGTGTGTGTGAGATCTGAGTGCCAGGACCCCTGTGCCAGGCAACTGCTCGTAGTTGTCTCAGGCCCAGCCTGGCCCAACTGAGGAAGATCTGAGGGATCCCTAAATTCAGGGCCTGGGGATAGGAAACCTGAAAATCTGGGCTTCGCATCTGCTCTGGCACAAAAGCCTGGGTCTGTTTACATGGTGGCCTTGGCAGCTCCTCAGCCAGTGGCCCTTAATGACCTATTGGAGTTTTGCTCAGCCCAGTCCACTTAAAAGAAAAGACATCTTCCATGTCAGGAATGAGCCAGCCCCATTGAGGGAGAAGGCCCAGGCAGCCAGACCCAAGATATGGGGAGGAAGTGTCTCAGAAGATGAAGACCCAAGCTATGGAAACGAGGTGGCCCACAGAAGTGAAACTGGGGAAACTTGGTCCTGGGCTCACAACTGTGATCTGGGCAGGCCTTCGCTAAACTGTTAGAGATAGCACTTGGGACCAGAGTACCTGGGGATACATATACCCCAAACCCAGAGCAACCATCCCTCCCTTAACAAGACCAGGAGACTGAGTCTCTCCTCGCTCCCTCCCCTGGTGGGGCACAATCACACCCTAACAGACCCCACATCCCCTTCCCCTCACCCAGGTGACCATTACCCATGGGGTCAGATAAGATGTAGTCATCAGGGAGGCCAAGAGACTTGGCAATGTCTACAAAGCGCTCCTGCAGATCAGGCTGAGATAGGAGAATTGTTGGCATTTTGAGGTCAGCCTGGACTATACAGTGAGTTCCAAACCAGCTTAAAGTACATAGGGAGACCCTGTTTCAAACAAAACAAAACAAACAAAGCAAAACAAAACAAAAAGATCAGAAGAGAAAAAAGAAAGCACGCAGAGTGTTCAGTCCTGTAGGGTGTCTGCTTGGAGCCCACTGAGCCCAGATCCTGGCCCTCACTGGAGCCCCAGGCCAGGCCTTAGAGCAGGGTGAGATGCCTCAAGCCTCTCTCCCCCCAACACATCTGCTCCCATTTGCATGAGTGGACAGGACATGAGTTACCCTGAGGGAATTGCCCTCGTCTGTGAGCCTAGCGGGCAGAGGCCTGGAGCCAGGTAAATGAACCATAAATGTGGATGCATGAGAGAGCTGAGAACTGAGGGTGCAACTGCAGCTGACAGTGGATTTCTGTCTGGACCGTGGTGGGCAGACACCTGCCTGGGCAGGGTGAGCTGCACTCTGCTGCTATGTACACCTGTAGCTTTGGTTCACAAGGTTCCAGGATTTGGCCTTTTCCTTGAGAGTTTAATTAGACAAGCCCTCTGTCTCTGGCCACTTTTTGGGACATCTTCACCCAATGGCTCAAGCTTGGGGTTTTAGAAATATCCCTGAGATGGTTGACCACAGACTGATCCTGGAGGGAGGCCATTTCCTCACTGGGGATCTCTCCAGCATCCTGGGGAGGCTGTGAAGCCCAGTTGCTTTCCTGTCCAAACAACTTGGTCCCACTGTCTTGAGTTGGCTTCCCTGCCTGTGATCAGGTGCTGCTGCTGCTTAATGCTTATAGAAATTCTAAAAATTACTAGATACATGCTGCTCACACTATACTCCTCTCATAATCTGCAGGGTCTCATAGCCTCATCACATCTCTCTTGTCTTCTATCCACTCCTGTCTCTTACAGTTATATGCACTCTTTATAATAAAACCCCCCATGATAACATGCCTTGGGTCCTGACTTTGACCCTGCCTCTCATCTTATACCTACTCTATCTCCTTCTGAGATGCCAGATCCATACAACTGTCCCTCATCCACTTGACAATCTTGCCCTTTCCTCACATTTTAGCTTCCCCCTTGTCTACCCTGATCACACTTGGTTTATTGATGGAAATTCCTGTAAGGCTACCTGTACATTGCCAGCTGAGGCAGGATGCCCAGGAAAACTACAGGGTACAGCCCATTTGAGCTTTCATATGGCCACACCTTTTTGCTCGGTCCACATCTCAGCCCAGAACCTAATCCTATTAGAGATTATGTTCTTGTCCTACAGCAGATCCAAAAAGACATAAGGCTTACTGCTAACCTTCTGCTTTTATAACATCCAAACACAAAAAGATGGCTTAGCCAATAAATGGGTCTTAATCAAAGACTTAACCCTCAGTCCCTTCAGCCCAAGTGGAGAGAACCCTTCCTAGTTTTCTACGGGACTCCAACAACTGTCCGCCTATGAGACCCACCCCAGTAGATTCATTGCTCTCAATATGCCAAACTAACGGGTTGCCTAAACCTTCCTCATAGAAATCACAATTAATCTATCCCATGCCTCTCAAACTCTGAAATTCCAGAGGGCCCCAATGAGGCCATGACAGATAAGGCATGCCTCAGATATCCCATTTCTACTATGTCTCTTTTAGTGGGTCTTATTCTTCCTTCTGTTAGTTCTACAACTTGGTTGTTTCTTGCCTCCAGGATGGATTCACTTTCCATGCACATATTCACATTAGTTAGTATAATCCTCCTATTCCCTGCAGATGCTCTTCCACCAGTCTCCCCACCAGTGCCCAACTATTTGTACGGGACAGTACTGATGGACACCACACTGAGTGAGATACAAATCCATAAATTGGCTTTCTATATTAAAGCTCTGAGTCTGTGCTAGGTCTGTGTGCCTTGCCTGATGAGCCAGCAGTTGCCATGTGGAAACAGAACTCCCTATGCCACTGGACACAGGGGAGGTCTCAGAAGGCAAGATAACATTTTAGCTGAGGACACTCTGACTCTTGCACAAAATTCTATAGAAGTAAATATTAAACCAAGGGAAAAACAAGTTTCCCATTAATCAAAGGCTTATTCATACAAGAACGCTTTATCTTTTACTAGACATTGCTGTTCCCTGGACCTTCCTATATGCCCCCAGGAGAGCTGTATGTTCAATAAAATATGAGAAGTTCAGAGAGTCTTGGTCTTAGCCTGATAAGAGCTCTGACCTTAGGGAGCCCCTTGACATTTCCAATTATTGTCTCTGTCTCTTTTATCCCTTGTCGTACCCTTGCCCAGGTGATTGGGAGCCTGATCAGCCCCTGATAACTGGTGCCCCATACAGGGATCTCTCCAGACTGGACAAGTGAAGAAGACCACCGTGAGTGGATGCTGAGGCCTGAGGTGCTGAAGGACTTTGCAGGATAACTATGGAGATGCCTGATAAGGGAGCAAAAAGGATAGTGCTCTCCTGCTATGAACAGAAACTTTCTCATCCAGAGTTAAAAATGGGTGGAATTTGTTAGCAGAGGAGCAACAATACGTACAACTGCTCCACATTTTATTAAAACAGCCTGGTGCCCATGTAACTACTAGAAATTTGTCCAAAATGTTACAAGAAGTGATCAAATTCAATCCTTCATTCCCTCAGGCAGGCACCTTAGACACTGAAATCTGGGAGCGTGTGGGAGAAAACCTTAAAGGAGCCCACTGCAGCGGGGAGATGGTCTCTCCCGAGCTTTACTACATGGAATCTTGTTCAGTCGGTGCTAAACCCACTACGAAGTGAGCTGCTGACAGCCGTGGCTCCCAGGGTTAAAGAAAACAAACATGGGGCCGGTGAGATGGCTCAGCGGCTTAAGCGCCTGCCCGGCAAGCGCGAGGCCCTGAGTTCAACCCCCGGAACCCACATACGAAAAAGGGGCCAGTGATATCGCTCAGCGGCATGGGCGCCTGCTGGCGCGTGAGGTCCTGAGGTCGACCCCCCGGTACCCCTCCAAAAACAAACAAACAAACAAACATAAGGAGTGCACCAGCTCCCCCTTCTGAGGCAGAGAAAGCAAAATCTAGTGCCGCCCTGGCTTGCTCTTCTCAGGAAGACTGCATACAATCAACTCTCAAAGCGAGGGGATTTTCCTTGGCCACCACCACCATCAGAGGCACCTGAGGAAAAAATCAGCTCAGTTTGAAAAGCCCGAAAGAAGGCTGCCCCATGCATCTCTGTCTAGATACTTGCAGATTTTAAAGGAAGCTGCTGCCCACCCATTGCCTGCTTTCTGGTGGGCGTCCAACCAAATCCAAATGATGAGAATCTCTCTTTACGTGTTTGTGTGCCTTTTGAATCTAAATTGTTAAAGGATATTAAACAAAGTGTTGTTAGCAACAGTGCCCAGAGTCTGTTTACAGTAGGGCTCATGGAGAATGTCCTACATACATATTGCTTGGCTCCTTATGATATCAAACATCCAGCAAAGACATGCCTGTTTCCTGCTCAATTTCTTCATTTTGATGTGCAACTAAAAAACCTTATTGTAGAACAGACCCAAAAGAATAGAATGGGCCCTGACACCCATGGGTACATAGATGAAGAGATGCTTTCTGGAATGGGGAAATACACACCCCTTCAGGAACAGATTCAATATCCTGATGAAATGTATCAACAATTAGCTAATTTGATGAAAAGGGCTTGGGTTCCTGACCAGTAGTTTTTACATATTCTCCAAGGCCCTACTGAGCCTTTCACACAGTTTGTGGCAAAATTTCAGGAGGTTGTGCACAGACAATTTCAAACACTCAAGCTGCAGATATTTTAGTCCTTCAACTGGCCTATGCAAATGCCAATCAAGATTGTAAACAGGCCCTAAGTCCAGTAAAGGCAACTAATGATTTAAGGACATATATTCAAGCTTGCCAAGATATAGGCACTGAATTATATAAAACTAATTTGATGGCCTAGGTTATGGCGGGTTTTGCTAAAAGTACTAAGGGCAATAGGGGTAATGTTAAATGTTTCAATCGTGGTAAAATTGGACATGTTTGCAAAAACTGCAAGGACCCTGCTCAACCTGAGGGGGAGCAATACTGTGGCCACAGAAGCTGAAGAGGGTAATGCCTCCAGCCAAGATGACTCAGGTCCCAGTCTCAGGGTACTCAGGTGCCCGGTCTCTGCCCTTGCTGCATGAAAGGGAGGCATTGGGCTAAGCATTGATATTCTAAATATAAGAATGAGATGCTTCTGATGGGTAATACAGTCTGGGCCTTGCCCTGCCCTCTCCCCTGCGAACAGGGGAAATGAACAATGCCATTCAGACACTTGCTCAGCTTTACCCAATTCAGACCTGTCAACAACTTTGACAGCCACAGACGTGGCTCCCAGGAGGGGCATTATTTCTCTCACTAGGGGAACAGCCCAAAGCACAGAATTAGAACTTCCTGCAGCACAAAGAGTGACCCTCATTGGAGGAGATCAGCCCATGCCTGTCCCTACAGGAGTATGGGGACCCCCTCCAGAAGACCCAATGGGGCTCCTTTTGGATAAAGCTGACTTAAACTTACAAGGAGTGACTATTCTCCCAAGCCTTATTGATCATGACTGCTGTGATAAAATTCAGGTTTTTTTTTCTCAAGATATTTGGGTACTTGACCAAGGCCATTATATTGCACAATTGGCTTTGTTGCCCTTAGATAAGCCATTCTTTGTTAAATATAGACAAGTCCAAAGGGAGAAAGACCCTGATAAAAGGGTTACCAAAAAGGAAATTTATTTTATTCAAGAAGTATGTGGAAGAACACACATGTGTTTTATGAAAATTAATGGAAAACATTTTGAGGTGCTTGCATGCACAGGTGCAGATGTCTCTGTAATTGCATTAAATCAATGGCAACACATGGCCAATTAGACCCACTCCTACCTCCCTGGTGGGACTGGGATCTCCACAATGAGTCTCACAAAGTGCCCCTCCTCTACCTTATTAAGGCTCTGATCAACAACAGGGTCTTTTCTTATCTTATGTGACTCCTATCCCTGTCAATTTATGGGGTAGAGACTTATTACAAAAATGGAAATTAATTTTAACCAACAAAACGGGGTCTAAGGCAGTACATATAATGAATAGAATGGGTTTTCAAAATGGGAAATGAGGGCCGGTGAGATGGCTCAGCAGCATAAGCACCTGCCTGGCAAGCGCAAGGGCCCAAGTTCGACTCCAAGAACCCACATATGAAAAAAGGGCTGGTGGTATCGTTCAGTGGCATGAGCGCCTGCTGGCGCGTGAGGTCCTGAGGTTGACCCCCGGTACCCACACACACACAAAAAAAAACCCCAAAAAAACAAAACCGAAAAAACAAAATGGGAAATGACTAGGAAAAAAATTACAAGGAATCACTGAACCCATCACCTCTGTTCCAAAAAATGATAAACATGGCATTGGCTGTCAGCCCCATTTATAATGGCGGCCATTATGGTTCTCCCCCTAAAACTGCTTTACCTTTACAATGGAAAACAGATTCATCCATATGGATTGATCAATTGCCCCTTAAATAGGAGAAGTTTATTCAATTACTTAAATTGATTACAGAACAATTACAGTTGAGTCATATAGAACCCTCTGTTAGCCCCTCAAATATGCCTATTTTTGTCATCCCCCAAAAATCAGGTAAATGGAGATTATTGCAAGATCTAAGGGCTGTAAATGCTGGCTTACTACCCATGGGGACACTACAACCAGGACTGCCCAATCCAACTGCAGTCCCAAGAGATTGGCCCTTAATAGTAATTGATTTAAAGGATTGCTTTTTCAATATTCCTCTTTATCTGGCAGATAAGCAGGGCTTCTCCTTTTCTGTGCCTAGTATAAACTTTATTTATTTATTTATTTATTTATTTATTTATTTATTTATTTATCTGGAAACAGGGTCTCACTATGTAGTTCAGGCTGGCCTGGGCACACTATGCAGTCCAGGCTGGCCTCAAACATGCAGCCATCCTCCTGCCTCAGCCTCCCAAGTGCTAAGATTACAGGCATGTGCCACCATTATACTAGCCTGGCTGCCTAGTATAAACCTTAAAGATCCAATGAAATGCTATCACTGGATAGTTCTACTGCAAGGTATGACAAATAGCCCCACCATTTTTTTTTTTTTGGTAGCACATGACTTATAATGGTCAGACAATTTATATTACCCATTATCCTATTGGCTGCATTCCATTAGACAAGTTAATAAGCTTTTTGCTGAAACAAAGAAAGACTTAATATCTTTTGGCCTCTGTGTTGTCCCAGATAAGGTGCAGTTATCTAGCCCTTATTATTATTTGGGAAATTAGTGACCACTCAAGCTATAAGGCCAGAAAAATTACAAATCAGACATGATCATCTAAAGACTTTAAATGATTTTCAAAAATTATTAGAAGACATAAATTGGATATGGCCAAAACTGGGTATCGCTACCTATCAATTAAAAAATCTATATAATACCTTACAAGGAGACCCATCTTTTGACACCCCTCATAATTTATCTACCGAGGCACAAAAAGAATTAGCAATAGTTGAAAAAATGTTACAGCAGCATCGTCTTGAGAATAAACATGAACTATCCCCTTATCCTTTACATATTAGATACCCCTCATTCTCCTACGGGCCTTATAGGACAGTTTTATGATAAGCAGGTATGCCCTATTGAGTGGCTTTACCTTCCTAATCAATTAATGAAACCTTTACAATTATATGTAGAACAAATTGCTAAAGTTGTGTCCCTGAGTGGGATGAGGTCTAAGCACCTCTTTGGTATTTTCCCACAACAATTGTGTTACTGCCTCTATTTAATTTATTTCTCAGATTACAAAAAGCAATTCAAACTCACACCACTCCTTTTTATATCAGTCATATAAGATCCCACTCTAATTTACCCGGATTTTTAACATTTGGAAACCAACATGCTGATTCATTAATTGTTTTTATAACCCCATTTGATATAGCTATACAATCTCATTTTTATCAACACCAAAATAGTAAGGCTTTAATTAAAGAATTCCAATTGTCTAGGTCACAAGAAAGAAAAATTTTCATGTCTTACCTTAATTGCCAGAGGCTCTCTTAACCTGTGCCACCAGAGGGCAGTAACACTCAGGGTTTAAAACAGTGTTATTTGGCAAACGGATGTTACACATTTTTCTTCCTTTGGTAAATTACAATACTTTCATGTGTCTATTGATACTTACTCTCATATGATCCACACCACCTGTCATACAGGGGAAAAGATTGGACATATTCAACAGCATTGTTTGTCAACATTTGCCTCTATGGGCATCCCACATACCATAAAAATTGACAGTGGGCTCTCATACATCAGTAAACCATTACATCCTTTTTTCAACTGTGGCATATTAAACATCACAGGTATACCCTACAACCCACAAGGACAGGCAATTGTAGAGCATGCACAGCTATCCTTAAAAATGCAATTACAAAAACAGGAAGGGGAAATTCAGATACCTCCACAGGCACAGCTCGACCTTGCTACTTTCACTTTAAATTTTTTTAATCTGGCCACTGACAATAAAGCAACTCCCACTAAACTTCACTGATGTGCACCCGCTGATGTAGCCGAGCCTTGGGCTCAAGTTCTCTGGAAAGACATCAGCACCAGTAAATGGGAAGGACCCTCACAATTAATAACACTGGGATGAGGGTATGCTTGTGTTTTAACAGATAATGGATCAACCAGATGGCTGCCATCCTGAAATGTGTGTTCTTGGCAGGAGGCATGGGAGGTGGTGGAGACACCACTTGGCCAACCCATTGAAGAGGACTTTCATGAGGATGAGTCTGTTGGATGAGCCATGTCCCTTGAGACCATCACCAACACCTCTGAGGCTGACCTCTCTAAGGAAGTGGGAGGGAGAATCATCCTGAGAAGAGATCTCAGAGCAGCAGCTCGTGAGGCCAGAGCATTGGTTATTAGGTGGGGCATTTCACCAACCCCTGATTACTTGTTGGTGGCATTAATGGCTCTGTTGGCAGCTTCTGTATGTATAATGCCAGCATCTGGGTTAGAATACTGGACATATGTAGCCAATCCACCATTACTTTGACCTATTACTTAGGCAGATGCACACCCAGAGATTTATCAGAAACCTGACATCACTGACCCTAAAATAGATGTTCTTCCTGGCCTGGTTATTCCTATAGAAATGCAAGAAAGTGTGCTTATTAATTGTACCTCTCATTTTGTTTCCACTATGTGTAATCAATGGTAATATTCAGACAATTGTTATGTCACTTGTCTTCAAACCTGGGTGGGATGTACTAATGGACATCTGATTGTTATTTCTCTGGGGTCCGCTTCCTTCCCTGGATGGGTGACTGATCAATGGAAACCTAAATTACCCTTGTGCCCCAAAGATTTTTTTTGTGGGTTCCTGGGGTTAAACTCAGGACCTCGTGTGCCGGTAGGCACCCGTGCTGCTGAGCGATATCACCGGCCCTTTTTTCATATGTGGGTTCCGGGAGTCGAACTCAGGACCTTGGGCTTGCCAGGCAGGCGCTTATGCTGCTGAGCTATCTCACCGGCCCCCAAAGATGTTTTATGGAAGGATTTTTATGAAGGCATTGTGCCACATGGGTCACATGTAGGATGAAAATGGGGACAAAAGGCAGTATAGAGACCTACAAATATACTGATTGGGGCCCTTGGAATCAATTCACAGGCAAGAAAGATGATAGAGACACATGGCAACTCTTAAAATGGAAGTCTCTTAACAATGTTACTAAACATCTTTACCTGTAAAACAGGTAAAGTGGACTAGCCTGGGGCTTGCATCTCCTAGGCCCTGATTAGTACATAATGGATGATTGGGACCCATTCAGGAATCATTTTGGAAGCTGTCATTACCTTTTATGGAAGGAAGCATATGGGCAGGTGCTGTAATGACAACTGACTGCAGAGGGAAGACACTGGTTCTTAAACATTACAAAACTATTCAAACTCCTATATGTATCTGTGACCTCTATGTTTTTGTGTATGGCACAATAACTTGGAACGATCATTCCTTTGACTGCATGAGTTGTACCCTAACTCACTGAGTAAATCCAGGATCTGTTACTGGAAAAACATTGATAATAATGGGTTGCATGCTTCGAGTTTGAATCTCTGTTAATCTGAAAGAAACATGGTCTTATTCACCTACTTCTTATTTATTACAGCCCTTACTCGACCACCTTGTATATAGAACTAAATGTATGATTGGCTTAATAATTGCTCGGATGGGCTCCTTGGAGTACTAATCACCAGTGTGGTGGTCTCTTTTGTGGCCTTTATACATTCTGTTCAAACTGCACACTTCATAGATAATTGGACCAAAACTTCCGAGAAAGTCTGGAAGGTCCAATGCGATATAGATATAAAATTACAGACACAAATAAGTGTCCTAGAAACTACCGTCCTCTAGATGGGTGATTAGACTGAAAGCCTACAATTACAACGTTTGAAACATCATTATAAAATCACACGCTTTTGTATAACCCCATTGCCTACAATAAATCTGTATGCCCCTGGGAGCATATTAAAAAACATGTCCAGGGAGCCATTAATCAAAATGTTACTATTGACATTGATGCCCTCCAAAAGGAAGTATTGTCTACATCGCAACAAACTCAAAATTTTGATAAGCAAGTGCAGAATTGGGACAAATTTTCTGCTGCTTTAAACAAATTAAACCCATTTAATTATCTCATGGCACATTTCTGGTTTTATGTGGGATTACTTGGACTAATTTGCTTGTTTCTTCTGATTCTCCTTATACTCTGCCATAGAGGAATTAGAACCAACCAACATCTAGAAGCTATCCAGCCATGAATCACCTTGATTCAGTTTCTGCAATTATATATATAAAAAAGGGGGAACTGATGGAGACCACCATGAGTGAGCTACAAATCCATAAATTGGCTTTCTATATTAAAGGTTTGAGTCTGTCCTAGGCCTGTGTGCCTTGCCTGATGAGCCAGCAGTTGCCATGTGGAAACAGAATGCCCTATGCCACTGCACACAGGGGAGGTCTCAGAAGGCAAGATAACATTTTATCTGAGGACTCTCTGACTCTTGCACAAAATTCTATAGAAGTAAATATTAACCCAAGGTAAAAACAAGTTCCCCATTAATCAACGGCTTATTCATACAAGAACACGTTGTCTTTTACTAGAACTTGCTCAGGTCAGTGCCATTCACTCTGCTGTTCCCTGGATCTTCCTGTATGCCCCTGGGAAAGCTGCATGTTCAATATAATATGATAAGTTCAGAAAGTCTTGGTCCTAGCCTGATAAGAGCTCTGACCTTTGGGAGCCCCTTGATATTTTCAATTATTTTCTCTGTCTCTTTTATCCCTTATACCCTTGCCCAGGTGATTGGGTGTACAATCAGCCCTTTTACAGTACAGCTCACCCACTCATTACTCAGCTGGTCTAGCCCCTCTCTGGCTAAGGTCTGTTGACAGATTCCTAAAATCAGAGATCCTTTACAACCACTTACAGGTGCTGTTCTGTGGTGCACATTTAATGTTTGGGATAATGAAGACAGAAAATTTAAGTATATTTTTGGCATTCACAATCAATTTTGTCTACCCAGTCAAGGTGTTTTCTTCCTCTGTGGGTCTCCATTTATCTGTGCCTTCCCACCAAGGACTGGACTGGAACCTATACTTCAATATATCTTACCTCCAAAATAGACATAGCCCCAGGGAACCAGAGCCTGCCTGTCACAATAAAGGCCTGGGTTTGACAGCACAGGGCCATTTGGTTAATGCCTCTCCTTGTTGACCTGGAAATCACTGCTACAATGGGAACAGGAATAGCTTGTCTCACAACCTCTCTCTCTTACTATCATTTCTTGTCTCAAGACCTATCTCAAAATCTTAATGATGTAGGCAAGACCATTGTACCTTACAATCCCAAATTGATTGTCTGACACCAGTATACATCTTCTTAAGAAAAAAATGCTGTTTTTACACAAATAAATCAGGCATAGTATGAAATGCAGCTAAAAGACCTATTGAAAGGGCCTCAGAAATTAGACAGTGTATGTCCAACTCTTGGACTAATGTCTGGAGATGGGCCTCATAGCTCCTTCCCTTAGCAGGATCATTGGTCTGTAAAATGCTCATTCTCTTGTTAATTCCCTGTCTTTTCAGACTCCTGTTACAGTTCTTACAAGACCACATCAGAACAATCACTAATCAACAGTTGTTGCTGCTTTCCTTCCCCCGATATGAAACAGTCCCCGAAGGATTTCCTTCCCACTAGGTTGCCCACTCAGCCTATTGTCATGCAAGAAGAAGTCATAAAAAACAATACCCATCTCCCTTTTACTTCTTCTTTTTCCTTTTTGTTCATAATAACAAAAAGACAGGAATATCAGGCTCAACTTAGACATGACTTTCCAGCAGCGGCATTGTTCTCAGAGAAAACCCAGCTCAGCACCAGTGCTGCTGCCCTTGGCAAACACCAGACAAGATATATTCCAGAGCATGGAATCTTCCAAGCACCGGGACATCTAAAAACATCTACACAGTTACACCACATACTCGGAGGACTTTGACCATTGAGGCACCAGAGAACTTTGACCATGGATGTTTGCCTGGATCTCCTCACCTGAGTTCCCTGACCCCCTTACTAGATATCTTGCCTGATCTCCCCACTTGACTCCCTTTGTCCAAGCCCTATAAAAAGATTGTTTTTCTCTGTACTCCGCAGATAGCCTTTCACCCTCTGTCTACCTGCACCCAGGCACAGTAAATTTCATGGCACATTGCCTTTATATCAGCCTGGTCTCTGACTTGCACTGTTCCTTATAGTACACATGTCTATATCCCACATCACAGGAGGCTATGGCAGGAGGATTGCAAGTTTGACCCAGCCTAGACAACTTGCTAAGACCCTTCTCAAAATATGAAAGGAACACTTGACTTCCCCTTTGGTGGGAATGAAGTCCTAGGACGCATCCATGAGGCTACTGGGAGGACTGTCCAGCCCACTATTGCAGCATCAACTTAGAAAGCAAATCAGGACTTTTGATATATTGGAAAATATGTTTAACTCTACTGAGATCAAGTTTTCTGTTAAGTCACTCAGTTATTCCGGCTTGTGAAGTTTATATAGAGTAACATTTGGAATATAGAACCTGTCATGAATATTCTGAGCTAGAAGAAAACAGGTGTAAAAATAATACATAACATAGGGTTTTAAATTTGTTAAGAGATTCCCCAAAACATAAACAGTGTTTTGAAGCCTTTTGAGTTTAAGAACATTGAGTGTTGAACAACAAAAATGAAACCTTAGATTGCAATAGTGATTTACATGTGTTTCCTTCATTAAATAATAAGTAACAAGTGGTCAAAATGTTTCAAACTAGGAAGGACCAATTGATGTTGTGGTCAGGAGACAGAAAGATGGGTTTCACATCTTTTGTTTGTATTAAAATGGCATTGAGATTACGCCTTACTGCAGAAAAGAATGTCATAAAGAAACCAAACAATACCAAATCTCAGCAAGGCTGGGAGTAGGGGAGGCACCCTTCTATGTTGTTGGTAGAAATGTAAACTAGTTCAACCACTACAAAAATCAGTATGGGTGGTCCAAAAAGCTAAAAATACAACATTTCATCTGACCCAGCTATTTCCCTTCTAGTATCATCTTTGAAAGTCTTAAATACATCCTTTTCCAGTTATGTCTGCATACCCATGTGTACAGCAGCAAAATTCATAATCAGTAAATCTTGGACTTGGCCTCTACATCCATCATCAGAAGAACAGATAAAATATGTCATATTTATACACAATGGAATACTACTCTGCCATAAAGGAGGAACTTGAATCATCTTGAAAAATGTATTCACCTTGAAGTCACAGTGCTAAGTGAAGTAAGTCAGACACATGAAGTTAAGTATCTATGGTTTCTCTTTTATATGAAACCCAAAATATAAATAAAGAGGAAAATAAAAGATAGAAGATAGGAAATAGGGAGATAGATCTTTTGCAAAAGGGAAGGAATAAGAGATGAAGGTGGGAGGGAGAAGAGGGCAAGGGGATTAAAAAAAGAATTAAGATGTGTTGTGTACATGTACCAGCTGCCTAAGATGAGTGTGATCATTATGCACTGCACACATGGATTACTAAGAAATAAAAACAGGAAAAAAAGTAAAGAAAATTTATTTACTTACATAAAAATTTAAAACTGAAGAATCACTATAAAAATTAGACAATATACCAGAAAAAATAGATAACAGTAGGAGTTTGAATGTTTCTGTTTTATTACGGTGCTTCATGGATATCTATTAGGTTGGCCTCAACGTTTTTCTTCTCTTCTTACATTTTACATGGTTATGTGCCTTGTTTATATATTACACTGGACTCTGGTTTGTGTGGTCAGCTTGTTACTGGAAGGATACACGAAATTATAGTTCTTGATTGCAGTTTTCCTTTTTTCTGGGAATGCTTAAGAAAGCAGGTTTTTATAGCAAATACCAAAACATCAATAGTACTGGATTGTCAGCCCTACGTCTGTTGATATTTGCAGAGTTGATGTCTGTGTCAAATGGTCACTGGTCCATCTCCTTGTGATCTTTGTGAACTTGGGTTTCTGTGGCATTTTGAAGTTTTGCTTAGGGACAGTCATGGAACCAGGTGACTGGAGTGAGACTGCCTTGCTTTATCCATGTGGCTCCTGAAGGTGGGATGAGAGTCACTGGGATGAGTGACCCGATTGTGTTCTTCTGCGCAGCCTTCCTCTCCCTCTTCTTGACTCTGGCTTGTGCTGGCGGATTTTACTCTATGTCTTGTTATCTGCAGACTGTGTATGTTTGTTCCGGAGCCTCGCATGAAAGTTAATGGAAGGCAATGAGGATGAGAGGGAGGCAGTAAAGGAGGTAAAGAGGGAGGGAAGGAAAGAGGAATGGAAGGGGGACTATTGCTTCAGAACAGAACAGATGGATGAATGACAGGAACTCTCACCTTTTGTGAATCTTTCATTGTGACATAGGTCTGCCTCTCAGACTGCCAGGAGGGGTCAACTTCACCTGAACACAGTGGAGGTTATGTTGTAGCTGTGGTCATTTTTGAGCTTGTAAGTGGTTCTGTACATGTCTAACTGGGTTTGGTTTTTGAACTGAATTGTGTTGTCTGCCATACCTATGATGTAACACTTCCCCTAGAACTGCAAGGGCCAATGAGAGGCAGAGCTCAGGGATGAGCCCAGAGCTACCTTTATTGTGTGGTTCCTGCTGGTACCTCTGGGCAGCCCTCTGGGCAGCAGGGCCTAGGGATGTGCCTATGCTGAGAACCTGGCAGGAGCTGGGACCCTCTTGGGTAAAGAGGGATCCTGGGTGAGGAATTAGCCCTAAGTTATGAGGGATGAGATGGACCTAGCTACGTGGATGGTCCACTCTCCACAGCCTCAGTTTTTTGTCAGAGGGACTGAAGATGTCTCCACCTGGCACACACTGGTCCTGGTCTCCCTGAATCCTGCTCTTCCAATTCAGTACTACCGCTGAGTCCCCTTGCTTCTCCTCCCTTGTCCTCCCACTGTCCCTGTTCCTCGGGGCCCTCCCTGCACCTGCTCTTCCAGAACATTTACCCACCTGGTCATCCTGGAAGTCTGGATGCAGGGGATCCTTGCTCAGAGGTGGGTTCAGGATCAGTGCCAGAGGTGTACCCTGGGCTTGGGTCTACAGGGTTCCTAGCAGGGTAAGCCCCAGACTCAGGGGATCCAGGATTATGGCTTCGGTGTAGCTGCTGTGTTGAAGGTTTTGCAAGAAGAAAAGGAGGACTGAAATCCCTATATATGGAAATTATATATGAACTAACTGCATGTTGCCTTGCCTCCAGGTTGGGCTGATCCATTCTTTAGTAAATCCAGGAAAAGCGAACCAATTGACCACAACTTGTTTAAAAACAAAAGATGTTGACTCCTCCCTGTCTCAATTTTGAAAGGTAGAGAGAGTGGAAGGTAACAGGTGGAGGGAATTCTCAGAGCTCCAGAAGGTGGCATTGCTCTCAGAATTGTCTCTTATCCCAGAATTGTCCCTGAATGAGGTTATTACCTCATTGGGGTTAGACTCGGAGGCCAGGAAAGAACACAGTGAAATTTTTATTATACAATTCAAAAATTCCCTGATCTGTGTTGTGCTGGTTTCTCTTGTGTTTATGGTGTAAAAAACTAAGACTTTTAGAATTGCACAATATCAATCAGACTGGATGGAACTCTGGATTTTGCTGCATTTTGGAGCTTCCTTTTTTCATTTGTACTTATTGTAATAGCGTTTTTGAGCAGACCATCTGCAAATGAAGACAGCTCTGCTTCATGCCCTTAGTAGATGATTCTGGTGATGGAGTTGAAGAATTCATGGTCACAACTGAAAATAACTGAAGGGATAAAATTAAGAGCCTCAAAAACATTTGTAATGGAGAAGCTAAACCTATTTCTGATAATTTGGATGAAGATTTCTAGTGGTTGGAAGAAAATATTCCCTCTTCACTCACAGATGAAGCTTTTCTTGTGTTAGTGGATCCAGATGAGAAAATTATAAGCAGATCTGAAATAGCTGAAAAAAAGTTCTTTTCAGAAAAGATATTATGATTGGATGCTGAACGAATGAAATCCAGTTAACACTAAAGGCCTGTGTTTCTTCAAGCCTGACAGAGCTTTGTTTTGATATAACACAATAAGTTCTTATTATTGCATCTTGGAAAACTGTATATTAAATTGAAAAATTCAGGTGGTGTGTGGTTTCTTGCAACCCCATTAAAGCTGACTTTTAAATGCAGCTTAATGTCTATTAAATTGTTTAGATTTGGAAATAATTTGAGAAAAATATTATGATAAAGACCTATGCACAGATGCCTGTTAAGTGATGTAGTCAGGAT
Organism: Erethizon dorsatum; assembly: GCA_028451465.1. Classification (NCBI taxonomy): domain Eukaryota; kingdom Metazoa; phylum Chordata; class Mammalia; order Rodentia; family Erethizontidae; genus Erethizon; species Erethizon dorsatum. Next base: position 7,633,493 of record CM051822.1, read on the forward strand.
GAGGATATGGGTTCTTTATTCTCTAGAAGATATAATAATATCAGGTTTTTAAAAACGTTAGTATAAGCAGGCATACTATTCTTTTGCTCACCTTTGAGACAGATGGTGTGATTCTTCTGTGGCAAATCAGTGTCTCCATGTTTTGGATTTATAGATACCAGACGCAATGGTAATTTTCTTTCATTTTTATACTGAAGTGACTTAACTTTGGAAAACAGATATGTTTATTTGTTTCATTTGTTTTTTGTTTTCAGTCTGTGCAATGCCCTTGTTTGTAAGTATCACCATGAACATTGAATTATGGAGTTGGGTCTTCTCTAAACTCAAGGGAACACAGGTGCATAAGGAGAGAAGTCTTGAGGGTCACTTTCAAAGATCTGCTCTGCTACTCTCACCTCCCCCAGGCCATGGGTACACGTGATGCTGGCAGGGGGGGCGCAGGTTGTGGACACTCAACCACATGGCTCCCTCAGAGCACTGCTATCCAGCAAGGCAGGACACCCATTCCTGGTGAGCTTTGTGGAAACCAGAACCACGTCACTTACATCATTTTGGTATTTTCCATTTCATATTAAAAACATGTATTTAACTGCCTAGTACATCACATCTAATTTGTAACTTATTAAACTTTAACCGTGTTGTACACTTTACTTTGTTGTTTGGTTAGGTTTTCATTTTTTATTTTAAAATCTCTTCTATAGGGCTGGTGAGATGGCTCAGTGGCATAAGCGCCTGCCTGGCAAGCGCGAGGGCTTGAGTTCGACTCCCGGAACCCACATACAAAAAAAAGTTGGGTGATATCGCTCAGCGGCACAAGCGCTTGATGGCACGCGAGGTCCTGAGGCCGACACCCGGTACTCACACACAAAAAAAATCTCTTTTATAATATGGACTTTTCTAAACTTGAAAGGGATTTGAACGCAGTATGATGAACATGTGAACGTTTTGCTGCTTTCATGAAAACATACGCAGGGCTAGTGAACAGCAATGAAAGATGGAATCTTATAGGTGTTTTCTCTGAAGGACTTCTAACTTTGTGAACTGAGAATGTCTTCAGAGAATTTTCGAGAGAACATGAAAATTATAAGTCATAGAAAGAATTTTTTTCACTGTGAGGATGCAATACTAAAATTTTTCTTCTTTCTGAAGGCTACTTCCTGATTAATTTGTTTACTAATTTCAGAGAGGTTATGGAGAAAGACACGGTTTTCAAGAAGTCATTGTTTGCAACTCAGGGAGAAGAACATCTCATTTTACCACTGTAGGCTCCATTCTTTATTGCAGCTCCCACCTCAGTCTTGGGCTCCCCCACTGCTTCCCAGCTGGATGTCTGTTCTGGTTTTGGTATTTTCTGCATGCAGCAGGTTGTTTCAGATCTTTCTGATAAGTATGCCTTCTGACATGCTTATCTCATACCCTTCCCCTGCAGTTTGAAGCAGATTGACCTTCAGCTCAGCACACAGGAATAGTTGCCTTGCAGCAGCTGATTATGTACTGAAACCTCTACAATCTGTGAGCCAAAATAAATGTTTCTTAAATTGTGTCAGGTATTGTATCCCAGTGATGAGAAAGTAACTAAGACAGGGTGTAAATTGTTCTCTCCTTGAGCCCTTTTATGAGTTTTTGGTCCATTCACAAGGGTTGATATAACTACCCCCTAAAAGCCCCACCTCTCGATACTGTCACCTGGGGTCTTAGGTTCCAGTTTATGGGTGTGGTGGGGACACACACATGCAAACCATAGCAGCAGCCAAACCTGATGGAGCTTTCTGTCCTTCACCTGGCCCTAGGGGAAGGAGGCTGTGCCCACTGGCTTGGCCCTTAAATGAGAGCTGGATTGGGTCAGGGAGGAGGTTGGTGAGGCATCAGAGACAAAGGATGGGGTACAGCAGGGCTGGAGGAGAGAACGTGGATGGTACTGCCCACATCAAAAGTGAAATTCACCCACTGCCCGCCTTTCCCTAGCCCCACCTGCCTTTGGGCAGCTGGACGTGGCCATCCCCAGGCTTACACACTAGAAGCCCAAGCAGTGGAGGCTTGGGCCCAGGAATAGGAAACCCAGCCCTGGAGAAGCTGAAAGATGTGTGGGCAGCCTGGGTCACTATTCTGTACCATCTTGTCTCTGTAGCTTCCCTTTTACATGAATAAAATCAGACAAGCAGTTTCCGAGGCCTCCTATAGCCTTGGAAGACTCCTTTTCACAGACCCTTGACCTGGGCTTTCTCTACCTCATCCACATCTCTTGGAGCGCACGTAGAGACCACACACCACCCTTACCTAGTACTGAGCTTCCCCACCTGGTCTTCAGTGTTTCTCTTAGGGATCTCAGTGGCTATACCTGCACACAGGTATGAATCAACCCAGACTGTAGCCTTAGACCTAATAGTAGGGACAGTTCCTGTAAGTCAGAGCATAACTGGGAAGAGACAGGAAGGGATATGAGGCTTCCGTTGTTTCTGGCTCTTCTCAAGTGCCTTCAGGACTGTGTGTCATGGTCTTCATAGGGAAAGGACTCTCTGCATCCCTCCTCTTGGTGTTGTAGTAGACATGGTGGTCTTTTAGCCAGACAGCATGCTTTGTATGCCTAGTAATCAGAGAAACCCTCAGTATAAGGTTGCCCAGCTGCCATCACACCCTGACCCATGTACTGGTGAGGAAAGGCAGGCACGCTCAATGTCAACCAGCCAGCAGGCTCACTTCTAGTTTGCGTTCAGAGGAGTAATCCTGGGGAAGGGTTAGCTGAATTGCAGGCTCATATCCCACAGGACAGCGGCTCACTTCCTGGTACTCCTGTAGCTGTAGTGGCCAGGAGGACCTATGGCATAAACAGTGTCCTGGTCTCCCATTGGATACCTGAGAGGGTAGGCCATGCTTGGCACAGGGGCCATGGCTTAGTATAGATTTCAGGTGGTGACAGGAAGGTGGAGTTGTGGTGGGTCACCAAGCCTGCTACAGTGGCAGCCACCAGCTTGCACTGGAAAAGCCCTGCATTCTCCCTCACCCAGGTGGAGTGACAGTGGGGACCACAAAAAGTGTCTCATACAGGTCAGCTGACTGTTCTTCCCTCAAAGTGAGGACCCGTAAGGGACTTGGGTGTGTTGATGCTACACTGTATTTTTCAAGAAGGAGGAAGAGACCACAAGTCAAGGAATTCAGGGAAGGTAGCCTCTGAAGCTGGAAAAGGTGGGGAAGTGGATTCTTTCCACGCCAGCTCCGGGGATCTCAGACTGGTCCTGAAGACTGATCTCAACCCAGTGAAACCGATTCAAACTTTTGCCTCCAGATCTGAAGTGAATACATATATGCTGCTCTAAGCTGGTGGTTTGCGGCAACTTGTTCAGGGGCAATAGGAAACTCATGCCTCTAGTCACCCAGGAAGGAAACACAAAGGAATATTTGTGCCCTGAGAATTGGATCCTGAAAGTCCCAGCAGGGACAAGGGACGATGGGAAACTGCCTTGCTTGGGCCAAGGTTAGAAGCAAGATCAGCTGCCCAAAGGGGATCACAAGGGTCAGGGTGTAGGATGAAGATTCTGTGTCTTTGGCCAGCCCACAGGGCTGTGGCCAGCAGGCCCCTGGTGTCCTTCTCAGCCTGGAACGTTTCTGGGTCAGGCACAGTCACTATCTCAAGTTAGAAGCTCAAGTGGCACAAGAAAGGTCTTATCCTGGAGTCTGATACAGACTTCTGACACCACTGGTGTTCTTGGATCTTGGGCTTATCCCGTTTCCAAGGGGGCTAAGGTGGAAGCAGTCATTGATTGGAAATCTCCTGTCCCCCCGCCGAGTTGAAAGTGGCAGTGTGTGTGCCTCTGGTTGGGAAGTCGGGGTTCTTCTGTGCTACACTGACTCTGACTGCTGTCCTGATAAAGGTAAAGAGGAAGGAGGGATTCTTGTGTGTCGTGGCCACCTGGAGGGTCAGCCAATGCTGTGTGTGGGGACTGGAACCATTTAGGCCAGACACAGGTCCAGCCATCTGAGTCTTCTTCCAGAAGGTTGATTTCCATGCAAAAATTTCCTTCACTTCCCCTGCCCCTGTCCTGGCTTCAAAATGTAGCCCTAAGTGGTCTGGGCATCATTTCTGGTGGGGGTAGCAGTCTGAATACGGTTAGCATGGACATGGTCCCCACATGGTAGAGTGAAATGGTGAGCACCAGGTCCACAGGTCCCTGACAAAGGGGCAGTGCCCCACCATTGCTCAGCCCCCACCTTGAAGAGGTCTCCAGCCTCTTCTCCAGTCACCATGCACCTCCCTATCTAGGTCAGCGTCACCCAGGATACACAGGATCCCTTACACCCTTCTAGGACCCTCCTCCTCCCCAGCCCTGATGGGGCTATTGCTGTAAGACCTGCTGCAGATGACCGAGTGTGGCCAAGAGTTATGGCCTAATAAGTGTTCTCTTGGATGGACTACCTCTTTTAGGCTGCTTGGACATGGGCTCGGGGCTGTGACTAGAAGTGCTCAGTCAAAGCAGGGATGAGTACAGCATAGTTCTGCCCAGGACACACTCAGGGCAGCGAGTGGTAATGATGGTTGCAGGGGAGCCTGGAATTCTTTGCCTTGTGCCTTGTCTCTGCACCCTAACATTAGTCTGGGTTCTGGGGACAGCAGGACTTGGGAGGGATGCTGCTTGATCTCACCCTTTCTTTTTTCCAAACCTCATAGCCCAGTGTACAGAGAGCATACTCTTGGGGTCGTGGAAGCAAATGTTTACTTAGAAGAAAAAGTGAGCTCCATCAGTGGGTTGGCATTTGGAGAGATGGGTGGGCAGCACTGTGCTGTGAGAAGGGTCTTCCAGCTCTCTCACTAGCTGTGTGGCTCATGCTGCAGACAGATGGCACCTTGGACTGAAATGACAAGAAAACAGGGAGTATAGAGATAAGAGGCAGCTGAGAGGAGACAACAAAGTAAAGATGGCTGGGGTTCAGGCTGTGGGGTGGGGAGGAACAAAGGCAGTCCCAAGACCCCCAACCCACCCTGCCCTGGCCTCCCCTCATCCTCCTGCCAGCCATACTCACTGCAAATTCAGTCACTGATGCAGTCCTCTATGGGGGAGAAACAGGAGGCAGGGGTGTGTGTATGTTTGTTTTGGTTTGTGTGTGTGTGTGCGTGTGTGCGTGTGTCTCAGTCCCAGGACCACTGCACTGCCTCTGGTTGCCTCAGTTCCAGCCTGGCCCAACTGAAGAGGATCTGAGTCTTCCCTGAATTCAGGGCACAGAAATGGGAAAGCCAAAGGGCTGGGCCTCATCGCCGCTGGGTCATAAAGAATTGCGACTTGTTTACTTGTTGGCCATGGCAGCTCCTCAGCCAGTGGCCATGCATGGCCTGAGTGGAGGCCCCAGCCCAGAGGGACCACTTGAAAGTAAGGACACCACCACACCAGGAAAGACCAAGCCCCAGGACAAGATGAAGATGAGGTGGCCCAGGAAAATGAGACTGGGGAAACTTGGGCCTGTTCCTAAAATTTTCATCTGACCAGGCCTTGGCTAAACTCTCAGGGGAACCACTTGGGGCCAGGGTCTCTGGGGACCCGTAGATCACAAGGTGGAAGCCACTATCACTTCAGTGACAGGATCAGGGTACTGAGTCTTTCCCTTTGCCCTGGTGGGGCAGCATCAAGCTTGGACAGATACCCCATCACCTTGCCCCCATCCCAGGTGGACATTACCCATGGGCTCAATGAAGAAGATGTAGTCATCAGGGAGGCCCAGAGTTTTGGCAAAGTCAAAGAAGACGTCCTCTAGTTCAGGACTCAAGTTCATGGTTCTCCCTGTGGCCAAGACGGAGGTGAGTGGGCAACAAAGAGAATTCTGTAGTTACTATTATGAGTTTTGAGATGAAGTCTTGTTATGTAGTTCAGGCTGGCCTTGAACTCTCCATCTTCCCACCTCAGCCTACCCAGTGCTGTAATGACAGGTGTGGGCCACCACTTCTGCCTCATTACATAAATGCTGTTGAATGAGTGAATGAGGCCTCAGACTGTTTTCCCAAGGAGGGTCTGTGGAAAGACCTCCTCCCTGAGATGGGGGCTTGAACTAGAGAAGATTTTGGATTCTTGAGGGATTGGGGCCCCCTCCCACAGGTGTGACCAGGAACCAGGTCCCTGAGAGGATGGAGTGACAACCTACCGTAGAGAATGAGCTCAAAGTACGCCCTGTCGTTGAAAGTGAACTTGTAAAACACCATGGCAAACTGATGGTAGTCAGTGGATACCACTCTCATAGTGTAGTTCTGTAATCCGTTGTAACCTGCATGTGGATGCCAAGGGGACATCCTTTCCTGACCAAGAGGAAGGGACTGTCCCCTTCCTCCCCAGCCTGTCAGGAGGGGCTTTTCCCTACAGTGTTTCTGTGTGGAGGTGCAGGGAAGCCTGTGCCCTCCTGGAAGGACTCCGGCTCCCAAATCCCAACCCCAGCGGCCCTCTCACTCAAGACTCACTTGTCAGATTGCCCAGGGTGAACTGACCAGACTGGTCACTTGGGACTATAGTGTCACTCCTGTGATCACAGACCTTGTCCCTGTGAGAGTGAGAGATGGAGCGGGAGTGAACAGGGAGAAGACACAGGCTTGGTCCCCCGGGTTGTGTTAAGTTGGGGCAGGGCTACAGCAAGATTCTGAGGTAACAGTGTAGCCCAGCTCATGAGAATCTGTCCCTCACCATAGCAGGGAGCCCGCCTGGCCCACACCCATGACCCTGGGCCTTCCTTCTGAGCCTCTGCTTGGTCTGCTGTGGGTGCTGCCTAAACTCTCTCCAGCACTCACCGTTTCCTCTGCTGCCCCCCAGGGCAGCCTGTCCCACACACAGACCCCAGGCACAGACCCCTGCTCTTATCTTGCTGCTCCCCTTTTCTATCTCTCTTGGCACTTTCCACTGAACTTCCAGTCTGCTCCATTCCAAGCACTGCCCTATACATTGAGGCAAAATTGACCTCTCCCTTGAGTCCAGCCCACCCTGCATGCTAGAGCCAGTGTTCCTAAACTCCCCTTCCTGTTCCCCTCAAGTACTCCAATTACAATCCAATTTGTGGCCCATGCCAGAATTCACTGTAGGCGGATGACAGCCTCTCTCTGTCATCTCTATCCTGTGACTTCCCAGCCATACCTTTGATGTTTTCTGCAGCATTTGTGACAAGATTCTATCCCTTTAGGAGCCCCAGGCCAGGCCCTGGTTCAGGATGAGATGCCCCAGAGACTGGCTTGGGAGCGCTCCCCTCCTGCTGCTCATCAGCCCCTGCTCAGGTGCCTACACTGATGCCTGGCTACTTTGCTACCTCCTAAGGTGAGGCTCTATGACTCAGAGTCCATCAGACCCTGTACCTCTTTATGGTGGTAACAGTAGTGATGGCAGTGTACTGAGCTACATCCATAGCCCTCATTTTACTTCTAATTTTGAGACACAGTGTCCTAAATTTGCCCAGACTGGATTCAAACTTGTGATTCATCTGACCCAGCCTGTGTACCTGAGCCTGCTAGGAATACAGGCAGGTTGGCTCCTTCAAAGTCACTTTCCTGTCTTGGGTGGAGTCCCCTGTTGTCCCTCCTCCCCTATGGGACACCTGCTCTCTTCTTGTTTTCTCCTGAGTGTGTGTTTTTGCTGCAGTCATCCATCAATATTGATGGAATTGAGGGGGGGAAGAATGGGAGGAAGAGAAGGGAGAAATAGAAGGAGAGAAAAAGGTAAGAAGGGAGGGTAAGAGGAGCAAGGGGAGGAAGGGAAGAAGATTAAGTTCAGAGCAGTGAGATGAATGTTTCCTTCATTTAGGTGAACATAGGTACACCTGTCAGAACCCCAGGAGGTGGTGGCTTTACCTGAACCAACTGGAGTTGACATTGTAGCTGTGGTCGTCTTTCAGCTTGTAGGTGGAGCTGAACTTGAGTAGCTGGCTTAGGTGTGCTTTCCAATTTGTGTTCTGTGCCCAGCCTATGGCGTACCACTTCCCCTGGAACTGCAAAAGGCTCATGACAGGCAGAACCCAGGGATGTGCCCAGAACCACCCCTCCCACATTGTCCCTTCTGGTACCTCTGGGAATGGGCTGCCCTGAGAAACCGGAAGGAGCTTGGATCTTCCAGGTCCATGAGGGATCCTGGGTGAGGAGTTAGCCCTGAGTTTTTAGGGACATAGCAGCCCCAGGCAAGAGGCTGGTGCAGCTTGCAGAACCTCAGTTTTCTTATTGGTGAGGAGGGACTGAAGATGTCCCCGCCAAATATGAACATGTCCTGGATTCCCTGAGTGCTCCCACCCAACATTGCCCTTGAGGCGATTAGCCTGTCGCTTGCTCTATTCCGGTCCCCTGGGTCTTCCTTGCAGCTGCCATTCTAGAGTCCTTACCTGGTCAGCCTGAAATTCTGGCTGTAAGGGAACCTTGCACAGTGGTGGGCTTGGGATTATGGATAGAATAAAGTCCTGAGTTTGGATCTTCAGGGCTCCCAGCAGGGTGAGGCCCAGGCACAGGAGACCCAGGGCCATGGCTTCAGAGCAGCTTTTGGGCTGGCACTTATTGAAGAAGGAATAGGAAGACTGAGGAGGTCAACCAGAGGGAACTATTTATGACCGCCACTCTGTTCCTGCCCCCTGGGGTGGGCCGATTCATCCTTTGCTAAATATAGCATTTGTGAGCCAGTGGACAGCGACTCCTTCAGAAGCACATGACAATATCCTCCCACCTCCATCAGGATTGTGCAAGGTAGAGAAACGGCAAGATGAAATGAGACAGGAGGGACATGCACAGACCTCCAGTATGTCATGGACAAAATCTCCTTCTGTATGCTGATTGTGGCTCTTCCCTTTATCTGATTGGCCCTGTCTGCGGGTTAGCAGCTTGAATTTCTACAAGTTGTCGTGTCTGACCCTGTGAGCCCTGGGTGTGGATGTGTGCATGGCAATGTCAATTCAGCATACCCAAAAAGAGCAAAGAACATGGTAGGCATGGAGGAGTATTGCTGGCATTTCGAGATCAGCCTGGGCTTTACAGTGAATTCCAAATAAGACTACAATATAAAGGGAGACCCTGTCTCCTGAAAAAAAAAAAGAAAGAAAAAAAGAAAGCAAAAAGTGTTCATACCTATAGTTCCTGTGTCTCATTTTGGATCTTTTAAGGTCAGGAAATGGCAGGCGGCTGACAGCAGACCTTCTGGACAGAGAAGGACAGAATGTCTGCTTTTAGCCCACAGAGCCCATTCTGGCCCTCACAGGAGCCTGAGGCCAAGCTCTGGAACAGAGTGAGATGCCTTGAACCCCTCTCCTGCCCGACACCTCTAACCTCATTTAGCAGACAAGACAGCAGGGGACCCTCAGGGAATTTTCCTTTTCTGTGAGCCCAGCAGGCAGAGGCCCAGAAACAGGTACAGGATTCATAGATGAGGCTGCTTGAAAGAGCCAAATGCTGAGGCTTCAGTGACAGCTGACAGTGGAGCCCTGGCAGTGGGACCATGTGAGGCAGGCACCTACTGGGGAAAGATGGACTGCACCGTGCTGCTTATGTACACCAGTTGGTGTCAGTCATGGAGTACCAGGATTTGGCCTTGTCCTTCTGGGGTTATTTAGACCAACCTTATACCTATAACCTTAGGAGACTGGACTACGTGATCAGCTGCAGAGACTGAGGACTTGACCTTTCCCGGGGATGGGAGAAGGGGCAGAAGGAAGGCTGCCCCCTCCCTTGCACGTCTACAGGAATGCTTATGCTCACAGTACCCCTAGGATAAAACAACATCAGCAGAGGGGTAAACCAAAAAAAATTACATATCTGGGTGTAAGGTTGTTATGGTCTTCCTTAATCATTTACAGTTCCTTGGACCTTGGATGGCGTGATTGCTACATTGCATTGTTTTACTAATAAAAATGGGACTTTCTAGACTCGTAGGGCTCTTGTCCACTTGAGACAGGAGTCCTGTGGTCCCCATTGCTTGGAAATTTGTCTTTTTCTCTTTTATCCCTCTTCATACCCCCTAGGTCAGTTTGCAGGCTGCCTCCTCCATCTAGCTACCTTTTTGGGCCATGGGACCCAGTGGCGTAAGCCTAGGGTCTCAGAACTGTCCCTGAGATGGATGATCCTAGACTTGATCCTGTGGGAGGCCATTTCCTCACTGGGGGGCTGGTTAGCAACCTAGGGAGGCAGCAATGGGCCCCAGGTCTTGTGCAGTGCCTTTTGAAGATGGCTCAATCATAAAGGCGATGACTTGACCTCACTTGACTTGGATCCTGACTTTATATGGGACTGAATGAGCCCTCATTATCTCTACCCATCTACTTTTTATGTCCTAGCCTGGACTCTGGGCCTGTGGGCCTGAAAGGAAGGGGCTGTACAGGGGACCCTGAGCGGGTGAGGAGGGCGCAAACAACAGGCAGGCCCCACACCAGACAGCCCTCCACTGAACTGCCCCACCTCGGCTAGATGATAAAAAAGCAGGAAGTGAAACTGAATAAAGTTGTGGCCACCAGAGCCTGCCACCCTCCCTGCCCCCTCTCCCTGTCCTCTCCCAGCCCTAGGGGCTCCACCTCCATTACTCTCTATGACCTTGAAATGTACCCTCAGCCAGGCATGGTGGCACATGCCTGAAATCCAGCACTATGGGAGGCTGTGGCAAGAAAATTACAAGGTTTAACCAGAGCAATTAGATGAGAGAGAAATAAAAAGAATAAAGATAGGAAAGGAAGAAGTTAAATTATCATTATTCACAGATAACATGATACTCTTCGTAAAAGAGCCCAAAAACTCCACCAAAAGACTTCTAGAATTAATAACCAAATGCAGTAGCATAGCTGGATACAAAGTCAGCACTCAAAAATCAATAGCATTCCTGTACACAAACAACAATCTCACTGAGAGAATAATTAGAGAAACACCCCCTTTGCAATAGCATTCAAAAAAATGAAATACTTAGGAATCATTTTACAAAGGAAGTAAAAGATCTATACATTGAAAATTACAGTACTCTGAAAAAAGAGATAGAAGAGGATATCAAAAAATGGAAAGATATCCCTTGTTCATGGATAGGAAGAATCAACATTGTGAAAATGGCCATACTCCCAAAACTGTTATACAGATTTAATGCAACCTCAATCAAAATACCATTAGCACATCTCACTGAACTAGAGAAAACATTCCTAAAATTCATTTGGAATCAGAAGAGACCTGTAATAACAAAGGCAATCCTGGGCAACAAAGGCAAGGCAAGAGGTATCACAATCCCTGACTTGAAATTATACTACAAAGCTACTGTGATAAAAACAGAATGGTAGTAGCAAAAACAAACAAACAAACAAACAAAAAAACAGACCTGAGGATCAATGGAACAGATTAAAAGATGCAGACACAACTACAAACATACTCATCCACCTTCTCTTTGACAAAGGGGCCAAACATGTTCACTGGAAGAAAGATAGCCTCTTTAATAAATGGTGCTGGAAAAACTGGCTTTCCACATGACAAAGACTAAAACTAGACTCATGTCTATCACCATGCACTAAACTAAAGTCAAAATGGATCAAAGATCTAAATAAAACAGAAACACTAAACCTACTGGAAGAGAAAGTAGGTAGAAATATTGAAGACATAGGAGTAGGCAGAGACTTCATGAACAAAACCCAAACTGCACAGGAAACAGTTCAAAGAATCAACAACTGGGATCTCATCCTATTAAAAAGTTTTTGTACAGCAAAAAAAAAAAAAATCACCAATGGAGTGAAAAGAAAACCCACAGAGTGGGAAAAAAATTTTAGTCAACTGTCCCTCAGACAAAGGACTTCTATGTAGAACATATAAAGAATTGGAAAAAATGAGATCCCCCAAATTCAAAGACTCAATCCAAAAATGGGCATCTGAGATGAATACACAATTCTCAGATAAAGAAATACAAATAGCAAATAAATATATGAAAAAATGTTCAACATCATTGATCATTCGAGAAATGCAAATTAAAACAACACTGAGATTCCATCTCACCCCAGAAAGAATGCTTATCATCAAGAAATCAACCAATAGCAAAAGGTGGAAGGGCTGTAGGGAAAAAGGAACCCCTCTCCACTGTCTCTGGGAGTGTAGAATGGTACAACCGCTGTGGAAATCAGTGTGAATATTCCTCAAAAGACTAGGATTAGAGGCCCCATTAGACCCAGCTATTCCACTTCTGGGTTTTTTCCTAGAAGAATTAAAAACATACCATGACGATATATGTGCACCTATGTTTATAGCAGCACAATTTGTAATAGCTAAATTTTGGAAACAACACAAATACCCATCAATAGAGGAATGGATAAAAAAGATGTTGTATTTTTATACAGTGGAGTACTACTCAGCTATAAAGAAGGACAAACTCAAGGCTTTTATAGGTAAATGGATGCAACTAGAGACCATACTCATAAGTGAAATAAATCAGACTCGCATGTGTAAACATTGTATTGTTTCTCTAGTGTAAGAAACTGAAAGAGTAAATATCCAAAATCTACAATAGATATTGTGAAAAGGAAAGAACAACTGGGATGGGGGAAAGGAGAAAAGAAAGAAGGGAAAAGAAAAAAATATATATACATATACACAAACACACACACACACATATATACATATATATACACAAGATAGCTAAGATAATTATACTACTAATTCTTTCAGTTCATTGAAAGAATGGTTTGTGCTTACATTGTTTGATCAATTTCTCATGCCTATATCTTAACCATTAATTTTCTATTATCTTGTTTTGAAATTCTGTATTATTTTTATTGTTTTTCTTCTCTTTAAAATAAGAAAAAAGAAAATTACAAGTTTAACCCAGCCTACACAACTTGGTGAGACCCTGTCACAAAATATAAAATAAAAGGAGCACTTGACCTCTCCTTCAGTGGGAAGTGGCCCTGTGGCTAATCCATGAGGTCAAAGGGAGGAATGTCCAGCACTTTGCTTCAGCAGCAACTTAGAAGGAAATTAAGACCTTAGGTATCTTGGAAAATATTTTTAACTACTGTGATCACGTTTTCTGATAAGTCATTTAGTTCCTCTGGCCTGTGATGTTTACCACAGAGGGATATTTGAAATATAGAAGCTGTCATAATGAATATTCTGAGCTAGAAGTAAAGAAGTGCAACAACAATTCATAAAATAGAATTTTATTATAGGAGATGTCCCCAAAACATGAAATTTGTGTTTTGAAAATTTTGTGGTTATTTCAAGAATCTTGAATGTTGGGCAATTAAAATGAAAACTTAATTGCAACCATGATTTACATGGTGTTTCTGCATTGAATTATGAAAAACTAACAAGAACCAGAACTATTTCAAACCAGAAAGGATCAATGGATGTTGTAGCCAGAAAACACACAGATGATGTTTTCATATCTTTGTTTTTTCCTTTAAAAACACTGAGACTCCATCTTATTCCATAAAGAATGGCTATCATCAAGAAATCAAACAATAGCAAATGTTGGTAAGCCTGGGAGTGGGAGAGAACATTTTACATTGTTGGTGGGAATGTAATCTAGTACAACCACTAAGGAAATCAGTGTGGAGAATCCAAAACCCCCCAAAATGCAGGTATTCCTCTTCTAGGCATCATCCTTGAAAGACTTAAATACGTTATCTTCCAGTTACACGTGCATACGCATATGTATGGCAGCACAATTCATAATAGCTAAGTCTTGGATGTGGCCTCAATGTCCATTGACAGATGAAGGACATGGAGTCATTTGTTTAAAAATGCGTGCACCTTGAAGTCTTAATTCTAAGTTGAAATAGACACAAGGCAGAATATCATATGGTTTTTTCTTTTATATGAAATCCCAAATATAAATAAAGAGCAAAATAAAATATAGCAAATAGAAAATGGGGAGATGGATCTTTTGCAACAGATGGAATGGGGGAGTGAGGGAGAAGGAGGCAAGGCAATTAAAAAATAATTAAGATGTGTTATGTACATGTACCAGCTCCCCCTGAGGAATATAATCATTAAATACTGCAAACATGTACTGGTAAGTAATAGAAATTGGAAAAGAGTAAATCAAAACTATTTCCTTACGTAAAAACTTACCACTGAAATCATTTAAAAAATAAAAGACAAGCTGGACAAAAAGATGCCACCTGGACTTTGAAATGTTTTTCTTTCTAGTATGGTGCCTCCTGAATCGCTATTAGATTGGCCCTCTAATGATTTTGCTTCTCTTCCTACATTTTACACAATTATGCTTATTGTTTTTATATTATACAGTGCACTCTGGCTTATGTGGTAGGCTTCTTACGGGAAAGATATATTAACAATACAATTTTGAATTGCTGTTGTTATTTTCCTAGGAATGCTTGAGAAGGCAGGTTTTTATAATCAATTCCAAAATGTCACAAACACTAGGCTGTCGACCCAAGGTCTGTTTATATTTGTGGAGTTGATATCTGTGTCAAGTGGTCATTGACCCACATCCTTGTAATCATTGTGAGCTTGGGTCACCATGACAATGTGAACCGTTCTTTAGGGACAGTCATGGCCAGGGTGATTGGACAGTGACAGCTTTCCTTTATTTTTGTGGTTATTGAAGGCATGATAAGAGTCATTGGAGTAATTGATTCTGATCTTGTTCTTCTGGGCAGCCTCCCTCTCTCCTTGGCTGTGGTTGTGCTAGAGGATTATAAGTTTAGCACAAACTATGAATACTTTAAGGTTAAGAAAGAACACAGTGAAATTTTCATTATACAGGCACTTTACAAATACTCTCATCTGTGCTGTGCTGACTTCTCTAGTGTTTATGGTGTGGACAACTAAGGGATTTAGACTTGCACATGTTTCTTTTGTTTTTTGGAGACAGGTTCTCACTATGTAGGTCAGGCTTGCCCAAAACTCACTCTGTAGGCCAAACTGATCTGAAACTCCCAGCACTTCTCTCTCCCAGAGACTCTTCTGGAGTGCTGAGAATACATGTATGAGTCATCATGCCTGCTGGTGAGGACTGGGCTACATAACTCGGATCTCACAGTCTCAAGGTCAGTGTGATCTTGCCTCAGGAACAGGAAGGTAAGTGGAAGGCTGCATGCCTCATTGCTGTGGGTGGAATGCTGATAACCCAGCATTCCTGAAGCAGGATAACATCTGCTGAGGACACTTGTCAAAATACAGGAATCAGGGTATAGAGAAAATCTGGCTCCTCATTAACTTATTCCTTATCTACCCATTCTCTATAGTTGTTGTTCCACAAAATGTGTGCTACCCTTCAACCTGCTCTTCTTGCTGGCTAATAAAAGTGGGCCAGCTGCGGAGGTAGCTGAGCCAGTCCCAGTATTGGCGAGCTCCTCCTGGTCCCCTTTGTATTCTGAAAATTGTCTCTTTGTCTTTCTTTACTCCCCATTGTCTCCCCCCCCCAGGTATCCAAAGGTCTGATCAGCCCTTGATAACTGGCACCAAAACACAGGGACCTGAGAATTGAAGGGGAAATTCCAATGGAGTGGAAAGGAGTGAAACAGATGTCTGGGAACTCTGCAGGAAGAATCCAGAAAGTGGTTGTTCGAAAAAGGTGAAAGTAAGTCATTGCACTGTGGAAAGTCTTTTCTTAACTGGGATAATGGGGCAGAATTTATCAGTGGAGGAGCAGAGGTATGTATAGCTTTTGCATATGCTATTGAAACAGGCTGGGATGCAGGTTAGTTCTCATTCTCTTTCAAAAATGCTGCAGGGTATTGTCAAGCATAATCTCTGGTTCCTGAAGGCAGGAACCTTGGATGCAGAGAATTGGGGTAAAGTGGGAAAAATATTAGGGAAATCCCATGCAGGGGTTAACAAATTGCCCCAGAAACTTTTTAAAATGTGGAGTCTGATAAAATCGGTATTAGAACCTTATGTACGGCTACGGCTACAGCTACCACTACTGCCACTGCCTCCTCGAAGTGAAGGAAAGGGAGAAGATTGTATGGAGGATGAAGAGCCCTTTTCAGGGCCCACACCTCCCAAGGCTGTGTGGGCCAGTGGAGGCTGCCCTGGCTTCTCTGAATATCAAGAGTGCATTCTGTGAGCTACTATGCTGGGGATCCAATTGGACCTTGTTGCTTCCCTGTTGTAGTAGGACCAGACTCTCATAGTCCTCAACAGATGATTCATGAACATGAGGAAATGGGGTATAAGGCATTGAAGGAATTAAAACAGAGCATAGTGAATAATGAGACACAAGGGCCATTTATACAGGGGCCTCTTGGACTCTATTTTGAGGGCTCTGTGTATAGCCCCACAGGACTTTAAACATCTTACCTGTCCCTGCTTATCACTAAGAAAATATCTTCATTTTAATGTACAATTGCAAGAATATGCAGCAGAACAGGCAGGCTGAAATAGAGTGGCCAGAAGGCCAGGTATCACTGAGGATATGTTATTGGGAATGGGACCTTATGCAGATATTGCACAGAAATTGACTTATCCTAATGAGGCATATGACCAAATACAGTTTCAGTCTTTTCTACATATTCTGTTGGTCTCCTGAGAACCTCATATTCAGTTTCTTTGCTAGACTACAGGAGGCAGTCCATAGACAGATTCCCCATGCACAGGCAGCTGAAATTATAGTACTACAATTGGCCTTTGAAAATGCAAATAAGGATTGTAAACAGGCCTTTGGGGATATTAGGGCTACAAAAGATCTTGGAAATTATATTACAGTTTGCCAATATATAGGAACACAGTCTTACAAGAGCTTCATGCTGGCTCAGACCATGTTAAGCCTTACAAAAGGGACACAAAAAACAATATCTAATATTTTAACTCTGGAAAAACAGGGCACATCCGTAAGCAGTGTACTGCTCTGGCTAAATCAGGCTAAAATCAGTTCTTCCTCCTACGGGGGGAGGGGAGAGATACCAGTCTAGTCCATGGCGCTTGCTCTGGATGTGAAAAAGGGAACCATTGGAAAAAGAATTGTTATTCTAAGTATTATATGAATGGCACCAACCTTACAGGAAATGGGAGTTGGGCCCAGCCCTGGGGATTTCAATCAACAGGGGCCCCTTCCACTACAGACAGTGAGAAGCATCTGTTCTGGGCTCCTTGCAGAACATTGATTCACTCACTCTCAGAGCTCCAGGAAGCATAGGATTATATCTTCCTGCAGCCCAAAGAATAATGCTTATTGGGGGAGATAAGGCCGCAAAGATACCCACCAGAATCAGGGGACCACTGCCTGAGGGTACTGTTGGGTTAATTATGGGTAATAATAGTCTAAATTTGCAAGGTATAACTGTGATGTCTGGGATAATTGATTCTGATTATGAAGGAGAAATCCAAATTGTGGCTCATTCTATGGACATTTGGGTTTTTGAGCAGGTGATTATGTTGCTCAATTAATACTTCTCCCTAGGTAGGGCTTCCTTCAGTGCAATATAGAAAACAATGTAGAAAGGAAGAGGGCTTCAGTAGCACTTCAAGTAAGGAAATTTATTTTACTCAGAGTTAAACAAAGGAAGGCCATTGTGCAGTATGAAAATAAAAGGAAAGCATTTTCAGGGCTTACTGGACACTGGAGCTGACATGTCTGGTTATGGCCATGGAGCAATAGCCTCCCCTTTCACCCTAAGAAGGCTGTTGCCACCCTCATTAATGGGGCTTGGTTCCCTTCAGCAAGTATTGCAAAGTGCAACTCCCTTATCTTACTTAGGACCAGAAAATCAAGCTGGGACCTTTCAACCTTGTGGCCTGTATCCTGGCAAATTTATGAGGAAGTGATCTCTTAAAGGAATGGGGAATTATGTTGACTAATGAACATATTAATGTGGCTGAAAGAATTATGAAAAAGATGGGATATCAATCAGGTTTTGGTCTAGGAAAAAGTTTGCAAGGCAATTCCAAGCTGTTATCAGTTACTCCTAAATTAGAACATGCAGGGATAGGTTATTGCCCCTTTTTGATGGGGGTCATTTGTGCTTTCCCCACCAAGGTTGCTTTACTGTTTCAATGGAAAACAGATATGCCAGCCTGGGTGGATCAATGGTCTCACAAATAAAGAGAAGCTAAAACACATTCTTTTGTGCAAGAACAAATCCAATTAGGGCACTTAGTACCATCTACCAGCCCTTGGAGCACTCCTGCATTCATGATTCCCAAGAAATCTGGAAAATGGAGATTAGTGAAAACTTAAGAGCAGTAAATACTTGTTTACAGCCAATGGGAGCTTAACAGCCTGTCCTCCCATTTCCTGCAGCTGTTCCTCTGGAGTGACTTTGATGGTTGCTGATCTTACAGATTCTTTCTTTACAGTCCCTCTACACCTGCCTGCGTGCCAGCTTTTTGCTTTCTCTGTACCCAGCATTAACTTTTAAAGAACCCATGAACAGGTATCAATGGATGGTTTTGCCTCAGGGAATAATGAATAGCCCTCTCTGTGTCAGCATTTTGTAATCCCAGCCTTGCAATCTGCCTGACAGAAGTATCCTCAGGCTTATATTATTCATTATATGGATGACTTTTTGTTTCAGGCTTCAGAAACCCAGGTACATGCCCTGTTTGCTATAGTTAAGAGAGACCTTAAGAATCATGGCATTTGCATAGCTCCTGACAAGGTACAGACCTCTAGCACTTATTTCTACTTAGGATCTTTGCTTACAGAATGGACAGTGAGATCTCAAAAGATAAAAAAGGAGACAAGATTTTTTACTTACTTTAAATGTTTTTCAAAATTATTAAGAGATATTAATTGGATTTGACCCAAAATTATGTATTGCCATATATCAATTAAAACACCTTTATAATACTTTACAAGGTGATCCTCATATTAATTCCCCACAACAATTAACTCCTGAAGCACAGAAAGATCTACAGTTAGTAGAGAGAATGTTAGAGTAACAACAAGTATATCAGGTTAATGATCACCAAGCTCTTATCCTCTATGTTTTCGTTACTCCTCATTCCCCTATAGGGCTCCTAGGACAATTTTACAGCTCTCAGTTGTTTCCCATTGAATGGCTATACATTCCTAATCAGATAGAACTTTACTGTACAAATGGCAAGAATAATGGTGACTGGGTGAACTTCCTCTAATCAATTGGTAATGATCCTTCTCAGATAATATTGTGGCAAAACTGAGTCTGGGAAAGGAACGACACCCAAGGAAGTCAGGAGGCAGTGAACAGCTTTATTTTACACCAGTGGTTCTGGCTGGAGTAACTTCCAACAAAAGCCAGGCCCTGTGTGCTTGTGGGCTAGCATTTTTATATAATGCATAAGCAGGAGGTACTAAGGAGGTACAAAGGTGGGGCATGGCAATTTTCTGATTAGCTAACAGGGTAAGGTTATCAGTTACAGGGCTAATGATCATCAGTTACAAGACTAGATTAATGACCACAAAGCTTGGTACAATCAGGCATCCTGCATGTTCTGTTGTGCTCTTGCGGTTACAAGGGTCAAGAAAGTAATTACAAAGCTATGAAGCAGTTATGGAGCCAGGCAGTTTCAAAGAGAACAAAGTGTTAAAAAGGACAATTTTTCCTTGTACAGTTTTCCCTTTCAATATTACCCATAGAATTGTCCCAATATTCAACTTTATTACAACAAGCTGTTTGTTGGCAGATTGCTTTCACTAACTTTATAGAAAATTGACAATCATTTCTCTAGTGACTCTATATTTCAATTTTTTCAGAGAAACTCTTGTATAAGACCTCAGATTCCCCAACTAAACACCATTTCTGATGCACAAACTTATTTTACAGATGGTTCCTCTAAAGGAAAGTCTGCTACCTGTAGTAAACATTTTCAACACATTATTTTAACCCCTGGAATCTCATCCCAAAGATCACAAATAACTGCTATTTTATGTATTATAGGGCTTACTAAGCTGACCCCTGAAAATATCATTAGTGATTCAGCCTATGCAGTATTTCTTACCCAGTGGCTAGAAACTGCTACTTTAAAAGCTACTTTAGAACCTCCTTTCTTTAACCTCTTCCTTAGATTGCAGCAGGCAATCCAAAGTTGCTCTGCTTCATTTTATATGGGGCATATTAAGTCCCATTCTAATTTACCCAGACTCTTAGCCTATGGTAATCAACAGGCTGATTCTTTAGTAGCCTATGTTACTTCCTTTGGTCTAGCAAGAGAATCCCATGCATACCATCATCAAAATAGTAAGGCTTTAGCAGAAGAGTTTCAATTGTCCGTTCATAGGCTTGTCTATGAAAAGATGGTCTTGTCCTGTCACACTTGCCAGCACATCCCTCATCCTGTTCCTTCTAAGGGATGAAATCCCCAAGGTCTTAAACAAAATGAAATTTGGCAAATGGATGTTACTCACATCAGGTCATTTGGAAAGTTACAATGTTGGGGACCATGAATTATAAATTGACATAACGTTCTAGCTCTCCTTACCCTGCCCTGCCTTATGGGCTGGTTTTGAAATATGGAAATCACCTTCCTCTAGGTCAATGAGATTAGCACCCAGGTGTGGGGATGGATCTTGGTTTGTTCCCTTTATGGTGTTAAACTTGCCCATTCTACCATAGCTTCTATGCTGTTCCAGGAAAACAACCTACTCCCCTCCCCCAACACTGTCTAATAAATAGTGGCTGGCTTAGAGCATCTTTGTCTCTGCCCATCTGAGGCACTGACCTCCCAGTCCCCCCTTCATGCATTACTAAAAATGTCTCTGTTTCTTATTTCATCCTTTCACTGTACCCCTCATACAGGCACCTGGGGATCGTGGTCAGATCCCCAGTATTTGGCACCCGAACAGGGACCTCCTGATTAGGCCTGAGAGGGAAGATCCACCTGAGTGGAAAGAAGAGGACATGAGATGGTGAGAGGACTCCTCAAGATGAATTTGGGGATGTCCAAATGTAAAGTGGAAGGTAGAGCACTTGTTGCCCATGGAAAGTTTTCAGTAAGCTGGGATAGTGGGGCAGAAATTGTCAGTAAAAGAACAAAGATATGTACAGTTGTAGTATAGGTTGTTGAAGCAGGCCTGAGCTTGAGTCAGCACCCGTAAGTTGACAAAAATGTTGCAAAAATTTGTTAAATATAATTCATGATTTCTGCAGGTGGGAACTTTAGATATTCAAAAATTGGGATAAAACCAGGACAGACAGGACAGGCCCCAGGCATGTGAGCACACACACACCTTTGGTGGGAGGACCAACACTGGAAACCCCGACACCCAGGCCAGGCCAGGCCTGGGCATGTAGAGAAATCAGTGAGACCAGCAATGTGGAAGTGTCTGAAGCAGCAGAAGGAAGAGCCAGCTGCTGGACTCTGGAGAATTCCACCAACAGAAGATCAGTCCCAGACCCCATATACAGATGCCAAGATGAGCTCCATAGCCAACACAATTCCCATTGCAAACTTGGCTGGAGTACACAGCACATTTCTGGGATCTGACATGGACACTATCACAGAACTGTAAACACCAGAGGTATTTTACTACTTTTATTATCCCTTGTTTGTCTGACTGGCTACCTCTTTCCTATCTGGTTGGAATTCATCTTGTTTTGTCTTGTATTTTGTGGTTATTTTATTTATTTATTTATTTCTTGTTGTTTTTTCTTTTTTCTTTTCCTCTCTTGGGTCTTTTTTCTTTTTCTTTCTTTTTTTTTTGTGGGTACCGGGGGTCGACCTCAGGACCTCGCATGCCAGCAGGAGCCCATGCCATTGAGCGATATCACTGGCCCTCTTTTTGTATGTGGGTTCCGGGAGTTGAACTCAGGCCCTCACGCTTGCCAGGCAGGCGCTTACGCCACTGAGCCATCTCACCGGCCCTTGGGTCTTCTTTCTTTCTTTTTCTTTTTTTTTTCTTTTCTTTTCTGTTCTCCCTCCCTTCCTTCTTTTTTTCACTGTTTAGGTTTCCTACCTTTCTTTTTCATTTTCTTCTATTGATCCTCTTTATCTCCTTCCTCAGCTACTTCTCAAATTTAAACTTTCAAGTGAGTAAACATTGTCTCTTCCCTTTCTGATTACTCCTTTGCATTCTATTTCATTCTTTCCCTCCTGTGTCCTCCAGGTTATGAAAACTCGGGTGATCATCCTTTGACTTCCAGCCTTGACTCTACAATATTTGACCTCATTCATCAATTTAGCCTGTCCCCCACACATCTAAACCCCCCTGCCACTGCAAAAGGGTAAAATCATGTCACTAAGGAGAAAATCACTGCACACAAGTACATGGTATATGTTCAATTTTGTTATATAACTTTAGAGTTTGCTCCTGTGGTCAGAGGTAGCAGGTTAATGGTTAACCATAGTTTGTCAGTAGTTAAGCTGTACTAAAAACTACTGTTATTACTAACTGTACTACTTTAGCCAGGATGTCATACATGTTATAATCAGTTTTTCTCCCCTGTATGATAATGCTGTGATTTTATGGGGTCATAATCATCACCACAGCCCAGTACCAAAGGATTGGGTGCTGAGCCAAATAGTAACTTTGCATCCTTTACAAATTGGGAAGGTAGGTTCTTGGGATAGCTATAAAGAACCACCCACCTCTAGAGGACATCCCTGAAGAACAGACATCTAGGGAAGCCTCAATACTAGTGATAAAGCTGTCTATCATAAGAAATTGGCAAGCATCAATATAGAAAACAAAATAAAATAAAAGAGAAAATAGAAAATGACAACATGCAGAAGCAAAATGCAGCACCAGACTAGCTCACTGAAGACAAGCCCAGAACACAATGAGATAAATGAGATTGGAAGTCAAACATTGAAGCTTTCTAAAATTATAGCAACAGAAGTAAAAAAAAAGAAGTGGAAAAGGCTATAGAGAAAACAATCTCTCAGGTAAAATGATGCTTAAAATCAAAGGTATTAGAGAGACACAGATAAAAGACTAGATAAGCTTAGAAAAATGATGGAAACAAAAAATGCCATACATAGGAAAGAAATAGGAATCCACGAAACAGATCCAAACAGAAATCCAAGAGATTAGGGCCAGTGATATAGCTCAGCGGCATAAGAACCTGCCTGGCAAGCGTGAGGTCCTGAGTTCGGTTCCTGGTACCCACATAAAGAAAAAAGAGAGAGAGATTAAAACCTCCATTGAAAGACATGCAACAGACTTAATGGAGAGGATAGAATATCAGATCTCAAAGACAGAATAGCAGCTAGTGATCATGAACAGAAAGATACCTTAAAAATAGCAAGAGACAGTGAAAAATCATTCCAACAGCTGCAAGATGACACAAAGAAATATAACATAAGCTTGATTGGGGGCAATGAGTAGGCTGGAGACAACACAAATACCATAAAAAACTCTTCACAGAAATAATGGCAGAAAAATTCCCAAGCATGGTTAAAGAATTTGACATACAAACAAATGAACCATATGGAACTCCAAACAGCCTTGAACAAAATAAAACTACACCAAGACATATGAAAA
Source organism: Erethizon dorsatum (assembly GCA_028451465.1). Lineage (NCBI taxonomy): Eukaryota > Metazoa > Chordata > Mammalia > Rodentia > Erethizontidae > Erethizon > Erethizon dorsatum. Next base: position 7,656,805 of record CM051822.1, read on the forward strand.
TCAATATTCCAGAAATTCAGCACAAGAACAGGATATTAAAAGCTGTTAGAGAAAAGAAACAGATCACCTATAAAGGAAAGCCCATCAGAATCAATCTAAGAAAGGAAGTAAAAGATACATTGAAAAATAAAATACTCTGAAAAAGGAGATTGAAGAAGATATCAGAAAATGGAAAGATATTCCTTGTTCATGGATATGGAAAGCAGACACAGTGAAAATGGCCATGCTCCCAAAATTGTTACACAGATTTAATGCAATCCCAATAAAAATATGATTAGCACACTTCACAGAACTAGAGAAAACATTTATAAAATTCATCTGGAAACAGAAGAGACCTAGAATAACAAAAGCAATTCTGGGCAACAAAGGCAAGGCAGGAAGCATCACAATCCCTGACTTGAAATTATACTACAAAGCTACTGTGTTAAAAACAGAATGGCACTGGCAAAGAAAAAATAAAAAGACCCAAGGATCAATGGAACAGATTAGAAGATGCAGACACAATTACAAACACACTCAGCCACCTTCTCCTTGACAAGGGGGCCAAACGTGTTCACTGGAAGAAAGATAGCCTCTTTAATAAATGGTGCTGGTAAAACCGTCATTCCACATGACAAAGACTAAAACTAGACCCATGTCAATCACCATGCACTAAACTAAAATCAAAATGGAATAAAGATCTAGATATTAAAACAGAAACTCTGAATCTACTGGAAGAGAAACTAGGGAGAAATCTTGATGACATAGGTGTAGTCAGAGACTTCATAAACAAAGCCCAAACTATATGGGAAATACTCCAAAGAATCAACAAGTGGGATCTCATCTTATTAAGAACTTTTGCACATCAAAAGAAATCACCAACAGAGTGGAAACATAACCCACAGAGTGGGAAAAATTTTAGCCAACTGTCCCTCAGACAAATGACTTATATCCAGAACATATAAAGAATTGAAATACATGAGATCCCCCAAATTTAAATACCCAATTCAAAAATGGGCATCTGAGATGAATACACACTTCTCAGATAAAGAAGTAGAAATGGCAAATAAACATATGAAAAAAACGTTCAACATCATTGGTCATTTGAGAAATGCAAATTAAAACAACACTGAGATTCCATCTCACCTCAGAAAGTGTGGCTGTCCTCAAGAAATCAGCCAATAACAAATGCTGGAGGGGCTGTTGTGAAAAAGGAACCCTTCTCCACTGTTTGTGGGAATGCAGACTGGTGCAACCACTACGGAAATCAATGTGGAGATTCCTCAAAAAACTGGAACTAAAGGTGCCATTCCACCCAGCTATTCCCTTTCTGGGTATCTGCTTTAGATTCATTAAGTACTACTACCCCAAAAGTTTCTGTTTTAGAACAGGAATAGGGAGGAAAATATTTAATAAATAAGTAAATAATAATAAAGACAGCCACCCATTGTGTGCTGGCTTAGACCCAAAGCCATGTGAGGCTTTTGATACTCTGCAGCCTGCACCTCCTGGTTATTTAAAGGTGAATCATTCTAAACCTTGTATGTTAAATACCAGCAAGATGATTTTGTTTCCTGGTGGTGGTTAGACATGATTTTTTTTTTTTTTTTGGTGGGTACCGGGGGTTGACCTCAGGACCTCGCGCGCCAGCAGGCGCCAGTGCTGCTGAGCGATATCACCGGCCCTTTTTCCGTATGTGGGTTCCAGGAGTCGAACTGGGGCCCTCAAGCTTGCCAGGCAGGCGCTTATGCCACTGAGCCATCTCACCAGCCCCGTTTAGACATGATCTTAATAATTAAAATCAGCTTGTGTCTGGATATCAAGTGTTTTATTTTAAACTGCTTAAAAAATTAAAACTGTGTGGTTAATAATTGAGCCCTGGGGCCATTCACTATAGATTCAGTTGTGGCCCAAGTCAATATCTTTATCTCAATACGAAGCAATGCTTCCTTCTTTAAAATCACTGTTAATGTAAAGTGAAATATTGATTATGATTATGATGCTATTTCACAACTAGAATTTTGCTATAAAATGGTCAAAGTTGCCTTTTGTTCGGATTTTCTTTACACTAAAGAAATAATCCTTACTTGTGTTCAGACGTAAATGTAAGCCACAGGAAAACCAGACACATCTGGCCCTTAAGGCATCCACTTATCACTGAGCCTAGGCTACTCTTCCTCAACCTTTAGAACCTGAGGAGAGGATTCCAAGACAAATTTAATCAAAGCCTTACCCACTATTACTGAATGTGAAGCTTCCCCTACTTGCCCCTCTGGTCTTGAGGGTGGAGCTTCTAGGCCAGCCATAATTAAAGCCTCCATGAGGCTGTGCCCATCATTAGCTGGTTTTGTTCAAGCTCCTCAAGGACAGTATCACTTATAGAAAGTAAATGGAAAATTTAGAACTACCCACATTTATGTGTCTTTTCCCTCTGTGACCTAACACAAATCAGGCAAGATCTAGAAACGTTTTCAATTGTTCATAATAAGTACATTAAGGTCTTTAGTGGACTTACTCAGACCTACAAATTAGGTTAGAGAGATATTATGTTACAATACGTATTTTCAGAGTGGGTTTAAATACAGCCTAGCCAGCACTGCTGTAGAGGTAACTGGATAGGGAAACCAAAATGTCTCGAAGATCTCTTTGCACTAGGGCCAAGAATTCTTCTGGACTGTTACCTGCTTCTGTCTGTCCCCAGAGATGATAGATCTCTCTTGCAGGCTTGTATTTCAGAACTTTTGATTCAGAGTCATTTATTAGAAATTAAGCCCTAAAGAATATAATTGGGACACTTTCATTCTCTTTCACTCTTTTTTCAAAAGGTTAATGACAGCCATTCAGATTCTTTGATTATTGGTTTATTTTCTGTTTGACAATGCAGCTGGAGTCAATCAGAACTTCTGTCTCCAGAGACATGTTTTGGTAAGGATTAGAGATGCACCCTGGAAAGCTCTTGATCTTAATTGTCTTTCTGCACCTAAGATGGTTAGGATTGAGTTCTTGTGCCATACTTGGAGTTACTCTTCTGTCCCTTCTCCACTGCCCTGTCCCTGAGAAATAACAAAGTTTGCAACAGTGTTTAGTCCTAGGCAATTCTCTCCTCCATGGTTGCTAAATTTAAGGACAAGTTTCTAAAATGATAAGTCTCCGCTCCCTTGGACCCTTCCAGAGTGGATCTGATCTTCACTTATCTCTGGGTTATATTCAAAAACAGGTCTAGATTTAATCCTGTAGCTCTCAAAAAGTAAATGTATGAGTTCTAGTCCAAGTTTACCTGCCTTTTAGTCTTTAGGCAGAACTGGAGATTAACTCCTCTTCCCTCTCCCCTCAAGAATGATGCTGACTTGTTTTTATAGTGCAGGGCAAGCTGACTGATTTTTTAAAAATAACACGGATAGGTTCTTTGATAAAAAATTCCTAGGGAACCTCATGAAATTAATAACAGTTTAGGCAGAAACAGGTATTAAAGAATAGGTACAGCCCCTGTCCCCAGAGGACTGCCTATTGTCATGATTTCTCTCCAGAACATCTTGCAGGCTGGCCACAATTCTCAGAGATAACCTCTTTCTACTGGCCTGCTCACCCCATGGAAATAGTTAAAATTACCTTGCCATCAGCTGTGACTATCCAACAACTATGGCTATCAAAGTAACAATGAAGTAGCCTGTATATCTGGACATTCCAATCAAATAAACTGTCAGCCTACAGCCCACCTTAATAACTGTCTTCACTTTCATAGGTGTAAAAGGTTTTATTCCTTCTGTTTTTTATTACAAGAGATCTCTGTTAATTGATGTACAAAAAGTTCTGACTAGTCTATATATAGATACAAACTTAAAAACTATAAAAGAGTTATTATAATTCAAATTGGCCAAATATATTTGAGTGCACTCTGATTTTATAAAAAAATTGTCTTATGTGTATGTTTGTTTGTCTGTCGAAACTGTAAACAGGTGTTTTATTTGAGCTCAACCAGTTTTCTTTTGCATTTTTGAATTTTGACACATTTGTCTGTAAATTAAGTGGGCTTATAGATAAATCCCATCAAAATAAAAATATGCTCCCACCAAAGTTGCCGTCTCATCAAAATGATGTTAAAATTGGTTTTATGAATGTGATAGATATTGTTGTTTATGTATTATGACTTGAGAGTCATTGTTCAAAAATCATGTGCTAAATGTTATGGTCTGGTTCTCATAGGTCATCAGAAATTTGTTAAAGTAATTAAATGTGGACACTTCAGACTTGGGAGAACTATTGGACAGGACTTCCTTTGGCGAATAAAGGAGCAGCTGCCTGGGAAAAATCATATTCCAGCCTTTGTTCATTAATAGGAGGCCCCAATAATCTCCATAGCCTTATGGGAGACACCCCAATAAATGCTGTTCAAAATATATTATTGTGATATGTTTACACTGGTCGTCGTCAAAGGTTAAATTTTCTAGAAATAAGATAATAAAGTTTTCTGATTTAAAGATGTCTTGGTACAAAACTAAATTAAGAAGCAAAATTTTTCATATGGCTATGACAATTCATTATTGCTAACTCATGGCGTATTAAATGTATTCATGCCTTCCAGATGCAGTCTTCTAAAATGTAAAACTGGTATTGTTTATGGTGACAGACTTTTTCTTTTAGATTCAAATATCCACCTTTCTCTTGTGCTCCAGCTACTTATGATGGGATGTTCAGGTCAAGCCAACATGAGCTCACCCGTCTAATGATAAATTTGCTTAAACAAAAATTTATGTGATGTGCATGCTATATGTGCATCACTACACTTAGAGATGTTTAGACATTAAGCAGTCCAAACAATGTCACACATTTCTTCAGTGACATCCTATTAAAGGACAAGTTAGGCAAAATCTTCTTATATACTAGATAGAAATGCCTCCCTTAGCCCCCATGTAGAAACCAGAACTGGTACCTTTGCTCCATCCATGGAAATCACATGAAGGACAGTGGCAGAGTTTCCACCCCTGCCCCTGCTCAGCTGCTCCTCCCAGCCACACCTCTGCCTGAGGTATCCAGATCTGTCACTGTGGCCATTGAAGTACTTCAGTTTACTTTCAAGAAGCCATGGTGTGTGTCTTCCTATTAATGAATGAATCCGAGTGTACAAGTCCAGTTTTATGTGTTTCCAGGCAAGATGCTTAAGAATTCTTGTTATGCACTTGTGTCAGATTTATGTGATGTGTGAAATCTTAAGAAGGAATATTTTGGATTTGATTGAGATCAGTGTATAGTTAATTCATTACAAAAATAAGGAATGGATGAATATTTGAAGGCTCAGAGATGGTGAGGTGATCCTTGAACTTCTCCTGCAAAGAAAATAATTTTTGTCTTTCCTATCCTGTAGAGTAAAATCTTTCTACTTTAGAGAACCTATGCTTGCACACTTATATAATATTAAGATGGAAAGTTTAAAAAATGTACATATAGCATAGATCTTCATACCCTTTTTTGAAAGAGTCGATCTCACTGGCTACACTAGTAAGGTTGAGAGATGTTATGCTAAATTTATGTATCTAGTCCTAGAACCACTGTCTTAGTGTGATCAATAGCATTCAAGAACCAGGGCAAAACACCAGGACTTATCTTTATTTTTTATTTATTTTTTTGTGGGTACCGGGGGGTCGACCTCAGGACCTCAGGACCTCACACACCAGCAGGCGCCTGTGCCGCTGAGTGATATCACCGGGCCCTTTTTTCGTATGTGAGTTCCAGGAGTCAAACTCATGACCTCGCGCTTGCCAGGCAGGCGCTTATGCTGCTGAGCTATCTCACCGGCCCCGACCAAGCCTTATCTTTATAAGAAAGGATTTTATTATACGTTTAAAGTTGTGAACATTTAAAAGGTATATAAATGACAAAAAATGTAACTTTAAAGAAGTCTACATTATAATATAGGAACTCAGTACTACATTATTCTTTAGAAATAGGAGAAGCAGTTAATTATATGAGAAGAATTTTTAGGATACGAAAGTTTTATTTTTTATTTAAAAAGATAAAATAATTATATACTTTAGAAGAAATTCTTTTGAATATTTGATTCAAATTTTTATTCAAATTTATGATTTGTGCCCTAACATTTGTCTTACTTTTAATATGTTTTCTGGAAAAAGGGGGTGAGAACAGGGCTCAGTTTGAAAATCCTGGCTTTAAACACCAATATTGAATAAGAAAAAACAAAAGAAAAAACCCCTCAGAATCAACCTTCCTTATGGACACCTTGGATCCTGGATGCCATCTGTGTGTGACTCCCAGAGTAGCAGAGCAGCTCTTCCTGTAGAAGAGGAATCTGAAAGGTTGGGAGATGGACAGAAGTGGTGGGTGTAGGGCAGATCTATGTGCAGGGCCCATTCTCTCTGCACTGATACCAGTCCTGTCTCTGACCTACTGACCTCATCTCTAGAGGTTTGCCCTCATCTCTGTGTTAGTCTTTGCCTTTGGTGACACTTGGTGACATCTCATTACTGTCTCATCTAGTTCCTCCTGCCTTCCTGGTCCAGCCCTAGCTGTCAGGGCTTGAGAGAAGAGGATGAGTCATGGTGAGAGATTTGTACTTCAAGGGTGCAATGTCTGAAGCCAGGCCTCATAGTGGTCCAAAGACAGTCATGGCCATGGCTTCAGTAGAACAAGGTCAAGCTCTGATACATACCTGCCAACCATACCTGTCCCTGGGGCTGGAGGGACAGCCATTCACTGGGGTGCTAGCAGCATCTTACCTTAGCTCAGAAGGCCTTCTGCTGGCTGAGTTCAAGGGACAGGTTCTGTGTACTCCTTTAAGGTTCAGCAAGTTTATGAGCAGTGGGTCAGCTCCACACATACAAAAATAAAGAGGAAATAAAAGATAGATAATAACAAATAGGGAGATAGATCTTTTGCAAAGTGGAAGATTTCCAAAAACTGGAGAGAGATGGGATATAGCAGAAGGAAATGGGATGAAAAAGGAATTAAGATTTGTTATGTAGAAGTTGCCACTCCCAACAACGTATGGAATCATTCTGTACTGTGCACATGTATGAGCAAAAAATGAAAGTTAGCGGATAATGACATAAAACTATGTTCTTAGATTGAAAAAAATTAAACTGGAAAAATGTATTAAAAATAAAAACATAAAATGGAAAAAATAGCTGCCATCTGGAATTCCCATGTTTCTCTTTCTGACAGCTCCACATGGATATCTATTAGACTGTCCTCTAATGATTTTGCTTGTCTTCCTACATTTATATGGTGATGCGTATTTTTTGTATATTACATGTTGTAATCTGGCTGATGTGGTCTTTTTGAAGCTAGAAACATATGCTAAGATTTCAGTTTGGGAACGCAGCTGTCTTTTCCTAGGAAAGCAGGTTTGTACAGTGAATATCAAAACATCGATAAACAACAAATGAAATATCAAACAAGACTTGAATGTTACCACAAGATCTAGTGATATTTGCAGAGTTGATATCTGGGTCAAGGTGTCATTGACCCCCTGGGATTATTGTGAGCTTGAGTTCACATGACATTGTGAAGTCACATTTAGGGACAGTCACGGACCAGGTGATTGGACTGTGACTATTTTATCTTTGTGGCTATTGAAGGCATCATGAGTGTCCTGTGGGCAAATTTTTCTGACTTTGCCCTCTGGGCAGCTTCCTTCTTTCTCCTCATGACTGTGGTTTGTGCTGGTGGATTTTTTTTACATATTAATGAGTTCCTTTATTAGTGCTTTACTTTATGAAAAGTAAAACTTTCATAACACAATCGTATGTGAATAACAATTCTAATACATTGTGCATCATAACCTTAAAAGTAGATACTCAGAGAACCAGACATAGACAAAAATGATTCTCTTTTGAGAAGTAATAGATAATATCATACAACTACCTTTTCAATGAACTAAGATAAAATAGTAGTATAAATGAATCAAATTAACATATACATTAAAATATTTTTGGAACAATGGAATAGGTAATTTAGGGATTTACTTGAAACACTCCCTGCTTTCTATTTAACAATCTTCTATTTTGCTCTTTTATTGCTCATATAAGAGAGACCATGTGATATTTAAGTTTGTGTGTCCCCCTTATTTCACTGGACGTTATGTACTGAAGTTGCATATGTTTACCTATGAATGTCTCAAGTATTTATTTCATTATGGTGCAGTAGTACTTCACTGTGTATAAATGCCATATTTTTAAATCCATTCATCTGTTGATGGGCATATACACTGTTGCTAAGATGTAACTATTATAATTGTGCTTCTATAAAGATGTATCCTGAAATATCACAATTTTAACTCTTTTGAGAAGATATATATAAGGGGAATAACTGGGTCAAATGGAATTTCTACTTTTAGTTTTTATAAGGAATCTCCATGCTGATTTCCACAGTTTCTACTACTTTACATTCCCACCAACAATGTAGAAGGTTTCTTTTGCCTAAACTCTTTCTAGCACGTGTTATTATTAATTTTTTGTTAGTACCGATTCTTTCTGGGAGTTAAATGGTATCTCATTGTAGTTTTAATTTGCATTTTTCTAATGGCTGGTGATATTAAAGTTTTTCCATGTATTTATTGGCCTCTTGTATGTCTGAGAAATGTGTATTCATTTTGTATGAAATGGTTTTGAGGGGATCTTTTTTTTGAGGAGTCTAATTTTATTAAAAACTTTATATATTCTAAATGTTAGCCTCTGTCCAAAGAATAGCTGAAAAAATATTTTCCCATTCTGTAGGTTGTGTCTTCACTTTCTTGGTCATTTGTTTTGCTGTGCAGAAGATTTTTAATTTGATATAATCCCATTTGTTGATTCTTGGTATTATTAATTGTGCCATTTGGGTTTTGTTTAGAAAGTCCTTGCTTACACTGATGTTTTCAAGAGTTGTACCTGTTTCCTCTTCCAGAAGATTGCTCCTGCATCAATATTTAGATCTTTGATCCATTTTGATTTTAGCTTAGTACATGGTGAGATATATGTGTCTAGATTAAATTTCTGCATGTGGATATTCAATTTTCCTAGCACCTTTTATTGAAGATGCTTTCTTCCATAGTGTGTTTTTGGCCCTTTTGTCAAAACTCAAATGGTTGTATTGTCTGGAGCTCTTTCTGGTTCCTGTATTCTGATCTATTGATCCCCATGTCTGCTATTGTACCACATCATGTTTTTTAACTCACTGTAGTTTTATAGTGTAACTTCAGTTGTGGGATGGTGGTGCTGCCTGCTTTGCCTTTGTTACCCAGAAATTCTTTGGCTATTGTTGGTCTTTTCTGATTCCATATGAATTTTAGGATTATTTTCTCTAGATCTGTGAGAAATGCCATTGATATTTGATTGAAATTTCATTAAATCTGTATATCAATTCTGAAAGTATAGCCATTTTGATCATATTAGTTCTCTCTATGCAAGAACAGGGGGAATCCTTTCATTTTTATGATGTCCTCCTGAATTTCCTTTTTCAGAGTGATGTAATTTTATGTAGATATCTTTCACATCTTTGGTTAGGTTAATTTCTAAGTATTAATTTTTATGGTATTACAAATGATATGGTTTTCCTAGCTTATTCTTTAATGTGTACATTGTTAGAGTAAAAGATATCTATTGATTTTTCTGTGTTTATTTTGTAGCCTGTTACACTGCTGATTTTGGTTATTGATTCTAGGAGTCTTTTGGTTGAGCTTTTTAAAAAATTTTATATGCGGGTACCAGGAGTTGAACTCAGGACCTCGTGCTTGCCAGGCAGGCGCTTATGCCTCTGAGCTATATCACTGGCCCTTGTTTTGTTTTTGAAAGTATTGTCAAGATATCTTGACTTTGTGCTTTACTGTCAGTATCTCTTTTATTTTGTTCTCTTGCCTGATTGCTCTGGCTCATGTCTCCAGGAGTATGTTGAACAAGAGTGGTATTGGTGAACATCCTTGTTTGTTTCTGGTTTTAAATGGAAAGCTTTCATTTTTTTCCCATTTAATATGGTGTTGGCAGTAGTTTGTTCATAAGTGACTTATCAGATGGAGACAAGGGCCGTCTATATTCTATTTTCTTCAGGTTTTTTTTTTTTATCATGAATGGATTTTGTATTTTTTCAAGGCTTTCTTATGTCTACTGAGATGATCATGTGAATTTTGTCTTTGCTTCTGTTTATGTGATGAATTACATTATTGCTTTGTATATGTTAACCATTCTTGAGTTCCTGTTATGAATTCTACTTGGTCATAATGTATAATCTTTTTGATGATTTGCTGCATTGTGTTAGAAAATATCCTGCTAAGGATCTATGTTCTATGTTCACTAGAGAGATAGGCCTGTTCATTAGAGAGACTAGCCATTTTTGTAGGAACATTGTCTGGTTTGGGTATCAAGTTAATGTAAGCTTCTGAGAATTATTTGGGAAGTACTCCTTCCCTTGTTATTTCATTAGAGTTTGAGAAGTATTAGTACTAGATCTTTCCTGGAGTTCTACAAAATTCAGCTGTGAATCCATCAGATCCTGGGCCTTTCTTGGTAAATTTTTTTATTACTGCTACAACGTCATTGGCTGTTATTGGATTGTTCAAGATTTTTAAGTCTTTTTTTTTTTTTTTTTTTTTTTTTTGTGGGTACCGGGGGGACGACCTCAGGACCTCGCGCGCCAACAGGCACCCGTGCCGCTGAGCGATATCACCGGCCCCTTTTTCGTATGTGGGTTCCGGGAGTCGAACTCGGGCCCTCGCGCTTGCAAGGCAGGCACTTACGCCGCTGAGCCATCTCACGGCCCGATTTTTAAGTCTTATTGGTTCCATTTTGTCATTCTTATAAATCCATGAATCTCTCCATTTCTTCTGAGTTCTCCAATTTTTTGGCAAACATGTTTGTAAAGTATTTGCTAAGCATTTTCTGTATTTCAGTGATGCCCATTGTGATTTCATCTTTTTATTTCTAACTGCATTCATTTGTGTCTTTTCTTTCCTTTCCTTTTAGGGTAAGATTCCATTGGCTAGGGGTTTGTCTGTTTTGATTATTCTTTCAGAGAACCATCTCTTTGATTCATTGAGTCTTTTTTTTTTTTTTTTTAGTATCTATTAAATTGATTTCTGTTCTGATCTTAGTACAAGTGCTGGATTTGGATTTTTCTAGGTTTTTTTAAATCTTGTGATACATTCTTAGGTATTTGGGCTCATTTTGTTTTTCTGATGTGGACATTCACAGCTATAAAATTCCCTTGTCAGACTGCTTTCACTATGTCTCATAAATTCAAGTATGTTGTAGTATCATTATTCAATTTTAGAAACTGTCTTTTGCTTCCTTAATGTCCTCTGAATATTCTCATTGATTATTGAAGAATGTGTTGTTAATTTCCATATGTTTGCATACTTTCCGTTGTTTCCTTTGCTACTGATTTCTGGTTTCATTGCAGTATGATCTGATAATATCCGTGGTAAATGTTGATTCTTTTGTATTTATTTATGCTTGCTTTATTAGCTAGTATGTGGTCTCTTTTGGAGAAAGAATCATGTGTTGCCAAAAAAATGTGCATTCAGTTGTTGCTGCATGGAACACTCTATGTGTGTCTATTAAGTCTCTTTCTTCAAAATGTGGTTCAAGCCTGATATTTCTTTATTTAGTTTTTGTTTAGTTTATCACCTATTTGTGATAGTGAGGTATTGACTTTCCCCATTATAATTGTACTGGTATTTCTGATCTTTTATGTCTGTTAATGTTTGTTTTATGAAATTGGGTTTGTAATTCTTATCTGTTCCTGCTGAATAGTCCATAGACTAAAATCTAATGTCATTCTTTGCCCCTTTTGATCAGCTTTGGCTTGGAGTCCAATTTGTCTGAAAAGAGCATAGCTACTCCTGCTTAGTTTTGGGTTCCCATTGCATGGAATATTGTTTTTCCACCTTTTGATTTTTAGTCTATGAGTTACTTTTTGTGCTAAATATGTTTCTTGTACACAGCATACTCTTAGATTTTTGTTTTTGATCCATTTGCATAATCTGTGCCTTTGATTCTTGAATTGAGTCCATTTGCAATGGTAGTTATAAATGATACATATTGCCTTTTCTCTGTCATTGTATTACATCCCTGTTGCTGTTTTGCTTTCTTTCTCTTCTACTTAATTGATAGCCATGGCTGATGCATTCATTTTATTGGATGTTTTGGCATTGTTAGATTCATTATTTCCTTCTAGGATATCTTTCAGAAATTTTTAGAGTGCTGGCTTGGTGGTCATGAATTGCTTTAGGTTCTTTTTATAATGGAAATATCTTCTGTCTCCATCCAATCTGAAATATTATTTTGCAGGATATATCAGTCTGGGTTGAAAGTTGTTTTCTTTTAGGGCCTAAAACACTTCATTCCAAACTCTCCTTGCCTTTAAGTTTTGTGTTCAGAGGTCTGTTGTAACTCTGAATGCTCTTGCTTTCTAAGTGATTTGTTGCTTTTGTCTAGTAGGATTCTTGCAACCCACCTTAAATCTGACTTCAAGTTTCAGTTTAATATCCACTACATTGCCTAAATTTGGAAATAATTCAGAAAAATTATGACTCTGAAATTGTATGTACATAGTGGTTGCACCAGTCTACACTCCCACCAACAGTGAAGAAGAGTTCTTTTTTCCCCACAGCCTCTCCAGCATTTGTTGCTGGTTAATTTCTTGATAATATCCATTCTTTCTGGAGTGAGATACAATCACAGCATTGTTTTAATTTGCATCTTTTGAATGACCAGTGATGTTCAACATATCTTCATATATTTATTTGCCATTTATATTTCTTCATCTGAGAAGTGTATATTCATCCAAGATGCCCAGTTTTGGATTGGGTCTTTAAATTTGTGGGGGTCTGATTTTTATCAATTCTTTATATGTTCTAGATATTAGTCCTTTGTCTGAGGGACAACTGGTTAAAAATTTTTCCCACTCTCTTGGTTGTCTTTTCACTCTATGGGTGATTTGTTTTACTGTGCAAAAGCTTTTTAATAGTATGAGATCCTAGTTGTTGATTCTTCGTAGTATTTCCCATGCAATTTGGTTTTGTTCATGAAATCTTTGCCTAGATCCATGTCTTCAAGAGTTCTACCTATTCTCTCTTCCAGCAGATTTAGTGTTTCTGTTTTAATGTTTAGATCTTTGATCCATTTTGACTTTAGTTTAGTGGGTGGTGATAGACATGGGTCTAGTTTTAGTCTTTGGCATGTGGAATGCCAGTATTTCTAGCACCATTTATTAAAGAGGCTATCTTTCTACCAGTGAACGTGTTTGGCCCCTTTGTCAAAGATAAGGGGGCTGAGTGTGTTTGGAGCTGTTTCTGCATCTTCTAACGTGTTCCACTGATTCTCAGATCTGTTTTTTTTTTTTTTTTTTGGTGGGTACCGGGGGGTCAACCTCAGGACCTCGCACGCCAACAGGCACCCGTGCCGCTGAGCGATATCACCGGCCCCTTTTTTGTATGTGGGATCCGGGAATCGAACTCGGGCCCTCGCGCTTGCAAGGCAGGCGCTTACGCCGCTGAGCCATCTCACCGGCCCTCAGATCTGTTTTTATGGCAGTACCACATTGTTTTTCTCACAGTAGCTTTGTAGTAAGATTTCATGTCAGGGATTGTGATGCTCCCAGACTTGCCTTTGTTGCCTAGGATTGTTTTTGCAATTCTAGGTCTTTTTGGTTACAAATAAATTTTAGGAATGGTTTCTTTCTTTCTGTGAGGTATGCTAATGTTACTTTGATTGGGATTGCACTAAATCTAAATAACTATTTTGAGAATGGCCATTTTCACTATATTGGTTCTTCCTACCATAGAACAAGGGATATCTTTCCATTTTCTAATATCCTCCCTGATTCCCTTTTTCAGAGTACAGTAATTTTCAATGTATAGATCTTTTACTTTCTTTGTTAGATTGATTCCTAAGTATTTCTTTTTTTTTATGGTATTGTGAAAGGTGTTGTTTTCCTTATTTCGTCTCAGTGCATTTCTTGTTTGTATATAGGAATGCTATTGATTTTTGAGTGTTGACTTTGTATCCAGCTATGCTGCTGAATTTGGTTATTAATTCTAGAAGCCTTTTGGTGGAGTTTTTGGGGTCTTCTATGTGAAGTATCATGTCATCTGCAAATAATAACTTAACTTCTTTTTTTCTTATCCTTATTCCTTTCATTTCTTTTTCTTGTCTAATTGCTCTGGCTAATGTTTCCAGAACTATATTGAATAGGAGTGGTGATAGTGGACATCCTTGTCTTGTTCCTGAATTTAGAGTGAGAGCTTTCAGTTTTTGACCATTTATTATGATGTTGGCTGTTGGTTTGTCATAGATCACTTTTATCAGATTGAGATAAAGACCATCTTTCCAATTTCCCAGTTATCATGAATGGGTGATGTACTTTGTCAAATATTTTTTCTGCATCTATTGAAATGATCATGTGTTTTTTTTATCTTTGGCTCTGTTGATATCATGTATTACATTTGTTGATTTGTGTATGTTGAACCATCCCTGTATCCCTGAGATGAGTCCTACTTGCTCATGTTGTATAATCTTCTTGATGATTTGCTGCATTCTGTTTTCCCATATCTTATTGAAGATTTTTGCATCTATGTTCATTAGGGAGATTAGTCTCTAGTTTTATTTTTCAGTTGGGTCCTGCTCTGGCTTTGGTATCAGGGTAATACTTGCTTCCAGGAATGATTTTGGGACTATTGCTTCTCTTTCAATTTCACTGAAGTGTTTCATCTGAAGTGACATTAGATCTTCTCTAAATTTCTTGTAGAATTTAGCTGCAAGTCCTTCAGGACCTGACTTTTCTTTGTTGGTAAATTTTTAATTACATTTTCAATTTCATTGACATATTGTTTTATATAGAATTTTTATATCTTCTTGATTTAGTTTTGGCAATTCATATGTATCTAGGGATTTATCCATTTCTTCTGTGTTTTCCTTGTTATTATAGGTCCCATTTGACCCAGCTATTCCCCTTCTTGATATCTTCCCAGAAGAATTAAAACATCGTACCACAGTGATATATGTGCAGCCTTGTTTCTAGCAGCACAGTTTGTGCTAGTTAAATCTTGGAAACTACCCAAATGATCATTAACAGAGGAATGGATAAAAAAATTGTGCTTTTTTTATACAATGGAGTGCTACTCAGCCACGAGAAGTTTAGACTTGAGAAATTTGTAGGTAAATGCATGCACCTTGAGATCATACTCTTAAATGAAATAAATTTGACACACATGTGTAAATGTCACACTATCTCCCTGGTGTGAAAAACAGAAAATGTAAATAAGGACCAACATGTAGAATAGATATTGTGAAATAGGAAAAAATTGTTCAAAAAGAAAGAGGAAGTAGGGTGGGGGGAGGAGGAAAGGAAGGAAGGGTAAAGAAAAATATGATAAAACAAGTAGAAAATGGAAACAAAGATTTGTAAATCAGGAGAGAAAGGGGGTTGAAGGGTGGAGAGGGGATTGGGAAAAAACAGGAATCGAGATATATCACGTACAGGTACAAATTCCTTATGATGAATACGATCATTTAAAAAATCTAAATTGTACTGATATTCTTAATAAAAAAGGGAAAGAAAATAAAATTGCATGTACAGAAGCCTGTTAGTTCACAGTTGCATGCATGAAAATTTGGGTTGCTTCTCTTTTCTTAGGAAAATATGAAAATACCAGGCTTTCAATAAATGTATATAAAGATGAAGTGAGCAGACATGGCTTAGAAGATACAGAATGCAATAGATACCAAGCTTCAATCACAAATAAACATTCTAGAGACCACAGTTCTTTGGATGAGAGATCAAATTAAAAGTCTACAGTTACAAGAAGACCTTAAGTGTCACTATAATGTCACCCAACTTTGTATAAATCCTTTACTTTATAATTTGTCTCTCACCCCTGGTAACATATTAAAAAATATGTTCAGGGCCTATGCATCAACATACCACCTTAGACCTAGATGATTTACAAAATGAAATATTGTCTATATCTCAACAAACTCAAAATTTTGATGAACGAATACAGGTTTGGGATAAATTTTCTTTATCTCAAGGCTCATTTCTGGTTATGTTGCTATACTTGTAGTGATTTGTGTATGTCTACTGGTGTTATTCTTAGGCTGCTGGGCACTGTTTGAGGCCATCCTTGCCCTGTGCTGTAGGCAGGATTTGAACATGGAAACTCCCACTTTCTCCAGGCCACAGCTGAAGACGCTATGACTTGTGACTCTGTGGCACCCATAGGGCAAGATAAAACCTGCCGAGGATGACAAAGATCTTTAGAACAATGCAATAGCAGTAATAAAAGTGTCACTCAGGGAAAAAACTTTTTCCTTATTAACCCCTGTCTCATCCTAGCAAGAATGCTTTGATATTATTAGTCCACAGAAATCACCACTGCTATTCCTGGAATTACTCACTACCCCCTCTAAATGTGTGTACACGCTCAATAAATAGTGGCAAGCTGGATTGTCTTTGTCTTTGCCCATCCCGAGGCAATG
Source organism: Erethizon dorsatum (assembly GCA_028451465.1). Lineage (NCBI taxonomy): Eukaryota > Metazoa > Chordata > Mammalia > Rodentia > Erethizontidae > Erethizon > Erethizon dorsatum. Next base: position 7,673,247 of record CM051822.1, read on the forward strand.
ACCTCCAGCCCTTTTCATGCATTCCTAAAATTGCTTCTGTCTTTTATTTCATCCTTTGCTGTAACCCTCATACAGGCAGCTGGGGGACTGGGACAGGTCCCTGGCAGAAACTAAATTTAAAATTTAAGGATTATTTAAATCTTAACTTGTAAATGTTTTTAATAATTATTTATTATTATATAATTACTATTATTGTTATATAATCACTTATATATGATATAATAAGTCTCTTTGTGGTTAATACCACTGTTTCCTAAAGTTCCAAAATATGTCAGGACGCCCTTTGACTCTTGTCCATACAGTTTCACCATATAAAACTGTCCAAGTAATCTAAATTTTGCTTTAAGTGCAAAAACTAAGTAAAAATATGTAAAGATTTCTATATAGCTGTGATGCTAGTTACAGCTAACTTCATGGTATATTAAGCACATTTGTGTTTTCCAAGTGTGCAGGCTAGGATGTGAAAATGGGAAAACATTTTATCATATTAATGACCTCCAGATGAAAGTTGTTTATGATGATGCATTGTGTCAGGTTCATGTTTAAGTGATTGTTCTGTAATTGTATTATAACAGTTAAATGTGCCCAAACAACACAAAGTTCAAGCATTGTCACCTAAAGCCTAAAGATTGGGCATGAGTAAACTATGGAGTACATCTGCAAACAAGTACATTGTATTTAAAAGGTACTTTGTTTAAAAATAACAGTTATCTGGCCATATTTTATATTTCAAAGTAATTGACATCCAGATAAGATTATGATAGTTAAGCCTACTGCTTTCACTCCAATACTGGTTTAACTGACCTTCTTGGTGTTCAACAACTGAGAAGCCAATGGTAAGGGACTAAGAGGGTTAAAAAGAGATTGAATATTCTGGCCTTTGTCCTCCAAGCTCAGCCAGGACTCAGGGCAGGCTGAGAATACTTTAAAGAATGCTACGTCACTGGTGGGTCACACAATATTGTGAACAATGAGATTGTTGGACCCACAGAACAGGAGTCAACCAGTGAACTTTGTGCCAACAGGAGGATCACTAAAGAGGGGAATGTCCCCATGCTTCTAGGGGGAGGCATGTGGTCACGCAAAGACAATGACCCATCCAGGCAGATGATACAAATGGCAGAGTAAAAGCTAGAATAGCTAAGAGTATCTTCCCAATGGCCAAAAAGTAATGCCTGAAAAGACTAAACTGATCTTGAAAATCATATATAGAGTGATAAATTTTGATTAACAGGTTGCACTTTAACATGGCCTTTAGTACTCAGCAGGAATATAACCAAAATCATTTATATATTTATATATGGAGAGAAAGAGAAAGAGGGAGAAAGAGAGAGAGAGAGAGAGAGAGAGAGAGAGAAAGAGAGAGAGAGAGATATTAATTTAAAAGCTAGGCTATGTATGAAAAGTAGACTCCAAATACAGTACAACCCCCCTGCTGGTTATTTCTAGCTGTACCTATAATTTATAGCCATGAAAAAAAGTTTTGATTATCAGTCTTACTGGCTGTGCCAATAATATTAATAAAGATGTGTGCTGGTTTTGTGGGCAGTTGACCCCTTCTACTACATCTGGAGTACCAGAGTGACTATCTCTTCTACAGAAAGATGATTTGATAAAGCTTCAAAATTTTATTGAAGAGATACAGAGTGCAGAAATAATTTGGCTGCGTGCTACCAGTTCTATTTTTTCTCAATGGCCAATAAAATGGCCATGAGAAGAATTTTTCTCTAGTTTCAGTTAATACTCATATATGGAAAAATAGAGAGCCTGATCTACCACAGACTCATAAAACTCCCATGATGAAAGATAACCATTGATTCATGAATAAATATTTTCAGATCTGAGATGAACATATCTACTATGGAACAACTCAGTCAGCTAGCACTCCTTTGTTGGGAACAAAAAAAATGATACTTATGATAAATGGAGCAATGCTGCCAGAAATATGGGATGGATTCCTATGCAGAGTTGCGATCACACTGTCTTGTCAAGATATACTGTTTTCTTTGCTACTGACTGAAAGGCAAGAGGTAGAAAGAATAAGATGGTCAGCCCAAAATAATATCAATTGGCTCTTTGTTTGTTACAAACAAACAAACATGATGACCTTGGTACATAAGGTCTATAGGAAAATGTAAGCCATGGTATACTTGCGTGCAAGGGTTCTGGATTTAAACCATTGATCAACCAGCTAACCTCCCAGTCTTGTGACACAGACCAGATCAGATTTTCACTGGTGTGGTCATTTCACCTCTATCTTTAATCACTGAAAAGACTTGAGAATGTAATCGAACACATTGAGTATCTTACTAATTATACACAAAATGCTGTAGATGACACCGCAGAGAATATTTAATTACTAATTCAAAAGTAAAAAAGATGAACACAGCCATTCTATAATACTAAGAGGCTGTAGGTATTCTAAAACCAGCAAAGGAGGAACCTGTGCTATTATCAAAACAAAATGTTGCGTGTATAGATCTGACAACTCTGCGAATGTGTCTTCCGCATTACAAGATCGATGTTCACAGATCAGTGCAATGTCAGATTCTATGGTAAGCTTCAGTGACTGGCTAGAATCCTGTTTTTTGGAACAGCCTGGTGGGAAAAAGCTATCATTTCTCTGGCAATGATACTGTGCACTGGAATTATTTTATGTAGCATAATGCATTGGTGTTGTGGTAATATCTCATATGCCACTTCCCTAATGCATTGGTGTTGTGGTAATATCTCATATGGCACTTCCCTCTCTTTTGGACTATCAGAGTGATTGTTTTATGGACAGAAAAACCTTATATTCCTACGTGTCCTTTAAATCAGTCAGGACAAGAATTTCAGTCCTTGGTTAGCCAAGATCAGTGTCCCTCCTTAGTCAGCACTACAGGGCTTCTATACCCCTAAAGGCTAAAGCATTAAAGCCCAGGAAGGAGGATGAGGCAGGATAAAAAATAAGGCTATGTAGAAAGGAGACAGGGAAATCATAACTACTAACTGTACTTTTAAGAAGACTGCACCTTCCAGAACTCATCTGTGTCAACATTCCTTTGGTTATATTATAATTTTCCCTACAGAAT